>CP106711.1:87651-4887651 GCA_025503065.1 Gossypium bickii | reverse complement strand
CAAGTTACCTCTTTTTCGATTTCTAACTTCTGTGAAAATAGATGGAAGTAGGAACAAATGATTAAATAGCTTTCTCTTTATAAATCAAGCTTGTTAGCACCACCATACGAATTTCAAGTGACAGACAGACAATAATTTAATATTTGGGAAGAGACCAAAAAAATTGATTTAGCGTATGAATGTATCTTGGTTTATGAGCAATAAAATCATAAACCTTATGCGAATATGCATTATACAGCTTAAGACAGTAGCTTACCAAAACTTGATCGGCATAATCAAGCCTGTCAGGATGGACATGGAGAGTAAATGTAAGAAGAGACGAATATAGAGTTATCATACCAAGGATAGGCATATCAGGCTGTGCTTCAATCACCTGCATCATAAGATAGAATAAGACTAACTACTTACAACATTAATCTAGGTTAAGCTAAGAAGGATTATCTCTGGAAACAAATTTTACCTTTCCAATGGCATTATTCAACTTTGAAAAAGCTTCTACTTGCAAGAACTCAGGCAACACATCTGCACTTGAAGCAGCATAATTTGATAGCCTTTCCATTAATCGAGATAGCACGGTTTTGATGTCAACAGTTGGCTGAAAAAACAGAAGGACGAAAGTGCTCAGAACTTGTAGGGCGTGCTTAAGATGCTGCATTTATATCATAAATATTAAGTGGAGATACACATCCATGTTGATCCACACACCAGGAACAAGAAGAAATATGTAGATGATGCAAATTACAGAAAAGTTCTAGGAACCATAGACAATAACAGAAGCACACCTGAAGTTGTGGGAAAGCACCTAGTAATACATCAAGAGTCTGCAAGTGGTACTCATCAGGAAAGACTTGAATTATGCAATCCATTAGATAGTATTGAGCTATCTCATCTTTACAATTGACAACCTGACAAGATATTTTACACAACCAACGCTTGATGGTTAGCAAGCAAAAGTTACCTATTATAAGCTCCAAGAAAGAACATAGGAGTTAAGTTTAAGTGCATTCGTGCATGTGCACGACACCAACCTGTTCAAGTACACGGGGAAGAACAGTCTCTTTGTACATATCAAGGTCAATACCCTCTATTTGACTGAGCACATGAAGATTCTTCCCAACCTAATTAAAAATCAAAGCAAGCAAGGGAGAGGCAAAACCCTTCGTAAGCATCCTTCAAACTGGTACTCAACATTATTGCAGTGAAATTTACCAGTTGTGGGTCACAGATATTACAAGATCTCTTAGCTCGCTCCTCTCTTTCTCTCTTTTCTCCTTTTCTCGGGCGGGTCCCTGCAGACCAGAAAGCCCGACAGCAAGCCTCAATTCAGGATCAGCTAAGAGTATGAATGATTGACAAGCACTATAACACCTGCATGACCAGAAATCATGCCCTCATGATATAGTTTTACCTCCCTATCATGCAAGCATTTTTGTGATACATGCATGTCAAACATGAGAGCAGGAACAGACCATGGATATTCAAGTCAACTAACCTGGTGCTGCATCCGCACCCACAATTTGTTCATCTCCGTAAAGTTTTGAAGCACAAATTCCACAGCATCCACGACAGTGTCTGCATCCCTGAAGGGATCAAGAAAGTCAACCACTGGTCAGGAAATCTCAACAGAGGACCAGCTTAAAGGTTGAAAAAGAGGATTACATGAGTTATCTATTAACCAACCAATTTGATCAGATCATAACCAAAATCATAGCAGGATTGACATGATCAATAATTTAGTGAATCAATTTGGTAACCATAGTTCCAGTGAGAGAGTAGCATGCCAAGATAAAATAGTGCATAAATGGAAGATAAATTCAAATTTTGGTTTTTTGATATAGACGGAGATTCAAGCATAAAAGATATTGCAGAAAACATAATTAGGCCTTGTTTGATAATGCATTGAAAAAATGATTTAGTTTTTTAAGCACATCTGATAATCCATAATAGAAAACAAATGGTGGAATTTTTTTCAATAAAAAAGTATGGAAATGATAAGTTAAAATCCCTATTTAAATATCAAATCCCTTATTTTCATTTAACTTCAAATGAACTGACCCACGTTCTTCGAAAATGCTTAAAATCCCTTATTTTTGGAAAACAATGAAAACAACTTTTTATTGTTTTCTAATTTCCACATATTTTCATATTCCAAATATCATTTTTAAAATTTTCAATCAAACATGTTTTCTTCAACGTTTTCCATTTTCTTAGAAAACAGAAACAAAAATGGCCTCCGTTTCCTGAAACGAAAGAAAACCTTAATTTCTTACCCTTCATACTCAGAACCTATGTCAGGCAATTTATCCCTGCTAACTTGAGCCAGGTAACTCCTAAGAAAGAGCCCACGTACGGGATGCTGAATTCCACGGCACATTTCAACAAGATCTTTAAGAACATCCTTAGCAGGAGCTTCCTTGGATTTAATATAAACAGAGCCTACAGTACAGAGGAGATACCTGACATAGATCACAAGGCTTACCATGTTAAACACAAATTGTACACGTTAGTGAAACCGAGAGATATTCATTTTTTGGTAATTCAAACGAAATTGCTCAAGCAAGTTACTAAAATAATTATGCTACTTGAACATGCTTTCCCGTTATGCAATATACGTGCCAAAAGAAACCATTTCACACACCCTACAGATGAACCAAAGATGATGCTCTCGCTAATTGTACATATATATAGGACCTAGGTTAATTAAAATTTCCCTAAATAACATAGAACTATTTACCATACGATAACCCACAGAAAAGCCGCTTTAAATCCACTGCATATGCTTGCTGAAATAAATTACACAAGAAGAAAACAGCCTGAAGCCTATTGGTACACTTGCTGAAGTGATCAAGCACGCATTGAACAGTTTGAATGTTAGTTGTGCTTACAATCTTGGCAATATATTGCCAGCATGTTGTACTAGCTCATACAGATCGACAATAGAGCAACCACGCCTTGTCTCTTCCTTAAAGAACATCTCCAGCTTCCTCAATTCATCAAATGCTCGCATATCTGTACCATCAACCAAAAACAATCAAAATCGCAGTTCAAAACAGAATTTACCAATCACTTCATGAATCTAATGCAAGATCGAGATCAGATCAGGAGAGAAGAGCTAACATAATTCGTAGTATTTGTGAGGGGAAAGCCTTGAGGTTCGAAGTTCTGATAACATCTGAGCAGAGTACTTCAAAGCATCTCTGAGATTGTTCGAATCCTAACAAAATCACAAATAATCAATATGGCGCCAAATTTTCACAATCTTGCAAAAATTAGGGCTTCTACGGTCAAATTAAGTAACAAGATTAAAGCAAGTAAGGATTTCCCCTGATAATCTCACTTCCCTTCGGCCAAGTAAGGTGTAACAAAATAATTGAGAAGGGAGTTACCAAAGCGCGATGCATGTAGAAAGCGTTCTGTTGGAGGCCAGCGATGCCGGCGGCGAGCCATTTCTCTTCATCTTCGACTCCGTCTGCGATCATTTTTACGGTCCCTATTGTTTTGATCTTTTCTGAATCTTAATTTGCTCTTTCTTTTCTCTTACTAAGAGACGTTTCTTAATTGTTATCGAGGTTGTTTTGACTTGTTTCGTGAACCTAACGCCTTTCAAGTCTCGTTTTCGATCGAAGTGATCCTGTGCTACGCATGTCTATGTCCTACTCTAATCAAGCCCTTTCATATTGCTAGAAGTCTAAAAATGGGATTTACACCGTCTGATCTTGTCATACTCACGATGATTTACTTACTAATTTACCTAGATTAATTACTAATGTCATATATGATGCAGGGGTTTAATTTTTTAGTTAATTTTTAAAAGGAATAAATTTCAAAATTATACATTTCATTCAATTTGTAATTTAATATATATACTTTGATTTGGAGCAATTATATATAAAATATATTTTGATTGTGATTCAAATATATATATAATTTTTATTTTGGTTTAATTATACATATTTAAATAAATAAGTATATTAAATTATTTTTATATTTGATTATATATTTATGTGTGCAATATATCAATTTAAAGGGTGTGTTTAGTTGATTGAAAAAATTGAATGAAATAGAAACTAAAGTGAAATAATAGAAAAGCAGAAAAAAAAAATTTGGAATTAAAGTGTCCAACATCGATAGCAGTGGCTAATCCCCTTGTCACGGGTGTATTTAAGGCAACTTCTTCAATTTTCACTGCTGCTGTAAAACAATTTAATGCCTGTCAGATACAGTCAGTTGTATAAAAGAACTGGATGAGATGCAAGCCTTTGGAAGAGTGACTCTACTTTGCAGCTATGGAGTTATTCAACTATGCTAGGGAAATGTTCTTCTAATCGCAAGCAATACAAGTGCTTCACTTGGTTGCTCTCAAAGCAATTCATTACCAAAACATAATTTCATGATTCAAAAGGCAAACAAAAAAAGGTTTTAAAGAGAAACTTGCAAAGCATTCAACACTTTCCAATGACGAAATAAAACAAGGTATACAATTCTACACTCCTACTTGACTGGAATTTTCTTCCGTGTCTGGACTTTGATCCAAATACCGAACACGTATCAGTGGTAGCATCATTTTGATTCCAGAGTGTTAGTCTTTTCTCAAGGAAGTATTCTCTTCACATCATGTTCCTGATCAATACCCTTGGCTTGATTGTAGACAGATTCAAATGCTTGCATACATACACTTGAATATCCTACCATTGCCTGGAAGACATGAGGAAACCCCATTTGGAGGTTGTTTAAAGTCATTGCTCTTGTTACACTCGCTGACTTCTCATGTTTATTCTTCTCCTCTTCAGCCTTTGCTCTCAACATTTCCACCTTTGCTCGTTTTTCTACAACAGGGTACTTGTTCATTTCAGGCATGGAGGAAAATGGGCCATACTTACTTTCCAGTGATCTAAGCTCAGCTGCCTTCTTCTCAAAATCTTTCAAAGCAGAATCTGCCTTCTTTTTTTGCTTATACTCTTCTGCTTGCTGGACCACGATGGCATGGATTACTGTCAAGAAGCTCTTGATTCCTTCAGACGCTACCTTATCTGGAATTCTGTCAATTGCAAGATGCCATTCTTCACAAAAAGAGTAAATTTTCGATTCCTCATTGTTTCTTAAAAGTGGGTCTTTGCTGAACTGGAAAAGGCTAAGCCGGAGCCAACCTGCTAGGGACTGAATGTAGTCTCGTTGAGCCTTGACTAAGTTGCAGAAAGAAGAATGCCACTGCTGGACTTCAAGCTCGAGCTGGAGAGTTGATTGCTTGTGAATCTCAGAAGTTGGCTCGTTAGAAGGCATAAAGTTAAGGTACTTGAGCTGCTGAACTATGTGTGTGTGAACTTGGTGAATTTCGTACATGCTTCTCCACATCCACATCAACCTGCACAAGGAAATAACCCTCAATTCAGAGTTAATGTGAGGAACAAACTATTTAAACAATAACCCTCCACTGCAGATTAAAAGAAAGAATTAAGGACATCAAATTAGGTAAAAAGCATATTGTTTGCTACGGACAACCTCACATCCTATAAATCTCCAATGGGAACCAATGGTATATAAGAACCAACTTGGAATCATATGAATCCGTATGGATGATTAAGATTACTTTAAGCATGCATTAGCCCGATATGGTCAATCCGTTAGCTGCATGAATGCCCAATTTTTCAAATTTCATACAATTAGGACCATAGGATTATCTTCCTGAGGAATACAGGAATCAGCGAAGATTATGGTTAATTATAAATGGAGACCCCACTAAAACTATTCAGTTAGTGACCATTCTCAACCTGATACAATAGGACGCAAAGTACAAATGGATTCCACTTGTCATCTAAATCAGTCAAAAGAAATTCCATATACAATTCTAAATCAGTCAAAAAGAGAGGGAAACAAAAAAAGGAGAGGGTCCCAACTCCCAAACATAGCCTTTTTTTGTACTACCTCAAACAATAAATGAACTATATCATTCTATGAAAGATGACATGAGGGCTAGTGTCTGCAGCATATTGATGCTCAAGGCAAACGGGAAACAAGTACGTGGAAGCAAAGTGATAAATAAGCTAGACTAACCCGTTTACAAGGTCCAGGAGTTGAGGATAAAGCTGTGACTCTCTCAGTTTGATGATTTCCGCTGATATGGTCTCAATGGCCTGTGAAGAAACCATCATTTGGGATTCTAATTTTTCAACCTCTTTCTTAGTCTTTTCAGTCTTGACATAGTCAGCTCTCTTCAACTCCAGCTTCCTCAATTGGGCCACCCGCTTCTCATGTTCCATCCTTATAGTCTCCACAGTCTAAACAAATCACCAGTAAAAGAGCAGTCAGATTAAAACTATAGATCACTTTTTTTGACTCATCAGGCCATTGCAAATTTTCTAACCATGGAACAGGATCTAGTACCTTGATCTCTTCGTATAATTTCTTCTCCCAAGCATACAGTCTCTCTATAGTAGAAGAATGGCTACTGTTAAGAATAGTACCACCTACATTTCCATTTTCTCCCGTCCTATCGCCTCCCAACTTCCCAGTTCCTTCCATTTTTGAATTTCGATTCCATGCCCAAGTTGTTGGGGTCAGATTGCAACCATATTTATACACTTTACCTGCAACAAGAAAAAGAAAAAGAAAAAAACCCCCACTCAGAAATGTTAAGAGAGAAAAAGAAAAGGAAAAGAATGAGAGAGATATAACTCATTTACTTTGAGCAGGAAAATTGGAATTTGAAACTTCTAACAGCAACGAGAGCTGGCTACCAGCATCAGCAGCTTTAAGAAAATATTCATCGACCTCTTTCACGATCTCCACCAGTTCTTTACTATTCCTCGACACCACCGTAGCAAGCTCACTTCCCGTATCTTTCGAGAACCCACTCACCACAGAAGGGGGCGGTGCCATGCTTGCAGCCCTGGTCGTGGGGGTTGTAGCGGTGACCGCCACCTCAGGCACTGACGTGGAAGCCTCCCATTCCTCCTCTGTGGCTGACCGTGACTCTGTAGCTGGAACAAATGGATCCCAAAAGTCCCAGTTACTGGATTGAGGAGGAGGAGGCGGCGGAGGCAGAACAGGGGAGGCCGTGGTAGCAGATGTCCAAGTGTCTGAACTAGGACTCATTGGCGGCGGCGGCGGCAATGCCGGCTGTTGAGGCGGCGGAGTAGCATGGTGGTGGGAGTGGGTAGTAGTTTCATTGTTGGAAAACTGAAGGAGAGCTGAGCCTGTGCCTCGTAAAGAGCGCAGATACATAGAATGCGAAGCACCAAGAGCTTGTCTTGCTTTAACCAACTGTTTCATGTATCTCTTTCTCGCCTTGCAACGCGAAACAATCTCTTCCCTATCGATCCTTGAGTACCAACACCCCATTTTTTTCTTGCTTCACCCTTCTGCCACAGATCAACTTTTTTTTCTAAAATTTGAAGCAACTAAACAGTAAAGAGGGAAACAAAATGAGCTGTGAGTTAATTTTACTTAGTCTAAAGATCTGTTGCTTTTACCACTGCAGCTTTCACCAATGGAGGGTCTTTCATCTTCAAGAAACTATCTTTCACAGCAAACAAAGCTTCTTCGAACATGAAAATGTTGGCTGTTACTCTACTCGGTGGTGATGGTTAAACCAACTTGGGGCAGAGGGCCAGAAAATTAAATTTTTTATATTCCAATTTAATGACGAAGTTACCCTCCTAGAATGTACTTTTTCCTGTTATTAAAATACGGTAAATTACATCACAGGTCACTCAATATTGTCTTTGTTTTCACTCAATTATTAATTTGTTTTAATTTTATCACTCAATTATTGTCACTTTTTCTTTTCACCCAATTATCAATTTTTTAATTTGGTCACTTAATTAATCCAGATTATTTTTTTTCATTTTTTATTTAATACTGTTAAATTTCTAACAGTAAGATAAAGTGACAATTTAAACATAAGTATAATAATAAATTTAATCTTTAATTTTACATATTATATAGATTTATTAATAAACTTTAAAAAAATTAATCTTTAAAAATTTACGAAGTCTCAATTTAAATTTATCTCCTTCCTCTTTCCCCACTGCCACTAGCATTGTTGCCTCCACCTTCGCGCTAAATATCATGAAAACAAAAGATTCAACAAACCTGCACGCCAACATCTACAGTTTCATCACCATCAATATCACCAATGGCTTCAGCAATATTGTTGTTGACTTCAACAATAACTCTGGTGGCTTCCAAAACTTCATCTGCATCGCTGCTATCTTCAGGTTCCTTTTTTACAAATCTTCCTTCTGCTCATCGTCACCTTTCATATTTCCATATGAAAATGCAATTACAAATCCCCACACAATAAAGCAGATAAAGAACATCAGACTCATGATGAGAACCATAATCTCATCCATTTTTCATTCCCAAAGTTGCGGCTATACATAGATTCAATGCAAAAGTCAACGAATCATTTATGTGTAATATGTTTTTAGAAGCTTTTGAATAGGGGGGAAAAATATCAAAAGCTTAGTATTTCACTATGAACTAATGGATAAACTGTCGGCAATACAAAAACTAATTTTTTTGTTTAAGAAAACAAGATGGAATCAGCAGATATATTGCTCGAGTATTTTTTTTATTTTTCTCTTACAATGATTATTTTTATTTGTGTTTCTGTCTTTGAGATTTGTACTTGTTTTTGTGTTTTAGAAACGAAAGAGGAAGGTAAATTTTGAGAATTAAGTCGAGTTTTTTCTCTTTTTTTTATAATTTTAAAGATTAATTTTTAAAATTATAATTAAATCAATATAATATATAAAAGAAAAAAAGAGAATAGTTGAATAATTAAATTAGAAAAATTGATAACTGACTAAAGGAACAACAGTTAGGCTACTGCAACATACCGCTCGAACCTGCAATGCAACTACTGAACCCAAGGTGTTGTCGTAAACCCACATTTAAAGCGACATTGGAAAGCTTGATTTGGAAATGGTGAAACTGGGAAAGGCAAATTGGATGGAGATTAAAGCTGCATCATAACCGAGTTAAGACTCATCTTAGCAGTGGAATCTAAATTATAATGAAACAGGAGAGTTTTGTCCTTTTCAGAATTTTCTTGTCAGAAAATTATACAATGGAGTGTTCCTATGAGGTGGAGACTGGCGTCGTTTGCTATGAACTTGCAAGCGTCTTTATCTTATTAGAAATAAAATATAAAATGGTATATTCAATTGCGTTGTGCTGCCTTTTATAGGGAACTGTGAGCCGTGACCATATCAGGACAATCGATAAGTGCTAAAAGGGCCTTCTTTCGGGACAACTTTGCCCTTGTGGAGTACGAGCCTAAACCCCATTGACAGTCTTCTTAGTTCACACTAATCCTGGCTCTTTGCACATTGACTTTTGTTTGCGCTTGAAAAACCAAGCTCAACCCTTAGTTTAATTTTCATCAGTTTTTTACTTGATTTAATTTTCATCAGTTTTTTACTTGATATGAACTTTTAGTTGCTGATTTGGATTTAATGATATGTGAAAGGCTTATTAAAAGTCCACATCAGCAATTACGGTAAAACATTAAAAGAGGAATCATTTTATTCCTACATATCACTAACGTTGCTCGGGCAAAGCACCCAATAATACTAAAAAAATAATTTAATAACGGAAAAGGGCCGGTTTGAAAAATATTTACGGGAAAGGACCATTTCCCCCCAAAACGCGTCCACGTCAGCGTGTTTTGGGGGGAAAAACAGCAAAACGCGCTCTTGGGGACGCGTTTTCCTGGCCAACGATCAAAATTTTTTCCCTATAAAAATCCCCCAACCCTTTTATTTTTTTCACACGTTAATCCTTCTCTCAATTTTCTCTCAATTCTCGCTTAAAGTCCTTGAAATTTACTCTAAAATTTCAAAATAGTCCTTGACTATTTACAAAAAAGCCCTTTTTAATTTTTTTTAATATATTTTTTTTGAAAAATTTTAAAATTTTCGATCGTTTTACAATGGCCGGGGAATTACTTCGTCTAGGCAACAAGCACATCTCTGTCGAACAATTGAAAATGGTAAGTTTTTTTATTTTAATTTTTCAATATTTATATAATATTTTTTAGGTCTATGTAATTTTAATTAATTTTTATTTTATAATTTTTTAAACAGTCTGTAGATCGGGTGTTAGAATGTTACATTCGCAACATGCATGGTCCCCCATCGCCGTTGATCGAGAGTGTACCATCACTCTGGAAGATGTGCAGTTGCAGTTGGGATTGCCGGTGGACGGGTCGGTAGTCACCGAGTCCGCAACTTCTGGTGACTGGGGAGCAATATGCTACGAGCTTCTGGGTGCCATTCCGGATAAAATTCAAGGAGCTCGAATCGATATGGCCTGGTTACGAGACACATTCCCGGAGCCGCAGGAGGGTTCGACCGAAATAGAAAGAATATGGTATGCTCGGGCATACATTCTTCAGATAATTGGAGGCTATCTGATGCCGGACCTTTCTAGAAACCTCGTACACCTGAGATGGCTGCTGAAACTTGTTGATTTCAGAGTAGCCGGTGAATTGAGTTGGGGGTCAACTGTGCTATCGAGGTTGTATCGGGAGATGTGCGGGGCGACGCGACCGAGTAAAGCGAAAATCGGAGGTTGCCTATCACTACTGCAGTCGTGGGCATGGTATCGATTTCCATTTTTACGTCCTCGACTCGACCATCCATATTTATTCCCACTGATAACGAGGTAAATTTAATGTTATATTTTACAATTATTTCGTAGATTTATAGTATAATTGTATGCTAAAAATTTATTTAATTAGGTGGAACCATTCGGCGAGTCATGTTGGAATACCTACGTCACTTGAAGATATACGGCTTCTATTGGACCAACGGTCGGAATCACAAGTAAGTTTCAAATTTTGTATTTATAATTTAGTATTTAGTATTTACTGTCTACTATTATGTATATAACTAATATTTTGGTAATGTTAATATAGTTTCAATGGACATCGTACGAGGATTCAGAAATTCGGGCAGTAATTCCGGAGGAGTTCTTCCAAAATCTGAACAGTTGGCACGTGAAGGTTCCATTGATCACCTATGCGACCGTGGAGATGCACCAGTCAGATCGGGTTCTGCGACAATTTGGATTCCGACAACCGATTCCCGTGCCACCTGAGGTGCTCGATGATGAGCACAAAGTGGACTTACGGCAGCTGTACACGGATTGGCTAAGATTTTGGTCAGCACATATCGAGACGTGGGAGAACCGGTATGACTATTTACCTATCCGGGAACCGATCATCGTTCCTGAGTTAGCGTGCCGAAATACATGCCATGGTTTAGGATCCATGGTAAGCCGTATCTGTTGTCGGAAGAAGAGAGGCGACGGCAACTTCGTGAACGAAGGGAACGTCGGGGCCCTTTAAATCCAAGGAGAAGGGGTGATGAGACGGGGCCATCAACAACAACGCCACACACACGATCCACCGGCCCAACAACAACAATACTGATATACCACCGGGCCCATTAGTTCAACCGACGACACCGACATCACAACCTTCACCCTTTATGCCAGGTGCGTATCCTACCCCTTATATGTATCCTAACCCGTATATGTTTCCTTTTTCCAGTCCGACCCCAGGTTGGAATGCATGGCCGGGTTTGTGTCCGTTCCCAACTACTCCCACTGGCCAGCCGATCTTGAGGCCGTCGTCGCGTGTGGGATTAGAGGAGGCGTTGTCGGGGAGCACTTCTTTCTACCAGGCTCCTTCGCCATACGAGATTCAGACACCCCCGCCGTGGTTTATGCAAACACCTCCGGGGTCGTTATTTTATAAAGGTGGGTCATACTCGCAACACCTAGAACCAGACCCACTGCCGGAGGAACCCGAATCCCCGCCTGAGGTTCCACGACCCCCGCCGGAAGCTAAAAGACGGAGGAATCCAACGCGTAACCGCTGACCACCCCCGTGTGGCACTGATTCAGATAGGCATCAACACTGATTCAGACCGGCTTTTTTATTTTTTAATTGTAATATAATTTTTTTAATATAATAAAAGTTGTTTTTTATTTGTATTTGTAATTTGATTTTAATATCTTCTATTTTATTGAAGTTGTTTATTTTAATGTAATTTAATTTTAATTTTTTTAATAAAAGAAAAAAGTTATTTTTTATTTATTTTAATGTAATTTAATTTTAATATATTAAATAAAATAGAAGTTGTTTATTTTTACATATAATTTAATTTTAATTTTTTAAACAAAAGAAAAAGTTATTTTTTTATTTTAATGTAATTTAATTTTAATATATTCAATAAAATAGAAGTTGTTTATTTTTACATGTAATTTAATTTTAATTTTTTTAACAAAAGAAAAAGTTATTTTTTATTTATTTTAATCTAATTTAATTTTAATATATTCAATAAAATAGAAGTTGTTTATTTTTACATGTAATTTAATTTTAATTTTTATAACAAAAAAAAGTTATTTTTATTTATTTTAATGTAATTTAATTTTAACATCTTCAATAAAATAGAAGTTGTTTATTTTGGGCAAAACACCCAATAATACCAAAAAAATAATTTAATAACGGAAAAGGGCCGGTTTGAAAAATATTTACGGGAAAGGGCCATTTCCCCCCAAAATGCGTCCACGTCAGCGCGTTTTGGGGAGAAATGGCCCTTTCCCGTAAATATTTTTCAAACTGGCTCTTTTCCGTTATTGAATTATTTTTTTGGTATTATTGGGATCTTTGCCCACGTTGCTCATTGTTCTTTTAACGAGAAAAAGGGTAAATAATAAAGCAATATCACTAGACAAATTAATTTTTTTAATAGTTAATTTTAGATTTATTCTTGAGTTGGGTTACACGTCTAGACTCAAAGGTTCATCCAAAATTTGGAAGGATTTAGGTAAAAATATTAGGCCTGAAAAATTATCCGGGTTTGAGCTTGAACATTCAATAAGCCCAAGACTGATCCGACTCATTTTTAAGTTTATAATATTTTATATTATAATATTTTTATATATTACTTAATTTATAACACATAAAAGAATAAATTTATATTAAATAACTATTCTAATGTAAACATTAAAATAACGTTAAGATGATTATACAAAAAAATTATTAAATATTAAAATAAAGTAATATAAATATATTTTTAATTTTTTTTAAAAATAATATGGATGGACTTAAAATAGGCTTGAATTAGTATTTTATAAACATGGTCAAGCTTGAGCAAGATTTTAAGCTTATATTTTGAGCCGAGTTAAACTTGGGCAAGAATAAAATATGTTAATATCATATCCGAACCCGATCCAGTCCAACTTATGAACGCCTCTAATTAATTTGTTTACGATAACCACGGAGAAAGTATATTAAAAAGAAAGTGAAGGATTACTTATATATCATCAAGGATCAAATCTGATAGAGTATCTTTCCTAAAGGAATCAAACCTTGCTGGCAATCTTATTACAGCCATAAACATTCACATGTTAACTCTAAAGAAAGGCTCACACCATAGCATCATGCTTTGCACTAAAAAATAAAACCCTATTAATTAATTTAAGCAAATGCAAGTAATTATTGCAACATCATTAATTAATTAGTGTGCTACTGCTACAACATTCTACCTAAATCTGCATTTAACTTTATTAGTTGTGTCCTCACCCTATATGCTTTCTCTTCAAAACAAAATCTAATATATATAGTTATAGGTATAGCTATATATCATATATTATTTATCCAATAATAATACAGATAGATTAATACTGGGGCTTTGGGTATTTACAGGGTTGTCTTAAGACACTCAAGCATTATCTTATTACATTAACTAAAGAAACTACCCAAGCATTAGATAAAACCACTTTCTAAGACAGGAAACTTGGTCATACTCCTAGGTATACTAGACAAGTTAAACGATTGGTTTTTCCCCTCTCCGCAAGAAACTTGTATCCATCTTTACATCGGAAGCCGCCTATCACATTCTTATTTGGTTAGCGATTTTGTCGAGCAGGAAACTTTAGGCTGATCTTTTAGTGAGTGAAAGAATGGTGGATACCATAAACTTGTAGTCAATTGGCTTTGTTAGATAAGCATCCATGCCAACCTCCAAGCATTTTGCTTCATCTGATGGCATTGCATGGGCTGTCAAAGCAACAATCGGAATGTGCCAACCCATCCCTGCTTCTGATTTCCTAATTGCTTTTGTTGCTTCATATCCATCCATCTTTGGCATCTGTTTAACATGAAACACAGAAAAGTTACTACACTACAAACATAACAAAGTTGGGAAAATATATGATTAAATGCTATGTGTGTGGGTCAGCATGAAGCATTAAATTAGTGGATATGTAGCACTGTTGTTATGTATCTCCCAAGTGGTTTCTTACTTGACAGTCCATTAAAATCAAATCATATGGAGGGGAATCACTAATATCTGTCTGCGATCTATTCCTTCTTTCTTGCAGTGAGGAATCCGTTCTGTAGTCTTTTCCAACAAGCTCGTAGTTCAGCGCGTCCACTGCCTGCAGTCCATCTCCAACAGCAATTACCGTAGCTCCCATTTTTTCAAGCATGATGGTTGCTACCCTTTGGAGAACAGGCGTATCTTCTGCAAGCAGTATCCGTAGACCCTCTAGAGATTTGTCTCCGTTTGCTGCCTTACTTGTATATGAATTGTCTCCATCTTTAGTGCTGCTGCCGACGTGATGTTGCTCTGGAGAATTGGAATTTTCACATTTGGCATCTTCAGTGTCATGTAACTTGGGTGTGATGCCATTACATTCATCTTCTTCTGCCTTTAGATTGTTCACTTCTGAATCTAAACGCGTCAATTCAACTAGGCAATTCTTAGTTGTCTGGCAATTCAATGTGTTGGTTTTTATGGTTCCTTCTCCTTCTGGTTTATCTCCAGTGTGCACACAGCTTATAGAATTTGCTCCACCCTTTTCAGAACTATCAGAATCATCAGAGCTGCAACTCTCGAAATGAGTTGAATCGATTTCAAGACATTCATGAGAACCACCTTCTGTTCCATTTGGATTTCTCTTGTGAAGTTCAACATATCTCTCCTTTACGAAAGCTTCCAAAATATGAAGCATTTTTGTCTTGTACAATGGTTTATTAACCATCAATATATGTCCTTTCCTGCGGAGCTCCATCTTTATTGCATTGGAAGTATCATGATTCAGCATCCATGCAAATTTCACTCGGCCAGAGAATCTGTCAAGAAAATTAAGCTGTTCTTTCCATATATCAGTGCTCAAGTCAAGCAGGCCCAGATCAACAACTATAATGTAAACTGGGTTCCTCATGTCTTGTAGGCCGTGTATCTTAGATCTCAGAGGTTCACCTAGTGAATAATGATTTTCAAAACCGCAATTACGGGTTCTGACATGAAACAGTTCATGAAGAATTTGTGTCAGTTCATTCCACTCAGATGCTTCCAAAGCGAGCACTCCATTTCTAGACAGCCACTTGGACATAATCAATCTTCCCATGTTGCCTTGTATGGCAAGGATCACCTGCATTCACGTTCTATGTGTGTTAGATTCTAAATTGTTGCTTTGAGCTATCTTGTCTCGGTTGACAGTCGGGCAAGCAGAATATACAAATTTTGTTTTCTAGGACAAGGTTTAGATAGAATAGAATATTAACTGAAGTGCTCTCTCGTAAACCTGTCACGGATATAAGTGAAAGCTGTAATATTGAGTCTCGAGATGTATTGTGTTTCATTTATGCAAATTGGAAATCAGACTTAGAAAAGTGTTTGCAGCTCCAAAGAGCAAAGGTTTACTCACCGCTACATTGTGCTTCGAAAAATCCATTTGACCATGTTGTTCTGTGCTATCTGCAGGAGTAGTGAGCAGCAAGAATAGTCTGATTAGAGTTCCTGGACCATCCTTTTTTACAACCTTGATTTCTCCACCCATCTTGTTAACCTGTCATAGACAGTACGAGGCTATGATGAACTAAAAAAATGGAGAGATGCAATTCATCATATTTTGTGCAGTTGATCATAAAAGATGGAAAAAAAAGTTGTCATTTTCTTAACAATTTATTCTTTTTTGTCTTCAACTTTACATGTACAAAGACACTTCACTTACCAAGGTTCTCACAATGCATAGTCCAAGACCAGTGCCACCATGCCTGGAAAAAGAAAAGAACTTAGGATGAAATCTCTGTACATTACATTTCTTAATCTGTCTATGGATTTCTTCCACATTAGATTTCTTTCCATTTATTTTTCATTGATTAGTTTATAAATGTCCGTTTGATCTTGCTTGAAGTACTTACGTCCGAGTTGTTGAAGGATCAGCTTGCTCAAAGCTCTCAAACACGGATTCCCATTTGCTTGGATCAATTCCTGCAGATCATGGAAGATACAGATTCCCATTTGCTTTCCTCGAAATGAAACATTTTATATTCACTATACAGATATAATTCCTACGGTATCAAAAACCAAAGAACCATACCACTGCCAGTGTCATCAACTTCAAACCAAAGAATAATTTTCTTGTCTCTCTTGTTGGCTGCCTTCATATGGTTTCCATGTTGCTTCAACTTCGTCTTTAATGCAGACAGTGGTTTCTTCTGAACACGAGAAAACTTCGCAGAATCACTAGATACACTGGGATTCTCGCACCATCCACGCAGTATAATATGACCCGCTGAAAGCCATTTCCAAACAGTTAATCATGCACGTTGTCTCTAAAGGTAAGTTACAAAAAAAAAAAAAAAAAAAGAAAAGAGCATCTAAGTGTTCAACTTACATGTTGTGAACTTGATGGAATTGCTTACTAGATTTGCAAAAACTTGAACAACTCTGGCAGAGTCTCCTCTAACAAACTTCGGAATATCATCTAAAATCATTTAACAAAAAGAAAGGAAAAATGTTTTTTTTTTTTCAGATATATGTAGATTTTTCATTGTTTATCATAACTTTTGATTAATCAAATAATGTCTCACCCACAAGTTTGAGTCATACCAGATAGATCCAGAACAGTCTCCACATTGTGGTTAATGCACTGTACAGAGAACATATCAACAAGTCCTTCAAGTTCCCGTCCCAAGTCAAACTCAGCTTCTTCCAACACCAGTTTTCCTGATTCAACCTATCAAATATTTGGAGAACAATGATCTGAGTGTGATTTTCTGGGTCTGAAGGTGCACCATGAAAGATAAGTTCTATACTGTATGATAACCAATAACTGCTCCCAGCTATGTTAACTAGACCTGCAATAAGTGCCAGATACAGATATATGTCCAACACAGATTCCTAGACATGTTGCCCAGAAATTTACCAGATCACACCTTGATGTATATAGTCGTGCCTAAAGGGAAGTTGAAAAACACTGTGCTAGGTGGAGTTACATAACAGTAACCGCTTATTACTTAATATACTCTTATTTTTATGTTCAAAACATGGTCTTTTGATCTTAAGAGCTGGCTATGCAGATATTTACTTGATATTTCCAATTCCATATATAACTGGTTTGTCCTATGTCTTACCTTGCTCAGATCCAATATGTTGTTGAGAAGTCGAAGAAGAGCTGTTGAGCATTTACGGATCTGGGTAACCATTGCGTACTGCTCATTTGAAAGCCGGTCATCGCAGATAAGAATGTCCAACAGGCCAATAACAGCAGCCATAGGTGTTCTTAATTCATGACTGCAACACAATAGATCCATAAGGCGCAGGCACGATGTGTAACAAGGAGGGAAAAGTGTAGCTTGTAAGGATTGAAATTGGTTACCTCATATTTGCAAGGAATTGGCTTTTATAGTTGCTTGAAGCTTCAGCTCTTCTTCTTGCATCAAGATGGCTTATCAACTCAGCTCTGAGTTTCATTTCCTTTGATACTCCATTTGTAAGTATCAAAATACAGACGCATCCAATAACTAAGATACAAACAGATGCAGATATCAATATGACCAATGTCTTCAATGATCTTTCGTCAACCTTCCCCATTATGTACTTTCTTGGAATGATTATGACTCCAACCTGCACGTCTCAGACCTGTAAGTGTCTTATTAAACAGTTATAAACAATACTCCGGTTAATTATATTTGTAATCTGATTGAAACATAAAGAGGTCACCTCTGTGATATGATATCTTCATGCATCCTATGATCCAAATGCATTATTTTAATGTTAGGTAAAGGACGAAATATTTTCTGAACTTACCATAGGTAATCGTTTTAGGTTGAGAAAAAACGAATCGATGTAATAATTCTGGCCACCAAGATTGGCCTTCTCCACATGAACCACATTACCAGGAGGATACTTGTTGCCATAGGTTTCTCGTAGCCACTGTGCTCCCATTCGTATCACATGATCCTCTGAATCAACAGCCATCATAAGCTTAGGTCCCTTTGTAGTATTTTTTAAAAGAGGAGCATTAGTGGATGTAGCCAGTAAGTAACCCTCTTGTGATGTCAAATATATGTACCCACTATGCACTTCAACCAGCTCTTTCATCAGCTGGCCTACACTATAAAGTGCAGTGGTGACACCAACAACAGCTACAATACTCGTGTTGGTAGAGTCCCAAACTGGCAGTGCTGCAGAAAGCAACGGTGAATCTGTATACTTGCTGACAGACACATGCCATGAAGCTACCCCATCAGGCACTTGAGAAGGGCCTGCTATATTGATAAGCTCATCCGGTGGAATTTGCAGTGCCTTCCCTGTCTTTTCCCCAGTGACAGGATCAAGTGGTTCACGATACCATATCGCAGAAACGTTACCACGAATGAACTGGTCGTTCCACCCTTGTCGTGATGACAACATTTTGCTGCCATGAGACTGGGTGGCACTGATTGAATAATTTGAAAGATCAGAGTAGATATAGAATGTGTTGTTATTCTTGTGATCTCTATGGAACGCCTGGACAAATCCATTCTTGTAATTTATGGTTATGGCATTGAAAGCTTTACGACTGGCGAATAGTGCCCATGTTATGTCTTTCATCATTTGATAAAGCTGCTAAGAGACTGCAACAAATCAACCAAAAAAGAAGGAAAAGACAAAGTTGGGAAACAAGAAAATAAGTGTACATCAAGGGTCAACCTCAACTTGTTCTGCCTGAGTGGTAGGCTTGCTGTACCGCCTGATAACATACTGTGACAACTGGACCTGTGCAGTTGTTATTTCTGAGGTAGAATTTAAGATGCCCCACATTCGTAAGATCGGACGCTGAAGAAGTTCATAACGAAGACCGAAAGCTAAGGTGTTTAGTGATTTTGTTGTGTACATCTTTGTAAAATGCCAAGTTAGAACTGTCAACAGCCCAATCAAAATAGCTAGCATGACCTGAAAGGGAAAGAAACAAGAGAAATCATCTACATATGATTTGAGGTTGTAGTGTAAGTCTAAAAAGGAAAGGACAATCTGAAAATAAACTAACCATGATTGCAAGGCGAACTACAAAAACACTGTAATATGATGAGAGACAACGAGCACTTGCATACTGGAACTCTTCCTGTTCCACATCCCTATGAAAAAACCTACGTACTTGGCCTCCGGGAGCTGTTTTCCTCCCACAAGATGAAGCTAAACCTGAAATTCTATTCAACACCTTCCTCAAAGGAGTACCCATTGGGGAGGCTACAATTGGTGAACTTTCACAACTTGTAGTAGGAGATTTTTCTGTCATTTCTGAACCCATATGAAGAACTCTGCGTGTGTGTGCGCAGATTTAACAAACTTTTATGTGCAATGCATTTGTATATGTTTTAATCTTAAGTGGGGGAGTGTTCTTAATATACTGCTTTCTTTTGTCATTTCCCACTTTTCTTTTGCAGACAACAATGCGCGACGACTTACAATTTTCACAAGTGGGGGAACCATTCCTCATCGGCAACATCTTTTCTATTAAATTATATCTTCTGATCTGTCAACATTTTATGCTGAAAGTTTGAGCTAAAAAGTAAAATTTTCAATATTCTAGTACAAGTTTAAGCATCAAAACAGGTTTACAAACTTCAAGCACAAGCACAACAGTCAATTTCACTTGAATGGGGTAGTGACAATTAATGTCAAAACTGGTCTTTCGGTGATTTATATATATATGATTTGTTTAACTTCAATCGGCTAGCCTAACTAGGTATATAAGAAAAATTAATGTGAAGAGCCAATGATTACATTCATTTTATTTTAACAGATGAAGACTTCGGTGATCTTTTTCATCCTCTAGACTTAGCTTTCGTGATTCCACCGAGGGCTTTAAAGCATGCAGCATGACATGGTGCCTACCAATAAATGTTGCACACACTCACTGCTCCTTTCTTATTGCCTTACTTGACAGGCAACGAAATATATGATACTATTACATCAATCATGTTTCATTCCTTTGTCTTCACTAAGGCAATAATAACCAGATGGTGGTGTCACAAACCTTCCAAAAAGACCCACTTTTCCTGCACTTGGCACGACCTAATACATCACCTTCATTGTTTGTTAAAAGAATATCCAAAGATAATATTTTCTATGAACATCTTTTTCATTAAAAAAAAACTAGAAAAGTAAATTTATGGGTGTTAATTAAAATAATATCAAACATAGAATAATATCCATGATGATAATCGTTTTCTATGAACATCTTTTTCATGAAAAGAAAAAATGGAATACTAGTAAAGTAAATAGATAGGTATTAAATAAAAATTAAGCCTCCAAAGAACAAATCCTAGTAGAGAGGAAAAGATTTGTTTGATGTTAACATGTGCCAATCTTGATTTTGATGGATTGTTTACAATAATTAGAGATTTTTTTTAATAACCACGAGTATGAATTAAATCCACATATAATAAACGTATATTATGGGTACATAATGAAATTCGAGACTCAAGTATATAATTGTACATGATGATTCTTAAATTTAGATATTTAAAATTTATGACTTTTGTTTTTATCAATCGTGTCAAGATCTTATTGGCTAACGAAAATAAATTTAAATGTTGATATAATTGTTTATTTAATATTGCATGAAAAAGGTGGATTGGTTGGAATTTCTACAATGGAAGCTGAGTACTTTATTTGATCCGTAGCTTGGAGTTGACAAATTTTATGGGCATAGAGAGCTAGTGGTATAGATTTAAAGCAAAACCCAATAAAACAAACATATCAAATTCACACTATCACACACGTTCCATGATGCTGCACCCATAATTGAATGTCACTAAAAGTCATGGTACATGCTAAATGGCATTATATAGAACCGGAACGTACGTGTACCCCAAATGAAATGGGCAGACGTGATGTGCGCATGGCTAGCTTTGACTTTTTGAAGGGCTATTGGGGAATTCCACTAATCGCAGTAGGGTAATTGGATGTGGCCCCTCATGGGCTGATGGGTTAGGGGGCGGGGGTCCTTGAGAAGGCATGGCTGAAATCAGAGCAGGGGATAAGTAAAATTTGTTTTATGTGATGCAAGGGGTAAAATATTTATGATGCTATTCCATACCTAACTATGGGCTACAGCACAGGTATTAAAAAGAACCTAAGAAGTTATAGAATTTTGACTAATTTGCAGGCAAAGAATTAAAAAAAAAAAAGGAAGAAGAAAAGAAATGGACAGGTTAGAAAATCAATATCACTATCATTTTAGTTTATTATCCCACTATCAGATATGGGAACATAACAATTATAGCCATTTTGCCATCCATAATATGAAAAATCTAAAGCTTCCTCTGATATTAGCAACAGAAGGCTTAGTCTGGTTGGCCCAGTCCGATTTTGCTTCTTGAGCTGAAACACTAGTATCAAGTATTCCCGTGTCTAACAGGTGATATGTATATATATGATATCAACCAAATTAGTCGCCAGTATTCTTATGGTTGTGTAGATATGCAGAGTCTAGTTTCAGAAATTTCTAGCCTTGAAAATAAAGTAAGATGCAACATTAAACCTTTTAATGGATTTATCCTATGAGCATATGTAACACCCCATACCCGAATCTGAAGTTGAGACTAGATACAAGACGTTACTACATTTAAACTTACTTAAACATGAACTTACGGGTTGTAAAAGCATCATAATAATCCCATGATTTGTTAAAATATTAACTAAATGGACACAAGCACATGCAGTTGCAGAAGAAGAGACAAAAACTGTTGAAACTAAATTGGAGGTTAAACTTTTTGGTAAAAGATACTATAGAGTGCGTATTGAAAAATTAATCATTTTTATGAATAAAAATTGATATGATGGACGAAATATTAATAATTAGATAGTTATATGTGACGTTTTATGTGTACTTTATGTTAACATACATGGATTAGTTTTTAACAGTAAAAAGAGATTGAATTTTTAACAGAATGACCAATTCGCTTGGATTAATTTGTCCACTTTTTTTGTAGAACGAGCAATATGCAACTCGACTCCTAATATAAGAACTTCCATGTACTTTTACCAAACTTTTTAAATATAAAATCAAATGACAAATAGTCACATATCTTGATACATTTAAAATTGACTCACACACCACATATAAAAGGGATAAATCTCAAAATTATATATGAATTTTGATTTAATGTGCAATTGTATACATGAACTTTAATTTGATATAATTATACATATGAAACTCTAATTGTGGTTCAGATATATACTTAAAACTTTAATTTTGATTTAATCATACACATTTAAGAAATAAATACATTAATTTATTTTTATATTGGATAAATATAATTATTCATGTATGCAACATATAAACATAAAATGGTATTATATTAATAATTGTGTTAATAATTTACAAGAATGGGATCAAATCAAAATTTCAAGTATAAAATTACACAAAATCAAAGTCTATATAAATAATTGCACATTAAATCATAATTAATGTATAGTTTTAAGATTTATCGCCGAAAAAAACTATTCTTTTAATTTGAAGGATTTTGTGTAAGAAAATAATTTATTGTATTTTCTAACCATGAAAGATTTCTTCAACTTGAAGTAAAAAAATCTTTCTTAAACAAAACAAGATTAAATTTTATATTTTTTAATTTAGTATCAATTAATCTAAATCTCATTATACATCGTATCCAATTAAACAAAAACTGGCTTTGCCTATAAGATCCTCCATGCAATCTCTCGTTTCTTTCCACCCAAAGAATGTAAATGTGTGCATTCCATGCAATTCTAATTATTGTAGACATAATGATTTTCCTTTACCATTGATCAACATCCAATCAAGTTCGGCCTGCCAAGTAGAGTGACAAACATCCCATACACTAGCTTGCAGAGCACAACATCACACCTGCTTGGGGTAAAAGCAGGTACAGAAAAGATGATCCCTAGTTTCATTCTTTTCCCTACAAAAGACAACTTCATAGCTTGCAAAGCAATAAAAGGATACTTAGGGAGTTTCAGGCTTGAACTTCGAGATTATAGCCGACCCAAAAAAATAATTTTTGAACTTTTAACGTGGAAAAGATAATTTCAGATTAAAATAAATTAATTAAATGTTTAAGATTTTTAATTTTTCATTCATAAATGTTTTATCTCTTACTACTCCAAAAATTTTTAAATTTTTATTGTATTATATTTTTTATTTTTTTAAAAAAATTAATTTATTATTTCCCCTAAAACTCTAAAAATTTTAAGGGTAAATTACACCACAGTCACCTAACTTTGGGGTAACTGACAAAACAGTCACCTAAATTTCATTTCAGTCACTCAACTTTCGAAAAGTTACAAAACAGTCCTTTTTGCCGTTTTCCGTCACAGACGTCACGACAAAGTGACATGGTAGGTGACGGCGTCGTTGGTGTCAAAAAATCGTCCAACTGGCCGGTTACTCTCAACAGCACAGCCCTACCAACACATTTTAGGGTTAGAGAAAAGAAGAAGAAGAAGAAAAATCAAAGGAGAAGAAGAAGAAGGAGAAAAGGAAAAATGGAGATGCCTGAAGTGATTCCGGTGTGCTATTGTGGAAACCCAGCCAAGTTGAACACATCTTGGTCCAATGACAACCCAGGTAGGAGGTTTTTTTGGTGTAACAAATTTGGCTCTGGATTTCGAAAACCATGTCGGTTTTTCAGTTGGTTTGATCCGCCATTGACGCCCCCTGTTCACGAATTGTGTTGTTGGGTCTTCTGAAAAAAGTGAGGACATTGGAGGATGCAAGGAGGAGGGGGAGAAGACCTGGTTTTTGGTGCTTGTATTTGTAACTATGTTGTTTTTTTTAAAACCTTAAAAATCAGCTTATGTTGTTGTTGTTAGCATTGAAAACCAGGTTATGTTTTGTAATTTTGTTGTTGATATATTGTTGGTTATGTTGGTATACATGGCTGCTGGCTATTGGTATATTGTTGCTTAACATATGTTATACATGGCTACTGGTATACATGGCTAACCAGCTCATGTTGTTGTTTAGAAACACTTGAAAGAATTGAAATGGGAAATTTTTGTTGATTACAAATTGTATATTGTTGCTTAACATATGTTATACACGGCTGCTGATATACATGGTTGCTGGTATATTGTTGTGCTTTTCTTGCTTACAACAGTTAGAAGATAACAGATGGGAAAAAAGATTCCTTGGTCCCATAATTCAAAATGGGGAAAAAGATAACAAAATGACCTAAAATATTAACTTTCATTTTAGGACTTAAGGATAAAGATCCTCTTGTCTGCTTACAAAAACGCTCTTTTAACTTAGTTGAGCAAGTATTTTCTGTAACTAAAAGTCAGAACAACAATACAACACCTTGCAATACCCATTTTCCCTCAGTTTTATGAGCAAACAAACAAGGAAGAATGAGAAACACAATGTTACAATGTTACACTATCAACTTCTGAAGAAATCAAATAGATGAAAAACACAAATGTATTTCTCAATACTCAAAATGCAGAAGATATAAGAGATAACAAACCAGAAGATAACAACATTTTTCAATGTTGATTACAAATGTATTTCTTAATACTCAAAATGCAGAAGATAACAAAAATAGTATGGATAAGAGATAACAGATGGAAAAACACATATGTATTTATCATATATTAAGGCCAAAACACCAAACTGTTTACAAAAGGAATTGGGGCAAAATATTGCCAAATTTTCCTACAATTCAACACAAGTGAACAGATGTAAATTGTAGGGAAATTTACAAAAAATTTCAATGACTCTATGCCTAAGTTTATCAACAGTAGCAATCATAGGCAAATTTTCAAAAAAATTATCTGTCTAAGTTAATAGATCAGTAACAGGTAAATTTACACATTTTCAAAAAGTTAACTAAGTAATTCTCTGGTTTCTGGTTAATTAATGGTCTGTCATGGATGACTCTTGAATAGAAGGCATCCATCTAACAGTGGTTGGTCTTTTCTTCAATGGGAGTTTTTCTCTTAGGGCAGCTTGTTGATGAGTTGGGCCAGTAGGTAACTGAATTGAGGCAACATGTTGAGTTGGAGTACTCTCTTGCTGATTTGGGGTAGCCTGTTGCTAAGTTGGGACACCAACTTTATGTCTTTTGACCTACAGGAACAAGAGAAATCTGTCAAACAAATTCATAAACAGAAGTATACTAAAACTTAAGGCAAATTGCTTACTGGAATGTTTTGGCCAACTTCCCCTTTGCAACTCCTCTTATTGTGGTCTATTCTTTTGCGTTTACTGCATCTCATGTCCACCCCTCTCTTGCTCAACCTTTCTACTGTTTGTGTTTCATAAGCTTCTTTCCTTCTCACCTTAGTAAGTCTGCCAGGTGGTCTTCTTAGAGTAGGAGGCAGTATTGGCAGCATGTTTGACAAAGAGGCCCATTGTTTAGGACCCTTACTGGACTTATAAAGTTGGAGTAAATTTGAAGCTGGGTTTGCTTGGTGTACCAAGTTTGTACATAGGTCTCTAGGAACTCATCTTTTAGATGAATGACAGCCAATGCATGCATGCAAGGGGTGCCAGTGAGATCCCAATTCCTGCAGGAGCAGCAACTCTCAACTAAGTCCACCACATGCTGGCTGCCAGGACCACATTCAACCTGATACTTGTCCCCACCAGCATGTGATGGAACACACCTAAAAAATAGTAAAGCATGTTTGGTTAAAAAATAATCACTAAAACAACTTTTTGAGTAGTCCCATCAATAATGATACACACACACACCCTAAAAAATAGTCACTATATGCATATTATAAAAAAAATACTCACTGTACGCATATTAAAAAATAGTCAACACACCAACAATTACTGCATGCATATTAAAAAATAACATGTGACCAGTAATATGAAGTCAGAATAAAGGCAACATAAAGTCAGCAATAAAGGAATCAAAAAGATTAAAAATGGTAACTTTACCTCAAGGATTCTTTTATGTTTACATCCAGCTTTTTCTTAATCTTTGGACACAACATTCCTTTCCATTTGTTAGCTTATTCTTTCTTCTTGACAATAAGCAACATAATCTTTGTCCTTATTGTTTCCATCATGGTCAGAATAGGTTTCCCCCTTGCTTCCAGTATCATCTGTCAGTAAACAACATAAATGATTAGTGAATTGCTAATGATTAGTAAGAAACATAAAACATAAGGGTTTACCTTGTTAAATGGTTCAGAAAGATTATTCACCAACATGTCAGAATGGCTCCGAATTGAGAAGTGAGACATTGACTAGTGAGTAGGGTTTTTCTCCTTCAACCAATCATAAGCTTGCTGATTGGTTTTCCTCAGTTCATCCATGGCATCCTCAAAATCCCTTGTAGTACTTGCTCTGGCAGCTTTCCAAAGCAAATCTTTCAATTCTTTTGTTCGGAAACCAACCTTATTGAAATTGGCATATAGGTGTCTAACACGGTGTCTTGTTTCTGCATTAGGAAACAACATACATATTTCTTCTAAAAGTCCCTGCAATTAGAAAAAAAAAATAGTTTAATTCTTTAACAATCCCTAAATAGAAACAACATAAAAAATGAATAAATGGAGTTTTACTTTTTGTTTGTCAGACATGAAAGATATTTGGTACGAGCTCACAATTTCCAAGTCTATTGCAAGCAACTCCAAGAACCAAAGCCATGATGCTTGGTTTTCACTTTCCACAGCAGCATATGCAAGAGGATAGATGCCATTATTTGCATCTATCCCAACAGTTGCAAGCATGTAGCCACCATAGTAGCCATTCAAGAAACATCCATCTAAACTTACTATCCTCCTACAACCAGCACTATAGCCATCTTTGCATTCCTGGAGACAGACATACATCCTTTGAAACAATCTGTTATCCAGATAACAGATTATTGTTGTTCCCTCATTTTATGCCCTAACCTCCAACAAATACCTATAAATCTTCTCATATTGAGCTTTATAAGCTCCTTCAATTAATTCCAATGCCCTAAGTTTAGCCCTCATACATTGGGTTAGTAAGACTATGCAACACAAATCTCTTTTGACATCTTGTTGTAATGATTTCAGAGAATAATCAGGATCAGCAATGAATTTTTCTTTATAATGTTCACCTATCCAAGCTGAGGTTACATTCTTTATAATGTTCTATACTTTAGAACAAGTATGGTTAGGGTTTGAACTCCTAATTTGCCAAGTCTAGTCAGTAGGGTCATTAGGGTTTAGTCTAGAAGCCTATATGAACCAAGGACATTTTTCACTGCAGACTACCTTTAACCTTTTTAAATCATTTTTGGGAAACTTAATAAAGTAATTGTTCAACCTACCATACTGCTTGGCAGCTTCTTTTAGACTGTCCTTAGACTTAAATAACATTCCAACCTTAAGTCTAGGATTACTCATGTCAGTCTCTAGGTTGAACTCAGGTCAATTTTGGCCATCTGAGTCAGATTCATGTGCACTATCTAACCTCCCAGAATCATCACTATCACACAGTTCATCTACTCCTATACCATCCATGTTTAAACCATCTAAACTAACTCCTATATCATCCCTATCACTTTCAGATGCATCACTACCAGACACCTCACTACCAGACATATTACTACCAGACATGTCTTCTTTATTCTCACTAAGATTGTCATCAATTAAACCTGCCAAACAAAGTACTCATCAATAAAGGCAGGCAACATAGGCAGACACTTTAACCATTTCTGTCAAACAATAACCAATACTAAATACCCAATAATTTAATACAAACACAACCATTTCGTCATGCACACATGCGCACAACAACCAATACAAAAATAATTTAATACAAACACAGCCATCAGATATACACAACAAACATCAGTTTCATAATGGCATTCGTACAATGGCAGATACAAACAATAAACAAAAGTTTGATAATGGCATTAATATAATGGCAGATATACACAATAAACATCCATTTGATAATGGCATTGAAATCCTAAATCAAAATCATCAAAATCAGAATCGAAATTAAAATCAATTTGATAATGGCATTAATACAATGGCAGATATACACAATAAGCATCAATATGATAATGGCAGTGAGTGTTTCAAAATTGAAGTCAAAATCGAAATAGAAATCGAAATTAAAATTGAAATCGAAATAACCCTAAAATTGAAATAACAGCATTGAAATAAAAAAAAAATTAAAACTAAATGCAACAACCTACCCGTTAAAGTGGACGCAACAACACTGGTACCTTCTCTTCTATTGCCCATTGTCGCTGGCAATCAAATACACTGAATGGTTTCTGGTTTCGTCTTCTTTTTTCCCCAAACAAAATAAAAAATCGCACCCTAAACCCTAAACACTAATAATTGATTATTGAATCGATTTCTAACCCTAAACCCTTCTTAATCGATTCTCAAATCAGTTTCAACCCTAAAAAAACCCCAAATCACAATCAAAATTTCCCCAAATTGATTTTCTTTTTTTCCCCCAAACCCCCTAAACCTCTAATTTGTTTCTAACCTTAAACATTAAGCAAAACCCTTCAACTTTTTTCCCTAAACCCGCCCCAACCCGAGCACCCATCAGCCGCTTCGCCAACGTGGCAAGTTAACTTGCCACATCAGCTGGTTAACTTGCCACGTCAGCAATTTCGTTAACACCCTAACGGTAACTGTTAATCAGTGATTGTTTTGTAACTTTTTGAAAGTTGAGTGACTGAAATGAAACCTAAATGACTATTTTATCAGTTACCTCAAAATTAGGTGACTGTTGGTGTAATTTACCCAAATTTTAAAAACAGCTGTTAAAGTACGAGATTACCCCATACAAGTTTGTGCCAAGGAACTTTCTCCTTATGATTACTCAATTTGTCCCAAACTTTACATACAATGACTCCATCTTGCTGCAGCCCAAGATTTGATACCTTTAGTAATTTCTGCTAAATCCAGCTATGCTCCTGCTAAGGCTGCAAAGTCAACATACTTTCAAAAAATTGTAAAAAATCGACGTGTTTATTATATTCAAATGAATCTTCCCGGACAAGTAGTAAGATACATCCAATGGAATTAAAAAGAAAAGAAAACAAAAGACCCAATATTTTTATTGCGTAACCAATGACGACATTAACAGATTAAACCAATGGTCAAGATTAAGAGCTGCCTTCATTAAGCTTTAGGCAAAGTCCTCATCTTCGGGCTTCCATTACACAGCCGTGGGATCAACCTTCCAATTTTTCCCGGGACATCGGAAAACCCGTTACCGATGACAACAGCCACTAGCCCAGAAATCACTGCTCCTCTGCGTAAGACTCTCCATCTTCTCAACTTCTTTACTTCTATTTTTCCTCAACTTTCTCGCTCTTTCTTTTTGATTTTCCTCCAATCCAAACAACTCATGCGCAGTTCAAAAGTCTCCCTCCGGCCAAAACCAACCCCATGCATCCGGTTCTGTTCCGTCATCGCCGGAAGATCCCGAGAACTGTCCCATCGAGCAGGTGGCTCTCACGGTCCCTACCGCAGACGACCCCTACCTCCCAACTCTTACGTTTCGCACGTGGATTTTAGGCACTCTAGCTTGCCTCCTCCTTTCGTTTCTCAACCAGTTCTTCTGGTACCGTCGAGAACCTCTCTCCATCTCCTCCATCTCCGCCCAGATCGCTGTGGTTCCTCTTGGCCACCTCTTGGCAGCAACGGTCACCGATCGAGTATTCTTCAAAGACCGGAAATTTGAGTTTACACTCAACCCCGGGCCGTTTAACGTAAAGGAGCACGTCCTTGTTACCATCTTCGCCAATTCCGGAGCAGGAAATGTCTACGCAATCCATTTAATCAGCGCTGTTAAGATCTTTTACAAGAAAAGGATCTCGTTTCTAGTGGCATTGCTCGTCGTTTTTACTACCCAGGTGCTCGGTTTCGGCTGGGCTGGCATCTTTCGACGCTATTTGGTGGAGCCAGCTGCCATGTGGTGGCCCCAAAATCTGGTCCAAGTTTCCCTCTTTAGGTAAGCAAACACGCCATTGACTATTATATTCTTCTTTCATTATTTTTTGCCACCTGTTTCTCTTGTAGTGGCTTACAGCTTTTGTCTACGCTATCTCTTCCATGATGAGATTCTCTTGAACAAGATTCTCTTGCTTGAACAACTTTTTTACATTTTTATCCTTGTATTACTATTAGGATTTTTTTTTTAAACTACAATAATTAGGTTTATGTTAATTTAATTTTAAAAATTATAAAATATCACAGAGTTATTCAAAAATTTTTATTTAAGATATTAAATTATTCAAAAAAAAATTTAAGTCATTAGCTAATGAACTCCAAATTATTATTCAAGGAATGATACAGTACATTAATAATATTTATAGACAAATAGAAAAATATTTTTTAGAATCAGTTGATTGGACAGAAAGTATTAAAGATCAGAGAAAAAAAATTGTTTTGATTTTGGTTTGACATTCAAAACTAATTCATGGAAAAAAAAAATCTGACCTATAAAAGAAAAATGGAGGGGGCTATTGATTGGCAAAGACAGTGTGAACAAAAAAAGTCATACAACAACGATTTTAACTATTGAGTGATTTAAATAAAATTTTTCAAATAGTTCAATAATCATTTTGTAGTTTTTTGAAGTTGATTGATTAAAATATAAACTTACTAATATATATATATATAATTTGTAAGATTAAACTGAAATAAGTTAATTATTTTCTTCTACCGTTTATATAATCTACCAAGTATTATTCTTCGGTAATGAATTTGTTAAATGTAGTAGTACCACTGACAAACCCAATGAAATCTCACAGGGCATTACATGAGAAAGAGGAGAGAGCTAAGGGCAGATTGACAAGAAACCAGTTTTTCCTCATAGCTTTCACTTGCAGCTTTGCCTACTATGTACTTCCAGGCTACCTTTTCCCAACATTATCTTCCCTGTCCTGGATTTGCTGGGTATTCCCAACTTCTATCCTAGCACATCAGCTAGGTTCAGGACTTCATGGCTTGGGTATTGGTGCCATTGGATTTGATTGGTCCAGCATATCCGCCTACCTTGGAAGTCCTCTTGCTAGCCCTTGGTTTGCAACTGTTAACATTGCTGCTGGTTTTGCTCTTATCACCTATATCACCACTCCCATTGCTTATTGGCTCAATCTCTTCAATGCCAAGCATTTCCCCATATTCTCAGACGGCTTGTTTACTTCTACTGGGAAGAGTTACAATATTTCAGCTATTATAGATCCAAACTTCCACATTGACATGGCGGCATATGAGCGTGGGGGTAGTCTGTATCTCAGCTCCTTCTTTGCCATGTCCTACGGTGTTGGCTTTGCTTGCTTGACAGCCACTGTTGTCCATGTAATCCTTTTTCATGGGAGGTAAGCCACACTAACCTCTTCTCTTGATCCATCAGGCATAATAGTCTCTTCGATTGCAATTGCTCGACCTAGAGGCTTTGCTCTACCATATAAAGCTTAATCACACATTTAGAATGCAAGTGAATTCTGCTCTTTACTAAAGGCATGTAATTAGAAGTGTTACTGAATGGTCATTTTATGCAATCAGGCACAGACTACATAAACTGATATCTGTCAATTCATTACAGTCAGCAAGTTAAAGTGACTTATCTTAGTGGTGCAGCGAAATTTTGCAACGAAGCAAATCTGCCTTCCAAGAGACAAAGATGGATGTGCATACAAAGCTGATGAGAAAATACAAGCAAGTACCTGAATGGTGGTTTACGTGTATCCTTATAGTAAACATTGCAGCAACCATATTCATATGCCAGTATTACAATGATCAACTCCAGTTGCCATGGTGGGGTGTTTTGTTAGCTTGTGGTCTAGCCATTTTTTTCACTCTCCCTGTCGGAGTTATTACTGCCACAACAAATCAGGTATAGTTTTGCTATTTCACAAGTTTCGTATTTTTAAAAAATATATATCATGCAATTTTATCTAAATTTTGCAGATTATTTGCTCACATAATTGAGAATAATTTTCTTCCACTCAGATAATGATTGCTTGTTGATTTGACCTTATATTCTGTTAGTTTTGTTTGGGTATTTTGACATGGGTAAATTTTCTTTTGAAGACACCAGCTTTGAATGTGATTACAGAATATATCATCGGCTACATATACCCAGGGTACCCTGTTGCTAATATGTGCTTTAAAGTGTATGGCTACATAAGTATGAAACAAGGGATTACCTTTTTGCAAGACTTCAAACTCGGTCACTACATGAAGATTCCTCCTAGATCCATGTTCATAGCTCAGGTTCACCTCTTCATGATTCTTTTGTTGTTCTTTTTAAGGTGTTTCCTCCTGTAGACAGCTTTACCTTTTCATCTTGTCATGGTATGGTATTCTTATCAGGTTGGTGGTACAATAATAGCTGCATTAGCGCATTTGGCAACAGCATGGTGGCTTATGGATACAGTTCCAGACATATGCGAGAGAGAAATGCTTCCAACGGACAGCCCCTGGACTTGTCCTGGTGATCATGTGTTTTACGATGCCTCTGTTATCTGGGGTCTGATTGGACCTCGAAGAATCTTTGGTGATCTTGGCTACTACTCTGCCATAAACTGGTTTTTCTTAGTTGGGGCCATAGCTCCTGTCCTTGTTTGGCTTGCATCTAAGGCCTTCCCAAACAAACCATGGATAAAACTTATTACTATGCCTGTGCTGTTTGGTGCAACAGTCAACATGCCACCAGCTACTGCTGTCAACTACACCAGTTGGGTTCTTATTGCCTTTGCCTCTGGTTTTGTTGCTTATAGATATTATCGTGGCTGGTGGAGCCGCCATAATTATGTGCTCTCTGGGGCACTTGATGCCGGATTGGCTTTTATGGGGGTATTGCTATACTTATGCCTAGGGATGCAGCATGTTAGTCTTAACTGGTGGGGAAGTGATTCAGATGGATGTCCCTTGGCTTCTTGCCCAACCGCCCAAGGGGTCATAGTTAAAGGCTGCCCTGTTTTCTGAGTGAAGCAACTGTTATCCCAACCTCTTCCACTTAAATTGTATCATTTGAATGATTCATTGTCCATTGCACATCTGTAAATAAGCCTGTAATTAGAAAGCAAAAAGTTTGGATTTACTTCCTTTTTAGTTTTTTTTTCCCCTGAACTTCTTTTCAACTTCTGAATTTGGGTTTACAGAGAAGACAATAGGGAACTTGTAACCAAAAAGCGTGAAGCGTGGTTTTCATTAATAATTTAACATATGCGGTTGCAAATTAAGCAGGGGTCAAATCCATAGAGATAGAAGGGGGAAATAATAGTAAATTTGCAGGTCCCCTGTTGAAAATTACATGCGGCATTAATCACCATTCACAGCTCTTCATTTGGCTTGTCTTCTACTATTGCAGGCTCCTGTGCCTTCTTAGGTTCCTCCATTTTTATAGGATGCCCGTTCTCCACCCAAGCAAGATAACCTCCTCCCATGTCGTGCACATTCTTAAAACCCTGCAACATCATCGTTGAGTATAGTTAGTTACTATCGGTCGAAAAAGCACCATCTGCAATCTTTTCCTTTATTTTTAAGCTGCAATAGATGGAAAGTTGTGTCTCAGAGTTGGAATAGAATGAACTTACAATTTTAAGAAGATCAGCGGTTGCAGCAAGGGATCTCACCCCACTTTGGCAGCCCTATAAGAAAATGAAACTAGTTCAGCCCACTTCAACTCCCACATCATTTATATATAGAAACTGCAAAGAAAAAAAAAAAAGAGAAAAAAAGAAGAAGATGAAATCGAAATTTACCACTATGAGACGATCTTCCTCCTTGCAAAGAGATGAAACCTCCTTCACAAACTCAGGATTCTTCACCCTACCTGCAGCGCCAGAATAAATACTCTGTATAAACGACAGAATTTAAGGACGAAAAAAGAGCTTGCCAGACCTTCTGGTGTGATGAACAAGTATGGGATGTTAAGAATATTCTCTGCTTCCACATGTCCCTTCTCGAATTCTTCCACTGTCCTGTTGTCAATGGAAATGAATCTCAAACCATAAATTTTAAGGAACTTCAACAGAATCCTGTTATGTTTGTTACCTGACATCGATGTAACGGTAGCCTGACTGCAGCAAGTTTTTTGCTTCATTAACATGAATGGTAACAACTTCTGATCCTGAGCTGAAATATATAAGAGAAACAAGAAAGAAACAAGGGAAGACAACAAAAGAAACACCCATATCAAAGTTTTGCACCACCAACTACACTTCCTGAACACGAAAAAGGGGAAAAAAGTCACCTTAGGTCCAGAGATCCCATGGAGACTCTTTATATGTTAGTATTTGCCGACTTTCAGCCGTTGTATCTCAGATCCTGCGGCTGTTCCCTCCTATACGTGGTTTTTCTTTTCGGTGAACAGATAAAACGTGGGCTGGGATAGTTATATATTGTTGTTACTATACTCATTGACCACTGCTGTTGATCGGTGTCTTGCTGCCCAATTTCTGTGGAAGTGGGATGATGCGTCAGGATAAGGGAGTTGTATTAACTTCTTACGAAGCAAGTAGCAATGACATGTTGCCACGTGGTCTGGGAAGTGCAACCAAATGTTGATACATACTTTTTTGTCGTTTTTGAATGTTGATACATACTTTAATATATGTCATTTTCATATTTATAGTTATGAATAAATTATACATGGTGGAGGTAGAATGAATTATTACTGTAATTGGATGTGCTTAGTCTGTTCTTGATATGGGGGCTGATGTGCCTTTGATGAGGTAGTTGGGAAGGTAGGTAGGTAGGATCCCTCCTAATGGAGCTATTGACGGAGGTTTGGGCCTAGTTTCTTCGGTTAACCAAGGGGCTTGGTACGGTATTTCGACCGCCACTGGCCCAGTTATCCTTGTGTTCAAACCACCCATGATGTTTCCAATTTTACTCTCTTATGTTTTGCCAATAATGAGAGATTCCAAATTTCCGTTCACAGGTAATATAACACGATATATGAGCCTTAAAGAAGGCCCTGGCTTAGATGAAAACGTCGGCGTTTTACATGAATAAAGCGACTCGTTGGTCCGATAAATTGACCAAAGGGATGCTTACGCGATGTCGTTTGTGCTGGCATTATAATGAGTTTAAAATTTTATTTGATTAAAATTTATTTTAAAATTGTTCATATTATTTTTTTTAAAAACATTTGTCTTGTTTTAATTTAATATTCAATAATTTTATATATTTTTTATTTATTTAAATTTTTTATACAATTATCTTAATATTATTTTAATATTTACATTAGAGTAGTATTATAAATTTAAAAACAGTATCAAGTCAAGTTCAGATTTTGAATGTTCAAGCTTAAGTCCAACTAATAGTTTAAATGGGTCAATATTTTTATCCAATCTCTCAAATTTCAAGTGAATCTTCGAACTTAAATGAATCATCTGACCCATGAATAATCTATAGCCTCAATCACATAATAATATATGATATAAAAAATCACATGAGCACTGCAAATTGACTTGACTAGGGTTGACAAACTTTTAATTTGATTTTTTATTTTGAATATTCTTTTTGAAATATTTATATTTATATTTTTTTATTTTTGAATATTTAGATTTTTTTATTTTTTAAAATTCTTTAAATATACATTTTAGCTTTTCAATATAACTTTTTAAATTTTATATAGTTAGTATATTATAAAAAAATTTAATAAATATATTTTTTGAACTTTTATATATTTAAAAATTATATAATTATTTTGAAATTATTGGTTTTTGGTTCAAATGTATTTGAAATTATTGATGTAAATAAATATGAAATTATTTATGGGGGCTTTATACCACATGTCAGCTTTTAATTGATTAATATTTTTAACAAAGATAACAATTAAGGGTGAGTAGGAAATATAATTTAAAAATCACTTAACAGAAAAACAAAATAATCAACCAACTGAATAAACGCGGTCAAACTGTGCATGTTTTTTTGTAATGATTGTTTTGTCACCGCTAGTACGAGGTCTGTGGTGCCGCTTTAGTTCAATTGATTATTGGCTACTTATTCGACGGCGCCCACGACATTCAATGGGCTGTAAGTAGGCTCGAGGGAAAAGCTTTGATTTCAGCGATAAAGAGAATTGTATAGGCAAGAAAGGAATATGGGAGTTTACTTTTTAGGAGATTCTATCAGTACGTAGGTTTTGCTCTTGGGATCAAGGACACGATCCCAATGAGATTGTCTGGTCTTAAAAGCATTGCCCAAGGAGATATATATGTGTGTGTGTGTGAATTGGGACTGCATAATTCCATTATTTTCATAACTTCTTGTCAAATTAATATTTTAGCTCTGGGATTCATTGGTTACATTTATTTGACTGTACCGAGCAGTATTGCTTTGTAGTTAATTTGGTATGAACTCCACGAGTCCTTTAGTCGAGTACCAACTGAGCCACTAGTGATAGAGCCTTAAGGAACTATAGGTGCTCAAACTCTCAACATCGTCTTTAATGTCAGAGAGACATTCAAATCCTGGTCGTTAGATCCACAATGCAGACTAATAGAGAATCGGATATTGGTGGTGGTTCACTCAAAATGGCCTTCCACAGCAACCCATATCAAAACTCATATTCAAGTTCAAAGCGTACACTGTTTCCTTTTTAAGTTAAATCTGGTTTTGAGAAAGGGCAATCATGCACCCTTAAAGTCACCTAAAAAAAAGTTATTTCCTTTTACTTTTTTTGAATCTTTCACTTTAGTTAACAAGCTGTGAACCATAGATATTCAATCCAAAAGCAGAAGGATTCTATTTCTGGAATAAAATGATTTACATCTAATTAGGTGCAATGCAAATATGCATGGTTTTGTAGTGGGTGAGTCTCAACTTTACAATCTGGATTCTGTCACTAACTTCTTTCTCACTTGAAACACTACAAGAAGAGAGAAAGGACAAGAAAAATAGTCACAGCAAAACCAAATTGGGTTGGGGAAAATGGTCGGATTCTGGGTGAGTCACCGGTGGCCAAATTTGCTAGCCATTGACTGGCCATTGCAGCTGCCTTCTTTGGATCATGATCCAACCCTGATTCCACTGTTGTTCCAGCTTCCTTTAAAGATTTCAAACTGCATCCAAGTTAAATGCCACGTAAATATTTATATGCAACTATCAAATTTATATCACATCAAAAGCCCACCACCCCAAATGGTGACAAGCCAAGTTTATGTTATAGAAATTTACCTTGGACCACCAGGACAGAAAGTGATAGTATAATCAGCCCCAGTGCAAGTGAAAGTGCTACTGGCATCATCAAAAGCATAGCTATAGGATCTGGGACAAGCTGACTTGAACATTTCTGAGTACATGGATGGTTTGCAAGCAGCTGGACTATTGTAGGCACCATTACAACAGTACTCTGGTTTCCCAAACGCATCGCAGGCGCTCTTACAGCCGCCACCGTCGATTCTCAGCTCAGACGGGCACTTTTTGTTCAAATTCGTCACGCAGCCGGTAGTGGCACACTCTCCTGAACCTCCATTTCCTTCCACAGTCAAAGGCAAATTGTAACCATTAACCAGACTCACGTCATAGAAGTCCTGTGCCCCTGAACCGAGCGTAAACTCGGCCAAGGTGGCTGGTGGGGTGACCCCTGCTCCATTGCATTCAACTTGGCCAGAGCCGCAGTCACCTGTAGCGCATGATCCGTGACCAGAGTCGTCGAACTTGCAGCCTGTTCTGCCCCAGAAGCGACCTGACCAGCCTGTAGGACCTTGGAAGGAACGAGAACTGCCTTTTTTGAGTTCAAAGCCTGTGCTTTCCAGATTTGGACTTCCTGGATTTGCTAGAATTCCAGGCCATACTGTGTGATCGCATCTATTGATGAATGTGAAAGTGGCAGCCGTAACACCTGGGAAAGGAATCATAGGAAAACAGAGCAACACAGGATCAGATTGGTTTCCTTATCAAATATATCAGAACTTTACGAAATGTGAACAATCCCATTTCTGGAAAAGCGTATATTCACATTACCTTCAAGAAACAGGACCAGAATGAAGCTCAAGAACGTGATAAGAGAATGGTGAGAACTGGAGAACCGAGCCATAGGGAATCGATAGCAATGTCACTGGTGTTTTAATTATTAAGTTTTGGTTTTTAATTGCTTTTCTAAAATGAATGGTGTGGCTCAAAACAATTTAAAAAAAAAAAAGGAACTTGGTCTTGAGATTAAGCAAAGCTAATGTAGGAAGTGGTGTAATGCAATTGAAGGGTGGTCAAAGGAATTAGAAGAAGAAGCAAAAAACAGTAGTCAAGACAAGGCTTCTTTGCTTTAGCAGATGAGAAAGATCGAGGAAGAATGAAGAAGATGTTTGGAGCTACCATCCGTAAAAAGCAAACTCCAATGGTTTCTTCTTATCTGTTGAGTGATAGCAGTGGTAGTGGTGACGGTAAGGGATCTAATTATGTGCTCTTCATCTCCTATATATAAAGGCAGCATGCTTGAATAAACTTAGGGTGTAACGAGAAACTCGTGTTTGCAAGCTACTCGGATTTAATAAAAGAAGTTAGAATTTGGTCTTAGACATTGTCGTGTTGAATGCAAGCATAAATAATTAAGTTTGAAGCCAAATACGAAAATTTTTTACTAGATAAACGAGTAAACTTAAATAGTTTGATTATTATCTTTAATCCAATTTAAATTTTAAAAATAAAACTAGATCCAACTTAATTTAAACTTCAAGTCTCAATTTTGATAAGTTTAAACTTTATATAACTTTAGCATGACTCAGCTAAATTATGCTTTGGTAGTGGAAATGACATGCACAAATGAACACCTCATTGTTATTTCTTTTCTTCTTTGGCCCCTCATCCTATCATCTAGCTTTTTCTCATTCTGTTTCTTTAATTTTTTTTTCTATTTTTTTTTTACTTTCTATGTAATGAGAGTGCAAATCCAGTTAACACCAACATATTTTTTCAATAAAGTTACCTAGCAATTTTAGGAAAAACATTTATTTTATATAAAAAAAAAACCCACAATTGTCGCTATAGACTTTGTGCAACCCTATGTCCACATTCAAAGTTATCATTTATAGCATCACCGAAGAAAATCACATAGAACCTAAAAGCTAATATATATCTAAGGGAAAAAGCTTGTTGAAAATGAAACCATGGTTTTAGTTTTTTAGGGTAAGTTTGCTACATTACAAAACCATTTGGGTCCCTTGATGACCACAGTTTGACCTTCTCTTGACCACTTTGGCTGTAGGTCGGTCTATTATTATAAAATATGATTAAATTAATGATCGAAATAATATCAAAGCCCCACCAAAATAAACTTAGGCAAAATTTATATATAATAGGATTTAAGTCAAAGATAAAATCTAAATGAAGGAAAAATAACGTGGAAATTGAAGTCTTATAGTTTTCATACAAGATTCCAAAAGCTAGATTTGCACCATGTCTCGTAGATGTCACACATTGAACTGAAACATTGGTTAAGAGAAAAAAAAAAAAAAAAAGGGCGGGGTCATTGGACTGTGCAGTGTCAGAGTCCAACAAATCCGCGTAGACCAAATCTTAGACAGATACAAGTGTCCAAATATTATTGGAAGATCGTCGTGTTAAAGCACGTGTTGGTTTAGATAAGCTGCTGCAACTTCCGTCAAAGTTCGTTGGTTGTTTTCATTTTAACACAGCTTTATAGAAAGGGAACCCTCAACTTTTATGAGGATGTGGATCTGCTTTGTTCAGCTTTTTAAGCTGACTAACCACTGTTACAGATAAGGTCCCTTTCCTCAATATGCCAGCCAAATAGTTTAGTGTCTCACAGTGGGAGTCCTATTCATAATCTTTATAATTTTCTACTGTTTATTATCAACTCTCTTCAATCTCTCATTTTAACGCACTCCAAGTTCCCTCATTTATGTTTAATGCGTCATCGATTCTAGTTTTATCTTGTTCGTCTTCTTTTAGGGATAGTAAAAGCTCAAGGGAAGGGATTTCTTGTTTCCTTTTTGGTATCTAAGTTGCTGTAAAAGGAGGGGAAAGGGTTAGAAAGTAGATTTTCGAACAGTGGAGTCCAAAAAAAAATTTAGAGGTTAGAATTAAATTGTATATTTTTATAGTGATAAAAATATAATTTCATCATTTTAATAGTTTATACATTTATATTTTTAAAATATTAAATTATTTATTTATCTTTTTTGAAGGCTAAAATGTAATTTTACCATTATTAATTTAAAATTTTATAAATTATAATACAATTTTTCATTTTAGAGGACCAAAGCCCTTATCAGCTCCCTAATTCCGCCACTGTTTCTAAATGCATCAAAGGAAATTTTTAAAATTTTTTAAGGTTTAATTTTTTTAATTTAAGGTTTAATAAGACTTTTTAAAAATTTGAAGGGCTTAATTAAAATTTTAAATTTTTTAAAAGAATTAATTAAAATTTTCAAAGTTTAACTAACAATTTTAAAATTTTGGGAGTTTAATTAAAATTTTGATGAATTGTAAAGGACATAATTAAAATTTTCGAGGGGCATATTGGAATTCTGCCACTGCTTGTCAACTTGGTTAGTAGGGATCAACTGAGTCGAAGATAACTTGATTTTCGATTTTTTATTTATTTATATATTTTAGTTTGATATGAATACCAATGGTAGATATTAATGCTCTTAAACTTTGTTGTAAAAAAGCAAAGCTGATGTGCACTAAAGGCCAAACTTGGGCTGTGAAAAACGTTAGAAAGACGGGAGCTTTTCTACTAAAATTTTTGTCTTCAGCAAACGTTAGCAATCGCAATGAAGCACTTAACTATCAAGTGGGATGTCTAAACTAAAACTTTCCTATTTTGATTGGTTTGTTTGTTTATGCTTCCTTTTGCAAGTTGTGTGATTCAACCATGGCAGGATGGGCCTCATGTCTCGTCTGGAAACTGCACCTTGTAAGAACAAAACCATTGTAAAAATGTGTTGGTTTTTCTTAAAAATTAACAGCCTTCATTACTGCATTAATAATAACATGTATATATATGATGATAACTTGATAATACTTATCATTAAAAATTATTAAGGTGCGTATCAAATATATAATATTACAACTTACTGCCATCAACATCCAGGGGGGATCTCCATAGATGTGTGGTATGCCGTGTAGATAAGATTTTTCTCTTTCGTCATCTTCCTTTTCCTTTTTTTCTCTTTACTGGAATCCATCGTTCTTTAATAAAGTTTTAGTGTCATGTTTTATCATATGATGATTTTCCTAGTAAAAAAACATTCTTTCAGAAAAAAGGTTGCTCGGTTCTGTGTTTCTTTAGTTTTCCCCTTTTCAACTTTCCATTTTTATATATACAAAAAGATTGCATTATATTTGTTATGATGAAAAGCATAAAAGTGGTTTTCACACGGATGTTATAAGTCGGATGAAGGAAGTTGTTTAACTAATCGTTTAAATTTGTTTTTATACGAAATATGATATCAAAATAATTAATCAGTTGGAATCGCACGTTGTAAATATATTTAATATATTTTGAGGCGTAATTAAAATGTCAGTTTAACTCACGTATATCGCGAATGTAATAAGTTGACTGATTGTTTAGCAAAGACTAAAGATGAAATGACCATTAACTTTCACCTTTGGTCTCAACCCCTTGATTTTGCTTTAAATATATTGCATAAAGATATTACCGATTTATCTGTTACTAGAATAATTATTATGTAATAATCTGTAATGCTCTCTTTTTTAAAAAAATTTATTCAAATTTATGTGTATTTATAAATGATTTTTTGAATGTATAGCTTCAAAGGTGATGAATAGTGTCGAAACCATTTTTTTGTTTGGAAAACGGGCTGACTTTAAAAAGGAAAATGGAGTCGCCACCAATCTTTTTTGAAGTGCGATTGGGTCACCTTAGAAAACATTTTGGTCTACGAACTTTAAGAAAACAGGTTCGGGAGTCGGTTACGCACGAGGAAGGATTAGCACCCTCGTGACGCCTAAAATTGCTACCTTATTGATTGATTAATGTCCTAATATCGAAAATTGAAGAGATTTTAAAATACGGATCCTTTGGAAAATGTTTGGGTAATTTGAATTGGATATCGAAATTCTCTTGTTCCGAAAGGATGAAATATCACATCCAGCACGTTAGGATACGATGTTTCCAACCTTTGACACCAAGATCATTTCATGACTTCCAGAATTCATGCATTGTCGTTTTAAAAATGGTATTCCATTATTTGGCCAAACAAAAGAACCGAAACCCAGCACGTTAGGGCACGATTCCTCAAATTTCCAAACATGAAATATTGCCCTATTTTTAAAGTTGAGAAAACACGATCAAAATTTTGGAAGGATATTTAGTCCTTTGGAAGAGCGGAAAATTGAAACCCAGCACGTTAGGGCACAATTTCTCAAAACTTCCAAGCACAAAATATTGCCTTGTTTTTAATTTAAGGAAACACGGACACAATCCTAAAGGATATTTAATAATTTGGTCAGACGGAAACCGAAACCCAGCACGTTAGGGCACGATTCCTTGAATTTCCAAACATGAAACATTGCCTTTGTGAAAGTCTTTTTATTAGTTTGGGTAAAAAAGTAAATACAAGCAAAAAACAAAAATATATTAAAGTATAATTCAAAATCCTCGATCTCCGTGAAACAATAGGAACCAGAATAAATAAATCATAATAGTAAAAAAAATATAATAATAAAATTAAAATTAAAAATATACTGTTGTAGTAATGTTAAAATAATAATTACAAATAAATAATAATAATAAGAGTGATAGTAAAAAAATAATGTTAAAAATAAAATAATAGTGACTACATTAAAATTAATAGTGATAATAATGCAAATAATATATATAATAAAAATCAAAATAAGCTATAGTATTAATAATAACATAATAGTAATAGTAATGATATGTAATAATAATAATAATAACAGAAAAAGTTTAAAATAAAAAAAATAATATTAATAATAATAATGGTAATAATATGTTTAAAAAAATAATATTCATAACAAAGATAGTAATAATAGGTTTAAAATAAAAAACATATTAATAATAAAAATAGTAATAATGAGTTTAAAATAAAAATAATATTAATAATAAAAAAATAATAATATTAAATTTAATAGTAATAACAAAAAATAGTAGCAGTAAATAAAATAAAAGTAATATTAATAATAATAACAAATAATATAATTAATAGTAATAATAAAATAATAGTAGGGAAAAAAAATAAGACAGAAATACAAAAGAAGATAATAAAAATAGTAATAATGAGTAGAAATATTGAAAGTAATAATAACACTAATAACAATAGGAGTTAAAATCAATAATAAAAATAATAAAAAGAAAATCACAAGAAAAATAAAAAAAATGAAATTAAACTAAAAAAATAAAGCTTTGGGGGCGAATTATAAATAGCAAGAAAGAAAATGGGCTAAATTGAATTTTAAATGGAAATTTGGGGTGAAATTGGAAGTGGAAACAACAAAAAGGGTTAAAACGTAATGCGCACCAAAAGAGGGGGACCAAAAAAGAAATTAACCCAAGCCTCCAAAACGCACAGCTTGAGAAAGGACCCGTTTGAAACTGAGGAAAAATTATTGGGCAAAATTAGGAATAATGAAAACTTGATTTAAAAGGAAGAAAATGCAAGAGGACTAAAAGTGCAATTATCCCACCTGCATAAAAACACGCGGATCTTCCCTTTGGAGCGGGTCGGGTCGCGGGTCAGAGGCCCAAAACGACATCATTTTGGCCTTTGGACCAACACCCAAAACGACGCCGTTTTATTAAACTATAAAACCCAAATTTTCCTCAAAAAATTTCATTTTCAACCTTTCTTTCCCAAAAACTTCAAAAAAAACTCTCTCAAATCCTTTCTCTTCCCCCCTCATTCCGTTCAAACTCCGGCCAATGTCCGGTCGCCAGACCGCCATGACACCGCGGTGGCCGGAATCCGAAAAATGTAAGTTTTTTTCTTCTTCTTTCTTTATCTAATATTTATATATCTATATGAAAAAAATATTTGTATATACATGCAATGACAGATTCGAAAAAATGTGAAAAAGATAAAAAAAAATAAAAAAATAAACCTCTTGTAACAGCCCGATTTAGGGGCTAGTCGGATTAGTGATCTCAGAATCACTAGTTCGAGGTTAGAGAAAATTATTTTCATGTTATGTTATGTGTTGTAACATGTTTATAAGGATGCATGAAAAATTTGGTGCCTTAATTTTAGCGATTTCTAGCTAAATTGTGAAAAAGGACTAAATCACATTAAGTGCGAAAGTTTTATTTTAATTGCTAGAGGCACCAAATAACTATGGGTTATTAATAGGAGGTCTTTAAAGGGCAATTAGACCATCTTAAATGTGATGGCCGGTCATGTAGACAAGAGGGGACAAGAGCTTTTAATGATGGTCAAATTTTGGTGATGTTAGATGGTTTAAATGAATAAAATAAAATCATTTAAAATAAAATGAATAAAGATGTTATCATCTTTTCACTATTCCTTCACCTTCATCCACCGAAAATTGAAGAGAAATAAGGGTTATGGAGCTCAAAACTTTCAGCAAGTATTTCTCCTCACAAGTAAGTCCATTTGATGCTTGTTTTTGATAGAAATTGCATTTTTGGAGTCCCCAAAACTTAAGCTAGCTAATGGAAGGATTAATTAGTAACATGGTTGAAAGTCTAGGAACTTACCATGATAGAGTTTATGTTGTTTGATGAGTTTTTATAGAAGAAAATGATTGACAGGATGATGAGAAACAACTTTTGTGAAAGGTGTTGTCATGAAAACATCTAATTGGGACTAAAATGCAAAAGTTGTAATTTGTTCATTAAGGCATGAAATAGTTGGAATTGTGGATAGTTGTAAGAGGATTAAATGTTCAGCTAGGCTTTTTTAACAAGAAAATGTGATGAAAATTTATTTACGAGCCTATGGGCAAAATTGTAATTTTGCCAAAGTGAAGGGGCAAAATAGTCATTTTTGCCTAAATTGTAGATTATGGTATTTTATGGTTTATAAACGAATAAATCAGTATATTTCATTGTTCTAGATTAAAGAAAACGAGTTTCGGACCTAGAACGGATGAAAAGAGAAATGTGGGCAAATAGTCCTTTTCGGCTATTTCGACATCGAGTTAAGTTCATGTGCAAATGTGGTAATTGTGTATGAGCTATTTTAATGTTCCAATATTGTATGGAATGTATATTTACTCAATGAATGTTTGAATTATCTTTTAATGTGATGTCAAGAGAATTGAACCAAAGAGTGATTAGAAATGTAGATAGTATGAAATGATAATTTATTAAAGTTCTGTATAAGTCCATATTGGAATATGGCTTCGGTGAGAGATACTAAATAAGACCATGTCAGGGACATGGCAACAATGTGAGAATTCGTATAAGACCATGTCAGGGACATGGCATCGATACGTTAATACGTGTAAGTCTATATCGGAATGTGGCCTCGGTGTAAGAATTACTATAAGACCATGTCAGGGACATGGCATTGACATGTTGAATGTAGGTGGTTGTACCACGAGTGGCACGAGTACATGTTAGAACTGAATTGAAATGAGATCAAAATATGATGAACCCTTAGTGGGATATGTGTATTTGATGCACCTTTGTTGCATGAGATAGAATTATTGATGCACTGTGTGAATGCGAATGAGCATCGTAGAAAGTTATTTAAGAATAGAGATATGTTTGTGGATTACTATCCATGAATGTAAATAATGGTGTGCTACGTGCGATATCACTTTAGTGATGGTAGTGATGGGCTGTGTACGATACCACCCCATTAGAGATTCAATGGTGGGCTAAGTGCAAAACCACCGAAAGATTAGCAGTATGAGAGGTTTATCTAGAATGCTTGATGTATTGTTTCATGTGATTAAATGGTGATCAGAGCAGGAATGAATGCTATTTAGCACGAGCAGTTGGCTTGTGACATGGTAAGAGATTGAATAAGTAAGTTTCAAGAATGGCTGAGTAAGTAACCAAGAGTTTGTGAGAGAAACTCTTTAAGATACTTTGTGGTTAAGTATAGTTAATGAATATCAAAAAAAAAAATTATCAGTTTATGCAAATGAACTTACTAAGCATTATTGCTTACTCTATCTCTTTTCTCATCTCTTATAGGTAATCTCAAGTTAGAGGCCGCCGGAGATGTTTTCACACTATCGAACAGACACTTGGTATGAGGTATCAAGTCCTTATAAGTCATGGCATGTATAGGGCTGGAAATTAAGGTTGATTAAGTTATTGTTAATGTGCCAAATTGTGTTGGCCTAAGAGAACTTATAGTTTTGTTATATATAGCCATTGATGATGGCTTAAGTTGTTGAAATTGTATTAGATATAGTTCTTCCTAATGTATGGGATGAAGGCTTTATTTCTCTTATGAGTAAGTGTCTTTAATGCAAGAGTTAAATTGATGCAATATGGAGTTATGTAATGATGTAAGTATGTATGCAAATGAGAGTGGTAAGAAGGCTTGGTAGATAGCCTCTAAGTGCCCACACGGTTAGACACACGAGCGTGTGTCTAGGCCGTGCGTACCCTGCACCTTATGATTATTATTTAGAATAGGCCACGGGTAAATCCCACGACCGTGTGCATGAGCCGTGTATGACACACGGTTTGGGCATGGGCGTGTGCCCAGGACGTGTGGATCAAGTCAGTAGCTCCCCACAGTTGGAAGACACTAGCATGTCAAGGCCATGTGGATCAAGTCAGTAGCTCCCCACGGTTGGAAGACATGGGCGTGTTAAGGGGTACACGGGCGTGTCCAAGTCACATGGGCATGTGACCCCTATTTCAAAGGAAATTTCCCGATTGATTTTTGAAAGTTTACGAACATGAATTTAAGGCCTCGTAGGCCCATGAGATGAGCGAGTTGTGTATGAAAGAGAAGTTTTTAGTTTGGGACGAAATTTTATAGCCCGAAATTTCATGATTAAGCAAGTTCAAGCGTAGTAATGTCTCGTATCAGGTCTAGGCCTCGGACTCGGGTATGGGGTGTTACACCTCTGCTTGTATTGATGGTATATGTGTACTTGTAAAAAAGGGTATCACTTTCTGATCTGTAAAAATCTTCTCAATATTCTCTCGTATCTATATCAAAAGATCTCCCCCTTTTTACATTGTTTTTCTCTCAGATTTATAGCCTATTTTTACAACCGTTTATTCTTGTTTGCAAGTGCGTGATCTAGTGGTGGAGGAGGGCACGTCGCGGAGGGTTCGGAAGTGATTCGGTGCGGGGTGACGTGGCGTTGGGCGTGGGGGCTGCTGGCGGCTAGGGTTTCATCTTTTTTTTTTGTTTAGGTTTGGTGGTTGAAAAGTGTTAAGGTTGTGGTCTAAAAGGGGTAGGGTTAATTTGGGCTTGGGTAGTTAGGTTTAATTTGGGCTTTTTTGTAACTTTAGACTCTTTTTTTTTAAAAAAAGGACTTTATTATTTATTTTTTTGGTTTATTCTGGTTCTTGGTATGGGCCTGGGCATAAATTGGGCTCTACAAATAGAATGGCTTTAAATTGGTAAATAATACTAGAATGACATACTTAAATCGATGTCTGCTTCAATCGTGACAGAAGAAGAATGAAACCCACAAAAGTGTGCTCTAACAAACCGCCATAATATCTTTCTAAGATGAAGTAGATGAAGCATGCTTGTAAATGTTGTCACCGAAGCACAAGATATTTCAGATCGTACGCGGGAGCTTTCATCAAAATGATGAAATTGTTACGCGGGATCAGTTTAAATCTTTTCTTGCAACATCTGGATAGGTAAACTCATGGGAAAAATTATTGAGGGAAAGGAATTTTTTTTATAACGGTAAGTGCATTCGATCTTGGACGACATCACGATTATGATGAAAACTATTCAGAGTTTTTGCAGCTATATAAAGAACCATGAAGCGTATTATCTAATTCTTTAAACAAACCAGAACTTAACTCAAAAACATAATCTAATACTTTTGTGCTATTTTCAACTTTTCATCTAGTATAGAAAAGTTCATTTATATTTTCTTTTTTCTAATTTTTCGATTGATAAGTGTTGTTAATGTAGTAAGATATGGGTTTGAGTGCGCTGAAATCTTCCTATTCATATTTATGGGTTAGGAAGAAGTTATGGGTAATTCTAAATATTACGTCTAAAAAATAGCCATTTTACCCAAAAACGCTCAATTTTAACATTATTTATGGAAATGGATTAACTTTTTGATTATTTACCGGAAAGGGCCGAAATCTCCGAAAACGCGTCCACATCAGCTCGATCTCAGGTAATGTGTCAGCAAAACGCTCCCTAGGGACGCGTTTTGTCCATTTTTTAGGATTAGGGTTTTTTACTTGGTTTTAGGGTTTTTAAGGAAAAAATTAATTAAATTAGGGTTTAAAGTTAATTAATTAAATTAGGGTTTAGGGTTAATTAATTAAATTATGTTTTATTTTTTAAAATAATTTTGTGTTTAGGGTTTTGTAAAAAATATATTAGCAATATAATTTTTTTTACAGTAGTATCTGAAAAAATAATTTTGAGAAACGTTTCTGAACAAATAGTGTCCAAAACGCTTCATGCAGGATGCACTGTCAGCAAGATTACTAAAAAAAGCTCTAACGTCGACGCTCTTTTTCTACAGCAGTTCCTATTTGGCCTTACACTATAAATGAGCCAAATTTCATTATTAGGTTGCATACGTTACAGTAAGCGAATGTATTAGTGTTGTTATTTACTATGATGGTGAGGTCTGTGACACCGGGAACGGCGTTATTTTTTTATCGGAGAACACAGCGCGACTAGTTTTTAACTAGAACATAGATTTGACAAAACTTCGTAAAAGAATTAGGCATAAAATCTTCGGAACGACGCCAATGAAAGTTTTGTCTATTAAGTATCGATTTTATGCTTCTGTTGATCCCGTGAGATATGACTCATTCGACATCAAATGTAACACCCCTACCCGTATTTGTTGTCAGAATAGGGTACAAGGCATTACCGGAGTTTACGATTTTTTTTTTACCTCAATATAGCCCCTTTATAGATATCTAGCCTTCCCTGCAAATTTTAAACTGAGACCAATCCACATCAACCAATCCAATTCAACATATTTTAAAAATATATTCATGCATATTTATAAGATAACCTCAACGCATACCAAACCAAGGTTTGTTAGCCATACCAATGGCTGACCTTACATTCATTTCATATTAACATTTACTTTATTAGCTTATACATGCCATTGATTTCCAAAATAAAATTTCTTTATATACCGAAATCTTGAGGTTGATAGTGTGATGTGTCTCCGACTGAATCCAACCTCCGAGCTCTTAACACTACAAAACAAGGGAAAAAGAAACAGGATAAGCACTTTGTGCTTAGTAAGCCCATGTAACAAGAATTATACTTACCTAATATTTTCAATACAATGCAACAAACATTCATATATCCATTCAATGCATTATTACCCTAACATGTACAAACTCTACATTCAAGTTAGTCCAATAATTTCCATATACCAATAATATATACTATGATTGATGAGCTCATCAATACCATGATTTCCATTTCCTTATTATTTTTCCATATTTATCCCGTTGAATTTCTCGGAATTTCGATGGATTTTCAGAGGTACACTTTAGTGTACAAATCCAGGTCCGTCAACTCATGTTCATGTGCACACATTTCCATTTCGAGAGAGAGAGACTCCGCGAACCTCATCCTTACAATGGGATTACGCAGTCCAGCTAAATCACCGCAACGACAATTACTCTAATGAGCTTGGATCTAAATTACTACCCAAAGCTAAATTCAGACCCCAATTCGGGATTACCCGTCCAAGCTAAATCCATTTTCCACATATTCTTCGGGAGGGCTATATCAGGATAGGATCACCCGTCCGGGCTAGATCCTTTTCACCGTCAATTCCATTTCAGAGATCCATCAAATTTTCCTTTTATTCAACCAGGATTTCTTCCCCTTTTTATCAAATATATCAATGTTTCATCAATTGTCATACAATGAACATTCAAATTATATTCACATCAATAACATACATTTCAAGTATTTAAGAATATAATTCAAGTTACATGAACTTACCTCGATACTAGTTCGTATACAAAATCTACTAATCCGGGACTTTTTCCTTTCTCGATCTAGCTTCGTGTTTGAGTTTTCTGAATCTAAATAAATAAATTCAATCATCAATTCAATACATTTCATGTTCACATGTAGCATTCTCTATAATTCTATTATTATTTTTTGTTCATTCAAAGTTGTCTACTTGAGTCATAGTCACTAAATTATTTTTATCTTGAGCTACAGAACTCCAAATTAAGATTCGCTAATTTTTCCTGAAACTAGACTCACATGTCTTCCTCCCATAAAATTTTAAGAATTTTTGGTTTAGCAAATAAGTACAGTTTATTCTTTAAAGTCACCCCTTTTCTGCTGTTTGACAGTTCTGACCCTTCTTCACTAAAAATTAATTATCTCTTTATACAGGATTCGGATGATGTTCCCGTTTATTTCTATTGAAAATATACTCATTTTGGATTCTAAAAATATAAATTTCTTTCCAATTTTTTATGATTTTCTAAAGTCAAAACAGGGGAACCCGAATTCATTCTGACCTTGTCTCACAAAATTCACTATATCTGATCATTTACATATCTATTGCTTACATCGTTTCTTCTATGAGAAACTAGACTCAATAAGGTTTAATTTCATATTTTTTTCATCTTCTAATTCGATTTATACAATTTATGGTGATTTTTCAAATTTAGTCTACTGCTGCTGTCCAAAACTGTTTTAGTGCAAACTGTTTATTACCATTTTTCCCCTAAGCTTTCAATAAATGATAATTTCGTCCCTGCTCAATTAACTTCTCAATTGAGCTGATTTCTCTCAATTAAAACTTTATTCTATCATTTTAAACTACTTTATAACCTTTGGGAGTCATAATTTCAGTAATAGACTTTAATTCCAAACATTTTCACAATTTAGGTCCTAAAAATCAATTTCTATTGGAATTACCTAATAAAATCATCTCATAAACAAACTAAAGCTTCAATTTCATTCTATTTCATCATAAACTTATAGAACCAAATCATGGTAACTTTCAATTTCATCCATGAAATCAAAGACTAATGAATTTAATAGTAGGACCTACTTGTAAAAGTCTTAAAAACACAAAAATTACAAGAAATAGGCAAGGATTAACTTATTTACAGTAAAAATATGAAAAACCAGCTTAAGGAAACCCTTCGATGGTGTTTTTTCTGATGAGAATGCAGAAAAATAAAGAGAAATCTAGATAATTCCACTTTAGTCCTAGCTTTATTAAGTAAATTTTGCAATATTCCAATTTTGCCCTTAATTCTCCTTATTTTCTTGCTCCAGCCCAAATAGACCTTGGGTCTATTTTCCTTTTTAATCCCTCTTTATTTTATCATTTAAACTATTTAATCATTTTCCATAATTTTGCATTTGTTACAATTTAGTCCTTTTCATTTAATTACATACCCAAACGTTAAACTTTTCTAACGAAATTTTAATACCACAATACTAACATTTTATAAATATTTATAAAAATATTTCCTACTCAATTTTATGAGATCAAGGTCTCGATACCTTATTTTTACCCAATTCCTTCAATAATTCCTTTTTCTAACTAACCACTAAATCGGTAAAATTTTTCTATCGATATTTTAATACGGTTTTCCTATCATATAAATATTAATGCAAATATATTGAAATAAATTTCTCTTTAAATCGGATTTATGGTTACGAAACCATTGTTCCGATAACCTTGAATTTAGGCCATTACATCAAAGGTCCTCATAGCTTGGAGGCAATGGTGCAGACTTATCTTGCTAGTGGACCACCCTATCTTGAGTTATATGTACAATTTTTATCGCCAAATGATGCATTTTCGACTTCAACATCTACTGCTGTTCGAGAAGAATACACGACCCCTAGCTGACACTCTATTAGTGGGAGGCAGAATACAGAAGCTGTAACGACCCGAAATTCGTGGGCACCAGAAAAAAAAAAATGTGTTATCGGGCCTCCGTCTTAGTAATCGAGTTAGTAAATAATCATTAGGAGTAATTATGAGTCTAGTAGTGTGCTTAATTAGATTTTTATTTAGTGAATTTAGCTTAATTGAGAGTAATTAGGAAAAAGGATCAAATTGAATAAGGAGTAAAAGTCTAATTGTAGATTAAAAGAAAATAAAAAGGACCAAAATGGCAATTATGCCATTTAGCATAAGTTGAGGCGGCATAAGCTTAAAAATCTGAGATTTTATGTGTTAAAATATATTATTAATATTATTAAATAATTATATTAATATAATATTATATTATATAATAAAGTAAATAGTAAATGAAATAATAAAAAGAAACAAAGAAGAACAGAAAAGAACAGAGAGCATACTGAAACAAGCAGGAAAGAAAGAAGAAAAAGAAGGAAAAAGGAAAAACTAAAGATTCAAGGTTTTAAACTTTAAAAGGTAAGTCAATCAAGTCCTATTCTTTTAATTTTGATGTTTTAGAAGCTTTAAAGCAAGATTTTGATGAAACTAAGTTGATATTTTGAGAGTTTATTGGTTTTTAAGTATAGTTTATGTTTATGTTAAGAAAAAGATGAACAAGGGGTTAAATTGAATGAAATTTAAGTTAGAGTTAGTAAAAGGATTAAATTGTAAAGTAAGCTATAAGTTTTGTATTATAGGGATTGATTTGGAAGAAATTATAAATTAGGGTTTATTTTGAAAATTTTGTAATCAAGTTGAATATGGAAGGAATTTAAGTAGAATCAAGCATGAATTAAGTTAAGAAAATAAGTAAACTTAACTAGGATTTAATTGCAAAATAAGTCATAAGAAAACAGATTTAAGACAGCAGCAGTAGAGTAACTTTGAAAATTCACCAAAAATCGTAGAAATGGAATTAGAAGTTGAGTGAGATATGAAATTAAAGCTTATTGAGTCTATTTTCATATGAAAGAAACAGAGATAGCAAATAAGTTCTGTATTGTGAGATATTTAAATTTTAGTGAAACTGGTTCAGGGTGATTTCGAGATCCCCTGTTCTGACTTGTAAAAATAATTAAAAATTGTATAAAAATGATTTTGGAACATAATTTATATGGTTAAATTCCTTAATGAGTCTAGTTTCAAATGAGCTAAACAAGGAGGCCATCTAAATTCTGTACAAAGAGTAATTTAATTTGTAGTGAAGAGAGGTCAGAGCAGTTGGACAGTGAAACAGGGGAAACTTTAATAATAATCTGGTATTGATTGGCCATACCAAAAATTCTGAAAAATTTACAGTAAAAATATATATGAGTCTAGTTTCGGGAAAAATTTACGGATCTTAATTTGGAGTTCCGTAGCTCCAGATATAGATGATTTAGTGACAATGACTCAGGTAGACAGCCTAGAAAGAACTTATAAGTAAATAATAGAATTGTGTATAAAAGATGTGGAATGAAGAGGAAGAGTAGAAATTGAATAAAATTCAATTATTTATTGTAATTTAATGTTGTAATTAATAATGTAAATTATTATTTTCGTAGCTAAAAAGGAACTCGAGGCATCAACCCATAAAGGAAAGGAGAAGGTTACCGAGGAATAATCAAGCAAATTCGGGTTTGTATTACTATAATTCAAGCTATTTATTTATTCATTAAATATTAGATTAATTTATGGATATGGTAAGTAAATTATAAGGTAAGTGTTTTTATTGAAATTGAATTGTATCCGAATTGATATGGAAAAGTGTAATTAATATTGAAATTGAATTTATTATGAAAATGAAAATGAAATTGAGAAGCTGAAATACCCTATTAACTAGTCGGGCTGAGTCGGATATAATTGGCATGCCATAGGACATGGAAGAGTACGGGATTTTGCCGGCTTCATCGATCAGCACTTACGCGTCGACTCATCATTATTATTATCATTACCGATTCGACACTTTGTGTGTCGATATCGTTATCTTATATATGCATTCTGAGTTCAAAGACTTTGTGTGTTGAATATCGATATTGTTATCATTACGATTCGACACTTTGTGTGTCGATATCGTTACCGTTAAGGCACATTGTGCCGCATGGAGTGTTGGGTTGGAACAGTGTATCCGTTAAGGTCCGAAGTCATTAATAGGGGTAAGTAAAGAAAAGGTTAAATTGAATAAAATGAAATGGTTGAGCCATTGGAAGAAATGCGAAAATAGAACATGAACTGAAAAATGTGATTGAAATATGAGCATGAGAAAAGAAAGTATGAACCATTGGTTCAAGAAATGGATAATGGCTCAACATGATTGTGTATTATTTCAATTGTTAAATAGCTAAATTTGAATTGTATGAATATATTGAGAATGATAAAGTTATGTTTGAATTGGGTTAGTTAAATTAAAGTTATATGATTTAATGATATGATTATTATGTTTATAATTTGAATTATGGTAATACCACTTTGAGTATATGTATACTCGTGTCGTTGCTTCCGTATAGAGAGTTGTAGAAGTCAACATCTTGAACCAAAGCATCCGGCCGGACTCGACTCAAACAAACCTTTGGTGATGTATATTTCCTTTTTATAATGTGGCATGTACGTAGGTTGTGTTTAAATGTTATTATGTTTTGAATGTAAATGGTTAAAAATGTTAGTATTACAAGTTTAAAAATTATAATGAAAGGAGTATATTTATTTTAATCTAACTAATATTTTGATAAATTTAAGTTGATATTATATTGATTGAGTTTGATTAGAAGGTATTTAGAATAGAAAATGAATTTAATCAAATGAATTGGTTAAATTGGTTGTTTATTGAAATGAATACGATTTATTTTACAGGGGGTTTTATATATTAATAAGCAGAAATGCTGCCGAAATTTATATTAAACAAAATTTATATTTGCAAATTGTCTGATATGTCCGGTAATGCTTCGTAACCCTGTTCCGGCGATGGTTCGGGGTTAGGGGTGTTACAGAAGCGCCCGTGTTTGGTGGCAGTATGGAAAACACAACCCCTGCACGACACTCGGTTACTGGATGGGACATACACATCGGTGGGCTGATGTTCGATGCTGGAAATACGTATTGAGGAACGACGTCAACTTCTAGTGGTTGGCAATCCACAAATGATTGGGGACGTTACTAAACGTCCACAAGAAGGGATGATGTACTCCCTACGACGTCCACCTGTGAGGGGATCTCGTTCGTTGCAGATGATGATGGGTCAAATGATGAGTTCGATGTGGATCCACCTCAAGAGCCCGGCCCCCATGGTGCAAAAGTTACATTATTTTCTGAGCCGGAGCCTGTTCCAACGATACCTGAAGATGTTGAAGGGGGTTCAGATGAAGAAGAAGAAGATCCGCGATTCAAGGTGTACTCGCCTCTAGCCCACATGTATAATGTCGATCTATCTCAAGATGAAGTGTTGGAGTTTCCATATCTACCACACAGAAGGCGTGACCGTACAAGTTCGTCGTTTGATTCGGGTGAATTGGAAGTTGGTAAGGAGTTTTCCCATAAGAATAGTTTTCTTAGTGCATTGAAACAACATAGCATCATGAACGGGGTTAACTACAACGTAGTTAAATCTAAATTCGATATGTATGAGTCCAAGTGTGTAGTGCAAGATGGTACATGTTCATGGAAAATCATGGCTTCATTGAGGAAAATGATAGGCTTGTGGGAGATAAAAAAAAGTACAAAGGTCCACATACATGTGTTGCCGGTACAGTATCATTAGGTGTTTAGGGTTTTTGAATAATATTGTTATTACGTAATGTTGCATTATTTTTAATGTACTTCATTGACAGGTGTTTCACAAGATCATCCCAAGATGGATTCAGATATGTTAGCTAGTTAATACTACCGACGGTGAAGGTGGATCTCAAGACTTCAGCGCCGGTGTTAATTGTCAATATTCGTAGCCAATTGAGGTACACGCCCTCTTACCGCAAGGCTTGGATAGCTAAGTAGAAGGCGTTGGAAAAGTTGCATGGTTGTGGGACGCTTCATATAATGAAGTGTGACAGTAGCGTCAGGTGCTGGAGAGATATGTCCCAGGTTGCATAACAGACCTTGAAACGACACCTGCGTACTACAACAACCGATCCGTGGATTTCAAGTGTTCAAGCGTCTGTTCTAGAGCTTTAAGCAATGCTGAGACGCATTTCTATACTATCAGCCATTGGTATAAATTGACGGTACCTTTATGTATGGTAGATATACCCATCAGCTATTGCTAGCTGTGGCACAGGATGGCAGTAGGAGAATCCTTCCAATTGCGTTTGCAATAACATCGGGGGAGTCTGCTGATGACTGGGATTTCTTTCTTTCTAGGTTAAGGAGGCATGTCTGCCTCCAACCTGATATTTGCGTTATATCGGATGGGGCACTGGAATACTAGCCGCAATTGAGCAACAAGGAAGCCTATGGCATGGCACACACCATCGGTATTACTTAAGGCATGTAGCGTCCAACTACTACGGGCAACATCGATCTACAAGTGAACGACGACAAGCGACCAATATGGGTATTTAATCTCTATTAATATAATTTTCATTTGTAATATTTATTCTTAAATGGAAGAGTGGTATGTAATTTTCGCTATCAACTTATATTGGAAGGATATGAGATAAGTAAGGACTGTTTTCATGAGATGTTGGCGGTTTTGCGTTCAGTTAACGAAGAAGGCGCAAATTACATCTGTAACATACCTTTGGAACAATGGACACAAGCATACGAAGGCGGTCTACAATATGGTCATATGACCTCAAACCTAGTTGAATGCATAAATTCTGTTCTAAAAGGAACGTGTCATTTGCCGATAACATCGGTTGTACGAGAGGCATATTTTTGTTTAGCGGCACTATTTCCAAAGCGAGCAACGACTTATAAAAAGCCAAATGTAAGGAGGCCATGTATGGTACGCGAAGGTATTGCAAGAAATTAACAAGACGAAGGCACGGGCCAACACCATGCACACAATATGTCACGATAGCGACAACCTATGGTTTCGTGTGACGGAATTTGACAGACCGAACAAAGGTATATTGGCGGGCAATATCGTGTACACTTGAGAAATAGGACCTGCGACTGTGTGATATTTGACGCACTTCGTTATCCATGCGCTCATATAATTCCAGCTTGTTAAAGTCTTCGTCTGGATCCCATAAGCTATGTCGACGAAGTGTACAAAATAGAATACATGTACAACGTGTGAAGACACGTATTCCCACCTAAGGGTGAGTAAAATTTGACTCGATTCGAAAAATTCAATAAAAAATTTAAATTTTGAATTAAATAGTTCGAGTTATTCGAGTTATTCGAATCAACTCGAAAAAAAATTCAAATTTTTCGGTTTAACTCGGATATGAATTACACAATTCAAGTTATCCGAAAATCAGAATAAGAAATGACAAAACTACGTCGTTTTGATAAATTTAAATTTTTTTTCATCAGCCTAAAGCCCTTAACTTAAGCTTAGTTTCTTTCTGTCGTTCCAAATTCCCACCCCTCCCCCCAATTTTTCCTTTCTTCTTTACTCAAATATTTTAATTCCTTCCAGCCCCTCGCACCTTTTCTCCCCCTTCTATTTGTTTAATATCTGCTGATTTCTTGCTTTGTCGTCCCACGAGGCCATGACTATTGTTCCACTGTCCACAGGCCACAACCAAGGTTCCATAGGCTACCACCGCCATCAGTTGTTTAAGGTGAGATTGTATATATATATTTTTGGTTTTGTGCATGTGAGTGAGTGAGTAAGTGTTTTTACTTTTTAGTTTTCACATTTATATTCTAAAAATAATTATTGTTCTCTTTTTGAAGCTTCTTCTTGCTCCTTACAGCAAGAAATAACAAATAGAAAATTGAAAACGTACATAGCTATTCCAGCTAAAATGCTTGGAATAATTCTACCACTTCTACTAGGAGTAGCCTTTTTAGTGCTAGCTGAACGTAAAGTAATGGCTTTTGTGCAACGTTGAAAAGGTCCTGATGTAGTGGGATTGTTTGGATTGTTACAACCTCTAGCAGATGGTTTGAAATTGATTCTAAAAGAACCTATTTCACCAAGTAGTGCAGAGACAATTTCGAACTACAACGAGTTTTACTGTTCCAGACCAAATTAATGAACTGAAACCAGGCAACATGAAACGAAAAGAATCCAAATCATAAGGTGCCAAAAGTAATTCTTATGGTCCAATGCTAATGCTGCAGCCTATGCTAACTCACTTTTAATGTTTGTTTTTTTCTGAAATCTTAAGCTTTTCTTTGTAAAGCTTCAAGAGATCGGGTGCTTTGTTTATGAAACAGTCAACAAACATCCTAATGAACACCTTTTCTAATGTGTCAAACAATACAGACAATTTTAAGTCATTAACCAAACATTGAGATAACAATTCTCGAGTAAACAAAGCCCTTGGGACAATATTCTTCCTGAAGCTTTGCCTTAAAATACTCGGTTGTTTGGCAATAAGAGTCGAACTGTAGCCCATTTTGTTCACGAGAAAATCCATTATAGCTAGTAGTGCTAATCTTTGAATTTGATTATCAATGCTAGAGGGAATCCCAATTGAGTTAACTCATCACACATTTAACAATTGTTTGATTTAAGGGTCTGTTTTTACTAATCAAAGTTTCTATGTTTTTGTTATTCTTTCTCATTATTCCAGGTTAATTAAATTAACCATTATTAGCAAGTTTAGTTTCATTTAAGTCATGCATATATATACCATTATTAGCAAGTTTAGCTTCATTTAAGTCAAGCATATATATATATTAATGCATATATATACTGCAGTACTGATTAGCTTCATTAAGTCATGCGCATATATATATCAATACATATATATACTATTTTGCTTCATTTAAGGCATGCACATATATATTAATGCATATATTATATATATTTTGTTTAGCTTCATTTAAGTCCTGCATATTATATATATTATAAAAACCAATTCAAATTAAATTAATCAACTCTTTAAATAAATTAATTTTGCAAAAGCAAAAAGAAACAGACCTTTAACTTGTTGATGCCTAATAATGTTATGTTTATTACATTTATTTAAACAGTATATGACAAATGTGATGGAATTTTAGTTCATTCAATTTCTATTCCTAAACATGTGGATAAGAATGATTTTTAGGCTAAAATAAGTTATTTCTATCCATTATAAATATTAGTTGAAATAATTGGAAATCTCACTTTAATCTCCCAAAAGAAGTGTTATGGACTTATGGCTTCTTTTATCTTTGACTATTGATTTATTTTATATTATTTATTGTAAACTTTATTTCTTTTTATTATTTTTTTATGTGAACCACAACTCTTCAAATAAGAGTTTTAAAACTTTGGCTTTTTATTCTCATTTTTTAAAAACTTTTGGTACGTTTGCTCCATTATATGTTTCGTTAATATATTCGATAAGTTAAATTAGTATATTTTATAAATAAGTTACTCTATTATTTTTGTTTTGAGTTAATTTTGAAAACTTTAATTTGAATTGTTGATGGATATTTGTGTGAACATATCTATTAGTATAAAACTTTGATGGAATTATGACCTTTGACTATTTTGTACTTTTAATTGATTATATTTATTTTTGTAGATGAATGACTCAATATCATCCCAAAAGTCCCAAAGCAAAAAAGCATTACAATAAGCTACACCTACTTCTCCTATTAAAGTTGTTCGCATAACAAAGAAGAAAAATACTCGAAGAAAGACCAAACCAAGGACACCTTGTTGGCAACATTTCAGCAAATACTCAACAGAAAATGGGGAGAATAAGGCAAAGTATAATTATTGCGGTGCCACTTACACAATGGAAACCGGGGCTTCTACCACCAATCTAAATAACCCTTTGAAGACTTGCTCAAGAAAACCCCGAGGTAGTACCTCTGATCTTAAGCAAGTAGAACTTGCATTTACAAAATCTAGCCAAGAAAATGTAGATTTGTCAACTTGGGTGTTTAATCAAGATGATATTAAAAATGCATTGATTAATATGATCATTGTGGATGAATTGCCTTTTAAATTTGTAGAAGGGGAGGATTTTAAGTTCTTTATTTTTATAGCATGCCCAAGGTTTCATCTTCCATCTCGTTGGACAATTAGAAAAGGTTGTCTTGATTTGTTTAATTCCATGAATAATACATTAAAGCTATCTTTTCAAAAAGACACAAGTAAAAGTTGTTTGACGACAGACACTTAGACGTCATTGCAAAGGATATCCTACATGGTTCTAACAGCTCATTGGATAGATGATTAGTGGAAGTTACAAAAGAGAATTATAAACTTTTGCCCAATTTCTGCTCATAGAGGTGAGAGCATTGGTCAAGCCCTTGAAAAATGTCTTCGGGATTGGGGGATTGAGAAGGTCTTTGCAATTACTGTTGATAATGTATCTTCTAACAATGTTGTTGTTGATTATTTGAGAAAGAAGTTGGTTCATTGAAAAACTTGTGTTGCAAATGGTAAATATATACATATGAGATGTGCGGCACACATTATTAACCTCATTGTTCAAGAAGGGGTTAAGGACGCTTCTATATCTGTGGATCGAGTTAGAGGAGCTGTGAGATATATTAGAGCATCACTATCAAGGTTATCTAAATTCAACCATCGGGCAAACGAAGAAATGGTAGGTATTAAGGCTCATTTATGTCTAGATGTGCCTACTAGATGCAATTCAACTTATATGATGTTAAATGTGGCTGAAAAATATGTGTGTGTTTGAAGCTTATGTTCATGATGATCATAATTTTTTTCTAGACCTTAGTGCTGGATATGGAGTCCCCACATGTGATGATTGGGAAAATGTTCGAAGAGTTACGAAAGTGCTTGAGCCTTTTCATGAACTTACATTGAAGGTGTCTGGATCATTACATGTCACCTCTAATACTTTTTTTGAAGTAGTCACAGATGTGCATTGTCTTCTCGATGGGTGGAAACATTGTAGGGATTTAAACATAATGTCTATGGCTTCAAAAATGAATGACAAGTATAAGAAGTACTGGGGTGATTCAAAAGTGATGAACTTGCTTATTTATCTAGCAGTTATCTTTAACCCACGACGCAAAATTGATTTTCTTGCATTTGGAGTCAACTTGCTTTTTCCTACTATTGCAGATGACATTATAAGGATGGTCAATAGAGAATTGCATTATTTGTTTAATGAATATTCTGCAATTGTTGAGGGAAATCATCACATGAACTTTGAAGTTGAAAGTAATTTTCCTACTAAAGCTCCAAGTTCAAGTGAAAATGAAATAAATCAAGTAAAACCAAATATAGGCTTAGTCATGCAACAATATATGAAGAAAAAGCAATGTATTAGCTTGGAAAGTAAATCTGAGTTGGATAGATATTTGGGAGAAGATTGTGAAAATGATTCAGATTCATTTGATTTGTTATTGTGGTGGAAAGTTAATAGTCCAAGATTCCCAATTTTTGCGCAAATGGGTCGAGATGTGTTATCCGTTCCTATTTCAACTGTTGCATCTGAAAGTGCTTTTAGCACAAGTGGACGTGTTCTAGATAATTTTAGAAGTTCTTTGACTCCTTCTATGGTTGAGACTTTGGTTTGCACACAAGATTGGCTTCGAAGGTCAAAAGATCCTATCAAACTTGAGGAGTATGTGGAGGAACTCCAAAGTAAAGATGATAGTAAGGGAATAACTTTAATCCAAAAGGTCAATTGCTTATTTTATTTATTTTTATAAATATTCTCACAATTTAACTAACATTTTTCTATTTTGATATTTATTAGAATTGTCAAAGTTACCGGAACATGAAGATGGTAACATACTTAACTACAACTCACAAAATTGAATGTTTATTTTTAATTTTTCTAGTAAAGATTTTCATAATTTAATAATACAGTTTTATTTTTGTTACAGAATTGTCGGTACTATCTACAGTGTTCGAAGAAGATGAAGCTTGAAGATAGTTTGATTTTAACTTTTTGGAATAGATATTTTGTTAATCCTTATGAAAACTTCAACCTTGCATTTGCTTTGATTTGGTCAAAACAATTGGTTAAACTTTGGATTTTATTGTGTAGGAAGCTTTAATTTATTTTGTTGAATTCGAGTCCTGGAGCGTCACACTATGACCATCTATATCATACTTTTGGTGTATCATTTTGTTATATTATATTTTGTGTAGTAGTGACATGTATCCCTATATCATGCTTTTGGCATGTCATTTTGTTATCTTGAATATAAGATAGTTCTTGATACATAATAAGTACTGTCTTGAATATAAGATAGTTAACTCAAATTATGGCCACAATGATCATCTTGCAACGTTATATATAGTTATTTTGCATGCCTAAAATGGTTCTTTACATGTAATTATTTAATAAATTGTATTGTTCATGTAATTAAATAATATTGTACTTCGTTTACTAGTGATCGTTGTTTTGTCGAGTTTTAAAATTTATAAAAGAATGATCGAACCTGGAAACTAACAATGACAACGATTAAAGACAAGTATACCTATCGAACAGTAGTATAGCTTTGGCAAGACCGGATTGTCGAATCCAAAGGAACTAAAAGTACTAATACTAACTTTCTTTTTATTATTTAGTCTTAAAAATAAAGTGAAGTTGTTTTAATCTAAATTAATGACAACTAAGCTAAGGACACAAAGACAAAAAGAACGAATTGGGAAATAACTTGAAGAAAAACTCAATTGATCACGACAATACCCTCAGGAAGAATCCACCTAGACTTCACTTGTTATCTAATCCTGAATCATACGATTTATTTACTTAGCTTGATCCGTAGGACTCCCTAACGTATATTAAACCCTCTCTCGAGGCTAATAACGTCTAACCCTAGGTTAATTAGTGGAACTCTCGTTCTCTTATAATAACCCCCTAGAATAGCAGTAAATCGATCTATGGATTCCTATATTAGGTTTCACCCTAATCCGGCAAAATCTCGTCACCCTATCTCTAAGTGTGCGATCAACTTCGCTTAATTACGCTAGATCTACTCTTAAGTAGGCTCTATTCCTCCTCCACCTAAGCACATCAGATTTGGATTAAGCATGCATAATTAAGAACGAACTAAGTATTTATCATATAATTCAAAAATCAAATAACAAGATTCATCTAGGTTTCATCCCCTTCAGGTATCTGAGGGGTTTAGTTCATAATGAATAAAGAAAACATCTCAAGAGAAAAGATAAAATAAAACATAAGAAATCCCTAAAACCTCCTGAAGAAATTGAAGGAGAATTCCGTCGTCTTGAGTATAATTCCGGCTTCTTAGGATGGATTAACTGGCTAACTTCGAGCGATTCCCACAATTCTGACCTTTCCGGCTTGGCTCCTTGGCCTAGCTGAACGCCCCCTTAAAGGTGGTACTTAAGGGGTATATATAGGCTCTTAGAATGCGATTCTTTCTCCCTAAGTATCCTTTTCTGACTGAAATTGCTCTTTCCAGCGACAGAGGCACGGCCATGTCACACGCCCGTGTGACTCGTTTTCAAGCCGTGTTCGGATTTCTAAATTGAGGCACGGCCATGTAACTTGAGGTTGAGGCCGTGTTCCAGCTGTTCGACAAGGCACGGCCGTGTGAACTTTGGGCCAGGCCGTGTTGTTTTCGTGCTGAGGTCCATTTACTCTGTTTTGGGCCCGTTTTATGTTCTTTTCATCCTCGGGTGCTTTCCTGGGTATAAGACATGAAAAGAAAGGATTAAAAACACCTTTTTATATAAATCAAGGAATAAATCATCCACAAGCAAGCTAAATGCGAGATTAAAATATGTTATAATTACGGTTTATCAACTAGCTAAATAATCGGTTCATGTAAATATAATATTGAGTATAAATAATAGGATTCGTTAACTCGACTCGAAATTTTTTGACTCGATTCGATTCGATTTGAAAAAATTTTAAATTGAATTCGGTTGTTAAAATAGGATTCGTCAACTGGACTACCTTAAAATTTTTTGACTCGATTCGACTCGACTCGATCAAATACTCACCCCTATTCCCACTAGTCCTAGATGAACGTAAGTGGTCGTTTGTATTGCTTGCTTCGTTTAAGCTGTTACCAGATATAGAACTGCGTCGCAAACCAAAGTGTCGACCTTGCTCGACTAGAATACGTAATAATATGGATATCCGATAAACAACCAACCAACAAAAGTTGTGCGGATGGTGTAGGAACCCAAGCCATATGTAATAGCCCAAATTTCAGTGATGTCAAAATTAATGGTTCGAGATCACCAAATCTGACAAATGAACTCGTAGGCTATATTATTTAATATTACGAGCCAAATGTAGCTTTTAAAATATTTTTTAAAATAGTAAATTATGTATTATAAAGATTTATTTGGTCAAGAAATCGAGAAAAAGAGGTATTAAGATCTCGGTGTTATAAACCGAGTCATAAATATTTTTATGAATGTTTACGGAATGTCAATAAGGTAGTATTAAAATTCCGTTAGAAAATTTTGACGTTTGGGTGGTTAATTAAATAAAAAGGACTAAATTGAAAAGTGTATAAAAGTTACTAGAAGGATTAAATAGCTTAATTGTCAAATGAGGAAGGACCTAAAGTGAAAATAAGCCCAAAGGAGATATTTTGGGCGGCAATAGCTGACAAAAATCAGGAAATGGATGAAATAAGGGTAAAATTGGAAAATTACCAAAATTAGTTAAATAAGTATGGGACCAAATTGGAATTATCTAGATTTCTCTTGATTTCTCTTCATTTTCTTCAGCTGAAAAACAACCATGGGAGAGAGCTTCAAGCTGGTTTTCATACTCAAGCTTCATTTCAGTGACAACATGAATTGACGGAAAATACAATGGTTGAACCATGGCAACAAGTGATAAGTGATAGCTTCGGCTACACTTATCCGATGGCGACAAGTGAAAGTGAAAAGTGGTAGTTTCGGCACCGATCGGTGAAAAGTGGTAGTTTCGGCCACCGATCGGTGAAAAGTGGTAGCCGGCTACCGATCGATGAAAGTGGTAGCTTCGCCACCGATCGCTGAAAAGTGGTAGTTTCGCCACCGATCGGTGAAAAGTGGTAGCTCACACCGATCGATAAAAAGTGGTAGATTCGCCACCGATCGGTGAAAAGTGGTAGTTCGCGCGCACCGATCGGTGAAAAGTGGTAGCCGGCCACCGATCAATGAAAGGTGGTAGCCGGCCACCGATCGGTCTCCGCCAGCACCGATCGGTGAAAAGTGGTAGCTCCGGCACCTGATCAGTGAATAGTGGCAGCTTCGGCTACAAGTGACAAGTGATTTCCGTGTAAGACCATATCTGGGATATGGCATCAATGATTATCAGTGAAATTCAAGGCATACCGGTGCAGAACAATTTCGTAAGACGTTCACTAATTTGACGAAATTGGTAAGTGTTATATAGAATTATGTGATATAAAGAAATATGAGTTGATGATACATGAACATAAAACTTGGTTGATGAATGAGTTCATTTGTGATTATATATTTGTACACCCTTGAGTGTATTATCTATATGAAATGGTATTCTGAATGAGTTAATGAGAAGAGTTCTAATATGACATAATCTGAATTCGAAATGAAATATTATGAAAATGTACTTGGAATGCATTGGTATGTCTTGTGTATGTTATTTGAGTTCATAATATGGAAAGTAAATGTATGTAAAAATATGAGGTGATGATATCTGTACATGGAATTTATTGGTGGATACGTACATCCTAATGGATTTTAGAGAATATTGAAATTGGGCTCAATAAGTGATTTGTCAATTTAAGTTGTAATCGGCATGAATAGTTAGTGAATTGCATGTTTATGAATTGTTACATGTATTTGTCAAAATACAAGAAAATGATGGTAATTGATACATGGAAATTTGAGACTATAATATATAAAAACATGGAATATGTTTGATAAATGTGTTCATACATAATTATAGAATTGTGCATCTCAAGTGCACTATATGTGTAAAGATGATGTTTCAAATGATTTGATAAATAAAACTTAAATATGAAGTAGTTTGAAACCAAGATAATTTGTTATAAAAATATATATGAAATACAGAAGTGTGATTGTTATATGTTATATGAATACATAGTGTGAAAAAGTATAAGTACAAGAGAAATTTAATGAGAATTGAGCCCATATAAGTTTCTTGTTATTTACATGAAGTGTACGACTAACAAATGGTATTAAGTATAAGGCTCAGTTGAATATCTTAAATTGGTTTTTGTATGTGGAAAATGTGGGTGAAGAATAAGGATCAAATGAGAGATAAATATGGCTTGGAAAATAGCCTAATTTGTGAAAATTAACTTTACCACACGGCCTAGCAACACGGGCGTGTACTAAGGCCGTGTGACCCAAGTTCCTTCATAGACGCAAGTCAAAAAGTTATACGCCCCAAAGGCATGGTCATGTGAGCCACACGGGCGTGGGACATTTGTAAATGAGATAAACTTAGGGATTTTGCGAAAAATTTCATACGATTTTGATTTAGTTCCGACCCAATCCTAATGCATGATTTGGACTTTAAGGGTCTGAAAAAGGAAACTTTTATAATCAATTTTGATATTTGAGCAATAAATGGTTTAAATAATCTATAAGTGTTTCGTACTCTTCGATAATGCCTCATACTCTGTTCCGGCGTCGAACACGGGTAAGGGGTGTTACACCATACAACTCGATCATGTCCAAATCGAAATAGCTGATATTTGTTGTAATAAAATTATGTTGCATTATTTATATTTTATTAAAAATATTGCCCTATTCAAAAGAAATTTTATTTTATTAAAAATATAAAAAGTAAATTAAATTAAAATATTAAAATCAACTTTTATTTTATTAAATGAAAAAATATAAAAAATTTTGTACAAATATATTAACAAAAATCAATGTTGGTGCCGGTTGGAATCAGTGCCACATTGGGGTCGTCAACGGTTACGTGCTGGATTTCTCCTTGGTTCAGCTTTTGGCAGGGGTTGTGGTTACTCCGACGGGGATTGTGGTTCCTCCGGGAAGGGATTTGATTATGGTTCCAACCTGCCATGGGACTGGGAAAAGGAAACATATAAGGGTTAGAAAATATATAAGGGCTAGGATACGCACCTGACATAATCTGAAAAAGCTCTGATATAGGTGTCGTCGGTTGAAGTGTTGAGCCCTGTGATTGTGTGGGCGATGTTAATGGGCCCGTGTTGTCATCTATTCTTCTTGGATTTAAAGGGCCTCGTCGTTCTCTTTGGACACGAATTTGCCGTCGCCTCTTCACTTCCGACAGTAAATATGGCTTGCCATGGATCCTAAACCATGACATGTATTCCGGCACGCACGCTAACTCAGCAACGATGATTGATTCCCAAGTAGGTATATAATCATACCGGTTTTCCCAAATTTCGATATATGCTGACTAGAATCTTGGCCAACTCGTATGCAACTGCCGTAAGTCGACTTTCTGCTCATCATCGAGCACATCAGGTGCCACGGGAATCGATTGTCAGAATCCAAATTGTCGCAATACTCTATCTGACTGGTGAATCTCCATGGTGGCATAGTTGACCAATGGGACCTTCACATGCCAAATGTTCGTGTTTTGAAAGAATTCATCCGGAATTACTGCCCAAATTGTTGGATCCTCGTATGGTGTCCATTGAAACTATATGAACATGATAAAAATATTAGTTATATACATAATACTAAATACTAAATACGAAACGACTATTTTATTATGTATATATATTTTATTTAATACTTACTTGTGCTTCCGACCGTTGGTCTAATAGAAGCCGTATATCTTCAAGAGAGTTAGGTATTCCAACATAATTCGTCGAATGGTTCCACCTAATAAATAAATTTTTAGCATACAATTATATTTTAAATCTACGTAATAATTATAAAATCTAATATAAAATTTACCTCGTTATGAGTGGGAATGTATATGGGTGGTCCACTCGAGGACGTAAAAATGAAAAGCGAAATCGTGCCCATGATTACAGTAGTGATAGGCAACCTCCAATTTTGGCTTTATTCGGTCGCGCCACCCCGCACATCTTCCGGTACAATGTTGCTAACACAGCAGACCACAACTAAATTCACCAGCTACTCTAAAATCAAAGAGTTTTAGCAGCCATTTTAGATGTATGAGGTTTCGTGACAAGTTCGGCATCAGATAACCTCCAATTATCTCAAGAATGTATGCCCGAGCATATCATATTCTTTGTAGTTCAGTCGAATCATTATCCGGCTCCGGGAATATGTCTCGTAACCAACCCATCTCGATCCGACCTCCGTTAATATTATCCGGAATAGCATCCAAAAGCTCGTAGCATACGGCTCCCCAATCAGCAGATTGGGCGGGCCCGATGACTGCGTACCAATCCACCGGCAATCCCAATTGCAACTGCACGTCTTCCAGAGTGATAGTACACTCTCCGCATGGAAGATGGAAAGTGTGTGTCTCGGGTCTCCACCTTTCTATCAACGCACTGATTAGTTTCGGGTCCAACTTGCACCCCCGACCTATCGTGGCCACGTGCCAAAAGCACGCTTCTCGCAAGTAATTCTCTATCAACAACGATGGCAGACCAGGCATATTACGAATATAGCATTGCTACACCCGATCTATAGACTGTTATAAAAAATTATAAAATAAAAATTAATTAAAATTGTATAAATAAAAAAATATTAAATAGTATTGAAAAATTAATTAAAATTGTGTAAATGAAAAAAATATTAAATAGTGTTGAAAAATTAAAATTATCACTTACTATGTCATTTGATCGACGGAGATGTGTTTATTATCGAGACGAATTAATTCTCCGGCCATTGCTAACACGATCGAATATTTTTTTTAATTAAAAAAAACTAATTCAAAAAAATTTTAAACAAAACTTTTTTACAAAAATCAAAAAGAGTTTTGAGAAAATTGGAAAGAAATTTGAGAGGAAGATTTTTGTGTGAAAAAAATGGAAGGGAAGGCCTTTTATAGTTTTTTTTTTTTTTTTTTTTTTTTTTTTACCGTTGGAGCCCAAACGGTTAAAAAAATAGCCGTTGGAGGGTTAAAAAAGGGGCAAATTATGTCCTTAGAGGAGCGTTTTGTCCACGTCAGCACAAAAATAGCCCAGGGACGCATTTTGCTAACACATCACCTAAGATCGCGCTGACGTTGAGCATTTTCGGAGAATTCGGCCCTTTCCGATAAATAATCAAAAAGTTGATTCATTTCCGTAAATAATGTTAAAATTAGGTGTTTTTGAGTAAAATAGCCCTAAAAAATAAATATAATCAAAACTTATAATAAAATTATTAAAAAAATATTTTTAAGATAAAAAAGAAAAAAAAAAGAGTGCATGGAAATCAGCCATTCATTAATAAAAAATTATGATTAGTGCAAATTCATGCACCAATAAAACCACTACCACTATCTAGTAAAGCAAACTCCCCCTCCCCCCGGCCACCCGCAAAAAAAAAAAAAAATACTATAGTGCCTTTCCAGTTCATCACAAGCAACTTGCATATCATAAAAGTCTTCATATGCTTTTCTAATATTTCCTTATAGTATTATATATTTATTGTTTTTATAAAATATAAATAAAGTAATGTATATTGTAAATGAAAAAATGGATTGGACCTAATACTTAAATATCAGATCTCAAATTTGACATTAACAAATAATCTGTTTTTTATATTAACAAATAATCTAATCTTTAAAGATTTTTATTTGAAAATAATAAAATTAAATTAATAATTAATTACAAAATATACTAACAAATAGGAGGACTTAAAAAAAAAATGGAAGGTCAAACAAACAATCACCAGTTTGGGAAACGGAAAATGTTGTGCAATATAATATTGCCCCTTTAGCTTTGCCTCATCAGAAATTGATATGGGTTGAAAGCTGAAAGTGTTTCATCTTCTGCTTTTATGAATAGAAAAAAATTCTTAATTTAACGTAGCTTGCTTTGCTTTATAATGTGTTTATCGTGTCTATTGCTCCACTGTTAGAAATAAATTCCTTGAGGATAAGATCACCAACTTTGTTTGAAAACAAATGGTTCATTATTGAACAATATGAATGCACTGACTCACATGTCCATAAAGTTTAATGCCAACTGTGGTGGAAATGCCAGAATCCTCCATTATCGGAAATTAGAATGAACTATGCATGGTGTACAGCTATCTACCAAAAAAAAAAAAAAATTAAGCTAATTCTTAGTATGCGAAAAACTTGTCTGTTTTATCAAATATCTAACAAGACACTGTAAATCGCATATTACTAATCTTAAATAATTAATCGACAAAATTTTTAAAAAGTTGGTCAACTTCAAATCCACTATACTTGAAAGATTTATATAATCGAAAATGCCACATATGACATCTTTTCGCAACCATCTGGCAAATTGATAGTGGAAATTAAAGCTAAATGATCATACAGATTAGTTGAAATTTTAGAACCTGTCGGGATCATAGTAAATAAGTGCTGTAGTCGTGGCCTAAAAAAGGATAGAAACTTGTAACAAGCCAATGGGCGAGTTTTGTATCAAAGCTGAGTTTGAAATCAACTTATAAAACCCAACATCCATAGGTAGGTCAAAATGGGTTGTGAAATAAACTCTTATTTTAATGACATCATCCATTTACAGCCATAGCAGTCTATTTCAAACTTCTTTCCTTGTCTAAATGACTAAAAGGTATTTTCTATGACGAAACTGAAACTAAATTAGAAGATGCCTTTTTACCCCTTCAAGTCAAACAATACAGCAGATAAATACGTGATTATGAGGTTGACAGATTGAATGGCACGTCTCAAGCTATTGCTTTGCCTACTTATGGCTGATTTAGGAATATTCGTAATTCGAAGCATCATTATCAGTTAGATTATAGAATCTAAATGGATTTTCAATCAATTCATTTATGAGACAAATTTCGGTATTTCACGATTATAATAATTTCTTATATTCTATATTGTTATATAAAATTATCATTTTATCATTATATATAATTATTAAAAAAATAATTTTTATATATAATTATTAAAAGATAAAAATGTTTTATGTTCAAATAAATTAGTTTGAAGAAATGTGTTAATTATATTAAATATTAAAACGGCACGGAACAAGACTAAATAACGATAGATAAATCTAACATCTATAACAATGGTAATGAGTTTTTTTAGAAAGTGATAATAGATTTTAAAATTACACATATATGGATAGATAGTGGGACAAAACATACCAATTCTATAATCTTGATGAAGTTGATGTTGGTGCATGGCAATAAAAATAAATTTATGTGAAATTAACGAAGGGTTCAAGACGTGTATCAATGTCACTTTTTTTAAGGTTCTATTTGCAATCACCTATATTATGGTGCGTGAAAGAATTAATGACAAATGAAACTCGAGAATACAATGAAGCCCAATGACTATCTACTTTTTGCACTGACGGAAACAACCTACTGAGTATTGAGTGGAACATAACAAGAAAATCAATTTCTATATAGAATTCCTGCAGTAATTCTTTATAAAACAATCTAATAATATAAAATAAGATGGGAGATCAAAAAGAAACTTTTTTCTATATTTTCGAGTGTTCTCGTGTCTATTCATAAGGACATAACTACCCAAATGAATAATCATATTTTTAACCATAAACATTATTATTCAATGTATCAACTTGAATAATTATGACCCCTTTTTTTTATTAATTAAGTGATATAACTTTTTATTTCAAAAAAAAAAAAAGTGATATAACTTTTGGTGACAAGAGATATAAGTGTTCACTATGAATAGTGACAACTCTTGCTTAATTACCAAGTAACATTATTTTTAAGTCACTTGTAACTTTTTAGTTATAACTATTGGAACATTATAAATATTTTGAAAAATTTCGAACATTTCATTATATTTGCTTCCACTCCATTGCTATCCACAATCTAACAAGTTTGTTATCCTCAAACAATTTAGCAGATTTATACAGGCTAAATGAATAACAAAAGTTCGATTAATTTCAACTGTAGGTGGTGTTCCATTAGATGTGCTCATGAGCTAGGTCAGGTTGAGACCGGGCCAACAAAAAATTAGGCCTGTTTGTTAGGCTAGGGCCCAGTTCGGCCCAAAAAATGAGCTTAAAATTTTGTCAAAGCCCAACCTAGATAAAAATGCTAAAACCGGGGTCTAGCTCGACCCGGGCGTATTAATTTTTTATAGAATTTTTATATTATTTTAAATATATATAATACATCAAAAATATTAAAAATATGAGAATAAATATTTCCCAACAAATTAAAAATAAATTTTAAAAATTATCTATACTTAAATAACACTAAGATAGATGCAACTTAACAAGCAAATGCCTCTTAAAATAATAACAAATTTAACAATAAAATAAGTTTTATACAATATCCAAACAATAACAACAAAATAGCAGTAATATAATAGTGAAATTGTAGCAAAATAGGGAGAAAACAACAAGAAAATAGCATTAAAACAACAAAAAATAGCGGTTCTTTTTTGTCCTTTTGTGAATTCGGGTCGGGCCCAACCAAGCCCATTTTTCCAGTCTATATTTTTGCCCAAATCCTCTCACTTTTCAGACAGACCTTCAAGTCAGATTATGAACAGGACTATGTCCCATTAAGTTATAACATTTTAAACAAATGAAACAGAATGTATTCAGAAATGGTGGAAAGAAAAACTAAAAGGACCTAACAATAATATTAGTAGTTGATAATGGGTTGTAAGGTGGAGAAATAATAATATTGTAATTCAGAGCAAGGCCAAACAAAGAGATAATCTTTAGAGAATTTTAAAGAAAGTTTCGAAGTCATAAGTTTCACAAAAATATTAATATATTTTTATTAAGAAAGAGCTTAAATTGTTGGCAATGGTAAATTGTGAAAAAGAGTTTATTATAATTTTAAAAGGAAAGGAGAAAAACTCAATGATATAGAAAAAGATTAAAGAAAAATCTTTGAAGTATCTCTATATTTATCTATTAAATTAAGTTCTTTGGATAACTCGAAAATATTACAATATTCTAAGATTATTTCCACTTCTTCTACTTTAGTAAAATAGTATTGCGCGAAATATCTTTTATGGAACATTTCTTGAAGAACATTTTACTTGGGATAATTTTATTTTACTGTAAGTTGTTTTGTTTTTTCACGAGCTTATTTTGAATAATAACTATTGTTGAAAAACAATTGTTCTAAATCAAAAGTTATTTTGAGCATAATTGTTCTAAAAGAACAAGAACAATTCTAAAGAAGAGTTGACTCGAACAATTTATTTTCAACAAAAATTGTTTTGAAATGACAATTATTCCGAATGATAATTGTTTTTAATTGTTCTTAATTAGCTATTCTCAAACTATGATTATTCTAAACAACAACTACTAGTTATCCTAAAATAGATATTAAAAATAGTGGAAGAGATATTAAAAGTCAAAACTAAATATATCCTATGTGTAATTTATACACATTTAACGATACTTGTTTAGAATTCTAAATTATGATCTCTATTTGTTAAGTATTCACATTTTTATTGCATAATTATATCTTTGGATTAAAAATCATGACATTGGTGATTATTTTGGATTATTCTTAGAATTTTGTGCTAATAATTTCTCTAAATTGACATTGAAGATAATCCTATGTGATGATTGTTACAGCTCTACAGATTGACAATATCTGTTTCACTGATGTATAGCTTACTTACAGGAGGTCAAATTTTTAATAATCTATTGTTGGTAAAATAATCAACATGCGAGGGTAAAACCCACACCAAATCTTAAACTAAACAAATCATCAGATAATTGTCATCATCAGGCATAAGCACCAAGGATAAAGGGCAAACGAAAATGCACTTCCATATAAAACAAATAGCTAGAGATAAATGAACTCAGTTCCATTGGCATTAGTATGCCACAGCTGCCGCATTGCCGCCAAAATGGTGATGGCACCACCGATAAAAGGTGAGGTACAGTTACCTCCAGTTCCACCATTTGGGGATACCATCATTGGGAGATTGTATCCATCAACAAGGCTAACATCACAGAAATCCAATCCCCCAGCACCATTTAATGCAAACTTTGCAAGAGTGGCAGGAGGGCTAGCACCGCTACTTGAACATTCTAGTGTAGATGAGTCGCAGTCTCCAGTGAGGCAAGAGAATTTGCCAGAAGAGTCCTCGGTGCAAAGAGTTCGACCCCATAAGCGACCTGACCAAGATGTTGGAACCGAGACGGATGTTGATTCGCCTCGTCTAAGAACGAAACCTGTTGGAGAAATCTGTGTTGTTCCAGCACCTGACAGAACCCCTGGTCAAACTGTTTTGCATTTGTTTACCATTGTGAACACTAATGAATGAGATTAAGAACCTGTAAAACAAGAACATGATTTTAAACCAATACGAACAAAGCAAAGAAAAACTAAAAACGACAACGAAATATCAATTGGCAAAAGAATTGAGACCTAAGAACAGTTGAAGGAAGAACATAGCCAACACGATGGAAAGCTGATGAGTAGCCATTGAATAAGGAGGGAATGAAAGAAGTGAACTTCAAAGAAGGCTGTGAACAATCAAATTTAGAAGCACTTGGTAGGAAAATATTTAGATGAGGAATATGTGTCTATGTGTACAAGTATTTATAACCTAAAAAAGATTAGAATTGATGTGGGAACCATGTGATGTGTTACAGAATAGGAAAGGGTTGTGGGGACAGCCAGACAGGGCAAACTGGCAAAGAGGCAAATGTTCATTGTCATCCCAAATGTAGCTCTAGTATGTTCAACTAATAGGTATGACCTTTTTCTGCATATTTGTAATACTAATAGAGCGAAAGAGAGAAGACAAGGGCAATATATAAAGAACATAAAGGGATACCTGCAAAAATATGATGATGAGGCCATATGAGAAACAAACAAACACCTAATGGCTTATAGACTTGATTAATTTGCAATTTTGCATCTTAATGTGAAAAGGGCAATTTTGCAATCACAATGCCTTCATCATTTTTCTTTGATTCCTCCACAACTTTAGCAGGTAACCTGGGCTCTGACAGAGACCATTCTCCTTCCATCGGAAGCATCTGTATGTTAAACAGACAGGAACCTGAAAAACAAAAGAAGCAGCTGATGAACTTCCAATATGCAAATTACAAAAGAGATAGAAACAACATTACTACTATATCATGAGTCAATGTGTAAATGTGGTTTTGATTTTGATTTTCACCAAAAATAAAATGTTCATTGTTCAGTTGCTATATAAGATGTTTCACAGAAAATGAAACTGATTTTTCATTCATTAGCATGTTATTATGAGCTTTTGGTGTGGGGGCTTCATGTGTTGCAACTTGTATTTGGGATTTATTGATTTTTATTTTCACATATAATTTTTAGTTTTTTAATAAATTATATATAAATATATTTCAAATATGTCTATATAAATATATTTATGATATTTTTTTTGAAGAAAAAATATATTTATGATAATTATTTGATAGGCTGGGGTAGAATTTTGTTTTAACTCCACAACTGGAGTTATGGAGATAAAAAATTCAACCGTCAATATACCAAATAATTATCTATATATTTATATGTAGATATAAATTTTAAAATTATTAATTAAGTTCAGTAACTTAATTTAATAATTATGTTTTAAATTTAAATGTATCTTTTAAAATGTTTAATATGAAAAAATATTATATTTAAAATATCAAAATTTTGTACTAATTGATACGAGCTGGCATACACCAATAAAAGCTAGTATTGATTGAAACAAAAACTTTGTACTAACTAATATGAGCCAGCACATATCAAGAAAAATCAGTATTGATTAAAACAAGTTGAAACATATCGAATCTTCACTAGAATGAAGCCTAAGTTATTTAGTACTAGAGGTGTTCATGGGTAGGGCCGGGCCCAACCAAAATCTTAGGGTTGTTTGCTAGGTTCGACTCAGCCAAAAATGGGCCTAAAATTTTACCCAAGTTCGACTCAGATAAAAAAAATACTAAAACTCGAGCTTGGCCTAACCTGTTCGTATTAATTTTTTTATATAATTTTTTTAAAATATATATAGTACATCAAAAATATTAAAAACATTAAAACAAATATTTTCCAACAACTTGGAAACAAATTAAAAGAACTATGTATGCTTAAATAATATTAATATAAGTGCAACTTAAAATACAATATATGCCTCTAAAATAGTAATAAAATTAAAAATAAAACAATAGTTATAGAATATTCAAATAATAACAATAAAATAGTAACAATATAATAATAAGATGATAGTAAAATAGTAAAAAACAAAATAACAAGAAAATAGAAAAAAATACAGTAAAAAATATATATATATATATATTTTTTTGTAAATTCGAATTGTACCAGCCCGACTTAATTTCTAAAAGGTTTTTTTTTTAAACTGTAGGTACTGGCAAGTACGGTACCGAGTATTATGGCTGATAGTCCTTACGTCTAGTGTCTTGTTACTTTCACCTACCACTTGTATAAACTTTAATTCATTAATAATTCTTGTCATATAGATTCTGGCAGGTCGGTGTATCTAGTGTCTTGTTCTTTTATATTATGTCATCTTCTGGGTATTATTTATTCATATATTTATTTTAGTCCCGTTGGTTTCGTATATAATAATGGTTGATATAAAATTAACGGATCTTCATTCAAAAGCTCCATGTAAGCGATGGTATTTTGTCCATATGTAAGAACTGCAGGAATGGAATCTGATTCTTAGCTTGCAACGCAATCATCCATATAGGAAATATCACCAAACCAAAGTGCTCCACATGATGTAAAGTAGGACAGTAAAGAGTAGCAAATTTGGAGGGAACAAGATAAGCTATAGCAATAATATTCGAATTGCTTACGAACCTAATGATGTTAATGGACATTAGCATGCGAATCTCACAATTGAAAGTGAAGTGTGTTGCATTAAGACAAAGAATCTTGCAAATGTACCTTCGGCATGAAATGTCATCACTCCATAAACTGATGTTTCAGCAGAAAAAAAAGGGCTAACTTTGCATTTCCCAACATTGCATACAGGAAAAGCAATAATACAGGAAATTTAATTAATAGTTTATAGACTAACAGACAGCTGGGATTCCTAGGGCAATTGGTGAGTACACAGACCAGAAAGAAAAAAAAAAAAAAAAAAAAAAAAGCAGCCACTCTGCAAATGGCTGACAATACTACTTAGCATGCATTAATTATGGAAGACTTCTAACTGTATGTACACTCCAATTTAGAATTATGAACTCAATGATGGGGTACTGTATAGAGAGAGAAATTACAAAGGGAAAGTGATTGAATCAATGAAATCCGGTTGACCCTCTAGACTGATACAGCTCCAATCTACTTTTGGCCTCTTGTAAGAGTTTGCCAGTTGCATTCTGGGTCATGTTGGATTGCCTGGATGCCCATTCGAGCACGGTAAGAACCTTGGCTTGAGCAAGTTCCTCGCTGTCAGGTACATGCTGGGAAATGTAGCATAGGAGAAGTAATGCTGGAAGTTGAACAATATGTTCCCCAAAATACACAAGCTGAATCAAATGCTTTGCACCTCCTGCATTAATGATTGCCTTGGAGTGATCAAGGTGTAGATAGTTGTCTGTGCAAGCAAACTTGGCGAGTGCAATTGCAGCCTCCTTGGAAACTTCGGCTTCCCTTTCGTCAAGAAGTTTGACCAAAGGGGCAATCATCCTTGTTTCCGTAGCTCTAAACGTCCTAGCCAAATTTCCGATAGCCTTGATACAAGGAATCAGCAGTTCTGAATCAGCCTGCTCGGTGATCTTCAACAGCTGGTCCACGATGAGCTTACAAGCATGAGAGTTGGGCTTGAAAGCAGACCTTCTCAAATCAGGATCCTGCTCTGCCACAGCTGTAATCTCCATCAATGCCATAGCTGAATTAAACCGCACTTCTTCAGTTCCTTTTTCAAGCAAAACCGCGAAACATAGCAATGCTCTGGACTCAGTTATACTCTTGCAGATAAGCGAATTCTCCTTTGCAAGATGCCATAAGGCTCTAGCTGCCATTGCTTTCATATAAGACTTGGTTGCAGGATCTTCCGATTCCCTTCCCTTAGTACTCGCCCCTGTAATCAAACCATTCTGGTGATACTGATAACTAAGCTGGTGAACTTGCTTGGCGATGACATTGCCCTGACTATTACTCCTAACATGGTTATTACTAGGCTTTTGTGGCAATTTCGCCCCTCCTTGCATTGCCATAGTATTTCTAACCACATGATGCATCTGATTCGGCTCTCGGTTCCCCATTGGATGTGGAATCTGAGTCTGATGATCTTCCTCAACAACATTTTTCACATTCGAATTATTATTACTACTCGCCATAACCACTGCGTGGATGGATGAAGCCTTGTTACTAGCAATTGCATATTTGCTATGTTCTTCAATCGTTTCAAACGCCAAATGACTAACGAGTAATCGGATGACATTGTTCTGGGCAAACAAATCTTGACATGTGGGGTAATTAGCAGCCAACTCAGACACTGCCCACGCACTCACGGCTTGAACTTTCATTGGACCTTCTTTGAGGATTTTCGCAAAGACCGTGCAAACGCCAGCGTGGATCATGTGCTCGACGCTTTCGGGATCCCGGCCGAGAAGCCCAATTGCTTTGGCGGCGTTTTCTTGACCTTCGACTTTCCCTTCTTTGACTAATTTCAATAACGGCCCAACCCCTCCTTCTTCTATAATCAGTTTCCCGTATCGATCATTATCGCTGGCTAGCGAAACAAGCGATGCAGCCGCTTCGGACCGATTTTCAAGCGAACCGGTGTAAAGAATCGCGATCTGTTCCCAAATTAGGTGTAAAATAGGCTCGTTAGCAGCGATCGGAGGAAGGCCTAAATACTCATCGTCGCGATCGTCAGCTGAAGCTGACACACGGAGGAGCCAGGACACATCGCCGATAGAGTTCTCGAGCTGGGAAGACATTTTACGGAAGGCGGCACCAGGGTTGATTGTGAACACGCGCTTCATAATGCCGTTGGTGCGGCATTTGAGGACCAAAGAGAGGGCTTTGTCGAGGACTTGTTCAGTATCGTCGATTATGCGGCGCGTGGGACGAACGTAAAGGTCGGAACTCGCACGCGCCGCTTGTCGGAGCAAGCCAGCAAGTTTCTCTGTCTTGGACTTAAGCTCCGCACACTCTTGCTTAAACGAACTCGCTTCATCCGCCGCTTTCGTTACTTGGTCCGCTAACTGAATCGGCTTCGCCAAGATTTCTTTCACAATATCCGCCATCACAACAACCAAAAAAGTAAATAAAATTGATCAGACCAGAAAACAAATAAATCAAGCTGAAAACAAGACAAAGCAAAAGGGCAGATCTTTTTCGAGTTTTGGTTCTTAATATTCTAGCAAAAGGCTTGATAAGCGGAGAAAATGGAGGGAAGAAGTGGGGTATTTGAAAGTGTTCGATTCAGCGACGTTTTGCGGCCTAAATTGCTGTTTTTCAGGGCAACAGAAATTTTGGGTGTTTTTTGAATCAGTGTGTGTACGCGTTAAAAAGGAAAAGGAGATTGATGAAGATGAAGAAGAAGCATTCATGGTGGACGAGTTTTACAAGGTCAAACGCGTTTTTCATTTTCTCGGGGGATAGCTTTACTGTTCAGAACGACGAGAACTGCCAATTTATTATTATAACAATTATGAAGTCTTGCTGTCATTTTTTACTTTTCTGTAGTATATTGGGTAAAATATCAATATATACCAAAAAAATAAAAAATTTATGGAATTAGGTCAATTTTTAGAAAATTTACGGAAAAGGGCTATTTCGCATCAAAACGCGTCCACGTCAGTGCGTTTTGAGGGGAAATGCTAGCAAAGCGCGCTCCTGGCGGTCAATTTTTCCCCTATAAAAACCCCCCAACCCTTTTATTTTTTTCACACTTTAATCCTTCTCTCAATTTTCTCTCAAAATCCTTGAAATTTACTCTCAAATTTTAAAATAGTCCTTTACTATTTACAAAAAAACCCTTTTAATTATTTTTAATATTTTTTTGGAAAATTTTAAAATTTTCTATCGTATTTTAATGGCCAGGGAATTACTTCGTCTAGACAACGAGCACATCTTCGTCGAGCAAATGCAAATGGTAAGTTTTAATTTTAATTTTTTAATATTATTTAATATTTTTTATAATTATGCAATTTTAATTAATTTTTATTTTATAATTTTTTAAACAGTCTGTAAATCGGGTGTTGGAATGTTATATTCGCAACATGCATGGTCCCCCATCGCCGTTGGTCGAGAATTACCTGTGGGAAGCGGGTTTTTGGCACGTGGCCACGATAGGCCGGGATTCAAGTTGGAGCTGCCTTTGATCAGTGTGTTGATAGAGAGGTGGAGACCCAAGACGCACACTTTCCATCTTCCATACGGAGAGTGTATCATCACTCTGGAAGATATGCAGTTGCAGTTGGGATTGTCGATACACGGGTCGGTAGTCACCGGGTCCGCAACTTCTGGTGATTGGATGGCCATATGCTACGAGCTTCTGAGTGCCATTCCGGATAAAATTCATGGAGGTCGGATCGAAATGGCCTGGTTACGAGACACATTCCCGGAGCCAAATGAGGGTTCGACCAAAATAGAGCAAATACGGCATGCTTGGGCATACATTCTTCAAATAATTGGAGGCTATCTGATGTTGGACCTTTCTAGAAATCTCGTACACTTGAGATGGCTGCTGAAACTTGTTGATTTTAGAACAGCCGATGAATTGAGTTAGGGGTCTCTCGTGCTATCGAGGTTGTATCGGGAGATGTACGGGGCGACGCGGCCGAGTAAAGCGAAAATCGGAGGTTGCCTATCACTGCTGCAGTCATGGGCATGGTTTCGATTTCCATTTTTACGTCCTCGACTCGACCACCCATATTCATTCTGACTGATAACGAGGTAAATTTAATGTTATATTTTACAATTATTATGTAGATTTATATTATAATTGTATGCTAAAAATTTATTTAATTAGGTGGAACCATTCTGCTCGTCATGCTGGAATACCTACCTCGCTTGAAGATATACGGCTTCTATTGGACCAACGATCGGAATCATAAGTAAGTTTCGAATTTCGTATTTATAATTTAGTATTTCGTATTTAGTGTCTAGTATTATGTATATAACTAATATTTTGGTAATGTTAATATAGTTTCAATGGACACGGTACGAGGATCTGGAAATTCGAGCAATAATTCCGGAGGAGTTTTTGCAAAACCCGAACAGTTGGCACGTGAAGTTCCCATTAATCACCTATGCGACCGTGGAGATGCACCAATCAGATCGGGTTCTGCGACAATTTGGATCCCGGCAACCGATTCCCGTGCCACCTGAGGTGCTCGATGATGAGCACAAAGTGGACTTACGGCAGTTGCACATGGATTGACCAAGATTTTGGTCAGAACATATCGAGACGTGGGAGAACCGGTATGATTATTTACCTATTCGGGAACCGATCCTCGTTCCTGAGTTAGCGTGCGTGCCGGAATACATGCCATGGTTTAGAATCCATGGTAAGCCGTATCTGTTGTCGGAAGAAGAAAGGCGACGGCAACTTCGTCAAAAAAGGGAACGTCAGGGCCCTTTAAATCCAAAGAGAAGACGTGATGAGATGGGGCCATCAACAGCGCCGACACAGTCATCGGGCCCAAACAACAAGTGCCCACACGATCCACCGGCGCGTCGGTTCGGCCGACGACACCGACATCACAACCTTCACCCCTTTATGCGGTGCGTACCTACCCCTATATGTATCCTAACCCGTATATGTTTCCTTTTCCCAGTCCCACCCCAGGTTGGAATGCATGGCCGGGTTCGAGTCCGTTCCCGACTACTCCGACTGGCCAGCCGATCTTGAGGCCGTCGTCGCGTGAAGGATCACAGGAGGCGCCGTCGGGGAGAACTTCTTTCTACCAGCCTCCTTCGCCATACGGGATTCAGACACCCTCGCCATGTTTTATGCAAACACCTCCGGGGTCGTTATTTTATCAAGGTGGGTCATCCTCGCAACACTCACAAACTGGACCAGTCACGAGAGGAAGCGGAATCCCATGGGAGGTTTTCGACCCCGCCAAAGCTAGAAGAAGGAGGAATCCAACGCGTAACAACCGACCGCCCCCGTGTGGCACTGATTCCGACCGGCATCAACATTGATTCGGATCGGCCTTTTTATTTTTTAAATTGTAATAATTTTTTTTTGTTTTTTTAATAAAAAAGTTGTTTTTTATTGTTTAATTTTTTTTATTGTAATTCAATATTAATATATGTAATAAAATAAGAAGTTGTTTTTTATTTTTATTTTATTTTAATATATTAAATAAATAAGAAGTTTTCTTTATTTTTTATTTTATTATAGTTTTCTTTATTTTTTATTTTATTGTAATTTAATATTAATATATGTAATAAAATAAGAAGTTGTTTTTTTATTTTTTATTTTATTTTGATATATTAAATAAATAAGAAGTTTTCTTTATTTTTTATTTTATTGTAATTTAATTTTAATATATGTAATAAAATAAGAAGTTATTTTTTTATTTTTTATTTTATTTTAATATATTAAATAAATAAGAAGTTTTCTTTATTTTTTATTTTATTATAATTTAGTTTTAATATATTAAATAAATAAGAAGTTTTCTTTATTTTTTATTTTTTGTAATTTAATATTAATATATGTAATAAAATAAGAAGTTGTTTTTTGTTTTTTATTTTATTATAATTTATTTTTAATATATTAAATAAATATGAAGTTTTACTTTTTAAATTAAATTAAATTTTCCAGCAAAGCCCGTCCTCAGGGGCGCGCTTTGCTGGCATTTTCCCTCAAAACGCGCTGACGTGGACGCGTTTTTAGGGGAAATGACCATTTTCCGTAAATTTTCTAAAAATCAGCCCAATTCCGTAAATTTTTTATTTTTTTGGTATATATTGATATTTTACCCTATATTAAATTCCAAATTCATTATCATTTATTATATTATACTTAATTATTATCTTTCAAACAAAATTAAATTAAGCTAACACCAACCCAATTAATAAATACCTTAAAAACAACTTATTAACGGTTAACATCTCACTTAAAAAATGCCTTAAAAACTTTTGTTAACAAAATACCAATAAAAAGTATTTATAGGTCCAAAGTAGTCCTAATCATGAGTCGAGTTAAATTTAGACTAGGTCAATGTTAATTTTTAAGCTTATTTTTTAGGATTGGACTCGACCCGTACTGAAAAAATTGGTTTGAAATTCTATCTAAGTCCGACTCAGGTTAAAAATGCTAAATTCAAATTTGATTTGGTCCGCCCTTATTAAATTTTTTATATTATTCTTTTTATGTAAAAATAAATTTAAAAATATAATACATCAAATATACTAAAAATATTAAAATAAATGTTCCTTACACATGGAAAATACATTATAAAAGTTTTTATACTTAACTAACACAATAGCAACTTAACAAGCAAATGCTTCTAAAATAGTAATCAAATTAACAATAATTATACAATACCCAAACAATAACAACAAAATAATAGCAATATAATAACGAGATGACAGCAAAAAAGAAAGTATAAGCTGATTCGGACCCGGGTCAAAAAAATCCTACTCGAGACTTGACCTGTTTAGAAAATAGATCTTATTTTTTGTGCAAACCCATTTTTTAAACCTTCATTTTTATCTAAACTCTTTTATTTTTATACAAATAACTCGACTCATGATCAGGTCTAGCCGAAAGTTGTTAAAAGAAATTCATGTTAAAACTTCATGCATCCATCAAGCTAATATTATTGTTTAAAAAACAATAAAATAAATAACTTTATCTTTACATTTATATGTTTTAAAATTAAGATTAAATAAAATATATTTCAAATCATTTAATTTAAATTCAAACATGGCTGAGAGGAAAAAAAAATTGAGATTTAAATCATTAAAATTGTAAGTAGTTTTTATAAAAAAAATTATCAATTTAGTACGTTTTTTAATTATCAATTTAGTACGTTTTTTAAGTTACCTTTTTGTGACATATCACAGAAAATAAATATATTAAATTGACAAATTTTAATAGAATTATCAACCACGATCATTATTGAATTAAGATTTTTAAATTAAAAAATAAAATAATTAAATTTTTAATTTTTTAAAATGTTGTGACTATATTTTAACTTTAATATTATTATTACTAGGATACTTAAAAGCAATCAAGGATTGTCTTAAAAACTTAATTTTCTTTAAGAAATTAATTAATATTGCTTTCGTGGTATTGCTTTGGCTTTTTATTTTCCAAAATATATGAGTTAAAAAGAATAATTTAGCAAAGTATGCGAAGTCGGTAGCCGGAGTATTCGATTTCAAAAGTCGCCACCCCTAGAGTCTGAATTCAGTGAAAATGGCTGGAGCAAGCAGGGACGATGCACTTCCACTTTAGGGCAAAGGAAGGTGAAACGCTCAATTATAAAATGGACTAAATCACGATAGTCCCTGAAAATTTATCAAAATTTTAATATAGTCTATCCACTTTAAATTTTATATATGATCTCTTCACTTACAAATTATATTTCAAAATAGTATGTTGTTTTCTAAATTAAAAAGTACTAAAAATCTAAATTACAAATTATTAAAACTACTTTGTAAATTTGAAAGGAACATCTAAGTTTCGATTTAAAATTGTTACTATAATTTCTTTAACTAGTAAATTATAAATTCCCATATTTTTAAAAGTAATTGTATTTCAATATTTTAATTTTTTTAAATTCTTATAATAATTTTTAATTTAAAATATTTAGTACTTCTTAATTTAGAAAATAACACACTATTTTGAAATATAATTTGTAAGTGAAGAGATCATATATAAAATTTAAAGTGGATAGACTATATTGAAATTTTGATAAACTTTCAGGGACTATCATGATATTACTCCATTTTATAATTGGGCGTTTCACCTTCCTTTGCCCTAAAGTGGAGGAAGACGATTTCTGCAGGATAGACTTTCAAGTCATTCCTGCTTGCTCCAGCCATTTTCACTGAAATTGGACTCTAGTGGTGGCGACTTTTGAAATCGAAACTCCAGCTACCGATTTCGCAAATTTTGCTAAATAACTATACAATCCATACACTTTACAAAATAATTTTTTTTAACTCATACACCTGAAGAAACAAAAAAACTATTGCTTTCGTTCAAAACGTTTTAATTAATATTCAAATCGGAAAAGATGATTGATCGAAGAAAAATCAAAATTTTAAAGAAAAGTAAACCCTAAAATGTTTTAAAATGAATAGAAATAAAGTGAGAGAGACTTAAGCTTCGCCTGGTTTTAAAAAATAAAAATCATTTTCGGTTTCATTTTATTTGAAAATGAAAGATAAACGCATTTAATTAAAAATTTTGAAAATGATTTTTAAAGAATAAAAATGGAAATACGTGCAAATTAAAAAATAATGAAAATTTGATTTAAATAAAAGTAAAAATAATGAAAACAAAAATTTTTAATTGGTACCCATTCAAACCAATATAAAAATAAAAATATTTTTTGTCTAACAGTTTTTTAAATATTAAATTTGATAATTAGTTTAAATTTATATAAATGTAAAAATATTTTATTTTATTTCTTAGGCCTCAAAGAGTTCATGATTTCATTATTAAAAATAAACTTTTCATTTTTATTTATCATTTTTTTAATTTTAAAAACAAAACTGATTTTTGGATATTGTTTGGTTTCTATTTTTATTTTCAGAATAATAGTTTCATTTTCAATTTTTTAAAAATTAAAAAAATAATTATAATGACTTTTTTTCCCTTCAAATTGATAAAAAAATCATTTTAGCCCTTAATTTAATTTTTCACTTAATTTAATTTTTCACTTAATTTAATTTTTCGCTTTTTTCAGCTCTTGAACTTGTATTTTTTTGCAAATCACCCCCAAAATTAAAAGAAAAGTTAATGTTTGCTAACTTTACTGATGTGGCACACACGTGAATTGCCACGTAGATGGCAGGTCAACATTTAATTATTTTTTAAATATTTAAAAAATTATAATTTTAATAATTTTTAATTTTTAAAAATAGTTTTTATAACTTTTTTTTGAATTTTTAAATATTAAAAAATTAATTAAATACTAATGTGTCATCCACATGATGATTCACATGTATGCAACGTCAATAAAGTTAAAAGCGTTAATTTTTCCATTCATTTTAAGGTGATTTGATAATAAAAAATTTAAACTTAAAGACTAAAAAAGACAAAAAATTAAATGGGTGAACAAAATGAATTTTTTTTATATATAAAATTGGAAGATCAAATAAGTTATTATGTTAAAAAAATATTTTTACTTTTAGAAGGGTTGAACCAAAACCAATTTTTTTTTTTAAATTAAAAACTTTTATTCATTTTTCATAATTTTCTATGTGAATACATATTAACTTTGTTTAGTTTTATTTTTTATTCAATTATATAAAAATTAACTTTAAGACAACTTCAAATTTTTCTTTTTTAATTTTTTTATATTTTTAATCATTTTTTCATTAATATCTTTTAAATAATGTAAATTATATAATTTTAAATAAAAATAATTTAACAAATTCATCTAAGGTAAATATATGGTTGAACTACATATAAGTTTAAAGCTCTTAATTTTACTTAAAATAAAATATAATTCCATGATATCTCAACATAATTATAAAACAAATAATTTTTTATTATTTTATAATTAAAACAAACGGAAATGAATAAATTAAATAAAAATGTGATAAATAAATAAGGATATAATTACTATTTTTTTAAAATCAATTTTGTATTCAATAAAAAAAAAGAATTTAGTTATGTATTAATGATTGATAAAATCATCCTCAAGGAAAATACAGATAATATGTCAACTATTTGAAATAAAATCATATCTATCTATATTCATTAGTTGAAGCCAAACACAAATAGATATAACGATTTATGTCGTGAGATCGAATAACAAAAATTATTTGTTAACTATGTGTATGACAATAATTTATTTCTGTCAAAATATCATGATTCTACTCTACCCACCTCACCTATGTACTCAAAAACATCCAAAAGACAGAAGAATGGAGGATATATAGTACATACGAGTCACATGCAAAATTGAAAGATTCTAACTTAAAATCGGGTGAATGAATTTTGGAGCTATTTTTGAACACTTTTTTAGTTAATTTTTAATAACATATTTTCCCCTTAAAATGTTCGAGTGCTTGATTTAGTTAAAAGTGCTTGCAATTGCATGTTTAAATTTGGGGTTCGTTTTCTTTTCTTCTCACCCAATCAATTATTTTAGGTTTTATTCATAATTTGACCCTTTTAAGTATACTAATTTTTTTAGCTTAAGTTGGTATTTAAACTGCACTCATTTTTCAATTTGGTACTTAAAAGTATATTTCCATTATATTTTTTAGCCTATTTCTTGACATATGTTAAAAAAACCTTATAGTCAATCACAAAGCATCACCTAACGTCTTTTTATGTAAAAAAAAATATTCTTTTATTAAATATATATATACATAGTTAAAAATATAAAAAAATATATAAAAATTCAAATATATATAATCTAGAAAAAAACATATAAATTATAAAACATCTACAAAAATACCCCTTCAAGAAAAAAAGGGTTAACATATATTGGTTTCTCAACTTAAAAAAACAATTTAATTAAAATTCATATATGCTAGAGAAGATATTTGATAAGAGTGAGTGAATAATAATATTTTTTTATCTTAAAAATTAATGACGTGGTATTTAATTAAAAAAGCTAACTTTATTCTTTTTAGAAAGACATAAAAAGGTTGAAGAGTATGGGCCAAAGTAAACATTATTGGAGGATATAATTGATGAATGATATCACAAAGTGGGTACGTTGATACACAAGGCTGAATACTGATCAATATTGGAGTCCTACACCGGGGAAGCTAAAAAAACTATTTTATGGGTTTAAATTAAATTATAATTTTTATGATAATAAAAATATAATTTTATTATTTCAATAGTTTATATTTTTTATAAATTTTTAAAAATTAAATCAGATTTTTATTATTTTTAAAGAGTGTCAAAGTATAAATTAATCTTTACTAATTTAAAATTTTAAAAATTTTAAAGAATTTAAATAATAATTTTTTTATTTTAAGAGGATCGAGACCCTTGCCAAGTCTCTTAGCTACTCACATATCTGAACCTTAAATCAATGTTTATGTCTTTTACTTTTGTAGCCAGTGGGATCCATTCTTAATTTCATATCAAATTCCTCCTCAACGAGACATATTGTGACTCCGGTTGTTTCGGTTAGTATAGTTTCAATAATAAATTAATTATATTAATTTTTTTCACACCAATTAAATTTTTAGTTTGTACAGATTATGTTAGTTTGTTTCGTCCAATTTCAATCACGTCGGTCAAAATATTATGTATCAATTTTTAATCTTTCACCATTATGATAACAAAAAATAAAAAAACTTTTATTAAAATATTGAGCATCAACATGTGCGTGAATATTTTATATTTAAAATTTATTTAATATGATTCATTTGATATTTATAAAATATTTTAAAAAAATATTAATAAAATTAAAACGATACATTGAAACAGACTAATAGGGTACACACTAATTTTAATTGAAAAATAGTGTGTTTGAGGGCACGATATTGATTATCTTGATTAAAAAACTCTTCTCAAGTCATATATGTAAATATTCTCTTTCTCACCTTATTAATTTGCAAATTTTGTTGAAAAATTTAACTGTTTGTTTCAATAGTTCCATTTCCTGTTTGAATAGTAAGATTAGAGCAGTCATAGTATATCTTCTAGAGCGGTTAAAGGTATATCACAATTTTGACTTGTATAAAAATAATTTTTTTTTTAATTAAACCAGTTGTGTTGAACGTGTCTTTTTTAACAATAAAACTGGACTCGAAAGAATTCCACTTTTTATTTGAGTTTTTTTTATGTGTTAGCAGTTTTGAATGATAAAAAAACTCATCTTTATTTAAAACTTCTTACTATATTTTAAAGGATAAATTATTAAAATAGTCATTTTTATTTATCTTAGATTATATTTTAGTTACTTATGTTTGAAATATTACGTTTTAGTCACTTAATTAACATTTTGTAATATTATAGTCAATAAGCCGTTAATTTCTGTTAACGGTGTAATGGTAAACTGATGAGGCATGTTAAATCATCATTTCAAACAAAAAATTTAAGTTAAATTATATAATTGGTCCCCATAATTTTTCATTTTGAGCAATTTAATTTTTTTCTTTTATGCTTTGTTAATTTTTTTTTTTCCATTCTCTTCTGCTTCTCCCTTTGTTTTCCTCCATTATCCATCTTTTTTAACTACTTTTTCTATATTTTTCATTTGTTAAAACTAGTCCTTATACTTTTCTTTTTTTGAACAATTTAATTTTTCTTTTTATTGCTTTATTTTCTTTTCCTTCTTCCCCTTTAGTTTTAACAAATGGAAAACATGGAGAAACTACACTAAAAGAGATGTAAAAGGGAGGAAAATAGAGGAAGAAGCAGAAGATAATGAAAAATAAAGGAAAAAAAAAAGGAAAGTTAAAAAAACATAAAAGAAAAAATTAGATTGCTCAAAACGAAAAAATATGAGGACCAATTGTATAATTTAACCTGAAATTTTTGTTTGAAATGATGATTTAATGTGCCACGTCAACTTACCGTTATACCGTTAACAACAATTAACGTACGGCTCAGTAACTAAAATGTTATAATACGTTAACGTGACTAAAATGTAATATTTCAAACATAAGTGACTAAAATGTAACCTTAGATAAATAAAAGTGACTATTTTATTATTTATCCTATTTTAAAAACAACAAGTTGATGAAATTAATATTGACTTAAGTGGGAGACTTATTCCTTAAAATAACTAATTAAATTTAATTCAAGTTGGATGGAGCTTGTTAAAGGGTGACTTACCCTATTCAATATTGAAGATAAATTTATGCAAATAGGCTGTACAGCAAGAGAAAGTATGTATAAAACTATGATTGTACGTCATCTTAATCCTTTTCAATGAGAGTATAAAGATGACATGGAATCACAGTTTCATACAATCCTTTCTCGTACAATAAAGGTGTGCTTTTTGTTGCGAATTTTGAAGGTTCGATTTTTGTGTATTCTTACTTATTTGGGAGAAGTGCTTAAACTAATAGTTGCTGTAAATGAATTGATGTCGATTATTTGTTTTAGCCTTCACTTAAGATTTCTGTCCTGCTGTATCTGCAAACAAGTTATTTTGCAGACCCATATCAGCCCCTTTCGTTTTCAGTAACTATCACCTATTTCCCAATATCTTAATTCACATATTAATTAACCAAAGCTTTTTACATTAATCGGGACAAGCAATCCCTTTGCGGACCCCATTCTCCAAAGCAATAAACACAGCTTCTTTCCTGATTGCTCAAGTATCCCCATCGAGTACCAACGATAAACGATGTTTCGTAGTGGTGGCCTGTGGCTATGAATGTCTGACTCTGATTTTTGTATTTAGCCATCTACTCAATCATCCAAGCCCCATAAAATGCTCAAATACAATTATTTCCATGTACAGTACTTTATAAATGACCATCTTCTATTACTGCGTACTTTCGTTTTCTCGTAGACCAGTTCTTGTGTTAGAAACTGTGACGGATGCAGACTAAATAACAAACAAAGAGTGGAATACAGGCAAAAAGCAAGAGAAGAAAAGTGATGGTTACAGCAAAACTCACTGCAATAAAGTATTGTAGTAATAAAATTTTCACGTTTCAAATTTATAGCTAGAGTCTCCTTGGGCTGAAACTGCATCGTTTTAAAAGGTTTGTAGCAACGACCGAGAAGGAAGAAGGAAGCACAACCATTTTTGCATCTATTAAATAGTTTCAAAAGAGATTATTGGAATGAAAAGCTAGATTTTGGTTGACACTTTTTGGGTTCTTTTTTTTTTTTTTTTTTTACCTCATTGCTTTTGCTACGCATGGGAGACATCAATGAAACAAGTCACGGAGCTACTTTCCTTCTCTCCAATAAAATAACGCATCTGTGGTACTGATTAAAGGTAAGTGATAGGCCAAATTAGCTGAGTTTATTATATGCCATAGGCTGTTTGGCGGCTTGTTAAGCGTACATGTTTCCTGGAAGCAACCGCAGATGTGGAATTTGATGTGCATGTTGGAGGTCATAATCCAAGCGACAAACTTATAAAACAATTGTTTGTACGTAATATGTTTATGTACGAAGAGTGACGAGTGATATTCGGAAACCCTTTTCTTTCTAATACGTGATTCCCAAATACGGCATATTTCACGCTTTTATAATACTATCTTTTGAATAAAATGAAAGGTTACTTTTTTTAGTAAATCAAATTCAGTGAGTATCTTTTAAATGAAATGAAAGGTTACTTACTGATTTACTTGAGTTAATTTCTAAACTTGGTAATTCTATTTGTATTTAGGGAGGTTTAAATTTTGGTTAAAATCAAATTAACCGATCGATCGAACAGATCTAATTCGGTTGGAGGTCGATTAATGATTTTTTAAAAGTACGGTTATTGATTAATTTGGTTCGAAATCGGATAATTAACTGAATTAACCGAACTTTTAAAAAATCAATGTTGTATATTATCAATTCGGTTAATTTTAATTTGGTTAATGTTGGTTCGGTTCAGTTAACTGGCTGAACACCCCTACTTGCGTTAGGTCTTGAGTTTTATTTTTCCAAGTTAGTCCCTAATATTTACTTATAAAAAAGTTGGACCTAAAAAAAGTTCAAGTCTCGATATAAGAACAATTATCTAATTGAAGCTACAATTAAAAAACAATTGTCAAGTTCTGAGACTAACTTGAAAAAAAAATTATTTCCAAATTAAAAACAATTGCAAAGTTTAAGTCACAAATAATGCATTGACCCTTAAATTAGACGAATTTTGTGTTTTACTCACCAATCCCGAAATTACAATATTTTTCCGTGAAGCTACCTTGTCCTAACCCATATTTAATTAAGAATAAAAAAAATCATTTATTAAATAGAATGTAAATTTTTCAACTTAACAAATAATATAAAATATCATTATATATCTCATATTTTATTCATACCAATTAAGAATACACTATTTTTTTTAATGCCTTGTGTTTAAATATACACATAAATAAGATAAATATGAGTTTTATTCATCACACAAATTGATATACTAAGTATTATTTATGGTGTAGTTTCCATTTTCAAAATTGGTGCATTTGGACCACAGAAAAGTGTACTAATAAATAAAACCAATCCCTTAAATACCATCTCCCACTTTGTAAATTGTAATAATTTGAAATTTCCACACGAGAATTTTCAATAAGGCATTGGGTGAATAAGACTATCAATTATCTAACACGAAAAGGAAATACAAAAAATTGAAGAAAAATGCTTAAAACAGCCTATAATGGTAATAAAAGGCCATAAACATGGCAAGAGTGGACAAAAAAAGTGGTTGAACCCGCATCGTGCTAATTATCTTTGTTCACATGCACCCCCCATTGATTTGAAGTAAATGTAGTACAAAGATATATACGTATATATGTGCCAAGATGCAAATGTGTGGACCATAAGAAATTGTCCAATATATAATCTCCACATTAACAATGAAAATGGCATGTGCACATACATATGAAGATGGATAGGTTATGTTGTGTCTTGACCATAATAAATATCTAACCGTACTTTTTCAAGATAATATATATGTGACCTGCTTAGAAAAATTTAAAATTCATGATAATGATGAAAAGGGGTATCTGATGAGCTGTTATCCCCTTCTAGATATTAGACGATCAACTTTTCATTTTTTAAATATTTGAGGTTTAAAGTCATGTCATCCAATGAGACACATATCGATATGTAAATTTATGTCGTAAAAATATCATCAATATTCATGCAATTATGTCAAAATCATAACTAAAATTATTATGAATGCATACCAAATAGTAAATAGATTTTGATATAAAATACTGAAGATAGAATCTATTGGATTAAGATTATACGCGATAAAGGGATTGATTGGTATAATTCGTAATTAATTTTTTGTCGCGGTTACTCTTAAAAAAGATAAACAATTAATCACAAAATATGTTTCATTCTCATGATTTAGTATCAAATCCCGGACCACATAGTTAAGGGACGAGATAAGCAATCACCATGTCACGTTCCATGGTTAAAAAAATTAATTTTTAATAAAATGACTAAATATAAAAATATAATCAAAATACATTTAGTGATTACATCATAATTTAATAAAATCAATCATGCATGGATGCAGGCCCAAACCAAAGCATTGACTGGGCTTTTAGAATTTTCTCCATTATTGGGCCCCAGTTCTTGAATTAGAGAGCAAAGGCCGATTCTGTTTAAATTTAAACAAGCGAAAGCTTTTTCTTCTCTATACATGTATTTTCTCACACTCTGTCTTTTATCGTGCATCAGCAATAAAAACAAGAAGAAGAAAAAAAAAAAGCGCTCTTACGTGGCACAATCAACGGCTCTGATTTCTCCCTCAAAACCTTCTGGTGCTTTTTATAACAAACTGTACAGGCACTGTTCGGTAGCGTGAGTAGGAGAGTGAGTCAACTCGATTACCAGCACTGATCGGTCTCCCAACTCCTACCCTTATTATATCCGGTAAACCTAGAAGCCGAAACCAACTTCCTTTGACGTCTCCAGATAAGCTTACTATCATATACGGCTCGTTTCTCGGGATCCGATAAGGTACTGTAAGCCGTGTGTATCTTCAGGAACTCCTCGGCGGACAAGTCTTTCCGGCCAATTTCAGCCACGTCGGGATGGCAAATCCTTGCCAACCGTCGGTACGCCGCCTTGATTTCCAGATTTGAGGCACCCACGGATATCCCTAGCACTTCGTACAACGACGTACAGGGTGCCATTCCTGGACGGCTCAGATAACCGCCTGTCGAACCTTTGTCTTTTTTGGAAGCATAAGTACTGGTGATGGTAGTGGAGGCGGCGGCGATAGACGGTCGGAATCCGGAAAGAGAACGTGATGGAGGTGAAATTTGAAAAATAGGGAGAGAATAGATCATGGTGAAGGACGGTTATGGAGTTTCTTGTTTTAAGAAGCAAGATATCGAGTTTAGGAGATTTTATTCATAATTCGCTTTTTTTACTTTTAACTATGGTTAATTGTGTATTAGTGAATTAATGCGATGCTTATTCCATTTCTGCTGAGTTTTTGAACGAGTGAACTCGGCAACATATTCTCTGTTCTTTTCTTTTTTATGAAAATTTTGTTTTCTTTATTTGGTTTAAAGAAAATTATTTCGATCATTATTTCAATAATTCATATAATATTTTTTTAAAGGCTTAAGGATAAATTTGGCCATTGTATGTTTTATTAACATGGCCTTAATTGTATTTTTGAACTTTTTTTGCTAGCAATATTTGTTCTTTTTTTCAATATGTTTTTCTAACAGATTTAATGAAAATAACATTAAAAATGTTAACAGAATGATGTGAAATATTTTTAATAATATATAATTTATTACTTAGATAATCTAATAAGATAATTACATGAGAAAAATAATAAAAATAAATAAATAATAAATTAAATTAAAAAATTATTAATTTAAAAAAAAGCGTAATTATCTATAAAAAAAATTAACTTAATAGAAAAACTTATTAGTAAACAAACGTATGAAAAATTGAAATCTTTTAAAAGAAAACAAATATTGAAACCTTGTATTTATTCATTTAATCTGGTAGAAAAAGCATATTGAAAAAAAAAATAAAACAAAGATTGATGGCTAAAAAAAGTTTAAAAATACAATTAAGGTAATTTCAACAAAACATACAAAAGTTAGTGGCCAAATTTATGATTAAACATTTTTTTTAATTATCACATACGATGTATACTGTTTAATTTTTTTTTCAAAAATATACTAAGATTTATTAAAAATATTAAATTTTAAAAATAATAAAAATGAAAAAAACATATTCAATTAAAATTTTAATTGTTTTTAGAAGAGAATTTTAATTATTTCATAGATTTACTCTCTTTTAGATTAATATACCATTTGGTACTTAAGTTTGATATTTTTTTTTAATGTGGTATCTATGTTATTTTTTGGTCAAATCTAGTACATGTATTTAACAAAAATATATATTTTTTGGTATGCAAATGTAACTTTTTAGTGTTTAATTTGATTTTTAGTGTTGGATTTGGTGAAATTAATTGTTAGTATTACTAGGTTTGAATTTTTCATGATTTTGTTAACAGAATAAATTTAGTGCTAATTGGAAATTTGTTTAATTTTACGATTATTTTGTCAAATATAGTATTATGAATGGGATTTAATTCGAGTTTTAGAGCTGATTTGATAAAAGTTAATTGCTGATGTTACTAGCTAATTATGAACTTTTATCAAAATAACCCAAAAACTCAAATTCAACACTAAAAAAATAATATAGCTGCATCTAGATGCCGAAATTATAATTCTTATCAAATACATGTACCATATTGGACTAAAAAAATAATACATATACCGCATACTAAATTATATATTAAGTTTTTTATATTTTATATAAATGAAACTATAAACTGTCGGCATTTTTGAGCTAATAAATTAAATTTAAATTTAAAAATGTTTAGGTCACTAATCGACTATCCAAGTAGACGACGTGTCTTTCTCAAGCTTCTATTAATTGTATGAATTTTAATTAATTAAATGTGTGCGTTGTGTTTTGGATTGATTAATTAAAATTTAGCCCCTGTAACATTAGTTGAATTTGGTTGTAATTAGATTTGGTTTCATTATTAATTATCCTTTCTAACAAAGATTAAAATTTCCATATTCTCTACTTACACACATAATTAAATTGTATCCATAAAAAAATATAATATCTTTTTATTTTTTATATAAAATACTTTTTTTTTATTAAACCAACTAATTAATAATCAAAATTTCCGATAATTTTTTTAATATAAAAAAGCCCATTAATTCAAGCAACTAATACATATTAAATAATTTTATTTTAATATAAAAGAAATTGATTATTTTTTATATTAAACCAACTGAATTAATATTTACAATCATTACAATTATAAATACATATTTGAATAAGTAGATTTAAATTTGAAACAAAGATTAGAAATATAATTAAATAAAACACACATATAATAAAAATATAGAAGTCCGAACATAATAATTATAAATCGTGAAAATCAAAAGGTACAATATCAATGTCTCATTCACATTTGCTTTGTTTATTATTTGATCAAAATAATTAAAGTACGTGGATCCATTAAGAATAAAATTGTTAATGATTTTAGGCTAATATTCATCCCTGCATCAACGTCAATAACAACAACTGCATGTGCTAAAAGATGCATTCATTTCCCACTTCCAAAGAAATGTCAACCATAGCTATTTCGTAACGTTTACTTTATTTGTTCAAAAGAAAACAACTTAATTTTATTAATATGCATTTATTTAATGGTGGAGTCTGAACTTTTTTAAATCAAAATTAAATTATATATTTTTATGATAGTAAAAATATAATTTTATCATTTTAATAGTTTATACCTTTATAATTTTTAAAATGTTAAATAAAAAATTTATAACTTTTAAGAGATCAAAATACAATTTTGTCATTACTAATTTAAAATTTTATAAATTATAAACGACTTAAACTAGAATTTTACCATTTTAGAGGCCTACGCTCCACCACTGCATTTATTTATATTATATAGTTTTTATACATAAAATTACGTTATTATATTGACTAGCTATCTTGTAAGACTAGAAATGTTCTAATTAATTATTTATCTATAAATTTATACAGAAGGTTATATATATATTATATACACTCTGTCGAAACCACCCCTTGTGGCTTTCGAAAAGGGCGTGGATCGAACTTGGGTTTTGAAAATGATAAAACGTGGGAGTCGCCACCAATCCTTTTTGTTGAGGTGTAATTGGGTCACCTTGAAAAGTAGTTGTTTTAAATAAACCATTTAATTTATCAAAACAACGATTTTGGTCTACGAAAAGTCAAAAAACGAGTTCGGGAGCCGATTACGTACAAGGAAGGGTTAGCACCCTCGATACGCCCAAAAATTGGTACCTAGTTGATATCTAATGTCTTGATGTCGAAAATTTGAAAATCTGAAAGAATTAAAAAGATCCCTTTTTATGATGATGTCAACTGATAGTTCTTTAAAGAAATCGAAGATATATACAAAGGGGCTATTCCGTCTTGGGGCAAAATGTCGTATCCAATACTTTAGGACACCCTTTTTGACCATCGAGACTAAACTTTCCCTTTTTTATTTATAAATTTACTTTAAGGGACGTTCTATTATTTAAAAATGGACGAGAGAATCGCAAACCCAATACTTTAGGGCACGTTTTCTCGAACCTCTAAATATAGAACGTTGCCTTACTTTTAGAAAACCTTACTTCGGAATAACAAAACACCATGTCCAATGCTTTAGGAGATGACATTTTAAGTTCCAAAAATAAGCCCTTTTTTGTAAAAAATATACTCATTCGAAAGGATATTCAGGCATTTAGATTAAACGAGAAAATTGCAACCCAATACTTTAGGGCATAATCTCTCGGGCTTCTGAACACAGAACATTGCCTCGGTTAAGAAAATCTTACTTTGGAATATCAAAACATCACATCCAATGCTTTAGGACACATGACATTTTGAATTCCCCAAAATAAACTTTTTTGTTAAAATGTACTTGTTTGAAAGGATATTCGGATATTTAGATTAAACGAGAAAATTGCAACCCAATACTTTAGGGCACAATCTCTCAAATTTCTAAATAAGGAATATCACCTTCACGGAAAGAGGCCATTTTGTATTAATATGTCGCATGTTTACAATAAAAGGTAAAAATAAATTGCAATACTGATATACATAGCGCACGGAAATGAATACGTAAATATGAACATCAATGGTGAAGGCGAAGACATAATAAGATGAGTCTAAAACAAATGAGGAAAAAACAAAACATAAATAATAATACTAAAATAATAATGATGAATATATATACGAGTCACAATACAATAATAGTGATATAGAAATAATAGTAGTATAATAACAATAAAATAATAATAATAAGGCAAGATATGTACGATATAATAATATATAGTAATAATGATAGTAATAATAATGATAATAATAGTATGAAATATATACAATATACTAATATAAATATAGTAGTAATAATAATAGTATGGTCATAAAGCAATAATAGAAATGATGGTAATAATAAAAAAATAATAATACTGATAATCCTAGTATAGTGTGGTGATAATAATATTAATAATAAATATATAAACAATAATAATAATATGATTTATGAGGAAACAGATGAATAAATAAATTTATTAAGCAAATCTAAGATTATATTGAAATCAGAATAAAAACCAGGGGGCTAAAATTGTAATAAATCGAAAGAAATGAATAAGGACCACCGCGTCATGCACGTAAAATAAAGGGGACCAAATAGGTAAATAACCTAACCCCAGATGCGCAACTAAAAAGCTTGGACCGAATCAAAAATTAAATAAAATAAAAGGGCCAATCTAAAAAAAGAAAAAAAAATGCTGGATGGGAGCTGATCGAATGGCGCTGCAAAAGAGAAGGACCCATAGCGAAAATATTCCTTTTGAAGGAATATGCACAACACCTTTAAAATAAAGCAGCCCACTTGCTTATTATTAAAGTCAAAAGAGAAAAACTTTGTTTTACACTCATTTTGAGTGTTTCTGGAGAAAAGAGAAAAAAAAAAGAAAATCAAAATCCCATTCTCTCCAAAAACAAAACCCAAGAAAGGCAGCCCTCTTTCTCCCCATTTCTGCCCGACGATCGACCTTCCTTCAGCCGCTCATCGCACCGCCACCGCGTATGGCGGCCGACGATGCGCAAGGCCAGGTTTGTTTTCTTTCCTCCTTGCTATTCCCTTTTTTATTTTGTTTATAAAGTTTTTTTTTTTAAAAAAAATAACGGTAAAAAAACAAAAAATGAAAATGAAATGAACCTTTTAGCTTTCTCTTCTTGCTTTCAATTTCTCCCTGTTTACTTTCAAAATCTCTCTTTTTTATTTCCGAAGAATCCCCCTTTTCTTACAAATCGAATGGCTTTTTATAGCCAAATAAGAAATAATAAAAATAAAGAAAAAAGTACAAAGTTCATTTCTTTGTTGTGGTTTGCTTCTTTGTCATTGTTTGTCCTCTTCGCGGTATGGAGGAGCAAAGGGGCGGTGGCCGACAAGCGTAAGTGGAGGAGCGGTGGCTTAGCAAATGGCTAGGTTTTTTTTGAAAAATTTTCTTGGTTTTGGGCCACTGATTTGGGTTAGTGGGTTTTGGGTTTAATTTGGGTTTTGGGCTTAATTGGGCCTGTAACACCCCTAACCCCGAACCATCGTCGGAACAGGGTTACGAGGCATTACCGGACATATCAGACAATTTACGAATATAAATTTTGTTTAATATAAATTTAGCAACATTTACGCTTATTATTATATAAAACCCTCAGTAAATTAAACCATATTCATTTCAATCATAACCAATTCAACCAATTCATTTGATAAATTTATTTTCTATTCCAAATACCTTCTAATCAAACTCAATCAATATAATATCAACTTAAATTTATCAAAATATTAGTTAGATTAAAATAAATATACTTCTTTCATTATAATTCTTAAACTTGTACTACTAACATTTTTAACCATTTACATTCAAAACATAATAACCTTTTATACACAACCTACGTACATGCCACATTATGAAAAAGGAAATATACATCACCAAAAGTTTTTTGAAGTCGGGTCCGCGGCCGGATCTTTGGTTCGAGATTTGACTTCTACAACTGCGCAGACGGAAACAAACCGTCTATTTGAGTATACATGTACTCGGTGGTATTACCATAATTCAAATTATAAACATAATAATCATATCATTAATTCATATAACTTTAATTTAACTAAACCAATTCAAACATAACTTTCATATAAGTTTGTCCTTCTCAATATATTCATACCATTCAATTTTAGCTATTCAACAATTGAAATAATACACAATCATGTTGAGCCACTATCCATTTCTTGAACCAATGGTTCATACTTTCTATTCTCATACTCATATTCCAATCACATTTTTCAGTTCATGTTCTATTTTCGCATTTCTTCCAATGGCTCAACCATTTCATTTTATTCAATTTAACCTTTTCTTTATTTACCCCTATTAACAGACTCGGACTTTAACGGATACACGGATTCCAACCCAAACACACTAGTACGGCACATTGTGCCTAAAACGGTACATAGTACGATCGATATCGACACATAAGTGCCTGAAACGACACACGAGGTGCCTGATACGACACACGAGGTGTCGTATCAGGTGCCTGATACGACACACGAGGTGCCTGATACGACACACGAGGTGCCTAAAATACGACACATAAAGTGCCTGATTTACGACACATAAAGTGCCTGATCGGCAAAGCCGATAAATCCCGTACTCTTCCAAATCCTATGGCATGCCAATTATATCCGACTCAGCCCGACTAGTTAATAGGGTATTCGGTTCTCAATTTCATTTTCATTTTCATAACAAATTTAATTTCAATATCAATTACACTTTTCCATTTCAAACCACATACAATTCAATTTCAATACATATTCATCATTCAACTCAATTTCCATTCAATTCAATAAAAACACTTACCTTATAATTTACTTACCATATTCATAAATTAATCTAACATTTAATGAATAAATAAATAGTTTGAATTATAGTAATACAAACCCGAAATGCACGTTTACTCCTCAATGATCTTTTCTTTTCCCTTGGATGCCGATGCCTCTTTTTCCTTGTTAGCTACTGAAAAAATAATAATAATAATTTACATTATTAATTAAAACATTAAATTAAAATAAATAATTGAATTTTATTCAATTTCTACTCTTCCTCTTCATTCCACATCTTTTATACACAATTCTATTATTTACTCATAAGTTCTTTCTAGGCTGTCTACCTGAGTCATTGTCACTAAATCATCTATATCTGGAGCTACGGAACTCCAAATTAAGATCCGTAAATTTTTCCCGAAACTAGACTCATATATCTTTTTACTGTAAATTTTTCAGAATTTTTGGTATGGCCAATCAATACCAGATTATTCTTAAAGTTTCCCCTGTTTCACTGTCCAACTGCTCTGACCTCTCTTCACTACGAATTAAATTACTCTTTGTACAGAATTTAGATGGCCTCCTTGTTTAGCTCATTTGAAACTAGACTCATTCAGGAATCTAACCATATAAATTATGTTCCAAAATCATTTTTATACAATTTTTAATGATTTTTACAAGTCAGAACAGGGGATCTCGAAATTACCCTGAACCAGTTTCACTAAAATTTAAATATCTCACAATACAGAACTTATTTGATTTCTTTGCTTCTTTCATATGAAAATAGACTCAATAAGCTTTAATTTCATATCTTATCCAACTTCTAATTCCACATCTACGATTTTTGGTGAATTTTCAAATTTACTCTACTGCTGCTGTCCTAAATCTGTTTTCTTATGACTTATTTTACAATTAAATCCTAATTATTTTTCTTAACTTAATTCATGCTTGATTCTACTTAAATTCCTTCCATATTCGACTTGATTATATAATTTTCATAATAAAACCCTAATTTATAACTTCTTCCAAATTAATCCCTATAGTAGAAAACTTATAGCTTACCTTGCAATTTAATCCTTTTACTAATTCTAACTTAGATTTCATCTAATTTAATCCATAATTCATCTTTTTCTTCAACATAAACTATATTTAAAAACCTAAAAACTCTCAAAATACCAACTTAGTTTCATCAAAATCTTGCTTTAAAGCTTCTAAAACATCAAAATTAAGAGAAAATGACTAAATTGACTTACCTTTTAAAACCTCAAACCTTAAATCTTTAGTTTTTCCTTTTTTTTTCCTTCTTTTTCTTCTTCTTTCCTGCTTGTTTGAATGTTTCTCTGTTCTCTCCTGTTTCTTTTCCTATTTCTTTTATACTATTTACTTTATTATATAATATAATATTATATTAATATAATTATTTAATAGTATTAATAATATATTTTAACACATAAAATCTCAGATTTTTTTAAGCTTATGCCGCCTCAACTTATGCTAAATGGCATAATTGCCATTTTAGTCCTTTATAATTTCTTTTAATCTATAATTAAACTTTTACTCTTTATTCAATTTGATCCTTTTTCCTAATTACCTTAAATTAAGCTAAATTCACTATATAAAAATCTAATTAAACACACTACTAGACTCATAATTACTCCTAATGATTATTTACTAACTCGATTTACTAAGACGGAGGCCCGATAACACATTTTTTTTCGGTGCCCACAGTTCGGAGGTCGATCTGAGGTAGGTTGTATAATGGACATTTTGGACCTCCCTTTTTGTTTGGGTTTTTTATGTCTTAGGTGTTGTGGGTTTTGCGCCCGGACGAAATTTGGGTATTACAGCTGCCCCTCTTTGCTCATTATCGTGTAGTGAGAATAGAGCAAAGACATAAATAAGGCCCAAATTTGTCGGGATCCACTTGGTCTGGATTTTCCGGTGCTCTTATTCTTCATGCGACCTCATCCTAGTCCACTGCGTCTTTGTCGTTTTGACCCACTTCACTGCAGCCTTGGGATCTGTAGCTTCAATTCATTTTATTGTTTTGTCGTATCTTTAGGGAGATAACATTCGCAATCTTCAACCTATTCCAACACTGGTCGGTGGCAATAGGATAGTCTTCAACCCGTTCCGCCACTGGTCGGTGGCAACAGGACGATCTTCAACCCATTCCACCACTGGTCGGTGGTAATAGGACGATCTTCAACCCGTTCCGCCACTGGTCGGTGGCAACAGGATGATCTTCAACCCGTTCCGCCACTGGTCGGTGGCAACAGGACGATCTTCAACCCGTTCCGCCACTGGTCGGTGGCAACAGGACGATCTTCAACCCATTCCCCCGCTGGTCGGTGGCAACAGGACAATCTTCAACCCATTCCACCCCTGGTCAGTGGCAACAGGACAATCTTCAACCCATTCCACCACTGGTCGGTGGCAACAGGACAATCTTCAACCCATTCCACCACTGGTCGGTGGCAACAGGACGATCTTCAACCCATTTCTTTCAGGAAGTCCTCAATCTTCAGTCTGCTCCACCATTATCTCTAGGGAACCAGATCTGAACTTTTTGGTTTGCTTCCTTACTATCTCTAGGAAGACTTCAATCTTCAGCCTGCCCCACTATCATCTCTAGGGAAGAAAATCTGAACTTTTTAATTTGCTTCCTTACTATCTTCAGGAAGACTTCAATCTTCAATCTGCTCCACTATCATTTCTAGGGAGTAAGATCTGAACTTGCTACACTGTTCTTTGAGGAACCTGTCCTGTAGAATGTGCTTATGCTTAAATAAATGATGAGGATGCTATGATCGGAATGACTCAAATGCTCCTAACTATATGTGCTATGGATGACATTTACCTGAATGCAGAATGTCATAAGAATGATAAATTTTTCACGGTGATTAAGATGCAATGATTGTAATGGATAGAATGATATTATGGAGGACATTCGCATGCATGCAGAATGTCATGAGAATGATGATTTTTTCAATGATTAAGATGCAATGATTAGAATGAATCGAATGCCCTCATAGATGACATTTGTATGAATGCAGAATGCCATGAGAATGATTTTTGTACAATGATTAGGATGCAATTATCAGGATGAATCAAATGCTCCTAACTAAATGTGTTTTGCATGAATGAGAATGATCCCCTTCTAACAGTTTAAGGTGCTCATCGCTCATTGTTTATCAGCGCTATATCACTGATGTTTTATGCTGCGATCTTGTTCGGCCAACAGATTTATCCCGTTGTGACTCCAAAACGCAGAATCAATTTGATCTGTTACACCATTCGCTGGGTATAATGACCAGAAGTCTGTGCCTGATATTTGAGTGGATGCGAAGTATCATTTTTCCTTCCCCGAGAATGATCTCCTAGTGTACCTGGGTTGGCATTACTCGTCGAGATTATATCATCGATGAAATGGCTCGTCCTTTGTTCGCCCAATAAAACGTTTAAAGAGATGGTCATCTTTTCTCCAATATTTCCAAACTTTAGGCTAAATGAGTTCTGAGCAATAGTCATGTTTCGAGTCCTTGTAGTATTCAGAAGCTTTCAGAGTAATATGCAAAACTCCTTTTATGAAAGTATTATTAGTCCACAAGTCATTATTTCAATGCAAAATGCTTGAGAAGATCGTAATAATGGACGAAATGGAAATTTATTGGGAGCACAGCTCGAAACAAACAAGCTAATCAAAGCTGGCAAATGCAATGCAAAAGAAATTTTATTTAGTGTTTATTTTAAAAAAACAAAGATAGCAAACCAAAAATGGGTAAAATAGAAACTAGGTGCCCCAGATATCGCAGCTTGAGCTTCTCTGTTCGAACTTCTTGAGGACCATTTTAAACTCAATATGTGTTTAGGGGATCCGGAGTACTTTGTCGATGCTCCAAGACGTAACATTCCCTTTCATTGTTACTTCAAGTGTGGCGAGACTGCTGCATGCCCCATTTTGATCAAAATTTGAGCTGCCCTTTTCGGGTTTTCAACCCAAACCCATCATTGGTCTTAAAGCGCCTTTTACGGGTTTTCACCTTTGGCCTCTCCTTTTTCTTTCTTATTATATATTTTTTTTTGAAATTTTCCCCTTTTTTGTTATTTTTATTTTTTTTGGAGTTTTTTGTACTGACATAGTATTTGCTGACTGTAGACTTCGCGACATCGGCATATGAAGCGACTTTTTCCATTTTAGAGAAGTAACCGATATTCACGAAAATGAATCATTGTTAGTCAAAAGTTTTTTGATAAGACAGGCTTGATAACATCCATGCCCCTCCATATAGGAAAAATGGAGGGGTCATGTAAGTCTTGTCTTCCTCAATTTGGCAATTAACTGATGCAATTTCTTTTTTTGGTAAATCAGTAGCTCGAGCCTCTTGATTGGCCTATTCAGGGTAGCAACATTAGCACGAGATCTTCAAATACCCTTATGGACTTCTTCTAAGATTTTTAGCTTTGACCGCATATTCGTGCCTCAGTAGTCCCAGCGTATCTTAACGTGGTCATACGAAGATATCTTTGAACTCTTGGAGATAACTCAATGATACCTGCTGTGAGCCAAACTTCCATCTTCATCTCTTTCGTAGTGTTTGCTGACACTTAGGATCTACTATTCAAATCAGGGAATAAGTTATAATCTTTGTTATCTCCAAAGTCCTCAGATCCCACTAGGCACATATCTCACTAAAAGGAGAGTTGGTAACAGCGTCGCCCATATCATTGATATCTGGGGATCCATTGTGGGTATAAAGGTTGAAAATCAAAAGGGTGATTACTCGCATGACATGAGAATGAAACAATGTAGAATATGAAATGTGAGGAATGAAAGTAACGATACATTTTATTGAAATGACAATTTCGGACACAAGCCTATCTCACAAAAGGACTCTTATTGCCTATAGGCTTAAAGCAACAAGCATGTTTTGAATATTACTCTAGATTGATTCTAAAAGCTACGGGAATCTCTTCCGCGGTCCAATTGTTCAGAACACTTCCAGGAGCATAAGGACGAATCCCGGATGAATCTCTTTCTTCAGGCTTTCCCTCGGATATGGCGTTGATGCTCAAATTTCCCAACATTTCTTCCATCATGTTCACTCAGTCATTAGCGTGATTGGGTAATGGGTGTTCTGTGTCTTTCACGACACCCATTTGAATGAGTTTTTCAACCAATTTCTTGAAGGCGAGACAATTTTCTATTGAATGTCCAACAACCCCCGCATGGTATTCGCATTGCGCATTTGCATCATACCATTTAGGGTATGGAGGCTGGAGGGGCTGTAAGTAATGGGGGGCGACAACATGTGTGTCATATAACTTTTGGTACAGTTGCCCATACGTCATGTAGATTGGAGTGAATTGGAGTTTCTCCATATTCGGCTTTGTATTGGGTTCTTGGCTATGTGATCCTGGACGGTCGGTAGTCACGGTACCAGGTTGACTCAGGGTAACTGACTTGTCACGGGCACTAACGTTGTTTACGTCGCCCTCACTTTTCTTCAGGGTCGTCTTTCTGGGACCTTCCCCTGCTTCTATTTTTCCACACCGAACCGCGTGTTCTATCCTTTCTCCGCACCTCACGATTCCTAAAAAATCTATCATAGAACTTCCTAACATATGATTGATGAAAGGAGCTTTCAAAGTATGAATGAAGAGTGCGGCTGCTTCTTCTTCTAAAAGAGGCGGTTGAACCTGTGTGGCTACCTCCCTTCAGCGTTGAGCATACTGCCTGAAGCTTTCGCTTAGCCTTTTCTCCATAGTTTGGAGAGTGACTCTGTCGGGAGCAATGTCTGCTATATGGCCGTAATGTTTTATGAAAGCCTGGACTAAGTCCCTCCATGTTTTGATTTGAGTACTACTGAGTCGATCGTACCATTTGGCCGCAGACCCAACTAGGCTATCCTGAAAGCAGTGTATTAATAATTTCTCATTATCAGCATGTCCTGCCATTCGTCGACCGAACATTTTTAGGTGTGATCCAGGGCAGCTGGTCCCGTTGTACTTTTCAAAATCTGGAGTTTTAAACTTTGGTGGAAGCACTAAGTTTGGGACCAGACTTAGCTCTTTGATATCAATCCCGTAATAAGTTTTAGTCTTTTCTATTGCCTTGACTCTCTCCTCCAGCCATCTGTAGCGATCTTCCATCTGCTTTGGTTCAGCTTTCATTTCATCGAAATCCGATACCATAGGGTTAATAGGGTCATCACCCGGGTTGGATCCTGAACCCGCTTGGAAATTCATAGGGGATCCAATGTTAGCTTGCCCTTGTTGAGGCCTAATTGTGACGGATGGCCTCCGGGGATATTCTTCGTGCTGTGAAGGCACTTGCGGCAGGGTAGATCCTGAGGGAATATCTTCATTCTCTCCTCCAGTAATAGCCATGGGGCTTTTTCCTGTCTCCATAAACCTGTTCAACAGTTGGGTCATTTGAGCTATCTGAGACCTCATGTCCCTCTGGGATTCTGCCATCTCTTGCTGGATCTTGGTTAACTGTTCTTGCATCTGTGCTTGCACTTGGTCTTGCATCTCTTTCTGGAACTGCTCTAGTTTCTGATTCTTTATCTTAGCGCGGGTGCCGTACGGATGTTCAGCTTCCAGGTTTCCCCTTTCTCTCTCTCTCTTTCTTCCTCACTGTTATGATTTCAGTGTATTAGACTCTCTCTATGCATGTGACATGATGTAAATGCATGCGATGCTAATGCAAATGCATGAAACGGATGCCAAAAGAAAGAGAGGCGTTGATTATGATTCAATTTTATTTAGAAAGCTTTTTAAGAAAATAAAGCTCTTTACATAAAATGGATTATGAATACGGCTCTGTTCTCATAGTCCAAGTACAAACAAGAATCCTCCTTTTCGTGATCAGATATTTATGGATGTGCCCCTTGAACTTTCTCAATAGACGTCTCTTCTAGCTCTTTGTTGCTTGGTCCAAGTCGCACCTCGTCACTCACTTATCCTTCGTGATACTTGTAGTCTTTTAATGACTTCCGAATAATCCTTGTCGGTTTGAGTCTTCAGGTAGTGTCTTTTCTCGTTGTTATCCAGCCTCCTTTTGTTTTTTACTTGGACTATGTTTGAACAACCATATTATATTCCATTTTATCAAGAAAGTCATTTTCCACCGCAAACTTTCTAGCTCAGCAATCAAACCCAAACCAACACCTCTTATATATGAAAATGCATGCAATGCAATCAAAACACGTTAGCACAGGAGTAATAAACAGAGTACCTATCCGGGTGATTACTAAGGCTTGACGTGGCTCTACCTAGGGTGGATTTTTAAAGTTGGCTATATGAGGTTTGGTTCCAAAGAAAAGTGCACGAACCAAAGTGATTCCTCGATCTTCACCCATTATAGGCTCATATGGACGATGAGTTCGATTCGGGGAACACATTTCCCTATGGCTGCACGGAGATGAAAATCTCACGAAGACATAGGTACAGATGTATTCCGATAGCGATCCACTATCTTGCACGGAGGTGAAAACCTCACGAAAGAGTAGCTTCTCACTCCCACTTAAAAGGTGTGACCCAACGGTCATGCAACATGATGCAAAAATATTTTACAAGGCTTAAATCACAGCAATCAAATGAAATGACACAAATGAATGCAATAAGAATCATAATTTTTCAAATCAAATTTTCAAACTTTCGACAAAGGACATAAAATAATCAATTTAAGGCCTGACTCTCTTTTTGGTTCCCCAGTGGAGTCGCCAATCTGTCGAAACCACCCCTTGTGGCTTTCGAAAAGGGCGTGGATCGAACTTAGGTTTTGAAAATGATAAAACGTGGGAGTCGCCACCAATCCTTTTTGTTGAGGTGTAATTGGGTCACCTTGAAAAGTAGTTGTTTTAAATAAACCATTTAATTTATCAAAACAACGATTTTGGTCTACGAAAAGTCAAAAAACGAGTTCGGGAGTCGGTTACGTACGAGAAAGGGTTAGCACCCTCGATACGCCCAAAAATTGGTACCTAGTTGATTATCTAATGTCTTGATGTCGAAAATTTGAAAATCTGAAAGAATTAAAAAGATCCCTTTTTATGATGATGCCAACTGATAGTTCTTTAAAGAAATCGAAGATATATACAAAGGGGCTATTCCGTCTTGGGGCAAAATGTCGTATCCAATACTTTAGGACACCCTTTTTGACCATCGAGACTAAACTTTCCCTTTTTTATTTATAAATTTACTTTAAGGGACGTTCTATTATTTAAAAATGGACGAGAGAATCGCAAACCCAATACTTTAGGGCACGTTTTCTCGAACCTCTAAATATAGAACGTTGCCTTACTTTTAGAAAACCTTACTTCGGAATAACAAAACACCATGTCCAATGCTTTAGGAGATGACATTTTAAGTTCCAAAAATAAGCCCTTTTTTGTAAAAAATATACTCGTTCGAAAGGATATTCAGGCATTTAGATTAAACAAGAAAATTGCAACCCAATACTTTAGGGCATAATCTCTCGGGCTTCTGAACACAGAACATTGCCTCGGTTAAGAAAATCTTACTTTGGAATATCAAAAAATCACATCCAATGCTTTAGGACACAGCATTTTGAATTCCCCAAAAATAAACTTTTTTGTTAAAATGTACTTGTTTGAAAGGATATTCGGATATTTAGATTAAACGAGAAAATTGCAACCCAATACTTTAGGGCACAATCTCTCAAATTTCTAAATAAGGAATATCACCTTCACGGAAAGAGGCCATTTTGTATTAATATGTCACATGTTTACAATAAAAGGTAAAAATAAATTGCAATACTGATATACATAGCGGCACGGAAATGAATACGTAAATATGAACATCAATGGTGAAGGCGAAGACGTAATAAGATGAGTCTAAAACAAATGAGGAAAAAACAAAACATAAATAATAATAATTCTAAAATAATAATGATGAATATATATACGAGTCACAATACAATAATAGTGATATAGAAATAATAGTAGTATAATAACAATAAAATAATAATAATAATAAGGCAAGATATGTACGATATAATAATATATAGTAATAATGATAGTAATAATAATGATAATAATAGTATGAAATATATACAATATACTAATATAAATATAGTAGTAATAATAATAGTATGGTCATTAAGCAATAATAGAAATGATGGTAATAATAAAAAAATAATAATACTGATAATCCTAGTATAGTGTGGTGATAATAATATTAATAATAAATATATAAACAATAATAATAATATGATTTATGAGGAAACAGATGAATAAATAAATTTATTAAGCAAATCTAAGATTATATTGAAATCAGAATAAAAACCAGGGGGCTAAAATTGTAATAAATCGAAAGAAATGAATAAGGACCACCGCGTCATGCACGTAAAATAAAGGGGACCAAATAGGTAAATAACCTAACCCCAGATGCGCAACTAAAAAGCTTGGACCGAATCAAAAATTAAATAAAATAAAAAGGCCAATCTAAAAAAAGAAAAAAAATGCTGGATGGGAGCTGATCGAATGGCGCTGCAAAAGAGAAGGACCCATAGCGAAAATATTCCTTTTGAAGGAATATGCACAGCACCTTTAGAATAAAGCAGCCCACTTGCTTATTATTAAAGTCAAAAGAGAAAAACTTTGTTTTACACTCATTTTGAGTGTTTCTGGAGAAAAGAGAAAAAAAAAAGAAAATCAAAATCCCATTCTCTCCAAAAACAAAACCCAAGAAAGGCAGCCCTCTTTCTCCCCATTTCTGCCCGACGATCGACCTTCCTTCAGCCGCTCATCGCACCGCCACCGCGTATGGCGGCCGACGATGCGCAAGGCCAGGTTTGTTTTCTTTCCTCCTTGCTATTCCCTTTTTTATTTTGTTTATAAAGTTTTTTTTTTTAAAAATAACGGTAAAATAACAAAAAATGAAAATGAAATGAACCTTTTAGCTTTCTCTTCTTGCTTTCAATTTCTCCCTGTTTACTTTCAAAATCTCTCTTTTTTATTTCCGAAGAATCCCCTTTTCTTACAAATCGAATGGCTTTTTATAGCCAAATAAGAAATAATAAAAATAAAGAAAAAAGTACAAAGTTCATTTGCTGTTGTGGTTTGCTTGCTGTCATTGTTTGTCCTCTTTCGCAGGTATGGAGGAGCAAAGGGGCGGTGGCCGACAAACGTAAGTGGAGGAGCGGTGGCTTAGCAAATGGCTAGGTTTTTTTTGAAAAATTTTCTTGGTTTTGGGCCACTGATTTGGGTTAGTGGGTTTTGGGTTTAATTTGGGTTTTGGGCTTAATTGGGCCGGTTGTATAATGGACATTTTGGACCTCCCTTTTTGTTTGGGTTTTTTATGTCTTGGGTGTTGTGGGTTTTGGGCCCGGACGAAATTTGGGTATTACACACTCATAGGCATAAGTTTGGTGAACATCATATAAAATTATCGATTTATGTATATTTAGGACTTTACTTCTAAAATTGATAAGAAGAAGAAATCACTCTTTAAGTATATTAGTGATGTTTGTAGGTAATATTGCAAACTGAATAGCTTTAAGGTAGGGAAGAAGTCGGAAAAGTTTTTAGGGGTAAAAATTAAATAATATAGTAAAAATAAAAATTTATTATTTTAATAGTCTATATTTTTATAATTTTTAAAATATTAAATTAGATTTTTATTATATTGAAAGATAAAATATAACTTTACTAGTATTAATTTAAAATTTTATAAACTTGAATGAAATATTTTATATGATTTAGCTTCAATCAATGCCAATGAAATTTGATAAATGGAAGGAAGGCAAGCTCAATTCTTAAATGAGTAGCTAATTTTTATTTTTTAAAAAACTAACAAATTAAATATTTTGATTTAAAAGAATGAGAAATTGATCTTACATACAATTTTTTTTCTAGGCATTCTTATATGCAATTTTTGAATTGAGAAAGACGACAATTTGATATATAATTGTTATAACAACTATCATAATTCAACTCATAATCCAACTCGTAAAAAAGTTTCTTTATATGCACTTCTAAAGACCCTCTTTAAGTAGTTCAATTCTCTCAAGATTCTCCGCTTCTTCTATCTCATCCAAACACCTATGTTAGGAGAAAGATAGACTAGCGAAGAGGCTACCAACTAAATAATGTATCAACAATAGTATATAAAAAATATAATTTATTTTATAATGCATTTAATTTTGAGCCAATGAAACATTAATCTAAACATTTACGCACCATTTTAATTATAATTTATATATGATTTTTTTTATATAATGTCTAAAATTACTTATAATCTTCCTCTAACTTTTAAATAAAAAGATAAACAGATTTAACATGCTCGAATCCATATATTTTTGGATTGATATCAATATCAATTCCACCTAAACAAACTTTATCTATACGTAATCTTAATGCTATTCCTTGGGAAATAAAGTAACATGTTTATTTATAATATTGTATAATAATATTAGAGATATTCTTAGATCAAATTTTTAAATAGAGAAAATAAGAAATAAAAAAAAAAACTTGACAAAGTTAAAATTTCGAATGCAACCATTGTAGTGTACGTACAAGAATTTAGATATCCACTGAAATTTAATCTCTTTATTTTTTAAATTTTAAAATTCAAATCCAACTATTAACTTTGCTAATTTTTTTCATTAAATTTATTACTGTGATTTTTTTAAATAATAAAAACTCATTTGATAACCATATAATAATGTTAAAGATTAAATTTAAATTTTTAAATCTAAAATATAGATAAATTAAATTTCATAAAATAAAAATATTGATAAGTATAGAAACTTGTATCACATTTTTAACCTAAATGGTAGCCATATAACATTGATGTGTCGAACCTGTATTAAATGGAAGCAAATCTGAAAAGTTGATTAATGATGATGATAGGGTAGAAATCTTTTGCACTTGTAATTAAAGTTGAAAAGTATCTGTGGTGTGTGTTGATGATGTGGATCCATATATAGAGAGAGACGTGAAACTTGGTCTAAAATATGTCATTGGTGTCGAGGGCGGCACCATTTTAGGGATGTGCAAAGCAAATGGAGTTAGTAAATAATAGTCACTCCACTTGGCTTGCCTTTGCATCATATATATATATATGTCATTCCATGCCAGATTTCAACATGGGTAATTGTTTATTTTGTGTCTGTCAGTGTCGATTTTATCTATACTTCAATAATCAAACTTATCATTTTCATCATTATTAGTAGAGTACTGACGGAGGAGAAGTATATTTGGACCCTTTTGAATAGGTGTTTAACAGTGTAGGGCTAGTAATAGGGTTATGTAATGTTGCTTAGGATTACATAATGCTTTATTAATACGTGATTTGACCCTATTTTCAGAATCAACAGTAAAATAATGAAGAACTTCATTAAGTGTGATATAAGAAATATTCGAATAAATTTTAACATGATCTGAAAGTGTTATACATTATGAAAATATAAAAACCTTTAGTTGATAAATCCTAGCTAGCTCTTCTTGGATTTAAGTGGTAGATTTGGTGAGTACCTTCTAATAATTTTACGTAAGGAACGCACTATATTTAACAAATTATTTCCCTTATTTTGTTATCTAAAGATAATAAATTTAAATGATTTAGAGAGAAAAGTTTTGACAAATTATTTATAAACTAGTATACATAGTTTTGACAAGTTGGATTTCCATTGTAGTCATCATTTTTCAACTATCAATAAGATATTATGCGTGAAGGTAAATTTTCTATTTTCGACTTTGTGAAGGAGTGCCAATATGCTACTATTTTGTCTAGAATGCAATTCCAAGGTTTATCATGTTTGGTATAGGCTTGAACTTCCAACTACACATTTAGAACAATATTTCATGTCTGAGTAATAAAGAGTAATAAAGGTAAAGTTAGAAAATTACTTTATGGAATTAAGGATAAATCATAATTTTTTAAGATTAAATTGTAATTTTATCTTTACACTAAAATGTAATTTTATAAAATTTTAAAGGCTTAAATAATAAATCTACCATTCTTGGGTGCCAATACCAAATTATTTAAAACAACTATTAGAATGTTTCATCTAACTATTGGATTGATAGGAGAAATATTTTTGTTCTATTAAAATTTTAAAATAATTTTTTATTTGATTCGATTAAATGTTTAAGATATTATTTTTATCCATAAAACAAAGAATAAGATATTTTGGGTATCTAAAAATATTATTTTGTAATTTCCTTTTGCGCATATGGCTGCTGACGTGGAAGAATAACGAAAGGAAAACGGCCCACAACCACAATTTCTTCTTTCTTTCCTCCATTGTTTCGACTCACCGAAGAAACCTAAAACCCCAATCCCCCCCCCCCCCCAACTCAGAATTGATAAAAAAAAAATCCCTAATTTATCGTAATTGAAGGTGAAAAACGACCCTTCTTTCGCTTCTGGGTTTGATCCCACTTCAACTGTCTGCTGAAATGCCTCATACGGCTATCGAAGCGCAAGTTGAGGATGGTGGGTCTGCTTCCAAGCCACAGCGCATCATCAAACTTAGCAAAACCACTGATGATAGCGACAAAAAGGTTCTCTATTTTAACTTCTTCAATTGTTTTTCGTCGCATTTATCTGCATTTCCTACTAAAACAACGTTCCAATTTTTTTCTTTTGGCTTCTTTAAGTTTTTGGTAAAATTGTTCCATTTGCATAGTAGGAAGTAGTAGTTGTCGTTTAATGCTGCATTCTTTTTTTGTGAGGTTTTTAATAAGTCCATGAGAACTGAATTTACTATTCCTAAGTAAGATAAACCATAATTCTGCTTTTAACATTCGAAAACAATAACTGGGAAATGTTGGAAGTGCCATTTGATTTGCTTATTGCTGAGAAAGATTTTCCCTTTCCTTTTGAGCTCTATCTCCATTGTAATGACATTGTTTGTTTTGTTTTCTGATCATTTTCTAGGGTACAAACAAGAGAGTTAAAGATATTGAGATTTGTGTTCCAATTGTTTATGGAACTATTGCTTTTTATCTCGGTCGAAAGGCTAGTGAGTAAGTATGTTTTTCATTAAATAAACATCCCCCTTTTAATCTTGTTTAATAATACTAAATAGATTAATCTCCTTCTATTAGGTCGCAATCACATAAGTGGACTGTTTATGTGCGTGGGGCAACAAATGAAGATCTTGGAGCAGTGATAAAGCATGTTGTATTTCAACTTCATCCCAGTTTCAATAACCCTACAAGAATTGTTGAAGCACCACCTTTTGAGTTATCAGAATGTGGTTGGGGTGAATTTGAAATTGGCATTAGCATTTTCTTCCACAGTGATGTTTGTGACAAGCATTTGGATTTGTGAGTTGTTTATTTGGTTGCTCACTTGATTTGATGCCTTGTTTACTAAGTAGGCTCTGTATTTGTAGGTATCACATGTTGAAGTTGTATCCTGAAGATGAATCTGGCCCACAGTCTACCAAGAAACCTGTCGTTATGGAATCATACAATGAGATTGTTTTTCCAGATCCTTCTGAGTGTTTCTTTGCTCGTGTGCAAAATCATCCAGCTGTTGTTGTGCCGCGGATGCCTGCTGGGTTTAGTTTGCCTGTTCTGGGTAAATTTATTGGTTTTGCCTTCTTTTTGGACATTTGTTCGTCGAAAATTTTCTTTAAGATTGGTTCGCTTGTTTCTGCAGCACCAGTTGAAAATACAAATGAGAAGGGAAGGGGCGATACCAAGGATCATCCACTCAGTCAGTGGTTTTTGAATTTCTCAGAGGCAGACGAATTGTTGAAACTTGCCTCAGCTCGTCAGCAGGTTGGAATAGCTTAATTGCTTTTCATATTAGGAATTAACTTGGTTGAGCTGTTGTGACGTTTTCCTTGCTTTTATACTTCTAGTTACGAATAGGCATGCTGTTTGCTTATACAGACTTCTAGCCAAATGTACAGGTTAAAGCATCTTTCAACATTACCTTTTTTGTAGATGTCTGTCTTTCCCATGCCATGTCAATATGAATTGTTGAGTCACACTCTTGGCCTTGATAGTGTGTCTGCTCCATTAGCTTTCGGCCTGACTTACAGGCTTTTATGTGTAATCATGCATGTTTTGATGTTACTATTTTATTTTTCATGAACTTGTGGGACAAAAGACAATATCTTTTGACAGTTTATACCACGTGATAGGTGCAAGCCCATATTGTTAAGCTGAGAAGAGAGTTGAGTGTGATTGATGGGATGCCTCAACCTCTAAAACCGGCCTCCAGTTACGAATGTACATGATGATCGTGGTAGGTTACCATCGGAGTTCATTTGTTGGGTTTCTATTATGGATGACAGAGTGAACTGTGATGAAGATGTAGGGATGTGGATATTAGATGTATCAACCTTATTTCTTAGATTTAGTTGTAACTCATTTCCTCAAGAGAACTGATTGTAGCTAAATAGTATATGCTAAGTTGTTAACAACGGTAGATGATTGTGTAGCTCATTGTGAACCTATGAAATGAAAGAAAACATATGCAACTTTCTATTTTATCTGTAAACAGTTTCCTTGATGTGATTGATCAGGGATTGAAGAAAGATGATGAAATTGTTTAATTGCTTCATTGTAGTTACATATACCTGTATGCATGACTGTTAATTTTGTTTTGCTTCTTTAATTGTTTACAGCATGTATCTAAGTTTTTCCCTCAAGTGGGCACTGTAAAGATTTTAAGGGAAAATCCAGGTTCTTTTCACTTGATATTGGGCTCTTGAATTTGATTTAGTGCTTTGCTTGTTGCTTTTAGTTATTTGTTCTTCCTTTTTTCCTTTCACTTTTATTGACAAAAACAAAAAACAAAACTAACCAAATGAAGCTCATTTGATCACAAATAGGATGCAAGTGCAATTTAAACTTGGGCCAAAAAAATTGGGAATTTTGTGCTTTTAAGGTGATGATCATGATAGTAATATTATCAAATCACCTTGATAATCTTGCAAGTGATACCAAATGCTACCCTCTTCGGCAAAGTTGTGATTGATGGTGAGATAAAGCTAGACTAGAACTGTTTGCGGGCCAGGTCAGGCTGGGCCCATATCAGTGCTCTTGTTACTGTTTCTGCTTATTTACTATTGAATAGTACAAAAGATTGGCCATTTTAATATGTTTAACAGCCTATATTAGCGTTTTAGTAAATTTAGTTATTTTTTTATGAAATTGGGTTTTAATGCTATAGTCATTATTCATGCCCTGTTCTTATCATGAGAAGAAATTTGTTTTTGTGTTGGGTATGCCTTTGGGAGTAATTTGGATTTAGTTAATTTAAGTATATAATAAAAACATATAGTAAATATATTTAAAATTAATAATTGGGTGACTATTAGTGAAATTTATCCAATCCAGAAGACTTCTCCAAAAACTCGCGACGTTTCTTAAAGAAAAACTGCTCGATTTGAATCAAAATAAGCAGTGAAACCGTTAATGCCCCCCATTTCATATTTTTCCACTGCATCATCATTAAAACTATCTGTTAGTAAAAACCATTCCCACTTCTAACTTAAAATTTCAACAACACTGCCAAACCATCGTCATACAAACAAGGACCAACTCAACTGTTGAAGTTTTCCAAGGTAATTACTATCCCTCTATGTTTCTTCTTCTTCTTCTTCTTCAATTGAAAGATGTGATTAAATTTAGACTTTGATTCCCATTTCAAAGTTTCTAGAAATGGGATTTAATTAGTTTTCCAAAAAAAAAATATATATTAATTTAGCATCAGTGTGGACAGCAATTTTGAGATTATTTCCAAATTAGACCTTAAGCATTAGTATATTGCATTAATTAGCATATAAAATGTATCTAGAATAAGTGGGCACCAAGTAACATGTAGTCTATATAAGTCACCTTAGAGCCATCGAGATTAGTGTGTAAATTAGACCTAGATATAGAAAATAACATAGTTTAGAGAGAATTCAGTGTTTCAGTTTGAAGGGTTTTTAAGTTTTCTTTGTTTTGATTCTCTCCATTTTGTATTTTACTAGTTCGATGCCTACACGGGTTTATCCCATGCTTGAAACAAAGTCATTTTTAAGCAATTTACTTTTGGCACTTGTAATACTTGGCATAGTCATTTGCCTGATCATTTTAACATTTGCAGTCACCATGGAATCAATATATGCACCAAAACCACAACAGCAATTGATACTCAAAATCCATTCAATCACCATGTCAGGCCTTAACGTATCCTGTTTCTTAACCGAGACAAGATGGAACGTAACGATGTTGTTCGTGAACCGGAACAGCATGTTAGAGATGTCCATACACAGATTCGAGAGCTCGTTGTATTAAAATCATAATAACCCAATTTCGTGTGCTGTTGTGAAAGCAATGCACCTTGGGCCAAAGAAGCAAAGGCTAGGGGAAATGCAGTTCAATAGGGCTCAATGTGGGGAAGAACAACCATATGTTAATGATTGGGTGTTGGAAAGGATAAGGAAAGATGAAATTAAAGGGGAAATGAGCTTTGTTGTAGGGATGAAATTGAGGGTTTTGTATCGAACAGGTATATTCGAATGGAATTATGATTTGAATCCTCATTGTCCTAAGCTTCATATGCAGCTTGTTCCAAGTACTGGTAATGGTGGAATCATCTTTGAACACCCTAAGAAATGCTTAGTCACACCATTAAATTCATAGTTGATTCTATCATTGAAATTTTTTACATGGAACAAATTTAGAAAGAACTTTTTTACAATTTAACCACCTAAGAAATTATATTGGTGTCTAATGTCTATATATTACATTTAAATAATGAATTTCTTATTTAAAGCCTCGTAGATGTAGGAAATGATTAATGAATTTACTTTGTATTGTTTCTTTTAATTGTTCTATGCTTAAAGGTGAGTAAAAAATCTATTAAACCAAATAAATAGAGATAAGTGAATTAATTAATTATTTTAGTTTGTTTAATTAATTTAAATGTTTATTTGATCAATTATTGATTTTGGATATCTAAGCCTAATAAACCATTAGGTATTATATAAATCCAACCCTATATCCATAGGGAAACTAATAGTCAAATACTCAACATCTAACTGAAATCAAAATTTAAATTAATCCAAAAAATCCTAATATAACACAATAATAAAATAACCCAATCCAATCTAATTTAGTCCAGGGTTATTTATAAGTTGGGCCGAGTTGATGTCTGATTTCAAAAAAAGTTTTAAACCCAAGTTTACTTTTGGATCGACTTGACTCACCTAAAAAATTCATTTTACTATTAAAAAATAATGAAATATTAAAAATATATTTTAATAATAATTTTATTTTTTTTTTGTTCTTTTAAAATTAACCCTTAATATTATAAAGAAACAAAATTACAAAAAGACCAAATTACACAATGTATAAATGTTGGGTGTTAATTTTTTTGAAACCAAAACTAAATTGACACAATTCATAAATGTTGAAGATTAAAATTACTCTTTATGCTTATTTTATAAGTTACCAAATTATCTTGTCATTTGATTCATATTTTTTATAAGTTACCAAATGTTTCTCTCGCTCAAGAGTAGAAGCAGAGAATGTAGATTTGGTACGCCTGTGGCTGAGGTGAGACAAGCTCGTCAAAGAACTCGATGAAAGATTGTCCTCATTATCAAAGGGACTTGGTGTGGAATGACTTGGGTGTTAATTTTTTTGAAACCAAAACTAAATTGACACAATTCATAAATGTTGAAGATTAAAATTACTCTTTATGCTTATTTTATAAGTTACCAAATTATCTTGTCATTTGATTCATATTTTTATTCAAACTTTCAAAATCTTTTCAGTGACGGAGGACCAAACTCTTCAACAACTCTAGGCAAAACACACAAGCCACTGACATACTAACGAGTAAATATGATTTGGAGCTGGGAAAAATATTATTAGTTGCCTACTCAGATATTTCTCATAAGTGCCAAGATCTTTTTGTGAGAGAATTGCAGTTAATTATAAGGGCATATGGATCTGCCATTTCATTTCATCATTACTATAATTTCTACAATCTGCGAGTTCCGATCAGAACCCCAACTGCACTCCGAGTGAAAAAGAGAAAGAAATAATATCTAGGACAGATGGGGCCAGCCGAATTGCTACGGCAAATTCAGAGCCTGCCATATATCCCATAAACCTGGAAATCTATACAAAAGCTAGATGGCACAATTCTACTGCTCATTCTTCCCTACCAATGAGAAAAGACGACCAAAACTATGTAAATGTTTCTCTCGCTCAAGAGTAGAAGCAGAGAATGTAGATTTGGTACGCCTGTGGCTGAGGTGAGACAAGCTCGTCAAAGAACTCGATGAAAGATTGTCCTCATTATCAAAGGGACTTGGTGTGGAATGACTATTATGCAAGGAATCCTCACTCACAGATTGCACATCAGCAGAAGCTACACTGTCTGTCTCAATGCGATCAAAATTATCAATGTGGTGAATATCCTGTGCCTTTGAACCACTATGATTCAGTCTGCCTTCTGCAGAATTTTCACCCGACAGCTTGTCACTGTGATGAATCTGGTGGTTCTCTGTCTGAGGGTGCAAAGATTGCAACTGCCTCCCAAGAAGATATATGGTCTCCTGGCATGCTGCAAGCTTTTGTGCTGCGTCTTTTAACTCTCTTTCCTGCCAAGAGAATGACAGACAGATAATTTCAGCTAAAGCTTTCAAGTTAACAGTCATTCAGAGAGCATCAAGGAATACTATAATCAATTAAAAGATCTCCAGCCCTTATATGACAATGAACCAAAAAATAGGACAAGCGAAAAAAGTGCAATCACCCCTAGAGATGAGAGGATAACAAACATTCTAGACAATAAATGTGCAAGAGAAAAGCATATCAGTCACCCCTAGACGCGTTAGAGCAGCATATCTGAACAACCATCAGTTGATTATACGTTTTCTTGTTTTCTTGGTTAATATTTTCTTTGAGTGGGTTCTCCAACAAAGTTACCATCATGCTACATACCTGTTTCATCTTCATTTCAGAATCTCCTATTGCTGATGACGGACAGAAAAAGGAGGCCACATTCCTTTAACAGAATCAGAGTATTTAGAGAATGTTAGAAGACAATGCTACACAAAAAAACTGATGGAGCTTACAGTGCAACATCAAAATGGCCAACAACTTTCACATAGTAGTTTATCATTTTGGAGTGCTTTTTAGTTCATTGATTTAATGAATTCCCTTTTTTTTATTAGGTCAATTGATTGCCTGTTAAAGATTATATGTGCTCACTGTATCATCAAGCATTATGAATAATTATTCACTTACCTTTGCACTCTGTCCTCAAGATCCTTGCATCTAGCCAGCGCATCCTGATGGCCACGCTTTTCTTCTAGTAGTTCATCATCTAACTTCGCTGACTTTTCTTGCAGAAGGTTTACCTCAGCTTCTAACTCTTGAGCACGCAATTCCAGTGACTTGTAAGACTCAGTCATACATTTCAGCTGAGTTTCAGCGAGGCTGTGAAGATTTTGAGAGGAAGCCAACTGTAACTTCAGTTCAGTTAGACTATTCTCTGTTTCCTGCAGCAGCAACTTTACATTTTCAAGATCTTCGGAGCTTCTTGCAAGATCCACTGTGATATTTTGTTTATCCAATTTCAGCTGTTCCAACTCTTTCAATAAGCATGAGCATGATGTAGCACCGGGTTGAAAGCTTGGATCGGAGATTCTAATTACCCCTGAATCAGGACAGGAATGACAAAGATGACACCCTCTGCCACATGCATGCTTCAATGGGTTATCTTGTACAACCTTATTCTCTAGCAAAGCAACCTTGTCTATGCAATCATTATCACTGGCATTTCTATCATAATCCCTATATCCCAGGAAACTAAGGTTCAGTCGATCAGCTTCAGCAAAAACATGAGAAAGTCTTAAGATGAAGTCAACCAAACCCTTCTTGTCAAATACAAATTTATCCACAAAGGCAGAGAAGTCATCTAACTTTTTGCTTAGCCTATGACCATCAGTAGGAGGGTCCTGAACTCTCTTTGCTTCTCTGCCAATTGATAGTACAACCTGATGAATCTGAGATAATGCAGATGCCAAATTTTTCTTAGTAATATTCTCTTCATCTAAGAATATCAAACTCTGTCCAGATACATCCTTTGGATCAGAGGGACCATGACCTGCTTGAAATCCTTCATATAAACAGTGCTGAGACAGAGAACCTTGTATTTCCAGAATAGCACATTTGATATCCTCCAAAACCTTCCCCAAATTCAAGTCCTTAGTTTGAGACTCAAATATCGTAGAAATCATCGACCGAAGCTTTAGGAAGGGCAGATTTTCCACATCCTGCTGAAGCTCTGTTGTTGAGGATCTTGCACTTGAAGAACCCTGCTTTGATGATGGACTAAAACCAAACTCTTGCACAGAGAAGAGGTCCTGATCTTGGACAGCATTGCGTGACATATTACCTTCTGCTCTATAATTCCCATAATTACCTGGATGGCTTGAAACATCATTAGCTCCACCAGCATCATTTGGCAGACATGCCAACTTCTCGATCTCCAGAAAGTCGTCCATCAATTCCAAGCAATTGGGATTCTCTTGCTTGTGAACTTTATGGCTACTCTTCTGCATCCCCAAATGAGAGATATCAGAGGTTGCCGGTAGCAAAGATTCAGCTGAGCGTCCTTCAACATCAACCCCATCTTCAGACATGGAAGTGATACTAGGTGCATTGCTAGCATATTGACTTGAACGATCACCGGCAGGGTGCCCGATGCTTGACTTAGGGGAGCTTGTTTGATTATTAAGGGCCTGTATTTGTGCTTCTAAGCTCTTGACCTTTACACTCGTCTTAGCACACATGTCTCTGGCAGCCTGCAGTTCACTATTGCGACTGGCCAAAGCTTCTTTAAGCATCTTTGTTTCCTCTTCCATCTCCAACAAACGCATAGTAAGATAATCAATCTCTTTTTGGGATTGCAGCAAGTTCCCAGCAGAAAATTCCATCTGTGGAGACAAATTCGGGTTAGGATTCTTAACCGCACTCCTTTTTGATTGAGGTCCACCAAAATCTCGGCCAAAATGATCAATTTCTTGCTTCATTTGAGCCAATGCAGCTGGCCCCGGCAACCTCTTACGAACAAGGCCACGTAATCTTTGACACTCTGCCTCCAGTTTAGCAATTTTGCTAACACTCGCTAAATGTTGCTTGTTTGCTGCTTCTGCAGATCTTACACTAATATTCTTTTCTTCGTTGCGAATTTCGAGCTCCTTAGAAACCATATGTAACTCGTACTTGAGTGAGCTTATTTCCTTCTCACGTGACATAAGGTTTTCCTTAATAAGTTCCATTTCAGCTTCTGCTTTAGATTTTTCTACCTCAATCTGAACTATCAAATTTGACCGCTCATGCAACGACCTTGATAGCGCTTGGTTTTCAGCTGCTGCTCTCAAAAGCCCTTCATCTAATTCAGCTATTTTCGCTTCAAGACCGAGCTTTACTTTGTCCCATTGTATAGTTTTGGCTAGAACCACATCATGCAATTTATGCTCACTTTCCTCTTTCACATTCCTTACCTGTTTCATACACTCCTTAAGAGCACCATCTAAATGAGCTGCTCGATCCTCTACCGAAAGCTTCGAGAGAGTAAGATTTTCAAGTTGTCGTTTCAACGCAAAAGCTTCCGCATCCGCCTTTTCCCATCCTAAAAAGTACATGAAAGTTCTCAAATCATAACTCTTAATGGTAGGGTTAAAGAAAAAATTAAAATTTCCAACCCCTACCTGAAACAGCTTCCTCAGCAACTTTCGCATGTTGACTGATCAAACCATCCTTAGACTTCATCTCTGAATCGGCTTCAGATAGTTTCCCTTTCAAATTCTTTACTTCATCCTCACATAATCTAACTTGATCCTTTAACTTTTTAACTTCATCCTCTAACCCAGTCAAATGTACGTAAGATTCCATGGATATTTGAACATAATTTACCTTCTTACACTTTTCCTATCAGTAAACAGCAAAAAAAAAAAAAAAAAAAATCCAAACTCCAAACAATTAGGAACAAGGTCCATAAATGGTTTCATTTTATAGCATTTTTCAAGTGAAAAATAAAAAGAAAAATAAAAACCTGATCTCCAAGAGATGCTAAGGAAGACAAAGAAGCACTGGTTCCATCAGATACAACCGCCTGCTTGTCGATTCCAGTCTTTTCGGAAGATTTCTTCTTCCATGGCCATCCTCGTCGGTCCATTTCAAAATCTATATTATAAAAAAAAAAAAAAAGAACAAAACTTAAACTGAAATTTAACAAAAATAAAATTTAAAACTTTTTCCACAGCGAAATGGAAAAAAGAACTGAATTGAACTTACTGGAAAGAAATGCAGGGTATCGGTGATCAGTGAACTGGAATTGATTTAAAGAGTTAAAAAATCAATCCCGAGAAAAACTCGGTTATTTTTTAATTTTTAATTTCTTTCTTCAGTATGTGAAGAGAGAAAGAACAGAGACAAGACAGAGAGGGGAGCGGGTTGGCTTCACTTTAAAAACGCTCCCTGAAATGGGAGAAAAAAGCGACGGCGTATTGACCTTTTAAAAAGCTGCCAAATTGATTTTCGTTTGATTTGCGAATTTGCCCTCCATTGGACACGTGGCAATGTATTATGGGTTACATCTCCGCTCTTCATTGGTGGAGTACGATGGTGCAATTAGGTCTATGGAAAGCATCGTGTTACCGCATTTGGGTGGACCGTTTGCCTTGCGCGATCGAATGAATTCAACGGCCATGATTCAAAAGTTCTTTTCCTATAGGGCAATTTCTTTAAAATTAATTAGTTGGATTTGTTTGGGAGACCTGATTGGGTAAAGTAATCTTTGATTGGTATGGGCAAATCAATTTTAGATTTTATAAATTTTTTAAATTTTTTTAGGATTCAGAATTACAATGTGTAACATTCAAATGTGGCATAATTTTATTATATTGTGCAGAAAGAATGACTATATATGGATAAAAAATCGAATATTCTCTATCTGATTTTTTTTAAATTAATATCTATCTAAATAGTATTTAATTGATGTTTAATTTTTTTACTTAATTAATACTTGAATTTATATTTTGTCACACACATTGAACAATTTATTTAAAAGTATCTAATTGGTGCCTAAATTTGTCCAAATAGTATCTAGCTAATACTTGAATTTGTCCAAAAAATTATACTTTTTTAAAATTAATTTATATTTTAAAAATAATTATTATTATTTTATGTTTAGAGGTTGTCACTATTACTATAGGATTGGCTATCAATATTATATCAGCACAAACTGACGGCAATAGTGCAGAAATACTAACCTAAATGATAGAAAACAAGTTTAAATATTAGATAAAAAAATTTTAAATACCAAATAAATATATCTTTGAATAGTTCAAAAAGCAAATTACATTTTAGTCCTATTAATTATGATAATTAAGCTTTAGTAGAAAAACTCTAAATATTTGGCTTTTTTTCTTCAAAATATTTGATAGTTTTTTTATACCTAACGATCAAATTGGAGGGTTGACTAATCTATGGTAAAATATTAAAAGAAAATATATTAGAAAAAAACGCGATAATAGTTTTAAAAATTACTTATAAAATAAAAATTATATATTTTCAATGCACCAAATATTAACTCATAAATTAATAAAAAAATACTTAATTCAAAATCTTTAAATTTACAAATATTTAATGTTTACCATCCTTATGTAATTTTATGGAAAATTGTTGCGTGTGGCTTTCACCCTTCCACCGAAATTGTACATTAATATTGACCACATGGTTAGTACAACTCTCGCCAACCTCTTTGTTGCTTCGAAACTATGGTACCAACATTATTATTTCTAATAATTGATTTGCTAATTATTATGAAACAAGGTAAGATAAATTGTCGCAGTAGGCAAGAGTTGCATGTTTCTCTTTTATTTCATAACCAAAAGTTGATGGATATTTAATGCCTTTTATTTTACAAAGAATGTACCTAACACTTGTTATAATATTTTAGAATTAGTTATTCAGAATACATGCATTCATGCAACCTATTTCTATTTACATGGTTTCGTGATAATTCAACACACAGGGTGCTGACATTGGTTTCGTACGTATTATGAAATTTCCACATCTTTACTCGTACATAACTAGTGTTGGTGTCCTCTTGCTGCGAGGCAAGAAATTAAATTATAATATTAGGTCGTAGACCTTAATTTTACCAAGCCTAGCCCCAACAGAAACATATGTGCTACTTTGGATTTCCTATAATTATAAACAGATTAAAATAAATGGGTAGAGTTGTTAATACAAGAAGATGTAGATTCGAGTGCACTGAAATTTATTATCCTTCTATCCATGAGTTAGGGGTAATTTTACACATTGTGTGAAAAAAATTAAGAATATACATAAAAAAATGATTAGAATATAAATAAAATTGGAAGAAAATTAATCCAATAACACCTTGGTACACTTGGCAAAGGCCAAGGTCCTCGACGTTGGAGGCTTAGATTTTATGCTCACCATCCGCAATTATGATGTGTGGGTCTTGTTCTCATTTTGAGTGTATGTCATATGTGAGTTTTATCTTAGTTTTTGTCAATCGTGCATTGTATTGATTGGATTCTAGGGTTCTACATCGTATTTGGTTAGATATATATATTTGTATTAGTGAAACTTTAAAAGAAAAAAAAAACTAATTTGATTAAGTCGATTGATCAACCTAAAATCGGTTTAGTTGTGTATGTTCTTGAGCTCTAATTTAATTAGGTCAATTTTTTTGTAAATTATAACCGGTTAAGCCAATTTAATAAATAAAAACTAATCCGATTGAAATAATCATTTTTATCCGATTTTTAAGGCACTTTCATTTTGGTTACTCGAAATAAAATTCTTGCAATTTCGTTACTCAACTTTTAGGGCATTTTTATTTTAGTCACTTAAGCGTTAAATTTCTAACAACAATTAACTTTACACACTATATTATACTTACACTTTCACTTTGGTCCCCTAACTTGTAAGTCCCTTTCATTTTGGTCACCAGAAAAATATCTTCTTTTTTTTTTTTTTTTAGTATTGGTTGAGGTAAAAAAAGTCAATGATTAAACTGAATAGTGGTAGAAACTAAAATAATACACAAAAAAATATCAAATTGTACTTGTTTATTTCATTGCTGAAAATTCTTAATTTCTTTTTTTAATATTAAAATTTTAAATTTCAAAACATTAAAATAAGTTGTTGATGTCAACCAATTTATTGCCATAGTATTGAAATTAATTAATATAATCTCCTCCTACATTTTAAAATTTTTATTTTATGTTTCCAGATTATCCTTAACAAAATCAACTCAAAAAACTCATATTTAATGATTGCCTACAAAACTTAAAATTCTTTTGATTATATAATATTGAATCTTTTATGTTAAGCAAAATGAAAAAGAAAAAAATTTCATTGCAACTTATTAAATTATTTGCTTATTCTTCCTTTGGATAAATAAATAATGAAAAAAAAATTATGAGTTTTGTTTGGTATGGAAGCAGAGGTGATCATAGGCCGGGCTGGGCTCAGACGAAAAATTTAGGCCCGTTTTCTAGGTTCGAGCCCGGCCCGACCTGAAATATGGGCCTAAAATTTTGTCTAAGCCCGGCCCGAAAGAAAATTAATAAACTCGAGTCTGGCCCATATTATTTTCTTTAGCTTTTTTCATTAAATAGAAAAATTTTAAAACAAAAAAAAAATAAAAAATATGTAAATTAAAAAAGTATATTTGATTCAAAATAAAATATATATTTAATATATAATTCGGGCCGGGCCCAGGCCAAAAAAGTTTTACTCGAGATCCGGCCCGTTTTCTAAACGGGCCTCTTTTTTTGCCCAAACCCATATTTTGGGCCTATATTTTTACCCAAACCCTCCCATTTTTCGAGAGGGCCATCAGGCCGGGCCGAGTAGCCCAACCCATGATCACCTTTACATGGAAGATAAAATTAATTAATTAAATTAATTGTAAGATTTTTTTTTTTTTTTTTAGCTTAGCATGAAAGATTCAACGTTATACAATAAAAAAAATTGTATTTCTTAGGCAATTATTAAAGATGAGTTACTTTAATTGATTTTAAGTTAAAAACATAAAATAAAATTTAAAATTTTAGAAGGAAATTAAACTAATTAATTGAATTAATTTCAGTGATTTAGTAACAAATTTGTTGACAATATCAAGGGATAACATTTTTCAATAATCTATTTAATTGATTTTGATGCTTTAAAATTTAAAATTTTCATATTAAAAAATTTAGAATTTTCAGCAATGGCGTAAACATATATAAATTGAAAATTGTTTTAATAAATTAATTTAGTTATTTTTTTTCATTTTAATACTTAACTTTTTTACCCCGATCAATACTTTAAAAAAAGCTATTTTTTGGATGATCGAAATGAAAACAATCTAGAAGCTAGGTGACCAAAATGAAAGTGTAAACATGATGTGGCATGTACAGTTAACTTCTGTTACAGATTTAACACACAGGTGACTAAAATGAAAAACACCTTAAAAGTAGGGTGATGAAATTGCATAGATTTCATTTTGAATGACCAAAATGAAAGTGTCCTAAAAGTTGGGTAACTAACTAAGTAGTTTACCCAAAAAGATTGAAAAACTTAAGTTTTGGGTCTTTACAAACATATACAACAACACAAGTCAATCCAAAAGAAATTGGGCCAAAACCACTGATTTTTGGATTGGATAATAGCAACAATCCAATATTTTCCCTTAGCCCAAAACCAATTTCTAAATATAGTCACTGTACATTTACGGTTACATCCAAATCTCTTACCTTAAAACCCCATTTAACTAGTCTCTTCTCTTCCGTCGGCCGCCTCAACGAGAGACGTCTCTTCATAATCACCCAATGGGTCGTGTCATCCGAGCTCAACGTAAGGGTGCGGGTTCCGTTTTTAAGTCCCACACCCACCATCGCAAGGGTGCCGCTCGTTTCCGCAGTCTCGACTTTGGTGAACGGAATGGCTACCTTAAAGGTGTCGTCACGGAAGTTATCCACGACCCGGGCCGTGGTGCTCCCTTAGTCCGCGTCGTCTTCCGTCATCCATTCCGTTACAAGAAACAGAAGGAACTGTTCGTTGCTGCCGAAGGCATGTACACCGGACAGTTCGTGTACTGCGGTAAGAAGGCTACTCTTATGGTCGGGAACGTGTTGCCTCTTAGATCTATCCCTGAAGGAGCAGTCGTCTGCAATGTCGAACATCACGTTGGTGATCGTGGTGTTTTCGCTAGGGCTTCTGGTGATTACGCTATTGTTATCAGTCACAATCCTGATAACGACACCACCAGGTCTCAGATACTTACTGTCTTTATGTGGACGTAGTGTTGATACATTTTTATTTTGTTTCGGTTATTGCTTAGCCTTATGTGCGAATCTAGAAAGAACATTGATACAATTGGTGGATACAAGGGGTGCTTAATTGTTTACTGATTCTGATTTCAATCCAGTATTTGTGTTAGAGTTCTATATCTTGTGTTCAAATGAGGTTTCACTGCCCTTTATCGTGTGAAAATTTAATTGTAATGTGTTCGACAATCACAGGCTCTTGTATGTGAAATTCAATACTCTTTTTGATGCGTCCATGGTTCACTGCTAATTTTTTCTTAAATCGTTGAAATTAGGTTGTTATGATTGATTATAGACGGACATGGAACTAGTTGTTTTGGTAATGACCTTGTAGTGTGTAATCTTTACAGGATCAAGCTTCCATCTGGTGCCAAGAAGATTGTTCCGAGTGGGTGCCGTGCAATGATTGGCCAGGTTGCAGGAGGTGGAAGGACCGAGAAACCTCTTCTTAAGGCGGGCAGTGCATACCATAAGTACAGGGTGAAGAGGAACTGCTGGCCTAAGGTGCGTGGTGTGGCTATGAATCCAGTTGAGCATCCCCATGGTGGTGGTAACCATCAACACATTGGTCATGCTAGTACTGTTAGGCGTGATGCTCCTCCTGGGCAGAAGGTTGGTCTTATTGCTGCGAGGAGGACTGGTAGGCTCAGAGGACAAGCCGCTGCCACCGCAGCCAAGGCTGATAAGGCTTAAGCGTAGGGTATTACTTATTGTTTTAGTTCTTTTGGCATTTATATCTAGGTTCATTTTGTTTGAATTTAATAATGCTTGTGTTTTCAATTTGGATTGCTTATTCCCAAGTTCTTTCATCACTTTATGCTAACGTTTCCGATCCTTGGTTCTCTTATGTAACCTTCCATAATGCTGTTTACCCAAGCACTTGGGTGTTGGGGAAACTGTAAGGCCGAGATGGTGGTCTATGGAGCCCGCATCGTAGATAATTTTGTAGTAATATTTGATTGGATAAATCACTAACTAAAGCTATGGTTATTTAAAATGAATTAGATTAGTTGTTTAGATCGAGGATGGATCGATATATCAATTTAAAAGATAAATTGAAGCAAGTTCTTTCTGAAATGTGATTGAACTTAAAATTGGTTCTATTAATCTTTTATGTTTTTAGGGTAAATTGAATAAAAAAAGAAGCCAACCTTAAATTCACTAAATCTAAAAGTTAAAAGTCAAATTTAATCATCAAATTTAACTTAAAAAAAGAGATAAAAGACTAAATTAAAAAAATATAAATATTAATAATTAAAATTGTTATTATACTTAATTAAATTGATTTTCATAAACGAGAGAAGGACACGTTAGAAGATAATACCCGGTTTTTCTCTACGACTAGAGTACATAAACGAGGACTTGCGAATACACCGTAGCTTTACACAGTCTATATATAGCAAGTTAGTAACTTTCTTTTCCCTCTTTGTTTTTCAGTCTCTTAAAAACTGCAAAGAAGATGTCATCATCAACGGCGGCCAATCAAGTGAGGGCATCTCACATACTCATCAAGCACCAAGGCTCTCGTCGTAAGGCTTCTTGGAAGGATCCAGAAGGTCGCGTCATCTCCACCACCACTCGAGACGCCGCTGTCTCACAGCTTAAACTTCTCCGCGACGACATCGTTTCCAACAAGGCTAAGTTCGACGAGGTTGCCTCTCGCTACTCCGATTGCAGCTCCGCTAAACGTGGCGGTGATCTCGGTGAGTTTGTTTGACTTGATTGCGGTGCAAACTTTCTTTGCTGATTTAGTTTTTAGATATGAAAATAGAGTTCTCCGATCTGGAACTATGTAGTTTTTTCGTTAATTGAATTCTATTTTCTGTTTGGTTGCTTAGAAACTTGTAAGAAGCTGAATTATGGCAGGGAAAAAAGATGCTTTGAGTCGATACAAGTATTGAAAAGTTAGTCTCAATTGAGTCATATAGCTATGGGTTTGTTTAATGAGACACTTTGGTTACTACTAGCGTTTCGAATACTTTGTAAAAACATAGTTTTGAGGTGAAGTGGATTACTTTCAAGTCTTTAAGATATTAGACTTTTGGGATCCCTTGCAATCAGAGCTGTAATTGTCAAGTAGGTTGACTCAACAGATTGTTGCTCAGTTATTCATCGGCTTAAGAGGTATCTAATATGTTAATAACTGTAGTTTCTTGGTTAGTTTGCTTCCGTGTTAATGTTTTGCTTTACAGTATTAAAGACTTAATTGGTTTCAATGGCTGTGCTTTGCTTTGCAAGTCAGATTTTTAACCTGGCGAACCAAATTACCTGAACCTTTGTTTTGAGCGATTGAGATATTTTCCTTTTATTTTACTTAAAACATACAGAAGCTTAGGAATTGTTTGAACCAAAAAAAAAAAAAAACCCTTAGAAATTGACAACAGCCCTTTACATCTGGCTTTCTTTGTCTTATATCTGCTATCATATCCATTCTCATGGTGCTAATATTTCAGCAAATGTCTTACTAGGTTTTAGCCTTTTTCTGGTTTTTTTTTTTTTTTTACTGTACCATGAGCTTCTTACAAAGAAACTGAGATAAAAATGGGCTTTCATACATATATGACAATGGATACTTTAAATTTTCTTAATAACTCTTCTTTATTCGTATTATTATTCCTATTATTGATGGAGTTTTAACTACGTGCTTCGAACCCAAGGTTTCAAGGAATACTAGTTCTTCCACAATGGAAGTTAGCCTATTCAAGCACATTTTGCAATTATGGTCATGCTGTATATGTTATTCATTATTGATATCGGTTACTGCCAATCTATTAAAATGTTGAAATACTAGTGTAATTTTCTTTACCTATATCCTGCAGGCTGCAAGGAGTGTGCCTCAACTCAGTTCTTATTGTTAATTATCTGTGACCTTTAGTTGGTTTATACTGGCATTACGGGACATAATGCAAACTAAAAACCTTATACAAACCTTTTGGTGCAGGTCCTTTTGGTCGAGGCCAGATGCAAAAGCCATTTGAGGATGCAACATATAATCTTAACATTGGCGAGATAAGTGACATTGTGGATACCGATAGCGGTGTTCACATCATAATGCGAACTGGTTAATCATTATTGATGGAGCCTGGAAATCGTGAGCAATTAATTCAGTCTTCTCGGAAAATTCTATTGAAGAACATTCTGAAATCACTTCTGATAATGCCTATGGCTAATTTCATTTTACTTGAGAGTGACCTAAATGCATGGCATAATTTGGTTGCCAAAACATTTAATTTTTGAACCCTTTTGGTTTTGGTGTGAAATTGACTGCCAGTTTATAATTAAAAAATATTTGGTGAACTAAATTTCTCTGCCTTTTTCTCTTCTCTTCATCTCCCTCTCTAACCTAACTGCCGTTTATGTGAATGATTCTATACACCAGGTCGTATCATGTGGAATTGCTCTGTTCTAATGATGATTTAATTTTTTGCAGTTCTCTTGTATTAGTGTGTGGAACTAAGGACTGAGGAGATTTTATGTGCTTGATAAAGGCCTTGTTTCCATTTTCTAGGCACTATGCATTTTGTGATTTAAAGGTTCATGTCTTGATTATCTTTGTTCCATTTTTGCATTAGAAAATGCTATGGGGCAAGTCCTGGATAATGTATTTAGGATTGTTACTATACTATAGTCAAAAATGAAATTTAATCCTTGTATTATAGAACCAACTAACTTCATATTTTTAAGTTTGATAAGAACATATGTTTTGTTAGATTTTAACTCGTCTATTCCCATTTTAGAAATCCACGTCGGTTTTCAGATAGCTTTTATGAAATGTATTAAATTTCAAAATTTTCAATTTGTTTCAGTTGGTATTGGTATGGCGGGTTAATTTTATTTAAAAAATTATTAATATGCTTGTTTTATTATGTCTGTTATTATTTTGATCAACTTTTTGTTTTTTTCGTACTTTTATATAATTTTAAAATAAAAAATTTAATATACTTAGGGATTAAATTTATATTTAATAAATTTATAAATAAATTTTTTTATCATTACACTATTAATAACTTTTTAGTAAACTTAAAAAAAAGTAACTTTTTACTTGACTCTAAATACATAGTTTTCATAAACATATATATGATAGGATTTTTAATATTATATAAATTAAAAAGTTCTTTTGGATGAGTGTTTAATTTTAGTGTAGTGTGTTTAATATTTTTTTTTTGTCTCACAATGTAAACTTATTTCTACAATTATTTTTATACTAATTACATGTAAATATAACGTGAATCTAAAAAGAGCTCTAAATTGTTGATTGTCGAAATTCCTTTTAACTATTTCAAAGTTGGAACTTATAGAAAATGGGTTTTACATTTGGGGTTAAAAAGCTTGAACTCTACTCCGAATTGTCCAACCAAAGGACCCAAAGAAAGCCATCCCTTTTTTCATGTCTCAACCCTTTTTTAGTCAATTTATTAAAAACTAACATAATTAAATTTTTTTTATAGTTAGAAATATTAATGATAATAGTTTAAATTTAATCTAAAGCAAATATATCCTGACAAAAACACCGTTACTTTCTTCCTATCTTTTATTTATTTATTTTTATTTTGTCACAATTCCATTTTTGAAATATTGTAGCTCATTGTTTGGAATCATGAAATATCTTAAACTGTGGATTGCCTATTAATCTCCTTCATACACGTTCCTTGAACCTACAGTCTTGATATCCTCAATGTCAACTGTTTGGATAATTTAGTGGGTTGCATGTAGCCGTATAGCTATATATATGTCTATCATTGTATTTAGTAATTAGGAGGCTACTTTACTAATCTAACTCAAAAAAATTTAATATTTATAAAAATGACTTTAATTTAAAAATATTCACCAAAATAACTTGAAATAAACAATAGATTGGGGTTTTAGGAACCTAATGGCCGGCACTACATAATATTTTGGCCCCATGATTGCCTGATGATTGTGTCAGACTTCAAAAAATTGATTTTTTTTGAGTTTGGGAACCTAATGACCGGCACCAGAGTAATTTTTTTAAATCGTATCATACTAATATATAAAAATACCAGTATTTAAAAAAAATGGTTCTAGCCATGTAATGGCCGGCACCAGAGATATAATTTTTTTTTGTGCTGGCCAGTAGATGGCCGACACCAAATACTTTTTTCGTGTCCCAAGGCAAAAATTTCTTTTTTATTTTGGGACACTGATGGCTGGCACCAGTGTATTTTTTTTTAAAATTTTACATGGCCAACACCAAGTACAATTTCGGCTCCCAATGCATTTTTTTTGGAACATTGATGGCCGGCACCATTGCATTTTTTTAAAAAAAAAAAATTTGGGTGCTGGCCATGTAATATCCGACATCAAGTACATTTTTTTGCCTCCCAATGCAGTTTTTTTTTTTTTTTTTTTTTTACTTTGGGTCACTGATGGCTAGCACCACTTTTTTCAGGTTCTGAATTTTTTTTTTTTTTTGGTTTGGACAACGATGGCTGGCACCCACTTTATCACATTAAAAAAATTATTTTTTCTTATTTTAGAACACAGATGACCGGCACCAAACCCTATATATAGTGGGTGGTTTGGGTTCTGATAGTGTAAATGGATGAGAAATTTTTTTTGAGAGAGCCATCAAAATGGGAGTAGTTGTAGTATTTCATCAAATGAGTTTTTTGTAGTGGATTGTAAATGAGAGTTTTTCGTAGTGTACAACCGAATTTCGGAGTTGAATTATATACTGTCATATCAACCTATAGTGCAATAGCGTTTATTCTGCAACTCATAAGTGAGGTACTGATGCAATGTAGATCTAATTCAAACAGAATACGACTAATTGTGAAGAAACTACTATTCAAAATAATTGTATTATTTCTTCAAAAATTTTATATTTTTTTTATATCTGTAAATTTAATGTAGTTGTTTAGGATTTAAGGTTTCATTTTTATATTTTCGTGTATTAATTTCTTAGAATGTTTATATTTTTTTATATTTGTAATTTAGGTTTTATTTTTATATTTTCGTGTATTAATTTATTAGAATGTTAGTATTTTTTGTAATTGTAAATTTAATTTAATCTGTATTATATGTAGTTTGAATTTAAAATTTTCGTGTATTAATTTTACCTATTTGTTTGTAGTTTGTTGGGTGTTTAAATTTAATTTAGTGCGTATTATTTTTGTTTGAATTTTTTTATTTTTTTGTATTAATATTGTAGAATGTTTGTATTTTATTGTATATATTTTTTAATTAAATATTTCGAAGTCATTTAATCAAACAAATAATTATTTTAGAGAGATTAAAATAATATTAAAATAGAATAATTACAAAATAAAGTAAATATTTACATATAAAAATTAAAATTGTCGTGATCTCGGCAACGTCCCCGGCGCTGGCCTATAATGATCCGAACTAGAGGTGTACATGGGTCGGGCGGCCCGGCCCGGGCCGAAGGCCCACCCGAAATGTGGGAGGGTTTGGGCAAAAATATAGGCCCAAAAAATGGGCTTGGACAAAAAAAATAAGGCCCGTTTAAAAAATGGGCTGGGCTCGGGTAAGGCATTTTTGGCCCGGGCCCGGTCCGACCCTAATTCATTAAAGGAAAAAAAAATTATTTTTAAAATATTATTTTCTTATTATTTTTCTCATTATTTTGCTACCATTTTACTATTATGTTTTATTATTTTGTTGTTATAGTTTAGATATTATATAAAACTTATTTTATTGTTAATTTTGTTATTATTTTAAAGACATTTGTTAATTTTGTTATTATTTTAGAGGCATTTGCTTGTTAAGTTGCATCTATTTTAGTATTATTTAAGTCTACATATTTTTTAAAATTTATTTTCAATTTGTTGAAAAATATTTATTTTGATTTTTTTGGGTAAATATCCAATATATACCAAAAAATTAGAATATTTACGAAAATAGGCCAGTTTGAAGAATATTTACGGAAATGTGCCGTTTCCCCCAAAAACGCGCGTCCACGTCGGTAGCGTTTTTGGGGATCACAAACTAAAGCGCGCCCACATAAGTGCGCTTTGCTGAGGTGGCACAAAGCGCGTCATCGGAGGCGCGCTTTAGCCCTGCAACGGTAAAAAACACGCTGACGTAGACGCGTTTTTGCCCTCCCTTTCCCGCCCACTTACAGTATGAAAAAATAATTGAATTTTTGAGCTAGGGAAAAAATAATTGAATTTTTTGACAGTAGTCTCCGGTAAAATAATTTTGAGGAGATGTTTCTGAACAAACAGTGGCCAAAAATGCTTCCTGCAGGGTGCACTGTTAGCAGAAGTACTGAAAAGAGCTCCCACGTGGACGCTCTTTTGCTACAGTAGCCTCCGGCAAAATAATTTTGAGGAGACGTTTCTGAACAAACAGTGGCCAAAAACGCTTCTAGCAGGGTGCACTGTCAGCAGGAGTACTGAAAAGAGCTCCCACGTGGACGCTCTTTTGCTACGGTGGTCTCCGATAAAATTAATTTGAGGAGACGTTTCAACAAAGCGATGGCCAAAAACGCTTCAGCAGGTGCATCGCAAAAAATCACCGAAAAGAGCTCCCACGTAGATGCTCTTTTGCTACAGTGGTCTCCGGCAAAATTAGGCTATAAATCAGCCAAATTTCATTCTCAGGTTGCATAAGGGAAATTGAGGCAAAAGAAAAAAAAATTGAAAATGAGTGAACGTATTAATGTTGTTATTTACTACGATGGTGAAGTTCGTGACATCGAAAATAGTGTTGTTTTCTTATCGAAGAACACAGCGCGGCTGAGTTTTAATCAGAACGTCAATTTGGTAGAACTTCGCAAAAGAATTAGGCGTAAAATATTCGGAACAATGCCAATGAACGTTCAGTCAATTAAGTATAGATTTTGCGCTTCGGTTGATCCGGTGAGATATAACTTATTCGACATTAAAGGTCCTCGGAGCTTTGAGGCAATGGTGGAAACTCATCTTGCCACTGGATCACCCTATATCGAGGTATATGTAGAATTTTTATCTCCAAGTGATCTTTCTGCGACCTCGACATCTACTGCCGTTCGAGGGGAATACACGACCCTAAGCCGACACTCTGTAAGTGGGAGGCAAAACACAGAAGTGCCCGTGTGCGGTGGTAGTATGGAAAACATAACCCCTACACGACACTCGGTTGGTGGATGGGACATGCATATCTGTCATTCGACGTCCGATGATAGAAATACGTATTGGGGGACGTCATCAACTTCTAGTGGTTGGCAATCCACATATGATTGGGATTTTTACGAAAGATGTTTAAGGAGGGATGATGTACTCCCGACGACATCCACCGGCGAGAGGCCCTCATTTGTTGCAGGTTATGGAGGGTCAGACGATGAATCCGATGTGAATCCACCTCGGGAGCCAGGACCCGACGGTGCAGAAGTTGGATTATTTTCTGAACCGGAGCCCGTTCCAATTGTACCTGAAGACGTTGAGGGCGGTTCAGACGAAGAAGAAGAAGATCCGCTATTCAGGGCGTACTCGCCTCCAGCCCACATGCATAATGTCGATCTGTCTCAAGATGATGCATTGAGTTTCCTGAACTACCACACTGGACGCGTGACTGTACAAATTCTTCGTTGGATTCGGACCAATTAGAAGTTGGTAACCAGTTTTCCAACAAGAATACTTTTCTTCTTTGCATTGAAACAATACAAAGATCGTGACGCAGGGTTAACTACAATGTGATTAAATCTAGGGTCGATAAGTACGAGGCGAAGTGTGCAGCGCAAGACGACACATGTTCATGGAAAATCATGGCGTCGTTGAGGAAAATGACAAGGGTGTGGGAGATCAAAAAGTACAAAGGTCCACATACATGTCTTGCCGGTACAGTACCACTATGTGTTCAATGATTTCAAATAACACTAATATTATGTAATGTTGCATTATTTAACGTATTTCGTTGACAGGTGTAACACAAGATCATCCGAGGATGGATTCAGACATTTTGGCTGACTTAATAATCCCGACGATGAAGGCCGATCCCAAGACTACAGTGCCGGCCTTAATTGGCAATATTCGTAGCCAAATGGGGTACACGCCCTCTTACAGAAAGGTTTGGATAGCCAAGCAGAAGGCGTTAAAAAAGTTGCACGGTCGGTGGGACGCTTCATATAATGAAGTGTGGCGGTGGTGTCAAGTCTTTGGAGAGATATGTCGAGCAAAGATAACAGACCTTGAAACGGAACCGGCGTACTATAATGATCGTCTGCTCCTTGGATGCGCAGTGTTCAAACGTCTGTTCTGGACATTTAAGCAATGCTGAGATGCCTTTATATACTGCAAGCCATTGGTACAAATTGACGGTACCTTTATGTATGATAGATATACGTATCGGCTATTGCTAGCTGTGGCACAAGACGGCTGTGGGAGAATCGTTCCGATTGCATTTGCAATAACACCGGGCGAGTCAGCTGATAACTGGGACTTCTTCCTATCTAGATTAAGGAGGCATGTCTGCCCCCAACCTGACATATGCGTTATATCGGATCGGGGCCCTGAAATACTTGCGGCAATAGAACGCTAGGGAAGCATGTGGCATCGCACACACCATCGATATTGTCTGAGGCATATTTCATCCAACTACTATGGGCAACATCGATCTAAAAGACAGAAACAGCAAGTAACCGATATGGGTATGAAATATCTATTAATATAATTTTGTTTGTAATATTCAATTTATTCTCAATTGAAGAGTGGTATGTAATATTTGCTATCAACGTATATTGGCAGGGTACGAGATCAATAAAGACCGTTTTCACGAGATGTTGGCCAGTTTGCACTCAGATAACGCCGAAGGCACAAACTACCTGTGCAATATTCCTTTCGAACAGTGGACGCAAGTATATGACGGCGGCCTACGATATGGTCATATGACCACAAACTTGGCTGAATGCATAAATTCTGTTCTGAAAGGAACCTGTCATCTACCGATTACGTCGATTGTGTGAGAGACATATTTTCGATTAGCGACACTATTTCCGAAGAGAGCAGTGAGTTATAGAGGGCATGTAACGACCCAAAATCCGTGGGCACCGGAAAAAAAATGTACTATCGGGCCTCCGTCTTAGTAAATCGAGTTAGTAAATAATTATTAGGAGTAATTATGAGTCTAATAGTGTGATTAATTAGATTTTTATTTAGTAAATTTAGCTTAATTTAAAGTAATTAGGAAAAAGGATAAAATTGAATAAAGAGTGAAAGTCTAAATATAGATTAAAAGAAAGCAAAAAAGGCTAAAATGGCAATTAAGCCATTTAGAATAAGTTGAGGCGGTAAATGATGATAAAAATCTAAGATTTTTATTGTTTTATTATATTAAATTATAATGTATAATCATTATTGTATAGTTTTATATTAGATATATATTATATTATTTTAATATAAAGTAGATAAGAACAAAAATAAAATAAAAAAGAAAGAAGAAAGTAGCAGAAGCTTTCGACACAGAGAAGAGAAAGAAGAAAAGAAAAATAACAAGGGAGAAATAGGGATTTTAAAGCTTGAAGTTTAATTAGGTAAGTCAATTAAGTCCCATTTTCTTAATTTTTGATGTTTTAAAAGCTCTTAAGCAAGATTTTGATGAAACTAAGTTGATATTTGAGAGTTTTATAGGTTTTTAAGTATAGCTGATGTTGAAGAAAAAGAAAAGATGAATTACAGGTTAAATTGAATGAAATTTCAGTTAGAACTAGTAAAAGGATTAAATTGTAAAGTAAGTTAAAAGTTTTGTATTACAAGGATTAATTTGGAAGAAATTATAAATTAGAGTTTTATTAAGAATATTAGACAGTCATGTTGAATATGAAAGGAATTTAAGTAGAAACAAAGTATGAATTAAGTTAAGAAAATAAGTAAACTTAATTAGGATTTAATTACAAAATAAGTCATAAGAAAACAGTTTTAGGACAGCAGCAGAAGAGTAACTTTGAAAAATCACCAAAAATAGTAGACATGGAAGTATAGGTTTAATGAGATATGACATTAAACCTTATTGAGTCTATTTTCATATGAAAGAAACAGAGAAAGCAAAAAAATTCTGTATTTTGAGATATTTATATTTTTGTGAGACTCGTTTAGAGTGATTTCGAGATCCCCTGTTCTGACTTGTAAAAATCATTAAAAATTGTACAAAACTAATTGTGGAACATAATTTATGTGGTTAGATTCCTTAATGAGTCTATTTTTATAAAAAAAAACAAACTAGAACATCATTTGAATTCTGTAAAAAAAGATAATTAAATTTTAGTAAAGAGTGGTCGGAACTGTCAAACAACAGAACAGGAGTGATTTTAAAGAATAAACTGTACTAATTGGCTAAATAAAAAATTCTGAAAATTTTATGAAAAGAAGATATATGAGTCTAGTTTCATATAAAATTTACGGATCTTAATTTGGAATTCTGTAACTCAAGTTATAGATAAATTAGTGACAATGACTCAGGTAGACAGCCTAGGAAGAACTTATAAGTAAATAATAGAATTGTGTATAAAGAATGTGGAATGAAGAGGAAGAGTAGGAATTGAATAAAATTTAATTATTTATTGTAATTTAATGTTGCAATTAATAATGCAAATTCTTATTATTTTCTTAGCTAAAAAGGAACTTGAGGCATCGACCCACAAAGGAAAGGAGAAGGTTACCGAGGAATAATCAAGCAAATTCGGGTTTGTATTACTATAATTCAAATTATTTATTATTTAATGTTAAATTTAAATTAAGTGTATGGTAAGTAAATAATAAGGTAAGCGACTTTATTGAATTAAATTTGAAGCATTGAATTGAATGAGAAATATGTGTTAGTATTGAATTATATTGTGGTTGGTGATTGGAAAAGTGTATTTGATATTGAAATTGAATTTGTTATGAAAACGAAAATGAAATTGAGAACTGAAATATCCTATTAACTAGTCGGGCTGAGTCGGATATAATTGGTATGCCATAGGATATGAAAGAGTACGGGTTTTTACCGGCTTACTGATCAGGCACTTATGTGCCGACTCATCGTTATCATTACCGATTCGACACTTTTGTGTGTCGATATCGTTATCAAGCTTATTACGTTCCAGCACTTTGAGTGTTGAATACTGATATTGTTACTGTTACCGATTCGACACTTTATGTGTCGTATACTGTGTATCGTTAAGGCACAATGTGCCGTATTGGTGTGTGGGTTGGAATCCGTATATCCGTTGAGTCCGAGTCAAGTTAATAGGGACAATGAAATAAATTCATTGATAAAACTAAATTTGAAAGATATGGCATATGAAAAATGTGAGAATTGAAATATAGAAATCAGAATTGTATGTATATATAAGATTAAATTGTTTATTAAGTGATGATAATTGTAATGTAAAAGCATGTGTACGATTTAATGTAATTAGTTATAAATTGAATTATAGTGATACCACTGAGTATATGCATACTCAGCGTACGGTTGTTTCCATGCGCAGGTTGTAGAAGTCAAGTACGGAACCAGCATCCGAAGCAAGACACCGACTTCAGCAAACTTTTGGTGATGTATATTTTCTTTTGGTAATGTGGCATGTACATAGGATGTGTATAAGGATTGTTATGTTTTGAATATAAATGGTAAAAAAAAATAATGTTACTATTACAAGTCTAAGAATTATAATAAAAGAAGTTTATCTATTTTAATTTAATTAGTACATTGATAAATTTAAATTGATATTATATTGATTGAGTTTGAATAGAAGATATTTAGAATAGAAAATGAATATGTGAAATGAATTTATTGAATTGGTTATTTTTGAAATAAATTTGATTTTAATTGCAGGGGGTTTATGTGAAAATAAGCAGAAATGCTGCTGAATTTTATACAATAAAAAAAACAATAATAATAAAAAAATTTGGAGTACTTAAACAAGTCTCGTTCACTTTTAATACATACTTTAGACTTCGAAAGTTCATTGTAGGGACTTAGTTATTAGATTATACTATGAACGTTATTTTATTTTAGAATTATTTGTAAATTGTCCGATATGTCCGGTAATGGCTAGTAACCCTGTTCCGTGATGGTTTAGGGTTAAGTGGTGTTACAGGGCAGATGCAAGGAGGCCATGTATGGAGCCCGAAGGTCTTGCAAGAAATAAACTGTGGGAAGGCACGGGCCAACACCATGCACACATTGTGTCACGATTGCGACAGCCTATGGTTTCGTGTCACGGAGTTTGACAGACCGAACCAAGGTATTGTTGGCGGGCATTATCGTGTACAGTTGACAAATAGGACCTGCGACTGTGGGATATTTGATGCACTTCGTTACCCATATGCTCATGTACTTGCGGCTTGTCAGAATCTCCGTCTTAATCCCATGAGCTATGTCGATGAAGTGTATAAATTAAAAAACATGTACAACGTGTAGAGACATGTATTCCCACCAGTCCTAGATAAACGTAAGTGGCTGTTGGTATCGCTTGCACCGTATAAGCTGTTGCCGGATAGACAATTGAGACGCAAACCAAAAGGTCGACCTTGCTCGACTAGAATACGCAACAATATGGATATCCGAGAAACGAGCAACCAACGTCGGCTGTGCGAATAGTGTAGGAACCTGGGCCATACATCTCGCTCGTGTCCAAATCGGAACAGTTGACCGTGTTCTTAGCTTTTTTGTCTCCTGCTGGCTATGTAATTTCTATTTTTTTTTGGAGGAAAACGGTGAACTTTTGTACAATAACTTTTATTTTATTCAAGTTATTAAAATTAAATTACAAACTTACAAAAAAAAATTAAATCATTTCTATTTTATCAAAATTATTAAAATTATATTAAAAAAAATTAAATTACAAAAAAAATAAAATGAAACTCAAATTTTATTAAATATAAAAAAATTAAATTACAAAAAAATTAAACCATTTCTATCTTATCAAAGAGATTAAAATTAAATTAAAAAAATTAAATTACAAAAAAATAAAATTAAACTCAAATTTTGTTAAATATATTAAAACTTAATTACAAAAAAAAAATTAAACCGTTTCTATTTTATCAAAGATATTAAAATTAAATTAACAAAAATTAAATTACAAAAAAAAAATTAAACTCATATTTTATTAAATATATTAAAACTTAATTACAAAAAAAAATTAAACCGTTTATATTTTATCAAAGATATTAAAATTAAATTAAAAAAATAAAATTACAAAAAAATAAAATTAAACTCAAATTTTGTTAAATATATTAAAACTTAATTACAAAGAAAAAATTAAACTGTTTATATTTTATCAAAGATATTAAAATTAAATTAACAAAAATTAAATTACAAAAAAAATTAAACTCAAATTTTATTAAATATATTAAAACTTAATTACAAAAACAAATTAAACCGTTTATATTTTATCAAAGATATTAAAATTAAATTAAAAAAATTAAATTACAAAAAAATAAAATTAAACTCAAATTTTGTTAAATATATTAAAACTTAATTGCAAAAAAAAAAATTAAACCGTTTCTATTTTATCAAAAATATTAAAATTAAATTACAAAAAAAAATTAAACTCAATTTTTATTAAATATATTAGAACTAAATTACAAAAAAATTAAACTGAAATTTTATTAAATATATTAGAACTAAATTACAAAAAAAAAATTAAACTCAAATTTTATTAAATATATTAGAACTAAATTACAAAAAAAAATAAACCATTTCTATTCTATCAAAAAGATAAAAATTAAATTACAATAACAAATCAAAATTAAATTACAATAACAAAAAAAATTCGGGGGTTTAGGGTTTAATATGCGATGGGTGGGAAACCGTGCCACACACGGGGCGGTTGGCGATTCTGCTACTGGATTCCTCATTCTTCTAGCTTCCGCTGGTCGTGGAACCTCCGTGGGAATCAGTTCTCTCGCAGCGGTGGGTCTGGTTCTGGGTGTTGCGATGATGACCCACCTTGATAAAATAATGACCCCGGAGGTGTTTGCATAAAACACGGTGGGGGTGACTGCATCCCGTACAGCGAAAGACTCTGGTAAAAAGAAGTGCTCCCCGACGGCGCCTCCTCTGATTCCGCACGCGACGTCGGCCTCACGATCGACTGGCCAGCTAGAGTAGTCGGGAACGGACTCGAACCCAGCCATGCATTCCAACCTGTGGGGGGACTGGGAAAAGGAAACATATATGGGTTAGGAGGATACATATAAGGGGTAGGGTACGCACCTGGCATAAACGGTAGACGCTGTGATGTCGGTGTTGTAGGCTAAACTGATGGGCCCATTGACTATGTAGGCACTGTTGCTGGGCCCGGTAACTGTGTAGGCGCTGTTGATGGCCCCGTCTGTAATACCCCTATACCCGGTTCAATTATGCAAACCCGGTATAAGACTATTACATTTGGTGCCAAAACAATTATGGCCAGATACTGTCTAATTAAAACATTTGAATATAATATTTTAACTTACCAACCATTTTTGCTAACATATTTATTGTTTATTAATTCATTCCATATATACTAAAATACTTCAAATAACTGAAAATAGATAAAATTTCAAGAATCTACATTTTAGTCCCTATCACATGGGGACACCTTTGAACTACATATGTACATGCCATTTTAATACAAAATATAGTAACTACCTTTGAAGCCCTTGAGGATGTGATGAGATGAGCGATCTTTTAGTTGGACTTTTCTCTTAGTCTAATTGTACCTACGCGTTAAAATAAACGCGTTAAGCGGTGAAGGCTTAGTAAGCATCACAAGAATAATTAAATAAGCAATCATAACAGAATATTTTAACTCAATCAATTATTGCATATTTTCTCACATATAAGTTTCTTCATGTATGCCTTGCTTTAATAAAATTTAACTTATCTTTTGTAAGGTATAAATCTTACCTTAACACATCAGTAATTCACTTTGTCCTCGTTTCAATTCTTAGCCCAAAGTAGACTTTATAGAACACATCGGATATACGGAACATATACAGAGGTGCATTATGATGCACAAGTGAACAGAGAGCACCAATGTGCTAATAATCAGAGAGCACTGACGTGCTAATAATCAGAGAGCACCAACGTGCTAATATCGTGAGAGAGCACCAACGTGCTAATATCGAGAGAGCACCAACGTGCTAATATCGTAGAGAGAGCGCTAAAGTTCCTTAATGGCATGCCACTAATATCCCAATAGTTCTAATTTCGTCTACTTGGGCATTAAATTTGAATCTCATGTATTTAAATAATTCACATAAATATTTCAAAAAGATAAATAGCAATAATTTAAAATTCTTGTAGTACTTACAATAAAAGATTGAGGTGATATAAATTCTTCTTCCTTCACTCCTTAACCTTCTCTTTTCCTTTTCCTTCAATTCGGTCCTCTCCTTCCTTTTCTTTTCTTCAATTTCATATAAACATATAACATTTATATGTTAAAAATAATCAAATAATTTCCTGTACTATTTAATACAATAAACATGTATTTTATGATAATTTCATGCTTTCTTACTTTTGCTCACATTTCAATTTAATCCTTTACTCATAAACTTATTCAAAGCTGTCCTTTTGTGTCATAGTCACAAAATTATTTATTTCCAGAGCTACAGAACTCCAAATGAAGAACCGTAAATTTTCCTTGAAACTAGACTCATATATCTTTTTACTATAATTTTTCCAGAATTTTTGGTATGGCCAATCAATACCAGATTATTCTTAAAGTTTCACCTGTTTTACTGTTTAACTGTTCTGACCTCTCTTCACTACGAATCAAATTACTCTTCGTACAGAATTCATATGACCTTCTTATTTATTTCATTTGAAAATAGACTCATTCAGGATTCTAAACATATAAAGTTAAGCCTCTAATTATTTTTCTTCAATTTGTTATGATTTTTCAAATTCAGAACAGGGGATCCCGAAATTCCTCTAAACCAGTCTTACAAAAATATAAATATCTCAAATTACAGAATTCCTTTGCTTTCCCTGTTTCTTTCATATGAAACTAGACTCAATAAGCTTTAATTTCATATCTCATTCAGCTTCTAATTCCACTTATACGATTTTTAGTGATTTTTCAAAACTAGTCTACTGCTGCTGTCCAAACTGTTTTAGTGCAAACTGTTTATTACCATTTTTCCCTTAAGCTTTCAATAAATGATAATTTCGTCCCTGCTCAATTAACTTCTCAATTGAGCTGATTTTTCTCAATAAACACCTTATTCTATCACTTTAAACAACTTTATAATCTTTGGGAATCAGAATTCCAGTAATAAACTTTAATTCCAAACATTTTCACAATTTAATCCTTAAAATCAATTTCTAACTAGATATTCCATTAATTAAACCCCTAATTCATCAATTTGATCCACATAACTCATGTTCAAAAATCTAAGAATTTCCAGAATTTCAACTTAATTCAACAAAACTTTGTTCTAAAACTTATAAAACATCAAAATTAGAAGAAAAGGGCTAAATTAACTTACCTATTAAACATCCAAGCTTTAAATCATCAATTTCTCCTTTTTCTTTCTTTCTTTCTTTCTTTTCCCTGCTTTCGTCTTGTTCTCTGTTTCTTTTCTGTTATGTTTCTCTTCTTTTTTTTTTTTTTTTATATATATAATAATATAATAATATAATAATATAATAATATACTAAAAATCTCAGATTTTTTACACAATACACCGCCTCAACTTTACAAAATGGCATAATTGCCATTTTGGTCCTTCATAATTTCTTTTAATCTATAATTCAACTTTTGCACCTTTTTCAATTTAATCCTTTTTCTCAAATACTTCTAATTAAGTCAAATTCACCTAAATAAAACCTTATTAAACACACAACTAACTTTGTAAATATTTTTAATAAATATTTTATGAGTCCGCTTACTAAAAATAGAGACCCGATAACTCATTTTTCGATATCCATACTTTTGAGGTCGTTATAATTCTCCCCCTTTTGAAATTTCGTCCTCGAAATTTACTTAAAAAAGAGATGAAACACTGAATTCTTATAGTTTCTTTCAAATAAACACCTTGATAAATACCTTATCAGCAACAGAATATTTAATATCCCGACATTTTAAATCCACAATTGATTTCTGTTGTCGAATGTCATTATTAATCTATTCGAATCACCTTTACTTTTCTTCGCTTTCCCGGATCAAATCAACCCCATGTATCTTCTTTCCCATGAGCTCTGTCCAATATAATGTTGTTCTACATTTTCTATCATGCAAAGCTTCATACGGAGCCATTTTAATATTGGACTGATAACTATTATTGTAAGCAAATTCAATCAAAGGTAGATACCTCTCTCAATTACCTTCAAACTCTAGTATACAACATCGGAGCATATCTTCCAATACCTGAATTACAAACTCAGATTGGCCATCTGTCTGAGGAGGAAATGCAGTACTGAACTACAACTGAATACCCAAAGCTTCTTGTAATTTATTCCGAAACAAGACGTAAATCGGAAATCCAATATTATGGAGACAGACACTCTGTGTATTCTGACAATCTCAGATATATACAGTTTAACCAGTTTATCTAAAGAATAATCCGTACGTACCGGAATAAAGTGCGCTGATTTTACCAATCGGTCACTAATCACCCAAATAACATCCTTTTTCCTCGAAGACAACGGTAACCCCGATACAAATTCCATAGTGATTCTTTCCCATTTCCATTTCGGTATAGTAATTGGCTGGAGTAACCCCGAAGGTACTTGATGTTCTGCTTTGACCTGTTGACATATCAGACATCTTGATACAAACTCAGAAATATCATGTTTCATAGCTGACCACCAGTACATTTTCTTTCTAAATCTAACCAACTCTCTCTCAAATTATCCATCAATTTGCGAATGAAATGCTGTACTGAAATCGAGTTAAGTACTCAATAATTTCTGTAATTATTTTCGTAACCCCAAAGTGAACTACAATCTCGATCAGATATTATCAATACTAGAATACCATGAAATCTTACAATTTTTGGAATGTACATCTCCGCAAGTTTCTGAAGCCATCAATCAGTTCTGACTTTATAAATTAATCAACTATCACTCGTATAGCATTCTTATAAGTTATTCCGAAATCAGAAAGTGAACCGTAAACTGTAGATCTCTATCAAACATTTCAATAATATAAATGGATCAATACTTCAACTTCAATAGTACTTTAAAATAGAAGAAGAAATCCAGGAAGTAGTCCCAATAATAACTAAAGATAATAATACAACTTCTATAATCTAAGATCCATATACCGAGCTCCCATAACTGAACCAAGATTTATAACAGTAATATATATATTTACCTTCTATCACTGAATACCCCTTCACAGATGAATCATATTTGATAGATAGGATCAGACTATAAAATAATAAGAAAACCAATATAATGAAATCCCAGATGTGGCATAATGAAATCCCAGATGTGAAGCTATATTGAATTTCCGAGAATAAAAACCATATTCAATGATAAAGAAATCGATAATATTCCAAAGAAAAACCAAAAGAAGAATACCATTTATCCTCACTAGAAACGATTGTGATCAAGATAATGCAAATTGCGTATATGTACCAGAATATCAACCGGTAGAAATAGAAAATAACTTCATATGAATCTGACCATTAAGTCTTCTATCTAACAGAACAAATTAGAAAATCCAAAGAAAAATAGAGCAGTACTGATCAGAAATCAACCAGAACTTCCATTTTAACGTTATGATTCCAAATTTTCTACACAATAAAAGTCACATCTGAACAGTTGCATATACCTCTGGAGATAAAAGAACATATAGAATACCCATATAGAATACTCAGAAGAGATCATTGTAGAATACCCAACTATAGCAAATTTGTATTCAAATATTTCGCAATTTCATTACTAATCCGTTAACATATATAATCATCAACAATCCCGTATCATTCACTTCACTCACAAAGCTTATTCGAAAGAAATTTTCAGATTAACTCATTCTCTGTAGTTACCATATATCTGAATAAATCAATTTCGATAAATGACTCCTTTCTTTAATAGTAGCACTTTGTGTATCCCCATATAATTTTGAGAAAAGAAATGAGATAACTTCACGCTCATATTCAAGCAATAGACATGTGGTTCTCGCTTCAAATCCGAGAAATTCTCTTTTCTTCTTCACAAGATAAGGTTGACTCACATATTTCTTTTAAATTCGGATACAAAGGAATTCGATTAATTTTCTCTGCAGAATGGATATCCGTGACAGTGTTCCACCATTGATAAACTTCACCCTTTAATAAAAATACTGCACATTTCAACTTTTCATCTCTTGTATACTGCAATTCTTCAAATATTCTCTAATCATTCTTCAGCCTCAGCTGGGTCATCATCTTTCTTTCCTTTAAACTCTTCAGTTCCACACTTTTGAACTAAATCATTATAATTCCTATCAATTTCACTATAAATATAACTGTACCAATAAGGGGTAGAGATCGTAAGGCCTTATAATTTAGCTTCATGTATATACTCATATAACATAACATTTATCATTTCTTACTATAAGACATTTATCCACATCTTTTCAAATTCTGTTTCATCATAAGTAACATTTTACTTAATTATTTGAACATCACTTTCAGAATTATCGAAATTATTTCGATTGGAAAACATTTCTTTCTTTAACATTTCCTCTTTCTATACTAAGAGACAACCAAGTCTATTTTATTAAATCCATAAATTCTAGTATACATCACAAAATCAGTATCTTTTATTCTTTCATAAGACATCTTTTATTCTACAATATTCATAAATTACATAATTAAATAACTAAACCTCATCTCATCACATCAATTTTTAAAATGGCATGTACAAATAGACTCATACTCGACCCAAGAATTCAGAAAACCTAGGCTCTGATACCAATAAATGTAATACCCCTATACCCGGTTCAATTATGCAAACCCGGTATAAGACTATTACATTTGGTGCCAAAACAATTATGGCCAGATACTGTCTAATTAAAACATTTGAATATAATATTTTAACTTACCAACCATTTTTGCTAACATATTTATTGTTTATTAATTCATTCCATATATACTAAAATACTTCAAATAACTGAAAATAGATAAAATTTCAAGAATCTACATTTTAGTCCCTATCACATGGGGACACCTTTGAACTACATATGTACATGCCATTTTAATACAAAATATAGTAACTACCTTTGAAGCCCTTGAGGATGTGATGAGATGAGCGATCTTTTAGTTGGACTTTCTCTTAGTCTAATTGTACCTCACGCGTTAAAATAAACGCGTTAAGCCGTGAAGGCTTAGTAAGCATCACAAGAATAATTAAATAAGCAATCATAACAGAATATTTTAACTCAATCAATTATTGCATATCTTCTCACATATAAGTTTCTTCATGTATGCCTTGCTTTAATAAAATTTAACTTATCTTTTGTAAGGTATAAATCTTACCTTAACACATCAGTAATTCACTTTGTCCTCGTTTCAATTCTTAGCCCAAAGTAGACTTTATAGAACACATCGGATATACTGGAACATATACTGAGAGGTGCATTATGATGCACAAGTGAACAGAGAGAGCACCAATGTGCTAATAATCAAGAGCAACGACGTGCTAATAATCGAGAGCACCAACGTGCTAATATCAGAGAGCACCAACGTGCTAATATCAGAGAGCACCAACGTGCTAATATCAGAGAGCGCGCTAAAGTTCCTTAATGGCATGCCACTAATATCCCAGTAGTTCTAATTTCGTCTACTTGGGCATTAAAGCTGAATCTCATGTATTTAAATAATTCACATAATATTTTCAAAAGGATAAATAACAATAATTTAAAATTCTTGTAGTACTTACAATAAAAGATTGAGGTGATATAAATTCTTCTTCCTTCACTCCTTAACCTTCTCTTTTCCTTTTCCTTCAATTCGGTCCTCTCCTTCCTTTTCTTTTTCTTCAATTTCATATAAACATATAACATTTATATGTTAAAAATAATCAAATAATTTCCTGTACTATTTAATACAATAAACATGTATTTTATGATAATTTCATGCTTTCTTACTTTTGCTCACATTTCAATTTAATCCTTTACTCATAAACTTATTCAAAGCTGTCCTTTTGTGTCATAGTCACAAAATTATTTATTTCCAGAGCTACAGAACTCCAAATGAAGAACCGTAAATTTTCCTTGAAACTAGACTCATATATCTTTTTACTATAATTTTTCCAGAATTTTTGGTATGGCCAATCAATACCAGATTATTCTTAAAGTTTCACCTGTTTTACTGTTTAACTGTTCTGACCTCTCTTCACTACGAATCAAATTACTCTTCGTACAGAATTCATATGACCTTCTTATTTATTTCATTTGAAAATAGACTCATTCAGGATTCTAAACATATAAAGTTAAGCCTCTAATTATTTTTCTTCAATTTGTTATGATTTTTCAAATTCAGAACAGGGGATCCCGAAATTCCTCTAAACCAGTCTTACAAAAATATAAATATCTCAAATTACAGAATTCCTTTGCTTTCCCTGTTTCTTTCATATGAAACTAGACTCAATAAGCTTTAATTTCATATCTCATTCAGCTTCTAATTCCACTTATACGATTTTTAGTGATTTTTCAAAACTAGTCTACTGCTGCTGTCCAAACTGTTTTAGTGCAAACTGTTTATTACCATTTTCCCTTAAGCTTTCAATAAATGATAATTTCGTCCCTGCTCAATTAACTTCTCAATTGAGCTGATTTTTCTCAATAAACACCTTATTCTATCACTTTAAACAACTTTATAATCTTTGGGAATCAGAATTCCAGTAATAAACTTTAATTCCAAACATTTTCACAATTTAATCCTTAAAATCAATTTCTAACTAGATATTCCATTAATTAAACCCCTAATTCATCAATTTGATCCACATAACTCATGTTCAAAAATCTAAGAATTTCCAGAATTTCAACTTAATTCAACAAAACTTTGTTCTAAAACTTATAAAACATCAAAATTAGAAGAAAAGGGCTAAATTAACTTACCTATTAAACATCCAAGCTTTAAATCATCAATTTCTCCTTTTTCTTTCTTTCTTTCTTTCTTTCCCCTGCTTTCGTCTTGTTCTCTGTTTCTTTTCTGTTATGTTTCTCTTCTTTCTTTTTTTTTTGTTTTATATATATAATAATATAATAATATAATAATATAATAATATACTAAAAATCTCAGATTTTTTTACACAATACACCGCCTCAACTTTACAAAATGGCATAATTGCCATTTTGGTCCTTCATAATTTCTTTTAATCTATAATTCAACTTTTGCACCTTTTTCAATTTAATCCTTTTTCTCAAATACTTCTAATTAAGTCAAATTCACCTAAATAAAACCTTATTAAACACACAACTAACTTTGTAAATATTTTTTAATAAATATTTTATGAGTCCGTTTACTAAAAATAGAGACCCGATAACTCATTTTTCGATATCCATACTTTTGAGGTCGTTACACCGTCTCATCACCCCTTCTCCTTGGATTTAAAGGGGCCCGACGTTCCCTTCGCTCGTGAAGTTGCCATCGCCTCTCTTCATCCCACAACAGATACGGCTTGCCATGGATCCTAAACCATGGCATGTACTCCGGCACGCACGCTAACTCAGGAACGATGATCGGTTCCAGGATAGGTAAAAAGTCATACCGGTTCTCCCACGTCTCGATATGACCTGACCAAAATCTTAGCCAATCCGTGTGCGCCTCCCGTAAGTCCACTTTGTGCTCATCATCGAGCACCTCAGGTAGCACGGGAATCGAATGTCGGAATTCAAATTGCCGTAGAACTCGATCTGACTGGTGCATTTCCACGGTCGCGTAGGTGATCATTGGGACCTTAACGTGCCAACTGTTCGGATTTTGGAAGAACTCTTCCGAAATTACTGCCCGAATTTCCGGATCCTCGTACGGTGTCCATTGTTAATACCAAAATATTAGTTATATACATAATACTAGACACTACATACGGAATACTAAATTATAATAACGAAATTCGAAACTTACTTGTGATTCCGACCGTTGGTCCAATAGGAGCCGTATATCCTTAAGCGAGTTAGGTATTCCAACATGACTCATGGGATGGTTCCACCTAATTAAATAAACTTTTAGCATGCAAGTATACTATAAATCTACGAAATAATTGTAAAATATAATATTAAATTTACCTCGTTATCAGTGGGAATGAATATGGCTGGTCGAGTCGAGAACGTAAAAATGGAAATCAAAACCATGCCCATGACTGCAGTAGTGATAGACAACCTTCGATTTTTGCTTTACTCGGCCGCATCGCCCTGCACATCTCCCAGTACAACCTCGATAGTACATGGACCCCAACTCAATTCACAAATTTGCGCTCAAATCAACAAGTTTTGTGGGCCATCTCAGGTGGACGAGGTTTCTAGAGAGGTCCGGCATCAGATAGCCTCCAATTATCTGAAGAATGTATGCCCAAGCATACCGTATTCTTTCTACTTCGGTCAAACCCTCGTTCGGCTCCGGGAATGTGTCTCGTAACCAGGCCATATCGATTCGAGCTCCTTGAATTTTATCCGGAATGACACCCAAAAGCTCGTAGCATACGGCCATGCAATCGGTAGATGTTGCGGACCCGGTGACTATCGACCCGTCCACCGGTAATCCCAACTGTAACTGCACATCTTCTAGAGTGATGGTACACTCTCCGCATGGCAGATGGAAAGTGTGCGTCTCGGGTCTCCACCTCTCTATCAACGCGCTGATCAAAGGCGACTCCAACTTGAACCCCCGGCCTATCGTGGCCACGTGCCAAAAACCCGCTTCCCGCTGGTAATTCTCGATCAACGGCGATGGGGGACCATGCATGTTGCAAATATAACATTCCAACACCCGATCTACAGACTGTTTAAAAAATTATAAGATTAAAAATTAATTAAAATTGCATAATTGAAAATAAAATTAAATAATATTGAAAAATTAAAATTAAAACTTACCATTTTCATTTGCTCGATGGAGATGTGCTTGTTGTCTAGGCGAAGTAATTCCCCAGCCATTGTAATCCGATAAAAAATTTTAAAATTTTTTAAAAAAATATATATTAAAAAAATTATAAAGGGCTTTTTCGTAAATAGTAAATGATTATTTTGAAATTTGAGCATAAATTTCAAGGACTTTGAGAGAAAATTGAGGGAAAATTGAGAAAGGATTTAAGTGTGAAAAAAATGAAGGGTTGGGAGCCTTTTATAGTTTTTTTTTTTACCGTTGGGCCCCCAACGGTCAAAAAAATTGGCCGTTGGGATTTGACCGTTGCAGGGCTAAAGCGCGCCCTCGAGGACGGGCTTTATGCCACCTCAACAAAAGCGCGCCCACGTAAGCGCGCTTTGCTGAGGTGACCCAAAGCGCGTCCTCGGGGGCGCGCTTTAGCCCTGCATCCCCCAAAAACGCGCTGACGTAGACACGTTTTTGGGGGAAACGGCACATTTTCGTAAATATTCTTCAAACTGGCCCATTTCCGTAAATATTCTAATGTTTTGGTATATATTGGATATTTACCCGATTTTTTTAGTATTTTTGATGTATTATATATATTTAAAAATTATATAAAACAATATAAAAATTAATATTTGGTAGTAGGGACATCCAGAGTTTTAGCTTTTTTATATGGGCCTTGCTTGGGCAAAATTTTAGGCCCATTTTTTGAGTCCGGCCCGGCCCATGTACACCTCTAGTCTGGACGCCTCCGTCGGCCATGTTCCCGACCGAGGTGGGGTTCGCATTTTCACCCTCCACCGACCCTTCCTCATCTATGTCTTCAGGGATGTCATCCAAATCGGGGTTACTGAAATCATCATTAGGATTATGGTGGGACTGATCATCATTATCAGACTCTTCATCACCATCTTCTATGGTGGCCAACACCTCTAGATGGATCTCTAGACGAGTACATGAGTTTGGGATGTTATACGAACATCCACCTATGTTTGGATTTTTGAGAGTTGGCATTGACTGTCCAAAACCCGACTGATCTTCGCAGGAGATGTTAAGATCAAAATCAATTCCAGAGTGCTGGCTTGCTGGAATTACAACTTGAATGTGATTTGGTTTAGCTACCTCCACGAACATCTCAACCAGGCTGAGACTTTTTATCTCAGAGGGCAATAAATTACTATCATTGTCACTAGATCATCATCTTCAAGCTCTATTTCTGAGAACTTGAGCGGATCAGTTGAAACCAGAAATTTGTAAAACAGTCTCAACATTTGCTTTCCTCAATGGATTGCTATCTTTGTACTGATTTTTCGTTTTAATTCTGCCAGCGAAACATGCTTGTTGAATCTCATTAATATTTTTTTCCGACTTTGAAATACACAGCCTTCTTTAGTTGTATTTATCATTTCTCCATCAAAATGAACATAAAAAAACAAAATTTAGAAACTCATCTTAAAAAATTTTTGCTTCCTTCTCAACAAAGAAAAGCTAATATTTTTAATCTCGATTTTCAACTAATAAAACAAAGAAAAAGCAAACAAAAACTCAAATAGAAGATAAAACACCTATATATATATCTGATAAATTTGGTGCTGGCCATCAGTGTCCCAAAGTAAAAAAAAAAGAAAAAAAAGAGCATGGGGAGCTGAAATTTGAACTTGGTGCCGGCCATCTACTGGCCAGCACCCAAAATTTTTTTTAAATACATTAGTGCCGCCCATCAGTGTCCCAAAGTAAAAAGAATTACCTTGGGGACCGAAAATTGTACCTGGTGCCGGCCATTTACTGGCTAGCACTAAAATTTTTTTTAAATGTACTTGGTGTCGGCCATTACATGGCCAGCACCCAAAAAAAACTTTTTTTTGAAAATACCCTGGTGTCGGCCATCGGTGTCCCAAAGTAAAAAAAATTTACCTTGGGACCCGAAAAATGTACCTGCTGCCTGCTATTACATGATCAGCACCCAAAATTTTTTTAAATGGTATTTTTGTATACCAGTATGATATGATTTTAAAAAATATATCCTGGTGTTGGCCATTGGGTTTCCAAACTCAAAAAAAAATTAATTTTTTAAAGCTTGACACAATCATCAGGCAATCATGGGGCCAAAGTACTAGGTAGTGCCGACCATTGGGTTCCCAAAACCTCAATCTACTATTCATTTCAGGTTATTTTGATGAATTAACACGAGTCATTTTTATAAATATTATTTTTTTAAGTTAGATTGGTTAAATAGCCTAATTAGTAAATTTTGTATCTCATTTACTACTCCCTAGAATTTTATGTCAATGGAACACTGAGAGAGATCAAATTAAACTAAAAGCTAAAAGACCCATTTCTTTCACATCAACATAAATTCAATGCGGTGATTGGTTAAAGTTGAAATGAACATTTGTCAACATGGCATCTCTAGGCTATTTTACCCTTTTGACCCCCCAAAAATAATACAAAAATGACTCAGGTTTAAAAATATTCATCCAAATGACCTGAAATGAATAGTAAAATTGAGTAATGGGAAATAGATGGCCAGCATCACTAATTTTTTCTATTAAAAAAATATTTTTTTGGGGGTTTTAGGCACTAGATGGCCGACACCCTTATTTCTTTTCAAAAAAAACTTTTTTTGGGTGCTGGCACACTGATGGCCGGCACCCTTTATCTTATTAAAAAAATAATTTTTTTGGAGGGTGTGGTGTCGGCCAGCAAAGGGCCAAAATCACCCAACAAAAAAAAAAGAGAATATTGCAACATAACCCTATAAATATGTAGTTCAATATATTTTAAATTAAATTTTAAATTTAATAATAATGTGAGTGATGCAATAATAATTAAAAAACATGATAAGTAGTTCAATATTGTTTTAAAATATAAAATATGTAATTAAACTTGGGAAATAAAAAAGATGGGAAAATAAGGAGGGGTTATGTTGCAATATTCCCTTTTTTTTTGTTGGGTGATTTTGGCCCTTTGTTGGCCAGCACCACACCCCCCAATGTAATGGCTTAAATTCAAGATTATCGGAATAATGGTTTCGCAACCATAAATCCGATTTAAATAGAAATTTATTTCAATATGTTTGCATGAGTCTTTATATGATAGAAAATATTTTTATAAATATTTATAAAATGTTAGTAATGTGGTATTAAACTTTCGTTAGAAAATTTTAACGTTTGGGTAGGTAATTAAATGAAAAGGACTAAATTGAAATGAAAGTAAAAGTTGAATTATAGATTAAAAGAAATTATGAAGGACCAAAATGGCAATTATGCCATTTTGTAAAGATGAGGCAGTTTATTGAAGAAAATCTGAGATTTTTTTTTGTATATTATTATATTATATTATTATATATATATAAAGAAAAGAGAAAAGAAACAAAAGGATAAAACAAAGGAAGAAACAGAGAGCAAACGTGAAGGGAGAAAGAAGAAGAGAAAAGAAAGAAAAAAAAGGGGATAATATAGTTTTTAAAGCTTGGAGTTTAATTTGGTAAGTTAATTTAGTCATTTTCTTTTAATTTTGATGCTTTATAAGTTTTAGAACAAAGTTTTGATGAATTTAAGTTAAAGTTTTTGAAGTTTCAGAGTTTTTGAATATAGCATATGATGAAAAAAATGATGAATTAGTGGTTTAATTGAAAGAATTTGAAGTTAGAATTGGGTAAAGGATTTAATTGTAAAATAAGCTATAACAAAACTGTTTTGGACAGCAGCAGTAGAGTAAATTTGAAAAATCACTAAAAATCGTAGAAGTGGAATTAGGAGTTGAGTGAGATATGAAATTAAAGCTTATTGAGTCTATTTTCATATGAAAGAAACATGGAGAGCAAAGGAATTCTGTAATTTGAGATATTTATATTTTTGTAAGACTGGTTCAGAGGGATTTCGGGATCCCCTGTTCTGACTTTGAAAAATCATAAAAAAATTGGAGAAAAATAACTAGGGGCTTAACTTTATATGTTTAGAATCCTGAATGAGTCTATTTTCAAATGAAAGAAATAAGAAGGTCATATGAATTCTGTACGAATAGTAATTTGATTCGTAGTGAAGAGAGGTCAGAACAGTCAAACAGTAAAACAGGGGAAACTTTAAGAATAATCTGGTATTGATTAGCCATACCAAAAATTCTGAAAATGTTATGGGAAGAAGATATGTGGGTCTAGTTTCAGGGAAAATTAACGGTTCTTCATTTGGAGCTCTGTAGCTCGAGAAATAAATAATTTAGTGACTGTGACTCAAGTAGATAGCTTTGAATAAGCTAAAAATAATAATAGAATTATGGAAAATGCTACATGTGAACATGAAATGTATTGAATTGATGATTGAATTTATTTAATTTAGATCCGGAAAACTCAAATACAAAGCTAGATCGAGGAAAGGAAAAAGTCCCGGATTAGTAGATTTTATAAACGAACTAGTATCGAGGTAAGTTCGTGTAACTTGAATTATATTCTTAAATGTTTGAAATGTATGTTATTGATATGAATATGATTTGAATGTCCATTGTTTGAAATTTGATGAAACATTGGTATATTTGATAAAAAGGAAAGAAATCCGGTTGAATGAAAGGAAATTCGATGGATCTCTGAAAAGGAATTGACGGTAAAAGGATCTAGCCCTTGACGGGTGATCCTATCTTGATATAGCCCTCCCGAAGAATATATGGAAAATGGATTTAGCCGGACGGGTAATCCGAATTAGGGTCTCGAATTTAGCCTGGACTGGTAATTCAGATCCAAGCTCATTAGAGTAATTGTCGTTGTGCGGATTTAGCTCGACTGGTAATCCCGACAATACTCTATGGGTTTATATTACAGGATTTAGCTCGGTAGTAATCCCATTTGTAAAGATGAGGTTCGCGGAGTGTGCTCTGAAATGAAAATGCGCACATGAATATGAATTGACGGACCGGATTTGTACACTAAAGTGTACCTCTGAAAATCTATCGAAATTCCGAGTAATTTAACGGGATAAATATGGAAAAATAACAAGGAAATGGAAATCATGATATTGATGAGCTCATCAATCATGGCGTGTATACTATTGATATATGGAAATTAATCGACTAACTTGGATGTTGAGTTTGTGAATACTAGGAAATAATGCATTGAGTGAGTATACGAATGTTTATTGCTTGTATTGATTATACTAGGTAAGTATAATTCTTGTTACATGGGCTTACTAAGCACAAAGTGCTTACCCTATTTCCTTTTTTCCTGTTTTGTAGTGTTAAGAGCTCTGAGGTCGGATCGGTGGGAGACTCATCACACTATCAACCCAAAAGATTTCGGTATTTAAAGAAACTTTAGTTTGGAAATGAATGGCATGTATAAGCTAATAAAGTAAATGTTAGTATGAAATGAATGTAAGGTCACCATTGGTATGGCTTATCTCATTAAAGTTATCTTATAAATATGCATGAATTTTATTTTGAAAATATGTTGAATTAGAATGGTTTCGGTTTCAAAAAAAAATTGTAAACTCGGTAATGCCCCGTACCTTATTACGACAACGAATACGGGTAGGGGTGTTACATTTGTTGGTATCGAGCTACGGTTTAGTCGGTTCTAGGACCGATATAGTGAATCTGGATTAGCTATACATGCCATTTAAATTATTTTTTTGATAGTGATGATACCTCCGCCGCTTAAATTGTGTTTTCCTTATAGTAATGTCATCTGACCGAGCTCAATCTGAGGAAGCTGGGAGTCATGCTTCGGCTTCAATACAAAGAGAAGAAATTAGCGATAGAAGGCCCGGTATAGAGGGTCAAGGGGAGGAGGCAAAAATAGCCTTCTTTCAAATGATGAATGAATGGTTTACCCAATATATAAGAACTAACCCTACGGTGCAAAGCAAACTCAAGCTCCCCTCTGTTCCTCCACCGGTTCAGAGATTCCACAGGTATAGGTACTGAATCATGAGAAAAGGAAAAGCTCCTGTTGATAAAATCCAAAAAATATGGGCCGAAGAATTTGAGCAGCAGATTGATGATGATCCCGAACGAGCTGAATTTTGGTTAGAAAATACTACTCGGGTTTTGGAGGAATTATCTTGCACACGGAAGAATGTTTGAAATGTGCCGTTTCAATCGCTAAAAGACACGACTTATCATTGGTGGAATACTAAAGCTTGAGTTGTTCGAAAGAAGAAATTACATGGGAATTCTTCGCATGAGTTCAAAAGAAATATATCACCAGAGATTCCTTGATCGAAAAGGAAAGAATTTCTTGAGTGAAACAGGCAATAGATCGATGATTCGAGTATGAAAGAGAATTTGTTCGGTTGAGTAAATATGCTCGAGAATGGGTACGATCGGAAGAATTTGAAATGTGCAAACGATTTGAAGAAGGGTTGAATGAAGAAATTAAGCTACTTGTTGGAATTCTTGAAATTCGAGAGTTTGCTACACTAGCAGAGCGAGCTTATAAAGCGAGAAGAATGGAGCAAAGAAAAGAAAGCAGTGAGAGGAAGCTCGAATTTTTAGTAAAAGACCAATGGGAAAATCTCGGTGATTCTGCTCCAAAGAAATTGAAGAAGTACCAGGATCGTTCTACCTCAACCACTGGGTATTCGGATAGAGAGTGCGAGGTTCACAACAAGCACTAATTCAAGACCTTCCACTCCATCAGTGACAGTGTTGGCGGTGTTGGTACCCTAAGCCGAGATGCCGGTATTGTAATAAAGCTCATTTTGGTGAATGTCGATTTAAGAGTGGGGCTTGTTATCGATGTGGTTCTTTTGACCATTTCCTCGAGATTGTCCGAAAGAAGTGAAAAAGAAGTGAATATATATCGAAGCCAAGTAATCCATCTTTGAGGGTAGACCATCTCGACCATCCGGTAATGTTAGTGGTAGCCGAGGAGCTACAAAAGATCTTGCAAGTAGGCACGAGACACGAGCACCTCCTAGGACATATGTCATGCGTGCAGAAGATGCCTCAAAGACCGATGTTATTATCTGGTACATTTTCTTTACTTGAAACCGATATTCTTGCATTAATTGATCCGGTTCTACGCATTCATATATATGTGTAAAACTTGCATGCGTAAAAGATTTATCTGTTGAACCTCATCGAATTTCTTTGTTAAAGTCTCGAACCCCTTTGGCCAATCTATTTTGGTGGATAAAATTTGTAAAATTGTCCACCGATGGTAAGAGGTTATTGTTTCTGGTGATTTGATGTTACTTCCATTTGATGAGTTTGATGTGATATTGGGCATGGATTGGTTAATCGAGCATGATGCAAAGAGTAAATAAAGAAATGTAAATATATTGTGTTGAAGTGTCGAATGGTGAATTACTTGGGTTAAATCCGATCGCATGCAGAGGATTATCGATGTGATTTCGATTATTCTGCGCCGAGGTATGTCAAAAAGGGTATGATGCTTTTCTTGCTTATGTATTAGATACCAAGGTATCGAGTCGAAAATTCAAGCGATGCGGTGGTATGCGAATTTTTACGATGTGTTTCGAGAAGAGTTACTGGGTTGCCACCAGAAAGAGAAGTGGAATTTTCTATAGATTTGATTCGGAACTACTCCGATTTCCATAGCTCTCCGTACCGAATGGCTCCTACAGAATTAAAGGAATTAAAGACACAGTTACAGGAACTTGTTGATAGAGGTTTTGTCCGATCGAGTCATTCACCTTGGGGTGCTCCGGTTCTATTTGTGAAAAAGAAAGATGGGTCTTTGAGATTGTGTATTGACTATCGACAACTCAATAAGGTAACTATAAAGAATAAGTATCCGTTGCCCCGGATTGATGATTTGTTTGATCAGTTGAAAGGTGCTACTATATTTTCAAAGATTGATCTCCGATCGGGCTACTATCAGTTACGAGTAAAGGAGTCAGATGTGCCAAAAACAGCTTTCAGAACCAGGTACGGACATTATGAGTTTACGGTTATCTTTGTTTGGGTTGACTAATGCACCTGCAGTATTTTATGGATCGGATGAATCGAATATTAGACCGTACTTAGACAGATTTGTGGTAGTATTCATTGATGATATTTTGGTTTATTCTCGAGATGAAGAAGAACATACAGAACATTTGAGAATTGTTTTGCAAATTTTGCGAGAGAAGCAGATTATATGCTAAATTCAGATAAATGTGAATTTTGGCTTGAGAAGTGGGTTTTCTTGGACATATTGTATCCATTGAAGGCATCGGGGTAGATCCAAGTAAAATCTCAGCTATTGTCAATTAGAGTCCACCAAGATCATATCGAAGTTAGAAGTTTCTTGGGTTTAATTGGTTATTATCGGAGATTTGTACAAGGATTCTCTATGATAGCTTCTCAGATGACTCGATTATTATTGAGAAAGATGTAAAGTTCGAGTGGGTGATGAATGTCACAGAGTTTCAACCGATTAAAAGATCTATTAACGAAAGCACCAGTATTAGTGCGGCTGAACCCGGGTAAGGAATTTGTTATTTCTGGTGATGCCTCATTAAATGGTTTAGGTTGTGTCTTGATGCAAGAAGGTAAAGTAATAGCCTATGCTTCAAGACAACTTAAACCACATGAAAGAAATTATCGGTACATGATCTTGAGTTAGCCGCTATTGCTTTTGCATTGAAGATATGGCGGCATTACTTGTACGGTGAGAAATGTCATATTTATACCGATCATAAAAGCTTGAAGTATTTGATGACACGAAAGATTCGAATTTAAGGCAGTAGCGGTGGCTTGAATTGATAAAAGACTATGATTTGATTATTGATTATCATCCAGGTAAGGCTAATGTTGTGGTGATGCTTTGAGTCAAAAATCTCTGTTTGCTTTACGAGTTATGAATACCCGATTGTCATCGACTAATGATGGTTCAATCATAATCGAATTGAGAGCTAAACCGACATTTCTACAACAAATATGTGAAGCTCGAGAAGAATGATGAGAAGTTACTGAGTTAAGCGGGTATAATGTGAGTCAGTCATCGATTCGAATTTCAAATTGGGGTTGATGATTGTTTATTATTCGAGAGGTAGGTATGTGTACCCAAGAATTGAGAGCTCATCTGAGAAGATTTTACACGAGGCTCACGGTGGTATTATGTCCGTACATCAGGAAGTAATAAAATGTATAATGATTTGAAAAAGATGTCTTGGTGGCGTGTATGAAAGCGTGATATTTACGAGTTTGTATCAAGATGTTTGATATGTCAACGAGTTAAAGCGAGAACATCGGTACCTTGAGGTTACTTTAGCCAATTACTATACCGGAATGGAAATGGGAAAGAATCACTATGGATTTTGTATCGGGGTTACCGTTGTCTCAGGAAAAAGATGCTATTTGGGTGATTGTTGACCGATTGACAAAGTCGGCACATTTTATTCCGTGCGTATGGATTATTCTTTAGATAAAGCCAATTTGAATTGTACATATCGAGATTGTCGGGCTACATGGAGTGCCTATCTCCATTATATCGAGATAGAGATCCCCGATTTACGTCGTTTTAGGATAAATTGCAAGAAGCTTTGGGTACTCGGTTGTATTTCAAGATCGTGCATTTCATCCTCAGACAGATGGCCCATCCGAGCGTGTAATACAAGTATTGGAAGATATGCTTCGATGTTGTACACTAGAGTTTAAAGGTAATTGGGAGAGGTATCTACCTTTGGTTGAATTTGCTTACACAATATGATTATCACCCCGATATTAAAATGGCTCCATATGAAGCTTTGTATGGTAGAAAATGTAGAACACCATTGTATTGGAATGAGCTCGGTGAAAAGAAGATACATGGGGTTGATTTAATCCAGGAAAGCAGAAGAAAAAGTAAAGGTTATTCGGGATAGTTTAAAAGCGACTTCCGATCGCTTAAAAATCATATGCCGATCTTAAATGAAAATAGATTGAATTTCAGTCGGTGACAAGGTATTTACGAAAGTGTCTCCTTGGAAGAAAGTTCTCGGTTCGGTCGAAAAGGTAAATTGAGTCCAAGATTTATCGGGCCATATGAGATCATAGAAAGAATTGGACCGGTCGCTTATCGGTTGGCATTACCACGAACTTGATAGAATCCATAATGTTTTTCATGTGTCTATGCTACGACGATATCGGTCGGATCCTTCACATGTTATTTCTCCGGTGTAGTGGAGATTCAACCGGATATGAGTTACAAAGTGAAGAACCGATCAAGATATTGGCACGGGAAACAAAGGAGCTTAGAAAAAAAAAATAAATTTGGTGAAGGTATTGTGGCAAAAACACGGGATCGAGGAAGCGACATGGGGACCGGAGGAGGCAATGAGGAAATAATATCCAAACCTCTTTACTGGTAAGATTTTCGAGGACGAAAATCCTTAAAAGGGGGAGAGTTGTAATGGCCTAAATTCAAGATTATCGGAATAATGGTTTCGCAACCATAAATCCGATTTAAATAGAAATTTATTTCAATATGTTTGCATGAGTCTTTATATGATAGGAAATATTTTTATAAATATTTATAAAATGTTAGTAATGTGGTATTAAACTTTCGTTAGAAAATTTTAACGTTTGGGTAGGTAATTAAATGAAAAGGATTAAATTGAAATGAAAGTAAAAGTTGAATTATAGATTAAAAGAAATTATGAAGGACCAAAATGGCAATTATGCCATTTTGTAAAAGATGATGCATTTATTGAAGAAAATCTGAGATTTTTTTGTATATTATTATATTATATTATTATATTATTATATTATTATATATATAAAGAAAAGAGAAAAGAAACAAAAGGATAAAACAAAGGAAGGAAGAAACAGAGAGCAAACGTGAAGGAGAAAGAAGAAGAAGAAAAGAAAAGAAAAAAAGGGGATAATATAGTTTTTAAAGCTTGGAGTTTAATTTGGTAAGTTAATTTAGTCATTTTCTTTTAATTTTGATGCTTTATAAGTTTTAGAACAAAGTTTTGATGAATTTAAGTTGAAGTTTTTGAAGTTTCAGAGTTTTTGAATATAGCATATGATGAATAAAATGATGAATTAGTGGTTTAATTGAAAGAATTTGAAGTTAGAATTGGGTAAAGGATTTAATTGTAAAATAAGCTATAACAAAACTGTTTTGGACAGCAGCAGTAGAGTAAATTTGAAAAATCACTAAAAATCGTAGAAGTGGAATTAGAAGTTAACTGAGATATGAAATTAAAGCTTATTGAGTCTATTTTCATATGAAAGAAACATGGAGAGCAAAAGAATTCTGTAATTTGAGATATTTATATTTTTGTAAGACTGGTTCAGAGGGATTTCGGGATCCCCTGTTCTGACTTTGAAAAATCATAACAAAATTGGAGAAAAATAATTAGGGGCTTAACTTTATATGTTTAGAATCCTGAATGAGTCTATTTTCAAATGAAATAAATAAGAATGTCATATGAATTCTGTACGAATAGTAATTTGATTCGTAGTGAAGAGAGGTCAGAACAGTCAAATAGTAAAACAGGGGAAACTTTAAGAATAATCTGGTATTGATTGGCCATACCAAAAATTCTGAAAATGTTATGGGAAGAAGATATGTGGGTCTAGTTTCAGGGAAAATTAACGGTTCTTCATTTGGAGCTCTGTAGCTCGAGAAATAAATAATTTAGTGACTGTGACTCAAGTAGACAGCTTTGAATAAGCTAAAAATAATAATAGAATTATAGAAAATGCTACATGTGAACATGAAATGTATTGAATTGATGATTGAATTTATTTATTTAGATCCGGAAAACTCAAATACAAAGCTAGATCGAGGAAAGGAAAAAGTCCCGGATTAGTAGATTTTATAAACGAACTAGTATCGAGGTAAGTTCGTGTAACTTGAATTATATTCTTAAATGTTTGAAATGTATGTTATTGATATGAATATGATTTGAATGTCCATTGTATGAAATTTGATGAAACATTGGTATATTTGATAAAAAGGAAAGAAATCCCGGTTGAATGAAAGGAAAATTCGATGGATCTCGAAAAGGAATTGGTGTAAAAAGGATCTAGCCGGACGGGTGATCCTATCTTGATATAGCCCTCCCGAAGAATATGTGGAAAATGGATTTAGCCGGACGGGTAATCCGAATTAGGGTCTCGAATTTAGCTCGGGTGGTAATTCAGATCCAAGCTCATTAGAGTAATTGTCGTTGCAGGGATTTAGCCTGGACTGGTAATCCCGACAATACTCTATGGGTTTATATTACAGGGGATTTAGCCTGGACTGGTAATCCCGCTGTAAAGATGAGGTTCGCGGGAGTGTGCTCTCTGAAATGAAAATGTGCGCACATGAATATGAATTGACGGACCAGGATTTGTACACTAAAGTGTACCTCTGAAAATCCATCGAAATTCCGAGTAATTTAACGGGATAAATATGGAAAAATAACAAGGAAATGGAAATCATGATATTGATGAGCTCATCAATCATGGCGTGTATACTATTGATATATGGAAATTAATCGACTAACTTGGATGTTGAGTTTGTGAATACTAGGGAAATAATGCATTGAGTGAGTATACGAATGTTTATTGCTTGTATTGATTATACTAGGTAAGTATAATTCTTGTTACATGGGCTTACTAAGCACAAAGTGCTTACCCTATTTCCTTTTTCCCTGTTTTGTAGTGTTAAGAGCTCGGAGGTCGGATCGGTGGGAGACTCATCACACTATCAACCCCAGTATTTCGATATTTAAAGAAACTTTAGTTTGGAAATGAATGGCATGTATAAGCTAATAAAATAAATGTTAGTATGAAATGAATGTAAGGTCAGCCATTGGTATGGCTTATCTGTTAAAGTTATCTTATAAATATGCATGAATTTTATTTTGAAAATATGTTGAATTAGAATGGTTTCGGTTTCAAAAAAAAAAAATTGTAAACTCCGGTAATGCCCCGTACCTTATTCTGACAACGAATACGGGTAGGGGGTGTTACACCTAAAATTATTTTTTTAATCAAATAAAGATGTGTCGGCCGTCAATGTGCCAGTATCTTAATTTTTTTTTGAAACAAAATACATGGGTGTCGACTATCTAGTGTTCAAAACCCCAAAAATTATTTTTTTAATAAAAAATTAGTGGTGCCGGCCATCTATTTTTCATTACTTAATTTTACTGTTCATTTCAATTATTTTGGGTGAATATTTTGAACCAGGGTCATTTTTATAAATATTACTTTTTTTTGGTCAAAGGGGTAAAATAGCCGCATCTCTAGGTTCCCCTAAAATGATGATTTTTCTTGACTTGTTGCTAAGTGAGAGCTTTAGTACTACTTAATCATGAGACAGTAGGTGGATGAAAACGAAATTCAACAAGGAAGAGAATCTTAATTGAAAAACAAAAGGTCAAATCTTAAAAATGGGGCATGTTTTGGTTTGTTTGTGCTATGATTGAGCATCATTCGCATTGTTTTCCAGAAAGATTCTTTGTTTTCGTCAACCTTATTCACTAATTACCATCCAAATTCTCTCACTCACTCAAACCTAAATCATTCAACAAAAGCATCTCTGATTTTTGTTTCTTGGACTTGGGTATCAAACGTCGGAGATTATTACATTTTCACCATCAATATTTTTAATTTTCACCCACAACATAATCATTTAAAGTTCTCTATTCACACCTCAAAGATTTGAAAACTATTATACATTTTTTTTTTCAAATTTTAAGATCCGAATCCTAACAATTATACATTAATTTAATTTATTTATTTATTACTTAATTATATCTCCAAGAAAAAGGAAAAAAAAATCATATAGCATGAAGTTATTGGTAAAAGATCTTTTTAGTCTCTCACAATATCGAAATTGAATAAATTGGTCCCTTTAAAAAGATCAAAGTCATTTAATCCTGTCAATTTTGAAAGTAAGCAACTAAGGACAATTAATCAAGACGTTAATGTCTTACGTTGATTGTAGATAATTTTGGTTGGTATAATAATAAATTTGGCTCAATTTAGTCTTGATTCTAAAAAAAACAACAAATTTAGCTTCAACATTTACATATTTATATAAATGTTGTGAGCTAAATTTATTAAATCATGACAAACTTGAGAGAATATGTAAAATTTGAGGACTAAATTTATTATTATACCAATCAAAGTTATATACAATTGGTGAAAACAATTAATATTATGATTGATTATCCTTGGTTGCTCACTTTTAAATTTGACAAGGATTAAATTACTATGATTTTTTTTTTAAATAACCAATTTACTCAATTTTAAAATTGAAAGAGACTATAGAATTGTTTTTACCGAAATTATCCGATCTATTTAGTTTTGTTGCATGCATCACTTCAAAGGCCTTAAAGAGCTGAAATGTGTGTTCAATGAACTTTGTCGGCAGGAATTTCTAATCAAAGACAATTCTTTAAATTAGTTAGCTTTGTAAAATCTCAAGTAAGAAAAGGACAATACTTATAAATAAGGTAAGTTATTTTACCAAAAATAATATGGTAAATTATTAAAATAGTTATTTTTATTTTTACTTTTTAATCACTTACGTTAATATGTTGTAACATTTTAGTCACTGAGTCGTTAATTTCTGTTAACAGTGTAACGGTAAGCTAACGTGGCACGTTAAATCATTATTTCAAACAAAATTTTTAGGTTAAATTATACAACTGGTCCATATATCTTTTCGTTTTAAGCAATTATTTATTATTTATTTTAACTTTATTTATTTTTCTTTATTTTCCATTCTCTTCTGCTTTTCTATTTTCCTCAATTCTCCATCTCTCTTAAAGTAAAAGAAAAAAATTAAATTGCTCAAAACGAAAAAAATATATGGACTAATTGTATATTTTAACCTAAAATTTTCGTTTGAAATGATGATTTAATGTGCCACATTAGCTTACTAGTACACCATTAACGACAATTAATGCTCAGTGACTAAAATGTTACAACACAATAACGTAAGTGACTAAAACGTAACATTTCAAATATAAGTGACTAAAATGTAACCTAAGGAAGATAAAAGTGACTATTTTAGTAGTTTACCCAAAACAATAAGGTAATTCAATTTCGTTATGATCATTATCAACTATTCTTTTTCATATAATGCAAATTTTTATTATAATCATTTGATGACTTAAGTGTTTAATCATTTCAGTTGAAAGAAAGTAAAAAAAAAAAAAAAAAAAAAAAAAAAAAGGGCAGTTGTTACAGAAAATTAATGTAGGCTTTTCTTGTGACTTGGTTTTATTTATGTATGGAACTGAGAAGCTAGCAATGGGAAGGCTGAACATGAGCAGGGTTTAGGGTAAAAGAAAATGTGAATAAAGGCAATTACAAGGCATGGGCAACAGGAGCCATGGTGCCTAGCGCATGCTAGACAAACCATGGACCCACCAATCTCCACACCACATGCCCAACATTGTATGATCAATTTCTATGCGTCTTCTGGGGATTTTCAATATTGGTCTTACTCTTATCTTCCATCGTGTTTGGTTGCCGAGAAAATCTAATAATGCATCAATAGTAATATATTAATCCAGTCGAGAAAAAGAGCCCATTTTCATTCCCAAATTTCTTTTTGTTCATTATTTTCATCCCATTAGTGTTATGATGGTAGCATGTTATAGTTATTCATGTTATAGTTATGTTGTAGGGTTGGGCAGACCAACCCCTATCGTACCAAGGATATCGATTATGAAAAAGGCTGTTAAACCAAGCCTTTTTGCGTTATTTTTTGCTTAGCCTGCTGCATTAACAAGGATATTTTAGCCTCTATATGTAAAAAATACCATATTTTCCTACAGGGTTGCATATTAAATTACTAATACCTCCTTTGATTACATATTATTTGTGTGATTGAGTCAGGATCGCAAGTTAATACCAACTCAGTTAAAGAATTTACTAAAATAACTTTACATATTTTAAATAAGTTATGACGATGGTATTTTTCCTTTTTTTTTATTAAAAAAATAATAATAAAATTTACAAATGTTGATATTTGAACCTATGACACCAACATCTATAAATTTTTTTACCATTCCAACCAAAGCTTTATTTTAATATTTATATACATTTCAATGTTATTATACAAATTATTTCACCGACATTGTTTGTATATATTGATAATGTCGTTGATTAAATTGGTGTCACAAGTCAACTCTATACAAACTCAAGAAAAATGAAAATATCATGATAAACAATTGAAGCTCATTTAATATTTTTAATTTGATGTATTTACCTACTTAAATTTCTATATACTCACAATTAAAATTTTTTATTTTAATTCCATACATATTGCATATGTGTTATTGTTAAGCATTATCTTTTTTTATTTATTATATGTTATTTTTAAACGCTCACATGTACTCTAAATACGTGATTTCCACAAACAAATGCATATGATAAAAATTATATATATATTTTTGTAACAGTCGAACTGTGCTGTTGTCAAAGACAAACAGAATAGCAAAACAAAATTCAAAATTCCAGCAGCTTAACAGTCGCAAACCAACAATTACAGCAACAAGAAACAACAATACCGCAATCTCACCACCAAGCTTCAAACATATTCTCCCTATTAACGCCAGCAATCGCCAATGCAACAGCCATTTCATTGCCTTTTCAATCAGCCACCGATAATACTACTTTTCCCGCCTTTAACAAGTCTCTATCGATGCTAGCAAACATTGCTTGAAGAGACCAAGGTCTCATTGCCTTAATCGCACTTGCCTTTGCCTCATCCACATCATAAGCAGTCACCAAACCCGAAAATAAAGCTCTTGCAACTCCCTTCTTATCTCGCAATACCCCAAAGTTCAATATTCATCTTTTTAAACTCCTTCAATTCCGACTCTATCAATTTCCTATGTTCGCTTTTCTCATCAATCTCCTTAATTTTGTCTTTGCAATCAATTATTCTCTTCTCCAATATACTGCCATCTTCAATATTCCACTTCTTAAGAACTCCCTTCAATTTACATAATTTACCAGCCATAATCCCACCTAAACACCCCATTCCCAACCATTCTATTTCGATTAAATTCCTACAGTCCTCCTTTTTGAGCCAAGCATTAACAAACTTGAATGGCCTTGGACCCCAATCAAAAAATTCGTTAACCAACAGAACTGGGATATGATCCGATATTGATCTATAAAGGTCATCCTGTTGAAAATCCTTCAAATGTACCATCCACTCTTCCACTATTAAGAATCTGTCAAGTCTGCTACGATTACTATCTGGACCAATCCAAGTGAATTTTTTCCCTACCAACTACAAATCGACCAGTTTACTTTTATAAATAAAATTTCCAAACTCTTTTGATCCCTTCTCAATACTCGAACAATTAATTCTTTCATTTCTATTCTTTACCACATTGAAAACCCCTCCTATATAATCCAAGCTTTACTAAATAAACTCCTCAATCCAATTATCTCTTCCAACAACATTTTCTGTTCCGAAAGGATGTTGAGGGTATATACATTAATCAAAGTTGCCTCTTTCCCCTCTAGTACCCCTTTTCCTTCAACTACAAATAATCTCTTCCCATAATGCTCAACTCTGCCCAAAAAATCCCCTTATCCCATAACGTTAACAACCCTCCAGATCAATCAAATGCAGCAGCAAAAATAAAACTGAAATTGTCATCCCCCCAAATTTTTCTAACTAAATCTACAGACACAAATTCTAGCTTAGTTTCTTGAATAAAACAAACATTAACTCTATGCATTTTCACCAGTCTATTAGCAACTTCGATTTTGGCCCTCGAACCCAGCCCTTCTAACATCCATGTTACTAAACGCATATCTCCAATCCAATCGAAAAAATAAAATTTAAATTGACAAAACTGAATTCTCACCAGAATCACAAAACGCCAGCTCACTGCCTTTGAAACCCTCCTATTGCTTTCCTTCTGACCTCATAAGCTCTTCAATAATCAACTCTTCGTCACCTTGCACACTGAATCCCAACCTTTTCCCCACCTCCCAAGTCCTCATTGCTTCTTTGAGAATAACTTTCCTTCTGTTACTAATGTTAGAATCTGACAGCGACAAATTTGCAATATTTTCTACACCCATAGAATCCCCCATTCCTTTCAATTTTTTTGCTCCCTTGTCCCTCTTTTGTTTCTCCTTTGAAGTAAACAATGAGTCTTAGATCTCTCGCATAGATCGGATTCTCTTGTTCAGAACCTTCTTGATTTTTATTTTCTAAAACGATGAAAATCCACCTCTAATTCGACTAATGCAAAATGATCCCTTTGACCCTATGAATATGAAAGGTTGGATGAAACTTTGTTGAGTTTTGGGCTCTCAATATTATTTGGACTATTGAACTTCGGACTATCAACAATATTTGGACCCTGCAAAGCTAACTCATTAAAGCCCAAATCATTTCCACCCAATGCTTTAGGATCACCCTCCAACTCTTGACCCGTCCCCAATGCCAATACCAAACCCATGTTGTTCAAATCTTTCATGCCCCTATTAGACATATCCCTACTTGCCACTCTTAATACAGAGACATTCAACACGTTACAAACAGATTCTTCTTCCACATTAATTGCTTCTGCTGACAAACCCTGTCTCCCATTATCATTTCCTACATTCTTGAGGCTGTTCTCAATAACTCCTTCAATTTCGATGTTTCATCTTTCCTTCGATGACATATCCATTTCCGAACCGTTTGCTGACTTCACTTCAGACGAAGCTACTTCTTCTTCTCTCCCCTTATGATCCTCACCTCTGGTATGATTTTCATTTGGTTTTTCCACCAAACCTATTTCCTTAATATGGATTGGAAAAAACTCGCTGCCAACCTCCAACATAATCACTTCATCGAGCGTGTGTTCTTGCTTCATGAAAATCAACATATCCATCTTTTCAAAAAATTTCGCCATTGTTAAGTTATCACCCATCGCAATAATCTCACCCCATAAATCAACTACCCTTTTGAATGTTTGGTAATTCCAACAATGGAGAGGAATCCCATCCACTTCAATCCAAGCTGCCCTTTCCGAGACTTTAAAATTCTCCGACCAAGGTTCAATATTGATGAAGAATTCTTTCAGATATGCCCAGTCTCTTTGCTTTAAAATCTCCATCAGCTCATCGTCTGGAACCTCAATAAGGAAATATCTACCCTTTATTCTCTTAACAATTAATTCTCCAAGGCCTAATTTAGCAATTCTATCAGATAAGCTATAAGCATTGCAAAAAGACGCAGTCTCTCCAATCAAACAATGTTGAAGCTTCCATAACTGTTCATTCTCGACATGTCCTTCTACAACTTTAATATTTTTCCTCTCTGTTCCATCTACTTCAACAGCCCTATGCCTTCCATTTATCATACTGGCATTCAAGTTTTTCCTTCCCTCCTCCGAAAACTCCCTCCCTCTCGACTGCATCACCTTCACTCGACGAAAATCTTTTTTAGCTTCAACTTTTTTCCACACTCTCCTGTTGCCACTAAATCTAGCCATTTTCACCCTGATCTTTTTTCCTAACAACACAAAACCATCAAGTCTTGAAATTGCCCTTTAAGCACCTTCCAAATTAGCGAACCTCACAAAACCGAATCTCTTTCCCTCCATACTTCTCTTAACTGTAATAAACGCATACAAGACATTCCCATGAAATCGGAACAACGCCCATAGTCTTTTCCAGTGCATGCTGTCAGAAATATTGTATCCAATACATTCCCATGAAGTGCTAAAGGATTATGGGTGGTGTTTATATTATTAATATAAAAACTTAACTTTTATATAAGTATCAAAACTGTTTAGAATAATATGAAGAATAATTAGTATAAATTTAAACTTACAATTAAAAATCTAGTAAAAATAATATCTATTCAATATAACAAAAAAAAAATCCTCCTTTTGCTTAAAGTGAATCATGAGTCACTAAAAATATATTATATGTTCTCTTTTTGATAAAATGTCTAAACTAACTATAGCCCCTCTTTGACTCTTAAGTAAGAAGATAATGCACTTCAACACACTCGAACCCATATCCTCATGCACTAACGACAATGCCGGTGCCAATCGAAGTAAAATTCAATCAACAGTGTTTGTATTATTTTGAATGTGTTATTTTAAGTTTTTCAAATTTAAATTATTCTTTTATAAATATAAGTTATAATATAGTATTTTGAATTTATAGTGTTAAAAGCAATTAATTAATTAATTAGTAAACATGAGTAAAATTTCATGATTAAAGTTTTTTTAATAATGAAATTTTAGTCGAATTTAGAATTTGATCTATTTAATATTATCATTAAATTTAGGTTGGTCTCAACTCTCAAGTTAGAGTATTGTTAATGTTGATCAAAATTAATACGACTCAGAACCCAAATTACATTTGAGGTGGTGAACACTTTAATAATCAGGTTAATACGGGATTTGATGTAATAGGCATTGTAATAGTGGCGAATTTTGGATTTTTAAGTTGTGAAATTAATTCCAACAGTTCAGGTTCGCAAAGCTTATAGGTATATCTATATACATGTATATATATTTATAATAGTAAATACTGATAATTTGAATGCAATTTTTCGAGCAAGAAATGGAGAGAACTTCACTCATTTCACAACTATTTTTCTTTTTACAAAAATATGTCTTCATTATGCATCAAACGATATAATAATAAGCGATAAAAGCCTCTTCATCATCATCGTAATCTCTTCATTTCTTCCCCTTCATTTAGAAAATAAGCATATTCCAATATCACAATCTGAACTCGAATTTAAGAACTCGTTCAACTTATTCCCTTCTTCTCTACTACTATTCTGCAATAACAGCAATGCCATGTCTGAGTTATTACTATTACTATTATTATTATTATTAATGGCGTCAAAGCTTGAAACTCCTTCACCCTCAAATCTATCTTCTTGGCTCAGCTGAGAAGCAACAAACTTATCAAGTGCTCTCCAATCAGTCAATTTCTTGCTATTGTTCAGCTCTTCATCATCTTCTTCTTCATGTTTAGTCTTCTCTGATATGGAGCTCGGCCTCTTTATTAATGGCAGTGATGGGCTTTCCAGCTGAGGAAGCTCTACAAACTGATCATCCGAGTGACCTACAAAGTTGGAATAATTATCTGCTTCTTTCTTACAAAGGAGATTTTGGGATAAAAAGTTCTGCCTGGAGATGTAATCGATTGGATCGACCACTGAACTCATGCCACTTGCTTCATCATAGAAATAGCTCGACTCCCATACTTGCATGTTCTTGGTTTGACCAGTGGTTCTCTTCTTAAAAGCTCTACAAACCACCCATCCTTCCTCCTGCAAAAAAAGGCTTTAAAAACTAATCAAACAATAGCATATGACATATGAAAACTATAGAAGGAGAAATGGAATTTTGCGTAACCCATCATGTAGTCAAAGTGACATGAATAAGGGTTGAGATAAAGAGCCCATGCCAGAAAAGGAATAGGGCCGGGATCGAAAAGCATACTAACTTTTTTTTTGACTTTTTTTTTTGGTCGAATCTTTTTTTGACTTTGAGATGGTGGACATGACATGAAGATGAAGAAGAAATATATGCTTTTTTTTCATTTAATAACAACTATGTTAGACAAAGAATGGAATAATTTAATTAAGGATGATAATATATGTGTGTGTGGGCTTGCCTGCGGAGAAGCATGATCATCGGATTCGAGTCTGTATTCATGCATGATCCAGTCAGATTTCTGGCCATGAGGAGCTCGTCCTTTGTAGAAAACAAGAGTCTTCCTCATGCCGATCAGCTTTGATTTATCATACACTGCTTTGTCTCGCCCTGTTGCTTTCCAGAAACCAGCCATGGTTGCTCTGTTAGTTCTTGTCCCTGTTGGATACTTCTTATCCTTGTGGCTGAAGAAATACCACTCGTTTTGCTCCTCACATCCTATTTGACATCTCTCTGTTCATTATCAACATACATTAATCAGCTCTTATGCATATACAGCTATACACACGTATACAACTGAACTGATCCATGTCTAGGGTTTTTAAGTTCTCATGCAAAAATAAAACCCAGACTGTGGATCTAGATCAGCAAAATTAAAGAAACCCTAAAAGATTATCAAAACCAAAAAGGAGAAAGAAAGAAGGTGTTTGGTGGTGATTTATATGTATATATATAAATACCTTTAAGATCCCATGGTTCGATTCTATAGAGATCGATTTCTCTGATAACATCAAGATCAATCTTCTGTGATGCAACTTTCTTCCTCAGATAATATCCAACAAGCTCCTCGTCCGTCGGGTGGAACCGGAATCCAGGTGGGACACATGACTCCGTTGACTCCGTCATAACTCTTGTCGCTGCTGCATCAAGTTCACCAACACTACTACTATTAGCATTACCCACTCCTCGAGCCCTCTTACTTCATCATCTCTAAATTATAACCAATAAATCTAACTTAAATAAGAGAACAGGAGAAAAAGAAAAAAGACTTAAAAGTTAAAAGGGTAAATGAAAAAAAAAGCTAAAAGAGATAATGAATTATTTCCTATTGAAAAGGTGACCAATGCTATAAATAACAATCAAGTATATAACTTGGGTTAATTCATATATACTATTCCTTTTTGTATTCCAAATTGCTATTTTTATATATAAAAAGAAAAAGCATTATAGCTAGGTAGCTCATTTGGTAATAAGCAGCACTCACCCACAATGTTGTTCAGTTTCTCTTATGACAGAAACTTAAAAGCGAAAACCAATTATTTCATATATAAAAGAAGAAGAAGAAGAAGAAGAAGAAGAAGAAGAAGAAGAAGAGATGAAAGGGAAAAAGGGTAAAAACAAAGAATGATTAGAATTAAAAAAAAAAAAATGGAACATAGTCCCCCCCTCTAGGAAACAGACAACTAGAGGTTTGAGGTAATGATGATGTCTTGTGTAGTTGTGCTGGTGAATGGTAGAAATGATGCATCAAGAACGGGGTTTCCATTACTAAACTATTATAACAACTGCTACTATATATATATATTTATATATATATGTAAACAAATTACATTCTTCATTTAAAAAAGAATAACTATACTATAAAGACATTTGAGTTTGGGATTGTAAAAAGAGTAATATAATAAAATTTAAAGTCACTTTAAAATTAAGGGGAATTTTAAATTTTAAATTTATTTATATGTTTTTTTTATACTGATCACAATTAAGCATGCGTTTGTTTGTTTGTTTGTAAGATAAATTTTAAAAAAGAAAACAAAAAAGGATGTTTGTTTTTTCCTTGGAAAGCAAAAAGAGAGAGAGACACCATTTCCATATGGATCAAAGGCCTGACATCTTCTGATAAGCACTATAGAAAAAGAAAACGAAAAAGAAATTAGAAAAGCAGTGTTGATGAGGAACTTGCTGAAGCTGTGTCTGATCGCCAATGAAGCGGAGCCGGTCCACTTTGTCTGCTTGTCCAGAATATCCATAGCACCTCTGACCAGTGACTTCTTTTATGTGATAGGTTGATGATATACTATTGCTACAAGAGAGAAAATCAAAATGCAAACCCGAACAAAATTTTTTCAGGGTTTGGCTTTCTATTCTCGAATAGCTATACTTTCCAAAACGTTCACTTAATCAATAAAAAAAACGACTTTTAACCTTAATTCAGAATTTGGCAATAAGGTCATGTTTTCACATCATAAGCGAGGTGAGAGTCAAGATCGGGTAAGATTTTTTTGTCAGCAAGTTGCAAGCTGCTAGAGAGAGACCTAGAGTGAAAAGGAGATGGAGTCCAACTCAGGGTTTTTCTAGATTAAATCATCAGTTTAAGAAAAATTGCCGGTTAGTGTTAGAATGCGCAGAAGACAAAAGAAATGAACGTTCTAACAATTTGTTTACCAAATTTCAGTCTTATATATTATATGGAATAAGGTGGCTTTCTTTGACCAAACAAAAATTATGTGAAAAATAGAGAGATTAACCGGACTGTGACATCCAAACTTGTAATCTAGGGAAGCAGCGATGTGCTGCCTTATAGAAAGAGAGAGAGAGAATAAAAAAATAAAAAAAAACAGGCTGATATATGCAAAAGAAGGTAGAAAAGAATAAATTATTGAATGGAAACAAAGATGATTTTGCATGCAAATGCAAAGAAGCTTACCCGGTGATACGAACAATGAAGTAGTAGCTGTTGAGATAAGAAGACGAAAAGGAGAAGTATGAAGAAGAAGATGTGAAAAGGGACAGAGAATTAAAGAATAGAAGGGGAAGCGAATCTAAAAGGGGAGAAGGGATAGGGGAGGACCGCTCGATTGCGCATGGTTGATGCCTGTCCCCACTGCCCTTACGTCAAAGCTTTCTATACTATTTTCTATACTACCTATCACTCTTTTTTTATTTTCTTTTTTTTTTTTTGCCTTTTACATATCTCGACGCTTTCACGACAAGTCAATCTATATACCACTTCTCTTTTTTTATTTATTTACTATTTTTAATTAAAGCATATTTTAAGTTGATTTTATGATTTATAAAAATTAATTTTTTTGGAGTCTAAATTTATCATTTTAATAATATTATTTTTAATATTCGAATTTTTATCCTTCTATTAAAAATACTACTTTATTACCATTTTTTAATATGATTTTTATTTTTATTTTTACACAATATCTCCTATCTATAATCTCTCGTCAATTTATAAATAAAAAGATAATGTATTTTAATGTATTTGATAATACAATTTAATGTATTTAAATTTACGTCTTCTTACATTAACAATAATATTCTTATAATTGAAATAAAACTTATTTATTAATTATACATCCTGTAAATTTTAAGAAAAATAATAACGTCTCGTATTCATTCTCGGATGAGACTAATCCTAAGCTTAGCATAATAAATAGAATGTTTGTTTTTTTATATACAAAGTCACTGCACTTTTCGTTTTAAATTATATTTATTGAAAAAAATAGTATTCTTTACTGATACAGTTGCCACGTTGGTATACATTTTCGACAACCTCGGCCACGTGTTGCCGACCAAGAATCTTTCCACTCTGTCACTCACTGATTCACTAATAAGACAATTTATAAATATTAACTCTTCTTTTTACAGGAGCGATTATATAAAACTATAATTTCACATTATTCTTATCTATTTTTAATAGGTGAATGACAAGTAATATTTTTTTTTTGATTTTCCGCTTTTTATGCTTGAAAAAATTCAAATTCAACTAAAAATGCAAAAAATCGGGAGGAAAAGTCTGATTTGTCATTCTCTTATTGAAAAGGGATAGGGACGACGTGGAATCACAGTTTCATATAATCTCTTCTCCTTCTCTTTAATACGTATTTGAATTTGAGTTTTTTTATGAGATAATTGTATTATTTTTATTTAATATGGTAATTATATTTAATAAAAGTTATATATTTTGATATCTATTAATTTTTTAATATTTAATTAGTGTTTTAGAATTGATTTAATGAAAATTCATAATTACCTAATAATATTAACACTTAACTATCATCAAATCAACTCTAATATCATATTTAAATTACATCTGTTGTATTGTATTTGACAAATTAAACATTAAATTAAATAAATTCATAATTAACACTAAATTTATTCTTTTAACAAAATTATGAAAATTTTAAACATAATAATATTAGCAATTGACTTTCATGAGATCAATCTTAAATCCCAAATTAAACACTAAAAATTAACATTATTACCTTTGAGGATAAAAATATATAACTTTTATCGAATACATGTACCTAATTGAACCAAAAATAATACAAGTACCACACTAGAAGAGAGTATCAAACTCGGGTACCAAATGATATCATTTGAACTTGAATTTTCTTCTTAAGAGTGCAATATTTCTTATCATTGTACTCAATACTTTTTTTTATTATTAAATAGATTAATACATTTTTTGGGCCTGAATGTACAATTGTTCTTGCATTGAGTTTAATTTTTTTCTCCAAATTAGCCCCTGAACTAGACAAATATTATTCTAACATCCAATCCTGAATTGTTTTTTAGTTCAAATTAATCCTCAAGGCTTGAACTTCTTTTTTATCTAACTTTTTTAGAGAAACTATTAGAGATATAAATCCTGATATAAAAATAATTACAAAATTTAAGTATTAATAACTTAGATAAAAAGAAATTCAAACCCACCTTATTAGCCACAATTGTTGACCAATATATGATGGTATATATTCCTATCGTAATCCGAATGATAGGGCTGATGCATGCCCCAACAGGCGAGATCTGTGATATCTGTGTTGATGATCAATTTAAACGAGCAATGCCGGCCTAGATAAAAATGCAAGGACGCGCGGGGGATTATATGGTTTGAAATTTTGGTTCTCATTTATTTTATGCAAATATCATAGAGTAATTCGGAATCAAGCATGTCGCACGTTCATGCTAAATTTGGATACCAATTATTTGGCTTGGACCAATACAACGTTACTTTTCTTTACCATATAATTTCATGCAAATCTCTGAATAATTCAAAAACATGCCAAACTTTTGTACACAAAAAAAAAAAAAAAAAAAAAAAAAAAAAAAAAACAGGAAAAGAAACGTTGAGTGCAAAAATTGAGTTACAGTCTTACAACAATCCAAATTCGCTTTCACAATTTAGTGTGAGAAGAAAAAAAACTATAAAAAGGTAACATAATTGAACTGCATAAATTAATATCGTAAATTAGTCTATGTTAGAAAAATATCGTTGAGTCTTGATTGCTCAAGTTCGAAAATCATCATGTGCAATTATACGTGAGAGTTTTAAAAACCCACCATGTGTTAATGTTGTATGTGAGTTTTAGTCTGAATTAGTAAGCTTTTGTCTAGATTTTTCTAGTTCTTAATTTATTTGTGCTATAATAGTCTAATTCTATAGATTCGGGATCTATATTTGAATTTGTATTTTGGTTGTACAATTAGTGTACACTTCTCAAAAAAAAAATTATTAAATGAGTTTTATAGCTAATTATTTATCTCTTTGAAAAGTACTCGTAGACAGGAGATGAGCCAACGATAAATACATTGATTTCAACCAAAAAAATTACTGCACAAATTAATTTAATTAATCTAAATCATCACCTTTAAAAGGAGCTTTCTATAATATAGTCTTGAACTCTATGATCACATGTATACTTTAAACATATATATATATATATATAACTCAAATCTTGTTAAAGATTATACATATATATCCATCAATGACTAAAGCAAATGCTTGGATGCATATCTTAATTTGTTTGAGTCATGATTTCTAAACAAATGGTATAATATAATATTATGGCCAAGAACATGGATACTATGGGGAGAGGAAGTGGATGCATTGTCCACGTATGACGGTGGTGGGTCGGCGGTGGGTCTCCAATCATGCGGCGGACCGCATCATTGAACTCATTAAACCCTCATTGTGGACCCACAGCCACCACCTAGCTGGGGCGGTGAAGCCGAAAACCCATCTCGATCTTCTTTTCATAGTTTAACACAACGATAGATATATAAGCAATTTTAAATAATACTTGGCTAACATATGAAAATAAAATAAAATGTGAAGATAAGAGTTAGCGTAACCAGCCAAAGTATATCTTTGGGGGGTCCTATAAGGATCTTAAATCCTTTTTTTCCTGACATAGACAACCCTCCAAACTCCTTGTTTTTTCTTTTCCTTTTTCCCTTTTTTTTTTCTTCTCAAGAACACTGCCTTACCTTAAGATATATAAAACAATCTCATGACCTACGCTTATATCTCGACATTCTTCCACTTATACTCCTAAGGTGTGAAACACAAGCTTCTTTCAAGGGACTACCACCATGATTGCACCTCTTTGTAGGCATTAATTTCATAACATTCGAATTCACAAAGAAATAAAAATACAAATTCTTCTGGACAATATATTTTAAAAATTTATCAGTAAAATGTCATTCTATGAGATGATAATTGACCATCATGTGATATAGAGAGTAGTGGCTAATTTATATTGAAAAGCATGTGAATGATTTGATGAAAACAACACCCGAACAAACACTTTCTTCTCTCAAATGGTTTGCAAAATATTGCAGTAAAACCAGGGTTTTTAATATATCAGAATCATTGTGAAAGAATAGTAGTGATGAAGGTTTTAACTTTTCTTATCCTTTTAGGTATGTGTATATGTCAGTGAAAGAACAGTAACACCGAGAGACAAAACAGGCTTTAGGGAAAACAAGGAGTTTTTCAGTTTCACAAAGGGACATATGTGTCTGATGTTGATTAGTTGGTCGCCTGTAATGGATAGGCCATTCATTAGACCACGTTTCTCAACAGGGAGAGCTCTCAAATATGTAGAGATGGGCCATTTTGATTGGCAATGGGTGACAAATTGATAATGCCATAACAAGGGAAGGGGGGGGGTCCTGGTGGTTTACAATGGGGAATTGGGCTCCTCACTTTATACATATTCTTTGCCCCATATGAGGGGTCCAATTCGCATCGATTATAACACGATGGAAATTGACTTGTTAGATCTCTTTGTTTAGCTCATGTTGCGCAGACAAACCTTTTTTGCTCTTTTTTTCTTCTAGATTCTACAATTTGTGATTCATTATAATTATATTACGTTTTTTTTCCCCTTTGTCAAAAAGGTTTGATTCTTTTTGTTGATACCTTTTATTTTTCCATTTTAATAAGCTTTTGATAATACCCCAAACACACACACACTCACACATACAATATGATTACAACACATGGTTTTTACAAGATTACATGTTTACACAAGTTGTTATTATTTAAATAACTTAGTTTTTCTAATAAAAAAACATATTTACATACAGTCTTTAAACTAATTAACACGTTTCAAGTGCATTAAACTTAATGGTAAGTGATTAAAGACAATGGTTAAGATAAGGTAATAGGGTTTTTTTGGTTTAAATTAATGGAGCCATCATTGAAATAATTAAAAAGCAAAGGCAATTAATATTATGGACATTGTGATGACCTTTCCATAAGTCCACTATCAGAGCTTTAGGCTCATTTCAAATCGTAAGAGACCAATATGGACTCATCACTGGATAGCACAATTAAATGATTACACTTTGATGGTTTGTTTTTGTCCACATTAGTTGCTATTATTATTTCACGATTGATGAGCCTCTTTGAGTTGAGTTTTTTTCTAGTGTGAAAATGCGAAATTTTAGAGTATAGTTTTTGGGCTTCTTAATTTTTTTTAAGGAGTAAACCCATGAAAAAGTTCCCAAATTGAGCCCAAATTAGGCCTAAAATATGCCCATAAAAAAACTTGTTCTAAAACAGGCCCAAGAAACATTTTTAATTGAGTTAATGGTATGGCTATGGGCATTGGCCACTAAGAAACTTCATAGTTCGTTTTCCATCTCTGTCTCTCTTTCTTCCTTAATTATTGAGGAAATCCACCGATCAAAGTTGTTCAAATCGTGGGTGAAAGTTTTGAGAAACTAAAATGGCGTCCACGTTCAGCGGCGATGAAACTGCTCCATTCTTTGGCTTCCTTGGGGCCGCTGCTGCTCTCGTTTTCTCCTGTAAAAAACATGAGCCCTTTTCAACTCCAAAAGTTTTGCCGTTTTTGATCGGTGTTAATATCCGTATCCAATTGGTTTTCGGTTTTTTTTTTTCAGGTATGGGAGCGGCGTACGGAACGGCCAAGAGCGGTGTCGGGGTGGCGTCGATGGGAGTGATGAGGCCAGAGCTGGTAATGAAATCGATCGTCCCGGTTGTTATGGCTGGTGTTTTAGGTATTTATGGGTTGATTATTGCGGTTATTATAAGCACCGGGATTAACCCAAAGGCCAAATCTTACTACCTTTTCGATGGCTATGCTCATCTTTCCTCTGGTCTCGCTTGTGGCCTAGCTGGTCTCTCTGCTGGCATGGCTATTGGAATCGTCGGCGATGCTGGCGTTAGGTATTCTTATCTAATCTGATTGTAATTACCTTTTTTTATTATTATGCTATTTTCCCTTTTCATCTCTTTAAAGTTGAAATATTGTTTGCAGAATTCAAAAATTTTTTTACCTGATTCTAGTAATAAAAGCAATTGAACTTAGGGCATGCTAAAATCTGTGATTTCAGAAATGTAGTCTTAGAAGTCATTTTGGTGAAGTTTTAGCTTTTAGATTTGGCTTGCAACTGCTCGCACCCAAGTATTGTCAAAAGGCATTTCGAAGTACGGGCTTAAGTTTCTACATGTATATACATATATATTATATAGTTTCCCAATCTGGGTAGATCTGGTAAAAGTATCATAGAGGCTCTTGTACTGAGAGTCAGATTGCATTTTGGCCCCTTTACTCAAAGAATTGGACAAATTAGTCTCTATATGTTAGATCAAAGAGCAAACTGATCTTTTTGTCAACATTAGAAATAGATGAAATTTTTAATAGAAAGGACCAGATTGCTGTTTGATCTAATGTACTGAGGCTAATTTGCCCATTTTCCAAGTAAAAGGGGCAAAATACAATCTGATTCCTAGTATCATACTTTTACCAAGTATATGCTCATAGTTCCCAATGTGGGGTTGGTGTGCTACATTAATATTTGTCTCATGATACCTGTGAGCCATATAGTTGGCTTTTAGAAAGAGGAAAAAAGAAATCTCTTTTACAAGTCTCGTGAGAAGTTTGGAATAGTTGCCAATGGATATAGCTTTCTGGTATTTTCTTGTATTGCATCCAATTTTTGGCCGATAGTCATTGTTGTTTTCTCTCGGTTACTTGTATATATAAATTATGGCAAGTATGAGAATGCACGAAGTTTGATTTAGCTCGTCTGTGAATTTATTTGCAGAGCCAATGCCCAACAACCAAAGCTTTTTGTCGGAATGATTCTTATTCTCATTTTTGCGGAGGCTTTGGCTCTGTATGGACTCATCGTTGGCATCATCCTCTCTTCTCGAGCTGGCCAATCCCGAGCAGAATAGAGTTCAAGGTTCTGAGACTTGGGTTGTTGCTAGTTGTTGTCACTCTGTTGTCTCTTCTCCAATAGCGTGCACCGTGAAACATTTTTCCAGAAGTTAGTGAATCCATTAATGAATTTCTTGGAAGTGGTTTATGCTGTTTGTATGGTTGAGAAGATAGGTATAAGTTGAAATAAACCTTGTTTTGCATTTTCTTTTTTAATCTATGCCTTTAGGCTGTAATTTACATGTAAGTTGAATTTAATGTAAGATTGCTCCACTTTGTTCAGTTCATCATAAGCCTAATCAGATGGTTTTAACTTTTTTATGTATATTAGATAGACAATATGTGCATCCATTTGAAAATTGGATGACTAATGACACTTTCCACCTTATTTTAATTGAAGACGACTTTGGTGGATTATGTGTGTTGGTGCAATTTTTTCATATCTTGATTGAATTAATTTTTTCCATGTCAGACATATTTTATATAGTGTTGGTGTGATATTTTTTCTATTTTGGTACTTGAATTCTGTCTTATTTTTCATAATCGTACTATTGTTTTCTGTCTTATCTCAAATGTCTCATTTCATCTAAAAAATTATTGGTGTCTAATGAGAATGCTACATAATAATTTCGATACCAATAATATAAAAAGGAAAAAGGTTTCTGAAGTGAAAAAAGAGTATGGTTTAAGAACTAAATTACAACTTAAATCATAAGCATATAATTAGTTTGATTTAAATATTGTGATAATGTGCATGATGAGTTTAAAAACTCACACATGTAATTACACACATTGAACTTGTTATAAAATTATAATAAAATATATCATAATTCGACCTGTTCTGATAACCCGGAATCTGACTTAGAAAAACCCCTTTTATATACATTTCTAAAGACCCTCTTTAGGGGTATGCTCTCCACACACACTTCTTTTTCACCAGAAAATCTTCTTTCTCCCTGCTCTAATCATCTGTATCCCCAATTTAGTTACAATCTAAATCATGCACCAACAAACCTGAATATCAAAAAACCCGAAGCTTTAGTCTTTGTTAACAATGTCAAGACAATTGGATATATTTATTTTATGAAAACAACAATCACAAAACAAGCTTGTAGTCTTGAGTAGAAGATGGCTACCAAATGCGGACAAAGACCCCTCCAGGTGTGAACGGAGGCACCAAGGCTCAAGGAGGCCCTTTAAAGCACAATAGTCTCAGAACAAGCTCGTAGGCTGAGTAAAATGTTTTAAAAGCTCTAAAATGCTTATAGCATTATATATATGTAGAATCTTTCAAAGACAACATGATTATACACTTATATTAATCATAAACAGTGAACCAAAGTGTATAAGCCTATAAATAACTTGTATTAATCATAATTAGTGCACCAAAGGGCATCAGCCTCCTTAGCTAAGGAGTCACCCTTCCCTTGAAATCTCTTACTGTATTTGTTAGGGTTTAGAGGCAGTGACAGATCCAAAAATACAACTTATGGGGGTAGGGGTGAAGTTAGAAATGCAATTTCAGCATTTTAATAGTTTATACCTTTATAAATGTCTAAAAGAGAGGGCAAAATGTAATTTTACTATTATTAATTTAAAATTTTATAAATTATAAAAGGTATAAATAAAAAAAAATTATTTTAGGGGTCAAGACCCCTGTCAGCCGTCCTAAACCCACCCCTACTTAGAGGTATTCGTCGAATATTTTAAATATTAAATATATTTTATGAAACAAAAATCACATATATATTTATATATATATATTTAACATCATATATAAGAAATGGATATAAAAGCTTTCTACTATTCTTGTTGCAGGAGCACGTTAATGAGTGTAAAGTTAAAAAAAAAAATTCTTTTTATAGTCTTACAACATCAATTGTAAATAATCATAACGTGATTTTAGTAAAATTATTGTTTTTTATGTTATATATTTCTTTTAGACTTTCATCATTTAGTTTTTATTTATTATTTTAATTTTTAATTTTTAAATTTATATATTTTAAAATTTTACAATAAAAAGGTTTTTTATTATTTTTTGGATTATGTATATATTATATATGATTTTTAATAGTTTTAATTAATATAATATATATTATTTAAAAAAATATTTTTTAATCAATATAATATATAATATCATAATAATGTTTTGTGTTGGAGTAGGCCTACTTGGGAGATTTGCAACTCCTATTTATAAATACGTATGTTTACCCAACTTATACATAAAATAAGTGTTCAGAATCATTGTATTTTCAACTTAAAATTGATTGGGAATACTTTTTTTTGCAAGTAAATAGTAGTTTAAAAGCACACCTAAATTTTTCATACTTAATTGCTTTATTAAAACATTCAATTTGTTCAATTACACTCTATAATGCAGTTGTTGGGAGAACAGTACAGGATGTGATTAGTAATTGAGTTTTTGGATATAATAAATATTTAGGGAAATGTTGGGCTTTTGATGCCAAACTGTAGAGAATTTTGGAGGGCCTTAAACTTGTTGAACGTGGAGGCTACGACAAGGTAATTATCCAATCAGATAGTTTAGCAGTTGTAAAAGTCATTCAAGGAAGTTTTACTATTCTTTCAAAGTCCTGTTTTGATAAGAAGGATACAACAACATTTTTTATCTCAAGAAGGTTAATAAATCCTACTTTACATTCCTAGAGAGCAAAATCAAATTGCAGATTGTTTAGCAAAGTTGACTTTAGTCAATAAAGAGGAGTTGCAAATTTTTTACTCTCCCCCAACAAAGAGTTTAGATTTTTTTTTTTGTTCGGATAGGTTAAGGGGATTGATCTCTTCTCAGAATACTCTCGTGTAATTTAAGTTAGTCCTTGTTTTGTTTTTTTTCACCAAAAAAAAATTCAATTTGTTTTATTAAAGGGTTATAGACATCACTTTTAATGTTATTACTTCTATTTATAGAACGTGGTACTGGTATTAGATAATAGAAATTACCTTTTAAAATATATTATATAAAATCTTAAAATATAAAAAAATAATATTTAATATATTTGTTACAACTTATATTTTACGAGATATCTAGATCCCTTCACCAAAACGATCTATTAACGTAAAAGCTTACGCCGGAACCACACTTGATTCCGAAGATTTTGGCGAGACATCCCCCCCACTAGCTACTTTCCCCAAGAGACCCCAAGTTGACATTCTCGCCAATATATCATATCCCCTAGGCCTAGACAATCTATAAAAGATATGTTAGGGAAACCCCTAAAGAAACCGATCAGTTCGCCCCATTCGCATCCTAAAAAAACTCATCACATCCAACAGATTTGGTCGGTCAAGTCCTTTAGCACCATAAGCTGACAGCCTATCATGGTGCCTAAGCTCATTCATCTCCTTCTCCCCTATAAATACCCCTTAACATCAATTAAAGAGAAAATGAGGTAAAAAACTATCTTTATCCGCTGAAAATCATGGTCACCTAGAATGGAAAGGTCGAGTGACTTTCTACAGTCCAAATCAAAATGAGCTTAAGGAGCGGGACGAAGCCAACATGGTGGAGGCCTATCACTCATCATATTTGCTACCTCAACAGTGGAATGACGGACACTCTCGTCCACTTCCCTTTGATCTCCTAGTGGATCACCAGGAAGAGGGAAACTATGGCAGCTCTGAGGAGGAAGGTAACTCCCGACCAATCATGCAACAATATCAAGAGTTGTTGGCACAAAATAGCGCAGCACACCTCAAGGTAAAAGAATGAGATATCACTCTAAGGTCGCAACGGCACCAACATAGGACAGCGCTTAAACCACCGCTTCGTCTAGTGGACAAAAGACAAAGCTATGGTAGGGTGCCACAATTATTGTCACCTGAAACATCTAAAAGGGGCATCACCCGCTCCCTTCTATCACTGCGTCCCTTTAAACATCCTGAAAACAAAAATCTTAGTAGAAACATAGGGATATTGAAAGCTCCACCGGTATTCGACCCTTGGAGGAGGGAATCCATAGTAGAACGGCTATATCACAATGATATAGGCCACCCCATTCCTTAGTCTAAGAGACACTATCAACCAAGACATAAGGAGAGGGTAATTGGAAAATTTTGTTGAAATAACAACGCACTACCCGTAAAAGAGGCAAGAAGGGGAATTTTTCCTCTCGCCCAAAGACCTGGAGGTTTGGGGATTAGAAAGTGTTGAGATTTTAATCAAGTTTTGCTTGCTTATTAAGGTTGGTCAGTTTTACACCTCAATAATTCCTTGCTTGACACAACCATTGTTCCTAAATATTGCAAGAATGAGAATTTCATGCCAGTGAAAAAGAAACCTTTTGACTTTTGGGGTTGAAAAAGCATTTTGCATGGAAGTGACTTGTTAGTTAGGGGGCTGGATTGGCAATTGGGGGAAATCCTTTTTTAGTAAATGGTTAAATAAAACATAAGTTTTAATTAAGTAGATCACAAGATGGAACAATTGATTTTTTAAAATATGTAATGCTTTCTTATAGATTCCAATGGAACATATATTCTTTTAAAAATATACTTGCTGATGATGTTTTAGAGGAAAAGGCCACCCCTAAGATCTGTGAGCTCAAAGGGTTTTTGGTAAAATTTCTCAAGCTTGTTGTATTACCAAATATATATCAACCATTAGCATATTTATATTTTTGTCATCCAACACCAAAACTTTTTAATTTATCCATTAATGTTATCAAATTTTATTATTTTAATAGACACTACGATAAATGGTGGATGAGATGAATTTTTCTTTAAATAATTTTCCACTTAATTAAAAAAGTGTGAGTAATTTCCATTCCTGCAGCATATTTGTTGTCAAGGGGCATCAATCTGCCTCTCGCATTCATATAAGTATTTTATGTCCGAGTAGATGACTTCACTCATGGGCTTAAACATTCAATGTTGGTTGAGAGAGGGAAATGAAGACAGATTCTTACTTTTAGATATCTAGTCAATTGCATGCCTTTTATTGAATGAACCATATTCATTCACTAATAGAATGAACCGTCGGAGAAAAATCTCATTCGAAAGCATTTAAAAATTCTCACTTTGACATGTTAGTGTTCTCATTCAAAAATTTTAAACATCAAGCATCGGATGACATGCAACAATGATAGGGATGGTTGGTTTCAGTGATAGTAAAAGGGAAGGATGGTTGGTTTTGGTGATAGTAAAATGGATGGTTTTGATGATAGTAAAATCTGTTGATGATGGGGATTGACATGTTAGTGCAAATGAGTATATTGGTTTGGTTATACTAAATCGGATTGTTATGGGATTAAGGAGGTCGATGGTGTTTGATCCTTTCTTTAGATTAGTTCAAGACAGAAGAAGATCAGAGTCTGTTTTTTTATGTAATTTTTTGCTAGAGTTCTGGTCACTCTCTAAGTACTCTCCGGTTGTGGAGACTTTCTCCGGGTATCCATTTCTAATCAAGAAACGGAAGTTTAGAAAATCAACTAGCAGGAAAGAAAATCAAAGTCAAACTAACAAATGCATATCACCACCCCGTACAAGTGACTTAAGAAACCAATTTTCATGAGCGACGAAATTGAAACTTTAAAGAATTAAATTACCAAAACACAAACACCAATAATTGAACGGTATATTAAGAAATTCTATGTAATATTTAAAGTTAAAAGAGTCTATAACATGTTACTTTTTCCTCTAAATGCTAAAAAAGAGTTGTGCTTTTTTTTTTTTTTTTTTTTTTAAATTTAAAGTTAAGCTTTTATGATTTTATTGTATTCAATTACATCCGTAACCACTGTTTTCTCAGATCATCATCTACCTAACTGTCCATCAGCGCTAGCATCTCCTTGGCTCATTCAACCAGTCTGATTATTAGCAGTTCCCTGATCCAATGAAATATTTTGAACACCGGCTACCAGCATATCTTGACCACCGGCTACCAGCATATCTTGACCAGACTTGGTCGGGAACTGAAAAGAAGGCTGCATTATCCAACGCATCCAATCCATCCGCTTCCTTACTTTGTCGCCCTGGAATGTAAATGCAAAGAAGATTTAGACACCAGAAACCACATCATTCTACTATTTTGGAGCTCAGCTATAATAGAACCATCAAGAAAGCATGAACAGTACAAGGCACTCTGTGTGTGTGTGTGTGTCTTAAAGATGGATCAGAGCAGCATATGTTTCATTACACTGATCAATCAATGAAAAAGCATAACCTAGGATTTCATTCTAGAACATACCTGCACTTCCACAACTGTTGAATTTTGCAGAGCATCTACTATAAGCTGAATATTAGCTGTCAAAAGTGAAACCTGAAAAGGAGAAGGCATAAACAAAAATGTTACCTTTGCACATATAGTTTCAAAAAGTTACTGCATGAGAAAAATCCTAAGCACATACAACGGCTTAAGATAAGCCAGCAATAAGCACACTCATAGGGAACTAATATATGTATTTTCTAATGATAACAGCATAGAGTTGCCACTAAGGAATAGCAGATGAGTCCAGTAGGCATTGATGATTGAAGTTATGAAATTTTAAGATGTTGCCGAAGACCCAAAATGCATCGCCATGAAAAAGCTCTGACAGGAACTATCACAATCACACAAATGAAATCAACTTCAAAATCCCTAAAGTCTGAACACTCACCTTTCTAAAGCCAGCAATCAATTTAATAGGAACCCAGCCCTGGTCATCCATGTTCTGCCGCAAGTATGTATCTTTAATTAGATTTTCATTACTGCAAAGAACAGAAAATTAGATGATTAGTAACATATTATACCAACAAATGGCCATTAAATTAAAGAAGTCACCCAAGTTAACACATAAACAGAGCGTTACCTGAAATAATAATCTATCTGATTCACTATCTTAGCATGCAACTGATGGTCTTGAGGCTCTTGAGGAGGGGGAAACATTGGCGGCATTGGTTGAATAAAAGGGACACCTCTAAATGACTCTGGATAAGGGGCTGGGACTAAATAAAACTGAGATGAAAATTCTGAAAGGAGGCCAAGATGTTAGCGCAAACTCAGATTACCACTCTTATTCAACCAAAAAAAAAAAAAAAAAAGAGAAAGAAAAGAACTAAAGCAAAAGTGCAGCTTACCCGGAAAGCCAAAAGGGGTGCCAAAAGGGCGAACATGTGGGGGAGCAAAAAGCGGTCCAGTATTAGCTGGCAAAGGTGGTGGTGGTGGATGCCTCATAAACCTGGGAGCAACTCTTGGCATCATATGACCATCCCTACTAATAAAATTTCGACCATTCCAATCTTGATTTCCATGGTCTTGATTGCGCCTTCCTCTGTAATTCAGATGGTGAGAACCATTTCCTCGTGGATGCGGACCATTGTTACGATGCCTAAATGAATTCCGTGGATGCTGCTGATCAGGAACACCACTATAAGGCAGAAATCCAGTTCTCTGTATATGGTCCCTAGAAGGGCTATTCAGAGGTGCTTCAACCATTGGACCTTGAGGTGGTGGCTGTGAAAGGCCACCATTGGATGCAGAGATATTACTATTTTGCTTCATTGACCTCTGGCGTGCAGGCATTGTATGGTTTGCAGTGGAATTTGAATTGAAGTTTGCATTGTTCCTGACTTGTTTCTGTGAAGAAGAGGATGATGATGCAGGTCTGCTCCCCTACAATTTTGGCAACATAGCAAAACATCAAGTCTAAGCAGCCACAAAATCCAAAATAAATAAATAAATAAAATGGGTCATATATAACATTGCATAAGCTAATCTCTAAACACTCCCTGTATTCATGCATAACATATGTTATTCAGATTGCTTCAAATGAAATATAACTCAAGAATTCAATACTCGCAGCATTCGCTGCTTTGCATTTAACCTCAATCTCTTGCTTATCAAACAGATAATACAAATTGTAAATATAATTGCATTTTTAACTCAGTTCAGTTAAATCAGTTAATTTCATCTATTTAACAGTTGGTATGAAAATACTTGAAACGGTAAGAAGTAAAATGGAATTAACAAAGAAGGCCTAGATATTTGAAAAAACAAACCTGAGAACCGGGGACAAAAGGAGAATATGATCCATCCGACGAAGCTCTGGACGAATCTGAAGGTGATTTGGAAGGAGCCCTAGCGGACTGAGGCAAGGGGGGCCACGCGCGAGCCCCCATAACGGACTCAGACTCAGACTCAGACGTGAGGTCAGAAGGTTTGTTCCAAGCCGGTCTCTTAGCAGCATTGCCATTGGGACCAACATTGCCATGCTCCGCCCCTTCCTCTTCGCCCATCGTGGTAACAGTTGGCTCAATCATAGCCGTTGATGGTGATGATGAAGAATACAACAAAGACGATAAAGGAACCGCCGCGATCGTCTCCAATTCTCCACGAACAACTTGATTCCGTTGCGAAGAAACCGGATTCGTGACAGGATGTGATTGGTTAGGGCTACTGGGAGAGTGATTAACAGCGGTCACCGCCGCGGAGGTATTGAAATTAGCCGTGTTAATATTTGCAGCCATATCAAACCCTAATTAAACAAAATTGTATTTTTTTTTTCCTTTCCCTTTTTTCCCCCGAGTCGTCAAGTTGAACGACCAAGAAAAACAATAGAAAACGGAGATCAAAATTGATTGAAAAAATAATAAAAATTCGTACGAGAAAAAAAAAGTGAAGAGTTAAAATTCAATGTTACGAAAATGCAAATCTTAAGATTTTCCCAAAAATAACCAAAATTAGGATTTAATGATCCGATCAGCGAAGAGAGACGACGATTAAAAAAATTAATAATAATAAAAGAAGAAGAAGAGCGAAGGAAACTCTGCTTCTCTCTTTCTGTTTTTTCTCTCTTCTAATCTCTTTTTTCTTTGAAAACTTGTTTATTTTCCACAAAGCTGCTTGCTTAAATAGTGGGGTTTTGTTACTTTTTTTATTTTACGATTTTGTTTTTGGTGAGAATTTGGGTAATTTTACCGCTGTAGAACTCCAATTAGGAATGGTTTTCCAAGTTTCGTTTATGCTGTAAGATTCAGTTATCTACTTCTACTACAACTATAACTATTAGTACTATTTTTTTCTTTCAGGTAATTAAGTTCTAATCCAATACAACTATGCCATGTAAGCATATTAATTAATTTATTGGTATTATTGTCCATCCATAATATATAATTAGTATGGTTCCCTCCCAGTTTATTATTTGTTTGTAATAAATTATAGAAAAAAAAAGTTAAATTTTAAAATATGCTCTAAATTTCTATACATTTTGTACATTTAAAATTTAATTCTTCTATTTTAATTTTTTAGGAATATGATTGTCTATTTTTCGGATTTAAAAATTCAATTCCAATTATTACCACTTTAAAAATTCTTTTAATAAATTTTCTAGTGTGACATTTTAAAATTTTTAAAAAAATTACTTATAGTCGTATGACTAGGGATGAACAAAACTCAATTCGATTCGAAAAATTCGAAATTTAAGTTTATCGAATCAAATTATTCGAGTCAACTGGAATAAGTATTTCGAGTTTCGTGTTCGAGTCGAGTTGAATTTTACGATTCAAATAACTCGAATAATTTGAATAATATATCGGTATAAATACTCTTTTGGTCCTTGTCAATTTTGAAAATGAGCAAATTAGTCTTTCTCAAAAAAAATTAAAATTCAAAATATTTATAAAAAATTATAAAATTTATATTTTTTTAAAATTATAATTTTTTTTAAAAAATTCTAAAGAATGTATAAAGAAAGTTAAATTTTCTAAAATATTAATTTCGGGACCTAAATAAGTTAATTAATTATTTGACTTGATTTAAATTTCATTTTACTCGACTCAATTAATAAAAATTCAATTAGAATTAGGATGATAAAATAAGACTCGTAAAATCGATTAACTCGAATTTTTTTCACTCTATTCTATCGAATGCTCACCCTTACATATGACAATAAAAAATAACATTGAAAATACTAATTAGAAATTTCCCTTAAAAACACTCATTCGAAATCGTCACGATAAAATAATATTTTTTTTGTTGGAATAGTTTTGTTGTGAAAATTTGATGTCATCATTTTTATTAAAATATTTAGATTAATTAACATTATAGAAGTAGAGGGACCAAATTATATCAAAAATTAAAGTATATAAATTAAATATCAAGTTTCAACGTAGTCTAATGACTAAAATTGAAATTTGATCATTGTTTTATAATATTAAAAAAATGTGACACAATACTAAAAGAAATGCGAAGCCGTGTCTCGGTCTCTAAGACATTTGAGACATTTAAATTATATATTATCACATAATGTTTTAATTGAAAAATTAAAGTTGTTAACTATTTGGACTAATTAATAAAATTATAAAAATATAAGATCAAATTATATTATAAATTAAAATATATAGATTAAATATCAAATGTAGACATATTAGAATGACTAAAACTAACATTTAACATTTTTTTGTAAAATGCAAAAATTAAAAAGGAAAAATGATTGATGTGCCACGTTTCAACACAAGGAAAATCCTTTGGACCTATGATTCCCACACTTTGCTTCGGGTTTATTATTTATATTAGGGAAATTATAAAGTATAAATTTGAAAGTTAAAATAAACTTTAATCCTATTTTTAGTTTCATAAATATATATCTTTTACTTTTTGAATTAAAAATTTTAAGTTTAATTATTACCGGAAATTTAAGTGATGTGATATTTTTTAAATTAAAATAATTTACTTGATAATCATGTAACAATAAAAATAGGGTAAACTATTAAAATAGTCACTTATGTTTGAAATGTTATGATTTAGTCACTGACGTTATCATGTTATAACATTTTAGTCACTGAGCCATTAATTGCCATTAACAATGTAACGGTAAGCTGACATGGAACATTAAATCATCATTTTAAACGAAAATTTTAGATTAAATTATACAATTTGTCCTTATATTTTTTTTTCGTTTTGAGCAATTTAATTATTTTATTTTATGTTATTTTAACTTATTTTTTTTCAGTCTCTTCTGCTTCTCCCTTGTTTTCCTTCTGTAACAGCTCAATTTCAATAGTGTCGGAATAGTGATTCGAGATTACTAAATCGTGAAAAGTTAGAAAACTTTGTTAATCGATAATTATAAGTTAAGTGTGATTTTAGAAATATTTTAAAATTAGTGAATTTTGTGAACTAAAAGAATTAATTAAAAAAAGATTTGGGCCATAAAAGCGAGGTATTGAGACCTCGAATTCATCTGATGAGTCATAAATATTTCTAAAAATATTTATGGAGTGTCATTAAGTTATTATTAAAGTTTAGTTGAGAAATTTTAACGTTTGGATATGTAATTAAATAAAAAAGACTAAATTGAAAAAGGTGTAAAAGTTTCATTATAGATTAAAGAAAGTATAAAGGACCAAAATGGCAATTAAGCCATTTTATTTAGTTGAGGCGATTATTGTGAAGAAAATCTGAGATTTTTTTTATGTTTAATATTATATTATTATATTATTATATTATATTATTATATTATTATATTATTATATATAAACAAACAAATAGAAAAAAAAAAAAGGGGGAGAGAAAGGAGAGAATTGAAACAGAAAAGAAAGAGAGAACAAGACGAAAGCAGGGGAAAGAAAGAAAGAAAGAAAGAAAGAAAAGGAGAAATTGATGATTTAAAGCTTGGATGTTTAATAGGTAAGCTAATTTAGTCCTTTTCTTTTAATTCTGATGCTTTATAAGTTTTAGAACAAAGTTTTGATGAATTTAAGTTGAAGTTTTTGAAGTTTTAAAGCTGTTGAATATAGCATATGATGAACAAAAGATGAATTAGTGGTTTAATTGAAAGAATTTGAAGTTAGAATTGGGTAAAGGATTTAATTGTAAAATAAGCTATAACAAAACTGTTTTGGACAGCAGCAGTAGAGTAACTTTGAAAAATCACCAAAAATCGTAGAAGTGGAATTAGAAGTTGAATGAGATATGAAATTAAAGCTTATTGAGTCTATTTTCATATGAAAGAAACAGGGAAAGCAAAGGAATTCTGTAATTTGAGATATTTATATTTTTGTAAGACTGGTTTAGAGGATTTCAGGATCCCCTGTTCTGATTTTGTAAAATCATAAAAATTGGAGAAAAATAATTAGAGGCTTAAGTTTATATGTTTAGAATCCTGAATGAGTCTATTTTCAATAGAAATAAACGAGAACATCATATGAATTCTGTATGAAGAGATAATTAATTTTTAGTGAAGAAGGGTCAGAACTGCCAGACAGCAGAACAGGGGTAATTTTGATGAATAAACTGTACTAATTGGCTAAACCAAAAATTCTGGAAATTTTATGGGAAGAAGATATGTGAGTCTAGTTTCAGGAAAAATTTATGGTTCTTCATTTGGAGTTCTGTAGCTCTGGAAATAAATAATTTAGTGACTATAACTCAAATGGACAGTTTTGAATATACTTATGAGTAATTAATGAAATTATTGACAATGTTACTTATAGCATGTTATATACATTAAGGATGTGGAATGGAGAGGAGGAGGAGGAAAATATGTATGAATATTCAGTTAGCATGGCTAACTTGTAATGTTTTAGGCTCGGGGACTAAATTGAATAAAAGTAAAATTTTATGATTAGTTTTGTAAAAATGTTGGAAATGACCAATTTACATGGAATGGATTATTTTATTATTTAAAATTGCAAAATTGAATGAAATTATTAATTTAGATTAAGATCGATTGAAAAATCGATGAAAATAGAAAATTACCAAAATGACCTGAATCTTGATATTTCTCTGATTTGATTTAGCTGAGTAAGTTTGTGTAACTTAATTATATGATATAAGAAAATTTGAGTTGATGGTACGTGAAATATTGATATGATAAATTAAGCGATTTATGTTTATGAAGAAGAGATAATTGAATGATATTTTTCATGATATGTAAATATGTGATTATCTTTAATATGTTAATACAAGATAATTAAGTATGTTGAGACGAGTAATAAATTTATGTAAGACATGACGAGAAAAATAAATATGTTTAAGGGACAATATGTTTGTTTTTGATTGGTTTAAAAATAAATGCTAAATGAAATAAAATGTCGATAAATAAATTTATAATTAGAGTAATACCTCGTACCTATTAAGCGTCGAATACGGGTAAGGGGTGTTACATTTAGTGGTATCGAGCTATGGTTTAGTCGGTTCTCGGACCAAACGTAATATGTGTGAAGTCTAGAAATGTATGCCATTATTAATATATAACTTAAAATAATGTGATATCTCCAGGACTTTTTGATGATATTTGTATCACTATTATTCAAACTTTATCATTATTATGTGTGGTAAGTATTTTAAGGTAAGTATTTAGTGAAATGACAAATTTAAGATTGAGTCTTGAAATTGGGAAATCATCGAATGAATTATGGAATACGAATATTATTTTGTGTACTGAATTGAATTGTGAAGTTATTGAATATTGTTATGTGTATTGCATTAAACTATGAAATTATTGATATAATGAATTACTGTAATACTGTGAAACTGGTTGAAATAAGAAGTGAAAATAGAATGAATTGGAAATTAGAAAGTTATTTAAATTACGCAACTAAATTATGAACTATGTGAATATTTGAAGGTATATTAATAGGAAACTAAAAGTGATTTGAATTAAATCAAATTAAATTAAATAAAGAAAATATGTGAGTAATTGAAATGTATATTGATTGAAAAGTAATTAGTGATTTTAAATTTGATTAGACAATAAATTAAAAATACGAATTGAATAAAAATGTATTATACATGCTTATTTTATTAAATAATACTGAGAAAGTTTATTTGATTATTTTTTTACATATAAATGTTATATGTTTATATGAAATTAATTTGAAAAAGAAAGGAGAGGACCGAATTGAAGGAAAAGGAAAAGAGAAGGTTAAGGAGTGAATGAAGAATAACATATATCATTTCAACCTTTTTGTTGTAAGTACTACAAGAATTTTAAATTATTGTTATTTATTTTTTTTTGAAATTCTATGTGAATTATTTAAATATATAAGATTTAGCTTTAAATGCCCAAGTAGACGAAATTAGAACTACCGGGATATTAAGGAACTTTAGCGCGCTTTCTGATATTAGCACATTGGTGCTCTCTGATATTAGCACACTGGTGCTCTCTGATATTAGCACGTCAGTGCTCTCTGATATTAGCACATTGGTGCTCTCTGATATTAGCATACTGGTGCTCTCTGATATTAGCACCAACCTCTCTGATATTAGCACACTGGTGCTCTCTGATATTAGCACGTTGGTGCTTCTCGATTATCAGCACATTGGTGCTCTCTGTTCACTTGTGCATCATAATGCACCTCTGTATTTGTTCCGTATATCCGGTGTGTGTTCTATAAAGTCTACTTTGGGCTAAGAAAATGAAATGAGAACAAAGTGAATCATGAATTGTATCTTGATTAGAAAATGGAAAAGTGAATTTGAAATAGAAAAAAATGAAATGATGATTTGAGTACCCTATTAACTTATCGGGCTAGATTGGATACAAATGGCATGCCATAGGATTGAAAGTGTTCGAGGATTCTTCGACCTTGAGTCGATGAGGCTTTGGGTGCCAATCTGGTGTGTTTGGTTGGATCCGTGTATCCGCCAAAGTCCAAGTCTTGTTAATAGGGGTAGATATGAATATTAAGTGAAATTAAAATGAGAATTGATTTCCTATTAATTAACTTGTCGGACTAGTCGGATATAATTGGCATGCCATAGGATATGGAAGAGTACGGTTTTTGAAACTTATCGATCAGCACTTACGTGCGACTCATCATTATCATTATCGTTATCGTTATCGGCATCGATTCGACACTTTGTGTGTCGTATCATCGGTGTACCGTTAAGGCACAATGTGCCGTCTTGGTGTGTTTGGGTTGGAATCGTGTATCCGTCAAAGTCCGGATTGTTAATAGGGTGAATAACTAAAATGAGAAAAACTAAATAAAATTGATCGATTGAACTATTGAAAATATGAGTAAGAAATTATGAGTTGAATTGTGAATCGAATTGAAATGTGAGAATTGAAGCATGAACTTAAGGTTCATAAATTTGCTAAAATATCGATTTATTGATAATGGAATCGATTGAATAAATGAAATAAGAAAATTGAATGAATTTGACCGACATTGAATTATTGTGATGACGAAAAAGTGGAATTGTGAATTAAAATTGATATATAAAATTGAAAACTTGAACCAAAGGTTCATAAGTTGATTAGATATTATAGATGATATATGATGCTATTTGATGAAAGACTATTGTTGAGGTATGAAATTAAAGTATAAATTAACACACATGACTTATATTGTTACATGTTTGATGTCTATTATTTAATATTAAATGTTAAATTTAAATTATGCATACAACAAGTGAAGTATGAGGTAAGTGTTATTATTGAATTAAATGGAAATTGAATTAAGTGATGGATAAATATTAGTATTGAATTGTATATTAATGAGAAAGTGAAATTAAATTTAGTTGTGAATAAATTGAAGTGAAATTGAAATTGAAAAAAAAAATGATATGTGAAGCACATAATAAGAATTATTAGTAAATTAAGAATGACTAGTAAATTTTGAAATATGTTACATATATTAAAGAAAGAAAAGATATAAACATACACGTTTTTAGTACAATGGTTAAATTGTAAAATATGTAAAAGCATTATGTAAAAGTATTATGTTAAAATTGTAAAAGGGACATGCGTGCATAATGTAATTTGTCCAAGTAAATGAGATTAGATCTACTAAGATTAGTGGTATACCATTAAGGGACTCTAGCGTATTCTCTGATAATAACACTTTGGTACCCATCAAGTGCTATCTGATTAATGATACATTTCTATATTTGTTTCATATATCCTAAGTGTTCTGTTTAATCTATTGGCATATTATAAAAAAAAAAAAAAGAAGAAAAGAAAAAGAGAAAGAAAAAAAAAGGTAAGTAATTTTCGTTATAAAGTATAGGTAAGTAATTTTCGTTATAAAGTATGTTCTCAATATTAAATTAAAATTAATTGCAAACTGAAAGGATATGGAATGGATAAATGATAAACTAGATAAATATGTGCACAAATGAGCTATAGAATTATAGAAATAATGAAGTTCATGATCGAAATAACAAGGAAATTTCGAGGACGAAATTTTTTTAGGGGGGAAGAGTTGTAATGTACCCAATTTCAATAGTGTCGAATAGTGATTCGAGATTACTAAATCTGATTTGAAAAAGTTAGAAAACTTTGTTAATCGATAATTATAAGTTAAGTGTGATTTTAGAAATATTTTAAAATTAGTGAATTTTGTGAACTAAAAGAATTAATTAAAAAAAGATTTGAATAAAAAAAGCGAGGTATTGAGACCTCGAATTCATCTGATGAGTCATAAATATTTCTAAAAATATTTATGGAGTGTCATTAAGTTATTATTAAAGTTTAGTTGAGAAATTTTAACGTTTGGATATGTAATTAAATAAAAAGACTAAATTGAAAAAGGTGTAAAAGTTTCATTATAGATTAAAAAAGTATATAAAGGACCAAAATGGCAATTAAGCCATTTTATTTAGTTGAGGCGGTTATTGTGAAGAAAATCTGAGATTTTTTTATGTTTAATATTATATTATTATATTATTATATTATATTATTATATTATTATATTATTATATATAAACAAACAAATAGAAAGAAAAAAAAGGGGGAGAGAAAGGAGAGAATTGAAACAGAAAAGAAAGAGAGAACAAGACGAAAGCAGGGGAAAGAAAGAAAGAAAGAAAGAAAGAAAAGGAGAAATTGATGATTTAAAGCTTGGATGTTTAATAGGTAAGCTAATTTAGTCCTTTTCTTTTAATTCTGATGCTTTATAAGTTTTAGAACAAAGTTTTGATGAATTTAAGTTGAAGTTTTTGAAGTTTTAAAGCTGTTGAATATAGCATATGATGAACAAAAAGATGAATTAGTGGTTTAATTGAAAGAATTTGAAGTTAGAATTGGGTAAAGGATTTAATTGTAAAATAAGCTATAACAAAACTGTTTTGGACAGCAGCAGTAGAGTAACTTTGAAAAATCACCAAAAATCGTAGAAGTGGAATTAGAAGTTGAATGAGATATGAAATTAAAGCTTATTGAGTCTATTTTCATATGAAAGAAACAGGGAAAGCAAAGGAATTCTGTAATTTGAGATATTTATATTTTTGTAAGACTGGTTTAGAGGGATTTCGGGATCCCCTGTTCTGATTTTGTAAAATCATAAAAAATTGGAGAAAAATAATTAGAGGCTTAAGTTTATATGTTTAGAATCCTGAATGAGTCTATTTTCAATAGAAATAAACGAGAACATCATATGAATTCTGTATGAAGAGATAATTAATTTTTAGTGAAGAAGGGTCAGAACTGCCAGACAGCAGAACAGGGGTAATTTTGATGAATAAACTGTACTAATTGGCTAAACCAAAAATTCTGGAAATTTTATGGGAAGAAGATATGTGAGTCTAGTTTCAGGAAAAATTTATGGTTCTTCATTTGGAGTTCTGTAGCTCTGGAAATAAATAATTTAGTGACTATAACTCAAATGGACAGTTTTGAATATACTTATGAGTAATTAATGAAATTATTGACAATGTTACTTATAGCATGTTATATACATTAAGGATGTGGAATGGAGAGGAGGAGGAGGAAAATATGTATGAATATTCAGTTAGCATGGCTAACTTGTAATGTTTTAGGCTCGAGGACTAAATTGAATAAAAGTAAAATTTTATGATTAGTTTTGTAAAAATGTTGGAAATAACCAATTTACATGGAATGGATTATTTTATTATTTAAAATTGCAAAATTGAATGAAATTATTAATTTAGATTAAGATCGATTGAAAAATCGATGAAAATAGAAAATTACCAAAATGACCACGAATCTTGATATTTCTACTGATTTGATTTAGCTGTAAGTTTGTGTAACTTAATTATATGATATAAGAAAATTTGAGTTGATGGTACGTGAAATATTGATATGATAAATTAACCGATTTATGTTTATGAAGAAGAGATAATTGAATGATATTTTTCATGATATGTAAATATGTGATTATCTTTAATATGTTAATACAAGATAATTAAGTATGTTGAGACGAGTAATAAATTTATGTAAGACATGACGAGAAAAATAAATATGTTTAAGGGATAATATGTTTGTTTTTGATTGGTTTCAAAAATAAATGCTAAATGAAATAAAATGTCTGATAAATAAATTTGTAATTCCGGTAATGCCTCGTACCCTATTCCGGCGTCGAATACGGGTAAGGGGTGTTACACCTTCTTTCTCCATTTATTTTTATTTTTATGTTTTTAATTTGTTAAAACTAGTCTCTATTTGGCTTTAACGAATAAAGAAATAAAAAGAAAAAAATAAATTGTTCAAAAAAATAAAAGTAAAGGGACTAGTTTTAACAAATGGAGAAGGAAGGAAAATAGAGAAAGAGGCAGAAGAGAATGGAAAAAGAAAAAAAAAATTAAGTTAAAAAACGTAAAAGAAAAATTAAATTACTCAAAACGAAAAAATATAGGGACCAATTGTGTAATTTAACCTAAAATTTTCATTTAAAATGATGATTTAACGTGCCATGTCAGCTTACTGCTACACTGTCAATGGCAATTAATGGCTCGGTGACTAAAATGTTACAACACAATAACGTAAGTGACTAAAATATAACCCGAGACAAATAAAAATGATTATTTTCATAGTTTATCCTAAAAAATAACATTGAATGCGTGTATAAGGATTTATTTTTTTCTTAAAAACATTCATTTGAACTCATCATGGTAAATTTTTTTTTGTTGGGAAATTATTCCTAACAAAGATTGACGTAAATATTTTGATTGAAATAATTAAAAATATTAAATATTTAAACTAGATAATGTCATTATAAAAGTAGAAAGAACAAATTATGTTGAAAAAATAAAGTATATAAATTAAGTCTCAAGTTTTAGCATAGTGTAAGACTAAAACTGAAGGTTGATCATTATCTTATAATGTCAAAAAACAAAAACACAAAATAGCAAGACAAGCCTAAAAGAAATAGAATGCTAGCATCGTCTCTAAAACCTTTAGGGCATAACCATGTAATATTTTAATTAAAAATTTGATGTTATTAACTATTTGGACTAAAAAATAACATTATAAAAATACAGGGCCAAACTGCATTAAAAATTAAAGTGTAGCAATGAAATATGAAATTTAGGCATAATAGAGGTACTAAAATTAAAATTTAACCATTTTCCTAAAACTTCAAAAAAATAAAATAAAATGATAAGGCCCATGCAAACCTAAAATAAATAAGAATCCAATTGTTAGACTCTTAAGCTTAATATTCAAATTATATGTAATCACATAATTTTTAATCGAAAAATTAATGATTTTAACTAATTGGACTAATTAATAATATCATAAAAATATAAAATTTATTTATATTAAAAATTAAAATATAAAGATTAAATTTATCAAAACTAAAATTTAAATATATTAATAAAATGCACAAAACAAAAAAAAGAAGAAGAAGAAAGGGAGCATGATTTGGGAGTTCTATATACAATGTAATTAAATTTACAATTAAATTTATATATATTCACATTCATACTTAATTTTGGATTTTTCTTTTATATATGAGAAAATGGCTCATAAGATTTAGATAATTACACAATGGTGACATATTTGGGTAACAATCATACTTGTAATTATACTTTCATTCAATACCTTCATAAGAATTTTAGCTTTTTAATGTTTACATTTTAATTTGACTTTTATTCTTTTACGAGCTAAATTTGATATTCAGTCTTAAACAAAAAGTATAACTTGATCATTAATCATTCAAAAATAATTTAATTGCTTTTTTTTAACGAAAGTACTAATTAAAATGTTAAAATTTTAAACATAGTAGCCCGTATGGCAACTCACATATACTTTATGCATTTTTTTCAAAATTATGATCTTTTTATAATTTATTGGATTTTGATTTTTGAATATTTTTATAGTTTTTAAATTTTTTATTATTATAACGTATAAAATAAATAGTGTCATTGCCATATAAGTTACCACACTAATATTGTTAAAAAAACAATATTTTTAGTTAACATTTTCTTTAGAAAAAGAAATTAGCTATTTTAAAAAAATTAATAATTAATTTTAACTAAAAATAATTAAATAAAAGGAATAAAGTCATTATGCTTTTTAAAAAATACATGATTGCTCTTGAGTCGTTTTTAATAGATAAAAGCTTTGTTTTTCGTAAAATTTCAAAAGTGATTTAATCACTTTCGAAATAAATAAAAGGGTAAATTACACCAACAGTTACCCAACTTCGAGGTAACTGACAAAACAGTCACCCAGGTTTCATTTCAGTCACTCAACTTTCAAAAAGTAACAAAACAGTTCTTTTTGCCGTTTTTCGTCACAGACGTCACGGCAAAGTGATGTAGCATGTGATGGCGCCCTTGTTGTCAACCTTAAGTCTAGCTGGTCGGTTACTCGCACTTAACAATTGTAGCAGCACCATTTTAGGGTTAAGAAAAAGAAAAAGAAGAAGAGGAGAAGGAGAAGGAGAAGAGGAAAAATGGAGATGCCTCAAGTGATTCCGGTGTGCTATTGTGGAAACCCAGCCAAGTTGAACACATCTTGGTCCAATGACAACCCAAGTAGGAGGTTTTTTGGGTGTAACAAATTTGGCTCTGGATTTCGAAAACCATGTCAATTTTTCAGTTGGTTTGATCCGCCATTGACGCCCCGTTCACGAATTGTGTTGTTGGGTCTTCTGAAAAAAGTGAGGACATTGGAGGATGCAAGGAGGAAGGAGAGAAGAACCTGGTTTTTGGTGCTTGTATTTATAACTATGTTGTTTTTTTTTAAACCTTAAAAATTAGCTTTTGTTGTTGTTGTTAGCATTGAAAACCAGCTTATGTTTTGTAATTTTGTTGCTGGTATATTGTTGGTTATGTTGGTATACATGGCTGTTGGCTGCTGGTATATTGTTGCTTAACATATATTAAACATGGCTGCTGGTATACATGGCTAACAAGCTCATGTTGTTGTTTACAAACACTTGAAAATTGAAATGGGATTTTTTTGTTAATTACAAATTGTATATTGTTGCTTAACATATGTTATACATGGCTGCTGGTATACATGGCTACAAGTATTTTCAGTAACTAAAAGTCAGAACAGCAATACAACACCTTGCAATACCCATTTTCCCTCAGTTTTATGAGCAAACAAATAAGGATGAATGAGAAACACAATGTTACAAGTTCAAAACCACATATGTATTTCTTAATTTTCAAAATGTAGAAGATAACAAAATAGTATGGATAAGAGATAACAGCTGAAAAATCACATATGTATTTCTCATATATTAAGGCCAAAACGCCAAACTGTTTACAAAAGAAATTGGGGTAAAATATTGCCAAATTTTCCTACAATTCAACACAAGTGAACAGATGTAAATTGTAGGGAGATTTGCAAAAAATTTCAATGACTATATGCCTAAGTTTATCAACAGTAGCAATAGCAATCATAGGCAAATTTACAAAAAAATTATCTTCCTAAGTTAATAAATCAGTAGCAGGCAAATTTACACATTTTCAAAAAGTTAACAAAATACAGTCTGTTCACATTATCATCAATGGTCTGTCATGGATGACTCTTGAGTAGAAGGCATCCATCTAACAGTGGTCGCTCTTCTATTCAATGGGAGCTTTTCTCTTAGGGCAGCTTATTGATGAGTTGGGGCAGTAGGTAACTGAAATGAGGCAGCCTGTTGAGTTGGAGTACTCTCTTGCTGATTTGGGGTAGCATGTTGCTGAGTTGGGACACCAACTTTATGTCTTTTGACCTACAGGAACAAGAGAAATCTATCAAACAAATTCATAAACAGAAGTATACTAAAACTTAAGGCAAATTACTTACTGGAATGTTTTGGCCAACTTCCCCTTTGCAACTCCTCTTATTGTGGCCTATTCTTTTGCATTTACTGCACCTCATGTCCACCTCTCTCTTGCTCAACCTTTCTACTGTTTGTGTTTCATCATGTTCTTTCCTTCTCTCCTTAGTAGGTCTGCAGGTGGTCTTCTTAGAGTAGGAGGCAATATTGGCAGCATGTTTGACAAAGAGGCCCATTGTTTAGGACCCTTTACTGGACTTATAAAGTTGGAGTAAATTTGAAGCTAGGTTTGCTTGGTGTACCAGGTTTGTACATAGGTCTCTGAGAACTCATCTTTTAGATGAATGACAGCCAATGCATGCATGCAAGGGATGCCAGTGAGATCCCAACTCCTGCAAGAGCAGCAACTCTCAACTAAGTCTACCATATGCTGGCTGCCAGGACCACATTCAACCTGATACTTGTCCCTACCAGCATGTGATGGAACACACCTAAAAAACTGTAAAGCATCCTTGGTTACCGAAATAATCACTAAAACAACTTTTTGAGCAGCCCCACCAATAAAGATACACACACACCCCTAAAAAAACAGTCACTATATGTATATTATAAAAAAAACTCACTGCATGCATATTAAAAAATAGTTAACACACCAACAATTACTGCATGCATATTAAAAAACAGCATGTGACCAGTAATATGAAGTCATAATAAAGGCAACTTGAAGTCAGCAATAAAGGCATAAAAAAGATTAAAAATGGTAACTTTATCTCAAGGAATCTTTTATGTTTACATCCAGCTTTTTCTTGAGCTTTGGACACAACATTCCTTTCCATTTGCCAGCTTCTTCTTTCTTCTTGACAATAAGTAACATAATATTGGTCCTTATTGTCTCCATCATGGTCAGAATAGGCTTCCCTCTTGCTTCCAGTATCATCTGTCAGTAAACATGAATGATTAGTGAATTGCTAGTGATTAGTAAGAAACATAAAACATAGGGGTTACCTTGTTAAATGATTCAGAAATATTATTCACCAACATGTCAAAATGGCTCCTAGTTGAGAAGTGAGACCTTGACCAGTGAGTAGGGTTATTCTCCTTCAACCAATCATAAGCTTGCTGATTGGTTTTCCTCAATTCATCTATAGCATCCTCAAAATCCCTTGTAGTGCTTGCTCTGACAGCTTTCCAAAGCAAATCTTTCAATTCCTTTGTTCAGAAACCAACTCTTGAAATTGGCATGTAGATGTCTAACACAGTGTCTTGTTTCTGCATTAGGAAACAACATACATACTGCTTCTAAAAGTCCCTGCAATTAGAAAAAAAAATAGTTTAATTCATTGACAATCCCTAAATAGAAAACAACATAAAAAAATGAATAAATGGAGTTTTACCTTTTGTTTGTCAGACATGAAAGATATTTGGTACGAGCTCACAATTTCCAAGTCTATTGCAAGCAACTCCAAGAACCAAAGCCATGATGCTTGGTTTTCACTTTCCACAGCAGCATATGCAAGAGGATAGATGTCATCATTTACATCTATCCCAACAGCTGCAAGCAAGTAGCCACCATAGTAGCCCTTCAAGAAACATCCATCTAAACCTGCTATCCTCTTACAACCAGCCCTATAGCCATATTTGTTCCTACATTTTGTGTCCTAACCTCCAATAAATACTCATAAATCTTCTCATAGTGAGCCTTATAAGCTCTTTCAATTAATTCCAATACCCTAAGTTTAGCCCTCCTACATTTGGTTAGTAAGACTATGCAACTCAAATCTCTTTTGACATCTTGTTGAAATGATTTCAGAGAATAATCAGGATCAACAATGAATTTTTTCTTATAATGTTCACCTATCCAAGCTGAGGTTACATTCTTATTTTTATATACTTTAGAACTAGTATGGTTAGGGTTTGAACTCCTAATTTGCCAAGTCTAGTCAGTAGGGTCATTAGGGTTTAGTCTAGAAGCCCATATGAACTAAGGACATTTTTCACTGCAGACTGCCTTTAACCTTTTTAAATCATTTTTGGAAAACTTAATAAAGTAATTGTTCAACCTACCATACTGCTTGGCAGCTTCTTTTAGACTGTCATTAGACTTAAATAAAATTCCAACCTTAAGTCTAGGATTACTCATGTCAGCCTCTATATTGAACTCAGGCCAATTTTGGCCATCTGTGTAACGACCTAATTTTCAGTGGTGACGGAAATGGTGATATGAGTTCACTAAATCCGACAGGTAAAATTGAGTAAGATAGTAATTTAATATTTATGAGTCAAATGAGAATTTAGAAGAATTTGTGGATTGGTGAATTTGGTGAATTAAAAGAATTTCTAAACCCGCTTCGCCAACGTGGCAAGTTAACTTGCTACATCAGCTGGTTAACTTGCCACGCCAGCAATCCCGTTAACACCCTAACGATTACCGTTAATCAATGACTGTTTTGTAACTTTTTCATAACTTTGGTGACTGTTTTGTTACTTTTTGAAAGTTGAGTGACTAAAATAGAACCTAGGTGACTGTTTTGTCAATTACCCCAAAGTTGAGTGACTGTCGGTGTAATTTATCCTAAATAAAATCAAAATTCTTGAGGGATTAATTTATTTAATACCAAAATTGAGAGATGTGGGAAATGTGTTCTTACGTAAAACATCAATTTTATCTAATCTCTCATCAGCATTAATTCCAAGGAAGCAAGGTAGGGCCAATAAAATGCCCAAGCAACTATTTTACTATGCGTGCAACGTGTCCACAGATCTGTGAGGTTACTGTGCGTTAATCTCTGCCGTTTACAGCTTCTAGATTCTCACGCTGATTAGTTAAACGCGGCGCTTTAGTAAAATTACACAATATTACATTAAAATTTCAAATGTACGGAGTATTCTATGAAGAAAGATATAATCGGGGGCGATATCAGAGGCAACGACGACGGCGGCAGGCACAGATTCGTGGCCAATCAACTAATGAAGACGATATCTCGTCATTTTTTCGGCGACTCTGAGAAAACTGCCTTCTCCATATCGATAGTTGAGGTAGTAATTTTTTCATAAAACTCTATGAAAGGAAAAAAAAAAAAGTAGAAGCTTTAAGGACTAGGGTATAATTTTTTTGTTTTTGTTTTTTTTTTAACGATGAGCAGAACATGAAAGAAGACTATGGCTTATTCGTTTGGCCTTGTAGTATCGTACTGGCCGAGTATGTTTGGCAACACAAACTGCGCTTTTCCGGGAATAATGTAGTCGAGGTATTTCTTGTAATAAATTCGAATTTTCGCTTTGGTATCTCGAGAATTTTTGTGTTTGTTTTTTTGCAGCTCGGTGCAGGAACTTGCTTACCTGGATTGGTAGCTGCCAAAGTTGGCTCCAATGTCACCCTTACCGACGATGCAAATAGATTGGAGGTAGTATTTACTTACTTTTACTTCTAAATCTAGTGTCCCTGAGTTGAAAATTGATAATTTTATCCAAAATTTGGAACATTAGTAGAAATTAATGTTGATTATAAATCCTTTTATCAGCCTAAAATTTGCTTTTGCTTAAACTGAATTATTATGACTGCAACTAATATTTTACTTTTTGATATTGAGCCACTGAAGTATGTACATGTATTGTTTGATGTAAATACAGGTGCTTGAGAACATGAGAGGTGTCTGTGAACTAAATAATCTGAAATGTGAAGTAAGTTTTATGTTGATTGCTTGGATATTCTGTTACTTTATATCAGCCTGGTGTACTTATGAATTGCTTTTCATGGATTTAAGTTTTGTTTTTAGGTATTAGGATTGACATGGGGAGTTTGGGATGCATCCATATTTAGTTTACACCCGAAAATTATTCTTGGGGCTGATGTTCTTTATGATGCACGAGGTATAAAACTACTTTACGATATTCTAGTTCCTTTGATTTATGCTGAAACAAAACGGTGACGGACTTGTGTTGGTAAGCCTTTGATGACCTCTTTGCAACTGTAACATTTCTGCTCCAAAGTAATCCAGGCTCGGTTTTCATAACAACTTATCATAATCGCAGGTACTAGTTCTCTCCTTGGTCTCGTTTGTATTCTGATATATTCTGGTCCAGACTTTCTAGGATTCAATGCAGAATTATGATGGCGACTATTGTCTTGTTTTCTAAAGTCAAGTTCTTTAGTTGTTTCTACTGACTATGACTAATATAATCTTGCAGCGGCCATCATCTTATTGAGTTCCTAATGGTCAAATGGGGACTCAAGTGTGTGAAGCTTCTAGATGGTTTTTCGTTATTACCATCCGATAAGGCAGCTAGGCTTAGTGGAAACATTCAATTGGCAGAAATCATGTTGAACCATGAGAAAATTGAGGTAATTGGAAAACATTAGATTAGCATGCATAAGTTTTGTTAAGCAGCCATATTTATGTGCATTCTTACTTGACTGCTGCAGGAAACTTCTTCCTCTGGAGCTAGATGATTATGTTTAATTCACCTAGACATTTGTCGATTTATATTACTCTTTGTAGCACAAATGAACTATGCCTTCAAGTACAAGCTCAAGTTCAGTAAGATCGTATGCTGAAAATGATTGGAAAATTGGCTTGTCAAGTGTTACTTGTTAGTCTCTCTTGGTATTCTATTATTGATGCATATGCCAGTTTTCTTTTTGTACTTCTGCATTAGATGTGGTCACTCTTTCTTGTTTGAATTCTTCTATATTCATAGCATGTTATTGAATCCTTTGAATTGGGAGACTTGGATACCAAGTCTTTCGTTTTCAAGTTTTTAGGCAAAGCTTGATCCGAACAAAATAGGGGTTTCAAGGATCAGCTTTTATGCATTAAAGCAAAGTGATGAAAAAAAAATCTACAGTTTTGGTCAAATTGCCATCCAAACAAGTTGACCTTCAGCTTCACCTAAATGTTTGGAGAGGCTTTCAGTTAAAAAAAAAAATTACTAAAATTTGAGAGCCATTGAATTAATGTGTTTGTCAATAATAAAAACAATACCTACCTTACACGTGTCTATGTAGACTGAAATTTGTGGCTCTACCAATCGCTTTCCTGGTTACCTTTGACTTTATGTATGCCTACTTTTCTTTTTACAAAAATGGAAAAAAAAAATTATTTTTAAAATAAAATTATTTGTCAACTACAATGAATTAAATGGTCCGAATATATGATTAAATCAATTAACGGTAATGATCTTTATACTAAAGCACATTAATCAGAAAGAGTAATCTGATAATTGAGCTGTTCAGATTCTAAGCAGCCGTAGCACACGTGTGAGTATTATTTTATTGTTATTTTTCGTATATGAAAATCACAAATAATATTAATCCACACAACGTTTACCACTTGGCTATTAAAAAGGATGCACACGCGTGGCTTTGCTTTCAAAAGAGTTGGACACCTATCCGTCACCTGGATTGGGGATATGGATATATTATATCGATAAAAATATACTGAATAATTCCGAGAATGGAATGGACTCAAAACATTATGACAATGGAAATTACGTATAAATGGGCATACGATGTCATATTAAATTTCTTTAAAACATGCCAAAAGTCAATTATATATTATATAATTAACAAATGCAATTTAATTAGAAACATTAGGGGATTTGTCGTGACCTATATATATATGTGTATATGTGTGGAGCCCATGAATGCCCGTATGCATTTGCTGGCTATGCCCAACATTCAGCCATCGCTTTGCTTTGTTCGTTTTCTTTTATATAAGCCTTTCGTCTACGGAGAAAGATCGAACACCCAGTTTCATTTTATATACTTTCTATTTCACACTGATTCTTAATTCCTCCCACTCTTATCTTCTTGTATTTACTTGCAAAGAAAATAGAGGGAAGAAAGGAAAAAAAGGAAGCCCCAAAATGAAATAAAAAAACCTATGAATCTGGGAGTTTTCATTTGATGGATGTATAGATAGATCTAAAGCTGTGAAAACCCACATGTATTGCTCTATTCTGTTTAGATCTCCGTCGATTTCACCGGCTATCATTCAGTAGCTGAATACTACAGTATAAAACAGCTGAATTCTACTGTGAGTTTTTTTTTCTATGTGATTGATGTTTTTTTCTTTCGATATGGTTCTTTTTTTTAATGATTTTAATTAGTTACTGAGTATTTCAGGCTGTGCAATTACTTGTGTGCAATTTTTATTGTTTTGTTCAATTTTGGGAATGTAAAGGTAAATTTGACTTTCCTGTTTTGTTCTTCGCTTTTCTTTTTGGCCACAACTGATGTCGTTTTTGTTGTTTTTATTTATTAACTGGCAGTATTAGCTTCATTTTACACTTTTGGCAGATTTGTTTTCTAATCTTTTCTTTTTTTTTTTTTTTTTTTGGGGGGTTTCGTCAAGGGATCGATTTGACGTTTAGTTGTCAGCTACTATTTGTTCAATTTAACAGGTGTGTATGTTTTCTTGGTGTGCAGGAGAGGACTGTGGGGGGAGTTTATTGATTCAAGTATTGGTTTTTTTTTTTTTTTTTTTTGGTGGGTTTGCTGCATCCAATTTTGGATGTTAAGGAGGAATTGGAGGCTGGCCCTGGTGAGATGAGGGATGTTATCAAGGTTGGTCAACTTTCTGAGGGCCTGCTGGCGGACATCTTCAGACCGTGGTTCGGATGCAGCAGGCCGACAAGATGGGCTTCTTTGGTACAAAGACAAAGGGCAGCACTTGAATGGTGAATTTTCTATGGCTGTTGTCCAGGCTAACAATCTGCTTGAGGATCAAAGCCAGATTGAATCTGGCTCCTTGAGCACTCTCGAGTCTGGTCCATTAGGTACCTTCGTAGGAATATATGACGGTCATGGTGGCCCTGAGACGTCGCGTTATATCAATGATCACCTCTTCCAGCATCTAAAGAGTAAGAGACCGTGAAACCAGTAACAGTTGGTAGCGATTTAACACATGCTACAAGTTCATTTTATGCCAAAATTTTAGGTTGAGAATCTGGTTGGTGCCTTGGTGATTCAGTTGATAATATCATTTTGCAGGGTTTGCCACGGAGCAGCAGTCCATGTCTGTTGATGTCATAAAGAAAGCATATCAAGCAACAGAAGAGGGATTTTTCTCTGTTGTTGCAAAACAGTGGCCTATGAAGCCCCAGATTGCTGCTGTGGGATCATGCTGCCTGGTGGGTGTTGTTTCTAATGGGACCCTTTACATTGCTAACCTTGGTGACTCTCGTGCTGTGCTGGGAAGGCGTGTCAAGGCAACTGGGGAGGTTCTAGCCATCCAGCTGTCATCAGAGCATAATGTAGGAATAGAGTCTGTCAGGCAGGAGATGCGTTCTTTGCATCCTGATGACTCACACATTGTAGTTTTAAAGCATAATGTATGGCGAGTAAAGGGCCTCATACAGGTAAGTTCTTTGTTTGGATATTAGTAATAGACATACAATGGTGTCTATGAAAGTTATATTTTCTTGACATTGTTAAATGCTATAGACATATTGAAGGAACTAAAGGTAAATTTAACTGAATAAGAAATTAACCTTCTAAGTGAAGCAGAACTTTTCTATTTTTAAATCGTTCATGTGAAAAGCTGGACTTTACAGCATTCATTTGGTTAAGCTATATCTTTAACCAAGTTTGTTTCTGAGTTCATTTTCCATTAATCAGCATAATGTGTGTGTGTATATATTCTGGGATGTTCTGTGTCCTGATTCACTGAGGACATTAACGAAAGTTTCTTGTTGCAGATTTCTAGATCCATTGGTGATGTTTACCTTAAAAAGCCTGAATTCAACAGGGAGCCTCTATATCAAAGGTTTCGACTTCGTGAAACTTTTAGAAAGCCAATTTTGAGCTCTGAACCATCAATATCTATGCATGAACTCCAACCTTATGATCAGTTTATCATATTTGCTTCTGATGGTCTCTGGGAACATCTCAGCAATCAGGATGCAGTTGATCTAGTTCAAAAGCATCCTCGCAATGTAAGATATACTTCTCTTAATGGATAATTAGTGTGGTTTTACTATTAAGTATATAATCTACTTATTCACTGCGTGATTTGTGGTTTTTGGTTCGAATTGGTGAAATTTGGGCATATTTATGCCCTCTTTCAGTGAGTTGAGACTTCCTGTGAACTTGAAGCAATATTGTCCTATTGCAATTTGAAGTTTCAGTTGTGTCTGCTTTGAGATCTTTAATTTTATTTTTCTCAACTTTCTATATGTTGTTCCACTCAGTGTGACAACATCAATACTCGATGAACATTCATTTTTGTACCACTAGAGTGATAGTGCCTCAGCAGCTGATTATACTTGATTGCATTGGCTGAACCTTAGCTTTAGAAGTTTCAGTTCAATTTTGTCCTTGATTCAATGGTGACATATATGCATGAAAATGTAATACAAAAAGTAAGTGCTATCCTACAATCTAGGTTTAGAGATAATTGAATGGAGCTGTTAGCAACTGAGCCCACATATTTTGTTTGTATTCTCATGTGTGTTATTGGGATTGTTGTAGTATGACATAGGAGAGGTATAAAGTCTTGTGGATTCATATGCATAACCCTTTTTTTGCTGCAATAGTGATGTTTTTGTCGAGGAGCATGGAAATAAGTATCGTTATTGATTGTTTTGTGCTTATTCTTCTTCTCACAGGGGAGTGCTAGGACGCTTGTGAAAGCTGCCTTGCTGGAAGCCGCTACAAAGAGAGAAATGAGATACACAGATTTGAAGAAGATAGAGCGAGGCGTACGCAGGCACTTCCATGATGACATCACGGTTGTGGTTGTATTTCTCGATTCAAATCTTGTGAGCAAAGCCAGCTCAGCGAATAGCCCTTCATTGTCCCTCAGAGGAGGTGGAGTTAACCTGCCTGCGAAAACTCAGGCTCCCTGTGCCCCGACTTAATGTCAGTCGATAACGAGGTTAGCAACTCCTACTGTTGTATCTAGCTCAGAGTCGTCCTCTTATCTTATGTAATGCCTTCAGTTGTTATAAGCAAAGAAAGGAGAAGGTGCAGTCTTTTAATTAACATTTATTTATTATATGTATATTTTTTTTCTTTGTACAATGTAACATTTTAAGAGAGATATTTATATTTTTTTCTATGTACAATGTTACACTTTAAGAGAGAGATTCTATTTAGTTTATATAAGCCCTTTGAGCTGGGAAGGGAAAGAATCAAGAAGCTACAGCAGCGAAGGTAACAAAATAAAGATTCTTTCTCATTTGTAGCATTGATTTCTGTATATTATGGTTGCTCTAATTCTGGAGTTTTTGGGTTTTGTAAATTATGTCGACATCCCTGAAAATCGAACTCCCTAGATTTGTTGGTTACATGTTGCAATAAATATTTGAGTTTATGTCGAAGCTTTGTTGGCACCGACTGGAATGGGCACTAGTGGAATTACCGGTTACCTTTTTCTGGGTCCTTTTTTTACTAGCTTTTTGTGCTAGAAATAGACAAAAGGTTAGGTGGAGACATTGGGTTTCCTGTTTAATGTCCCTAGGCATGGTAGGAGAGGAGTTATGAGAGAAGCCAAACCTATGTCCTAAAAGGAAAAAAGGCTATATTTTTGGCTGAGAGGAGTCAATCAGGGTGGCTTGATACTTGAATAAAGACAAAATTCCCTTTTGTTGTCCAGATGTCTGATGGGTCATGTCATGGATTCTGTTCTGAATTTTAAAAAATGGATTTTATTGTCGCCTGTGATCGGCCGTGTTGTGAGGTAATTGCTAGGTAAAATAGCATTGCTTCTGTTGTCACTAAAAGTATCATGGATGTAAGTTGGATTATATTTTTTTATTAAAAAATTAGATAAATTAACTTTTAAAGGGCAAATATAATTTTTTATAAAAATTTCATTTATTTTTATTGTTAAAAGCTTATTTTATATGTTAACTTGAAGAATATATGGAATGTTTCGTCTAACTGTCTAATTATTTCATTAGTCATAATAATTTTTAATAGTAAAATGAATTTTTTTTAAAAAAAGATTAATTTATTTTCTATTTTATTGTACATAAATTAATTTATTTATAATACTTTCACTAAAGATAGAAGTAGACAGCAAAAAAAGCACGATCAAAATGTTAAAAAATTAGATAAATTAGAGCAAATATAAATTTTTATAAAAATTTTATTTATTTTTATTGTTAATAGTTTGTTTTATATGTTAGCTTGAAGAATATATGAAATGTCTTGTCTAATGTCTAATTATTTCATTAATTATAATAATTTTAATAGTAAATAATAATTTTTAATGGTAAAACGAATGTTTTTTTTTAAAAAAAAATTAATTTATTTTCTAATTTATTGTACATAAATTAATTTATTTATAATACTTTGACTAAAGATAGAAGTAGACAGCAAAAAAAGCACGATCAAAATGTTAAAAGTTAATCCCAAATCCGAATCAATCCGCTTGCAGCTTACTTAATGTTGTACTGTGTTTTCTGGCAAATCTGTTTAAGCACTTGATCCCCTAATCTGGAAGACTGCGAAAGGCACCACAATCATTGGACCTCTACCTTTTCCCCTTCTCGGTTCTGACCTGCTACGAGAGGCTCCCTTCTCCTCCATGATTAATTACTTATATGTGGATATGGATGTGGTACGTATTAATAAAACTAATAATTTTGCATGTTCTGATTCTCATCTTATTACAAATTTAATGCAACAAGAATGTTGTTGTCTTAGGATTTTAGCACCAACTTAACCAGTTGATTTTTAACTTACGAGGTGAGGTATAATTTGACTAGGACCCAGATCCTTCACTACAACCTATGAGATTCGGGTGTTGAAAGACAAATCAGATTCCACAATATAAAATTTGAAGATAGAAATTAATTAAGCGTACTATCTGAGTTCCTCAAAAGCATTGGGCCTTGCCATGCCAGCCTCCCTCATCTTTGTTTTCTGCTTTATGTTAAATTTAAGTACTGCATGATTCCTGGGAATAAGTTACTGAAGCTATTCGTAGATGGGATTAGTTCCCCGCTTAGGACCACATTTGCCAGTGGATGAGTATCGGATCAAAGATGGATCTGAATTAACGTTTTAATTAATTACTCACAACATACAATCCTAACTGTCCAGATTTAAGGCTCCAAATTTGGAAAATATAAATTGATGAAGTGGATGGAACAAGCAATGGATTAATATACATACATATATATAGTATAAATAAATATGTGAGAGAAATGATATATCATTTTAGTCTTGTTGATACAAAGAGTCGGGGTGGAGAAGATTATAGCGGAGATTGAAAGTCAGTCCATCCTAATAGGTTGAGAGCCGTACAATTTTGGAGGTAAGAGGGTTAGTGGAGTGAGCACAGAGTAGTAGTAGGAGGAAGGACTAAGAGAGAAGAAAGTTGGAAAGGAAGGGTAGTGTGCGTCTCTCTCAAGGATGAGAGGGGGTTAAAATGAGGCACGTGGCAGTCTTTCATTGGCTAAGGGTTCTAACTAGGGAGGCGATGTAACACTACTCAGGTTGTAAGGTGTGCAAGTGACAAGTGATGACGGTCTCGTTGGAATAACTTGCCCATCAAAGATAGCTGCTCATGTGTTCCCTAAGCTTTGACAGAATAGTGCCCTTGGTGGAGGTAACTACCCTAGTGGTGAAGGTCATCATGTATAACAAGTCCGTACTTCAGCTATCCCCGTATCAGAGGAGAAGCAGCGATCACAAATCATACTAACAAATACATTTGGATATGAATTCTGAATCAAAGCCTTAGACTTGCCTTGGATCTATAAGAGCTTTTACGTATCCAAAATTACTACAATTACAAACCTGGAGATCTCAAATCTCAATCTAGAATGAAACCTCTTGACTTTGAGAACTGAAGTGTATAATATTATTTGTGTATCATCTATATATATGTACACCCTCGCCATATTGTATTCATGCACTACCACTCTGTTTGCACCAATCATTTACAGGAAGAACAGGACAGGGCACAGCAAGGTATATATATGTATATAATAGCAGCAAATTACTATATAACTACATCAAAACCTTATAAAAAGGGGTTGATTCAGCAAAATGTTCATATGATCCCTGTATGTAGACACTACTCAAAGAGACAGGAGTACGCAAACATTTGAATTTAATGAACTAAATCAGAATATACACAAGCCCCGGCAAGTAAACAATGTTATAAAGCAAATATAAACAACTCTTCTCTACCCGTATTGTTTAGGTTTACAATAATAACATTACATATCCCTTCTACACAATGGACAAGAACCATGACTAAGCAGCCACTTATCTATGCACGGCTGGTGGAACATGTGATGGCACTGTGGCAACTTCCTCACTGTTTCTCCAAGCTGAAAGTCCTGCATAATATAACACATAAAAGACAATCAAATTAGCTCTTTATCAATGGCATCTAGTTCTGAGAATAGGGTTAAGAGGAAACTAGACCTGAAGGCAAACTGAGCATGAAACTTTCTCCCCGGAAGCATTCACATTGTTACCGTTTGTGATTATCATCTTCGGGATTTTTTCAACCAAATGTCTGGCCAATCCTTTAGCACTACCGGTGTCAAAGATGTTGTGGACCTCCGCGAATGTTGTTGCAGGCTCAGCAGCACCCATCTAGTGAACGAAAACCGAAATCTTAAGCATATTGCCGCTTTGATGGAAGCTCAGAAAAACTAGTATCATCTTGCAGTGAATATATAATATATATCACCTGACTCTGGACTGCACTCAGCATAGCCGGACCGATTCGTTCACGAACAAGTCTCCCACTTAGAAGGCTTACAATCACGTCAATCTGCATAATAGAATGGTTTCCATTTATCATAAGAACTAGCAATTAAAGCTGTAAATGTTAAAACCATGATACTGAACAAAACTGCTCACCAAGTAGAGCAAACATCCGATCCCGGATTCATCGGATTGCCAAAGAAGGAGAGAAGATTCGAAGACTTCCATCGAGAAAACTGCTCCAGATATTGCCCCAACCGCAGCCCCTCGAACGAACCCACTCTCCGCCTCTTGTCCTATCAATGCCCCCGTCATGGCCCCTAACAATGTTCCCACTGCACATACAAATGTCATCAATTTCCATCTTCAGGCATTAAAGTGTTCCACATGTTAAATTCTATGAAATCAAACAGCATAATTGGATTTATTCTCTATATAATAAAACGACGAAATTATATAACTTACCATAAATTTATGAATGGAAAAGCAAAATTTAAAAGAAATAATGATAAAAAAGAGAGGAACTATCGTATTCATTCAAGCTATAACAACAGGGCAAATTCAATTTATTGCAACACCAATATGAATAGGTAACGAATCAAATCCAAAAGGTTTTGAACAAACAATGAAACGGAAAGAGAGAAAAGAAACCAACCCAACGCAAAGAAGAAGGTTAAGATGGCAGAGAAAATGTTCCCAATAATGGCAGAAAGGGCGGAATTGCAAAATTCTTTAACATTTTCAATGAAATTCCCTAACAAAGAAATTGAAGACATAGAAACACGAGATGGGTATCCGTAATAATCCATTTTTTTCCCTTTCTTTGACGTTGTTAAGCGTTGAAATCAGAGAATTGGAATGAAAAAGTTTATGGTGATATAAAGAAGATACTTTATATATATATATATATAAAGACAGGGATGAAAAGAGAGGACGTAACCAAACTCTGTCTGCAATTTCTTTGATGCAACCCTCTTTCTTTCTCTATGAAAACAATGTTGTGATAGTGGATGAAAAATCTTTTATTATTATTATTATTAATTAGAAATCATGTTGATAGTCAAAAAGACAGGAGAGAGATAGGAAGCTTCTTTTTTGGCTTTCAGTTGCAGACAATGTTGCATGAACTGTGAGACGTAGGATGATGGATGGATGACTCGTCTTCTATAAAAGAAAAAGGCAAAATTTTCCTCAATGTTTATTTTTTGGGGCTCACTGATTGGCTGGCTACTTTTCTTTGGGTGTGTTCGGCAATGTGAGCTTATTAATAAGGGCTGCACATTTAAGACTTTTTCCTTTTTGACCATTTTTTTTTTTGATTTTCAATCATATAGCATAGGGTATTTTAATCTAACCAATTGGAACCAACCACTCATTGCATTTACAACAACTACTTGACGTTTGGACATGGAATGTACGGATCGTTATATTTTCTTCGTCAAATAGTACTCAATACGCATCGAAACGAATCTATTTGTGTCGTCACGTCGCCCAGCATCATGTTTACAAGTTGGTGTTATGGTCTTCACTGAAGTTCTCTTAGGTATAGGACGTTCATTTCGGTATCATTTGATAAATGCTGTCCTTCCAAATATCAAACTAGACAAGGAATTTGAAACAACAAAACAATCCTTCAACATATCTATCCCTAATTAAATTAATCTAGCAAGTAAAATAATATTAAATTTAAAAAATAAATTAGTTGACTGAGTCTTAGCTCAGTTGATAATAGTATTGTTTTCATATTAATGTAGATCCAACGCGCTAAAGCGCATTTATTTTCCTATTTAAGAGTTGACGAGAGTTATGGATAATTCGAAAAATTATTTTAAAAAAAATTAAAGTCACTTTTTGTATATATCTTTCTTTCTTTTTTTATATATCTTTTAACCATATTAATTTTTGTATAAATACATTAAAAAAGTAATAGTTATTAACTGTGAACCTAAATTAATAATTTTAAAATGTATATATTTACATGAATGTAATTGAAATATTATGAAACTAAAAATTAAACAATAAATATATATATGAAAAATATTTAAATTATCAAGAAATTATGTGCGTGGAAAATATTTGAAAATATCAAAAAACTTGAAAGAATGTACCGAAACAAGAAGGTCCAGTATGTATTAGTACTGAGATAAAAACATACATCCACCGGTATGATATTGACTACCTTGTTATGTCTCCGGTTACAAATGAAAGCCTGTGACGAAGGCACACAAAATGTCTGATAGAGGTTAACTGATTAAATGAGACTCTTTTGACTCATTTGAACTGACCCAATTCATAAAACATATAAAGAAACCTATTTACTTAACCTTGGCGGCTTAATGGAATACTCTAGTAAAAATAAAGTTACCATGATGAATATTGTAATTCCTAAGGGATAAGATTGTATAGAATTTAAATCCCTTAACACTCTTATTTTGTAGATAGACATTAATCTCAACCATCAACGTAACTCAATCTGTATCGTTGGATCTAGGAGAGCTCAACTATAAATAAAGTCTTTTATTTGTAATCACTTTATTATTAAGTTAAAAATATAACATTTACTCAAACACATTGTGTGTATTATTTTCTTGTGGATTTTTTAGTTCTTTCGTTTCTCATTCAATAAAATCAAAAAAAATTCAGATCAACAAAAATCTTCTGTCATTAAACCAATAATTTAATTTACCTCAAATAAAAATATTTAATATACTCCAATTGAAGATCCTTATAAACTCTCCTTGAAAACCAAGAGTACCCTCAATAGAGTCCTAGAGAGAACAGGTTCTTCTGTTGCTTGGGATGGAGGAGGGTGGTGGCGTGGAGAGGGAGAGTAACAGTGAGATCTCACTACTAGCTGATGAGTTAATCCAACTATCAATCAAGAAATCGCTTGTGGTATCGTCTGACAAACCCACTTTGATTTGCTCGGTTTGGACAAAAAAAAATTTCAGCACAGAGAGTTTTAAAGCGTAACTAAAAAGTATTTGGAAGACTAAGAGGAAATTTGAAATTAAGTTGGAGGGGCAGAATCTGTTTTCAATAGCGTTCAACCTTGAGGAGGACCTGGAGAGTGTTATGGAAGGCCGGCCGTGTTATTTCGGAAATATCTTATTCTGTTTGATCGGCTGCATAATCCAATGGAAAGGGACCAGATCTGTCCTACTACGTCTCCTTATTGGATTCATGTGGGTTCATGTCCCCCAGAACTGGATAAAAAGGATCTATTGCATACGATTGGGTACACTTTTGGGTGGGTTCTCAGATCTGAGATTAGTGATGATTTGTGTAGATTAAGGGTCAATTTGGATATTCAGAAACCTTTGCGTAGAGGGATTTTTGTTTCATGCGGCAATAGTGTAAAATCCTGGATCCCTTTTAAATTTGAAAAACTGCCTGGGTTTTGTTTTGGCTGTGGCAGATTAGATCATAGCCTCAATGATTGTCAAGTGCCAGATCCTGCAGGAAAAATTAAAATTAGAGAAGATCCCCCTTATTCAATTGCGTTAAAAGCAGAATCAAAGTTAATGGGTAAGAAAAGTATGAGGTTCAATGCTTTTATCAAAAAGAGGGGCTCTCAGAGTCATTACATAGGGAGTTCTAAGGTGGTAGAGGGGCAAAATACGATGGAAAAACTGGAGTTAAGAATGGAATCGTTTTAGGGGGTAAAGTTCTAGCAAATTGGGAGGAAGGTTTGCAAGATCAGGGAGTTAGATCTATTTCTGGGATGACCAAACTGATGTATGAAAGACCAACAATAGGGGAGAATTGTTTAGATAGATCACATAAGTCCAGTTGGAGGCGGCTTCCCATGAAGGTTCATTCAGAATCCATAGAACAAACTAATATGGGTGCTAAGAGGAAATCCCCCGATGAAGATGATAAGGGATGCTTAGGATTAATACTTAGGGAAGATATGGAGAGGTTTAAACCAGATATTATGCACGACAAGGGAGCTGAAAGTATGGAGGTTACATTGGGCATTATGGAACAGTTCAATGTTTTGAACAAATCAGAATTGGCGGCTGCCATTGGGCAAGCCGACCAGTCGCAATGAAAATCGTATGTTGGAAAGTTTGAGGGTTGGGGAGTCCTCGGGCTGTGCGAAGGCTGCGGCATTTATGTAAGCAGCATCATTCCCAGATGGTCTTCTTGATGGAGACTAAATTAAATCAGAAGCGTATGGAGAGACTTCGCAGGAGTTGTGGTTTTGTTTGTGGTATAGAGATGGCTACGGAAGGTTCTCGTGGTGGACTATGTTTAGCTTGAAAAGAAGGAATTGAGGTTCATTTGAAAAGCTATTCAAATTGGCATATCGATGTATTAGTGAAGGAAGACAATGAGAAAGAGGTATGGCGGTTCATTGGATTTTATGGCTCTCCATATTAGAAAGATAAGAATGGTGCATGGAATTTACTCAAAAGACTAGGTTAAGAACGTACCTACCCATGGCTAGTAGCAGGGGATTTTAATGAAATTCTCTACTCCTTTGAGAAAAGTGGAGGCATGCCACGTGATCACCGAAGGATGGAAGTTTTTAGAGATGTTCTGGATGAATGTTAATTAATTGATTTGGGATATTCAGGATCATGGTTTACATGGGAGAGGGGCAACCTTCCAGAGACAAACATTAGAGAGCGCCTGGATAGAGGAGTGGCTAATGAGAGTTGGATGATTAAATTCCCACGAGGTAATGTGCAACATCATGCCTATTCCTCCTCTGATCATTGTCCTATTCTCATAAACACAAATAGTATAACTCATCCTCTGAGTAGTCGGCGTTTTCATTTTGAATCATGGTGGATCTTAGAAGAATCTTTTGAGGAAATTATCAAAGATTTCTGGGTTTCTTCTTCAGCGTCACTAGTAGCGAAATTGGAGTTGTTGCAATCTTGTTTGAAAAAATGGGCACGTGGTGTGAAGTGTAAAAAGGGGGGACTTATGAAAAAATTAACTGAAGAGTTGGAGGGTCTATTGAAATATGACAGGGATGATGATACGATGGCGAGGATTATCGACACAAAAATTCACCATAATATGGAGATTGAGAAAGAAGAGATGTATTGGGAGCAGAGAGCTAGAGCTAATTGGCTTAAACTGGGTGATAAGAATACTGCCTACTTTCACAAATGTGCAACGGCTCGAAGAAGGGCAAACATGATAAATCAGCTGGTTTTGGATGACGGTAGACAGATTTTTAATTGTTCTGAAATTAATGAGACTGCTACAAAATTCTTTGAAGATCTTTTCACGTCAAAGGGTTGTGGAAATACGCATAAAGTGTTGGAAGGTATTGGACCAAATATCTCACACGAGATTAATGATCGGTTGCTTTCTCCTTTTAGGGAAGAAGAGGTATGGCTTGCTCTTAAGGAAATAGGGCCAACTAAAGCTCCAGGTTCGGATGGTTTTCCCGCGTTATTTTTTCAGAAATATTGGCATATTGTTGGTAAGAAGGTTACGAGTTTTGTCTTGATATTTTGAATGTCAGAGGGGTTGAACAGATAAATACCACAGAAATCGTGCTTATTCCCAAAATTTCGAATCCTGCATCTATGGTAAACTTCAGACCTATTAGCTTGTGTACTGTTCTCTATAAAATGGTTGCAAAGGTAATTGTTAACAGATTACAAAGTGTTATGGGATTATGCATTGATGAGGTTCAAAGTGCCTTCGTCCCCGGGCGTCTAATAACAGACAATGTACTTGTAGCATATGAGCTCTTGCATACTTTTCGAAAGAAGAAGACAGGGAAGAAAGGGTATATGGCCTTGAAGTTGGATATGAGTAAAGCGTATGATAGGGTGGAGTAGGAGTTCATTCGACAAGTGATGTTTCGAATGGGATTTGCCGAGAGGTGGATTGAATTGATTATGAACTGTATTTGTTCAGTCTTATATGTTGTTAACAGTAATGGATATAGGGACAGAACATTCCATGCGACTAGGGGTTTGAGGCAAGGAGACCCACTTAGCCCGTTTCTTTTTCTTTTTTGTAGTGAAGGACTCTCTTCACTAATGAGAAAAGCGAAATCTAATGGAGAGATCAAAGGTGCAAAAGCGAGTAGGAGAGGCCCAGAAATATCTCATCTTTTGTTCGCAGATGATTGTATGTTGTTTGGTGAAGCGACTAAGCAAGAGGCTAGAATCATGAAAAATATTTTGCAGGAGTACCAGAACTGTTCAGGTCAGTGTGTAAATTACAATAAATCGACGGTTTTTTATAGCACTAATACATCAGAAGAGGCAAAACTAGCAGTATCAGCAGTGTTAGGAGTTAGAAGTGCTTCTAATCTTGAGAAATATCTGGGTCTTCCAAATGTTGTGGGTAAGCGGAAGAGGGCAGCCTTTCAGAACTTATTAGACCGAATTAACATGCGTATTGATGGTTGGAGTACTAGATGGCTATCTCAAGGAGGTAAAGAAATCTTTATAAAGTCAGTTTTGCAGGCTATTCCTACGTACGTGATGTCGTGTTTCCTTCTCCCAAAATCTCTTTGTGAGAAGATTGAGAGTCGTTTCGCCAGATTCTGGTGGCAAAAAGGGGCAGGTAAAAGAGGAATTCATTGGAGTAAGTGGAGTTATTTATGTCGTCCAAAAAAGGAAGGAGGGTTAGGGTTTCGAAACATGGCTCAGTTTAATGTAGCTCTTCTTGCTAAACAAGGGTGGAGATTGATTCATTATCCGGAGTCTTTAGTTGCAAAAGTTTTCAAGGCAAAATATTTTTCAAATTACAATTTTGAAAAGTCTCAGTTGGGAACCTCAAGCTCGTTTGTGTGGCGCAGTATTTGGGCCGCGAAGAAGTCTTTAGAGGCAGGGCTTATTTGGAGAGTGGGTTCGGGCGAAAATATATCAATTTTTACGGATGTATGGGTTCCAAATTACACACGTCAAAAATTAATTCCTAATAGTGTTAATGCGCATTTGGTTAAAGTTGCAGAATTAATCAATAATGAAGAGCGCAGGTGGAACAAAGAGCTAATAGAGAATACCTTCTCAGCCGCTGAAGCTGAGCTGATCCTCCAAATCCCTCTGGCGATGGAAGCGTATGATGACTTACTTGTTTGGAATGTTGAACCATCGGGAGTTTTCTCAGTGCGGAGTTCCTATAAACTAGTACAAAGCCTCGATCCTACAGCTTACGCTTTACAACACGACTATAGAGAATTTTACAAAAAACTTTAGGGTACTGACATCCCAGAGAAAATTAAAATTCTAGTCTGGAAAATATCCTGGAACTATCTATCTACCCGAGTTAATTTACATTGTCGAAGACTAACCCCCAATGGTGAGTGTCCTCGATGGCAGAATGGGGAGGAGACAATGAATCATCTTTTTAGGGATTGCCCTGTGTCAATGGATGTTTGGAAGGAGTTAGAAGGGTCGATTTCTGTTTTTAATCCATATACAGAATTCTTAGAATGGCTTACCAAATCAATGAAGCTCCTTTCTTCTGAACAGTCGAGATTCTTTTGTGTTGCCCTTTGGGCCATCTAGAGTGATAGGAATGCTCGGATCCACGAAAAAAATTAATAGATTAGGTAAAGAAATGGCTACTTTTACTCGAAGTTACATAAAAGAACTTGACGGAGTTAAAGGTGAAAAGCAGATTACCTACAGGGGCGGCGAAATAATAAGAAGCTTCTCGGTTTGAAAGTCAAAGTAAACTTCGATGGGGCTTTTGGTGAGCGCACCAAACAATCGGCGTCCGGAGTAGTGGTTCGAGATAGCAGTGGGTTTGTTCTTATTTCAACCGCAGAGATCCACCACGGGGTGACCTCTGCCTTTGCTGCAGAAGCAATTGCTTGCAAAAAAGCGACCCAAATAGCCATAGAAACACAAAGAAGAGCAGTTAGTATAGAAGGAGACTCTCTGACAGTGATAAAGAAATGCAAAAAAGGAGTTTTCGACAGATCGTTAATAGGGCCCTTTATAAACGATATACTCAGTTTAAAATCCAGAGTTGCAGATCTAAGTTTTGAGTTTGTGTCAAGATCTGGAAACACAGTTGCACATATCCTCGCGACTGAAGCACTAAAGAGAAATGAGGGGTTTTACCTGGCTGATGGAGTCCCTAGCTATGCGAAAGCCCAGGTGGAGAGTGAAGGTGTGCGTGAATCAGACTAGATGGAAGGAAGAGGAAAGGGGGAGGAAAGGTTTTTCACAGCGGAAATGAACAGACAAGAAGAGATGCTGCTACAAAGAATACAAATAGGTAGACGGTAGATTTTAACTTCCCTCCGATTATGCAAACGCCTTAAATGAAAATGCTGACAGATGTGAGATGACAAGATTGGCGGATTAAACTGATTGGACGTATTAGTCTGTGATTTACTGTTTCAAATTTTAAATTTTTTTTTTCCTGTTTGTCTTTCTAGATTTTTCTTTATTTTGGGCCAAATGTTTCGGTGGCCTATTTCTGTTTAATATTTGTTTTTTTTTCTTTATTTAATAAAAGCAAGCCCAATCTGTTATTCTCAAAAATATACTCCAATTGAAAAAATAAACTATATGGATAGTTACTTAATTTTTTTAAAAAATTTAATTTTAGACACCTAAAAAAAAATTGTGAAATGGACACTCACGTTACAAAATTTGTTCATTTTAGTCACTTCCGGCAAAATTGCAAACGGAAATCTTACATAACATTCCAACTAATTTTTTTTAAATTTCCACCTTAGATATTAATATCCACCTCATTATATTGCATTCAAATTATTTATTTTCATTTTACTCACTAAAATACCATCTGCTTTAACCAAACAATTTGCAGCTTTTGGGTAGTCTTCAGTTGCAAATCTAACCTAATAAAATATCCCCTAAAGCCTTGATTAGAGATATTAAGTTGGGATTTCATCTAAATCTCGCCAATGTTAAAAATGTGGTGTAAAAAATATTGCAAAAGTTTTGTTGGGGAGGCTTAAACAGGGGCCTAGTGATGCCGATGCCTTCACATGCCCACCATAGTGGTGGCTCCCCCCTGCCCCCAAACCCAAAGCCACAAGTCGAAGCCCTCATCATTCCAACATTCCACTCTATAGCCTTGCTAGAAAGATAAAGCCAAAGGAATCTCCATGCGTTCCCCTTTTTGATTTCTATTTTTCATTGCTGCAAAAGATTCAACATTCAAGATATTCCCTAAATGTTAGGGTTTAGGGTTTTTTATTGACTAAAATGAAATTAAATCATTTGAATGCAGAACAATGAGGTGAATATTAATATTCAACGTGGAAAATAAAAAAGATTAATTAGAATATCAGGTAAAATTCTCATTTACAATTTTAACAAAAGTAACCAAAAACCAACAATCTTTGTAACATGATTACTTATTTTGCCATTTTTTTTTATGCCTAAATGAAATTTTTTTTTAAAGTTTTACTACTTATTTGTTTACTGAAAACAAAAAAAAAAACCACTCTAAATCCCAACCTAATAGACATAGTCTTGTTAATTTGATGAGCCCAACAGACCAACGTACATGATATGTTGTCTGTTGGGCTGAGTCATGGTCCAAAATTATTTGAAATCAGCTTCCTGCTATTCATTTGAGGTGGACTTAATTTGTTTATAAAGGTTAAATTACACCATAGATCAATTAATTTATGGGTTATTTTTTTTGTCATTCAATTATGAATTCTTTTAAATTGATCACGATTTTTCTTTAATTTAGTTACTTAACTAATTGAAATTATTATTATTTGGTCCATTTATGTTAATTGCATTAATGGGAATGTAGCACCCCCTAAAACATGTTTTCATCCAAAATTCTTTAATAAAACACCTTTAAACATCCATTAACATCACAATTTCATCATCAAATAACAAAAATCATATGAACTTATCAATGGTAACTTTCAAAATTTTCAACAAAATCAAAAACTAATAGAATACTAAGTTGGACGTAATTGTAAAAGTCCAATAATATAAAAATTTCAAGGAAAAAGAAAGAATTGAACTTAGTTTAAGCTAAAATATGAAAGACCAGCTCAAAAACCTCTTCCATGACTATTTTTGACAGAAAGTTGAAGAAGAAATGGCCTAGAAATCATTAAAATCAATTTTGGCCATGTAACTTTTGTTAAAATTTCAATTTTGTCCTTTTCACATAAAAATCTTTGATTTTTTTTTCACCCTATGCCGCCTCAGCCATTTTAAAATGGTCCATTTTCCCTTGTAGCCCTTCTTTATTTAATGGTTAATCTATTTAATCACTTTAGCAAGTTTTGCACCTTTTTAATTTAGTCTTTTTTATCTAATTGACTATCGAAACGTTAAAATTTTCTGACAAAATTTTAATACTATCTTATTGACACTCCGTAAATATTCATAAAAATATTTATGGCTCGGTTTATAACACCGAGATCTCAATACCTTCTTTTCTCAATTTATTAACCTAATAAATCTTTATAAAACACAATTTACTATTTCAAAAATCTTTTAAAAGCTACATTTGGCTCGTAAATATTAAATAATATAATTTAAAATTTCATTTTTCAGATTTGGTGGTTTCGAACTACTATTTTCTACATCGTTAAAATTTGGGCTATTACAACTAGGGTGATGTAACAGCTGGAAAATCGATATAATAATAAATTTAGCTCTTAACTTTTACATATTATATTGATTTAGTCATAATTTTAAAAAAATTAATCTTAAAATTTACAAAAGGTTTCAATTTGACCCTAATTCTAAAAAATTCAAAGAAATATATTAAAATACATAAATATTTTCAAAAAATATAATTATAAATTTTAAATATATATAAAAATAAAAGAATATTGTCTACAAGAAATAAAAATATAATTTTTAAAAGAATATATAGTGATACATAAATATTTTTAAAAATATAATAATAAATTACTAAATAAAAATAATTATATTAATATATTCAAAATAAAAATTTAAAATTTTAAAATTTTAAAAAATAGTTAAAGGTTGACATATCATCTACGTATATGCCATGTCAACAAAGTGAAAAAGGTGAATTTTTTCATCAATTTGAAGTAATTTGATAAAAGCAGTAAGTTTAAGAGCTAAAAAAGGTAAAAAAATAAATAAATAAAAGGCTAAAATAATTTTTATAAAGTTGGAGGACAAAATAAGTTATTATGCCTTTTATTTTTGCTTTAATTAATTTTGACATATATGTATAAAAACGATATTGTTTTATATTCTTTGATCAATGTTGTTGTAATTAGATTTTTTTGTAATATTTTTATTTTTTATTATTTGAAGTTTTCGATTAACAGAACTTTTATTAAAGTAGAATTTAATAATAATAATAATTTTTTAAAGAATCTATTCCAAACCAAATTAAATAACATCAATTAATTCGTACTAAATTATCAATTTATGATGTTTTAATATATGAATTAAATATATTTAATTATTAATTAAATAAAAATAAAATTAATTGGAATGCAAATCGAATCGACAGAATTTTGGTTTCATTTAGAATTTGGTGGAGGATACATATCAGACTTGGGCTGCAAGCAGTGGGCAACTAATTCAAATCGGCCCTCTCTTTTGATCTAAAACGGGAAACGGAATTAATCTAACTACGTAAGAAATTAGGATTGTCTTGTTTAAAAGAAAAAGCCACTTTGAAGACAACAAAACTGGGCTCCACAGTCTAATGCAGGAGCTCGATAAATTCAATGGTGGGAGAGCAAAACCCGTATAGAGATGACACGTGCAAAGATGAAAGATGATAAAGATTGGGAGAGAGAAAAGTAGAATTAAAAAAAAAAACATTTAGCTAATATAATAGTATCCTTTAGAATAAAATAAAAGTGTATTTAATGTATCAAATGATTAAAAGTGATAAAAAAGAACTTAGATGATAGAATTGTTGATAGCTTTTTTTTATTTGTAATAAAAGAATTTGAATAAAAAAATAAATTTGTTTAAAATATAGATTAAACTTAAGGTTGAACATTTAAGATTCGAGCTTGACCTAATTCTTTTTTTAAATTTATAATGTTTGATATTATGTTATATTTATAGATCATGTAATTGTAACACATAAAATTAAATTTAAAATATAGATTAAAAAAATTAAGATGACTATATATAAAATTTTAATAAATAATAAATATATTAAATTATTAAATATTTAATATTTAATATTTAATTAAAAATAACATAAATATATATATTTAACTTTTTAAAAACAATATGAGTAAGCTTAAAATGAGTTTGAGCTAGTTATTTATAAATATGAGCAAAAATTTAAGCCCACATTTCGAGTCAACTTTAGGTAAGTATAAAGTATGTTACTATGACACTTATGTCCGACCCATAAACATAAACGAAACTTAATATATATTTTTTCTAATTAATTCTAGAAAATGGATGTGACCAAGGGCGAAGTTAGAAAATGATTTTAGATGTTAAAAATAAATAAACAAAATTTAAAGTATAATTTTATCATTCGTAAAATAAACAAAATGATTTTAGAGAATTCGTAAAATCTTAAGTTTTGTTCTTCAACTTTATAAAAATTGAAACATTACTATTTTAACTTTAATTTTTTTAAAATATGATTATCTTATTTTATGAAATTAGAAAATTAGATAAGTTATTGATAAACACATAGACTTGTATTTATTAATTTATTGTATACAAGTTATTAAATTATTAATTTTATTAATTCTTTATGTATAAATAATTAAATTATTTAATAAAAAGTTTAACAATGTTAGCTAATTAGTCAAACTTTTCAAAATTCAGAAGTGATTACAAAATGATGATAAATTAAAATAAATGAATTATCTTTAAATAATGCATATATTAAATTATGTGATTATAATAATAACTTTAACACTGTTTGAATAGTAAAGGATAGGTAATAAAACAATATTTTAATAATAATAAATAAAGATCCCTTGAATTTTTTATTACCTCAATTCAAACACGGTTAGTTAATAAAACAATATTTTAATAATAATGAGTGTTATTAGAAATGAGTGAAATTAATAAAATATATATTTTATAAAAAATATTTTATTGAACCAAATCGATTTTTCTTTTTCAGCATCATGTAATGATCGCATTCATAGGACACGTGACAGCATCAGTAACCACCAGATGGACAGATATCTATTTCTCGACAAAAATATTTTTGTAAGCATTATGATTTGTGAAGGCAAAAAGACAACACAGACACAGTAGAAGCAGAGAGGTTCGCCACAGAAACGCAAAAAAGCAGACCCACAAAAAAAGAAAAAGTCGCTTTCAGCTGGAACTTTTCGAGTAATGGCATCGGCAGCACCATTATTAATTGGCCTGTATCAGTTATCAAATTATCAAGCCACTCTACTTCACTGCACAATACTCGAGCAAACATGGCAATTCCGATCCCCAGTCGGCAACTGTTCATCAACGGCGATTGGGCTGAGCCTTTGCTCAAGAAACGCATCCCTATTATTAACCCTACTACTGAAGAAATCATCGGTTTCTTTTTCATTTTCCTGTTACTTTTCCTTTAGTCTTCATAAAAATTGTCGTTTTCTTCTTAATTCTTCTTCTTCTTCTTCTTCTTCAGGTGATATTCCGGCGGCGACTGCTGAAGATGTGGATGTTGCGGTGCAGGCTGCTCGGAGCGCACTTACTCGGAACAAAGGTAAAGATTGGGCCTTTGCTTCGGGTGCTGTCCGTGCTAAGTATTTGCGTGCCATTGCTGCTAAGGTAATTGCTATTTTAAGTCTTCCTTTGCTTTCTTAGTTGTTATTATAGTTAATATACTACTTGATTTTGGTTTCAATGTTGAATTTAATACTGGTTTTTAATTTCATTTTGGTACCTGAGTTTGGCCTCAATAGTCAAATTGATACCTGAGTTGAGTTTTTTCTTTTTCCAATTAGCACCTGAATTTGGCTCCGATCTGGTACATGAGGTTCTTTTTTTTTTTTCAAAATTAACCATGTTTTTTTTTTACTAAAGCACATATATGAACATTAACGAATTTTTTTTTTTTATTACTAAAGAGCATATATAAATATTCATTGGATCACTTGATGTTATTTGGTCTGAGTGCCAAATTGAACATTGGAGCCAAATTCAGGTATCAAATTGGAAAAAGAACTGAGGTACCAAATTAAACATTGAAGTCAAAGTCAGCTACCGAGTGTTATGTTAACCTTTGTTATATTTGTTTTTGCTTTTATTTATTTATTTTTGGAAGAACTTGATGAATTGTTATTTAGCTATGCTGTTCGCTACCAGAGATCATTTCGCTAACAATTACCGTTGTACAATTAATCACAATCTTCTAAAATATGAGATAAAATCCATGGTTTTTAAGTGGTGAATTCTTAGGTAATTCTTCAACTTTTACTGTTTAGCCCTTTAGTTAGTTGCTTTTTATCTTTTTTTTGGAGGAAATTTGCTATAGAATGTAAAGCAATAGCAACAAGAAGAACTATAACTTAATTGGAATGGTTAAACAATTTAAAAGTAACATCATTCAGTCATAATGGTCGTGATTACTAATGAAAAATTGGGATTTTTTTCCCTTGTAAAGCTGGTTATTTGAAAAAGAGCGCTCAAATGAAGTGTTACTTCACTACTTGCCACTGTTTACTATTGTAAATAATTGAAATAATGAGCCTGATTTTATCTGAATAATGGTCCACAATTTTGAAATATCACTTCTGCAATAAAGCCTAATGTGCGAACTCGAGCCTAGATATATCAGTGTAACTTAGCAAAAATTGTAAATTGCACCCTTTTCCTACGATTTTCTTTTAATATCTCAGGCTTATCCTTCCTACAAAACAATCTGTTTGCTTTCATGAAATTTATGAATATGCTATTGGGATTATGGTCAGACTGAAATCTGTTTCCTTTTCTTTAACTAAAAGTTCCTTCTTATTAGATTCATTACTTTAGTGGACTGAAAGAATGGCTTCAGATATGCCAGGTGTAATTGATTCAAATGTAGCCATTCTTGGTTCAACTGATGAAGAACTTGCGTTGTCCTTTTAAGCAGAATACCAAACAGAGTTTACTTTTAACCATGATACTTGTATGTTTTTTAGCTTTTGCAATTGTTATGCTTTGTTGATGGAAATGACTGCAACCTTTTTAATGTCATGACCTATATTCAATGTTTTTTTTTTTTTCAATAATGCAGATAAAGGAGAGAAAACCAGTACTTGCGAAACTTGAAACAGTTGATTGTGGGAAACCACTTAGTGAATCTGAAGCAGATATGGTATGCCTGCAATGAATTTGCAAATGTTATGTTACTATTTATTTTGTTGGATTTTGACCTTTTTTTTTTTTGTGAGTTTTAGGATGATGTCATTGGATGCTTTGAGTACTATGCAGACCTTGCTGAAGGTTTAGATGCCAAGCAAAAGGCTCCTATCTCTCTTCCGATGAAGACATTTAAGAGCTATGTGATCAAGGAACCCATTGGGGTTGTTGCGTTGATCGTCCCATGGTACTTCCAGTCTGTTGCGGTTGTTATTTTCACTTTTTTTTTTTTTTTTTGTCTTACTAAATTTGCTGCTTACTTGGCCTCACTGCATCTGTTTTCCTGATGAACAATCCTTGAGTATTGCTCTTCTCCATTTCCCGATACTTAGTTGAGATATCTGGTTAACCTGGTTTCTTTGGTTTGCTTTTTGATTTGCGTAAGACTAGTTCCATTTGCTATATAAATGAGTTAGTGGATGTGGTGGTCTTTAACTTCTATGTCTCTTATTAGTGGACCTAGTTAGTAAATAAATTTGCTTAATTGTTTCTCCTGATATTAAATTATAAACTTATTATGGATGCCAGAGGCTGCATGTTTTAAGCACAATACCTTCCTAAGTGTTTTTATTAAGATGATTTATGATGATTGTGGTCCTAAATCATCTGAGGCCATTTAAGGGCTTGCAATAGTTTGGTGCATAAAATTTATGTGGACTCATGCAGTTTGATATTTTGTGACGGTGATCTTTATCCTTGGCAGACATGGTGCTCTACGGTTCAATGATTTTTGTCATCTCATTTTTAATGGTTATCCTGGTATTCAATAACTAAGAAATTTCTTTTGTTTTGAAGGAATTACCCGCTTTTGATGGCTACATGGAAAGTTGCTCCAGCCTTGGCTGCTGGTTGTGCTGCAATACTGAAGCCTTCTGAGTTGGCATCTGTGTACGCTCTCCATTTACTTTCTTCAGTTTTCATGTTACTTTCTCATTTGACTTAAATTATATACAGAAATTTTGGCTTGATTTTGCATTTGAGATTAATGTTGTCCTTTCATTTTTTATCCCTTTCCCACTTCAGAACCTGTTTGGAGCTGGGAGAAGTGTGTAGGGAGGTTGATCTTCCTGCTGGTGTCCTCAACATTCTGCCCGGACTAGGCCCTGAAGCTGGTGCATCTTTGGCATCTCATCCCCATGTTGACAAGGTTAAATCAATATTGATCATTTTGTTCAATGATCCTTTCTCCAAGACTGAATTTCATTAGATGATTGGAAATTATTTCAATTCTAGTTGCTGATAATTTGTTGCTAACAGATTTCATTTACTGGAAGCACAGTCACAGCGGTTAAGATAATGACAGCTGCTGCTCAAAGGGTCAAGGTTTGTTGAAGTTCTTGCATATGATCACTGAGTTCTTTTTTATGATCCAGTGCGTAAAATCTTCTTTATCGTTTGTATGGCAGCCTGTTACCTTGGAGCTTGGTGGCAAAGGTCCAATAGTTGTGTTTGAGGATGTTGACATTGATAAGGGTTGGTGCCATGTGAATCACTTTTAAGCCTTCATGTTGCCTGTATATCTCATCAGAATTGATTGTTCATATTTTACTCATATGAAACTGTCAATGCAGAAAAATAGTCTCTCTTTATTCAGTTTCTAATTTAGCCACCTGTGCTTGTAATAGCTGTTGAGTGGACCATATTCGGTTGCTTTTATACAAATGGCCAGATCTGCAGTGCAACATCACGCCTTATTGTGCATGTAAGTCGTGGACCCATTTTGTCCTTTTTAGTTAATAATATATATATTTTTAATTTCATATTACATGTGGCTTGAGGTTATGATACATATAAAAAACTGTTTTAATATTACCTTGTTCAAACTTGCCACAACTAAGAGGGGAACCAGTCCAGTCCTTTCATAAACTGATAAACTGGCTAAACTAGGCACGTTAGCCAAGCATTACTTTTGGGTCCACTTTAGCAAGTACCTAATCCAGGAAACCAACCCTCGTAAGCATAAATTCAAAAATTTCCAAACACCATTGGACAAGCATTACTATGTTATGGAAGTACTCCAAAGATATCGGCAGCCTAGAGAAAACAGAAACCATCCCAACCTCATGGTCTCTTCCATCCTTCCTTCCTCTTGTGGATGCAGTAGTTTGTGCATTATCTAGCTGTGAATAAGTATGAACAAATCTCTTTAGTGGCTCCATGTTTCATTGTTATTTTTACCTTTCTGATAAGCTCCTAAAACAGGAGTTGTCATGGAAATTATTCTATTTCTCCTTCCTCATAACTTCATAACTCTTCTTGTATGGGAATGTGGTTGGATGAAAATTATTGTTATTATGATTCAAGTCAAAGTCACACCTTAGATCCAAGAAGGGAACACTAAGATTCTGCTACCACGAGTTCTTGAACTAAGCTTGTAGCATGTCTTCGTCAGTTTTGCTATATATATTTTTTTCTATTTCCAATTCATGAAGAGGCAAAGCTTGTTATTTGTTTGACAGGAAAGTATTGCAGCAGAATTTTTGGACAGGCTTGTGAAATGGAGTGAGAACATTAAAATTTCAGATCCCTTGGAAGAAGGTTGCAAGCTTGGCCCCATTGTTAGTAGAGGGCAGGTATTATTTCATTATTTTAACTATATATTTATGTTGGATGAAAATTATTTTAACTGATGGAACTCAAAATATAACTGTTGGTAATATCTAAGGTTCCTTATTTGGAAAAGAAATTTTTGAATTAATATTTGATTAATTTGCTGCAGTATGAGAAAGTAATGAATTTCATTTCGAATGCTAAGAGTGAGGGAGCAACTATTTTGTATGGTGGGAATCGTCCTAAGGTATAATTGTCTGCTTCTTAATTATTGGCAATATTCTCCTTTTAAAATCCTTCACCATTTCTTATTCAAATGCTTGCCAGCATTTAAAGAAAGGATTCTTTGTTGAACCAACCATCATCACTGACGTAACAACCTCCATGCAAATATGGAGAGAAGAAGTTTTTGGACCTGTTCTTTGTGTCAAAACATTTACCACCGAAGAAGAAGCCATTGAATTGGCAAATGATACCCAGTAAGTTAACATATACAATCCAATGAGTTGATCCTTCCATATCGATAATGAGAATGGAGTGTGATTTAGTAATTTATTTTGTCCTTCCTCTATCCTTTTAACCAATTCTGACTCCACTCCCCAGACTAGAAAAGCCGCTTACTGTTTTGATCACAGAATTCAACTAATTCCTTTCTAATATTTACTTAGTTATGGTTTGGGAGGTGCTGTGGTATCGAAGGATCGAGAAAGATGTGATCGTGTAAGCAAGGTAAGATCAATGCTTGAAGCATCTTCCAAGCATGCAACCTAAGCATGCTGTAAGATTAATACCTTTGCTTCTTTCATACAGCTTCTGCAGAATGGTGCTGTGTGGGTCAATTGTTCACAGCCATGCTTCTGCCAAGCCCCATTCGGAGGCACCAAATGGAGTGGCTTTGGGCGTGAACTAGGGGAATGGTATTTACCCAAACTTCAACTATTCTTTTCAGATAACTATTATCTCAACTACTTGGAATATCCTGTTTGTCAACACTCAAAACTCAGGGATTTAATATCTTCTTCCTCTTGCTATTTTTATGACTAATCGGATTTGTAGTACCGACTTACTTTTGACTTTTTAAAAAAATTGTGGCAGGGGACTAGAAAGTTACTTGAGTGTAAAACAGGTAACAGAGTATGTCTCAGATGAACAATGGGGTTGGTACCAGCCTCCAAAGCAATGAAGTTCAACATGGAAATACAAGTAATATTTACTGCTCTACCAAAAATAACGGTAATAAAGTGTGCTGAGAGCCAATTTGTTTTCGAGTATGTATGTTTGTACGTATGTTATCCCGTCCCGATGGAGGTATGTCTATGGTTTTCAGTTTCACGTTCATATGTATGTTTGCATGTACGTAATCCCTTTGGGGACTATGTCAATGGCATTGAGTCTCGTTTATATGTATATTCTATATTACATTTTGGCTGACCTGTTTGGAATGTAAGTTACGAATGCATGTTACCTACTAGTTTTGTTTTGCTGGCTCATTGCGTGGGCCAATTTTAACCAAAGTCTCACCCGAGGCAGGCAGTTTGGGGTTCATTCTAAATCTTGCCGTACCTTGCTTCGATTCTGATAACATATATAATCTATGTACCTAATAGAGATTACATTAATTTAAATTTCCACAGGATTATGTTGGTGGTTGTGACCAAATTGCATCCAAAAGAATCATTATTTTATTTTATTAGGGATTCGTTGTTATGTATGTGAACATGAAAGTGAATGTATTCTATTCTAATTTTATTTTATTGAAATTGGTGGGAGGTGTAGATATAAAATATGTAGATATAAAATATAGTTGATACTCAGCAGTTAAGTACCAACTACTTGATGCTTTGCTCTATGGTCTAATATATGTCTCCACAAATCTCGGTGCAATCGATAGGTAGTTTATAATTGTCACTCCCCGAAGTATTACAAAGAGAAATTATGCCATTCATCGTATTAATGAGGTATATTAAAAAAATATTTAATACCAGTTGATGAGTTATTGTCGGTGTAAAAAAATTGTAACTCTTAAAAATAATTAGTAACAGAAAATTGAGGTATATGTTTGTTTATAATGAATTTTAAAAAAAAAAAGCTAGTTTTGTTTAAAGTTAGTTTGGATCGAATTGTATTTTGTTTTTTAATTAAAAAAATTGTATATTGAATTAAAGATTAAATTAATTATTATATTAAATTTTACATCTATTTTTATTAATAAAAATTGTCCTTATATATCAGCATTGGTAACTTGATTATTTTATCAATTACATTTCGTGATACTAAGAGATGCCTATGATATTTTCACATCTAATTTCCCACCTCGATGTGGTTCATTATTTTCAAAGAAAGCAGCTAGGCTAATGCTGTTGTTCAAATGTCAAGTGCTCCCAAGTCTACGGTCTAAGAATAAGAGTTGGAGACTCGTTAATCCGCTTTAAATGAAGGGGCCAATTCTGAATGCATGCCAAGACTTTTGGTGTTATAAGCCGTTCTTTCCACATTTTTCTCAGTTGCACACATTTACTAATATCCATATTTTAAATATCTTAAGAAAAAAAAGAGAGTGATATATCATAGCTCTTGATTCTAATAGTTAATATATATATGTATATTAAAAAAACATGTGATGATTGTCCATACCCTGAAGTCAACTACTAATAAGTCTTATCTATGGTAAAGAATAGCTGATTCTTCGACACACTTTTAAAGTCTTTTTAGCTGCACTAAGGAATCATTTGGTAGGTTAGGTATCCATTGCTTCATACTTTCAGTGTAAGCAAAATGCAAGTTGAAAAGACAATAGTCCCTCAGTCAACGTGTGATCATATCCTCTTCACTCATCAACAAAATTGCAGTAACAGTAACACCTTAATTCTATATTGAAAATTCATAAAATTTTAGAATTACATGCGAAAAGTCTCCTGCATTAAAGAAACGGGATATCTGTGAGTCAGCCTAATAATAGGAACCATTCATTCATTCATTGGCATTGGCGTTGGTCTTGCCCTGACCCTCTTTTAAAAGCTGTTATTCTCAATGCATTAATTACTAGGGTCATATTGTGACAGGATTTTATGACACCTCCCTCTCTGTACACCAAAGCTAGCTAACGACCTCAGTGAAAATTTAGTAGTATATGTGCTCTCCAACACATCTTATCTCTTTGTATTTTTTTTTTTGTTCAAATTCTTCGTATTTAATACTAATGGAGACAAAGTTTGTATCATGCACAAGCATTTACTTTAATTGATTACACGGCAAAAACCGACACTGCACCCACTGAAAATAAAATGGCATCATCTATGTGTGCTTCAACTTTCAGTACTTGCAAATGTTGGTATTTTCTGTGAATCATCTCACTAGACAGCAGTAAAATTTAAATGTACTGAAAAATAAATTTGAAAGTGATTAATATTAACTTAATTAAAGGTTGCTCCATTATTGTTCTTTTGTAAAAAGAAAGGTTTTTTTATCACCCAACTATGAAAAGTTACAAAATGATCACTTAATTATTCAATTTTGTCTTTTTGGTCACCTATCTATCTTAGATTTTTGGCTGTTTCAATTTTTACATTAGTTGTGTTAATTATGACTCCTATTTTAGTCAAATTCAAGAAGTAATCTCCTAGTTAAACTCTGTTTATTTGTTTCAATCAAACACTGATTAGTTTAGATTATTTTATTATTATTTGACCTATGGATTTAGCCTATAAATAGGCTCTTTTACAACCTTAGAAAAACAAACCCATTAGAGATTAGAACTCATAACACATTTAGAGTATTTTGTGTTTACGTTTTGAGGGTTCTTTGTTTTCGGGTTTTCGGGATTTAGATTTTTATCTCCATCTTTTGTACTTTTTATTCTATTGCCATTATAGTAAAATTATCTTTGCCCGTGGTTTTTTATCCTCTTTGGAGGAGTTTTTCCACGTTAAATTTGTGTGTTCAATTTCTCAATTTCTTCTGCCAATTTTACTTGTTCGTTGCTTAATCGGGACGATCCTAACAAGTGGTATCAGAGCTAGTTCAATTTTCATAAATCAACCCATTCAGATATGGCAGCAACAAGGTTTGAAATTGAGAAGTTCGATGGTGAGACAAATTTCAATCTGTGGCAAGTTCGGATGATGGCAATTCTAGTTCAATCCGGTTTGAAAAAGGTTGTTACCGGGAAAAAGCCTGAGAATCTAAATAAAATAGAATGGGAAGAGCTTGATGAAAAGGCTTTGTCTGCAATCCAGTTGTGCCTCATCTGCCTTATGGAAAAGGTTAGAAACTTTTTATGCGACTAAGTCTCTGGCTAACCGTTTAGTGTTGAAACAACGTCTATTTTCGTTTCGCATGAACGAAGGTGAGCTTCTTAGAGATCACATTAGTCAATTCATTACTCTTTTAAATGATTTAAAGAATGTTGAGGTTCATATTGACGATGAAGATCAGGCTATGCTATTATTGTGCTCTTTACCCCCTTCATACAAGTCTTTCAGGGAGACCCTGATTTATGGCAGAGACAAACTCTCGTTCGAAGATGTGAAGGGTAATTTGTTGAGTAGAGACAAACTCGACAATGAGCTTTATTTGGATAGCAAGGCAGATAGGCAAGCTTCCGTTTTGATAGCATCAAAGAAACGAGACAAAAGGTGTTGCTATTGTAAAAAGTTAGGTCACGTCAAAACAGATTGTTATAAACTGCAAAAGAAAAGAGCTGCTGAGAGTAACGAGGAAGATGTAGCTGGTGCTAATTTGGCCGATGAAAGCGGTGATGATTTCTTGTTAGTGTTAACGAGTGATAACTCCAAGCTCACGTCCGAGTGGATCCTAGATTTAGGATGTTCTTTCCATATGTGTCCCAATAGAGAATGGTTCTCCACATACAGTTCGGTTGAAGGTGGAGTTGTGTGCATGGGAAACGATTCATCTAGTAAGGTAATTGGAATTGGTACTGTTAAAATTAGGATACACGATGGGACAATTAGGACACTCTCAGATGTCAGGTATGTACCTGATTTACGGAAGAATCTCATCTCCTTGAGTATTTTAGACTTGAAAGGAGCAGAATCAACATCGAGTCGAGCGGCATTAAAGTATCTCGTGAAGCTCTCGTTTTGTTAAAAGGTAAAAGGACTGGCAGTCTTTATATTCTGGAAGGTTCTACAGTGACCGGTGAAATCGGACGTCCCTCGTCTGTTACAGAGTCGAAGTCAACTCATTTAGAGTAGAGGCAACTTGGTCATAGGAGGGAAAAATGTATGACCGTTTCGTTGAAGAGAGGTTCTCTTTTAGATGTAAGTTTTGAAAAGTTAGGGCACTGTGTTCGTGAAAATCAAACCCGGGTTAGTTTTGATTTGGCAGTGTACAAGTCGAAGGCTAGAAGTCTTCCAACTTTTAAGCATAGAATCGACTCAGTTAATTCCCTGCATGGTTCAAGATAGGCTCGTGGCGGGCTTTGGCAAAGATGGCATTGTGGAAATATGAGTCAAGGTGGAGATTTGTTAATTATGACTCCTATTTTAGTCAAATTCAAGAAGTAATCTCCTAGTTAAACTCTGTTTATTTGTTTCAATCAAATACTGATTAGTTTAGATTATTTTATTATTATTTGACCTATGGATTTAGCCTATAAATAGGCTCTTTTACAACCTTAGAAAAAACACCATTAGAGATTAGAACTCATAACACATTTAGAGAATTTTGTGTTTACGTTTTGAGGGTTCTTTGTTTTCGGGTTTTCGGGGTTTAGATTTTTATCTCCATCTTTTGTACTCTTCATTCTATTGCCATTATAGTAAAATTATCTTTGCCCGTGGTTTTTTATCCTCTTTGGAGGAGTTTTTCCACGTTAAATTTGTGTGTTCAATTTCTCAATTTCTTCTGCCAATTTTACTTGTTCGTTGCTTAATCGGGACGATCCTAACAGTCTGCTTATAACCAAAAAAGATAAAATTGAATAGTCAGGTGACCATTTTGTAACTTTTCATAGTTAGATGACCAAAATAGAAATTTACTAATAATTGAGTGACTATTAGTGCAGTTTATCCAAATATGAAAAATAACAGTGTCTTTTAATATATAAGTCAACTTTCAAATTGTAAAAACATTATTTTCATTCATCTTCTTTGAACTCGAGGGATGCAATTAATTTAATTCCAGGGGTGTAGACATGGACAGATAATGACATTGTCCTAGAAAAATGAAAAATATACACTTTAATCCTTAAAAAATTTATCATTTATTTCTCTACCTAAAACAATTTTTTTAGCTTCAGCTTATCGGTAGGCTAAAGGGTTATTAGCCCTAATTTTATTATTAGTTTGTCAAATAAAGCCAGTAGGCAATTTTTAACGTTTAGCACTGTGAAAAAATGGAAATTTTAAAATCAGAAAACAAGCCAAAATAAGCAACCTTTTTTTCATGCTTTACGCAGAAGGTTCAGACTCATTTGAAGTTGTTTGCAGTTGTCTCACTCAAATGTTTGTCTTGTGAGTGAGTTTTATAATTACCTTATTAATCAAAGGCCAAAAGGAATCGATAATGCGGCAATAAAATCAAAATTAGAAAAAAGATTCCTCTCCTTTTAATGTGCTATTTCTTTATTTTTAATGATCAAAATAATATGAATTATGGTATAAAAAAATAATATGTACATAATTTAAATTTCAAACTAGGAATTATTAAGCTATTAAAGGAGGGACATTATCACCTGGGATATGCACTTTTAATAATCTATTTCACCCTTTAACTACTTATGGACCATATAAGAGAGAAAATAAAATTTAAAAAACAGAGGAAAAGCTATGGTCCAACAAGGCAATTATTACAACCTCGATTCCTTTGTATTTTAGTAGCCTATTGGTTTTTCAAATATATATAGTGGGTTTATTTATTTAGTATACACGAGAATTGATATGATGCGTGGCCTACTTGCACAAAACAACAATTATTATTGATATATACCTACCTCTCACTCCCTTTGCCTTCTTATATTCATATTCTCCTCTCAAATTCATTTGCTTTCTCCCTTCCTGGAACTGCCTTCTTTACACTATAGTTCTTTTTTTCCCCTTAATTACTAAATAATCTCTGTATTTTATTTTATTTAAGATAAGATAAAACAAATATCTGATTTCTATCATGTCAAATGAACGAACACCTTACAACCCCCCAAAATTTTAAGTTTTCTATCTCATCATCAAGGTTGAAGTGTATAAATTAATTTAATATTTAGATTAAATCTGTACGGATATATTAATTTTATTTAGGCAAGTAACCAACTAATATATATATATTAATTACAGTACATTGATGGTACTGATATATAGAAAACTTCGAGAGTTGTATTGAGAAAAAAATACTAACATTCGATTACATAATAGTACTGGATTACATAACTCTGTTTTTTTTTTTTTTTTTGGAGATGTACAATTATGCATATCCCAGATCTGCAGCATGAAAAAAGTAGTGGGTTTTTTTTTTTCATGATTTGCTAGCGTATACCTGCGATCCTAAGTGAGAGAGAAACTGTATTTGGTTTTTTACAGGTTAAAAAAAAAGCTCGGGTCTCTTATGCAGCCATTGATGTGCCGAAATATCAATCATCCTTTTTGCTTGCTGCCTCAGAGATGCTTTGTAATGAAGGTTGCCATGTCTTTGATCTAGAACCGGTGTTGCTTGATGTTGTTGACCTTGCTCTTTGCCTGTCATGTTTGCTCACCTGCAGATGTTTCAATATTTTAAACATATATACCAGGGATCCAAATTAAAGATACGATATAATATTGGTGTTTTTAAGGAAATTCACCTTATTTTGCTTATCTGGCTCAGATCTCTGACCATCTTTCTCATTTGGGTCTGATTCTTGTTGGCTTTTCTTCATCTTTGCATGTTTCTTTGCATACAATCCCTTCATAACCTCTAAGAACCCCAACAACTCAAAATCAGATCACAATCTCAAACAAAAACATTACCCTTTATTACCAATACAAAAAAAAACATGGATACCTTGAGTGGTGATGAGCCTGTAAACATGGCCAAGAAGAAGAGTATCAGTGGGGCGGAGAAGCTTAATCCTGGTTAAACGAACAGGGTTGACGTTGGTCTTGCTGCTGGTTCCTTGTGGAGCTTTATCGTTGTTATTTGGATGTGAATGATATAAGGTGGTAGAGATAAGCAGAGCAACATAATGACCAGGGTTCGTTTTCATAACCTCACGAGCACTCATCGGCCAATAAAACCTCTCGACTTTCCCACACGGGTGTTGAAGAACCAGAGTGGCTGCATCAGTAGCTTGGCAGTTCCCCATTTTTTTGTGTGTGTGTGTGTGTGTGTTCAAAGGAAGGAAGAGGGAGGAGGTATTTGGCTGAGGAGAAATATGCTGTGCGGTATCTTTATAGAGAACCACACCCACCCACCAAACTTAATATCGTAGGGAGGGACTTAAATATTAATAAATCAAAGGTATTGGGGAGTCAATTAAAGTGGGAATAAAGCAGTGACTTTGGTCATTTTAATTGAGGCGTTGGCCCTATTATGCAATGATTTAGTGAGCTGTGACTGGTTGTCTAAAGGGACAAAGGTGAAAGCCGCATGCCCACAGGCTATACTTTCTCTAAACCTCTCTACTTTTTAAGTTTTTTTAACTTTTAAGCGATACGTTATTACTAAAGCTGCCAATATATTAAAAATTATTAAATTACGTTTCAGTCCATTACACCATTGTCGAACATCACTGTTCCATAGAGGCTATAACATTGCCACGTCAACCAAGTTCATCCAACTAACTCGTGTTGGAATGGACGGTTATGTATGGATACGTGGACTACATTTTTTTCGGCAACGTGGCAAAGATATATAAATGTTAATTTATTTATTCAAGCAGTTTTTTAGAAAAAATTAACATTTAATGAGTCAATTCAAATTCAACATTCATCTTTTCTTTTTCATTCTTTTTAGTATGGTGCTGACTATTTTGCTATTCTGATCATTATTTTTTAAATACAATTTTTTTATAAATTTAAATTATTTAGATTTAGGTTTAACAAACCCTAATAGTAATATTTTACAAAAAAAAAAAAGTCAATATATTAATAAGAAGTTAAGATATTTATATAAAATAAGTATTTTAAAAGTAGGCCGGACTCGGATGGATCTGGTCTATTTTAAAAATATATTATTAAATTTGAAATAATTTTGATTACTAAAATTAATATTTAAAAAAATATGTTTTATTTATATTAAATATTGTAAGTATTTAAGCATTAATTATGTTATCAAATTAATATTTAGATACTAAATTTATAAATTCCATAAAAAGAGTCACATTAAAAGCAACTTTAGAAGGGTGAAATACAAATTTATTTTATTTTTAAACATTAAATATAAGATCAACATAAAAAAAAAAACTTTTAAACCTTAAATTTTACAACATTTAGGAGGCCTTCTTAAATTCGACCTTGATCCCAAGGGTAGGTTAAAGAGGGAGAGGCGAAATGTAGGTGAATGAAAGAATGTTGATGTAGTTTAATGTAAGTTCACCCATATCCTAAACAAAGATATTGTATTCTATAACCATCAACAATCAGTCGATAAGATGTTTAAAATAATAAGCTCCTTAGAATATTTACTTATCTCAACTTGCAAACCATTGTTTAGCCAAATCTCATCCATGCAAATGCTTATCTTAATTTGGTCATCCAGGTTTAATTATTATTTAAATTTGTTTGATTTTTAATTCAAAAGACAAAAATATTACTTTTGTTTGAAGTAAATCGGTTTTTTATTTACTTTATAATTCTTTATAATATAAATTTGATTAGTGTTGTGGAAAATAGAAATAGTGCAAAATATACAGACCCAATACAGAAGTTAGCTCCTTTAGAAGGCAACAATAATTGAGACAAGTATAGAAGAGTAAACAGGTCCCATTTGGGCACGCTCCAGTGATCGAGAGAGTGTGACGCCGCGGTGGACCATGGGACATTTCATATGGATCTGCCATCCAACCTGAAAATCTAGGCGTGAAAATTTATGTGCGTGCGTGTGAAAGGACCCCCAAACTTCTTCTTTATAATAAAATATATTACAGTAAAATAATAAATTTACATTTTATTAAATGTGTAATTTAAAAATTATTATTATATTTGTATATCTAAATTCGAGTCTTCCAATTGAGAGTTGCCACGTATAAACCTCCAATTCTACTCTTTATTATTTAATTTACATATGTTTTATAATTATTTCATGGAAATCTTGATATAAAAAAAAATCGAAAAAAACATGCATGAGCGGCGTGATTACGACTGAGGGAAAATGGGACTCGCTTTTTCTTTTTCTTTTTTTCCCTTTCTAATATTTTTTTTAAAATTTCATAGAGTCGCACTGTAAAATTTTCGGAAAAAGAAGGATCCAATTTGCCTAAAGCAAAGGCTTTATTTCTTGCAGGCGTGACCTACTAAAGGCACATTCTTTTTCTAGATTTGATAATTTTATTTTTATAATAGGCAAGTAGATTAGAAAATAATCTTTTATATCACAGACTAAGCTATTTAATACATTAATGGTTTTTATAACAAATTTTAATATAATCATATATTATGATTGTATTTATATTTTAATAATTTCTCATATTATATTAATATTGTATATAATTACATTTTCTTTTATGATAAGCTAGATCTACTTTTAATTGGGGCGCAGGCTATGATTAAAAAAATATTTTCTTGATTTTGCATGTTAATTTTTACTATATTGTCAAAGGAATCAAGTTGTGTCGTGTGGATGCATGAGGAAGTTATATTTTGTTCAAACATCATTACTACTTAACGTACGTTTGTTTTTTCTTTTTTCATTTCAATTTTTCAAATAACTTATGCTTATAATCATATAAAAATCAATTATAAATTAAAATACTAAAATTGAATTGGAAATTTAGAATTCATATAAAATATTAATAAATAATTTGTAATTGTATCATCTTTATTTAAAAATAACTATTATTTTGATATACAAATGATCATAATTGTATAAAAATAAGTAATCGGGTATTCCTTTATTAATTTCCAATATGTATAAAATATATTATATTATCAAATTAATTTCTTTGATATATTTAAAATTTAACTATTTATCTATATATACTAAATAGTTTGAAATTTAATGATTTTAATGATAATTTTCAGCTTGAGTTGACCATGCATGGCTTTATTGTGTGTACTTTTCAAGCACAAAACGACTCCATGAGATCAAACAAATATGATTATGTTTTATACTTAAAGAGAGACCGTGTGAGTTTTCATGCTTGGTTGGTGAACTCGGAAACGAAAACAATTCATCATTTGTCATATGAAGTTGTGGGGTTATTCAACCTACCAGATTTTTTTTATGTCCCTGAAATTTGATGATAAAAAATTTTAAAAAGACATGATCATGGGTTTGATTATCTATTGAAGTTCAAAGGCCCATTCGAAAAGTAAGAGAGTTTGGACAAAAATACAGGTTTAAAAAATAGATTTGGACAAAAAATAAGACTTGTTTTCTAAATGGGTTAAGCATCGGATAAGATTTTTTGGCTCGAGCCTAACCCGAGCTTGCCTAAATTTTTTGTCATTGTTGTTTGTTGTCATTTTGATATTGTTTTGCTGCCATTTTACTATCATATTACTACTATTTTAAATGTATTTGCTTGTTAGGTTGCAACTATGTCAATGTTATTTAAATATAAAGACTTTTTTTAAATGTATTTTCAATTTGTTGGGAAATATTTATTTTAATATTTTTAGTGTATTTGTTGTATTATATTTTTAAAATTTATTTTTATATAAAAAATTAATACAAGTGGGTCGAGTCAGGCTCGAATTTAGTACTTTTTTTATTTGGATCAAGCTTGAGCAAAATTTTAGGCCTATTTTTTAGGCTGAGACAAGCCCGGACCTAAAAATTAAGCCTAAAATTTTGCATTAATCGGATCTAAAATTGACTCAACCGATGATCAGATTTAGTTGCACTGTGATATAATAATTGTTATTTTGACATTTCAATTTTATTTGTTACCAATATTTTTAATTCGTGATAATATTCATTATATTCACATTTGTATTAAATATAACGCGGCAAAAAATACGTTTATTATTATAATTTAAATCTTGGATTATTTTTAGTTGAAACACAAGATTTTTGGGACAAAGTCTTAAAAGATTAATTAATAGCAAATCTCACATAAATCTCCTAACTTTAACCTTTTGGACCACAATAAATCTCATTATGTGTGTGGTTCACAGGCTGCTTAATTTCCCTTTTCTTCAATCCCTCTCAATGTTGTTTAATTATGATTTGCAAAGCAGAATTCTCCAAACCACAATATATTAGAACGTATCTATCAGTGTGTATTATAAATCTTTGGTTCGGTATTTTTATTTGTAGACAATTATTCTCTTATGCTTTTGAATTGACTATTCCTATATGGCCTAAGAACATTGTATTGGTATAATTAAGACTAGGACCATACCTAGAAGGAAAAATAAAATAAAAGAAAGCACCCATTTTAAATGCTCTTTGCAATTTTCCCCTAACTTGATAATATTAAAAAAAGATATTGAATACCAACAAGTGGTTGAGTGCAATGATAAATCACATTACACTTTTAATGGGAAGATTCAGGTTTAAACTTTGAAGACAGCATTGTTCAGAGGCGAATCCAGGGGTTGGTAGGGGCCTCAGCCCCCCTAAAATGGAAAATTGTTGTTTTGGCCCTTTAGAAGATTTTAAAATTTTAAATTAGTAAATATAAAATTATACTTTGGCCCCTCTAAAATTATGAAAATTTAATTTAATCCTTTAAAAATTATAAAAATATAGACTATTAAAAATTAAAATTTCATTTTGGCCCCCCTAAAAGAATTTTCTGGCTTTGTCCCTGCTTATTGTTGGTATATAAACGAACAAGAAGTAAATAAAAAAAAAAAAAGACATTGAAGAATATCAACAACTGATATTTTATCTTGTTAAATATTTTAATTATTCATCTGAAGAGTTAATAGATCTTGTTAATTTTTTGTTTAAATATGCTTGTGCTCTTCGTAAATTTAAAATTTAATAGTTGTATTTTTATTTCAAGAAATTTAGACCCTTTACTTTTAGATTTAAAAATGTAAGTCTAATTGTTGAAATTGACAAAGATTCTTTTCTTAGATTCAGGTTAATTATAATGTCATTTTTTTCAGTTATGTGGTTACCAAACGAGTATTTTTTTTTTAATTTCAAAATGTAACACCAATAAATTTAACAAAAAAGGTAACATGTTAAACAATTGAATCTGAAATTTAAAAGGTAGTGAAATTAAAAACTTGTAAATAAAAACATATAGACTGAATTCTATTTTACTAAAAGTATTGGACTTAATAGCATATTTTAACCTTAAGCTTGTTTCTAGCACATGCAGGATTTTCTCAAACCAAATAAATCTAAATCACATGCCAAATTGAACTGCAAAGCCATTTCCACGACCTAGCCATAATCGATCAATCTGCAGTTACTTAATGAGCATTTAAAATATAAAAACCTCCTGCAATTTGGTCTCCTCTACAAGAAGCACTTTTAACACTTCAATTATTTTTTTATTCGTAACATTTTGAAGTGATGTTAGTGCAATTGTGCAAAGAATGACTAACTCAAGATTAAAGCTTTTGGGTGGAAAAATTATATTCATAAAAATATCAAAATTAAATGTATCCGATTTAAATGGTAAAATTAGAATTTTGTAGTTCATGAATCAAGACTCGTTAAGTTCAAATCTCGTCATCTATGATTATTCTTTTAAATTAAAATTTGAAAAAAATTGGCGGTTTAACTATTTCTCAACTGAATTGATATCCGATTAAGTCGTGACACCAATTTAAGAGCTTAAATATAATTAAATTAATGGTATGCTATATGATGTGGATAAAAAAAATTATGTAACAAATATATTTATTAAAAAATTACATAAAAAACTAATTAATATTTTGGTTATAATAGTCAAATTAATAATTTGTTTTGCATGATGTTCCGAGTTCAAATTTCACTAGAGTTCAAATTTCATTGATTTATTATATTAAAAAAGAGACAAAAACACTTTTACAAAAAATATAATTTAATTCATATATAAAAATATTTTTAGTAATTTCATGAATTAATACTTGATTGACCAATGATATAATTCAATATAACACTTAAAATAAATATAAATATAAATATTTGAATTTCAAAATCCTAAACAATCACATATAAATCATGACTTAATAAGATTTTTATTTTGGCTTAAATTAAATTTCCGCTTCGTTTCAATAAAAATAAACTATAATTTAATTAAGGGAAAATACAAGTCTCAATAGATTTTTAAAATTTTACAAGTAAGGTTGATATATATCAAATTAGTGAAAAATAAAAAAAAAAATATAACACATGATAAATTTGTAAAATTAAAAAAACTCACCCTTTGATATATATAACTTTTAAAATAATTATGAGCTGGTCGAGGAATTTTTCCGGTGTATAATATCACACTGCCAATTTGAATACTACCGCAACCTGTCTTGTCTTTCCCCATTTGTTTTCTCACTAGATGACAAAATAAACCTTGAAACAATAACTAATGACAGTGAAATCCTATGAGCTCAATCGCATTTACGCTGCTTGAGTTTTATGCCATTACTATTCACTGGGCTCCTCTAGTTTCGTTGGGCAAAGCTGAATTGCGATGGCACCTTATCCAGACTCTGCATGTTCGGGAAATGGATGGTGAGATCACATCAATTATATTTCAATATGGTTGCGAAAAGCCATAGTCATTCTTTTGGGGTTAAAAAATGAAGCCCAAGAGTTTGACTTTCATTTTTATAATATATAAAACTGGTGATGTATTGATTGATCTGTATATTTTACTTTTAAGTTGTGGTTAGGCATTTGGGGCCAATAATTGAAAGTTGTTGCAGCATCCCTTTGTCAACCTTTGCTTCCCACGATAAGTAACAACATGAATAATTTATTTATTTGTTAATATACAAAAATCGCTTTCAAATCCTGTACATAATGTCATGGCGGTTGAAATATATTCCATGTAAATTTTTTTAAAAATTGAACAATGTAATTCCATGAGCATTAGCTAAAGTCCATGGGAAAATTAAGTCAAAGCTGTCATATGGTATTAAATCGCTAAGAACTCCTCGTTGTCTCCGGGTTTCTGCCCAAAAAGACACGAATCTTTACAATCTAGCTTTGCAATCTTCGTCAACCAGCAACAATATTTCGTGATTTACTCAAGAAAGGTATGACTTTATTATGCTATCCAATTTTCATTCCTTTGGGGAAGCATTGCATCGTCTTCGGATCAACGACAAGCCAAAATTCCAATGACTTGAACGGTAATTACGAAGAACTACGGCCATGAATTTAGCTCTAAAACTTGTACCTCTGATTTCGTGTATTACGACGTGGAGCAGTGTCCTTGCGTTAATACCAATTGTAGGCCAGTACTACCCGAACGAACAAGCAGCATTGTGGCAATTCAGGGACTCAGTTGGTTCTTCCAACTTGTACTCGAACTGGACGGGGCCTCCTTGCATGAACAACCAAAGCAGATGGGGTGGCATTGCTTGTTCGAATGGCCACGTCGTACATCTCGTCCTTGATGGGATTCGGCTAATGGGATCTCTTCCGCCGGCGTGTTTAAACAACTTGACTCTCTTGACTAAACTAAGCATGAGAAACAATTCGATTTCCGGACCACTTCCGAATCTGGGCAACCTCGTAGGTTTGGAATATGTTTTCCTTTCGCGTAATCTGTTTACGGGTTCAATCCCTTTCGATTACGTTCAACTGCAGAGCCTGAAGGAGATAGAGTTGCAAGAGAATTATTTACAAGGAGAGATTCCGCCTTTCGATCAGCAAAGCTTGATCGCCTTCAACGTCTCGTATAATAGTCTCGAAGGTCCGATTCCTCAGACCGATGTGCTTCGAGGGTTCCCGGAAAGCTCTTATTTACATAACTCAGGTCTTTGCGGCAATCCTATAAAGAAGCAATGCCCGGTTCCGCCTGCCCCATCACCATCGCCATCGCACAGCGGTAAAAAGAGTAGTTTTGAAACACGGGATTTGGTTTTCATTATCGCTGTCTCTGTCCTGGTTCCTTGCCTAGTTATTTTCGTCTTCTTATGGTATTATAAGAGAAGGCATAGAAAAGAAGCAGCCAAAAACTCAGGTATGAACAAGTACCATGTAGATTTCAATTATAATTTCTTTGAATTTTATGTTGCCACGTACTGGCTCCCCTGTCTTAGCAATTCTTTATTTTAATGAAGAACTAGGAGAAACTGCTATAGAGTTGGAAACTAAGAAAATGAATGCTTCTCAAAGGGCATTGGATCCAGAAAGAACAGCTGAATTAGAATTTTTTGAGAAGAGTATACCAGCTTTTGACTTGGATGATTTGCTAAGGGCATCGGCTGAAGTTCTGGGCAAAGGGAAATTAAGCACTACGTATAAAGCATCGTTGGAATCAGGACTTGTCGTTAGCGTGAAGAGAGTTAAAGACATGAGTGGGTTAAGCAACAAGGAATTTATTCAGCAGATGCAGTTGTTAGGGAAGCTTAGGCATGAAAACCTGGTACAGATCATTTCTTTCTACAATTCCAAGCAGGAGAAGCTCATAATCTATGAATTTGTACCTTCTGCCAACTTATTCGAGTTATTACACGGTCAGTTTAGTTCTTTCTTCCCCTCCATTTACCTCTTTATTGATTTCTTCAAAATTTTAAATTAATTTCACCATTCATTCTCACGACTCATATTTTAAACTGGGTTAAGATGCATTTAATCTTTAATAAAATTTTAGATTTAGTCCATATATTTAAATTTTTAAAAATTAAGCTTTTTTTTTGTTTTTTAATTTAAAATTCTTATTAAGCTTTTTTTGTTTTTAATTTAAAATTCCTAGACTTAATATTTATTAACTTGACATATTAATTAAGATGTCTTCATATGACGTTGTTTTTGTATGTAACTAATAAAAAATAAACATATTGATGAATTTCGATAAAGATTGCCAAAAATGATAATGTTTGGATGACGATTTTCAAATTGAAAAAGTAAGATGATTGGGATTTTTAATTTAAAGTATAGGGATTATATCTCAAATTTTATAAAAGTACAGGACTAATGTCATATTTTAACCTTTAAATTTCTCTCTTAACTTTAAAAGGTTTTAATTGAATCATCATAGTTTTAATATCATATTGATTAGGTTTTTCTCTTAATTCAACCGTTAATGTAAGCTCAAATACAATAAGAAACATATTTAAAACATGTGAATCAAATTGTATTGCATAAATTGTTCGAATTTGACCTATTGGAGAAAAAATATCTCTCATAAATTTTATTGATGTTGTCTACTTTTTGTAACTCGTAAGATCCAAATTGCTACTCCATGATAGATCTAACTTGAAATTTAATACTTAAATGGATGTAATATTAATGTTTTGAGGACTCAATTAAAATATTTTGAAGTTTAAATACTAATTTAAAATTTGAGGGATAGTTTGAATGTATGCTGCAATTAAAACTTTCATTGGTATATGGCATGCAGAAAATAGAGGTTCGGCAAGAATACCACTAAATTGGGGTATAAGACTGTCTATAATCAAAGATATAGCAATGGGCATGAATTTCCTGCACCAGTCCTTACCTAATCACAAAGTTCCTCACGCTAATCTCAAGTCTTCAAACGTTCTGGTCCTTCGCCAAACCCAAAACTACCATTCCAAGATCACAGATTATGGTTACTACCCGTTGCTATCATCTCGAAGATCCTTAGAAAAGCTAGCCATTAGCAGATCACCAGAATTCTGTGAAGGAAAGAAGTTAACGAACAAGGCCGACGTGTATTGCTTTGGTATTATGTTACTGGAGATCATAACAGGCAGGATCCCGGGAGACGAGATTTCGTGCGGGGATGAAGAAAAAGCTGAAGACCTGTCGGAGTGGGTTAAAGCTGTGGTCAACAATGATTGGTCGACGGATATTTTGGACGTAGAGATTTTAGGAACGAAAGAAGCACACGATGAAATGTTGAAACTTACAAATCTGGCTCTGGAATGTACCGCCGCCGCACCGGAGAAGCGGCCTAAGATGACTGATGTTTTAAGAAGGATAGAAGAGATCGAACGAAGAAAAAGTGATAATGATTGACACTCTTTTTTACTATTTATTTTAAGGTTTAAATGCAAAATTCGCCCTGAAATTGTACATTTTTTTTCACTCAAGTATTTAAATTTTTTTAAATATACTTAAATTATCATTTTCTTCTCATTTTATCTTACTACGTAATATCAATCAATAAGAATATGATTGTCAATATTGCACTCAATACAATCAGATTTAACATCGTATGTAATTAATAAAATATCAAATTTTGAATGTCCTAAATGTAATATAACATTTCTTATATGTAAATTAATATACCCTTTTGAAAGAATTTAAATTGTTTTCTTTTATAAATAATGATTTCATACATGACCATCACACTTAATTAAAAAGGTTTAAGATGTTCAAGGGTTTTTTTTTTTTTTAAATTTTTAAAGAACAACATAAAATACAATATTTTTACATTAATTCTTATCACTAAAATGCCACTTATAATATCGAAAAGTAATTTAATCCACATGTCTGAAAATATAAATTTTATGATAGTTAGAGTTTTGAAAAAGTAAACATTAATCATAAAATGTAATCACTGTTTTCATGAGCGGAGATTGTACCTCGTACCACAAAATTAAAAAAATAAAATAAATAACTATCAGTTGTCTCATTTTTTTCTTGTTAATTATCCAATTTTATAGACATTCAGGTGTTATGCATGTTACCATTTAAACACATTTGAAGTTAAAGAAGTTTATTTAAGTTGTGATGCTTGATTAATATATATATATAAAAAAAAAGAAATTTAGCCCAGCGGGTTAACTGGACTCTACTATTATGGGATGAGACTAAACTTTTGAGAGCATTCACTCAAACTCTTATGCTTTCTCTTTTCTATGGATTTTTTCTTCTTTCGAGTTCTTTTCTCTTTCGAATTATTTCTGCTTTGTGTTGGTGTCTTAGAGGATTCTAAGAGAATTTTAAATTTCGGGAGTTAAGTTGATTTAGGAGTTTTTGAAGTGAAGAAATCGTCTAAAGCTACACGGATTGTGAGATAAAAATTCTAATCCGTGACACTAATATTTGCTTATTTAGGAAAGGGATAGTGAGAAGAAAAGAATATAATAGAATAAAATACAAAGAGTTAAACCAATCTAATGGACTTCCTTATTAGCAGTCTCAAATTCTCTTTACTTTGTATGATATCTTTGGAAAAAGGCAATCCCATTAATGAACAATGAATTTGATGGGGGTATCTTTTCTTGTTTGTAAGAAATAGAATTTCCCACCAATGAAACTAAAGAATAATGTTCGTTCTCCTCTTCCTTTTCCTACTCTCACTACCTCTCTTTATATATAAATTCTTCCAAGTAATAACACAATATGCATGTCTGATCTTGACATTGTTAAATTCATAATCGTTTGTGCTATTATTTACTTTGCTTTTTTCTTTGTTTCTTTAAACTAAAATGGCTTCCAGACAATCACTCAAACGATCGGATACAATAGCTGAAAGCATGCCTGATGCTTTAAGGCAGAGCACCTCCCATATGAAGATATGTTTCAGCAGGTACACACATAACATACATACATTCACACATTTATATATAGTTTGATCCTCTAACTAATAACATGCGAAGTCGAAAAAAAAGGTTGGTCGAATCGGGAAAACGGCTACTCAAACGTCAGCAGTTGATGGACGAAGTTGAGAATTCGATAGAAGACAAGGCAGAGAGAAGCAAGATCCTGGAGGGACTAATTGGTTTCATTCTTGTATCCACGCAGGTCTTTAAGTTTTAATTAATGCTATCATTTTTGGGGGGTATAGCTGGTATGCATGCATGCATGCATTTTAGCTGTAAATATATATATAATTTTTGCAGGAGGCTGCTGTCATTCCGCCGTACGTTGCTTTTGCCGTAAGACCGAACCCGGGATTCTGGGAGTTCGTCAAGGTGAACTCGGAAAACCTCCTTGTTGATGAAATTAACGCTTCAGAATACTTGAAGTGCAAGGAAATGGTGTTCGACCAAAATTGGTACATAATTTATGTTACTTTTCTCTGCAGTTTAAATTGGAAATCCCTAGAAAGTTTTTCAGTATCATATTATTATGCTATGGTGCAGGGCAAAAGATGAGAATGCTTTGGAAATTGATTTTGCATCCATCAACCACAGTACCCCTCATTTGACCCTTCCTTCTAGCATTGGCAATGGAGCCAGCTACATCTCAAAGTTCATGTTCTCAAAGTTATACGAGAGCTGCGACGGTGAGAAGCAGGTGTTGGACTACTTATTGTCCCTTAATCACCAAGGGGAGGTAAATACACATGCGCACATACACGTACACATACACACACATACGTTTTTATTGCAAACAACATTGAGAATCATACATGAATGTGCTTGGAGTTTCAGGATCTCCTGATAAACGGAAATCTAAATACGGTTGACAAGCTTAAAACAGCTTTGAAGGCAGCTATCAGTATTATTTCAGAATTGCCCAAAACAACACCATATGAGAAATTTGAGCCAAGGTTATATATATTTAGATTGCAACTACTACTTCATGCATAATTTACTTAGTTTCTGAATGGTGGCAATGAATATCAGGTTGAAAGAGTTGGGTTTTGAGAAAGGATGGGGCGATAACGCAGAAAGAGCTAAAGAGAGTATGATGACACTTTACGAGGTGCTACAAATGCCGGAACCGGCAAATTTCGAGTCACTCTTTAGCTGGCTCCCGGCTGTGTTAAGGATCGTAATCCTGTCACCTCATGGTTACTTTGGGCAGTCGGATGTCCTCGGCTTGCCGGATACTGGAGGCCAGGTACAACAGAATTTAAACATAAAGATGTGGTTCAACAGAGGTAATTAAAGTACTTACACATAATTGTTTTTGCAAATGTAATAGGTGGTTTACATTCTTGATCAAGTAAGAGCTCTTGAGGAAGCCTTGCTACGTAGAATAAAATCACGAGGCATGACCGTAAAGCCTCAGATTGTTGTGGTAACTCGCCTTATACCAGATGCTCGAGGAACCAAATGCAATCAAGAGATCGAGCCGATCATCAATACCAAGCATTCCCACATTCTCAGAGTCCCATTCAGGACTGATAAAGGGGTGCTTCAGCAATGGGTCTCACGGTTCGACATCTATCCATATCTAGAGACATTTGCACAGGTATATAGAGTCTTGCCTCTGTTATGTTCTAATTCGATGGACTTAAAACTTACTTGTTATCAATGTGTCTCTACGAATAGGATGCTCAAGAAAAAGTCCTTCAACATATGGGATGTAAACCGGACCTCATAATTGGAAACTACAGCGACGGAAACTTGGTGGCATCTCTAATGGCTTCCAAACTTGGAATCACTCAGGGAACAATAGCTCATGCTTTAGAGAAAACCAAGTATGAAGATTCAGATGTGAAATGGAAAGAGGTTGATGCTAAGTATCACTTTTCATGTCAATATACAGCTGACATACTAGCAATGAATGCAGCTGATTTTATCATAACCAGCACCTATCAAGAAATCGCCGGAAGGTTATTTAGCTTTTTATATGTTTATCATGTTATACAACATTAGACTGATTTTATATTAACTAAAAAGTGGTGAATTTCCTATTTGAAACAGCACTGAAAAGCCTGGACAATATGAAAGTCATACTGCCTTTACCATGCCTGGACTATGCCGGGTTGTCTCTGGCATCAATATATTTGACCCCAAGTTCAACATAGTTGCCCCAGGGGCTGACCAGTCGGTCTACTTTCCCTACACAGAGAAAAACAGGCGTTTATCCTCTTTCCATCCAGCCATTGAAGAGTTACTCTACAGTCAGGACGATAACAATGAGCACATGTAAGTACGGCGCGATTAGTATCTGCATTGTATGTTCGTTGTTAGTTGGAATTAAAGGCGATTTTAATCATGTTATGCTTGCAACAGAGGATATCTGGCGGACAGGAGGAAGCCTATTATCTTCTCTATGGCAAGACTTGATACTGTGAAGAATATTACAGGTCTAACTGAGTGGTATGGAAAGAATAAAAGGCTTAGAGATTTAGTAAATCTGGTTGTGGTTGCTGGTTTCTTTGATCCATCCAAGTCCAATGACAGAGAAGAGCAAGCAGAAATTAAAAAGATGCATAGTCTGATGGAGCAATATCAACTTAGGGGTCAATTCAGATGGATTGCAGCCCAAACTGATAGACATCGCAACGGGGAGCTGTATCGATGCATTGCTGACACGAAAGGAGCTTTTGTACAACCCGCCTTGTATGAGGCCTTTGGTCTCACTGTTATTGAAGCAATGAACTGTGGATTACCCACCTTTGCAACTAACAAAGGAGGTCCAGCAGAGATTATTGTGGATGGGGTCTCGGGTTTCCATATCGATCCGAACAATGGAGACCAATCCAGCAACACCATAGCTGATTTCTTTGAGAAGTGCAAGATGGATGCTCAATATTGGAACTGGGTGTCAACTCAAGGACTTCATCGCATACATGAATGGTACCAAAACCATACACTAAAATAGCACCAATGAACAATTTTCATTGAAGGAATGGCTTCAATTGATGTCTGTTTTTTTATTTATTTGAAAACCGCAGCTACACATGGGAGATCTATGCAAACAAACTGTTGAACATGGGATCCATGTATGGATTCTGGAGGCAGTTGAACAAAGAACAGAATCTAGCTAAACAAAGATACATTCAACTGCTCTTCAATCTGCAATTCAGGAAGTTGGTGAGTGAACTTAGGACATTATTATTTATAAATGGCAAGCGAATATAATTTTCACACAAGTTAGTGTAACAGGCAAAGACTGTGCCTATTCCAAGTGAGCAAGCCCTAGTATCTGTTCCAGTGCCACCTGAAACTCCTAAACCAGATACAGTTCCCGCTCCAGCACCTGATGCAGGACAACCCAAATCACAACCAGCTGTGCCTGGACCAAAAAGGCATGCCCTAACTTTTGGCTTCTACTCAAGCTTATATAATCTATAAGTACACTTAACCAAAAATATTTTGTCACAGGTCTCCAAGTTTGCGGAACATGGATGGCTCTCTTATGGAATTGTGCGTCATAGTTGGTTTCTTTTATCTCGTTTATTATTTCATAAAAAAGTTGTTTTACGGGCTTATGTGGTAAATGGTGATTGTTTAAGTTGATGACAGACCAGAGCATTCTTTCAATTTGTATGCGTTAGTTAATGAAGAATAAGATACTTTCAAAGCTTTAATTAATACATGATCAAAATGTTCTTGCAGAAATGTACCGACTCCCTAGTTAGAATATTTTCATCATTTTTACTTTTCATTGCTTTTTACCATTAAATATGCTTCTAATAGTACCTTTTTATTCAAATGTTTGTCAAAAGCTGAATCTTTTGGCATTTGCTAAGATCTAATTCTTCAAATGTTTTTATTGAATTGACTAGATTGTTAAATTTTTTATTTTTAAAAGCCCGATTCGTGGATCAATACCAAGCAAAACAACATACCTTAAATGAAAATTATTAAATAATTAATGACTATTTTGTAATTTTTTAAAGTTGAGTGAATTACCTATGTAATTTACCCCTAATAAAATAAATAGAAAACGATGGGTACATCTTTGCAAATTCAAATTTCTATTCTGAAATTGTATAATGATTTTGTTAAACAGACTGACAGACTGCACAAACCTAGTGAGGAAGCAATCTATCTACAAATGGTTTAACTGCCAAACTAACATCTATCTGTTTATTTGTAAAGCTTAACAACATAATATAATAAACTGAATTGAAATCCAATAATAATCTGTGAAACCTAAACATCCTACACCACACCACTAGGATAATTTCCTTTAACAAACCCTCAAATGGTCTTTTTGGGGGGGGGGGTAACATAGCACACCACCAACTCTTGGGTTAAAACTACCAGGGTCTCTTCTTTGCACCGAGAGATACAGCATTTGATCCTGATATCATAGCCCGGTTACCATAGCTGCCGCGTCCTCGGGAGCGAAAGTTTCCTCCAGAACCTAAAACCAAAACAAGTACCATTGTTCATCTAGAACCAAGAATATACCCAGGAAGTCCTGTTCACAGGTTTGTTTTGCCAATAAGCATTCAAACAAAGTATTACCTCCAAACTTCGAACCTGCAGAACGAGCCAATGTAGACAATGCGGGGGAGACAACCTGCCCAGCATCTTGCAGGAGCTTGATAAGGTCCCTAGCATACTTTGCATTTGCCTGTGTGAAGAAGGTAAAAGCAGTTCCCTTAGCCCCTGCTCGACCAGTTCTACCAATCCTATGTACATAATCCTCCAGACTAGAAGGAAAATCGTAGTTGATCACACACTTTATGTCCTTTACATCTACAAGGAAAAAGAAGGAACATTAGAACAAAAGTTGTACCGAGTAAGACAAAGGTAAAGCTGTTATAAATTGAAGGCTCCAAGAAAACCCAAGTAACTTGTATGCTTGAAATAATTTACGACACAGCCCAACAAACAGCCAGCTACTAAGATTGACATTGTTTTAATATTGAAGGTCATTAAAAACTTATATTGCATGCAACATTCTTTTCCTAAGCAGGCTCAATGCATAAAGAACCCTAGGAATTTTCAAAAACTCCCTTATCCCTGCACCCTAAGATCCAAATGATCAGTATTAAGATAACACATTCACTAGATAAATGTGCCCACCTTAACTTTGCAGGGATAAGGTCTACCGCCACCATTTCTGTACCCAATCAAGGAACATAAGCAAATCTGAGTCAACCAGGCTGCCACAAAAACCAGCTCCATAACCGTGGATGGGCGACACTACAACTTCAACCATATTACTTACACTTGATTATAAGGAGTCGTGCCAATTCAGACAATTCAAGCAAGTACATACGACTAGACATAACAGAGCTTTCTAATTTTTCTTTTCCCTCAACCTAAAATCGGGATATAAAACTTCTCAAACAAAGGAACGGAGTTGCCTGAGCTTTGTATTGCACAACCATCCAAATTATAGATCACCACCTCAGCTGTCAAAGCAAACTATGCTCCTTGTGTCCAGTAACTCCCCTAAAGTGGAGGATCATGCCTATCAGTCAAAAATATAAATGTACATCATGGCAACTCGCACCCAAGCCACAAATTATTGTCTCAGGAAACTGGAAAGCAGCCGGCAGACTCGCTTATCTTCACCATTTCAAGACCTACATGAATATGCTAAGACTCCTAAAATACAGTGATCCTACCAAGACCCCGTGCAGCCACATCAGTGGCAGTCATTATAGGACTTCTGCCACTTTTAAATTCAGCCAGGACCCAATCTCTTTCAGCCTGATTTTTATCACCATGGATGGACAGGGCAGGCCATCCATCCATTCTGAGCTGCCTAGTAACTTGGTCGCATCCCTTCTTTGTCTCCATGAATATTAGTATTCGGTTCCCATCCATCAGATCCTTCAGCAATTTGATTAGCCTGCCCAAAGAGAGGTCAATATTTAATATCACAATATAAATAAAACTTTCCCGGAACAAGTTGCAAAGACAAACCTGTTGTACTTTTCTGGATCTGTTATGACTTCAACAACTTGGTTAATAGATTGGTTTGCTTTCAGATCAGGTGATCCAATGATAACCTGAACATCATAAGAATTTGGGCATCCCAGAATAAGCATCTAGGCACATCAAACATATAATATATATATGAAGCAAATATAGAAGGATGTGCAAACATAGATGCCATGAAACTTCTTTACAAAACCTTATATGGGTTGCTTAAAAACTGCCTTGCTAAAGATTCAACTTCTTTAGGCCACGTTGCACTCCAATACAATGTTTGTCTATCAGGTCGAATCTGATCACGGAAAAAGCCAAAATTGCCATTTAAACCATTTTCTTTTGACAGGATGTGATGCCTAGGATTAGTAAATAAGACCAACAGTCCAAATAAAACAAGACAACCATATAAAATTAACTAAAATACAACAACCTTAGAAACAAAAGATGCAATTTGGTCAAAAGTGTAAACACAAAGAATCAAAAATGATTTAAAATATGCAGCCTTGTTCTAAACTGAAAAAACAGAACATGTAAGCAGTTTCTCTACTTCACAGTTTAATCTACCTTCCACATCTAAATCATTGAACTACACGGATTCTAAGATATTTGCAGAATTGAATGCCTAATATCTTTTCTACAATATATACATATATATAAAAGATCACCTGTGCACTAATTAGAACTTTTTTAATTTCTACATTGCTAAATCCGGAACAAAGTTATAGCTTCAACCTTGAAGAACTGTTTAGATACAAAAAATTTCTATAACTGGGCAATGGACATTAATCCAAAAGAAGACAACTGCTACCTGAGAAACAATCTTTCTTATTTGAGGCTCAAACCCCATGTCCAACATTCTATCAGCTTCATCCAGAACAAGGTAAGTCACTCTTTTCAAGTTTGTGTTTTGAGCTTCTAGCATATCTATCAGTCGACCAGGTGTGGCAATTACAATCTCAACACCTAGCATAGAAAACCTTCAATTCAATACTGCAGTAACAAAGTGCATAAAGGTACTCACATTTCTAAGAGAAAATTAGGAATACCTCTTTTAAGATCCCTAATTTGTGGCCCCTTAGGAGCACCACCATAGATGCAAGTACTCCTTATGTTAGCATGATTCGCAAACTTTGCAGCTTCTTCTTGAATTTGAACAGCCAACTCCCTCGTAGGTGCTAATATTAATACAATAGGACCCTCACCATGCACTATACAAGTATAGAAACAAAAATGAGCAATTGTATCCGATAATTGAAAACAAAATAATCTGATTAATGGTACTAACCCAATCGTGGCTGTGCATTAACATGCACCAATGCCGGCAATAAGTATGCCAGTGTTTTTCCAGAACCAGTCTCAGCAATCCCAATTAGATCTTTACCCTTTAAAGCCATAGGCCAGCCCTGAGCTTGAATTGGAGTTGGCTCAACAAAACCCAAATTGGCAATCACCTCAAGACAGTAATCTAATGCACAATTTTAAAAATAAAATTAAACTCAGATCAAACCAAATTTTAACCTTAAGAAGGAAAATGAATAGGAATGAAAATATAAATACCAGGAAAATTGGCATCACGGAACATCCTTATCGGTTTTGGAACATCATGTCCTTGAACTGTAATGTCCCGTGTTCTACGATAAAACATTACTTCTTGCTCTGTCATTTCTCTAACTGCAGGACTTTCGATATAAAAGTTCTTCTCAAAAGGAACCAACTTGCCAAAATTTTGCCTTGGAAGCGAAACACTGTCTAAATCCCCTCTAGAGGACCCTCCGTGCCTCCCTCCATAACCTCTTCCGCCGCCGCCACGGCCACCACCGCCTCTACCGCCTCCACCACGGCCGGCTTCACGACCTCTTATCCCATCACTTCTCCTGTCTGCATGAGAATGACCTATGTCCCCACCGCGGCCCATCTCGAATCTTCCCGCGGGTGGCCGGAAGCTCGAGTACGAATCGAAATCCCCTTGTCCTCGGACGGGCCCGTGCACTCTTCCATGAAAAGACGGAGGGTGCGCCGTAGGAGGGCCACCGTAAGGAATTTGTCCGCCGCGGGGGTAAGAGGACGGTATGGCCATTCCTGGACCCATAGTAGGTGGACCTACCGGAGGCGGTTGGCCCATAAAATCACTGCAAATAAAGGCAGAATTTTGCAATCACAAAAATAATATATCATAGAGGGAAGATAGATCTGAAAGACGGGAGTAAGTACCTTCTACGCTGACGATAAGATTGGGGGTCGCCATATCTTCGGTCGTAAGGAGTCATTGGGGCCGTAAACAAAGATTCAACGAAGAGATATTTCAAGAAAAAAAGAGAATTTTAATATTAAAAAATAGAAACTCTGGTTTCCGAGTTGGGAGTTTTTTTTTTTTTTTAAAAGCTCCGAATTTGGGAGCGACGGAAAGGCCCGGACTGAGCTGTGTGAAATATGACCTAGCTGATCGGTATATGTTGGGCTGGGAAGGAATAAGGGTGAGTATTTGAATTGAGTAGACAAAAAAAAAAAATTTAATTACATTAATACTCATTTAATTATATTTTTTTCACTTAATTATAAAAAATAACAGAATAATCATTTAATTATTTTTTATCGCTCAATTATCTTATATTTTTAGTTTTTTCATTTTTATGTTTTTAAATTTTATAAGCTTGGTTTGATTAAAATATTTACTATGATAATTTTTTTTATGAAGTGCATATTAAATTATATTAACTCGATCAATAAAAATATACCATACTAAAATTATTTTCTAAAGAAAAATACTAAAATTATTAAATCAAAGATTATCATTTAATTATAGTGTGTTCTTGTTTTAGTGACAAATTATTAATGAAATTTGACTTTTCCTATCATTCCTTCGTCAAATATATAATGAAATGCTAACGTGGATCATTTTGATACACTTAGATGCATTAAGTGGATTAATTTTTTATTACCTAATATTTTAAAAAATTTATATATTTTGTCATTCAGTTTATCACATTATTCCTTGCTCTTTTCACAAGATTCATAATTGATAAGTGTTGATTGGGTTAAAATTTTACTATGATAATATTTTTATTGTGCAATATTAACTCATTCCACAAAAGAAATTATCAATTTAAATGATAAACTATCTTAATAATTACTCATCTTTATGGAAAAAGTTAACATGGATATTAGAAATGATATCATTTGAAAATAAATTCAAATTATTTTTTTAAGTGAATTTAATAGAAAAAAGAAGAAGCTACTTTTAAAATTTTTATTAAGTAAAATAGACTATTTTTCTCAAATTTAAGAAAATAAAACGATTTTGTAGAGAAACTTATTAGAATTATTTTTCGCTGAGGTGGTAGCCAGAAGCTAAAAGTTCTTTCCAAATTTTCAACGCACCTAACAAACTTTCCTTTGGCTGACACCTCAGTAAAAAATTCAATTGAGTCGAGTTGAAGAATCCTATTATTTATACTCAATATTACGTTTACATGGACAAATTGTTTAACTAGTAGAGGAAGCGTAAGATAATTTAATTACATAAATAATATAATGGTTTTACCTTTTAACTACATAAACAATATAATTCTGTAATTTATATTCAAGTTAAACTGAAAAACTTGATTTTTTATTTAAGTTGGATTCGAATAACTCGATTAACTCAAATAACTTGAACTATTTAATTCAAATTTTAATTTTTTATCAAATTTTTCGAATCGAATCGAATTTTGTTCTCCCTATTTCCAACAGAACTTTTTTTCTATTCCTCTCTCTAAAATTAACTTATTTACTTAAATTTAGAAGAAGAAAAAAAGCCTACTTCGCTTATGAAGTTTTAAAACTTTCTTTTTGTGCTAATTTACCCAATGTTTTTAATGGTAATTATTTATGGTTAAATATAAAAAGAAAAATGTTGAAAGAAAACATAGGGGGAAGTAAGTAAAAAATATTAAAAAGTGTAATGTATATGAGAAGGATGTTGGAAAGGTGGAAGGTGGTGTCATTTATGGGACTTAAGAATTGTGAGAGACGATGATATTAATGAACAGGTGATTGATTAAAAATAAAAATAATTAAAGAAGAAAGTCGTTAGTAAAGAAATAAATAAATAAAAGGCAAAAAGTTTGTTTTTGTTGGAAATTGAGAGAGAGAGCTTGCGCTAGAAGGAAATTCCGCGGCTTCCGATCCGTATGCTCTGCTACTCCCTGAAGGAGAAACAGAATATGGAAACCTTCAACATGATAATACCCCTACTATTATCCTCTCCCATTCCATCCTTTCTATTTCCTTAATCTAAGACTTAGGGTTACATAACTTCTCTTTTATCTCTACATCTTTCTTCCTATTCATTGCCTAACCCATGGAATCCGATCTCGTTATCAAGGTTCTTTTTTTTTCTTCTTTTATCATTCATCCATCTTTTTTTCAGGCTGCTTTTTTTTTTTTCGTCGAAAAGTTTCTATTTTACAGTACTCGGCAGTCTTAAGGACTTTTCATTTCAAACTGCCCGTTGTCTTTTCTTTCATCATTTAATTGTCTGTTTGTTTCCCGAGGAAAGGGGGAAGGTTTTTTTTTTCCTTTTCAAATTGAGACTGCGATTGTGCTCATAATTTTTGTTTTCATTGTTTTGAATTGTGGTTATCGCATGCACATGCAATAGACGTTTTCTTTTACCTCAAAACTATGAGTTGAGGTGAATATCATGCACCTGCGATAATTTCAATGACGTTTCCCTATCTCCGGGGTGATTCATGATCACCCCAAACTGTTCTATGTGAAATCGTTAAATTGATTTATTGTTTCCTTGATTTATATATGTCATCGGAACTTAAACCGTAATCCATGATGCTTTGTTTAAATATCTTTTATTTTATATTCCTTGTTTATAATTTTTTGTTTTCTTATTTTGCTTCGCTAATGATATGGATACAGGTTAAGTATGGAGATACACTAAGGCGTTTCACTGCTTGTATTGATGACGGTGAACGTCGTCGTCTTAACATGGCTGGACTGAGGGCAAAAATTTCTGGGCTTTTCAATTTTCCTGTTGATACTGAACTTACTCTGACATATATTGATGAAGATGGGGATGTTGTTACCCTTGTGGATGATGATGATCTGTATGATGTGATGAGGCAACGCCTCAAATTCTTGAGGATTGATGTGCAGCCGAATAATGATAAGCTTGGTGAACCATGTGCCGCATCATGCCAAAGTTCTACCCCTTTGAGATCGCCGTCTTTTCAGCCTCCATCGGAGGGCTTTAATACTGTTGCTGCTGATATTCTGAAATCTGCACCGGATCCTCTACGTGGCACTCTAAGTGAAGTTTTATTAAAGCTCTCCTCTGATGTTGCTTTGATAGTGGCATCTGCTAGTCCAGTGTTGGGTGATCTGGTGGAGTGCTTGTCTAAGACGGAACAATCCTACCTTGGTCCTGTTTCGAACCCTGGAGCTGCTGCTGATTCAAGCATGCAACCTGTAGCATCTTCTGTGAGCCATTGTACCACAGTTGGTGCTACTGACCCAGATCCTTTAAGGGATGGTGGCTTGCGAGTGGTTTTACCTAAATCTACAGATGTCGATTCAACTTGCAAGGCTAACAAGGAAGGCAATACTAAATCTACAGATTTCGATTCAACTTGCAAGGCTAACAAGGAAGGCAATACTGGAAATGCAACAAGAGGTGTGAATGTACCTGCTGTTCCTGATCCTGATTCTATTGATTTGAATGTTGACCCACTTTCTGATGCCAACCTGACCGGATGTGCTCCCATGGCTTCTGAACCATCTTTATCGAACATTTTTGCTTGTAATGACCAGAAAAACGCTAAAGAGAACATGGGTCGTAAGAAGGGAAAGAGTGTTAGCTTTGATACATCAGCTCCCTTTATTGATGCTACGGTGAAATTTTATCCCATCAACGTGATGGGTAAGGATCCTTCAAATGAATGTCCCTTCAGTGGAGTGCCAGTAGCAAACGACCCTGTTGCGCCTCCTTCCTTTAGTCCAAGTAAGAGGGTCTTTTCTTCGACTGCTGGAAATGTGATGTTTGGTACATTCCACAAGGGAATTCAATGTGATGGTTGTGGGGTTCTTCCCATTGCTGGACCCCGGTTCAAGTCCAAAGTGTAAGAAATGTTCTGTTTTGAGCGACTGGTCATTCCTTTTGGATTCTGTGTTCAATTTTCTCTTAATTTGGAATGCAGAAAAGACGATTATGATCTCTGCAGCATCTGCTTTTCCAAAATGGGAAATGAAGCTGATTACATCAGAATGGACAGGCCTGTGCATTCCTCTAATCCATGGTTTTGCAGGGCATCAAATGATCCTGTAATTTTCTTTGCCTGTAATTTTCTTCTTTAACTGTAAACTTCTTTTCAACATCGCATTTTGTGGTTTTATAATTTATAGATTCCAAGTGCACTCCCACATGTCTTGAGGAATCGTGCATTGAAGTCAGCTCAGCCTAAGCTAGAAAGTCGCTTCGTCTTGGATGTCAATGTAATAGATGGGACTGTAATGATGCCATCTACTCCATTCACAAAGATCTGGCGGATGCGCAATAATGGTACTGTGCCTTGGTTTCATGGTATGCAACTTGTTTGGATTGGGGGAGACAAATTAAGAAACACAATGTCAGTTGATATAGGGGTAGAGTGTTCTTATCTTTTACATTATTTGCAAGTGCACTGTTTCATGATTTTGTTCAAGGCTGAATGTAATTATTTATCGGTATTTCCAACTTATGACAACAGATTCCTCCTGATGGTGTACCTGTTGATGGGGATCTAGATATTGCTGTTGATTTTACTGCACCACAGTTGCCAGGTCGATTTGTTTCTTACTGGAGAATGGCATCACAAGCTGGCATAAAATTTGGGCAACATGTCTGGGTTCTCATCCATGTAAGCCTTCTGTTTCAGAGCTTTAATCTCTTGAGGATAAAATCACATTCATTTTTATTATGATTTGCCTATGCAGGTTGATGCTTCTCTTAAGAATATGAATACTGATAACGCTCAGGGATTGAACTTGAATTTGCCCCCTGAAAATTGTGGCTCAAGAGACACTGAGGTTTGCAACTCTAATGTAGGCCCTGCACTGGTGAAGTCCCTGATTAATGAACAATCAACAAAGGAGCAGTCATTAAACAACAGAGATGTTACAACTATTCACACATTATCTTCATTTGCAGCATATCCTCCCATCATTGATCACCAAGATATCTCACTCCTTGCATTTCCAGAAACTCCATCTCCGTCATCGTTATCATCCTATCCCATCATTGATCTCTCAGAAGCAGCTCTTGATGAGCCGATGCCAATGTCACCCCTGCCTGCACCATGCGAACAAGCACCATCTGAAGAGGAAAGTGAAAATGCTGTTGAGCAAACACTACTAAAGGAGCTTGAAGATATGGGATTCAAGCAGATCAATTTGAACAAGGAGATCTTGAGGATGAACAAATACGATCTGGAGAAGTCTATAGATGATCTATGTGGAGTAGCTGAATGGGATCCCGTACTTGAGGAACTGCAAGAAATGGTAAATTGTCTGCATAAATTGTGGTCTCCCTTTTATGTTTTTTACTTGGTTGATTAGGATTATGTATTGTTGCGTGGGTGCAGGGTTTCTGTGATGCAGAAATGAACAAAATGCTGCTGAAGAAGAACAATGGGAGCATCACAGCAGTTGTCATGGATCTTCTAGGTGGAGAAGGGGCTTAAATGAGAGAGATGACGGTTAATTCTTTCTTATGGTTGGACAAGCCTTTTATATATATAAATAAATAAATGAAGCGTGCTTCTAAACCTGGTCATCTTATTCCAACATATGATATCCATGAATTTGTATCCAGAAAGAAAGAAAAAAACATTTAATATTAATTCCACGACACCCTTCTCTCTCTCTCTTTCACAAGTGACCAATTATATATATAATACTAATGGATTCCTCTAAAAAATATTAATATAGTTTTATCAATTTTGAAAATGAATAACCCAAATCAATTATACCATTTACTTTCTTTGTCAATTTATCTTATTTTTATTTGGTATAATAATAAATTTAACTTTTACAAATTTTATTGGTCATGATTTTTAAAATTTCAACAAATTTAATTTTTATTACAAATTGATAAAATATGTAAACATTAAGTGTTATCATATATTAATCAAACTAGGATAAATTAGTAGAAAAAATAAACACCATAATTATTTTTCCTTAATTGCTTGCTTTTAAAATTTAAAGGGGTTAAATTATTTCAATATTTTAAAAAAGATCAATTTTAAAAATGAGGGGACCGAAAATGTTACTTTACCAAAAATATACTAATCATATCGGGTAAACTGTTAAAATAATCATTTTTGTTTACCTCAAATTACATTTTAATCACTTATATTTGAAATGTTATATTTTAGTCCATTACATTATAGTGTAGTAACATTTTAGTTACTGAACCGTTAATTGCCATTAATGATGTGATAGTAAACTAATGTGGCATGTTAAAAACAACATAAAACAAAAAAAAAATTAAATTGCTAAAAAAAATGAGGATTAATTGTATAATTCAACCTAATTTTTTAAAAAAAAAATGAAGATTTAACGTGCCGTATTAGCTTATCATTACACCGTTAGTGGCAATAAACGATTCAACGACTAAAACTAAGAATAGACAAAACTCAATTCGATTCGAAAAAGTCGAAAAAAATTTAAATTTCAAGTTAATCAAATCAAGTTATTCAAGCCAATTCGAACAAGTAATTCAAGTTTCGAATTCCAATCGAGTTGAATTTTACAATTCAAATTATTCGATTAATAGATTGGTGTAAATACACTTTTGATCCCTGTCAAGTTTGAAAATGAACAAATTAGTCTCTTAACAAAAATTACAAAAAAAAAATTCAAAAAATAAAAATTCAAAATTTATATTTTTTAAAAAATTATAAAATTTTCAAAAATAATTCTAAAAAATATATAAAAAATTAAAAAGAAATTTAGAATAATAAATTTGGACCTAAATAAGTTAATTTGACATGTTTTATTTTTTAATTTAACTTAAACAATGTCACTCGATTTGACTCGACTTGAATTTCATTTCACTCGACTCGATTCGAAAAAAATTTCAAATTGAATTAGGATGATAAAATAACACTCGCCAACTCGATTAACTCGAAATTTTTTCACTCGATTCAATTGAACGCTCACCCCTAACTTAAAATGTTACAACACAATAATGTAAGTGACAAAAGCATATCATTTCAAAAATATAACCTAAAGTAAAAAAAAAAAAAAAAGTGACTATTTTGGTAGTTTACCCAATGATATCAATTCATTTTGAGAAATGAAATTTAAGAAATTATAAGGCGAAATTCCCCTAATAAGATTCATCAGAATCTTACTATCCACAAGAGAAAAAAAATCGTAATAAGCTGAAATTGGTCATTCCATCTGTCTATGAAAGTAACAAAGCAAAATATCAAGCAGTAGATTTGGTACCAAAGAGTAGAGATGTTTTAGGATGATTACGAATATGATGAGGGCATTTATATAGCAGATCTTGTGCCTCAATATGTCTACCCTCCTCCAAAAATGATTCAAGAATATGAAGGTAAGCTCCAATGCTTGGATATTCCTTCACACTCAATGCTTTCAAGAACTCCATAGCGTCCTCCACAGTCCCCTGCTTTGAAATATATTGAACGAAAGGTTCAGGGTAAGGTGGGTAGTTTTGTTTCTTCATCAACTTAAGAAGGTTCATCGATTCTTCGAGTTTTCTTTTCCCCAGAAGCTTCTCTATAAGAAGTTTAAATGTTGCTTGCCAAGGTCTTAAGTGAACTACATTTACCATCTCCACCAGCAATTTGTATGCACCATCTACTCTATTCTGACTGATGAAACCGTTTATTAAGACATCCAACACGTCAGCATCTGCTTCGCAGGTTTTCAGCATCTTTGCGAAACACATCAATGCATCATCGATCTGATTAGCATCACAATGGCCTTGAATCAAAATAGTCCATGTCTTGATATCCGGACAGCATCCATTCGCTTTCATTTCATCCAACACTTTGCAGGCTTCTTCGAGTCTTCTTGCTTTACAAAGTCCAAATACCAGTTGGCTATATGTAATGTTATCAGGTTCGCACCCAGCATTTTTCATTGCTTTCATGATCTTCTCCGCTTCATCAAACTTACCCGCCTTGGTTAAAGAACGATGAATCCCGTCATAAATAGCCTTGGACAGTGAATATCCGGCAGCCTCGTATTTATTCACTACCCTGAACACCAAACTCAAATCTTGTCCATCAGCACCGGAAATGCTCCGTAAGAGTAAGCTGCAATCTTGTGCTGAAGGCTTATATGGACCATCCATCATGATTTCATAAAGTTTCACAGCATCCTCCAACATCTTAAACTTCTGAAAGTTCCTCGAAACTTTTATATACGTATCGATATCCATCTCAAATCCTTCACCCTTCATCTCATCAACAACACCCCAAAACTCAGCAATAGAATCATGCCTAGCAAGAATCCTTATAAGAGCATTGTAAGTAACTGTATTATGCTTATAATTCGAACCCTTACTGGCCCAATGAAAAAACTGTAAACCTTTCCTAGGGTAAGTTCTAAGTTCCTTCAACACCCTTATCACTAAATTATCAGACAAATCAGTTCCCATACCATCTAATATTTTCTCAGTCTCATTGCTCCATTCATCCCCAGCAATAACATCAGCTACCTTACGAGCAATACTATCCTTAGCATTCTCTTCAACCATCCTTTTATAAAAATGGGTTAAGGCCACAACATCACTAGGCATCTTCTTGTTTCTAAAAGAAGAATGGATTGTATAATAAGTTTCTTCGTCAAGATAAAAACCCAGGTCCTTCATTTCCCTTAAAGTTACCCAGAACTCTTTCATTGTGGCTTTATTAGCAAAAATCCTAAGCATAAAGCTATAGACAGAAGAATTGGGTTTAAACCCATTTTCTTGACGCACCCAATTGAAGAAACTCGATGCCTTTTTGGGGTCTTTATCGAGTTTCTTAAGAACATAGATGACAGTTTCATGAGTCAATGCAGAGTTAAACTCGTGTAAGGAGGTCACTAACTCGTCAGACCAATCGTTGGTCAGAATGAGTTGAAGCAACGAGTTGGGTTTTGTAGAGAAGGAAAGGCTTTGATGGATGTTGGTTAAAAGAGAAGAGTGTGATTGAAACGAGAGCTGTGAAGAGAAACGAGTCACCTGAGAGGAGAAGGAAAGAGTTGAGGTGAGTCGAGTGGAAAGACGCAAGTTGGCTAACCTGAGTGAGGAGAGGATTGCCTTGGACCGATTCATGATTGCTGTTCAGAGATAGAGAGCAGCGAAGACAAGGATGGCAATTGGAAATTTGGAATAGAAGGGGATTTCAAGGGTTTAAGACTCGATGGAAGTTCTTTTGTTTGGCTCCATGCTCCTGCACCTGTGAGGGAAGAGAAGGGAAGGTTACCCGGTTACTTTGGGTCGAACCCAGCCCATCAATTTTGTGTAAGCCCTTTTATTTATTTCAAGGATTTTTTTTTTTCTAAAATGTTAGTAATTACTACTACAAGGTTTATAAAAAAAATATTTTTTAAAATGAATTATTATTGTGGAGGCTTTAGGTTATTGAGTATTAAATTCGATACACATCACGCATAATTTATGCGTGGGTTTCTAGTTTTACTATGGTGTTGTTTTCATTTGTCGATTTCAGTTTGGATTATTCCTACTCTTATTTTATTTGTTTTTTGTATTAATTTAATTTTACTTTATAATTATTTGAATATGTATTTCTGTTTAAAAATAATAATTCTATGAGTATTCATATTATTAGATAAATTTATACTATTACCTACATCTATATATTATTATAATGGTCCTGAGTTAATATGGCAGATGGAAAAGATTTAAATTTTTTTGAAAAATAATAATAATTATTATGATGGTGTTTTGTTTTTTTTTATATGAATAAAGATCTAAAATAAATCAAAAGTCTAAGGATGAAACTCAAAATTGATAAAACAAAATTGTATGTAAAACTTTTACCCCTTCAATTATAGTTCATTCATAATAATTTATAAAAATATAATTTTTCCATTAAGATTTTAGGATTCCTCAACCAATCCGTTGGGCCAATATAGGGTTCTGCTGTTCCCATATTGCCCGTAAGACCTTTTATGGGCCTTATTAATCGTACACCGATACTCTTCTCCAAGACTCTTCTTCGCATAGAGCTTTGATGGGAGGAAAATAAAGGTCGTGGTGAAGTGCAAGTGTCAAGTTACCCCATAGCGGAGAGTTTAAAGTGCGAAAAAATAAGGTGGTGGTGGTTGTTGTGTAAATACATTCATTTAGAGATTCGTCAGTTGGATAATTTCAATAATGTTTTGAGAAACAAGGTTATTTCGGAGGATGATTTTGCTGTCTAACTTAGTTGATATGATTGAAGATTAGATGGACGATGATCAGGATAAGCGGGGTTAATGCGGATAATTTTATTTACAAGTCTAGTTTTGAGAACTCTTTCCTAGTTGAAGCGAAATATTATTTTTGTGGAATTTGGATACTGTGACAAAAGGATGTATCTACGAATATTATTTAAGTTTAGGAGCATAGCTGTCATGATGTGTTATTAGAAATAGATTATTTGGAAGCGCTGTATCATGTTAAGGGTATTCTGATGATACTCAGTTGTATTCGTATGTCATTCGTGCTATTGAGACCTATTGCGTCGAGATTAAAATATTAATATTAAGTATATACATTAAAAATATAATACGACTGCTTGCTTAGCAAATATTACAAAAAAAATGATTATTGACTTTTACTTTTTATCTCAACCTCCTGCTTTATTTTGAATGAGTTATATAATGATATTACTTATCTTTTTCTAAATTTATTGTTATGTAATAGCTTTTATCTCTCTAATAAAAAAAATTCTCCCAGTCAGGACATTTATTGGTTACCCAGGCACGGACAGGCAGGTAGCAGCCTGGCACTGGCAAATGGCATGCAAACAGGGGGTGTTGAGAGAAAAATATTCCAAGTACAAAGCAAGAACTGCATTTCATGTTTTCTTTGAAGGACAATATTTATACCATGGATGGATGGATGAATACATTAATGTATTAGGCCCAATCAGATCCTGACAGTTGCCTTACCTCACATTCCTTTTTTAAGAAACTAAAGCAAAGCTCCATTTGGCTACTGTTTTATTTATACACTTGGACTAGTTCACACAAACAAACGACTTTTATACTTGGCAAGTGGCAACTACAAAAAGCACCGCTTTCATACAAATTATACATACCTTCCTTCCGAGTCCCAACTTATAAGTGTCTGCCCGCCAACACCACACTATTTTCATACCCTAAACCACCTACCTACATAACACTAGAATCATGTTTCTATTTTCAGACATCATTAATCTCTCAACTTTCCTATTTATATAATAAATAATACATACGGCAAAAGTAGCAGTGAATATATATAAAAAAGAAGACATCCAAGGAATGTGGAGAAGTCTGTAAAGTACAGATAAATACTTGCATGCTCGGTTCCTCAAAACCTTCAACACCTCTTCCTCCCTTTCTCTTTTCCCTTTCAATCCGTAAAATTAGAACAAGGAACCAAATCAAAAGTTTTCAGGAAGGTTATTCTAAGTTGATGTAAAAAGAAAATGAAGGCAATAAAATATCATCATTTCGGGGTTTCCTTAAACTAACCAAAAGAGTTAGAAAAAGCAAAACAAATTCATGTACAACGTCCATCTTCTCACTTCCAAATGAGCTACTCATCACAGAGGTTTTAGCTCGGGTGGCTGCCACTTCTGTCTGTGATTTCTTCAATCTCATCTTAAGGTGTTTTTATTTTTATTTTTTGGGTCTCCATCTATATTTAATTAAAGTTGATTAATTACATTTTGTTTCTGTTTCTCTAATTAATACCGTTTGATCAGCTGCAAGGCTTTTCATCAATCGGCTGATGATAACTTCATACTTGGACATGTATCCCTCCCTTGACAAGGTTCCTGTTATTCCATGGCGTTCACCTAAACAAGCTTTCTTCTTGGAAAAATGCAAAGAGACTGGACATCCAGAAGCTTTATACAGGGAAGGAGTGGTTCGTATTACATTCTTCTTTCTTTCGTTCTTTTCTTTATGTGGGTATTTATTCGATCCTGCCGAGAAATTAAATATGGAAATAAATTAATACCAATATCAGGTCCAATAATTCAGCTTTGCAAAGGTGGGAGAGGGACTAAACTGTCTAAACAGTGCAGCAAAAGTAGGGCATGTGGGAGCTGCTTATGTGCTGGGAGTTATCCTAATTTGCATAGAGGAAGTAGGAGAGGGTAGACGACTTCTAAATTACGTAAAATCAAAAAAAGGAATCGGAGGAAGTCGAAAGAAATTTAAGGATGTAATTAATAGACTTTGGCTCAACAATTTCTTGGAACCCAAGCCTAATGTTTGTCCAATGCAAGCACAGCACAGAAGAAAACAAAGGTGGCTTAGTGACGATGACGATGACAATGATGTGAGTTGTGAAGCTTGCGAGTGCCACTTGCAAGTAATTTTCGTTTGTAATCTTCTACGTGGGATAGTCACTTACTAAACAACAAATAGGAAGCAATCATTGTCTCGATGCTTTTGCATAGCTATTACTTACTAGCGGTACCGGTGCTTGAAAGCAGCCGAGAGCGCCTTGTATTGAACTTTAATTTTGGAAGTGGGAATGTTTGAACTGTAGCATCTCTATGGATTATGGACTTCTGGTTCAATCATCAACGACTTATTTTGTCTTTAACAGTTTTGATGGCTTGACAAAACGTAAGAAGAGACCAGGTAAATGATGTTTTAAGTTGTTGAGCAACTGCCTCTTTAACTTGTGTTTATTGAAGACTCTGTATTCTCTCTGTCGTTGATATTTTAAGTAACGCATGTCTTCTTTCTGGGGTAATAAATAAATAAGAGAGAACTATCTACAGGCCTTTTTCCGTTTGGCGCCTGGCGGGGGGCAAAAATCGAGTCAAAGAAGATTCAATACTAGCACTGTTGTCATACGAATCTTGCATCCATGATTAAACATTCAATTCAATCACCACTAATAATTTCCTAGGTGAACTGATTTGAAGAGTGTTCCCACTTTTGGCTTAGAAAGAAAAGAAAATGAAATTGACGTTAACCTAAAAGATTAAAACTAATTATTCAACTATAATGATTAGCATAGGAGAGTGGTCCTTGTGGCATTCCATCACAATTTAATATTTTTATATTATGAAACCGTCTTTATTTGCGTATGATACAATGGAGTTTTGATTACCCAGTCTAGTTATTTATATCTTAAACCAAACAAAAAGTAAGGAACCATAGATAGATATAACTCTGTTCATCAATTTACAAGATTACTTCAAGTCAAAGGTATTTTCCCAACAATTTATCTCAGTTTCTTGTACTATTCACCACGGCAAGCCTTTGCAACTCAAATATTTGATATACAACAAAAGCAAGGAAAGTATATATCTAGATGTATATGCAAGACATGTCACTAAACTGGCTTGACGCTATGGACGAAATTTAGTCTGTTACCTCAAAACTGGAAAGATTTCAATCTTTCTCAGAAGCTTGACTATATGGATAAAAAGCATATCAAGGAAAGGAGCTATAAGAGACAACAATTTCCACATCTGCAAACTATAATTTAGTCTAGACAAGATTTTTAAAAAAATTAAATAGTTGCAAATAACATTGTTTTACCTACCTCAACCCTTTTCTTCCCTACTAATGTTGACAAAAGGGATTCGGGGTAGCCTCAAGAAAGCTGTGAGATGCCAAGAAAAATGCTCCACCCGTGAACGACCAAATTTGCACTACTCCATAATCGCAAGTTTATAAACTAGAAAAAGTAAAGGAAAAAAAAAAGTTGTCTACCTCATTGGATTTCAAAGCAAAACATCTACCTACAGAATGCACTAATATCAGTGAACTGGACTTCTTGAGGACCTCCTGCGACTATGTCTACTGGGGGAACGGGACCTGCTGCGTTTCCGGTGTCTATCCCTGCCTCCATCTCTGCCATTCCTGTACCTCCAATCCCTCTCTCCATCACGAATACCTCTCCCATTCCGCTCTCGAGACCTTTCGCGATCCAAATCACGTTCCCAATATCTGTCTCGGTCCTTGTCTCGATCATGATATTTGTCCCTATCACCTGAATCGCTTCTCCTCCTACTCTCATATTCCTTCTCCCTCTGCTTTCTCCGTTCTTCGGCTTCTTTCTCTCTTGATAATTTTTCCTCTTCCCTTGCTTTCTCCTTGGCTTCCTGAAAAGTTCATTCAGGTTCCCCCATTCAGCGTAAAAGGTTGAACAGAAGCCGACAATTCATTCTGGGCAGAAACACTTACCTTGAACTCAGAGATGAAATCCCGAACCATGCCATAACCAATATGTTGCTTTCCTGTAACATGTGATTGAGTCCTCTCAGCAGCGTCATTAGCTACTAGAAAAGATCCACAAACCTCACATAGGGCCATTTTTTTCTCCTGTGCAAGCATCAATACTTTATCATTCTGAGGTTGTTGAGCCAAGGCCATCTTCTCAGCATTAAGCGCCTCCACCTATAAACAATTAACACAGAAGGCCAAAATTCAAAATCTGAACTGCCCGTCATGATTTAAAAATTAGGAATTAAATTATTAAATAATCATAATTGAAGAACCAGTTAAACAGAAACATAATTTTCAAGGTGGTCAAACACCAATCCAGAATGTCGCAACATTGAGCAACCAATATCTCATAGACCATTTTGGATCAATTACAAACAGAAAATGGAAACTCTCAACAGCACCTTTCTCATAAGCGCCTCAGCTTCATCAACCTTTCCAGCTTCACCAAGAGTCTCCACTTGTTCCAGCAAGTTTTTTATTTTTTCCTCCATGACAGATAGTTGTTCAGATTTTTCTGCAGATAATGGAGCAGGTGGTGCAGGTTCCACCTCTTGAGCAAGGCGCTCTCGACCGCGCCTAACTCTTCTGTCAAGGTCCATCACCTAGAGCAGAATAGGCAGGTTACATACTAGATAAAAATGACAATTGTTGTCACAGGAAATTAAAAGGGAAAAAATAAGTTGGAAGGAGAGGAAATGGAACAAACCAATTTCTCACAAAACTGAGCCAGTTCAGCTTCAAATTTGGGCACGTAAGCATCATGTCTTGGAGACTTCTCAAAACTAGTCAGAAATTTCAAACACCACTTAAATCACAAATCCAACAAGGCAATCATGTAGTGTATGTTGATCAGAAAACGCAAAACTGGTTCTGACAACTCAACCTCCAAAGCCAGAGGCTGCAAATGAGCTCATAGACAAGCTATATTCGTAAACAAAGCAAAGTAGTATATACAATAACAAGCAGCAAGGGAGCAAATGGGAAAAACCAATAATGTAGCATTGGATGCCAAAGCAGCAGCAAGAAAATAACTAGAACCATGGGCTATTTAGAGTCACAAGTTTTTACACCTTCATAACAATAAAATTTTTAAAAAATAAAATAAAATGTCAAATGTTGATAGTCTTTAGCAAAATACAAGCATTAAACCTGGCAAGTAATTACAATTTGAGAAAAGATAGCAAATACAAAACCCATAAAAGAGAGGATAAATAATAAAAAATGCAAAGATGTTATGTTGGAAAGATCAAGAAAAAAAAAATGCAGTATAATGCAATTTAATTGCAAGTAAAGAAGCACCAATTATCTCCGATGATGCCAATCACGATGCCAATGTCTTTAAGTAAGGATACTAGTAAGAAGGAAATAAATCCAGTACCAAGATGTCAAGGACCAAGCATCAAGGGTAACGAACAATCAATCACTTGCAAGTCAACTGTACAATTTGAATTTTCATGGATATTTCCATTCCAAGTAAAAGAAATACTATTTCTTCCATGTCCACTTCTACAATAAAACTGAGGTCTTAAGCATTTCTTTCTGAGAAAATTCATAGGTTTAGGAAGGACCCAATGTAAGATGGGACAAGAACCAATAAATTAAACTCCCAAGCAAACATCCTATGCTTCTGAGCGTTCGATTATCTCTCCCTAACCCTTGCAAGTATCTGATCAAAATGGTTAGATCAGTTACCTCAAAATGAAAAACCAGCAACACCTTAGCATACCGCGTGTAATGCATATATAAGTTCCATCCTACATGGACATATGAAGCAGCTAACTTAATAAAGTAAATACAATATCAATAACGTTCTTACGGGAAACAGACATTTTGATCAAAATTTCACTATTTAACAAGAAGGCTACGCAAAAGGTTAAAACAAACAGAATAAGCACAGGCATTTTAACAGATTATTGGATACATTCATTCATACAAAAGTATATCTCATAGCATAGAAATCCAAATTCAATCATACCTTTCTTTCAACTTTTGGTCATGAACTCTAGGGCATGGTCCTGATTCACAAAAACAGAAAAAGTTATTAAACATCTGCATTGTCTAAAAGCATATTGATGGCGTAATTACTGATGATAAAGAAAATAAATATTCATAACCAATAAAACTTAAACCATTTTAGCTATTAGCTACTATAAGAACAGAATACGCTAAAATAAGGTAGAAAAATCCTATTATTTTATCAATTTTCTCAAGCATAAATATTTCCTTCTGCTTCATTAGAAAGTAAAAAATAAATCAAATACAGAATCTAAAACGCACCGAGATCACTGCGAGTGTTGACGAAGAGATCGTGAGGACAAAATCGAACCATGTAGAAAGCACAAACCTCTTTATCATCCCACCGGATTTCCCTATATCCCTTCTTCTCTTCGTCCGTTAAATTACGAGCTATAAAATAGAGAACGTCAAAAAGAAATACAAAATCAAACTCATATAACCACGAAGAAATAAAAAAGGATTACCAAAGTACAAATAAGGCATCTAAAAAGTACCAGTTCCCATGAGTTCGTCAAGCAAAGCTCGCTGTGCATCCATTGCTTAGGGTTTTTGAGATTAAAGAAACTTGAGGGTCTTCGCGTAAATAGAGAAGTTGAAATTATTGCTTTTAATAAGAACCAAAAAAAGAAGCAAATCGAAATATTAAGTGAAACAAAACAATGAGAAAGAGAGAAGGACTTTAAGGAAGCAAGAAAGAAGAGGGGCAGAGCACTTGATTTTAATGTTTTGGGCAACTGTGGGCAAACTGTTGATCTGAGGTTCGGTCTTTATTTAATAGTTGGGAATGGGGGCAAGGAAAGAGGGAGAGTAAAACGGCGCCAACTGTCGTACAAAACGACGTCGTGGTGGTGTAGATAAAGTTACTATAGAACTGTGGTGATTGTTTACTTTAGTGCTGAGCTGAGCAATTACGACCAATTCAAATGGTAAAACTTAGTACTTTAATAAGTTTAAATAGAATATAAAAAACGAATAATTAGTGCAAAAACCGATTCAATCGATTAAATATTTTTTAGTGTTGATGTTTATATTATTATTTATTTATATTTTTTTAAAAATTATTTTGTAACATTTTTTCATATTCATTCTCTTCATATTTATAAAATTTGAACTTCAGATAATCTATTATTTTATTAGTAGCAATTATCATTCTATTGTTTTTTCTTTGATTAAGGTTCTCCATCCCTTCTTTTACTAATAAAATTAAAATCTATTATTGGTTTTGGTCGAAAACTTGGTTCAAAATTATGGTTAAAGTGATATTGGTTCACAATTTGCTACAACAAATTGCATTAGATGACCACTTTTAAGTTCATTCAATCTCATTTGTTCATTCAAGTAAACCTTGATTTACTTTCAATAAGCGAAAACATTCACTACTTTCTAGTTCAAGTTTAACCAACAAACACAGAATATGACAAGTCAGTCTCAGAGCATTACACTATCTTTTCAATAGCCTCATCATAGAGTATTTCAAGAGGTCTACTCAACATATAAATATATAATCGTCTCAAAATTCTCACCCTTACAAAAGAAATGAAGGTAAGTAGGTGAAACAAAAACAGCAAATATAATCCATGGGAATTAACGGTAGCGGCGAAGGGAGAGTGTGTTGTTCCTCTTCCAGTTTGCCCTTCTTGAAGGTCGAGCCTTGTGGTGCAAGTGTCCCTTGCCACGAAGACCCCTGTATTTCTTTCCAGCAGAGGTGAGTCCACGGAGTTCCCTGTGCTTGTGCACTGGATTACAGATCCAGTTGATTCGTGGGTCATTGCGGATAGCATTGTGGGCAGTATCAACCAAGATGACCTCAAAGTATTTGTATGTTGAATCCTGCAAAGATAAACTCAGAAAATTAAGAAACAAACCTGACAAAGGAATCTACAAAAAAGCTGGCCGCAAGTAGCTTACGAGCATAGCTATACTCTAATATCTTTAAAAACATGTTCTTAATTTGCAGCAGAACTCACCTCGTTGATCCAATATGAGTTTACAACCCTAAGGCCTCCAAGCTTTCGACCAGCTCGTTCCTCTGCAACTGATCGCTTGCTGCGCTGAAATTTCAGCTGAGTGACACCCTGGTTTGTGGGTTTCCCATACACAATACCCTTAGGTACTGGTCTCTTCCTTCCACCCCGTCTCACACGGACACGATAGACAACATAACCCTATTACGAACCATGAGGATTAGTCGACAGACATAACAAAAAGGCAGAGAAAATATCAACAAACACGTCCTTAAAGCAAAAATGATGCCAAATTACAACAGTAAATACAATAAAACAAAATTTACAATTTCAGAAACTAAGGCTCACAAAAATGCAGTGGTGGAAAGTAGATTAAAGAATCAGTGGATCAGTTTACCTGCTTGGCTTTGTATCCCAAGCGACGAGCCTTGTCAGGACGAGTTGGGTGGTTAACTCGCACAATGGAAGGGTGTTGACGGTACTCCCAACACCTCACTCTCTGCAAGAACCTCATAACATCGGATTGCTTCTTCCTCCATAGCTCCGACACGTACTTGTAAGCCCCTAGATTCACAAAATCACAACAAAAAATGAAATCATTAAAAATCATAACTCAAAATGCCAAACCAAATATCTATAGCAATCAAATATAATTATTTTCATTTTGAGAGACCTACAGTGATCAATTTAGCATCTACTCTTTGAATCTAAAACACATAGCAAAACCAAAACAAAGCTGATAAAGTACATTAGTGACCATCTTATAACCAGACCTTCAAAAGGCGTTAGATTTACTCAATAAAGGACAATAAACCAAGCACAGAAAATCCCATTATTCTGCCTGAAAAAATCCTAGATATAAATCATCGTATCAACAAAAAAGGAGAAAGAAATGAGGAAACAGTTAGTGGTTAAATCATGATTTTTAGATGCGAAATGCTATAAAAATGGCGTACCCATGGCTGCTTGAGTTCCCTGCGGTCTCTGGTTCCGGATAAGGAGCTGCCAAGACTTGAGATGTATAAATATGACGATTTTGGAGTCGCATTAGGGTTTTAGAAGGCATGGGTAATTTTATTTGACGATGTTACCCTTTTGTGAGTTCAATTTAAGTGGTCTGTTTGGTCAATCCAATAAGTGGACCAAGATAGAAACGGGGTCCAAGTCGACTCAGTTTAATTTTTATCGTATATAGTACTAATGGGGCCACAGTATTTTGGGCCAACCCCATTTTCCTTTCCCAAAAGATATAACGAAATAGCTATTCGGTGAAGGGAATAAAATCCAATAAATGACAAGAAAATAAAAAGTAGAAGATGAAGAAATATATTAAATATAAAATATAAAATATAAAATTATATTTGTATTTTAATTAATTATAAATATATAATTATTTTTTCTTTTTAATTTAAAAAAGTGATATGTATTACAATAGATTAATTAATGAATATTTTGTAATCTTTTTTTAGGAAATTAATTCCTCTATTTTTCACCTTTTAAAATTCATGTGCAACAATTAACATTGCTAGATTTTTTGGTTAATATTTTTGGTGTGATATTTTGAAAAATTAAATTAAAAAAATTCACTTGGTAATTATGTAATTATAAAAATGGCATGATCCTGAATTTAATTAAAAAAAAAATAATAGTGTTAGCAATTAGACTTAAATTTTGAAATTTGAAAAATATATAGACTAAATTCTTTGAAATAAAATTATAAAAATTAAATTCTAAATTTTGAAGAGTACACGGACTTATAACATATTTTGACCTTGTTATAATTATTTTTAGACTGTCACCACAACCAATCGAATAAAAAATTAATAATTTAATAGATATAACCACAAATCTAATTTTTAAAGCATTCATTTTAATACCGAAGAGATCACGTTTTAATTTAATTATAAATATATAATTTTAATCAAAATTAACTTAATTGACATTGTATTTTTTGTTTTAAATTTAAAATCAGCTTTGTATTTTTAATTTAATTTAATTATAAATATATATTTTTTTAATTTAATTTAAGAATGTGATATGTGTCACTAAACTATTAGTATATTTACGTTTTAGTCACTTAAATTTAAAAATTTACACAAATGGTCATTAAATTATTCAAAAATTTTCATTTAAGTCATTGTATTATTCGAAAGTTTTTATTTAAGTCATTAGACTGTTAATGTTTTTTTTTTTTTAAGTTCAACTAGCAAGCTCTAAGCGATGATCCGACGACCGGTATGTTGGACCAATACCCATCGATGAGTAGAAGAACATACCTTAAATCCAAGTCAATCTATCGGTCAGTGTTAAAGATTAGAAAAGAATGCTGTTTGGAATTTGGTTCATAAATTCGTGATATTTAAAACTGTTTTGTGAAAAAAAAAAAACTGAATTGTAGAAGAGAAGGGGAATGAGAGCTTTCAATTGGTACAGGTAGTGCGATCAGAGAATGTCATATATAAATGATTTTAACAGCCTAACCTAGTGACTTAAATGGAAACTTTCGAATAGTTTAGTGATCATTTTGTAACTTTTAGAAGCTGAGTGATTAAAATATATACTTACAAATAGTTTAGTGACTTTGGATGCAATTTACCCTAAAATCAAATAATTAATTTGCAGTAACTATTTGAATTCTTTTTTATGGATTTCTTTTTGGTCATAATTCTTTTTGATATATTACGAAATAGGAAAGAAAATGTATTGTTTGAACTTTGAAATCTTGAATAAAAAGAAAGTAAAGTCATCGATACAAAATCTTACCGTATTCAAACTAAAATATTTTATTTGTATTTAATTGCAAAGGTAGAGTCAGAGAAAAAAAAGTTAGGGACTAAAATGAAAGATTAATTTAAGTGCGTGGGTCCCGCGAAAGAGATTTTTTTTTCCGCATCCGAAAGAGACATACTAACACGTGGCACCTAGAGGATCATATGTAGTGAAAAATTAAAGGTTAATATCGGTCATAACAAAATAAATAAATCACAAAGGCCAAGTTATGAACTTTTGTTTTCTTCTCATTTATTCTCCTAATCAATATTGCCCCATATATCATAAACCTTTAGATTTCCAAAAGTGATGAGTTTTCATTATTTTAGATTTCCAAATTTTGGTTCAATCAGAGAGGATAATTATACCATACTTGAAGATATGTTAATCGTTTTTTTTTTTTAAATTTTACTCAATAAATTATTATAGTTATTAAATCATTTTAAAAATTAAACGTTAATTTTTTAATATATTAAATTTGATTAATATATTAAACACACCCTTAATTTTAATTAAATGCATGAATCAATTACGTCATTAAATAATAATTATTTTTAATTTTTAAATAATATAATTGTGCAAGTTTGTATTTAACTTTTTTAAATTTGTATTTAACTAATATTAGAGGAAATATGTTTTTTTAACATAGTGAAAAAATATTATTTTAGAATTGTTGAGGGGATCGGCTCTTTCGAATTTAAAAGAAGCTTTTGAAAGTGTATTTACCAGATAGCTAATTGAACTCTCAATAATTGAATATATTATCTTGAGGAAAACTCTCTACCATGATTTGTCAAAAGGTAATTTATCGTGAGGAAAAATAAAATTAATTTACTGAACAAAATATAATTTGTTATAAAATTAGAATGTTTATTGTTTAAAAATATATTAGGAATTTATTATTGCTTTTTTAGAATATATTATGATTAAATTTTAATAATTGAAATACATAAAAAAAATTATATTTTCTATTCATTTCTTTTTGTTGCTGCATTAAGTAGAGAAGAATAAAGTGTCGCATGTCTAGCTAAAAATGGAACCAGTCATAGAGAGCCAGATGAGATAAAATAAGGTGAAATTGAGGGTCCTCCACTTCCATAGAATAAAAAAGAGAGAGAGAGAGAGAGAAATAACACTCCCCTCCTGTTCAATTGAATCCCATCCTATTTCCTAGCCAGATTCCAAACTTGAAAACTCCAAAGAAACTTACCTCGTAAGCATCAACCGAACCAAAAGATTGGTCATCAACCGTAGGTCGGTTAAGATTAGTGCGAAGATAAAGGGAAACTTTAAAAATTCCATAGCAGTACCAGATCTTACTACTTGCTTGATATTTCCAGTGAAAAGGATAACAAAGAGAGAGAGAGAGAGAGAGAGAGAGAGAGAGAAGAAACCACTGAAACACATATAGATGTTATGATGTTTGGTGGAGGAGGTAAAGGCATGGGAGGTGGTGCAAGAGGAGCCAACATGTTGAGAGCAGTAGTTGGAAGAACAGCAGTTTCCGGGACTGGTAACCCTACTTCAAGTTTGCAAGAAACACTGCCTTCATCTACATCTTCTGCTTCTCGGAGGCATAGTAATAATAATAGTAATGGTTATCTTTCTGTTTCTGCGAGTTCTTCTTTGGGTTCTTATAGCAATAACAGCGGTGTGCCCATTAGTGCTAATTCTGGGTTGCCGAGTAACTGGTTTGTGTCGCCTGCTTCCTCTGCTACTCCTTGTTTTGATGACTTTGAATGGGTGTCTGTGGACGCCATTGAAGAGGATAATAAGCAGCAGCCACATGATTTTGATTTTGTTTTAGGACCTGTTCCTTCTATTGCTGAAGTCCAAAATGCGATCTCTGCACTTCAAAGGTCAGTTTTTTTTTTATTTGTTTGTTTCTTTATTTATTAAGGATTTAATTTGTGAATTTAAGTGAAAATTAATTTTTGCTTTACCCACTTCTCTGATGAAATTATTTATCTTCTCTTTTGCAACAGTGCAACTGTCATTTTTGTTTTGATTTGCAAATAGGGAAAAAAACTTGTTCTCTTACCAGTGCATATTGCTTTTCTTTTCCTTGGTCTAAAATTTAGGAAAAAGTACCATTGACCGCATTGGACTGTGAATCGGATTTTCCTGTTCTTCCATGTACATTAATTTAGTAGCAAATTAGTTCTTCAATTAAAAATATTATCGATTTTTATAGTTAAAAATTAGTCTTATATATGCAAATCAATTTGTAACACAGAAGTAACAAGTTTGCTTTTTATCTGACGTAGAGGGAATAATATGTTTATTTTTTAAGTAAAAAGAACAAAATACAATTTAATTATTAATACAGGTGCCTTTATGATATTTTATCCTAAAATTTACTATTTCTACGGATGATTCAACTTTTCTTCTCTGTTTCTAATGTGAGGATTTTTGTGTTGGCGGTGTTTGATAGTGATGGCGAGCCAATAGCATATAAAGTCAAATAAGATAATATGGTGCAAATTTGTAAGCATAAGAATGATTTGAAATCTACATGTTTTATTTACAAAAAAAAAAAAAAAGAAGAAGATTGGAAAACGAAATAAACAAAATAATTTAATTGCAGTAAGAAAGGAATGATTACAACTGTAAATAATATATTTAGCAAAATAGTTGCTATTGACATTGTTTACTCAACTAAGTTGATGCCCTTTTTTGACCTTTTTTTATGTATTTACGTGTTAGCTATAGATAAGTGAAGCTAGTTGATGTTGACTATCGCTTCAGATGTAGTGGTTAATTTGTATTCATCTAAAAAACTGATTTCTACAGTAATTTAGCTAAAATTTGAACAGTAATGTGTTTACTTTGTGCTTTTCCCTACAAGCACTTCACTTGAAAAAGAAAAAAAGACCTTAAAATATGAGAGAGAAAGCCAATAACAGGGTAAAATGAAGAAAGAAGTCTAGATCATGTGAAAGTCATACTGTTATCACTAGAATAATTGTAATTTACGACTAAAGTTTGATGACTAGACGGGGACAACAGCTCCAATGGGTTCTTCAACTTGTTTACATTGATGCTTGTATGATGAAATTTAGGAACTTTGGCAGTCATTGCTGCTGAATGTCTTTTGTAATTATAGGGTTTCCGGAGTAAGCTCGTGTCCGCCGCTGACCAGGGATAGGTTCTCTCATAATGCTGGCAGGGAAATGACTTATCCAAGCCCAAGTAGTGGCTCGATGCACAGGGTTCATTCTGTTGGGTCTGAGTTGGATTGGATGGAGCCTTCTATGCAACTTTATAACACACGAGCATTTCAACCTTATGTGTCAAACAGCGTTTACGATGCTTTCCATTTGTTGCAGACAGATCCAGCAATTCAGGTCTCTTTTTTTGCAACTCTTGGATATAAGAATTCTATGGATTTTCTTAAGGATGGTGCAGTACTGCTACATTATGCACGGTATTATATCAATTATGAATAGAGTCGATCTAAACAGTCCGTATTTATGTTTTGACAGAAAATGGTACTTTCATTATCTTCCGATGAAGCTGTTTGGAATGCTGTTTTGAACAATGAGGTGGTGAGGGAGCTGAGAGAGACATATTATGCAGGTTGGTCTGAATTCTATGAATGCTTTGGACAATGGCTAATATCATGTAGTGTTACTTAAGGGTACATGCTAATATTTTTTTAAGGGACCATGGCATCTCTCAATTCCTCTTTCCCCCTGGCCCCTATGTCGATCAATTGGTTATATTATAATATTATAAGCTTCCAGAAGAACATGGAACAAACATTATCACCATATCATGAGAAATACATGTTCACATTGATGATTATGCAGCTGAAGACAGTAGTCCAATGAGTTTTGATGAGAGTTCAGTTGAGGATTCCGATCAATCAGACAAGACAACGAATATAGTGAAGTGGATTTTTTACAACACTAAAGAAAAGGTCCTGGATTTATTCGAGAAACTAACAAAGCTCGTCAACGAGTTGTTTAAGCTGCCTGTGGATAACGATACGAAAACACCAGGAACTCCAGACCCATTTGATCAAAGGCTAAGAACCTCATTCTTGCTATCTGTTTTAGTCTTGTTGATTGTGGTTGTGAGTCGAGCTAAAATTACTTGAATTCGACGACATGACGGATTGTGTTTAGCTTAATATGTTTTAAGATAATATATATGGATATTAGGACATATTTAAGCATTATGTTATTGTTTCAAAGGCATTTTATTATAGTTCATGATTGTTAAGATCTTGATGTTCTATCTACACCGAGTTTAACATGCTACCCTGTCAGCATCACCGAGTGAGCTTTGTTAAAAATAGCTGACAGGAAAATCGAGGTGTAATTTGACCTCTGTGAGCTTTAAATTTTTAATAGCCTATAAGCTTGCACCATTTAGTTTAGCTGTCAACGTCTTGATCTCAATTATTTAACAACGGTATTTAATTGTCCTTGCAAAGCATTGCATGTTCACAGAAATAATTGCTAATGGAAGTACCATAAACCTGATCACCTCAAAACTGTTTACATTAATACTGAGATTATATATTGCCTCTTTTATTTAAAAGATAAGTTAATTAGTTCTTACACGTTAAATTAAAAAATAAATTATTCATTTTTACTATTAAAAACTGATTTCTATATGTCAGCATAAAGATACGTGGCATGTTATGTGTTACTATTTGATTATTTTATTAGCTATGAACTGTAAAATAATATTATTCTCAATGTAGAATATTGCTTTCAGTTTCTTTTTGGTAGTTGACTGTACTAATATATATATATTTTTTACTTTTCATGCTCCTATTATTATTCATGTTTGGGATTTGTGATTGTTTCTCCTAACAATGTAGTTTCAAAGTTTAAACTCTGTTTTCGCTTTAAAAATATAATGTGTCTTGCCATTGCATCCAACACTTATTAGTGTTAAGTGTATGATATTAACACTAGATGATATATAAGAAATAACAACTTGATGATTGACAACTTGGAAGGAAGCTTAGCCATTGAGTCTGCATTATGGATTTGCATTATTAAGAAAGGAAATTGTTTTTTTATTAATTGCTTGTGGAGAGAAGTGGAAGAACTCAAAAAAGAAAAGAAAAACCAATGTGATACATTTTTTGTTGATTTTCAATAATGTGGGTAATTTTTACAAAGTGTCACAGTTTCCTGCAAAATCTTTGACAGTAAATCCAACCCTCTCAAACTTGCCCTTTTCACTGATTAATCTAAATTTCAAATAATCTGCACAAACAAATGGCTTATAGATCCTTGAATGAACTCCAACGACTTCATTAGGGGCAAATATTACCTTTTCATCTTCAAAGCACCAAAAGAAAGCCAAAGAGAACCGATTAACATTTCTTTTCAAAACAACTCTATGTTCTGAGGACCTTAACTTGCCATTGCTCCATGCATGCATTAGGTCCCCAACGTTGACGACAAGTGTGTCTTCACAAGGGCTTATGTCCATCCATTTCCCTTCCTTTGATCTCACTTGAAGTCCCCCAATTTCATGTTGATAAACGATTGTTAAGCAGCTCATGTCTGTGTGCATGCCTAGCCCTTCAACTTCATCTTCTTGTTTATCTTCTTCTTCTTCTTTCATGATATTGAGAGGACTGTAATTGCCTATTCTCAAATAACCATGACAGTTTCTGAATTCAGACTCTACAAATCTCTTCCCCAAATCTTCTCCCACCAAGCTTTTCAGTACAGCTTTTACTATATCCTTTGATAGCTCAGTCATCATGTTCCCATATTCATCCAATACCTCACTAGCAAAAACAAGCAAAAAAACACATACATGAACCCTTGCCGTGCATTTTGATAAAACGAGAAGCACATATATATATGGTGACTATAAATACTACCTCAAGTCGGACTTTGGGTGGTCGAAAAGAACATCCACTGAACTTTGTGCAGAAGAAAAGAAGTCGGGTCCGGACACAAGAAGACTCTCGTAGAAAGGGGAAGCGATGAAAGGAGGGGTGTAGGTTTTTAAGGAGGAAGCTGGACCGACCTTGAGTTTGGAGCCAATGGGGAGACTGAAGATATGAGTTGAGAGGGAATAGAGGTTGGTGAAAAGATGTTTGGGGACTCCATGATTGGTTATGCGGAAGAATCCCCATTGAGTACAGGCTAGATAGAGGGAGGAAAGGGAGGATGGACTCAAGGGCTGGGAGACGTCAAATACAGGAAGCTCTACGCAAGCCTTGGGTTCAGGCATTATTTTATCACTACATATGAAAATGGGTTACTTTGTTAAGTAGGGTTGAGGTCTTATATATATATATATATATATAATTACCTGGAGAGAAAGAAATGTATAGACATTCAAATTCACATGGCAGATGTATTTAATATATGGATGCATATTTGAAACATACATTAATCGTAAATCACACGCTGTACTTTATACCTAAAACCTGTATTATTATGCACATAACAAAACCCTTGATGAAATCTTTGTAGTCCTTGGCAATATATCTGTATATATATGATGATCCAAAAATCTAATCCCTCCATATGATCGGAAGAGATCCCATCATATAAAGACAATTCTGAAAGAAAGAAAGCTGCAGGGAAGTCAAAAGAAGAACAGGAAGAATTGATTCTAATTTACAGGAAGGAAAACTGGAAGTCTTGAAACAGCCTCCCGAAGAAAAAGGCAAGCAAAGCATTTATAATTATTCAAATCAACAGAAATTCATGGTCTGAAATCTAGACACAAATGGTTAATAAAATACTTGGGTGTTAATAATATAAAAGGGCCTCGTTTGTAGTAGTTTTGTTTGTATGTTAAGGTCAACCAGGAGTAGGACAAACTCACAGCTGTCAAGAAGAATCCCGTAGGCCAAATGCAACGACCAAATAAAGGGTTGACTGAAGTTAATGTGGAGAGTCCACAAAACAGCTTGGCTATTTCTTTAAACAAGAACAATTTGGGATGTTATTAAATGAGTATAAGGTCATTAAAAACAACACAAAAAGATGGCTGCTTTGTTTACATAAGCAAGCATGTTATATAGGCGGCATCAGGCAGGAATGATGGCAGTGTGCTGCTCTGCTGTACCTTTGAAATTTTATGTCAATGCACAAGGTTTGTTTTTTGAGCTTGGATTCTTGTGAAGCAAGTATGACTACCTAATATTCTAACCCACATCAGGCTCAATAATCCCACATAAGGGTTCCAATATTAAGAGTCTTTTATATATGTGTTATGCTGCAAAATGCCAACTCTTAAAATTTCTTTGATTACCAGGAGCAAATAATTTCTGAAGTAAAAGCAGCAGATTCCTAAATGTAGAGCAAAATATTGGGTGTCCATAAAAAAAATTCGATTAAACTGATTGAGTCTTAACTCGATTGGTATAAATATTATGTCAAAAAAAGTAATGCTAAAACACATTATCCCTACTATTTATGGATTGGGTTTGGGATGGGTCTATAATATAACTAGACCATATCCAAATATGCACTCAAATCTAATTATTTTATGATTTTTTAAATATATCCGTTCATATGATAACAATATTTTAATTATTTTTGCAAAATAATAACAAAATTTTAATTTTAGTACATATTTTATTTTTTAAATATAATTATATGATATTTTATCAATCTCATTTAAATAATCTAAAAATTTTGTTGATGAAAGATAATTTTTTATACATTTTAACTTTTTAAATATTTCATTAGATTATATATTATTATAGATTATTTATATGGTTTGATAACCCAATAAAAATTAATGGATATAAATTTTTTCTACAAAAAAATGTGAAAAATGATAAGAGATATGTACCTACTTATCACTTAATAGAGAATAAATTCAATTGTTTTATTTTATTTTATTTAATTTAAGATTATATTATCATTATCAAACAATCTAATTATACTCAGTATTCAATTTTAAATAATACACCAAACGAGTTTTATAACTTAATTTCAACACTTATTTTTTTTAATAACTAAATTATATAGTATTTATTATTCCTTATTCATACTTAGGGCGTGTTTGAATTTTGATAAACTGAAAAAAAAATAAATGCTGAAAAAATTAGTATTGAGTTTTTAATTCTAAATTTTATAAGTATCAGATATAATTATTTTGTGTGATAAAAATAAATCTTGATTTTTGAAAATAATTTTAATTTGATTGATATTGTATCTTTTATTTTATTTTGAATAGTTTCGGATAAAAGTTAAATATAAATATTTTAATATTTTAATAAAATTAAAAAAATAGTTTAATTTAAAAATAGAATTTTGAAAAATAAAGTCAACTTAAAATTTTCTATATTAAGTGATAAGTAGTTATCTAATTATTTATCATATTCAACATTTTTTTTGTTGAAAACTTTATATTAAGTAAAAAGTTAATATGATTATAAATAAAAATTTATAATAGTTTATCAAACGCATTCTTAATCAATCAACAATCAACGATAATAAAAATAAAGTTTGAAAGAAAATACTCTAACAAATATGAATTTTAGGTTTTGTTACAACAATTTTTTTCAAATTATTATAAATAATATTTTATAATAATTATAAGTTATATTAAACATAACATATAAACTTTTCCATAAAATTATGTTATCGCATGTTTGAGAAATTCAATTTTGTTTGGAGTTGAAATAAAATTCTAGAGATAAAAAATTAATTAAATTTAGATGAATTTTGAGTTTCAAATTTAGTTACATTCTAGTACAATTAAATCAAATTGTGGGCTATTTCAGAAATAAAACATAAGACCCATTAAATCTAATAGGTGGGTTAGCCCACGCAGTATGAATGAGGAAAACCCAAACCCAAACCAATTTTCTATTTTCCAAAGCAGGACTTTGTTAATGGTCTGTAAATCACTGTACTGAGAACTGAGAAGTGAAATTCATTTAAAAAATTTAAATGACTCTCCTTCTCCCTCTCAACTGTATTTTCAGTAGTGGTGCTCCTTGTTGAGCTGCACTTGGTTGTTTTCCTAGCTATTTTCTTACATGGTTTCACATTGTGTTTTGTTCTGCTGCAGGCAGTGAATGTAATCAGTGTGATATTTCGGCAAATAACTTCACATATATATGGTAATCAGTGTGAACTTATACTCAATATTGCTCTTTGCATCTTCCCGACATTGTTTCAGCTATTTCCCAAAATAGTTTTAGCTTGTATTACACTTCTATCCGGAATTGACTGATTTGTTCAAGAGTTAAAAACTGTCCTTCGCAGTATTTGGATAGCAAGAAACCCTATCGTCTTTAATAAGCCGTATTATGAAAACTCCGTTATTCTTAAGGTTCTCTCTCTTGCGGGCGAGTTCTCGGCTTTTCCTTTGTACCTTAAAGCCAAAGGACCTCCTAGAATTATTCATGTCAAGTGGTTTTCTCTTCCATTGGAATGATTCAAGCTTTTATTGTCATAGATCTTCCCTTGGAAATCCTGGCATTGCTTTGAGACTAGAATGGGCATTGGGCTGCTGGTTGTCATAGATCTGTGCGTAACATTATTATTAAACTCTGTTTTAGTTCCTATTTTTTGAAAATTACAAAATAGTTATTAAATCATTTAAAGTTTTCATTTAAGTTATTGGCTGTTAAAATCACTGTCGTATGATTTTCTCTATTCGCACCATCTGCACCAATTGAAAGCTTTTCTTCTTTTTTGTTTTACAGTTCAATTTTTTTTTATAAAATAACTTTAAACCTCATGTATCTACTAACCAAAATTCAAACAACTTTCTTCTCGAACATCAAATAGGTTTAGATCTAAGGTATGTTCTTCTACTCATTAATGGGTATTAATCTACTATACTGATTATTACTTGGAGCTCGTTAGTTAATTTTTTTAAAAAAAAAAAAACTTAACAACTCAGTACTTTAAATAAAAACTTTCAAATAGTTCAATGATTTAAATAAAAAATTTGAAATAGTTCAATAATTATTTTATAATTTTTTAAAATTAAATAACTAAAATGTAAACTTATTAACTAAAATTTAGTGAATTTACACTAAATTTGTTGAGATCTCTACGACTGCTGAACTATGCGATGTTAGGGATGGGCTTCAACTTGCTAAAATTCAACATATTTCTCGTATCATTGTTGAGCTTGATGTTTTTATTGTGACTATCATTAAAAATCATACTCAAGAAAATGATTTGTTTGATCCTCTTATTACCGATTGTAGGACTTTATTAAGAAGCTTTCAATGTATTATTTGTTCCATGTCTATTGAGAAGGTAATTAAAAGAGAGGACATTCTTATTAGCGTTATTTTTAATAATTTATATGAAATTAAGAATTTATTTCACCGAGTTGACTTTCTTATTCAAGGATCTATAATTAATGAATGTTAATCTTTTTGGTAGAATATAAATTTAGAACATATTTAAGCGGACTTTAATGTTAGTGTAATCCATCTACAGTCAACGATTATTATCGAATATTTTTCAACTAATTAATTTTTTATATATAGTGCGATAGATCATTTAGAATAACCGGTTGATCAATTTCACCTTCATTTAAACTTTATTAATGTTTGTATAATTAATGAATGTTAGTTTTATTTAAAAAAAAAGTTACTTCAAATACTAATATACTATTGCAAGTATATATGTTTTCTAGGATCTTCGATATCATAGTAAACTCCATTAACGCTCAAGTAAAAGGATGTGTACAATGCTTGGTAGATTTCTTGACTATAAAGAAGGCTCCGCTCTCCAAATCCCTTCTGTAGCTCTCACAATCTTGTCTGAGATTTGTATCAAATCATGTATCAAATCATTTACCAAACCTGAACGAGTGAAGAATCCATTGTAAATTTGTAATGCTGGACTAGTGATTCAAAAATTTGTTAAAGATTTCTATTGTTCACATTCCAAAGTGTAAAAAAGGAATGTTCAACATTTGCTGAATCTGAGTATTAAAATTTCAACATCTACCAAATGGTAACTCGAAACTTCAAAGCAACTTTTTAACCTCATTAAGCTTGATTAGTCCCTATAAAAAAAACTATCATTTTTTTCATAAGAAAAGCATATTCAATCTTTAACACCAGATTAGTGTCAACAAATCCCAAAAAACGAGTATTAAAATGGAGAATCGAGGAAGCAGTAGAATCAAAACCACCATTGCTTTCTTTCATTGACCGTCAATGAGAAAAAGTAGTGACAGAGCCGCGACAAGTGAGGTATTTTTTTCCTGTCTTTAACTGCTGTTTTTACATTTTAAACGCCAAAGGGTAATGACTAATGACCCTATATATATATGTATGTATAACATATATTGAGCTCCTCCTCAGTTTCACAGAATTTTCCTTTTCACCAATTTCTGCTATCTCAAAGGTATATTCATTGATTCTTTATGCTAAACTTTGAATTTTTCTTTCTTTCTCTTTTCTGCGCTGGGCTTGAATTTTTGGAGAATCGACTTTCCGGGTCTGTGGGAATTGACGGAATGATGCTTGTTTTACTTAATGTTGATTAAATTTGAGGACTTCTTTTTAATGGGGTTCTGTAGTTTTGAGGTGGGAAAAATGAAGCTTGTTTGATTATATATTTTATCTGTTTACTGAAATTCAAGATTGATCGTCATCTTTCAGTGTTTATTTTATAGTTCCTGGGAAAATGAGTACTTCAAATTTAAGGTTTTCCTTTGCTGGGTCTGTAATATTTGGGAAAAGAATGAAGCCTGTTTATTGAAATTCTTTCATTGTTTTTTCAATTGAAAGATTACTTGTGTTCAAGCTTAAGAATTTTTTTCCCTTGAGAATTTGGAGTTCTTATTGAGTGAACCTGTGATTTTGTCATATTATTTCTTTGCTTGCAGTGCTCCAAAACTTGTAGGATATGAGTGAAAGAGTGAGGCAAAAATGTTCACATAGTGAGGAAAAATATCAGAGAAACATTAGTTTGGAGACACTCGATAGCGGATGTTTGAGTTCAGCTACAGTTTTTGGAGTTGATTGGACAACCTTGCCTGATGATACAGTTATTCAACTCTTCTCTTATTTGAATTATCGAGATCGAGCTAGTTTGGCATCAACTTGTCGAACATTTAGGCTCTTAGGTTCTTTGCCCTGTTTATGGGGGTCACTGGACCTCCGGTCTTACAAATTTGATACTGCAGCTGCAGTCTCACTCTCCTTGCGATGCAAGAATCTCCAGAGACTTAAATTTCATGCAGCAGGCTCAGCAGATGCAATAGTTAGTCTTCAAGCAAGGGAACTTCGAGAAATAAGCGGTGATTTTTGTCGTGACATTACCGATGCTGCACTTTCTGTGATAGCAGCAAGACATGAGATGCTTGAGAGCATCCATCTTGGCCCAGATCCTTGTGAGCGAATCAGCAGTGATGCAATCAAAGCACTTGCTTATTGCTGCCCAAGATTGAGGAGGCTTTGGATGTCAGGTGTTAAGGAAGCTAATGGAGATGCCATAAATGCTTTGGCTAAGCATTGTAGGCAGTTAATGGAACTTGGGTTTGTGGAATCTGACAACATTGATGAAGTAGCTCTTGGAAACCTGAGTTCCCTAAAATTTTTATCTGTTGCTGGGACGAGAAACCTAAAATGGGGATCTGTAGCACAAGTTTGGAGTAGATTACCTCAATTGGTGGGTTTAGATGTCTCAAGAACTGATGTAAATCTTAGTGCTATTACAAGATTTCTGTCATTGTCCCGAAATTTGAAAGTATTGATTGCCTTGAATTGTCCAGTTTTTGAAGGTGAAGTTGACAGAAACACAATGCATAATAACAAAGGCAGAATTTTGCTTACTCTTTTCAGTGACATTGTCAAGGGAGTAGCATCATTATTCGCTGACAATTTAGAAAGTGTTACTGATGTGTTTCAGCATTGGAAGGAAATAAGGAATGGAGATAAAAACTTGGATGAGGTTGTTGTTTGGATTGAATGGGCCATTTCACATTCACTTTTGCGTATTGCAGAAAACAACCTGAAGGAGTTTGATGATTTTTGGCTCACACAAGGGGCAGCAGTATTGCTCAGTTTATTGCAGAGTTCACAGGAGGAAGTTCAAGAAAGAGCAGCTACTGCTGTTGCAACCTTTGTAGTCATTGATGATGAAGATGCCACTGTTCATTGCCAGAGAGCTGAGGCAATTTTATGTGGAGATGGAATAAGGATGCTTTTGAACCTTGCAAGATCTTGTCAGGAGGGCCTTCAGTCTGAAGCAGCTAAAGTATGCATTGCCTCCATTATGAGAACATATTACATACCAGAAGAAAAAAAAAAAAAACCTTCTTTATAATTGACAGAATCTAAGGAAGTTTAGAAGTTACCAGGATTGAAGTTAGATGATAAACCTCAAAATATTGTTTAGAAATTATTCTCTTATAAAATGCTCCACTTCATTTAATGAGTTGCTTGTAAACTGCACATTATGGATGCAGGCTATAGCAAACTTGTCCATTGATTCTAAAGTTGCAAAAGCTGTTGCTGAAAGTGGAGGAATCGATATCCTTGCTAATTTAGCAAAATCAACGAACAGATTAGTGGCAGAAGAGGCTGCTGGAGGGCTGTGGAATCTTTCTGTAGGGGATGAGCATAAGGTTGTGAAAACTGAAGAACTTGATTATCTTCCAAATAGCTATCTTTACTCAACACAGTTCCTTTTCAGGGTGCTATTGCAGAGGCAGGTGGTGTAAAGGCTTTAGTTGACCTTATATTCAAATGGCCACCTTCCAGCACTGATGTACTTCTTGTATGTATCTTTTAACTGTTCCTTCCAACACATATTTGTCAACTTGCTTGAGATAAATTGTGAGCCCTTTCTAAATGATAGGAACGTGCAACTGGAGCACTGGCAAATTTGGGAGCTGATGAAAAATGCAGCATGGAGGTGGCTTTGGCTGGTGGTATCCATGCTTTGGTAATGCTTGCTCGGGCATGCAAATTTGAAGGAGTGCAAGAGCAGGTGTTTTGGGTTTCCTTCCTATTTACATTGAGAAGCATCAATGATCAATTTTGTGATGAGGATGGTTTTTGTTTTTGTTAGTTTGTTATTGATCAATATACTTTAGGATAATAAATAGATATTTTAGAAGCCCTTTTGAAAGATTATGGATCTGCATTAATGAGAACTACGAGATGATCAAAGCATTGACCAAGACTATTTATGTCATGCATAAATAGTTACTAGTAACTTAGAACAGAGGCCAAATTCAGATTATCTTTGCATTTACAATTGAATGTGTATCTAATATTCACTTAGAATGTATAAAGACTATAGCTCCTTCTACTCTATGTTTATCCAACATGGTATAGAAGAATGTAATAAGGATATTATTTTATCAAGATTTTTTGTTCCAAGACAAGGAAAATTGTCATATTCGGTTTTTAAATTATCCTGTGGATTGATAAATGATATAGCAGATGATCTTCAACTTTTCTGGTCAAATAAGATTTTCTCCTCCTCTTGTCTAGGCTGCTCGTGCGCTGGCTAATTTGGCTGCTCATGGGGATAGCAACAGCAATAATGCTGCTATTGGGCAAGAAGCAGGTGCATTGGAAGCATTGGTGCAACTTACTTATTCTCAAAATGAAGGCGTAAGGTAATCTATTTTACTTTTATATTTCCGGGTTTAATAATAGCCATTTCTAGAATGTACTTAAGGAGATGGCAATTTATCGTGTATTCATTATCACTTACTTAGGCTCTTGGGATTTACCCAAAATGTTACAGAGACTGTAATTGGATGTATTAAGCTATGTCCTGACTCATAAGTCCATCCTTGGAAATGCCATTTTATCTTTTCATATCTATGAAAGCAGGCAAGAAGCGGCTGGTGCTTTATGGAATTTGTCATTTGATGACAAAAATCGAGAAGCAATTTCAGCAGTTGGTGGTGTTGAGGCACTGGTATGGTTAAGTGCATGATAAATCTTATTATTTCATCTTTCAAGAAATTATTATGCTGTTATATTTTACATCTGATGGATCAAAAAAGCAATTATCTCAAGTTTTGCATATTTTTTGGTCTTCCCCTGGTTAGAGCACGCCCTTGGTAATTCCTATGCAGCTTGCAGTTATAATTACTGTAATACCAACAATGTGATCCAATATTGTTGACAACACATAGTTCTTTCAGGTAGCAACACGTAGTTCTTTTGAATATTGACCAGATTTTTCTCATTGTTCTTTCCGTTCATAAACCATTTTGATTCTGCTTTTCACTGATGAATGGATAGCTTGGTGTGAATTGAGGGGTTGTTGAAGGTTTCTTTAAAGAATTCCCAAGGATGACATTGTTTGATATTGTGAGAGCAATTTATGTTGATGGATCTCTTAGCCTTAATGAATCTATTAGCATTAGCAGCTGCCTCCTATACAAACTATGAACAAGAAAGTTTATAATTCTATGGGCTTTAACTGATAACTCTCACCTCAGTTGTAGCTTTGGCAAAGATATATTATTTATCTATCAGCTTCCTTGCAGGTTTTGAAATTTTACTCTGATTTTTGCATGATTAGGTTGCCCTGGCTCAATCTAGCTTAGATGCTTCCCAAGGTCTTCAAGAAAGAGCTGCAGGTGCTCTTTGGGGATTGTCAGTATCTGAAACTAACAGGTGAATTAGGAAACTGAAACTTCTTTGCTTTAATTGTTCAATGTTTAAATTATGCAATAATATTTGTATAAATGGCTCTTAGTTGAAATATGTTCCTCTTTTCTTTGGTACTATATAACATCATATCAAGATATTTCGGCGTAACCAAATTGAAGTGATGATGACCTTGTTCATACTGTTTAGTTTATAGTATGAAGCATTTAGTACATGTATAAACCTTAAGCTCTGCTTTTAATTCATCTCATGTGTTCCATGTCTCAACAGAATGTTTTGGTCTACAATTATTTAGGCTTCAGTAGTTTAACATTATGTCAAACTGAAAAAGTCAGTCTCTTTATTCTTCTTGTTATAAATGGTCTTTTTGATATATTATTGTCAGATTTCTTAAAGAAGGCATCTCCTTGCAATTTATGATACATATTGATGTATTTTATATTCGTGCAGCACTGCTATTGGAAGACAAGGTGGTATAGCTCCACTTATTGCATTAGCCAGCTCAGATGTCGAAGTAAGTTTTTCACTCTCGACTCTCTCAAATGAGCCGTTTTTCTCAAAATTAGTTCAAGATGATGTTCCTTACATATTGTAATTCTTTTGTGAATACTCTCTCTCTGTCAGCTCTAGTGCATTTGCCTTAATTCCTTTCATTGTTGATATGTTATTAATGCATCTTTTGTAACAAAGTGCAATATGCATTCCTCTGGACTGACCATTTATAAGTTGTTGAACTTAACTGCATGGTAAGGCCTTGGTATTTGTTTGATTTTCAGGATGTCCATGAGACCGCTGCTGGAGCTCTCTGGAATTTGGCTTTTTATCGTGATAATGCTCTTCGTATAATACAAGATGATGGAGTTCAACCCCTTGTTCATCTATGCTCTTCATCGAACTCAAAAATGGCACGTTTTATGGCTGCATTGGCCTTGGTTTACATGTTTGATGGGAGGTATGTCAAACCATTTTCTGAAAGTTATCATGAATAGGCAAAGGCTAATATGAAGGCCCATTTTTCATGGGAAAAATGTTATGAGACTGCTTTGAAGAGAACTAAATATGAAGATAAAAGAATCTTAGTTAATATTTGGTAAATAAATGGCATTGATTTTAAAATTTACTTTTGAGGTGTAAATTTTGGCTTATCAATTTACAGAATAGACTCAGCGGTGCCAGTGGGGCCTTCGCCTTCATCACAGGACAGTTCAAAGACTCTGAACATAGATGGGGTTGGAAGGATGGCCTTGAAACATGTCGAAGAGTTTGTGAGCTCATTTTATGAACCACAAACCTTTAATGCTGCTGCTGCAACATTAGTCCCCACAGCTTTGGCACAGATAGCAGAAGCCATAAGAATACCTGAAGCAGGGCATCTAAGATGCAGGTTTGGTTTTTCAACATTAGTATTTTATACTCTAAAGATGAAACTGATGATTTCGTATCTATTTTTGGTAGTAAGATTTAGGAAGTAACAGCTAGTGTTTGCACTAATTGCATATACTATTAATCTATTTAATATTTTAATCAAGTCTCCAACACTATCCAAAATCCGCATTGCTTGTAGAACATATGATATTTGCATGCACTTGCCACTTCTCATGGTTCTTACCTTTTCTATTTCATAGTTATTACCTTCAGAATCATCTATGTGTTCTAATATGTTATCTATCACTTTCCTTTACGTGCCTCTTCAGCGCAGCTGAGATTGACAGATATGTGAGAATGTTAAGAGACCCTTCTTCCATACTAAAGTCCTGTTCTGCATTTGCACTTTTACAGGCAAGCACCTATTCTCCCTCTCCTTTTTACTAAAAATGATTATATTTTGAATTCAATTAATAAAATGCTACAACAACTTAAGAATGCTTTTTCCCTGCAGTTTACGATGCCTGGGGGACGGCATGCAATGCACCATTCATGCCTCCTTCAGAAAGCAGGAGCAGCTAGGGTCTTGCGTGCTACTGCTGCTGCATCAACAGCCCCTATTCAAGCCAAAATTTTCACTAAAATTGTACTTCGGAACCTTGAGAACCACCATGAAATCTCAAGTTAGTTGTGAGGAATGGATACATTATACAAATACTATAGTTCTTTCTGGATTCTACAATCTTGTTCAGAGCTGAACTAGGTGGCTGGAGCAGGCTACAGGCCACCTCATCCCCCACGGTTTTCCCCAAGGATAACCGATCTTTGGCGTTTGTAATTGTATCACCCTCCATTACTTTGTGTAAGAAAACAAAAAGGAGGCCTGCATGTTCATGTAGATCATTATACAGATGTTAATGAGGTTAGCACTACAGGATAGGGAGGATTCTTTCTCCCTTTAATAACCTGAAAAAACCAAACACAAAAAGGAGGGAGAAATGAACAATAATACTTTCACAATAGAAGAGTTCCATACTTTTTAAAATATACATATAGTTTGCAGTCTTTTCGCAATCATTGGACTATATGTATGAATGTATGCATGCATGCATGTGTGTGTGTGGGGTTGGGGAGGCTGATATTTTAAGATAATAAATGTGCATATTATTATAGTAAAAAACCGTCTTACCTGATTTCGTTAGTTTGTTGCATTATTATAGTAAAAAGTGTTTGTATTGGGCACAAGTTATATATTTTGATATTTAAAGATTGGTGTTAGATTTTTTAATGTTTAATTATATGTTTTAGGGTTGATTTGATGAAAATTTATAATTAATTAATAATACTAATAATTAACTTTCATCAAATTAATTCTAAAATTTGAAAAAAAGGTACATTCATTAGACTTTATTTGTTAAATTAAATAGAAAATTAAATAAATTCACAATTAACACTATTTTTATTCTATTAATAAAACTCTATTAATAAAATTGTGAAAATTTAGACCTAATAATATTAACAATTAATTTTATCAATTTAATATTACACCTCAAATTATTAACATTGTTAATTTTTTAAGTTTCAAAATATATAAAATTTGTCAAATATATGTATAACATTAGACCAAAAAAATACATATACCATCCATATTAACAAAAAATTTTAAACTTAATTATCAAAAAATATATATTTAAAGTGGCAATATTAAATAAAAATATACATTATGGTCGCTACAATTTATTTTCAATTCCCATGTCTCTTAAGAATCTTCTATCATATCATGACACAATTGCAATATATGGTAAATATATTTAAAGTGGCAGTATTAAATAAAAATATACATTATGGTCGCTACAATTTATTTTCAATTCCCATGTCTCTTAAGAATCTTCTATCATATCATGACACATTTGCAATATATGGTAAGTTGTAATTTAATTGAGAGTGAAACTTTTTAATTTCAGGTTTATTTATGTTATACTTCTATTTGCATTAAGACATGTGATAAGCTAAAAAGACATCTGAACAGTAAGCTTGTCACCAACAGGTCAGTAGGTTACTTGGAAGCTCACCTTTCAAGAATGCCTATATAAGTAGCAGAGACCTATTTTTAATTGGGAACATGAAGTCATTGGTCACCAAATATCACGTAGGCTCAACTGTTTTATCCCATCAGAGTCAAAATGAATGACAGAATCTATCTTGTCACAGACATCCTTGTCCCATTGAAGACATCCCTCCCACGCGCCTCATAATGATGGCTAGATGGCAAGTTAGCACCATCTTACATGGGACCGCTACCTAAAGATACCTCTGAGAACGATGAAGAAAATATTGAACCTTCAAGAATGTTAAGCTTACACTCTGTCAATCTTTAACCTTTGTGTTATCTCCATTGTAACAGTCTGGTTTCGACCCTAATCGGAACAGTGGTTTCGGGACCACAAATCTGAGTCAAAAAAATATCTAAATATTTTTTTCTGTGTTTGTAATGTGTGAATTGATATCTGTGAAATTTTCGTGATTTAATTTTATTGTTTGAGTGTCCGAATTAGTAAAAGGACTTTGTCGAAACCATTTTTTTGTTAGAAAACGGGCCGACTTTAAAATACAAAAACGGAGTCGTCACCAATCTTTTTTGAAGTGTGATTGGGCCACTTATAAAATATTTTGGTCTACGAATTTTAAGAAAATGGGCTCGGGAGTCGGTTACGCACGAGGAAGGGTTAGCACCCTCGCAACGCCCAAAATTGGTACCGTATTGATTGATTAATGTCCTTAATATCAAAAATTAGAAAAAAAATCGAAGTATGAATCTTTAAAAAATATTTGGATAACTCGAATTGGATATCGAAACTCTCTTGTTCCGAAAAGCCGAAATACCACATCCGGCACGATAGGACACGATGTTCCAAACTCTTGATACCAAGATCATTTCATGATTTCCAAAATTCATGTGTTGCAATTTCAAAAGGGTATTTCACTATTTGGCCAAACTAAAAACCGAAACCCAGCACGATTGGGCATGATTCCTTGAATTTCCAATCATGAAATATTGCCTTATTTAAGAAAACACGATAAAGAATCTTTGAAGGATATTTAGTTGTTTGGACGAATAGAAAATCGAGACACAGCACGATTGGGCACGAATCTCTCGAACTTCCAAACACGAAACATCGCTTTATTTTCAAAAACATGATCAAAATCTTTAAAGAATATTTAGTGTGATCGCATTTAACGAAAAATCGAAGCCAAAGACGATTGGGCACAATTTCTCGAACTTCCAAACACGAAATATTACCTTTGTGAAACCCCTTTTTTATGAATTTTGAAAAAAAGTAAAAATAAAAATATCAATAAGAAAATAATAGTAATAATATTAGAATTAATAGTGGTAATAATAAAAAATAATGGTAGTAGTAAAAATAAATGTAATTATAATAAGTATAATTGTAGTAATAATATATATGTAATAATAGTGATAAAAAATAATAGTAATGAAAAATAGGAATAATAAATAGTAATATAAAAAGACGATTTTTATAATAATAATACATGTAAAATAGCGGCAATAATAAAATGATGCTAATAATGCTAACGAACCTAGTAATAGTAATAAAGTAAAAGGGAAAAAAAAATAATAATGGTAATGGCCACATTAAAACAGTAAGTACAATAATATATATTTAGAGATAATTGATTTGAAAGCAAAGCAGAATAGGGACTAAATTGAATTTAAAAACAAGCATCTGGGGCAAAATCAGAAATAAAATTAAAAAGATGGACCAATTAGAGCTTGCGAGTAACAAGGAGGGGCTAAAAGGGAAAATATCCCCACCCTCCAAAAGCAGACTCTTGAGGCACCGCAAAGATACGATTTAAGAAACTAAAAAGCTTCTTTTTTCGATGATTTCAAAATGGGTACGTTTCTACCTCTTTTTCCGTATTTTCGCGTTTATTCTTAAAAACAAGTGTAAAAAAATGAATAAAAAGAACACCTTGAATATCTTGAATCTGTCTCAAAATTCTTTTCTTTTTGTGTACTTGATTTCTCGTGTATTCGTAACTATCCGAAAAATAGAAGAAAAAAAAAAACAACCCATTTTACAATGGTTTTGAATGGCTTTTATAGCCAAATTCTACAATTTATGCATGCAAGTGGGGTGATAGAGTTAGTGGGATGGTGGAGTTAGTGGAGTGGTGGAGTTAGTGGTCGGTTTAGTGGGGTGGTGGAGTTAGTGGTCGGTTTAGTGGTCTAGTTGGGTTAGGGTTACTTGGGCTTGGTTAATTAGGTTTGGTTTGATTTTTTTTTTTGGTTTGTTGTTTGGGCTTTGGTTGGGGTAAAATTGGGTCATACTGTTTGCCTCTCTTTGCTTCTTTGTCGTGTAATGAGGAACAAAGCAAAGATTCTAAAGAGCCAATTTTGCCCCAGTTTTTCTTTGAGTCTTGATTTCTTGGCGCTTCTTCTCTTCAGGTAACCTTGCTTTGACCCATTGCATCTTCAGGGGTATAGAAATTTTGTTCCGATCTATTCCACTCCTGCTCAGTGGAGATAAAATCTGCTATTCTTTAGCCCGTTACCCTACTGCTTAGGGAATTAGAGCTCATCTTATCCGATCTACTCCACACCTGCTCAGTAGAGGTAAGATCTGCTATCTTTAGCCTGTTACCCTACTGCTTAGGGGGTTAAGGCTCATCGTCTTCGATCTGTCACCCTACTGCTTAGGGAATTAGGATCTGTAATTTTTGGCCTGTTACCCTACTGCTTAGGGGGTTAGGCTAGTGGTTTGAATCTGCTCCATTGTTGATACATGAAGATAAGATTTATCATCTTCGATCCGCTCCACTCCTGCTCGGTGGAGATAGGATCTCATTGTCTTTAACTTTGCTCCACTCCTGCTCAGTGAAGATAAGGCTAGGATCTTCAGTCTGCTCCATTGTCGATACATGGAGATAAGACTTGTAATTTTCGACCGCTTCCTTTCAACTTTGATCCACTCTCGCTTTCGGTGAAGATAAAATTTGGGATCTTGATCTGTTCCATTACCGATACATGGAGATAAGACTTGCTGCTTTCGATCTGCTCTACTCCTGCTTAGTAGAGATAAGATCTGTATCTTTGGCCTGCTCCACTCCTGCTCAGTGGAGATAAGGCTCATTATCTTCGATCTGCCCCACTCCTGCTCAGTGGAGATAAGATCTGTTATCTTCGATCTGCTCCACTCCTACTCAGTGGAGATAGAATCTATATCTTTAGCCTGCTCCACTCCTGCTCAGTAGAGATAAGGTTTCAGTCTTTCGATCTGCTCTACTCCTGCCCAATAGAGATAAGATCTGTTGTTTTCAATCCGCTCCACTCTGCTTTCGGTGGAGATAGGATCTATATCTTTAACTGCTCCTCGCTCCACTCGCTCGGTGAGAGATAAGGCTTGATCTTTCGATCCGCTCTACTACCTTTCAGTAGAGATAAGATCTGTTGTCTTCAATCCGCTCCACTCCACTCCCGCCGGTGAAGATAGGATCTGTATCTTTAACCTGCTCTACTCCTGCTCAGTAGAGATAAGGCTTCAGTCTTTCGATCTACTCTACTCCTGCTCAGTAGCGATAAGATCTGCTTCTTTAGCCTGTTACCCTACTGCTTAGGGAATTAAGGCTCAATGTTTTCGACCTGTTCCACTCCTGCTCAGTGGGATAAGGTCTGTAATCTTCTGTAACTCCCATAAATTTAGCTACATTATCCTCTGGGGAACCTACCTGTAGAATTGATTTCATGGGGTATATGTTTATGCCAAATGATTAGGATGTCATGAGAAATGTTCCTAACCATATGTATTATGAATGTTTTGAATGGGTGCAAAATGAGAATGATCTATTTTTAACACTTGGGCTGTCATTGCTTGTTGTTTATTAAGGTGATATCCCTGACGTATGTCTTCTTTCAGCTGATACCTCTAACAGAGAATCTGAAGATGTTGTCACTGCTTAGGCCCTTATCTCAAGTGCTCTGAGCCTTTTAAGCCTGGTTAGTTCTAAACAATTGTCCTGTTTCGGATTCTTGTATTTTTTAAAGACTTTCAGAGTAATACGCAAAAATTCTTTTGTGAAAGCATTATTAGTTCAGTAATCATTATTTCAATGAAAGATGCTTGAAAAAGACTATAATAATGGACAAGAAAGAAACCAGTTAGGAGTATAGCTTAAAATAAATAAGATAGCAAAATGCAATCAAAAAGGAAATTTATTGGTAATGTATGAGCAAATTCAGAATGGGTAAGATGGAAACTAGGTGCCCCAGATATCGCAGTCTGAGCTTCTTTGTTCAAACTTCTTGAAGACCATTTAAGCTCAATATGTGTTTAGGGGATTCAGAGTACTTTGTCGATGCCCAAAGACGTAACATACTTCCTCATTGCTAATCCAAGCGTAGTGAAACTACTGTATGCCCCATCACGATTTGATCATAATTTGAGCCGCCTTTTTTCAGGTTTTCAACTCAAATCCTGTAACACCCCTTACCCGAGACCGTTGCCGGAGTCGAGCACGAGGCGTTACTAGACTTAACTTACTAGTTCTGGGCATAAAAATTGAAACTGTCCGTCTGCATCATGTTCACTAAATTAATTATAACTCGATTCACGAAACTTGAAATCTAGATCCGTAAATTTTCCCTGAAACTAGACTCATATATATATTCTTACTATAATTTTTCCAGAATTTTTGGTGTGGCCAATTAGTACAGTTTATTAGTTAAAGTCTCCCCTATTACACAGTTTGATAGTTCTGACCTCTCTTCACTTAAAATCAATTATCTCATAATATACAACTCTTTTTCCTACATCGTTTTCTTTATATGAAAATAGACTCAATAAGATTTAATTCTATATCTTATGCACCACCTAATTCAATTTCTACTATTTTTGGTGATTTTTCAAAATCACGTCACTGCTGCTGTCCAACTATTCCCCTGCATATAATTACATAATTTCTTTAAAATAACTATCAACTAGGCATTTCATAACATCTAAAACATGTTCTTAATTAACCATTTTAATGGCTAATCATTACCAAGCATTTACAAGCCAATATTAAGCCATATCATAAGGTCATACACACAAAATGGCTAAGTCCCTATACATGCCATAACTTAAAACGTTCGAGTCACAAAATACCAATATAATCCTTTGATAGTGTGTAACGATCTCCGACATCCTTTCGATCCCCGAGTTGGCTTGTAATACTATAAAAAAAAAATTAAAGAATGGGAGTAAGCATAAAGCTTAGTAAGTTTACATGTAAATAGATAACAACATTCTGAATGAATTATCTTATACTTTTCTTATCAAGATCACTTAAGCTTTTAACTCAATATACTTAAACTTGTATTCTTACCTTACCTTTTAACATGAATTTATCTTGCCTTACCTTTTTAACATGAATTTATCTTACCTTACCTTTTTAGCTTGAACTTGTCTTACCTTACCTTTTTAGCTTGAACTTGTCTTACCTTACCTTTTTAGCTTGAACTTGTCTTACCTTTACCTTTTTAGCTTGAACTTGTCTTACCTTTACTTTGGTTTACTCTTGAAATATTCCCATTGAACCACTTGGAATACTAAGGATACGTGGGTACCTTTCCTTATGAAACTTAACCACTGCCATGTCTTGACATGGTCTTACGTGGTATCCTTGCCTTGTGAACTCACCAATGCCATGCCTTGGCATGGTCTTACATGGGACCTTTGCCTTATAAATTCACCAATGCATTGCCTTGGCATGGTCTTACATGGGACCTTTGCCTTATAGTAACTTATCAATGCCATGTCTTGATATGGTCTTACATGATTTCCTTAAACCCTAATGTCATGACATTTGTATCCTACACATTCCTAAGGTTCAACCGGAACTTTCTGAGATAGCTTTTTCGTCGTTTCATACTTGAGTCTTTAAATAATAAATTTACAGAATAAATATGTAAATGCTGGAATTTAATAATATTAAATATAAAATAAATGAGAATATTGCATTTATTTATCATGAACTTACCTCGAAACAAAATCGATAAACTATATCGATTTAGTCCACTATCTTTTTCTTTCCCCGGTCTAACTCTGGATTTCGTTCTTCTTGATCTATAATAGCAAATTTAGCTTATTTAATACTCACATTTATCAAAACAGTCCTTAACTCTAACTTTGGAAAAATTACAATTTTGCCCCTAAACTTTTACATATTTATGATTTTTCCCTAGGCTCGAAAATTAAACTTCAGCCCTTATTCTTATGTTTTATAACATGCTGAACATTTCTCCCTTCTATAGCAACTTCAAATTTTTACTATAACACATACTTATGAACAATAACAACTTTTACTAACTAGCTCGTTTTTACCGAAAATCACTTAATAAAAATCATTCCTCTACTCATAAACATGCATAATCTACCATCAATCATCAAAAATCACAAGTTCTCAACAATGGAATAATTCAAAATATTCACCAAAATCAAAAATTCAAGCATGGGTTTTGTAGATCTCATAGCAACGATCTCAAAAACGTAAAAATTATCAAAAACCGAACAAAAGACATACCCGAATTAAGCCTCCTAGATGCTGAAACTTAAAGCTTCAAAAATGGTGTTTTTCTTTCTCACATTCGGCCAAGAACAAATGGGAAAAGATGAACACTTTCATCTTTTATCAATTACTTTATTATAACAATATTATAATATTTTATTTATTATTATAACATTTATCATTAATATGAAAACCATATAATATAAGCTTAGTGCCGCCCACTATCTCCTTAAATAGGCCAATTTCCCTTTAAAGACCTCATATTAAAAATCCACTATCAAATAAGCACTTACACTTTAATTTGTAACTTTTACATTTTATGCGATTTAGTCCTTTTCTTTAAATTAAGCACACTAACAATAAAATTAATTCACGAAACTTTTACACATGTAAATTCACATATTATAAGCACTGAAAATAATATTAAAATATTTTACTGACTCGGATTTGTGGTTTCGCAACCATTATTCCGTTTAGGCCCTATTTCGGGATGTTACAAAACCTCTTTGGTCTCAAAGCGCCCTTTATGGGTTTTCACCTTGGCCTCTCCGTTTTTTTTTTTTTTTGCAGAAAACCTCAAAGCACCCTTTGCGGGTTTTCGCCTTGGCCTATTTCCCTCCTTAACACCGTGGTTCTTGACTGAGTCTGCATTAATTGAGTTTGGCTGACTCTTTCCATCCATCTCGGCTAGTATTAATGCTTCTCTAGAAAATGCCTTTTTTCAACATAAGGTCATTCCCAATTAGGCATCCACTTTCCCCTGAAGCCCTTTTGCATAGGAAGGATCTTATCAATACCAAGTCTCTTTCATGAACCACTCTAGGGTGGACTTTTTGTTGTAAGCCCGCATCATTCGCTTCTGGTACATTTGACTATGACGAATAGCTCTTAATCTTTTTCCCCGATCAGATTCAGTTGATCATACCGAGATTGAACCCATTCCGCTTTATCCAACTTCAGCTTTGACAGAATCTGAAGAAAAAAAATCTCAACTTCGACAGGCAAGACTGCATCCATCCCATAAACCAATGAGAAAGGCGTTGCCCCGATGAGGGTCCTGGCCAACATTCGAGTAGCATAGAGGGTAAATGGTAACTAGTCTATGCCAATCTTTACAAGTTTCAACCATCTTTCAAAATCTTTGGATAGCTTCTTTCTGTTCTTTTCTTTTTTTTTTTTTGAACTCGAACTTGCATTCAAAACTGAAATTGAATTTGATGACGGTTGTTTTTGTAACTTTGCCATAAGAACCGTCCTTCACCCTTTTAGTGAAATAATTGTCAATCATGAAGATGAATAGGTGTCGACTAGATACTTTTGACGAGATCGTCCCCGTAACATCTATGCTCCACGTATAGGAAAAAAAAATAGAGGAAGCATGTAAGTCACGCCTTCTCAATTTGGCATTTATGACATAACTGATGTAACCTCCCTTTCATGGTAAACCAGCAATACCCGAACCTTATAATCGACCTGGCTATCAGAAAGCTCCTAGTATGTGCCTTTCCGAACACTCTATAGCCTCCTCGTGCCTAGGCATATCTTTATGCAGTCATGCAAAGACATCTTTGAATTCTTGGAATAACTCGATGGCACCTTGCTTTGTTTCAGTGGAGGGCAAGGCTTCGATCTTCACTCCTTTCCTAGACTCACAATGTCCACTGACCCTTTGTACGATAGAGTCTATTTTCATTTTGTTTTACCATCCTTAACAGATCAATGGGTAAGTTGCAATCTCTGACATCTTCAAAATATTCAGATCCTTTTAGACCCATATTTCACTCAAAAGGGAGTCCGTAACAGCGTTGCTCATGTCCCGATATCTAGGTACCTATTGTAGGTACGAAGGTAAATTTCAAAGAATAAATGGTTCTGAAGATGATTATTTATAATCATGGATGAAAAATGAAAGAACACTCCAAAGAACAAAAGAATATATAGTATGACATGGAAAAAATAAGAAAATATTTGCTCGGCATGAAACACAAAAATGCATTTTTATTGAAAATAAAGATGTTTGAATAGGGGCCTATTTCACAAAAGATTCTTATTGTTTCTAGGCTTAAAACAACAAGTGCGTTTTGAACATTACTCTGTGTTAGCTCTAAAAACTACAGGAGTTTCCTTCACAGTCCAATTATTCAAAATACTTTCAGGCTCGTAGGGGCGAATGCCTCCTAGGTTTCCTTCATTCGATCTCTCCTCGAATACGGCGTTGATGCTCAAGGCTTTTAACATATCTTCGGCCGTTTCTTCATTTGTCATCCCCGGTTTAGGAGGGATAATTCTTTTCAATATGAATGCCTTGGATATATATGGAAAAGTAATTGATCCCCACTTGACCTCGGCGTCCTTCTCTACCGACTCTCTTCCTATGGTACACACGTTTTCCCCTTCCGCAAAGTCAAAGAACTCCAGCTCTTTATTATCCATTAACCCTTGTACTAAGGCTCTGAATTCGCTGCACTGCTGGATCTCATGGCATTCCTTGTTATGGAACTCACAGTAGTTCCTCGTATCCTGGGATTTGCCCTTTACATCCTGTATGATTAAACTTCTTTCCACTATTCTTCTCTAGACCTCTCTCAACGGGGTTCTTATTTCTGCAACGTTCAACTTGATTCTTTTTTCTATGTTCTCGATTATCGCATTCATCCAATTATCAATGTGACTGGGTAACGAATTTCCTACGACAGGCGCATCATTGAACTCCACAATGCCCATTTTGATGAGCCTTTCGACTAGCTTTTTGAAAGGGAAACAATTCTCTATCGGGTGCCCCACTATCCCTGCATAGTATTCACATTGAGTGCTTGCATCGTACCACTTGTGCGTCTAATATGGTGGTTGCAACGGTTCTGAGTAGACAGGGGCTACCACGTGTGCGTCTAATAACATTTTATACAACTCCCTATACGTCACAGGTATGGGAGTAAACTGCAACTTCTCGGTCTTCTGCCTCGTGTTGGGCTCTTATCTTGGTGGGGCCTGCTGGCCCACGGTTACTGCTCTCGGTTGATTAACGGTAATGGGTCTGGAATAACCCGAGCTTACATTACTCACTTCATTCTCCCTTTTCCTGGGAGCTGATCTTTTCATACTCTCCCCAGCTTCTATTTTTCTACACCTTATCGCATTCTCTATCATTTCGCCAGACATCACTATATCCGCGAAACTCTTGGACGTGCTCCCCAACATATGATTGCTAAAAGGTGCTCTTAGGGTATTAACAAACAGCATGGTCATTTCCTTCTCCAGCAGCGATGGTTGGACCTGTGTAGCGACTTCCCCTCCACCTTTGGGCATATTTCCTAAAACTCTCGCCCGACTTCTTTTCCATATTTTGCAGCATGATTCTATCAGGCGCTATATCAGTTACGTGGCCGTAATGCTTCATGAAAGCTTGTGCTAAGTCCTTCACGATTTGATTTGTGTACAATTCAGCTGGTTGTACCATTTCGCTGCAGCCTCAGTCAGACTATCCTGGAAACAGTGAATCAACAACTGGTCGTTGTTGACATATCCCGTCATTCTTCGACAAAACATAGTGATATGGCCTCAGAGCAGCTAGTCCCATTGTACTTTTCAAACTCCGACATCTTGAACTTCGGAGGAAGTACCAGATTTGGAACTAGACTCAGCTTCCTAGCATCCACATTGCATTGATAATCAGCACTTTCCAATGCTTTAAACTTTTCCTCCAGCCATTTGCATCGATCCTCAAACTCTTTTGGGAGTTCTACCCTCGTTTTTTCCTCTTCTGCTGCATCATCAAAATCAGGGACCATCGGCCTTGTCAGGTTACCCCCCGGGTTGGAGCTCGAGCCTACAGGGAATTTTACCGGCGCTGAAGTGTTAGATTGGTACTGAGGTCTGATATTGACAGACACTCTCGATGGTTGTGCTTGAGAATTTTCCGGGGCTAAGCTTTGAAGATAAGCAGAATTTCCATTTTCATCTCCAACATCGCCCATGGGGCCTTTTCCTTTATCTTGCCCTCCAGACAACAAATGCGTTATCTGGCTCATCATACTCTTTTGGGACTCTAGCATTTGATCTCTCATATCCTGCTGGATCTTAGCCAACTGTTCCTGCAATTGATCCCGCATTTCCTTCTGCATCTGTTCTAACTTTTCCATCCTTTGATCCATTGTTTTCGTTTTTTTTCGGGTGTAGTAGCGGTGTTCCAAGATAACTATAATATGATCTCTAGCTAATAGGGTTCTTTTATGATATTATATGCATATGATGCGATGTGATGCAAATGGATGAAATGCAATACAAATGAATGGAATGAATGCAAAAAGAAAGAGAGGTGTTGATTGTGAATTCAATTCCATTAGAAGAACTTTTCTAGAAAATAAATTTCTTTACATAAAACGGATTACATAAGCGGCTTCGTCCTTATAGTCCAGGTGAAGACACCAATCTCTTTCTTCGTACTGGGATGTTACAGTCGTGTCCCATGAACTTTCTCAATAGATGCCTCCTCTAGCTCCTTGTTGCTTGATCCAGGCCGTAACTCTTCGCTCACTTATCCTCCGCGATGTTCATTGAGATGTGATGGCTCTCGAATAATTTTTTCTGGCTTGAATCTTCGGGCAAAGTCTTGTACTCTTCTGCAACTATTAGCCTTCTCTCGTTGTTTACCTGGACTATATTCGATCAACCGTATTATAACCCACTTTATCAAGTAATCCATTTCCTTATGACAAACTCTTCTATTTAGCAATCAAATATGAATCAACACCTCTTTTCTATGATGATGAAATGCAATGTAGTCAAAACAAAAGAAAACATGTTAGTATCATATACAAAGGGTAAAAATCAAACACCTATCCAGGTGACTGCTAGGGTTCAACATAGTTTTACCTAAGGTGGGATCCTAGGGTTCACTATATGTGGTTCAACTCTAAGTTGAAGTACCCAAACCAGCAGATTCCTCAATCCTCACCCATTATAGGCTCATACGGATCGAGTTCGGTTCAGGGGAATACATTTCCCTATAGCCATGCAGAGGTGAAGACCTCACGGAACCATAGGTACGGATGTATCCCGGGAGCAGTCCCCTAGCCCATGCAGAGGTGAAAACCTCACGAAGGCATAGCTTCTCGTTCCCACTTAGAGGGTGTGACCACAACGGTCATGCAATATGAATGCAGAAATATCCTATAGGTCTCCAACCACCACACATATGACGCGACACAAACTCATGCAGTGAAAGAAACGAAATTAAATCATTTTATTTTCGATAAAAGGACATTAATCAATTAATTCTACGGCTTGACTCTCTTATTGGTCCCCAGTGGAGTCACCAAGCTGTCGAAACCATTTTTTTGTTAGAAAATGGGCCGACTTTAAAATACAAAAACGGAGTCGCCACCAATCTTTTTTGAAGTGTGATTGGGCCACTTATAAAATATTTTGGTCTACGAATTTTAAGAAAATGGGCTCGGGAGTCGGTTACGCACGAGGAAGGGTTAGCACCCTCGCAACGCCCAAAATTGGTACCGTATTGATTGATTAATGTCCTTAATATCAAAAATTAGAAAAAAAATCGAAGTATGAATCTTTAAAAAATATTTGGATAACTCGAATTGGATATCGAAACTCTCTTGTTCCGAAAAGCCGAAATACCACATCCGGCACGATAGGACACGATGTTCCAAACTCTTGATACCAAGATCATTTCATGATTTCCAAAATTCATGTGTTGCAATTTCAAAAGGGTATTTCACTATTTGGCCAAACTAAAAACCGAAACCCAGCACGATTGGGCATGATTCCTTGAATTTCCAATCATGAAATATTGCCTTATTTAAGAAAACACGATAAAGAATCTTTGAAGGATATTTAGTTGTTTGGACGAATAGAAAATCGAGACACAGCACGATTGGGCACGAATCTCTCGAACTTCCAAACACGAAACATCGCTTTATTTTCAAAAACATGATCAAAATCTTTAAAGAATATTTAGTGATCGAGATTGAACGAAAAATCGAAGCCAAAGACGATTGGGCACAATTTCTCGAACTTCCAAACACGAAATATTACCTTTGTGAAACCCCTTTTTTATGAATTTTGAAAAAAAGTAAAAATAAAAATATCAATAAGAAAATAATAGTAATAATATTAGAATTAATAGTGGTAATAATAAAAAATAATGGTAGTAGTAAAAATAAATGTAATTATAATAAGTATAATTGTAGTAATAATATATATGTAATAATAGTGATAAAAATAATAGTAATGAAAAATAGGAATAATAAATAGTAATATAAAAAGACGATTTTTATAATAATAATACATGTAAAATAGCGGCAATAATAAAATGATGCTAATAATGCTAACGAACCTAGTAATAGTAATAAAGTAAAAGGGAAAAAAAAATAATAATGGTAATGGCCACATTAAAACAGTAAGTACAATAATATATATTTAGAGATAATTGATTTGAAAGCAAAGCAGAATAGGGACTAAATTGAATTTAAAAACAAGCATCTGGGGCAAAATCAGAAATAAAATTAAAAAGATGGACCAATTAGAGCTTGCGAGTAACAAGGAGGGGCTAAAAGGGAAAATATCCCCACCCTCCAAAACGGGCTACTGAGGCACCGCAGTACACGACGACCGAAACTAAAAAAAGCTTCTTTTTTCGATGATTTCAAAATGGGTACGTTTCTACCTCTTTTTCCGTATTTTCGCGTTTATTCTTAAAAACAAGTGTAAAAAAATGAATAAAAAGAACAAAATAAAAAGAACACCTTGAATATCTTGAATCTGTCTCAAAATTCTTTTCTTTTTGTGTACTTGATTTCTCGTGTATTCGTAACTATCCGAAAAATAGAAGAAAAAAAAAACCAACCCCTTTTACAATGGTTTTGAATGGCTTTTATAGCCAAATTCTACAACTTATGCATGCAAGTGGGGTGATAGAGTTAGTGGGATGGTGGAGTTAGTGGAGTGGTGGAGTTAGTGGTCGGTTTAGTGGTCTAGTTGGGTTAGGGTTACTTGGGCTTGGTTAATTGGGTTTGGGTTGATTTTTTTTTTTTTTGGTTTGTTGTTTGGGCTTTGGTTGGGGTAAAATTGGGTCATACAGACTTAATCGCGTAAATGGTAAAAATTGCTAACTATTTGTTAAAGTGCTAAATTGCTTTGTTCTTTTAATGGGAGGTGTTTATGTTGCAATTATACCATGAAACATAGTGATGGACGGTTAGGTACATAATATATATGATATTTTATGTTAAATAATAAAGGTTAATTTAGTAATTTTTAAATATATGTTAATTAAATAAAACATAAAACAAAAACAACATGCATTCATCTTTATGTTGGCCGAATATACAAAGATAAAAGAAAAAGAAAAGAAAGCTAGGGTCGGCCTTGTGTTTCTTCAATTAAGGTATGTTTTGTTTTGGTTTTTGATAATTTTTACGTTTTTAAGATCGTTGCTATGAAATTTATAAAGCCCATGCTTTAATTTTTTATTTTGATGAATATTTTGAGTTAAGCCATTGATGAATTTATGAGCTTTGTGATGTTAGATGATGGATTATTAAAGATATGTTTTGGATTAATATGTTTTGTATTGGAAATTTTGATGAATTTGAGTAATTAGGGCTAAATTGTAAAAATAATAATTGAGGGACTAAAATATGAAATAAATGAAATGTATGGATTTGTATGAATATGGGATAAATTTGGCCTAATAATGAAGCATTGAAATTTTGCATATTTTGTGTTTTATGAAATAGGGATTAAATTGTGAAAAGTGTAAAATGTCAGGGGCAAAATGGTAATTTTCCCATTTATGTGTTTTTAGACTAAATTGAATAAAATTGTGTTTGAATAAGTTTAATTTGAATATGTTTAGATCAAGAACCAAAGAAAACAGATTTGGACCGGGGGAAAACAAAAATAATTGAATAGTCATTTTATTCCGTCCGTCGATATTCGAGGTAAGTTTATAAGCATATAAATGTTGTTAATTTTGAATATATGTGAATTTTATATGTTGAATTGGATTTTATGAATATGTATATGTGTTGGCTGAATGTCTATAAGCTTGGGAGCTATGTTTACGAGATTGATTTGATCGAGTTACGATGTCCGAAAGTCACGTATAAACCTTAGGAATAGCTAGGATACAAATGTCATGACATAGGATTCCGTTATGTGTTATCGTGTAAGACCACGTCTGGGACGTTGGCATCGACTTGTGACTTTCGTGTAAGACCCTGTCTGGGACAGTGGCATCGATATGTGATTACATGTAAGACCACGTCTGGGACGTTGGCATTGTACGAAATGTTCGACTATCCGAGTATCCTTTTTAATTCCGAATGGTTCAACAGGCAATGATAAGTTGAGATCGAGTGTAAAATCGAGTTAAAAAGGCTCAGGTATGTACTCATACAAAGTTATGAAAATATGGTAAGTTGAATGTTTGAATTGATGATATAAATGTTATATGTCAATGTGGACTATGTGTATATATACGTGAATGTATATATTCGGCCAAATGATGTATTTGTGTTGTAGAAAGTAAAGGTTGATTGTACTAATGTTCAAATAAGTATTCGACCAAAGGAAAATTTATGCAAAATTTATATATTTGATATATGAAATTATAAGTTGGAAATGTATATGAATTTATGATGGTTTATTTCGATTTAGCTAGATTAAATTATGTATATGATTGAATGTCTCATTTGCTTATGACTTACTAAGCTGTGAAAGCTTACTGTGTGTGTTTGCTCTTTGTTTTATAGATTTTGGAAGTTGGTTACGAGCTCGGGGATTGTCAGACAAGTCTATCACACTATCGACTGTCTTTGGTACTTTATAAAGTTCGAATTCGAATTTATGGCATGTATAGTCTAGTTAATATGTTTGATTTTGGGATATGTATATATGAGCCATGCGAAAATGGCTTATTTATTTCGTTAAGTTTGGTTTTTATGTTTTTATTTCAAATGATATAAATGTTTGGTTTTGGTGATTTGATCATGGTATATATATGTGTGTGTGTGTGAATTATGTTTGATATGTTTTGTTTAGGATGTGATAAGTGTTTCGGCAATAAGCTAACTACTGGATGTTAGTTAAGGAATAATATGTGTTAGTTAGATTGTAACACCCCTCACCCGTATCCAACACCGGGATAAGGTTCGAGGCATTACCGGACTTAAACATTCACAATCATACAAAACCGGGTTACCAAATTTCGCCCAAAATTAAAACTTTTCAAGCACATGCATTTAACCTTGTCATCTATTTAATCACTTATACATCTCATGGATATAATCAACAAATCAATATAAGCCAATATATTTGGCTAATCACAACAACATCCATCATAGAAAAACTAAGTCCCTATACATGCCACTCACTTGAAAACATTTAACATACACTTGCCAATACTCCTAAGATAATGGCTTGATAGTGTGATGCTGCCTCCGACAGTCTCCAACCCTAAGCTGACCTGATAAAACTAAAAGAAATGGAAAGGAGGGAGTAAGCTTTACGCTTAGTAAGCTCGCATGAAAATAATAAGCAATGCGATAACATGCTATTTTCATATTCTTTCTATTTATTCAAATTCCAGATAAGCTGTTTTTTTGAGCCACAGTCATTAAATTATTTATATTTGGAGCTACGGAACTCAAAATTAATATCCGTTAATTTTTCATGAAACTAGACTCATTTATCTTCTTACTATAGAATTTTAAGAATTTTTGGTTTAGCCAATAAGTGCAGTTTATTCTTTAAAGCATCCCCTGTTCTGTTGTCTTGACAGTTTCGACCTTTCTTCACTAAAAATTAATTATCTCATTGTACAGAACTCAAATGATGTTACCGTTTGTTTCTCTTGAAAATAGACTCATTAAGAAATTCAAGAATATAAATTTTATCCCATGATTATTTTTGTACAGTTTTTAATTAATTTCCAAAGTCAGAATAGGGAATTCCAATATCTCAGGATATAAAATTATTTTGCTTACACCGTTTCTTTTATGTGAAAATAGACTCAATAAGCTTTAATTTCATATCTTATTAAAATTCCAATTAAATTTCAACCATTTTTGGTGATTTTTCAAAGACACATAACTGCTGCTGTCCAAAACTATTTTATTTCTAAATTTCACTCTTTCATGTTTTCTATATAGTAACTTTCATTGTAACACTTACTCCGTATCAATCTTACCAAAGTTCTATCACATATTGAGTACATTGCTCATAAGTTTACGCACATATACCTACACTTATTCATCACATAATCATAGTCATTTACACTTAGTCATTTCCCATTGAACACATCGGAATATTAACAGATACATCGGAATATTGCACATAGTGCCACACTTGTAGCCAAAGCTACTTCACATCACTTATCACATATAGGCTCGTTCTCGAGCTATTCACATTCGCGGGTCACACAAGCTATCGGTCATACGTAACTACTCAGTGCTGCTCACACAAGCTGTCAGGTATCCGCAACACATGCAGGATTACCCAGCCACTGGTAGAACTTATAAGACCAGCACCCGTTTCACATAATCACAATCTCAGGTCTGCTCACACAAGTTGTCGGTCAATACGTAACTACTCAGTGCTGCCCACACAAGCTGTCGAGTATCCGTAACACATGCCGGATAACTCAGCCACCGGTAGAACGTACAGACCAGCACCCGGATCACTTATTTCACTTAAATTTCACATAGGTTTCTAGTGAACATGTCACTAGTATCCATTTTTATTCCTAAGGTTCAACGGGGAAATTTCTCACTTGTCGATATTTTGTTAACTATATCAAATATTCAGCCACAATTCATACCATTTATCAAAATATAAAAACGTAAGTAAAAATGATGCATTATTTACATACAAGCTTACCTCGGACACGAAAATGACAAATTTCCCAATTCGATCCACAACCTCGATCTAAGACCGAACCTCATTTTCCATGATCTATAATATCAAAATTAGCTCATTTATTAGTCACATTATTCAATGTGACTCAAAAATCATATATTTTTACAATTTGCACTTTGACCCCTAAGCTTTCACATATTTGCACTTTTGCCCCAATACTCGAAAATTAAACTTTAGCCCTTATTCTTATGTTTTATAACATGCTGATCATTTTTCTCTTCTATGGCAACATCAAATTCTTACTCTAACATACACTTATGAACAATAATAATTTTTACTGATTATGCCGTTTCACTCGTTTTTACTGAAAATCGCTTATCAAAAGTCGTTTAACATAATTCTAAGCTTCATATTCTATCATAAAACATTAAAATACACACTTTTCACCTATGGGTAATTTTCCAAATATAAACCCTAGCTCGAATTAATGGTAGAATTAGCTTAATCGAGTTAGCGGGATTCCAAAAATGTAAAGAACATGAAAAACAGGGCTAGAATGGACTTACCATGAAGCTTGGAAGATGAACAAACCCTAGACATGGTGTTACCTTGCTACATTCGGCCATGGAGAAAAAAAATGAAGAAGATGATAACTTATTTCATGTTTTTTTTTGTCTTTATTCATTAATTAAGGCATTTTACCAAAATGCCCTTAAATACCTTACTTACTAACCATGTCTATTTTTGTCCATCAAACTTTAATGATCTAATTACTATTTAAGGACCTCTACTTTAAACCCCCATTTCAATTATGTACTTTATAAACTAGAACACATATTTTGCAACTTTTGCAAATAAGCCCTAATAGACAAATTAAACATAAAATCTATAAAATTTCTTATCGGTTGTCTAACACATACATCCAATCAATCGATAAATCATGATAATTCATCGTAATAAACTTTTCTATTTCGAATTTGTGGTTTCGCAGCCACTATTCCTTTTAGGCCCTATTTTGTGATGTTACATAGATAATAGGTATGAAATATATATGCATGTGATAAACTTGATAAATGTATGATTTGTACATGTGAGAGATCCTATGATTCGATTTAGTAATTGTTTAATGATATAATTTGTATGAATGTTTTTATGATTCAATTTAAATGTTGAGGTAGTTGATGAACGTGATTTCAATTGTGGCATGGTTTATTAAATTATATAATGAAAATATCATTGTTTTTGAATTGATTTTATTGATACGGTTGGTAATGTTAAGGGATGATCATGTTTCATGGATGAGTTGTCGGTCACTTAGGCTGGTATAATGTGTATAATTATTCAGGTTAATAGATATGAAATGGTAAATTTAGTTGAGATTTTACCGCGTGTTAGTATGATCTTTTGTGGTTAATTTGATAGCAGTATAGATGATAAGTGAATTTGGTTGTTATAAGTACTTTTGGTATAATTTTTAGACATATTATTTGACTTGTAAATCGGATAAGCTATCAAATATGATTAATGATATTATAGTGAACTGCATATAAATTAGTAAAGTACAAAATTATATTGGACCATTTGGTAATGTATATTAATGTCTTATAAATAAATGTTGTAATATGTGCGCTTGGTTTATAAAGTGAAATATGTTTGTTTATAAAATAGGTATTCGAATATCATGCATGTAATGTTTGTATGTTTTGAATGTTATATTTATTAAGTATAAGTAGTTTAACTTTGATAATTGTTAGTTGGTTTTAAAATGAAAATAAATAAATAAAATTTGATTAAATAAATGATATTTATATGTTTGAATTTTGAAGCATGGATTGTTTATGTATTAATAATAAAGCATGACTGGGTTTTAGTTGATTAAGTGATCTATAAGTACGAATTTGATTTATATGAATGAATAAATGGTTGCTATTCGTTTTAATACTTTTTGTTAAAAGTAGTTGAAATATTTGTGAACATGAAATGATTTATATAAGCGTGCTAAACTGTATTTTGTCAGGTAATGCCTCGTAACCCTAATCTGGCGACAGATATGAGTTGGGGGTGTTACATTCATCACCACTCTTTATAACCTTCTGCTCTCCACCCCAACTGGGTGAACCAACTTCAATAACGGCCACTCTCCTCTCTTTTGTACTCTTCCCTTATACATTGCATCAACAATTGGTACGATGAGTGTGGACCACATGACTTATTAATCTCAGAGTGGCAACCCAACTGATCAAACTAACTAGGCCAATAACCTAACTAACCAAGTCAACTACTCCACTAAACACCTCCATCTCACTTGTCTCAAGTATTTCTACTGGCTTGAACTCTACAGAAACCCTTCCTTCTGCCTTCATTCTTGCTAAAGCTTATCTGCAATATGAAAGCGTCATTCTCTCCACCTTAGAACAACTAATCAAGGCTTTAAAAGATCCTCTAGCCTCCAACCTTACCAACAAATTGCAAAAATTTCCAAAAAGAAAAGGAGGCAAAGTAATCTCAAAGAAGAAAACCTAGAGAATATATGGACCTATCTCCCAAAACGCATCATTACAAAGAACAAACGACGTCCAATAGCAACTCATCACTTGTTCCAAAAGGTTGTTTATCATCATTATCACAAGTCTCCAGAAACGCAATCCTTAGAGTGTATTTATGGCAAAATCTCAAATGTTTAGATATAACGTTTCATCATAAAATAAAGTCACCATCCAGAACAACTTGGAAAAGAGGAAGCTATCAGATCAAAGCGTCTCAAGAAAGGCATCTTTATAACCATCTTCTCGACTCAAAGGAGAGAGAATATTGTTATACCCCATCCGCGTTAAGACATGTGGCAAGCCAAGAAGGCACCTGAACGATAAGCCTACCACCAACAGATCGAGAGGTTACCTACGAGCTTTTTGAGATGCCTACCCAGGTAATGGATGACCTAATCTTCATTGGAAACACTAAGTTGTTGGTCACCAAACACCACATGAGCTCAACTACTTGTCACAAATATCCTTATCTCATCGAAAATATCCCTCCCATGAGCTCCGTAATGATGACTAGATAACAAGTCCAACACGTTAACACCATCTTACACGGGACTCTTGCCTATAAATACTTCCAGGAACGGTGAAAAAAAGATCAACCCTTCAAGAATACTAAGCCTACACTCTGTCAACACTTCTTCAGCCCTCAACCTTTACATTATCTTCATCACCACTCTTCATAACCTCCGGCTTTCCACCTCGACTGGATAAATCGACTTCCGAAATAACCACTCTCCTCTTCTCTATACTGCTTCCTTATTGTACGGTGTATCAAAAATTTATTATCATTATTATATGAAAAATAAGAAGGCTATTAAAAAAAACCTTTGTGAAGTGTATAATACTGATAAATGTAGTTGGAACAACGAACTTTGTCACATAAGATGAGAGTGATTGTTATTCTGATATGAAATGCTACGATATATGCAGGCTAGAAGCGAAGAACATGCATCAACATCTGAACCATCAGTATTGCATATGTTCTCTAAAATATCATAGTTGGGTTGTGCCCCCCAGATGCTAATCATATACCATCAAATTGTGTGGTTGTTGGCTTGTTGCTTGCATACAACTATTCATGGCCAGGTGATCTGTCTCAAAATTTAATAATATATAAATAATAAATAGTGAAATGGATATTAGGTTGGTTTGAATTCAAACTAGAGGCATTTATGGGTTAAATTGTATCCTTATTCCAAAAAATATTTTCAAGCTTGATTTGGACCATCCAAATAACCTGCTGTAGTGTTTAAAAATAATAAAACATAAAAAGTTAAATTTTTATATTAATAGGCATAAATATAATTTTATATTAATAATTATATATATTATAATTAAATTTATATAAAAAGATTTTAAAAATTATTTAATATAAATTTCCACTAAATCTATTGAATAGGTGAACTACTCTATTCATCAACAACTCTAAATTTAAAACAACTTTTAATTTAGAATATTAACTTAACCCATCTAATCTCGAATATAAGGAAGGTTTTTTTTTATTATTTTAATTTTTTAGTACAATGATAATTCAAAACCGAATTATTTAAAAAAAAATGAACTCATGACCAATAAGTCACAATTTGAGTTCAATTTTTTTAATATAAAGAATGTCATAATTTTGAGATAAAAAAAGGTTGTCGATGCTTAAATTACATTGTGCATGCCTGTTTTAAATCAGGAAGGAATTGCATTTAGAAGCCTTAATGTAAACTTGAATTATATGGAAAGCTGGCCTAGCTAGCCCCAGACCCGACCAATCCACAATACAACCAGCAAGTTGGGCAACCTCTGAATTTGGAAAAGGAGACACCCAATAATTAAATGTTAAAATTGATGAGATCATCTGAAAGAAGAATGGATGACGACGATGATAGTACTAATTATATCCCTTTAATTAATGTCTTTGCGTAAAAAGTTCAGTTTTTGTTTGGTTTGCAACTTGGTTTTTAGCTTTTTTTGTCCATCTCTATCCTTTACAACTGGTTAATAATGCACCATCCGTCCATCTTTATAGCTTGGGTTGTGAAACGCACAAAGTGACAAAACTCCGGCAACTGCATTATTAGGGGTCCCCCTTCCTCACCTGCATGCAACTTGTTGCCTCTATTCTATCACTTTCTCCTTGGAATTTCATTCACCCCTATGTCTAAAATGTTTACAGTGCTACATGGTATTATGGTCTGATTTCGACATAAAGCTTGCTTTTAATTTCAACTAATTAAATGCTTGGGTTGACTTGTTTTAGTCTTCCCCTTAATCTTTGCCAAAATAGGGATAAGTTTTGATGATTCGAACTTTAATTTCATCTTACATCTCTTGGAAACCTTTTTTGGTAAGGAAAAATTAATCCATTTGTTCCATTATGGAACTATACAATTCGGAACAAGGAAGAAATAATATTCACTAATAGCAGTAAAGAGTAAATTCGGTTGATATAACAAAGGTTTTCGCCAGCAAGAAAAGAAACATTATAACATGTTGAAAACCGATTTTATTATAACTCAACACAATATATTACATAACTGGACGATGATAAAATTACATAGGAAGTTATCTTGAGAAATGATAATAAAAAATGAGTAAGTAAATATTAAAATTTGAATTTTAAATAAGTTAATTGACACTTTAAAGTGTTTAAAAAGGACTTTTAAAATATATATCAACCTAATTAAATTTCAATGTCATTTGATTAAATCATAAAGTATATCCCTTCTGATTCGATTTATTTGATTAAATTATAAAATATCTCACTTTAATTCAATACAGTTGAATAAGGGGTTTCGAAAATAAAATCGCATTCAAATTCCTTGATGTCTGTACATCAGTTTGCGGTACGGACTAGCATTCATTGATGGCACTGATCAAATTTAAGATTTTCTCTCTGTAATCACTGATCAAATTCAAACTTAACTTGCAAAGCAACTCAATAATTAGACTTATAAATATACATTTATTGATGGTGCGTGATTTAAATGCCTCCCTTTTAACAGCTTACCGTATTCACATTATCTATCATGTTATCTACTTCTAATTATAATGGTGACAGGTGATATTCTGACCATCAATAAGGCTTATCCTCTTCTTCCTTCACCACCGCCGAAGCTAGCTCACTACTAACTAGTGACATGACGTTACTTTCCGGCGACTTATTTCTCTTCTCTTTTCCCCTTTTCCTACAAGTTGTGTTTGGTGGAGTAGCCTGTCCAGCTTCCAGTGGGAAATTCAGTATTGCTTTCTGCCCCCTCATTTTAAATGCTGCACAATCATAAGCCTTGGCAGCATCGACATCAGTATCAAAAGTACCTAGCCAAACCCGACGTCCCTTCCTGGTCGGGTCTCGGATCTCTGCAGCAAACTTGCCCCATGGCCTTCTCCGCACCCCTCTGAAATGCCTCGTCTCTTCACAAACCAACACCTCCTGCTCCATTTTCGACCCTGAAATGAACACACTCGGAGATTTCAGCTCAACAACCTCAGGTTTTACGTCATAGCTGAAGATTTCAGGGATTCGGCAATTCGGGTCAGATACGGGAGAGTGAGATTGATACAGTTCGGGAACCTGGTAATTTTGTAGTTGAGAGAGGCCAAAATCAAGGCTACTTATAAAAGCATCAGCCGAAGTGAAGTCTCCAAGGAGGTGCTGATGAATGAACTCGAGTGTCGTTGATTCTTCAACGCTGGTCATTTCCTTGAAAACTTTTTCAAGAAACAATAAATGGAGGTGGCACTGGGTTAGAATATAATATATTTATATACAGGGAATTTGGAAATTGGAAAGAATATATTCAAAATTCTTTGTCACTAAATTATTAGTAAGTCTACGTTTTATTTACTTAATTTTAAAAAGTTATAAAATAATCATTAAACTATTCGAAAATTTTCATTTAAGTCACTGAACTATTTAAAAAAATTTATTTAAGTTATTGAACTATTAAGTTTTCTTTTTAAACAGTCCAGCTTTCAAGCTTCAAGCAAAGTTATGATTTGACAATCGATATGGTAGATCAATACCTATCAATGAATAAACAACCATACCTTAAGTCTAAGTTGATTTGATGGTCAATATTAGAAAACAGAGAAGAAATTTGTTTAGATTTTAGTTCGTAGATTAATGACATTCAAAGCTATTTCATGAAGAAAAAATAAATTGTAAAAGAGAACGGGAAGATGAGCTTTCGATTGTTGCATAGAGTGTGGACAAAGAAGGCCATACAATTGTGATTTTAATAGTACAGTGATTTAAATAAAAATTTCGAATAATTTAATAATAAGTTTTTAACTTTTTGAATTTGAGTTATTAAAAAATAAACATACTAATAGTTTAGTGAACTTAGGAGTAGTTTACTCAAAAAATTTCCACGCTTGCAAAGACTCTAGAAATAAACACAGCGTGGGTCTCACCCAAAATTTATTGTTGTTGTTGTTGTTTTTGTTTTAACCTGTGTTTGAAGAGAGAGAGAGGGGATATTTGTGCACAGGTTTTGGTTTTTTTTCACACAAAGTTGTGTGCTGGAAAATGGATGATCTTATCCTAGGCAAATTAATTATAAAATAAAAAAAATGGGGGACCCCTTTAAAGGCGAGTTCCAAGTTGGTACTAGGCAAAAAAGGATTGTTCATGTTTGTATCTTTATGTGTTGGGGGACCTTCCAACTTGTGTGAGGCAATGCATCCATCGCAGTGGTGTGAGCATAAAGGGGGGATGTATTGGGGGTTAACAGTTGCGACAAATTTGGAGACAAAAAACAGTGTGCAACTGGATTACTTGGGAGCCTGGAGGGCTCCACTGGCAACTAACTCTCGTAAAGGTTCTTGTCATGTTATTTGACAGCTTCATCATTAAAAATGACCAGTTGCAAAGCAATGTGATTCTGTGGCTTTTATTATTGCTGCTTCATCCCAAGGGGGAAAAAGTAAAACGGTAGCTGTCCGACTTGCAAATAAGTTATGGTAATTGTATAAATGATTGAGTGGTTAAGATTTGATCTTTGAAGTGAGTGTTTAAGGTTATTTGTTTTCGTAGTAATGAATTAAAGTTGCCTCTTTGTGTCGTTAACTAAACTATGAGCTTCAATGCTCAAAGAAAAAGTGAAATATAACCTATAAATGAGTTTGAGCAAAAATAAAAAAAAATAAAAAATTTTGTAGAAAATGATTGGGTTTCAAGTAAAGTTTTTTTAGCTCGGGTCCAACTCGAATTTGCAAAAAGAAAAAAAAAATGTTATTTCCTCACTGTTTTACTATTATTATTTTTTCATTGTTTTACTATCATTTCACTATTATATTATTACTACTTTATTATTATTTGAATATTGTATGACTCTTATTTTATTATTAATTGTACTACTATTTTAAAGGCATTTGCTTGTTAAGTTGTACATATTTTAATGTTATTTAAGTAAAAATATTTTTTAAAATTTATTTTTAATTTGTTGAAAATATTTATTTTAATTTTTTAGTTTGTTTGATGTATTATATTTTTTAAAAATATATATAAATAATATAAAAATTTTAATACGATCAAACTCAAATTTTAATATTTTTGTTCAAGCCGAATTTAAGTAAAATTTTAAATCTATTTTTCATACTGAATCAAATTTAAACTTATTAAGCAAATCTAAAATTTCGTTAAGATACAACCCAAACTTGATTAGACCCGGACATGAAGAGGTTTACGTATCCGAATCTAGAACAAAATAAAAACCAAGGTGTGTCGGGTCCTAAATGCAGAGTGATGATATGAATGATCGATAAAGCTGATATAAGGGGTCGACCTCGGCCATATCATTCGCCAATCCATTAACCATTACAAACTAAATCTCTCTCATCCAATCCAATATCCCTCACGTGTCACATGAATTAATGCCCCTTCACTTCACTCCCAATTTGCCCACTTGCATACTTTTACAAATTTCATAATCATTTTATTATTATATTTAAGTAAACCATAAAATTATGATTAATTTTAATAATAAATTAAAATCTAATATCACTAAAATATTATGAATAATTTTAGATGATGTTTATACATGGTTATTAAATTAGATGATGTTATTTCAAAGCTACTTATGTGCATACATCATATATGTGTTTATACATGGCTATTAAATTATATGATGTTATTTTTATTGAGTGACATCAATTGATGAGAATATAATTATTAAACATTTTTTTTATATTGAACCTTTTTTTCTCCTTCAAAACATTTTTCACATTTTTTACACTTATCATAATAGTAATTATATTTTAATTAGATGACATTAAAATTAAATATATTAATCTCTAAAATATTCCCAATTTTTAGTTACCAATTAATTAATCTCACTTTATTTTTTCCTTCTATAAATATCCCACTCTTTCTTTCTAAATTAAGTCCCTTATTAGTTTCTTTCTTTTCATATTTGGTGTTCTTTGCTTACAAATTTGGTATTGGATCGAAGCCAAGACTCAAATCGTAAATTGCATAGAATGAACGAGATTAGTCTGTGTGAGTATAGCTTTTCTCATCAATATCCTCGAACTCCAAGCTTTACTTGTCTTAACTGTTGCCTGACGGAACGATGGGGCGATTTGCCCTTGAAAGTCGATGACTCTGAGGACATGCTTATCTACAACTCCCTTCACGAAGCTCTTAATTTTGGTTGGTCTCCTTCCGATTCAACGCTGCCAACTGCCATTAAAGACGAGCCTGAGGTGTTGACACCAGTAATCAAACTGAACCCCATCGGATCGACTCAACCCGTAGCTGCTGCAACAACTCAAATGTTATTCGGAACTGCTTTCATGGGAATAAGCAGTGAAAACGAAACCGCTTTTTTTATGGGAAAACAAGAAAAGTGCTTTAGGAATGGGAACCAAATAGTAGCTAAGGGGAGGCATTACAGAGGAGTAAGGCAAAGGCCGTGGGGGAAATTCGCGGCGGAGATAAGAGACTCAGCTAAGAACGGGGCAAGAGTTTGGCTAGGCACGTACGAGACCGCCGAGGAAGCTGCTTTGGCTTATGACCGAGCGGCTTTTAAAATGCGTGGTTCCAGGGCTTTGCTTAATTTCCCGCATAGGATCGGCAACAATGAGCCGGCACCCGTCAGAATCACGGCTAAGCGTCGGGAAAATGAGCCTTCTTCGTATAATACACCTTCGCCTAAGAAAAGGAAAAGTTTGGTTACTAAACAAACCGAGTTAGAGAGAGACATGGGGTTGACTGTGTTTCAATTGGGACATCAAATGGGCCTAATGCCACTTGGAGAACAGTTATTGGTGAATTAAAATTTCTTATCTTTTATCTGTTTATTTGTTGTACGTACTAAGAGGATGAAAAGGAGTAATAGACATTTCACCAAAAAAAAAAAAAAAAGTAGTAATAGACAGAACCATTAACTTTTGAGTGCACTTTTTTTTTTCCTCTGAGAGGATAAATAAAACCTATGAACCGAATGTTTTTGATAAAAAAAATTATTAGGTGTAATCTCTTATAAGAAAAAAATAATCTATGAAGGGTCACATACATTTTAGTTTGGGTGGATAAAGTGGAGCATTACTTACCATAATTTACCAAATAATAAATAATGGCAATGAGAAGTAAGAAATTGGAGCCACTTAATTAAAACTATAGCTTTGTACTTTTATCAACCAAAATGCAATAATTACATCACATGAATCACAATTTCACACACACAAAATATAATAATTAACCAAAGTATAATAATTACATATCCCCATCATAAGTCAATTAACCAAAGACAATTCATGAGTTGACGTACGAATAAACTTAAGAAATTAAAGAGAGCTGTGATAATGTTAGCGATATAGACATGTAGCTTATTATAAGTTACCAAAATTATATGCAAAATTTAACAAAGATGTTTTCTATTTATTTTAGGGTTGACAAACAAGTTGCAAAGATAACAAGAAGATCACGTCCTTGTCGACCATGTCTGATTTTACAAATATTTTAAAATACGATGAATGAATGATAAAACCGATTTATTAATGTTTATCACTTATTAGTGAATCTTATAAACTATAACTTTTTAACTACAAACCAGTGAAGTGATAATACTATGTAAGAAATGTGTTTTCCGTTGCTATAGGGAAATCAAGTTAAATTACGTTAGCAAAAATGCTTTTATAGATATTTTTAGATGTCGGCTTTAAACAAGAAAACAGAACAGGGTCATTGTTGTTGAATAAATATGTATAGTTAGAATTTGAATTTTGAAAATGGAAGCCATATGGGAAGAACAAAACTTTGTAAAAACCCAACGCTTAATTGCAGTCAACTATGAAATTAGGGTTATGAAAGGGATTAAATTTGAAAAAAAAAAAAAAAAAAAAAAAAAAAAAAGAACAAAATTCTGCTTCGAAAAATTCAACCAGAATTTATATATAATATATATATAACACAGCATACTTGTTTTGGTCTATCCGCCACGTTAAAGATTAAGAAATAAGAAGACATTTACATGAATCATTTTTCTTGCTTTTTTTTTTTTTTTCATATAAAACCAAAAAGATTGACATATAAATATATAATGATGAATTATTAACGTTCATTACTTCAAGCCCTGGGTATTTTCCGATATCTTCCTGCGTCAAATGGAGGATTCGGCCGGACCCAACGACCGGCCTATTAGCTATTAAACTAACATATAAAGTATTAATATTGTTGGTGAAATTTTTTAGATTCCCCTTAAGTGTGAAAAGTGTCGTATTTATTTATATAATTATTTTTTAAAAGTTTTATTACATTGTATAATAAGCTTTTCAAACTCTTAATCTATTAGTGCATCAAATATTTTCTTCTATATTCATAGGTAAATCTAAGGGGCCCCGCCCCAAATGAAAATTTGTTATTTAGGCTCTATAAAATTTTTTAAAATTTTAAAATAGTAAAGATAAAATTGCACATTGGCCCTCTTAAAATTATAAAAATTCGATTTAATCCTTTAAAAATTATAAAGATATAGACTATAAAAAATTAAAATTTCATTTGTCCCCTAAAAATTTATTCTGGCTTCACCCTTGCCTATATTATTTGGTATAAGGGTAAGTATTTAGTACACTGACAGTGTACTTTTTTTATTCTATAAACAGTCTTAAAAATTTGACATGTGTCTTTTTTTTAAAATATTTTACTATACCTTATAGGACATTTATTAACTTCCTGACCTAATTTCCACTAAAAATATACCAAATAATTTCCCTTAATATAATATTTTTGTTAAATTAATTCTTTTTTTACTTTTTAACAGTACATTTTAAATAACAATTTTAAAAAAATAAAAGGGAAATATATATATTTTTTTGCCACCAAACGTCAAGGCTAACCAAATGGAATTATAGTTGGATATAATTATCTTTATGATATACTTATTGAGTTTATCATTAATATTGAATATTTTCGTAGAGGAACTGCTAATAATAAGTTTTAAGTAAATAAAAAAAAAGAAGGAAATTTTAACATTAATATGATGTACCACATATACAGAAAAGACAAAAGGATTGTTTCATTGTTATCATTAATATTTGGTAGTTAACTAACAAATATATAATCCCAGAATTCATTTGGTGGGTTGAAAGTTGAAGTTAGGGAGCAGTGCAATATTTTTTATTTCTGCTCTTTGCCTAACCCGCCTAAGGGGCAGGAAAAGATCCCATCAAAGTACCTAAATGCATCCTACATAAAATCTCCTTTAATTATATGTATTTTTACAGGTGAAAATTAAGGCTAGAACCGTAAGCAAAATATGAAAGGAATAAACTAAGATCCACCATGGTTTCACACGTATCTCAAGCTTAAAGCCTTACACAAATAACTTTGATTTCTCCTTTCCTAACATTTCATAATTGATCTCTCTTTGTAACCGGCAATAATGATTGATTTCGAAAGCAATTTCGTTATGTTAAAATCACAAATTTGTATAAAAAAGTCGAAGCCAATGAAAGCTGCCTTCCACAATCTCCTTTGCATTTTACTATTGACTTTGAAACTGCTAAGAGCTCATCATACTTTAGAAGTACTTTTGGATCAGTTAGTAAAATCCTTCTCTTCCAGTTAGTAAGTAATCACGGCAGATTCTAGAAAAGTTTGCAATTTTCTTTTTTCAGAATTGGATTTGATGTATTTTGAATTTCATTTTATACGGTTCCTATAGTTTATCTTGTAATAATTATATTTTTGAATAATTTATTTTGTACAATTCCGATTGAACCGATCGGTGCGCACCATTCTGGTCAATCCCAGTCGCACTGACTGTGCATGAATAATATTAAAAAAATATAAAACTTTAACTATTTACTATTATGCTGAAGCTTGTGGACCCAAAAAGAAGTAGACTTTCTTTGGTGTTTACCGACTTCATCTTCAAGAAATGAAATAGCATCACAGAACTTCTCAGTTTAAGGTAATTATTGCATACTGAAGTTCATTGTAACCCTCTTCCAATAGAAAAAACCGTTCCAGCCACCATTACTGTGACCGGTTAGCATGGCGGAAGTTGCAATTCCCTTTGTTGCAGAAAGGCTAGCTGATATATTGGAAGAAATTGATTTTCACACAGATGATAGAAAACAAGTGGAGCGTCTACAAGAGGAATTAGTTCTGACGAGATGTTTCTTAAAGGATGCAGATGGAAAGCAAGATGATGATGAGAGAGTACGCAACTGGGTATCTGACATCAGAAATGTTGCTTATGATTACTTGAATGAGCTAATCGATAGTAACATGGTTCAAGTAGCCAAGTGGTGTCAACAACAGAGTTAAACAATGTTGTCTTCGTAATCTACTACGAGACCTATCCCTTGTTGGGAAGAAACCGAAACAACCGAAACAAAGCGGAAGCACAACCGGTGTTCTTTCTCTCCCTATAACTCTTGTCAAATATTATGGCAAGCACAATAGCACAAAAATATGTTCTCTAGCGACTTATCAACCACAAATCAACCAATGCAACCACAACAAAATGATAAATAGAGACACCGATATTTTTACGTGGAAAACCCCTCTAAATCAAGGGTAAAAAACCACGGGACTTTAGAGTCCGATTAAAAGCTCCACTATAATCAAATGTTCAGCTACAAGATCACAATATCAAGCCTACAACAAGCATTCAACTCCAACAAGGCTAACAATATGTAATCTTTAGCAAAAGAGAGAAAAATAGGAGAACATCACCAAAAACGTAGCTGCTGTAAAACAGGTATTTCTGACGCTACAGGACTCGGATGAAAAATCCGACCGTACAAAGTCAAGAACACCTTATCGTCTAGCTGCTGTCCAAAAATCAGCTCAATCGAACCACGGATGGACCTCCGATCGAAGAGTTGATCACAGCTGCAAATTTTCTTTCCAAGAAAAATTCGCTTGAAAAGCTTTACATTTCTCACCTTATTTCTCTCCTATTAACAAAACTGAAATTTGGCTCTCTCTCACGTTGAAATATGCTGGCCACACCACATGTATAAGACAAAAATAAAATGATAAAAGCCAAAACAAAGTGCCATAAAATATGGCAATTTTGAGGATTCCCACATAGTGGGACCCTCCCAACAAATCTCCCCTCCGACTATGTGGGAATGCCTCCATACTGGGAGATCAAAAAAGCATGTTTCAAACTTTCCTCTTGGTAAAGCTTTCGTCAACATATCAGCACCATTATCATCGGTATGTATCTTCTCAAGCTCTAATGACCTTAGCTTCAAGAACATCTCGTATCCAATGGTACCTTACATCAATATGCTTAGATCTAGCATGAAAAGTTGAGTTCTTACCAAGATGAATAGCACTCTGGCTATCACAATACAGGACATACTTCTCCTGAGTAAAACCAAGCTCGTGCATAAACTTCTTCATCCAAAGCATCTCCTTGCACGCCGGTTCTGTCGCAATGAACTACGATTCGATGGTGGACAATGCAACACACTTTTGCAATCTCGATTGCCATGCCACGACTCCCCGCATAAGTGATCAAGTAACTGAAGTAGATCTCCTCGAGTCAATATCTCCGCCATGTGCGAATCAGTATAACCAACAAGAACAGGTTTCTCATTGCCGAAACAAAGTTTCATGTTGGAAGTGCCACGAAGATATCTCATAATCCACTTCACTGCATTCCAATGCTCTCTGCCTGGATTAGAAAGAAAACGACTGACTGTACCAACAGCATAAGCCAAGTCTGGCCTCGTACAAACCATTGCATACATCAGACTCCCCACGGCTGAAGAGTAAGGAATTTTCTGCATCTCTTCCTTCTCCTTTTCTGTGGAAGGACTGTGCTTAACACTCAATCTCAAATGCGTAGCAAAGGGAGTGCTCACCGCTTTAGCTTTGTCCATGCTAAACCTTTGAAGTACTTTCTCGATGTACTTCTCTTGTGATAACCATAATTTCTTGGCCTTTCTATCACGTGTCAACTTTATGCCAAGAATTTGCTTTGCTGGCCCCAAATCCTTCATTGCAAAGGATTTACTCAACTCTTGCTTCAACTTCTCAATTCTAGAAGCATTCTGACCAACAATAAGCATGTCATCAACATAGAGCAAAAGAATTATAAAATCATCACCAGAGAATCTCTTAACAAACACACAATGATCAGAAGTAGTCTTCTTGTAGCCTTGCTCCCCATATGAGACTCAAACTTCTTGTACCATTGCCTTGGAGATTGCTTCAACCCATACAAGCTCTTCTTCAATCTGCACACATAGTCCTCTTTTCCTTGTGCAACAAACCCCTCTGGCTGCTCCATGTAAAGCTCTTCTTCCAAGTCACCATGAAGAAAAGCAGTTTTCACATCCATTTGTTCAACCTCTAATTCATAACAGGCTGCCAAACTCAGTATAGTTCTGATAGAGGACATCTTTACAACTGGAGAAAATATTTCTTCAAAATCAACTCCCTTTTTCTGAGTATAACCTTTGACGACCAATCTAGCCTTGTATCGTGGAGAAGAAGACTTCTCTTCTTGCTTCAACCTGTAAACCCACCGATTCTTCAAGGCTCTTTTGCCCTTGGGCAATTTCACCAACTCAAAGGTATGGTTTTCATGCAAGGATTGAAGTTCATCTTTCATCGCTTCAACCCACTGATCTTTGCATTCACTCTCCATAGCCTCTTCATAACATTCAGGTTCTCCCCCGTCAGTCAAAAGAACATATTCATCAGAGGAATACCTGACAGAAGATCGTCGATCTCTGGAGGACCTTCGAAGTGGAATCTGTTGGTGGAGCTATAGGTGCTTCTTTGTTGATCATTCACAACATCATCCATGGGAGCATCAAAGTCACCTATATCCCGATGGTCATCGAGTAACATCACCATGCACATCATCTCGTATAGGAGTCGGTGAAGAGTTTAGGGAACCGGATTCACATCGATTAAATCACCACCGCGCCTTATGAATTCGCTTTCTCCGTCTTATCAATGTCATCAATGAGTCGATCCTCCATGAAGACAACATCTCGCTTCTCACGAGTTTCTTTCGAAGCGGGATCATGAGTCTATAACCAAACTCACCATCTAGACCATAACCAATGAAGATGCATTGTCGAGTCTTGGCATCCAACTTGGATCTTTCATCCTTTGGAACATGAACAAATGCTTTACAACCGAACACACGCAGGTGATCATATGACACGTCTTTGCCAAACCAAACTCTATCTGGCACGTCACCTCGCAAAGGAACACTAGGAGACAAATTTATCACATGTGTCACTGTATTCAAAGCTTCAGCCCAAAATGATCTTGGCAGCTTTGCTTCTGACAATAAACATCTGACTCTCTCAATCAGTGTTCGGTTCATTCTTTCAGCCAACCCATTTAACTGTGGAGTCTTTGGTGGTGTTCTCTGATGTCTGATTCCCTGTCGCAGACAATACTCATGAAACGGCCCTGTGTACTCGCCACCATTATCAGTACGAATGCACTTCAACTTCTTTCCTGTTTCCCTTTCAACTGATGCATGAAACTGTTTAAACACCTCAAAGACTTGATCTTTAGACTTCAAAGTGTAAACCCATAACTTTCTCGAACAGTCATCAATGAAAGTCACAAAATAAAGTGCACCGCCATGTGACCTTACTTTTATCGGACCACAGACATCCGAATGGACCAACTCTAGCAACTCGATCTTCATGAGGAGGACGGCTTCTAAAAGAAACTCTTCTCTCGCTTCCTCGCTAGACAATGAGCACAATTCTTGATGTAGCATTCTTCAACCCCAAAGTTGATTCTTCTTCGCTAAACAATTAAGCCCTTCTCACTCATGTGATTGAAGTCGTTTATGCCACAACTCTCGTTGAGTTGTCATTCATTTGTCACATTCACGGTCTCTCGAGAAAAGTCAAGCTTGCATCAAATATAAATTTGAGCTCTTCTTTCCTCGAGCCACAACCAAAGAGCCTTTAGTAGTCACTTCCACCGCCCATCATCGAAGGTGTTACGTAATCCTCATCATCAAGCTTTCTGCGCAGAGATCAAATTCAAAGCGGATATCCGGTGCGTGTCGACATCCTTGAGAGTTAACTTTGTTCCATTGTTACTCACCAAGTGAACATCTCCCATACCAACAACCGGAACCAAACCGTCATTACCCATCTTCAATACCCCAAAATCACCAGGAGTATAAGATGTGAAGAAATCCTTCCTCGACGTGACATGAAGTGATGCACCAAAGATCAATCACCCAACTAGTCTCGTCACATGCTAAGTTGACCAAATTCTCATCACGAATGACCAAGCAGATCTTCACGAGTAGTAGCAGTAGCAACACGCTCGGATTTTCCATCATCATTCCGATCGTGTTTATCACCACCTTTGTTCTCTTTCTTCCACTTGAAGCAATATTTCTTGATATGGCCTTTCTTACCACAATGATGACACTCAAGATTCTTGTATCTCGATCTTGACTTGCTTGGCCTTTATCTCTACTCTTTCCATCTTTGTCTCTGTTTCTCCCCCTGTTCTCTGTAATCAACACCTCGGATTTGTGATGTAGAACCACGAGATCGTCTTTCGACCTCTTCATTCAACACACCACTCTTAGCCAAATCCAAGGTAATAATACCCTTTGGGCGTGAATTAATGAGCGAAACCACGAAAGTCTCCCAAGAGTCCGGCAGAGAGTAGCAAGCAACCAAAGTCCTAAAATCTCGTCATCAAATTTGACACCCATACCAAGTAGCTGATTCATCACGCTCTGAAATTCACTCACATGGTCAGCTATAGACGTTCCTTCTTTGTATTTCAACGCCATCATTTTCTTCAAAAAAACAACTCGTTATTATTGCACGATCTCAAGCATACAAGCTTTCAAGCTTCTCCCACAATGTTCGAGCATGTGTCTCCTGATCAATGTGGTTGTAAACATTTTCTTCAACAAATTGCCGAATAAAGCCACACACTTGTTGATGCTCAAATTCCCATTCTTCATCACTTTTCGAATCGGGTTTTTGAGTAGTAAATACCGGAAGATGCAGAGCCTTCACAAACAACAAGTCCTTCATTTTATTCCGCCAAAGTTGATAATTTGTGCCATTCAACATAATCATCTTGCTCGCATTGATTTCCATAATTATTTGACAAAATAACCGAGCTCTTGATACGGTTTGTTGGGAAGAAACCGAAACAAGCCAAACAAAGCTAAGCACAACGGTGTTCTTTCTCTCCCTATAACTCTTGTCAAATATTATGGCAAGCACAATAGCACAAAAATATGTTCTCTAGCAGCTTATCAACCACAAATCAACCAATGCAACCACAACAAAAATGATAAATAGAGACACCGATATTTTTACGTGGAAAACCCCTCTAAATCAAGGGTAAAAAACCACGGGACTTTAGAGTCCGATTAAAAGCTCCACTATAATCAAATGTTCAGCTACAAGATCACAATATCAAGCCTACAACAAGCATTCAACTCCAACAAGGCTAACAATATGTAATCTTTAGCAAAAGAGAGAAAAATAGGAGAACATCACCAAAAACGTAGCTGCTGTAAAACAGGTATTTCTGACGCTACAGGACTCGGATGAAAAATCCGACCGTACAAAGTCAAGAACACCTTATCGTCTAGCTGCTGTCCAAAAATCAGCTCAATCGAACCACGGATGGACCTCCGATCGAAGAGTTGATCACAGCTGCAAATTTTCTTTCCAAGAAAAAATTCTGCTTGAAAAGCTTTCTGTTTCTCACCTTATTTCTCTCCTATTAACAAAAACTGAAATTTGGCTCTCTCTCACGTTGAAATATGCTGGCCACACCACATGTATAAGACAAAAAATAAAATGATAAAAGCCAAAACAAAGTGCCATAAAATATGGCAATTTTTGAGGGATTCCCACATAGTGGGACCCTCCCAACATCCCTCTCAAAGGCCAGAGCTGAGAGCATTCATGAGATTCAAGGCTGTCAAAATCTCCAGCCTTCAGCAAAATCTCGTCGTCATCCGGCACCGGGTATCTCCCCTTCGAGTTGATTAAAAGACACATTAAAATATGTAAGGTAACGTAGTTTTTACAAGGATTTTGGAATTACTCCGGACAGGTTGTTACGAAGAGATCCAATAATTCCAAGGCCACAGCCCAACCAAGGAATTCTGGAATGGGACCATGCAATCTCTTTACTGCCAAAGAGATGTAAACTAGATTTTTCAGGTTCTCAATACTGTCTGGGATGTCTAAATTTTACAGACAGTGCATAAAATATTTTTCATTATATTAGTAGAAAATGTCAAAAATTGACGTGTTTTTTTCTAACACTTGTGAATCCTTAAATCTTGATTGTGAAATTTAAAAACTCTACTAAAAATATATCAAATAATTTTACTTGATGTAATGCTTTTGTTAAATTAAAATAAATTAATTTTTTTTTTACTTTTTAACAGTATATTTTAAATAACAATTTAAGAAAATAAAAGGAAAAGACCTTTTTTTTTTTTTCTGCCACCAAACGTGAAGGCTAACCAAATGGAATTATGGTTGGATATAAATATCTTTATACCATATACCTATTGAGTTTATCATTAATATTGAAAACTTTTGTAAAGGAACTGCTAATAATACGTTTCAAGTAAATAAAATTTATCATTAATATGATGTACCAAATGCAGAAAAGACAAAAGGATTGTCTCATTGTTTTCATTAATATTTGACAAGTAACTAAAATATATATAATCCCAGAGTTTATTTGGTTTGTTAAAAGTTAAAAGTTAGGGAGCACTGCAATATATATTTTTTTTATTGCTCTTTGCCTGATCCGCCCGAGGGGCAGGAAAAGATCTCATCAAAGTACCTAATTGCATCCTACATAAAATCTTCTTTAATTACAAGTGAAAATTAAGGCTAGAACCGTAAGCAGAGTATGAAAAAAATAAAGTAAGGCCCACCATGGTTTCCCACATATCTCAAGCTTAAAGCTTTGCACAAATAATTTTGATTTCTACTTTTCTAACATTTCATAATTGATCTCTCTTATACCCTGGAATAATGATTGATTTCGAAAGTAATTTCGTTAAAATTCAAAATTGCAAATTTGTATTGAAAAGTTGAAGCTAGTGAAAGCTGTCCATCCCACAATCTCCTTTGCATATAATTTTACCATTCACTTTCAAACTGCTAAGAGATCATCATACTTTAGAAGTACTTTTGGATTAGTTAGTAAAATCCTTCGCTTCCTGTTAATAAGTAATCACGGCCACATTCAAGAAAAGTTTGCAGTTTCTTTTTCCAAAACTGGATTTAACGTCATTTGGGTTTTATTTTGTACAGTTGGTATGGTTTATCTTATACTAATTTATTTTGTATAATTTCAACTATATAGATAAGTGCAATATTAAAATATATAAAATTTTTAATTATTTATTATTATGCTAGAAGCTTAATTAAAATATATTAACTAATAAAAAATATTATAATAAAAAGTGAAGTTTACTTTTTAAATATTTTTGGGATATCCTTTTACATTTAAAATATAAAAAATAAAATATAATAATAATTCCACTTACCCGGTAATCAAAGAAAAAAAATCCTCAATCATCTTTCAGTTTTTTTGAAAAATAATTCCCACTCTTGGGCTTGTTTTTTTTTTTTTTGTTAATTTTGAATTTAGTAAAGGTGAATTTTTGTTTATGGAATTTATTAATGAGTATTTTATATACATATATTAAATTTATTTTTAAAATATCGGTAAATTCAAAAAGATATATCAAAACAGACCAATACCAATATCAATATTAATTCTAATAAAAAAAATAATACATTTATCAATACAATAATAAATACCTTCATCTCATCTCATTTTATTTTTGCCACCATTGAGTCAAATGTATATACATGTATATATTTATCATCTTAATCCAAAATTTCAAGAATTTAATAAGAACATGATTGAAATTGAACAAACCTTTTTTAATGACTTCCATGACAAAAAGAAAAGAAAATAAGGCCAAGAAAATAGAAAACACTAACATTACCGCCAATCAAGCAATATAATTCGTACAAGCTAAATTGTAGAATTTGATTCAATATCAGACGGCCCCTGAAATATATTCCTGTAACTATGTAATTTATGATTTGTATTTCGGATTTTAGTTTTGATCTCTTTCAAGTAAGGTTGCAGCAGTGTGGAATATGCGGCAGAGTAATCCAGCCCCTCCATTTCATTTCCTCCGCAGGCCCTATCGCGGTAAATGTTTCCATCAACAGAATACCAAAACAAATGTTTCAACCATACGAGCTCTTTTTCAACTTGCCGCATACTCTTTCTCTCATTAGGTAACTCTGAAGTGCAGCAATAAATCAATCTCAGGATCGTACGTAAAAATCTTGTAGTCGGTGTTGCAGTAGCGGTGAAGCCTTCTTGATCAGTCTGCTGAAAATCGAGGCCTGTGATTTTGTCTTCCGATTGTAATGAGTCACAAATCCAGCTCCTCCAGTTCATTTCTCCCGTTGGTCTTAATATGGTAAATGTTTCCATCAATAGAATACCAAAACTGTATACATCAGTTTTTTCGGAAACATTTCCAGTTTATTCATACTCTGCATAGAAGGTAGCAATAATAGGAATTATAAACATTGTATCCATACTTGAAAACATTATAAAGAACTAAACCCAAGAAATTAGATCACCTGGTGCTATATAACCAGGAGTTTCTGTCATTGTAGTGGTTATTGTTTCAGCACTCCCTTTGTCTAAGAATTTGGCAATGCTGAGGCCACTTATGCGAGCAACCTGCAACATCCCCCTCCAAACCAAAAATGAAAATTGAGTACATATCAACATCATATATTCTTAAGATTAATCACATAAGCATGCAATGCAATAGACAGTATAAGTTACCATATCCTCATCTAGCAAGACATTGGTGGGGTTTAAATTGCCGTGAATGACACGCATAGAATGAAGGTAAGACGAAGCAGATGCCACGTTAATCATTATATCGAGCCTTTGCTGAAAGTTGAAGATATTCATGCCAGGGTGTAGATAGTTTTGGAGAGACCCGTTGGGCATATATTCTACCAACAAGGCGTTGAATTCATTGTCACTGCAATATCCCAGGACTCTAACAATATTCCGATGACGAATAAATGACAATGCTTGACAGTGAACTTCAAAACTTTTTAACCCTCTTTTCTGTAGATTAAAATTCTTTATTGCAACAACGTGGTCTTTCCAACTTCCTCTGAACACTGAGTTAGATTTCCCCGAGTACAGCATATTTATTTCACTAAATCCATCTATTGCTACCTCAAACTCTCCAAACAGAATCCCAGGATGCGATGCCCTTTGGATTTCTTCTATCAATTTAGCATCTGTTAGAAAATGTGATTTGATCCGATGGAGCTCGATGTCAACTTCTGCCATAGTCTTCCTCTCAGAAAATGAGTCTGCAGTACAAAAACATGCAAGTTCCATGATTGATTTTATACATCTTGCTTTAGCTGCTACGTCTTCCTGATCACGTTGCAGCAAAGTGACATCAATAATTCTGTCCACTGCATGAGGTAATGACTCAAATATCCAGCGCCTCAAATTCATTTCCTCATTAAATATATCATCTGTGGGCTTCTTTCCAGTGAATGTTTCTATCAGTAGAATACCGAAGCTGTAGACATCTGTTTTTTCAGATACAATTCCACTCAATCCATACTCTACAGTTTAGTACATTGAGTCAATAACAATTAGCTTTCAAAATACAAACCGCAGAGAAATCACGCACATAAATCAAAATTCAAATATAACATTAGTACCTGGTGCCATGTATCCAATAGTGGCCATGGTCCCTGTTTGCACTGCAGCATCTCTGCCATCTAGGAGTTTGGCAATGCTGAAATCACTTACACGAGCAACCATGTCTTCATCCAGCAGGACATTGCTAGGTTTCAAATCACAGTGAATGATATGTTCTGAATGAAGGTAGCTCATAGCTGATGCAACTTCTATCATTATATCAAGTCTTTGCAAGAGATTCAAACAGTAATTGTGAGTGTAAAGCCACTTATCCAGGGTTCCATTGGGCATGTATTCTAGCACCAAGGCTCTAAAATCATCATCACAGCAACTGTACATGAGTTTGACAAGATTAGGATGACCAACTTTGGTCAGTAAATTAGATTCAACCAGGAAACTCCTCAATCCTCTTTCTGGATTCAAATTGAAAACCTTTATGGCAACATTCTTCTCCTCTTTCATTGTTCCCTTGTAAACGGAACCGGAACTTCCAGTGCCTAGGAGGTTACTTTCGCTAAATCCATCTGTTGCTAACACAATTTCTTGGTACAGAATTGTTCGATTTGTTTTTAAGAGTGGATCCTTTTCCTTTTCCAGGCAGTGTTTTATCACCCTGTATATCAGTGATAGGATACAAATTGATGCAATTTCGGGTAGCAGAATCTTTTTAAGAAGCGTTTTCCATGATCTTTTACCTGTTCTGCAATGCCGAACTTGCAATCGTGCTGCACCGCAAAGTGCTTTGTTCATCAAATAAGATTGGGCTGTGAAGTTAGCAAAGGATCCCCCACCGGGTATCTCCCCTTCGAGTTGATTAAAAGACGCATTAAAATATATAAGGTAACGGAGATTTCCAAGGATTTTGGAATTACTCCGGACAGGTTGTTACGAGAGAGATCCAAGAATTCCAAGGCCACAGACAAACCAAGGAATTGTGGAATGGGACCTTGCAATCTATTTACTGCCAAAGAGAGGTAAGCTAGATTTTTCAGGTCCTCAATACTGTCTGGGATGTGGCCTGATAACTGATTATTTGACAAATCAATTTCGACCAAAGCTTTCAGATCTCCAATTTTCATAGGAATAGGGCCAGTAAATGAGTTATCAGCCAAGTCTAACAAAGTGAGTTTAGATGCATTAGCGATGGAGCTAGGGATGGTTCCCTGAAGTTTATTTCCCCGAAGTTGAAGCTCAAGAAGATTTGGAAGGAATAGGCCAATCTCTGATGGTATTGCACCTGCCATAAATAAAACGTACATGCCCAAGTCAGAGTCACAAGATTTGCTTTCACTGAATTCTGCACTTTCTACTAACATTGTTACTTGAGCTTTCATTACAAAGTTAACCATTAATTAATGGGGCTATTTCTAGAAAAAAGCCTTAATTTCTACAAAGGGGACTGAATGAAATACACAATACTATAACTTTATCATAGTCAACATGATGCAACCTTCCTAAAACAGGCAATAGCTGATTCTATATCCCAAAAAGAAGCCAGGTTCTGTTCATCCCCGACACAAAAGATCACATACGAACTGACCCTGCTTGTTTCTATCTGTACTTTTACAAGATATGCGAAATGCATGAGATATTAAGCCTTGCAATAATGCAAATGAGTTTCTATCAGTGGAAGATTTCCTAAGTCATTTATGCCACCTCCATGGAAGAGGATGCATACGACATACATATGTACACTCAGAATCGGGCGTGAGTTTCAAATATGGGTATGCATCTCACAAGGGCATTTCTTCATTTTTGTTTTTCAATTGTGTCCATGTATTTAGAAGGCCGTATCCTCGGAAAAATTCCCATAAATGTGTTGAACATACTTTAAAAAAATTTGAAGAGTCCATGCAACATAGCAATAAACTCTTCAAGTCCAAGCTAAATTACTTGAGCCCCCCACTCTGGCACTGGCCATCAATTTGATCAACCGGTATAAGAAAAGATGTTGCAGTTAATTCAAACCATTTCAAGATGGTGCTTTGTTTTGCCACCCAGGCAAACAAACAGGTTTCTAAACCTAGCTTAGAAAAGTACTATGATATATACCTTCCAAGTTGTTGTCCCTGAAGTTTATTGTCTTGAGTGATGAACAGTTACCAATACTGCTTGGAATGCGACCTACATTAAAACAATTACAAAGAAATATCTAGGTAAACTGAATGTTAAAAACGGAAATAATGAACTGTGCCTATAGATTGACAAGATAAATCATCTCATGAAACACTACCGTTAAACTGAAAAATGATATAGAAAAGTAAGAAGAACAGTTCATTATTAGGTATGATTTTGATCCATTCATTTCATGTGGTCATGGCTCCATATCAATATCATCAATTTTTATAATATGAGTTAGATAATGGATCATTTTGATACCTTGTACTACAAGAAGGGTTCACCAAAAAAGAAGAATCAAATTTTTAAAATATTTTTTACCATCAATCTTAGAAGCTAAAGATAACAACTTAAAATGAAGCTACTTTCAAGATATAGAAGTAAATTTTATGACCAGTTTAAAAAAAACCTGCTACTAGTAAAAATTACAACTAATTAGTTAGTTTTACAGATAATGGTAAAGGTCCTAGTAGATGAATTCCTGAAGTTCAAAGCTTATTGACTTTCGGTATTAAGACTAAAAATGGGCTGATTCAAATAGGCAATCAGGCATACCTTCAAAGTTGTTAGTGCTAAGATCCAAGTCCTTGAGAATGGTCAAGTTCCCAAGATTTATAGATATGTTTCCAGTGAAACTGTTAGAAGACAAAGACAGTTCTTTTAGCTGTCGGCAGTTGAAACAAACTGCTTGGGATCTGTCCATAAAGCTGATTCCCAGAGAGATAAAGCTCCTTTAATTCTGGAAGACGGTTGGCCATGTCTGCTGGAAGATTACCACCTAGCCTATTGTGGCTAGGGCACAATAAATTTTAGGGCTATTAAAAGGAAAATAAATTTAGTAATAATAAAAACCGAGAAGCCTGCGACAAGAAAAACCTCAACATATATTACGTAATATTCTTTCATTAAGGCACAGGTTTTCTGTTCTTAATGGTTTGACACCATGTTGACGTAAATGAGTGGAAATGCCGGCACCACTTTCAGGGTAAATGACTGGAAATTTCAGCAAAGCAATAACGCACAAAGAACAAAAATTAAATTACCCTATGCTTATCTGGGAGTGGGGGAGGGAAAAGGAAAATAAAGTAACAGAAATTATCCTACTTTATTTTGTTTGATTGGACTTTTTTAATTTAAAATGACAATTTGTTTCTTAAATTTATCTAAAAATATTTAGTCGGTTTATACTTAATTAATATTTAAATTTATTTCGTTCATAAATACTATAGTTAATTTGTATTTGTGTTGATGTGATACTTGTAATAGGCTAAATTTGTTCGGACCCTGAACAGATTAAACAAATAAAGAAACAAATAATTAACAGTCCTTTTCTTACGAGCCCAAAAATAAAAAATAAAAAAAAAACAAATATAGCCCAAAATTACAAGGCCCGACAAGCCCAACAACTTTAAAAATTTTCAGAAAGCCAGAAATCCTAGGGTTTCTGGCTTTGTTTCTCCTCGGCCACGTCGCCCACGCCCCGTCCCGAGGTCCGTCTGCAACCTTGCACCGAAATGGAAAAAAAATTTCTTCGCCTCCGTCAACGCCTGCAAACAAGCAAAAACAAGGACAACAGAAACGGAAGCAAAAACAGAGACTACCCAAGCAACAGTGGCTAAACAAACAAAAGCAAAACGCAAAATATTGTCTCTTCGGCTATAAAACCACAAAATCATTGATGTATTTTTTTTACAAAGAGTATATTAATCGAAAAAGAATTCAAAGTTGAAAAAAGGCGATTTATTTTCTGTTATGTATTTTATTTTTTATTTTAAGTATAGCATAAAACAAAAAAGGAAACTTACCACTCTCGTCGCGCAATTGCCGTGAGTGAACTGGTTTGTCGCCCTCGAGGAGAAGCGACCCATCTTTGTCGAAGGAGAGGGTGTGAGAGGGATACCCTAGGCCGAAACCCTTTTTTTTCTTTTTATTTTTTAAAAAAATATATAAAAAGGGAACCACCCTCTGATCTAGGCCTCTTTTAAAAAAAATTAATAAAAATCTAATTTTTTACTTTGACCACGGTGGAGCCATGGCCAATTTTCGGATATTGGACTATGCCCAGAGAGAGAGAAAACAAAAAAAAAAGGGATATTTATTTGTATTTAAAAAAAAACAGTAGCTGAAATGAAGCCTTTCAGATTTTTTTGTATTTATACGGCCTCTATACGACGTCGTTTAGGGCAGGCTTCTGAAGCCCTAAAACGACGTCGTTTCCCTACCTTCGACCCACGCTTTGACCCGACCCGACCTAGGATCCGCGCGTTTTTTTGGCCGATGGTCTATTTGCTCGATGGGCCTTTCCGCTTTTGAAGCTTAATTCAATTGGGTCCTATCCTCTTTTTATTGTTTTTTTAAATTTTGCCATTCATTTTTATGTTTGATTCAATTTGGTCCTCAGACCACTTGAGAAGGCGAACACCTGAAACGTTGCCGTTTCGGGCCAACCCGACCCTCCTAGGGGAATCCGCGTGTTTTGATTTAGAAGGGGTATTTGCTCAATTAACCCCTCCTTCTTTTATTTAGTTTTTAATATAGTCCTATTCTTATTTTTTACTTTTTAAAATTTGTACGCATAATTTTGTTTTCGTTCCATTTAGGTCCTTAGTGAAACGGCCACTTTGGGGACTTGGAATAATTTCCCATTTAGTCCTTGTTCTTTTACGCGTGTTTTATTTATGCCCTATTTTCTTTTTTCTTTTTAGATTCGGCCTCAGTTTTATTTTTTTTATTTTGATCCTTATTTATCTAATCATTTACTATAATTTAGGCTCTTAATTTTGTTTCGTTTTCGATTAACTCCTGTGTTTATTTAATATCAATTTTTTATAAATTTTATATGTATTGTTTTTATCCATTTATTTATTTGTTCACATATATATATTCTTTATATTTTTTTTATTTTTACTTCTTTTGTTTTTTAAAATTTCTATTATTTCTTGATTTCTTTATTTGCACATTTCGCTATTATTATTAATATTATTATTATTATTATTATTATTATTATTATTATTATTATTACTATTATTATTATTATTATTATTATTATGATGATGATGATAGTTATCAGTATAATTATTGATAATATTATTATATTGTTATTTCTTTTTTATTTGTTCCATCATCATTATAGTCCATTATCACCATTTACTAGCATAATATTTTCGTTTTATTGATTTATTCACTTGTTATATCATTTTTCTTATACGTTATTTTATAATATTGTGCTAATACTTGTGCCAGGTGTTACATTCAAACACATTTGTCTGTTTTTACATCATACCCGAATAAACTAAAATACTAATTTAAGTGTTATGTTAATTTTTGCATGACGCATAAAAGAAAATTTTAAAATTAAGGCAATATTCTATATTTGGGGATTTGAGAAGTCGTACATTAACTTACGGGGTTTTGATTTTCTCGTTAAACTTAAATAACTGAATATCCTTTCAAAATTAAAATATATAAGATTTCGAATAAAAAAAGTTTATTCTCAAAGGTTCAAGGTGTCGTGTCCTAACTTACGGGATGTGACATTTTATTATCTCGAGACGAGAGGGTCTTTAACGTTTGTTTCGATTTATTCAAACAATTTTTAAGTAAAAATAACATAATACAAAGAGGGATCGTATTTTAAATTCTTTTCGAGTTCTCAACTTTCGACACTAAGACATTAATTAATCGATTAGGTACCAATTTTGGGCGTTACGAGGGTGCTAATACTTCCTCGTACGTAACCGACTCCCGAACCCATTTTTCCAAATTTCGTAGACCAAAAATTATTGTTTTAGTAAATCAAACCATTTATTAAAACAAGCAAATTACGAGCTGACCCGATTACACCTTACAAAAAATGATTGGTGGCGACTCCATTTCTTTTTTGTTTTTAAAATAAAAAGTCGATTCTCAAAAATGGTTTCGACAATACTGATGACCAATCTTATAATAACATATACTTTTAGATAAATTTAAGTACTAATTAAATGCTTTTAGACAAATTCAAAAGGCAAATTACATGTTAACTTTTAAAAAATTAACATGATTAACAAATTAGGATAATGTGTAGTATAGAATTCATTTAAAAAAAATAATATCAACTATATGTTTTTGGACAAATTCAAAAGAATAAATTACATATCAATCCTAATTTAAACCATAAAAATTTTCTCAATTTTTTGTTTGGAAAAAAAAAATAAAACAAAATTTTATGATAATTTTTTCCCATTTTTATATTTTACAAATAATTTTATGAAAATGTTAAAATGGTAAAAATTCATTATAATTTCTTTTGTCGAAAGAAAGGATATTATTACTAGAAAGAAAAAGTCATTAGCATCTCTTTTCATTTCCACTGTTTAATAAAAAAAATTAAAATTACTTTATTTTCCTTTGCTTTTCTAATTTTAATTATTCAAATAATATAATACGTAATGATTTACTTTCTTTTTAGCTTTTCTCTATTTTCTTTTCTTTTTCTTCACTACTATATTCCATTATACATATCATCACTACATATAAACAAAATAATCAAAGCCAAGCGTTATTTCTTCTTTCAATTGACTGAGACCTCTTCTAACTTTGGAGTAGGAATGGTTGGTGAAGTCTGTCATTATTTTTCCACAAAGGAATTAAAATAAGGAGGATATTACAAAATTGACTCCTGCGCGTGGACCCAAAAAGGGGACTTTCTTCGGTGTTTACCGACTTCGATCTTCAAGAAATGTTCTCAGTTTAAGGCAATTATTGCATACTGAAGTTCATTGTAACCCTCTTCCAAAAGAAAAAAAAATCGTTCCAGCCACTTGTGGCCGGTTAGCATGGCGGAAGCTGCAGTTCCCTTTGTTGCAGAAAGACTAGCTGACATACTGGAAGAAATTGATTTTCACACGGATGTTAGAAAACATGTGGAGCGTCTACAAGAGGAATTGGTTCGGATGGATGTTTCTTAAAGGATGCAGAAGCAAAGCAAGATGATGACGAGAGAGTGCACAACTGGGTGTCCGATATCAGAAATGTTGCTTATGACGCTGAGGATCTCATCGACACGTTCCTCCTCAGAATGGAGTCCCTCAAGAAAAAAAACTTCTTCAAAAGGTCTGCTTCCGTTTTCAAAGAATGGAAACATCGCTCCAACATCGCTAATGAGCTTCTTTATATCCAAGGAAGAATCGTTAATATATCTGCTAGTCGTGAAACCTACGGCATCAGAAACATTGGCGAAGGGATCAGTACTGCAAGGGAGAGGCTTCGGAAGCAGAGAAGATCATCTCCTCGCGGTGAAGAGAAGGATATTGTTGGCCCGGACGAAGACATAAATAAGCTTGTGAAACAACTTGTCAAGACCGATGACCAATGGCATGCGATTTCAATAGTCGGAATGGGGGGCATCGGAAAGACAACTCTGGCAAAAAAGGTTTACAATCATGGTGATATGCAGGCTCGTTTTCCATCTCGAGCATGGGTTTATGTTTCCCAGGAATTCAGTAGTAAAGACCTACTTGAGGCAATTATAAAGCAAGTGGGATCACCAAGAAGGAAATTGGAAAGTTTGGGAGAAGAAGAACTCGAAGGTATTCTCTTTGAACACCTAAGAAGGAAGCGACATTTGGTAGTCTTGGATGACGTATGGAGTATCGAAGCATGGAATTCGATTGGAAAGGCTTTTCCTGACAGAAGTAATGGAAGCAGAGTGATGCTAACAACACGCAACAAGGGTATTGCTTTGAAAGCAGATGCTCAAAGTATTCCCTATCATTTGCATTTTCTTAGTGAAGAAGATGGGTGGATGTTGTTCTGCAAGAAAGCTTTCATTCATAACAGCGACTCATACGGTTCACCGCAGTTAGAGGAAACAGGGAAAGAGATTGTAGCAAAATGTGCTGGATTACCACTTGCCATCATTGTGGTGGGAGGATTGCTTTCAACGAAAAGAAATCTGGGGGAATGGAAAAGGGTTCTTTCCAACATGCCCTCACTCTTCGCACGAGATGCAGATGGAGTGTCAGCCATACTAGCTCTGAGTTATAATGATTTGCCATATTACCTCAAATCTTGCTTCCTACATCTAGGCCAATTCCCAGAGGACCGCTTGATTCCCTCCCACAAACTATTTAGGCTGTGGATTGCAGAGGGTCTGATTCCGCAGCAAGGGGAAAGGATGGAGGACGTAGCAGAGGATTACTTGAATGAGTTAATAGAGAGAAACATGGTTCAAGTAGCCAAATGGAATGTCAACGACAGAGTTAAACAATGCCGTCTTCATGATCTACTACGAGATCTATCCCTCTCAAAGGCCAAAGCTGAGAACTTTCATGAGATTCAAGGGTGTCAAAATCTCCAGCCTTCAGCAAAATCTCGTCATCATGCCATCTACTCAACCTTTCAGTGGCCTCAATGCAAATATTCAAATCCCCACCTCCGGTCACTCCTATTCTTTAGAGTTGATCATAACCAAAGCCAGGTTAATTATTATATAAATGATCCTTATAAAATGGAAGTCAGTGATCTGGACTATATTGGCAAAAGCTTCAAATTGCTCAGAATCCTAGAGTTGGAGGGCATACCATGTAGTAAGGTGTCAAGTATAATTGGGGTGCTAATTCATTTGAAGTACTTAGGGTTGAAGAAGACCAACTTGCAGGAGCTTTCACCATCCATAAGTTCTTTGCGAAATCTGCAGACACTTGATGTTGCAGCAAATCTTCATCTGAAAATTATTCCCAATGTAATACGGAAGCTAATTAAGTTACGACATCTTTATATGGGCGGCCATAAATACGGAGGGCCTCTGCGAGTCGACACACTGCCGCATCTCCAGGTTCTATCAGAAATAAATGTAGAAAAATGGATGCAAAACAACCCTGCAAAGTTAACCAGCCTACGAAAATTGGGAATCAGAGGAAACTTCAGTTTTAAAGCTACTGAAATATTCGATTCCATTTTGGCACTTGTACAACTTCAATCCCTGTACCTGCGTGCTGAAGATGCTGATTTTCCACCACTCGTTCAACTTTCTGCTCTTCAAAATCTCATTAAGTTGCATATCAGAGGAACGGTAAGACAGTTACCTAGCTCACACGAATTCCCACCAAATCTGACTCAGTTGACATTAGAACATATTCATCTCAAGCAAGACTCGGTGAGGATAATTGAGAATCTGCCGAGATTGCTGATTTTGAGACTAAAAGCACACTCCTATGATAGACAAAAAATGACAATATCAGTCAACGGCTTTCCCCAACTTGAGTTCTTAGAGTTTCACTCGCTAGAATCCTTGGAAGAGTTAAATCTTGAAGAAGGTGCAGTGCTAAGGCTTAGGAGTTTTCGGATCATCAGTTGTGCAAACTTGAAGATGCTTCCCGAAGGCATGAAATCACTTGGTGCTCTCCGTGAGTTGGATATTGAAGAGATGCCAAAAGCATTTGTGGATAGGGTTCGAGGTGAAGATTTTTACAAAGTTCAGCATGTGCCTTCCATCTTATTTGTTTAATGTGCAGTTTCTAGTGGCAAATCTTTATGGATTCATTTTTCAAGGTATGGGTTCTCTGCTTCAATCTGGTCAAACTAATTCCGATTACGCAATTTCATGCTCACAAACTTCATTCAATCCTATCACATTATCAACTCGGAATTGTCAATATTATCAAACTAATTCCGACTCACTTAATCTTGCATAAATTCTAGAGGTCTTGCATATAAATTTCATGCTCACAAACTTGAATTCAATTTTATCATTACCATATCATTATCAACTCAGAATTGTGTTTCGCAGCAGTCACTGATAAAACCAATGCACTTGTGCAAGCCAAATCAGAAGAAAAGGCAGTGAAGCATGGTTCTTTTCTTGTTAAAAGCTAGAAATGGCTGAACCAGATTTTAGAATCTAGTAATTCTGATGTTCTTCGCTGCCTATCCTCTGTTCCAGGTGCTTTTATTTGTTCTTTTGATGGTGGTTCTCGTTTTTAAGAGATTCTCATTTATCCTTTGTTGTCAGAGATGTTGTGATGACTGACTGGGATTACCCTGTTGATTGGGTTATTCATCATAATGTCTACTCGAGGGGACTACTGCTCTATAATCATTTGCTAAGCAGTAAAAACCCTTTTCCGAATCGAAACTTCTTTTATTGCATTTGAATATAAGAGATTAAATAACTTACGCAATAGCTAATAAATTTGAACAAGTACTGTATATTCAAATTTCATTTACATAAAGGTCAGTTCAAATTTCAAATCAACAAATAAATAAATAGGTCTAATGTGTTTTAATTTTAAAATATTTCTTTTTTTGAATATTGAACTATCAAAATCTCGGTTACGTTACCAAAAACAGAATAATTACAGGGGACATTACTTGCACAATGGTCATCACTCATCATCAGAAAGGAAATGTTCTTCTCATCCATAGCTTTATTATTAAAGCTATGTAGGAAGGTGTCCTAAGATATTTGTTTCCAAATTCATCATTTGATGATTATCAAGACATTGCAAGCCTACTAGATTCTTAATCAAGTTTGAAATAAAAAAATACACTAAAAAATATTCAATTGAAATCTTTAAAATCATAGTTAAGCAGATTCAGAAGCAATGGTTTGAACATCACTCGATAATGAATATCTCAGATCAAGTGTTGGATTATATATAAAATTCTTGCTTCATCATCATCAACTACCAAAAATCCACACCTAACAATATAATTCACTAAAAATAAGAAACTAAGAAAATTGAAAAAAAAAAACTCATTTGATTTATAAAAAAAATCAGTGAAAAAAAAAAAGAGATTGCTCAGTGGTGGCGAAAAAGTTAAAGGTTCGATTCTGCCAGCTAATTTCTTCAACAATATCAGAAGAGGGAGCTGTGAATCCTCATTGCAACCTCCGAAATTCACGTTTTCAAAAAAATAATAAAAAACTTCAAAAATAAATCTTCAAAGGAGAACGAGAGGAATAGATCGCTCAGTTCAGCGGGGTGGTCGACACGCAAAGTTCTCAGATGAGAAGCCTGCATTCCGGTCTGTTGAGCTTGAATTTCATGAGGTCATCACTGCAATCTTATTTGCGATTAACTTCTCCGATGAAAAAAAAATAAAACTAAAACAAAACAATCGGAAACTTTAAAAAAAAAAAATCAAAGGAGATACTGAATTTTTAAAAAAGAAAAATCAAAGTGAAAAGCAGATAACAGGATGAGGCTAGCGCAACTGCGACGAAGAAAAATACTATGGTGGCTATATATTTATAGGAATAAAAATTAGGGTTTTAGCAGAAGAATGAGAATAACCTAAACCTAAAACCAGTGAGATCGATGAAGCCCGTGGAAATCATGTGGGTCCTTGTTCCGGCCTGGATCCACGCTTTTGCTTATTTGGGCTTAATGGAAAAAACTACGCTCTATGCCTCTTTGAACAATATTATTTATGCTGAAGGTCGCATTTATTTAAATATCCATTATAATAGGATTCCTTTTAAATCAATAACTGAAATAAAAAGAGAAATTTTTTTGTTAATTCACAGTTGATAGATTTGCAATAAAGAAATTATTTTTTAGAAAAATATAACTTATTCAATAATCAATTTAACATATTCGTGTCATCATCTTAATTTTTTTAAAATTTGATATAGCTTAATCAAGCGATTATAATTTCTTTATATCTACCTTTTAATTATTGTTGTTGACTTAAAAAATATCTTACCGAATTTTACTATAATAAGATATAATAAAATCTCAAGAAAATTTATACATACAGTACAATTGCATTCTTAAAATACGAAATGAAAATTTTATGGCATGATTGGAGATTTAGAAAAAGTAATAAAAATATAAAAATATGATAAACTTATATAGCACAAATAAGTATAAAAAATTAATTACGATATATTAATATTAGTTAAAATATGTTGTTATTCTTTGTACTTTGATAAAATTTAAAATTTAATCTCTATACTTGAAAAGTTAAAATTAAGTCCTTTTATTTTTAGTCTTACCATTAACATTGTTAGAAATTTCTATCAAAATCAAGGGTGGCAGTGACCCTAACCCTCTAAGTATTGTAAACAAAATTTAAGTGCTTTTGAGTTTTAAATTATTTTTTATTATGATATTATAATTATCGTCTAAGAAAAAGATATATTTGTGTTTGCCCCCCAAAGTTTTTCAAAGGTCTTTTTTTAATTTTATTTCTTTTATAGAATTTATAATTTTTTATGATAAATTTAATAATATTTTTAGTTTAATTAGGTAAATTGATATAAAGTAGTATCTAAATATTAATCTGACAAAAATAAAATTTAATAACTGCAATGTTTAAGGATAAATAGTATCTAAATAATAATTAGGTAAAAAAATATATTTAAATAATGACAATATCTAATACAAATTGAGCATTTAACTTATTTTGTTTTTCGTAAATTTGGTGATCAAGATTATACCAAATATGTCAACTTGGCATGTTGATTAGACTGTCATCATATGACATTGTATGTGATTGACAAAAACTAAATATGTTAAGTTGACAAATTTTGAAGAAATTATGAGCAGCAATAATGATTGAGATTAAAAAAGTAGGGGATTGAATTTTTTACTTGTAAAGTATAGGGACTAAATCTTAAATTTTGTAGAAGTACATGGACTAATAGCAATTTTAACCAGTAATATTTCAAGTTCAAGTTGGCGTTTTCATTCTTTGGATGATGTCCGTTACAAGTTCTTTGAACACCTTTATTAGTAGTTTCAGCAACCTAGTTATAAGTGGTGTGACTGCAGAAAACACCGTCGTAGATGAAGGTGAAGATGCTTAAACTACTTGGTGTGCAATGGTAGTCGTTGCAGTGTTGTATGTGAAAAACAACGCAACGGCGCAAATATGAAGCTCCAACTGCAATGGAAATCTGTTTATAAGGGTTTCGATCATGAAAAGCGATATCGAAAAACCTAATGAGTATTGCTAGATGCAGAATAGTATTGCCTAGCTCGTCCTTTAGATTTAAGATGTCTTCTTTCTCCATCTCTAGAATCCATTCAACCATAACTTTAATTGCCTCAAACTGGCTGTTCTTAATGGCTAGGCGCAAACCAATTTCTCTTTTAACTGACACACCCAGGTATGTAAATAGTGGTCGGGTAGTGGAATAGCGGCCGCTATATAGCGGTAGCGGCGCAGTCTGAAACCACTACAGTTGAAAATAGCGGTGTGAAGAAGAGTCACACCGATAGCGGTGGACCACAGCGGCAATTTAACGGGTAATGGCCAAGTGCGACAATAACGGGCCTTATTCCTGTTATTTTTCCTCTATTCCCGTTGATATCTATTTTTTTTACTTTGTTATTAGTTATTAGTTGTGTGAATTTTAAAAAAATTCACGACCGAAATACCCACAATGACTGCAATAGTATCCGTTATATCCGCAATCGCGATAAACGTAAAGCGACTGAAAACGCGGCCACAATCGCAATTTAAATCCCTATCATGCATTCAATACTCTGCCACGACTCGAAAGCATTTCGCTGATTACATTAACCCTCCCTTTCATAGCTGCAAAAAGGAGGGGAGTCTTCTTCTCTCTTCCTTCTAGGCAACATAATACCGTAGTTGATTTGAAAATTTTATGCAAAACCAATTATTTTATCTCAGAGGTTAGTTGGAAATAAATATTTTTTTAATCCATTTGAAATTGAACTTACCATTCAAATTTCAAGCCAACCATGTAAACCTTGTACGTAGAATTAAAGAAAAATGATACTTATCCTGCAATCCACATTAAGAAGTAGCTACCATCTAAAAAACCTGATGTTCAAATTTCAATATTTGCAACTCCTTTCCTTATTATTAGATTACGGCTTCTTTTGTCTAAAAACGATGGTTGTCATGAGAGACCCTAGACTAGGGAAAAAGATACATCCCTGTATTTCAGTTATTTACTAATTAAGATAAGTGCGAGGCATTGAATCATTTCTGATCCCCTTCTGTAATAATCTACTAATACATTTAGCGACAAAGTGGGTAGAAATTGCAAACAATGGATGATTGACTGAAATATCAGGTGTTTTATAATACGCAACAAAAACCTGCTTATAGCCATGGTATGGATTCGAGGCTGTATTTTTCATGGCATCAAGAATCCAATAGGAAGCTTTCAGACTAGATGATGGGTTGGGTTTGCTACTTCTGCTAGCCAGGCCGTGACAGATATTCGACCCGTAAGAAATGGAGCCATGGTCTCTGGTTCAGTCTTGTATTCTAGGTAGTGCACAATTCCTTCCATGCATGCACAAAATAAGGCCACGTGTGACGGTTGGAGCATCAAGTCAGGATCCATATTTACATGAAAACAAACGATTCAGTTAATGGAAACGCTACGAAAGTCAAAGATCAATGGCCTTTGTGAAAAGTTGTGCATGAGAAGTTTCAGCTGCTGAGTACACAGAGGCCAGTTGCTTGCTCTTATTATTCATCGATGTTACAGATGGATGAAGCATATACTTTTTAAATTCTAATGAGCGGAGGACACAAACTTCTTTACTTTCAAGCAGAGGCGAAGCCAGGCATGGGACCGGCCCCTTAAAATATAAAATTATTATTTTAGTTTTTAAAATTTTTTAAAAAATTTAAATTAATAAATGTAAAATTACACTTTGGCCCCTTAAAATTATAAAAATTCGATTTAATCCTTTACAAATTATAAAGATATAAACTATTCCGACCCCTTAAAAAATTATTTTGGCTTCGCCCCTGCTTTCAAGCTTCAAAATAGGGAGATTTTTTAGAATGAAGACTGTCGGCTCTTTTGGGAGAAATCTTAAAAGAGTCATCCTCTGGGCGGTCAATTCGAACCGTTAACAATGAAAAGTATTGTCCCCTTGTTGGGGTTTTATCTCCGCCCTCCGTAGAGAGTTGTGAACGTTTTATGAAATATGATGCTTCAATTCATGGAGATCAATGCAAGATTTAGGATAAGTGTTATTATAGGATGTATATATCTATATAAGGCCTAATTTTGTGGTTTGATCTATGGCACACTAGATAACTCCATAATTATTCACATGTCCAATACTAACGCGTATCCCAAGTCCTGTATGTACTGATCTCCATAAATTCAGGTACCCCTTCCATGAATAGTACATAGCTCTCCACGAAGGGTGAGGACAAAACCTTGACAATGGGACAATACATTTTATTGTTAACGGTTCGGATTGACTACTCAAAAGACGACACTTTCAATACTTCTCCCATAGAAGTTGATTTCCCTGTCAACACAACTCAAGTGTTGGACTTAGAATAGTAACAATTTGTTTGATCCATTCTGGTGACTATGCCTCCATGATGTGATTTTGTATCTATAGCGTTCACGTTTTTATTGGCGTTATTTATTAGGGTCAAATGTTTTTTTTCTGGTATGACTTAACTTTTAGTTAAATGTTCATATATATTTTTTTAATATGTATTTCTTTGGACTTATTTTTTAATGTATGAGAATCATTATAATTCTTTTCGTTTGATTATAATGTTTTACATATTCATGAATTTCTCTTCAAACAAAAATTAAAATATCAGCAAGAATGCATTGAGAGCATGGAACTGCTTAAAATCTAGTATTAGCCCATGCATATCTGGCCATTGGCACGGGATAGCTAGTACATGTGATGCTAGTCCAATGTCCAAAGAGAAAACATGCTATGCTATGCACCCTTAAGAGGTTTTATACAGTAAAAAACCTTAGATCTTACCTTGAAATTCCAAGCCCAAGTAAGTTGAAGCATGTCTAACAACAAAACTATTGTGGAATAAAGTGATCAAATTGAAGTATATGGCCGACAACCTAATCTTATGTACCAAAAAAAAAAATAAAAAAGTGGATAAAAACTTTATGTACCAAAAAAATCCGAGGCAGTGAAAAATCTTCAAAGGGAAGTCATTTTCATATTCTTTCTAATCTTATATTCCCCTTCTTTGTACCACCTCATGAATCTATTTTATGTCATACTGATGAAAAAAATGGATACTGTAATATTTGCTTGAACAAGCAAAAAGTAGATTCATGTAATGGAACAGCAAATTGAGGCAGAAAGTGATGCAGGCTTTATCCACATTCCTTAACGGACAACTTTATTCCCAAGGTTGTTTATACACCAAGCAATGAAATTCATGAATCAAGCGTTGTGGCCCTTTGCCTTTCCTTAAAGGACAAGTAGGTAAGAACCGTAAGGTAGTGTTTAAGGTACAAGTATGATAATTGTACAAGTATGATATTATCTTTAAAAGATAACTTAGAGTTCTTTTTTGTACATTAGAATATATTTTACATGTGGGTTTTCTTTCCCAGTATCACAATTGAAAAGAAAATATAAAAAAGGAACTAGCATATGTTTTAGGTTATTGAACAAAATAGCATGTTTTGCCTTATTGTGCATCCACCGTGGCGCTACACAATTCGTCAGTTCGTCAAATCTTTCTTTTTTTTTTTATCATTTTTAAAACCTTTAACAGTTGGATCCAATGATAAAAAATTAATTATTTTTATTTTTTCCTTTTCAATTAAATAAGAAACTTAATAATTGCTTTAGGTATTTCCGTTAGTAAAATGCTTTTGGTTAGAAGCCATTTCTTTTTGGGGGATTTCTGGATAAGTATTATACTTAAGAAAAAACATATTTTTCAATTTTTTTATTTTTAGAGAAATTTTTTTATAGATCTTTTTCCATCGTATTATTTATGGTCTCATTTTAATTATTCAATAATATTTTAATATTTTTTTTTCATGAGAAGAGTTTAATTTTCATAATATAATTCGGTGCTTTTCATTTTCACAATCAAATTTCGTAGTTGCTAGATTGTAATTTACATTAGTTTTTTGACTTCTTTTTTATTATACAAGTGTTACTTACATTAGTCCTTAGGCTAATTTCGTTTACTTTTTAAAATTTTAGTGAAGGAAACTAATATATAATTGTGACTTATCTATATATTTATAAACATATAAAGATTGTTTTCATTTTTTTAAATAATTTAATCTTGAATTTTTGTTTTTGTATTACAAATCTTTGATTTTCTTCTTCCAGATTCTCCCATCTCTCTCAAACATTTCATCAGTACCAATTTTTGGAGCTTTTTATTTTATTTTATTTTATTTTATTCTGAACTCTGCTTTAGATTTCTTTTTTCCTCCATGGGTTGTTCAAACTCAAATATTGAAGAATACTACCCAAAAAAAAAATTAAAAAAAAATCAAGAAAACTCAAATAGACTTCCCCTACTCATCCATGTCTCATTCATTACTCTATTCCTCCACAATAAATAAAAGTACCCATTTTATGATAGTAAAGGCTTGTCTCTACACTAATTGATATTAATTTAGTTTTTTTTTTTTTTTTACTTACATCTTTTGTATTTGGAAAAAGCAAAATAAGAAATAGTTTGAGTTGAAGCCATGAGATGGGGATGGAAAAGACGTAGATTTTCATGAATAAAATATAAAAAGAATAGCTAAATTGAGGGAAATAATGAAAATAAAAAACTCACGGAAACCGAACTTTGTAAAATGAAAATGAAAACCCAGAGAAGTCGGATTTAAAAAGGAAATCTATATATTATTTTCTGGGATTCTGTTTAATATATGTACAAGGCGATTTTTTAGGGGTTTTTTTCTCACAGTTTAATATATTTTTCTTTATATTCTTTAGGTTTTCTAGTAAGCATTTATTATGTACTTTTCTATTTTAGGATTCTTCACATATTTTCAGACAAAAAAAAATTGACATTTGGAGATGAAATTGTTGTTTGTAAGTGTTTTGAAACCTTGTGCTCAAAATCAATCTCCATTTGATGAAGAGATGAGTGAGTAGTTAGGTAAGGGAATTGATTCTAGACTTCTAGATGGGTGATAAAGAGAAGAGTCAAAAGATCAAGAAGAGCTAAAAGACTATGGTAATAAAATTGTTTTTTTGAATTTTTAGTTGTTTAGATATTTTATTTTATTGAATTAATTTATATATAAATTTTCTTTATTTATACAGGGTTGATTGATTTTGACACAAATTGATGACATTAGTTGTAGGGCTGGTCTACACAACAGTTGTTTAGAGTTAATATGATCCAAAAAGAGTTTAAGGTCTAATTTGAGAAAAATTATTAAGTTCAGGGATGAATGTATATATTAAGCCTTAAATTTATGATTTTTCCTAACGCAACCCTAAAATTTGACGCAATTCTGAATTGGGAAATCTAAAACCCCATAAGCAGTATCAGTGTCACTTTGGTCAATTTAAAAAAGGACAGTAAATTCTGTGGCATTCCATGTAAATTTTCCCTAAAAGGGAGGGTATATAAATATTCATCGCCCACCTCGCCTACCTCTCTGTTTACATATTGACCCCTCCTCTTAACACGATCTCCAACCTCTCTCTCTCTGATCGCCGTCTCTATCTTGCCTCGTGTTTTTTTTCTTTCTTTAAATTATTTATTTATTTTCCTCTAAAATAACACTGAGATATAATAAACGGAGCCTAAATAAAATCTTTCAATCCATATTTTTGATAGATCAATAAGGCTTCGGTTTTCCTCAGCTGATCCAGGTAAAAATATCAGTACCGATAATTCTTCATGTTTTTAGTATTAGATCTATTCCGTTTGCATTGCTATAATCTGATTTTTTTCATGCAATGATTTTATTTATGTTGTTTTTCGTTGCTTTTGTTTGAGAAATTAACAGATCAAGTTTTTAGATCGGTTCTGTTATTAATATTTTGACGTTTTCGTGATGCATGTAGCGTTTTATAAGACTGAACGATGAATTGTAAATCGTTTCGAAGATGCTATTAGTCCGATGTTACAGATCTGGATTTGTTTGAATTCTATTATTTAGAATTGCAAATGTTTTTTGTATGTTCATAGAAATACTGATGTAGAAAGTGGACTGTTTGCTAATTTTTTATGTAGATCTTAGCCGTTGGCGATGGCGGCTTCAACTGCTAGTGGCACGGGTTGGTACAAAGGGAGAGTCAAAGCAGTTCCATCGGGGGATAGCTTGGTGATAATGGCCTTGACCAGTAACAGGCCTGGACCTCCACCTGAGAAAACCATTACCTTGGCTTCTCTCATTGCTCCTAGACTGGTAAAGCTCATTTGAATGCAAGTTTGGTTTTGGATTAGTTCGCTATTAAATATGGTTTGCATGTTTGTTTTACTTTTTCTTGCTGATTAATTTAGTTTTTGTTTGGATAATGATTTTGTTGGATGAGAGTCGCTTTATGTGTCTTAATTGTATAATTTCCATGGTCTAAGATAAAAAATTTTGTTGCATATCTTTTGAGTAAAACTTCCAGCTGATGCTTATTTTCTTGCTCTTCCTTTTCCCTCTAATTAATAGGCCCGAAGAGGAGGTGTTGATGAGCCATTTGCCTGGGACAGCAGAGAGTATTTGAGGAAGCTCTGCATTGGAAAGGTGCTGTTTCTTTTGAATTATTCTGGTTATTGTTTTTACTTGTTATAGGTGACACTTGGTTGTTTAGAACATTTGTGTATCTAAATTAATTTATTCTGTGTTCAGGAAGTCACATTTAGAGTCGAATATGCGGTACCAAGCATAGGCCGAGAATTTGGGTCTGTTTACCTTGGTGGTGACAAAAATGTTGCAATGTTGGTTGTCTCTGAAGGCTGGGCTAAGGTAATTTGCTTTTCAGTTTGTAAAAACACTGGGAAAGGTTTATTTTTTTTGTTACTCGGTTTAACTGAGCTGGGCTTCTACAGGTTAGGGAACAAGGACAGCAGAAAGGGGAAGCAAGTCCTTTTCTTGCTGAATTGCTACGTCTTGAAGAACAGGCTAAACAACAAGGCGTGGGTCGATGGAGCAAGGTAATCTTTTTCCCCTTTGTAGCAGTTCATTATATATTTGACTCACTGATTTAGCAAAGAGTAGTTTTTAACGATCATGATATTTGTAATGGTGGTTTTAGGTACTTGGTGCTGCTGAGGCTTCTATACGTAATTTACCTCCTTCTGCCATTGGTGACCCAAGTAACTTGGATGCCATGGGTCTTCTGGCTGCAAATAAGGGCAGTCCAATGCAAGGTATCGTTGAGCAGGTTCGCGATGGTAGTACTGTTCGAGTCTATTTGCTTCCAGATTTTCAGTTTGTGCAGGTCTTTGTTGCTGGTATCCAGGTACAAGTTCTAATTCATGACTTTTAGTCTACTTTTTGGGGTTCATCATATGAGTTTGCTTTTTGAATATTCTTTTCCTGTTTATTTAGGCCCCTTCAATGGGTAGAAGGGCTGCTGCCGAAACTGTTGTTGAAACAGATTTGACTTCTGATGAACAAAATGGAGATGCTTCAGCTGAGCCACGGGCTGCCTTAACATCGGCACAGAGGCTTGCTGCATCATCGACAGCTTCTTCTGAAGTTTCTCCTGATCCGTTTGGACCAGAAGCAAAATATTTCACAGAAGTTCGCTGTTTGAATAGAGAGGTGAGGGAACGAATATTTTTAAGTTGACATGTATCATTCATGTATGCATTCTTTTTGTATAATAGCCTAAATTCAGGGTTGATTTTGTAGGTTCGTATTGTCCTCGAAGGTGTAGACAAATTCAGCAATTTGATTGGGTCAGTTTATTATCCTGAAGGTGATACGGCAAAAGACCTCGCTTTGGAGCTTGTGGAAAATGTATGTTCTTGGCCCCAACATTGGTTTAATCAATGATATAACATTGGACTATTACTGAATTATAATTTATAGAATTCATGTTTTTTATTTAACATTAGTTATTTTTTCTTCTTTTGCTTGTAAATTTTATTATACCCTCGTCAGTTTATAGCTAAACTGTTTCTTGGTTTATCCAAGTCATTTCATCCTAATATTTTTACGAAACAAAACATGCATACTTCCTTTCCATGAATTTATGTTGATATATTCTGAATTCTCTCTCTCCCCTCATCTCTTATCCTAACCATTTCTTCTCAAATAAAGGGTCTAGCAAAATATGTTGAATGGAGTGCTAATATGATGGAGGATGATGCCAAGCGGCGGTTGAAGTCTGCAGAGCTTCAAGCCAAGAAGGCTCGGCTGAGGATGTGGACAAACTATGTACCGCCAGCTACAAATTCCAAGGCAATTCGTGATCAAAACTTCACAGGAAAGGTAATAGAATTATTCATTTCATGTTATCGTATTAGCAGGTTCTTGATTTTGTAATTATTTATGGAAGTATTTTTTTTTTTTCTCAGGTTGTGGAGGTTGTTAGTGGGGACTGCATTGTTGTGGCTGATGATTCTATCCCTTATGGCAGTCCTCTTGCTGAGCGCCGAGTCAATCTTTCTAGCATTAGATGTCCAAAAATGGGCAATCCTCGAAGAGATGAAAAGCCAACTGCATATGCCCGTGAAGCAAGGGAATTTTTAAGAACACGCCTTGTAGGAAAACAGGTTTGAACACCTGCTCATTTATATCTTATTCTGGTAGTGTTGAACATATATTTTTAATTTGTCAACTTGCTTTTATTAGGTGAGTGTACAAATGGAATATTCCAGGAAAGTCCCCATGGCAGATGGAGCTCCTGCTGCATCTGCAGATTCAAGGGTAATGGATTTTGGCTCAGTCTTCCTCCTGTCTCCCGTCAAGGGTGACGGTGATGAGGTTTCTGCAGCAAACGCATCTGCAGCTGGCAGCCAGCAGCCTGGCTTGAATGTGGCCGAGTTGGTTGTTGGACGTGGCTTTGGCACTGTGATAAGACATAGAGATTTTGAGGAAAGATCAAACTATTATGATGCCCTTCTGGCTGCTGAATCCCGTGCTATTTCTGGGAAGAAGGGAATTCATTCTGCGAAGGATCCTCCGGTCATGCACATTCAAGACCTTACAATGGTTGGTGATCTCCTTTTATTTTGATTATTTTCTTCCTGTTATATTTCTATTTCTTATCTGAATTCCAATTTCCATTTCTTGTCTACTACCAGGCATCAGCCAAGAAAGCTAGGGATTTCCTGCCATTCCTGAATCGTGGCAGGATTCCAGCTATTGTGGAATATGTCCTAAGTGGTCATCGTTTCAAGTTGTTGATCCCAAAGGAAACTTGTAGCATTGCCTTTTCATTTTCTGGTGTCAGATGTCCTGGTCGCGAGGAGCCCTACTCAGATGAAGCCATAGCTCTGATGAGACGAAAGATCATGCAGAGAGATGTGGTGGTATGGGTCTCTCTCTGTGAACTGCTTGTCTGCCATTTTTGTATTTGTTTTTGTTTTTAATTAGTGTATGTTTTTCTACACAGGTTGAAGTGGAAACTGTTGATAGAACTGGAACATTTTTGGGATCTTTGTGGGAGTCAAAAACCAATGTGGCTGTGACGCTGCTTGAGGCTGGCCTGGCTAAGCTACAAACTTCATTTGGTAGTGATAGGATTCCTGATGCTCATCTTCTTGAACAGGCTGAGCTATCTGCCAAGAGGAAGAAGCTGAAAGTAAGAAGCAGTTCATATCTTTCTTTTGCCAATATTCTTTTGCTAATGCTAATTAAACTTTCTGGCTTTATTTATCTTTACGCTTTTATGTGTAGATTTGGGAGAACTATGTTGAAGGAGAGGAAGTTTCCAATGGACCTGCCACTGTTGAAAACAAGCAAAAAGAACTGCTACAGGTGCTCTAAGAACTGAACTAAATGGTGCTTTCCCACTGTCAAGAAACCGGTTAATTTACTTTTCCTTTTATTTTCAGGTGGTGGTTACAGAAATATTGGGTGGCGGAAAATTTTATGTCCAGACAGTGGGAGATCAGAGAGTATCAGCTATCCAAAAACAGCTTGCATCTTTAACTATCCAAGAAGCTCCTGTGATTGGTGCCTTTAACCCTAAGAAGGGTGACATCGTCCTTGCTCAGTTTAGTATGGATAATTCCTGGAATCGTGCAATGGTTTGTTCTAACTTCTTTGTGTCCTTTGTTTTATTCTTTTCAATTCTTATTTGTATGGCTTATATTTTACTTTTTTGTGGGGATGGCCTTTTCCTTTCTTGCTTGCCTGTTATGCAATCTTTGTATGCCATTCTGACATGTTCTTGTATTCCACTTTTGCCTTGTGAAGATTGTCAATGCACCTCGAGGAGGAGTTCAATCTCCTAATGACAACTTTGAAGTGTTTTATATTGATTATGGGAATCAAGAGGAGGTTCCATACAGTCAATTACGACCTCTTGATCCTTCATTATCAGCGTCTCCTGGGCTTGCTCAGCTATGTAGTCTTGCATTCCTTAAAGTTCCGAGCCTGGATGATGAATTTGGTACCGAAGCTGCTCAGTTTTTGAGTGAGCAGACAATGGGAAGCTCACTGCAGTTTACTGCTATGATAGAGGAAAGGGATATTTCTGGCGGAAAAGTCAAGGGAAAAGGAACTGGCACCGTTCTCATTGTAACTCTCGTTGCTGAGAAGTCAGACCTTAGCATTAATGCTGCAATGCTCCAGGTTTGAATGAATTATTCTTTTCTATTTTACCAAAAAAAAGAAGAAGATAGAGACAAAGACAAAGACGATCATCTATCATGCTTATATAGTTTCTTGTCTGGTTGATAACTATTTCAGGAGGGACTAGCTAGGTTGGAGAAAAGGAAGAGATGGGAATCCAAGGATAGAAAATCGGTGATTGACAATTTAGAGAACTTTCAGAAGGAGGCAAAAACTGGTAGGCGTGGAATTTGGCAATATGGAGATGTGGATTCGGATGAGGATGAGGATCTTCCTACACTTGCAGCAGCTGCTGCTAAGAAGACTGGGGCTGGTCGCCGATAGATATATTAAATTAATCACTTGAAGGTAAACCCCGCCTTCACTTTGGGAGTTATGATTACCCCAAATGAGTACTTTTAGTAGTTATATAGGTAGTTAAAAGAGCACCTAGAAGAGATTCTCAGCCTAAACTTGCTTAAATTTTGACTGCTTTTCTTTTTTCTTTTTCTTTATTTAACCTTTTATTTTTGGTAGCGCGGCTGACATTTGTTTTGAACATGTTTAAATAAGGTTGAACTGTAGCACTTCTCTTTTGTTTCCATGCGAGGACGTTATAGACATTTTCTTTTCTCCGTTGGAAAGAGTTTATGGATGTTTTCTTGTTATCTTCTATACTTGTTATAAAACCAAAAACCATAACCTCTGAGTGATTGAGTGAGTCGGTGTTAATGGAAAAATTAATATATTTTTCTTTTAAATCATAATAAATAGTGTTTTTGTTTTTTCTTTAATAATAAGATTTATAAACTACATTTTTATCACTCCACTTATCATTATTGTTAATAATTTAAAAAAAATATTTTTTACATATTCGTATTACTTCAAAAATAAAGTATTTGTTTGGAAAAAGAAGTCGTAAAAGTATGTTTACAAACAAAGATAAACATCAACTATTTCATTTTGTAACATAAATAAACAGATTTATGAATTTTATGAATTTGGGTTTTAAATTGTTCGGTCACAGTATTTGCTTTAAAATTTTGAGTTCTGGTTTTGGATTATTTTCAATTTACGTTTAAATATTTTGAATTTGAATTTGAATTTGAATTTGAATTATTTCAAGTTATGTTAAATTTAAATTGTAAATCAAATTTGATCGAGTTTGAGATATTTTAAATTTAACTTTGGATTTTTTAAAATTTAAGTTGTAAATAAAAAAGTAAATTTAAATTTAAATAAAAGAAATTAGATTTTCAAATTTGATTTGAAATTTGTACATCAAACCAATAAAAGTACAATATAAGATAAAAGTAATTCATTGCTACTGTTATATTGTGAATTGAGAATTTTGTTGATTAATTATCAATCTACAGTAAAATGTTAAATCAGGTTTGGTTTTATGATTACTTTTACTGCTACTGTTATTTTTTCTAAGCGTTTTATATACAAGGAAAAATACTTGGAAAATATTACCAAAAAAAGGAAAATTACTAGGAAAAATGTTAATTGTACCAAACACTTTTAAGAGGTGATTAAGAATGTGATGCTAGATTTTAAAATTATTATTAAACAAAATTTAAAATTTTTTAATTTTTAATTTTTATTTAAAAATTAAGTTTAAAAATTTTAATATTTTTATTAACAAAAGTTAGTTTATTATAAAAAACATAATTTAATCAATTTATTTTTTAAAAAATTAGCATATTGATATAGATTAAATTTTTTAAAAAAATTAAATGAATAACGTATTTAATTTAGAATATATATTAAAATTTAATTTCTTAAATAATATTAATTTTTTTCTCAAAAATACAAATTTTATAATACAACATTCCTGTTCCGTTCAACCATATTTCTATTATTCTATTCTATTACAATCCAATCATATTGTAAAATTTTTTAATATTACTTTTCTTTTATATTTTTAAAAAATCAATAAATTAAAAAAAAAGAATTTCAATAAAAAAAATTTGTCAGATCGAAAATTCTTGTCGAGATTTAATGGAGTCCTCCTTGGGTTTTCAGGTGTTAATAATGATTGAAGTGGAATGGATAAAAGCCATGCTTTAGTTTAGCAGGCATAATCATAAACCGCCGGTCTACTTGGGCAGGAAAAAAAACCGTCTCATTTACAATTTTCCTTTCATTCATTCATACATCAAAAACATTCAGAAGTGAAACTCAAAAATCAACAATTACCAAAAATGTTTCAGCTACGGAAACACCTAAACCGCAGAAAAAAAAAAAAAAAAACTGCGCAAAAGTGAAACTGAAAATCACCAGCCAAGCCAAGCTTTCAAGTGTCACGCCTCTTTTGGCGGGGAGCAGCACCACCAATTTCATTCTCCTTTTCCTCGTCCTTTTCCTCTTCAGCTGGCTTTTCTCCACTGCTTCCTTGATCATTTGATGTATCAGCAGCCACCTCTGTTTTCGTCTCTACTCTTGGCTGCTGCGCACAGTTTTATCCAATCAGTTATTCAAACACGAAAACACGGTTACCAGTCACGAAATACTCACTTGTTTCTTCCCACTAAAAATGAACATGAAGATAGCTGTCAAAATAACCACCACAATGGAGACCAGGACACCAATGGTGAGGTTGGGTTGTTTCTCAGCCTTCTCAATGAAGTCCTACAAGAAAAAAAAAGCTCATGTTTTTTATGAAATCCACCAATGAGACAATAATCTGCGTATAGAAAAGGACACTAAAGGAACTTACAAGAATTTGGAGCTTGTATTTGCTTAAGAAAGGAATATCAGCAAACTTGTATATGACATCGAAGACCTTCTTCTGCAGCAGAGGTATGGAGAACGTTTAGTTATAGGGTATAAAAGAGTGAATCACCAAAATAAGTAAGCATGCAAGAGCATTTACCTGGAAGCCACCGAGATTATCCGACTCTGCAGCTTCTTCCTCCGCCTTCTGTTTTTCCTTCTCAACCACAAACTTTGGTTTCCATGTGGTGTCCCGGTATGACTTAGCAACATTCTCGTCTTTGGCTATCAAAATATTGTCAAACAATACACCTTCCTGCATTGTCCAAATCTCGATACCAATTGCAGCGATAGGGTCAAAGTAAGGCCTGTCAAGCTCGTAGTAGTTAGGGTTTGGGATGTCCCGAGGCTTCCAAATACCCTTGTAATTGGGGTTGTCGACTAGAGGAGGATTCCATATTCCTTTAAAAGCTGGGTTCCTCTTCATCGGTCTCTTCCATTCACCACAACCAGGAGCTGTCTGACACTTTGGGTTATCAATTTTGGGGGCTTCCCATACACCATCCTCCTCATCATCCCAATCTTCTGGCTTGGTTGCCTCAGGATCATCTATCTCTTCAGGCTCATCGTCTAACCATCCTCCCGGTTTCACAGCCTCCATATCTTCAATTTCCATGGGTGCATTCTCATCCCAATCATCAGGCTTCACAGCATTAGGATCAGGAATTCTGACTCTATCGTCCCAGTCCTCGGGTTTCTTTTCATTTGGGTCAGGAATAGTCTTGGCAGGGATAATTGGAGGATCAAAATCTTGAGCTGAGAGGAAGTTTCCCTTCTTCTTCACCTCTCCATCAATCAGAATGATAATCTCATTGTCAGGCTTCAAGATGGCAGTATAGACATGAGAAAGCTTGTCAGATGGGACGCGCGGTGGGTCAATAAGATGATGTTCAACATATTCCCCAGATTTAGGATTCTTCTGCTTCAGGATAAAGTGCACCTTGTTTGTTAATCCACATATGTCTGGTCCAAACATGATAGAGTAAGGGGATCCATTGTCAAATTCCTTAGGCTTCCACCCAGCTTCCTGAGGTCTAAGGTATTTCAGGTATGCACCACCACATTCAAGTCCATTCTGGAAGCGAGCCTCGTACTGAAGCACAGTGGTTCCATCCCTGAGATTCACAGGCTCCTCCAGCTCTTTCACTATTGCGTACTTCCGTGCCTTCTCGGTCACTAGAAGCCCATAGTCATCGTGCCCTTCACTCTTTGAATGCTCCCATACACCTGCAACCCCCAAAACCACATCAACGTAAATTTGTCACTCCCTAAAACATGCAATAGGCACATTGAGGTACATTAAATGGCAAAAAACCGAGTCCAAAAAATTTCAGGGTATACAATTCAACATCGGAAAAAAAATCATTAAATTTCCAATGCATCACAAAGCTAACAAAACAGGATCCAAGACATGGTATAAATTACAGCCATCATTAAAGCACCTTATCACCATTTCCACTTTTTTAATGGTCCATCTTTTTATCTTTCCTTCTATGCATATTTGGCTTCAGATTATTAAAGAGCATTTTCCTTAATTCTATTTCAAGTACAATGTTCCAATCCAGGCTATAATGTTCATATCATCATTCCAGATCGTATCTTCTCTAGTACCATAATAAGCTTGCATGATCAATACATTCAAAATAGCAAACAATCAAATAAGACAATCCAAATATCTAATAAATCAACATTTTCAAACAAAATAATAAGTAGACGAATGACAGAAACCGAAATCTATACGATGATTTCCACTGATGAGATCCATGAAAGGAAAAACAATAACATTCACCTTTATAATCATCTTTATCAGAGACGATCCATCGCCCATTGAATGGCTCTTCAAATGAATCATAAAAAATCTAAAGCAAATCCAAACAAAACAAAAATTACATTCTTAATTATAACAGATTCAATTATTCTTAGCAGATCGACGTGAATATAAAAATGAAATACCGCAGCATCATGATCAGCGGCAATGCAGAGAAGCTGCATCGACGCGAACGCTAAGAAGACAAGAAGCGCAAAACGCCCCATCATTATCATCAATGCAAAGAACCCTAGCACTGATTACAGATTGGAAATCTTTTCTTTCTTATATATTCTTTTAATCTGAATCCTAAATCTAAGACTAAAAATCGAAGCTTTAACCGTATGTTGCTGATTTTTATAGATCTTCATGGCACTGTACAATTCGTGCCACGTAAAGTCAGCAAATTGATTTTTGACACGTATGCAAATCAAGCAACCTACCTTATGCAGGATATTTGGAATAGTACTTTTTTTGGAAAACCCGTTTTTATTTATTCTTTGCTTAATTGCTTTGCCGGATCTAAAAGAGGGAACGGTTCGGGTCAGGGCCCATTGGTGGATCTTGATTTCCATGCATATACCATCATCACCTTAATAGTTTAAATTCGATAAGATGATTTTCTTTTTCCATGTATACACTTGCAGCTGAGGCAACATCTAACACAAATTATGAGGATGCAAGGGAATTTAATAAAATTGGCAAGTCTTGTAACTCTTGTTCCACCAATAAGAAAGGCTGGGAAATGTCCCATGGCATGGACTGGTTTTTTCGTGATTTCTCAAATGAATCATGGTTGTAGGGAAAGAGGTATCCAGGAGCTGTAAAGGAAAGGCGGCATTTGTGGTCATCTTCAGATTAGTTTGCAACACTTTCATGATTAAAAACCCATTGTAGTTTAAGTGAAACTATTTTTTTTATTAAAATAAATTCAAGCATGTTTGATAATAATCACATATTTACATTTAGACATTTAAGTAAAACGCCCGAATGGAAATCTGAGAGTATTACAGCTAAGGGTGGTGGATAGGCAGAATATGTTTTGGTCATGGTGGTAAAGCTGAGTTCAACGCTATTCTGGTTATTTGTCTTTTGTTGTTTTATTGTGATCCTTGTAGTATGTTTGATCTGGTTGATGTTTCTTATGATGTAGCTTCAGCTTTGATGAAGGTGTGTTGTCTATTTGTCTTTTGTTTGATTGGGGGGCATCTGAATAAAGTGTTTATTTGTAAGTTTGACCACTCTGGTCTTAAGCTGCTTTTGTCTTTATAGTGAAATAAAATATTGCATAATAATAATAATAAAATGTCGAAGAAAATTGCACAATTCAGAGATAGAAATGTTGGAGAGAGGATATATTTCATATTGGTTTTATTTGTATTTTTATTTATTTTTATTGATGGCTGTTGTTGAGTGTTTTTTAGAGCGAAAAGAGAAAATAAGAGGGTAAACATGGGAGTTCATTATCTGTTTTTGAAAATATGAGAGAAATTACTCATACTTTACCTCTTAATACTATCTTTATGTATCTGCTTTACCAAATCAGGCTCTCCAAAACACCCTATCATCTTCCTTGTTTTTTTTTCTTTTGTGAAGGTCTTGTCCTGTGTAAGAGTTGTTCCCTTTTCCCTCATAAAATAAACTTCAAAGATCTATTATGTATTATAGCCAAGAATATTTTTTTTGTTATGATTGTGAGTATTGACCTTAGTAGCCAAGTTGTTAGATAAGCCATTGTTAAGACTTCAACCCAATTTATTGCAGTAATGTTAATTCTGACATGTTTTTGGGGTGATTGACAATCTTATTTTTATAAATTAATTGTATAGTTGTTTAAGATTGGTAATATATTTATGCTTTTTTTCATGTATAGTATTATTGAAAATGCAGCAAAGCCATCTGATGATGCTCTTATATATAATAGAAAACTGCATGCATTTATAAAGCAGTGATCAGCTATATGAAGTTGAGGTAAAGTAGATGAAAAACGCTACCTGGTTCCAGCACAGCCATCGAGATCGAATCGGATCAATGAATAGACAGAGAGCCAACATTCTATAACGCTCCACCTCAACGGCTACTCCAAGTAACAAGGATTTGCATATCCATATACCAGAATAGCCTTTGAGGGAGAGAGTTAGAGATTGTTGGGTCCCTTGGTTTCTTCTGATATCACTTGCAAATGAAATAAAAAAGGCAGGTCAGGTCAGGTGTGTTGAGTAATAGTTTAGCTGTTGGATTTATTTATAGAGAGTACTCCACAATGTAGGCGGCATGTTATTACTTATTAACCAATGAAAGCAACTTATAAAGACATTTCCTGGTATTTTCTGACATATTATGAAAAGCCCCAAGATGTTGAAAGCAAACAAATGTTTTTTTTAATGGGAGTGTGTCTTTGGTAACATCCTATGAACTCGGAACAACCGTTGGAAGTGCTAGTGCCGTTTGGATCCCATCATAAGTTCTAAAAACCAGAAGACAAGAAAACATAATCTCAATGCAAGTAAGTTTCAGAGATCTTGCCCCTTGTACCCCTATGATGTTTCTCAACCCCCAATAAATATATATTTATAAACTCTAAATCAGGGAGCTTATCGACGTGAAGTCCTCAAGGAATTAACGAGCTGCAATATGCCACGTGCACTGGTGGAAATGACCCTTAACCATCTCTGGAGCTGCAAGTAAAAAAAAAAAAAAAAACCAATTAATCGTAGGGGTCTCAACCGATATTCCACTTCTCAACGTCGCGACCCATAAAGCGTAACTCCCGTTGGCGAGTATGCCAAAGTTGAGTTACACTAACTGTTGTGGCTCCGAGGCTTTCCATGTTTTGTTTGGTATATTGGGTAATAATAATATTAAGAAAGGTCAACTTTGGCCATGTATGATGACAAATTCACGATTTTTGCACAACAATTCCTTTTTTGTCAGTGATTGTAGTCGGAATATTTGGGGTCTGCAACCTTTTGTGAGACCCTACACTTCTTATGCACCAAACTGTACGTGTTATCTATTGAAGCTGCCAGCTGCTAGCTTCAGTGATACAGTAATACTATCATTGTTGATTACGATAAATATTGATGACGGAAATGACTGAAACAACAAAAAAGCAGCCATGAAATATGTTACAACAGCTATTTAATGCCTTGAGATGGATCCTAGGATTTGCAGATTATTGAGTATATAGAAACGAACAGGATGTTAAATATATGAGAAATTAGGATCATTGCTTTACCTTTAAACTCCATTTTTTTTTTTTGAACAGCTTGAGGAGGCTGCTATAGCAATGCGTGCCTCAAATCATCTCTATATATGCATGCAGCTGAAAGCAATCAAAATTGTGGCGGAATTCAAGAGGGAGTAAGCCTTTCAGTATCCTTCGCAGGCTCCAACGAAGGACATTGGAAGCCTTTGAGGGAAACTGGAACCTTCTCCGTTTAGTTTCTTCATAAATTACTACACAAATATTCCTTTATATTAATGCTTTCGTTGCTTATACTTGTCTCATAAACCTCTATGGGCGATGGGTTTATATAGAGATAATTGCCCCTTGCTTTATTTGTCAACTAGCTTTGGATGAAACTCTCACATGCAATAACATCCATCCTTTTACATTACTCCATTGACTTTTTTTTGGCATTTGTGCATGTATTCTGTGTCAACTTGGAGCCTTTAAATCTTTTAAGAATAAAAGGATCAATGAGCTTTTTTAATTGACTTAATGACTTATTCCATATTGCAAGAGTCAAGTGAATATCTCAGGCTTTTCTTTTCAGGATTAACCTAACCAGATAGATAGTAATATAGATATATGGAAGTTATTCTTTGATAATATTAAATCATATACGTACCCACTTGAGCCGCATATATACCCTACTTCTCACTATACACACACAATCCTTTGCTTCACTCACTGCTCAGTTTACTCATCCTAAAAACTCAAATATAATGAACAAATTGTCGGAATCATAAACAAATTTTATTTGCTAAAGTGTTCAAGAAGCCCTAAATTTAGAAATTAATTAATTAGACCTTAAAAAAAGTCATGAATTTGAAAAAAAAAATCAGCTGAACTCCTACGAAAAATACACTCAATGTAGTTTTTAAACTCGAAAAATCTGTACATCTCTGAAATATTTTGTACATCAGTGTCGCTGCAATACGAGGGAGAAGCTCGCAATAAATGAATCAGTCAACAATGGGATCATCTTTCGAATTTTATCTTGCTTTTCTTCTCTTACCTTGCTGCTTATGTAAACCAAACATTCCACAATATAAATCCTTCACCCTATCATTTTGGATATCGAAAAGATAAATCACATGCGAAAGAAAAAACTTATCACTGACCAAACATAAAACCTATACTCTAAACCAATAAGTATTTGAATTTTGAACACAACCTATGATGCAATTTTGCTAAATCTATCATTTTTCTCATATTATATACGATATACAATGTATTAGGGTTATAAAATGAAAGGATTTTTTTTTACAATTTTATTTATTGTTATAAGAAAGTGATATTAGTTTAGTTCGGTAGCACGTGGGCCTTCAAACCTTAATGTCGAAGGTTCAAATCCTATAGAGTATGATTCGGCCTTTGTTAAATCAAAAATTATATCAAACTGTAAAAGAAAATTGAACAGTAATTCGAATTGGACCTCTTTAGATTAAATTATTAAATAAAAATAAGAGATGTTAGTCAATAAAAAAAGTATGTTAATTAATTAAAGGTCTAATTGATCACCACGTTTGTATTATAAATATGCAGTTACAAATAATTCAGAGATAGTTGAATTTTGTTAAAATAGGGTTTTTAAATAGGAGTTTTATTATGGAATTTTAAGAAAGGGTTAATGACTTCCCTAAATGAGGTTGTCTTTCTTATTTAGGGTTTAAAAGAACCAAAAGAAGAGTGACGTGGGATTTGGATGGGCGGTGCAGTGCGGTTAGTTCACTTTTATTTATTTTGACCGTTACCGTTTTTTTTAGACTAACCGCAAATAAACGCACTATCTATCCAAACTAAACCTAAATCAACATGATGGGAAAAATTACTAAACTAAATGAATAAAATAATTTATTCTTAAAATAATATAGATTCATCATTTATTATGAAAGAATATGTTTTTTACAGTAAAAAAAATTTAGTTTGATGGAGGCGCGCAAATCAAAATTCGGTGTGTGTGGATTTGGATCTAAAATAGCATAAGACAATTTTAGCTGAAGAGGAAAATGATCCAACTTGTATTAAATCGACATGTGTAATGATGCAGCATATCTTTCCTGCAAAATCCAAAACCAACCTTAAACTAGTAAATCTTAGAAGAATCTCCCATAGCTTTTCTTTTATCATCTAATCCTCCGGGAATCCACAATATTGGCTCTAAGTTTCGTGGCAGCACATGGTGGAAGGAAAATATATTCATACATGCGTAATTGATACACCATACAGCTCATTGGGGAATGGATTCTCAAAAGGTGTTAAATCCATCTTCTCTCTTTCTGTATATAATACTTTGTTAGGTAAAGTCTCCATCAATCTTTAATCTTCCCATAATGAAACTACATAAAAACCATCCACATAAATTTAAAGATGTTCCTTTTCATATATGAAATTTTTTAATCAAACAAAGTTTAAGACTTTCTTTCGTTTTTTAAGCCATTTATATTGAAAACAAAAGAATATTTCTTAACAAATCTTTAAATGTTAATGTTTCGGACATATTTTAAATTCATTTCAACTCATTTTAGATATTTTGGTATGGAGGATGAATCCGGGATCGATCGATACCTTATAATGTGCAGAGATGAAAAATTTCATGGAATAAATTATTTCAACAACCTTTTTTCATCCCCAACAACTTTTGTTATTCTCATTCAATTTCATTAAGAGCATAATTTTTGTAAACACGCGCATTGTAAAAGTTTATTTGCTAAGCACTCTCTTTCATATCATCGATTATATATTAAGAGAGTTGTAGTTGAGTTATGAAAATTAAAAAAGATTCTAATTTAGCAATAAAACTTAAGGGAAATTTCTATCTATACTTGTGAAAAAAATAAAGTTGTAAAGATTATACATTGTTCTCATAAAGTATTAATTCAATACAGTTGAGAAATACTTGGTTGAAATATACCAAAATAGTAGAAATAAACTATTAGAGTCTAATCATTATATATATTTATTATGTCAAATAATTAATCCCTCTTTTATTTAAATTTTTTTTTAATTTCATAAGATATAATTTCACCACCTTTTGGTGTTTTCAGGCTTCATATAGTGACAATGAATATTTTTAACTCTACAAACTTTTAATTTACAAGTGGGTTATATTTAAAAATTAAAAAATAAAACTAAATAGGATATGTTGATAGCTTGATTTATATGTGATTCATAATAATCCTACTTAACATTATACAATAATTATTCTAAAAAACCATTATGCATTAATTCACATTGTTTTTATTAACATAATCTCAAATTTTCAAATATATTTCATCAACCACTAATTGCAAGTGGTTTTATATATATATATATATATATGTGTGTGTGTTCACTATTAGCATCAATTCCAATGGATCAAGTTTAAGTTTAAGATTTAATTCTTGTGAAACCTTTCCCTTATTCAATTTAAAAGTATAAAAAATTAGCAATTAAATTAATTGTAAGAAATAAAAAAATTTTAAATAAAATTGTGATGGTTCATCAACTTGTTACATTCTACTAAATATGAACATAAATAATTTATGTTTAAATTTAAATAATATATAGCAATTATTTTGTCGATTGAGTCTATTTGCATAGCAATTAATCTGTACCACATTCAGAAATACGACCTAAAAAACCTTAAAATATTGATCTAATTTATAAAAAAATTTAAAATTAATATTCCACTTTAATTTATAGAATTTGATAGATCATTCTTTACACTAAAAAATTAATTTATATTTCAACCACAATTTTTTGCTAATTTGCAGAACTGATATTTTTGCTAACTTCTTACGTATAATTTGCTCAAATCAATGACAAAGTTTAACAGTGTTCGCCAATTCGTTGAGCTATTAAGTTTGAGGACCAAATTATAACAAATTAAAATGAAAAAAACTAATTTCTTAAATTTGGTAAAGAATAGGGATTAAATTAAGAATTACACCTAAAACATTCGACAACCAAGAACCAACTCCAAGGTTTAGAGAGACCAGACAAGTAATCAGCCGTCACAACCAGGTTTCAGTCTATTAACTTTCCTAGACCTTATTTGCGTTTCAGCTCCGTGCATCGATTCACTTGCTCCTTCTCCATTTTGACCCGTCAACTCAAAATTGCCCCACACCTGAAAGACAGAGCAAACACTAGGATATGTCAGGGAAAAAGGAAAGAAACAAGGAGAGAAGAGAAAAGAGACTCCAAGAGATTTCACTTCTCAGGACCATTCCTTATTCTGATCATCAAAGGTACTTCCTTTCTTTCTTTCCCTTTGATTTTGGTAATCACCCAGATTGGTATTTCAACATTGTAGGGGAAAATAATTGGATTGTTTTTGTATATTTTGATCGAAATCCCCTTGTTTTTGTATATTTTGTAATTGGATTTCTTTTGTTTCATTTTTCAGGTGGTGGTCACAAGAAACTGTTGCAGTTGTAACTGGTGCTAATAGAGGAATCGGGTTTGAGATTGCAAGACAACTTGCCGGGCATGGATTGACAGTAATACTAACATCAAGGAACATTAGTGTCGGCATTGAAGCAACCAAGGCCTTACAAGAAGGGGGTTTCAGTAATGATGTTCATCAGCTTGATATCTTGGATGGTGAATCAATTTCAGCGTTTGTTGAATGGATAAAACAAAAATACGGTCGCATTGATATCCTGGTAAGGTGAAAACTCATTGATATTTCAGGTTTTTATTGTTGATTGCTTTCTGTTTTATTTATAATTTAGCTTAGCTTAGTGCTTTGACCAACCTTTTGCATTGTTTTACTTTTGATGTTTATATTTGCAGGTGAATAATGCAGGTGTTAACTATAACCTCGGGTTCGATAATTCTGTGGAATTCGCACGACAGGTAGTTGACACCAATTATTATGGCACTAAAAATATGATTAAAGCAATGATACCAGTAATGAAACCTTCCGCTGCTGGTGCTCGTATCGTTAATGTAAGCTCACGGCTAGGCAGACTAAACGGCCGCCGCAATGTAAGTAAATAATTTTCTTCCTTTATCTACAGGATCAACACACTTTTTTTTTTTTTAGAATTAAGGTCTTCAATGATTTCTTAATGCAATGATTAGTTGGTCTCTAATGTGAGTAAATATGGTCACTTCCTTCCTGAATCTTTTGATTCTGGCTCTGCTCTGCTTCTTCTAGCATAGCTATGTGACCGTGCACATCTACAGAAAAACGCATATATTTTAACCATTGTGAATAAGAGCTAAGGATTGCCATGTATTTGATTTTTTGTATACTTCGAACTAAATTTAGAATTTTTTTTTTTTGGCAGAGAATTCAAGATGCAACTTTGAGAGAAAAACTAACTAATTTGGAAACTCTCTCAGAGGAATTGATTGATAGAACAGTGTCTAGTTTCTTACAACAAGTTGAAGATGAAACTTGGCAATCAGGTGGATGGCCTCAAACATTCACTGATTACTCTGTATCTAAACTTGCTGTCAATGCTTACACCAGACTGGTGGCCAAAGAACTCTGCGATCGACCACAAGGCGAAAAGATATATATCAACTGTTATTGTCCAGGATGGGTGAAGACTGCAATGACAGGTTGGGCAGGCAATATTTCTCCTGAGGTTGCAGCTGACACTGGAGTCTGGCTTGCCTTGCTTTCCGACCAAGCAATAACTGGAAAGTTTTTTGCAGAGAGACGAGAAATCAACTTTTGAGTAAATCAAGTTTTGCATTGTAGAGTCAAAAGTTTGTTCTATTCTTGAAGATTCGATGAAACATTTGAAAGTAACTTGTTTTTGAAGCAATTTGGCCCATACGTAGCACCAAACTAAAACCGAACATATGAATCAATGCTGCTTTCTGTCTAACCTTAAAAGACCCAAGTATAATTGCTTCCACTCTTATTCTCTTTTTTAGTATTTGTTGTTGATTTTTTAATGAAAAATTTACACATTTGCAGGGAGCAAACATTACCTGGAATTGTATAATAATGTTTTTGAAATCAAAATATGTTTATTCTTTGGATAACCCAAACATTGAAAACAATCGAAATCTAAAATGATTTAAATCCAAATTATACTTTTCCCATTTCTGGACTGCATTCAATTCATTGGGTCCTGAGATATTTTGAAGTTTCATGTGATCCAAGATGACTGCAATGCCATCGTCGGTAGAGTTCCCGGGCTGATTATTTGTCTTATGAAGGCCCACGATTTCACCTTACTCTCTTGTATCTGTATGTAGTTTCTTCCCTTTCTCCATAATAGTTCCTCAAGCCAATGCTCAGAAGAGCTCTTCTCAACGCCCAACGACTTGTTAAATCCTCCGCCATTGCCAACCGGACCACGACCATTTTCAGGTACAGATCAAATTTTTATTTTTCTTTTCACCTTCATCTGCTTTTGTTTTGCTCGAAAACATTTCGCTTTCTTATCAGGCCACAATATGGTTGGGTTTCAAGATTCTCATCCACTAATATTAGTAACGCTCAGTCATTAGAAATGGACCTTTCTACCGAAGAAAGCAAAAGGCGTCTGTTTAACAGGTTAATATTTCTTCAATTTCCTTTTGGGTACTTTTTCTGGTTCTAGTCATAAGAAATTTAACTACCGTTTTGATGGGTTCTTCTTTTCGATAGATTGTTATATAGGAGCAAACAGAGAGGATTTTTGGAGCTGGATTTGGTTCTGGGAAAATGGGTGGAGGAACATATCTACTCCATGGATGAAAATGGAATTAAAGCTCTAGTTCATGTCCTTGATTTGGTATTCTCTGTTCTTGAAAATGTTAGTTGTTTGTTTGCCACTATAACTTACAAGCCAAATTTACATGCATTAAGCTCTTGCTTATGGTGGATGATATATGTATTCATGGTGGTTGAGCAATATAATATAATTAAAGAAAATAATGCTTTTTCTAAACAATTTAAGTATGAAAGATTCTTAATATAGGTTACTGTTTACTGTTTTCAGTTGTCTTTCCCTAGTTGATTTAAATTTAGAGCCTATCGGTATGGAATTTTGATCTTTAAGTCTTTTTAATGTCATGTAAAGATACTAGGTTCCTTTGGTTAAACATGTAATGTAAGGTTATCTGCATACAAATCCAGGTCCCATATCTGGTAATCTTCTCCTGTTATCAATAATAAGCCTTTACCTTGCCGAGTTAACTCAGTCAGCTGTTGATCATTGCTTTTTACCAATCATGGCCTGTTGCAATTCTATCTAGTCTTATCAGCAACCAGTTTTTGGCTTATAAATTAATGATTAATCTCGACCCTTCACTCATCAATTTAATCCTTTGCTTGTTGATAACATGCACATGTTAACATAATGCTTTGCATAAAGTCCAAATGTGTCAAATTGTCTTAGTGTTTTACATGTATCTTCTGTAGGAAAGCCCAGACCTCTGGAGATGGCTAACAGGCCAAGAACGACCGCCTGAAGCAGTGAGTGGTAATCTGGTGAGACACGAGATAAAGCATATACAAATGTTGCATTCTTGTTTGTCATATGACCCTATGTTACTTATATGGGGTTTTGGGTGTATAGGTCTTCTCTGCAGTACAAGGGAAGGTGTTGAAAAACCTGAACCATTCAGCTCCCGAGACACGAGCAACTCCTGGTCAGCCATGTGTGAGAGGATGGGATGATTTTAAGAAAGGTCAGGATGTCCCTATCACCGGCGGTGAAAAGTTTTTATGGCGAAATCTCAATTCCATTTTGGAATAAAAATATTTGTAACTTTGTATTAATATTTTGAACAATAAAATAGACTTTTGAGGTCAAATGGATAGAGCTTGAAATTTTTTGAAGTCGGACCATAATCCATCTTCACCGTATAATTATATCAATAAATCTAATCAAGATTATTTTATATATCTTTTTTAAAATTATGGAAAGAAAATAAAAATCGAATCTAAACTTTCGTGCCTTCAATATAATACTTTTGCCAGCAAATCAAATAGTAAAGGATGTTGGGATATCTAAAATATTAAATAAACTCAAGTAGAAGGTCTAATAATGCAAAGCCGTGAAAAATAAAAGGGGTTGCGTGGCAAACGCTGACAATAGCAGTAGTACCCGACACTCGAAACTTCAATCCCTCCAATCCGTTTCATTTCACTTGAGAAGAAATAAAAAAGTTTGGAGTCCCTCCCCCTTCCTTTATCACAAAAATTTTTAGTTTTTGCTCTGCCTTTATTTCTGAAAAAGGAAGAGGAATAATAAGATGGTGGATGTTTGGATGAGGTGAGAAGATTAAGGAATTAATTACAAATAAATATATAAAATTATATGGGAAGGGATTCAGAGTCGGACTCGAATGGATGGAGTCGAGCTCGAGGTTTGGTAGTGAAGACGCTGGTGTTAATTGGAGGCGCCCTTTTGCTCAAGAGGTTTACCAAATCCACCACTCGTTGGGACCACGCTAGAATCGTTGCTCGTTCTTTTAGCGGCGAAAAGGTACTTCAATTCTTCTTTTTTTTTAATTTTAATTTTATTGCATTTCATCTCAATTCCTGTTCTTTTATGGTAGTTCTCGCGGGAGCAAGCCTCTAGAAATCCAGATAGTTACTTCAACATCAGGTACTATTCTCTTTTTTTTTTTTTTTTTTTTTGTTATTTACCGTATACGGGAAAAAAATAGAATATAATTTTAAGCTTTTACTTTTCTAAATTGTGTGAGGGAAGTTAATTATAGTTTACTTGTTTGTTTGATTATTAGTTTAGCTTATGATTTATGTTATTTCCAGCAATGGGTATTTGCCAATTGCTAATTTTACTTTTTAAATACTGCTAAAATTAAGAAATTTTATCATTGTAGAACACTTACTTGCCCAGCAACGGAGATGGTGGATGGTTCAAATGTTTTATATTTCGAACAGGTTTGTCCAAGGCACTTCCAGTTGAATCTTTCTGTTTTTGAATTTTCAGAATATCCATGTAATAGTTTTCACTTTTTATGGGTTAGGCATTTTGGAGGACTCCCCAGAAACCTTTTCGGCAGGTAAATTTATGTTGCACAAAGGATAAAGGATACACTGAACACACAATCTATGATAATGGAAGTTTTAATGAAAATTCGGGCTTTTATTCTTCACATATTTCCTTTGATCTCTCTACGCTTCTCAGCGGAATGCCTTTACATCGTACAATTCTGACTGTATTTTTGGTTGCAGAGGTTTTTCATGGTGAAGCCTTGTCCAAAGGATTTGAAATGTGATGTTGAGGTTTGTATCTGCTCTGCTTTACAATAAGATTGTTGAGTAATCTCGCTTATGATCATTGTATTCACGATAACAATCTGCTTTATAATTATGTACATGTTTATTTGATCACCTATTACCTTCATACAATGCCTTTGGAGCTAGTTGGCCTTTTGATTTCTACTTGTATCTAATGGGCACAGGTAAGTTCTTACGCAATTAGAGATGCAGATGAATACAAGAATTTCTGCGATCGTCCAAGGGATCAACGCCCACTACCTGAAGAAGTTATTGATGTAAGTGTTTTCACATTATTCTCTTTTGTGCATGGCATGTATATGATTTCTCTGATTTTTCATTTGCAGTTTGAAGATTTCTCCGCTTCCGATGTGCATGTTGCTTTTGTTGGCTGTTCCTATCTTCTTATAGCTTATTATGCTTTGGTTTTAAAAAAAATGTTAATCAACTTTCTTTTCTTTTGATAGCCATTAAGTGGTTAATGATCATTTGTAATTTGAGAATAAGAATTTTCCTGTTTAAATTTAAGTTGAATCCCTAGATTTGGCCATTTTGGTAACTATAATTTCTTGTTCTGTTAATTACATTATATGATATGAACAGGATATTGCTGAACATCTGACAACTATATATCTCAAACGCTGTGAGAGGGGTAAACGCTGTTTATACGAAGGTTCAACTCCACCAGGTGGATTCCCAAATTCATGGGTACGTTACTCACCATTAAATCCTGTTCTCATTTTGTCGACTTATTTTGTTGCCAACCTTGCAAGTTTGAGAACATGATTTATCTTGTATTGCCGCAGTGGATGATGATTTATGAAGTAGTCAGTACAGAGTTTTCTGTTGCAACGAATGATGTTTCACGTTCTTTTTTTTTTTTTTTTTTTTTTTTTTTTTTTTTTTTTTGCCTTCTTTCCAGAATGGAGCAACATACTGCACTTCAGAACTTACAATTTTGAAGAACAATGAGATACATACCTGGGATAGGGGTTATGACGATGATGGAAATCAGGTCGTTTTTCACGGTCTTCTACAACTCGTAGTATTACAAATCTCCTTATTTTGCTAAACAATTGGTTGGAAGCCTTCATTGAATGTGCTTTATATGTAATATTTGTTTGTTAACAGGTTTGGGGAGTGAAGGAAGGTCCTTATGAATTCAAGTCTGCACCTGCCTCTAGTTTCAATGGTATGTTTTCACCACTAAATTTTGCCTCTTCACAACCAATGGAGAAAAGGATAGAGGGATCGTTTGTCTTGCAAGAATGATTCATGGTTATATAAAAATATATGTGGTCATAGTCTGTAAAATTTTAACTCCTTTACATAATCTTGAGTGAAGACCCTTGGCTTTACTCTTGGCTATATTTTGTCTTTTATTTGGGTGCAATTTTCTGGGTCTTTTTGGTCATTAATTTACAGATACAAGATAGATTATGCAGTACATGTAACACTGAAATCTCTGGTACAGGGTTAAACCCAGGGTATAAATGAGCTTAACCAAACTCAAGTTTTAAGTAGTTCAAGCTCAATTCGAAGTTTGAATCTAGAAGTATAGTTCTAGATCAACTTTAATTTTTGAAGTCTAAGCTTGATTCAAGATAACAATCCATAATCAACAGCATATGGTTTATAGGTTTCCTATCTCAAAAACTAGTCAAAATTATGATTTTATAAACCGAAGGTTATCAGTTTTTTTTAATTATTAAAGGGATTAAACTGTAAGGATCTTCACTTTTTAGCAATACCGACATATTCTACAATCCATAATCAACGTTATAGACACGTTGGATCTTACCCCAAAATATATTTGTTTTGAAAAACTATTATTTAAAAATAATTTTGTCCCCCACAGATACGATGAATTATGGTAAAAAAAAATAGTGAAAAGATATTTAGTATACTGTTGGTAGGGTTTTTAAACTTTATATGTAAGGTTAGAGAGTTGACAAGCATCTTATAAGAATATAGTAAAATGCTTAAAAATAAATAATTTTTTAAAAAATAAAACATACTTTGATCGGAAAAAATGAAACATATATCAAATTTTTAAGGTACGAAAAAAAAATATATTGTCAATATACTAAATTTTCACCCTTATCTATTATATAAAACTTTTATTTATAAAAATCAAATGAACGTAGAATATTTAAACCCGAAAAGCTAATAATCATAACATCCCTGCTCATAAAAATTGGATTAATTTGAACTTTGCTAATGATATTTAAGTTAATGGTTTAAATCTGTAAGTCTGAAATCAAAAGCCCGAACTATTTTTGCTATAGTCAATGAACCCAATTTTGCTCTAATCCAGAGCCCATTAAGTTCAACAAAACGGAGCCCAATTTATGTTCCAATTCGGAGTCCCCCAAATTTTCCATTTTTACACAATTTCATTCACTGTGTTCAAAAATCCTAAGAACCATCCTATGTTTTCTATTATAAAAGAGAGTTCAATTTTATAAATAAATAAATAAAACCAGTGAACGTGGCACGTTTAAAATAAGTCACATCAACTTAATCAATATAATTAGTAAAAAAAAGTTTTTAAACTAAAAATACATATTTTAAAGTTGTTGATGGAGATTATCACTAGTGTTCCATGAGGCCTGGAGAAGGATGATGGTTCGGGGACCCAGAGAAGGGGATGATATCTACTCTTGGTTTTGTCACGTCTAGCTAATCGGTTATACTTGTCGTTTCATCCATTCGTATCTACAAGTTGTGAATGGCTAAACCTGTAAAAAAAAAATATGTATAATATAAGGACCATCTATAGAATTTCACCATTTTTCATTTTTCTTTGGTGGGTAACATTTAGTGGAAGACTTTGCGTTAAAGCAGAATGGATTATAATCACTAAATGTCTGTTGACAAACTTTAGAAACGCGTTGGCGTCTATTGACTAGACCCAATAATTTTGTTTCACAACAGGTTTTAACTCTATTTCAATGGTTCTAGAAATATTTGACTTTGCACCCAGATCTCAATTTCACAGTTTTATAATAAATAAATAATGGATTTTCTCAAATTTCTTTTTTGATATTTATTTAAAGGAAATTTATCCTTTCATGTAAAAAAAAAATTAGAATAATTGGTGGTATGACCCATTGGGTATTTTGATGTAGAAATGCAGAGATATATAGTTTTGGATTTTGCAATATGTAGGAGAATGAAGGTAACTCAGCGCCTTGCAAATGGATATCAAAGTCAACTAATTAATTTCGAAATACCCAAAAAGGAAGAGGGAATATGTGGCGACAGCCGCAAAGTTTGACACCTATTCTATAATACTCCATAATTCAGCATAGGAATTTATCAAAAAATATTTTTTTTATATAATATCTAAAATTATTCATTCTCTCTCCCAACCATTAAATAAGAGGATAAATATATTTCAGCACACTCGAACTAGAGTTGTTCATGGGCCGGGCTGCTCGAAAAATGAGAGCGTGTGGACAAAAACACAGGCTTGAAAAATGAAATTAGGGAAAAAAATAAGACCCGTTTAAAAAATAAGTTGGGCATCAAGTAAGCTTTTTGGCCCTAGTCTAGTTCAGCTTAGCCTGATTTTTCAATAAAAAATCCTTGGTATTTTTGCTGTTGTTTTCTCACTTTTTGCCACTATTTTGCTACCATTTCATTGTTATATTGCTACTATTTTGTTGCTAATGTTTGGATATTGTACAACACTTGTTTTATTAGTAATTTTGCTACTATTTTAGAGACATTTACTTGTTAAGTTGCACTTATTTTAATATTGTTTAAATATAAAGATTTTTTTTAAAATTTATTTTTAATTTGTTGAGAAATATTTATTTTAATATTTTTAGTGTATTTGATTATTATATTTTTAAAAAAATTTATATAGAAAATAAAATTTTAAAAAATTAAAAAGAAGTCATGCCGGAGCTTTAGCATTTTATATGAGCCAGGTCTAGGTAAAAATCTAGACACATTTTTTAGTTGGGCCTAAATTTTTGTTAGGGCCCAACCTTGGACAACCCTAGCTCAAACCGACAACCTCATCTTACATTAACAACAATATCAATACCAACCGAACGAAGACTCAATTTTCATTTTATATAATTCTTTAGTTGATTGGAGCCTTGAATTAAATCTACTTTTTTACTAAAAGAATATAGAAGTACTTTTTACTAAGAGATCAATCATGCGTGTTTTAGTCATTTTCAAGTTTTCAAATGAATTAAACTCTTTTTAGTCATTTTCAAGGGGCTTTTTTGTCTTGACATTGTATAGGAATTATTTTGTTTTAGTCACTGAATTTTGTTTTTATTCGTATCATTGGTAAAAAAAAAGCAATATGAGGTTATAAATATTGATTATATATATTAGGTTAATAATCATGCAATCTTTCAAAAAGTCTTCTTGAAGGACTTAATGATTAATTTTTAAAATAAAAAAATACAAGTTGCATTAAAATTCTCAAAAAAAGAAGAAAAAAAAGGTATGTAACTATATTAATATTATATTGGATAGAAATATTATTATTTCATTTATTCAATTAACCATTAGTTTATTTATTTATTATTCTCAATCCCTTTTTACAAGTAGTTTTGTTTTTTAGTTAGTATACCATTTTATAATATGTGATTTTATTTAATATATAGTTAATTGTTTGTGTCAAGATATTCATATATTTATATTATGTTTTTTTTTTCATTTCATGTTTATTTATTTTCTCCTATCTCATTTCAGCACATATTTTTGTATTAGCTTGTTAATTTAATTTAATTTTATAAATTCATTCACTTAAAATATTAAAATTCTTAAAAATATTCAGATGATTTTTTATAATAATTAAACTTAAAAGAAAGATTAGCGCTTAACAGGGCCGAATCTAGGGGGCTAGCAGGAGCCTGGTCCCCTAAAGTAGAAATTTTTTTATTTTCGCCCTTTAAAATGATAACATTTTGATTTAATTCTTTAAAAATATATTTTTTTTATTATCATAAAAATTACAATTTAATTTTGGCCTCCATAAAAAATTTTCTGACTTCACCCCTGGTACTTAACAAAATTTCCTTTTGAATAATATTATATTTATAGGACATCACAATCCGAGTAAAAAGTTATATAGTAAATATATTTATTAAAATTTTAAATATAAGTCAATGGTAAAATTATTTATTTACCATGCATGATATTCTAGGTTCAAATCTCATTATGATCAAATTTTATTGATTTATTATGTAAAAAGACAAAAACAACATATAAAAATATAGTTTAATTTGTATATGAGAGGGTATTTTAGTAATTTTATAATTAAGTTAGTATTCTATTAACTCGAGCCACCAACTTAATAAGACACTTAACTTAAAATAAGTATAGACATTTAAAGAAATTGAAGTCTAAATAAACTTATGAGTAATGAAATATAGAACTACTTGATTATTATTTTTATATTAATTTTAAATATATTTTAAAACTCAAATCCACTTACTCACTCTTTTTATAGTATGGTATTTAACCTTATCAAAATTTTTTTAAACAATAGGTTTACATATTCACTTATGAATCTATTTGAGAATTGTACCTAATTAAAACAATTACCCTAAATTAAATTTGTATAATTAACACAATTTTTAATGAATAGTTATTATTTAATCTAATTAAATTAAAATTTTATTATTAAATAAATAAAAAGCAAGGCCCCAGCATTACCGGGGTGATCAATATTGCTTGTTTTTCTTTAAAAATTCTTAACATACAATTAAATTTTACATTAAAAACAAAAATACTTTAAGGTTTCCAATACTTAAATAGAAATTTTTTATTTAGATTTTTTATATTTATAAAATATTAAATAAATAATGATAAATTTGTATTTTTGCCCTAAAAATGATAAAAATTTGATTTAATCTTTTAAAAATTATAAATATATAGATTATTAAAATCATGAATTCCATTTTTACTATTATAAAAATATACAACTTAATTACGGCCAAAAAAAATTTCTTACTCCGTCACTATATTTAATTACCCTAAAAACACTCATTACCAAAATTCTAAGTATAATTTATTTAATTCTAAGTTTGGCTCACTCATTGAAAATGAATCAGTCAAAATATGAAAAATATTTTTTTGTTAAATTTCAGGAAAATATTTTAATTAGCTAATGGCTAATAGCAATTGTAATGGGTCAAAGTTTCTTGGCAGAATTCGGCTAGAAAGCGTGTCGGCCCATATGAAAGCCCGCCGTATTAATAGCAGTTACGGCCGCATTCGGTGGACCACCCTCTTTAATTTGCATTTCATAATTATATTTTGACCATTTCTATTATTTCTCTTTCTATCATTATACTATAATTTGTACGTGATTGCTTCCTTCTCCGTTTATATATATTAGGCAATCATAATATCTAAAATATATTTCTCTATATTATGTTTTATGTTTTACAATTTTTTTAAAAAGATTTTTCATGTTTTTTAAGAAGAATTATAAATTAAGCATTTAACTCCTTTACTTCATAAGCTTAGTTTAGTATTACTTCTCAAAAGTGTTTTAAAAAAAAAATAGGGAGAAATTAAAATTTTCAACTTCTGAAAAAAAAAAGTTTTTTTGGGCTAATTTTTTGTTTGGGAAAAGCATATTTTCTCTCAAAATGCAACTTGTTTAAGAATATTTTTATGTTTTTTTTTTGCAAAAATACTTTTTAAAAACAATACTACATTGACTCTTAATCAAATTCTCAAACTGTATTGTTGGATATATTTATTAATTAGGAGTTGGCAACTTGACATACAAGCAGAGGCGAATCTAAGCGGGCTGGCAGCGGCCCTGATTGCCACTAAAATGAAAAATTGTTATTTAGGCCCTTTAAATTTTTTTAAAATTTTAAATTAGTAAAAATAATATTATACTTTGGCACTCAAGAAATTATAAAAAATTAATTTAATACTTTAAAAATTATAAAGATATAGATTATTAAAAATTAAAATTTTGTTCGGCCCTAAAAAAATTTTTTGACTTCACCCTTGCATACAAGTATCATATAATCAATTTTTTTCTCTTTTATGGATATAAAGGAATACAAGAAAGTAAGATTTAAGGGTTACTTGATCTACTTTCAAATTTGTAAATACTGTTATTCGAATTTAACACTCATCGGTATCACATCTTAATTAAAAAATATTGTATTGCATGAACTAACAAACCTAAAATATTGATTCTAACCCACAGGAATTTAACCCCACAGATTTCTTGCATGCTAAGAAACTAAAGCTAATGCACTCTTTCGACCATAGTATCTTGAGGATATTATTCTTTCCAACTATCTCCACTTTATTATTCTTTTCCAAGTTCTAAGAATCTATATTATTTCCTTTTCTTTCAAAGAGAGCTTGTTATAAGATGCAGGAACTCTTCTATAATTGGAAACACCTGAAAATTTCATCAAAACCAACTGAAATTGATAGCTGAAAACTTGAAAAAAAAAAAACCAAGAGTTGATAATTATGGGGTTTTAAACAAAAAAGCATTAACGAAAATAAATGAAAGCAAAAGAGAAATCCAGAAAAGATAATTGTGGACAGTTTAATTTGTTTCCCAAATTATAAAGTAAACCTGAAACCGACTAAACTATTTTCTTGAATAGTAATAATCGTAACATTGTCTCTTATTCTTCGGAGGATCCGAACTCGGTGATGAACCACCAATATTCTTCTGCAAAAACCCACCCAAGTCCTCTTGTTGTAGCTTAGATGTTAATGTTGTGGAAGATGAAGATGAAGATAGAGTTGTGAGATACTGTGAAGTAAAAGCTGGACGGCTGACAGCTTCTCCACCATTGCTTCCGCCGCTAAGAAGCTGATCATCAGATATATTGGGAAACGTTGGTTGAGAATGTGGTGGTGGAAGCGGCGGCGGCACCCGTTCCACTACATGGCTAATTGTGAGATAACCTGATCCCGAACTTCGTTGAACTCTTTCAGGGAAGTTAAGCTTTGCTTTGCTTCCTTTAAACCTAAGAGCAGCTTCATCATAAGCTAAGGCAGCGGCTTCAGCTGTGGCAAAGGTTCCAAGCCAAACGCGAGCAGCCTTATTTGGGTCTCTTATTTCAGCCGCCCATTTGCCCCATGGCCTTTGCCTAACTCCTCTATAATGTATGCTCCTCGCGTTCCCTTAAACAAAATCTTACTATTATTTTAATTAAGGATTAAACTAACAAAGTAATCAGACGATAATTTTTTACATGTACTTTTTCCTTTTTCTTTTTTTGTTTGCTTGCGTTTTGTAAAATGTTAAAAAGAATCAAAGAATAACTTCACATTCACGCATTTTACATATAAACCCAAAAAAAAAAAAAATGATATATGCTAAGTTATGACATGAATAACGACTGTAATATGAAACCTTCCACCAACCATAGCCGCAAAGGAAGAAAGGAAGAGCACAAAAAAAGACATTAAGGATAGATCTCAAAACCACACATAAACTTTGACCTAATTTATAACTTGTTATATGAACTTTGATTTTTGTTGAAATGTATACACAAAAATTTGATTGTGATTCAACTATACATATTTAAAGAAATAAATACATTATTTTCTTTTTATATTAAACAAGCATAATTATTTGTTTATACAGTATATATACTTAAAATGATATTATATCTATGACTATTTTAATAATTTGTAAAAATCAAATCAATTTTTTATATATAAAATTACTCAAATTTGTAGTTCATGCATTTCACATTTTATCAAAGTTGATGTATAAATTTGAAATTTATTCCGGTATAGAAACATAAAGACAAAAACTTTAACTACAGAAATTTAGCTTTAATTGGTATGGGAGCAAATTAACTAACTACAGAAATTTAGCTTTAATTGGTATGGGAGCAAATTAACTTTCATACTTTCTTAAAAACACAAACAAAAAAAATCAAGAAATATATAAATATAGCCTTAGATAACCTGCAATCATTTGAAATCTTTCTCAATCATTAGTGTTTTTTTTTTATTTAATTTTGCAGAAAAATATAAGCAATTAGGGTTTGTGAAGGTTACTTAATAGTAAATCAAATTAAGGAAATTATAAGAAAGATATCCAAATGGTAAAAAGCAAAATAACCCAAAAATAAATTGTGTACCTTGAGGTTGATGTTGAGATTGGTATTGGTATTGGTATTGATTATGGTGATGAAGTTGAACAAGTAGTGGATTATTATTATCGTTATCGTTTCCAATAACGTGAGTTAGGGCTTGAACCATGGCGTTGGTCTCTTGTTGAGACCTAGCCGTGTAGAACTGATGGGGTGCTTCCTCTTTCTCTTCCGATTCATGATCGGACGGCGGCAATGGCCTCTTCCCTTGTCTTAGATCCACCTTATGAATCTTTCACGATTCTCCCTCTGCTTTACCTGTTAATATCTCTCCCTCTCTCTCTCTCTCTCTCTCTCTCTCTGTGTATATATATATCATGCAAAATCGAAACAGCAGAAAAGCAATGATTATATATATATGTAGTTTTTCTCGGCATAACTCAAAGCAATAAACATGGAAATGATTTGAAAAAATTGATTAAATCAATAAGAAAATAAAGGGGAAAGAAGGAACAAATATTTACAGACAAAAGATTAACACAAGGAGATGCCAAGAGCGGGGAAAGGTTCTGCTTAAGACTGAGTGTGAACAAAGGGATGAAGATAGCTGAAAATGCTGAAAGCCTATCTACACACATATAGTATATATATTTTCTCTCTCAAGAAAAATATAATAAAAATACATTTAGAAGGAATATGGAGAAATGGATGTTTAGATTTAAATATTCTTTGTCTAAGTTTTTTTTAAAAAAATATATATATATTTTTAATTAATTTTTGTCTGCCACATGTTATATTAAGAGATTGCTATGTGTCACCATCAGATTGACCATTAATGTCATGAAAGCGCAAACTAAAAATGTTAGTATATAAGTTAAGGTAGTCACTACCGTATCAATGGACGCACTGTTTTTCTATTGAAACCGGTATGTATCGATACTGGTCGATTTTAATGTAACGTTTTGAATTTATTTTTAAAAAATATTTAAATATATTAAATAAATTAGATTAAATATTTTCAAATATAAAATTTTTAATTGATTATATAAAATTCTCATTAATAAATTTCACAGATAAAATTTTATCATTTAACAAATCTAAAAAAAACAAGGAAAAAAAACATTCCCTCGTTAAACTAAAAAGGATCATCCACAACATTATTTAAAAAATTTACAATAAGATCCTCTCATATTAAATATATAAAATAAAAGTTTAATTAAAACATACACATAAAGTTATGTTCGTGAAGCTTTTAAGAATTTTATGTTTTTTTCCCTTTAATTTGTTTAATTTATTTATTAATTTTCGCACTTAAATTTTAAATAGGTTCCTTTACCTTGGTTGATAAAAAAATTTTGAAGTTGGTAAAAAAAATAATTTTATCTATTTTTAATATTATTTATGCATTAACCTGTGTAATCGGAATTGGCCGAAATGAGCCGATGCAATTGGTACAGATTAAAATTTATATTGGTGCATAAAATAAAATTGATAGTTTCGATTTATTATCGGAATGGTGCCCACCGACCGGTGCAACCAGAACCTGTGCGGAACCAGCGATATTGGCTGAGATACTAATTTAGGTAATGAAATACAAATTCGAGCACTAAATAGATAAAATAAATTAAGACACCAACTAAATATTTTTAACAAAATTTAGTGACAAGTTACATATTAACCTCGCTTATAATTACATTTGTTCTTTTAATTTTTAAGTTGAAAAAGTATATTATATTAGATATTTTATTGAAATAAAATCTTAAAAAGATTTTGATAAAATAAATTGTTATATATAATAGGAACCACATCTTATTAGTTTTTTTCTTACTTTCGCAACTAATTATAAAACTTACTTTGAAAACTATATTTTGGAAAATTATAAAATATATATAGGGGGGCTTTTTTTAAAAAAAATAAAAGAATTTAATATCTTGAATTTTAAAAGTTATTTCAAGGAATTAACTTTAATTCTTTTCTATCAGTTTCACAACTCAACAGGCCCAAAATGTTTATTAAATTGTAGATAGATATATAGTATAGAAAGTCAAGTAGAAATTAATGTACAAGATATTCATTCAGTGCTTTACTTAAGCCTACATTTTATTTCTGTATTTATGAGGTGATGAATTTGTACTAAAATCTAAAACTCCATTTGATTAAAAAATCCAAATATTATTATATTTTAAGTTTATTGAATCGAATTATTCGGATTTTATCGAATAAGTAATTCGATTTTTCGAGTTTTGAGTCGAGTTGAATTTTACAATTCAAATAATAAATACTCATTGGATCCCTGGTAGTTTCAAAATGTGCAAATTGGTACATCTAAAAATCACAATAAATTCAAAATAGTCTTAAAATTTTCAATATATTTATTATTATTTCTAAAAATTATAAATCTATATTCAAAAAATTAAAGATTATACAAAAATTATTTAAAAATCTTCGAAAATATATAAAATATCCAAATGTGTTTTTTTTAATCCAAAATAAAAATTTTGAGGCCTTAAACAAGTCAAATATCAAATCAAATTTATCATATTAATTATCTTGTTTTTCTTATTTTATTTTAAAAGATATTTTAAATATATATTATATTTATGTTCTTCAACTTTTTAGTCATATTATCAACAAAATTTTAATATAACTAACTTTTTTTTAAATACTTGATTAAGTTTATTTGATTTGACTCAACTCAAATAACTCGAAATTTTCAAGAAAAATTAAAACCTATTTTTTTGTGCTTAAATTTAGGAGATAAATTTTTTATTTTTTTTATAACGGAGTTAGTGTTAGGGTTTCAAATTTTTTAATTTTTTGGGTTGGAATCGAAGGAAATCTCTAACACGACAGAGGTTATTAATGTCCAATCAATTCAAATTAATTAAAATAATTTCAGTTGATTTAATAAATATTAAGTTATCATTTTCATCTGATATCTATGCTAATATGGTCGGTGATTATACAAAAAGAGAAATTTTGAAACAATCAAGAGTCATCACGTGTCATTATTGTTTATATTTACTTAAATTACATTAATTAATAGATAAATTGAGAAATTAAATTTATTTATATTAAATCTTTATATAAAAAAATTAAATTTTATAATAATTATTTTATCTCTAATTAATTTAAATTAATATTATATAAATAACAAATATAATAATTTATTTATGGTATATCACTTTCTAACTTTATTACCTCTACTGTTCAAATCTACCTATTTCGCTAAATAATTTCTCATATGATATATATATGTGTGTGAAAAAAACACCTATTCCCTTCTATTTATTTATTTATTTATTTTTCACTTGTTTTTTTTTTCCTTTTTTTCCATTCTTTTTTTTTTTTCCTTCTTTCATGTTTTTTCTTTCCTTCTTCCCTACAACCATAGTCAACTCATGTCCCTCCATCATCAACAAACCTACAAAACTTGAAAAGCATCACAATCAGAGAACCAAGAAAGGTGGGAAAAGCAAGAAGAAAAATAAGAAAGAAAGGCCCATCAAGTTTTGACTAATGAGTGATTGGAGAGGTTCGAAATATTCATTGGAGAGTCCTAACGGCAATGATCCAATGATGAATGTGACATATCAGAGTTGTAATATCAAAAGATTTAGGCTTTAATTTCGTGGAGCTTTGGGAATCTAACCATCAAAAATAATAAGGGGAAGCAGAGGGAGAAAAACATTCTTCTGCTCTTTTTAAGCTGGCTAGAGAAAGTTGATCGGCAATGGAGGGACATGCGACGACTAGGGGCATGGGGAAGAAGAAGAAGAAGAGAGGAGAAAACAAAAACAACAAAAAAACATAAATAAATGAAGGAAGAAAGAAAAAAAAAATAAAAGGGAAAAAGATATTGTTCCAACTTTGTAAAAAATATATATATAAAATATTTAAAATGTTCCTTAAATTCACAGTATCTTTTTTTATAAATATTGTTCGTAATTTCAATTTCTTATAAACATTGTTCCCTAATATTTAAATAAAAATTGTTTCTAATTTTTATTTTCTTTCAATACGATTTAAATATTGTTCCAACTTATTGTATTTTTATACAATTTTTATGATTTTGTATATTTTTCACATATATTTTTTTATATTTTATATTTTATATTTTATACATATTTTAGATTTATTTAAATTACATATTTATTTTTTATTTATAAGAGATGGTTTGTCTTAAATTTAGAACGTCACATCATTTCATCTTAATATTGTTAAAAGAAAGGGGTTAATTGTATCATAAAATACAAATTTAAGTGCTAATTTAGAAAGAAAAAAAAGGATAAAACATAAACATGCCTTGATTGAGAAATTTTCTTATTTGTTTATAGAAATCAATTTTCTTTTTTTTTTAAACCCTAAGTTTGGATAGAATTTATTAAAAGAAAGGAAATGAAGTTTAAAGAAAGTAAATGATATATTAGGAAAAGAAAAGAAAAAGGAAAGGAAGTGATTTATTTTAAATTAAAATTTCAATTTTAATATTTTACATAATAACATATAAAATTAAAATTAAATTAATCTAAAAATATAAAAAAAGACCCAATATTTTCTATAAACCATAATATATAAAATATTTTTATTTAAAACAATAATGAAATGATTGTTATTGTCTTGAAAAAAAATTAAAAAGATACCAAAAGAAATTAAAAAAAGTTATTCCATCTTTTTCCATCTTGATAATATTATAATAAGATAGTCTTACATTTTATTGAATACAAATTTGAAAAATAGAGTTAATAATAAAATATTTGAAGGACAAAACTAATTTTTATTAAATATTAAAAAAATTAACATTTCTTTTCCTCTCACTTTTCTTCTATTTGAGTATTAAAACACGAAATAAAAAAATTAAAAAAAAAAGGTGAGGGATTGTAAACACCCTTTTAATATTTTCTCGATAAAATATATAATTGTATAACAAAAACGTGATAGACCCTTAATTTGGATTATCTTTATAAAATGTTGATCTATTTCAAGGCGGACTGGGGAAGACGATGGGTTTTCAGCTGCTTCCGTTCTCTATTTTTCTTTTTCTTTTTTCTTTTTTCTTTTTTGGCTCTTGTTTGCTTTTGCTAACTGTTGGTTTCTTTTATTTCGTGGGATGTGGTACTGTATTAATGGGCGGAGCACCCTAAGTGTGTTTGTTTTGACTTCTTCGATAAATGCATGTCACTACATATTCAAAAAAAAACATTATAAAAATATATTTTATAAAATATTAAAAACTAATATGGTTTACCCCGCTTTGCATTGAGTTAGTTATTTGTTTCTATTAAATTATAGACTAAAATTTGAAAAAATAATGTAACACTCTTGACCCGACTTAAGAGTTTCAGCTAAGTTAAAGGCATTACATTTGATCACCAAAATGATCGTGTAAAGCCATTCTTTTGTTTGAGTTGGATTGTTTGAAAATCATTATTTTATTTTTAGGAAAAACATTCATTAATCAAACCAACTTTACTTAGCAATTCAATTAAAACATTATTAATGAGAAATTTTGAGAAAAATGGTTAAGTTCTAAAAAATTTATTAAACGTTTAAGTATTTTGCAAAGCAACGAAAAACAATAATAAGGATAATAATTTTCTAAACCAATTAGCATGTAATTATTAGAGTATTAAATAAGTATCATGCTTAAAATTAAAAAGCTAAACAATCCCAACCTAAGATATAAAAGCAAGAAATAATTAATAATTACAACCCAAAAATAATTTAGGAAAACTTTAATGGAAACTTTAAAATAATAATAAAAAATGAGCTACTAGTCTGAGTGTTCATTCGATGCCATTTCATATCCTAGTTTTTGTGTTACCTGAGAGGTAAGAAAAGGGGGAGTGAGCTTATAACATCTCAGTGTGAGTCTAATTTTTAAATCACTACATATAATTGTGCAACAGTAAAACATTAAATTTATAGCATCTGAGCAAATTAAGCATAATGAAAGGAACATTCAGTAACCAGTGTATGTACAAATTATGTTCATGATGCAATGCAATTATGAATTTTAAATTCTCACCCATCCATCCTATTCGCCCTCAAGCATCGCTCGACACACCAAAACACATGTCAATAATTGACCATGCAATTATGTTCATATCAATTTCACATATGCAATTACTTTATGCAATAATTTCACATATACAATTTTTTCATGCGAATTAACATTGGGATATTAACATGCTTAGTTCGGTTAAGACATACATAATAGGTTCATATGTAGGGTTCGCACATATAGGGTTCACATAATATATACTAAGAGATCGAATACTAAATCATACGAGGGTTTGCATATAGGTTAGCATTTAGAGTTCGCACATATAACGTTCGCGCATATAGCTTTTGCACATGGGGGTTCACATATAGTTCGCAAATATGTGGGGTTCGCATACATATGGCTCGCATATACGGGGATTCACATACATAAGGGTTCGCATATATGAGGGTCCACATATATGTGGGGTTCACATACATGAAGCTTCGCATATATGGGGGTTCACATATATGTGGGGTTTGCATACATAGGGTTCACGTATATGGGGGTTTACATATATGTGGGGTTCGCATGGGGTTTCACATATGTGGGTTCACATGTATATTCCTCCTATGGGTTTGCAGGTTAGGGTTCGCATAACAAATTACCATAATTTCTATTACTTCAGTTGATACACAATGATTTAAGTTTAGATCCCACACTTGATTTGAAGACATAAAAACCTTAATCGGATGAGAGGTTCGACAATCTACTAGGAGGATAGGGACGATTTTGAAAACCTTGAAATCTTTTGATTGAAAATTGACTTAGCAATGGAGAAGAGAAGAATGAACTTTGGGAGTTTTTCTTGAAAAATTCTCCATATAAAAAATCTAAGTTTTAAAAAGATTTTCTATTTATAAAATTATTTTCCCTATTTGAAATAGGTTTTATGATTTCATTTAGGATTAGGATTGATTTAAATTAAGGATTAAATGAAAATAAACAATTTTGGGATGGTCTTTTTTGAAAATTCGACACTTTTATGAGGTAAACTTAAGAAAATAAAATATTTTGACTAAAAGGTGCACGGGTTTTAAACTTGGGACCTATGGGTAAGTTAAGACTTTACTACTGAATCAACAAACTTATTCTTGTTAATTCCTTAACAAATTTTTTTTAAGGCATTCTAAATTCTCTTACCCTATGCTTTAAAGAAATAAAAATCTGAATTTAATTCCTATTTCTTCTAGGCCTAATTTTGGGATGTGACAATTAAAATATATTTTAAGCAAGATTTTCAGAATTGAATCGGTTATCGAATTGATCATACCACTATTTCGTATGGTTTAATTGAATAAATCATTAAAAAGAATTTTTTTAAAAAAAATTAAAAACCAGTTCAATCTTGTTTTTAGCTTGATTTAACCTGTTCGTACTAATTTTTAGGTCAATTGGTTTGATACCTCTTTTCGAACCAGATTGATACTCTGACCGGTTCAGTCTGGTTCAAGCAACCATGACTCTAAGTCTCTACAGTTCATAAATTTGAAATTTAGTCCTCCTACTTTTATTTTCAAGAATTTAATCCCTCAACTTTTTGGATTTATAAATCTACTTTCAAATTATATATAACCACGAAATATTTTAATTGAAAAGTTAACGATATTAACTATTTGAACTAATTAATTATATTATAAAAATATTAAACTAATTAATAACATTATAAAAATATAGAAGCCAAATTATGTTAGAAATGAAAGTATGATGATTATATCTCAAAGTTAAGCATATTAAAAAGATCAACATTGAAAATTAACCATTTTTATAAATTAAAAAAAAAAAAGAAGAAGAAAAAAGCATAGTAGGTGTGTGCCATGTACGAGCAGGACAAAGAACCTTTGAATCTTATTTTAATATATAGGTATAGACATCACCGGTTTGAACCTTACTTTAATATATAGGTATAAATATCACCGGTCAAGTAAAACTTAATGGGTTGAAAATGTCAACAAAATATTTATTTAAAAATTTTATGATGATTATAAAGGAATGGATGTTAAAGTCCTTTTAATATTCTAAAACATGTTTTTCGTTTAAAAAAAAGTAAATAAAAAAAAAACCCTAAAAACAACATTTAGAAAAAAAAGGTGATTCGTACAAATTCTGGTCCTCAAGCTTGTTTGTTTGGGGTTTTTTTCCACAAGGGGTTGACTAGGTGTTGACTTGAAAAGCCGAAAATAGAGGATGTGTGGAATTTGTATAATTCTATATTCAGCCCAACTTTAATAGACAACTTAGGCCCACTCCTTCGTCAAAGTCTCCTCTTCATAGTTCAAATACGTTTGGGAGGTGGAAGCAATATAGTCTTTGGTCTAGTATTAGAATTTCTAATGACTTGTATGTTGAATATTTTGTGAATGTCGATTTAATTGCTTTCCCTTTCTACCCTAGTAAAAAAAAAAAAAGAAGGTTTAAATAGGGTAAATTATTTTTTAGAGCTTGAACTTGACAATTATTTCTCACACGAGGTATTAATTTTTTGGTCTAAATTAGTTCCTAATATTTCTTTGGAAACCCTAAAGTGTAGACCCGATGTGAGAATAATTTTTAAGTTCAAACCCGAATATGAGAACAATTGTCAAGTTGAATGATTAACTTGGGCAAAAAAGGTTCAATTTTTAATATGTGAATAATTACCTAATTTAGGCCCCAATATGGTAACAATTATCAAGTTCAGTGACTAATTTAGACAAAACAAAAGTTCAAACCCCAATGTTAAAGTTATTACCAAATTTATGCCCCAATAGTTATTTAGAAGGGATTAAATTAGTAGTGAGATTAATGTCAATTAAAATTTTGAGTAAAATTTTTTTGCTTCACTTTTGATTCAATCCATAAAATATTTTTTACATGTTGCACTATTCTCAAATTATAACTCTCATTTTAAATTGGCCCCTGAATTTTAGGTGTTTAAACTATATCTCCAAGTTATAAATGTTATATCAATCATGTCTTTTTATTGTTGAAACTGTTAATTTAACCATTAAATAACATGTAAAACTTTATGTGACATAATTTGAAATAAAAATTTAAAATATATAAAATATTAAAATATAACTTTTAAATTTAAAAACTAAAATTAAAGTAAAACCAAAAAAAAAAAAAAGAGTAAATGATAATTTCTAGAAAAGCTTCAAAAACCTTATAATAAAGATTTTTACAGAAAGAAAATAATTTAAAGCGTCAAAACTAATCAGCACGAATAAAAATTTGAGTACAGAGTAATCTGCAGCAAATCTAGAAATAATGTAGTGATATAGGCTTTCCAAAATCCAACTCCCTTTCATTTGAGGAATTTGTTTTTATTTTCAGAAAGTAATTTCAATTATTTATATTTTTGAAAACAGGAAACCATATATGTTAAATAAAATTAAAATTTTATTTTTCGAAAATAAAAATATTAAAACAAGTTTGGTACCTATTTTTCATAATAGAAATATGAGAAATATTAAAATTAAAGATGTAATATTAAAAAGTGTTTAATTAAAGATCATTTCACTGCTTAAATTTAAATTAAAGATCCATCGTTTTTAACATTTCTAATTATATAAAAGTCTCTAATGAAAATAACTTATTTTTCTCTAAATTTCACGTATTTTTATTTTTTCAAAAAAAAACCGAAAATAAAAAAATCTCTATTTGAAACTTAAAATTCATTTAAAATCTAAACCCCGAATGAAAATCTCATATTTTTCTTCAACCTGGATTTCAAGTATAATATCGGTCCACTATGCTCTGCCGATGCTTGGTGTTGCACATCAACGTAGCTATTAATTTTTTCCTAGCTCTGGACAAACACCGTAAGCTCGAGTGACTGCTAATAACAACATTACCATCCATACTACACAACTGCCACCATTCAACCAGGAGAAACTGTAGCTACTAATTTGAGTTTGAACATTGTTCCAAAAGCAGCCAATCATTATTAAAAGGAAAAAAATGGGTGTAGTCACAAACAATACCAAACAATTTCCCATTGGTTTTGCCCCCTCTTTCATTGGTTGCAGTCATTGTAAATCCGTCTCTATACAACCCATTGTGGACGATGGATATGACAAACAGTTTGCCGACAGCCCTGTGAATTTTGGTCGACTGATTAATCTTCAATCTATCGTCATAATGCCAATACATTCTGTTGGCTCTTTCAAGGCAAGTTTAAACATTGCTATGCCACCGTAGCATTTACAACTTATAAGAGGCAAACTCGAACAATAATTTTGATATGTACATTCTGTATAAAAATCTAACTGCATGGTTTAATCTCTCTACTTCGCATGTAGGCTAAAAATTGTGATGGTAACTCTGCTAGAAGTTCTTGAACAACAGAAGGCCCGTCTGCAAAATGAAAATCAATTGTTATATAATCCCAAATGCGAAACATTTCCGAAATATTGGAGTGAGTAGATGACTTACTTTGTACATCTCTAAATGGAACAAATTGAACGATATCGCGGGAAGCAACACGTCCGGTTGAACTTTCTAGTCTTTCCCCCTTGTCTGCATCCAAAATCTGTAAACGAGACCTGGTTAGCATTCTCCCTCTAATGGATATAAATGGGGGGATATAAAATAACAAGTACCTCCATTTCTTTGAAGTCGGCTCCTCCAACACCAACTATGAGAATTGACAATGGGAGATCCGATGCTTTTACAAGGGCGTCTTTGGTTTCTTGGAGATCAGTTATTACCCCATCCTAGAGCAATATTAACAACCATCAGAAGCACTGGCAAAATTAGCAACCTTTTCCCAGTCAAGAATACAAGATCACATGCCCAAATGTTTATATGAACTTCGTCCAGCTACTAGGGAAAGCCATCCCTTTTTTTTCTATATCTTACCGTGATTATCAACAAAACAAAGTATTTTTTAGCATCATTGGCCAGGGATTGGCTGGCAATCATAGCAGCTCTGTTAATCACATGCCCAAACAGTGTTGGCCCTGCAAGAGACACATTAAAAAGGGCACTGGTGTAGGCCATCATAATTCCTCGAATTCCTTCAACCTGGAGACAACGGTACTTTGTAAATATTGAGGAACAGAAAGCACAACGGATGAGTGTACAAGATACAGAAAATAGATTGATGCTAGCAACAGCTTACCTCACAGTAGTTACTGCTTCCATTCAAGTTGAAACAGTGAGAAACTGGACCATCAATGGGCCGTGCTCCGAATCCCCAAGCTGGAAAGCGCTTGTCTGCATCATAAAACTGCAATACCTCTCCGACTTCATAGATTGCCTGGTTTAAAGATGTGCAACATTTTCTTAGGTACATGAAGAAAAGAAAGAAAAGGGAACTAGTGAAGGGATCCATTTCTTACTTTCTGGTATGCATTCAGCCGTCCTGATGGATCAATGTAATGCAAGGAATCAGGGAGCCGGGGATTTCCGTTTGAAGCTGATAGACCAGAAATAAGAATTAAAAAAAAAAAAAAAAAAAGTACGAATGTATTATGGTACTTCTGCTGAACTGGGACATGCAGCCTGAAGCTTTCCACATGCAGCCATATCACACTTCAACTAGTTTCAGATTTATAAAAGTAAATCCTAAGGTCTTAAGATGCAGAACTGCAGCATCATTCAAACCTAAGACTTATATACTTACAACATGTTTTAGGTGATTCACCCTAAAAAAATTGTTAAGCTGGGGGGAAATGGAAACAGAGAGAAGCAAGAAGGGATAATAGCAGAAGTGTCCTTAAAAACTATTTGTTTAATTCGCTAAACTATCTTCATCCAAAAAGTTTGCTGTAGTTCAGATTTTATGTTCATATTTAACTTCATTAGAGATGTGGCATTTTCTGTTGTTCAATATAATAGGAAAAGACAGAAAAAGAGACATGCTTAATAGTTGACATAAAGGATTGCAACTGGCAGAATTTTAATGGGTCAAATGTCCATTATAAGAGTAAACAGGAAAGTACCAGTGAAATCAATAGCAACCATAAAGTTAAGTTCAAAACCCGCAGCTAGGTAATCCAGGAAGGTATATTGGACTGTCTCAGAATATTTTTCCACAAAAAGCTTGCTTTTTAAAGCCTACATCATGGTTAGCAAATTAGTAAAATAAAGCTGAAAAGAAAGTTCACCATGCAATTACTTTCAGTTGAAATAGTTAAACCTTGTTCTGGTTATCATGCCCAACTGGAGTTGGCAAAAATAAATTTTCTCCTTCCCTTCCAGTATGAAGCTTTTCCAAATCTGCTAATGACTTCTGGACTTTTCTGATAAACCACCCCCCCCCCAAAAAAAAAAAAAAAAGAAGCTACATCAGCAGGTGTCTAAAAGAAAAGAAACATAAGAAAGTAAGATCTACAATTACCCAATCAGATCATGTTTGCCATTGCTGTTGAAGTTAAAGCACTCTATCACTAATGGACTATCCTGCAAGTTCATTTTGAAAATGACAATTCAGAAAATAAGCAAGAAACAGAAACAGTGGAGGCTAGCTTATAGACAAATGCTTAACATCAATGATGAAACCATCTACACATGTTAAGCAAAAACCTGCAGATTTATATAGCTGTTAAGCAATAACCAATTCCATGGTTAAAGATCTCTGAATTTTGAGCAAGATCAGGATTACAAACAAGAAGAATAAACAGTTTGATGGGAAAAAAATGGTTGTTTCCAATAAGGCATGTCTGGGCACGATCAACCTTGCACTGCTATGTAAGAAATTAAAGAAATAGTAGATCATTGTTAAAAAGTATAAATAAGAACTTGCTATACCTTGCTTCCCACTTGTTGAATATTTAAAAATACCGGCTTCCATGTTGGGTTGAGATCATTCTTTGAGACTTCAGTTTTACAGACAGGAATAGACATACCACTCTCAACGACTTTTGATATTACCAAAAAAGGATCCTGCAAGACAAGTCCAAAAGTAAACCAAAAGGTAACTAATATTCCTGATCAAATAAGAGAGAGAAACTGAAATTAGCAATGCCTACGCTTTTTGAGAAGAGATCCTTAGATTCCAAATTTAAACACTTTAACGTCATCTCTGCTGTAGTCTTTGAGCTAAAACATTCTTCAGCATGCACAGTAAGCTTTCCTCGGTGTTGGGAATGAGTTGATGGGACAGATTCCTCCCTTTGTACAAGATCCAAGGTTAATGACCTGTTTGGTTTGCTTACAATCTGTAAGATGTAAAGATTATTTGATGATTAACTATATTGAAAATTGTAAAGTAAATGAAATTAAGCATAAGCTGCAAAACAGCAAGCGAAGAACATTTTATTTTATTTTAAACCCAAGTGTGTTCAACTAAAGTAAGGCATTCCATCATATTAGGACTTTGTATTCAAATACCCTGGTTAACAGGGACAGGCACTAGATAAGGAAAGACAACTAAGAAGATACTTGTCTATACCTCTGACAATGCACAACTTGCTTCACCTAGAGATTGCTGCTCCTCCAGCTTAAGCATCTGTGAAGGAGTGAAAGTTATCAACCAAAAATTTCATGCTTGTATGCTCTATTAGGAGGGTAACATTAGGAGAAATGTTGTAAATTGGGTTCGTTAACAAAGTCAAATCATATTTCCAAATAAAAGAAATGTAAATAGGTACGGTAAAAAACTACTTCAGAGAAAACAAATCCCAAACAACTAGAACAAATACAATATATATCCATCAAGTTTATCATTTTCTAAACTAAACTCTTTAAGGAGGCAGAGTGAAGAGGAAGGACAAGAAAAGGTAGCATTAATCCAAATATACCTTTACTTCGACATTATGAAACTGAGTGTCAACATCAAAGACACGAAACCTGAGATAATGGAAAATCAAACAAGTCCAATTACAGTGAAACAAATCAAATAATCATTTTGCTGAACCCAAAAATATGATTTGAAGAATAGAACTTACAGCAATATTTGGACAATCTCAAATTGATAAGTAATTGTATACTTTGTTATCCATGTAGGATTCAATGAATTCAGAACTACTTCAGTACGAAATACTTCTGTAAATGCTCCATCTCTTTCTTGAATATAAACCACCACCATCGGATCACTCTAAAGCAAACAAAACTTATGAGATATCAGGCTAAGTTTTCTGCAAACAAAATACAATTCTTGTGACCAAAGAATAAAGCATGAGAGTGAAGTACATAAATATTATTAGTTAATACAAAAACTGCAAATGAAAATGTTATAAGAGGCCAACTAAGCATTCAACCAAAGCTAAGCAGAGACTTACTTTTGATGCATGTTAGATTTACCATTCTTTCCATATCAAGTTGTTACCTAAAGATTCAATCAAGATAATGGCTGTGTCCATAGAGTTAGTGTCATGATTCTTGGATTCATCAAGCTCATATTGCTTGGTCATTTAGGCTATGGGGTTAATGAAGGAGTACTTTAAGTATTTAGCAATATGAGTGCCTTGCACATTTTATCCTTGAAACATAGGATGATCCATAACTTTTAGTCGACACTACTACTCTGACAGCTAACCACACAAGAACACACTACACCCTTCTTCAGTGCATGATGAGCTAGCATCTTTTCATTGGTTGCGTTAAATGCATCATTTAATTCTAAGCTATCTATATGGCATCTAAGTTTAGGTTTAGTGACAGACTTTCTCCATACAATGAGACTTCTTGCCTTCAACTCCCCACTTCCCACTCCTCGAACCTTATTTCCTAATTCCACTTATTCAAAGGCATCATTAAGTCAGCGCACATAGAAAACACCCTTCAAAAATTCTAATACCAGCGATCAACTAATACAACATCATCGTGTTGCCCCTTAAGCTTAGAATTAAGAACTTTTTTTCCAAAAGTATTTACTGACTTTTTTTTTTGACATAATGTTAATTTCAACAACAAGGTCAAATATGGTACAGCAAAATTAAGGCACTAGATTTCTTAACTACATAATTGTTTGTAAAGCTAGCGTCAGTTTTGCAGTTCATTCATATACTTACATACCTTGGAGAACACATCCCGGTCTCTCAAATTCGTAGCAGAAAACGATAACTGCAAAACATTGCGCAGAATCGTCAATGAACAGCAGGGAGTTCGCAAAGAAGATGATGATGAAGAAGAAAAGCTCAAAATTTAGAGAAAATGAATCAGAAACCAGCTTATCTATTCAACACTATCAAAATCAAGAACTCCAAATTTAAATACTAAAATACCCAAAATTTCCTACTCGGTAAATCAATTAGCCAATCATCTACTCGGTAACAAAGTAGATTGGACCTTTTATTCTAAGCAAAAACTAGGCACTCTATTCATTATCACAAAAGTAACTGAAAAAAAAAAAAAAGAAAGAAAAAAGGACCTCGATCTGAGAGAAGATGCCGTGTATGCCATGAGACTTGAAATACCAATCAGCAGCGTCGTTTTGGTTGCTAGTGGAAGTCGACGGGGCGGTGCCACCTATAGCCGTCATCCCGCCGCCAACGTCCGAGCAGCAATTTCCCATCGCTAACTACTCACTAGCTCTGTTTTTTCAACCCGATAAATGATGCCTATGCATGAACCCAAAAAAGAAAAAAAAACAGTGGAAAAAAAGAAGAAGAAAATAATACAAAAGTGAAAAAAGAGAGGGGGGGGGCTGAACTGGGTTTTTTCTTTTTTATAAATTGGAAATTAAAAATTATGGAGACTAAAGTAAACTACTTAGCTTCTTTGAAGTTCTTAGACAATGTCTGGAAATGGGCAAATAGCCCACGTTCTTTCTTTTTCCAAAATAAACAGAAAACGCGTTTTAGGTTAGTTATGCCTGTAGAGTATAGAGGCAACTTTATTTTTATATTTTATGTTTTATACATAAATTATGTAACTATATAATATATTTTTAAATCATTTTATATATTTATGCCGATATATTATTTTTAACTTAAAAGAAAAAAAATTGTGATTTCAAATCACTCAAAAAGTTCAAGGTAGGTCAATATGTGGCAAAGTTTATTGCTCCATAAAAGCAACAACGTGTTTATTAGTCATTACCATGAATTATCACTCAAATTTATGCTAAATTAATTAAATATGTTGGAAAATTAATTTTTTTTAGAGAGTATATGAAAATGCATTCAGTTGGGTAAACTTTTTGCTAACATGTCAGGGAAAGTATTTTTTTATGAAATTTTCAGAAGATCACACACTTTTAAAAACAATTTATCCCTAAAATTAATTTTAAAAAAAAAATCCGACCTATTTAGTGAATTAACAAATTTTTTTAACTACTTTAGCCTAAGATTTAAATATAAAATTATTTATTGCGAATACGAAATGCAATGCGGTAAATAAGTATGAAAATACAGAAGATAAAATAGATTAAAAGAAGAAAATAGTATAAAATTGTTAAAGAATCAACCTCGTAAGCAATGAATGAAGGAGCATAGAAGATATGAGTTTGCTTAAAGAATTGGATTGGAATTTCCTTGATATCAAAGCATCCAAAAGACAACCTCTTTTTTAAAAACAAGGTTCTTGACAGCATATAATAAGTGCATGGACACGCTGTCTTGTGTTTAGCATTTTTTTAAAATTTAATATCTACACAAAGAATAATTATAAAATGACTTATAGATTATATAAAGAAGTAAGGTCTCGTCGATTCAAGTTGATCCCTTCAACGTAAGATATGATTGAATATTTAAAACAGGGTTTATATCATAAATGGGCCTTTCAATTTTATCAATTTTTGTCAATGTAATATTCGTGAAAACACCAGATTTATTTAGAAATTAACCAACATTAAAAAAACCGGATTTATTTTTAAAATATTAAATACTATAATAAAAAAAACATATTCATGTTCTATTTATATAAATTATGCATTTCATGTTTAAAGTAAATTATTTGTTTTAGTTAACAAATTTCAATAGTTAAATATATATTAATATAAACAGTATTTTTTATCGATATAATAGAGATATTTGATCGAGTCAAAAATTAAGTATAATTATATTAATAAATTAATGATTTAATAATTAAAATATTATATAAAACGATTTTAATTTTACACGATTCATCTCAAATATATATATATATATATAAAATTTAGAAGTCAGCATTGTTTGTTAATGGCATGGCATTAATGGTAATGATGCGGACTGCAGGGGGGAAAGGTGGCACAACTGCTCGAGAGTGCTTACGCCACCATTTTTCATCATGTCAATCCCACCAATAAGAGGGCAAATATGTTATGGGGAGAAGTAAAGAGTCTAATTGGAGTTTGAATTTTTAATATGTTAATATTTTATATTGTTTTTTATTTATTTATGTTAGATTTAATTATTGAAATCAAATTTGTAAATATTTTAACGGTTAAAGCAATTAAAATGTATTATAATTCAGATTTTTCATCTCATAAATATTTAATTGTATAAAAAAACCTCATGAATGTTTTAATATTTCGACCTTTAACATGTAAAAACATAATTTGATAATAAAAATGTTTTATTATATCCAGATAACTAATCATTATATATTTTAATTTTTTTCATTAATGTTATATAATTTATTATTAAAGTATTATCTGCATAAAATGTAATTTAAAATTATAAATTGTTAACACTCAAATCAATACAAAATGATTAAACTGTTAAAATAATTAAATTAAAACCCAATTAAAATGTAAATCTTTAAACTTAAATTATGTGGGTTTTTTACGGTGGTGAGTAAGGAACCAATTTTTCGAATTGAAGCACATGCCATATATGAAGGTCTACGCATGGCATGAGAGAAAGGATTCAGTCAAGTAGAACTAGAATGCGATAATGCACTTTTAGTGGAGACTCTACTAGCTGGTGGAGCTAATTTTAGTAAGTTGGTTGAGTTACGTTTAATTAGTTGCCTTCTCAAACAAAATTGGAGAATAAAAATTCACCATATTCAAATGTCCCAAAATACAACTTATAACAGATTGATTGTTATTGTAATCATTTAATAATTATTTTTGTCTATCTAAAAAAAAGTCAAATTATACTTATTTAAATTAAATATTTTTCAAGTATAAACATTTTGTTAAGATATAAATCAAAACAAATGAATAATTTCTTATTAAGACCTATCAATTAATGCCCATAAAAATATTTGGGTAACCTAAAAAGTGTAAGTTTACATGCATTATATTTCAATCAGGTGATTTAAATAATTAATTAAATATGAAATATAAATTCATATTTTAAAAAATTTAAAAAATGTAAAATGTAAGACTAACATAATTAAAATTTTAAACAGGGAGAAGAAATAATTAATCATAATTTTCCAAATGTATGATTTGAATTTTCATATTTTTTTTCCTTCAAACCCTTAAAAATTTAAAGATTCATCAAGGATTATTTATATACATATAAAATAAAATCAATCTGAACAAAAATCAATTGAAATCCTAAAATAGGTTAAAATTAAAGCCATGTTTGATAGAGTGATAAAAAAATTCAACTCAAAATTAATATTTTTAGCAATTTAATTTTTTAAATAAAAAAAAGTGTGAAAATTTTTAAGTAGATAAAAACCTAGTTATCACTTAATAGAGAATAAATTTCATTCTTTTTATTTTATTTTATTGCATTTCATTTAAAATTATATTACGTATTTAATTTTAATTAATACACCAAACAATATAATTATAGTTCGATTAAAATCAAATTAACCGATTGAATTGGTCTAATTCGGTTAATTGATCAGTGGCCAAATTTAGTTCGGTTGGAGGTTAGTTAATGATTTTTTGAAATTTCAGTTATCAATTCAAAATCAGGAAATTAACCAAATTGACCAATTAATCAAAATAAATATTATATATTATATATTATATATAATTTTTAACTTTTAAATTTTTGTTTGGTTGTTAGCTTTTAAGATTTATATAATGTTTTTAATATTTTATTTGTTGTTTCCACCTCCATTTAAAGTTTTTTGAACTTTAAAAAAATATAAAAATATATATAAATTTTGATTAATTCAGTTAATCGACTGAATTAACTGAAATATTTTAATACAGTTAATATATTAAGATTTTTATATTTCAAATGATTCAATTAATAATAAATCGGTTCAAGCATTAACCGAACCGTCCGGTTGAACACTCCTATTAAAGATAAATCTACATCTGAATACAACAAAGAATGCCCAATAACATATTTCGCTAAAGCCCATATTTTCAGGATTTTCGGACTCATATAGTGGAAATGCCCATGGGTCTCATAATGTCCCAAATCAAACCTTTTAGTTAGTGGGTTTAACTGAAACATTTATATAGAGGATATGCATTTCACAACTTCATTTATTGCCTCCAACTATTTTTTTATACAAAATTGAGAGGGTTGAAGGTATAATTTGAATTCGTGTCAAATAGATATTTGATAATATTTTTGACTACCGTTTTATATAAGTTAAGATTCCAATAATCTTTTATTATTTCGCTCTCAACCCGTATCACATGTAGTGCTAACTTATTATGGGTTAACTTTTAATGCATTAATTTATATGCAAATAAAAAAAAATATGAATAAAACTAAAATTAAATGTCTTAATATCTAAGATTTTATGGGCTCAGATTTAAGGATGTAAACACAGGTTCAAGTCTAGACAAATACAAATATCTAAGGGTTATTAAACATAGGACACAAAGCATATAAATTCCCATGCACATCACAAGTGAGGTTTGCACACACCTTGTTACTCTAGAACCTTATTATATATTATCTTCCATTTGCAACTTTAGAAACTTAATCATCTAAGGATATTTCGGGATTAAATCTCGATGTCTTTTTATTAAATTTTCTTTTCGTAGATCACCAACTATTTACTCATTCAACATCTTTCTCAAAAATGACATCAACATAATAAATTATTTAGTTCTAACTCTTTTTTTTTTTTTTGTTGATGTATCATTATTTGATTCACAAACGATGCATAGAATTATATACAATATCAATACATCAAATATAAAAATGTTTCGACTCGATTGTAAGGTCCCGATACTTCTCTCTCTTTTTCCAAATAATAAAAATAGTACTCCATTATTTTTCTTTTTCCATCCCTTTATCAAAGTGAGAAAGAAAAAGGGTAAGGCAGAAGGTAAGGCAAATAATATAGGAATGTGTAGGTTGATAGGGGGGAAAGTATCACCAATTGAGCCATATCAAGTGAATTGGTACGCACGAGAGTGGCTCTTGAGGGTGATGGGGATAGGAGAGTGTGGACCAATTGGTCACGTTATTATAATAATAATACCATGGCTACAATTTCTTTTATTTCTCCTTTATAAGGAAAGATAGGGGTGGTCCAATATTTTCTACCAAACATTATGTTTGCTTTTAATGATAACAAACATGAATGAAACTTTCATGCTCCATGGTATACCTTTGTTTGATAAAGTTAGTGGGTCAATTGACTCCAAAATCCGTTTCTTTTTGGCCCATTGGAAAATCCCTAATGCAATTAAATTAGTTATTTCACTTCACAACTAGCAATATATTAGAAATTGTGAAACTCAATTTGGTGAAAAAAATATATATATAATTTTTATATTTTTAAAAATAATGAATTTTAAGTGAAAAATTATATATAATTTACTCATATGTTCCCTCTTCTTTTTTCTTTTTATAACAATGAAGGTAGTGTTTTAACTTTTTTTTTCAATTAACCCAGTGCCCGAATAATTTGTGACAATAATTTTTTTTATAATTGTAGAAATGTCGTACAAAATCAATTAAATTCCTTCATTGAATTATTGTTTTACATTTTATTATGTTAAAGACTAATAAATTTTATTGATAGATTAATAATATTTCATATTCTATTGAGGATGAAATTTAAAATTATTTAAAAATTATAGTAGAATTCTAAAATATCATTTTAAATGGTTTTACCATCCTTAGAAATCCAACTCTACTCTAAATTTATTAGAGATTGAATATAACTTATAAGACACACAAAAATTCAGACCAAAAATAATTGGAGTACATATTTTCGATGAATAAAATTAATAATAAGGATATTTTGAGCAGTGATATTGGTCCCCACTTAATAAAGGGAGGGGACTACACGCCATGCGTGGTAGAAAGTAAAATAAAATAAAATAAAAAATCGAGACCACTTGTAACAAACACAATTTTTAATATCTATAAAAAGGAAAAAAGAAAAAGAAAAGTCTTTATATAGTGAAAGTTGGTCATTTTACTCAAAAATGCACATTTCTAACGTTATTTCTGAAAATAGGTCAACTTTTTTATTATCTATCGTAAAAAGTGAATTTCAAAACGCGCGCGTCGCGTTAAGCGCGATCTCAGTCTTTGTGTCGCAAAACGCCCCCAGGGATGTATTTTGCCCCCTTTTTTTAAGGTTAGGTTTTTTTGCTTGGTTTTAGGGTTTTAAAGAAAAATTTAATTAAATTAGGGTTTAGGGTTAATTAATTAAATTAGAGTTGAGGGTTAATTAATTAAATTATGTTTTAGTTTTTTAAAATAATTTTTGTGATTAGAGTTTTGGAAAAAATATATTAGCAATATAAAAAAAATTATTTTTTTCTATAATAGTATCTAAAAAAATAATTTTGAGAAAACATTTCTGAACAAATAGTGTCCAGAACGCTTCAAGTAGGATGCACTGTCAGTAAAATTACTGAAAAAAGCTCCCACGTGAACGCTCTTTTTCTATAGTAGTATCTGAAAAATAATTTTGAGAAGATATTTCTAAACAAATAGTGTCCAAAACGCTTCAAACAAGATGCACTGTCAGCAAGATTACTGAAAAAAACTCTCACGTGGACGCTCTTTTTCTACAGTAGTTCCTATTTGGCCTTAGACTATAAATAAGTTAAATTTCATTCTCAGGTTGTATAAGTTACAGCTAGAGAAATTGGAGCTAAAGTAGAATAGAAACTGAAGATGAGTGAACGCATTACTGTTGTTATTTACTATGATGGTGAGGTCCGTGACACCGAGAATAGCGTTGCTTTTTTATCGGAGAACACATGTGATCGGTTTTTAAACGAATATAGATTTGTGAGAGAACGTAAAAGAATTAGGCGTAAAATCTTCGGAATGATGCTAATGAAAGTTGTCTATTAAGTATCGATTTTGTGCTTCAATTGATCGAGTCAGATATGACTCATTCGACATCAAATGTCCTCGTAGCTTGTAGGTAATGGTGCAAACTCACCTTGCTAGTAAATCACCCTATCTTGAGTTATATGTACAATTTTCGTCGCTAAATGATGCATTTGCGACTTCAACATCTACTGCCGTTCGAGAGAAATGCACGACCTCTAGCCGACACTCTGTTAGTGGGAGGCAGAATACGAAGCGCCCGTGTTCGGTGGCAATATGAAAAACACAACCCCTGCACAACACTCAGTTAGTGGATGAGACATGCACATCGGTGGGTCAATGTTCGATGCTGGAAATACGTATTTGGGAACGACATCAACTTCTAGTGGTTGACAATCTACATATGACTGGGGACGTTACAAAACATCTACAAGAAGGGATCATGTACTCCCTACGACTACCACCAGCGAGGGGACCTCGTTCGTTGCAAATGATGGTGGGTCGGATGATGAGTCTGATGTTAATCTACCTCGAGAGCCCGGCCCGATGGTGCAGAAGTTGTATTATTTTTCTGAACCGGAGCCTATTCCAACCATACCTGAAGATGTTGAAGGGGGTTCAGATGAAGAAGAAAAATATTCGCGATTCAGGGCGTATTCGCTTCCAACCCACATGCATAATATTGATCTATCTCAATATAATGCGTTGGAGTTTCCATATCTACCACACAAAATGCGTGACCGTACAAGTTCGTCATTAGATTCAGGTGAACTGGAAGTTGGTAAAGAGTTATTCAATAAGAATAGTTTTCTTGGTATATTGAAACAACATAACATAATGAACGGGGTTAACTACAACGTGGTTAAATCCAAATCCGATAAGTATGAGGCCAAGTGTGCAGTGCAAGACAGTACATGTTCATGGAAAATCATGGCATCGTCGAGGAAAATGACAGGATTGTGGGAGATAAAAAAAGTACAAAGGTCCACATACTTGTGTTGCCGATACAGTATCACTAGGTGTTTAGGGTTTTTAAATAATAATGTTATTACGTAATGTCACATTATTTAACGTACTTCGTTAACAGGTGTTTCACAAGATCATCCCAATATGGATTTAGATATATTAGCTAGCTTAATACTACTGACAGTGAAGGCGGATCCCAAAACTTCAGCGCCGGTCTTAATTGCCAATATTCGTAGCCAATTTAGCTACACGCCCTCTTACCGTAAGGCTTGGATAGCTAAGCAGAAGGCGTTGGAAAAGTTGCATGGTCGGTAGGAAACTTCATATAATGAAGTGTGATAGTGGTGTTAGGTGCTGGAGAGATATGTCCCATGTTGCATAACAGACCTTAAAACGGCATGTGCGTACTACAACCACCGATTGCTTCGTGGATGCCAAGTGTTCAAGCGTCTGTTCTGTACCTTTAAGTAATGCCAAGACGCATTTGTATACTGCAAACCATTTGTACAAATTGACAGTACATTTATGTATGGTAGATATACCTATCGGCTATTGCTAGTTGTGGCACGGGATGACAGTGGGAGAATCATTCCAATTGCATTTGTAATAACACTGGGGGAGGCAGCTGATGACTGGGATTTCTTTTTTCTAGGTTAATGAGGCATGTCTGCCCCCAACATCAGATCGGGGCACCGGAATACTAGCCACCATTAAGCGATAGTGAAGCATATGGCATCACACACACCATCGGTATTGCCTAAGGCATGTTGCGTCCAACTACTACGGGCAATATAGATATAGAAGTGAATGACGGCAAGTGACCAACATAGGTATTTAATCTCTATTAATATAATTTCGTTTGTAATATTCAATTTATTCTGAATAAAAGAGTGGTATGTAACTTTCGCTATCAACTTATATTAGCAGGGTATGAGATAAGTAAAGACCGTTTTCATACGATGTTGGTGGTTTTGCGTTTAGTTAACGAAGAAGGCGCAGACTACCTCTGTAACACACCTTTTAAACAGTGGACATAAGCATACGTCGGTGGCCTACGATATGGTCATATGATCTCAAACCTAGCTGAATGCATAAATTCTGTTCTAAAAGGAATGTGTCATTTACCGATAACATCAGTTGTGCGAGAGACATATTTTTATTTAGCGATACTATTTTCAAAACGAGCAACGAGTTATAAAGGCCAAATACAAGAAGGCCATGTGTGGTGCGCGAAGGTATTGCAAGAAATTAACAAGGCGAATGCACGGGCCAACACCATGCAAATGGTGTGTCACAATCGCGACAACCTATGATTTCGTGTGAGGGAGTTTGACAGACCAAATCAATGTATTATTTGAGGGCAATATCGTGTACACTTGAGAAATAGGACCTGCGACTGTGGGAAGTTTGACGCACTTCGTTATCTATGCGCTCATATAATTGCAGCTTGTCAAAATCTCCGTCTAGATCTAATGAGCTATGTTGACGAAGTGTACAAAATAGAATACATGTACAACGTGTGGAGACATGTATTCCCACCAGTCCCAGATGAACGTAAGTGGCCGTCTGTATCGCTTGCTCCGTTTAAGCTATTACCGGATAGAGAACTGCGTTACAAACCAAATGGTCGACCTTGCTTGACTAGAATACGTAACAATATGAATACCCGAGAAACAACCAACCAACAGAAGTTGTGTGGATGGTGTAGGAACCCAGGCCATACAACTCGATTATGTCCAAATCGAAATAGCTAATAGTTGTTGTAATAAAATTATGTTGCGTTATTTATATTTTATTAAAAATATAAAAATATTAAAAATATAAAAAGTAAATTACAATTAAAATATTAAAAATAATTTTTATTTTATTAAATGAACGTAAGTGGGGGTCGTTGACGGTTACACGCTGGATTCCTACTTGGTTCAGCTTCTAACGGGGGTTGTGGTTGCTCCGGCGGAGATTGTGGTTCCTCCGACAGGGGATCTGGTTATGAGTGTTGGGAGGATGACTCACTTTGATAGAATAATGACTGCGGAGTTATTTGCAACACTAACGGCGGAGGTGTTTGAATCCCATAAGGTGATGGAGATTGGTAAGAAGAAGAGCTCCTCGACGGCGACTTGTGCGATCCCTCATGCAACGGCGGCTTATAGATCGGCGGTTGACTCGGAGTAATCGGGAACTGAGATGAACCAAGCCATGCATTCCAACCTGCCAAAGACTGAGAAAATAAAAGATATATGGGTTAGGATACATATAAGGGCTAGGATACGCACCTGGCATAATCTAAAAAGGCTGTGATGTGGCTATTGTCAGTTGAAGTGTTGGGCTCGGTGACTGTGTGGCCGCTGTTGATGGGCTCGGTAATTGTGTACGTACTGTCAATGGGCCCGTATTGTCATCCATTCTTCTTGGATTCAAAGGGCCCCGTCGTTCTCTTTGGACACAAATTTGCTGTTGCCTCTCCTCTTCCGACAGTAAATATGGCTTGTCATGGATCCTAAACCATGGCATGTATTCTGGCACGCATGCTAACTTAGGAATGATGATCGGTTCCCGATTAAGTATATAATCATACCAATTTTCCCACATTTTGATATATGCTGACCAGAATCTCGGCCAATCCGTATGCAACTGCCGTAAGTCTACTTTGTGCCCATCATCAAGCACCCCAGGTGCCATGAGAATCGGTTGTCGGAATCCAAATTGTCGCAATACTCTATCCAATTGGTGCATCTCCATGGTGACATAGTTGACCAATGGGATCTTCACATGACAAATGTTCGGGTTCTGAAAAAATTCATCCGGAATTACTACTCGAATTGCCGGATCCTCGTATGGTGTCCATTAAAACTAAATGAACATGATAAAAATATTAGTTATATACATAATACTAAATACCAAATACGAAACGACTATTTTATTATGTATATATATTTTTATTTAATACTTATTTGTACTTCCGACCATTGGTCTAATAGAAGCCGTATATCTTTTAAGAGAGGTATGTATTCCAACATAACTCGCTGAATGGTTCCACCTAATTAAATAAATTTTTAGCATACAATTATATTTTAAATTTACGTAATAATTGTAAAATCTAATATAAAATTTACCTCATTACGAGTGAGAATGTATATTGGTGGTACACTCGAGAACGTAAAAATGGAAAGCGAAATCGTGCCCATGATTGCAGTAGTGATAGACAACCTCTGATTTTGGCTTTATTTGGTCGCGTCACCCCGTACATCTCCCTGTACAATGTTGCTAACACGGCAGACCCCCAACTAAATTCACCAGTTGCTCTAAAATCAATGAGTTTCAGCAGCCATCTCAGATGTACGAGGTTTCGTGACAAGTCCGACATCAGATAACCTTCAATCATTTCAAGAATGTATGCCCGAGCATATCGTATTATTTCTAGTTTAGTCGAATTATTATCCGGCTCCGGGAATGTGTCTCGTAACCAGCCCACCTCGATCCGACCTCCGTTAATATTATCCGAAATAGCACCAAAAAACTTGTAGCATATGGCTCCCCAATCAGCAGATTGAGCGAACCCGGTGACTGCGTACCAATCTACTGGCAATCCCAATTGCAACTGCAAATCTTCTAGAGTGATAATATACTCTCCACATGGAAGATGGAAAGTGTGTTCTGGGTCTCCACCTCTCTATCAACGCACTGATTAGTTTCGGGTCTAACTTGCACCCCCGACCTATCGTGACCCAAAAACCCGCTTCCTGCAGATAATTCTTTATCAACGGCGATGGAGGACCAGGCATATTACTAATATATCATTGCAGCACCCGATCTACAGGCTGTTATAAAAAATTATAAAATAAAAATTAATTAAAATTGTATAAATGAAAAAAATATTAAATAGTATTGAAAAATTAAAATTATCACTTACCATTGTCATTTGATCGACGGAGATGTGTTTATTATCGAGACGAATTAATTCTCCGGTTATTGCTAACACGATCGAATGTTTTTTCATTTAAAAAAAAAACTAATTCAAAAAAATTTTAAACAAAGCTTTTTGCAAAAATTAAAGAGAGCTTTGAGAAAATTTTAGAGAAATTTGGGAGGACTTTTGTGTGAAAAAAATGAAAGGGGGCCTTTTATAGTTTTTTTTTTTTGACCGTTAGAGCCCAAACGGTAAAAAAAAATAGTCATTGGGGGGTTAAAAGAAAGGGCAAAACGCGTCCCTGGGGGAGCGTTTTGTCCAGGTAAGGACTTGAGATGGCGCTGACGTGGACTCGTTTTCGGGAAATTCGACCCTTTCCGGTAAATAATTAAAAAGTTGGTCCATTTTCGTAAATAATTTTGGAAATGGGTGTTTTTAGGTAAAATGGCCATGAAAGTTACCTGAGTCTTTATAATGGCTAAATATGTCAAATTTTTTTAATTAGTGAAATAGGTTTTTTTTTTTTAAGATATATGGAAATAAGTTAATTTTGAAGAGAAAATATAAAAGTGCGTCCAGTTGGACGAGTTTTCTATTGATATGTTAAGGAAAGCGCGTCTAGCTAGGAGTGTTTTCTAAATATTCTAAATAAAATATGTTTAATTGGATATGTCAATAGAAAGATTGCTCAGCTAGATGTATTTTTACATTCTCTATTTAAAATCGACCTATTTCTCTAATTTTTTTTAAAAAATGGTCTATTTAGCTAATTAAATTTTTTTTGGGTATATATTGCTTGTTTAGCCCTTTATAATTCCCAAATGTTTTTTTTTCCCTAAATAATACGATTCAAAACGAGAACATAATTATTTTTTTATGCCAACTCCTAACATTTCGTGAGGAAAAATAAACATACATATATAGTTTGATAACTTTAAAATTTATAATTTATAAGTTAATATAATGATGAATTTGTATTTTAATCTTAAAAAATGTTTAAGAAGTGTTTTGAAGGCGATAGAAATTGATGTTGTTGAGAGAATTTTATATAAATATAACACCTTGTCATTTGACTCATTCGTGAGGTCTGAACTACAAAGTGTTACATTTGTTGTCAGAGCAACTACAACAAAAAAATATTTAATTCAACGTCGTTTTATATTTAAATACAAGTAAATCATGCATATTAATCAATACATAATCATTTTCGAACTTTATACGAATTTACGAAAAACTCTTTTACTAACCAAGGATCGATATAAATCAAATTGTAAAAATTATAAAGTTTGGAAGTGATACCGTAATTTCATAAAATTTCTCATCACGACGTGACCCTCTAATTAGGGTTTGTCGTGATTTATAGCTACATGGTCACGCGATGTATATATTATATGTTTTGTTTATGGGAAAGGCATTGTGATTGTGGGTGAAACTATTTGGATCATAGAGTGCATGTATGTGAACGTGATGGAACTTGAGAAAAGGGGACTTCACATTATATAAGAGATTTTGTGTCGTGTTAAATCAATATTCCTTGAAACTATATATAAATGAATGAACAAATATAAAAAATGAATGAATTAAGAATTCAACCCTGGCAGAAGAGATTGAGCCCTGTACATGCCTGACTCCTCGTCTTTCTTACGGATTTTGCTTCTTTTTTTTCATTTAAAAAATAAAAAGGAAAGTTTATTGTTGATTTCCAAACAAGATTTCCCTAAATAGTTAAGTTTTTATTGTCCAAAATATGATCAACAATATCTCTCCAAAGAGTGCTTCCATTATCGATAAGGTTCCATGAAATTCTGTCTCCTTGACGACCACCCTTTTTCTCTAAAGAGATTACTTCAACCACAAGAAATTCATACACTGTCTATTTGTAATCAATTACAATTTGCATGGTAAAACTATACATCACCCAATCATGACTTCTTCCTCTGCCTAATATCGAGAGCTTAGATTTTTAAGTTTCAAAGTTTTTATTATATTATGCCTGAAGTTTTTCTTGAATTTATTTTAGATTTAAGTTTTTTTTTAATGGTAAGTTTTTATTATTTGAAAGCTTTAATTTAAGTCACAAGATTATTAAAATCGATGATATGTGATTTTATCTATTCATATTGTTGCACCGATCAAAAAATTTCCTTCTCCTTCTTTTATGCAATTAAGTTTCTTTTTCACAGAATAGCTCTGAATGCGCACATTTACGAATCAAAATTTAAACAATTTTCTTAGATCAACTTGTATCTAAGTTATATTCTTTTGCTCATCTATGGGTATTGATCCACTATATAAGAAGTCAAATCATCCATTAAAGCTCACTAGTTAAAATTTTTTATTATTAAAAAACGAATTTTATAACCAACCAAATAAAAAAATCAAATAATTTAATGATTTAAATAAGTTATTTTAAATAATTTAGCAACTATTTTATAACTTTTTAAAATTAAATGATAAATTTACTTAATTTTTAATTAGATTATATTTATAAGTATATATTAAAGTACTGTAACATGAGTGGGTGAGTGTTAAAAAAAAGATGGCAGACATCTACCGTTGATGATATTTTATAATTATACCGTATATGATTATTTTATAGCGTTAGGTTTCTCCCACCATGCTGTCAAGAGAGCATCATTAAAGTAATGGTAATCACAATTTTGGTAATTGTAAATGCATTAGAAATAGGTTAAATTAAAGGGGTTCCCGAGAAAGAGATTGCTTTTGTCTTCACTGAGGGAGGCAATCTACGATTACCCAGAGAAACTAATAATAAAAGAATTAAAAGCAGCGAGTATTTTAATTGGATAATTGTGCAACAGTGGAAGATTAATTATGGGGAAAAAAAATATTTGAATAATGAATGGCACGTTATTGTCTTTGCTGGCAAAGACAGACACTTGATATGTTTGAGGGAACACCATCTTTTCCTTGATATTTATTCAATTAATTAGTGCTTTTGTACTTCTTGTATGAGCCTTTCGAAGAATAAAATAAGTTTTTTAGAATATGTTGGGTTTTAACTCAGTTCGAGGAATGTTATGATGCATTAGGACTCCAATGCATTAGTAATTATAGTTTGCAAGCCAAATATTAAACATTAAGGTTACTAAGGTGATGCATAGAAATCAGTAATGTGCTAATTAAATGCATTTCACTGCCTATATACTCTAGGATTTTGCCTTTCCTTCTCCCATCTGGGATGCATTATGCCTACATCACAATTAGTCCACTCCATCTATGCTTTGATATACTACTTGTTATTGAAACCATTAAGTAGATAATAATCCCGTTACATGCATGTGCACCTTGCTCTTACTTGAATCACTAATCAATCTCTCAACATTTTTCTAACTCCAAATCAAACCTTCCAAGTGAAGTATAAGTCGAGATCTATTATCGTTACTAAACTTTTCTTTTTATTCTTACATTTTTTTCTCATCAACTTAAGTATTGAAAAGCGATTAAAGTATATACCCTGACGCACTTAGAGTAAATATTTTCTTTATAAAACTATAAAAAAACCTAACTTCAACCTAAAAATTTAATCTTCTTTTCATATAGTCTAACTCTATTCCAGGAAGATTTAAATTGAATAGAGACGAATTTAAATGAAAATATTAATTAAAATATTTTTAAGAATTTTTATTTTTTAGAAATGTACATAAACGTTCAACTTGCTGTGATGGTTGTTGTCAATCGAGTGGGCATCGATTCGACAAGGGCTGAAAACTAGTGTTTGTGGTAAATGAATTTCTTTGCCCACAATAGTTTTCTAAATAATATGTTTGAATTCTGGAATTGTGTTAGGAATTTACTGATTTTAGCCCATAAATAGAAGAAAAAACAACATCAAAGGTGACACAACTTATCCCAATCAAAGAGCATCTCCTTCTGCATACCAAGTTTGGTTTAGAATATACCGAGCATCTTTTAAGCCTAAGTCCATGTCGTTTTACGTTATTGTTGAGAATTCCTAGCAAATGGCTCTTTGTCGTTTTGACTCATTCCTTGAAAACGACTTCACATTTTTCTTATAACCAAGTTGCCAACCCCATAAAATAAAAAACAAAAAGAAGTCACACGTTGAAATTTTTGTAATTCATTTTTGAATGCAAAAATAAGTATATGCTTATATTGACCAACCATATGTCAGTGCATGCATTAATTTAATGGGGACTCGTTTTTATTAATTTAATATGTGATGCATATTTTTTAAAACTATGATAGAAAATTATTTATTAATTGTCTATAAAATTCAAAAGTTTTATGATAATATTTATGAGACGTACATCATTTAGTGACATCAGTTCCAATTTTTAGAATGATATAATTGAGAAAAATAATTATAAAATTGTAATTTAAGATTGACGTAGGATATGTAAAAATAAAATAAAATAAAGAAGAATACAAGACAGCAGGCACAACTGAATTTGTGATAAGTGATTTATATTAAAATTTCGTGGGTGGCTAATTAATTAATTAATTAGACATTATTTTTGATTGTTGGAATAAAATAAAATTAGTTTAGTTAGGACAAAAGAGTAGTCGTCCGTCCCCTTTTCCCTAACAAAAGTGTCCATTTCCAAAAGCTTTAATTAAAGTGATATCAGATAAGGGGTGCCCAACTCCCCCTCCAAATGCCTTTAATTTCTTTCTTTATTAAAGTATTATCCTAAACCCAATGTTGATGTGCCACCCTCCCTTCCATGATTATCTCTTTAATTAACTCTTAATCAAAAGATTAGTCTCTTATTTTCTCTCTGTCTCTCTGTCCCCCACTCCCTGTACAATATTTCCTCTCTTTTTTTTAATTTTTTTTATTCAGTAAAATTTGTTATTTGATGTTAAAAGAAATTATAATTATGTTCAAAATTAGGGTTTATATAAAATAAAAATAACGTGAATAACAGCTTTAATGACGTAATCTCGTAACAAGAAACAATCCGATCCTCCACTTAACAACAAGTCACGCAACCAGCGTGATAAGACGCAACCAATTCTTTAACTTAGTTAAGGAATCGTCCAAAGCTATTTCTGGCATTTAATGGAGATACCCACGTGTCCCCTGAAACTGACATCCGTAACGCGTGGCATGCGAACATTGCTCCTCCGTCAGCTTCTTACAAACTTTAAACTGCATACAATTCCCATTTCAGATCCGCTATAACACATCCAAAATAGAAAAATATAAAGTCCAAAAACCGTAATCCAATCCGTTTCAAGTCCGTAACCGCTGTTGGCCCTACACCTGATGACGTGGCAATCAATCATATATTACAAACCGTAAAGAAAATCATTGGAATATTAACATATTATTATTTTACGTTCTTTAAAAATATTTCTCAAGATAATTTTTATATTATCACGCGCATATTAAACAATAATTATATTATATTTATATAAAAGTTAAAACAATTAAATTAAAGGGGGTAAAAGAATAATGATGTCACTTGTTCATGTTCTCGTGTATTCATTTGAGTAATACATGCAGAGGGGTAGGTGTGTCTCCGTGAAAAAAAATATTGCCTTTTAATTTAAACACACTGGGGTGTGTTAGCATCAAAAGGGTGCCTACATCAAACTAACACCATTTTTACAAAAAAAAAAACAAAATCAGTTTAATTGGTTTAAACATATAATATATGGATTAAAAAGTAATAATGATAAGATTAGGGGAGGAAAAGGTGTTTGGTCCATGAGTTAGGGGTCAAGGCGGAAGAGAAGAGGGGATTAAAGGATTGTCCAAAGATACTAAGCAAAGGGGGGACAGTGGTAAATGTGGGCCCCACTCTCTGATTACTGTAAACCTAATAGGAAACATTGTTGTGGGCCCCTTTCTCTGATTCGATACTCATTGCCATTCCCTTTCTTTTGCATTATTATTATTATTTACAACACACAAGAATAATATAAATACTTTAATATTGTAATTATCAGATTAATGATTGATTTAATCGTGTCAATTTAATTAATTGAATTGAGAATATTTACACTAATTTCAGCTATTTAAATTTTTTTAATGAATTTAACTAATTTTTTTTAATTGAATTGATTCAACTATTATTATTATTCAACTAATTTCAGAGATTCACTTGAATAACGTATTGAGAGTGGTAAGTCCTGTCTTGGGTCTGCATGCCTGCCTCCCTGCTCTGCTACAGCTACAGCAACCAGATACACGTCCGGTCCAATTCACCGACGCTGATGTTTCACTCCACCTGACACAGTTTTTTTAATTTTTTATTTTACCTATTTTTAGTTTTATTACATTTCTAAAAATCTTGACATATATTATACTTATTACTTGTTAAATAGTCCAAGAAATTTATTGAAATAAATGCTTGTGGTGTGAGGGGCAAGTCATAATTACACTTGCAGAGGTGGGATGTCTACATTCTTCTAACCATTTGAGTGGGCAGGGGTCATTTATGTAATTCCACGCCATGGGTTAAAAAATTCGGAGCATCAGCTATTGACTTCGTCGTAAAAGGCAAACGTTCTGATTAGGTGTTCAGATCCAAGTGGGTGTGAATTTTTACTCCCAATTTTATATTGAATTTATGTTTTTTTTATTCTTCATATTTGTTACTGTTGGGGTTTAATATTACTCTTTTTTATTAATTAATATTGGATCAAAGTTTCAATTATGTAAAATCACATTTAAATTTAATATGAAATTCAGATATCGAATATCTATATTATTATTTAAACTTTTAAATAGGTTAAATTATGGACTAATCGAGTAATAATTTAATTGAGAGAAAATTAATATATATGAAATATGCGTATAATAGATTCGTTAACAAGTTCTTTTACTACTAAATAAAGAATCATTCTTGAGTAATTTTAAGCTCATCTACATCATGTATATAGATAATGTGATTGATCGAGTTTATGTAAGAAGTCAACTCATTATTTAATTTTTTATAATTAGATTTTTAATATTGAAATTTCTTTTTATTATTGGTAAAATTTTGACTTGACGTGCTATCAAAATTTATAATACTATAATAAACAATTTTAGCACATTTAATATTCTTAATATGATGTACTTGCCTATTTAAATTTCCTATTATTTAGTTTCAATACTTACATTTTAGTGTTTATTGTATTTTTCCTTACAAATGTGCCTAGAACTAGGCAAAACTCATTCTCAACCTTTAAATAAGAGGATAAACGTATTTCAGCACATTTAAACTCACGTCCTCCTACCAGTTGAGTCTTAGCTCGATTGGCATGTGCATTGTTGCCAATGTAGGAGGATGTGGGCTCAAGTGCACTGAAATGTATTATCTTTTTACTTATAAGTTAGAGAGAAGCTACAAGTAATTTTATGTAGTGAATCAAAAAGAACAGATGTGATCAAAACCTAAAATGAGATTATTTAAAAAAAAAACTCACGTCCTCCTACACAGACAATAACACCAATACTAACTGAACTAATATTCAATCTACTATTGTATGTTACTTTTAAACGCAAACTTATATTTTAAATAGTGATTTTATACACATATACATGTGATGAATTTTTAGTATTTCCTTATTTATAATGGTTTGATTCTAATCATAAAGATATTTTAACCGATTTAATCAATATATTTTCTTATTTTAATAAAAAATCCAATTTATTTCATTTACTTTTATGTATACTTAAATATCATTTTATTAATTTTTAATCAAAATGAAATAGTAATAATATATATATTTTATTTAAAAAATCCAGTCTCGCATCCTTTAATATATATATTTGACTCTGAATGTATTTTATTTAATTTTAAATTTTAATTAAATAAATTAAATAGAATAATGAAACATAATCGATAAATTCCTAATAAATCTTATATTGTAATAATATTATATTTCATGAATAAAACAACAATTAATGATGGAAAAAAAAGTGATATTGAAATAAATTGTTTTTCACATAGATAGTATTTTAGAAAATGTTTATACATCTTTCTTTTTACATTTCAAAATGATTTTTTTTAAATTTATTTTCATAAACACAGCAAAAATTATTAGTACTAGTATGGGAAGCGAGAGAAAAATCCCAGTTTTACTGTAGTAAATTCAAAATCGTTTCTTGCAATTGCAATTTACTGTAATTGAACAATATTTTTTGTTTGTAAATAATTTGTCGGACAAAGATTCCACCATTTGTTGCTTTAGACAATACACGTGGGTCCCATTACGCTGACACTTTGCGCTTACACGTGACTTGCCCCTTCAATTTCTCGTTCCGTCTACTTAATTAACTGCTACTATTATCTTAACAAATAATAATAGTAACTATTCTAAAATTTCGAACTTCTCGTGACAAATGTACAATGTTAATAAATGGCAATTTTTTTAAATGAAGAAACTAATCTCCATTAATTAAATTATTACACGTGAATATTAAAATTATATTTATAAAAAAATAATTATGATCTTATAAATTGATAAAATAATGAGTTTGAAAGTTATAGTATCTCGTGTGAGAGATATAAAAACAACAACTTAAAAATAATACAATTTTGTTTTGGGAACTAATGTTATTTTAATAGTTTTATATCCGATTGATTTAAGACACGAATTCATAATATAATAATTAAAAATTTTATCATATATTTATGTGTTTGAAAATCACATATTTATAAGGTGAGAGAATACATTTTATTTTAAAATTTACTTAAAAATTATCATTACAGTGTTAAATAATTTTAGATATTTTATTTTAAAACTAATTAAAAATATGAAAAAAAAACAACTATCAAAATAATAATAGTGTAAGTTCAATGGCAAAGTCTGATGTTTTTTTGGGGCCAGAATTAAATCGTATATTTTTACGATAATAAAAACGTAATTTCATCATTTTAATATACTATATATTTATAATTTTTAAAATATTAAATCAAATTTTTATTAATTCGGAGGCTAAAGTGTAATTTTATCATTACAAATTTAAAATTTTATAAATTGTAAAGGGCTTAAGTGAAAATTTTTTCATTTTAGGGGGGTCGAGCCCTTGCTAGCCCCCTTTAGCTCTGCCACTGTGTAAGTCGATTTAGTGTTAGCTCGATTGACATGGGAATTGTTACCGATGTAGGAGTATGTGGGTTCAAGCCAAGTGCTGGCAGGCCCTAACCCCTTAAAATGGAAAACTTTTTGTTTAGGCCCTTTAAACTTTTTAAAATTTCAAATTAGCAAGGGTAAAATTGCACATTCACCCTTTCTAAATTGATAAAAAATTGATTTAATCCTTTAAAAATTATAAAGATATAGACTATTAAAATAGTGAAATTACATTTTTACTATCGTAAAATTTTTGGTGCATGATTACTTTCAAAAAAATTACAATTTAATTTCACCCCCTAAAATTTTTTTCCTAGCTTTGCCCCTGGTTCTAGTACGTTGAAACGCATTATCCTCTTATTTATGGGTTAGAAATAGACTATGAATAGTTGTAGGCATTATGTTAAAAAGATCAGATATGATCAAAACTTATAATAAAATTATTCAAATAATAATAATCATGTAATAAAAAGATATATTACTCATAATATAATAATATAGATGAATAGCATCATTCATTACAACTTTGATGAATTAAGGGAAGATAGTCTCCAATCCAATTAGATTCAGACAAGGAGAATGGCTTGTTGATAACATTGACGATTGCGGTGTTGAAGCGCCAGCTATGTAGGCATCGTGGACCCTGGGATTTGTCAAAGTAGTTGCACCCAACACAAAAATATCATCATCATCTTGGATAATAGTATCAAGAGATCAAGTCAAAGGTTGCACCAAAATTAATTAAGGCAATGGAAGTTTCCTGTTAATTCTACAAATTGATGCATTTGCAGTCTTCTTTGTCACGTCGACCATGTTGCTGTGGGAAAAAGCTCTTGTTTTCTTAACAAGGAAGCTCCATGGACATCATTCCCATGATTCCTAATAGCCCAGATTATCATTACAAAAGTTTCCAGTGCTGCCAATAAATGGTCATTTATTATATGGATTTTTTATTAGAACGTAATTCAAGTATAAAAAATATTGGGTAAATTGTAAAAATAGCCACTTTTTTTTGCCTCAGATTACATCTTAGTTATTCATGTTTGAAATATTACGTTTTAGTCACTTGCGTTATCGTTTTGTTACGAAGTGGTTACTCTACCGTTAAGCTCCGTTACCCCACTAACGGTGGTCCTGCGCGACAGTCCAAATGGGTTTTAAGTGCTAACTTAGATGTCCTACGTGGCAGTCCAAATTAAATTTATTTAATTAAAAATCTATTTTCTTCCTAGCAACTAGACATCCAAGTTGGCATTTAAAACCCCATTTAGATTGTCATGTAGGACTATTGTTAGGGAGATAATAGAGTTTAATGGTAGAGTGACCACTTCGTAACAAAAAGATAACGTAAGTAACTAAAACATAACATTTCAAATAAAAACGACTAAAATGTATCATTAGTCAAACAAAAATAAATATATTTGTAATTTACCCAAAAAAATTTGGCAGAATGATATATTTTATACCAAAAAACTTTAACTTGAGAGATTTCAAAATTCTCCGTGAAATATAACATATTCCTTAGATCTTAATTTTCCAAAAATGGAGATTACTTTTTAAGATAATAAAAATAGAAAGGATATATTTGAATAATTCGAAAATTATAGAGACTAGGACAGAATTAGACCAAAGTTAAAAAAAAAAAGGGTGGTGAAGTAAATGACAGATAAGAAATGAAAAAAAGGTGACAAGATATCATATGACTAATAGTTCAAGGAGCGAGATATTTTGTACAAAAATCTCATTCACAAGGTGCGCACAGTGAGAGAAAAAGGCAAGAATGCAAAACTTTGCTAAGGTACACCGGGTGGTGTTAACTACGCACACTCAACCCTACCTGAAACCACAGTAGCCTAAGCGCTTCTTTTTTTTCTTTTTTTTTCTTTTGCTATTGTCTTTCGTAACCTATTTTCAGTTCACATCCATTCAAACCTGCCCGTTAATAGCACGACAAACCCCATTTCCCCTCCCGTAAAAACAGACCAGCCTTTTCCCACCCCCACTAACGTCAAGACAAACGCCGTTACTTGCCAACTATTGACGGAAACACAACGGAAAGCCGCCTTTATTTAATTAGTCCCTTTTTAATAGAAAATTTTATTATATTTTAAATCTGCCTGCCCCTCCCCCTAGTACTATCTGGTCCCCTCGATTCCTACCTCCCCTGATAAGTCCACCGGATGTATCCGGTACGACAACTGGTAATCGGACGGGTTAATGCCGGTTGACGGTTTTTCAGTGGGTTAAAATCTTACCTCGGTTTATATCATTCCCATTTTTCTTCCACGGTTTTGACTCACCCTTGGTTAAGTCTTCTCGACCCCTCATCCCGACACAGACAGACAGACACGAGGAAAAAAAAAAAACAACAAACAGAGAGAAAGATAGAGATAAGGGGGAAAAAGTTTTTTTTTTTTTTTTTTGGTGTTTACGAACTCTGATTTTTCATCTGTTGCTTCTGCTGCAATTGATGTAAGGTGGAAGAGAAGAAGATAGAGAGGCTGTTGTGTGTTTGTTTGCAGAAGGGGAAGTGAAAACGACTTTAGATAGATTAAAAAAAAAAGTGGATTTTGATTGATTGGATGCGTGAATCGAGAAGATTGTTGATAAAACTGTGAGAAGTATAGGTTTGGTGTTCTAATTTCGTTAGGTTTTCTTTGAAGTCTCGGAGAGATAGTTGATTTTCTGTGGAAAAAGGGAAGCTTTGGTTATTGATGTTTGAACCGCCGGTAGATTTGAGTGGGATTTTAGATTAGGGCTTTTTTAGTATAGATTTGAGGAGTTTGAGAGTGTAGCAGATGTGAGATCTGAGCTAAAAAGATTTTTTTTTGAAGAAATGACTACGTCGGAGATATCGATAAAAGGAAATTGTGTCAACGGAAGAGGAGATAGTTTTTCTTCCGGTTATACTGAGCCACGAGATACTAGGAAAACCATGGAAGGGCAGAACGGTCATTCCACTCGTACAGCTGCCGTCAGAGGTATAAACTTTAACCCCTTTTTCTTCTCACTTCCGTTTCTGGTTTTCCTTTCTCCATTATTATTGATCTCGAGTTATCTATTTTTTCCTGTCGTTTTAATGTTTTTCTGGTTCCGTTTTGTATGTAAAAACCGTAGACCCCGAAAGGGCGCTGTATACGGAGCTATGGCATGCATGTGCTGGACCTCTGGTGACGGTCCCTCGCGAAGGAGAGCGCGTGTTCTACTTTCCTCAAGGTCACATAGAACAGGTTTCGTTTCTACTTTCTCTCTCCCATTTTCTTCTTCCTCAAAGTCACATTGAGAAATTAACGTCCATTGCGGGTGAGTTTTTTTAATTTGCTTTATTAACTTTGAGTCCCTGGTGCGTCAGGTTGAGGCGTCTACTCATCAGGTATCAGAACAGCAGATGCCGGTGTATGACCTTCCACCAAAGATCCTTTGTCGTGTGATTAACGTACAATTAAAGGTAACCTTGCTCCTCTATTATAGCGATTTTCTATTTTTTCTCGATTTTTGTTTTACGAATGGGAAGAATAACTTTTTCTTGTTAATTCTATAGGCTGAACCGGATACTGATGAGGTTTTTGCTCAAGTGACTTTGCTTCCTGAACATACCGTAAGCTTTGGTCCTTTTTTTTCTGTATTTTGTTGCCGTATTGTAGGATTCGTGTTTCTAATGTTGTGTTCTTTGCTTTATCTAATGTTTCTAGCAAGATGAGAACATGGTGGACAAGGAGCCTCCCATTCTTGAACCCCCACGGTTCCAAGTGCATTCGTTTTGCAAAACCCTGACTGCTTCAGATACGAGTACCCATGGTGGATTTTCAGTGCTCAGGCGGCATGCTGATGAATGTCTTCCACCACTGGTTTGTGTCTGTCGGCCATTGATGTCTGGTTCCTTTTTTCTTTCCTTTATTTTAACTTCGTTTTGATCCATCTGGGCTTGTTCATTAACAGGATATGTCGCTGCAACCTCCAACACAGGAGCTGGTTTCTAAGGATTTGCATGGAAATGAGTGGCGATTCCGGCATATCTTCAGGGGTAATACTTCAAGCAAATTGGTTATCATGCTTATAGATAATGCACGGTGGAGCTGTTCCACTGAGTTCCGTTATAAAATGTCCTTTACTAGTTCTGGTCATATTTTTTGTCGCTTAGTTTTCTTCAATTTATCTCTTGTGAGGTAAAACCGGTTTAATTTACAATTTGATTAAACTGGATACTACCAGGTCAGCCACGAAGACACTTGCTTCAAAGCGGTTGGAGTGTTTTTGTTAGCTCCAAGAAGCTTGTTGCTGGGGATGCATTTATATTTTTAAGGTTTGCCTGCTTGTGCTATGAATTGGGTTTTACCATTGAATTATTTGCTTGAGCTTCAGGATTTATACGCCTAAATGACATGTATTTTGTAGAGGCGAGAATGGAGAATTGCGCGTTGGTGTACGGCGAGCATTGAGACAGCAGGGCAATGTTCCTTCATCGGTTATATCAAGTCATAGCATGCATCTTGGTGTGCTAGCGACAGCATGGCATGCCTACACTACCAGAACCATATTCACTGTGTATTACAAACCCAGGTTTGTAGATCAAGCTTCCATTTTGACATGCAGTGTAAATTTTTCATGCTTGATATTCTGAACTTCTCAAAATAGATTACTGGGTGATACAACTTCAATTGTGACATTTCTGTTTTGATAGAGGAATTGATTGTTGTTTCTTGTATTTAAACTTTTCAATTTTCTGTTACAGGACAAGTCCAGCTGAGTTCATTGTTCCATTTAATCAGTACATGGAGTCTGTAAAGAACAATTACTCAATAGGGATGAGGTTCAAAATGAGATTTGAAGGTGAAGAAGCCCCTGAACAGAGGTACAACTCATGTTCACCTTTTCTGGCTACATGAAAACTATCTCATTCATGAAATTTCTACTAAGGGTAAAGTTTCCAACTCGATATGTGAACGTGTTGAGATAATGTGTTTTAATATTTTGTATTCAGGTTTACTGGAACAATAGTTGGAATCGAAGATGCTGATCCAAAAAGGTGGCAGGGTTCCAAATGGAGATGCCTGAAGGTAGAATTATTTAATCTTATCAAGTTTTGATAGGTTTTACTATGCAAATTTTTTAACAATGTTCAAATTTCTCTTATAGGTGCGATGGGATGAAACGTCTACAATACCTCGTCCAGAGAGAGTTTCTCCTTGGAAAATTGAACATGCTTTGTCTCCTCCTGCCCTTAATCCCCTTCCAATGCCCCGGCCAAAAAGGCCTCGAACTAATGCTGTATCTTCATCCCCTGATTCCTCTGTACTTACTAGGGAAGGTAGGTGATGTGTTTGAAATAGTATTTCAGTTTTCACGGAACAGCTTGTCTGGAAAGATGTATTAACTAAGTGCATCATTCAGGTTCTTCCAAAGTTACTGCGGACCCTTTGCCGGCCAGTTCATTTTCAAGGGTCTTGCAAGGTCAAGAATTCTCGACCTTGAGAGGCACATTTGCTGAGAGTAATGATTCTGACACTGCTGATAGGTCAGTGATGTGGCCACCTTCAATAGATGATGAGAAGATTGATGTCGCTCATGGTGAAAGAAAATTTGGGTCAGAGAATTGGATGCCCTCTAGGAGGCATGAACCAACTTACACAGATTTGCTCTCAGGTTTTGGGTCGAATGCTGATACATCGCGCGGATATTATCCGTGCTTTGTTGATCAAACTTCAGCAGCTGGTAATTCGGGGAAAAAACAATTACTAGATCAAGAAGGGAAGCTTGGCCCTTGGTCCCTCCTGCCATCTGGTCTCTCACTCAAGTTGTCTGACAGTAGTACAGACCCTCCTTTGCAAGGTTCTGATGTGCCTTATCAGGCACGGGGAAATGGTAGATTTAGTGGTTTTGGTGACTACCCTATACTTGAAGGTCGTAGGATTGAATGCACACGTGGTAATTGGTTGATGCCTCCCCCATCCACTTCTTGTTATGATAATTCAGTCCATTCAAGAGATTTAATGCCGAAAACATCATTGGTTCAAGAGCATAAGAATGGAAAATCTAGAGAAGGAAACTGCAAGCTCTTTGGTATTCCTCTCATAAGTACTTCTAGCGCATCAGAGCCTGCAGTCTCTCATATTAGTGCTTTCGCCAAGCCTGTAGGACATATGCAAGCTGCATTGCACCACGTTCATGCACTTGAGTCTGATAAAAGGTCTGAAAATTCAAACGCCTCCCAGATGGCAGAGGATGTTTCTGCTTTTATTGAGCGGGAGAAAATGGGTCAGCCCCATGCACGGGAGTTTCAAAGCAAACCGTCTACTGCTTCAACTAGGAGTTGTACTAAGGTTCTTTCTCTTGTCTTTGATAGTTAAGCTTGCCGTTATGAAATCTGCGAAGGACTTGCTCAAATTTCTTTTTATTTTCAGGTTCTCATGCAGGGGACTGCTCTTGGAAGGTCTGTGGACCTTACTAAGTTCAACAACTATGATGAGTTGATCGCTGAATTGGATCAGTTATTTGAGTTTGGAGGTGAATTAATGGCCCCTCAAAAGAACTGGCTTGTTGTTTATACTGATGATGAGGGTGATATGATGCTTGTTGGCGATGATCCTTGGCAGTAAGATTTCTTGCATCATTTGATTTCATTTAACTCGTTATACTTTTGATGATTTATACCTTTTTTCAATACTTGCTTGTGAATTAGGGAATTTTGTGCCATGGTCCGCAAGATTGGTATCTACACTAGGGAAGAGGTCCAGAAGATGAAGCCAGGGTCGTTGGGTTCAAAGTTTGAGGACATTCCAGTTCCCACAGAAGGTACAGTTGCAAAAGAAGTAAACTGTCCATCAGCATCTAGTGCAAAGAATTGTTCAGGGTAACTCTCTAGGTGCGTATACCATATATTTTTTATCATTTCAAAGGGTATTATATTACATAATGTGTAAAACCTCTGCATTTTTTTTTTTTTGTTGTTTCAGGTTTTTGATGGAGACATGAGGAGTGGCATGGTAAAATTTCTGACCTGTTGGTAAGAACATGAACTACACGAAGTTAAAATCTGGTTTGCGAGTCTATTAGCATCAAGTTTGCCTCATAAATCAGAATCCAGATATAAGATAAGCACGAATGGTCTGATCCGATTTTGGATAATGTTATGGCATCAATAGCGTATGGTGTTTTTTATTTTAATTTTTATATATACATATAAATATGTATACCCGAATCTGAATTTCATGCATGGCTACACCGGCCTTGCTTTTGCAACCCCCCTCGCCCTTCCTATGTACATATAGATGTTTCAACCCCCTTTTTCTTCAAGCTGTGAATGTAAGTAGGGTTAATACAGCCACCTAATGTCTTTTCAATTAAAAGTAATACTTTTTTTTTAAGTCATAAAAAATATTGGTGCATTTTCCGCAGGGGATAGATAGTCATCACAAATATTGTAATGTGTTGCCAAGTAATCTCTCTTATCTGCTTTTATAGCCAGATCCATTGTATTTTGTAAGTGAAGGCAATCCATTTTTGACTACGACGTTAACGGTGGAATTCCTATCTCGGTGACCAGTGGTGGCCGGTCGACTAGTGGGGCTGGGTTTTGAATAATCACATATGGCTTCTTACTTTCTACTTCGAAAATAATTTGGTATCCTGTCAAAATTAAATTTTCCATGGTCTGACTGATAAAATAATATTTATTTAATCACTTCTACGAAACTGGGTGGATAAGTGTACAGGGCAGTGCAGTGCAGTTCCCCAGGTGTGATCAAATCACATCATGTCAGACCCCCTGGGACATAAAATAATAATACCGTCTTCACCTCAATGGGCTATTTTTATATATTTTTTTATAAATTATAGATATAATTAATATATTTTTGGGGACATTGATATATTAATATATTTATTTTTACATAAAATATTTGTTTTTATATGTAAAGCTAAAGAAATTGAAATATAAAATAAATGATTTTAAAAAAAATTAGGTTTTATCAGAATATGCTGTATCAGTGCCAAAACAAAAGTAAAAAGGCCAGATACGATCCTGATAACCTTACTATTCCTGTACTCATGTTTTTGGCGAGGCAAAAGGAGTACAGGTTTGGTAAGATGAAGTCTTTTCCACCAAAAGTCAGTTCTTGCATGCTGATGTTACTAACAAAGAAAGTTGCGTTTGTTAAGGGATTTTTCTCATTTATATAAATTACCATTGCTTAAACAAAAACAGGGTTATACCAACCGACCAAATCTTACACTATCATTACTGAAACAAAACCATGTTCATAACTTTGTTACTTAAAACAAAAAGGTACATCTGTCCTAGGGTCTTTTAAAGGTTAGACAGTGCAATCTTTAATGATATCTGACATGCATTGTCTGATAAATAAATATTCTATCTTCTTAATTTTCCATTGGAAATATTTTCAATTTTAATTTATTAGAACTGTTCAGCAAAAGCTAGCAGAAATCCCATGGCATAAACGCTAGCGCCGGAGGCTAACCATGCCGGAAAACGAAACATTAAAGCACAAGGAAGAAATAAGGTGTCCATTAGAGGGACAACAGGCAGCCATAGCAGGAGTATCGATACACCTATATGCAAGAGAGACCTCAAAACCCATTGGAAACCTTGAGATCATTTTTGGATTCAAAGAACCAAGCCTAAAACAGAACAATGGATCCAGCAATAAAAAACCCAAAACGAACTATGTAACTAGAGCCCCCAAAAAGTTGAGGGATCTCTGCTAGCCCCCTCCAATCCAAGTCCTTTCATAGCACTGAGTTTTTTACACCCGAAGAAAAACTTGAAAAGGGACTAAGCACCTGAAATTTAACGACCTGAGTGAAACCCCAAAGTTGAGATGAAACTAATTCGAGCCTCAAATACGGTGCTCAAATTAAATCGGAGTTAGAGCTTTATCCGAATCAAACTTGAATAATTTGTAAATATAGGTGTTTACTTATCATGCAACACAGACCACCTTGCCCTGGTCACTATCGGGTGGGTGGGGGGAACCAAACGCAGCAGTCATGAGAAGCTTATCCTAATAAAACCCAGAAATTCAGACAATAGAATTCTAAAATGCTGAAAAAAAGATGAGTATCTTCCAAAAGTTCAGTTAATGGCGAGTTTCCCACCAGTTCAAATTAATTTAAAAGCTCTCATGTTGTTCTCTCACTACTATTGTCTTTTGATTTGTTTGGCACAATCGTCTTGTAAACACTTGAAACAAAAGTGCAATTTGCTTGTTTGATAGAATTTGCTGAAGAACCCTAAATCATATTGTTGAAACCAGCTGAATCCAATAGTACAGCTTTGATCTGCTCAGGATGGATGTCCTGCCCTTCCTTGCATTGCTGAAAAATATGAACACATCAAATGATAACGTGTCGGATAAGGGTAGTTCAAGTTTTTCAACATATGACAGAGATTGTTTAAAAAGGAAATGGGAAAGTTTATGATGGTCAGAGATTGTACCTCAGCTCGAAAGATATCCATGGCGAAGCCATTAAAACAGCTAATGACTGCTTGTTGAATATCAAGCCCAAGGCTGTCCAAAGCTCTCATTGTTGAGAGCAAAAGGCCTGGTCTGCGCCCACAAAACATGTGGATGTTTACAGCTTTTCCTTCTCTCAGCCTTACTTCAACCTATATATACATCAAACTGAGCTCAAGTATGCTAGAAACAAGAATGAACTAAACATATACAATAGAAAGAAAGCTGAATGCAACTTTTCAATCTAAAGAGATGAGTTTTTACCCTTGCTGGCTGCCCATTGGGACTCGGTAATGAACTAGGGCAAAGTTCATCCTTGATACGACAAGGCAAGGTAGCCGGAGTGGGAGTCAAAGGATGGAAACTGGTTGTAGGTGTGAGCGAAGAGCTACCAGGGTTCGACTCCAATTCGTTATGGAGATCATTGATCCTTTGCAGTAGTTCCTTCAGGTACTCAATGGCATCCCCAAGAATAGATGCTCTATCCATCTATTAGCACAAAGGATAATGTAAATCATACGACCATCAATTAACTGCAGAAACTTAGTATTACCAATTATCCCTTTCTATGGCCATATATCGTCAACATCAGTATCACGAATTTAAACAACCAAATAACTGATGAAAACTACTAAACGCCATGAATGATTCGAATGCAACGGAATGTAAAAAGCAAGGAGAATATAACAGCCTTCACTTACTGAAATGGGGTCCAAAGAATTAAGTTGACATTTAAAACACTCTTACCAGACTCCATGTGAGAGACATTAATGCAACTTTCTCTTAAGCATTTGATACCATTCATTCACATAAAATGCAAAAAATGTAAGACCATGAAAGCAAAACAATAAAGCTTAACACACACACATAGACACAATAATTTATACTCTGCATTCACGAGATACAAACGAAAAGGAAAGTGAAGGGACATTCTTACTTTGCTAATCTTTGGAACAACTGACCGCAACATGTAAAGCCTATCATTGAGTTTCTTTCGACGGCGCCTCTCGGCCATTAAGTTTTTAGCAGGAAGACCTTTCTTTTTACCCTTTTGATCTCCTCCAGTAACTGTACTGTTTGCATTTGAGGTGTTCCCACCATTTTTAAGAGCTTCCTCAACTTTGTTATTCTCAGTGAACTCATCTGAATCATAATTAAAAGCTGACCCATCAATGCTTACATCTTCTAGTTCATCTCTGTTGTAAATTTTTTTCTTTTCATTCTCTTTGTTCATTTCTTTCTTCCCTTTATCCCCCTCAGTTCCACTGGGAGCATTAATGTTTCCTCCACTTAAAACCCCGAAATTCCCTCCATTATCAGCTAAATTCTTCCTCAAAGCAGCTCTTTTTTGGAACAGAGTTGGCTGTGCTCCCCCTGAAGGGAAGCTATCCAATGGTCTTAGCAGCTTAGACCTATTTAGAAACAGAGGATTACCTGGATTCTCATTAAACCCTTGAAAACCGGCGAACCCACCACCGTTTTCCGTCAGCTGAACCACTCGAGAACCCGAGAATTGAGTCTCGGGGCAGGAATTAGCAGTGTCTAACTGGTTACCAGGGCTTAAATCGGTGAAACCACCCAAAACCCCAGCATGTTCCCGGTTTAATAAAGCAGTAGCATTTGTTGTTGCTTGGTTGTCAAGGAACCCAATTTCACCCAAATCAAACCCATGGTCTAAAGGGTTATTAGAAACAACATTAAGGAACGAAGATAAGCTTGGTTTTGGATGCAAAAAGAACTGTACCTGAGATGGGTCAATATTGTTGAAAACAGAGGAAGATGGTGAACATGAAGAAGAAGAATCCACTGGTCGCTGCTGCTGCTGCTGCTGCTGCTGATGATGATGATGATGATGCAGCAAGAGATTATCTTGATGGTCACCAAGATTTGGAGAAAACGAAAGTTCTCTAATATCATGATGGCTCGAAATACCATTGTTTGGAACGTACCATTCATCATCTAACATGGATTTGAATGAAGATAAAGAAGAACCCATCATTTCTTTGTTCTCCATTATAACACTGTTGTTGTTGTTGTTATTACCGTTGGTTCTGTTCCATGAAGATGAGTGTTCATCTTCTTTAGTGCCTTCCATCCAAACCAAACCGCTATTCACCCTTGAAAGCATGCTTTTCTGGACAACTCTCGCTTCTGCATAAATTTTTTATTTTTTTATTTCCTAAAATTGTCTTTCTTAGGAAAGTGAGAGAAGCAAAGCTGAGTTTGTTTTGTTGAGCGGTTACGGACTTAAATAAAGAGACAGCTTTTTGAGAGAGAGAGAGAGAGAGAGAGAGAGAGAGAGAGTGGAGAAGAAAGCTGCAGAGGGAAAAGGGCAAAAGCTTTTAGATTGAATCAACAAAAAATGGATTAAATAAATAAAATAATAGATTATGAATAATATAATTAAATATATAAGGGTATCTACATTTTCCAAATAGCTAAATGAATCCACTTTTTGTTGCCAAATATGTAAAAAAAATATATAAAAAAGGGTTCAGAAATTTTTACTCTTTTTGTACTCTGATTATAGTCAATTTATAAATTGTTTAATATTTATTAGTGATTCGTTTACATGCTAAAAGGACACTTCTTTTTTTTTTTATTAAAAATAAAAATGTAAGCTTTATTAACCGAAAAAGCGACCTTCCTTCTTTGGCTTTGTCGATGAAGACACCAGAAGCCTTAACGACCGTTTTGCAACTTTGAGTGTACCTTCTTTTTCGATTCCATAACTTATATTTAATTGAAAAATAATTAAATCTTATAAGGAAATTTATTTATGATTTTTAAACTTTAAATTTTATCATTTTAATCCTGAAATGAGAATATTAAACTTGTTCGGAAATGGGATTTATGTGAAGATTGTAATTTTAAAAATTGGAAATATGTAAAGAAATATAATAATTATGTCAATGTCAGAAATAATTTGCATGGAAGGGCTCCCAAGCATCTCGTGATACCCTTCATTTCTTGATGATTTCACCTTCATATACACCCACCTCTGTCCCTTCTCACTTCTCTAGTCTTTTTCAGGTAATCTTTTTTTCTCAAAATTAAAGATAAAAACATAAAAATAAATATTTACTGTGGAGGGCCTACTGAATCTATAACCAAATATCACACAATGGACCAAATTTATATGTAATAAAGGCTGTATCATGTAAGAGATACGAACCAGAGAGTAGCCTACCCTTGTTGTTTTGTGTATTTTGGGTCTATTATTAAGGATGACCAAAAAAATATCTGAAATCCATTGGTTTTGATCCCACCTGATTTTATGTGGGGTTTTAAAGAAAATGATTTTTTTTTTTATATTATTCATGTTCGAAGTTCGTAACTGTTTCTTTCAACAATATTATCTCCGACGAAAACACAAAATTTAGCGTAGGATGAGTTTGTTTTTAATATAATTTCCAAGGTTGGCTTCCTAATATATTTATTAAAATAATTTTTTTACATTTTATAATATTTTATATTTTTAAATTGTATAGATTTTATAACATGTATTATATTTTTATAAATATTATATATTATTACAAATTATTGATTTTTTATAAATATATTTGGTTTAATTTTATAAAAAAAACTAAATTAATATTGAAAATTTTATTGATACAGGGTATCAACAAAGATGGAGAAAGAGAGGGGCGATGACGAGAAAGACCAGTTCATTTAGAAAGACTTAGGATAAATGCTTAGTGTACTAGGGCTTTGTGAGTGGAGAGTAGTCATCCTACAATGTTGATACCTATGAGTATTTATAGATAAGTGTGGTTCCTATCCAACTATGCCATTAAGTGGGCCCTATGTGGCCTAATGAAGGGTCCAATCGGATCCAAATTGAGGTAGGGATATAACAATAGTCCCCCTGGTCGAGAGATAGGTTATAAAGTGACCATCCGTAAGTTATTCGTACGAGTAGTTATTTATAGATAAATTAGCAGGTGCCAATTTGAAACATTTCATTCCTAATGAAGGAAGAGTAGGGGGAAATGCTTCCATTTTGAAATTCCTAAGTGCTCCCTTCTTCAAGAAAAAGCATATTCATTAATAACAAATGGCTTAATGGTATCAACGAGTGATAAGAGGTAAATGGATAATCAACCATTAAATGACATTCTAGATAATATAAAGTGAAAGGTCACTTGTGGGTGTCTTTTAGATCAACTTTCATATTGTCATGTACCACAATCAAAATATTATGAAATTTATAACAAAACAATGAGTAGTTATAAGCGAAAATTAGATCAAGTCAAGGTGAGTTAGATCAGGTCAAGGTGAGTCTAACTCTATACAAAATTTGAAACATTTTAAACTTATCAACAACTATAAAAATCATATACATGAAATATTGTAGCTAGGCAAGTCGATGTGTGTAGTTTAATGTTTGACACGTGTTCTTTATTTTGTTTTTATCATTTTATTGTTGTCATGTGTCTCTTTTTTTTTAATGTTTATTTTTTTAAATATTTTATTGCTAACCTCTAACATTGCTTCTGAAGTCTAAAAACTCTAATGTACTATATATTAATCCTATATATATATTTAACTTTGAGTGATATTAATTGAAAAAATATTTTATTTAAAGAAATTAAATGATGTTTTAAAATAATTGGATTGTATATTGACTTGGGGATCAATTTAAGATACAATTTCAACTAAAAGGTTTTTTAAAAATAAAATTATATAAATATTTGTTTTTATTATTTCAGAAAAATTGTTTTATTTTAAGGGATAAATATTAAATTTATACATACACATTGACAAATGAAATTTGAACCGTGATTCATGTGTACACATGAAACTTTAATTTTGATCTTATACTACACGTGTAAAGAAATGAACACATACATTTTTTTTCATATTAGATTGATAGAACTGTTTATGTATGCAATATATCAACATAAAATGATGTTAGTTCGATAATATTGTTAGTAATTTGTAAAAATAGAATCGAATCAAAATTTCATATATATAATTATAAAAAATTAAAATTTCATGTATGACCTTACTCATTAACTTAAAATCATATATAATTTTAATATTTATCCCTCATTTTAAATGATGTATTTAAATACTTCTAACTCCATATCTTCTTACTTGATTCACTTGCACAATATTTGTATATTTTAAAATTATTTATGTAAAAGAATTGATCCATACACAGGTCAATTTAAAATATATATACCTACTCTCACACAATAATAAAATTCAATGTTCATAATAAATAAAAAATTGAATTATTTTAAATAAAATTTAGTTTAAAATTGAATTTATATTATTATTTAAATAAATAAATTATTAAAAATTTTGAAAATCCCCAACAAAGAGGAGAGTTAATGCTAATTTTTATAAATTTTGATATATATATATATATTATAGAAATACATTTATAATTAATATATATATATAAATTCATATATTATATCATGGCCGAAAAGAATATCATCTATCAAATATTTACATAAAACTTAAATAAATTACCAATAAGTGTTGGGTGTGAATTTTGAAGACGATATTGTTCGGAAAGATAACTAGAACCCCAAACATAAAATTAAGAAATAAATTAAATGAGTTGCAGCGAGGGTGGCTGGCATTGGGTTTGGTTAGTGAATGAAGGAGTGTGTGTTTAATATTTCTTGACCAAGCCCGTGAACCTTTGGGTTGTAGATATATTGCAAAAACCAATTTGCCCTTCAATCTGCCTTTACTTTTACCCAAATCTACCCAAATCTTTGGCCTTCATAATTTTGCATACAAGTTGCCAGAATGATTGAGTTCAATATTTAATGAATGTCCAACTACTTAAGAAGGTTTTAAAAGTTCTAATTTTGCTTGATGAAATTGGGTTTTTGTGTGTCATTTCATCTTTTACTAGGCTGGGCAAACAAATAATGGAAGCTTGGGAGCCAAAACTACAGTCCGTGTTGTCTCTGACCCCTCACAGGTCATCACTTGGGAACCATTCTCTGCAATTATGAATTCAACAATTCACTGTAGGTTGCACTTTTTCTAGATTATTTCACTGATAATGGCTAAACTGTATGTCCCAGTAAAAAAAAGAGCTTCACTCAATGGCTTATTCTTCACTAACTAACAAGGTAACACATCAATTCCCTACTCCAACAAGCTAAATAGTACTCATAATTTGACTGCAAAATGGGATGTGGGTTCATTTTATCTCATGCTTTTCTGCAATGATGATGGCTCTCAGGCTCTAAAATAATTAGTTCCCAGAGGCCACCTTCACATGGTCCCTGGTTTTCATGTCAATTCAAGCAAATGTTTGTAAGATCCGAGAGGCTCAAAACTGCAGAGAGCATACTGGCATTCCATGATTTCTTCCAACATCTATTTACAAATATATATTTTTCACATGTCAACAAAAACCAGATTTGAAAAGGAAAAATTGCACTCAACTTTCATTTTTTCAGGTTTATGCAAATTTGAGACAAACAGATTTTGTGTTTTTTCTCAAACAAATTATGATGAACATGAACTTATTGATTCAAAAAACTTCTGGTAGAGGCTTTCCTTCAAGGAATGATTTAAATAACATGAGTGATCTTTCAGGCTGTGAGAAAGGAGCTTCATGAGAAGCACCTCTGATTGTAGCAAATGACAGGATATTACCATAAACTTGAGTCCATCCACCAACCTGAAAAAAATCACTACAATGGATCGGACACGGTTTTTGAATACAAATACTTCAAGGAAAACGAAAAGTCAAAGCAATGTAGACGAAAAAAATACCTGTTTCCCTTCAAACCAAACTCTGTAAGGCACAGTTGTTTCAAGTTCTAACTCCTTTGCCAGTCGGCTTACCAGGGAGCGGCTTCCCGTCAATGGTATAACAGAATCTTGATCTCCGCTGTAAGATTCATCAATTGTATGAGCCCCGAATGTTTTTATGGCTATATAGCATTCTGATTTTTTTACCTGTAAACCAAGACTGGTATCCCAGATTTGATTAGTGAACCAACAATGGAGATTGTAGGCATCTCGAGGTTCAGCAGCTGATAATCCAGTATGCTGTCAACAAAAATGATAGAAGAAGCTTAAGATCATAACCAGAAAAGATCCAGGATTATTACAATGTAATTTTAGCTTGGTCAAGGATTATTACTTGCTGCACACGGTCCATAGGCGGACTCCAACAAGCCGAGCATGAAGGGCTTTTTGGACATCCTTTCGGTTTAGATAATTCACGATCTTGTCTTCGACACATACGTCTACCCTTTCAGATACTTGCTGTATGGTAAAACAAAAGATCTCAGTTCAAATAAGTCGAGGCCATGCATGGTTTTGCAGGGAAGAGTTTACCTGAGGATTTATAGCCATTGATTGTGAGAGCACTGATGATATGCAGACATCAAGTGTAACATCATATTTGTCCACAAATTTACTGGTTTCTCTGCTTACTTGACTCATCACTTTCGAACAAGACAGTGAAACTGAGTCTCTGTAGTACTCGCTGACATATCGAGAATAGTTGCAGACAGAAGTGAACATTTTGTAGGTCGAGTCCGATATCAATCCATGGGACCAGAAATATTCTGCCCTTGAATTGAAATCAGTTGCAAATTCCAGAACTGGATTACCAAGCTGCAAAGAACGAAATACATTACTTCAAGTTGATTAATGTAATGACCGCACTTCGGATCTCTTCCCTTACATCATGCAGGTATCGGTGATTTGATTGTCACCCACACAATACTCATGGGGACGAAAGGACCTGCAGACAGGGGGTGACACCAAATCCTGGAATGCAAAATGATGCATGGAAGATGTCCGAATCTTGGTAATTGAGATTACCATTTCTTTATCATGCAAATTTGAAGTTAACAGAGTAATATACTCACAGCAATTCCTTTTAAATTGAACAGATTTTGCTTCTTGTTGAATTCAACCATAAGTTTTGCAAGTTGAGGAATATAATGGCCTGTTCATAGAGATTCAGTCATTAGTTTGCATCAAATTTATAGTATATGGAATTTGGAATACATATAAAATATAAAAGTACCTGCATAGCTTTCTCCTGTAATATACAAATCCCTGTGCCTATAATTTGGAAATTTATTATACCAGTTTTGCAAGAACACAAGATTGTCCCTGGCTTGAAAAGTTTAAAAAAAAAAAAAGGAACTTTAGAAGCAAAGAACAATCTTTAATGTAAAAACCCAGAAAGAAAATAATTAAATACCAAACAAAGAAAAGCTTAAGAACTTCCATGAAAAGTACCCAAAAGCTTATATACTACCAAAAAGTAGAAAATGAAAAAGAAAAAGAAAAACACTGTTTTATCCATAAACTTTTGTTAAAAAGCACAGCAAACGGACTGTTATATATCTAAAGGAAGAACAAAGATGTAACTTGAAGGCTAGTAACTGAATTAAATAATGGAACTTTATCGGTGGAAATAAAAATACCAGTGATCTCATCATCCACTGCTTCATAAGAAGAGGTGTTTGTGGAATAAGAAAACCCTACTCCAATTGGTGTCTCTAAATATAACATATTAGCTTCTGCAAACACCAGGTGAAGTTTATTAATCATCATCAGGAATCGATAATACATAAACGAGAGATTAAAAGAGTAAAACTGTCTAAAAAACCTCTGTTCCAGCTGTAATCATTTTTAACTAGAAACTCTCCATTTGGTCTGAATGGTCCATTTTCAGAGAATGCCCCAACTCCAAGTGAAGAACAGCCAGGCCCTGTTGGAACCCAAGTGATAAAAACCATGAAAAACCCAAAATTTTCCAGTTCCCATGGGAAATTAAAGAAAAATAAAATGCAGACCTCCATTTAACCAAAGGACTAAAGGCTTAGAAGCAGGATCTGTTTCAGATTCAACAAAGTAGTAAAAGAGGGCTTTATGCTTCTTGTAATCCACCGTAACGTACCCTGAAAACTGTTGAAAGCTCAAGCGAGGGGGTTGCCCTGGAAGCTTAACAATTTTATCAGGGTGAGCTAAAGAAGATTCAATGGTAAACCACAGCTCTATCAATAACAAAGCGACCGCCATGGTTTTCCATGATGAACACATTGTTTCAGGGAATCAAGAGTGAAAATGCAGGTCGGTGGAGGACAAGAGGGTAAGGGTGGAGTACTAAATAAATAAGCTATAGAGTATAGGTGTATGTTTTTTTATTATCATTACAGTTAACTTTTTGCTTGTAGGCATGAAAATGGTGTTGAAAGAGATGTGTGAGAGACCACAATGACTGGAAACAGTGCTTTGTATTGGAACCTAGTCAGCATATAATACTGGTTAGAAAGAGAAAAAAAGAATGGAATCTGGGACCTGAAAATCTGAATTGGCTCTGAGATATTACAGTTATGTTGCTTTTGTTTTTTTGTGAAAAATAAAAAAACCTTTTTTTTTTTCTAGAATTGAACCAACAAAGACTACCTATAAACACTTTGTATACATATATACATATCCTTTTTGACTAGGGAAAAAAACATATAGCATGTTCCATGGAAAGTGGCTTTAGTTGATGATTTTTCCTGTATATTTCTCAGAAAAATATATCTGAAAATAAAAACCATAAAGTTTAGTTTAAAACAACAAAACAAATCCCACTTCTTAATCATCTTCACTGACTGAAACTTCATTGACAGGTCCAATACCAACAGTGAATATTCCTTTGTTTTTTTCCAGTAAATGTATGGATTGATCATCTTTTCTTGTTCTGCAAGTACAAATGCTCAGTCTAAATTAACCAAGTTATTGCTTGGGAATTTATTTTTTTTTCATTATAAAAGTGTGATTACTTAAGTTACAAGTTTTGCATTAAAAAAAATTCACTTCAACAGCATTTAGTTGACTGACATGGATGGATCTTAATAGTAAATATAATAAAAGAAAAGTTTAGTGGAAAACAGCAAGTCAGCAAGCAAATTTTAATCTTTATTAAATTTTACAATTTAACATAATTTTTTTTTCTTTATGTATTTACATGTTGATGGATTTGGGTTTCTTTTAATAATGAGAATTGAGGTCCTGAGGACACTACTCTCTTTTTTTTTTCACTTTTTTTCAAGCGTTGCTCCATACACACCACATGTTTCCCATTATAGCTTCAGAACAGCTTATCATGGCTTCCAATGAGGACCCTCTTTATTTTTCTGTACAGGAAAAAGCATATGAAATGATCCAGCGTGCTTTTACGTAATGTCAAACTCTTGGTGTGTACTTATATCTAGGGATATTTATATATAAGCATTGCTATTTCACTGATTGAGTTCTTTTAATATTAATATTTATTGTAATTAATCGTGATAATATTATTAGTATATGAAGATATCACAATGGTTCTTTGGACCAACTCTGGAAAAAAAAAAAGGATTCTGCTGGTTGAAGTGGGGTTAGTTTCCTGGGAAAATAAAATAGAAAAAAAGAATGAATGAAAGAAATGGATATGAACAGACCAAAAAACAAACAGCAAGAGGACAAATTTCATCTCCTTGTTTACCTGTTTCATGTTGGGTACCAGTTTATTATAAAAAGAATTGGCCCCCGCTTTTGTGTTGAAGAAATTGATTTTTTTTTTAATATTTATTTTATGAAAAATTGTAAAATAGATAAAAAAAGAACTGAAATTTTTATAGCCTAAACAATCAAATGGTGCGTATCTTTTTTTCAGTCACAAGTGATTAAATTATATTATATTATCTAAAGTGGTACTTAAATTAAATTCGTGTTATTCACATTACACCAGTTGTTAAAAATCTTTCTTAATCAATTATTTTATGATATATGAGACTTTTAATTAAAAAATTCAAAAAATATTGAATACTATTCTTTAAGGTTCTTTTTTTAAATTTATTAACATATTCATTTCCTTTGTTTTTTACCCAATAATTCCATAAATGGAAAATTCAACAACCTGTTGAGAAATTTTTGCAAACTCAATTTTTGACGAGTTTTCTTTTAAACCTCAATTTTAATTCATTTCATCTTGATTCAAAATTTATGTATTATTTTTCTTAAAATAATTTTTTCTCATTATTTTCTATATAATTTACGGGTGAACATTTATAATGAGAAAAACCCACATATATCATGAAATTCAAATACTAAGAAGGAATTGAATAAAAATGATAAAAGAATTGCAAAGAAAGAATTGTGAAAAAGGAAAGAGTAAAAAAAATTGAAAATTTTTTATTTAATTAAATAATTTTTTTATAATTTAATTTTAATTTAAAAGTGTTGAATTTTATTTTTTAATGGTTGGAGTAATTTGAATAATAGAATATAATTTAGGTACCAGCAGCGATAAAAAAAAAGTTGGGAAAAAAAGAAATATGATTTTGTGATTTAAGTTTTTTATGTTATTTTTAAAATTTTAGAAAGGAGCTTTATTTGGTTATCTTCATTGAACAGCCAAAATGTGACTGATTTTTTTTTGGGGAGAATTTCTATTTCATCATTCCCAATTAAAGTCTATTGAAAGGCTGTTCACTTTTTTCATTCTTCAAATGTGATTTCATTAGATTACCTACTACTCCAACTATTCTTTTTACTTTTTGGAGGTAGACAAAAATGTAGGATACTATATAAAAATTTAAAGTTTTTAACTAATCATTATATTAAAGATTTTCTTTGAAATTGTCACAACTAACCTGTTTTAAATATTAAAAATTTTACTCATAAAATTTAAAATCATTAACTGTAGTACATCGAACAATCTTTTATAATAATTTAATACATCAAGGTTCAAACATTTCTTTTTATTTTATAAAAACAAAAATTAGAAGATTATTAAATAATTTATATTTGTATATAGCTAAAAGAAACAAGTTAACTCCTTGCAAAATCATTTAATAATAATAGTATGCTATGGAAAAAGGAGGGTTGGTCTGGTTGGGGGAATTTGAAATGTGATTAACTAAACTAGACTTTTTGTTTGAAAATTAAATGAAATTAGGTGTATGTTGAATGGAAATGGGAGTTGGAAAATGTGTCTAAAGATGATAAATATGACTTTTTAACACTTCCAAGAATAATAGTATTAGTTATAATATAAGCAAAGCTTCACTTTCAGCTTTGCTTCCTTTTTTTGTTGGGTTATATTAAATTAAGTTGCAGAATGGAGAAAAAGCGAACTAGCTTTTTCTTATTTTTGTTATATGAAAACAACACTTTCATGTATTTTCTCTAACTTTTAAATTAGAGACAAGCTCTCTCTAACCTTTTTTTTTTTATTCATAAAATTCCGGTGCAAGATTTAAGATCGCAGCCAACCACAATGGAAAAGAACGAAGAGGGGGCGGGGGTCGTCTTTGATTTAAAGTATAATGTTTCAAAATGTTGCCTTTGAATCTTCTTCGTTTGAAACTCAAACAAGTATCAACATCTATTACACCATGTATCGTATAGTCCACACCCGAGAAATCGAACATGTGGAATTTAAGAAAATGCTATAATCAAAATTAATATGAAAAATCAACAAAAATTGAACAATAAATATACAAACTTCAAAAAATTGATGCAAACTTATGAAGATAGCTGAAGACAATTCATTCACAAAGAGTTCTCCGGATCATTGTTATTAGACAAAGAGGCAGCAGATGGGTGGTCAATTTCTTTACGAGATGCTTCCCAAAGTTGCTGTTCTATCCCCAATTTCCGCAGCTCAAACAAACCTCGATCAACTGCCACATGATCGCAAGCCAATCAGATATTTTTACTAGAAATGCCGCGTTTGATTCTTTTAAAATAGTAGCACATTACTCAACTCTTTTCTACCTCTTCAACTTTATGTAATAATAATTTTATATAACCAAAATTATATTCACCACCATAAGCCGTGTTTTTAGGGAAAAATAAAATAAAATAAAATAAAATGGGTGGGCTTTTACCATCCACTGCATCATGTGAAGTAGGGGTCTGCCCACTACGGCTGATCCAAAACTGAAGTCGATCTTCTGCAATATCCTCCTCTATACCATGTACTTTGGCTCTTCTCCAGAAATATGTTAACCAAGCCTACAACAGTTGCAAGTTATAAGAACACGGAGTTTCTGAAATTAATCAAGCTTTCTACAGCACGAGAAACTGTAGTGCAAACCTACTATGATGCCATAACACTACTGAATTTACTAATGAATTCAGAACTTGATGTGGTGTTTAAAAACGAGCCTGCTACCCTCAAAATAAACGGAAAATTGTTTTACTGAAAGTTGATGAGGTCGCAAGATGCAGTTAATTGATGGACAGTTTTTATTTGTTGAGATAATTGCATACCTAAATCATTAAAATTTAATCGGCAATGACCATGCATAACTGGCTACCATGCATATGAAAAGAAAAAAATAAACATGTTCTTTAGTGTCCCCTACAGGGAATAGATATGGCTATGCATAAAAAGAGGCAAGCCAGCGAATTAGCTCCTATATAATCATGAAGAGAGAGAGAGAGAGGAGGAGGAGGAGGAGGAGGAGGAACAGACTTATAATATATACACATAACAACGATCTAGAGACAGTATAGAAAGGCAAAGTGGCCAAGATATCTAAGAAAAAATCATCATAGAATGAGAAAAGAGATTTTGCTTTGAAGGTTCACATATGACCAACACGTCAAAGATTTCGATGAAAAGAGTGACTAACCTCTTTGAAAAGAACATCTTCTCCCTCCTCTTCACTTAGTTCTGCAGTTGAAAGGCAAAATAAATAAATAAATTAAATAAAAAAGATAAACAACCAGCGAATCATCTTAAACTAATTGAGGCAAGAGTTTTCCCTAAACCAAAATGAACAAATGCTGTTTGATATGATAGTGCATTATTGACGGACTAAAAAGTGAATCCCTTACCAAATGCATCTATCAACTTCGGATCACCAAGAGATTTGGAATCTGAAAATAAAATACAAGTGCAAAGGATAAATACTAGAGCATGATATTTTTGCTCATATCGGAATATGATCTCCAACAAATGTAATGTAGAAGGGAAAGAATTGCCAGCGAAGAAACAAAATAATTATAGGGGACTGTTTCTTTAGGACGAAAAGGTGGATAGGACTGTCACTAGTTTCACTCCATTTTATAGGACATCAACTAAAAATGCAAGATAAAGTGGAAAAAAAGAAGAGCTAAGGGTGTTCGCATGTAGTATAAATAAATCAAACCTGAGACAGACTGACGAAGCAAACTCAGGCGTCTGTGTCTTCCCAATGCTTGTATAACAGCATCTTCAACCTGAAAACAGCAATGAATTTGAATAAATAAAGTGGTATTTTACAGAAGTGCACAAGAAATAAATAGGTAATAGAAAATGGAACTTCATGTAAATGCATAATGGAGGAGAAGACGTATTACTACAACAAAATTTTTAAATAATTAATAAGTAGGCATAAACCATCATGGATGTGGCATATATAAATTTATATAGAAGAACTAGTGTGTAACATTCAGGAAAAGTACATATACTAAAGGCATGCAAACGGATCAGAAAAAAGTTTATGTTTTTAATTTTCCTTTGCAACAAAAAAGAATCAACCTTTAAAGATGCTAATTCCCTTAGGGCCATTTCAACTGAAAGCATACTCTCAATAGTTCCTTCTCCAGTCAGATCATTCAGATCTCGGACAAGTTTACTCCGGTCTAGATCACCACCGCCTGTACCATTCCTACAACTTTAATGACCAAAAAACTAACATTTAAAAAGAGGGAGTAAATGGGATATGGTGAGAATTTGAACTAGCCTCTGTCCCAGGCCTCCTCTTTAGCCTTTTGTCCTGCAGAAACAATAATTTCAAACGGAAGAGGAGCCAATGCAGACCAATGTTCATGCTTTGACACTGCTATATCTGCACATATGCCTGCAAAATCCAGTAGCAGTTTCAGGAAAATGATTCCTGTCCCGTTTTAAAAAATAAAATGACTGCAAAGAAGGAATAGAATGAATCAATTCTATAGGAGTGAAAAAATGAAAATTCCATCAACAAAGCACTATATCTTAGCTCAAAAAAGAAAAATAACAAAGTTGGCACCCGCACTTGCAGAATGTGCCCATTAGCAATACAAATCTTAGATCGACAAAAGGACTACTTTACTGACCAAGTCATACATACAATAAGATTCTTGAACTTTATGAATCTTAGGGAAGGTCAAAATTTCATGCCAAAGGTGCACTACATCACATGCATGGGATTAAATTTTACTTTTTATGCAAGTTATTTGGTACAATTAGGATGTAAATTATTTCCTTGCTTAAGAAGAAAGTGATAGTTTATTACCATGCTGTACAGCCAATCCCCAGTAACGAGCAAGCCAACATCTTTTCAGGACGACTTCCTCCTACAAAATAGATTTAGCATACAATTAGAATATAAGCGTGTAGCAAAAAAAGTGATTTGAAGATGAGTAGACAAACCATCTCTTCCTGAGTCAAAACCATTCTTTGGGTCATTGAGCGAAGAGCTTTTGCTTCAGATTCTGCTTCACGAAGCTGTTCCACAGCTGTAGCAGTCCCATCCTTCAAGTTCTGATCAAAAGAAAGTCATAGGATCACTTTCCGAATCAATTCACTCCTATGCATTAGCATCATTGGCACACTTTACCTCAAGTTCTGAACGAAGGGCTGCAATTTCCTCCTCCCTACCATCCTTCGTCTGTTTTGCAGCCTTAAGAGCAGCCTGCAAGGAAGAACAATTTACAGTTTCTTTGTTTATAATGAGAAGAATATTTGACAACTTAAATAAAGTAACAAAGAACTCAATTTTAGCACTTTGGGATAAAGAGCTATAGAGAGCTAAGAGACACAGAAAGACGTCACCGATACTGTTGTTCCAGGCACAGTTATACATAGGAAAAATATGTCAAGTAACGATATAATATTCAATTCATGAACCTGATGATATGACAGAAGTAAAGCTAAACCTGGTCCAACCAATCTTTAGACTCTATAGTATGATGTTCGGTTTTACCTCTCTTTGACGCAAAGCTGCTTCCTTCCTACAGAAAAATCACACAGAATCATACAGTGATGATAAATAACACCGCTAGCAAATGCACAGGACACACACTTACCTACTTAATAATTTGGCTTCCAGAGATACACCTTCTCCTAAGGAAGCAACCTGTTAACATTGAATTTAAGAAGCAGCTGAATGAATGCAGTAAACCTAATGAACAATGGATATTGCTCATTTATGCAACCTTGCAGTTCACAACTCAAACACTGACTTCACTTATATCTCAATGATGTAACATGTTCACAAGATAAAAGAAAAAGTTGCTTAACATGGGTATCTGAACATGCTTATTCAAGAATATGCCTATGGAAGGAATTTATATATCAAGAACCAACAACACAAATAGACACCTTGTAAGCTGGAGACCCTAACTTATGTAAGTGTAAGATGAATTATACAACGAAATCCACCAAATTCATAAAGCTAAGCCCTCCAAGAGATAAACAGCACAGGAAGCGACAGGATATGTACTTCAAGGAAAACTAGGAAAGACTTCTGAAATATTACCATATGCCTTTAGCTTGTGACATCAAATTGAAATTACTTAAGTGCCCCACATCAACAAAAATGGTTCATAGAGTAGAAACACTTTAGATGAAACAAGTCAGATGATGCTAAACATTGTAATCGGATAAGCCATTCAAACAATAACAAGCGGGAGACAAAGATCTTGCAACTGAAGACAGAGTAACACACCTGTTTCTCAAGCTCCCTAGCTCTTGCTTCTGCTTCCTCACGTCTTTCTTCAGCAGAACGAAGCTGCACAGCATGAACGGGTATAAGTGTTACATGTCACAGATAACACAAGCCTAATAATCAAAATTTAGTTCTTTCGACTCAGCTAGTGCACCTTGTCAAGCAGGTTCTCATTCTCTTCTTGTAGCATATCAAGCTGCAACATAGCATACATTAGCTTCAAATATGAACTATATACAAAAGGTTTGGTGCACACTCACAGGCATTATTGCATTTTAAACTATGCAGCTACAGAACTATATTAAAGTAATAAATTTGAGAGTTAATATGATTCAGATGTCAAAAAATAAATAGATAAATGCCAGTGAATTACTTCATCGCGGAGTGCAGAAGCTTCTCGCTGATCTCCAGCATCTTTTGCTTCGAGTTGTCCTACATCAGCTGTAAACCTGCAATGCTTTCCAATTACATAATTTTATTTCTTAAAATATACTGTATTACAAAAAGATTGAACTCCTTTTTTTCCCCGATTACACAAAATAAAAGATTTTCAAATGCAGGCATTTGAAAACAACAATACTCCACGGAACGTCGAGAAAAAACAAAAGTATATGAACAATTATGCATACAGAGAACAGGAAACTGAATATGACTTGAGGCTTAGACATTTTTGCCAAAAGATAGAAGAATATAGGTCATAAACAAAAAGATGATGACAGGACATCCTATGATCTACGATAGTTCCAGTTAGACATAAAAGTTTGGATCACAGTATCATAAGAAAAAGTAGAACAGAAAAACCACGTGAGATTCCCATAAACTGCCATAAACTGATGCAACATAAAGAAATGTACTAAAATGAAAGCAGTTGGTTCGGTTGATCATTTTAAATTCTTAGTATCTACCAATCTCTTGTTGTCTTGCCAACTCAATTACTATAAATCTTAGACATAATTTGAAGTGTCCATATATTAAAAGATTCATCTGTCTTATGTTACTCTCCTTACAACTTCAGATACCACCACGTGGAAAAACACCGTTTTCCTGTTTTCTCTCACATGTAAGTCAAATTATGAAGCATGCTACTTGTGCAAATAGCTAAAAGTAGGGTGAAAACGACTTCATTATCTGAAATGTTTTAGTAAACATTTACATGAAGTACATCCTCGAAGTTTTGAAGTTAATAGCATCTAAAAAATTTATACATATATATTGTAAAGCAATAAATTTCATGAACTCGAACCTTTTATCTCTGCTCCGTTTAGGAGGATCAATCGGAGGTATAGTAATTGAAGTACGAACTGAAGTTCTACTCGGCGGAATCAAAGTTGTCGTTGTTGACCTTACCGCCGGCCTCCCTGCTGACGTTGACCGGACCGATGGAGCATGCTCTACAAAATTCCGACCTAACTAATCAAAACAAACAAAAAGAGAAAATCAGATCAAAAAATTCAAATCCGCAAAAAGAGCGAAGAAAAACCTCCTTAACTCACTTCAATTCAAAGTTATTACCGCAGGGGAGGGAGATCTATTAGGCCGAGCTATTGAGATCGCCGGAAAAGTACTGTGATTTAAACCGTTATTGGAGAAGCTAGAAGGTACAGGAGGACCACCGAACCGAAACCCTAGATCGTCGTCTTCCTCATCGTCATCGGTGGTCTGCGAAGCCATGACTTGAGCAAGTCGTTGAGCGGCGGCTTTTGCGGCAACGTTTTGTGTGCGTTTGATAGTTGAGAAACCACTGTTTGCACCTAGCTGAACACGCGACTGAGGATGTGCCGGAGACGATGACCCCGAGCTGCTTGATCCCCCGCTCCACTGCCGCCCGTACACCGGACTCCCTGTCCTCCTCCGATCCATCACTCTACTAATATTTACTTATCTCAGTTGCGCTAGATTTAGGGTAGGGGGAGCGGTTGGTCTCGTCGAGATCGAGAGGGAGGGAGGGGTTGAAGAAAAGTTGAAATTATGGGGAGGAAGATGATTGAGCAATACGACATCGTTTTACGGCTTAATACGGGTTTCGCGGGAGAGGCTTGAAAAGGAAAAAAGCATGGACCCATTTGACAACGTGTTAAACTGAGTTGGCGCGTGGGGTCCAAGATTTGGGCGCTGATGGCAAAGGATTCTGTAATAAAGAATGTTTTCGCTGCGTAGTAACTGTGAAAATTGGAGCCTATCATTTTGTCCTTAGCCGCCTTTGCCACTAAACAACTTACCTTTGCTACATGACACGTGGCATGGCTCTGCACTAAAATTTACCAGACAAGTAAAAAGTTATTTTGAATTTTTTATGATTTGAAATTTACTGTTTACATGGTACACCAACAGTAAAAGGCTCTTTTTTAACATTAGATTTTTATATTGTATTAATTAAAATACATTTTATTAAATTGTTAAAATTTGGTACAAAATTTGTAACATTTCATAAGTACTATTATTGAAAACACTAAAAACAATATAAATACTTAATTTTTATAAGGATGATAGTTTAAATAATAATAAATATAAATCAAGACCAAAAAAATATTATTTAAAATAAATTTAAATGAGTTGATATTATTTTTACCTTTACTCTTAAAAAAGTTAAAATATAATTTAACGATTAAAAGAAAAAAATTATGTAAATTAAGTTATTAAAAAAATTACATAACGATTGTAAGTCTGCCTCTTGGCACGGAATTTGTCTGTCACTCTGACACGAAAACAAGTCTTTTTCAATTTCACGTTTCTGCTCTAAATGAATCTTGACGACGGCGATCCTTCAGAAGCATCAATCCATCCGATCAATCAACGTACACAAAGAAACTCTCAGCCAATTCCTGCAACAATGGAAAGAGATTACGCGAGTTTATCAATAGAGGAAGAAGAGGAAGAAGAAGAAGCAGTCCTACAATTCCAATCTGAACCGAATCCGGAAATAGAAGAACAGAACTTTTGTTTAGTGGGTTGTTTTTTAACAGCAAGCATCATTCACTTTCCAGCAATGAAAAGCACTATGGCAAATCTATGGCACCCGGTAATAGGTATTCAAATTCGAGATCTTGGGGAAAAGCGTTTTTTGTTTCAATTTTATCATGTTATGGATATGGATCGTGTTTTGAAGGGGGCCCCATGGACATTCAACAATCATCTTTTAATTATTCACAATATCCAAAAGGGGGAGGATCCTTTAAAAGTTTCTCTAATCTATACGCCCCTATGGGTACAGATTCACGATATACCAGTGGGGTTTTTCACTGAAAGCTTAGCAAAACAAATAGGGGATTTTTTGGGGGAATTTATTGAATATGATGGTTCAGATATAGGTAAAGGGTAGAGAAATTTCATGAGAATAAGAATCAAGATGGATGTGAGGCAACCACTAAAAAGGAAAATGAATGTGTCTTTTTGTAGGAGTCTGTTCCTATATTAGATTTAAATATGAGCGATTAACCCTTTTTTGCTTCTACTGCGGCCGTTTAGGACATAGTGACTCTTACTGTGAAGCAAAAATGTTACTGGGAGTGGAAGTGGCTGATATGAGATGGAATCTTTCTTTAAAAGCTCAATCTAAAAGAGCAATGGCTATGAGTAGTATATGGTTACGTGAAGAAGGAGATGGTGGAATGAAGGCAAGTGAACGGAATAGACAAATTGTGGAAAAAAAGGCAGTGGGTAGAAAGCAAGATATCGACAGTCGGAGCCTCAATAGATCCAGTTTTGGGAATTAATTTGGAAGGCATTAGTCCTAACTCATCACAGCAAGGAGGAAGTTCAATGGCAGTACAAACTACTTCGACAATGGAGTATGATTTGGAGGATAGAGTCCTTATTGGGGAGGAAGGTAAAAAAAGACAACGAGGAGAAAATGCAATTCAATCAAAAAGGGATAATAGTGACAAGGGAGTATCAAGAAGCAGGGGTTTATTGGAGAATGATCATTTATTATCGGTGGCTGCCAAAAGGCAAGCCGACCGGTCGCAATGAAAATCTTAAGTTGGAATGTCCGGGGTTTGGGGAACCCACGGACTATTCGAAGGCTTCGGCAAACGTTGAAGACACATAATCCCCAATTGGTCTTCTTTATGGAGACGAAGGTAAATAAAAGACAGATGGAACGTGTGTGTAGAAGTTATGGATTTTTTAATGGTTTGGAGGTGGATCCGGATGGTACAAAAGGTGGTTTATGCTTGGCATGGAAAGAATATATTTCTATTTCTATTCAGAGCTTTTTGAAAAGGCATATAGATGCACTAGTTGGCCAGAATAATGAACAACAATGGAGGTTTACGGAGTTTTATGGTTCTTATTACGCACAGGAAAGAGAGGAGTCATGGAATCTACTAAAAAGCTTGCGCCGTAATGAAGAGCAATCTTGGTTAGTTTGCGGTGACTTTAATGAAATAATGTATGGGTTCGAGAAGAAGGGCGGGCTGCCTAGGGAAGAGAGAAGAATGGAAGATTTTCGAAATGCGTTACAGGAATGTCAATTAATTGATGTTGGTTATTCGGGAAATTAGTTTACTTGGGAGAGGGGGATTTGCCAGAAACAAATATTCGAGAACGCCTTGATAGAGGAGTGGCTAATGTGAACTGGTTGTTAATGTTTCCGGAGGCTAATATTAGACATTTGGTGCACTCGACGTCTGATCGCTATCCGCTTTTAATAACTACAATTAAAGAAGAACACATGGGTTTTCGCGAGATCTTTAAATTTGAAGCATGGTAGGTCTTAGAAGAAACCTTTGAAGCGGAAGTTAAGCGCATATGGGATTCGACCTCAAGTGATTTAGTACAACAACTAGGCTATCTTAAAATAGGATTGAGGAGATGGTCCACCAAGATTAAGAAGTCCAGAAGTCAAAAAAAAAAAAGTATTAACTTCAAAGTTGTCTAAGTTGTTGGAAGCAGAAAGAACCTACGATAATTTAGCAGAGCTAATTGATAAAAGGTACAACTAAACTTTGAGATCGATAAAGATGAGAGCTACTGGGAGCATAGGGCTAGAGTAAATTGGCTGAAGCTTGGGGACAGAAACACAGCCTTTTTTCACAGTATTGCAACACAAAAACGGCAGAAAATATCATTCAAAAAGCTACAGAAATCAGATGGCAGAGAAACAGAAGATTTGCAAGAAATGGCAGAAATTGCTAGAGTACGTTTCCAAGACTTATTCAAGGCTGGGGAAAAAGGTCAGTCTGAGCACCTCCTTACATGTATTGAGCAGTGTATTTCAAAAGAGGATAATAGAAGTCTTACGAAGCCATACATAAAGGAGGAGATCTGGGACGCGTTGGCAAGCATGGGAGCTACAAAAGCTCCAGGTGAAGATGGTTTTCCAGCAATTTTCTTTCAAAAATTGTGGCACATAGTGGGGGATGAGGTTTCAAATTATTGTCTACAACAGCTCAATAGCGACATGGAGGTTAGTCAAATTAATACCACATATAGTCCTTATTCCAAAGAAAACGAGTCCAACTAATTTTGCTCATTTTCACCCAATAAGCCTTTGTAATATTTTATATAAAATAATGGTTAAGGCTATAGGAATCGATTTAGAAGAGTTCTGGAAAAATGCATTGACAAAGCACAAAGTGCTTTTGTGCCAGGAAGATTAATTTCAGATAATATTTTAGTAGCATATGAACTTCTTCATACTTTAAAGAGGAAAAAATTGGGGAAAAAAGGGCTGATGGTAGTTAAATTAGATACGAGTAAAGCATATGACAAGGTGGAATGGGGTTTTTTAGAGGAAATAATGAAGAAAATGAGCTTTGATCCTAGATGAACTAGTTTGATCATGAAATGCATATCTATTGTTTCCTACTCAGTGGTTCTTAACAGACAAGTTGGAAGTTTCTTTTATCCAACGAGAGGATTACGACAAGGCGATCCTTTAAGCCCGTTTCTATTTCTGATGTGTGGAGAAGGATTATTAGCCTGCTGAGACTGGCACAGCAAGATGAGAACTTCAAATGTGTTAAAGCAAGCAGAAGTGGTCCTCAAATCTCACACTTATTATTCGCAGATGACTGCATAATTTTTGAAGAGGCCACGGAATGGGGAGCTGGTCTATTAAAAAAGATTTTGCGGGAATACAGAATTTGTTCGGGGCAGATAGTTAATTTTGAAAAGTCCACGGTTTTCTTTAGCTCGAACACAAAAAATAAAGAGAGGAGAACTGTTACTCGAATGTTGGGTGTACGAAGCTCAAACGACCCAGAATGTTACCTAGGATTACCTAATATGGTGGGCAGAAGGAAAAATGAGGCGTTTCAAAAATTAAAGGATAGACTCAAACAGAGAATTGATAATTAGAGCACAAGGTATCTTTCGCAAGGGGGGAAAGAAGTTTTTATAAAAGCTGTTCTTCAAGCTATCCCGACGTACTCAATGGCATGTTTTCTACTTTCTAAATCGCTATGTTCCGATCTTGAAAATATTATTACGAAATTTTGGTGGCAGAAAAGCCATGGTCAAAGGGGCATTCACTGGTGCAAATGGAGTGAGCTATGCACTTCAAAGGAACAAGGGGGAATGGGCTTTCGTAGTTTTGACTAGTTTAATATTGCTTTGTTAGCTAAACAGGGCTAGCGACTTATTAATTATCCCGATTCACTCAGGTTTTAAAAGTGAAATATTTTTCTAATTTAGATTTCATCCATGCACAATTGGGTAATTTACCTTCTCTTACCTGGAGGAGCGTATGGGCCGCAAAATGGCTATTGCGAAACGGGCTATGTAACATCCCGAAATTGGGCCTAGAAGAGTTGGGCCCAATGGGCCTTGGACGTAAGAGTGTTTAAAATTTTTGAGAACAAGAGAATGGCATTATTGCAAATTAGACTTATTAGTTAAGTGAATTTAGAAGCTTACGGGGTTTCTATGAGGTCTCGGGTTCAAGTTAGGCTATAGGTAAATTTTTGTGTTTATGCTCTTAAGGGGGAGAAGGTAGGTGGCATCAAGACTTAAGGAAATAAGTGTGCATTTTGTTAGCATAAGGAGTTTATTGATAAAGTGGCAAGTGGCGTGTGGAGTGTACTAAAGGCCTGAGGTTTGAATACCACCTAGTGCAAATATTTTGGATTAAATTTTTGTACTATATAGTAAGTGTCGGCTAAGGCTTAAATAGGGTAAGTAAGACTTTTTATTTATGGCAATGTGGCTAAGGATTATGGTAAGGAGGAAGAGAATGGGTAATGAAGGAAAGAATCAAAAGAAAAAGGCAAGTGTAAGGAACATGTTGGCCTTTTACGTGGGTGATGTTGTGGAAAGATTTTTCTTTGGTCAACATCCATCCTTTTGGCAAGAGTTACACACGGTTTTGGGAGGGGAGTGGGGAGCTAAATTTGCTAGGATCATTTTGCTAGTTTTGGTGCATGAGAGGTCTTTTTCTCTTTGAGCATTTTGTGTCTCTTTTCCAAACTCTTTTCCCTTTTGCTTTGGCCGAAATCTCCAATGTATTCTTGGTCATTTCTCTTTGATAGCTGAAACCATCTAGTACTATCCTTCATCTCTTCTTTTCTTTTTACTATTTCTTCAACTTTCTCCTTTTCCCTCTAATCGACATAACTTTGTTTGGCCGAACTTTCATAATTCTTTTCTCATCAATAGCCGAATTTCTATCATCTTCTCTTCTCCATCTTGCGAGTTGAACACATCTTCTTTGATTGGATCATGTTCTAGTATGTAGTCAGAAAGCACATTCTTGCCGATTCTTCTCTAGTCTTAAGTCAATTGATTGAAGTCGTATCTATCATCATTAAGGTAAGGGGTTCATTTTTTGGATTTTTCATTATATCTTTACTTGGCTATGTTGTAACTCGGATCGAAGTTTCGACTAATCGATTATGTTTTAGGGGCGAAATCACTCGATATATTCTATTTGCTAATCCTTCGGATATAGTGGTAAGTGATTCAAGTGTAAGTAATACGTTGGGTATGAAATCTTTTGGAAATCCGAGGCTAAATTTTGGTTGGTATTGTTCTAAGGTCAACGAAGAGTGGTTCTTTAGGAAATCCAAATCAGGTGTGTAATCCCGTACCCTTCCGAATACCTATTTAAAATGGAGTGTAATCTCATACCTTTCTGAAAGTTTGCATGAAATGTTCTGTGATTCAGTCGAAATACCCAAAAAAATTAAAAACCGGCATCCATGACCACTCAGGCGTGCGTATATTCGTAGTGGTGACCATAGATTGCAATGAAACGGTTTTTGGTTAGCAGCAGTGACGTGATTTTGAAAAATCACGAAAATAGGAGAAAGGGAATTAGAAAGTGAATAAAATATAGAATTAAAGCTTACTGTGTCTATTTTTAATGAAAGAAACAGAGGAGGAAGAGGAATTTTATATTCTGTGATATTTTAATTTTAGTGAGACTAGGTCTGATTGACTTTGTGGTTCCCTGTTCTGTCTTGGAAAAATCATTTAAAATTGTACAAAGTGAATTATGAGTTATAATTTATATGTATAGATTCCTCAGTGAGCTTATTTTCAATAGAAACAAGTGGGAGCAATATATGAAAACTGTACAGTGAGATATTTGAATTTTGGGTAAGAGAGGTCAGAACAGTTGGTCAGTGAGACAAGGAAAACTTTAAGGAATAAACTGTACTAAATGGTTAAGCCAAAAACTGTACTAATTTCAAGGAAAATTTACGGATCTAAATTTCGATATTCCTAACTCGAGTTGTAATCAATTTAGTCAGTACGACGCAGATGGACAGTTTCAATTTTTTTTATGCCCCAAATTAGTAGTTAAGTCGGGTTTGCGAAATTTCTAAAATACCCTTGAAGGGTAAATTATCGAAATACCCCTGGGTTGTGAGATTACCGAATTACCCTTAGTGGGTAAAATTACCGAATTAAGAAAATACCCTATGGGTCGAATTACGAAAATGCCTTGTGGGCCAAATTACGAAAATGCCCCTACTGGGCCGATTTGATAGATTGCCCTAATGGGCCGTATTGCAAAGTGTTATAATGGGCCGAATTTTTGTAATAAATCTTTGAATTAATGATTGTTGTTTATATTGTAAATATCATGATTTATTATGTATGCTGTATTTACATAATTTACATCGGATGGGAAAAAAATTGATGAAGAGAAGAGTAGCCCGGTGGCTCTGCCACAATCTGATTCTGGTGGCTCTACCACATATTCTGGTGGCTTTGCCACAAATTTTGATAATGGCTATGTGCCTAACATATGAATCAATGACTCTGTGTCGATCATATTTACCCAAGGCTGTGTGCTGGTTATATTACCGTATATGATATTCTGGTGGCTCTGCCACAAGCTGTATAGTGGCTATGCCACGCATAATTATGACTCTGGTGGCTCAGCCACAAATATATTATAAATGACAACTTGCCTGCGATTGGTGTATTTGGCGATGTGGGTTGACTTGATCCCCACAGGTGTGATGGGATGGTACTGGTAGTGTGTAGCGGATGGATTATTAAGATGGGTTGGGTTGTATACATTCATCTCATTTTAATATTGTTATATAAATGGGCTTAGACCCAAGATATTGCTATATGGGTCCAGGCCCAGTGGATGACGGTAAAGGGATTTCACACTGAGTTCTTGTAACTCACCCCCATTTTTCTTAACCCTTGTAGGTAATGCTAAGTGACGAGGACTTGGGGGCGATGGATGACTCGATGGAGGCCATACTTTTGGAATGTCATTTTCAGACTTCAGTAAACTTCTTTTCCGTTTTATTTAGCTGCTTTTACTATTTTGGGTTTTTAAGTTGTAATAAGGCCTGTTTACTATTTTTATTTTGCTTTATGTTTGAGATGTCTTTATTATTTTTCTTAAATTGTTTAAAAAGGGAATTTTCTAAAAATATAAATAATGGCTTCCAAAATTGATTAATAAATGGATTTTATAGCAAACTTTTACAAATGATTTAACTCGGATTCTTTTTCAAAATTATCTACGACATTTTTAAAAGTCGCGGTTTTAAAGCTCACTACCTCGATTTTCGACTCATCAAACGATCTTTCAAAATAGCTGTATTTTATCAAATATTTACATACAAAACTTGTTTACTTAAACACAACCAAGTAACGCCTATTTTAGTATGAATCACATGATGTTTTACGATTTTCTCATGTGACACGTCAGATCCGGTCATACCGCATGGGCCGGGTTTGGGGTGTTACAGGCTATGTTGGCGAATTGGTAAAGGCGACCGAATTTCTGTTTGGAATGATTGTTGGATCCCAGACGTTTCCGTCAACCGAAGTAGCAACAACACCGAAAACCCATAAACCGAATCAGTAGCAGATTTAATTGAAACGTCAACACGTAGGTGGAAAAAAGAGTTAATTGAAAATACCTTCCCAGAACAAACTGCTCAGAAGATTCTGCGAATTCCTTTGGCAGAGAATGAACATGAAGACTTCCAGGTTTGGCAAGGAGAACATTCGGGTGAGTTCATAGTAAGAAGCGCCTACAAACTATTACATGAGGCTACTTTGAATCCTAATGATTTATTATTACAGACCGAAGGAAAAAAAAATTCTATAGGAAACTCTAGAATTTACAACTTCCATAAAAAATCCTAATTACTATTTGGCACATATCCTGGAATTTTATTCCAAATTTCAAAAATCTGAAATTGCGCAAGGTGGTTCTCGATAGCTCTTATCCCCAATGTAGAAGCGCAGAGGAGGATGGAAATCATGTTTTCAGACACTGCCCTACAACAACAGAAATGTGGCAGAATCTTAACCTTTCATGGGTTCTAAACTCAACCATTTCAGATCTATGGAACTGGCTTACCTGGGTTTTCGACAAAGGAAACAGTGAGCAATGTCGTCTGTTCTACTGTGTTATATGGTTTGCATGGAGCTCCAGGAATAAATTTGTTCATGAGAGGAAAACAATCACAGGGAAGGAGTTGTCAAAAAAAGTACAAAGTTACATCGGAGAGATTGATAGATCAAGCGAAGGAAAACATACCTCTGTTGATAATATAGGTCAAAGACTGAATACGAGAGAATCAGAAGCAACCATTTTCTTTGATGCAGCATATGATAGCAAAAATAAAATCTCGGCCTCGGGTTTAGTGGTGAAGGGCGAAATGGATGAATGGCTCGCTTCGAAATCTGTCTTCCACTACGCAATTGCGTCACCGTTCATGGCGGAAGCTTATGCGGGCCTACAAGCAATAAAGTTGGGGATTAATCTGGGGTTTCAATCTATTTCTATCATAGGAGATTCTAAAATGATTATCAAGAAATGCAACTCAACAGACAGAGATAAGTCAGTCTTGGGAGCGATTATTAGAGATATACAACAATATAGATGATTTTTTCAGGAAAATCATTTTCAATTAGCCAAAAGACAGAACAATGGAGCAGCCCACGATGTAGCGACAGAATCATTAAGAAGAGGAGAGGAAATTTACCTGGTAAAAGAAGTCTTTGCGAATCGCCAGCGTCAAAGAGAAGAAAACGGGCAGAGGAATCCGGATTGAAGGAAGTTAGCAGAGGCGTAGAGAGGAAGGGATAGCAACTTTCAAAATATCTTTAGGAATGCTAACAAATTAATTGGCTGGTGTGGGAAATAGGAAAGTCAGAAGATTAATGGAGGCCAACTAATCTACACCGGCTGGACTTGAAATTGAAAGGACATTTTCACTTTTTCTTTATTATTCTGGACGTTTCCACTTTTCTTTATTATTCTGGACATTTCTTTTACTTGGTTTTGGGCCATAAACTTTGGACATTTGTTTTACTTTCTTTTTCCTGTATTAGGTCTGCTTTTAGCAACTCATCATTTGGTTGTATCTTCATTTAATAATAAAGCTAGCCGGAATTACTCAAAAAAAATTTACATAACAGAAAACTTTTTGAAAAATTACGCTAATTCAAAAAAAATAAAAAAATACACAATTGATAATTAAACTAATAAATTAATCTTATTTAATATCTTTCTCATCTATCTATTAAAGAAATAAATATTTTATATATATTAGATATGAAACTTAATTTTCAATAATTAAAAAAATGAGTATTTTTTTAGTGAAAATCCAGCTGGAGACTTTAGATAAAATTTAAAAAACGAAGAGTCTAAACCATAAACCAGAAATCAGAAGCAAAAACTAACAGCGAAAGAAAAACAAATCCTCCAACCTACACAAAGAGTCTCACCCCAGATAGATGCCACGTGTATGCCTTGGGAGACTCCAACCGACAGAAGCAGGTCATCGAAACAGCCATTGGAAAACACACTTCCCAAACACCATTTTCTCTCCAGAACAGCGATTTTACCCCAAAAAAAAAAATTAGTAATTGAATGAATGGGTAAAATTTAAATTTTAGGTACTTAGGTTTTTATATTTTCCAGTATTGGATATTAAAAAACGTATATAATAAATTAATATTTTAAAAATTAAGACTAGATTAAGTATGCACATATTTATATTTTTTTCGTAATTTATGTCTAAATTAATTATAATAAAGATTATTGACATATATAATTCTTGTTATATAAACATGTATTCTGTTGATATAATTTTACAAAAAAATCATATTGAAATAATATTAATTTTAAACATTAGTTATAAGATACATGACAAATAATTAACCTACCAAATGAAAGTTTCTTAACTGTGTCATTAGAATGATTTCTTTAATTTTTTCCATAATATATATACGTTCTACATTAATATTAAAACAAGAAGTATAATTTGCCCATAAAAAAATTTACATGTTAATAAAAAATTGTATTAATATATTTATTAGCCTTTTTTTATTTGTATATTTAAACATAAATAAAAAAAATTTCATGTACGACAACAATATTACTATCAAGAAAATCTATACGCTAGATTATGATCGAGTAAAAAATATTTTATATTTATAAAAAAAATGAATAAATAATAAATGAAGCGTTGATTGAATTGATAAATTTAAAATTTTGAAATTTATAATATTTTAGGTTCATTTATTTATTTTTATAAAATAAAAAGAATATACTTAGTGCTTAATTGACTCGCAAAACAAATTTAATTAAGAGCTTAATATAGTATAGATATATATTTTTGACTTAATGCATATTTTAATCTCTGAAGTATGCTATTTTTTCTATTTTGGTTTGAATATTTAGTCCATCATACGCTGTCATGCATTGTACAATGATGTCATAATGAAATCATCATTATAGTCATTCAAAAAATCTTAGAAATTTTTAAAAATTAAAAAAAATTTAAAAAAATTTCCAAGAAATATTTAAATCTCTGAAAATTATTAAAAATAGAAAAATTATAAATTTTTAAATTACAAAAACAATATAAAATATAATTAATTACTAAATTTTCTTAAATATATTAAAAACTTTAATATTTTTAAAATTTTATAAACCACATTAACAATAGCTTGAGCATGAGAATGTTGTCAACAATATCATTTATAATAATTGTTTTATAATTTAATCAGTTGGAATTTATAATTGGAAGATATTTTAAGTGATAATTTAGGATATTTTAAAATATTTAAATAATAAAAAATAATGTTATTCTAATTAAATAATTTAAATAATTGAAAATTAATATCATTTGTTTTTTATTTTAAGAAAACCGCCATGCGAGAGCCCATTTGGTAGTGAGACTAACATTATTTGTTTTATATTTTAACAAAGGGATTACCAACATGTGTTGTAAATGTAATTCTATTAAATTGATTTTTAAATTTTAAAATGTTTTAATATTTTTTTTTGTAAAAAATACAAATAATTAACCTAAGGATTGCTTGAAAACAAATGTAACCCATCATCCTTATTAAAGGCTATTTTAGTTAATTTATCAGCTTCTATGTTTTCTTCCTTAGGATGTACTCAATTATCCAGTCCTCTATATTTTTAAAAAATAATATATTTTCCTGATGAGTGTCACTCTAGAATAGGTTGAAATTGAATCTCGGATAATTTTAAACTATCTGTTTAAATCAACACTTTAAATTGTGAATATTATATTAATCAAGTTGTTTTGTTATCAAGTAGTTTAATTTAAATTAAATTTTAAAATTTTAAAATATTTTAATTATATCTTTAAATTATAATATTATATTAATGAAGTCACCGTTAAATTAACAGTTAAAGAACACTAATTTTATTAAAATACTAAGATGCCTATAGTAAGATGAAAAGGAAATTATACCGAAAATGGATAATATTTATATTTAGGGGTCAACCGTGGAATTAAGAAAATATCAAAAGTCAGAGTATGAGAGAGGCAAGGAAGAATAAAAAAGCGGGAAGCAAAGTAAGGAAGGAGTGTCCTTTAAAAACGCAGAGATTTTCGAGAGGTCTTGCTTACTTTTCATCTAGTATTTCAAAAAACACCACAAACTTTCCATTTTCTTCGTATCCTCCCCTCGCTCAAAAACCAACTCTGCTTTCAATTTCTTTTATTTTTCAGATTCAATAACCACAAAACAAATCAAAACAACAACAAAAAATGGCAATCTCTGATAACTGCCGCCAGTCTCTCATTCCTAGCTTCCTCTATTCCACAACTACATCACCCTTTGGTTTCGACACGTCTTCGATTAACGCCAATCATCATCACCATCACCATGTGCTGCGTCGATCACCGTCCGTTTCGCCATCGCCATCGCCATCGCCATCGCCATCGCCATCGACGAATTACTTGGGTGTCGGTGATGCAGGGATTACTTCGGGTAGGATTTTGATACCTGCACCGAAGGAGAAGATCGAGATGCACTCGCCCGCTTTTTACGGTGCGTGTACGATGGGTGGGATATTAAGCTGTGGTCTTACTCACACTGCTGTCACGCCTCTTGATCTTGTCAAGTGTAATATGCAGGTATTCTTTCTTCGTTCATCCGATCATTTTCTTGATTATTCCGATATTTTATTTTATATGATGGAATTTATGATGTTAATCCTAAATTTCTATTTGATGATCCAAACAAATTATAGATTAAACAACCTTGTTTGGCTTTTCTTTCCTTTACGTTTGTTGGAATTTGATGTTTATTTGATTTGGTCTTTGATTCTGAAATTTAGTGGTTAATATGCATTGCACAAGATTTTACTGTTTCACTATTATCATTGCATTGCCTTCGATTACTAAAAACATATATTCAAATTTTCTTTGAATTTTAGATTTCAAGGTCAGTTTGAATAGATTGACGGTGAAATTAATTTCTCTGAGATTAAAAGCAGTATTGGCGATAAAATGTGATTGAGTACTACAACTTCGTTTTTGTTTAAATTAATTTTTAAATCGACGAAATAGTTGCTCGTCCCTTGATGCTTCCAATGACGTATGCGAAAATGCAATTATTTTCAACGTTTTTTCACCTACATCATTGATAATGAGTAGCTTCATTGTTTTAAATTTAATTGTTCATACCAAAGAAAAAAGGAATGCTAATATGAGTGCTTCTGAAATCTCAGATCGACCCAGTAAAATACAAGAGCATCGCATCTGGGTTTGGAATCTTGCTGAAGGAGCAAGGTATTAAAGGTTTATCCAAGGGTTGGGTGCCTACTCTGCTAGGTTACAGTGCCCAGGGCGCTTGTAAATTTGGCTTCTATGAGTTCTTCAAGAAGTACTATTCAGACCTTGCGGGTCCTGAATATGCATCAAAGTATAAGACCCTGATTTTTCTTGCTGGTTCAGCATCAGCCGAAGTGATTGCTGATGTTGCTCTCTGCCCCATGGAGGCTGTCAAAGTCCGTGTGCAAACTCAACCGGGATTTGCCCGAGGTTTATCGGATGGATTACCAAAGTTTTTGAAGGCTGAGGGCTTTGGCGGGTATCATAAACATTAAATAAATTTATGGTTCAAGTAGTGGATTTATGTTTTGCATGAAATGCTGATACTATGTTCACAATGTTTGTAGGTTGTTCAAAGGACTCGTTCCTCTCTGGGGACGACAGATTCCATGTAAGCCAAACATTTAGTAATTTATAACTGTTAACCACTGTGTTTAAGTGTCTTTCCTTGGGGTTGTGAGAAGTTTAGGATCTGTAGTGACGAAATGAATTGCTATATGTGCAGATACAATGATGAAATTTGCATCTTTTGAAACAATTGTAGAGCTACTCTACAAGCATGCCATTCCAACCCCGAAAGATAAGTGCAGTAAATCATTGCAACTTGCGGTGAGCTTTGCTGGTGGATACATAGCTGGTGTTTTCTGTGCTGTTGTGTCACATCCTGCTGACAACCTAGTCTCTTTTCTCAACAATGCCAGGGGAGCAACAGTCGGTGATGTACGTAAAAACCTAATATTGTTTCAATATCATATGTATATATATATCACTTTTGACATGATCACCCTGATCTTTTGCACTTCTTTAATCTGTTGCAGGCGGTGAAGAAGATGGGATTGTTGGGTCTTTGCACCCGTGGACTTCCCCTTCGTATTGTCATGATTGGAACCCTTACCGGTGCACAATGGGGAATCTATGATGCTTTTAAAGTTTTTGTTGGGCTGTGAGTTTTTTCTGATATAGAATTTTAAATCCTAATATCCAAGAAATTTCAATCATATCCAATGACTTAAATCTGGTTTTCCCACTCCTGCAGGCCAACCACTGGCGGTGGTGCTCCCACTCCTGCACCTGCAAAGGCAGGAAAAAGTATGTAGTCCGTGGAGAACGCAATGCTACTTTAGTTAATTCATGTATGAATTTTATAAAGGGGATTCCCCTTATTGAAAGCAATAATAGGGTTGATGTCCACCAATGGCGATCTTTTAGTATACGGATTTTGTTCTTTGTTCTTATTTTGTAGGTACCCATTCAAGCTGTAACCAATCGATGATTGAAACTTTTGTTTCAAAGAAACATAGGTTTGGGTTAAGTTTAATGCAGAATTCTCAACGATTATATACTCTTGGCTTTTTGTATACAAAGGAAGCATAGAGGTCGAAAAATGGATTGCAAGATTAATCTTTTTGTCTATCTTTAAAATATGCATTTTTTAAATCAATTGATTTAACATTGCTAAGCTAAGGCCTTAAATCCTAGCCAACGGTGAAAGGGTTTAAGAAGGTCTAATTGGACTATTGCTTGAACCTAGATAAATGGGTTCTGGGTTTGGTCAAGCTAAAATTGATCCATGTTCTTTTTCTTTTTCAAGCCTAAGATCTGCTTTTTAAAGTATATTTTTCCCCATCAAGGATTGGGTTGGTAACTAAGTTGTGAACCAATTCTAGCTAATGGATTTTAAAGCCTCCTTTCCCTTGCTCATTGCTCATTTGACCGCTGCAAGATATTAATTAGGAATTGGGTGGATTTTAATTGAACAAGTACGTGGTAAAACAATTTGAACCAAATAACTTCTGTGAACCCTTGATTTACAATCCTAGTTTATATAAATAAATATTAATGGTTTTTTACTTCATTCAAAATACAAGGACGTAACATAAATAAATATATGAATACGGCATATCAAAATTAATACAAATAAACATATTAACACGTAATAAAATCAATCCAAAATAATATGTAAGCAATTTATTTAGCTAAAGAATGATTAAAGTTATTACAGACACGTAAATAACAATTCAAACATTGTCATCTTCAATCTCCTCCTCCATATTATATACAAGTTCTCGTATTTAAACTAACTCAAGAAAAACCAAACCCAAGAGCCTTAACTCATGGACAATTGCTTGTCCGTCCCAGGTTTGATTGTAAAAATAAAGGCAAACATGTACTAGCAAGTACAGCGAGATAATAACGCAGGGGTAGAAATGGCAAAGGAGGTGCTCATCATTTAGGGTTTGTTTTCTTTTAGCTGTCATGTTTATGTTACAGCTGACAGGATTTACGCCGCAAAATACAACTTCTCTTTGAAAGCCAAAAAAAAGAAAAAAGAAAAAAAAGAAAGAGACAGACACTTCTGATAATCATACTATTGTAGCTTAGCTTTGATAGCGATTAATTTGAAAAGAGGTTGAATCCTTTAGTCTAACTAATGCTTAAACTGATTATAATTATGAGGTTATTCGTTATAAATTGAATGTCAACTAAATTAAATTTTATTTAATTAGTAAACATTTTACATACATGCATATACAAGCAGTTATATATATATATATATATATATCAAACCATTTTAATTAATTACTGTAAATTTTCAATCAAAATTTATATACTACATCAATATTTATTTGGAGTAACAGTTAAAATTTGTATCTACGTTTACAGGACACAAATTTAAACCTTATCATTCTCTTTTCTTCTCACATCATTATCATGATAAAAAAAAAAAATCTATATAACTTTTTTTTTTCCTACCGAAGAAACGGTGGTTTCTTAGTTTATTTGTAGGATGCCAAAAAAGAACCAAATTAATGGATGATTTTTTCTATACCAAACATTTTCTTTTTCATCTTTGTGCATTTTATTATACTAAACGCTTTGACTTTTAAGAAGTCTGAAAAGAAGTCAAACAAAATAGAAAATCTGTTGTTGCAATGGATAAATTTCATAAAATAGATACAAATACTTTGTTTTAATATTTATTATATCCCTACTCAATTTGGACATGTGATGTTACGATAAGTTATTTGAGAATCGCTCACAGATTGCCTTTCGCCTCACATCACTGAGTTGATCACTGGGTGCCCAACCACCCATTGATCAGAGGGAACATACTCACCACCTAAAGGAACCATTAACGGACAATTGAGGTACAACAACCTCATTTATCTCAATGGAGGGAATGTCAAATCAATACCACACTTGAAGGCAACCAATTTGCAATTTGGCCAACCATATGTGCAGGCCACCGCCCATATTGTCGATAACTTGGCACTACCAAACAAGGTTCCTCCCCCTATAAATATCCCAAGGAACGACGAAGAAATGATATTTTCCCTATTTAACAACCTTAAGCACTCATCCTTAGCACTCAATATACCTTACCTCACCTTACTCTCCTCTTACTCCTCTTCCGTCTATATAAGTGAACAGACCTCTTTGTCATCATCTCTATTTGCTCCTTATTGACCACTATCAACAATATTTCCAAACAAATTTAAAAAAGATCAATCCAACTTGTTTATCCAAACTAGGGCTAATTATGTAAGCACGATTTAACCGATTCATGTATGGACGCATGCTGTTGCTATACACGTCCGACAAAATTTGAAGTACATTTTTTTCTTAATGTTCTAATGGAAAACCAAACTTCGAAGGGATACACTAATGTTATGTCTAAATCCAGGATGGGGTCCAAAGCTATGAGTTTTCCTTCAAAGAAAAAACGGAAATTGAGAAATTTCAGCTTTTTGCGTATAAAACGCGTTTTGATGAAAAAGACGTACACTATTGCATGCAGATTACCGTGTGAAAAGTATTTTTCTCTTTAAACCTTTTACTTTCACTTGATGTTTGTAATTCGCTGTTAACGTCCCCAGCCTCATTAAAGCCACTTTGTTTGTTTCCTGGGAAATCTTTATGAAGCATTTTGTTTGTAATTTCCACGAAAATTGAAAACAACTGTGTTTTATTATCCCGAGAAAATCTTTCCGTTTCGAAGTTGTATTTGTTATAGGCGTTCACTAGCTCATTAAAACAACTTTGTTCGTTTCCTGGGAAATTTTTGAAAGGCATTTTTATTTTTCTTGTTCTACTTGTATTAACTATTAAAGTTTAGGAAATCAAACCAAGAAAATTTATTTGAATTAAAATGAATATTTAATACTACTTAAATCCATGAGACATATTTTTAAATGAAAATTTACTAGATTTAAATTTCTTTTAAAAGATTTCACCCTAACTAAAATATCACAATTTTTTTAACTACCATAATAAGTACATGAACTACTCTTAGCTATTAACAACTGATCTTAAAAATCATAAGACAAAGTTCATAAATTTCTTAAAAAATGCTTTTGTTTATACCATAGATATATCGAGAAACTATGTAATCTAACAATGGATGAAAGTTTAATCAATATTTTCGAATGGATTGGTATTTTACTCGTCCTGTATACTATAGGGGTCCCCGAAATCATTAAAGCAGCTTTGTTTGTTTCCGGGAAATCTTTCTGAAGCAATATATTTTTTGCAGCAAAATAAAAACAAACATGCATGGCAGCAATCTACATTTACGTGCTTTATATATCAAATCAAATTGCTTTCCACAACCGTCCCAAATCACCCAATGAACAAATTTGTTTGTTTTCCTAGAATTTTCATTTTTAAAAAAAAATTAAGAAATCATTTTCTGCTGGCAGGGAAGCTAGCTTTGCTATATCTTTATCTTTTACGTAAGATCACTCAAAGATCAACTTGCGATTCTTTGTAAATTGGGAAAATAAAAAATATGTCACGTCAAACTAGTTAATTGCTTGCTAGCTGTGTTAGCCAAAAAAAAGAAAAGGTACGTAATTAAAGACAATAAAACTTTGTAATGTATGAAACAGACAAACCACGTCTCGTTCCTCTTAATTCAATATGGTTTAGTGTGTGTGTGTTTATGTTTTGGTTTGGATTGAAAATTCGACGATGTTAAGTACACTGTCACGTCGATCTGCTAGTGTTTTGATGGTCTCCACATATATTTTATGATGCTGATATTGAAGGAGAAACAAAAGAGAATTTCTCTTTTACTAAGTGCTTATGTTATCTGTCTCGGCTGTAATATCGTTGCATGGAGTTGAAAGAAGCAAAGTAATATAGGTGGGTCAAAGCCTGAACACTGAGCAGTGGCTATCTCTGTTGTCGAGATTTGTTTGGGTGTGTTCCAGCTCTTGTTTACTGCGACACAATTGTACTCTAACTCTATGTTTGGTTCTCCCGTCAAATATATGTTACTATTCATTCTCATTTATTTCGACACCAAGTACCTGCTGCCCCTCTCGTTTGGTATAATTGAAAACAATACTTGTTTGAACAAGAACCAAAAAATCTGAAAATAAAAAAGAAAAGGTAAGAATTTGAACAATAAATTTTTAGATAATGCATTTAGAAAATGAGTTGTTGATTTTGTTCAAATTTATTTTTTGTGTGGAATGTGTCTTGTATTTTTCAATCAAATTAGAGTCAAAGTAGGGATGACGTCGCGACGAAGTGACAAATTCTAACTTAAAGCAGCCACATAATTAGACTCTCAGTAGGGTTATTTTTCTCAGTTAAACTCTGATTATGCAAGAGATATTTTGTATGATTAAAACTTTAATCTTAGCCCGCCTTAGTAACACTAGAATAAACATATTAATAACATCAGATTTTGAGAGAAGATCAAAAGAGAGTTTTCAGAGAGCTGTCAAGCGAATTTTGCATAGTGAGAGAGCTTTTTAGGGTTAGGGTTTGTTTTGGATTTCTTTATCTTGTATTCTACGATTATTTTCTCGTTAGTGAAGTTTTTCTTTACTCGTGATTTCTTATCCTCTTGATTAGAAGAGTTTTTCCATGTAAATTTGTGCCTCCAATTTTCTCTATTTCTTCTTTCTCGTTATTTATACGAGCGAATCCCCAACATTTTATATAATCAAATATTTTTGTTTAAATCTTTAAAAATATTGAAAGGATTTTCCAATTTAAAGCATAATCTAAACTCATGAACAATTTTAACATTTCTAATTGATAGAGTTTCGAAAAGAGGAATTCCCACATATAGGGGTCAGCAAAATCCGATTCGATTTGAGGAACTCGATAAAAAATTCAAAATTCAAATTAAACAGTTCGAGTTATTCGAGTTAATCAAGTTATTCGGATTAAATCGAATAAAAAAATTAAGTTTTCCAATTTAACTCAAATATGAATTACAGAATTCAAGTTATCTGAAAATTTGAATAAGAAAAGGTAAAACTACGTCGTTTTGATAAATGTTTACTTTTTTAAAAGTTAAAAGTCTAAACCATTAAGTTAAAAGGTAAAATTACATTGTTTTGGTAAATGTTTACCCATTAAATTAAAAGGTAAAACCAAATAATCTTATACTTCATCTACTAGTTAAATAATTAGTCCATGTAAACGCAACATTGAGTATAAATAATAGGATCCGTTAACTTGACTTGACTCGAAATTTTTTGACTCAATCCGATTCAATTCGAAAAAAGTTCAAGTTGAGTTCGGTTGCTAAAATAGGATTCTTCAACTCGATTAACTCAAAAAATTTTGACTCAACTCGATCGAATACTCGTCCTTACTGACGTATTAATGAGTAAATGCTTGTTTGACATTACCATTATGTAATTGAAGAGTTAATGCATAAAATTAAATCACATATGCTAATAGAGAGTAAGTAGTTAAGGTTGTTTATTTACATTTTAAAAATTAAAACTCAACCTATATTATTATTATAAATAGGATAAAATATATTAGTAGTCATCCAATTATTAGTTTTTTTTTTGTCATTTAAATATGAAAAGTTATAAAATAGTCACTGAATTATTAGATTTTGTCTTTTTTATCTCCAGCGTACTATGGTAGCTTTTAAAAATGGTATAATAACAACTTTAACCCTCAACATTTATAAATTATATCAATTTAGTCTTGATTTTAAAAAAATTAATCCTTAACATTTAAACATTGTGTAATTTTTTGTTGTTATTGTTTTTTTAAATTTCACTTTTCTTTGTGACATTCTGGGTTAATTTTGAAAGAACAAGAAAAAGATGAAAATTATTATCTTGGATTATTGGGTATTTACATTTTTTGTTTATTTTTAATCAAATTTAGCTAATAATTCTTTTTTAACTTTTTCACTGGAAGGGTAACAAAGAAAAGCAATATAAATATTAAAGGTTAAATTTTTAGACTCAAGACTAAATTAACATAATATATAAATATTAAATATTAATATTAATATTATATCATTTTATAAAAATTACCATAACTTTTCATACTTATAGCATCCAACCATCCAAATTTAAATCCAAATATCTGTACATTAAAATTTTCTTCATTCTAAAAATAAAATAAAGTCTGACGTACAACAATAACTTCATAAACTAAATTAAACTTGGGTTGAAATGAAATAAGTTTTAATACTCGTTACGTTATGACTTTTTAAAAAGAAGCAATCAACTACTAATTGGTTGAGTGTATTGCACTTTTCAAAAGAGAATCTAAGTTTAAATATTGGAGACAACATTGTTAGTTTCGACAACCACAAATCTTAAAGAACAACCGTAAAATGGGAATAAAGTATATATAAAAACAAAAAAAAGCAATCAATTCGATATGATTACTTTAGCACCAACTTTGTCTCCTCCATTTGTCTTCATTTCCATGTAATTCAGGTGATTTTACATGTCTGGTTAAAGCTTTCATCTGTACATCTTGATCTCCTAAACAAATCATACTTATCCATATTTATAATTTATCTTCTTTCACGAATGACAACTGGACTATACCAAATTGCAACTTGCTTATTCATCCTTCTTGTTTCCTTAATATTATAAACTACAAATTAGTGTGTCATATCCCCATCTCATCATTTGTTGTTATCAGTTTAGTCCCACAGGTAATTTTTCTGTACCAAAAAAATATCTTTCATTCATTTACTCATATGTTTTCTCATTTTCATATTGAGAAACATAATACTTTTGCATAGGATATAACCTAAAAATAATCAAATATGGGTAAAAATAAAATGATAATATATAAAATTGTACTCCACAATTAAATGAAAAACTTGTTAAAATTTAAGGTAAATTATATTATTAGTAGTTAAATTATGGGTAAGTTTTTGTTTTGGTCACTTAACTAAAAAGATTACAATTTGATCACTAAACTAAAAAAAAATTCATTTAAGTTACTAAACTGTTAAAACCAATTTTATATATATGGCTTTTTTTCTATTCGCACTGCCTATACCAATCGATAGCTCTCTTTCCCCTTATCTTTTACAATTTGGTTTTCTTTTTCAATGAAGCAGCTTTGGACGTCATGAATTTGCAAACCAAAATTTGAATAATTTTTTTCTCCGATCTAGCACACTGATCGTCAGATCGACATGGATTTAATGTATGTTTTTTTACTCGTTGATGGGTACTAATCCACTGTGCCAATTGTTGCTTGGAACTAACTGACATAACTTTTTTTTTAATTAACAGTCTAGTGACTTGAATATAAACTCTTAAATAGCTTGGTGACTTAAATGAGAACTTTCTAATCGTTCAATGACCAAATTGCAACTTTTTTAGTTAAGTGACCAAACTTACCCATAATTTATTGAAGAATGGTGTAATTTACCCTAAATTTAACATTAATATAATAAATTATCATGTCTTAATATGTCTAAAATATCATATTATTTTATTTTAATAAACAAATAAATCACCATTTAATCCCTAAACTTGATAACTCTTTCTAACTTAATCCCTAATTTTTTTTGTCCAAATCAGTCTTGAGACTTGGTAACTTTTCCCACATTAGTCTTAGAACTTGACAATTTTTTCAATTTTGGTCCATATGATGACGTATTACTCTGATTTTATGTCACACTACATCATCGTATGCAAATTATAATTTTTTCTATGAAAAGCTAATTGATAAATAGAAGAATCTAAGAGCGGCACATTATCGCGAAGACCGAAATTGAAAAAAAAAAAAAAACCACCAAGTTTAGGAATTAATATAGACAAAAAAAAAATTAGGGACTAAATTAAGAGAGAGTGTTAAATTTAAGGATTAAACGGTGAGCTATCCATTAAGAAAAAAACGATGGGCTGAATATGAAAACTAGGGCTTGACCTATCAGGGTTAGATTTTGGGCTTAGTGGATAGTTTTGGGGCAGAGTGAGGGTGGCGGTGATCCTTAGATATTACAATACGTCCTTTCAACCGTCAATCCCACCCCATCCCATCCCATTCTGTTCTGTTCTTTTAAAAAAGGATCGGGACTGACATTGACTGTGTTTTTGTCCGAAAGTATACACTATCAGCCGCTTTTATGTAACAACATGCCTTTACTGTTGTTCTTAACTTCTTATACACCAATTTAAATAATAATAATAATTATTAATAGATGAAAAAAACCCAACCCACCCATTTCTTCTTTTGTTTTTGGTTGATTACTGAAACAGTATAAATATTTAATTTCTCTGAACAAAGGGTGTGCCAAATCACTGCCGTGAACATCATTATATGGCAGAAAAAGTATAGGTATAGTATGTCTGGGAAACTGAATCACTGACATCTTCAACTGTTATAATTCAGTACTATTTTAGAAACTCAATTTTTTTATTATAATAAAAGCAATTTTAAAATAATTACATCTTATATCTTTTGATATTGAATATTTACATAATTTTTTTATCAATAATTATTTAACTTAGATTGAATAAATTGAAAACCAAGATATCAATCTTAAGAAAGACGCTAAATAGATTGACCTAAGAATTATTATGAATCAATCAGCGGTGGAGCAAGAGAGGTTGGGAGGGGTGTCTGTCTCTCCTATAATGAGAAATTTTTCATTTATATTTTTTATAATTTATAAAATTTTAAATTAATAATAGTAAAATTATGCATTGACTCCTTCAAAAAAATAATAAAAATTTAATTTAATTATTTAAAAATGATAAAATATTAACTATTAAAATGATAAAAATATATTTTTATTATTGTAAAAATATATAATTTAATTTCGACCTAAAATAATTTTCTACCTCCACTATTGGAATCAATTGAATTAGACAAAAAATGAATTGAACCGGATAATTGATTGAATTTTTAATAATTTATTTAAATGAAACAAATAAATGAGTTTACAAATTTTATTCTCAAAATATTGTTTGCACCTTGGTGGAAGAGCATGAAGAGGGTTTAGGTGTTATCTATACTTTGAGGGTATTATCTATGTTAACGAGGAAACCGTACAAATGTAGAATTTTTAGGATTATTAATTTTTTTACAATTATAGTTATATTTGTGATTTGGGAAAGAAAAGAAAGGTGAAATCTAGAATTAGAATATTAAAATAAGAAATTATAATATATCTTGTTTTTTTATTGGTGGAGACGTGAGGGATAGATAAGATAAGAGTGAAATATGGAAATTTTGCATGGGAAAGAGTTACCATACAATCTCTTTCTCTTCTCTCTCTCCTGACGTTTATATAAAACTTGGAAATGGGCATCTTTGTTTTTCATTCACACTTTAATTTTCTTGACTGCCTCTAAACACGCTCACTTCATCTCTCTTGAAAAAGAAAAATAGTAGTTTGAATTCTTTTGTTTTTCTTCTCTAATGGCGACCTATTCGTATCAGTCTCATCCTTTTCTTCTTGACTCCATTTTCTTACCAAACACGTCCACTACCAAAGTGTCTGGTTTCGTGGAAGAAGGCAACACCATTAATCCCAATTGTTTCCCTCAATTTTACCAGGATTCACCTGTTGGTCCTATGCTCCATCAAAGTAGCTGTCTTGATCACAGTTCAAATGAGCCTTCCACCGTGACTAAAAAACAGAGCACCGACGATGATTCCTCCACTGCGGTGGATAAGCTTGAAAGTGGTGAGCAAGTCACTCAGAAGAAAAGGGCAAGGAATGGGACAACCTCGAATTCTGCACAATTTAAGGTTTGTCCATGACCATGTTTTTTTTTAAAATACTGTGTTTCGGGTTTTTCAATAATGGGTTCCCTAACTGTTTTTTATGATTGATCCATGGAATTTTTTCATTAGGGTGCAAAAGAAGGGAAAACCAAGAAGCAAAAGAAGTGCAATGACGGCTTGAAAAATGAAAAGAAAGGGTGTAACTCTAAAGCTGATAAGAAAGACCAAGAGAAAGCAACTGAACAGCCACCAACAGGTTACATTCATGTTAGAGCCAGGCGGGGTCAAGCCACCGACAGCCACAGTCTAGCAGAAAGGGTACTGTTATTCTAGCAAAACTCACTTTTTCTGGGGCTAAGAATTCCAGGCTTTTTGCAGCAACAACCAGCAGCTTGGGCTTGACCCTCAGCCCCTTTTCTGGGTCAAAACTCATGGCCTAAAAGGATTAGTTGAACCATGGGACCTGGCCCCTGGTTTTAAAATTAGATTAGTTGTTCCTTATTGGTTATTTTCTTGAAATGGATTTTGCAGGTAAGAAGAGAGAAAATAAGTGAACGGATGAAGACATTACAGCGACTTGTTCCAGGGTGCGACAAGGTGATCAAGTTCAGTTCCAGTTTAAGTTGCCATTTGTCCTTTTTTTCTTTTAACATTTCTGACAGGCTGTTTTGATCATGGGTTAATTTTTGTACGAAAATAGGTTACTGGAAAGGCCCTTATGTTGGATGAAATTATCAATTATGTTCAGTCCCTACAAAACCAAGTTGAGGTAACAATTAACAAACGGTTTTTTTAACATTATTTCTAATACGTAAGATCAAACAACCAATACAGAATCTCTTGTTTCTTTGTCTTTCTTTTTTTTTGGTAGTTTCTGTCAATGAAGCTTGCTTCTTTCAGCCCCATGTTCTATGACTTTGGAGTGGACCTGGAAACATTGATGATCAGACCAGAAGTAAGAAAGCATGTGTTCTTTAAAGCTATGCCTAGTTTGCCCACCATTTATAAGCCATTATTTCATTACTAAAGCTGATGAAATCTTTGTCTCTCTGACATTATTATTGTTTTTTTTTTTTATTAGAGGGTGAGCAGTACTGAAACATCCCCACTTCCAATGCCATGTCCACAACAATGTAACCCCATTCCGACCACCATTGCCCCGTCTCACAATTATCCTCTTCTGGACGTTTCAACTGCACTTTTTCTTGAACAGGGGCTAAGGCCCAATCTCTTTTCTCACTCTCAGGTATATTCACAAAAAAAACAATCACATTTATCAGATATATATATATATATATATGACAAGACATCTTTTTCAGGATAATGGAAGTTTATTGTGGGATGTGGAGGACCAAAGACAAAAAATTTTCAACTCATCTCAGCTCAACGACAACTTATGTTCTTTCCATTAATATTAATGCAGAGAGAGAGTGAGAGAGAGCTGCCCTACAAACATCTGGTAGTAAACCCCTCATGTACTGTCTTTTTTTTCTTTTTTCATGCAATAAAAATATTAAAACAATTTCCATTGTAAATTTACCTACATTTTTCCTTTGTTAAACCAGCAAAAAATACGGGAGAAACAAAGATTCAAAACCAAGGTCATCTGGCTTTTTTCTGCACAACTTTTCCATGGAGGAATTAAAAGCAGCATCTGAAAGATGAATAAAAGGGCAGCTTGCAAAGCAACATTGAATGGAGGAAGAAGAACACAAAAGGACAGATATAAAACCGACCAAAAATAAGACCATATCTTTTTGTAGATCCATTGTTCCTGTCTATTTTGACTTCCCCCCATGTCACTTTCATGCACAAATTCCTAGACCCTACGCCTGTTTAGTGTTTCTGCCCTAGAACTAAAACGAAGAACCCCTTAATTTATTTTCTTTCATGTAGTAAAAGTAAAAAGTATGTTGTAATGTAAAAATCAACTTTATAAAATCTCTTTTGCGTTGCTTTTACTGTTTTTCTGTTATTTCTGTTATATTTATTGTTGTCATGTTTATTTGCGGTTCCTTTTTCTTTTCATCTGCTGAAGAAAAAAAAGAAAAACAATAATATTAAAATTTAAAATTTTATTTAAATTAAATATATATATGTAAATAGAATTAATAGTAAGAAAAATATATAAGAATAGCTGTTAAGTTTGCAATAAATAGGTAAGGCTAGCTAGGTTCTGATGCTCTGCGGTTGATGTGACCAGTTGTGCAATATTTGACTTCAATTCGAGGTGGAATCTTCTTGGTTCTTGCATTTATGGGGGCTTTAGCTTCATTTAATTAGATGATCTTCCTCTAGACGAATTCTGTCATGATACAAAATAATTATTTGATTTTTTATTTTGATTCGTCTAGGGTTCGTTGTGTTATTTGTTAATATTTTGAAAATATAATTATTTGAATTGATAATTAATAACTTGAGTCATCGGATTGTGTCTATATAATCCAAGTTGAAGTGTTTTCTTTTTGATAAATAATTTAGCCGACTTGGTTTTTTCCCCCTACAAGTTGAAGATTCTAAACAGTGCAAATTAATAATTGGTCTGAAAGAAGAAAATATATATATAGTATTTGGATTAATATTAGTAAAAAGATGGACAATTTTCACTTCTAATGTCCAAAGATTGCCATAGCCTGTCTGGGTATGGATCAACAATATCTTCAACATAACATGTATTTGCTGTCCAAAGCACCAGAATTCCTTTTTCTTTGATGGCAATATCAGAATGGTGATCTCTATTCTCAACGTAATCATATAATAATAATGAATATATAATATGAAACTGAATGACAACCCACCAATGAAAGGATGACAGTGTTCCTTCACTTGTGGCTCTTCAACCTCCTAATCACATCATTCTATCAATGGACGTAAATATAGAAATATATTGATAAAATTATGATTAGGGTTTCGATGCCTTTTGTCAAGCGCTTTGAGTAAGATTTTGCAATATTTGGTTTTAGTCCATAATGGAAGAAGAGAATATTGTTATGGAGATGATCATAGGAATTTATTTAATTTTTTATAAAGTTGAGGAAACAATGAATATTAAGAAGCAAGAAAAAGGTAGGCAGCCCAACTATAATGGTCAAAGGAATTGGAAAAAAATGGTGATCTTGATTTAATATTCCTACCAGTTAAATATACCCCATTAAACAATCAAAAAAGCTTGGATTCTTTTTTCTAAAAAATATATTCCATTTGGCATTTCTTATATTCTTTGTATTAATTAAATATGCATGTTTTGCATTATGATTTGATTAAAAATCCCAAATCATCCAATTAAATCCTTAATTATCAGCATCCTTGGGCATGACCCACTGTAATTAAACCAATCTCTCTTTTGTTTTAACTGTTGTATAGAAGCAGACAATCCATGTGGTTCAAAGTGTTTCCCTTGTTTTTTTACACTGACCCACACATGTTAACTTCCATAGATGCTGCAACGACTAACAAATAACAACCTCCCCATCTTTCTTCACCATTCCGAAGTCTCAATCTCCAAAAACCAAGGAAACAATACTCCGGAAAATGTCGGAAAATAAAATTTGTGTGTTCAAACCGTTTGAAGTTGCTTTTCTAACAAAGCTGTGACTGTGAAATTTTCTTTCAATTGAGATGATAACGATGATTCAGTTCATAAAATGATTGCTTTACCAATCAATTCGCAGTTGGAAAAACAGTGATATGATATTTAAATGAGAGTGGTTAAGTGTCTCCAGGAGAGGAAATTAGTGAATGCCATCTGGATAATGAGGTGTTTTATTAGCATACAAAATGGAGTAAATGCTCTTTATATAATGTAAGCTCACCAACTGATCAATCTTCTTCTTCATGGACCCTTATGTTTCTCCATTTGTGACGTGTTACATTAATGGAATTGTCGCCATTTATGATGTGATTACGTGTTTTTATTTAATTAACATCATGTCTATAACATATATCATAAAATTAAAACCTAATAAATTAGCGTCTCATTCACTAAAATTTAATTTTATAAAAAATGACAATTTCGACAGTTGGAATTTACTTCCGGATGTCTCCGGAACTTGCAAGAATTTGGATCCCTCAAGTTTATTACAGAAGAAAATCATTGTTAATATGTTTTCATGTAAATTATTATTATATGAAACAAATTGAAATATATTAAATTATGGTACAATCATGATATTATGTAATAAATTTTAAAAAATAGATATAATAATTAAATACAATATTGGTTGAAATGATAAAAACATTATAATATTTAAATGATCTATTGCTATGAGATTAATTAAGAAAAAATATAAAATGACATATTTTGAGTTTTGTCTGGGCAATAAATGATTTTACATCAAAGTATGTGTTATTCCATAGAAAATTATGTTTCTTTCATGTCCAATCTTTTTGAAAACTTTGTGTCATTCCAATATATTATTGACATGGAACTTTAGATAAAAATAATTACTGAAAAATAAAAAATAATTATAAAATATTTTTACACCATCAAATTTTAGCTTAAGTGTAAATCTTTAACCATATATATAACTCAAGAAATAAGCCCAACTAATTAATGGACTAATTTGCTAACTTTATTACAAGATTTATAAAGAATTTGTCGCCTAAATTTTTTATATTATTTATCTTTTTGTATTGTGAGATTATTAACATCATAAATTACGAGAATATTACCAATAAATTGTTGGGTGGAATGTTAAAATATATTGCATTCTCAAGGAAAAAACATAGGTTTGAATCTTAAAAACAATATTATTGGGAGAGGTAATTACGAACTCTGAATATAAAAAAAAATTTTGACAATATTGATTCACTGAAAATATCAAATAATAATTTTATATTGTTGGTTATTATTTTTATTTTTGTTTAAAAGTACATTTATAATAATGCATTAGCCTTATAAATACAAAATCAATTAAGACAATACCCATCCGAGTTTCTTCGACCAGTCCTTTCAATTAATTTCAGTTTCTATCCATTCCAAACGTACAACAAAAGGGAAATTTGCATGGCAAAGCATGCTTTCTAAAAGCTTCTAAAAGCACCAACCTCAGCTACAAAGTTCGACACTTGTCAAAGCTAGTTTCACTAAACGAAGTGGTTTGTTTTTGGGGGGTTGGGTATAAATAATAGGGTAAATTACAACAACAGTCACTTAACTTTGGGGCAGCTGACAAAACAGTCATCTAGGTTTCATTTCAGTCACTCAACTTTCGAAAAGTTACAAAAGAGTCACTAACGTTATAAAAAAGTGACAAAACATTCACCGATTAACAGTTTCTGTTAGTATCTTAACGGGACTGCTGATGTCGTAAGTTAACTAGCTGATGTGGCCAGTTAACTTGCCACGTTGGATGTCCATAGTGGAAACCCACCCTGTAACAGCCTAATTACGACCCTAATCGGAACGGTGGTTTCGGAACCACGAATCCAGGTTAGAAAAATATTTTTATTATTTTTTTGATATCTATGTTATGTGCTTGAGTATGTTTTAAAATATGGTAGGTTAATTCGTTTGTTTGAATGCTTAATTTTAGTCAAGGGACTTAACTACAAAGGTGATAAAAATAGCCTTTATCTAAATTGAGTGATTAAAATAATTTGTTTCCTTTAATTTGTGGCCTTAAAATGTAAATTACTCATTTTAGTTGTTAGTGGAAGACAACATGCATCCATTAAGCATTATAATATTAGTTAAATGTGTAAATAATAATAATAATAATGATTATGATATATTAAATAAGTATATTTTAATAAAACAAAAGACAAAAGGAAATGCATGTTCATCTTTTTGGTGTTGTTGGCCGAAACTAAGGGAGAAAAAGGGGAAAAATTCTAAGGGTTTTCGGCAAGGGATAGCTTGATTAGGTAAGTTCAAGATTTTAAATTTTAATAATTTGTGCATTTTTGTGGTTATTATTCATTCTATTTTCAAACCCACTTGTTAATTTTGTGCAATAGTCATGTATGTGAAAAATGCCATGGAAGATGAGTTGAATTATATGATGAATTCCTTTGTATTAAATTAAGATTAGAGCTAGATGAACATCTTTCATTTTGAGTCTTGAAGAGAGTAACAAATTTGGGGTATTATCTGCGAAAATTTTTAGTGAAGGGTTAAATTGAAAAATTTATTGAATTTATGGACTTATAAAGTCCTTGTGAGTATTCGGCTTTGAGGGTAGCTAATCAAATTTTGAGTATTTGTTGAGTTTGGCGTTAGGGACTAAATTGTGCATATTGTAAAAGTTAGGGATAAATTCGTAAATTTGATAATTTGTGTGTTTATGGATCAAATTGAATGGAAATGTTTTTAAGAGATTTTAATTGAAATTGATTAGATCAAGATTCAAAGGAAAAAGGGTTGGATAAGGGAAAAGCTAAGTTGAACGATTAATCGAGAAGCATTAGCCGTTGTTATCCGAGGTAAGGTTTAAGTAATTTAATTTAAACTTATGCTTCTTATAAATATGTGCATTAATCTGAATTTTAGGTATGTATGAAATGTCTTTGTGCCGAATGTGAAGGGAAATATTTGATGCAAAGTCCTAGTTGGTTGAATGCTTATTATTATGTGGTACATTGGTTCGAAATTTTGGATGAATAATTTTTCGTTGAAATGCTAATGTGGATTATAGTTGAGGAATATAAAATTTTGGCTTGGTGATATGTAATTATAATATTATTGCATGATTTATAATTTGGCCGAATACAAGGTGTTGAATTGAGGTATGGATTCATTTCAATATATTACATGTTTAATGGTTAATTTTACATGTTGGGAATTCATATTTGTGAAGCTAAACAATTTATATGCTTATTAAATGGCATTGAGTATATGGGTACATATCCGGGCACTAAGTGTGCGATACCGGTCATAAGGCACTATGTGTGCAAATTATTAAAGTAACGGCTCTATGTGAGCGATACGTTACGAGAAGTGTTGAGTAACGGCACTTAGTGTGCGATACGTTACTAAATTTTATTCTACCATTGAATGTACAGGTAAGAGGTTCGTTAATTGAATTTTAGTTGCTAATGTTGTTATGTATATAGGAAGAATCGTATATAATATCATATGTAATGCATGGAAGGTAAGAAATTAAAGGTATGTATTATGTACTTGCAAAATCTTAAAATTTATGAAAGTTAGAAATGGAAGCATAAGATTCGGCTAGTGGAAGGGATGTATGCGAATTAGTTAACATGGAATGGTGATGTATCACATGGATACAAGAATAATTATACATAGATGTTTACTATGAATTTATTTTAGTACACTTGGTTATTTGGCTAGAGCATGACAAGGAAGTTGGTTGTGAAATCTTGTATTAGTTTAATTGCTTATGAATTACTTAAATCTTACTAAGCTTTGGTAGCTTACTTTGAATGCCATTATTTGTGTATTGCAGATTTCTTTGGGAAGTTTATCTCGTGCTCGGAGATCGTATTAGAAGCTCATCACACTATCAACGATATTTTGGTACCCCTTTTCGTATGACTTTAAGTGTATGGCATGTATAGGTTAAACCATTTTGAGTTAATCTAATTATTAGTTAAATGAATGTATTATTGCCATATGAAAATGGCTATACTTTTGGGTTGGAGTTTTTAAACTCAGTTTGAAATGTTGTTTTGGTGAGCATAGCCAATTATGTTATAAACTTTGATTTAGTAAGTGCGATTTTATGAAATTATGTTTGGCATGGTTGTGCTTATGGTATAAATGAATGATTTTTATTTTTTTAATGCTTATAGTGTTAGTTTGAATATTATCTCATATTGAGTTAATAGGGAAATAAATTTGTGACGACCTAATGAATCGAATACACCTTTGTGAAATTGAAATGGAAAGTGTACATGATTAAAAGTGTAATAATAATTGTATATTATTGATATATACACGAATGTTTGGTAATCACTAAAAGTGTAATAATAATTGTATATTATTGATATATACATGAATGTTTGGTAATCACTGGTTATATATATACATATATAAATTATCAAGTATCGTTTACGAATTTGGCTATTGTATTATAAATGACTATGTGAATAATGGTTTGTTTATTGGTTGAAATTGGATATTAGATGATGTGAGTGATATTATTATTATGCAAGTTGATGACTTGAGTTTTAATGGAATGTACATTTTATATATGATTCTAAGAAATGGTATACTGTGGATGTAGTAATTGGTCTTGTAAAGCTTATTGTTTGATATGAGGTTTAGTAATGCCCGTAACCTTAATCCGGCGACGGATACGGGTTAGGGGTGTTACACACCCAATTTAAGAAAAAATTGAAAAAAAAAACCCTTAATAAAGAGAGCGGAAACCCAATCGAATTCCACCCAAGATCCGATTCTAATATCGTCCAATGGAAAAACTTCGTTTGTAATCGCTGTCATAAAATCCTCTTTTGCATCACCAAAACTGCTCACGCTGCCATCAAGAACGATTTTAGATGCCTACTCCTCAACCATTTCAACAACATGGAGTGCCGTCACCCCATTTGAATCACACAGAATAGCCAAATCTGGATTGTGTTGAATTAAGCACAGAGCTACGTCTAAGTAGAAAAGGAGAATTTGATCAGCTATTTTATAAATGGACCATAAAGTATGGACTTAATGGCTCTAACCATTACTAAACATCTAATAGACTTCACTTCATTGTTCATACCAAATAAATCAGTAGTGATGGTTGCTATAATGAACCCAATATAATCTTCCTGATTAAGATACTTAGCAACGGTCACATTGTAAAGATACCAAACCATGTTTCGGTGGCCTTTCTGTGCAGCAATGCAGAGTGGTGTCACCCTCTTGTTCCCCCTTTAACCCTGGCAAAAGTTTGTTCTTTTTCACTATCACCTCCGCAATCCTAGTAATACCCGAAGCAGCGGCAACGAAAAGCGCAGTGTTACTAGATTTGTCCCTTCGTTCCAAGTCCGATACGCTCATCAACTTGACTATCTCCTCCACAAATCCAATGTGCCTGGCCCTTACAGCAATGTGAAGATTTGTTTCCAATCGATTGGTTATCCTGACATTTGCAGCACCTGGATGAATATTTAGGAACTCTTTAGCTTTTCCCCAATCACCTTTCATTGTGGCTTGATGTAAAGGTGCATACAAGGTAAGCTCTGTAGAAGTTCTATTACTCCCTGCCACCAATTACATTGATTGAATGTTAGAATTTTGAGTTGTTCTTAGACAATAGCCTGTCTAAAAACCAGAGGCGCCAACTTCACTCGCTAGTCCGTCTTAAACTGTATGATTGCCGGTTTGATCCCAGTCTTTTTCTCGCATCAAACAACTTACCTTCAATACAAATGATTTTTACCCAATGACCCCAAATCCTACTCTGTTTTCATCCACTGTGACTTAGTAAAAAATGGTACCTCCTCTATTAAAACGGTACCTTCAATATGTTACATAGATGTAAAGTTTTTTTTTGGGGGAAGATAATGTACCAAGAGTTGCATAGCAGGTAAGAAAATTTCATCACACATATGTTTTTTTCTTTGAAAAAAAATGGTGGATTGGGTTTCAGGGGCTTTGTGCAGATGACATAATTTGTTTGCAGTTTCAGTGGCAACAATGACAGATCATAAGCCTAGTAGTTGATTTTGGAATCACTGGAGGCATTTCCATTTTTTTCTCCTTCTCCTCCTACTCCTCCTTCTTCTCCTCTTCTTCTTTTTCTTCTTTTCTTTTTTTCTCTTTTTAAACCCTAAAATGGTGCTGGTAGGGATGCTAAAGTTAGAGTAAACGGCTAGTTGGACGGTTTTTTGACGCCAACGACGCTGTCACCTGCCATGTCACTTTGCCGTGACATCTGTGACGGAAAATGGTAAAAAGGACTGTTTTGTAACTTTTCAAAAGTTGAGTAAGTGAAATGAAACTTAGGTGACTGTTTTGTGAGTTACTCTAAAATTGGGTGACTGTTGGTATAATTTACCCTAAATAATAATATAAAAAATTGGGTGACTGTTGGTATAATTTACCCTAAATAATAATATAAAAGCAGAAGGAACAAAAAAAAACCCAACTAAAGGAAAGGAAAAAAAAAGTGCTACTTTAATTTTTTTTTTTTTTTTTGTTAACTAACATTTTGGTAAGTTGATTTAAATGTGTGATTGACTGATCATGAAGCAAAGGTCATGTCTATAATAACTAAAGCAAATTTTATGTGCAAGTGTAGGAGACACATGTGGAAACCAGGAGAAATTTCCTTGCTTCCTTCATTCACTTTTTCCTTTTTGGTAATTTGATTATGATGATGGTGATGATATGGTATATTTATATGCATGACCCATCAAAATCATGAAGGAGACATGACTGCCATTAAAGGACCCATCAAAAACTCTCTTATGATTATCAATCTAACCATCTAAGTATATGAAAAACGGGAGTTTCCTTTTTTTTTTTTGGAAGAATAATGAGAGTGGTTTTTTTATATGAATTTGTAAAAAATTAATCACAAAAGAGTTAGCCATTAAAGGATACTTTAGTCTCCCATTATTTGGATTTAGATACGTATTTGGTTTAACTATGTTTAATTTGTTTTTTTAATATGTATTTAGAGAATATTTTTAAAATTATATCTTGATATTTATATTTTGAATATGCATTTTAATCTAAATGTTAATTTAAAATACATGAATATTGAAAATAAAAATATTAAAAAAGAAATTAAAAGTCAAAATAACATAGCTGAAGGAAATATATTAGATATTAATGAATTAATAAAATTTCTAATAAGATAGGTGGTTAGAAGATATTAACTCTATTAACAGAAATCATTGAAATATTGCTTATTTAGAGTTTACAGACCTTCAATGGGTTGATATTGTTCTTGGATTGAATTAGAATTTTGTAAGGGCGAAATTAGAAAAAAATAATTTTGGGGGGACTGGAATTAATTTGTATGTTTTTACGATGATAAAAATATAATTTTATCATTTTAATAGCTTATATCTTTATAATTTTTAAAGGATTAAATCAAATTTTTATCATTTTAGGGATAAAGTATAATTTTACCATTATTAATTTAAAATTTTATAAATTATAAATGACCTACATGAAAATGAATTCATTTTAAGGAGGCCAAAGCCCCTGTATTAGAGGCAGAGTTCATAGAGCGGAAGCACCTCACTAAATTGGGCTTGCATGGTGCACGCACGATAACCTACCTCAGGGAGGAGAGCATCACAATCTTAGTAGAGTTTGCACCTTTTTGTTGAGGCGCCTCGAGGGGAAGCGGTTACTTTCAGTGAAATCTTCAAAGTGTGGTTTATGTGAAACCAATAAACATTTCAACAGGTCGATATTATTTAGAAATTGAGTGATAGTATTTTCTCACTCAAATAATTTATCTTCAAATTTCAGCACAAATTAAGAAATTATTTTCAACGGTCTTGAAATATATTGGTACTAACTACCTAATACCTATTATGACAATCTTTTAGCAAAGCAAATATGGAATTAAAAATCACCCGTTTCTTCCCGGAAGCATAACAATCGATGCTGGAAAACACTTGGGCGACGTGTCTCACCGGCGGGTTTGTCAGAAAACGAGGAAATTATGTGCGTAACGGAGGAGGTTTAATGGACCAAAAATCTTGGCCGTCGTTGTAGGTAGAAGATAACAAGGAGAATTATTAAATGGCAATGGGCAGTATTGGCCCACCTTTGGGGGAGGTGAAGGGACAGGGACCAGTTTTAAAGAGTGGTGATCGGCTAGGAGCTTGGGATGGTGCAGCCTCTGGTTGCGGCCGAATGGACCAGACTAGGGGTCCACTAGGGGGACTTCCCTTGTTAAGAGTCGGTCCAAGTAGAGGAGCAAACCCGCATGGCTTGGTCGCTTCCCCATCGAACTGCCTTGTCTCTTTTGCTTATCAAAAATAAATAAATAATGGATTGAAGAAGATGATGATGATTTAGGCATGGACTCTACAAATAAATATATCATTTTTATATCCACTTGTTTCATGTTTTTCTCTAGGTGGATTTGATGACCGGTAAAGTGTGGTGCAGTCTATAGTATTATTACAATATCTAATCTAACCATAATTGTTATTTTTATATTAATTGCGGTAAACACACTGCTCATCCAAACTCACCTATAGATTACTTCATGTTCTTTTTAATACGAAAATTAAATAAATATCTTATATTAAAAAGATATTAAAATTTGGTTGTCTCAATTGTCAAAAGACTAATAAGATAAACTAAATTAATATTTTTATTAAATATAATATATGATAATCTTAAAGAATTGTCTATAAGAACTCTTGATTATATTAATTCATTTTTCGAACTACTTGGAAATGTTAAATTAAAGCCCCTACCAAAAAAGGACTAATCAATTTGTCGAATTAGACGACCCCAAGACCAAATAAAAACTTGTCTATTTGCAGGTGCTTGCCCCCTTACATTGGTCCCTGTATATTTGACTTAAATGGACACTTTGATCATGTTTTGTTTTACCTCACACAATCCAACTTGGGAATTGTCCAATCACAAACCCTATATCTTCAGAACTAGAGTAAGCCAATGTTGAGGTATGAAGTTTTAGATTAAGATATTGTCCGTTTTTTCTATTAAGAAATATATTATCTCAAAAGATAAAAATTATTACAATGATCCACAAACCAAAAGATTGCAAATGTTGGAGTGGGAAATTAAAAGCTTTGCGAATTGGTCTCGTTTGCTATCTATTTGAAACACAAGGAGAAAAAATTGGGACCGTAACCTCAGTAAATGTCTGCCTTGGAGTCTCATGGGATGTCTGATTCAGACCAGAAGACAGTATTTATAAAAGGACATTTCTCAAGTTCCCGGTACAAACAACACAATGGTCCCTTCCTATAGTACAATTTTAACATGATTTCTTTATATTAGTCCGTTAGGACCGAAAGCAACTGGGCTATTGCAGTTGGCTCGGGGTGTGCTTTAGGGTTCAACATGAACAGTCTTAGACACTTAATTCAACCTTTTGAAACGAAAACTTGTAATAAGACTCTCATTGACTAGGCTACTACAATTGGTTCTTCACCCGTAGCACCATGCTTCTTAAAGGGTTTGGATTCTTGTGGTTTTTTAGTGTAAAAGTTTCGGTATTTAGTGGTTACAAACAGGGACATGAAAAGAAGATGGGGGGCAAGTTGAGCAATGAAACCGAAATGGAAAATGAACGACAATGAGAGATTCATTTGAACCAACGTGCAAAAGACAATATACTGTTTTTGCATGCAAAATTCAATGTAAATTGTGAGCAGAAAAAGGCATGGGAAACCAAATTGACTGCTAAAAATGGATTAATTGCGAAGGGGACGTAACGCTGAGCATCCAAAACCTATAATATGCCGATGGGATGCCCATCCCTCCTTCGAGACTACACATGCAAGCACATGAACCTCGGTTAACACCATGACCTTTAAGTCAAACATTTGACGACGGTTTTTCCATCAAGGACCCTTTTTAAGTGGTCCCATTACCACGAAAATAAAGTCTCCATGCATTTCATACGTAAATTATGCGTAACAATACATTTATATATAGTTCCAAAAAGATAAATACGTTTTGTGGGCACGAAAATTGAATAAGTTAGGTAAAAATGGTCGGTACATTTGTATGAGATTAATTGCGAAAGGGATTTAAGGTTGAACAATGAGAGCATAGAAGTTGGTTCCTAGGGTTTTTGTTTTTTTTCTTTTCTTTTTAGTCTGTGCATTGCCGGTGTGCCCATACCTCCATGAAAGAGACTGCACTATTCATTGTTTATACTTTGTTAGTATTCACTTCTTTTACTGTAAATTTCATCGTCATTTTTGGGTGGCCAACATTGGACGTGGTCCTCCACCGTGAAAATGGATAATCCCTTTATGTTCTTTTTTTTTAATTATCTATAATATATAAATTTAAATAATGAGAAATATAAAATATGTTTATGACTAAATTTTATTATAAATTTAAAAGGTGAGACGAGATGGAGTAGATTTAGATATTTTGGACTGTCCTCTTTACTAGTAATAGCCATCATGAGAAAGTGGGTCAGAATAAGCCCGTTTATAATTAGTGGGCTTTCTATACGAGAGTCCATTTCGGATCCATTACAGAGATCCAGAATCTTTATTTGCCATCAAATAATACTATAGCTATTGTCTGACAATTAAAAAAAAAAAAAAAAACTGAAATGATTAGATGTTTTTCATTATTAGTTAGATTTATCCGATTTACAGGTAAGAAGTTTAATTTAATTAAAAATATTAGTGATTATGTTTATTTGATGATAAAAGAAAAAAGTTGAAACTTGCAATTAATTACTTTAATCTATCTGAAGACATTTTCATCGAGAAATGTTTGAATCCAATTCAAAAATTCATCGTTAATCGATTTTTATTGAGCTAAAAATTGATGGTTTCTATAAATTGAATCGAATTAATTTCTCACCATTCGTGCATATTGAATAGATCCTTTACACTCAATGAAGTCATCCAAGAATGTTTGCACCTGCAATTCTTGATTTTGGACCAAGATTTTCAAGAATTGAACTCGTGATTTTCTTCAAACTCGATACTGTCACCTTGAAGCTTGCTAAGTTTGTTTGTCGCGAACTCCTGTATGATCAAGTTCATCATCGCTCAAATCCGCTTCAATCTTGTGTGAGTAATTAGACCTTTAGGGAGACTAAGCCCATTATTATACTGGCCCTTGAATGGGCCTTATTGCTTGCATCATTTCTCCTCTACTCAACAAGTTTCGTCCTCAAATATGCAATGTCAAAGGGACATAAATCAAAGACATTAAGAGAAGCACTACCACCATACTTACCAAGCAAATCAATTTTGTAAGTATTATCGTTGATCCACTTAAGGACTTAAAAAGACATCTCTTCTAAGATCTAATTTAGTTTTACGTTTTTCAAGAATACGTTCTTTTCGCATATGGACTCAAACCCAATCTTCGGACTCAAAAACAACTTGTTCCCTCCCGTGGTTTGCTTTTTTAACATTGGCGGTATTGATTTTTTCTATGTGTTGCTTTACATTTCATGAATTTGTTTAACAAGTTTACCTTTACATTCACCATCAAAGATTTAAAAGTTAATGAGTTAAATCCTTGAACACTTTCAAAGGAGGATAAATCAATGGAACACTAGATGGATGGATAAATTTTCGATTGAACTCTATGGAAATATTTTTTTTCAACAAACTCAATTAATGCCTTTAGCCGATCCTCTAATAATAAATTCTTGGCAACTTGGAGTTTGAAGAAGTTCCCTAAAAATCATGGATAAGATTGTAACACCCCTTACCCGAGACCGTTTTCGGAGTCGAGCACGAGACATTACTAGACTTAACTTACTAGTTCGGGGCATAAAAATTAAAACTATCCATCTGCGTCATGTTCACTAAATCAATTATAACTTGAGTTACGAAACTCGAAATCTAGATCCGTAAATTTTTCTTGAAACTAGACTCATATAATTTCTCACTGTAATTTTTCCAAAATTTTTGGTGTGGCCAATTAGTACAATTTATTAGTTAAAGTCTCACCTATTACACAGTTCGACAGTTCTGACCTCTCTTCACTAAAAATCAATTATCTCATAATATACAACTCTTTTTCCTACACTTTTTTTTATATAAAAATAGACTCAATAAGATTTAATTCTATATCTCATACACAACCTAATTCAATTTCTACTATTTTTGGTGATTTTTCAAAATCACGCCATCTTCTTTGTCCAACTATTCCCCTGCATATAATTACATAATTTCTTTAAAATAACTTCAACTCGGCATTTCATAACATCCAAATCATGTTCTTATTTAACCATTTTAATGGCTAATCATTACCAAGCATTTACAAGCCAATATTAAGCCATATCATAAGGTCATACACATAAAATGGATAAGTCCCTATACATGCCATAATTTAAAACTTTCGAGTCACAAAATACCAATATAATCCTTTGATAGTGTGTAACGATCTCCGACGTCCTTTCGATCCCTGAGTTGGCTTGTAATACTATAAAAAAAAAATAAAGAATGGGAGTAAGCATAAAGCTTAGTAAGTTTACATGTAAATAGATAAAAACATTGTCAATGAATTATCTGATTCTTTTCTTATCAAGATCACTTAAGCTTTTAATTCAATATACTTAAACTTGTATTCTTACCTTACCTTTTAACATGAACTTGTCTTACCTTACCTTTTTAGCTTGAACTTGTCTTACCTTTACTTTGGTATACTCTTTGAATTTTCCCGTTGAACCACTTTGGAATACTAAGGATACGCGGGTACCTTTCCTTATGAAACTTAACCATTGCCATGTCTTAACATGGTCTTACGTGGTATCCTTGCTTTATGAACTCACCAATGCCATGCCTTAGCATGGTCTTACATGGGACCTTTGCCTTATAAATTCACCAATGCCATGCCTTGGCATGGTCTTACATGGGACCTTTGCCTTGTAGTAACTTATCAATGCCATGTCTTGACATGGTCTTACATGATTTTCTTAAACCCTAATGTCATGACATTTGTATCCTACACATTCCTAAGGTTCAACCGGAACTTTTTGAGATAGCTTTTTCGTCAATTCATACTTGTGTCTTTAAATAATAAATTTACAAAATAAATATGTAAATACTGGAATTTAATAATATTAAATGTAAAATAATAGAATATTGCATTTATTTACCACAAACTTACCTCGAAACAAAATACGATAAACTATATCGATTTAGTCCACTATCTTTTTCTTTTCCCGTTCTAACTCTGGATTTCATTCTTCTTGATCTATAATAGCAAATTTAGCTTATTTAATACTCAATTTACTAAAACAGTCCTTAATTCTAACTTTGGCAAAATTATAATTTTGCCCCTAAACTTTTACATAATTACAATTTTTCCCCTACGCTTGAAATTAAACTTCAGCCCTTATTCTTATGTTTTATAATATGCTGAACATTTTTCCCTTCTATAGCAACTTCAAATTCTTACTATAACACATACTTATGAACAATAGCAACTTTTACTAATTAGCTCGTTTTACTCGTTTTCACCGAAAATCACTTAGTAAAAATTATTCCTCTACTCATAAACATGCATAATCTACCATCAATCATCAAAATAAACAAGCTCTCAACAATGGCATAATTCAAAATATTCAAGCATGAGTTTTGTAGATCTCAAAAACGTAAAAATTATCAAAAACCGAACTCAATTACTAACCTTAATATAGCATGCAATGGTTGAATGGTTTGAAGCTAAGTTTCTTCTTCTCTCTGTTTGTTTCGTGAAAATGATGATGAAAATGGGAAAATAAAACATGTTTCTTTTTTTTTTTAATAATATTAATATATTTCATATCATTCCACTATCTTATAATAATATATATAAAATGTACTTTAACCATAATTTAAGGTCTATGCCGTCCACTACTACTTATTTAAAGGCCAAATTGCAACTTCAATCCCATGTAAAAGAAGACCATTTAATTTGGCCACTTAATTCCATAATGGCTATTTTTCCTACTTACTCAATTTAGTCCTTGCACTTAAATTAATCACCCAAACAAACAAATTAATCTACAATATTTTAACACATGCTCAAACACATAATATAGATATCAAATTAATAATTAAAATATTTTTTTCTAACCCGGATTCGTGGTCTCGCAACCACTGTTCCGTTTAGGCCCTATTTCGGGATGTTACAAAGATGAAGTAAAAAGAATTTTCTGAATAAAAACAAGAGTTGAATCTTGTAAAATAAAATACTCCAAAGAGTGCTTTTATTAATCAAATAATAGAAAACGTCATAGCTAATGAATAATGAATATACTGTAATGACTCAAAATTCACGGGCATCAGAAAAGTACATTATTGGGCCTCCGTCTTAGCGAAATGGGTTCGTAAAAATTTATTAAAAATATTTACGAGACTAGTTGTGTGTTTAATTAGGTTTTAGATAGGTGAATTTAACTTAATTAGGAGTAACTAATAAAAAGGACTAAATTGAATAAAGGGTAAAAGTTGAATTATAGATTAAAGGAAAATAAAAAGGACTAAAAGGGAAATTATACCAAAAGTATAAATTGAGGCTGTTTATCGTGAGGAAAATCTAAGATTTTTATGTTTCATATATTATTATATAATAAAGATATTTTATGTTTTAATTATAATGTATTATATTATATTATATTATATTATATTATATATATTATATATATTATATATATTTTTGAATCAATATAAGATTGGGCTTTTGATTTAATGAAATAAGAATTACAAACTAAAAAAACCAGAAACAAAAAACGACCCGAAACCAATAAGAAACAGGCTAACAAAAAAAAGGCCCTAAAAAAAATAAAAATCAAAACCCAAGGCAACACACAACGTCGCCGAGAAAACTCTAGAAACAAAATAAACTGACCGAATCTGCTACCCAATCTTTACCACCTGTTCACCTGCCAAACTGCTTCATTAGTCATTTCCGTCATTTATGGCAAACAGATTACCGAGGAGAGTAAAAGCTTAAAACAACTTTTCAGATTTCAAAAATTGAAGAATCTCCCCTCTGTCTTCCTTCTCTACTCCATTTCAATCTGGTTCTCGCGTGAACTCATCTTTTGCCTGAGACTCAGCATATCCAGGAACCCTGTAACAGCCCAATTTTAATAGTGTCGGAACAGTGATTCGAGATCACTAAATCTGACGAAAAGTTAGAAAATTTTGTTAATCGATAGTTATAAGTTAAGTGTGATTTTAGAAATATTTTAAAATTAGTGAATTTTGTGAACTGAAAGAATTAATTAGAAAAAAAAAATTGGGCCAAAAACGAGGTATTGAGACCTCGAATTCATAAAGTGAGCCATAAATATTTCTAAAAATATTTATGGAGTGTCATTAAGTTATTATTAAACTTTCGTTAGAAAATTTTAACGTTTGGGTAGGAAATTAAATGAAAAGGACTAAACTGAAATGAAAGTAAAAGTTAAATTATAGATTAAAAGAAATTATGAAGGATCAAAATGGTAATTTTACCATTTTGCATAGTTGAGGCGGTTAACGTAAGAAAATCTCAGATTTTTTAAAGTATATTATTATATTATATTATATTATATTATATTATTATATTATTATATATATATAAACCAAAAGAAGTAAAAGAAGAATACCAGAAAATGAAACAGAGAACAAGACGAAAGCAGGGGAAGAAAAAGGGAAAGAAAGAAAAAGGAGAAATTGATGGTTTGAAGCTTGGAAGTTTAATTGGTAAGTTAATTTAGTCCTTCTCTTTTAATTTTGATGTTTTATAAGTTTTAGAACAAAGTTTTGATGAATTTAAGTTGAAGTTTTTGAAGTTTTAAAGCTGTTGAATATAGCATATGATGAATAAAATGATGAATTAGTGGTTTAATTGAAAGAATTTGAAGTTAGAATTGGGTAAAGGATTTAATTGTAAAATAAGCTATAACAAAACTGTTTTGGACAGCAGCAGTAGAGTAACTTTGAAAAATCACCAAAAATCGTAGAAGTGGAATTAGAAGCTGAGTAAGATATGAAATTGAAGCTTATTGAGTCTACTTTCATATGAAAGAAATAGAGAAATCAAATAAGTTCTGTATTATGAGATATTTAAATTTTAGTGAAACTGGTTCAGGGTGATTTCGGGATCCCCTGTTCTGACTTTGAAAAATCATAAAAATTGGAGAAAAATAATTAGGGGCTTAACTTTATATTTTTAGAATCCTGAATGAGTCTATTTTCAAATGAAATAAACAAGAAGGTCATATGAATTTTGTATGAAGAGTAATTTGATTCGTAGTGAAGAGAGGTCAGAACAGTCAAACAGTAAAACAGGGGAAACTTTAAGAATAATCTGGTATTGATTGGCCATACCAAAAATTCTGGAAAAATTATAGTAAAAAAAGATATATGAGTCTAGTTTCAAGAAAAATTAACGGTTCTTCATTTGGAGTTCTGTAGCTCCAGATAAAAATAATTTAGTGACTATGACACGCATGGACAGCTTAAATATTCACATAAGTAAATGTTGAAAATTATTGATAATGTTACTTATAGAATGCTATATACATTAAGGATGTGGAATGGAGAGGAGGAGGAGGAAAAATATGTATGAATATTCAGCTAGCATGGCTAATTTGTAATGTTTTAGGCTCGGGGACTAAATTGAATAAAAGTAAAAGTTTATGATTAGTTTTGTATAAATGTTGGAGATGACCAATTTACATGGAATGGATTATTTTATTATTTAAAATTGCTAAATTGAATGAAATTATTAATTAGATTAAGATCGGTTGAAAAATCGATGAAAATGGGAAATTACCAAAATGCCCTTGAATCTTGGTATTTCGCAAATTTAGCTTGAGTAAGTTCGTGTAACTTTAAATATGTGATATAAGGAAATATAAGTTGATAGCACGTGAAATATTGATATAATGAATTAACTAATATATGTTTATGAATAAACGGCAAGAGAATGATATTTATCATGACATGTCAATATGTGATTATCTCGTAATATGTAAATAAAAGGTAATTAAATATGTTGAGACGAGAAATAAATTCAAGTAAGTCATGAAATAAGAAAAATAAATATGTTTTAAGGGATAATATGTTTGATTTTTGATTGGTTTCAAAAATAAATGTTAAATGATATAAAATTTTTGATAAATAAATTTGTAATTCCGGTAATGCCTCGTACCTATTTCGTGTCGAATACGGGTAAGGGGTGTTACATTTAGTGGTATCAGAGCTTAGGTTTAGTCGGTTCTCGGACCAAATGTAGTATATGTGAAGTCTAGAAATATATGCTATTATTAATATATAACTTGAGATAATGTGATATGTTCGACTTTGATGATATTTGTATCATTATAATTTAAACTTTATCATTATTATGTGTAATTTATTAATTATGTGTGGTAAGTATTTTAAGGTAAGTATTTAGTAAAATGATAAATTTAAGATTGAGTAACTTGAAGTTGAGACCGATCATCGAATCGAATTATGGAATCTTTCAATATTATTTTGTGTAATTGAATTGAATCATGAAGTTATTGAATATTGTTATGTGTATTGCATTAAACTATGAAGAATTACCGCAATCTTTGTGAAACTGGTTGAAATAAGAAGTGAAAGTAGAATGAATCGAAATTAGAAAGTTATTTAAATTACGTGAATCGAATTATGAATTATTTGAATATTTGAAGGCAAATTAAATTAAATAAAGAAAATATGTGAGTAATTGAAATGTATATTGATTGAAAAGTAATTAGTGATTTTAAATTTGATTAGACAATAAATTAAAAATACGAATTGAATAAAAATATATTATACATGCTTATTTTGTTAAATAATATAGAAAGTTTATTTGATTACTTTTTTACATGTAAATGTTATATGTTTATATGAAATCAATTTGAGAAAGAAAGGAGAGGACCGAATTGAAGGAAAAGGAAAAGAGAAGGTTAAGGAGTGAAGGAAGAATAACATATATCATTTCAACCTTTTTGTTGTAAGTACTACAAGAATTTTAAATTATTGTTATATTTATCCTTTTTGAAATATTTATGTGAATTATTTAAATATATGAGATTCAAATTTTTAATGCCCAAGTAGACGAAATTTAGAACTTTGGGATATTAAGGAACATTAGCACATTGGTGCTCTCGATATTAGCACATTGGTGCTCTCCGATATTAGCACGTCGGTGCTTCTCGATATTAGCACATTGGTGCTCTCTGATATTAGCACATTGGTGCTCTCCGATATTAGCACGTCAGTGCTCTCTGATATTAGCACATTGGTGCTCTCCGATATTAGCACATTGGTGCTCTCCGATATTAGCACGTCAGTGCTCTCTGATTATTAGCACGTTGGTGCTCTCTGATTATTAGCACATTGGTGCTCTCTGTTCACTTGTGCATCATAATGCACATCTCTGTATCTGTTCCGTATATCCGGTGTGTTCTATAAAGTCTACTTTGGGCTAAGAAAGTGAAATGAGAACAAAGTGAATCATTGAATTATATACTGATTAGGAAATGGAAAAGTGAATTTGAAATAGAAAAAAAAATGAAATGATGATTTGAATACCCTATTAACTTATCGGGCTAGATTGGATATAAATGGCATGCCATAGGATTGGAAGTGTTCAGGGATTCTTCGACCTTGAGTCGATGAGGCCTTTCGGTGCCAATCTGGTGTGTTTGGTTGGATCCGCGTATCCGCCAAAGTCCGAGTCTTGTTAATAGGGGTAGATATGAATATTAAGTGAAATTAAAATGAGAATTGATCTCCCTATTAACTTGTCGGACTAGTCGGATATAATTGGCATGCTATAGGATATGGAAGAGTGCAGGTTTTTGCGGAAACATCGATCGAGCACTTACATGCCGACTCATCATTATTTATTATCATTATCGATTCGACACTTTGTGTGTCGTATATTGTGTACCGTTAAGGCACAATGTGCCCATCTTGGTGTGTTTGGGTTGGAACGTGTATCTCACAAAGTCCGGATTGTTAATAGGGTGAATAACTAAAATGAGAAAAACTAAATAAATTTGATCGATTGAACTATTGAAAATATGAGTAAGAAATTATGAGTTGAATTGTGAATCGAATTGAAATGTGAGAATTGAAGTATGAACTTAAGGTTCATAAATTTGTTAAAATATCAAATTATTATTATTGAAATCTGTTGAATAAACGAAATGAGAAAAATCGATTGAATTTGATCGGTTAAACTATTGAAAGTATGGAAAAGTGGAATTAGGAATTGAAATGTAAATTGAAATTGAGATATGAGATTGAAAACTTGAACCAAAGGTTTATGAATTGATTAAAAATAATATAGATGATATATGATGCTATTTGATGAAATGCTATTGTTGAGGTATGAAATTAAAGTATAAATTAACACATATGACTTATATTGTTGCATGCTTGATGTTTACTATTTAATATTAAATGTTAAATTTAAATTATGCGTATAGTAAGTGAAGTATGAGGTAAGCGTTATTGATGAATTAAATGGAAACCGAATTAATCGATGGATAAATATTAGTATTGAATTGTATATTGAAGAGGAAGTGAAATTAAATTTATTTGTGAATACATTTAAGTGAAATTGGAAAAAAAAATGATATGTAAAAGCATTATGTTAAAATTGTAAAAGTGACATGCGTGTATAATGTAATTTTCCCAAGTAAATGAGATTAAATCTACTAAGATATTAGTGGTATACCATTAAGGAACTTTAGCGCATTCTCGATAATAACACTTTGGTTCTCATCAAGTGCTATCTCGATTAATAGTAAATAATAATACACTTCTATATTTGTTTCATATATCTTAAGTATTCTATTGAATCTATTGGGCCTCTTATAAAAAGGTAAGTAATTTTCATTATATAAGGTATGTTCGCAATATTGAATTAAAAATGAATTGCAAACTGAAAGGATATGGAATGGATATAAATGATAAATCAGATAAATATGTGCACAAAGGAGCTATAGAATTATAGAAATAACGAAGTTCATGATCAAAATAATAAGGAAATTTCGAGGACTAAATTTTTTTAGGGGAAGAATTGTATGACCCAATTTTAATAGTGTCGGAACAGTGATTCGAGATCACTAAATCGACTTAAAAGTTAGAAAATTTTGTTAATCGATAGTTATAAGTTAAGTGTGATTTTAGAAATATTTTAAAATTAGTGAATTTTGTGAATGAAAGAATTAATTAGAAAAAAATTGGGCCAAAAGCGAGGTATTGAGACCTCGAATTCATAAAGTGAGCCATAAATATTTCTAAAAATATTTATGGAGTGTCATTAAGTTATTATTAAACTTTCGTTAGAAAATTTTAACGTTTGGGTAGGAAATTAAATGAAAAGGACTAAACTGAAATGAAAGTAAAAGTTAAATTATAGATTAAAAGAAATTATGAAGGATCAAAATGGTAATTTTACCATTTTGCATAGTTGAGGCGGTTAACGTAAGAAAATCTCAGATTTTTAAAAGTATATTATTATATTATATTATATTATATTATATTATTATATTATTATATATATATAAACCAAAAGAAGTAAAAGAAGAATACCAGAAAATGAAACAGAGAACAAGACGAAAGCAGGGGAAGAAAAAGGGAAAGAAAGAAAAAGGAGAAATTGATGGTTTGAAGCTTGGAAGTTTAATTGGTAAGTTAATTTAGTCCTTCTCTTTTAATTTTGATGTTTTATAAGTTTTAGAACAAAGTTTTGATGAATTTAAGTTGAAGTTTTTGAAGTTTTAAAGCTGTTGAATATAGCATATGATGAATAAAATGATGAATTAGTGGTTTAATTGAAAGAATTTGAAGTTAGAATTGGGTAAAGGATTTAATTGTAAAATAAGCTATAACAAAACTGTTTTGGACAGCAGCAGTAGAGTAACTTTGAAAAATCACCAAAAATCGTAGAAGTGGAATTAGAAGCTGAGTAAGATATGAAATTGAAGCTTATTGAGTCTACTTTCATATGAAAGAAATAGAGAAATCAAATAAGTTCTGTATTATGAGATATTTAAATTTTAGTGAAACTGGTTCAGGGTGATTTCAGGATCCCCTGTTCTGACTTTGAAAAATCATAAAAATTGGAGAAAAATAATTAGGGGCTTAACTTTATATTTTTAGAATCCTGAATGAGTCTATTTTCAAATGAAATAAACAAGAAGGTCATATGAATTTTGTATGAAGAGTAATTTGATTCGTAGTGAAGAGAGGTCAGAACAGTCAAACAGTAAAACAGGGGAAACTTTAAGAATAATCTGGTATTGATTGGCCATACCAAAAATTCTGGAAAAATTATAGTAAAAAGATATATGAGTCTAGTTTCAAGAAAAATTAACGGTTCTTCATTTGGAGTTCTGTAGCTCCAGATAAAAATAATTTAGTGACTATGACACGCATGGACAGCTTAAATATTCACATAAGTAAATGTTGAAAATTATTGATAATGTTACTTATAGAATGCTATATACATTAAGGATGTGGAATGGAGAGGAGGAGGAGGAAAATATGTATGAATATTCAGCTAGCATGGCTAATTTGTAATGTTTTAGGCTCAGTGGACTAAATTGAATAAAAGTAAAAGTTTATGATTAGTTTTGTATAAATGTTGGAGATGACCAATTTACATGGAATGGATTATTTTATTATTTAAAATTGCTAAATTGAATGAAATTATTAATTAGATTAAGATCGGTTGAAAAATCGATGAAAATGGGAAATTACCAAAATGCCCTTGAATCTTGGTATTTCGCAAATTTAGCTGTAAGTTCGTGTAACTTTAAATATGTGATATAAGGAAATATAAGTTGATAGCACGTGAAATATTGATATAATGAATTAACTAATATATGTTTATGAATAAACGGTAAGAGAATGATATTTATCATGACATGTCAATATGTGATTATCTGTAATATGTAAATAAAAGGTAATTAAATATGTTGAGACGAGAAATAAATTCAAGTAAGTCATGAAATAAGAAAAATAAATATGTTTTAAGGGATAATATGTTTGATTTTTGATTGGTTTCAAAAATAAATGTTAAATGATATAAAATTTTTGATAAATAAATTTGTAATTCCGGTAATGCCTCGTACCCTATTTCGGTGTCGAATACGGGTAAGGGGTGTTACAAACCCCTTCGACCAGGTAAATTTCCTCTCTTCGTTTTAGAGTTTCAGTTGCTATTAAATGGGCTAGGCTGTTTCCCATTCTCAGAGGATGCTCAAATCTAATTGTCCTGCACTTTTCCTGCAATCTATGGATATCCTGAATATAAACACCAACCATCGATCTATCAGGATCTGCTTTGTTGCATTTCTTGATGATAGACAACGAATCTCCTTCGATAATAATGTTTTCTTTGTTTTTTTCGAGGGCTATTTGGGTCGCACATAGACAAACAAGAGCTTCAGCAGCAAAGGCGGACTCCACTCCGCTGTGAAGTTCCAATTTTGAGAGGAGAACTCAACTAGTTCTGTCTCTAACAACGACGCAAGATGCCGATTCCTTTCGTCTTTCATTAAACGCTCCGTCAAAGTTAACCTTCAACAGTTCACCAAGTGGGTGTTTCCACTTTACTTCTGAGTTCATGGACTTTTGATATTCTGTTTTGAGACCGTCAAGTTCTTTAAGATATCCATAAACAAACTGTATCAATTCCTGACTGGATCTACCTTTTCTATTATGGATACGGGAGTTCCGATCCCCCCAGACGGCCTATAACAATCCACAGAAAACTCTGCATTTTTCAAGAGGGAGAAAGACCATCATCTTGGTAAGCCATTCCAAGAACTCTTCATTTGGAAACTTCATATAAATTGAATCTGACAGATCTCTCCATACTGCTTTTGTCACAGAACAGTCATGGAAGAGATGGTTAATATCTTCTTCCCTTTCGCCACACCGAGGGCATAAAGTATTCCTTATTACACCCCTAATAGCCAAGTTAGCTTTAGTAGGCAAAAAATTCCAGGAAATTCTCCAAATTAGTAGCTTAATTTTTTAGGGAAGATCTATTCGCCAGAGTTTTTTGTAAAATTCTTTGTAGTGGTTTTGTAAAGCATAAGCTGTAGGATCATTTTCTTGTAATAGTTTATAAGTGCTCCGAACGGAGAACTCACCCGACGATTCACCACTCCAAACTCGAAGATCCTCATGCGATTCCAGTACCAGCGGAATTCGAAGAATCGGCTCAGCTGTATCAGCTTGAAAGGTATTGACAATCAACTCTCTATCCCATACTCTGTCGTGGCTATTAATTAATTCTTATACCGTCGCAACATGCAAATTGTTATCACCAAGGACTAAATTGACATTACTGCAATTCAGAATCCATGCATCATTTTGAACTGAGATATCTCTACCCGTGCCCACTCTCCAAAACAAGCATTTTTTCCAAAATAGCTTTAGTCGCCTATATACTCCGCCAAACATAAGAACCCGTATTCCTCAAACTTGAATTAAGAAAGTCACTCGTTGAGAAATATTTTGCTTTAAAAACTTGCGCCACTAACGAATTCGGGTAAATTAAAAACTGCCATCCTTGCTTTGCCAGTAAGGCAATATTAAATTGAGCCATGTTTCGAAACCCCAAACCCCCCTCTTCTTTCGGTCGACACAAGTATCTCCATTGGCACCAATGGATTCCACGTTTTCCTCCTCCTTTCTGCCACCAGTATTTAGCGATTTTGGTCTCAATCATCTCGTATAGGGCTTTTGGCAAAAGAAAACATGACATAGCATATGTGGGGATTGCTTGTAACATAGCTTTTATAAAAATTTCCTTACCCCCTTGAGAAAGAAATCTGGTGCTCCACCCATCAATTTTTTGCATGATTCTATCAATTAAATTCTGAAAAGCCTCTCTCTTCCTACGACCCACAATGTTTGGAAGTCCCAGATATTTTTCTGGGCACGTGGAACTCCTTACTCCAAGTACTCTGGACGCTTCTTCTCGTTTCTCATTCATTGTATTTGAGCTATAGAAAATAGTAGACTTTGTGAAGTTTACACATTGACCTGAACAGCTCTCATATTCTTTCAAAATGTCCCTCAAAACCCTTGCTCCTTTATCTGAAGCTTCACCAAACATTATGCAGTCATCTGCAAAAAGCAAATGAGAAATATCTGGTCCCTCCTGCTCGCTTTTGCTCCTTTCATCAGACCTTTCTTCTGTGCCGATCGCAAAAGAGATGATAACACTTCGCTGCAAATAAGAAATAAAAATGGGCTTAAAGGATCACCTTGTCTAAGACCTCTTGTTGGATGAAAATTTCTCCCCCTTTCTCCATTAGTGACTATTGTATACGAAACTGTCGTGATACATTTCATAATGAGATCTATCCATTTTTCTGCAAAACCCATCTTTAACATCATTTTTTGGACAAAAACCCACTCCACCCTATCATAAGCCTTGCTCATATCAAGCTTGACCGCTATGTAACCTTTTTGTCCTGTTTGTTTTTTCTTGAATGTATGCAAAATTTCATATACTAATAGCACATTATCTGAGATCAATCTACCCGGGACAAACGCACTCTGCACTTCATCGATATAGTTTCCAATAACCCCTTGCAATTTATTTGCCACTGTTTTTGCAACAATTTTGTAAATTACTGAACAAAGACTAATAGGCCGAAAATTAACAAGAGTTAAAGGATGCGGAATTTTAGGGATGAGTACTATATCTGTATTGTTTACTGCTTCAACCCCCTTGTCACCATTTAAAATTTCTAAACAGTATTCTGTGACATCTTTTCCGACTATATTCCAATATCTTTGAAAAAATAATACGGGAAATCCATCTGGGCCTGGGGCCTTTGTAGGACCCATTTCTTTTAGTGCTGTTCAAATTTCATCTGCTCTAAATGGTGTTAGTAAATCCATATTCATCTCATCTGTGATACTAACTTCAATACCATCCAACACGTTATCTGAATTCGCAATTCCCTTTGATGCGAATAATTCTCTGAAAAAAACTGTTGCAGTCTCGTTGATTTCAGCTCCCGTATTGATCTCTTTCCCATCATCTGAAATAATCCTGGAGATCAGATTTGCTCTTCTGCAAACTATAGCACTTTTATGGAAGAAAGCTGAATTTTTATCACCAAGCCTAAGCCAATTCGCTCTCGCCTTTTGCTCCCAGTACATTTCATCTTTATCAATTTCCATGTTAAGATGAATTTTAGTATCAATTATCTTTGCCATGATCTCATCATCTCCTTCTTCATTCAACAATGAATCCAGTTCCTTTGAAAGCTTCTTCTTTCGATCCTCCCTCTTGTTTTTTGTTGTGCGTACCCACACTTTCAGCCTACTCTGTAGCCTGTCCAGTTTCGCCACTAAAGGCTCCAAATTTCCTTCCCATACTTCCTTAATAACTTGCTCAATAGATTCCTCTAACGTCCACCATGATTCAAAGTGGAATCTTTGTTTAGCGAAAAATCTAACCGATTGATCTGTACTAATGAGTAAAGAGCAATGATCTGACATAGAATATGAGAGATGTTGTACATTACCCATTGGGAATAAAGAAAGCCATTCCTCGTTCGCGACTCCTCTGTCCAGTCTCTCCCGAATATTCGTCTCAGGAAGATTTCCCCTTTACCACGTGAACCAAGTCCCAGAGTACCCGATATCCATTAGATGACACTCCTGTAAAACATCTCGAAAAACATCCATTCTCCCTTGATCTCTCTGTCCTCTACCCTTCTTTTCAAAACCAAATAAAATCTCATTAAAGTCTTCTGCCACCAGCCAAGGATGAATAATCTCTTGACTTAAACCTCTTAGCACATCCCAAGCAATATTCTTATCCTTTAAGTATGGAGACCCGTAAAATCCTGTGAACCTCCAATCATCATGCCTAGTTTCACCTCTAACCATAGCATCAATATGCCATTTCGAAAAACTTTTAATTGTGACGTCAAAATCCCCCTTCCATGCAAGACATAGCCCACCCCGAGACCCTTCTGCCTCAATATTAGTATCGTTAATGAAACCACACCTTTGTTGAACCCTCTCTATACGTTTTTTGTCTAGTTTAGTCTCCATTAAAAAGACCATTTGGGGATGTTGCTGCTTCAACAAGTAGTGCAGCCTTCGAATCGCTCGTGAGCTCCCCAACCCACGAACGTTCCAACATATGAGTTTCATTGCATTCGTTCGGCTTGCCTATTGGCAGCCATCGATCCAATTAAATTTGTGGTAATACCCTGTTCACCATTAACACATGAGATCTCCATACAATCTTCCCCTTTATACCCAAATCTTTATTTTTCAGTCTTTTGAATACCTTGCTATTCATCAACGCTGAACAAACTATGTCATCAATTTCTGCAAGAAATTTCCTTTTACCCGTAACATTCACATTTTTCTTATTTTCAACACGGTTTACTGCCTCTGCCCGTTTCCAACTCGTCTTTTTTGTAGAGACTTCAACTTTTCTGTTTTCATCAAAAACACCCATCTGTTTCTCCTCCTGGTTCATGAGCCCTTCCCTCCAATTTACCAATGTCTTGCCTATTTTCCTTATATATTCCAAAACGACAGGTTCAGATTCCTTTTCCCCTGTAAAATCACTATTTAAATTCCTCGTGTAAGTATGCTGCATCCCCACCTTCCTCACAAAAACATTAAATTTTAAAGACTGTTTTCCCATTGCTTTTGATTCTGCTTTTAAAGCAATAGAAAAAAGAGGATCTTCTCTAACTTTGTCTTTTGAAACAACCAAGGTCTTCCTTCCATGATCAACTCCAAATCGTCTTCCAAATCAAAGATGATTAAGAAAAGATTTTGCCCTGTCGTCTGGATCTCAAATCTCCTCTTAGTTTTCCATATACTTTTCAATTGTGCCTTTAAACTTTCTGGATTAAAAGACTTCTTTGTCCACACTGAACACAGTAGAGTTGGCCTTGTATCTGGCACCACCATAGATCTTTTGGTAGATAATTGAACGAGTTCTTCTGCTAACAGTGAGATCTCCTCACCGCTGTCCCTCCCGTTGCCACCACCCTCTGCCATCTTAGACTGCAGTAGTTACCACCCTCCCTAGGACTCTTGTGGAAAGCACTCTTGGTTTTCAAGAGGGAACAAATAAAAAAAAATTCAATACTTATTTTTTGAGCATTTAAGCTTTTATTATATATATTTTATATATAAACTAAAGAAACAAAAGAAAGGAAATTAAAACAGAATAGGGGACGGAACAGAAAGAAAAGAAAAAAGAAAAGAAAAGAAGAAATTTAGGGTTTTCAAGGTTCAATTTCAAATTGGTAAGTCAAATTAAGTCATTTTGTTATAATTTTTGAGTTTTTATGAAACTAGAACAAAATACTATTAAGTATGTGTTGAAATTTTGGAAGATATTAGAATTTTAGACATTAAATTTTATTGAGTAAAAGTGTGAATTGGGGATTGAATTAATAGAATTTTTAACTAGAAATGGGAGATAGATTAAATTGTAGAATAAGTTATAAATTTTGTATAATAGGGGTTAAATTGAAAAAAATTCAAAATTATGATTTTTATGCTGAAAATTTGTTGTTAAGTTTAAGTTTAGTTGAAATTTGAGTAGAAATAAGATATAATTGAGGTAGAAAAATGGATGAATTTAGTTAGGACTAAATTGAAATTAAGGTAGAAATTAAATAGAAATTCAAGTATTTAATGTGAATTAATGTTGTATTAATCATTGTAAATTTATTTTAATTTCGTAGCTAATAAAGAACTAGAGGTATCGGCTCAAAAGGGAAAGGAGAAGATTACCGAGGAGTAAATCAAAAATTTCGGGTTTGTATTACTATAATTCGAATTTATTATTAATATTATTAATTGTTGAATTTTAATTAAAGTACCTGGTAAGTGAAAATTGAAGTGAGTATGAATATTGCATTAAATAAAAGTGAATGAAATTATGAATATGTGTGAATATATGAATTGTATATTGATTGAAAAAGTGAATCGAATTGAATTGAATCAAAGTGAAATTATCTGAAATGTGTATTGATTAGATATTGGAAAGTGATATAATACCCTATTAACTAGTCGGGCTAAGTCGGATATAGTTGGCATGCCATAGGATTAGAAGTGTTCAGGGATACTTCGACCTCGAGTCGATGAGACACTGGGTGTCACTATATTACTTCGGATAGATTCGATGAGTTACTGGGTACCAACTTTCTTCGGCTTTGCCGAAGAGACATTGGGTGTCAATTATATTGCTTCGAACTATCCGATGAGGCACTAGGTGCCATTTTGGTGTGTTTGGTTGGATCCGTGTATCCACCAAGGTCCGAGTCTTGTTAATAGGGGTGAATAAATGAAATAAAGAATCGAATGAAATTGATTGATTGAATTATTAAAAGAAATGAGAAAATTAAATTGTGAATTGAAATTGAGATTGGTAATGGAAGGCATGAACTAAATGTTCATGAAGTGAATGGAATTGAAGCTTATGATATGTGATTGTAAGTGTTTAATAGTTAAAATTTGAGTTGCTATTGTTGATGAAAGAAAGTTTAAGAATGAATTAGTACTTGAGAAATTCAATTGTTACATGTTTGAGATCATATTCCATTAATTGTTATTATAATTTGAATAATGGTAATACCATTGAGTATAGAGATACTCAGCATACGGTTGTTTCCGTGCACAGGTCAGTAGAAGTCAAAGGTCCTGGTTCAGCATCCAGATCAATCCCAACTTCAGCACAACTTTGGTGATGTACTTTTCCTTTTGGTAAATGTGGCATGTATCTAGGTTATATACATGGGTCATATGATTTTGGTTATAAAGTATGGATGGTTTGTAATGTTTTGAACTTAGTCTAAGTGAAATGGTAAAAAGTATACTATAAAATTTGGTATTAAGTTTGAATGGAAAATGAATGAAGTTATTAGTAAACTTTGAATGATATTATGAATGTTTAATTATTAAATTATTGTGTTAATGAATTGGTTATGATTTAGGTGTATTTGAGTATAAATTGTTTTGGTTGTGCCATTGGTTTTGGATTAATTGTGGTTTGAAATTGCAGGAAAGGTTATATGTTTATAAAGGGGTTATATTGAGTTCACACATAAAAAAAATTTACGAAAAATTTTCTGAGCACCCGATCAAGTCTCGGTTCACTTCTAATTCGTATTTTGGGGCTCAAGTGTCCATGAAAAGGACTTAATGAATATATTATATTATAAATGTTAATTAATTGTATAATATTCGTAAGTTGTCCGTAATGTCCGGTAATGCTCCGTAACCTTGTTCCGGCAACGGTTTAGGGTTAGGGGGTGTTACATATACGCTAGCTAATTATATCAAAATAAAACTTCTAATATAATGAAGTATAATGAATCTCTAATTAATCTGAATAATAAATAGTTCCAATTGAACAAAACTTTCTTGTTGACCAACAAACATAAAACTTCTAAATAATTGAAAATACTTAAAAATATCTTAAAAATCAAAATAAAATAAATAAATAAAATATATAACTTAATAAATACAATATTAGGTTCATATATTATCAATATTGTGTTAAAATCGAACTTAATATGATTTAAACTTTGAGTTAAAATCCAAAATTTAGAATTTCCTGTAATAATTCTGTCCAAAAATTATACTCGCGCAATCTTCATTAAAACAATCATAACTTAAGCTATCGAACTCGAAATCAAATAATTTAAAGTGCGAAGAATTCAAAGACGATGGCCATTATTTGTGCTAACAATGAGTATTAAGAACAACACGCGGGCAATATAGCTTAATTCTTTCAAAGAACACATTTAGTGTTTTATGTATGTTATTTTTGTCAAGGAACGCTAATTCATTCGTTCATGTTAAATAGCATGGTTAGATGCAAGGTAAACATAGGTTAAGCTAATGGTTTCACTAGTGGCATGCTTACCTACCAGGGTTGTTTGGAGAACCATTGATGTCGTACATTGTGAATGGTGCCCAAAAAAATGTTGCGACTTATGACTTGTGACTAAACAAAAGAATGATGAATTTACATTCACAAAGTTCATCCTCAAATAAGTTTAAAAGGGGTAGAGACATGTAACCACAAAGACAATAATCTCAGAAAAACCCCTCCAAAATCTATTCTGAAGAGATCTCATTTGCTGTTGTTGTTGTTGTTTTCATCACTAACTATACATATCGTTTCAATGGGAAAGGAATGAGTTCTCTCTCATTGAACAATTATAGTTGATTAGTTTTTTTTAAAGATATAAATAAGATCACCTTTATTTGTCGAAAGTTTGAAACCATTCAAGGGAGACTTTTTGGAGTGACACATTGGGCTCCCAACGATATAGCTCTTCGGCTATTGCAATATGAGGTTTCTTCATGCGTGGATTATTTTTTGAGTCACGTGTAAATTTTTGTATGATGAAATCAATCAATAACACTATAATATCAACACATTTCTTATTTACCTTTATCAACTTACATAAGAAATAATGTCATTATTATTGTTTAGTTCATAAGCAAGATTAATGTAGTATGCTTACATTAGCAAGATCAAGCGCGGTGAATTCTCTTCGATTTGGAAAATGAATTTCTGGACCCATAAGAAGTTGTCGACAATAGAGAAAGTGGAAATGGATAAGTGAAAAAAAAGGAATAGATATTGTTAACGGTCATGTCAGCTTGCGGTTACAATGTTAATGATAGTTAACGGGTCAGTGACCATAATGTAATAATTCGATAATGTTAGTGATCATATAGTATTGTTTTTCTAAATTTGATGACCAAAGCGTAATTTAAACCATACATAAATGGTTTAACTTTTAATTTACCCAAGAACTCAAAGCGACCCTGCGTCAGTATAAAAAATTTAAAATTTGAACATATTAAAGATTTTATATTTAAAAAAATTACAACGAACAAAAAAATTAGAAAAAAAAAAAATAGGAATATGAATCGACTGATCCGATTGATTTGAACTGAAAAGCGGCAATTCGAACCGTTCAATGCCCGTTCTTTAATCGCCGTTTTTGCTTCCTCATTTTCTTCACAAATTAAAACAAACCCAAAAAGAGACCGAAAAGAAAACCTAAAGTAAAACAAACATGGCGGAGGTACCGCCGTCAGACGGCCAGGTAAACGCCGGCGGAGGGACCGACCCGTTGGCTTCATCTGAGACTATTGGATCGAAACGCCAGAGACGACCCAGCGTTCGTTTAGGCGACATCGGCGGCGACCAAGCTTATGATTCTCATGTCCGAAGACAGTCGTCTTCCGCCGCCGCATCCGTCGCCAAGCAATGGAAACATCAATCCCGCCACCATTCCGTAAATCCCTCAGTTGCCGCCGCGAGTACTAAATTATCCAAGACTCGCGCTTTAACCAATCTCAACACTGACTTTAACGCCAGGAGCCAAACCCTCGATGACGTAAGAGAAGCGAACAACGATACCAACAATTTAGATGGCGTGGCCGTTTCTAGCTGGAGAGTCAAAGATTCTAAGAAACGAGGCTCCGCCGCGAAACGGGTCCGCTCCAATTGGGTTTCCAACAGTAATGTGGATGCCGAGGAGAAATACAGTGGCGGCGAAGACAACGATGATTTCGACATGGACAACTCCGAAAGCCCCTTGAAAGAACAGAGTCATATTCATTCATTGGACAATTTGGGTATCGATGGCAAAGAAAGGCAAGTTCTTTATCATGAAAATAATCGAAGAAGGCCAAATCGAACTAGGGTTTCTGATAGAACTGAGTTTTCTGGGCCATCAGATACTAACTTAAGGCGGTGTGAGGAAGATAGCGTTAGAACCTGGTTGGATACTTTGGGTCTAGGACGATACGCCCCTATTTTCGAGATCCATGAGGTAGATGATGAGATTCTCCCATTGTTGACCCTGGAAGATTTGAAGGATATGGGAATAACTGCAGTTGGCTCAAGAAGAAAACTCTTTTGTGCAATCCAAAAGCTCGGTAAAGGCTTTTCCTAACATTTTCTTTTTTTCACCATTGTTATAAGATTTTTTAAACCAGAATTTTATCTTCTTTTTTGATGTAGTGAAGGTACAAGAATTTGTAGGAGAATTTTGAGTCTGGTGCAATTTTTTTCTTTTTTTTTTGCTGTGCAATTTGCTCATGGTGAACTAAAACAATTATTGAAAACTTTTAATGGAAAACATTGAGAGATTATTAGCTTTTCTTGTTCTTTTGGTTAAAGGAAAGTGCTTTCACAAAATAAGGCGAATTCTAATCATTTTCTTATGGTTTTCTTAGTTCTTCTTGATTATGAAATGGAATGTATCTTTGCATTTACACTATTTTACCCGAACTGTTTTACTATCTATCAAATATATGGGAAAACTTTAAAAGAAACGAGCGTATACACATGTTGAATGCATACCTGTATCCGACACTCGCAATGTAGCAATCACTTAACATGTGTTTCTTTGCTCTGCTTGTTGAGGATTCTGTATTTAATAAGTTGTTTCGTCTTGAAACTGTTTGTTTTGAATTTATCATAAGATACTTACACTCTATCTGTACATACTGTGATCCTTGTGCATATGCACATTAACCTAATCATATAGAACTTCCTCTTAACATGCTAATTGTGTTTTTAGGATCAATATCAATGTCTGAATTTCTGTTTCTTTGCCTTTGTTTTGTTCTGTGTATAAATCTTTAGTTGGAAACCTCATGCATACATTCCCATAGTTGGAGCATTTCTGTATCTTGTGTTGATAACATGCTTAATACATCATGCCTAAAATTCTACATATATGTATATTTATGGCATGAATGCACATAAACCGAAGTGCTTAAAAGAGAAAGCAGAGTTCGAACCTGAAACTCGATATTTCCTATGCTGGATAAGGTAAACTTGCTCATATCTTTTGTTTTATGGTTCATAATTGTAACACATTGTGGAACATTCTAAGGAAATGGCATGGAAGAGATGTAGGTCATGCATGAAAGATAAGAGCCAGTGAGGATAGCCAAAGGAGACTGCCTAAAAAACCCCATTAAAATGGATACTTCAAACAAAACCCTGTTTGGGGGTTTTAGGCAAGTCATCCTTGGCTACCTTACAAGGCTCTTTAATCTCCATACAAGACCTCGCTTCCTCGTTTTGCTGTTAATGAAAGCATTGAGAAAGCCTCTATTTATAGCCACTGAAAACTGGAGGATTCCAAGGCCTCTGTAGACTGTAAATTAGCTAATTCATGGTCCTAAATATTTGTATTTCTCGACACATAGCCAACGTTTAATCATCGTGGACATTGACAGAATATATTCCCAGTGAACTTGTAGGAAAAGAGAATGTGTGATAAACGTTGGTTTTGGCTTATATTTGTTGTTTTCACCACTGTCCACCATGATTGAAAATCACTCTTGATTTTAAGGTCAAAGATATATATATAATTAAAATAAAAGAATTGGATTGGGACATGTTGGATGTTGGTGAACCAACTTGCTGTGAATCAGTTCATTTGATCGACCTTCAAAGACTTCCAAAGGGTGAAAACGATGTTTAATGCAAGTTATTTGAATTTGATAAATTCAAATTATTTTTGAACTCGACCAGCTTGAGTTATCCATTAGCTGAATTCAAATATTGTAATGAACTCTGTGTGTCAGCTTGATGAATAGGGTCGTGCGCTAATGACATTGCTGTTAGAGCTTTTACGAGTATTAAATTTGACTAGGACAAGGAGTGTCTGTCTTTGAATAAAATAGTTTATTTTGTCTCAGGATTTATCCATTCAATCGTATTTGAAATATCACATTTGTAATTAAGACATTAAAAAAACATAAAAACAATTTTCTATTAATATTTGCATAATTTTATAATTGAATTCGAATATAAATTTTATATTAATTAAATGATAACTTAACAAAAGAATATTATTTTTTAACTCTGACCCGTTTCTTTCCTATTATTCATTATTTCCCAATTTATCCAGAGTTCACTAGACGAGCAATAACAAGTCAAAAATCAAATATGCCTTTTTTAATTTCAGGTTCAATCCCTAGATATTTGATTTAGTGTAATTTGAGTTTTATTTCGTTTTTATAATCGAATCAGTGATCAAATTGATCAAACCATTAACTTATCAGTTGGATTAAAAGTTTAAAAATTCATTAACAAATAAAAACAGCTTGGTGCAACCAATAATTTAATTTAATTTAATTTTAATCCCTATCCATCATTAGCTGGGATGTCAAATACCATCTATATCCATTGTCTCAATCAATAAACATTTGGGGTAAATTGTTCCAATTTCACTTCAACATCACATCATTTTCACAATTTAATTCGCAATGGTTTTCGAAGTCAAATACTACTTTGGCATAATTTTATTTAACAGATTTTCTTTTTTAATAATTCATATTCCAGGCTTCTCCAGTTCAAAAGTTTTTTTCCCCCACACTTGTCTAAATCCCTCACTTGCTTTCAACTTTTATGCTATTTGGGGTCTCATATGAAATCATTGGTTGACATACAAATGTAAAGTCAGCTATTCACCTCCATGATTAAATTGATTAAATCATATAATTTTTTATTAAATTAATTAAACATCTGGCTGTAATCTTTGTTTTTTTTTTAATTTTCTATTTTTATCAATTTTAAATAATTTATTCAAAAATTAACTTAATCCTTTTGTCCAAATTAATATATCAATTAATTTTTAATTCAATTAATCGTGTCTAATTCCAATAACTTTGCTTTTTATGTAGTAAAAGAATGAAAAAAAAAAAAAAAAACCCACGCTTTTTATTTTGTTAAAGGACAACTCTCTTACTCTTTGTAAATTAGATATGTATGGCTAAGTCTAATGCTTTACCATAAATGTTCATTTTTTTCCTTATAAAAAAAAATTACAACTTAAACTCTAAATGTATTAAATTTTAATTAAGAATGACTTATTTCATAGAAAATGACTTATGAAAAATATGTTCCATATTTCATGTGTTTGTCTTACAGAAATCAGTTTAATCAATGGAAAAGTAATCCACTTTTCTTGTAAATTAATTTACCCTTTGTGAAAAGCACAAATCATTTTTCGGAAAAAAACTTATTTATGAGTAATTTTATTTTTATATAAAAACTAACTTAAATCAAGCCTAATATTATTACATTTATAATATTTTTATTTTAATTGTTAAAATAATTTAAAATATTAAAACATTAATATCGAATATTATGATGTTTAATATTATTAAACATTCATAAGTAATTATTTATATTTTATAATATAATAAATTATTATTATAATTAATATGATTTATTATTTTAATAAATTATTTAATATTACAATTTTATTTTAATAATAAATTTGAAAAATAATAATTTTAAATTTTAATTAATATTCTGAATGTATTATTGATAATATTTATATTAATATTTTAATATATATATATGGGTATCTGTTTAAATTATCCTTAACTCCAATTATCCCTTCCAACTCTAATTTGTCACTATCTACTCTCACATATGTAATATATAAAAAATTTAAATTAAGTTTTAATTAACCAGTGTTTAATATTAAGTTTAAATATGATATATTTGGCCAAAAAAGTTTATATATCGTATTAATTACTATAAAATATCATTTTATTATAAAATAAATTTCGATTGTCAAAAGGAAATGTTACTATAATATTTTGTAACAAATATTTATGATGCGTTCGTTTCACTAATGACAACTTTTATAAACTGATTTTAGGAAAATTTGTCGAACAACGGAAAATATTTTATAAACTAATTACTATAAAATATCATTTTATTATAAAATAAATTTCGATTGTCAAAAGGAAATGTTACTATAATATTTTGTAACAAATTTTTATGATGCGTTCGTTTCACTAATATTTTATGTAGAACCATCAAAATACAAAAAAATTATCAGCTTTTCCAAAAAATTAATCCAACTCTTAAAAATCATTTTTTAGAAGTTTTTTGAAACAATTGAAAATTAATATTTTTAGCAATTTAAATCTTTAAATATGTTTAATTATCTATAATATATCAAAACCATATGATAAAATCTTTTTCCATGAAACAAATGTATAAAATGATAAGTAGATAAAAAAAAATAACCATCATTTTAATTTATTTTATTTCTTTAGGTTTAAAATGTTGTTTTGTTTAAAATAATTTGAAACGTTTTTAAAAAAATAAAAAATAATTAAAATTTTATTTTTACCAAACCGTCTATTATATTTTAAACATTTTACAACTTAAATTTAATATTCTTAATTTCCAACACTTAAAATTTTATTTTTATCAAATACCTCAATTAGAATAAAATGTCAAATCACTTTTTTTTATTTGTTTAATTTGTAAGGTTTGCTGCTGTAACACCCCTTACCCGTATCCTATGCCGGAACCAAGTACGAGGCATTACTAGACTTAACAATACATTTGGTCAAATTAATTAACACATATACAAAATGACTTAGTCAAGCCCCTATACATGCCATAACTTAAATCATTTATAGATAAAGATGCCCATAAATAGCTTGATAGTGTGAAGCGATCTCCAACGACCTCAAACCCGAGCTTATTTAGTAGGACTCTGTAACATGGGAAAGAAAAGGGGGTAAGCTTATAAAGCTTAGTAAGTTCACATGTAAAAATAATAAGCATTAGCAATGAATTTAGCTTACTACCAAGTTGCCATAATTTGCATGAATAATGATAAGTTCTTACTTTCCCAACTTGCTCATTTGTAGCCTTATCAAAGCATCAACATGACAAATCCTCACAACAAGTTCTCAAATTGATACAAACATTAAATCACATGCTTATACCTTATTACTCATGTTCACATTAATCTGTCTGCTTGAATCGCTGTCACTAAATTATTTATTTCTTGAGCTACAGAGCTCCAAATTTAAAACCTCTAATTTTTCCCGAAACTAGACTCACGTATCTTGTTACCATAAAATTTTCTGAATTTTTGGTTCAGCCAATTAGTACAGTTTATTCATTAAAATTTCCCCTGTTTCACTATTCGACTATTCTGACCACTTTTCACTAAAAATCAATTTTCTCCTTGTACAGAATTCAAATGATGTTATAATTTGTTTCATTTGAAACTAGACTCATTAAGGATTTCAAGCATATAACTTATATCCCATAATTATTTTTGTACAATTTTTGATAATTTTTCCAAGGTAGAATAGGGGATCACGTAATCATTCTGAACTAATCTCACAAGAATTTAAGTATCTCAAAATATAAAACTCCTTTGTTTGCTCTGTTTCTTTTACATGAAAATAGACTTAATAATCTTTAAATCAATATCTCATCCAACTTATAATTCAATTTCTACTATTTTTGGTGATTTTTCAAATTCACGTCACTGCTGCTGCCCAAAACAATTTTATTGTAAATTTTTGCTCTCTCTGTCTTTCTCCCTTTAGTTGTATTCATTACTTACTTATAACAATCTTTCTAATTTCCGATTACACATCGGGCATATTGCTCGTTCGTTACACAGGTATATAACTACACTTATCACTTCAAAGTCACACATAATTTCACTTAATCGATTTTCCAGTTGAACACTCGAATATACACGGATACGTAGAGAATTAGCACATAAGTGCCATTAATCGATATGTAGCCGAAGCTACCATCGTCATGTAGCCGAAGCTACCACTATTCACCGATCGGGTAGTCGGCTACCACTTTTCAGCGATCAAGTAGCCAAAGCTACCACTTTTCATCGATCGTAGCTAGAGCTACCACTTTTCACTTTGGTCGATAACACCGAAATGTCCACGGGCCCGCTCACACAAGCCGTCAGTGTGCGCAACACATGCTAGATCACCCAAAGAGACCGGGACTCACAGAACATCAGTAACACTGGTCTCCGGTATTCACTTCTATTCCTATGTTCAACCGGGAATTTACTCTTACACTTGAATAATTCATGAACAATTTTTCTTCCACATTCAATATTAATTCACCATTTATATAAAAATATATCACTATTATTTACACATAACTTACATAATTACATTCTCAATCTCATCACATCATCAAACTAACTTATCCTCCCCAAATTATTCTATTCAATACTTTCTTGATATTACACAAAGCCACCTTTCTAATTTGATCTTACATGTAATTTATACAAATTTTCATTAAAATGTCGAAGTCAATATCGAACATTATAATTATATTGAAAAATCAATACTAAAGTATTAATAACTAAAATTTCAATCTAACATTCAAACTTGCATCATTAAATGCTTAATGAACATATGAACTTACCTCGATACCAAAACGGCCATTTTACCAACTTTCCCGATTTTCAATTTTCCTCCCGTTCTAGGTCCAAATCTCATTTTTCGGAGTCTAAAACATCACATTTCACTTATTTAATTAATGTACTGTTCAAAACAATCCTTAACTCAACTTTTTCAAAATTACATTTTTACCCCTAAACTTTTACATATTTGCACTTTTGCCCCAATACTCGAAAATTAAACTTCAGCCCTTATTCTTATGTTTTATAACATGCTGATCATTTTTCTCTTCTATGGCAACATCAAATTCTCACTAGTTCACACACTTATGACCAATTTATAACTTTTACAATTTAACCCTTTTTTTATACGATTTCATCGAAAATCATCTAATAAAACTCGTTTCTCTAATCATAGACATGCATAATCTACCATAATTCATCAAAATTCACAATTATTCAGCATGGGTCAATTTTTAAAATTAAAATCTAGGTCAAAATAATGGTAGAAATAGCTAGACTAAGTTACCAGGGATTTCAAAAATACGATGAACATTAAAAACGGGCTCAAAAACACTTACTATGAAGCTTGAAAAGCTTGAAACCCTTAGCCATGGAGTCTAGAAATTTTCGGCGGCAGCAACTTGAAGAAGATGAGCAGATTTTTTTCTTATATTTTGTCTTTTTATTCATTTAAAACACTAAATGACTAAAATACCCTTAAGACTTTTCTTTCACTTTTGTCCTATTCATGCCCATTTTTGTCCATCAAGTTATTCAATCGTCTAATTACCTTTCAAGGGACTCCAATTTAAAACTCATAGCAATTTGACACCTCTAATATATAGAACTCAACTTTTGCACTTTTTACAATTTAGTCCTTTGACTAAATTGAGTGCTCAAACGTCAAAATTTTTGAACGAAATTTTTACGAAATCTTTCCGTAAAATTGTAGAACATAAAAATATAATAGAAATAGAATTTTACTCGCCGAATTTGTGGTCTCGAAACTACTGTTCCGACTAGACCCAAATTTGGGATGTTACAGCTGCATATTTCTATTTAGGTAAAAGTAATATGAAGGTGTTGTAGGGTTAGATTGCATTTTGTCTCTTTTGCTAGAAAAAATAAGTAAATTAATCTCTATACGTTAGATCAAATAATAAATTGGTCTTTTTTTTTAAAAGCTTTATTTATTTCTATTGTTAAAAATTGTCTCGTATATGCCGGCATTCAATTCTTTTCCTAATAGCGGGTCACATGTATAAAACCAACTGGGGCATTGGGCATAGCCGAAAAGATATTTTAAAGGCTCATAAAGGTCCATTTACAGGCCAAGGGCATAAAGGACTATATGAAATCCTAACAACATCATGGCATGCTCAATTATCTCTTAACTTAGCTATGTTAGGCTCTTTAACCATTGTTGTAGCTCACCATATGTATTCCATGCCCCCTTATCCATATCTAGCTACTGACTATAGTACACAACTGTCATTTTTTGGTTATTCTGTCAGCCATGTTAATTTTTAATAGTAAAAATGAATTAAATTTTTAACATAAAGGACCAGTTTTCTCTTTGATCTAATGTACAATGATTAATTTGTTTATTTTTTTAGTAAAAATGGTAAAATCCAATCTAATACCTAGTATAGGAGCCTCCATAAAATTTTTTCCTTCTACGTATATCCATCCTCAACTTATAAAATGAAGAAAAACACACTTAAACATATTCGAACTCAGATTCTCTTTATTATTACAATAATAACGATACCAATTGAATTAAGACTACTATAATGTAACGTAATTTTGAGATGAAGAATTTGTGAGTCTAACTCCAAGCTCAAGCTTATTTATTACACATTCTTAAAATTTGATGATACAAATCATATTTCTAATTCAATCTCTTTTGCTTACTTATCCAACCCTTTTTATTTTCTTCTTATATATTATTTCGCACACAACATTGTTAGCAGTATTGGACACATAGACGTGGTCACCTACAGGCATTACTTGTTCCAAGGGTCGCAGGTTTTCGACCAACCAGCATGGCTGTTACCACGGCGGCCTAAATACCCAAATGCAGTCCCCGCCGCCACACCGGATAGCATCAGCGACATCAGAAACTGCAGTAATCCGAATATCAATATCAAACAAACATCTGAGGTTGACAAAAATCGTATTTCAATCTCATGGATTTGTTTAAAACCAACATTATACCATATCGTGAAGGAACAACAAGTGATTAGTAGGATTCAAGCCATGGCGGCCAAAGAAGAACGCGAACGACAAGAAAAGCAAAGTGAAACCGCAAGTGAAGGCATTTGCAAACGCCAAGAACCTGAAAAACCAGGTGATTTTACCATTAGCAGTTGAGCAGTTTCGAGAAATTTTGAGGGATTGTAATAATCTCGGGTTTCTCATTTCTTACTTGAAAGCCGAAGAAAAGCTACCGGTTTCTTTGGAAGTGACGGTCGTCAATGTGGCGGCAAATGCGGTGTCGATCGCAACCATCCGCCAGCAAATTTGTGCAAAGAGGAAAAGATGCTGGGTATTGAGATGTGGATTTTCTAAATTCGAGTTAATTAAATTGAGGAGTGATTTTTCAAATTGAATAAAATGTTCGAATTAAATTAAAAAAATAAATATGTTAAATTAAAATTTTATTACAAAATAATTAAATTATTATTTAGATCCTAAAATTATTATTTTAACTTTCTTTATATATTCTTTATTTTTTTAAAAAAAATTATAAAATATAAATTTTAGATTTTTTTATAAATATTTTAAATTTAAATTTTTTTTTTGTAATTTTTGTTGAGAGAGATCAATTTGCTTATTTTTCAAAATTGACAGAGACTAAGAGGGTATTTACACAAATATGTTATTCAACTTGTAAATTTCAACTCGACTCGAACTCGAAACTTAAATTATTTATTCGAATTGACTCGAATAACTTGAACAACTCAATTCGATTAACTCAAAAATTGATTTTTTCAAATCAAATCGAATTTTACTCGTTCCTACTTTTCATTGCGACCTAAAAAGAAACAGAAAGAAAAAAAAAGAAAAGAGATTAATGATATAGAGGAAACTTATGCATTTGTTAAGGTTAAGCTTCAAAATAAAAAATAGTGACGTCTCAACTTTCAATCTTGAACAAAATTGCTTGGCTTATTTCTTCAAAATTGGATCGTGAGTGGAACTACTTTAATAATTATCTATAAATTAAAATAAATGTTTTATAAAATTTGAGATTTAATCTCTGTAATTATAAAGTTAAATTTATAAACTATTTTGATTTAAAAATTATAATTTAATCAATTTTTGTCATAATTTTTTAATTTGTCATATTGATTAAGTTATCCTTATGTGATGTGTTAGAATGAATTTTAATAGAAGCTACCAATAATAATAATAATGATTTGACTAAAATTTTTAAATTAAAAAAAAAGAGTAAAATGATTGAATTTTAAACTTCAATAATAATAATAATGATTTGACTAAAATTTTTAAATTAAAAAAAAAAGAGTAAAATGATTGAATTTTAAACTTTTAGTTTATCTCAAAATCAGAAAAATTTCCAAACACTAACTCAACTTGAAATTTGAGCTCAAATCTGACTTGAGCTAGATGGAATTTATATATTTAAAAATTGTTGAATTTTATTTGAGATAAATTAACTTGACCTCAACTGATAAAATTATTTATCAAATATAAAATAAACTCAGTCTCAAATTTAATTTTAAATTTAATTACATTGTTGGAGTTGAAATGAAAATTTTCAATATTAAATTTAAATAAAAATGAATTAAAAAAATACTTTTTATTAAGCTAGCAAGTTACTCAGAATTCAATTTACTTGAGTTGCTCAATATAAAATTTAGCTCAATAAGGAATGAGCACCAAATTCAACTCAAAGGAGTGAACCCAACAGGTAGGCATAGACTTTGAACCCCAAAATGGAAAATTTACTTTTTAAGTTTATTAGATAATTATAAAATTATAAATTAATATAATAAAAATTATTCAACTTGAGTTATTAAATAACAAAAAATATTATGTACGTTAGAAATATTGTCGGAAATAAAATTTTAAAAGATGAAAGTTAAAAATAATGGTTTAACAAAAGATTAATTATCAAGTGGTCTTTATTAAGAATGGATTTGGATGAACGATTAGTATAAAAAAGCAATAATAGTGAGATTAGATATTATAATAATACTGTAACGTGAGATAAAGAGTAAATTAAACACATCACACTACATATAACCGTTGATCCATACCACAATTAACCTTAAAACTTATTTTAGATAGATGAAAATTTATTTCTGGATTCTTAGTATCCCATCCTCCCATCAATTAAAATCATTCACCTCACTCTTTTTCCACGTCACTAGATAAAACTTTCAAGTAACATGAAAAAAAAAAAAAAGTAACGTGTGTAGCTTTAACATTTAACTTTTAACTGATAAGAACAGTAAAAACAGTTGATGAAATCACTTTTACCCCTTATCTAATGGCTGGTATTGAGAAGAAAATGACTTTGACTTTATAAGGAAAAGTTAGCCAGTTTTTCCTGAAGCTATCTTTTCCCATGTGATAAAACTGTGATTTATCGATACTCACGAAGAAGGAAAATAAGCTGTAAAAAAAGGCTAAATTTTATTACTTTCGTTTTTGCTACGAAAGAGTGAACAAAGTTTACAAACACACGCATTGCATCGTCATCATGACCCAATTTAAAATAACTTTTAAACCATGATTTGTCGGGACTTGCCGGCGGAGATGACTGTAAGTACCACTAAACAAATCACTGACAGATACGACAGCACCATAGAAGCGGTCACCTTGTCGCAGTATTTCTTCAAACGGTCGCAGATTTCCGACCAACCAGCATGACTGTTACCATAACGGCCTACAAATCCTATTGCAGTCCCCGCCGCCACGCCGGAAAGAATCAGCGACATCATAAACTGCAATGCCCAACAACACACGGTATTATTATCAAACAAAAGCTGTTGGTTTTCTATACACGTGCATGAAACCCGACATTACCAAATCGTGTAGGAACAGGAAGAAGAAGTTCGAAGGTGTAAAGCGGCCATGGCGGAAGATTAAGAGCACGAACATCAAGGAAAGCGAAGTGAAACCACATGCGATGGCATTTGCAAACGCGAAGAACCTGAAAAAAAAGAGAGGATTTACTGATTTAGCACATGAAAAATTTGGGTTTTGTGTTATAATCACGATGAGTTCATCTTACTTGAACGCAGAGGAATAGGTATATCGAGCATCGAATTGCAAGCCGAAAACCACAACAGTTTCCTTGGCGTTGACAATCGTCCATGTGGCAGCAAATGCAGTTGAAATGGCCACGATTCTCAAACAAATTTGTGCACAAAGGACAAGTTTGTGTGTTTTACGAGGTGGGTTTTGTGGGAGCTTGGCTTCCATGCTTTCCATTGAAAGGGAAATGAAGCTCTTCAAACAAGAAGAAAAGAAAAACAGGGGAATGAATTCGCAGAATAAAATAGAACAAGGGCGTTGATATAGAAAAAGGAAACACAAAGTTAAAGAGGGTATTTATAGATGAAAGAAAAGAAAAAGTGAAGAATCTTTTAGTGCGTTAAAAAAGTTTACCAAAAAACAAAAATGGTGGTATTTCAGCTTTTAATCTAAAGATTAATACTATAAACGTGGTTTTTGTTCTGAAACAAATGAGGTAATGTTTTTTAAATATTAGGTAAAGTGATGGATATGCAATTAATATAGACACACTAGTTGTTTTGACTCTTCACAGATTTTCATGGAAAAAGGCTAAAGTTTTCTGGCGCTGAATAGACTACGTTACTAAGTATTTGCTACTTATATAGTAAAGAGGAAGAAGATTTTATGTAAACTTGTTCAAATTATTTGTGGAGTGTGACTCATTTCCGACGAAATAGGCTCAATATTATCACGGACGGGGTGATGTGTTTTCTACTAAATCAAATTTTTTCTTCAGTTAAATTTTGATATTTTCCGGTCGAATTTTATTAATTCTAGGGATATTTTAATTAGATTAGCGTACAAATTTTTGTCTATAAATAAGGCTTTTAGCAAGCGAGAGAGATTAATTCAACAATACAATTAAGAGAGAGTTTTGTAAAAACTTCGAGAGAACTTTGTGTTTGGATTCTGGATTTGTTTTGTTTCTCCATCTTGCACTCCTCTTTGATTATTTGTCGTTTTAGTGAAGTTTTTTTTTTCCGTGACTTTTTATCCTCTTCAACGAAATTTTTTCATGTAAACATTTATGTTCAATTTTCTGTATTTGTTCTTGTTCGTTACTTAATTCAGATTTATCCCAACATCATTAACAGTGGTTAATAAAAGAAAAAAAACCAAGTTTTAATTTTAAAATTTGTATTATTGGGACCAACTCCAAAAGAATTAGTTTTCTTAATGGGTATAAATGCATTAGATAGATTTGGGGATGCTTGAAATTTTAGATTAATTGATTTATCTATTACATTATTCAAACCAACACTAATTCGTTCAAATCTTGAATTATTGAGTATCTAAATTCGAGTTTTATCATATATAATTGTTATATAATATGAGTCTCTAATATTACCATCATCAGTAAGTCAGTAACTGATTCTGTCTTAATTATATTAAGATTTTTCGTCTGTTTGTGATTTTTAGTCTCTTAGACCAATTTCATCTCAAATCTAATTTTGTAACATCTTTTAACCTATGATACCAACTCAGTTAAAACAGATTAAAAGTATTTCACTTTTATAAAATAACAAATATCTATATAAAAATAATATTTTATTTCTTAATGTTTTATAATAAAATAATAAATTTGAAATACATGAAATTTAAATTTTTAAATGATTATTTTAACCAAAATTATATATATTAAAATTTTTAGATATAATTATTTTCACTCTATTTAAAGGATGTACCATAATGTAATAATAATAGTAATAATAGAATGATTTTAGAAAGAAGTAAACATAAATGGAAGTTTGGCATAGTGGTTTAGTTCATTTCTATTTTGTTTGTATCCTGGAAATGAAAATAAAAGAAAAGGAAGAATTAAAGGTTTGACTTAAGCTTCCGAAACCCATAAATCCCAGTTTTCCACATACTCTGAATTGTATCAACTTTCAGTTGAGAACCAAACAAATTTCTTAAAACATGTGTGGACTTCATTCTCACCATTTTTCTCTGCTTATTATATTTTTGACTCATACTAATATAGAGGAAGGTAACCGCCCAGCAACAATAACTCAATCTCCAATATATTTTGATGTTTTATTGTGTAAGTTTGTGATTTTTTTTATATTTAATTTTTTTTAAAAAAATTTATTGAAAAAAATTTATAAAAAAAACACTTCAATATTTTATTAAATAACATTAAAAATTATAAAATAAATTTCATTTTATTAAAATATCTAAAAACTTCAAATAAAAATTACTCTTCAAAAAAATCCCACCAATCCAAATCGATATTTGTATATATGCTTGATAACCCATTATGATTAGCCCATGCATTAATAAGTGAGAATATATAATAAAGTGGTCAAAGAAGCAATTCCAATCCTTATTCCTGCAAATGGAAAACAAAAGCCAAGTGGGTTAAATGTGGAAGGTGATCATAAAGATTAAGTCTCAAGTGATATATGTAATTTATGTTGATGAATATACCTATCTAACCACATGGCCCTGAGACCTCCACACATGTAAAGACAACTATGCGAGGAAAGTGTTGATGTAAGGATAGTTAGGCTAGCTTTAGGTATGAGGTATTGGTGGTTTTGGAGGAGGACATGTTGATAAGTAGCGAATGATCCTTGCTGGTTATAAGGTGAGATCTTCATTTTAGGGTTTTTAAGCTTACATTTGCTTTGGATCTTAGCCTTTCATGACAGTGAGTATAATAAGTATAGTGTCATGACAACACTTGTACCCAAGAATCTGTTCATCCATAAACAAACAGAAACAAAGAGGGCGGCTTCACCCTTTTGGATTGCTGCATATAAATTTTATTCCACCATGATTGCAGCTTAGCTGAATTTTTTCTTTTATATAATCATAAGTATCCTCGTCTATTTTACTATCTTCATCTGTTTCAATATCTACTTCCACTTATTTCAACTATTTCATTTAACATTTACACATAAATATAATTATCAACTATTTATTATAATATAAAACAAGAAATTCATCACAATTCTAGGTGAGCTTTTTTGTATAGTTGATAATTATAAATTGAATTATCATAGTTTTAATTAAATACATAAAATTCGATTCAAATAAAAATTTAATTTTTTGATTAAAAGTATTTATGTCATCGATTCAAAAAAATTATTTATCTCGAATCCTGTATTCACTATCCCAATTATAGTTCTGGTTCGAATCGCGTTGCTGTTAGTACTTTGTCCTTCTCTTATAATTTAAAAAAAAACATTATGTGAATAATTTTTTTAGATTTAAAATTCAATTCAAATTAAAACCCCATTTGAGATTAGCAAAAATCATTAAAAAAATTAACTCTTTTGGCTGGAAAAAGAAACCACTGTTTGTTGGACTCTTCCCTTTATAGAGTTTTTTTTTTTTTTTTTTCCCTTTATAGTTCAATTTGGCAATCTTGTTTTTCTTCTTTAATTACTGGGTTTAGGGTTTGATCAAGTAGAAGAATTGAGAAGATGAAACACCTTGCTCGGATTCTAAAGGAGTTAGAAGAATGTAACACAGAACAAAACTCCTCGGGCATTACGCTCTCGCTGTGTTAGGATCGTCCCGATTAAGCAACGAACAAGTAAAAATAGTAGAAGAAATTGAGAAATTGAGCACACAAATTTAACGTGGAAAAACTCCTCCAAAGAGGATAAAAAACCACGGGCAAAAGATAGTTTACTATAATGGCAACAGAATGAAGAGTACAAAAGATGGAGATAAAAACTAAATCCCGAAAACCCGAAAATAAAGAACCCTCAAAACGTAAACACAAAATTCTCTAAATGTGTTATGAGTTCTAATCTCTAATGGGTGTTCTTTCTAAGGTTGTAAAAGAGCCTATTTATAGGCTAAATCCATAGGTCAAATAATAATAAAATAATCTAAACTAATCAGTGTTTGATCAAAACAAATAAATAGAGTTTAACTAGGAGATTACTTCTTGAATTTGACTAAAATAGGAGTCATAATTAACAAATCTCCACCTTGACTCATATTTCCACAATGCCATCTTTGCCAAAGCCCGCCACGAGCCTATCTTGAACCATGCAGGGAATTAACTGAGTCGATTCTATGCTTAGAAGCTGGAAGACTTCTATCCTTCGACTTGTACACTGTCAAATCAAAACTAACCCGAGTTTGATTTTCACGAACACAGTGCCCTAACTTTTCAAAACCTGCATTAAAAAAGAACCTCTCTTTAACGAAACGGTCATACCTTTTTTTTCCCTCCTATGACCAAGTTGCCTCCGCTCTAAATGAGTTGACTTGGCTCAGAATGAGACGAGGACGTCGATTTCACCGGTCATTTGTAGAACCTTCCGAACATAAAGATCGCGGTTCTTTTACCTTTTAACAAAACGAGAGCTCCACGAGATACTTTAATGCCGCTCGACTCGATGTTGATTCTGCATCCTTTCAAGTCTAAAATACTCAAGGAGATGAGATTCTTTCATAAATCAGGTACATACCTGACATCTGAGAGTGTCCTAATTGTCCCATCGTGGATCCTAATTTTAACAGTACCAATTCCAATTACCTTACTAGATGAATCGTTTCCCATGCACACAACTTCACCTTCAACTGAACTGTATGTGGAGAACCATTCTCTATTGGGACACATGTGAAAAGAACATCCTGAATCTAGGATCCACTCGGACGTGAGCTTGGAGTTATCGCTCGTTAACACTAACAAAAAATCATCACCGCTTTCATCGGCCAAATTAGCACCAGCTACATCTTCCTCGTTACTCTCAGTAGCTCTTTTCTTTTGCAGTTTATAACAATCTGCTTTGACATGACCTAACTTTTTACAATAGCGACACCTTTTGTCTCGTTTCTTTGATGCTATCAAAACGGAAGCTTGCCTATCTGCCTTGCTATCAAAATGAAGCTCATTGTCGAGTTTGTCTCTACTCAACAAATTACCCTTCACATCTTTGAACGAGAGTTTGTCTCTACCATAAATCAGGGTCTCCCTGAAAGACTTGTATGAATGGGGTAAAGAGCACAATAATAGCATAGCCTGATCTTCATCGTCAATATGAACCTCAACATTCTTTAAATCATTTAAAAGAGTAATGAATTGACTGATGTGATCTCTAAGAAACTCACCTTCGTTCATGCGAAACGTAAATAGACGTTGTTTCAACACTAAACGGTTAGCCAGAGACTTAGTCGCATAAAGAGTTTCTAACCTTTTCCATAAGGCAGATGAGGTCTTCTCCATCAATACCTCCTGCAATACCGTATTCGCGAGGCACAACTGGATTGCAGATAAAGCCTTTTCATCAAGCTTTTCCCATTCTGTTTTATTTAGATTCTCAGGCTTTTTCTCGGTAACAACCTTTTTTCAAACCGGATTGAACTAGAATTGCCATCATCCGAACTTGCCACAGATTGAAATTTGTCTCACCATCGAACTTCTCAATTTCAAACCTTGTTGCTGCCATATCTGAATGGGCTGATCTATGAGAATTGAACTAGCTCTGATACCACTTGTTAGGATCGTCCCGATTAAGCAACGAACAAGTAAAAATAGTAGAAGAAATTGAGAAATTGAACACACAAATTTAACGTGGAAAAACTCCTCCAAAGAGGATAAAAAACCACGGGCAAAGATAATTTTACTATAATGGCAACAGAATGAAGAGTACAAAAGATGGAGATAAAAACTAAACCCCGAAAACCCAAAAATAAAGAACCCTCAAAACGTAAACACAAAATTCTTTAAATGTGTTATGAGTTCTAATCTCTAATGGGTGTTCTTTCTAAGGATGTAAAAGAGCCTATTTATAGGCTAAATCCATAGGTCAAATAATAATAAAATAATCTAAACTAATCAGTGTTTGATTGAAACAAATAAACAGAGTTTAACTAGGAGATTACTTCTTGAATTTGACTAAAACAGGAGTCATAATTAACACGCTGAAACCAGACAATCTCACTCGCTTGATTGGCAGCATCGCCGATCCCCTCGGCACTCCTTATGAAGGAGGCTCCTTTTAGATCCATATCGCATTGCCTGGTTTATTCACAATTCTTAAATCTTATTATCTACTTTGATGGGGTTTGTGTTGTGTGAAGTGATAAATTAATGGTCTTACATATGTAGTTGGCTGATAGATTAAGTTGAACTTAGCCTTGTTTAATTGGATTAGATAATTCATTGCTGATATTGGTGAATTCATGCTGTTTTGCAGGTGAATACCCACACGAACCTCCTCGAATGAAGTTTATTACCAAAATTTGGTAGTACAAAATTTGCATCATCTTATTTAGTCTGCATATTTCATTTTCATTTGTTGATTGCTTTGGATAGTTGAGTTGATTTTCTAGTAATGTAGTACAATTGATGTGCATGTGATTGATAATCCACTGAACTCTGTACTTGGGAATGGCCTAAGGAGAGATATATGTATGTTGTGGAATCCTAGTTTCAATTGGTACAAACTGCTTCGTTTATCAGATGCAAAATTTTGTCGAATTTGATACATAAGCAAGATGCATAAACATGACCTTATAAACGATTAAGTTCTGGTTTTGATTAACTCTTGAAAACTTGCTTATGTTCTGTAACCTACCCAAGGCACCCGAATATTAGCAGTCAAAGTGGGGCGATGTGCCTGGATATTGAAACACCCCACACCCGGCCCACGAGCCTAAACCGGATCTGGTATGTTCCTTAAGAAAATCGGTTTTCGAAGTCCTTTATTACTTAGAGAATATTGGTGTATTTTTAGAAAACTGTTTATTTTGGATTGGGCTTAGGTTAAAAACCCGTTTATTTAATTTAGAAATCATTTAATTAGGGTGACAAAATAATTTAGGGTTTAAATGTAAAGACATAAAATTTTAATATCATAAATGTAAAGTATTTCGAAGCATAATAATTGCAAGTAAATAATAGTAACGAAAATAAAACTATGGCTTTTTAGGCCTTATTACATCAATAATTTCCAAACTTAAAATTTAAGAACTTTATAAAAATAAAGGTCCAATTCGTAAATATTTTCTTTGCTACGCATGGCCACCTTTAGCTCCTGCCGACCCGGTCCATTACTGCTCATCACCTGAAAAAAATAGTCCCTCAAAGGGGTGAGTCAACGGACTCAATGTGTACACAAACTAACAAACAATATTTCAGGCATACATATTTATATCAGAACATAAACATATCAAAATGATGCAACCTAAACCCAAGCCTAATTATCCATCCGCTACACACCACCACCCGCCCGCTACCTCACACCGTGGGACTACTAAGTCAACCCTCCTTCCGCTACACACCATCGAAGGCAGTCGCTGCAGTCGACGTGCTCATCGCCCATATACGTTGTGTCATTAGACACTATGTTCAGATAATGTAACCGAAGTTACCATGTTCACTTAATGGGACCGTAGCCACCATATTTCGTTGGTGAGACCGAAGTCAACACCTATTCTTCCCCTTTCACATATATCCCATATGCCCCAAATCATGCATATCTCATTTCTCATTCATATTACATATTCAAAAATATATATATCGTATTTGTAATCCTATCGGAAGTAGGACACGTACCTGGGTACTTTTACCTCATTTGTGGCACTTAGCCACATTCTTATTCGCATGCACATTCATATATATATACATATAAAATAATTACCGTAAAATATTGGGAGTTAGTGTAGGTACACACCTTATTCGCTAATAGATTCCTTGAATTTCGAAGTGAATCGATCACGATTCGGACTTTAGATCTGTTAACTCCTATATTCGCCCATCATATATAAACATATTAATACCCTTTTGATTTTAAAACCAAATCCTACTAGGAATAGAATTACTAACACTTACCTTGTTTGCCAAATCAAATCCCAAAGTTGTGGTATTCCTCCCCGAATTTCTGGCTACCCACTAGATCCATCGATTTGATAAATCTTTGATTAAAACGAATAGATCTAATTATTAAAGAGATAACCTAGGCGAATATAACTCTTACCTTGAATCCTCGAGTTCCCGAAAATATTCCTTTTCTTGTATGTCCTGTCGAAATCGATAAACCCCTTGTATATTCGGCCATTCACAACAATAAGATTAGTACTCGATTTTGGTAAAAGAAAAGGAATAGAAATTGATTGACCACAGATCTTACCCTTTTGATGTTGTAGTTGATTGCTCCTTTACTTAGAATCGACAAAGATTCGGCTTTGATAGTAGAAACAGAGAAGAAAATAGAAGAAGAGAAGATAGATTTTACTTAAGGAAAAATTCGACGTGAGAGAGAGGGGAGAGCTAGGGAATTTTGCAGAGCGTAAAAGAAGCAAACCGAGGAGTAGCCCTCCTTCCTTCCTTTTATAGACAAAGTTATCAGCCAAGGAGTCCCTTACTTGGCCACCACTCCACATATGTGATAATATTATCTCTTTTATTTAAAAAAAATAAAAGCATTTAATCCATCAATTATCTCCTCAAATAATCCAATTAAAGAAAATCCTTTATTATCTCTTCTAAAAATCCAAATTAAAGAGCTTTTATTTATCACTCTATTTATCTATATTTATGGGAATAAAACACTTCCCTTTTCTAGAAGTAGGTGCCGTCCACCCCTAAGCCTGGGAAGCAAAAATTAAACTTCATTCATTTGCTTCCCTTGTGACTCGAACCCAGGCCCATGCCTCCTGCAAATGGCGCCATTTCCATAGGCCCTAAGTGGCACTTTCAGGCCACTTTTCCAATCCTGTTTGTGTGTCAAATTTTACCAACTTTTTCTTTTAAGGCCATCTTGCCCTTATTTCCTATTTTAAACTTTAAAATTTGACATTTCTGCATCATTTCTAAGTTTCCTAAAATTTTCGATCGGCTCTCACATTTTGCCATTTTCTTACATTTCCAAGTTTCCTAAAATGTATACTTTCCATTTTTGGATCATTTCCATTTTCATTTCTTAGTTTCCAAAAATGTGTACTTTCCATTTTTGAACCATTTCCTTACATTTCTGGGTTTCCTAAAATGTTCATGTCCTAATGCATTTCTGTGTTTCCAAAATGTTGAGTTTCCAAAATGTTCATTTCCATTTCCATGCATTTTCATACATTTCTGAGTTTCCAAAAATATCAAAAATTTATTCATAATGCTTAAGACTTGTCATTTCATACAATTAAACCGAAAATGCATAGGCCCTTTCCAGGATGTTACAGATATATTGAAGGACCAGTGGAGCCCTACAGTCCGTCTTAAAATGGCTTTTCTTTCCGTCCAAGCTCTGCTTTTTACTCCTGAACTCCGTGGTCCTCAAAATGCTCTAGTAGCACGACAGGTTCGGTTTGCTCAATGTGTTTTCCCATGTTTTGTAACAAAAATTTCCTTTGTTTTTACCAAGCCTTATTTATATATGCAGTAGCTTGTAGATGAAGAAACATATATATGTTCTCAGGACAGCTTTAGTGATCCTTTTTTAATCCATTTCATCGCAGTATATTTGTGAGTATCAGACATTCATCGATACAGCTCGTTCCTGGATAGAAAATTTTGCCAGGGTGTCTTCTTTTGGGGTTGGGGAAAAGGTTTGTATTATTTATTCATCCGGATACTCATAGAAGCAAGTAAATACATTCCAGCAAAGTATGCTTCGAGTTAGTTTCGGTAGCGAACTAATGTCGACAATCTTATTTATTTTTATCAGACGGGAACAGGAGAAACGGCTTGTCGAAATGGGTTTCACCGATGATTTGGTGAGAAATAGCTAGTCTAGCAGCCATTGGCGGTGATGAAGGCTAAGCTCTTGAAGGACTTTTGACCTGGTGATCTGTGGTGGAGCTGCCAACTTAGTAAATTTTCATCTACTGAGTGAATCTGAATACTATAGATTACACAAAGGATTATATTTGAATAAAAGCTTTTAAGTATTGTCTGAGGTTATGAGACTTTGCTTATTAACTTTTGCTGGATTACATGGTGTTGAAGTTTGCTTTCTTGAATGATTACTTGCGTGCTAAGTCTCATGATCATTCAATTTCTTCAAGGTTACATCTATGCTATTATTTTATATATTTTGTTTTTTTTTCATATTTTTATATAATCTCCACTATTATTTAAACTGTATATTGAGTTGGTGTCATTGGTTAATTGCGTATCAATTCAATTGGGAAAAGACTAATTTACTATTTCTATTAAATTATTACTTAAATTATTTTAATGGTGTTTTTATTTTTTTCATACTTTTATATAATCTTTAAATAAAAGAATTATTTGCTAAGTTGTGGAATATACTCTTTAAGATCTCTATTTCATCATTCATGTTTGGTGTCTATGGAAATTTTCAAGAATTTTGAGCATAATAGTAGAGTTTTATGACAAAGGACTAAGTTGTAAGAAAATGAGAATTTCTCTACTTTTATGATGATGGTGGTCAGGGGCGAAGCCAGGGAGGCTGGCATGGGCCCTTCTAAAATGTAAAATTGCTATTTAGGCCCTTAAAATTTTTTAAAAATTTTAAATTAGTAAAAGTAAAATTGCACTTTGGCCCCCCTAAAATTATAAAAATTTGATTTAATCATTTACAAATTATAAAGATATAAACCATAAAAAATTAAAATTTCATCCGGCCCCCCTAAAAAGTTGTTCTGGCTTCTGGTGGCATTGGAGCATGGAGAGTATGTTCATATTTCTTTGTACTTCCATACAAATATCTCCTTTGATTTAATTAATTAAAATATCAATATATCTTATAATAAAATATTTGTAATACCCCAATTACCTGACCCAATCACTGGGTCCGAACAACGGGATATCACATTCGTTGCTAGAGCAACTGACAACATTTATTTCAATATAAATAAATAAAAATCATACATTTGGACCCATGACCAAGTCATGATTAATATATATATATATCAGTATCTCAACTATTAACCTATTTATTCGTTGCATTTCATGCATCCTCTTTTCCAATTATGTATATCGGTTCACACAAAAAACATCATAACTTCATCTAAATATTCGCATAGCATCATCGGCATCAGACATATACATAGTACAAACTATTATCAACTATAATATATGCCTATTTATATAACTTCTCAGAATATGGAATAATTCTCCATCTAAGCTTAGTAACATAAAATCCTATTGAATTTGCTATTTTCTAAGAATAAATATTAAATTTTTGCTCGGAAGTGCGTATTTAGGAAACTATCGAATTAATGTGCTAAATTTATTACCTAATTTACAACTATTACTCAAGATGACCAACACAAACATCCTAGGTACATGCCATTACCAAAGAAAAGTACTTCATCACAATAAGTTCGGGATCGGCTTTGGATGCTGGATCAGAACTTTTGTCTCCAACTAACCTGCGCACGGAAACAAACCGTACGCTGAGTATACATATATACTCAGTGGTATTACTATAATTCAAATTTATAAATAATATAGCAAAATATGCATATTCAATTTATGTTTATAATCTTTCAATAATCAATTTATGCATTAAACCAATCTATTTCAATAATAATCACTATTTTCAAACTATTTTTACATTCTTATTTCAATATTTCATTCCATTTATATATAAAATCATTCACTATCAATTCTAATTATCAATTCGTAACATTACAATAAAATTATGCATAATCAATTTATACCTTGAATCATTCAATAATCAAATTAAATATTTAAACCAACATGTTTCAATAATAATAACTAATTTATAAGATTGTATTCAATTAAACTCATACACTATTTCTTGATTTTTAATTCATTTCATTTTCACTTCTCGTTTCAATAACTCAATTTATTTCTTATACAGAATCATTCGGTTTATCAATTTATTCAAAACCAATTCTAATTTCCAATTCGTTCATTTACCCCTATTAACAAGACTCGGACCTTGGCGGATCCACGGATCCAACCAAACACACAGAATGACACCCAGTGCCTCATCAGATAGTTCGAAGCAATATTTGACACCTAGTGTCTCATCGGCCAAGCCAAAGAAAGTTGGTACCCAGTATCTCATCAAATCTATCCAAAGTAATAGTATGACACCCAGTGTCTCATCGACTCAAGGTTGAAGTATCCCTGAACACTTCCAATCCGATGGCATGTCAACTGTATCCGTGTAATACCCCTATACCCGGTTCAATCATGCAGACCCGGTATAAGACTATTACATTTGGTGCCAAAACAATTATGGCCAGATACTGTTTAATTAAAACATTTGTATATAATATTTTAGCTTACCAACCATTTTTGCTAACATATTTATTGTTTATTAATTCATTCCATATACACCAAAATACTTCAAGTAACTGAAAATAGATAAAATTTCAAGAACCTACATTTTAATCCCTATCACATGGGAACACCTTTGAACTACATATGTGCAACACCCCCTACCTGTATTCGTTGTCAGAATAAGGTACGAGGCATTACCAGAGTTTACAATTTTTTTTTTTTGAAACCGAAACCATTCTAATTCAACATATTTTCAAAATAAAATTCATGCATATTTATAAAATAACTTCAACACATAAGCCATATCAGTGGCTAACCTTATATTCATTTCATATTAACATTTATTTTATTAGCTTATACATGCCATTCATTTCCAAACTAAAGTTTCTTTAAATCTTTGAAATATGGGGTTGATAGTGTGATGAGTCTCCCACCGATCCGACCTCCGAACTCTTAACACTACAAAACAGGAAAAAGGAAATAGGGTAAGCACTTTGTGCTTAGTAAGCCCATGTAACAAGAATTATACTTACCTAGTATAATCAATACAAGCAATAAACATTCGTGATACTCACTCAATGCATTATTTCCTAGTATTCACAAACTCAACATCCAAGTTAGTCGATTAATTTTCATCTATGAATAGTATACACGCCATGATTGATGAGCTCATCAATATCATGATTTTCATTTCCTTGTTATTTTTCCATATTTATCCCGTTAAATTACTCGGAATTTTGATGGATTTTCAGAGGTACACTTTAGTGTACAAACCGGTCCGTCAATTCATATTCATGTGCGCACATTTTCATTTGAGAGCACACTCCCGCTGAACCTCATCTTTACAATGGATTACACCCGAGCTAAATCCTCGCAATATAAACTCATAGAGTATTGTCGGGATTACCACCAAAGCTAAATCGCAACGCGACAATTACTCTAATGAGCTTGGATCCGAATTACCACCCCCAGCAAATCAGACCTAATTCGGATTACCCGTCGGGCTAAATCCATTTTCCACATATTCTTCGGGAGGGCTATATCAGGATAGGATCACCCGTCCGGGCTAGATCCCTTTTCACCGTCAATTCCTTTTCAGAGATCCATCGAATTTTCCTTTCATTCAACCGGGATTTCTTTCCCCTTTTTATCAAATATATCAATGTTTCATCAAATTTCATACAATGGACATTCAAATCATATTCATATCAATAACATACATTTCAAACATTTAAGAATATAATTCAAGTTACATGAACTTACCTCGATACTAGTTCGTTTATAAAATCTACTAATCCGGGACTTTTTCCTTTCCTCGATCTAGCTTTGTATTTGAGTTTTCCGGATCTAAATAAATAAAGTCAATCATCAATTCAATACATTTCATGTTCACATGTAGCATTTTCTATAATTCTATTATTATTTTTAGCTTATTCAAAGCTGTCTACTTGAGTCACAGTCACTAAATTATTTATTTCTCGAGCTACAGAGATCCAAATGAATAACCGTTAATTTTCCCTGAAACTAGACTCACATATCTTCTTCCCATAAAATTTTCAGAATTTTTGGTATGGCCAATCAATACCAGATTATTCTTAAAGTTTCCCCTGTTTTACTGTTTGACTGTTCTGACCTCTCTTCACTACGAATCAAATTACTCTTCGTACAGAATTCATATGACCTTTTTATTTATTTCATTTGAAAATAGGCTCATTCAGGATTCTAAACATATAAAGTTAAGCCCCTAATTATTTTTCTCCAATTTTTTATGATTTTTCAAAGTCAGAACAGGGGATCCCGAAATCCCTCTGAACCAGTCTTACAAAAATATAAATATCTCAAATTACAGAATTCCTTTGCTTTCCATGTTTCTTTCATATGCTTTAATTTCATATCTCATTCAACTTCTAATTCCACTTCTACGATTTTTAGTGATTTTTCAAATTTACTCTACTGTTGCTGTCCAAAACAGTTTTGTTATAGCTTATTTTACAATTAAATCCTTTACCCAATTCTAACTTCAAATTCTTTCAATTAAACCACTAATTCATCATTTTATTCATCATATGCTATATTCAAAAACTCTGAAACTTCAAAAATTTCAACTTAAATTCATCAAAACTTTGTTCTAAAACTTATAAAGCATCAAAATTAAAAGAAAAGGACTAAATTAACTTACCAAATTAAACTCCAAGCTTTAAAAACTATATTATCCTTTTTTTTTCTTTCTTTTCTCTTCTTCTTTCTCCCTTCACGTTTGCTCTCTGTTTCTTCCTTTGTTTTTATCCCTTTTGTTTCTTTTCTCCTTTCTTTATATATATATATAATAATATAATAATATAATAATATAATAATAAACTAAAAATCTCAGATTTTTCTTCAATTAACCGCCTCAATCTAGACAAAATGGCTTAATTGCCATTTTGGTCCTTTATACTTTCTTTTAATCTATAATTAAACTTTTACTTTCATTTCAATTTAGTCCTTTTCATTTAATTACCTACCCAAACGTTAAAATTTTCTAACGAAAGTTTAATACCACATTACTAACATTTTATAAATATTTATAAAAATATTTTCTATCATATAAAGACTCATGCAAACATATTGAAATAAATTTCTATTTAAATCGGATTTATGGTTGCGAAACCATTATTCCGATAATCTTGAATTTAGGCCATTACAACTCTCCCCCCCTTTTAAGGATTTTCGTCCTCGAAAATCTTACCAGTAAAGAGGTTTGGATATTGTTTCCTTATTGCCTCCTCCGGTTCCCATGTCGCTTCCTCGATCCCGTGTTTTTGCCACAATACCTTCACCAAATTTATTTTTTTATTTCTAAGCTCCTTTGTTTCCCGTGCCAATATCTTGATCGGTTTTTCACTGTAACTCATATCCGGTTGAATCTCCACTTCTGTCGGAGAAATAACATGTGAAGGATCTGACCGATATCGTCGTAGCATAGACACATGAAAACATTATGGATTCTATCAAGTTCGGGTGGTAATGCCAACCGATAAGCGACCGGTCCAATTCTTTCTATGATCTCATATGGCCCGATAAATCTTGGACTCAATTTACCTTTTCGACCGAACCGAGAACTTTCTTCCAAGGAGACACTTTCGTAAATACCTTGTCACCGACACGAAATTCAATCTCTTTTCGCTTAAGATCGGCATATGATTTTTGGCGATCGGAAGTCGCTTTTAAACTATCCCGAATAACCTTCACTTTTTCTTCGCTTTCCGGATTAAATCAACCCCATGTATCTTCTTTTTCATCGAGCTCTGTCCAATATAATGGTGTTCTACATTTTCTACCATACAAAGCTTCATATGGAGCCATTTTAATATCGGATGATAATCATGTATTGTAAGCAAATTCAATCAAAGGTAGATAACTCTCCCAATTACCTTTAAACTCTAGTGTACAACATCGGAGCATATCTTCCAATACTTGAATTACACGCCAGATTGGCCATCCGTCGAGGATGAAATGCGATCTTGAAATACAACCGAGTACCCAAAGCTTCTTGCAATTTATCCCGTAAACGAGACGTAAATTGGGGATCTCTATCGAATAAAGTGTGCTGACTTTGTCAATCGGTCAACAATCACCCAAATAGCATCTTTTTCCTCGGAGACAACGGTAACCCCGATACAAAATCCATAGTGATTCTTTCCCATTTCCATTCCGGTATAGTAATTGGTCAAGTAACCGAAGGTACGATGTTCGCTTTAACTGTTGACATATCAAACATCTTGATACAAACTCGTAAATATCACGTTTCATACCGCCACCAAGACATCTTCTTCAAATCATTATACATTTTATTACTTCCCGGATGTACAGACATAGTACCACTGTGAGCCTCGTGTAAAATCTTCTGTACGAGCTCTAAATTCTTGGGTACACATACCCTACCTCTGAATAATAAACAATCACCAACCCCAACTTGAAATTCAGAATCAGTACCTGACTCACATTGTGCCCTTTAACTTGTAACTTCTCATCATTCTTCTGAGCTTCACATATTTGCTGTAAAAATGTCGGTTTAGCTCTCAATTCAGCTAAGATTGAACCATCATCAACCAAAGACAATTGGGTATTCATAACTCGTAAAGCAAACAGAGATTTTCGACTCAAAGCATCAGCCACAACATTAGCCTTACCTGGATGATAATCAATAATCAAATCATAGTCTTTTATCAATTCAAGCCACCTGCGCTGTCTTAAATTCAGATCTTTCTGTGTCATCAAATACTTCAAGCTTTTATGATCAGTATAAATATGACATTTCTCACCGTACAAGTAATGCCGTCATATCTTCAATGCAAAACAAACAATAGCGACTAACTCAAGATCATGTACCGGATAATTTCTTTCATGTGGTTTAAGTTGTCTTGAAGCATAGGCTATTACTTTACCTTCTTGCATCAAGACACAACCTAAACCATTTAATGAGGCATCACTGTAAATAACAAATTCCTTACCCGGTTCAGGCTGCACTAATAATGGTGCTTTCATTAATAGATCTTTTAATCGGTTGAAACTCTACTGACATTCATCAGTCCACTCGAATTTTATATCTTTCTGCAATAATCGAGTCATCGGAGAAGCTATCATAGAGAATCCTTGTACAAATCTCCGATAATAACCAGCTAAACCCAAGAAACTTCTAACTTCAGATACAGTCTTCGGTGGACTCCAATTGACAATAGCTGAGATTTTACTTGGATCTACCCTGATGCCTTCAGCAGATACAATATGTCCAAGAAAACCCACTTCTCGAAGCCAAAATTCACATTTACTGAATTTACCATATAACTGTTTCTCTCGCAGAACTTGCAACACAATTCTCAAATGTTCTGTATGTTCTTCTTCATCTCGAGAATAAACCAAAATATCATCAATGAATACTACCACAAATCTGTCTAAGTACGGTCTGAATATTCGATTCATCAGATCTATAAATACTGCAGGTGCATTAGTCAACCCAAACGGCATAACCAGAAACTCATAATGCCCGTACCTGGTTCTGAAAGCTGTTTTTGGCACATCTGACTCCTTTACTCGTAACTGATAGTAGCCCAATCGGAGATCAATCTTTGAAAATATAGTAGCACCTTTCAACTGATCAAACAAATCATCAATCCGGGGCAACGGATACTTATTCTTTATAGTTACCTTATTGAGTTGTCGATAGTCAATACACAATCTCAAAGACCCATCTTTCTTTTTCACAAATAGAACCGGAGCACCCCAAGGTGAATGACTCGGTCGGACAAAACCTCTATCAACAAGTTCTCGTGAATCGTGTCTTTAATTCCTTTAATTCAGTAGGAGCCATTGATGCGGAGCTATGGAAATCGGAGTAGTTCCGGAATCAAATCTATAGAAAATTCCACTTCTCTTCTCGTGGCAACCACGGTAACTCTTCCGAAACACATCGTAAAATTTGCATACCATCGCATCGCTTGAATCTTCGACTCGAGATACCTTGGTATCTAATACATAAGCAAGAAAAGCATCATACCCTTTTTGACATACCTCGAGCAAGAATAATCGAAATCACATCGAGATAATCCTCTGCATCGATCGGATTTAACCCAAGTAATTCACCATTCTGACACTTCAACACAATATATTTCTGTCTACAGTTTACTACTGCATCATGCTGAGTTAACCAATCCATGCCCAATATCACATCAAACTCATCAAATGGCGTAACATCAAATCACCAGAAACAATAACCTCTTACCATCAAGTGGACAATTTTACAAATTTTATCCACCAAAATAGATTGGCCAAAGGGTTCGAGACTTTTTAACAAAGAAATTCAGTAGGTTCAACAGATAAATCTTTTACGCATGCAAGTTTTACACATATATATGAATGCGTAGAACCGGGATCAATCAATGCAGTAATATCAACCGGGATCAATTAAACTTTTACTTTCATTTCAATTTAGTCCTTTTCATTTAATTACCTACCCAAACGTTAAAATTTTCTAACGAAAGTTTAATACCACATTACTAACATTTTATAAATATTTATAAAAACATTTCCTATCATATAAAGACTCATGCAAACATATTGAAATAAATTTCTATTTAAATCGGATTTATGGTTGCGAAACCATTAGTCCGATAATCTTGAATTTAGGCCATTACAATATGTACATGCCATTTTAATACAAAATATAGTACCTACTTTTGTAGTCCTTGAGGATGTGATGAGATGAACGATCTTTTAGTTGGACTTCTCTCCTAGTCTAATTGTACCTACGCGTTAAAATAAACGCGTTAAGCCGGTGAAGGCTTACTAAGCATCACAAGAATAATTAAATAAGTAAATAATCATAACAAAATATTTTAAACTCATTCAATTATTACATATCTATTGACATATAAGTCTCTTCAACTATGCATTGCTTTCAATAAATTTAACTTATCTTTTGTAAGGTATAAAAATTACCTTAACACATCAGTGATTCACTTTGTTCTCATTTCACTTTCTTAGCCCAAAGTAGACTTTATAGAACACACCGGATATACGGAACAAATACGAGAGGTGCATTATGATGCACAAGTGAACAGAGCACCAATGTGTCGATAATCGAGAGCACCAATGTGTGCGATAATCGAGAGCACTGACGTGCTAATAATCAGAGAGCACTGACGTGCTAATAATCAGAGAGCACCAACGTGCTAATATCAGAGAGCACCAACGTGCTAATATCGAGAGCACCAACGTGCTAATATCGAGAGAGCGCTAAAGTTCCTTAATGGCATGCCACTAATATATCCGAAGAGTTCTAAATTTCGTCTACTTGGGCATTAAAGTTGAATCTCATATATTTAAATAATTCACATAAATATTTCAAAAAGGATAAATAACAATAATTTAAAATTCTTGTAGTACTTACAACAAAAAGGTTGAAATGATATATGTTATTCTTCCTTCACTCCTTAACCTTCTCTTTTCCTTTTCCTTCAATTCGGTCTTCTCCTTTCTTTTTCTATTAAACATCCAAGCTTTAAATCATCAATTTCTTCTTTTTCTTTCTTTCTTTCTTTCTTTCCCCTGCTCTCTGTTTCGTTTGCTTCTCTGTTTCTGTTTCTATCTTTTTTTTTTCTTTAGTTTGTTTATATAATATAATATTATAATAATATAATATAATAACATACTTTAAAAAATCTCAGATTTTTCATACTTAACCACCTCAACTTTACAAAATGGCATAATTGCCATTTTGGTCCTTTATAATTTCTTTTAATCTATAATTTAACCTTTACTCCTTTTTCAATTTAGTCCTTTTCATTTAATTTCCTACCCAAACGTTAAAATTTTCTAACGAAAGTTTAATACCACTTTACTAACATATTATAAATATTTATAAAAGTATTTCCTATCATATAAATATTCATGCAAATATATTGAAATAAATTTCTCTTTAAATCGGATTTATGGTTGCGAAACCATTGTTCCGATAACCTTGAATTTAGGCCATTACAACTCTCCCCCCCTTTAAGGATTTTTGTCCTCGAAAATCTTACCAGTAAAGAAGTTTGTATATTGTTTCCTCATTGCCTCCTCCAGTTCCCATGTCACTTCCTCAATCCCGTGCTTTTGCCACAATACTTTTACCAAACTTATTTTTTTATTTCTAAGCTCCTTTGTTTCCGTACAATATATTGATCGGTTCTTCATCGTAACTCATATCCGGTTGAATCTCCACTTCTATCTGAGAAATAACATGTGAAGGATCCGACCGATATCGTCGTAGCATAGACACATGAAAAACATTATGGATTCTATCAAGTTCGTGGTAATGCCAACCGAAAAGCGGACAGGTCCAATTCTTTCTATGATCTCATATGGCCCAATAAATCTTGAACTCAATTTACCCTTTCGACCGAACCTGAGAACTTTCTTCCAAGGAAACACTTTTAGGAATACCTTATCACCCACCTGAAATTCAATCTCTTTTCGTTTACGATCGGCATATGATTTTTGACTATCAGATGCTGCTTTCAAACTATCCCGAATGACTTTTACTTTTTTCTTCTGTTTTCTGGATCAAATCAACCCCATGTATCTTCTTTCCATCGAGCTCGTCCCAATATAACGGTGTGTTCTACACTTTCTACCATACAAAGCTTCATACAGAGCCATTTTAATACTGGACTAATAACTGTTATTGTAAGCAAATTCAATCAAAGGTAGATACCTCTCCCAATTACCTTCGAACTCTAGTATACAACATCGGAGCATATCTTCTAATACCTGAATTACACGCTCAGATTGGCCATCTGTCTGAGGATGAAATACAGTACTGAAATACAACTGAATACCCAAAGCTTCTTGTAATTTATCCCATAAACGAGGCGTAAATCGGGGACATCCAATATAATGGAGACATGCACTCTATGTAGCCTGAAAATCTCGAGATATATATCTGATTTAGCGGTTTATCTAAAAATAATCCATACGTATCGGAATAAAGTACGCTGATTTTGTCAATCGGTCAACAATCACCCAAATAGCATCTTTTTTTCCTCTGAGATAATGGTAACCCGATAGAAAATCCATAGTGATTCTTTCCCATTTCCATTCCCAGTATAGTAATTGGTTGAAGTAACCGAAGGTACCTGATGTTCTACTTTGACCTGTTGACATATCAGACATCTTGATACAAACTCGTAAATATCACGTTTCATACACCGCCACCAAGACATCTTCCTAAATCTAACCAACTCTCTCTCGAATTATCCATCAATTTGTGAATGAAATGATGTCTTGAAATCGAGTTAAGTACACAATAATTTCTGTAATTGTTTTCGTAACCCTAAGGTGAATCGCAATCTCGATCGAAATTATCAATCTTTGGAATACCATGAAATCTTACAATTTCGGAATGTACATCTCTGCAAGTTTCAAGCCATCAATCACTTCGACTTTATAAATTAATCAACTATTATTCATATAGAATTCTTATAAGTTATTCCGAAATTAGAAAGTGAACCGTAAACTGTAGATCTCTATCAAACATTTCAAAGACTGATTCTCCATATCGTCTGTCAATTTCATAAACTTATATCTCATTTCCGTCCCAGTATCTTTAATAGCTGTAATAATTCTGTAAACACCAATAACTGATATTCAACTAAAATTAATCCTTCATCAGACAATAACAATCGAATATTTATTACCCACAGAATAACACTTATTTTCCCATTCAAATCATCTACAACTATATTTATTTTTCCCTGTATGATAATCCATTATCACATTAGGACATTTCAATAATTCAAACCATCTACTATGCCTTTCTTCATCAAAATACAATCTAATCCACTTAATAAATTTCTTACCCGATTCAGACTGAACCAGAACTGATGCTTCAATTATTAGAACTTTCATCTACTCAAAATTCTACTAGCATTGATTAGTTCATTCAAACCTTGTGTCTTCCTGTAGTATTCTTATCATTGATATAGCTATCATAGAAAACACTTCCACAAATATTAAAAAAAATCCCAACACTTCAAATTATCCCAAGTTCGCAGTCATCAGATAGAATATGCCATAGTACTGTAATAGATCTCACATTTCAATAGTATAAATAGATCAATACTTCAACTTCAATGGTGCTTTAAAATAGAAGAAGAAATCCAAAAGTAGTCTAAATAATAACCAGTATAATAATACAACTTCTATAATCTAAGATCCATATCACTGAGCTCCCATAACTGAACCAAGATTTATAACAGTAATATATATATTTACCTTCTATCACTGAATACCCCTTCACAGATGAATCATATTTGATAGATAAGATCAGACTATAAAATAATAAGAAAACCAATATAATGAAATCCATATGTGGCATAATGAAATCCTAGATATGGAGCTATATTGAATTTCCGAGAATAAAAACCATATTCAATGATAAAGAAATCGATAATATTCCGAAGAAAAACCAGAAGAAGAATACCATTTATCCTCACTAGAAACGATTGTGATAAAGATAATGCAAATTGTGTATAGGTACCGAATATCAACCGGTAGAAATAGAAAATAACTTCATATGAATCGATCATTAAGTCTTCTATCTAATGAACAAATTAGAAAATCCAAAGAAAAATAGAGCGAAAGACTCGATCAGAATCAACCGTAACTTCTATTTTAACGTTATGATTCCAAATTTTCTACATAATAAAAATCACATCATCGAACAGATTTGCATATACCTACTGAAGATAAAAGAACATATAGAATACCCATACTGTAATACCCGTAAGAGATCATTGTAAGATGCCCGACTATAGCAAAATTGTATTCAAATATTTCTGAAATTTCATTACTAATCCGTTAACATATATAATCATCAACAATCCCATATCATTCACTTCACTCACAAAGCTTATTCGAAAGAAATTTTCAGTTAACTCATTCCGTAGTTACCATATCTGAATAAATCAATTTCTGATAAATAACTCCTTTCTTTAATAGTAGCACCCCCAAATAAATTTTTAGAAAAGAAATCTGATAAATTCACGTTCATATTCAGCAACAGACATGTGGTTCTGCTTCAAATCCAGAAATTCTCTTTTCTTCTTCTCAAGATAAAGTTGACTCACATATTTCTTTTTAAATTCAGATACAAAGGAATTCCAATTAATTTTCTCTGCAGAATGGATATTCATGACAGTATTCTACCATTGGTAAGCCTCACCCTTTAATAAAGATAATGCACATTTTAACTTTTCATCCCTTGCATACTGCAATTCTTCAAATATTCTTTAACTGTTCTCTAATCATTCTTCAGCCTCAGCTGGGTCATCATCTTTCTTTCTTTTAAACTCTTCAGTACTACACTTTTGAACTAAATCATTATAATTCCTATCAATTTCACTATAAATATAACTGTACCAATAAGGGGTAGAGATCGTAAGGCCTCATAATTTAGCTTCATGTATATACTCATATAACATAACATTTATCATTTCTTACTATAAGACATTTATCCACATCTTTTCCAATTCTGTTTCATCATAAGTAACATTTTACTTAATTATTTGAACATCACTTTCAGAATTATCGAAATTATTTCAATTGGAAAACATTTCTTTCTTTAACATTTCCTCTTTCTATACTAAGAGACAACCAACTCTATTTTATTAAATTCATAAATCCAAAGTATACATCACAAAATCGGTATCTTTTATTCTTTCGTAAGACATCTTTAAGTTTCTACAATATTCATAAATTTCACAATTAAATAACTAAACCTCATCTCATCACATCAATTTTTAAAATGGCATGTACAAATAGACTCATACTCGACCCAAGAATTCAGAAAACCTAGGCTCTGATACCAATAAATGTAATACCCCTATACCCGGTTCAATCATGCAGACCCGGTATAAGACTATTACATTTGGTGCCAAAACAATTATGGCATGACATCGTTTAATTAAAACATTTGTATATAATATTTTAGCTTACCAACCATTTTTGCTAACATATTTATTGTTTATTAATTCATTCCATATACACCAAAATACTTCAAGTAACTGAAAATAGATAAAATTTCAAGAACCTACATTTTAATCCCTATCACATGGGAACACCTTTGAACTACATATGTACATGCCATTTTAATACAAAATATAGTACCTACTTTTGTAGTCCTTGAGGATGTGATGAGATGAACGATCTTTTAGTTGGACTTCTCTCCTAGTCTAATTGTACCTACGCTGCGTTAAAATAAACGCGTTAAGCGAATGAAGGCTTAGTAAGCATCACAAGAATAATTAAATAAGTAAATAATCATAACAAAATATTTTAAACTCATTCAATTATTACATATCTATTGACATATAAGTCTCTTCAACTATGCATTGCTTTAAATAAATTTAACTTATCTTTTGTAAGGTATAAAAATTACCTTAACACATCAGTGATTCACTTTGTTCTCATTTCACTTTCTTAGCCTAAAGTAGACTTTATAGAACACACCGGATATACGGAACAAATACAGAGGTGCATTATGATGCACAAGTGAACAGAGAGTGATGGCTGTCAATTCCACCAATATAAACCTACACCTACTGCGAATTTCAGCAGTATAGGGAGTAGGGTCGATCCCACAGGGACTGGTTTTATTGAAAAATCATCTATCTCTTGACCAGGTTAGTGTCTGGGCAATTGTCGTGCCCGCGACGTTTGGGGGGGAGTAAATTGTTAAACCTGAAACAGACACAGAAAATAAAAAACGTAAAAAGCAACAGATTAAATAAGAAAATAAATTGAAATAATCTAAAAGGAAATCGATAAAACTTAGCTCAGCCTCAAGCACGGGTTTTTCCGTCTTTGACCCGATCCTCGAAATTAGATGAACTTGTATTTTCCGATAAGCTAGTTATAGCTACCAAGGACGCCTCGGACACCAACTCTTCCTTATGTAAATTAGTTATGGAACGTCCTATAACTAACCCTTACCGATCGAACAACCTACTTAAACGCGTTCGTGGTTTAGAACTTCGGCGACTTTGCGCGTTCTAGAAGAGCCTAACTCGAACCAATGCCCTCAAACGTTGGGACATTTAAATCCGGTTACTATTTCCCTTGACGGAACCAAACAGCAATCTCCACTTGGCACGCCAATGTGTTCATGGAAAATCGATTAGACGATCGATCCTTTCGGGATTCCAACTGTACGTCTAGTCGCACTAACTCAAACGACGTCTTTTTTTAACTTAGTACGTCTTGACTTTGTGAGTTGACAAAATCATACTCTTAATCCGGAGAAATAATAAGTATCGGAAATTTGGAATTAGATAGCTCGGGTTCGTAACTCACGGGTTTTTTGACGGGGTTAATACCGGCTTAAGGCTGAAAGGGGTTTAGTGTCGCATGATTTCACTCATGCTTGAAGGTTGTGTTTTGGCTTGGTTTAAAAGATGATGGAAATTTAGGAAGGAATGGGGGGGCTTGGGAAGTAATTAAACCAATTTTGGAAAAATCAACAATTGGATTGGAAAAATGGTAGGATGTTGACGTTGGCTTGAAGGAAAAATAAAAGGAATCCTATTCTAATTTGCAATAGGAAAAGAGAGAAAAACAACTCCAAATAGGAATGGAAAAAGAGAGAATTTATTGAATGCCTTTCCAATTACATTTAACCCATATTTATACTAATAGAGTTTACTAAAAATAGCCTAAATTAATTAATATAAAATCTTAATTAAATAAATAAAAATAAATAAACTAAAAATAAAATAAACTAAAAATAGAATTTCCTATTCTTGGCTTTTACAAAGTCAATTACTTGATGAGTCCTTGGCTTCCTCCATCTTTTTAATTTGGCCCAATTTCCATGATTTTCTTTCAATTTAGCCATTTTCAGCATGTTTCCAATCAATTGCATCCCTAACAAGAATTAAATCATAAAACGCAAATTAGCGAGGATCAATTTTAAATACACCGAATTAAATACAATAAATCATGCAAAATAATCATGTTATCAAATCCCCCCTACTTAGCTCATGCTTGCCCTCAAGCATGTTGTTCTTTCAAACATTAAAATTAATTCCACAATTTATTAAGAATCGAGCCTATTTTCCACATCCATACTCAATATCGACAACATAGGTAAAAATTGATGGCTGTCGATTCCACCAATATAAACCTACACCTAGTTGCAAATTTTAGCAGTATAGGGAGTAGGGTCGATCCCACAGAGACTGGTTTTACTGAAAAATCGTCTATCTCTTGACCAGGTTAGTGTCTGGGCAATTGTCATGCCCGCGACGTTTGGGGGGGAGTAAATTGTTAAACCTGAAACAGACACAGAAAATAAAAAACGTAAAAAGCAACAGATTAAATAAGAAAATAAATTGAAATAATCTAAAAGGAAATCGATAAAACTTAGCTCAGCCTCAAGCACGGGTTTTTCCGTCTTTGACCCGATCCTCGAAATTAGATGAACTTGTATTTTTCGATAAGCTAGTTATAGCTACCAAGGACGCCTCGGACACCAACTCTTCCTTATGTAAATTAGTTATGGAACGTCCTATAACTAACCCTTACCGATCGAACAACATATGAAACGTTCGTGGTTTAGAACTTCGGCAGCTTTGCGTTCTAGAAGAGCCTAGCTCGAACCAATGCCCTCAAACGTTGGGACATTTAAATCCGGTTACTATTTCCCTTGATGGAACCAAACAGCAATCTCCACTTGGCACGCCAATGTGATCACGGAAAACCGATTAGACGGTCGATCCTTTCGGGATTCCAACTGTACGTCTAGTCGCACTAACTCAAACGACGTCTTTTTTTGACTTAGTACGTCTTGACTTTGTGAGTTGACAAAATCATACTCTTAATCCGGAGAAATAATAAGTATCGGAAATTTGGAATTAGATAGCTCGGGTTCGTAACTCACGGGTTTTTTGACAGGGTCAATATCGGCTTAAGGCTGAAAGGGGTTTAGTGTCGCATGATTTCACTCATGCTTGAAGGTTGTGTTTTGGCTTGGTTTAAAAGATGATGGAAATTTAGGAAGGAATGGGGGGGCTTGGGAAGTAATTAAACCAATTTTGGAAAAACCAACAATTGGTTTGGAAAAATGGCAGGATGTTGACGTTGGCTTGAAGGAAAAATAAAAGGAATCCTATTCTAATTTGCAATAGGAAAAGAGAGAAAAACAACTCCAAATAGGAATGGAAAAAGAGAGAATTTATTGAATGCCTTTCCAATTACATTTAACCCCTATTTATACTAATAGAGTTTACTAAAAATAGCCTAAATTAATTAATATAAAATCTTAACTAAATAAATAAAAATAAATAAACTAAAAATAAAATAAACTAAAAATAGAATTTCCTATTCTTGGCTTTTACAAAGTCAATTGCTTGATGAGTCCTTGGCTTCCTCCATCTTTTTAATTTGGCCCAATTTCCATGATTTTCTTTCAATTTAGCCATTTTCAGCATGTTTCCAATCAATTGCATCCCTAACAAGAATTAAATCATAAAAACGCAAATTAGCAGGGATCAATTTCAGAAATACACCGAATTAAATACAATAAATCATGCAAAATAATCATGTTATCAAATCCCCCCTACTTAGCTCATGCTTGCCCTCAAGCATGTTGTTCTTTCAAACATTAAAATTAATTCCACAATTTATTAAGAATCGAGCCTATTTTCCACATCCATACTCAATATAGACAACATATGTAAAAATAATTGAATACATGCTTAGAACATATAGTTAATCAACGAAACTAGTGTCATAAAAATTGAAGTATGCGAACTAGATAATTAAATTGAGTTTGAATCCAATAAATTGCAAGGCATTATTAATTAACTATACTTTACAAAAAAATAAACTAGACATGGTCAAGCCTTTTTACGCGAACTAGGATGACAACCCAAGCACCCTATCCCGGTTACTCAGTTCAAGCAGCCTTTATTATTGGGCTCCGTTAGCGGAGTGCGGAGTGTTATTGAGCCATCGACTCGTCACTCGAACCTTTTTACGCGAGATAAGATGACAACCCAAGCACCTCACCCCGGTTACTCAATCCGGTCACATTTTCGAGGCTTTCACTCATAACTTGGGCCTTTATTTATTTATTTATTTATTTTATTTTATTTTTTTTACGTGCACAAGCAAATATTTTTCAAACAATCAATTCATGAAAATCTAGTTACATACATCAACCTTAAAACATAAGTGTCGATTAATCTATATGTTTGAGCATTTAAAAAAAAAAAATTTACCCAATTGTCCAAGTTGATTAAGTATGAGATTAAAGGCTCATCGTCAAAATAAATTGCTGAATGAATTCAATGCAAGATTAAACATATGCAAAAGAGAATCATGTAGCAAAAATCAGTCAACCATCCATGCATACTTACTCTATTCATCCCCCCCTACTTATTCTAAGCTTGCCCTCAAGCTTGTGCATATAATAGATAGTAAAATAAAAAATCAGCAACTCATATTAACAAAATAAAAAGTTCAGAATACTCCCCATTTGTCTCTTCAATGATTTTGTCGATGTTGGGGGTAACGATTTTGTAGGATATCAAGAATTGTGGAGACTTGAGCTTCCATCGTTCCAAGTCTTGCCTCGATTCGTTCTAAACGATCCTCCACAGACGGAGGTTATTCCTCGTGTTCTCTTGTGTCAATTCTTGGGCGTTGGCGAAAAACCATATTCTCGCGAGTAGTTCGTGTACCTGGAGGAACAAAATAAAATGAAGTAGGGGTGCCGGCAAGCAATCCCATAGAGTCCAAACAATATTTGTCTAGGCTGCTCATACTATATGCACAAGTGAAAGTTGAGAAATCAATTTCAGAAAAAAGTTGAGAGGCTAGATTAGAAATAAATGATCCAAGAATAAGTGGACGGTTGTAACGCAAAACGGCACGAAAATTACGTGCGAACCAATATCCCAGATTTACTTTAAAACCCGAATGCATGCACCACAAAAAGAACAATTCAATTTTAGTCAAAGCCGCTGATGCATCATTTCTACCTGAAAAGCTAAATGCCAAAAATCGGTGAATATATTTCAAAGCAGGTTCATTCACCAATAAGTCTTTTGTGGTTTTCGGATTATACAAATGATCAGAATCAGTTAAAACACGATAAACATGCTGTGCATCAAAGTTGTTCGGAATATCTAACAGAGCAGAATGATAAGAATCAAACTGAATATCATTATGACCGATGAAACCCATAGCAATGTTAAATTCAGAAATCGACATTCGAAAGTCTTTTCCAAGCAAACGAAAGCATACAACATTTTGCGATTCAACAGTTTGCAAGGCATTAATATTGAAGCTAAAAGTTGTGTAAAATTCATATACTAATTCATAATATGCATTATAAGTGATATTAGCATATAAAGTCCAACCAATAGCATCAAAATAATGAAGCACAGTAGCATGCATATCAAGAAGTTCAAGAGTGGGAAAATCGATTTGCTTACAGACCGGGAGCGAGCGTTGTCGGATGTGTTCAATGCTCCGATGTCGAGAAGTCGAGAAACCCACGAAGTCGATTTTCCGTTGGAATTGTATTGGCTCGACTCCGTCTGTTGCGTTGGCTATTTCGGGGTGGTCGAATGTGCTCGTTAGGCGAGTCGGGTGGATTATCTTCTTCAGCAACATCAGTACTGTTGTTCGGGGGTGTCGAAGGTTCTCGTGTTGGTTGTCAATGACTTCGGGTTTGGCGTTGAGTAATTTGTTCGTCGACAGTAGGTGTAGCTTCGAAGTTGTCGTTAGAGGTCCTGACTTCTTCGAGACTACCCGAAGTATCTGACTCGATCGAGGTTGGCCTTCTTTGACGTCGGGTTCTAGATGGGCTGGCCCATTGTTGTGGTGGAGGTTGTGGAGGAGCATTTCCGTCGACTAAATTGACAAAAGGAGGTGCGGTGAAACGGTGTCGATTTCGGTTGAGCGAAATTGGAACCGGAATGTCGTCGGCCGTTTGGTTTCTAGTTCGGACCATTGCATCTGTGGTAGCGACACAAAGGTTCGGTTCTTTTCTGTCAAAGGGGACGACGGTGGCGCTCGGCGGTGGTTGCGAAGGCGGACGGTGAGGGCGGCGACGAGTATTCACGGCACGTTTTTTTAGACGATTTTCAAAGGGTGAACGGTGGTGGTGGCGGTGGAAGACGTGGTTAGGGGTAGTTTTGTGTGGAGAGAAAAGAAAGAAAAGAAAAATAAGAAAAAAAAAAGGGTGATGGTTAGGGGCTGTCGGCGTCGTGAGTCTACATTTTATGTTGGAGTGGCTTAACGACGGTGAAAAGGCTGAACGGCAGTGGAAAAGAGAGGAATGGAGTGGAGTTTTGTGGTGGTTGAAAGAAAATGGAGGAAGTTGTGGTGGTTGGGGTGTTCGGCGTTTGGAAAGGGGGAGGAAAATGGTGTTGGTGGCTGCGTGATACGTCGGCGACGGTGTTGCGATGGTGACGGCGGTGGTAGGACGGCGGCGGCGTGAGGTAGTTTTGGATTGAGGGTTTGTTTTTTTCTTTTGTGTGTTGAAGAAGATGAAGAAGATGAAAGGGATTGGGATTTTGAGTGTTTAATTTTCCTTTCTTTTTCTATTCTTTTTCTTCTTTGGACGGTTGGGTTTTGTTTTTTTTTTTTTTTCTTTTTGTTTTGCTTGGGTTAGGTGTTGGGTCATTTGGGTGTGTATTGGGTTTGGGGGTTTCTTATTTGGTAAGTTGAGATGGGTAGAATTGGGTGGTTGGGTAAAATGGGTTAAGTTAAATAGGTTAAACTTGGGTAATGGGTATTTGGATTAATGGGTTTGGGTTTTGAGTTTTTTTTATTAGGTGGGGTGAGATGGGTTGAATGGATGTTTTTATAAAGGTTGGGGTTTTTTTTTTTTTTAATTTTGGTAAATGCATGTCGTGCCCGTGCCACCACTGTTATTCGACTTTGGGGAAAAATTTATGCTCTCCAACTTTTCCTGAAAACATCAAAAATTGAACTAAGAAGAAAAAAAAATATTTATCTACACCCAAGATTTACTAAAAATCAAAATTAAATAAATAAGAAGAAATTTGGGTTGCCTCCCAAAAAGCGCTTTTGTTTAACGTCGTTGGCTCGACGACCTATTCATTTAATTGTCGGGCTCGTTAAGAATAATCTCCTCAACTGTGTATGTTTGAAAATTCTCGAAAAAGGGTTTTAGTCGTTGTCCATTCACCTTAAAGCACTTTCGTGTTTCTTCACTTTGAATTTCCACTGCACCATTAGAAAATAGATTAGTAATAATAAACGGTCCTATCCATTTGGATCGAAGCTTACCAGCGAAAATTTTTAAGGTGGAGTCGTATAGGAGAGCTTTTTGTCCTATTGAAAGCTGCTTTCGAGTGATGAATTTGTCATGAAACGCCTTCGTCTTTTCTTTATAAACTCGAGCATTTTCATACGCGTCATTTCTAATTTCCTCGAGTTCTTGGATGTCCAACTTCCGAAATTTTCCTGCAGACTCCATCTCCATATTACACTGCTTAACTGCCCAAAATGCCTTGTGCTCTAGCTCGACCGGAAGATGGCACGGTTTACCGAAAATGAGTCGGTAAGGTGACATGCCTATTGGTCCCTTGTAAGCCGTCCTATAAGCCCAAAGTGCGTCATTCAGTCTCAAACTCCAATCCTTCCTGTTAGGTTTAACTGTCTTTTCTAAAATGGACTTGATCTCTCGATTCGACACTTCGGCTTGTCTGTTTGTTTGTGGATGGTAAGCAGTGGCAATTCGTTGAGTCACTCCATATTTCTCCATTAGTGCACCTACAAGCTTGTTGCAGAAATGAGTTCCTCTGTCACTGATTATCGCTCGTGGAGTGCCATACCTTGAAAAAATGAAACTCTTAAGAAAGTCAACCACAGTTTTAGCGTTATCATTACGAGTGGCTTTTGCTTCTATCCACTTAGAGACATAATCAACAGCTAAAAGTATATAAAAATTACCAAAAGAAGAAACGAAGGGGCCCATAAAGTCGATGCCCCAGACATCAAAAATTTCACAAATATGAATTGGAGTAAGGGCATCTCACTTGACGACGACCAAGGTTGCCAACTTTTGGCATTTTTCACATGTTTTGCAAAATAAAAAGGCATCGCGAAATATATTCGGCCAAAATAGCCCACATTCGAGAATTTTGTGTGCAGTTCGTTTAGGTCCAAAGTATCCTCCACATGCATAAGAATGACAAAAAGTTAAGATAGACTGTACCTCTGTTTCGGCTACACACCGTCGAATTACCTGGTCTGAGCAATGTTTCCAAAGGTAAGGATCGTCCCAAATGTAATACCGTGCATCCTTTTTAATCTTATCTCTTTTAGACCTTGGTAAATCTGAAGGAATAGTACCTGTAACGAGATAATTTACTATGTCTGCGTACCAAGGATGAACCGCATTTCTTTGCAAAGCAGGTTTTCATCCAGGAAGTTGTCCTTCAATGGTGTGTCATTTCTTTGGAATCGTAATCGACTCAAATGGTCACTACTAGGTTTTCGCATCCTTTTTATCTCGTATTTCAAAGTCAAACTCTTGTAGGAGCAGTATCACACGATCGATCGGTGGTTTTGTTTCTTTCTTCCTATCAAGTACTTTAAAAAGTGCATGATCGTAAAAGATAATTACTTTAGTTCCCAATAAGTAAGATCTAAATTTATCTAAAGCAAACACAACAGCTAGTAGTTCTTTCTCGGTGGTTGTGTAATTGCTTTGGGCAACGTCTAAAGTTTTCGAAGCATAGTAGATAACATGAGGCTCTTTCCTTATCCTTTGGCCGAGAACAGCTCTCACACTTTGGTCACTGGCATCACACATAATTTCGAACGGGAAGTCCCAATTTGGTGGCTGCACTATTGGAGTGGAGACCAATTTCTGCTTCAGCACGTCGAATGCGTCTTTACAAGTCTGATCGAACTTAAATTCTTTATCCTTTTGTAACAGGCTGCAAAGTGGTTGCGCAATTTTCGAGAAATCTTTCATGAACCGTCTGTAAAATCCTGCATGGCCAAGAAATGAACGAACCTCCCTCACAGATGTGGGGTAAGGTAATGAGTTAATAACATCTGTTTTTGCTTGTCAACCATAATTCCTTCCGAGGAAACTATATGACCTAAAATTAACCCTTTGTTAACCATGAAATGGCATTTCTCATAATTTAAAACAAGATTAAATTCTAGGCATCTTTGTAGTATTTTAGCAAGATTATCAAGACATTCATTAAAAGAGTTACCGTATACCGTGAAGTCATCCATGAAGACTTCGATGATTTTCTCGACATAATCGGAGAATATGCTCACCATACATCTTTGAAAAGTAGCCGGAGCATTGCAGAGTCCAAACGGCATTCGTCTATATGCAAACGTTCTGAATGGGCACGTGAAAGTCGTCTTATCTTGATCCTCCGGAGCTACTGGGATCTGGAAAAATCTTGAATATCCATCGAGACAACAGTAATGGGTCTTACCAGCTAATCGTTCGAGCATCTGATCGATGAAAGGGAGTGGAAAATGGTCTTTTCGTGTTGCTGCATTCAATTTTCTATAGTCGATGCAAACCCTCCATCCATTCTGAACTCGTGTAGGAACCAGCTCTCCTGACGAATTTTTCACTACTGTCACGCCAGTTTTCTTGGGCACGACATGGACCGGGCTAACCCAATTACTGTCGGAAATCGGGTATATCATTCCAGCGTCTAATAGCTTCTGGATCTCCTTCTTTACTACCTCCATCATGGGCGGATTAAGGCGTCTCTGAGCATCTCTCTTGGGTTTCGCGTTTTCTTCGATGAAAATTTTGTGCATACATGTGGACGGACTTAGTCTTTTTATGTCGGCTATCGTCCATCCTATGGCTTCCTTATAATTTCGCAGAACTAGAACTAAACTTTCCTCCTCGTCTTTGGTCAGTTTCTTTGACACTATCACCGGTAAGGTGTCTTTTTCTCCCAAAAAGACGTACTTAAGGTGGTCCGGTAATTCTTTAAGCTCCAAGGTTGGTGGCTGCAAAATCGAAGGTAACATTTTAGTTTGGGAAGGTAATAGTTCAAATGGATTACCTTGGTTCGTCAATGATGGTTGCGTTTCTAAGTGTTTGACAATTTCTCGCAACGGATCTTCAATGACAGCTAATTCCTCCAGACGACGTAAAACATCCATATCAATGCTCCTGTAAAGAACAGTTTCCAACTCATCGAGGTTATGATATTCAGAATAACATTGAGTTAAACAATCTATAATATCAATGCTAGAAATATTTAATAGTGAGTTAGGATGACTCATGGCTTCGTAGACGTTGAATTTCACTATTTCGCCATCAAATTCCATTGTCAGCGTTCCACTCCGAACATCGATCTTTGCACTTGCGGTACTTAAAAACGGCCTTCCAAGTAAAATGTCAGACGAATTAGTTGAGTTATCATCTTCCATATTGATAATGTAGAAATCTGCAGGGAAAACTAATTCGTTAATTTTAACAAGGACGTCTTCGAGTAGTCCCTCGGGATAGATAACTGACCTGTCTGCCAGCTGAATTATTACACCTGTTTCTTTCAAAGGACCCGCATTAATCAACTTATAAATAGAATAAGGCATAACATTAATTGAAGCCCCTAAATCACACATGGCTTTCTTAATGCCTACATTACCTATCTCACAAGAAATAGCAAACATACCTTGGTCCTTGTATTTGGGAGGAACTTTCTTTTGCAGTACTGCGGAGACATTTTCTCCAACACTTACTCTTTCGTTACCTATCAACCTTCTCTTGCTAGAACATAATTCCTTAAAGAATTTCGCATAACGAGGGATTTGTTTGATGGCATCGAGTAAAGGGATATTTACCTCCACCTTCCTGAACGTTTCGAGAATTTCTTTTTCCTCCTTCTCTTTTTTATCTTTGGCAAGTCTCCCTGGAAAAGGAGGTGGCATCACAATCGATTTCTGAATTTCTGACTCAGGCCTAGCTGTTGGATCCATCACTTGCCTTTCTCGTTCCTTGTCTTGCCCACGACTTTTGGTTGGCACTGTTTCTAGAACCTTTCTGTTACGAAGAGTTATTGCGCTTGCATTCTGTCAAGGATTCGGCTCTGTCTGGAAAGGTAATTTACCTTGAGATTCCAAGCGATTAACTGCCATCGAGAGTTTACTAACCTGGTTGATCAACTCTTGTATTGATGCGTCTGTCCTCTGTTGATATTTCGCAGTATTAGCAGCAAGTCTTTCCATAATAGCTTCTAGAGATGTGCTCGACTTGGGTTGCTGTTGTGGTGGTTGCAGAGGTCTCGGTTCGTACGATTGATTATATCGGGAATTACCTCCGTAACTCAAGTTGGGGTGATCCTTCCACCCAGGATTGTAGGTGTTGGAGAAAGGATCATAACGTTTTTGAGGAGGTCCCGGAAAACCTCCAACAACATCAACATGTGCTGTTGAATTGTCGTTAAGGATTGGGCACGAATCCGTATGATGTTCAGATGTAGCACAAATTCCGCATAGTTGGGTCGGATTCTTTTTCTCTGTAAGCAAACATTGAACAACATTGGTAAGCTTATCCAACTTATCTTCTAAAGATGAAACGTTTACCCCATGAACCCGTCTTGTGGGTTCCGAATTTGGCCGATATTGTTGCGAATTCGCCGCCATGGTGGATATCAGTTCTCTCGCCCTTTGAGGAGTCATGTTGACAAGTGCCCCTCCACTAGCAGCATCGATCATTTTCATTTCCATAGGGAGCAATCCCTCGTAGAAATACTGAAGGAGTGATTGTTCGGTCAACCCGTGTTGAGGGCAACTTGCACATAGTTTTTTGTACCGCTCCCAATAGTCGTAGAGCGATTCATTCTCCATCTGGCGAATCCCCACTATGTCCCTCCGAAGTTCAGCTGCTCATGATGCTGGAAAGAACCTGTCAAGAAAGACACGAGACAAGTCATCCCACGTTGTGATAGAACCGGGGGGTAAGTAAAATAACCATTCTTTTGCTGTATCAACTAAAGAAAAAGGAAAGGCCCGAAGTTTGATTTCATCTTCGGGTACTCCCTGCGGTTTCATGTTTGAGCAGACCATGTGGAATTCTCTCAAGTGGGTGTGCGAATTTTCATTCTTCAGGCCTCGAAAGGTGGGCAAAAGATGAATCAAGCCTGATTTCAGCTCGAATGGGGTTCCTCCGATTGGATAATTGATGCATAACGGTGTTTGCTCGTTAGGAGCAGCGACTAGTTGACGAATGGTTCGGTTCGCCATCCTTTCTGGTTCACCGAGGTTGCCTTTTGCTTCTTTTGTTTCAAGAAGTGGTTCGGTCTCAATTCCAACCACTTCGACTTGTTTCCCTCGTCGAATTGCCTCTGTACCGAATTGCTTCGCTCAATTTTTCGACGCCGATTCTAGGATCCCTTGTCCTAGTTCAACACGCGCTTTACTGCGCGTTTAAGAGCTTCTGTCTCCTTTCGTCGCGCTCGCGCTGATTTCTCGATCTTTGGGTCGTATTCGAGACTTCCTGATGAAGATCTGGTCATGAAGACGATTAAACAATCGTAAGTGTTGCACCCCCAAGATGGCGCCAAAATTGATATTTATCGATTCCACCAATATAAACCTACACCTAGTTGCAAATTTTAGCAAAGATATAGAGTAGGGTCGATCCTACGAGACCGGTTTCTTGAAAAATCGTCTATCTCTTGACCGAGTTAAGTCCGGGCAATTGTCGTGCGCCGCGACGTTTGGGGGAGTAAATTGTTAAACACAAAATGCATACGTAAAATAAAAACGTAAAAAGCAACAGATTAAATAAGAAAATAAATTGAAATAATCTAAAAGGAAATCGATAAAACTTAGCTCAGCCTCAAGCACGGGTTTTTCCGTCTTTGACACGATCCTCGAAATTAGATGAACTTGTATTTTCCGATAAGCTAGTTATAGCTACCAAGGACGCCTCGGACACCAACTCTTCCTTATGTAAATTAGTTATAGAACGTCCTATAACTAACCTTTACCGATCGAACAACCTACGAAACGTTCGTGGTTTAGAACTTCGGCAGCTTTGCGTTCTAGAAGAGCCTAGCTCGAACCAATGCCCTCAAACGTTAGGACATTTAAATCCGGTTACTATTTCCCTTGACGGAACCAAACAGCAATCTCAACTTGGCACGCCAATGTGTTCACGGAAAACCGATTAGACGGTTGATCCTTTCGGGATTCCAACTGTACGTCTAGTCGCACTAACTCAAACGACGTCTTTTTTTGACTTAGTACGTCTTGACTTTGTGAGTTGACAAAGTCATACTCTTAATCCGGAGAAATAATAAGTATCGAAAATTTGGAATTAGAGAGCTCGGGTTCGTAACTCACGGGTTTTTTGACGGGGTCAATATCAGCTTAAGGCTGAAAGGGGTTTAGTGTCGCATGATTTCACTCATGCTTGAAGGTTGTGTTTTGGCTTGGTTTAAAAGATGATGGAAATTTAGGAAGGAATGGGGGGGGCTTAGGAAGTAATTAAACCAATTTTGGAAAAACCAACAATTGGATTGGAAAAATGGCAAGATGTTGACGTTGGCTTGAAGGAAAAATAAAAGGAATCCTATTCTAATTTGCAATAGGAAAAGAAAGAAAAACAACTCCAAATAGGAATGGAAAAAGAGAGAATTTATTGAATGCCTTTCCAATTACATTTAACCCCTATTTATACTAATAGAGTTTACTAAAAATAGCCTAAATTAATTAATATAAAATCTTAATTAAATAAATAAAAATAAATAAACTAAAAATAAAATAAACTAAAAATAGAATTTCCTATTCTTGGCTTTTACAAAGTCAATTGCTTGATGAGTCCTTGGCTTCCTCCATCTTTTTAATTTGGCCCAATTTCCATGATTTTCTTTCAATTTAGCCATTTTCAGCATGTTTCCAATCAATTGCATCCCTAACAAGAATTAAATCATAAAAACGCAAATTAGCAGGGATCAATTTCAGAAATACACCGAATTAAATACAATAAATCATGCAAAATAATCATGTTATCAGAGAGCACCAATGTGCTGATAATCAGAGAGCACCAACGTGCTGATAATCAGAGAGCACTGACGTGCTAATAATCAAAGAGCACTGACGTGCTAATAATCAGGGAGCACCAACGTGCTAATATCATAGAGCACCAACGTGCTAATATCAGAGAGCACCAACGTGCTAATATCAGAGAGCGCGCTAAAGTTCCTTAATGGCATGCCACTAATATCCCAGTAGTTCTAAATTTCGTCTACTTGGGCATTAAAGCTGAATCTCATATATTTAAATAATTCACATAAATATTTCAAAAAGGATAAATAACAATAATTTAAAATTCTTGTAGTACTTACAACAAAAAGGTTGAAATGATATATGTTATTCTTCCTTCACTCCTTAACCTTCTCTTTTCCTTTTCCTTCAATTCGGTCTTCTCCTTTCTTTTTCTATTAAACATCCAAGCTTTAAATCATCAATTTCTCCTTTTTCTTTCTTTCTTTCTTTCTTTCTTTCCCGCTCTGCTTTCGTTTGCTTCTCTGCTTTTCTGTTTCTATCTTTTTTTTTTCTTTAGTTTGTTTATATAATATAATATTATAATAATATAATATAATAACATACTTTAAAAAATCTCAGATTTTTCATACTTAACCGCCTCAACTTTACAAAATGACATAATTGCCATTTTGGTCCTTTATAATTTCTTTTAATCTATAATTTAACCTTTACTCCTTTTTCAATTTAGTCCTTTTCATTAAATTTCCTACCCAAACGTTAAAATTTTCTAACGAAAGTTTAATACCACTTTACTAACATTTTATAAATATTTATGAAAGTATTTCCTATCATATAAATATTCATGCAAATATATTGAAATAAATTTCTCTTTAAATCGGATTTATGGTTGCGAAACCATTGTTCCGATAACCTTGAATTTAGGCCATTACAATCCGACTTAGCCCGACTAGTTAATAAGGTATTCGATTCACTTTCTCAATTCATTTTCAATCAAATTCAAATCACTATTTACTTTTTAATCAATATACATTTCAAATAATCACATATTTTCATTATTTAATTCAATTTGATTCAATTCAAATCACTTTTAATTTCCAATCAATATACCTACAAATATTTACATAATTCATAATTCAATTATTTAATTCAAATCACTTTTCACTTTCAAAACAATATGCATTTCAATTGCTCAATTCAATTTCAATCACTTTCAATTTCACTCAATATTCATATCTATTTCAAATACTCACCACTGATTCTTACTTTCCATGCATAACAATTAAAATTTAACAATTAATAATAATTAAATTCGAATTATAGTAATACAAACCAGAATTTACGAGCTACTCCTCATCGACTTTATCTTTTTCTTTATTAGTCGAAGTTTCCGGTACAACGTTAGCTACAGAAATTAAAAAAATTAAAATTCATCAATACAATACAATTTCACATTGAACATTTCAAATTTTATTCAACTTTTGTCTAAATTCCAATTTAGTCCTTAAACCTAGACTAATTTTATTTCTTCAAAACTAGTCCCATATTTTCATTCAATTCCCATTTTAGACTAAATTCAACTCTCTAATTTCACTCAAATCCCTAATTTTTTAAATGTAGTAAAATTTTACTCTAAAAAAAACACAAATTCAACATCAAACACCCAAACAAAACTCTTCCAAATAAAAGACTTCAAAATATCTCAATGACATATATATAATTCTCTCATAATTATCCACTAACCAAAACTCATCGAATTAATGGACTATTTATTTAAATAGTCCCTTATTCTAATCCCACTTTGAAATTTAATACTAATTAACTTAATTAAACACTAATAATTAAAATTATCAAACGATCATTCTACTCATTTCTAAAATGACTCTGTAAATATTAATCTCGATTTCATATACCATTCAATTCAATACCTTTAGCTACTTATTTATACTTTTACACATTTACCCCAAAACATTTACATCCTATACAATTTAATCCATCATATCAACCAAGTTAATTCCACCATTAACACATAACCCACTATTGCCGAATACTTAACCCTTAATATACAGCTTATATATATCTTTAATTTATAAAAAAATCCTTCTCATTTGTAATTTACTCAATTAAATCCCTAATTATAAATCCTATTATTTAATTAAAATCAAGAAAGTCTCCTTCCAACCAATTATTCCAACCAATTATAAAAGAGACTTCATTATTGTCGCTTTTGACCAAAGTGGAAGCCAGAAGCCTCCTTCCGTACAATTGTACTATTACCTTTAATATTTATTTTTAATAATTAATAATAGATATTATATGAATTTTCATAATTTCGTTAATAATTTTAATATATTTCTCTCTCTCTTCTTTAATTTTTAAAGGAACTCCTTGTCGATTAAGTTACCTTGGCGTTTGGGATTCCTTTTCCACGGGAGAGACTAAAAGGTCCTTTTTTAGTCCACTCTCTGCTCTCTACTTCCTCTAAACTTCCATTTTCTCTGAGAAAAAAGATATTAAGGAAACTTGTGTTAGCAATGGCGTCACCTAAAGAACACATTGATGCGATTAGAAAAACAAAGTACTCAATCGGAGGAGAACCCAACCCATTGATAGAAGACCTTCATCAAGCCGTTCGAAACTTATCCGCTGAGCTTTATACTAAAGATGTTCATTTCCTCATGGAACTTATCCAGGTCCTTTTTCATGTTCCTTTTGCTCACTTTTTTTTTCCATTTAATATGATATTGTTTCCAGTAATATATGAAATTTTTTGAATATGTTAGTGTAAGATATATACTCAAACATTCATGTGAATCCGAATGACGTAGATGATCGATTGTGTTTTTTTTTTTTTTTAAATTTTGATTGTTGTGGTAATGGGGGAAAGTTTTGTGATGATGCAGAATGCGCAAGATAACGAGTATTCAGAAGGAGTGGATCCATCACTCGAGTTTGTGATAACTTCTCGAGATATTACGGCGACCGGAGCTTCGGCAACGTTGCTGATCTTCAATAATGAGAAGGGATTTTCGTCAAAAAATATTGACTCTATTTGCAGTGTTGGTCGTTCCACCAAGAAAGGGAATAGGCGAAGTGGCTATATTGGGGAGAAAGGTACATGCATTTTCCATTTTCTTTTCTTTTAAATTTTAATTGGTTACCTGCTTTTTATTTTTTAAAATATTAAATTTTATTATATAAATTTATAATTTTTTAAAACAAATATTTAAATCCTTAAATAAATTTATATGTCAAACAAAATGATGAAATAAATAATTAAACTATCTCTATAAAGGTCAAAGTATACTAGGATTCTCTGTAATACAGTGTAAATTTCATTTTAGTCCTATGAAAAAGGGCTCCGTACATTAAAAATCTAATTATATTCTGACACTATTACGATTAAATTACTGATCAGTTAGACTAAATATATTATATCAAATTGATTTACCTTGATTTGACCCAACACATAAAAAGTTCAACTATTCCAAAAAAATTATTTAAATTATGACACTATTACAATTTATGATGAAATTAAGGATAAATTGGACTAAATATATTATATCAAATTAATTTATAATGATCAGACCCGACACATAAAAAGTAACTCTCCCAAAAAAATTCTTATAATTTTTTATGGGTCAAATCGGGTCATAGTAAATTAGTTGATTATAATATATTTTGTTTAAATTATAATATAATTATAATTATAATAGTGTCATGATATGAATAAATTTTTAATGTACAGAAATTAATTTAAAGCAATTTTTAATGAAGGGAGTAAAATGAACTTGAAATAGTAATATAGTAACTCTATAAAAAAGTTGTATTAATAAAAGAAATTATAACGATATCTTTTGTTTGCAAACTTACATCAGTGCTTTCATTGGCTGCACATTGTTGGGATGTTTTTGGTATTACAGTTTGTTGGTATTAAAAGGGAAAAGGAAAAAAAGTATACTAAAATTTTTAGTGTTTAAGATAGAATTTTTGATAAATATTAGAAATTTTAATGTTGACTTAGCTTTAAATTTATTTATTTTTTCTCGAACGCAGAACAGAATTCCCTCGGCATGTGAACTTTTCATTTTCTATTATTTTTTTCATTTATGGGCAATGCTTACGACTAAATTTAATCCACCTTAAATGTATAATATGTGATGGCTAAGAAGTCATATTCCTTTGAAAGCTGATATTTTAAATATGTATTTGGTATTTTGGGAATGATTTTTGATAATTTCTAATATGCAGAGATTTATTATGATAACTCTATTGAATTTTTAATATATTTTATGAAACGAGTAAGTTGGGAGGGAAATTTATTTAACTTAAATAAAGCGTATAGGATATCAAAAACTTATCTTTTTCTTAATTTTTGAACAAATTTAAAAAATTAAAAATTAATAACTGAGTGAGTATAATTATTTGTTGGAAGATTAAAATTTGAATTATTATATTACGTATGGAAGATGATATATTACCCTAATTTGCTTGGCACTTTTTGGTATACTATATTTGTATAACTTTAGAGTGTTCAAGCCAGTTGCCTAACAAATATTTCAATCTTCGAACATAATTATATACCCTATTTTGCTTACACTTTTTTTAGCGTAATCATTCATACCTTAGTCTTCTAATACAAATATTTCAGTGTTCAAGGCATTTGCATTACCATTGATATTTTAGCATAAAAAAATTAGAGAAATGGAGTAACACATGATAAAGTATTTCAATGAAATATCAGAGCTGCTTCAAATTACAAGAAATCTTTTGTGGACGTACAAAAATAATTCACATTTAACATTTTTAGCAACTAAAATTCAAATAAAAGGAAATTATAACAGAGCAAGACTTGGAAACCTCATAAGTATTACAGTGCCATAATATATGTGAGGATTTATTTTCTAAGGATGTATTATGTTTTCTTTGCAGGAATTGGATTCAAGAGTGTCTTTCTGATCAGTGCACAGCCCTACGTATTCAGCAATGGCTATCAGATACGGTTCAATGAGGCCCCTTGCCCTCACTGTGGTCTTGGCTACATAGTTCCCGAGTGGATTGATGACCTGACACTTGACGACATTAGAAAGGTTTATGGATCTGCGCTTCCAACCACAGTCATTGTGCTTCCCCTGAAGCCTGACAAGGTCAAGCCAGTGAAACAGCAGCTGTCAATCATTGAACCCGAAGTTTTATTATTCCTTTCGAAGATCAAGCGTCTTTCTGTCAGGGAAGACAATGAGGATCCGAGGCTCAATACTGTGAGTGGGATAGCTATTACAAGTGAGACTAATTTTGTGACAAGGAAGAATGTCGATGCTGAGTCCTATACTCTCTGTCTTTCCGCTGAGGAAAAGGATGACAAGTCCGGAAAAGAATGCAGCTACCATATATGGAAGCAGAAGTTTCCTGTTAGGCTGGAAAATAAAGTGGAAAGGAGAATGGATGTGGACGAGTTGGTGATCACGTTGGCTTTTCCGAACGATGAGCGTCTGCATAGGGGCATGAACTTACCTGGGGTCTATGCATTTCTTCCAACGGAGATGGTGACCAATTTCCCCTTCATTATTCAAGCAGATTTTGTTTTATCATCATCAAGGGAAACAATACTCTTAGACAACAAATGGAACCAAGGGATTCTTGATTGCGTTCCCACTGCTTTTGTCAATGCTTTCATCTCACTGGTTAAAATGACAAGTGAGGCCCCGGTTTCTAGTTTACGTTGGATGTTCAATTTCTTGCCTGTCAACTGTTCCTCGTACCAGAAATTTAATGCCATTAGGGAAACAATAAGATTGAAACTGGTGGATGAAGATATACTACCAAGTGATGAGTCTTGCACGGGCCAGAAGTTTTTTCATAAACCCGGTGAAGTTGGTAGAATTATGCCTGCTTTCTGGGATATTGTGGAGAAGGCAAGAAAGGAGGGGTTAGGCTTGCATAATCTGTCATCTCATGGAACATATGTCTTGCATTCTTCTTTTGATGTGGCCGAATATGATAATATTCTGAATTTTTTGGGAGTTAGAACAGTCGACAAAGGATGGTATGCAAAGTGCATCCGAGGTTCTAATCTTGTATTGGGAGTTTCGGATAGCCTTTATCTTGAGCTTCTTATCTTCCTTGCAGAGAATTGGAAGAACATATTCAATGGTACCAACATTATAAACGTACCACTTCTTAAATATGTTGATCTTTCTGGATGTGTGTCCTTGTGCAGTATCAGTGAATCCATGCAACATACTCGAGGGAAAATATGCCGATCTCATCAATTTGATCACGTGTCATGGATGATTGATTGGAATAGGGAGTTTGGTGGGGCTACAAACTGTCTTTTTCTTCCTGAAAGCACACAAGATGCCATCCGTACATGCTCTAAGAAAGAAACACTTTCAAGATGGCTACAAAACGAGGTCCAGGTTGTTTCAATAAGTGTGTATGACTATGCAGCTGCTCTTATTAACAGTCTTGGTAGCAAGCCGAAGCTTATTATTGCCTATGCTCACTTCTTATATCATTCACTCCGGAAGAAATTTGTAACATCAGCAGAAGTTGGTAAGTTGTGTGGCATTATGCCGCTGGTAGATAACTATGGTAATGTAAATGTGACCAAGAACAGGAAGATTCTTGTTCCTGCTAATGGAAGCAAATGGAACAGTTTAGTGGGTTCTAATCCACTGAAAGCTGAAGGCTATATTGAGTTAGGAGAAGATTACTTGCATCAGAGGACTTTTGCTGGTCAATTCACTCCTGGAAAGCAGCTCTTGGAGTTTCTAATATTACATGTTGGTGTTTCAGATATCCCCTCTCTGTCTCCCCCTAATGCTGCGGTTCCTGCTGTCTCTTCACCCCTCAGAAAGGATAACACTTTCTTGCTTTTGGATTGGATTCGGAACTTGAGAAGTAAAAGCATGCCAATTCCAGAAAGGTTTCTGACTAGCATAAAAAGTGGAAACTGGCTGAAAGTCACCATAAATGGTTCTTCTGGCTACAAACCACCAGCACAATCATTCTTTCATTCATCTTCATGGGGAGATATTTTGCAGAATGGGTCAGTTTTTGTCGATATTCCCCTAATTGATCAGACATATTATGGGGACGGAATAAATAATTATAGGGAGGAGCTGAAAATTATCGGAGTAATGTTTGAGTATGGCGAAGCATGTCAATTTATCGGGGACCATCTCATGCGATTGGCATCTTCATCAACGCTAAGTAAAGATCGTGTGCTCTCCATTCTTGGTCTCATTAGATATCTGAGGAAAAAATACCTCCCTCCTGATGAATTTATCCGTAGCATCAAAGAAGGAAGGTGGCTAAAGACTTCCCATGGTTTCAAATCACCGGTGGGAGCTGTTTTGTTCGAGGAGGAATGGAGAACAGCCACACAAATATGTAATGTCCCCCTCATTGATCAAGCATTCTACGGTGATCAAATCCTTGGCTTCAAGGACGAACTCAGGCTGCTTGGTGTTATAGTTGGCTTCAGTGGATGCTATCAGCTTGTCATTGATAACTTCAAAAATTCTTCGTACGTGACCTTTATGAGTGCTGATGCTTTTCTTTTATCGCTGGAATGTATGCGTTATGCAAGATCGCCTGAGGGGCTTGTTACTACACTTAGAGATGCAAAGTGTTTGAAGACAAATCTTGGTTTCAAACCTCCATCAGAATGCTTTCTATTTGATCAAGAGTGGGGCTGTCTTCTACAAGTTTTCACTTGTTTCCCGATAATCGATCAAGCTTACTACAGAAGTATCATCTCCAGCTACAAAAATGAGTTGAAGAGATTGGGTGCTGCCGTGGATTTCGATGTAGCAGTCAAATCCTTTATCAGCCGTTTCAAGCAACGGGCATCGTCATCATCTCTTACAAAAGATGATGTTTTCTCATTCCTCTCATGCTGTAGACAACTGAAGGGAACGTCCTATAAGTTTCCCTCTGACTTTAAGAAATGCATACTTGAAGAAAAATGGTTGCGGACTCGGCTTGGTGATTTCAGGTCTCCGAGAGACTGCATCCTCTTTAGTCCGGAATGGGAGTCCATCTCTTCAATTACCCTCCTTCCTTTTCTTGATGATAGTGATAGCTTCTACGGAAAGGATCTTCACAAGTACAGACATGAGTTGAAGACTATTGGAGCAGTCACTGAATTCAAAAGTGGTGTGAAGTTTGTGCCTTCTTGCCTCTATTTCCCTCGAAGTACTGACAGTATAACTCCCAGAATTGCACTTTCATTTCTCGATTGCTTGAGAATTTTGTTGGAAGACAAGGACTACACATTCTCTTCACCATTTCTTAAAAAAGTTTCAGAAAAATGGTTGAAAACCTCTGTTGGTTATATGAGTCCAGGTGACTGCTTACTGTTTGATAAGAATTCAGGCTTGAAACCAACTGATGGACCATTCATCGATGAAGGGTTTTATGGTTCCGAGATTAGAACATACAGAACAGAGCTATCTTCTATAGGTGTTATTGTTGATGTTGAGAAGGGAAGCACACACATAGCCAATCACCTTGATCTGAATTCAGATTTTGCCACAATCATTCGAATATATAAATTCTTGGCAAAAGTAGAATGGAAGCCTGACTGTGAAGCTAAACGGCTAATATGGATCCCAGAGGGAAATGAAAATGGAAGGTGGGTAAAACCTGATGGATGTGTTCTGCATGATAGAGATGGACTCTTTGGTTTGCAGTTGAATGTTTTGGAGAAGCACTATAAGAACGAAGGCCTGGAACAGCTCTTTGGTGCAGCATTTGGTGTCAAATCGTATCCTTCGCTAGATGATTACTGCAAACTCTGGAAAGTTTGGGAAACTTCAGGACACCAATTGTCGCATGATGAGTGTTGTGCATTCTGGATGTTTGTTTTGCAGGACAAGAGTTCAAAGAAAGAGCAAATTCTTTCTGAAAGTTTGGTGAAGGTCCCTGTGGATTTAGGTTCAGAGGGGATTATGTTATTCGACAAGCATGATGTGTTTATAGCTGATGATCTTCAGCTTAAGGAGCTTTTACTCCAATCTTCATCTCATCCTCGATTTGTCTGGTATCCTCAGCCAAGTTTACCTGATTTGCCTCGGACTACGTTGTTCGAGTTATATTTGAAAATCGGGGTTCGGATGATCTCTCACTCTGTACAGAAGAAAGACTTATCCTTTACAAATGGCCTGGAACTTAAGCAGATCAATCCTAGGGATGCCATGCTTGGAAAAGAGCTGTTCCGACTTATTCTTGGATTTTTAGCATGTTCATTAAAAATGGAAGCTGAGAAAAGGCATGAAGCTGTTCAGTCCCTCCGCAATCTCACTGTCCTTGAGACTTCGGAACCGGTTGCCGTTGTATATAGTTTGTTATTGTCTTCAGGTGAAACCCAAGAAGTTCCAGCTAGTCGAATGGTACGCTGGGACAAAGAGAGCTCAAAGTTTTTCATTCAGAAGTTGGATGAGTCTGCTGGGCAAAAGGATCGGCTTGAATATGCTACTGATTTCTCAGAAGCAGTTGCTGAAGGACTACTGTGGGAGAAGGAAGATCAGGTCAGTTCTCTCTCCGAACAAGTCAAGCTGGCCTTCATTCTGAAATTCGATGAAGACGCTGTCAGTTTCCTGATGAAATCCAAGAATCTGCAAGTGTTTGTGGAGGATGAAGATTTCCTATCTGGTGCCTTTCCTAATGAATAAATGTTTAAGGTATGAGCTATAGTATGAAACATAGTAAGGTGTTCAGTTGTGTGTATTAAAACATATCTTATGAAACATATGCTGGTGTGTGAACTTTAATATTTTGATGCATCTGTAAGAACCGGTTTGGATGAATATATACATGCATGGATATGTATGAATGGTTTCTTATGATCTGTTTTTTTTTTTTTGGATCTTTAAAAACTTGTTTGTGATATTTAACCTAAGGAATTCGTTTGTTTGTTGATGTGCCAGAATTCGATATATCTCTTTATGTCTGGCAGTATGGTCTCTATGATCTGCTTGCTGGGAATGGTTTATGTTTGAGCAATCACCATTTGTGTCCAATATGGTAGCCTTTTAAAATATTATTATTTCTTTAGATAAAAATGATTCACATCTTATTCCTAAAAGTGAGATTTACATGCCAGCTTTACATGAAAATGGTAGATAGACCTTAGTGCCTTACGCTTATCATCTTCTTGTTCTTTGAAGAAATTTTTTCTTTTTATCTTTCTTATCTTCAGCATTGTCGTCATCCAGGTTATCCTGTGTTGTGGCTGACCCGATTGATAATTTTTCTACCTTATGATATGTGTGTGTGGGGCAATTCAACTTGAACCAATTTCAATCATAATTTTAAAAAAAATCAAATTTATTTAAAAGTAATATTCATAATTATATTTAAATATATATATCAGACATTGACTGCTCAATCAATATGAATATGCTAAATACTTTTCTTCAAAGAAAATTCTGAGTGAAATTCTAGGCTAATTTACAAAACTATTCCCTTAGAGTATCAGTTTCTACAGAATTTTATAGAACAAATATATCTCTTTCCAGACAGGGACAAGTGGTGTATATGACGTCAATATTCCTATAATTAACTTGAATTCAACTTTTCACAAAAACACAAATAAAAAAAATAGTATAAAAAGAGGTTCCAGTAAGGAAAGACTTGTTCGAAACTAGAAGGATACGATTTATTTTGGATAGTTGAATCAACAAACTGAGATCAATTTCGGCATCAAATAAATTAAGTTTATAGGTATTATATTTAATTTCATAATCCAAAGTTTCTCTCTTGTAAATTTGATTTTTATTTTTTTTCATTAACTTTTTTTTTAAAAATATTTACTAAAACGTTAATAGTTTGCACAATAATTCATTTATATTTTATATATTTTTTAGAATAAATTTTTATTATTATTTATTTTTATACTTTTTATATTATTTGTCGATGTGGAATATAAGACAAATAATGTCATGTCAAAATAAAGTATATGCAGAGTGTCATGAGTTGATACGTCAATATTATTAAAAAATTAGGATTTAATTTAATTAGCATTTCCGTTAAAAAAAGTAATTTATACACATTGTCGATACCATTTTTGAAAACGGGGATCGGACTTGGGTTTTGAAATTAAAAAACGGGAGTCGCCACCGATCTTTTATTAAGTGTGATCAGATCACCTTTTGTTTTAATAAAACGATTTGGTTTATCAAAACAATGTTTTTAGTCCACGACGTTTTGAGAAATGGAGTTCGGGAGTCGGTTACGTACGAGGAAGGGTTAGCACCCTCGTCACGCCCAAATTTGGTACCGATTTGATCAATTAATGTCCTCATATCGAAAATTGGAGATTTGTAAGAAATTTAAAATTTCCGATCCTTTTTTAAGAATATTTGTGTTTTTTTGAATTAAACCAAGATTTTCTAATTTCGAAGGAATGAAATACCACATCCAATACTTTAGGACATGATAGTTTAAATCTTCGATCCTAAGATCATCTCATGATTTTATAGAAATGCAGGTCAAGATTCTCTCGTTCCAAAGGAATCGAAGTATCACATCCAATACTTTAGGACATGGTAATCCAAATCCTCGACCCCGAGGTCATCCCATATTTTCTTTGAAAAATCAAGATTTTCTCGTTCCCAAAGACTAAAACATCACATTCAATACTTTAGGACACGATAATTCAAATCTTTGAATCCAAGATCACCTCAAACTATTGATTTCCGTAAAATGACGCCGACGAAAATAATCGTAAAAATGTCGAAACAAAAATGAAATAAACACGGAAAATAAAACGAAAAGTTCTTTAAAAAAAAACAAAACAATGTCAAAAATGATAGAATTAATACAACGATGATAACAAACATCATAATGTGAATACTAATAATAATAATAATAATAATAATAATAATAATAATAATAATAATAATATCATAATAAAGTCATAACAAAATATTTACAACGTAATAATATAAATGTAGTCATAATAATAATAATAATACGTAAAAATAATGCAACTACAAATGCTAATAATAATAATAACGATATTAATATTCAATATATACGAGATAATAATATAGTAATAATGATAACATAATGAATATAGTAGTACTGATAATAATGATGATACGCAATATATACAATACAGTAATATAAATAATAATAAAAATAAAAATAAAAATAATACTAATAATAACAATGATATGGTAATAATGAATATAATAATAATAAGGTGACAAAGAATAATAATATCAAAATATGTACAATAAAAAATAATATAAACATAATAATAATAATAATAATAATAATAATAATAATAATAATAATAATAATAATAATAATAATAATAATAATAATAATAATATAGTGATAAAGAAGGTGATACAAAATATATACAATATAATGACAAAGATTAATAATATTAATAGTAATAAGTATAATAATAATAGTAATAGTAGTAATAATAATATAAAAATATGCAATATATACAAAGATAATAGTAAATATAATAATATTAATAATAATGATAATTATAATAGTAGTAGTAATAGTTATAGCAAAAATAATAACAGTAATAATAATGCAAAATATGTACAAGATAAAATATAGTAATAATAATAACTACAAAATACTAAAGAGGACCAAATTGAATTTAAAATGAAATTTTGGGGCCAATTCGAAGCAAAATAAAAGGGAAAGGGTCCATTTGAAATATGTGTGAAAAGAGGGGGACTTATTGTAAAATTTCCGTTTAGGGGAAAATTGCACAAATGACAAGTGAATGCGCGTGGCCCCCATGCTTTTAAAGCTAAAAAGGTTTCATTTATTGTAAAAGCCTTCTTTTATTTTTATTTTTTTTCTCAAAAAAAAAAGGAAGAAGCAGAGAACTCTCCCCCTCCCCCAAATTTCTCTGCTAAGGTAAGCCCCTTTTTGCAAAGCAGATTCTTCAGATATGCGACCGTCAATCTGGCACGTGAGAAAAACACAGTAAGGCCTCTCGATTTCTACTTTTCCTTTCTTTTCAGTATTAAAGTTTATGTTAAGTTTTAAAAGAAGAAGTAAGTAAAGAAAATAAAAGGTAAAAGAAACAATGGCAAACAACAGGGAATGGAAAAGAGTAGATTGAAAATCAACCTTCTAAAATTTCTTTCTTCTTTTATTGTTGAGAGTTCCTAAAAAAAAAGCCCCTATTATAGTCTTTTCTATTGGCTTTTATAGCCAAATAAGCAATAGAAAAAAAAGAATACAAAACTCCTCTACTGTTATGGTTTCCTTGCTGTCCTTGTTTGTCTTTTCTCGCAGGTATAGAGGTTGGTGGTGGCCGACAAACGGGCGTGGTGCTGGTGGCGTGGAGTTGCGGCACACATGAGGATGGGCGAGGCTTATGGGCGATGAAAGTTTTAGGGTTTCAAAAACCCTAAAATTTTCCTAAGGCAGATTACTGCTTTGGGCCTCTCGAGCTTGGGTCAAGTATTGGGCCCGGGTTTGGATCTTAGTAGAGGGCCCGGACAAATTGGGCCTTCTACAGCTGCCCCTCTTTGCTCATTGTCGTGCAACGGGAATAGAGCAAAGACATAAAGAAGGCCCATATTTGTCGGTATTCTCTGTGTCTTCTTTGGTGCTTTCCTTTGTCAGGTAGCTTCAAACTCCACTGTCTTATTGCTTTGATCTACTCCACTGCTACTTCTGAGAGATAGGACTTGTAGCTCTAATCTGCTTTATTGTTTCGTCATTTTTGCGATCTTTGGCCTATTCCATTGCTGGTTAAGGCAGCTCGAATATGGCTTAAATCACGTTCGTCTTTGACCTCGTCTCACTACTGTTTATGGTGACAAAATCTACAATTTTCAACCCGTTCCACCGCTGTTTAGTGGCAACAGGATAATCTTCAACCCATTCCACTGCTATTCAATGGCAATAGGATAATCTTTGACCCGTTCCACCACTGTTTAGTGTCAACAGGACAATCTTCAATCCATTCCACTGCTATTCAATGGAAATAGGATAATCTTCAACCCGTTCCACTGCTGTTTAGTGGCAACATAACGATCTTCAACCTATTCCGCCACTGTTTAGTGGCAACAGGACAATCTTCAACCTATTCCACCGCTATTTTATAGGATAATCTTCAACCCGTTCCACCGCTGTTTAGTGGCAACAGGACAATCTTCGGTCCATTCCGCTACTGGTCAGTGGTAATAGAACAATCTTCAATCTATTCCACTACTGGTCAGTGGTAATAGAATAATTTTTGACCCATTCTACCGCTGGTTGATGGCAATAGGATAGTCTTCAATCCAATCCACCGCTGGTCAGTGGTAATAGAATAATCTTCAATCCAATCCACCGCTGGTCGGTGGTAATAGAATAATCTTCAATCTATTCCACTACTGGTTAGTGGTAATAGAATAATCTTCAACCTATTCCACTACTGGTTAGTGGAAATAGAGCGATCTTCAACCTAGTTCACCGCTGGTCGATGGCCGCAGGATAATTTTTATATTGCCTCCTTCAGGAGGTTATCAATCTTCCATTTACTCCACCTGAACTTGTTACACCGTTCTTTGAGGAACCTGTCCTGTTAGAAAATGATGATGATGCAATGTTCGAAATGACTCAAATGCCCCTATCTACATGTGCTATGGATGACATGAGAATGGTCTTTTTACTATGATTAGGATGCAATGATCGGAATGAATCGAATGCCCCTAATTGGATGTGAATGAATGCATGAGAATGATCTCCTTGTGACGAATCATCTTGCCTCCTAGTTTGATTGATATCTTTGGGGGGGTCACCATTTTAGGTTTCGATTTTCCTATGAACCTGGTTAGTTCTGAACATTGCTCTCCCTTTAGGTTCTTGTAACAACTAGAAGTTTTCAGAGCAGTATGCGAAACTCTCTTAGTTTGAATACTAGTGGTCCATTAATCGTTATTTCAATGAAAAGTGCTTAAAAGTATAATCATAAGAGATATCGAGAGTAAGGCTCAAAATGAATAGATTGACCAAAAGATAAGATTTTGACAAGGTAAATTTAGCTAAACATGTTATGAAGAAGACAAGAACAAATGTCCAGATATCATAGCATGAGTTTCTCTGCACAAAACTTCTTAAGGACTCCTTTTGTACTCGATAGGTGGCTGGCAGAATAAGAATACTTCGACGATGCCCCCAAGTCGTGACGTTTCTTTTTCTTGTTAATTTTGGTTATAGCGAGGCTACCACATACCCCTTCCAATCAATGATTTGGATCGCCCATTTTTAGGTTTTCGATCCAAAACCCCTTGGGTTACAAAGTGCCCTTTACGGGTTTTCACTTTGACCTCTCCAGTTTTTTTTTTTAGGCGAAGTATTTCTTCACTGAATCTGAGTTCACAGGGTTCGGCAAGCTTTTGCCGTCCATTTCTGTCAAGATTAGAGCTCCACCGGAGAAAGCTTTCTTTACTACATAAGGTCCATCCCAATTTGGCATCCATTTTCCTCTAAAGTCTTTCTGTATGGGAAGAATCTTTTTCAGGACGAGGTCTCCTTTATAGAACTCCCTAGGGCGAATCTTTCTGTTGTAAGCCCGTATCATCCTCCTTTGATACATTTGTCCATGACGAAGGGCCCTTAGCCTCTTTTCCTCAATTAGATTCAGCTGATCATACCGAGATTGAGTCCATTCCGCTTTGTCCAATTTTATCTCAGATAAGACCCGAAGGGAGGGGATCTCAACTTCAATCGGCAGTACTGCCTCTATTCCATAAACTAAAGAGAAAGGAGTTGCCCCGGTAGAAGTTCTAACCGATGTCCGATAAGCGTAAAGGGCGAACGGTAGCTTCTCGTGCCAATCTTTGTAAGTCTCAGTCATCTTTCCCACGATCTTCTTGATATTCTTGTTGGCTGCTTCGACTGCACCATTCATCTTCGGACGATACGGTGATGAGTTGTGATGTTTGATCTTGAATTGGCTGTAGACCTCCGCTATCGTGCTATTATTCAAGTTTAGTGCATTGTCAGATATGATCCTTTCAGGCATCCCGTACCGACATATGATCTCTTTCTTTAAGAACTTGCTGACCGTTGATTTCGTGACATTTGCGTATGAAGTAGCCTCTACCCATTTGGTGAAATAGTCGATTACCACAAAGATAAATCGGTGCCCATTCGAAGCTTTTGGTGAGATTGGCCCAATGACATCTATCCCCCATATAGAGAAAGGCCAAGGGGATGTCATGACGTGTAGGGGTGAAGGAGGCACGTGAATTTTATCTCCATAGATTTGGCATTTGTGGCATCCCTTGGCATAGCTGATGCAATCTCCCTCCATAGTGGACCAATAATATCCGAACCTCATGATTTGTCTTGCCATTGTAAAACCATTAGCATGAGTCCCACAGATACCTTCGTGAACTTCTTCGAGAATTTTCTTGGCTTCAATTGCATCCACGCATCTTAGAAGTACTTGATCCTTCCTTCTCTTGTATAGGATTTCTCCATCTAGGGCATAATCGTTGGCCAATCTTCTCAACGTCCTCTTATCATTCTCAGTCGCTTGGTCGGGGTATTCACGATCCTTCACGTATCGTAATACATCGTGATACCATGGGTGACTATCTCTTTCTTCTTCTTCGTCGATGTTGCAGCAATGTGCCGGGGCCTCGTAAATGCTCATTTGGATAGGCTTCACTTCTTCTTCTTTGTTTACTTTGATCATAGAAGCCAAGGTAGCTAACGCGTCGGCCATCTGGTTCTCTTCTCGTGGAAGGTAGCAGAAAGTGACGTTGTCAAACTCTTTAATTAATTCCAAAACCAGCTTTCGATAACTGATTAACTTGGGGTCTCTTGTTTCCCATTCACCTTTCAGTTGATAGATTACTAGCGCGGAATCGCCGTATACCTCCAATGTTCCAATTTTCCGTTCAATGGCTGCACGGATTCCCAGGATGCACGCTTCGTATTCGGCCATGTTGTTTGTGCAATCAAAATCCAACTTGCTAGTAAGAGGGTAGTGATCTCCGTTGGGGACACCAGGACTGCCCCAATTCCATTCCCCACCGCATTTGAAGCTCCGTTGAAGTTTAGTTTCCACGGGTGCCCCTTCTTTTGGACCTCTCCTTCAGTGGCTGCCACATACATTAATTCTTCATTTGAGAAATCAAAGTCCAATGGCTCATAGTCTTCTAACGCTCTACTGGCTAAAAAATCTGCTATTGCACTTCCTTTTATGGCTTTCTGATTTACATAGACTATGTCGAACTCAAAGCGCAATTTTGCCGGGCCATTCTTCCATTCAATGCGATTGATCGTGCATCATGAACTTGAGGGGATCCAGTTTGGAGATAAGCCAAGTGGTGTGATATAGCATGTATTGTCTCAATCTCCGGGTCGTCCAAACCAGAGCGCAACATAACTTCTCGATCGGCGAATATCTTGTCTCGCATTCTGTAAACTTTTTACTGAGATAGTATATCGCTCTTTCCTTTCTTCCTGACTCATCATGTTGGCCTAGCACACATCCCATAGAATTCTCAAATACTGACAAATACAATATCAGTGGCTTATTTGGGCATGGCGACACCAGTACTGGGGCTTTAGACAGGTAATGCTTGACCTTATCAAATGCTTTCTGGTACTCCTCATTCCATACATCTGAGTTGTGTTTCCTAAGGAGGCGAAATATGGGGTCACACTTCTCCGTTAGTTGTGCAATAAACCGGGCGATGTAGTTTAATCTTCCTAAGAAACTTCGAACCTCCTTTTGGGTACGTGGTGGAGGCAACTCCTGGATAGCTTTCACCTTATCAGGATCAACCTTAATTCCCTTTTTACTGACTACAAATCCCAACAATTTTTCGGATCTAGCCCCAAAGGTACATTTTGTTGGATTGAGTTTCAGCTGGAATTTTCTCAATCTTAGGAACAATTTCCTCAAGACTTGCACATGTTCTCTCTCAGTCCTGGATTTTGTAATCATGTCATCTATATAAACTTCGATCTCCTTGTGCATCATGTCGTGGAAGAGAGTCACCATGGCCCTTTGATACGTTGCCCCTGCGTTCTTTAGTCCGAAAGGCATTACTTTATAACAGAATGTTCCCCACATAGTAATGAACGTGGTTTTCTCCATATCTTCGGGGTGCATTTTAATCTGGTTATACCCAGAGAAGCCGTCCATGAAAGAGAAAAGAGAATATCCAGCTGTGTTATCCACTAATGTATCAATGTGGGGTAGTGAAAGTTATCTTTTGGACTGGCCTTGTTCAAATCCCTGTAGTCCACGCACATTCGCACTTTTCCATCTTTCTTAGGGACAGGCACTATGTTTGCTACCCATTCTGAGTATTTAACCATTTGCAAGAAATCGGCATCAAACTGTTTTCTGACCTCTTCTTTTACTTTTAACAAAACATCCGGCCTCATTCTTCAAAGCTTTTGCTAGACGGGTTTACATTCTTTCTTGATAGGGAGTCGATGCACCACTATATCTGTGTTTAACCCGGGCATATCTTGATACGACCAAGCAAAGACGTCTCTGAATTCTTTGAGTAATTCGATGAGGTCTTGCTTCGTTTTTGCGGCCATGCTAGCCCCAATTTTCAACTCTTTTCCTTCTCCCAAGTTCACCATTTCTATTGTCTCTTCGTGGGGGCAGGATTTGTTCTTCGCCTTGCTCTACCATTCTTAACAAATCAGGAGACACGTTACGGTCTTGGTCATCTTCGAAATCCTGAGAATCCTCCATGTCCGTATCTTGTTCAAAAGGGGATCCTAAGTTAATAGCAGTGTCGCTCACGTCATTGATATCTGGGGACCTGTTAAGAAGGCAAAGAAAGGCGCAGAAGTAACAATCTAAGAATGGATATTTGTGTGAATGACTATGAATGGAGAATAAAAGAAAATTTGCTCGAAATATGCATTTTATTGAAATAAAGACGCTTGGGCATATGCCTATTCAACAAAGAGCCTCTCATTGCTCCTAGGCTTAGAGCAACAAGCGTGTTTCGAACATTACTCTGAATTACTCCTAAAAGCTACAGGGATTTCTTCTATTGTCCAATTGTTCAAAACACTTCCAGGAGCATAAGGACGAATCCCAGATAAAGTTCTTTCCTCGGCCCTTTCCTCAGATACGACGTTGATGCTTAAGTTCCCCAACATTTCTTCCATTTTTTCCCTTGCTGCCATGCCTCGGTCAGGGTACAAGATTCCCCCCGAGACAAATGTTTCCGACAGATGAGGGAAAGTCATAGGCTCCTATTTGATCTCCTCCTCACTTAGGCGTGCCCTTCTTCTCTCTCTTCTTTTCTCTTCTTCTCTCTTCTTTTGTTTCGCATCTGGCTTGAACCCTAAGCCAAAGCGGTCTCGTTTTTCTCTTTGCATCGGCACCTCAGTCTTTCCTTGTAGGTTTCTCTCGAGTCCACTCCCGGGCAACGCTCCCTTCCCAATTGTCATTTGGAGGCCCATCATCGTAGACTTGGATATTTTAGGCGTAGGGATCTTGCTACCCTCGGCAACGAAGGTTGCGTCGATAAATTCCAGTGATCGAAAAGAACACTCTATCGCCTTTTCATCTACCTCAATGTATGGAGCGTCACTAGTAACGGACGCTATGATATCTTCTTCAGCGTTGATCGTGACCAATCTTCCTTCCGTTACTAATTTCAATTTCTGGTGCAGTGACGACGGTACCGCTCCCGCCGAATGGATCCAAGGTCTCCCCAGCAGGCAATTGTAGGAAGGTTTGATATCCATCACCAAGAAGTCTACCTCATACATATTTGGGCCGATTTGAAGAGTTATGTCGATTCTTCCCATAACCTTTCTCTCCGTTCCATCCAATGCTCTCACAATATTATGGCATACCTTCATGTGGGAGCTATCCACAGGTAACCTACTCAATGTGGATAGAGGTAATACATTTAGGGCTGATCCGTTATCGACTAGCACCCCTGGCAGCATGTACCCTTTGCAGCGCGTGGTTATGTGTAGGGCTTTCGTAGATCCCATACCCCCTGAAGGTATCTCATCATCATTGAAGAAAATGAAGTTGTTTGCACTCATATTACCGATGAGACGATCCAACTTATTAACGGATATATCCCCTGCGACATACATTTCATTTAAGGCCTTCATCAACGCACTTCGATGAGTTTCGGAGCTCATGAGCAAGGCTAGTACCGATATGCGAGCTGACTGTTTGTGTAGCTGCTCCACAACACTGTACTCGCTGTGCTTAAGGAATTTTAAAAACTCCTTGGCGTCGCTCTCTGTCACGGGCACGTTGACGAATGCTTCAGACTCGATGGTTCCCTCTTCTCTTCGTTCGATCGCCACTGCTTTCCCTTTGGTTGCTTCCGCACTCGTGTTTGGGGTGTAACATCTCCCACTACGTGTGAAGAAGCCTCCATCTCGATCTTCTTCTGTAGCATTGACTGGATTCATTCTTCCTGGGATTACTACCCCACAATCGTAGCTCCAGGGGACCTTTTTATTGTCTTTATAAGGGGTAGTCGTGGGTTTTTGAATTATGACCTTCGGCGTGATCGATATTCCTATCTCCCCCGTGCTTGGTCTTGATATAACTACTGCAGGGTAGTTGCCCCCATAGATTCTCCTGGACGTCCCTTCTTTCGACATGTCGGCCTCTCTTTTTGGCGTGATTTCGACCGCTCTAGGTCGTGATATAATCACTGCAGGATGATTGCCCCCGTAGATCCTCCTAGCTGATCCTTCTTCTGACGCGTGAACTTCCCCTTCTTCTAGATCTCCGATCTCGTCGTAGAATTCTGTCTCCTTGTTATCCATGAGACCTTGAATGAGAGTCCTGAACACGGGGCATTCTTGAATATTATGGCCCGTTTTGGTGTGAAACTCGCAATAGTTCTCCGCTCTTTCAATCTCTCTTCCCGGCTGTTGGGTGATTAAGCCTCGGCTTATCATTTGCCTCCAAACCCAACTCAGCGGGGTTTTTATTTCATCGACGTTCGTTTTTACTTTCTTCCCTACCTTCTCCCCCAACATGTTCACCCCGTTATTAGCGTGGTTAGGTAATGGGTGCTCTGTGTCGTTGACTTTCACCACACCCATTTGAATGAGTTTTTCAACCAGCTTTTTGAAGGTGAGATAGTTTTCTATTAAATGTCCGACAACCCCAGCGTGGTATTCACATTGTGCATTCGCATCGTACCATTTAGGGTATGGGGGTTGTATGGGCTGTAGGTAATGGGGGGCAACAACATGCGTGTCATATAGTTTTTGGTACAGCTGCCCGTACGTCATGTAGATCGGAGTGAATTGGAGTTTCTCTACATTCGGCTTTGCACTAGGCTCCTGTCTATGCAATCTTGAACGATCGGAGATTACAGTATTAGGTTGATTCGGGGTGACTGATTTGTCACGGGCATTCACGTTATTTATGTCACCCTCTCTTTTCTTTAAAGTCGTCTTCCTGGGACCTTCCCCTGCTTCTATCTTACCGCATCTGACCGCGTATTCTATCCTTTCCCCACACCTCACAATTTCTGAAAAATCAGTCATAGAACTTCCCAACATGTGATTAATGAAAGGGGCTTTCAGGGTATGGATGAAGAGTGTGGCTGCTTCTTCTTCTAAAAGAGGCGGTTGGACCTGTGTGGCTACCTCTCTCTCCACCGCTATGCATCATTGCTGAAGTTTTCGCATGGTCTTTTCTCCATAGTTTGGAGAGTGACTCTGTCGAGAGCTATGTATGCGCATATGTGGCGTAATGTTTCATGAAGGCTGAACTAAGTCCTCCATGTTTTGATTTGGGTACTCATTGAGTTGATCGTACCATTTGACCGCATGAGACCAACCCGGCTATCATGAAAGCAGTGTATTAATAATTTCTCATTATCAGCATATCCCGCCATTCGTCGACCGAACATCTTCAGGTGTGTTCCCGGGCAGCTGGTCCCGTTGTACTTTTCAAAATCCGGAGTTTTAAACTTTGGTGGAAGCACTAAGTTTGGGACCAGACTTAGCTCTTTGATATCGACCCCGTAATGAGTTTTAGACTTCTCAATTGCTTTGACTCTCTCCTATAACCACTTGTAGCAATCTTCCATTTGCGTTGAGGGTTCAGCCTTTATTCCTTCCTTATCCATTTCGTCAAAATCTGGTTCCATAAGGTTAGTAAGGCCGTCTCCTGGATTGGATCCTGAGCCCATTTGGAAGTTCATGGGAGATCCAATATTGGCCTGGCCTTGTTGAGGCCTAATGGTAACAGGTGGCCTCCGGGGATGTTCCTCGTGCTGCGAAGGCACTTGCGGTAAGATAGATTCTGAAGGACCATCTTCATTCTCCCCTCAGGTGATGGCCATGGGCTTTTCTCTTTCCCAAGAACTGTTCAATAGTTGGGACATTTGAGCTATCTGAGCCCTCATGTCCCTCTGGGATTCCGCCATTTCTTGCTGGATCTTGGTTAAGTGCTCTTGCATCTGTGCTTCCATTTGGTCACTCATCTCCTTTTGGAATTGTTCTAGTTTCTGATCCATTTTTTTTATCTTAGTGCGGGTGCCGTATGGATGTTCAGCTTCCAGGTTTCCCTTTCTTCTCTTTCTTCTTCTGTATAATTCCGACTAGTCAGATTCTCTCGATGCTTGTGATGTGATGTGGTGCAATGTGATGCGAGTGTATGAAATGCAAATTTATGAAATGCAAAATTTATGAAATGCAATGTGACAGGAAGGTGTTGATTTGATTCAGTTCTATTAGATCAACTTCACTGGAAAACAAAGTTCTTTACATAGAGTGGATAATTTATGCGTACGGCTTTACCTTATCACCTAGATCCTTGACTTCTTTAAGAAACCCCGCTAGACTTTGGCCTCGATCTGACCCTGACTCATACATTAGACTCAACACATCAGCTTGAACTGCCAGAGTTTGCAACTGAGCAGCCACTTTTCGGATTTAAACTACAGCTTCACCCATCATATAATCCCTATTTCTGATTTGTTCCTGAGAATGGTGAAGTTGATTCTTCCAATGTTCATTGAGGAGCTCGACCTAATGTTCACCATTTTGTAACGCAGTTTCAAGTTCTTCTATTTTTCCTTTTAACTCATCGACCTTGCTTTGGCTGGCTCTTAATTCGCTCACCGAGTTACGATTTCGATACAGGAGCAATGATCTTTCTAATTCCGTAGTTCGGATCCGTAGCTGTTCTTTCTCACTTTGACTTTTTAACAGGCTCTTTTTCAAAACGTCTTCTCGTACTCGAGCATTTTGACACTTCCTTTCCCATTGGTCAGGTTTAGTCTTTTCTTCTCGAATCTCTTGCCGCCATTGTTCTGATGTCTTACCCAAACCAGCAGTCCTGATTGATGCACGTAGTTTCTTGTAATCTGTTTTTAAGCTCTCCAGATCTTCTTCAGCCTTGTTTTTTCCTTTCCTTAACTTTTCGGCTTCTAATTTGTAGATGTCGATGTCCAACTCTAAGTGCATCTTTTCCTCCTCTAGCCGCTCTATCTTCCTTCCTAATTCTCGACTCTTGGTCTCAAAATCCCCTTTGATGATCTCTAATTTAGATGGGACAACTCGCAGATGCTCTTCTATGGGTAAAGTATCCTCTTGGCTTGGCATTGGGACATTGTCATTGATTCTTGCATTCCTCTACTCATCATATTCGGGGGTTGTCATCGGCCCTACGGCGAGTCCCTTCATTCGTCGGGTTTGGATCTACGCAGCCGTTATTTCACGAATCTTCTTCTTATAGCCGTCATCTTTGTATGAAAACTCACTCTGGGCTAGCCCGTATGTTGCAGGTATGAACTGTCTTGATCGATACTGCCTTGCTACGAGTAGTAGAGCGTACCCCACAGCTCCCCATATCCCGAGTAAAGGAACCCAGTCAAACTCTCCATACCGGTACAAAATCTCATCAGGGATCATCCACGGAGCTTTCCATTCTATGTCTTCTACTTGTAAATTTTGGAGAATTGCTATCCATTTCTCTTCAGACAAGTCGTCCCGTCTTGGCGTAGTTGCTAATTCCCCCAAAGGAGAGTAGTTCTTGGAGAAGACTTTACACGAAACCTTTCCACCTTCCAAAAGTGGCTATGAAACCATGATAGCAGAAGTTGCGCGCACCCTACGAATCTCCCTTCACCTACTCTTCGGCTAGCGTTCAGTGATCGGAATGTTTCGGCTAAGATTACGGGGACAGGTGTGACTCCTTTATCTAGTTTGTCAAATAGATCTGAGACAGCTTCCTCCACATATCCTAAAGCCTTGGGAAAGACAACCAAACCGTAGATGCCTAAGGCAAAAACGTCGACCTTCTTTTTTGTATCAGAATGTACTAGGATTAAATCCCTTAAATGCGCCCAAGGGATACATTTACAATCCCCCTTTTGCTTGATTCGAGCCGTAATCCACTGCTCACTCATCCCTGTGATGTTCATTAGTTTTCTCGTGAATGTTGGTACATTAACAGCTCTTGAATAAGCCTTGCCCGTTTGAGCACTTGGGCACCGAAGTAAGGCCGTATATTCCTCAATAGTGGGTACCATGTCTACTTTTCCGAAAGTAAAGCAACTATAAGCGGGATTCCAGAATTGAGTAATAGCCCGGAATAGTCGCTCATCCACCTTGACGTCAAGCAAATAGGGTAGATCGCCATAACTACCGTAGCATAGCTGTTTCATGTCATTATCCCATGAATCCCATATCTCCTTCAGTTCTTGCAGGCTATTCTGAGTCACGCTGATACGGGCGAAATCCCACAATTCTGATTCATATCTCACACTCAGGCTATCTCCTTTCTCACGTTGTATCCCTTCAGACCATGTTCGAACGGCCGCGTTATCCTCCACTCTATCAAGAAATCCCTTTTCCATGTTAAGTTCTTCTACCTAGTAACCGAATACAAATCAACACCTTTTTATGATGAAATGCCATGTGATTATAACAAAATACCATGAGTTAATACTATGTACAAAAACTTCAAGACAAGCAAGAAATAATCAGACACTTATTCAGGTAACCGCCAAGGTCTGGCGTGGTCCTAACTGGGAGTGGTTCTTTAAGGCTCATTACATGGGGTTCGGTTCTAAGGAAAGGTACCTGAACCAGCAGATTCCTCGATCCTCACCCATTATAGGCTCATACAGAACGAGTTCGGTTCAGGGGAATACATTTCCCTATTGCTGCACGGAGATAAAAATCTCACGAAGACATAGGTACGGATGTATCCCGAAAGCGATCCGCTACCTTGCACGGAGGTGAAAACCTCACGAAAGAGTAGCTTCTCACTCCCACTTAAGGGTGCGACCACAACGGTCATGCAATACAATGCGCACGAGAAAGTAGGAATCACATGCAATGACACAAACAAAGGCAACAAAAGTGTAGTAATTTTCAAATCAAATTTTCAAATTTTCAGTAAAGGACATAACATAATCAATTTACGGCCTGACTCTCTAGGGTTTCCCCAGTGGAGTCGCCAAGTTGTCGATACCATTTTTGAAAACGGGGATCGGACTTGGGTTTTGAAATTAAAAAACGGGAGTCGCCACCGATCTTTTATTAAGTGTGATCAGATCACCTTTTGTTTTAATAAAACGATTTGGTTTATCAAAACAATGTTTTTAGTCTACGACGTTTTGAGAAATGGAGTTCGGGAGTCGGTTACATACGAGGAAGGGTTAGCACCTTCGTCACGCCCAAATTTGGTACCGATTTGATCAATTAATGTCCTCATATCGAAAATTGGAGATTTGTAAGAAATTTAAAATTTCCGATCCTTTTTTAAGAATATTTGTGTTTTTTTGAATTAAACCAAGATTTTCTCATTTCGAAGGAATGAAATACCACATCCAATACTTTAGGACATGATAGTTTAAATCTTCGATCCTAAGATCATCTCATGATTTTATAGAAATGCAGGTCAAGATTCTCTCGTTCCAAAGGAATCGAAGTATCACATCCAATACTTTAGGACATGGTAATCCAAATCCTCGACCCCGAGGTCATCCCATATTTTCTTTGAAAAATCAAGATTTTCTCGTTCCCAAAGACTAAAACATCACATTCAATACTTTAGGACACGATAATTCAAATCTTTGAATCTAAGATCACCTCGAACTATTGATTTCCGTAAAATGACGCCGACGAAAATAATCGTAAAAATGTCGAAACAAAAATGAAATAAACACGGAAAATAAAACGAAAAGTTCTTTAAAAAAAACAAAACAATGTCAAAAATGATAGAATTAATACAACGATGATAACAAACATCATAATGTGAATACTAATAATCATAATAATAATAATAATAATAATAATAATAATAATAATAAAGTCATAACAAAATATTTACAACGTAATAATATAAATGTAGTCATAATAATAATAATAATACGTAAAAATAATGCAACTACAAATGCTAATAATAATAACGATCTTAATATTCAATATATACGAGATAATAATATAGTAATAATGATAACATAATGAATATAGTAGTACTGATAATAATGATGATACGCAATATATACAATACAATAATAAAAATAATAATAAAAATAATACTAATAATAACAATGATATGGTAATAATGAATATAATAATAAGGTGACAGTAACAATAATATCAAAATATGTACAATAAACAATAATATAAACATAATAATAATAATAATGATAATAATAATAATAATAATAATAATAATAATAATAGTAGTAGTAGTAATAATAATAATAATAATAATAATATAGTGATAAAGAAGGTGATACAAAATATATACAACATAATGACAGTAATAATAATATTAATAGTAATAAGTATAATAATAATAGTAATAGTAGTAATAATAATATAAAAATATGCAATATATACAAAGATAATAGTAAATATAATAATATTAATAATAATGATAATTATAATAGTAGTAGTAATAGTTATAGCAAAAATAATAACAGTAATAATAATGCAAAATATGTACAAGATAAAATATAGTAATAATAATAACTGCAAAATACTAAAGAGGACCAAATTGAATTTAAAATGAAATTTTGGGGCCAATTCGAAGCAAAATAAAAGGGAAAGGGTCCATTTGAAATATGTGTGAAAAGAGGGGGACTTATTGCGAAAATTTCCCGTTTAAGGGAAAATTGCACAAATGACAAGTGAATGCGCGTGGCCCCCATGCTTTTAAAGCTAAAAAGGTTTCATTTATTGTAAAAGCCTTCTTTTATTTTTATTTTTTTCTCAAAAAAAAAGGAAGAAGCAGAGAACTCTCCCCCTCCCCCAAATTTCTCTGCTAAGGTAAGCCCCTTTTTTGCAGCAGATTCTCCGTATGCGCACCGTCAACGGCGGCCGGAGAAACCACGGTAAGGCCTCTCGATTTCTACTTTTCCTTTCTTTTCGTATTAAAGTTTATGTTAAGTTTTAAAAAGAAGCAGTAAGTAAAGAAAAATAAAAAGGTAAAAGAAACAATGGCAAACAACAGGGAACGGAAAGGAGTAGATTGAAAATCAACCTTCTAAAATTTCTTTCTTCTTTTATTGTTGAGAGTTCCTAAAACAAAAGCCCCTATTATAGTCTTTTCTATTGGCTTTTATAGCCAAATGAGCAATAGAAAAAAAAAATACAAAACTCCTCTGCTGTTATGGTTTCCTTGCTGTCCTTGTTTGTCTTTTCTCGCAGGTATAGAGGCTAGTGGTGGCCGACAAACGAGCGTGATGCTGGTGGCGTGGAGTTGCGGCGCACATGAGGGATGGGCGAGGCTTGCGGCGCATGAAAGTTTTAGGGTTTCAAAAACCCTAAAATTTTCCTAAGGCAGATTACTGCTTTGGGCCTCTCGAGCTTGGGTCAAGTATTGGGCCCGGGTTTGGATCTTAGTAGAGGGCCCGGACAAATTGGGCCTTCTACACACATTATGATAAATTTATACACATTATGATAACCCACCAAACTAAATCGATAGTAGTATATATGCTTGATAACTCATTATGATAAATTTATACACATTTTGGTGGCTTGCAAAGAGCCACACACGCATTCCTCTGGATGGAAGATGATGGTTTACCTAGCCATAACCGGAATACTACTTGGTCTTTAATGTGCCATGTGAAGTGATATTTGGGTAGCTAAGTGTAATACCCCAAAAAAAAAAAAAAAAAAAATTTACAGTAAGATATTATCTTTGATATAATAAGGAAATAAAGCGAAAAAAAAAGAAAAATTTAGATTATGTCAATATTCGGAAGTATATTATGATATATTACATTATTAATTCAAGAAAGGACTAAATTGTAAAGTGAGAAAAGTATTGTTGCCCAAGTGTAAATACTCAAAATTTGAGGGGTTAAAGTGTAAGTATGAAAAAGTTAAAGGACCAATAGTGCAAATATTTTAGGGGTGGAATAATCTAGAAACTAAAGGAAATGGATGAATTAGGACCAAATTGAATAGGTAAAGAATTATGAGGACTAAATCATAATTTTACCAAATTATGTGATGATTCAAGGATGGAATTTTAAAAGATCACAAAGGGCAAAATAGTCAATTAGAAGAGAGAGAAATCTAGAAAGTAATGATGATAGTGATGATATTTTATAATTATTTAATTAGATAAATATTATTTTATTTTGATAAGATATTTTATTATTTATCATTATTTTATTATTATTTATGTAGTATATAAGGAAGGAAAGATGATGAATTATCATCATCTCTTTCCCATGCAAACCAACGTGAGAAGAAGAGAAAGAAAAGAAAGTTTTGCTTTCTTTACAAATTAGTCCTTTCACCAAAAATCCATCATTTTCACTTAGAATTCAAAAGAATTTCCATAGCCATCAAGAGAGAAAGATGACAAGGAGACTATAGGGAGCAAGAATATCAAGTTTGATTCAAGAAATAGAAGCTGGAGGAGAGAGAAAATCAAGTTAAAGATTGAAATCTATAAAACAAGGTAAGAACATCATGTTTTCAATATATTTTTAAGTTTGATATTGTGGAAAAAGCATGGAAATGATGTTAATGTAGAGTTTTCTTATATAAAGTTTTATGTTCTTGATATGTTAGTGAAGGAAAATAAGAGAAAGTAATGGGAAATGTTGTAGAGAAGGAAATAAAGGTGTTATAAACTTGATAATTAACATTTTGCATTAAAACAGTTTTGGACAGCAGCAGTAGTCTAACTTTGAAAAATCACCAAAAATTGTAGAAATTGAATTAGAAGTTGAGTGAGATATAGAATTAAATCTTATTGAGTCTATTTTCATATGAAAGAAACATGGAAAGCAAAGGAATTCTGTATTCTGAGATATTTAGATTTTGGTAAGACTGGTTCAGAGTGATTTCGAGATCCCCTGTTCTGACTTGGAAAAATCATCAAATATTGTACAAAAATAATTTGGGAACATAATTTATATGGTTAGATTCCTTAATGAGTCTAGTTTTAGAAGAAATAAACTATAACATCATATGAATTCTATATAAAAAGATAATTAATTTTTAGTGAAGAAGGGTCGGAACTGCCAGACAGTAGAACAGGGGTGACTTTAAAGAATAAACTGTACTAATTGGCTAAATCAAAAATTCTGAAAATTTTATGGCAAGAAGATATGCGAGTCTAGTTTCAGGAAAAATTAACGGTTCTTCATTTGGAGTTTTGTAGCTCTGGAAATAAATAATTTAGTGACTATAACTCAAATGGACAGTTTTGAATATACTTATGAGTAATTAATGAAATTATTGATAATGTTACTTATAGCATGTTATATACATTAAGGATGTGGAATGGAGAGGAGGAGGAGGAAAATATATATGAGTATTTAGCTAGCATATTCTAGGCTCAGGGACTAAATTGAATAAAAGTAAAACTTTATGGGCAATTTTGTAAAAATGTCAAAAATGACCAAATTGCATGAAATGGATTATTTTATTATTTAAATTATAAAATTGAATGAAATTATTAATTTAGATCAAGATAGGGTGAAAATATGTTTTAGGGATTAAATTGAAAAGTGTTGAAATTATGGAAAATTCTCGATATTTCATATAATTCATGGGTGTTTGTCGATATATATGAGAATAATTAGGCTTGGAACAAGGATTAAATTACAAGAATTTTATTTTTCTCGAATCTAAGGATGAAATCATCATTAATTAAAAATTTAGGGGCAAAATGGTAATTTTGCCTAGAGCATTAATTGAATGTATCGAATATGAAATGAATGAAAATGATGATCAAATTTATCCGGATAACTCAAATACGAGATTTGAACATGGAAAAGAGAAGACATCAAATTAGTGAAACTATAAACATGGGCAAGCAACGAAGTAAGTTCATGTAACTTGGATTATATTCTTAAATGTTTGAAATGTATGTTATTGATGTGAATATAATTTGAACGTTCATTGTATGAAAATTGATGAAACATTGATATATTTGATAAAAAGGGAAGAAATCCGGTTGAATGAAAGGAAAATTCGATGGATCATTGAAAAGGAATTGACGGTAAAAAGGATCTAGCCGGACGGGTGATCCTATCCCGATATAGCCCTCCCGAAGAATATGTGTGAAAAGGATCTAGCCGGACGGGTGATCCCGATATAGCCCTCCAAGAAGAATATGTGTGGAAAATGGATTTAGCCGGACGGGTAATCCGAATTGGAAGTGCAATTTGCTGGGTAGTGGTAATTGGATCCAAGCTCATTAGAGTAATTGTCGTTGCAGGATTTAGCTCGGACCGTAATCCCGACAATACTCTATGAGTTTATATTACTGAGGATTTAGCTGGACCGGTAATCCCATTGTAAGGATGAGGTTCGCGGGAGTGTGCTCTCTTACAGGATTTAGCTCTGGGTGGTAATCCCATTGTAAGGATGAGGTTCGTGAGTGTGCTCTCGAAATGGAAATGTGCGCACATGAACATGAATTGACGGACTGGATTTGTACACTATAAGTGTACTACTAGAAAATCCATCAAATTTCGAGAAATTCAACGGGATAAATATAGAAAATGACAAGTACTTGAAATCATGAAATTAAACTTGAAAGACATAGAAATGATAATTATTTGATACATTGAAATATGGCATGGAAAATACATGTATGTGAAATTTGCTCGATAATTATGCATATTCAAGATTATGAACTCTCTTGGAATAAATATACACTAAACTCATGAAAATGATGGTACATGAAATATTGTCATAATAAATTGAACAATTTATATTTATGAAGAAACAATAAGAGAATGATATGTATCATGACATGTAAATATAATACTATCTTTGATACGTTGATACAGAAAATTATGTGTATTAGGACAAGTAATAAATTGAAGCGAGACATGTCGAGAAAATAAGTTTGTTAATATTAAAGCACGTTAACCAATGTAGGAAAGTTTTAGGATTTTGCGAAAAATTCCCTATGATCCCGATTTAATTAGGTTGGCTCTAATGTATGTTTTGGGCTCGAGGGCCCAATAGAGGGACGTTATGATTATTTTGAGAATATGAACAATAAATGACTCTAATTATTCGAAAATGTTCATAAAACTCGTAATACCTCCTACTCTATTCCAATAATGAGATACGGGTAGGGGTGTTACATTAGTGGTATCGAGCTAAGGTTTAGTCGGTTCTCGGACTAAATGTAGTATATGTGAAAGTCTAGAAATACATGTCATTATATAATTTATGATAGTGTGATATTTTCCAACTCGATAAGATTTGTTTTACTTATAAAATGAGATGCTTTCCAATCGAGCTAATTCCAATAATGTCAAAACGATGCTCAAGTATATGAGTAAAAAGTTGATTATGATAAATCGAATTCATAAAGGTATGAATAAATGTTTTCTAATACATGTCGATGATGAACGTTATGTTATAGGTGTTATTAAAAAAAAAAAAAAAAAATTAAAAAAATTAAATTGCTATAACAAATATTGTCTTGATGGTTAAATTACAAAATATACAAAAGTAATATGTGAAGTACATGATAAAGACCATTAGTGAATTACGGATGAACAATGAATTTTTAAAATATTTTACATGTATTAAAGATAATGAAAATATAAGTATATGGATTATTGGAACAAGGGTTATATTGTAAAGAATGTAAACGCATTATGAAAAAAAAAATGTAAAAGTAATATGTGTGTATGATATAATTTGCCCAAGTAGGCGAGATTAGAATTACTAAGACATTAGTGATACGTCATTAATGGACCTTAACACACTTAATGATTAAGGGCACGCTAGTGCTTTTCAAATATTAGCATTTTTTTGCTTTTCTGTTTAATAGTGCATAATAATGTACCCCTATATCGATTCAGTATATTCTAAGTGTCCTGTTTACTCTACTAGGCCTCTGCTAAAAAGGAAAACAATTTTCGTTATAAGGTGAAGAATTATCTATGATTCATGTTTGAAATATTGAATTAAAAATAAATTGTGAAATGAAAGAATAGAAAATAGATACAAGTGATAAGCTAAGTAAATATATGCAAAAAGGAACTATAGAATTAAAGAAATAATAAGTTCATGATCAAAAGAAAATAAGGAAATTTCGAGAGGACGAAATTTATTTTTAGGGGAGAGAAATGTAATACCCCAAAAAAAAAAAAAAAAAATTTTTACAGTAAGATATTATCTTTGATATAATAAGGAAATAAAGCGAAAAAAAAGAAAAATTTAGATTATGTCAATATTCGAAGTATATTATGATATATTACATTATTAATTCAAGAAAGGACTAAATTGTAAAGTGAGAAAAGTATTGTTGCCCAAGTGTAAATACTCAAAATTTGAGGGGTTAAAGTGTAAGTATGAAAAGTTAAAGGACCAATAGTGCAAATATTTTAGGGGTGGAATAATCTAGAAACTAAAGGAAATGGATGAATTAGGACCAAATTGAATAGGTAAAGAATTATGAGGACTAAATCATAATTTTACCAAATTATGTGATGATTCAAGGATGGAATTTTAAAAGATCACAAAGGGCAAAATAGTCAATTAGAAGAGAGAGAAATCTAGAAAGTAATGATGATAGTGATGATATTTTATAATTATTTAATTAGATAAATATTATTTTATTTTGATAAGATATTTTATTATTTATCATTATTTTATTATTATTTATGTAGTATATAAGGAAGGAAAGATGATGAATTATCATCATCTCTTTCCCATGCAAACCAACGTGAGAAGAAGAGAAAGAAAAGAAAGTTTTGCTTTCTTTACAAATTAGTCCTTTCACCAAAAATCCATCATTTTCACTTAGAATTCAAAAGAATTTCCATAGCCATCAAGAGAGAAAGATGACAAGGAGACTATAGGAGCAAGAATATCAAGTTTGATTCAAGAAATAGAAGCTGGAGGAGAGAGAAAATCAAGTTAAAGATTGAAATCTATAAAACAAGGTAAGAACATCATGTTTTCAATATATTTTTAAGTTTGATATTGTGGAAAAAGCATGGAAATGATGTTAATGTAGAGTTTTCTTATATAAAGTTTTATGTTCTTGATATGTTAGTGAAGGAAAATAAGAGAAAGTAATGGGAAATGTTGTAGAGAAGGAAATAAAGGTGTTATAAACTTGATAATTAACATTTTGCATTAAAACAGTTTTGGACAGCAGCAGTAGTCTAACTTTGAAAAATCACCAAAAATTGTAGAAATTGAATTAGAAGTTGAGTGAGATATAGAATTAAATCTTATTGAGTCTATTTTCATATGAAAGAAACATGGAAAGCAAAGGAATTCTGTATTCTGAGATATTTAGATTTTGGTAAGACTGGTTCAGAGTGATTTCGAGATCCCCTGTTCTGACTTGGAAAAATCATCAAATATTGTACAAAAATAATTTGGGAACATAATTTATATGGTTAGATTCCTTAATGAGTCTAGTTTTAGAAGAAATAAACTATAACATCATATGAATTCTATATAAAAAGATAATTAATTTTTAGTGAAGAAGGGTCGGAACTGCCAGACAGTAGAACAGGGGTGACTTTAAAGAATAAACTGTACTAATTGGCTAAATCAAAAATTCTGAAAATTTTATGGCAAGAAGATATGCGAGTCTAGTTTCAGGAAAAATTAACGGTTCTTCATTTGGAGTTTTGTAGCTCTGGAAATAAATAATTTAGTGACTATAACTCAAATGGACAGTTTTGAATATACTTATGAGTAATTAATGAAATTATTGATAATGTTACTTATAGCATGTTATATACATTAAGGATGTGGAATGGAGAGGAGGAGGAGGAAAATATATATGAGTATTTAGCTAGCATATTCTAGGCTCGGGGACTAAATTGAATAAAAGTAAAACTTTATGGGCAATTTTGTAAAAATGTCAAAAATGACCAAATTGCATGAAATGGATTATTTTATTATTTAAATTATAAAATTGAATGAAATTATTAATTTAGATCAAGATAGGGTGAAAATATGTTTTAGGGATTAAATTGAAAAGTGTTGAAATTATGGAAAATTCGATATTTCATATAATTCATGGTTGTGTTGTCGATATATATGAGAATAATTAGGCTTGGAACAAGGATTAAATTACAAGAATTTTATTTTTCCGAATCTAAGGATGAAATCATCATTAATTAAAAATTTAGGGCAAAATGGTAATTTTGCCTAGAGCATTAATTGAATGTATCGAATATGAAATGAATGAAAATGATGATCAAATTTATCCGGATAACTCAAATACGAGATTTGAACATGGAAAAGAGAAGACATCAAATTAGTGAAACTATAAACATGGGCAAGCAACGAAGTAAGTTCATGTAACTTGGATTATATTCTTAAATGTTTGAAATGTATGTTATTGATGTGAATATAATTTGAACGTTCATTGTATGAAAATTGATGAAACATTGATATATTTGATAAAAGGGAAGAAATCCCGGTTGAATGAAAGGAAAATTCGATGGATCATTTGAAAAGGAATTGACGGTAAAAAGGATCTAGCCGGACGGGTGATCCTATCCCGATATAGCCCTCCCAAGAATATGTGTGAAAAGGATCTAGCCGGACGGGTGATCCCGATATAGCCCTCCAGAAGAATATGTGTGGAAAATGGATTTAGCCCGGACGGGTAATCCGAATTGGGGTCCAATTTAGCTCGGGTGGTAATTCGGATCAAGCTCATTAGAGTAATTGTCGTTGCGAGGGATTTAGCTCGGGTGGTAATCCCGACAATACTCTATGAGTTTATATTACAGGATTTAGCTCGGACTGTAATCCCATTGTAAGGATGAGGTTCGCGTGGAGTGCTCTCTTACAGGATTTAGCTGGGATAGTAATCCCATTGTAAGGATGAGGTTCGCGAGTGTGCTCTCTGAAATGGAAATGTGCGCACATGAACATGAATTGACGGACTGGATTTGTACACTATAAGTGTACTACTAGAAAATCCATCGAAATTTCCGAGAAATTCAACGGGATAAATATAGAAAATGACAAGTACTTGAAATCATGAAATTAAACTTGAAAGACATAGAAATGATAATTATTTGATACATTGAAATATGGCATGGAAAATACATGTATGTGAAATTTGCTCGATAATTATGCATATTCAAGATTATGAATCTCTTTGGAATAAATATACACTAAACTCATGAAAATGATGGTACATGAAATATTGTCATAATAAATTGAACAATTTATATTTATGAAGAAACAATAAGAGAATGATATGTATCATGACATGTAAATATAATACTATCTTTGATACGTTGATACAGGAAAATTATGTGTATTAGGACAAGTAATAAATTGAAGCGAGACATGTCGAGAAAATAAGTTTGTTAATATTAAAGTACGTTAACCAATGTAGGAAAGTTTTAGGATTTTGCGAAAAATTCCTATGATCCCGATTTAATTCGGTTGGCTCTAATGTATGTTTTGGGCTTCGAGGCCCAATAGAGGGACGTTATGATTATTTTCAGAATATGAACAATAAATGACTCAGAATTATTCGAAAATGTTCAGTAAACTCTGGTAATACCTCCTACTCTATTCCAATAACAGATACGGGTAGGGGGTGTTACACTAAGAGCTAATACGATTTTTAAGGTTTTTTTTAAATTATTGTCAGTGCTTTTTAAATAGATAAACGAGATTAAATCTCTGATCACATTGTAATAACCAATTTTTGCCCGAGCCCATTTACAACCCAAATTAAACCCAACTAAGCCCAACTACAATAACCAAATCTAATTAGCTCAGAAGCCCAAAACCAAAATGAAAAAAAAAACAAAAAGAAAAACCCTAGCCGCCGCACCTAGGGTATCTTCCAATCACCACCATGAACTCTCCACGCATGAAGAAGAAAGTTTAGTTCATGTACTGAAAAGTTATAAGGAGGCGATTGGTTGGAGCATTGCAGATTTAAAAGGAATAAGCCCTTTGACGTGCACACACAGGATCTACTTGGAGGAAGACACGAAACCGAGGCGAGAAGCGCAAAGACGGCTAAATCCGAATATGATGGAGGTAGTAAAAAAGGAAATAATCAAGCTTTTAGATGCTGACGTGATCTACCCCATTTCGGATAGCAGATGGGTAAGTCTGGTGCAAGTCGTGCCCAAGAAAACGGGCGTGACAGTAATGAAAAATGCCGAAGGTGACTTGGTGCCAACCCGAGTGCAAAATGGGTGGCGTGTCTGTATAGATTACAGGAAGTTGAACTCTTACACTAAAAAAGATCATTTTCCCCTTCCCTTTATTGATCAAATGCTTGAAAGGTTAGCTGGAAAAACTCACTTTTGCTGTCTTGATGGATATTCAGGTTTTTTTCAAATACCGGTCGCACTAGAGGACCAAGAGAAAACCACTTTTACGTGCCCATTTGGTACATTTGCGTATAGGAGGATGCCGTTTGGTCTTTGCAATGCGCCGGCTACTTTCCAGAGATGCATGATGAGTATATTTTCTGAATATGTGGAAAAGATTATCGAAGTTTTTATGGATGACTTTACTGTTTATGGGAACTATTTTGATGAATGCCTTAAAAACTTAACGATAATTTTGAGCAGGTGTATAGAGTTCAATCTTGTCTTAAATTATGAAAAGTGTCATTTTATGGTAGACAAGGGTTTAATTCTAGGCCACATAGTTTCTTCTAAGGGAATTGAGGTCGATAAGGCCAAAATTGACATTATAAATTCTTTACCTTATCCCTCTACTGTAAGGGAAATTCGTTTTTTTCTTGGCCATGCAGGGTTCTACAGGCGCTTTATAAAAAACTTTTCGAAAATAGCAGAACCACTTTGTGAGTTGTTACAAAAAGATAAGCAATTCGAGTTTGGCCAAAAGTGTAAAGAGGCTTTTGATACACTCAAGCAGAAGTTGGTCTCCGCTCCTATAGTGCAGCCGCCGAATTGGAAGTACCCATTTGAAATTATGTGCGATGCAAGCGAACGTAGTGTAGGAGCGGTGTTAGGGCAAAGGATAGATAAGGAACCCCATGTCATTTGCTATGCTTCGGAAACCCTGGATGCGGCACAGAGCAACTACACCATTACCGAAACAGAACTTTTAGCCGTAGTATTTGCTTTAGATAAATTTCGACCTTATTTATTGGGATCTAAAGTAATTATTTTTTCTCATCATGCAGCACTCAGGTACTTGATTGCAAAAAAGGATACAAAACCAAGGCTCATTAGGTGGATTTTGTTGCTCCAAGAGTTTGACGTCGAAATTTGAGACAAAAGGGGATGCGAGAATTTAGTGGCTGACCACTTAAGCAGAATAAAAGTGCCTTTTGACGACGTCCCTATTAAGGAAGAATTCCCTGACGAAAGCCTATTCTTGACCGAAGCACGTCTCCCATGGTACGCAGATATGGTAAATTTTCTAGCCATAGGCTCGTTACCCGCTGAGTTAACACGTTCCATGAAGGATAAGCTTAGACGAGAAGCTCGATATTACATATGGGAGGACCCATACTTGTGGAAACACTGTTCGGACTAGATGATTCGACGATATGTCCCAGAAACTGAGGTAACTTCTATCCTTAATTTTTGTCATGCTGAAGCTTGCGGAGGACACTTTGGCCCTAAGAGAACTGCTCATAAGGTGTTAGAATGTGGGCTATATTGGCCCACAATTTTTTGAGATGCGTATAACTTCTGTAAGTCTTGCGATAGATGCCAACGTACAGGTAACATCACTAAACAAAATCAGATTCCCTTATCCCCGATTCATGTATGCGAAATCTTTGATGTTTGGGGTATCGATTTCATGGGCCCATTTATTTCTTCATTTAGCAATGTATATATAATTCTCGCAGTAGACTATGTTTTTAAATGGATAGAAGCAAAACCTACTCGTAGTGATAATGCCAAGACCGTTGTGGAATTTCTAAAACGAACTATTTTTTACAGGTTTGGCACACCTCGAGCCCTAATTAGTGATCGTGGCACCCACTTTTGCAATAAAATCATGGAGGCACTGTTGTCGAAATATGGAGTCCATCACCGTATAGCTACGGCATACCACCCCCAAACAAATGGACAAGCCGAAGTCTCAAATAGGGAGATAAAAACTATTTTGGATAAGACAGTTTGGCCCAACCGAAAAGATTGGAGTCTTCGGCTTAATGACGCACTGTGGGCTTATCGAACGGCGTATAAAGGACCAATTGGAATGACCCCATACAGGCTTGTTTTTGGCAAAGCTTGCCATCTTCCAGTAGAGTTAGAGCATAAAGCCTATTTGGCGTTTCAACAATGTAATATGGAGCTAGACCCTGCAGGAGAGGCGAGGAAGTTAGATATCCAAGAGTTGGAAGAAATCCGTAACGATGCTTATGAGAATGCTTGTATTTTTAAAGACAAGACCAAGTTGTTTCATGATAAGAAAATAGCTCAAAAGCATTTCTCAGTTGGAAAACGGGTTTTACTTTATAACTCTGTGTTGAAATTATTTCCAGGTAAGATTTGATCACGATGGCAAGGGCCTTTCGTTGTTACTGAAGTGTTCTCTCATGGTGCAGTTGAAGTAGAAAGTGAAGAATCAGGGAAACGGTTCGTAGTCAATGGCCAGCGGTTGAAGCCGTTTTACGAGAATTTTCTAGCTCACTCGATTTAAAAAATTTATTTGGAACCTCTGTAGAACCGTTTGAGTTGTCAAGCTAATGACGTAAAACACGCGCTTGTTGGAAGGCAACCCAATATTTATTTTTCTTTTATTTATTTTCATTTTTGTTTCTATTTCCTATTTATTGCTTTCTTTTATTTTATTTTTATGTTTTTTATTATTATTTAAATATTCATAAAATTCTCTTCTTTATTCAGGTCAAACGGAGCAAAGATTCAGCAAAAAAGGGGGAACAAAACAGAGCCAAACAGCCCTATCTAAGGTACCAAACAATCTCTATTCTAGGTTTTATTCCTGTCCAGAATTCTATATCCCTGCAGCCAAACAGGCTTATTCCAGCTTAGAACCCCCTAACCCTGCAGCCAAACACCCCTGATCAGCTAATTAAAACCCCCCAAAACCTAAACACTTTTCCCACTTTCTTCCTCCCATTTTCTTGCCGCCGCAAGCACACCTTCCTCCCTTCCAACCACCGTTTGCCGTCCACATGAAGCCGTGCTGCCGCCGAACCCGGGTTCACCATCAACTCACGTCGCTATCGCCTATGCGCACCCCAAGCCGTCGATCTCACCGACACTCCTTCTTCATCCTCATCCTCATCGCCGATCGACACTCCGACCGCGACTACATCTCCCTTGTCCCGCCCTCCTCCTCGTCTTCCATGGCTGCCGCCCAAGCCACCGTCACCTCCCCATCATCGCCCTCCCACGTAAACAACCCCGATGCCGCGCCACCAACCGATTCGACAGCACCCTTGCCCGACCTTTCCTCATTACCGACCAGATCGCCGTCGACCGCCCTCAACTCCTCATCTTTTAAGACGCCTCCTTCACTTACAAACCCACCGACCACCGCGTTGACGCCCCTTTTGCGCCGTTCGGTTTCTCCTTCATCCAACAACCACGAATCACTACTCACAGGCCGTTCATGTGACAGCCACATGCGTGCCCTTCCGGCACCGCCACCACTCGAGGAACCTGACCCGGTGCATAGGCCTCGTCGTCGGCCACCACGACCCGCGGCCCGAATGGGCCATACAACAACAGCTCCCTCCGCCAATACCGAGTCCTTCCAACTTCCTCAACGACCACCTCGTCGACCCAAACCCACACCAATGGCAGCTTCGGCTTCTTCCTCTAGCAACACTGCCGACTCTGCGATACCAACTGACGAGCATCACCCGATACCTTCTCGGGGCTGAACCTATCATTCTCGTATGAACCTCTTACCCCTGGAAGGCCATTTACACGGTAACCTTACTTTCACATCCTCTACTGCTCGGAACAGGTATGATTTCCTCTGCCATAAAGCGATTGTGCCTTGTAAGTGTCTGACGATACCTGTTTTGGCTGCCTTGCACATTAAAACTGCTGTTAACGATTATTTCAAGAATATTGGCTGGGTTGGAAATTTTGATGTACCTTATTCTGCCTATTATGAACTTGTTTTTGAATTCTATTCTACCTTTCAATTTAATCGGCACAATCCTGTTTCGATTGACACACCTGGTGTTGTCAAATTCTGGCTATTAGGTACAAGGCATAGTCTATCTCTTATTGACTTTACTATTTCTTTATCTTTTGTAACTGAAGAGTATGCTATGTCTCAGGATTTTCAGAACAGTTTGTGTATATTTCCTACTGCTTTTAAAGCTGTTGAGGCTTTTTCTTTGTTAACTAATAATGTCGAGACTATATATAACCCAAAAACATCGAAAGATTTATGGTTTCGCGACCCTGCCTTATGTTACATACACCGTTATTTAGCTTACAATTTTTCAGGCCGTCGAGATGCTCCGGCTAACGTCTCGAAGACGGAACTATTTTTTCTATGGTGTATGTATACCGGTCGTCCGGTTAATTTGGGTTATTGGTTTGCACTTCAATTCGAACATGTTATCAAAGCTAAGCGCCCTCTCATTTTAGGATCTCTTATTACACAACTGTTGTTTTCTTTGCATGGTTCTAACGCTCCTATTTCAGATTTACATGTTGCTTGCCAGGCCGATCCTTTAGATGCCCGATGCCTCGACTCAATGGGGCTCCTACTCGGCACTCCGTCCTCCTTCCACTTTGTCCCTCCTGGTGTTCGTTTTACACCATCCGAACGCATCTTTCGACAACGACATCAACCTGACGCACCAGCAACCGCTCCAGCCCAAACCACATCGACGGTTGAACAACGTTTAAAGCGCATTGAGGCTCGACTCGACACTATTAGCAAGCAGCTCACCGAACTCATCGCTCTCATCCGCAATCGACAGTAGCGCAGTAGCCTAACAGGGAGTTTTTCTAAACTTTTCTTCCTATTTATTTCTTTTGCATCGACATTGAGGACAATGTGTTTTAAGTAGGAGGAGGTACTGTAACACCCCAAACCCGGCCTAAACGTTACAACCGGATCTGACATGTCACAGGAAAACGCGTATGAGAGGTTAGGGTTCCGATTTAAAATTTTGTCAAAACTCATTGACGTGTTTAAGCTCGTAGAAATCTTGGGCATGATCGTTTAAAATCAATAGTATATTTTGAAACCCGGAAATTTTGAAAACTCAATTGAATCCACAAGTAAGAACAAAGCTATATCATTTACAAATCTGAATAGTTTCTTTTAGTCGCTTTTAAAAATCATTTTAACTTAATGTAGAAAAATCTTAAGGTTGGAAAATATTTGAGTTGCATTCATTTTTAATTACAGTGTGATATCTGATGGTAAAGTTTAAAACTCAACGCTTTGTAGTTTTGAAAACCTTATTTTCCAAGTTTTATCCAAACTTAACCCAATAGTTCGTTAAGGCATATTTGACATCAAATCTAAGCATATAACTAATCAAAACATAACTTTAAAAGGCCTTTTACAATCCCAACAAAACCAAATGGGAATAAATGAAATAAAGTACCAAGTTTTTAAATCAGTGCAAGTCCGAATTTATTCATGGCATTGTCACCTCGAGTCCATCCGGCTCCGTGTCCGTGATCTAAGCGTCACCTGAAATGATAAGGGAGAAGGTGAGTCACAAGACTCAGTGCATAAATCCCCCTCCCGATTAATGCAACATACTAACACACACCATAACAAAGTAATACAATTAATGCACTCAATCCTAACCATCCATAACACCTTTTCTACCCCGTGTGGTACCAAACCACTGGTGGTGCCAAACCACTGGTGACCCAAGGTCACGAATAATCCATCTGTGGGGCCAACCCACGTGTGATACCAAATCACTGGCGACGATCCTGTATTTCAAAAGTGGGGCCAAGCCACGGTGGTGTTAAACCACAGGGACAAGTCGCTATGAGGTGCCAAACCTCTGGTGTCCCAAAGACACAAATGTGATACCAAATCACTGGTGACCGAAGTCACGAATAATCAAGTTGTGGGGCCAACCCACGTGTGATACCAAATCACTGGCGTCGATCCCATAATATCATCCGTGGGGCCAACCCACTGTGGTGCTAAGCCACTGGGACGAGACGCTATGAGGTGCCAAACCTCTGGTGACCCAAAGTCACAATAAATCAATCTATGGTACCAAACCACTGGAGGTGCCAAACCTCTAGTGTCCCAAAGACACGGATATCATCTTCCCCCTCCTCTCATATCGCCCATTATCATGCTATACTCATATAATCATACAATTATGTAAATCATGCCAACATGCTTAGTTAAGCTCACATAACACATATATGCCATACATCATGATATCATGTATCGAATATCAAAAAGTCATATTGAAACGAACTTACCCGAATCCGTGCACATACCCTATAAGGTATCATATCAATCAACCATACTGTTCCGACTTTATCAAACAATCAGGTTATTTAAGCATATTACTAAGCAAAGAGTGTGTTAGTTTACACACCTGTTAAAACGCAAGCCTTAATCCCAGAGAACCGATCTAAGACCCTCGATTACCTAGCTCTTATATTCGGCCAAACATGAGATTAGCAACCTAGACTATTCGGCCAAAGCAATAAAACCAAAGGGTTAACGCTTGAAACCCGAGACCTTACCTATCGTCCCTTGAACACAAGCCACTACACGTTAAGTGCTCCCGCTTCACTTCCCTACAATCGGCAGTCATACATCCACATCAATAGCCTTCGGCTTTGAACACTAAAAAGAATAGACCATTAGAATAACTTCTTACCACCACTTACCAATCGATTACTCCAAGAAGACGACTTCACTTGATTGATTCCAAATACCCGGAGGCCTTACAACACATTGGTTCCAACAAGCGATTAACATACTTCCAATCAAATGCCGAAATCGGCTCTTACCTTTGTAATAGTCGACAGAGAACAGAGAGGGGAAGAAATAGGCATTCGGCCTAGCACTAACCTTCCTCTAAAAACCCGATTGGAGGAAAAGAGAAGAGACCACCCCTGCTTGAGACTTTCAGCCAACACTAAACAAAAGAAAGAAGAGGGTTCGGCTAGAGCCTTAGAGGGTTGAAACAAAAGGAATGTGATTCAAGAAGAAAGAAGAAATCGACAATGGGAGATTGGAAATGGGAGAGGGAAGGTTCGGCTAAGAGGCAAAGTAAATTCGGCACAAGGGTTTAAGAAAGGAAGATGGAAGTATGAGAGGAAAGAGGTACCTAGTTTCGGCTTAGCACCAATGAAAAGAGAATAGAATGGTGGGAGGGTGAATAGTTCGGCTAAGAACAAAAGAAAAGAAGCAAACAAAACAAGGTTTAGGGATTCAAGAGAACATTCGGCTACTAGCAAAATTTAGGAGAAACAAGTGCTAATTTCGGCAAGTATAAGTTGCTTGGGGTTTTTGATTTCAAGGAAGAAAAATGAGAAAACTTACTTGAGGATTCGACTAGGAGCAAATCAAAAAGAAATCGACTTTGGAACACTACACAAGGCTGGCCGAAAATGCACACTAAGCACACTAGGAAGTTTCGGCACACACCTCCACTCACCTACCAAAACCGGCCACTATCTCCCCCATGAAGCACCCAACATTCGGCCACCACCTACAAACACTTATGGCCACTAATTCAAATCACTTTGAACTAGTCAAACTCCTTGATTTCCTCTCCACCCACCATTTGAACATTTGACTTAGTCCATGGCAGAGTTTGAACTGCACACAACTTCTCCCCCTCCTTGACGTCAAAATGGAAGCAAAAGGATGAGACTTCTACAGCTCGAACACGGGACCTCCTCCCCCTGCAAGTGGCGTCACACACAAGCTCTAAGTGGCGCCTACCTTGCCACTCTACTAGCTCAATTCTTGTGCTAATATCCACCTAAAAATACCTATAATCCCCAGCTCCTTCAGCTCCTCTCACTTAAACTTAAAAACTAAAATTTTTCCTACCACTCAAGTTTACACTAGACTTACAACTAAGCCCCAAAACATCAAAAATACTGACACCACAGTCCAAACACAAGCACTCAATGCCATTACGACTAGCCCCTATTTCAGGATGTTACAGGTACTCTTCGTATTACTGTCATATTCTGCTGAGTTTTGTGTTTGCTGCTTGAGGCTCTTTTTGGTTGTCCATATTTTTTTTAGAACATTCTGTCGCTAGTCATGCCCAGGAATTTGCCCATGACTTACCATTGTTTGCCCCACATGCATGATTCTTGGCCACTGAGTTAATTTTCGATTACATGCGTTTGATTTTATCTCCATTGTTTTATTCTTATTAGGCCAATAATATTTATGATTAATAAGTTAACTCTATCTTACTTTTCGTAAAATTGATCTAGTTTAATATCAAGTGGACACTTAATACGTTTGCATGCCTAAGTTATGTTCATGATTATTAGGTGGTTACTAAAACTTATTTTTGACACTTGATTATTTCTCTTAGGTCCTCTTAAAGTTAATATTTCGCGAAAATTGTGATCAATAAATATTTCCAAGGTTATGAGTGCAGCTTAGAACGTGACTGACTGAGTAACCGGGGTAGGGTGCTTGGATTGTCATTCTACTTCGCGTCAAAAGGTTATGTGACGTAACAGGTAAAACTCCGCTAGCCAAGGTTATGAGTATGGCTCAGAACGTGACTGATTGAGTAACCGGGGTAGGGTGCTTGGGTTGTCATTCTACTTCGCATCAAAAGGTTGTGTGACGTAACGAGTAAAACTTCGCTAACCGAAAATAAATAATTTTTAGGAGTATGTTGGGCTGAGTAACCGGGGTGGGGTACTTGGGTTGTCATCTCTCTTCGCGTCAAAAGGTTCGATATATTCCCAAGTAAATAAATAATTAAAAAAAGAAAAAGAAAAATAGTACTAATAAAATTTCAGTTGGGGACTAAAGAAGGAAATAAATAGAGTATCTCAGTAGGTTTGGTAAATCACCTAATTGACATGAAATAATTCAAGCCGATTTTAATTTTTGCGTGTGTTAATTAGAAAACTTTTTTTGTTTTACTTAAAGCAAGCTTAGAAGTTCTCTTTATTTTTCATATGCATTTTTGACTAATCTTTATAAAACTTTGGAGTAGAATTTCTTTCAGGGTCTAATTTTCACAGTGGACAGGAACCATACTTGAGGGCAAGCATGGGCTAAGTAGGGGGGATTTGATAACACTCTAGAATGTCATGTTTTTATGTGCTAATTGTATATTAATTTTGAGTGTGATTCTACTAATTTGGGCTATTTATGGACTTTTATCTCGTAGGGACTAAATTGGAGACCAATGCAAAATTGAGGGCCAAAATCGTGGGATTAAAGATAAAAATGGACCAATGTGCAACAAAGGGAAAAGATGGTGCCAAAAGTGCAAACATGGAGGGCAGAGGAATTGAAATGCAAAAAGAAGAGACTTTGCTTTATCAAACTCTATTTTAATTATATTAGGATAATTAATATTAGGATAATTATTTAGGATTATTTAATTTCTTTATTTATCTCTATTTATCTTTAATTAAATTGTAATTATCTTTGGGAGTTTGAGTAGGACTAGTCCATCTACCTTAAGCACTATAAATAGGGGATGGAGTGACTCATTTTGGGTTGTTCATCTTTTTTTGTACACTCTCCTCCCATAAGTCTTTTGTGTTTCCGTTATTTTTCTTTCAATAAAAATTCTCTTTTCCATACTTATATATTTATTTGCTTTTCCACCATAATAATGAACCACTAAAATCCATCTAGCCGAAGGTTGTCGAATTCCCCAAAAAGGTTCTTGAGGCTTAGAACCCGCACTTAACTTTCTCACCCAGGTATTCGTCGCTTCTCCGCATTACGGGGCTGACGCTTCCGTCCAGGTCCCTTTAAAAGTAACCCTTTCAACGTATGCAAAGGTGGCCGCTTTGTGTGTTTTGGGAGGATTTCACCGTCAGTTCGTGAGCTTACTGCGTCAGAGGTTAGCGAGCCCAAGAGACAAAATGGCGTGGGATTCGCCATTGAGAAACGTTGATCTAGCGTAAACGACTCCACAAAAGCAATTGTAGGCTAGAGTCATGCTCCCTAAATTCGTAAGTTTAAACTCTTGGAGTTGGTGGTCGTAGGCGTCCTCTTCCACTATAACTGGATTACTTGGGCAAAGAATGGTCATCCAAAAGCCGAAGATGGAACCCAAGAAGGAACGAGACAACCGAAGGCTGGAATCTCCCTATAAGAATTTCTTTAACTCAACTTTATTTTTTTTAAAATTTTAGCAATTTCAATTCGACTTCCCAGCTCTTTATTTTATTTTACTTATTTCCGTCTTCAGATTCGCCCTTTCAATTCTGTTATTTTTATTCTTTTTCAGGAACACAGGCTTTCTTGGGCACAATTCTGCCCAGGATTTCGAGAAACAAGTATTAGCATAATCCGGTCCCTGAAGACTCGACCCTACTTCTCATTTACTGTTATTTTTACTCTTTTGCAGGGAATAGGATATTTTTGGTGCATTCAACGATGCATCACATCCGTACCTATGTCTTCGTGAGATTTTCATCTCCGTGCAGCCATAGGGAAATGTATTCCCCTGAACCGAACTTGGTCCATATGAGCCTATAATGGGTGAGGATTGAAGAATCTGCTGGTTCGGGTACCTCTCTTTAGAACTGAACCACATATAGTGAACCTAGGAGCCTACCCTAGATAGAGCCATGCCAAACCCCTAGTTGGTCACCTGGATAGGTGTTCTGTGTTTGCTTATTTCTCTTACACTAACGTGTTTTCTTTTGTATTTGTTTATTTCTCCTGTGCTAACGTGTTTTCTTCTATTTTGATTGCATTGCATTGCATCATCTTGAAAGGAGGTGTTGATTCGTATTCGATTGCTAAATAGAATAGTTTGTCATAAGAAAATGTGTTACTTGATAAAGTGGATTATAATACGGTCATCCGAATATAGTCTAGGTAAACAACGAGAGAAGACCTTGCCTAAAGATTCAAGTCGACAAGGATTATTCGGGAGTCATCAGAAGATTATGAGTATTGCGGAAGATAAGGGAGTGATGAGGTACGACCTGGACCAAGCAACAAGGAGCTAGAAGATACGTCTATGGAGAAAGTTTACGGGACACGACCATAACATCCGGATACGAAGAGGAGGATTGGAGTGTTCACTTGGACTATGAGGACAAAGCCGTATATGAAATCCGTTTTATGTAAAGAAATATATTTTTTAGAAAAGTTTTCTAATGGAATTGAATTCAGAATCAACGCCTCCCTTTCTTTTCGTATTCATTTCATGCATTTACATTGCATTACATGCATTAAATTTCTCAAAAAAAAAAACCAAAAGAATTGAAATTCCTTGAAGAGGTCAAGAGCTCGGAAAGAATATCGGGAAGTCTAAATGTCAACACCATGCCCGAAGAGGGAGCCAGAGAAGAGAATTCATCAGACACCTGGCCTTACATACTTGAGAGTGTTCTGAACAATAGGATTGTGGAAGAGATCCTTGTATTTTTCAGAGCCAAATTCGGAGTAACGTCCAAAACACGCTTGTTGCTCTAAGCCTAAGAGCAATAAGAATCATTTTTGTGAGATAGGCTTATGTCCTAAATCTTTACTTCAATAAAAATACATTTTTCTCACATTGAGTAAATATTTTTTTCATGTTTATACTACCTAAATAATCATTCTTAGATTCACTTGTTCTTTGAATATTCTTTAATACCAACAGCATGTCCCTAGATATCAACGACAGGAGTGACGCTGTTACTGACTCAGAGTCTACTTTTGAGTAAGATATGTGTCTAGAGGGATCTCAGGGCTTTGGAGATGATAAAGATTGTAACCTATCTCCTGATTTGTTAATGATGGTAGAGCAAGATGAAAAATAGATACTACCTTATAAAGCGTCGTTGTAAGCCTAGTAGAAGAGAGAAAGGTGAATATCGAAGCCTAGTTCACCACAAAGACAAAGCGAGACATCATTGAGTTATTCCTAATTCAATGATGTTTTCACGTGACACGTCTGGGCTACTGAAACGTGGGTATGCTGCTAAGGCTAAGGAAATCCTAGAATAGGTTCATCAGGGTATTTAAAGATCACACGCTAATGATTTTACGATAGCCAAGCTAATTATGAGATTCAGATTTTGCTGGTACATCATAGAAAGGGATTGCATCAGTTATGCTGTAAATGCCAAATTTATGAAAACAAGATTCATATGTCTCATTCATTTCTTCATAGACCTTATCTGTTTGGGGCATAGAGTTTATTGGAAAGATCTAGTCGGAAGAGGGTGGAAGTAGCTTCGTAGGCCAATATTCCAAAGTCAATGGTTACTAGAACAAAAAAGGAAAGAAATATCACATTTAACTGCACAAAGTCAAAAGTTTGCGGTCTGTACAAAGATCAAGTGCCACGTCATAGTGCAAAAAAAAAAACAAAAAAAAACAAAAAACCAAAAAAAGGGGCAACAAAACAAGGATCGTTAGGAAGATGACCTAGACTTGTAATGATTGGCATATAGAAGTTACGTTTTCCTTTTATGCTCATTAAACGTCGGCTAGGACCTCCACTGGGGCAACGCCTTCCTCATTAGGTTTTGCCTATTTAAGTCAAAATTCTCTTTTCCCGGGCACGGGCCGAGCCAAAAACTGGATGAGGCGGAATGGATCCAATCTCGATGTGATCAAGTGAATTTGAAGAAAAAATGTTAAGAGCTATCTGTCATGATCAGATGATGCGAGTTTACAACAAAAAGGATCGCCCTAGAAAATTTCATGATAGTGCTTTGAAAGAAAAATTCTCTCATGCAAAAGGGACTTCAGAAGAAAGTGAGTGCCAAACCAGAAAGGACCTTATGCAGCAAAGAAGGCATGTTGACGGAGATGGATGGCAAGGACCTGTCTAATTCGGTAAATTCAGATTCAACCTAAAAAAGGGGATAAAAAATCAAAAAAGAAAAAATTCTCATCAAAAAAGAAGAAAAAAAAAGGAGAGGCCAAAGACGAAAACTCGCAAAGGGCAGCTCAAATTTTGATAAAAATGGGGCATACAGTAGTCTCGCTACGCCTAAATTAACAATGAAGGGGTATGTTACATCAACAAAGTACTCCGGATCCCTTAAACACATATCGAGCTTAAAATGGTCTTCAAGAAGTTTGAACAGAGAAGCTCAGGCTACGATATCTGGGGCACCTAGTTTCTATTTTACCCATTTTGAGTCTACTATCTTTGTCTTTTCAAAATACGCTCTAAATAAACTTTCTTCTCCATTGCATTTGCTAGCTTTGATTAACTTGTTTGGTTCGAGCTGTGCTCCCAATAAATTTCTGTTTTGTCCATCATTATGATCCTTTTCAAGCATTTTGCATTGAAATAACGATTATTGGAATAATAATACTTTCATAAAAGGAGTTTCGCATATTACTCTAAAAGCCTCTAAATAATACAAGGACCTGAAATAAGAATGTTGTTCAGAACTTATTCAGCTAAGGTTGGGAAATATTGGAGAAAGATGATCATCTCTTTGAACATTTTATTGGTCGAACAAAAGACAAGACACTTCACCGATGTTACAACCTTGACGAGTAATGCCAACCCAGGTGCACAAGGAGATCATTCTCAGGGAAAGAAAAATGATGCTTCACATTTAGGCAAACATCAGGCATATACATCTAGCCATTATACCCAGTGAACGGTGATGGACCCTATAGCTCAGAGTCGTAGTAGGATGGTTGGAAGAAACCAAATGTTATTCTCCTGAAGTTGCAGTGGGAGGTACAAACTTTATGTCCCAGAAGGTACAGTGGAAGGGACTCTAAAATTACGGCGGGGCAAGCTTGCTGAACAGAATAAGATCGTTTCTTTGGGTTTTCTGTAAAAATACCGACTGAACGAGAAAGCATCGTAATGCATCAGTGATAGAACCTTGTTGAGCTATGAGCAATGACAACTCGAACAGTAAAAAGGGTTGTTCTCATGCATTCATGTAAATACATATCCAATTAGGAGCATTTGATTCATTGTGATCATTACATCTTAATCATTTTATAATTAAAAAATAGATTATCCTCATGACATTCTGCATTCATGTAAATATCGTCCATAATACATTCAAATCTACAGGACATGTCCTTCAGATGACGGTATAGCAAATTGAAAAGTGCAGATCTTGTTCCCTAGATATGATAGTGGGGCAGATTGAAGATTGAAGTCTTCCTGAAGATAGCAAGGAAGCAAATCGAAAAGTTCAGATCTTGTTCCCTAGAGATGATAGTGGAGCAGACTGAAGATTGAAGTCTTCCTGAAGATAGTAAGGAAGCAAATTGAAAGGGTCAAATTTTGTTCCCTAGAGGATAGTGGAGCAGGCAGAAGATTGAAGTCTTCCTGAAGATAGTAAGGAAACAAATTGAAAGATTGAAGATAGCAAATCTGGCATTACTGATGTTGCAGGAGCAGATTGAAGAGAGCAAATCTGGCATTGATAATGTTGCAAGAGCAGATTGAAGAGAGCAAGACTGGCATTCCTGATGTTACAGGAGCAGATTGAAGAGAGCAAGTCTGGCATTCCTGATGTTGCAGGAGCAGATTGAAGATAGCAAGTCTGGCATTCCTGATGTTGCAGGAGCAGATTGCAGAGAGCAAGCCTGGCATTCCTGATATTGTAGGAGCAGATTGAAGAGAGCAAGTCTGGCATTCCTGATGTTGCAGGAGCAGATTGAGGATAGCAAGTCTGGCATTCCTGATGTTGCAGGAGCAGATTGAAGATAGCAAGTCTGGCATTCCTGATGTTGCAGGAGCAGATTGAGGAGAGCAAGTCTGGCATTCCTGATGTTGCAGGAGCAGATTGCAGAGAGCAAGCATGGTATTCTTGATATTGTAGGAGCAGATTGCAGAGAGCAAGTCTGGCATTCCTGATGTTGCAGGAGCAGATTGAAGATAGCAAGTCTGGCATTCCTGATGTTGCAGGAGCAGATTGAAGATAGCAAATCTGGTAGTCCTGATGTTGCAGGAGCAGATTGAAGAGAGCAAGTCTGGCATTCCTGATGTTGTAGGAGCAGATTGAAGATAGCAAGTCTGGCATTCCTGATGTTGCAGGAGCAGATTGAAGATAGCAAATCTGGCAGTCCTAATGTTGCAGGAGCAGATTGAATAGAGCAAGTCTGACATTCCTAAGCGAAGCAGATCGAAGATACAAGTTTGGCAGTCCTGATGTTGCAGGAGCAGATTGAAGAGAGCAAGTCTGGCATTCCTGATGTTGCAGGAGCAGATTGAAGATAGCAGATCTTGCCTTCCTAAGCGAAGCAGATCGAAGATACAAGTCTGGCAGTCCAGATGTTTCAGGAGCAGATTGAAGATAGCAGATCTTGCCTTCCTAAGTGAAGCAGATTGAAGACAACAAACCTGGCATTCTTGAGTTTGCAGGAAAACAGATTGAAGTCAACAGTGAAGTCGGTCAAAGCAACAAGAAACAATGGATTGGGATGAGGCTATATGAAGAATAAGAGCACTGAAGAATCAGGGCTTGACCAAGATCGGGCAAAATTGGTTCTTTTATTATGTTTGCTCTATTCTCATTTCACGACAATTAGCAAAGAGGGGCAGCTGTAATAACCAATTTTTGCCCGGGGCCCATTTACAACCCAAATTAAACCCAACTAAGCCCAACTACAATAACCAAATCTAATTAGCTCAGAAGCCCAAAACCAAAATGAAAAAAAAAACAAAAAGAAAAACCCTAGCCGCCGCACCTAGGGTATCTTCCAACCGGCTCCACCTAAAAACACGCGAAAAAGACAAACAGCAATGGCAGAAAAACAGGAGTATATTGTATTTTATTTCCTTTTTTTTCCTTCAATTTCGGTTATAAAAACCGAAGCAAAAAAACCATGAGAGGGACCTTTTTTTTTTACGAACCTTAGAGATCGGAATAAAAAAAACAACAGAAGTTTTAAGGTGATTTTTAATCTCTTTCACTGATCCTTCTCTGTCATATAATATTGCCTTTTTTAGATCTATTTTTTTTTAGAATTGTTAGAAACGAATTTTTTTAGCAAAAAAAATCGAAAATCAAAAGAGAATAGATCTGTTTTTTCGAAGGTGACTCTCTATTTTCTCGACATTCTTTCCGATTTGGTTTTCATTTTTGATACACAAAAAAGGAGAATAAAGGAAAACACTTACTTTTGGGTTTGGTCTCCGCTGATCGGCTAGTTTGAAACGGGGCTAACGGCCTCCCTCTCTCGTAGCGTTAGCGGTGGCGGATGGTTCTTGATTCAATGACAGCGTGATTTGGTCTAGTAGAAGAAGAAACAATAAAAGGAGGGGGTTCTCTGTTTATTCTGAAGAAAGGAAATCAAATGATGAAAAAAAAATAAAGGGGGTGTTATAAAAGAAGCAAACAGCGTCGTTTGGCTTCAAAAAGTTGCATATATCCCTTCAAGGGGATATTTATGCGATAGGCCCTCCCTTTTTGTGCCACTTTTTAATTGAACCTAATTTCATTCTTTTTAATTTTTAATTTTGCCCCGAACATTTATGCCTTTTTTTTATTAGTCCTGCACCGAAACGCTGCGCATCAGGGTGGATTATTTACCCATTTAGTCCTTACAGGTTTACGCGCATTGCATTGTTGTCCCTGTTCACCCTTCTTTTTAATTTATTGCAACTTTGATCCTCGATTTTTATCCTGGTTTCAATCTAGTTTCCAACCTATTTTAAAGAGTTTATTTATTTATTTTTCTTCAAATTTTCAGTATTATTATTACTATTATTATTTACTTTATTTTTTTATCATCATTATTACTATTATTATTATTTTATTATTATTTCTATTACTACTATTATATTATTATTACTTGTATATATTATTATTATTATTACTACTAGTGTGTTAATATTATTATTATTATCTATTTTATTATGTTTATTTATTGTAATTAATTTATCAACATTACTGTTATTTCTTTTCACTCATAACATTGTATATCCACGTTATTATTTGTCGCACTAGTTTTTTTTTTTTAACCCAATGCATCTAGTTTTCAAATGATTGATATTTCGTATTATGGATTTGAGAAGGTCGTGCCCTAACTTATTGGGTTCCGGTTTTCTTGATCAATCTAAATAACGGAATACCCTTTTTAAATCACAATCAAGTTTTGAATAAAATGCTTATTCTCGTGAATTCGAGAGGTTGTGTCCTAACGTATTGGATGTGACATTTCGTTAACTCGAGATAAGATTTTCAAAATAAGGCAATATTCTATGTTTGGAAAATCGAGAAATCGTGCCCTAACGTGCTGGGTTTCGGTTTTTGCTTGACCAAATAATTGGATATCCTTTTGATACTTTCAATGCATGAGTCTCGGGAATTATGAGATAATCTTGATTCGAGGATTTAAATTATCGTGTCCTAAAGTATTGGATGTGATATTTTATTCTTTCGGAATGAGAAAATCTTGATTCACTTAGAGAAAACTATGAGATGATCTTGGATTCGAGGATTTAAATTATCGTGTCCTAAAGTATTGGATGTGATATTTTATTCCTTCAAAACGAGACAATCTTGATTCAATTTGAGAAAACTCAAATATTTCCAAAAGAGATCGATTTTTTGAATTCTTTTTAAAATTTTCAACTTTCGACACTGAGGCATTGATTAATCAGTTTGGTGTCAATTTTGGGCGTGACGAGGGTGCTAACCCTTCCTCGCACGTAATCGACTACCGAACCCGTTTTCTCAAATTTCGTAGACCAAAAACACTGTTTTAGTAAATCAAAAGTTTTATTAAAACAATGGTGATCCGATCACACCAAATAAAGATCAGTGGCGACTCCCCTTTTATTTTCGTTTTCAAAACCCAAGTCAATTCCTGCCTTTTTCAAAAAAAATGGTTTCGATACACATAGTTAAAAAATGAGACGAGTAACCATCACACATATTATAATTGAATTTTACATTTTATAATTAAATATGAAGACGAAAAAAGTAATAAATCATAATGGAAGATGTTAAATAGAACCAACCTATGATCATGATCACAACTTTAATTTTCGGTCTTCATATATATATGTATATATAAAAGCAATTAGGCCATGCATTAATAAGTGAGAATATATAATAAAGTGGTCAAAGAAGCAATTCCAATCCTTCTTCCTGCAAATGGAAAACAAAAGCCAAGTGGGTTAAATGTGAAAGGTGATAAAGATTAAGTCTCAAGTGATATATGTAATTTATGTTGATGAATATACCTATCTAACCACATGGCCCTGAGACCTTCACACATGTAAAGACAACTATGCGAGGAAAGTGTTGATGTAAGGATAGTTAGGCTAGCTTTCGGTATGAGGTATTGGTGGTTTTGGAGGAGGACATGTTGATAAGTAGCGAATGATCCTTGCTGGTTATAAGGTGATATCTTCATTTTAGGGTTTTTAAGCTTACATTTGCTTTGGATCTTAGCCATTCATGATAGTGAGTATAATAAGTATAGTGTCATGACAACATTTGTACCCAAGAATCTGTTCATCCATAAACAAACAGAAATAAAGAGGGCGGCTTCACCCTTTTGGATGCTGCATATAAATTTTATTCCACCATGATTGCAGCTTAGCTGAATTTTTTCTTTTATATAATCATAAGTATCCTCGTCTATTTTACTATCTTCATCTGTTTACTTCCACTTATTTCAACTATTTCATTTAACATTTACACATAAATATAATTATCAACTATTTATTATAATATAAAACAAGAAATTCATCACAATTCTAGGTGAGCTTTTTTGTATAATTGATAATTATAAATTGAATTATCACAGTTTTAATTAAATACATAAAATTATTTTATGCATAAAATTCGATTCAAATAAAAATTTAATTCTAAGTAAATTTTTTTGATTAAATGTATTTATGTCATCGATTCAAAAAAATTATTTTTCTTGAATCTTGTATTCACGGTCCCAATTATAGTTTTGGTTCGAATCGCTTTATAATTTAAAAAAAAATATTTATGTCAATAATTTTTTTAGATTTAAAATTCAATTCAAATTAAAACTCCATTTTAGAATAGCAAAATCATTAAAAAATTAACTCTTTTGGCGGGTAAAAAAAACCATTGTTTGTTGGACTCTTCCCTTTATAGAGTTTTTTTTTTTCTTTATAGTTCAATTTGGCAATCTTGTTTTTCTTCTTTAATTACTGGGTTTAGGGTTTGATCAAGAAGAAGAATTGAGAAGATGAAACACCTTGCTCGGATTCTGAAGGAGTTAGAAGAATGTAACACAGAACAAGACTCCTCGGGCATTACGCTCTCGCTGAAACCAGACAATCTCACTCGCTTGATTGGCAGCATCGCCGGTCCCCTCGGCACTCCTTATGAAGGAGGCTCCTTTCAGATCCATATCGCATTGCCTGGTTTATTCACAATTCTTAAATCTTATTGTCTACTTTGATGGGGTTTGTGTTGTGTGAAGTGATAAATTAATGGTCTTACATATGTAGTTGGCGGATAGATTAAGTTGAACTTAGCCTTGTTTAATTGGATTAGATCATTAATTGCTGATATTGGTGAATTCATGCTGTTTTGCAGGTGCATACCCATACGAACCTCCCCGAATGAAGTTTATTACCAAAATTTGCATCATCTTATTTAGTCTGCATATTTCATTTTCATTTGTTGATTGCTTTGGATAGTTGAGTTGATTTTCTAGTAATGTAGTAAAATTGATGTGCCTGTGATTGATAATCCACTGAACTCTGTACTTGGGAATGGCCTAAGGAGATATATATGTATGTTGTGGAATCCTAGTTTCAATTGGTACAAACTTCGTTTATCAGATGCAAAACTTTGTCGAATTTGATACATAAGCAAGATGCATAAACATGACCTTACAAACGATTAAGTTCTGGTTTTGATTAACTCTTGAAAACTTGCTTATGTTCTGTAACCTACCCAAGGCACCCGAATATTAGCAGTCAAAGTGGGGCGATGTGCCTGGATATATTGAAGGACCAGTGGAGCCCTGCAGTCCGTCTTAAAACGGCACTTCTTTCCGTCCAAGCTCTGCTTTCTGCTCCTGAACTCCGTGATCCTCAAGATGCTCTAGTAGCACGGCAGGTTCGGTTTGCTCAATGTGTTTTCCCATGTTCTGTAACAAAAATTTCCTTTGTTTTTACCGAACCTTATTTATATATGCAGTAGCTTGTAGATGAAGAAACCTATATATGTTCTCAGGACAGCTTTAGTGATCCTTTTTTTAATCCATTTCATCGCAGTATATTTGTGAGTATCAGACATTCATCGATACAGCTCGTTCCTGGACAGAAAATTTTGCCAGGGTGTCTTCTTTAGGGGTTGAGGAAAAGGTTTGTATTATTTATTCATCCGAATACTCATAGAAGCAAGTAAATACATTCCAGCAAAGTATGCTTCGAGTTAGTTTCGGTAACGGACTAATGTCGACAATCTTATTTATTTTTATCAGATGGGAACAGGTGAAACGGCTTGTCGAAATGGGTTTCGCCGATGATTTGGTGAGAACTAGCTAGTCTACCAGCCATTGGCGGTGATGAAGGCTAAGCTCTTGAAGGACTTTGTTGTGCGGAAGCGTGTAAAAGAGTATAATTATTGTACTGAAAAATCACATTAAGTTCAATTCCCAGGGAAGAGAGGTGGATCACGAGGATCACTTAAGTACCAAATCTTTCCTAGCCAGAATATCCCTCTATCGTAATTTAATAGCACAATAAATAACTACAATCACACTCACAAGATATGAAAAATAAATAATAAAGAACACCAGAATTTTAACGAGGTTCGGCAAATTTTGCCTACGTCCTCGGGCACTACCAAATATATTTCACTCCAAAATTACAAGTGAAAATATACAAATAGGGAGAGAGAACAATGCCTTAAGTAGAGAATGGCAAATTGTGGGATGAAGAAAATGAGAAATGGTTAGGCCTATTTATAGTTGAGGTTCAGGGATCAACTTGCAAATTACCTATTCAAATAGGGACCAAAATTGCAATTATCCCATTCCAAAAAATCTTTCGGTGCCTAACCAAGCCATTTGCTGCCAACTTGTTTACATTTTACAGCCCCCCATCTTTGACTTTTCAAAGATGGGTTGCTGCCCAATAATCTCCACCTTGAAGATTTGATTAGAATAATCTTATCTTCACACAATTCTTTCTGCCTTTGCCAACAATGCTTGATAGTGCCTTCTTCAACTGTTAAACTTGTAGATATTGACCAAGTTCAAACAATGTTCGAACTTGGTTCTTTATACACCTTGGTCATCATATCTCGTGGGATTATCTGCAGTCTTAATCTTCTGAAGGCGAATCTTCCCTTCATCAATAATTTCCCGCACAAAATGGAATCGTACGTCGATGTGTTTTGTACGTGCATGATAGACTTGATTCTTTGCTAAATGAATAGCACTTTGACTATCACAATACACGTTAATATGCTCCTGAACCAATCCCAAGGTTTTAACCATACCTTGTAACCAAATAGCTTCCTTTATAGCCTCTGTTACAGCCATGTACTCGGCTTCTGTGGTTGACAATGCAACGATGGGTCAGAGTAGACTTCCAACCGATTGGTCCTCCGGCCAAATGTAAATACGTAAAGGTGGTTGATCTTCGTTTATCCAAATCACCGCATAGTCGTAATCAACGCGTACCCAATAACACCTTCACCAAGTGTATTATCCGCTTTCGAACGGTAATCCAAAATCTACGGTCTTTTGAATATCCGTAGAATCCATTTCATGACTTGCCAATGTCCTTTTCCAGGATTATGCATATACCTGCTCACTATACTAACTGCCTGTGAAATGTCGGGTCTTGTACACACCATTGCATACATCAAGCTACCCACTGCATTGGAGTACGGAACTTGTAACATGTATTCTCGTTCCGTATTCGTCGAAGGAGATAGTTTTGCAGAAAGCTTGAAATGAGAAGCCAACGGGGTACTTACAGGTTTTGTCTGCTCGTTCATGCCAAACTGCTGTAGTACCTTCTTCAAATACTGCTTCTGAGACAAGCTAACTCTGCCATGGGCTCTATCTCTACATATTTCCATGCCAAGAATCTTCTTAGCTTCACCAAGATCTTTCATTTCAAACTCGAGATTGAGTTGAGTCTTCAATCTCTCAATCTCAACTTTGCTCTTAGATGCTATTAGCATATCATCAACATATAAGAGCAAGTATATGAAAGTTCCTTCTTGTAGCTTCTGAAAATACACGCAATGGTCAAATTTACTTCTTGTGTACCTTTGCCCTTTCATGAACTGATCAAATCGCTTGTACCCTTTCGCCTCGGGGGATTGCTTCAATCCATAAAGCGACTTTGTCAGTTTGCAAACCCAATTCTCTTTACCAGCAACCTTGAATCCATCTGGCTGAGTCATATAGATTTCCTCTTCCAAATCACCGTGTAAAAATGCGGTCTTCACATCAAGCTGAACTAGTTCAAGATCATATTGCGCAATCAAGGCTAGCAAAATCCGAATAGACGAATGCTTCACAACTGGAGAAAACACTTCATTGTAGTCTATTCCTTCTTTCTGAGCATAACCCTTTGCTACCAATCTAGCCTTGTACCGAATTTCATTTTTACCAGGAAATCCTTCCTTCTTTGCATATACCCATTTGCATCCAATTGCCTTCTTTCCCTTGGGTAGTGTCATCAACTCCCAAGTCTTATTTTGATGAAGAGACTGCATTTCTTCATTCATGGCTTGCTTCCACTTTCCACCATCAGGGTTACTTATTGCTTCTGTGTAAGTAGAAGGAGCATCATCATCTGCAATTGGAAGTGCATAGGCCACTATATCATCAAAGCGAGCAGGCTTACGAATCTCTCTTCTTGGCCTCCTATATGCAATTGAATCTTGTTGCTGTAAAAGTTCTTGGGTTGGAACTTCTTCATCATTTGTTGTTCCAATATCAGCTGGATCATTATTAACCTTTTCAAGCTCCACCTGCTGCAAAGTACTACTGGTTTTGTCATCCTTTTGTGAATCCTTTAACATGGTTGATTCATCAAAAGTCACATCTCTGCTAAAGACAATCTTCCTTGTATCAGGACACCAGAGACGATATCCTTTTACTCCACTAGTTATACCCAAGAATAGTGCTTTCTTTGCTCTTGGGTCTAACTTTGATTCTTTTACATGATAATATGCAGTGGAACCAAAAACATGTAAAGAATCATAGTCAGTAGCAGATTTACCAGTCCACATCTCCATAGGAGTTTTGCCATTTATTGCAGCTGATGGCAAACGGTTAATTAGATGGCACGCATATGTAACAGCCTCAGCCCAAAATTCCTTGCCCAATCCAAAGATTGGACAACATACATCGAACTTTCTCAGTATAGTTCGATTCATGCGTTCTGCCACCCCCATTTCTCTGTGGTGTATCCCGAACAGTGAAGTGTCGCACGATGCCCTCATCTTGACATACTTGAAGAAATGGATCGTTTTTGTACTCAGTACCATTATCTGATCGAAGTCGTTTGACCTTTCGACCAGTCTGAGTTTCCACCATCTTCTTCCATTTCAGAAATGCATCCAATACTTCACTTTTTCTTTTCATTAGATACACCCATACTTTTCTTGAATAATCATCAACAAAAGTAACAAAATAGTGCATACCTCCCAAAGAAGCCACTTTGGTAGGTCCCCACACATCACTGTGAACGTAGTCCAGAATTCCTTTCGTATTGTGAATTGCTGAACCAAACTTTACCCTCGTCTGCTTGCCCAGAACACAATGTTCACAGAATTCCAATTTGCAAGAATTTGCACCTTTCAACAAGCCTTGCTTCGCCAAAGTCTGCAAAGCTTTTTCACCAGCATGTCCCAAACGCATATGCCATAACCTGGTAGCCTCTGAATCTACATCTTTCGCAGAAACTGTTGATGTTGATCCAATAACTGTACTTCCATTTAAAAAGTACAAGTTATTTCTTCTTGTGCCTTTCATCACCGTCAAATTCCCAGCTGCTACCTTTAGTAATCCATCTCTCAAAGTGATTTTGAGCCCTTTAGATTCTAAGGCCCCTAATGAGATGAGATTTTTCTTCAAGCTGGGTACGTAGCGAACATCAGACAAGACTTGGATTGAGCCGTCGTGATTCTTCAATTGGATTGTACCTACTCCCATTGTCTTACAAGCACTGTCATTGCCCATAAGAACAACTCCACCTTCTAGTTTCGTAAGACTAGAAAACCGATCCTTATTAGGACACATATGGTAAGTACATCCGAATCCAAAATCCACTCATCAGTATGACATGCCATTGCCATGCCAACCAAGCTAAAGTCTGACTCCTCATCATGTTCTGCTACACATGCATTAGAAATAGCCTTGCCCTTTTGTAACTTAGGACAATTCTTTTTCCAATGCCCTTTCTCACGACAAAAGGCACACTCATCTTTGGAGAGTCTCCCTTTGGACTTTCCCCTTCTACCAGGCTTGCTGCTGCTTGAACGACCTCTTGCTGTCAAGACTTCTACAGTTGTATCTCTGTGATCTCTCTTATCTTTCTTTCGAGTCTCAGATCTATACAACGCACTACAGACTGCATCAAATGTGATTGTATCCTTCCCATGAAGCAATGTGGTGGTAAGATGATCATATTCATCAGGAAGGGAATTCAACAACAATAATGCCTTGTCTTCGTCTCCAAATTTCTCATCCAAATTTAGCAAGTCCGCTAAAATTTTATTGAATGAGTTCATATGGTCATTCATCGACATACCGGGTGCATACGTGAATCGAAAAAGTTTCTTTTTCATATAAAGCCTATTTTCAAGGCTTTTCGTTAGAAACTTTTCTTCTAATGTGTTCCACAATTTCCTCGCTGATGTCTCCCTCATGACAGAGTACTTCTGCTCTTTGGCCAAACATAGACGGATTGTACCACACGCTTGTCTATTAATCTTGGCCCACTCCTTGTCATCCATATTGTCGTTTTACTTCAAGGGCTATATCCGGCTCTTTTGCGACATAAGACATCCAGATCTCACATTGCCACATACCAAAATTATTGGTACCATCAAATTTCTCTACTTCAAATTTTGCATTGGTCACCGTAGTCCTTGCGATGGCGATGCTCGTGCCATTTTTCTCCTCAATCCCAACTCATCGATATCGTGAGCGATCAGATATCGTAAATAGTGCATAAACGATCGTACTCCCAAGTACGAATCTAGCTCTGGTACCAATTGTTGTGCGGAAGCGTGTAAAAGAGTATAATTATTGTACTGAAAAATCACATTAAGTTCAATTCCCAGGGAAGAGAGGTGGATCACGAGGATCACTTAAGTACCAAATCTTTCCTAGCCAGAATATCCCTCTATCGTAATTTAATAGCACAATAAATAACTACAATCACACTCACAAGATATGAAAAATAAATAATAAAGAACACCAGAATTTTAACGAGGTTCGGCAAATTTTGCCTACGTCCTCGGGCACTACCAAATATATTTCACTCCAAAATTACAAGTGAAAATATACAAATAGGGAGAGAGAACAATGCCTTAAGTAGAGAATGGCAAATTGTGGGATGAAGAAAATGAGAAATGGTTAGGCCTATTTATAGTTGAGGTTCAGGGATCAACTTGCAAATTACCTATTCAAACGGTGCCTAACCAAGCCATTTGCTGCCAACTTGTTTACATTTTACAGCCCCCCATCTTTGACTTTTCAAAGATGGGTTGCTGCCCAATAGACTTTTGACCTGGTGATCTGTGGTGGAGCTGCCAACTTCGTAAATTTTCATCTACCGAGTGAATCTGAATACTATAGATTACACAAAGGATTATATATGAATAAAAGCTTTTAAGTATTGTCTGAGGTTATGAGACTTTGCTTATTAACTTTTGCTGGATTACATGTGTTAAAGTTCGCTTTCTTGAATGATTACTTGCGCGCTAAGTCTCATGATCATTCAATTTCTTCAACGTTACATCTATGCTATTATTTTATATATTTTATTTTTTTTTTCATATTTTTATATAATCTACACTATTATTTAAACTGTGTATTGAGTTGGTGTCACTGGTTAATTGAGTATCAATTTAATTGGGAAAAGACTAATTTACTCTTTCTATTAAATTATTACTAAAATTATTTTAATGGTGTTTTTATTTTTTCATACTTTTATATAATCTTTAAATAAAAGAATTATGTAACACCCCTTACTTGCTAAGTTGTGGAATATACTCTCTAATATCTCTATTTCATCATTCATGTTTGGTGTCTATGGAAATTTTCAAGAATTTTGAGCATAATAGTAGGGTTTTATGACAAAGGACTAAGTTGAAAGAAAATGAGAATTTCTCTCCTTTTATGATGATGGTGGTGGCATTGGAGCATGGAGAGATGTTCATATTTCTTTGTACTTCTATACAAATATCTCCTTTGATTTAATTAATTAAAATATTAATATATCTTATAATAAAATATTTGTAACACCCCAATTACCCGATCCAATCACTGGGTCTGAACAACAGGATATCATATTCGTTGCTAGAGCAACTGACAACATTTATTCCAATATAAATAAAATAAAAATCATACATTTGGACCCATGATCAAGTCATGATTAATATATATATATATATATATCTCAACTATTAACCTATTTATTTGTTGCATTTCAAGCATCCTCTTTTCCAATTATATATATATCGGTTCACACAAAAAATATCATAACTTCATCTAAATATTCGCATAGCATCAGCGACATCAAACATATACATAGTACAAACTATTATCAACTATCATATATGCCTATTTATATAACTTATTGGAATATGAAATAATTCTCCATCTAAGCTTAATAACATAAAATCCTATAGGTCATCTAAGCTTAATACATAGTACAAACATAAAATCCTTGATTTTTAATTTATTTAAGTCCTTACATAATTTGTTTTATATTATAACATTAGTTATAGAAATGCTACAGAGTTGATTACTCAGCGTTCGGTTTGTCTTCTGTGCGCAGGTTAAGTTCAATTGTGTGCACTCGTTGTAATTAGCATCCAACAAAAAATCTCGTATTCTTCGAGTTGATGAAACTTTTGCTATTTTGGTCGGCATGTACCTGTAGGATTTTATGTTATTAAGCTTAGATGGAGAATTATTTCATATTCCGAGAAGTTATATAAATAGGCATATATGATAGTTGATAATAGTTTATACTATATATATATGTTTGATGTTGATGATGCTATGTGAATATTTAGATGAAGTTATAATATTTTTTTTTTAACCGATATATATATAATTGGAAAAGAGGATGCATGAAATGCAACAAATAAATAGGTTAATAGTTGAGTTATTTATATATATATATGTACAAACCCAAAATTGCCCGGCCCAAAACCATTGGACCAAACCCAAATAAACCAAAAAATTTTAACCTAAAAGAGAAATAAAAAAAAAAGGACCTAAAGAAACCCTAAAGAAGAAAAAAGAAACCCTAGCGCCGCCGGCCTCCACTATCATTGGCGCCGCTCCCTCCACTTTCCATTGTCCCCCATGACCTGCAAAAACGGACAAAACAACAGCAACACCACGAGCAAGAGGATTGATTTTTTTATTACTGTTATGCGACTATAAAGCCAGTGAAAAAGAATGTATTAAGGGTCCTTTTTTTTCAATCAAAAAAGACAAACACTTGCAATCAAAGTTTAATACGGGCAGATAACAGAGAATCGAAGAAAAGGCACATTATTAAGGTTGATATTCTTTTTTTCTCTTTTTCGAAACTAAATTTATAATTTTTTTTTATTTTCCTCTGAAAAGGGTTTATATATATTTATATAACATCAAAAATTAAAAAAAAAAAGAGAAAAAGGCTTACCTGTTGCCGGAATCTGGGCTTCTCCCTTGAAGGATTTGAGAGAAAAAGGGAGAGAAGCTTTGTTTATTTTAAAATTGGAAGCACAAAAAAAAAGGGGAATATGGCTTTTATAATAAGAGCAAAACGGCGCCGTTTTAGGGTTGGGAGCCCAGGCGCCAAAACGACGCCGTTTAGGCCCCAACCTGCGCGCGCGACCCGACCCGGCCAGAGGGTCCGCGCGTTTTTGTTAAATGGGGTAATTGCCCCATCGGTCCTTCCGCTTTTTCACACCAGCGCAATTAAGTTTTTTTATTTCGATTTTGACCCGATGATTTACCAGGTTTTCAAATTTAGTCCTCTTTCCTGCGCATCGTTTCAGTGAGGGGGTTTATTGCTGTTTTGGACCCTCCTTCTTTCATGCATTTCAATTTGATCCTTCCTTCTTTGTTTTATTTCAAGTTTACCTCAATCATTCCATTTTTGTTCATGTTTTTTACTTTTATTATTATTTTTATTTTTATTAGTGTTATTATTATATTGTTATTATCATTATTATAATTATTATTATCACTATATTATATTATTATTATTATTATTATTATTATTATCATTATTACGTTATTATTATTATTATTATTACTATATTCATATTAGTATATTGTATATATTGTGTATTATTATTATTATTATTATTACTACTACTATACTTATATTATTATTTTGTACATATTTCGTATTATCATCATCATTATTATTATTATCATTATTATTTTTTTTATTATTACCATACTATTACTATTATTATTATTATTATTATTATTATTATATTGTACATATTTTGCATTATTATCATTATTATCTTATTATTATTACTATTCTAATTACTATTACTATTATTACTATATTATTATGTGGTACATATTATGTTTACTATTATTATTATTATTATTATTATTATTATTATTATTATTATTATTATTATTATTATTATTATTATTATTCTTTGCATATTGTTATATTGTACATATTTTGCATCATTAATATTATTATATTTACTATTATCTCTATAACTACTAACATCTTTTAGTTTTTATTCATTGTTATTATTTTAATGTTATTTTTTGTCTTTATTATTGCATCTTTTATTATCAGGTGTTGTTAATCTCTCGTTTTCGTCATTTCATGTGGATCGACGTTTTAAAATCGCAACCGACACTTTATTTTAAATTCACAAAAAGGGGTTTCATAAAGGTAATTCGTGAGTTTGGAAATTCAAATGGATCGTGCCCAATCGTGCTGGGTGTAATTTTCTGTTTGACCAAATGAACGAATATCTTTTCAAAATTGCAATGCATGTGTTTGGAGAATTTTGGAGATGATCTTGAATTCAAGGACTTAGATTATCGTGTCCAATTGTGCTGGATGTGAGACTCTATTCCTCCGAAACAAGGGAAACTCGATATTCAGTCAAGTCGTTAAAATAAAAAAAGGACAAAAATGAAATTTCAAAATCATTTCAAACTTTTCGGCATTAGGACATTGATTAATCAATTTGGTACCGATTTTGGGCGTTTCGAGGGTGCTAATCCTTCCTCGCACGTAACCGACTCCCGAACCTATTTTCTCGTATATTCGTAGACCAAAAGCACTGTTTTAGTAAACCGAAATGTTTATTTAAAACAAAGGTGACCCGATTACACCTAATAAAAGATTGGTGGCGACTCCCATTCTATTCATTTTCAAAACCCAAGTCCGATTCCCGGCCTCTTTCAAAAAAGGGACGGTTTCGACAATATATATATATTAATCATGACTTGGTCATAGGTCTAAATGTATGGTTTTTATTTTGTTTTTTATATTGGAATGAATGTTGTTAGTTGCTCCAGCAAAGAATGTGATATCCCGTTGTTCGGACCCGGTGATTGGGTCGGGTAATTGGGGTGTTTCAATATAAAAAAGGAAATACTATAATAAATAATTAGAAAACATGTATATTTATTAATATGATATATTTGTTTATTTAATCTATTTTTATTCAAATTTAAACTAATTTCTTTTTCTTAATTTCATACATATTACACGAGTGTTTATACATATTGCATAAGTGTTATTATTATTAGTTTCAAATAGTACATTTTATTATTTATTATATGTTATTTTTAACTACATACCTATATTCTAAATATGTTGTTTGCATATGCATATGTGATAGAGTTTTATATTGATAATGTTATTAATTGGGTTAATGTCACAATTTAACTCGACATCAACTTAAGATTGACGATAACACAATGATAAATAATTGAAAGTACATTTAATATTTTTGAACTAATGTATTTACGTGTTTAAATTTCATTTTAATTATAATTTAAAATCTTACATATTTTATATTTTATTATTAATTAATTTTAAATTATATATTTTAATATTTTAAAACATATTTATATATTTTAAATATGTAATTTCTATCGACGTACGACAAAATTTAATACCCCTTGATTGCGGCAAGGACTGTTAATGGAAAATTTATATGCATTAAAATGTAAACGTAGGAGTTTCTCTTTACTCCGCCAACTAAAACGACGACTCTTCATTATAGTCCTTTTTGACCAAAGTGGAAGCCAGAGCCTCCTTCCGTACAATTGTACTATTACCTTTAATATTTATTTTTAATAATTAATAATAGATCTCTCTCTCTCTCTCTCTCTTTTAATTTTTAAAAGAACTCCTTATCGATTAAGGGTTCCTTTGGTTTAACGTTTGGAGTCAGTGAGGTGCAGTTGGGGTAGAGAACTGCCACCAACCTCACCGCTATGCTCTTTGGTTTAGGGTCTCGGTCTGGTGAAAATATATATTCACCACATCGATATGGTGAAATTCAACCTGGTTGTTAAAGCAGTTAGTTTGGGCAACTCGTGTATTTAATCGCCAAAAATACCCATGAGATAATGGCCTTAGGGTAATGACTCTTTCTTTGCACCATCTTCTTTGTTTTGTGCTTCAACAACTCTTTGCTTTCTCTCCTGCAAAGGGTAATTTATTAGAGAACAAAAAGTGCATTTATTTTTAGGGCACTTGAAAAGGAAATTATGCACTCACGGATCTTTCAATCTCTCTTGTTGGTGGTCTTTGGCGTGAAAATGAAGCAACCAAGGTGAAGAAGAAGGATGAAGAGAGATAGGAACTTGTTGAAGAATGACCCAAAATTGGTTTTTGCCATTGATACATGACAGAGGTTGACAAAAGAAAAAGCTTTATTATTATTCTTTTTTGAGAATGAGGTTAATGGATTAGGTTTGGGGTTTGGCTTTTCTGAGAGAGTAGAAAAGCATTTAAGTTACTGAGAGAAATGAGGAAAGAAAAGAAAAATGAAAAAGGGATTAAAGGGAAGAAAAGAAAATTAAAGGGTGGTTTGGGTTTGGGTTTGATGCCCAGTACAAAATTTAAAAATAAATTATTAGAATTTCATTAACTATATTCATAATATTAAAATGATTATCTATTAAATATTTATTTCTATTTTTGTAAAATAAAAATCTTATTCTAAATTCATAATTTTAAAATTTTACACTATTTAATTGTAATTAAAATTATATAAATGTGTTTTCAAAAAATATATAAATGTCATAGAAATGTGTTTTTAAATTTAAAATTATATAAAATGTATTTTTCAATTTACGGTTTAAAGCTAGATTTATGAAATGTTTAAAGCTAAATTTTTCAATTTAATGTATTTTTAAAGATACATTTTAATAATTTATTAAATGAATTTATAAATTTACATATTTTAATAATTTTATATAAGTAAAATAATTTAAAACTTTTATTATATATCAATTCTAATCTGATGTCCTTAATAGTCATTTTATATTCCCACCTCACCGCTACAGCTGCGTTTGAATCCAAACACACACTCCACCGCTGTTTCTAATCTCACCGCTACAGTATCCAATCTCACCGCTACAGTAACTAATCTCACCGCCACCGCTGTTTTTAATCTCACCGGAGATAAACACACCGCCCATCCAAACTAAGCCTAAGTTCCCTTGGCGTTGGGGTTTCCTTTTCCACGGGGGAGACTAAAAGGTCCTTTTTTAGTCCACTCTCTGCTCTCTACTTCCTCTAAACTTTCATTTTCTCTGAGAAAAAAGAAATAAACTAAACTTGTGTTAGCAATGGCGTCACCTAAAGAACACATTGATGCGATTAGAAAAACAAAGTACTCAATCGGAGGAGAACCCAACCCATTGATAGAAGACCTTCATCAAGCCGTTCGAAACTTATCCGCTGAGCTTTATACTAAAGATGTTCATTTCCTCATGGAACTTATCCAGGTCTTTTTTCATGTTCCTTTTGCTCACTTTTTTTTATTTTCCATTTAATATGATATTGTTTCCAGTAATATATGAAAATTTTTGAATATGTTAGTGTAAGATATATACTCAAACATTCATGTGAATCCGAATGACGTAGATGATCGATTGTGTGTTTTTTTTTTTTTAATTTTGATTTTTGTGGTAATGGGGGAAAGTTTTGTGATGATGCAGAATGCGCAAGATAACGAGTATTTAGAAGGAGTGGATCCATCACTCGAGTTCGTGATAACTTCTCGAGATATTACGGCGACCGGAGCTTCGGCAACGTTGCTGATCTTCAATAATGAGAAGGGATTTTCTTCCAAAAATATTGACTCTATTTGCAGTGTTGGTCGTTCCACCAAGAAAGGGAATAGGCGAAGTGGTTATATTGGGGAGAAAGGTACATGCATTTTCCATTTTCTTTTCTTTTAATTTTAATTGGTTACCTGCTTTTTATTTTTTAAAATATTAAATATTATTATATAAATTTATAATTTTTTAAAACAAATATTTAAATCCTTAAATAAATTTATATGTCAAACAAAATGATGAAATAAATAATTAAACTATCTCTATAAAGGTCAAAGTTGTTGGAACTTTGACCAAGTAATTAACTTGAAGAAGGTATAAAGAAATTTTTGAGATTGAAATTTTGAAATATAAACAGAATTGAAAGCAAAGAAAAAATGGAGAAGTGTTGCTGTTTTAATAATATGGCAAGAAACAAATGAAATTTTACAGCAACATAAACAATGGAGACAAAGATGTATATCTAAATGAATTACACGGCCATAATATATAGGGTCTATCACTTGGCAGAACTTGTGCTGCCAGGTTGTTGATACACGCATGTGGGAAAAACATGAACAAACAAAAAAAAAAAAAAAAATAGAAAACTGCAGCATGCTCATGCCCATACCTTTGCTTTTACAAAGTGACCATGCTTTTAGGTTGGCCAAATTGCTCCCACGTTTGTCTCATTATCAGCACTTGATAGGCTGATTTTATTTAAAAAATAAATCAAGCATGCTTAAATTAAAAATAGAAGACAACCCATACTTGTTAAAAAACATGGGACGGCAGTTAATAAGCATGGAGCTGGCATGGGAGGCCATACTTCATCACTCCTCCTTGGTCTCCATGCTGCATACTCCTAGCTTTTTTTCAAACTTGATAAACCTTGTAGGATTTAAAGCCTTTGTGAAGATATCGCAATCTGTTCTTTTGATTGCAATGAATCAGCTCCACCTCTCGAGCTTGTTCCATCTCCTTATCACATGGAGCTTTATGCTAAAATGTTTGGTTCGACCATGAAATCTGAGGGTTCTTTGCAATTGCAACAGGTGATTTGTTGTCACATAGGATCTCTGTTGCTCCTCTTGTTGTAAGTTTAAATCGGCAAGTAGCTTCCTAAGCCATATGGCTTGATTTACAAAGCTTTTGCGGTGGCAACATATTAAACCTGGCATTGTTGATTGGGCCACCACGATTTTGCTTCTTCGAGCACCGGCAAAACATTGTTGAACCAAGTGTGAAACCATAACCCGAGGTACTCTTCATATCATCTATTGATCCAAATTTTGATCCATTGTCTCAGATAGCCTACTAGCTTAATGTCTTTAACTTTGCAAAATTTTAAACCATAACTCGTGGTCCCTTTGATGTACCGAGCACTCTTTTGTGACTTGTAGGTGTTGCTCATTGCAAAGAGTGCATAAACCTTGACAACATACTAACAGCAAACATAATGCCAGGCCTAGTGGTAGTTAAGTACAATAAGCAACCAACCAAACTCCTATAGGAAGACTCATCAACTTGCTCATAAGCCCCTTGGCTTGACAACTTCATTCCAATGACCATTGGTGTGCTTGTTGGCTTGCTATTCTCCATGGAGAATTTGTATAAGATTTTCTTAGCAAAAGATTGTTGGCTCAAGAAGATCTTTCCTTCAATTTGACTCACCTCCATTCCAAGGAAATAGGTCATGTGGCCCAAGTCTGACATCTCGAACACTTTCTTCATTTTGCCCTTGAAGTCACTCAAGACATTGTTGTCTCCTCCTGTAACCAAGAGATCATCTACATAAAGGGACACTATGAGCTGTGTTTCGCCTTCATTCTTCATTACATACAATGTTGGTTCACTTGCACTCCTTTCAAATCCCAAATTGGTAGATGATTATCAATTCGAGCATACCAAGCTACAGGAGCTTGTTTTAGGCCATAAAGGGCCTTCTTGAGCTTATACACCATGTGTTCTTTGCACGGCACTTCAAAGCCTTGTGGTTGGTCAATGTATATCTCCTCTTCAAGCGATCCATTTAGGAATCTTGACTTGACATCGAGTTGGTGTATGGACCATTGCTTTTGTGCTGCCAATGCAATCAACAATCTGATGGTGTCGAGCCTGGCTACTGGAGCAAAGGTTTCCAAGTAGTCTAGGCCATATTTCTGACTAAAGCCCTTGACAACCAGCCTTGCCTTTAGCTTGTTTAATGTCCCATCAGCATTATGCTTGGCACGATAGACCCACTTAACACCTATGACTTTTTCGTCTTGTGGCCTATCGACTAGATCCGTGTTTGGTTCTTCTCGATCATCTTCATTTCTTCAACCATTGCGACCTTCCAAATACGGTGTGTTCAAACCTCTTCAAACTTGTTGGCTCCATGATAGCAACTTCAGCCCTTTCATAAACATCTGTCAATGATCTGGTCCCTCTAACTGGAACATCATCGATGTCTATTTACGACCCGACTTGTTCGAGTTCTATCCGCCCTACTACAAGCTCTTCGAAGTCTCCATTGGTTGATTGTTATCCCAGTTCAGTGAGGCATTTTCATCAAAGACACATCCCTACTCACTTGAACTTTTTGTGGTTGGGTCTATGATCCTATAGCCCTTTTTTGATCGAGCTATATCCTACTAAAACACCGGAGAGCGACTCTCTTTGATAGTTTGTCCTCTTTATTGATGGAATCTGAACATAACATAGACATCCAAATACTTTTAAATGAGCCAATGAAGGTTTGAAGCCATACCAAGCTTCAAAGGGTGTCTTCGAGCCAAGGCCTTTGTTGGAAGCCTATTCTCGAAGGTAGGCGGTGTGTTGATGACTTCAAATTTCACATAAACTTTGGCATATTTTTTCTCGAACAAAGCAAGCATCTTGCCATATTCATAATGCTACGATTCTTCCTTTCACTTACCCCATTTTTCTTTGAGGTGTATACAAGTTAGTTAGTTGGTGTTTGATGCCCGCTTCATTGCAAATCGCTTGGAATTGAGTGAAATGTATTCACCCCATTATCTCGACTGATGGTCTTGACTTGCAACCTATCTCGTTTCGCTTGAACTTTAAACTTCATGAACACTTGTGGAACTTCAGACTTGTGTTTTAAAAAATAACTCCAACAGAATCTTGAGTAATCATCAATAAAGAGAATGAAGTATCTGTTTCCACTAACTGATTCTGTCTTCATAGGGCCACAAACATCTGTGTGAACAAGTTGAAGTTTCTCTAGACGCTCTCCGGGCTTGGTTCGAGGAAATGGTAGCTTGGCTTGTTTTCCAAGTTGACACACTTCACAAACTTCATTATTGCATGCTGAGTTAGTGAAATTCTCGACCAATTCTTCATGGATCATTCTGGCCATTACTTTAAAGTTTGTATGACCGAGCCTTTTGTGCCATATCTTTGAGTCATTCTCTGAGGCAGTGTAGGCTGCATTCAAGCCTTCTGACCAGTTAACCTCAAAGGACTTATCAGTCATAGTGACTGTCATGAAGCATGATCCACTTGGATCAGTTATTTGACACACTTTGTCTTTGAACAAAAGTGAGTATCCTTTGTCAAGAAGTTGAGGTATGCTTAGTAAGTTTTTGTCAATATCGGGTACAAGTAACACACTAGAAATCACCTTGTTGCCTTTTGGAGTTGATATCAGAACATCACCTTTGCCTACAGCATTGATGAACTGACCATTTGCAACCTTGACCTTGGTTTGAACACTCCTGTCCAAGGTTTTAAAAATAGCTGCATTAGGTGACATGTGATTTGTACATCCACTATCCAAGAGCCAAGCTTTAGAGCCTCTCTTACGGTCACTTGAGCATGACACAAAGAAAAAAACGTTCTTTGATGATCACTTCCACCTTGACCACTCGTGCCTCGTTTTTGATTGTTGTTGAGCTCGCCTCGATGCGCTTTTTATTCTTACTGGACCTTTTCAACATGCCCTTTTTCTTGCAATATTGGCATCTCGCATCGAGGCCTAAACCAAAGCATTTGTCTTACGGATGGCACGGCTTCTTGCAAAATCTGCAAAGGTAGTCATTTGTCCTTGCAAAGATCGGGCTTAGTCTGCTTTTTCCAGTCTTCTTGCCTTTATAGGCGGTGTTGGATGAGGAAGTCCGGCTTTAGCTTGAAAGCACCTTCTTGGTGCTCCTCATTTCTGCTTGCCCTTCTTTGCTCTTGAGCATAAAGGGCATTGATTAGCTTCGGTCAAAGTGATGCTTGAGAGGTCCTGGAGTCCTCGAGGAGGATATTTTTGCTTCATACCTTTCTGTAAGGTTGACAAAGACCTTCTCCACTATCCTTGCTTCATTAAACCGCTCACCAAGGAGCCTTATCTTTGTTTGCAATGACCATTATCCCTGTCTGAGTCTTGTTTTGATCTCCTCTTCTTTCATCTTCAAATTTTCAAAATCCCTTCTCAAGTTTAAGAGTTGTTGCTTTGCTGGTTCTCTCAAAGTGCCTTGGAACTCCTCCTTAAGTTTGTCCCAGGCCTGCTTTGGAGTCTCACAGGCCATAATCCTCGTAAAGATGACATCAGAGACACAATTTTGGATGCAAGACAAAGCCTTGTGTTTCTTGGTCTTCTCCTCAAGATGTTTGTTTTATTTTGAGCCACGATTGGGTTGGCTCGAAGAGGTTCAGTTCAAAGATCGGTGTTCACAACCTCCCATAGATCAAGAGCTTGCGGGTAAGTTTTCATTTTAACTTGCCATATATGAAAGCCTTCTCCATTGAAGATCGAAGAAGGTACAAAGGTGAGAAGCTTGATGAAGCCATTCTAATTTGAATTTAACAAAGAATGAGTCCTCCAAGAATGAAGCTCTAGATACCAATTGTTGGAACTTTGACCAAGTAATTAACTTGAAGAAGGTATAAAGAAATTTTTGAGATTAAAATTTTGAAATATAAACAGAATTGAAAGCAAAGAAAAAATGGAGAAGTGTTCTTTGTTTTAATAATATGGCAAGAAACAAATGAAATTTTACAAAGAACATAAACAATGGAGACAAAGATGTATATCTAAATGAATTACACGGCCATAATATATATAGGGTCTATCACTTGGCGAGAACTTGTCTTTGCCGGGTTGTTGATACACGCATGTGGGAAAAACATGAACAAACAAAAAAAAAAAAAAAAAAAAAAAAGAAAGCTGCGGCACATGCTCATGCCCATACCTTTGCTTTTACAAAGTGACCATGCTTTTAGGTTGGCCAAATTGCTCCCACGTTTGTCTCATTATCAGCACTTGATAGGCTGATTTTATTTAAAAAATAAATCAAGCATGCTTAAATTAAAAATAGAAGACAACCCATACTTGTTAAAAAACATGGGACGGCAGTTAATAAGCATGGAGCTGGCATGGGAGGCCATACTTCATCACTCCTCCTTGGTCTCCATGCTGCATACTCCTAGCTTTTTTCTCAGCTTGATAAACCTTGTAGGATTTAAAGCCTTTGTGAAGATATCAGCAATCTGTTCTTCAGAATTGCAATGAATCAGCTCCACCTCTCGAGCTTGTTCCATCTCCCTTATCACATGGAGCTTTATGCTAAAATGTTTGGTTCGACCATGAAATACAGGGTTCTTTGCAATTGCAACAGCCGATTTGTTGTCACATAGGATCTCTGTTGCTCCCTCTTGAGTAAAATTAACTTGAAATAGTAATACAGTAACTCTATAAAAAAGTTGTATTAATAAAAGAAATTATAACGATATCTTTTGTTTGCAAACTTACATCAGTGCTCAAATATGTATATTATAAAATTTTCATTGGCTGCACATTGTTGGGATTTTTTTGGTATTACAGTTTGTTGGAATTAAAAGGGAAACGGAAAAAAAGTATACTAAAATTTTTAGTGTTTAAGATAGAATTTTTGATAAATATTAGAAATTTTAATTTTGACTTAGCTTTAAATTTTTTTTTTCTCGAACGCAGAACAGAATTCCCTCGGCATGTGAACTTTAAATATTTCAATGAAATATCAGAGCTGATTTAAATTACAAGAAATCTTTTGTGGACGGTACAAAAATAATTCACATTTAACATTTTTAGCAACTAAAATTCAAATAAAAGGAAATTATAACAGAGCAAGACTTGGAAACCTCATAAGTACTACAGTGCCATAATATATGTAAGGATTTATTATCTAAGGATGTATTATGTTTTCTTTGCAGAATTGGATTCAAGAGTGTCTTTACGATCGAGTGCACGACCCTACGTATTCAAAGAATGGCTATCGATCACGGTTCAACGAGGCCCCTTGCCTCACCGTGGCCTTGGCTACATAGTTCCCGAGTGGATTGATGACCGACACTTGACGACATTAGAAAGGTTTATGGATCTGCGCCTCCAACCACGATCATTGTGCTTCCCCGAAGCTCGACAAGGTCAAGCCGATGAAACAAAGAAATTTGTCAATCATTGAACCCGAAGTTTTATTATTCCTTTCAAGATCAAGCGTCTTTTCTGTCGGGGAAGACAATGAGGATCCGAGGCTCAATCGTGAGTGGGATAGCTATTACAAGTGAGACTAATTTTGTGACAAGGAAGAATGTCGATCTTTGAGTCCTATACTCTCTGTCTTTCCATTGAGGAAAAGGATGACAAGTCCAGGAAAGAATGCGACTACCATATATGGAAGCGAAGTTTCTGTTAAGGTGGAAAATAAAGTGGAAAGGAGAATGGATGTGGGACGAGTTGGTGATCACGTTGGCTTTTCCGAACGATGAGCGTCTGCGTAGGGGATGAATTTTACACAGGGTCTATGCATTTCTTCCAACGGAGATGGTGTCCAATTTCCCTTCATTATTCAAGCAGATTTTGTTTTATCATCATCAAGGGAAACAATACTCTTAGACAACAAATGGAACCAAGGGATTCTTGATTGCGTTCCCACCGCTTTTGTCAATGCTTTCATCTCACTTTGGTTAAAATGACAAATGAGGCCCGGTTTCTAGTTTACGTTGGATGTTCAATTTCTTGCTCATCAACTGTTCTCGTATCAGAAATTTAATGCCATTAGGGAAACAATAAAATTGAAACGGTGGATGAAGATATACTACCAAGTGATGAGTCTTGCATCGCGTAAGTTTTTTCATAAACCCGGTGAAGTTGGTAGAATTATGCCTGCTTTCTGGAATATTGTGGAGAAGGCAAGAAAGGAGGAGGTAGGCATGCATAATTTGTCATCACATGGAACATATGTCTTGCATTCTTCTTTTGATGTGGCCGAGTATGATAATATTCTGAATTTTTTGGAAGTTGGACCGGTCGACATCGGATGGTATGCAAAGTGCATCCGAGGTTCTAATCTTGTATTGGGAGTTTCGGAGAGCCTTTATCTTGAGCTTCTTATCTTCCTTGCAGAGAATTGGGAGAAAATATCCTATAGAACCAACATTATAAACGTACCATTTCTTAAATATGTTGATCTTTCTGGATGTGTGTCCTTGTGCAGTATCAGTGAATCCATGCAACATACTCCAGGGACAATATGCCAATCTCATCAATTTGATCACGTGTCATGGATGATTGATTGGAATAGGGAGTTTGGTGGGGCTACAAACCGTCTTTTTCTTCCTGAAAGCACACAAGATGCCATCCGTACATGCTCTAAGAAAGAAACACTTTCAAGATGGCTACAAAACGAGGTCCGAGTTGTTTCAATAAGTGTGTATGACTATGCATTGCTCTTATTAATATGCTGATCTTGGTAGCAAGCAGAAGCTTATTATTGCCTATGCTCACTTCTTATATCATTCACTCCGGAAGAAATTTGTAACATCAGCAGGTTGGTAAGTTGTGTGGCATTATGCCATTGGTAGATAACTATGGTAATGTAAATGTGACCAAGAACAGGAAGATTCTTGTTTCCGCTAATGGAAGCAAATGGAACAGTTTAGTGGGTTCTAATCCTTTGAAAAGTCAAGGCTATATTGAGTTAGGAGAAGATTACTTGCATCGAGAGGACTTTTTTTTGGTCAATTCACTCCGGAAAGCGCTCTTGGAGTTTCTAATATTACATGTTGGTGTTTGAGATATCCCCTCTCTGTCTCCCCTAATGTCGCGGTTCTCATTGTCTCTTCACCCTCGTAAAGGATAACACTTTCTTGCTTTTGGATTGGATTGAACTTGAGAAGTAAAAGCATGCCAATTCCGTAAAGGTTTCGACTAGCATAAAAGTGGAAATCGGGTGAAAGTCACCATAAATGGTTCTTCCGCTACAAACCACCAAAGACAATCATTCTTTCATTCATCTTCATGGGGAGATATTTTGCGCAGAATGGGTCGGCTTTTTGTCGATATTCCCCAATTGATCGGACATATTATGGGGACGGAATAAATAATTATAGGGAGGAGCTGAAAATTATCGGAGTAATGTTTGAGTATGGCGAAGCATGTCAATTTATCGGGGACCATCTCATGCGATTGGCATCTTCATCAACGCTAAGTAAAGATCGTGTGCTCTCCATTCTTGGTCTCATTAGATATCGAGAAAAAATACCTCCCCTCCCGATGAATTTATCCGTGGCATCAAAGAAGGAAGGTGGCTAAAGACTTCCCATGGTTTCAAATCACCGGTGGGAGCTGTTTTGTTCGAGGAGGAATGGAGAACGACCACACAAATATGTAATGTCCCTCATTGATCAAGCATTCTACGGTGATCAAATCCTTGGCTTCAAGGACGAACTCAGTCGCTTGGTGTTATAGTTGGCTTGAGTGGATGCTATCGACTTGTCATTGATAACTTCAAAAATTCTTCGTGACGTGACCTTTATGAGTGCTTGATGCTTTTCTTTTATATTTGGAATGTATGCGTTATGCAAGATCGCTGAGGGCTTGTTACTACACTTAGAGATGCAAAGTGTTTGAAGACAAATCTTGGTTTCAAACCTCCATCGAATGCTTTCTATTTGATCAAGAGTGGGGAAATTTGTCTTCTACAAGTTTTCACTTGTTTCCGATAATCGATCAAGCTTACTCTGAAGTATCATCTCCAGCTACAAAAATGAGTTGAAGAGATTGGGTCGCTGTAGGATTTCGATGTAGCAATCAAATCCTTTATCACCGTTTCAAGCAACGGGCATCGTCATCATCTCTTACAAAAGATGATGTTTTCTCATTCCTCTCATGTTTGTAGACAATCAAAGGAACGCCCTATAAGTTTCCCTCGACTTTAAGAAATGCATACTTGAAGAAAAATGGTTGCGGACTCGGCTTGGTGATTTGTGTCTCAGAGATCTGCATCCTCTTTAGTCCGGAATGGGAGTCCATCTCTTCAATTACCCTCCTTCCTTTTCTTGATGATAGTGATAGCTTCTACGGAAAGGATCTTCACAAAATACTGAGATATGAGTTGAAGACTATTGGAGCGATCCATCGAATTCAAAAGTGGTGTGAAGTTTGTGCCTTCTTGCCTCTATTTTCCTCAAATCAAATCGATGAAGATAACTCCCTGAATTGCACTTTCATTTCTCGATTGCTTGAGAATTTTGTTGGAAGACAAGGACTACACATTCTCTTCACCATTTCTTAAAAAGTTTGAGAAAAATGGTTGAAAACCTCTGTTGGTTATATGAGTCCGGTGACTTCATCGTTTGATAAGAATTCAAAGCTTGAAACCAACCGATGGACCATTCATCGATGAAGGGTTTTATGGTTCCGAGATTAGAACATACGTAATGCAGCTATCTTCTATAGGTGTTATTGTTGATGTTGAGAAGGGAAGCACACACATAGCCAATCACCTTGATTCGAATTCGATTTTGCCACAATCATTCGAATATATAAATTCTTGGCAAAAGTAGAATGGAAGCCCGATTGTGAAGCTAAACGGCTAATATGGATCCCTGAGGAAATGAAAATGGAAGGTGGGTAAAACACGATGGATGTGTTCTGCATGATAGAGATGGACTCTTTGGTTTGCAGTTGAATGTTTTGGAGAAGCACTATAAGAACGAAGTACAACTGCAGCTCTTCTTTGGTGCAGCATTTGGTGTCAAATCGTATCCTTCGCTAGATGATTACCGCAAACTCGGAAAGGTTGGGAAACTTCAGGACACCGATTGTCGCATGATGAGTGTTGTGCATTCTGGAGGTTTGTTTTGCAGCACAAGAGTTCAAAGAAAGAGCAAATTCTTTCTGAAAGTTTGGTGAAGGTCCCTGTGGACTTAGGTTCAGAGGGGATTATTGATGAAGTATGGCCTCCCATGCCAGCTCCATGCTTCTTGTCTGCCGTCCCATTTTTTTTTTTGGCAAGTATGGGTTGTGTCAATTTTTAATTTAAGCATGCTTGATTTATTTTTAAAATAAAATCACCTATCAAGTCTTGATAATGAGACAAACGTGGGAGCAATTTGGCCAACCTAAAAGCATGGTCACTTTGTAAAAAGCAAAGGTATGGGCATGAGCATGCTGCACTTTTTATTCATTTTTGTTTTGTTTTGTTTGTTCATGTTTTTCCCACATGCGTGTATCAACAACCTGGCGGCACAAGTTACGCCAAGTGATAGACCCTATTATTTGCCGTGTAATTCAGTTGTTTATGTAAATGAAATTAACTCCATTTTCTCTTATCTTGCAAAAGCTTGTTCAACTTATTGAACACCAATACTTCTCCATTTTTCTTTGCTTTCAATTCTGTTTTTTATCTCAAAATTTCAATCTCAAAAATTTCTTCATACTTTCTCCAAGTCAATTACTTGGTCAAAGTTCCAACAATTGGTATCTAGAGCTTCATTCTTGGAGGACCTGTTGCTGTTAAACTCAAATTAGAATGGCTTCATCAAGCTTCTCACTGCTTTGTACCTTCGATTTTCAATGGAGAAGGCTTTCATATATGGCAAGTTAAAATGAAAAAACTTACCGCAAGCTCTTGATCTATGGGAGGTTGTGAACACCGATCTTTGAACAGAACCTCTTGAGCCAACCCAAGCGTGGCTCAAATAAAACAAAGATCTTGAGGAGAAGACCAAGAAACACAAGGCTTTGTCTTGCATCCAAAATTGTGTCTCGGATGTCATCTTTACAAGGATTATGGCTTGTGAGACTCCAAAGCAGGCCTGGGACAAGCTTAAGGAGGAGTTCCAAGGCACTGAGAGAACCAGCAAAGAACAACTCTTAAACTTGAGAAGGATTTTGAAAATTTGAAGATGAAAGAAAGGAGGCGTAAAAGCAAGACTTCAGACAGGATAATGGCTGTTGTAAACAGCATAAGGCTCCTTGGTGAGCAGTTTAATGAAGCAAGGATAGTGGAGAAGGTGCTGTCAACCTTACCTGAAAGGTATGAAGCAAAAATATCCTCCCTCGAGGACTCGGGGACCTCTCAAGCATCACTTTGACCGAGAGCTAATCAATGCCCTTTATGCTCAAGAGCAAAGAAGGGCAAGCAGGAATGAGGAGCACCAAGAAGGTGCTTTCCAAGCTAAAGCCAGGACTTCCTCATCCAACACTGCCTATAAAGGCAAGAAGAGACACGAAAAAGCAGACCCAAGCCTCGATGTTGCAAGGACAAATGACTACCTTTGCAGATTTTGCAAGAAGCCAGTGCCATCCGGAAGACAAATCTTTGGTTTTAGGCGATGCAAAGATGCCAATATTGCAAGAAAAAGGGCATGTTGAAAAGGTCCTGTAAGAATAAAAGCGCAGGCAAAAGCGAGCTCAACAACAATCAAAGATCGAGGCACGAGTGGGTGAAGGTGGAAGTGATCAAGAAGAATGAGTTTTTCTTTGTGTCATGCTCAAGTGACCGTAAGAGAGGCTCTAAAGCTTGGCTCTTGGATAGTGGATGTACAAATCACATGTCACCTAATGCGACTATTTTTAAAACCTTGGATGCGAGTGTTCAAACCAAGGTCAAGGTTGCAAATGGTCAGTTCATCAATGCTGTAGGCAAAGGTGATGTTCTGATATCAACTCCAAAAGGCAACAAGGTGATTTCTAATGTGTTACTTGTACCCGATATTGACAAAAACTTACTAAGCATACCTCAACTTCTTGACAAAGGATACTCACTTTTGTTCAAAGACAAAGTGTGTCAAATAACTGATCCAAGTGGATCATGCTTCATGACAGTCACTATGACTGATAAGTCCTTTGAGGTTAACTGGTCAGAAGGCTTGAATGCAGCCTACACTGCCTCAGAGAATGACTCAAAGATATGGCACAAAAGGCTCGGTCATACAAACTTTAAAGCAATGGCCAAAATGATCCATGAAGAACTGGTCGAGAATTTCACTAACTCAGCATGCAATAATGAAGTTTGTGAAGTGTGTCAACTTGGAAAACAAGCCAAGCTACCATTTCCCTCGAACCAAGCCTGGAGAGCGTCAGAGAAACTTCAACTTGTTCACACAGATGTTTGTGGCCCTATGAAGACAGAATCAGTTAGTGGAAACAGGTACTTCATTCTCTTTATTGATGATTACTCAAGATTCTGTTGGAGTTATTTTTTAAAACACAAGTCTGAAGTTCCACAAGTGTTCATAAAGTTTAAAGTTCAAGCAGAAACTGAGATAGGTTGCAAGATGAAGACCATCAGGTCAGATAATGGGGCTGAATACATTTCAGCTCAATTCCAAGCGATTTGCAATGAAGCAGGCATCAAACACCAACTAACTAACTTGTATACACCTCAAAGAAATGGGGTAAGTGAAAGGAAGAATCGTAGCATTATGAATATGGCAAGATGCTTCATTGTTCGAGAAAAAATGTGCCAAAGTTTATGTGGTGAAAGTGTCAACACAAATTGTCTACCTTCAGAATAGGCTTCCAACAAAGGCCTTGGCTCGAAAGACACCCTTTGAAGCTTGGTATGGCTTCAAACCTTCATTGGCTCATTTAAAAGTATTTGGATGTCTATGTTATGTTCAGATTCCATCAGTAAAGAGGGACAAACTATCAAAGAGAGTCGCTCCCGGTGTTTTAGTAGGATATAGCTCGATCAAAAAAGGGCTATAGGATCATAGACCCAACCACAAAAAAAGTTCAAGTGAGTAGGGATGTGGTCTTTGATGAAAATGCCTCACTGGGCCGGGATAACAATCAACCAATGGAGACTTGTAAGAGCTTGTAGTAGAGGCGGATAGAACTCGAACAAGTTTGGTCAGAAATGGACATCGATGATGTTCGATTAGAGGACCAGATCATTGTGAGATGTTTATGAAAGGGTGAAGTTGCTATCATGGAGCCAACAAGTTTCAAGAGGTCAAACACACCTGTAGTGGAAGGTCGCAATGGTTGAAGAAATGAAGATGATCGAGAAGAACCAAACACAGGATCTAGTCGATGAAGCCACAACGAGAAAAGTCATAGGTGTTAAGTGGGTCTATCGTGCCAAGCATAATCTTTGATGGGACATTAAACAAGCTAAAGGCAAGGCTGGTTGTCAAGGGCTTTAGTCGTAAATATGGCCTAGACTATTTGGAAACCTTTGCTCCAAAGAGCTGTGCTCGACACCATCGATTGTTGATTGCATTGGCAAAGACAAAAGCAATGGTCCATACACCAACTCGATGTCAAGTCGGCATTCCTAAATGGATCGCTTGAAGAGGAGATATACATTGACCAACCTCAAGGCTTTGAAGTGCGTGCAAAGAACACATGGTCTATAAGCTCAAGAAGGCCCTTTATGGCCTAAAACAAGCTCCTAGAGCTTGGTATGCTCGAATTGATAATCATCTACCGAATTTGGGATTTGAAAGGAGTGCAAGTGAACCAACATTGTATGTAATGAAGAATGAAGGCTAAACACACTCATAGTGTCCCTTTATGTAGATGATCTCTTGGTTTGAGGAGGAGACAACAATGTCTTGAGTGACTTCAAGGGCAAAATGAAGAAAGTGTTCGAGATGTCGGACTTGGGCCACATGACCTATTTCCTTGGAATGGAGGTGAGTCAAATTGAAGGAAAGATCTTCTTGAGCCAACAATATTTTGCTAAGAAAATCTTATACAAATTCTCCATGGAGAATAGCAAGCCAACAAGCACACCAATGGTCGTTGGAATGAAGTTGTCAAGCCAAAGGGCTTATGAGCAAGTTGATGAGTCTTCCTATAGGAGTTTGGTTGGTTGCTTATTGTACTTAATCGCCACTAGGCCCGACATTATGTTTCTTTGTTAGTATGTTGTCAAGGTTTATGCCTTTCTTTGCAATGAGCAACACCTACAAGCTGCAAAAAGAGTGCTCAGGTACATCAAAGGGACCCTGAGTTATGGTTTAAAATTTTGCAAAGTTAAAGACATGAAGCTAGTAGGATATACAGACAGTGACTGGGCTGGATCAATAGATGATATGAAGAGTACCTCGGGTTATGGTTTCACACTTGGTTCAACAATGTTTTGCTGGTGCTCGAAGAAGCAAAATCTGGTGGCCCAATCAACGGCACAGGTTTAATATGTTGCCAGCATTCTTTGTAAATCAAGCCATATGGCTTAGGAAGCTACTTGCTGATCTAAACTTACAACAAGAGGGAGCAACGGAGATCCTATGTGACAACAAATCGGCTGTTGCAATTGCAAAGAACCCTGTATTTCATGGTCGAACCAAACATTTTAGCATAAAGCTCCATGTGATAAGGGAGATGGAACAAGCTCGAGAGGTGGAGCTGGTTCATTGCAATTCTGAAGAACAGATTGCTGATATCTTCACAAAGGCTCTAAATCCTACAAGGTTTATCAAGCTAAGAAAAAAGCTAGGAGTATGCAGCATGGAGACCAAGGAGGAGTGATGAAGTATGGCCTCCCATGCCAGCTCCATGCTTCTTGTCTGCCGTCCCATTTTTTTTTTTTTTGGCAAGTATGGGTTGTGTCCAATTTTTAATTTAAGCATGCTTGATTTATTTTTAAAATAAAATCAGCCTATCAAGTGCTGATAATGAGACAAACGTGGGAGCAATTTGGCCAACCTAAAAGCATGGTCACTTTGTAAAAAGCAAAGGTATGGGCATGAGCATCTTTGCACTTTTTATTCATTTTTGTTTTGTTTTGTTTGTTCATGTTTTTCCCACATGCGTGTATCAACAACCTTGGCAAAGACAAGTTACGCCAAGTGATAGACCCTATTATTTGCCGTGTAATTCAGGTTGTTTATGTAATGAAATTAACTCCATTTTCTCTTATCTTGCAAAAGCTTGTTCAAATTTTATTGAACACCAATACTTCTCCATTTTTTCTTTGCTTTCAATTCTGTTTTTATCTCAAAATTTCAATCTCAAAAATTTCTTCATACTTTCTCCAAGTCAATTACTTGGTCAAAGTTCCAACAATTATGTTATTCGACAAGCATGATGTGTTTATAGTGATGATCTTCAACTTAAGGAGCTTTTACTCCAATCTTCATCTCATCCTCGATTTGTCCGGTATCCTCATTAAGTTTACTGATTTGCCTCGGACTATGTTGTTCGAGTTATATTTGAAAATCGGGGTTTGGTTGATCTCTCACTCTGTCTGTAAGAAAGACTTATCCTTTACAAATGGCACGGAACTTAAGCAGATCAATCCTAGAGATGCCATGCTTGGAAAAGAAGTGTTCGACTTATTCTTGGGTTTTTAGCATGTTCATTAAAAATAGAAGTCGAGAAAAGGCATGAAGTCTGTTCGATCCTCCGCAATCTCACCGTCCTTGAGACTTGGAACCGGTTCTTTGTTGTATATAGTTTGTTATTGTCTTGTGTGAAACCCAAGAAGTTCCAACTAGTCGAATGGTATATTTGGGACAAAGAGAGCTCAAAGTTTTTCATTCGAAAAGTCGGACGAGTCGCTAGGCAAAAGGAACGGCTTGAATATGCTACGATTTTCGTGAAGCGATTCTTGAAGGACTCACGCGTGGGAGAAGGAAGATCGATTCTCTCTCCGAACTAGTCAAAGCCGCCTTCATTTCGAAATTCGATGAAGACATTTGTCGGTTTTCGATGAAATCCAAGAATCTGCAAGTGTTTGTGGAAGATGAAGATTTCTATCCACGCCTTTCCTAATGAATAAGTGTTTAAGGTATGAGCTATAGTATGAAACATAGTAAGGTGTTGGTTGTGTGTATTAAAACATATCTTATGAAACATATCTTTGGTGTGTGAACTTTAATATTTTGATGCATCTGTAAGAACTGGTTTGGATGAATATATACATGCATGGATATGTATGAATGGTTTCTTATGATCTGTTTCTTTATGCATCCTTAAAAACTTGTTTGTGATATTTAACCCAAGGAATTCGTTTGTTTGTTGATGTGCCAGAATTCGATATATCTCTTTATGTCTGGCAGTATGGTCTCTATGATCTGCTTGCTGGGGATGGTTTATGTTTGAGCAATCACCATTTGTGTCCAATATGCTAGCCTTTTAAAATATTATTATTTCTTTAGATAAAAATGATTCACATCTTATTCCCAAAAGTGAGATTTACATGCCAGCTTTACATGAAAATGGTAGATAGACCTTAGTGCCTTACGCTTATCATCTTCTTGTTCTTTGAAGGAACTTTCTCTTTTTATCTTTCTTATCTTCAGCATTGTCGTCATCCAGGTTATCCTGTGTTGTGGCTGACCCGATTGATAATTTTTCTACTTTAGGATATGTGTGTGGGGCAATTCAACTTGAACCAATTTCAATCATAAAAAAATCAAATTTATTTAAAAGTAATATTCATAATTATATTTAAATATATATATCAGACACTGATAGCTCAATTAATATGAATATGCTAAATACTTTTCTTCAAAGAAAATACTGAGTGAAATTCTCGGCTAATTTACAAAACTATTCCCTTAGAGTATCACTTTCTACAGAATTTTATAGAACAAATATATCTCTTTCCAGATAGGGACAAGTTGTGTATATGACGTCAATATTCCTATAATTAACTTGAATCCAACTTTTCACAAAAACACAAATAAAAAAAAATAGTATGAAAAGAGGTTCCAGTAAGGAAAGGCTTGTTCGAAACTAGAAGGATAAGATACGATTTATTTTGGATAGTTGAATCAACAAATTGATGTAATAACCAATTTTGGCCCGGGTTCATTAACCCAGGGCCCAAAACCAAACAAAATTAAAACAAGCCCACTACAAACCAAATTAAACCCAAAGGTATAGGCCCAAGTGACGAAAAGCCCGAATGGCCCATATTTTTAGGCTTTTCGAGGAAACCCTAGCCCCTGACCCCAAGAAGCGCCGCGCACGTGCCTCCACGCGCGTCCCCTGGTGCGCCGCAACCCACAGCACCCACGAGCGCACCACTGTCGGCCACCATCTCCCCCACTAGCCGCTTCCCACTTGCGTTTGCTCCACACGACCTGCAAAAGAAGACAACCACAACAGCACCAGGGGCAGAAAAAATAAAAAAAAAAGGACATTGTATTTTTGTTATTATTATTCGGCTATATAAAGCCGATTATTGCTCTGTAACAGGGACTTTTTTTTATGAATAGAAAACAAGAGGACACTCAAGATCAAAACAGAAAAATATCAAGTCAAAAACACTAGTTTTCGATTGAACCAGTAGGTTCTTTTAGTTTATTTTTGGCTTTTGATTTTATTATTTGTTCAGTGTTTATTATTTCATACATACATATTTCTTCATTTTCTTATATTAAATATTAAAAGAAAAGAGTATAAAAAAAAGAGAGAAAACCCACCTTTTTTGCGAATTTCGGTGGCAGTGCGGGCTAGGGATGAAACCCTAGCGGAGAAAAGTGAGTTCCCCTTTTGTTGTTTTTTTTTAACCTACAGCAGAAATGGAAAAAAAAAAAGGAAGGATGGCCTTTTATAGCAGAGCAAAACGGTGCCGTTTTGGGATTGGGAGCCCAGGCGCCAAAACGACGCCGTTTAGGCCCCAACCCGCGCGCGATCCGACCCGGCCGAGGATCCGCACGTTTTTGATTGATTGGGTTAATTACCGTTTTCGTCCTTCCGCGTTTTTGATGTATTTAAATCAGGTTTTTTAATTTTTAATTGCGCCCAGAAATTTTACGCAGTTTTAAAATTAGTCCTTATTTAAATGTTGCATTTAACGAATCGGGTAAATTCCGTTCTTGGTCCTTTTACATCTTGCGCACATTTCAGTTTAATTATTTTACCATTTATAATTTATCCCATTTACTTTCTTTAATATTCAATTTAGCCCGTTTTCCATTATTTTTGTAATTTCACTATTATTATGATTATTATTATTATTATTATCTTTATTATTATTGTTGTTCGTATATTTATTATTGTTACTATATTTATATTAGTGTATTGTACATGTTTCGTATCCTTATTATTATTATTATTATTAGTAGTAGTATTGTTATTGTTATTGTTATTGTTATTATTATTATTATTTTATTATTATTATTATTATTATTATTTTTATTATTATTTCTATCATTGCTAACGTCCTTTTTTGTCTTTTTTTACATTTATTGTTATTATTTTATTGTGGTCTTTTTCAATTTTATGTTTTATCGCATTTTTTATTGTGTTCGTTACTTCTCATATTCGTCATTATATATATCGACAGTGTGGAGATAATCTTGAATTCGAGGATGTAAATTATCGTGTCCTAAAGCATTGGATGTGATATTTTATTCCTTCGAAACGAGAAAATCTTAGTATTCAATTCGAGAAAACTATAAGATGTTCTTGGATCCGAGGATTTAAATTATTGTGTCCTAAAGTATTGGATGTGATATTTTATTCCTTCGAAACGAGAAAATCTTGATTTTCAATTCGGTGAAACTATGAGATAATCTTCGGATTCGAGGATTTAAATTATCGTGTCCTAAAGCATTGAATGTGATATTTTATTCCTTCGAAACGAGAGAGTCTTAGTATTCAATTCGAGAAAACTATGGGATGTTCTTGAATCCGAGGATGTAAATTATCGTGTCCTAAAGTATTGGATGTGATATTTTATTCCTTTGGAATGAGAAAGTCTTGATTTTCAATTCGGGGAAACTACGAGATGATCTTGGGGTTCGAGGATTTAAATTGTCGTGTCCTAAAGTATTGGATATGATATGTTAATTCCTTCGAAACGAGAAAATCTTGGTTCAATTCAAAAAAAAAAAGTCAAATATTTCCAAAAGAGATCGATTTTTAAATTCCTTTAAAATTTTCAACTTTTGACATGAGGACATTAATTGATCAAATCGGTACCAATTTTGGGCGTGACGAGGGTGCTAACCCTTCCTCGCATGTAACCGACTCCCGAATCCATTTTCTCGAAATTCGTAGACCAAAAACAATGTTTTAATAAATCAAAAGTTTTATTAAAACAATGGTGATCCGATCACACCCAATAAAGATTGGTGGCGACTCCCATTTTATCCATTTTCAAAACCCAAGTTCGATTCCCGTTTTGTCAAAAAATGGTTTCGACAGCTTGGCGACTCCACTGGGGACTTCAAAAAGAGAGTTAGGCCGTAAATTGATTACTTTCTGTCCTTTGTCGAAAGTTTGAAAATTTGATTTGAAAATTACTACCCTTTTGTTACATTCGTTTGTGTCATTGCATATGATTTCTATTTTCTTACGCACATTGCATTGCATGACTGTTGTGGTCGCACCCTTAAGTGGGAGTGAGAAGCGACTCTTTCGTGAGGTTTTCACCTCCGTGCAAGATAGTGGATCGCTTTCGGGATACATCCGTACCTATGTCTTCGTGAGATTTTCATCTCCGTGCAGCCATAGGGAAATGTATTCCCCTGAACCGAACTCGTTCCGTATGAGCCTATAATGGGTGAGGATCGAGGAATCTGCTGGTTCGGGTACCTCTCTTTAGAACCAAACCACATGTAATGAACCTTAAAGAACCAACCCTAGGTAGAACCACGCCAGACCTTAGTGGTTACCCGAATAAGTGTCTGATTATTTCTTGTTTATCTTAAGATTTTTTGTACATAGTACTAACTCGTGGTGTTTTGTTGTAATTGCATGGCATTTCATCATAAAAAGGTGTTGATTCACATTCGGTTACTAGGTAGAAAAGCTTAACATGGAAAAGGAATTTCTTGATAGAGTGGAGGATAATGCGGCCGTTCGAACATGGTCCGAAAGGATACAACGAGAGAAAGGAGATAGTCTGACTATGGGATACGAATTAGAGTTGTGGGACTTCACCAGTGTCAGCGTGACTCAGAATAGCCTGCAAGAACTGAAGGGGATATGGGACTCATGGGGCTATGATATGAAACAAATATGCTACTGTAGTTATGGTGATCTGCCTTATTTGCTTGATATCAAGGTGGATGAGCGCTTATTCCGGGCTATTACTCAATTTTGGAACCCTGCTTATAGTTGCTTTACTTTCGAGAAAGTAGATATGGTACCTACCATAGAAGAATACACGGCCTTACTCCGGTGCCCAAGTACTCAAGCAAGCAAGGCTTATTCTAGAGCTGTTAATGTACCGACATTCGTAAGAAAGCTGATGAACATTAAGGGATGAGCGAACAGTGGATTACGGCTCGGATCAAGCAAAAAGGAGATTGTAAATGTATCCCTTGGAGACATTTAAGAGATTTAATCCTAGCGCATTCTGATATAAAAAAGATGGTCGACGTTTTTGCCTTAAGCATCTACGATTTAGTTGTCTTTCCCAAGGTGTTAGGATATGTGGAGGAAGCTGTCTCAGACCTATTCGATAAACTGGATAAAGGGGTCACACCTGTCCCCGTAATCTTAGCCGAAACATTCCGATCGTTGAGCGCTAGCCGAAGAGTAGGTGAAGGGAGATTCATAGGGTGCGCGCAGCTTTTGCTGTCATGGTTTCATAGCCACTTTTGGAAGGTGGAAAAGGTTTCGTGTAAAGTCTTCTCCAAGAACTACTCTCATTTGGAGGTATTAGTAACTACGCGAAGACGGAACGACCTTTCTGAAGAGAAATGGATAGCAATTCTCCAAAATTTATAAGTAGAAGATGTTGAATGGAGAGCCCCGTGGATGATCCCTGATGAGATCTTGTATCAGTATGGAGAGTTTGATTGGGTTTCTTTACTCGGGATATGGAGGGCTGTTGGGTATGCTCCGCTACTCGTAGCGAGGCAGTATCGATCAAGACAATTCATACCTGCAACGCATGGGCTAGCTCAGAGTGAGTTTTCATACAAAGGCGATAATTATAAGAAGAGAATTCGTGAGATAACGAGTGCGTGGACCCAAACCCGATGAATGAAGGGGCTCGCCGCAGGACCAATGACAACCCCCGAATATGACGAGTGGAAGAATACAAGAATCAATGACAATATCCCGATGCCAAGCCAGATGGATGCTTTACCCATAGAAGAGCATTTACGAGTTGTCCCATCCGAATTAGAGATCATAAGAGGAGATTTCGAGAACAAGAGTCGGGAATTGGGAAAGAAGATAGAGCAGCTAGAGGAGGAGAAGGTGCAGTTAGGGCTAGACGTCAACATTTATAAGTTAGAAGCTGAGAAAGTGAGGAAAGGAAAGAACAAGGCTGAAGAAGATCTGGCTAGCTTAAAGATGGATTACAAGAAACTACGCACGTCAATCAGAACCGCTGGTTTGGGCAAGACATCAGAGCAATGGCAGCGAGAAGTTAAAAAAGAAAAGACTAAAGCTGACCAGTGGGAAAAGAAGTGCCAAGAGGCTCGAGTACGTGAGGACATTGTGAAAAAAAGTCTGTTGGAAAGTCAAAATGAGAAAGAAAAGTTATGGGCCCGAGCGATAGAATTAGAAAAATCACTACACCTGTATCGAAATTGCAACTCGGTAAATGAATTAAGAGCCAACCAAAGCAAGGTCGAAGAGCTGAAAAGAAAGATAGAAGAGCTCCAGACCGCATTACAAAACAGTGAACTTCAAGTTGAACTTCTTAATGAACATTGGAAGGAGCAGCTCTACCATTCTCAAGAACGGGTCAGAAATAGAGATTATGTAATGGGCGAAGCTGTGGCTCAAGTTCAAGAAGTGGCCGATCATTTGCAAAACTTGGCAGTTCAGGCAGATGTATTAAGTCTAATGTATGGGTCAGGATTAGATTGAGGCCAAAATTTAGCTCGGCTTCTTAAGAAAGTCAAAGATTTGGGTGTTAAGGCGAAGCCATATGTATAATCGTCCGCTCTATACAAGGAAATTTGTTTTCCAGTGAAGTTAATCTAATAGAACTGAATCAAAATCAACACATTTCTTTCTTTTTGCATTCATTTCACGCATTTTCATTGCATTTCATCCATTTGCATACATCACATCATTTGCATCAAATTCTATAAAAAGGAGTCTAATTGATTAAAATCGTGACAGAAGTTACCCTGGAAACCGACGAAAACCAACCTATTATACATTACTACAATACTCGTCGTAAGGTAAAAGCGATGGATCAAAGATACGAACAATTTCAGAAAGACATGCAAGACCAGATGCAAGAGCAAATGACGAAGTTTCAGAAAGAAATGAGGGACCAGATGATAGAGGCTCAACGGAATATGATGGCCTAAATGACTTTAATGATGAATGGGATAACGGACAAAGGAAAAGGCCCCACAACTAGTACCGGAGAAGAAAGCAAAGGCCATCCCCCAGGATGCACTCCACCTCACGTCCATGCAATGCAAAGAGGATATTCTCAAGTGGAGCCTACAGGCTTAGGGCAACGACCAGCACCGCCTACTCATCTAGGGCAAGGTATATTCACATCGAACCCCGGAGCTAATCCTGCTGACCCGATTGTTCCAGATTTGGATGATCCAACAGAAATAGCCAGGCTGAGAATGAACGATCAGAGTGCCCAGGATAAGTACAAGAGCTTGGAAGAAAGGCTCAAAGCAATAGAAGGTACTGAAGTCTTCTCTGTACTTGGTGCCAAAGAGCTTAGTTTGGTGCCCGATCTGGTTCTGCCTCCGAAGTTTAAAGTGCCAGACTTTGAGAAATATGATGGGACGAGATGTCTAAAGGAACATCTTATCATGTTTTGCTGGAAGATGGCGGGTTATGTGAATGAAGATAAACTACTAATACACTGTTTCCAAGATAGCTTGGTCGGGTTCGCCCTTCGATTGTATAATCAACTTAGTAGAGAAAGGATCCGATCATGGATAGACCTAGCATCAGCCTTCTGTGAACAGTACAAGCATGTCTCCGACAAGGTGCTTGATCGACTAACTCTGCAAATGATGGAGAAGAAGCCGACAGAAACCTTTAGACAATATGCGCAAAGATTGAGAGATATATCGGTCCAAGTAGATCCCTCATTAACTAAGACTGAGATAACAGTCCTCTTTATCAACACTCTGAAAGCGCCATTTTATGATAGGTTGGTAGGAAACGTCACAAAGGACTTCGCCGACGTCGTATTATCTGAGGAAATTATAGAAAATGCCATCAAGAGCGGAAGGATGGAAGGTCCCGAAAGTTCGAAAAGGACAGTGCCTAATAGGTAAAAAGAGGCAGAAACCCATATGGTGGGGACTGAGAGCCACTATGCATCTAATCCTTACCCAACCCAATCACAACCCCGATATCGCCCACCTCCAAATTTCTACTTTCCTCCCCAAAACCTTTATTACCAAGCACCTCCTTCTTACCCCGCCTACGCCACCAATAACCAAAAACCATTCACCATGTTCCCACCAAATACCATGTCTGCTCCAAGCCAACCCAAGAACGAACAAAGATCGATAGGACCCAATCCTGAAAAACCTCAATTCACCCCTATTCCCGTGTCGTACGGAGAACTGTACCCAAAATTATTGGAAAAATAATTAATATCCCCACATTATATGACACTATTGAAGCCTCCGTACCCGAAATGGTACGATCCCAATTCTAGTTGCATGTATCATGCTGGAAACCAGGGGCATTCTACAGAAAATTGTATAGCCTTCAAAAGGAGGGTTCAGGGTCTTATTGATGCAGGGATTTTACGATTTGACGGTATTGGTAACGTGGCTGGAAATCTGCTCCCTAACCATCTTTGAAGGGAGCGTGAGTGCGTGTGTGAAGGAAGACGCGTCACGGCAAGCTAAAAGTTCTGTGTCTGAAATAAAAACACCTTTACGAAAAATTTGGAAGGTAATGATTGAAAAGGGGTCGTTTTGTCATCCCAACAAAACTTTCAAAGGGGGAAATACAAAAAGTCGGCGTTTTTGTGATTTTCATGGCGCCGAAGGACATGACATCCACTCTTGTGAAGAATTCAGAAAATTACTCCAAGACATGATGAACAACAAGGAGATCAAGATCTTTGACAAAAAGAACGAGGCCAAGGAAAGGGAAATATGTGCCTCCGATAATTAACCACCAGCCATCCCTTATAGTGCGGATCGACCTCTGGTGATTTACTATGTGGCCAAGAAGAAGGAAGTCAAACCAACGCTGGTGATTAAAATGCCATCTCATTTCCCTTACAAGGACGATAAGGCAGTACCATGAAAATAAGATGCTAACGTTGTTGTACCCGAGGATGAAAAGCCAAAGGCTGTGATTGGAGATATTAGCAGAATAGGACACTTTACCCGCAGCGGGAGGTGTTATTCTCCTAAAATGGTTGAACCAAAGAAAAAAGCCGTTGACTCGAGTCAGAAAGGAAAGACACCAATGCATGAGGTTGAGGTTGATGTTGAAATACAGTCTGAGCAAGAAATTAAAAGACCTGTGAATGAGGATGAAGCACATTAATTCTTGAAGTTCATCAAGCACAGTGAATACAACATCGTGGAACAGTTGAACAAGCAGCTGGTGAGAATCTCGGTGTTATCTCTACTGTTGTACTCGGAGCCACATCGGAATGCCTTGCTAAAAGTGTTAAATCAAGCTTACGTGGAAAGCAATGTATCTATAGAAAAGCTTGATAGATGGGTAAACAACTTGAATGCGGATAATTTCATCTCTTTTAGTGATGATGAAGTACCACTAAATGGTAAAGGCTCCGTGAAAGCATTGCATATTACGACCAATTGCAAGGGTTACATAGTGCCGAATGTACTCATCGATAATGGATCCGCACTCAATGTCATGCCTCTGGCCACACTTTCCAGGATAACAGTTGATATGTCTTATCTAAGACCTTGTCATTCCACATTAAGAGCATTTGATGGGACACGACGAGAGGTCATGGGAAATATTGAAATTCCTCTAGATGTGGGCCCATGTACATATGACATAGAATTCCAGGTCATGGATATCTCGCCTTCATATAATTACCTCTTAGGGAGGCCTTGGATCTATTCCACTGGGGCAGTTCCTTCATCTCTCCACCAAAAAGTAAAGTTTGTCATGGATAACCGCTTGATCACGGTCGCTGGTGAAGAGGACATTGTTGCCTCTATCTCTACTGACGCGCCCTACATTGAGGTAAACAAAGATGCAGTGGAATGTTTCTTCTGTTCCTTCGAGTTTATCAATGCTACATTTGTTGTTGAAGGAAACAAGATTCCCACACCAAAACTGTCAGGGAATACCAATATGGAGATCAAGCTGGCTGTGGGAAAAGGAGCCCGAGCGGAGAAAGGTTTGGGAAAATATCAGCAAGAAATAGCTAGAGCAGTAAAGCTAGTACACCACAAGGCTCGATATGGTTTAGGGTTCAAGCCAGATGTGCGACAAAGAAGAAAACAATTGCAGAAAGATCAAGAAAGGAAGATTGCAAGAGTCTCAGGCCGGGAATTGGAATGAGAGCCCATAGTGTATCCTCCGTTGTCGAAAACATTTACATCCGCAGGAATGATGTACCCAGGGACAGACAGCTTACCAAGCATGTTGTTATCGATCGAAAGGAGTCTTCAGAACATCAGTATAAATGTTATGGATAAAGGAGATAATGCAATTGAAGATGTTTCGATGATACGCCCTTGTCCTCCTGGATTCACTTTGAACAATTGGACTCCTGTATATCTTCTTGTAGTTTCTAAATCTTCTCTAGAGTAATGCTCAATGTTAACTCTTTTTGTATGTCTCTAAGTTATAAGGGGAATCTGTTTTGAGAGTTTATGTTTGCTATTTATCTTTTAAACGAACATTAATGGAGATGCATTTCGTCATGGTCTTTTCATTCACATTGCCTTCATATTTATTCCCTCTTCTCATAGCCTGTCCTTAAATATATCTCATATCATGCCGTAGTATTATACTTGTGGGTTCCAATACCTTGATGTTCCTCTATAGTTTTCTTTTCCATTCACCTTTCAGGTGCTCAGATGTCAACGACGTGAACAATCCCGTTACGAATCCTAAAATCGATTTCGAGAAAGCTATTTGTTTAGGAGAATACGACGCTGAGGAAAATGCTGAAGATTATGTCTCATCCCCTAACTTACTAAGGATGATGGAATGAGAAGATAAACAGATTCTACCCCATCAAGAATCTGTTGAGACAGTGAACTTAGGAAATGAAGAAAAGAGGCAAGAAGTGAAGATTGGGACCTCCATTTCAGAGAACACCAAACATGACTTGATCGCCTTACTTCAAAAGTATAAAGATGTATTCGTGTGGTCGTACCAGGACATACCATGTTTGAACGAGGATGTAGTAGTCCATAGACTCCCCCTGAAACTAGAATGCAAACCCATTCAACAGAAGCTAAGACGAATGAGACCTGAAATGCTGTTAAAGATAAAAGAAGAAGTAAAAAAACAATTTGATGCTGGCTTCTTACAAGTCTCTAAATATCCAAAATGGGTAGCATACATAAAGAAATACAAGTTTATGTCGATGATATGATTGCCAAATCTCGGGGGGAGAGAGAGCATGTTGAGAACCTCAGGAAATTGTTCGAAAGACTAAAAAAGTTCCAGCTGAAGCTTAACCTAGCCAAATGCACATTCGGGGCTACCTCGGGAAAATTACTAGGCTTCATTGTTAGTGAGAGAGGTATTGAGGTTGATCCAGATAAGATAAAAGCCATACAAGAACTACCACTTCCACAGACACAAAAAGAAGTCAGAGGATTTCTAGGGAGGTTGAATTACATCGCTCGATTTATTGCTCAGCTTACCAACCACTATGACCCAATTTTTCGACTCCTTCGAAAACACAATCCTGGAGAATGGGACGAGGAGTGTCAAGTGGCTTTTGACAAGATAAAACAGTATTTGTCTAACCCCCCGGTGCTAGTACCGCCAACTCCCGGGAGACCATTAATATTGTATCTGACTGTGTTTGAAGGCTCAATGGGTTGCGTACTGGGGCAACATGATGAGTCTGGGAAAAGAGAAAGGGCGATTTACTACCTCAGCAAAAAGTTTACAGAGTATGAGGCAAAGTACCCGTCAATTGAGAAATTCGGTTGTGCTTTGATTTGGGTAGCTCGAAGGCTCAGACAATACATGTTGTATCATACGACATGGTTAATTTCAAAGCTGGACCCAATAAAGTACATGATGGAATCACCTGCACTCTCAGGAATAATGGCACGATGGCAGATCCTACTATCGGAGTACGATATCATCTATGTGAATCAAAAGTCGATAAAAGGGAGCGCAATAGCTGACTTCTTAGCAACTCGAACGACAGAGGAATACGAGCCATTGAGATTTGATTTCCCAGATGAAGACTTAATGTGCATTACAGAAGAAGAATGTGAGTCGTCAAAAGAGAAATCATGGAAGATGAGCTTTGATGGTGCATCAAATGCACTGGGGCATGGGATTGGAGCGGTCTTAGTGTCACCAAAAGGAAATCATTATCCATTCACTGCCAGATTAAACTTCTTATGTACCAATAACATAGCAGAATATGAGGCTTGCATCATGGGACTTCGCGCAGCTATTGAACGAGACATTGAAATTTTAGAGGTATACGGAGATTCAGCGCTAGTGATTTACCAAATCCGTGGAGATTGGGAAGTGAAAGATTCAAAGTTAGTCAAATATCACAATCTCGTGACAGAGTTGATCAAAGAATTTGAAGAGGTAACTTTTAATTACTTCCTACGAGAAGAAAACCAATTGGCTGATGCCCTAGCCACTTTGGCTTCAATGTTCAAAGCAAACCGAGAAACGGAAGTAATGCCTCTCCAAATGAGCATATACGAGGCCCCCGCGCATTGTTTTAGCATTGAAAAAGAAGCAGATGGACAACCATGGTTCCAGGATATCTTAGATTATATCAAGAATCAAAGGTATCCTGAACAAGCCAATGAGAACGACAAAAGAACAATCAAAAGAATGGCGGTAGGATTTGTTCTTGATGGGGACATCCTGTACAAAAGAGGAAAAGATCAGGTGCTCTTGAGATGCGTGGATGCTGTTGAAGCCAGGAAAATACTTGAAGATGTCTATGAAGGAATTTGTGGAACGCATGCCAATGGTTTCACTATAGCCAGACAGATTATGAGACTCGGTTATTACTGGCTGACGATGGAAAGTGACTGCATTAGTTACGCGCGAAAGTGCCACAAATGTCAAGTTTACGACGATAAAATTCATGCAGCACCTTAGCCCCTTCATGTCATGACCTCTCCGTGGCCTTTTTCTATATGGGGCATGGATGTTATAGGGCCAATTTCCCCAAAAGCTTCTAATGGAAATCGATTCATTTTTGTGGTCATAGATTACTTCACAAAATAGGTGGAAGCTGCTTCATTTGCTAATGTGACAAAGGCTGCAGTTTGCAGATTCTTAAAAAAGGAAATCATATGTCGATATGGTTTGCCTAAGAGAATTATTTCAAACAATGCTTTAAATCTGAACAACAAGATGATGAAAGAAGTGTGCGAGCAATTTTAAATAAAGCATCATAATTCCTTACCCTATCGCCCAAAGATGAACGGAGCGGTAGAAACTGCTAACAAAAATATTAGGAGGATTATTAGGAAAATGACCGAGACATATAAAGACTGGCAGAGAAGCTACCATTTGCTTTGTATGCATATCGCACATGTGTACGGACCTCTACGGGGGCAACTCCCTTCTCTCTGGTCTATGGAATGGAAGCCGTGCTGCCTATCGAAGTTGAGATCCCCTCTTTACGGGTCTTAATGGAGTCAAAACTAGAAGAATCAGAATGGGTTCAAGCTCGATATGACCAACTAAATCTGATCAAAGAAAAACGCTTGAAAGCAATCTGTAATGGACAGATGTACCAGAAGAGAATGATCACAGCTCATGACAAGAAGGTGCGACCAAGAGAATTTCGCGAAGGAGAACTCGTGCTGAGAAAGACTCTCCCAATACAAAAAGACTTTCGAGGAAAATGGGCGCCGAATTGGGAAGGACCATACGTCGTAAAGAAGGCCTTCTCGAGTGGAGCCTTGATTCTCACTGAGATAGATGGGAAAGAGGTACCAAATCTAGTGAACTCAGATGCCGTGAAGAAGTACTATGCTTAAAAAAAAAAGGATCAAGATGAAAACCCGTAAAGGGCGTCTTGATAAACAAAAAGGTTTCGGAGGTTAAACTCGAAAGGGTTTCCTAAAGAAGCAGATTTGAGCTCGAAGAGCAAGGGCGATTTTGAACAGGAAGTCAAATGGCGAGATATTAATATTTGAAGCAAACTCGGAGGCTTAAAATCTTCTACGCAAGAAGCTGTGCTCGGAAGGATCCAGGATCAAGAAACATGGAGAAGTTCATGCGTTGAATATCTAGAGCATTTGTGACAATTGAATCTGCTTTCCTGTATTTATAATGTTTTCTCTATTGAACTATTCCTTGTCAATTTTCCTTACTCATTGCCTTTGAAATAAATGAGTGTTAGGTACCCCTTTTCATACCTACTCGTCATTTTCATGCATCTCATGTTTGATTCATTTAAATGATGAATAGTGAAATTACACACCCTAAACAAAAAGAACGTTGAGCATTACCGGGATGAGAATTTGGTAAGTACAAGAGCCTCAAAGCAAGGACAAGGTTCGATAGGAGGCAAAAAGGGCAATATACGAGAAACACAGATTACTCGTAAAGCTTGAGGACGAGTACAAAACCTGAAAGGAAAGTCAAGAATCGAAGCAATGAATACAGGTCATCATGAAAGTCGTAACGAAAAAAGTCATGACAAACAAGCCCAAGGCACATGACATAATCATGTAGGCATAAAAGCATTTAAGACAAGCACGTGTATATCATGATAACATCACGCATGGCACATACAGGTACTCCAGTAAAGCAAGAAGTTTTGACGATAACTGTACCGAACCAAGGAGAAAGAAGGCATTCGAGTTCCACCAGATGATATGTTTTCAATATCTGTTTTTTTTTTTAATTTCTGCTTGCAAAAGTCAACTCATATTGCGAGAGGTGAGTTGAGCTTTAGGTCGTACGCGGAGGTATTTTTAATTTCTGTTTTTTTTCAATTCCTGATTGCAAAAATCAACTCCTCAGGTCGCACGCTGAGGTACTTTTAATTTCTGTTTTTCAATTTCTGTTCGTAAAAAAAAAAAAAAAACTCCTTGGGTCGCACGCTGAGGTATTTTTAATTCTTTTTTTTAATTTCTGCTTGCAAAAGTCAACTCATATTGCGAGAGGTGAGTTGAGTTTCAGGTCGCACGCGGAGGTATTTTTAATTTGCTTTTTTAATTCTCGATTGCAAAAATCAACTCCCATGTCGCATGTTGAGGTACTTTTAATTTACATTTTTCAATTTACATTTCAAAAAAAAAAACTCCCTCGGTCGCACATGTTGAGGTATTTTTAATTCCTGTTTTTCAATTTTTGCTTGCAAAGATCAACTCATCAGGTCGCACATTGAGATATTTTTAATTTCTGTTTGCAAAAATCAATTCCCCAGGTCGCACGCTGAGGTATTTTTTTTAATTTAATTTCTGTTTTTCAAGCTCTGTTCTCAAAAATCAACTCATATTACGAGAAGTGAGTTGAGCCTCAAGTCGCACGCTGAGGTATTTTCAATTTCTAATTTTCAATTTCTGTTGGTTCAAGAAAAAAAAATCAACTCATATTGCGAGAGGTGAGTTGAGCCTTGGGTCGCACGCTGGGGTACTTTCAATTTACGTTTTTCAAAAAAATCAACTCATATTGTGAGAGGCAAGTTGAGCCTCGGGTCACGCGTTGAGTTATCTTTAATTTCTATTTTTTAATTTCTGTTTTTCAAAAAATCAACTCATATTACGAGAAATGAGTTGAGCCTCAGGTCACACGCTGAGGTATTTTCAATTTCTACTTTCAATTTTTATTTTTCAACTCATATTGCGAGAGGTAAGTCGAGCTTTAGAACACACGCAGAGAGATGATAGCGCGGCGGATTGAAGATTGAAGTCTTCCTGAAGATAGTGAGGAGGCTGATTGAAAGATTGAAGATAGTAAATCTGGCATTCTCGAAGTTACAGAGAAGCAAATCGAAGTCCATAATCGAATCCCAAGACTGCAGTGAAGTGGGTCAAAGCGACAAATCAACAGTGGATTGGGATGAGGCTATATGAAGCATAAGAGCACTGAAGAATCAGGGCTTGGCCAAGACCGGGCAAAATTGGTCCTTCTATTGTCTTTGCTCTATTCTCATTTCACGACAATGAGCAAAGAGGGGCAGCTGTAATAACCAATTTTGGCCCGAGTTCATTAACCCAGGGCCCAAAACCAAACAAAATTAAAACAAGCCCACTACAAACCAAATTAAACCCAAAGGTATAGGCCAAGTGACGAAAAGCCCGAATGGCCCATATTTTTAGGGTTTTCGAGGAAACCCTAGCCCCTGACCCCAAGAAGCGCCGCGCGCGTGCGCGTCCCCTGGTGCCCCGCAACCCGCAGCACCCATGAGCACACCACTGTCAGCCACCATCTCCCCCACTAGCCGCTTCCCACTTGCGTTTGCTCCCCATGACCTGCAAAAGAAGACGACCACAACAGCACCAGGGCAGAAAAAATAAAAAAAAAGGACATTGTATTTTCGTTATTATTATTCGGCTATATAAAGCCGATTATTGCTCTGTAACAGGGACTTTTTTTATGAATAGAAAACAAGAGGACACTCAAGATCAAAACAGAAAAATATCAAGTCAAAAACACTAGTTTTCGATTGAAATAGTAGGTTCTTTTAGTTTATTTTTTGCTTTTGATTTTATTATTGTTCAGTGTTTATTATTTCATACATACATATTTCTTCATTTTCATATATTAAATATTAAATATACATACGATGGCCGGAGGTATTTCGGCGGCGGTGCGGGCTAGGGATGAAACCCTAGCAGAGAAAAGAGAGTTCCCCTTTTGTTGTTTTTTTTAACCTATAGCAGAAATGGAAAAAAAAAAGGAAGGATGGCCTTTTATAGCAGAGCAAAACGGTGCCGTTTTGGGATTGGGAGCCCAGGCGCCAAAACGATGCCGTTTAGGCCCCAACCCGCGCGCGATCCGACCCGGCCAAAGGATCCGCGCGTTTTTGATTGATTGGGTTAATTACCGTTTTCATCCTTCCGCGTTTTTGATGTATTTAAATCAGGTTTTTTTATTTTTAATTGCGCCCAGAAATTTTACGCAGTTTTAAAATTAGTCCTTATTTAAATGTTGCATTTAACGAATCGGGTAAATTCCGTTCTTGGTCCTTTTACATCTTGCGCACATTTCAGTTTAATTATTTTACCATTTATAATGTATCCCTTTTACTTTCTTTAATATTCAATTTAGCCCGTTTTCCATTATTTTTGTAATTTCACTATTATTATGATTATTATTATCTTTATTATTATTGTTGTTCCTATATTTATTATTGTTACTATATTTATATTATTGTATTGTACATGTTTCGTATCCTTATTATTATTATTATTAGTGTTGTTAGTGTTATTAGTATTGTTATTGTTATTGTTATTGTTATTATTATTATTTTTATTTTTATTATTATTTCTATCATTGCTAACGTCCTTTTTTGTCTTTTTTTACATTTATTGTTATTATTTTATTGTGGCCTTTTTCAATTTTATGTTTTATCACATTTTTTATTGTGTTCGTTACTTCTTATATTCGTCATTATATATATCGACAGTGTGGAGATAATCTTGAATTCGAGGATGTAAATTATCGTGTCCTAAAGCATTGGATGTGATATTTTATTCCTTCGAAACGAGAAAATCTTAGTATTCAATTCGAGAAAACTATGGGATGTTCTTGGATCCGAGGATTTAAATTATCGTGTCCTAAAGTATTGGATGTGATATTTTATTCCTTCGAAACGAGAAAATCTTGATTTTCAATTCGGTGAAACTATGAGTTAATCTTGGGATTCGAGGATTTAAACTATCGTGTCCTAAAGCATTGGATGTGATATTTTATTCCTTCGAAACGAGAGAGTCTTAATATTCAATTCGAGAAAACTATGGGATGTTCTTGAATCCGAGGATGTAAATTATCGTGTCCTAAAGTATTGGATGTGATATTTTATTCCTTTGGAACGAGAAAGTCTTGATTTTCAATTCGGGGAAACTACGAGATGATCTTGGGGTTCGAGGATTTAAATTGTCGTGTCCTAAAGTATTGGATATGATATGTTAATTCCTTCGAAACGAGAAAATCTTAGTTCAATTCAAAAAAAAATGTCAAATATTTCCAAAAGAGATCGATTTTTAAATTCCTTTAAAATTTTTAACTTTCGACATGAGGACATTAATTGATCAAATCGGTACCAATTTTGGGCGTGACAAGGGTGCTAACCCTTCCTCGCATGTAACCGACTCCCGAATCCATTTTCTCGAAATTCGTAGACCAAAAACAATGTTTTAATAAATCAAAAGTTTTATTAAAACAATGGTGATCCGATCACACCCAATAAAGATCGGTGGCGACTCCCGTTTTATCCATTTTCAAAACCCAAGTTCGATTCCCGTTTTGTCAAAAAATGGTTTCGACTGCTGAGATCAATTTCGGCATCAAATAAATTAAATTTATAGGTATTTTATTTAATTTCATAATCCAAATTTTCTCTCTTGTAAATTTGATTTTTTTTTCATTAACTTAATTTTCTTTTAAAAAAATATTTACTAAAATGTTAAACTTTTAGGCATAGTAGTTTGCACAATAATTCATTTATACTTTATACTTTTTTTTAGAATAACTTTTTATTATTATTTACTTTTATACTTTTAATATTATTTGTTGAAATAAAGTACATGCGAAGTGTCATGAGTTGATACGCGAACATTATTAAAAGATTAGTGTTTAATTTAATTAGCATTTCCGTTAAAAAAAGTAATTTGACTCTTTTCAAATGTTTAATGGGAAAATTTAGTTAAAAAGATATAAACATTAAGGACTAAATTTATTATTATACCCTATAACATACACAAACATCTTTAGGAGTAGCTAATGTGACTTATACGATTAAATGGTCAGTAATCATACATTACGATAGGCAGGGATGGATCTAGGGGGGCGGGAGGGGCGGTCGCCCCTTGAAATTTTTAGATTTTTGAATTTTATATATAAATTATCATGTGTTTTAAATCTGGTGTCCACATTATATAACATTCACCCACTTGGCCAAAATGTTTTTCATATAATTTGCCTGCTTAAGTCGTAAGGTTATACTTTATATTAACAAAGTATTTTTCAATTTTTAATTATATAACTTGAATAATAATATTCAAATATTAATGTATGGCGAGTCTTGAACGACTAAACTTAGATTTCTAATATGGATTTTAAAGTTAAATTCAAGAATTAATTGATTTGGCCCATACTCATACATATTAGGTTAGTGGCTTTTTTGTATTTTGATTTGTATGTCTTACTAAGGAATTATTTTTCTCTAGTCACTACACCAAAACAGACTTTTAGCGGCGTTTTTAGTGGCGTTTTAAGGAAAAACGCCGCAAATATTATACATTAGCGGCGTTTGAAAGAAAACGCAGCCAAAAAATGAGCAATAGCGGCGTTTATTTACCAAACGCCGCTAAAAATGAGCAATAGCGGCGTTTATTTACAAAACGCCGCTAAAAGTCTGGGCATTAGCGGCGCTTTTGGGAAAACGCCGCTAAAGCTCTGGGTATTAGCGGCGCTTCTGGAAAAACGCTGCTAAAAGTCTTGGCATTAGCGGCGCTTCTGGAAAAACGCCGCTAAAAGTCTGGGAATTAGCGGCGCTTTTGCGGAAACGCCGCTAAAAGTCTTGGAATTAGCGGCGCTTCTGGAAAAACGCCGCTAAAAGTCTAGGCATTTTTTAAAGTTTTTTTTTGGATATATATGACTGATTGTTTTTAAATTTATATATTAAATAATTTCTTATATAATTGTAAAAGAGGTAACATTAATTTTAGTACATTAAAATTATGATTCTAGTTTAAATTATTTAAGAGAAAAATAATTGTTAAAAATGAAAAAAAATATTAAATAATTTCTTATATAATCGTAAAAGAGATAGTATTAATTTTAAAATATTGAATATTAATTCTCATGATTATTTAGGGGTTATGGTTTAACATATATAGTTTAGGGTGTAAGGTTTAGGAGTTACTATTTTAATGTTTAGGGATTATAGTTTATGATTTGCGGTTTAAGGTTGTCCTAGGGTTTTATGGGTTAAAAATTAGGGTTAATGGGTTTAAAGGTAAATGGTTAAGAGTTTGGGGTTAATATTTTAAGGGTTATGGGTTTGAGGTTTAGAGGGAAATTAATGGTTAATAGGTTAGGGTTTTAGGTTTATAGTTTATGGGTTTAAGGTTAGGGGTTTAGGAGGAAATGATTAATGTGTCATGTTTTTGAGTTTAGGGTTTATGATTTAAGTGTAGAATTTTAAGGTTTAGGGTTTAGGGTTTAATTTACGTTTAGTGTTTAATTATTTGCCTTAGTGTTAAAGGTTTAGCATTTAGTGTGTAAGGTGTGGGTCGTAAGGTTTAGGGGTTAATGTTTATAGTTTAGGGTTTTGGTTGTTTAGAGTTTTTGATTTAAGGATTAGTATTTATGCTTTTAGGGTTTATATGTCTATAAGGGTTTATGATTTAATATTTTGTGGTTTATGGTATTTTAGGGTTTAGAGTTTATAAAGGTTTATAGTTTAAGGTTTTGGGTTTATAATGTTTTAGGGTTTAGATTTTGGGGTTATGTGTTTAAGGTTTTATAGGTTTTAGGGGTTTAGGGGCCGACTTAGGGTCTGGATTTAAACAAACTAGTGTTGTACATTCTGATCCATCATCCAAGTGGCCATTATGTATTGTTTTCGAAAACTCATGCAGTACTCTTTCATCCTCTTCGATCTATTATTATTTATCTAATTTTTTATATTAATTAATTAATATAAAATTTATTTGTAATTTACTTTTTAAAATATTCAAAACATTAATGGGTTTTTTTACCAAAATAGGATAGAAAAAAAGAAAATGTTCCAAAATAGGATGCCATACCAATTATTTACGAAAATGGGTTAAATGGGTGGTGCGCCTCGCCACCGCAGCACTCTCTGACATCGCCACCTTTGGGTGCGCTTTGTGGCAGACCATCAAACCCCAATTTTAGTTTTTGTTTTCAGCAGATTTCTTGAGGACCAATTAAGCAATTTTTCCAATTTTTAGAAAAGGGAAGGAAAGGTGCGGTGCCCACAGTAATTTTAAATTTGAATAATTGCCTTCTAAGCCCTCCCTATTTATTATTTTCTTTTTATTCCCCTATTTGTTTTTTTTTAAACAACTAATATTTTATAAATAAGATATTCAACGTTAAAAACAAATAAAGCTTTAAATCATAAAAGAAAAAAAAAAGAAATGATACTTATCATTTTGAAAAAATGTTGTAAAAAAGTGTAATATGTTAATTTCAAGTGTTTAATATTATTATCGTAAAATTACGGTTGAAAGTTAAAATATCTATTTTAGAAATAATGATGGGAAGTAAAAACAGTAAATAATTTAATATAATGATATATGACATATAAATTTTAAATATCTAAATTATTTGTAATATTTAATTTAAATATATAAATAGATATTATTAATAATATAATATCAATTACTCTTAGTAATATAATAATAACTATTAAATCTATGCATATATGAAATTTGAAGAATGCAAAAATGTATATAATAATGTTTACGATTTCCAAACATGTGCCCTAAGAGTAAAGTATTGTTAATTGTGTAAAGTAAAGTTAAAATAAAGCTATTTAAAAATATAAACTAATTTACATCTTATATTGTTGTAAATTTGATGAGAATAATTTATTAAATAAAAATATATATTTAATTTAATCAACTAGTTTTTGAATTTTATAAGTAAAAACCATAAGTAAGGGGTTTATTTAACTATAAAAATAGATTAATTGTTTGTTTAAACACAATATCTTTCGAGTTGAAGGGGAATAAAAAGAAAATAATAAATAGGGAGGGCTTTAAGGCAATTATTCAAATTTAAAGTTGGTCGTGGCAGTACATTTGACCTTTCCCTCCTCTTTCTAAAAAGCTGGAAAAATTGCTTAATTGGTCCTCAAGAAGCTGCTGAAAACAAAAACCAAAATTGGGGTTGATGGTCTCACACAAAGTGGCACCCAAAGGTGGCGATGTGAGAGGTGCTGCTGGTGTGTGAGGCGCACCACCCATTTAACCCATTTTCGTAAATAATTGGTATGGCATCCTATTTTGGAACATTTTCTTTTTTCTATCCTATTTTGGTAAAAACGCACATTAATGACATGTAGAAAAATTTAGAACCAATAACATTAAAAATAAATGTTAAAAATGAAAAAAATAAAATACTATTATTTAAAAAACTTTTTAAATATTTTTGGGTATATGAGTAATTGTTTTTTAATTTATATATTAAATAACTTTAAATTTTAAAAATTTTAAAATTTATCCAATTCTTTTAAATATTACTTAAACTTTAAAATAAAGAAAAAATTTGATTAAATCTTTAAAAATATATTAGTATGAAGAATATTAGCGGCGTTTTTAATTAAAAACGCCGCAAAAAATAAGAAATAGCGGCGCTTTTAAAAAAACGCGCCGTATTGTTAGCGTTTATCAAAAATTGCTTAACGCTTTCTGTTCCCCCATTTTTTGATTTCCCCCAAACCCTAAATTTCCTAAGTCCAAAATTTCTCTACATCGATTTCTCAAAATTTCTCTACATCGCAACGAGGAAACCCTTACTGTCTTTGCTAAGCAGAGTGAGCCGAACAAGCAGGACCTATGGTGTTCTGGCTGAAGGCAGCTCTTCTTCTTCTTCTTCCTCTTCTAACCATCTCATCAACCTTGAATACGAATATACTGCCCACAAGTTAGTTCTTTTCTCTCTTTTTTCATTTGATTCATCCGTAATCTTTTATCAAACAAAGAGATAAGGCTAATAGGGATCAAATATCATAATAATTTAAAGTTTGGTGGATACTCTGTTGGCTGAGAGAGGGTGCTTTTGGTCTTTTCAAATAGAGCATAAGGAAGGAGGCACGAGGTTGAATCTGAGGATGGGTTGGAACTTGGATGTAAAGAAATGTGTGACTCATGTCTTAGGTAAGAAAATCTGTCATTTTGTTAGTGTCGTTTATGTAATTTCCCGTAATGAAGGATGTCATTTTTATAATGAAGCTTTCTTATAAACTGAAGGCTAATACACCTTAGGAGGTTGGGGATTGATTTTTTGTTCTGGTCACTTTGTAGTTTGAGATTCTCTTTTTGTTCTTTGAAACCCCAAACTTAGCAGCAAAAGTTTTAGTTTAGAAGTGGAATCAAAATAAGGTTTGGTTATCAGTATTCAATCCATTTCTTTTATTACTTAAAATTAACTAGGGTCTTTGTTAAAGCTATTTTTTCTGGTTTTGGGGGGCTGATTTTGTTTTCCCAAATCACCGAGCTTCATGGTTTGTTGCTTTGTTTCTAGGTATTTATTTTTCTTCTTATATATGATGCAAATGAATGCATTTGAGGTCTGAAATGAGTTTGTTTTTTAGCTGAATTTTTAGTACCAAGTTTTCTTTGAGCTAACATGTATGTTGTTGTAAAAGGTATAATCTTTATGTTCATGCATGTTTGAAAGTAATTGTCTCTTCTTCTTTAAACCCTGCCTTTTTTATGTTCTTATCCTTGAAATCTTCACTCTCTTGGGGAAATGTAAAACAGTTTCATAGCTTCTTATTAAATAATGAATGTTTGTTTTGTTTCATTGCAGAAAAACTTCATGTTCTTTTAATTTCACTTACAACTTTTAGTTCTATGTTAGCAAGATACCGTTGGTTTGATTCTCAAATTATTTTTCTTTGTTTTATTGAAAAAGCTTGCATTGCATGAATCTATTAGATGCTTTTCTGTCATTTTTTTCTTTGTACTCTAGCATTTGTTGATTTTAGTTGGAAGTTTTTGGTTCTTTTGTGAAATGGAGTACCCCTTTTCTTCTAGAGAAAAGGGGAATGGTATATTTGTTGAATTCTTTTCTTCACTCTTGCATAATTTTTTAAGCTCGAGCTCGACTCGAGATGTAGTTGAGAAACTTAGTTTTAAGCTCAATTAAGTATATTTTAGCATAAAATTTTCATCACTCAATTAAGTATATGCCTTTTAAAATATTTACAAATTACTTTGTTTTTAAATTGTGCCTTAGGCTTGTCCATTCACAAGAATTAGATTTGAAATATTTATAAACAATGTTGATCAACAGAAACAGCGTGATGACTAGTTAATATGATATTGTAAGTATCTTTTTTTACGATTTTTTTATATATATAAACAGCAAAAAGTTATCTACTTTGGAAGTGAGCATGGTGATGAGTGATGACACCTTTGTTTTTCTCTCTCAAAAAAGAAAATAATGAAAGGAAAAAGAATATATTACCTAATTTCCAAATTGTAATTTATAGGAAGCAAATTATAGATATTAATAAAATACTTACAGTTTCATATGAAATCTTGTTGCATTCACTTGCTGTTCAACCATATTTCTCTCCAGCTTTATCCAACTGTGTTGAATCTCACCTTGTTTCATGGCTTCTTATGTTTTTGACACCAACACCGACTTGAGATTGTTACTAGACAGCGCTAAAGCTATTGAAGATGGGGATCTGAAAAGCGCCGATGCTTTCCTTTAGAACATCTTGATTCTTGCTGATCAGAGAACCGAGTATTGTGGAGATCAAAGCAGAGTGGTGAATTACTTTGTTTTCTTGAAAAAGCTTTAGTTGCATGAATCAACAAATTTTTTATGTTCTTTTATTTTAATTTAATTATTTATTGGGGTGGGTGGGTGTGGAGTATGTCTTTCATGAGAGAAAGGATTGAACTAGTTATTAGATTCATGGGGATCGAAGCAGTAATATGCTTTCAAGGAAGTTCTTAGTGTGAACTGTTTGGGAACATGGATTTGAGATAATGTTTTTCGATTTGGTGTATTATGTAAACTGTTCTAATAATCTGTAGTCTATATATTAAGTACTAAAATATCCAAATGTCTTTTTATTTTATGTATATGGGTAGTATAGTCTTGAGTGAGTTGAGTGGCTTTTCATCTTAGTATTTCAAAATGCACCTTAGTCACCATATATCATATAAATAATATGTGAAACTTTATCACAATTTATATGTTTGAATGCACTTCTATGAGATCTTTGTTTCACAAATGAAGAGTGTATGTGAATGTTTTTATTTTTAAAATTTGTCTAATAATGTAAGTTGTGTGAATATATACCATGTTATGAAGAGTGTATGTGATTTTTTGCCCTAAGCTAATAGTATATGTCCATATTGGATTGGAAGTGTTTGATTCACATGTACATGAAATTCACTTCCAGAATTGACCCAAAAATAGAAGTCGAATACATATATATATGTATCCCTTTTTTAACAAATTTGTGTTTTATTTGATGCAAACATAAGATCAATAATAGACAGTACAAGAAGGCTTGCTCAGATACTTCTAACACAAACATCATTATTGAAATCAATGCTCGTGTATATATAAATTTCTTATACATGTATATCATATATACTATCATATGCTAGCATTTGCATGAAAAGAATGATACATATACGTGTATATCATTAATCGGGTATGAACTATGTAGTATTATCATCAAGAATCACCAAGTTGAGACAAATGATTCAAATGTTACTGAATTCTAACAGTACTTTACTTTCACAAATTAACATTTCAATTTAAATTTAAAATAAAAAAACTTGGATTTTTTTAATTTGTGTTTGTTTGAAGGCACCTAATGGGAGATTCCTTGAGTTCCTTAATCTGTGAAAGAGTTAAAGCGGTAGAAAAGCAAAGCTTGAAAGAGGAATTACTAGGATCAGTCCAAGAAGGTAACTTTATTTTACCTTCATTATTTTTTTTCTTTTTCATTTATATTTCATTTTTCTCCTATATGTTTTAATTTGTTTTCTTTTGGTGCAACAAAGACGAAATCTTTGCTAATGAAATAGAGTTTTTGCAGAAAAGGGTGATTTGTTCTAACATATTTTTCCAAGTTTCTACCAATTTTACGACATTTATTATAACTTAATTTAATATGCTATATCTATATATTCTGATGGACACCATGGCGATTTTGAGTTTCAAGCCATATCCCAACAAATACAACAGGTGTGAAATTTCACCAAGGTGTCTTTTCTCAAAGAAATTTCTTCAATGCCTACCAACATGGGATCATTAAGCTTCATGAGAAACAAGCCAAGATTTATTGTTTGAATAGATGGAAATGCCAATTTAGCCTTTCGTTAAGTGAACTTATATCACATGTGTGAAGCTTTACTTCTTTGGATGCCATATTTGAACGTTGATAGGTAATTTTAAATATTCATTTAGTTCGAATGAGTGCATTGCTTTCTCATTGATCATTCTGATAATTTGTTGCTTATTGCCATTGTAGCAAATTGTATGTGTTTCATATGAAAAATTTGCCCAGAGGATCGCGATTTTCAATCTATATTTTCTATATACTTGATGCATGTTTTTCATGCAAAAGCTAAATCAGTATCATTTTGGGATGTGGTAATATAATATAGTTCAATTAAGTGATATACTTATGGCTATGGTTCAATTTTCTTTATTACAGTGATTGGGAATAATTGCTGCCATTGGAGATTCTGTAAGAAATTTGGAAGTTGGAACTCCTGTTGCAGTCATGACAATTGGATGTTATGCTGAATTCATGAAGGTATAAGATCAAGTTTATTTATTTGTTTATTCAATATTTTATATAATCTTATGTATCATCTATTCTACCTTTTTATTCCAATATTTAAATTGTTAAATAATTCAATTTTGAAACTAAATATAGGTTCCTTCAAAGCAAATACTTCCAATTCCAAGACCTGACCCGGAAGTTGTTGCTTTGCTTACTTCAGGATTAACAGCATCAATAGCTTTGGAAGAGGTACCTTTTTATTGCACTTTTCCCTTATTAGATGTAGACTTTTGCATTCTCTTATTTGTTTATACGGAAATGATGTTTGTGCAACAGTTTCTATTTTCTGCTTTGTTCCGATTCTCTTTGCATTTTATGTAAAATGGGGATTGCTTGTGAAAGTATAGTTAAAACATAAATACTGGTTTTTATCAAAAAAAACATAAATATTGGTTTTTACCACATAATGATTAGTAAAAGAGGGATTGTGAGATGAAGCATGCTAGTTGTTTAAGATAATGGGAGATAATGCTGTTATAATGGGAGAAAAGATATTTCTCTTCGTAAATATAAAATAAAAATTAAAGTAAAGAACTTGATTGGATAAAAATGAAGCATAATGACATATTTGCAGCGTGCATTTTTTGAATTTAAGCGCCATCCTGTAGATGCATCATTAGTTAATCTGTTTGCTATGATGTTAATCTACATGACTTTTTTTTTTCCTTCGCATTCACTTTATCTTGCCTATTCTCTTATGTCAGCATGCATTTTATGAAATTGCCTATTCTCTGGTGGATTTCTGATTTCTAAACTATAAAATTGGCTGTAGGAGGTCAATCGAATCAAGGTTCTTCAACTGGAAACTGCAGCTGGTGCAGCAATTAGGGTATAAAATTGTATCAATTATGGTTATGATGTATTAAAATTAAAAAGATCTAACCATGTGTTTTTCTTATGTGATTAAGTTCTTTGATCATGTTGTTGGTATCAACGTACCTCGATCGCGATTCCTTATGTCTTGTTCATGAATTTCCATTTTAATACATATTGTTCGTGAATTTTTATTTTAATAAGTCTTCAAATTAAATTATATATTTTTAAATTGGATTTGTGGCGTTTTTATAATTTTTTATTTTTTTTATTTTTCAGGACTTTTAGCGGCGTTTTTGGTAAAAGCGCTGCTAAAAGTATGATATTTTAATTTTCTTTTATTTTTTAGGACTTTTAGCGGCGTTTTTGCTCAAAGCGCCGCTAAAAGTATAATATTTTAATTTTTCTTATTTTCGTGATTTTTAGTGGCGTTTTTGGAAAAGCACCGCCAAAGCTCATGACTTTTAGCGGCGTTTTTGGATAAGCGCCGCTAAAGACCAAGACTTTTAGCGCTGTTTTTGGAAAAGCGCCGCTAAAGACCATGCCTTTTAGCGGCGTTTTAACCACAAACGCCGCTAAAAGTCATGATCTTTAGCGGCGTTTTTTCCCCATAAACGCCGCAAAATTTTGCGGCGGTTGTAATAGCGGCGTTTTTTGTGGCGCTTACAAAAGCGCCGCAAACAGTTTTAGTGGCGCTTATAAACGCCGCTAAAGGCCAAAAAAATGCCGCTAAAAGTCTGTTTTGCTGTAGTGAGTAAGGTGCCGACATTGCCGAGAGAAAAAGGAATGAGCTTGATGTCGAGACTCAGAACACAGAGTAAAAAAATACAAATTATCTTCCTCTCGGCTGTTTACGCAAAAGACCTCTTGGTAAATTTTTTTTGCATAAATTATGTTCTTTGTTTATTTGACTTATTTTTTTTCCTAATATGTGTTGTTTAATATATTATTACAGCTTAAGGTTTTTCAATTAAATTATGGTCAACAAAAAGATCAAAAAAATTTTCAAGAAAAGGGTGTCAAAAAGTAATAATGATCAATTGGTTCCTCAACTGATGTGAACCTGGTCTCATCATATTACGACACATCTCGACGTCATCGAGAGTGGCCTAAGCTCGAGGGGCCTACGTGTAAAATGAAACTTAATTACAAGCTCATTCAGCTCACTAAGCGTGCATGGCAATTTTATGCAAGCTGATAAGCTCGATTCTAGCTTATTGAGCTTGATTCAACTCAAATTCTAGCTCATTGAGCTTAATTCAGCTCAACTTAGCTCAATTGAGCTCAACTTAATTTGCTGGAATAAAATAAGTATGTTAGTTAAATTAGTTAAGTTCAGCTCAAAATTCTAGACATGTTAATTGAGTTTAAATGTGTCTTAGTTCATATATAATTATTAGCTAATTTTAATGAGTTAAGTTTAGAACAAATTTATTAGCTGCTGTTATTTAATATGTCCAGTTGAATCTAGTCATTAAATTTGTCTTTGCTGTAACTAATTTTATGATGTCTTAAGCCGAATTAATGTGTCCTAAAAGGGAATTAATTTGCTGAATTTATTTGGAGCAGGTACATGCTTGGAACGACATTAAAGAGAAGAATGAACTTGGTTAAGTGCAAGAAGCTAAATTAAAGACTAGCAACTATTTTGAGCTTCTCCAAGTGGCTGTTCGTGGAGTTCAATGGCCAAGATGCTGTTCACATTAAGTCCTATCAGCTCAAAACGTTGTGACCTTGGTGGCTGCCCAAATCTATCGTTTCATACCATAAGGCCATTTGGATCCAAAAGTTCACACACAAGGCTGTTCGTGCGCCTAAATGCACATTAAATTTGCTGAAGCTCATTCGACTACCCAAGGCTGAATTAATGAAGTGAATCAAAGTTCTTTAGCTGCTCAATAATTGAACATTTCAAGCTCAATTCATCAGCGCATTTATTAAGCTGAATTGGAAGACTAAATGGACTGTTTATTACCGTCTCCTGGGCCTAGAGTTTACCAAAGGACTTGTAAACATTAAGTAACTTAGTCCAGCTCATTAGTAGCTAAATTAAGCTAACTGAAGGCTTCTAGAATCTGCCCATTGACGTCTCCCATGCTAGTAAGCTTCAAGGAACCTTCAAGGGACGTTCTAGAAAAGGTGCCAAGAGGTTTCAGCTCATTGAGTTGCTGCATGCTGTCCATTAGGCTACCCAAAGTGCCTATTCGGCTAGCCTAGTTTTCTAACTATAAATACTTTGCTATTTCTATGTAATTCGGACTTTTTTGCTCATTGTTGAATTTTTATAACATTTGTGAGTTTTTCAACTCTCTCATTTCATTTTAGACTCAACTTGACTTATCTAGCTTGCTAGTGGCGTCATACTGTTTCTTTCCGAACTTATCACTCATTCCGAGTGTGGCGTTCAACCTAAACTATACCTTTGGTTCCTACCTTCTTAGGTAACGGGTCAAGGTCCTATCCCATCACCCAAACCACATTAAGCGTCCTATAAGTCTCGGGTCAGCACTCACTATAGTGTTGGTTCATTCTTAACACTTGAGCCCACTTCGTTCCAACTCCAGCATCCATTTCATTACCTTTGTTTTCCTTGTTAGCCAAACCTTTGCCAAACCATTCTTGACTTAAACCTATTCCTCCCATCCGTATTAGCCATTTTAAAGTTCTCTTATTTCTTTGTTTAACTGAACCTATCCATAGCCTACCTTAAAACTCTTTGAAACCCTTTTTGCTTAAGCCTATACTTAGCTAAACTCAACTAAACTTCGAGTTGAACGATACTTCTCCATTTTACGATTGGGCAACGCATACGACTCGAGACATCTACAACCGAGCTCGTATCATCAACCTTCTGTTATTAGTGGAGAAAAATCAAATATCGAATCTTCTCAAGATCTTGAACGAGATATATCCAGTCTAAACTCCTGAACAAGATACCGAGTCTTCTCAAGTTCCTGAACGTCCTCGTAAGTTGTTGAGAATCAAAATAAAGGAGTTTAATACTTCTTCTTTAGAGTGTGATCCGGGACTTCGAAAATCTCTTTGGATTACCCTCCAAATCAACAGGACAGAGTCTGTCGAGCTTACATTAAGGTTGGGCCATATCAACTGATTCCTCCAAGTGAGGCTCCAACATCCCCTCAATATATTGACAAGAATGACATTTTTTTACATTAAAAAAAAAGTAGTTCAGATTTAGAAATTTCGTCTCCTTTGGAGCAAAATATTGGATCCGTACTTGACGATAGAAACATACTCACACCAAGTCTAGAGAGAGTTGTCCAAATAAAGGCCTACCACTTACACTTTTAAATGTTCATTAGATGGGATCAACCCTTAACCACCAAGCTAATAATGTGAGTTCATGATTTGATTGTAAAAAAAAAAATAATATTTAAGAAGTCTAAAATTTGACTTTGAACCCTATAAGCATCTGCAATCGATCGTTGAGAAGCGAACATAGAGTTTACACCACATAGAACCAGGCAAGAAAGAATCAGAATTGAATCCTTCCCACGTGCTACATATTCTTGCTTTTAATTAACGGTGCTTTGCTTTGCCGCCGAATAACCTTTTTTTTTCCTTCTTTTCGCAAAGTTGGACATATTCGTTTTCTCTAGGATAAAAATGAATATGCCTTTTTTCATCCAACCTCTAATTTCTTTATATCAATTTATATTTTATATTATAATAAAATAGTTTTCCAAAAGTCAATATAGATGGACTAATAACAACAGACTGCTGATGTAGAGAACTTATCCACCTAAATTATACAGTATGGTAGTGAGTTGCTTTCTTTCAGTATTGTCTGCTGCATGCACTTGAAGACACCTCAGTGATATCACTCCTCGAACTTGCTGATGATGAAGATGATGACTCAGCATCTTTTTCTCTCATAAAATTATACAATTTGGGTTCCATCCTATGACCCAATGCTTCATTTCTATTTTTATTACAAAAACTCTGCATAATCTCCTCCTCACTACTTTTCTTACTAGTTTTCTTCAAAAATACATGACATAGTACCCATTTTTCCATCCCATGATTCAAATAATTCTGCAAAATTTTTAAAAAATTTTATATTAACAATAATGAGACACGTTATATGTATCTATGTTACTCAATGTAGAATATCAGTTTATATACATAGACTTGCCTGCATCATTGGGTTGTTTGCCGAGCTGAAATCATTGTTTGATACATTGACTAAACGATATTCATGCATGATCCAATCAGTTCTTAATCCATGTGGAGGCTTCCCCATGTGAAAAACTAGGGTTTTCCTCATCCCTGCTACTTGATTTCTCCTTGATATGATTTGCTTATCTGACCCGGTTGCCTTCCAATATCCGGAAGCAGTCGCCCGGTTTATCCGGTTCCCGGTCTTATACTTGGCTTCCTTCATCCTAAAAAAATACCTCTCTTCCCCCAACTCACCTAAAAATAAAGTTGAATATTAATTAAACTTCATTAATATTTACATGCAAATGCATGTTTTAATAACCCTCCATAGAGAATGCATGCATGCATGCATAGTACATAAGCTCCCAATCATGGAATATGTGACAGCTAGTAAATAAATAAATAAATAAATACTGTGTTACCAGGCAAATCCCAGGGATCAAAATTGCAAATATTGAGGTCAGGGATGATAGAAGCAGGCAAAGGGAAGGAAAAGGCCTTGCATTTCAAGTACTGAAACACAAGTTCTTCCTCCGTCGGCTGAAAACGGAAGCCCGGCGGCAATTTTCTTAATCCATTCAGCCGCAGACTGTTCATAATATCCTTAAGTGAGTAATATCCTAAGTCTCCCTTTCTTCTTCTGCGAGGTGAGTGGTAAAAGTCAAGCAATGGCCATTGAAAGTTGAAAGCATTTTATAGGGCAAAAAGAAGAAACAAAAGAAACCAATGGTCCCCGTTTGTCGTAATGGCACTCTGGCAGATTCGTTAAATGTTTTATCAAATCAAATTTAAGGGATTAGTTAACTGAACAAAAAAAATTTCCATTATTTGGTCCCAACATATAATATAATTTTTTTTTGAGATTATGATATAAAAAATTTTAAATTATTTACCCAATTCAAAATTTTATTTCATTATTTAACATTGTTGGACAGATCCAACCGGTCAATCAGATAGATTAGATTGAAAACCGGTCAGTATGTTGATTTAGACAAAAAAATTAATCTATCTTTTAAACGAATCACTCAAAATTGATAAAAAACTAAAAATCAATAAAAAAAATTGACAGTTGAACTAGTCTAACTGGTTTATAATTTTTGTAATCTTTTTTATAATTTTTTTATTATTGTTGGATTGAAGATTAAACTGATTGAATCGAAAATTAATCCACTGATAAATTTGGAGATGCGTAAAGCTAGGGTTTAACCATAGCCGTTTTCTTTTCCATGCAAAATTTTCACGCTTGGTCCCTGAATCTTGTTTAATTGGTTTATCACTTTGAGTTTTCCTCATTATTATTGTTTTACACAATATTGTTTAATTACTCATTTTTGTTTCTAATTGGAACTAAATTTTGATATAAGATTAAATGATTTATCATTTAAGCATATATATAATTAATATTAGACTATGGTAATAAAATATATTTATTAAAAGTTCAAATAAAAAAATTGATAAAAATGATAAAATTAAGACTTTAAGATAGACGATAAAATTGAATTAATATCCGGTTAAATCAAGGATTTAAATAGAAATATAAAATAATGGAAAGGCATTTTTCAAAAATTGAAATAATTAATTAACATTGTTAAATAAAGCAGTTTTCTTTTCTCTTCTTTTATAGTTTGTCAAATACAGTAGCTTTTTAGTTCAAAGAAGAAAATATATAAAATTAAAAGAAATAGATGGTAGAGGTTAGGAAGTTACTTAAGGTGTAAGTTTCAAGGTAGAGAGTGTGAGAGTGCTATATTTCTTTTATTTGCTGTTTTGTTTTAATTAATCTCTCCCCATTTTATCTACTTTCTATGTGGTTTCTGTCGGTCAAAGCTTTCATATATCTTTTGTTGCAATTATCATCGACATTTTATTTATGCTTTTCAACGAAATTTGAATCACGGTTTTTTTCTAATTATTTAATAATATTTTAATAATTTTTTATGTTATTGATATATAATTTGGTATTTTTTTTTTATTTCAAATTTAAAATCTCAAATCTTGAATATCGAGGTTTCGAGTTTAAGATTCAGGGTAAAAAATATTACCAAAATTGTGTATTAATGGCATGAAAAATATTGCTGAAATGTCATTAAATAATTGAAAAGTGACCGTGAATGATGTGGTAGGAAGGGTCCATAAAATAATTTTTTCAATTTATCAACAATTTTTCTTTTTTTTTAATATAAAAATTGTAATTTCAAAAGGAAATTGAATAAAATTTTAAAAGGCAGAAAAAACTTGAAGATAAAAAAAATAAATTATTCCACTAGATTTTGATCTAACCTCATATTAAATATTTCTTTAATGTTTAAATTACATTTGCAATTCCAACTATAAATAATACATATTTGAATTAACTATAATTAAAATCGATTATTATAGAGTACAACCGAAATATAATCGAGCCAAATCAGAATACTTCTTAAAACAATTTACACATTGTAAGTTTTAATTTATGTAAAGTTAGAGTCGAACCTAAATCATATAAACACTACCAAAGTTTGATAAAGTTGACTACCGAGCTTAATCATTAAAAAAAAAGAAGTAAAAACCTTATAAAATAAATAAAAAACGATTAGAATTTGAAAAGATAAACTAAAAATGATTTAAACTATAAAAGAGTTTAATTTTTAAAATATTAATTAGATTAGAGAATATATTAAATAAAAAATAAAGTTTTGTAAAGAAGACTTTAAGTCGAAAATTAGTAAACTTTAAGAAAATAAAGGTATGTTTTTGTTTATTTATTGAAAAAAGAAAATTGTGCATGAAGGCGACGTTGGAGTTTTGTGCTTTTCTTCATAACGAAGATGTTATCTTTGCTCTTTCCACGCAATGTTGATTCGGAAATCAGAATACTCGGCTCCCATTTTTAGTATTTTATTTTTATCATTTCATTGTTTTATCAAAGAATATTCATTCACAGGACCAACAAAAGTCTTCTGTTTTTCTTTACCAACTTTGACCATGCAATCTACTCCTAAACTTCTTATTTCTTAAATTCCCCATTTTATAATAATTCAATTTTAAATTTATTTTTATTGTAATTCCAACTAATTTGAAGTGTGGAAAATCACATTAATTATTTTTATTTTAATCCCATCAAGTTGTGTATAGTCAATTCAAAGTATAAGAATCCAGCTCAGGAAATCAATGAAGTTCTTGGTAGCTATTTTTAAGTTTGGATAAATTTTGAAAAATAGGGTAGTCTTACATGTACTTTTTAAGGTTCTGAATTTATTTATAATGGATGGAATTAGTTTTTTTTATTTATTTAATGGATGGATTTAATTATTGTATTATTAGAAGAAAAAATTAAAAAAGTGTTATAAGTTTTTATGTTGTTGGTGAATTTAGAATTTAGAATTTAGTTTTTATACTTTTATTTTTAAGAATTTAGTTTTTCTATTTTTTTAGATTTCAAAATTTAAATTCAATTGTTAGCATTATTGAAATTTGTCTGTTAAATCTTCTCGTGTGATGTTTTAAAAATAAAAGAAATACTCACTTAGTAGCCATGCAACTTTAAAAAAATGGTGTTATAATGAATCTAAATTTAATAAAAATTTAATAGTGTTAATAATTGGATTTGCATTTTTAGATTAAAAAAAAAACAGAAAGACTAAATTCCTTGAAATAAAAGTAGAGAGACTAAATTCTAAATACACAAAAGTAAAAAAGACTTAAAATATATTTTATCCAAAAAAGAATCAAATAATGCCAATTTGTAACAAAGTTAACCATGTGGAATTTTGGCCTTATTTGATAATTAACAGCCACGTCAGCACATTAGCGATCAATGACGAAAACCATTAGTTAAACGTCTAAGTGTCACGGTTCAAAGTTCGTGACAAATGCACATAAAGTGTCTCATGGAAGTCAATTGATTAAATGGGGCACATTTGACCCACTTGAATTGATTCGATTCGTGAAACATATGGAGAAACCCGCCTACTTGAAGCTTTGGTGTCCCAACGAAGCACTCCAATAAAACTAGAGTTGTCATACTGAATCTTATAAATCCAGAGAGACAATATTGTATAAAGTTTAAATCCTTTAGGACTCTCGTCTTATAGATAAGTTTTAATCTTGACCGTCGATGTAATTTTCAACTATACCGCTAGATTTAAGAGAGCTCAACTATAAATAAAGGTATTCCCCTCATTTATAATCATCTCATTGTACTCCATTCTTGAGTTAAAAGAATATGTTTGAAAGCATTTACTCAAACACTGACGTGTTATTATTTTCGAGTTACTTCCACTTTATTTCGGTGACTTAAAAGAAATTATTTTCAAATTTTTATTTTCAAGAGTTAGGCTGATAAGCTTGTATTCATTTATATATTATATAAAAATTAAATTATAGTGTAAACATTGAAACCGTGATATGGCTAACAAAGAATCTTGAACCTAAAGGAAGAGAAAGAGTACTGATTCTCTTAACAAGTGGGCAAATTTAAAAGCAATACCGTTGAAAATACATGGGCCTAATGGTCCGCCACTGATGTAAATCATAATTGATAATGATAAAAAAGATAAAAGAAAGAAAGGTCCCACCGGGAGTCGAACCCAGGTCGCTGGATTCAAAGTCCAGAGTGCTAACCACTACACCATGGAACCCGAAGTTGTCATCAATTTCTCAGTCTTATTTTATTAATAAAATTGTAATTTCGAGCTCATTGTACTAATAAAAGATGGTCTTACCATTTGTGTATTTTTTTTACTCATAATCTACCACTTTCTGTATTTTATAATCATCATCATAAACTTTTATATACATTCATAATTTGTATTATATAAAACTTAGTATATTCTTTTTTATTATTTATTTCGTATTATATTATATTTAATATTTTTACATCTTTTCTTTAGACATGATTTTTTTCTTCAGTATAATGTCTCATACTAGCTTTAACCACAATTAATGGTTAGATTTTTTTTTCTCTTTGGTTTAATTAATTTCTTTATCAATTTCCTCTTCTTCATTTTGTATTTCTTAATGTAAACACTAGACCTTGAAACCTTGGACCATCGACCCTAAACCCTAGGTCCAAGGTTCAAGGTGTGAGGGTCTTGGGTCCAAGGCTTCAAGGTCTAGGATCCAGAGTTTTAGAGTTTTAGGGTGCAGAGTATAAGATTTAGGGTTCAAAGTTCAGGGTCAAGGGTTAAAAAAAACTACCAAAATGATGTGTCAATAGCATGAAAAAAAAAAATGTTGAAATAACATTAAATAATTGATGAGGGATACAAGATGCTGTGGCGTATCTGATTCATATCATCATTTCTCTTTATTAACATATGTAAAAATATCTCTTCCACGTTGCTAATTAAAATTTTAAATTCAAAAATCAAGACAAAACAACCCTTATATCATACCGAGTGAATCAAATAATAATATACATCATTTAACTCCATTTTTAATAACATATACTTAAAGTAATTCACTAATTAATCTATCAAATATAAACCCTAAAACCAAAATTCACATTAACTAAAATCTGTACATAAATAATTGGCATACATCAACAATGATACATCATTACTTTTTAAATGCAAAACAAAAGGTGAAACATTATAGTACATTACCTGTCTGTGGTTTATTTAAATACAGGTTTGCAACAAATGTTCCAATCTGAACAAAAAGGTGTAAACTTGAATGATAGTCGCAAGATTAACAGTATAATATTAGCCTTTTTCCAAACATTGTTCACACACTCAGTTTCTAACTAAGTTTAGAGCCGCAAAAATTAAAAGCTTTTTAATATATGCTAAAGCTTGTTTAAGTGACAAGTTACCCACAGGTTTTCGCTTTCAAAATACTGTCCATGAGAGCAACTAACTTCGTATCCCACTTATATTCAGACGTGCAAATAATAAGCTATTTTCAGATTAAATACAACAATGTATATGTTGCTATCAGGTTTTTTTTTTTTTTTAAATTTATATCACTTCTATCGTTGTTGTAAACATATAATAAATAATATTATCATGATTTTTTAAAAAATAAAATAAAACGAAATGAGTTTTTAAGTCTGTTGAATCAAAAGTCGAGATTTTGTTTAATTTAATGATGTTATAGTTACATTTTGTAAATTTATTTTACGTGTCTATGATATCACATGTCAACAATTTTAATTAAAGAGGATTATCTTGCAAACTTAAGATCTTATAAGCCCGATCCATAGATCATAAGTACTTGACCTAAATAGAATGCTTGCCATTCACAAGTCATGCATATTACATGTTGAGAACTCTCTTGCTCTCATCCTTTCCTTAATCTTTCCCTACAAATGAACTGTTGTAACTCGTATCATTGTATCAACGAATGATTAGTTCTAATGGTAATTTAAAGATTATATCATCAACCATTATTAAACCTCCCCATTAAACCGTACATTTAATCAATTCAATTTATGAGCTGGTTTTTAACATAATGCTTGATAAAAAAATATGAGAAGCAAAGAAATTGTTTAAAACAATGATCATTAGGGTAATCTTTTAATTAATCAGATGATGGGGTTTGTTTAGAAAATGTTATCATTTCAGGTATAGTTTAACACTTAAACCTACCACTTCAAGTCCCATCTTTACATAAAGCAATTTGTCTTGAAAATGATATATAAAAATTTCGACACTTTTTTTTCCTTCAAGCCTTATAATTTGATTTAATTGGAACACAAGTGTGTGGGAAAATCAACATCAAAGATGAAAAATAAACAGTGAAGAAATGGAGTGAGGTTGACTTGGATGAGGTTGAAATCCTCCTCAGTTTCACGCATGACAAAGTGAAAAAAAAAAAAAGAAGAAGAAGAAGACTATATGAGATAGAACGCAATACCAACTTAACATTTTGCTCTTCACCATCATTAAACAAAAATGGTTTTGTTAATCACCCTTTAATATTAGTTTTCTTAATTTAAATTTGTACTCACCTTATGACTTCTGTTAAAATAATTACCATCATCGGCCCAAAACTTGAAAAGATTTGAGTCGGTTACACGTGCATAAAACCTTATAAACACGTGTTGAGTCTAGAGTAGGATATGTGTCTATATATATGCATAAAGCCTACTTAATATGTTACGTAATTAATAATACCCATAGCATATAAATATACAGATATCACTACTTGAGAAAGATAGAGAAAAATACTCAACAACTTTTATTTAAATTTATTATATATGTTTATTAGTTAACTTGTTAATATATTATAATGATTGATTTTAATCATAATTATACAATATATTAATATTGTACTGACTATAATTATGATTATAATAGTGATTTATAAAATGGGAGCGTTTCCTTTTAGAGAAATAATTGGTGAATGGTAGAGATCGGCTCAATGCATTGTTGTCGAAAAACTATGGAAGGTTGGAACTTTCCGTACATTAGCAGGTCGATAAGTGGGCGAGATTTTGCCTACGTCACTAATATTGGTAGACATGTCAAATTCGTATTTGTTGTAATTGTCGGCCTATTTATAAACTTTACCTTTCTATTTCATATAAATTAAAATTTTAAATTTATATTAGTTCCTAATAAATTAATGTCAGTTCAGTATTTTCGATTTAAATTTTTAAAGATAAAATGACATTAAATTATTAGGAAGAGATACAAACGACATGATATCTCAGTTACATACAAAGATTCAACCAATGATTTTAAGATGGAAGTATAAAATTGTCATTAAAAACATTAAATTTAAATGAGTGTATGTATATAATAAAAAACTAAAATCATAATATATTATATTAAATGATAAAATATAAAAATTATATAATACTAAAGTTACATTTAAATAAGTATATTATTAATAAAATATATTAAAATTATTTGATGTTAAATAGTAATTAAAATTATATATTTATTAAACTTTCATATGGAAATAAAACTTGTAATATATTATATAATATTTTTGTGTTTATGTCATATGATATATTTTCTTTTTTTGCAAAACCCATATAGAGAGTTAAAATTGGAAATATATGTTCCACTATTGGAGCCTTGTCCGATCAATTGGAAGTTTTATAATGCCACATTACTAATTTATAATTAATATTTAATAAATAATATTATTTTAAAATTTTAAAATATATTAAAAATAATATAAATTAGGGTTATGTTTTCTTTTTCTTGTAAAGAATATTATATATAATCAATTGTTTTTTTTAATTATTTATTTATACTTGGCAAATTATAATGTAATGTTTGTGGATAGCCCACAGTGTAGGGTATATAATAATTTAGTTTTAATTAAGAACTGTGATAATAGCAGTATGATAATTATTTCACTCAGTGAGTTATTGAAACCACATTGAATGTGATTAAAATACGCATGCCTCCACCTGTCTTTTGCAGTTGCAAAAATTCGGTGTAATTAATTACATATATGCTATGGTTGAAAATATTTTCATAATTCCAATGCTCAAGTTTCATTCCTTAACAACCTTAAATATAAAAAAACACATAGGACTTGGTGTGATATGTTGGGTGCATGGAATAGTACACAACATATATACCCACTGATGAAAAAGTAAGAATTTATGATGCAACGGCAAAGGGGATGGGCTTCCCTTTCTCTATATAAACGCCATCACCCTGTGCTAGGTTTTTTGCATCCCAGCTTTGTTCCAGTGCGAGAGAGTGAGGGAAACATATAGAGATCATGGGGTTAATTTCTGCAGATAATCCTTGGGTTTTCATCTCTGGTCTCTTAGGTACATTTACACAATACTCCATTGTTTTTCAACTTCACAGTTTTACAATAATTCATTTCTTCTTCTTCTTTTTATCAATGTTATAGGTAACATTTCTTCCTTGGTGGTTTTCCTTGCTCCACTGTAAGATTCTTTCATGGTTTAATTTCTCGTTTTTATATACATAGTTAAAGACAAAAGATGTAATTAAATTGATTGATCTTTTCAGACCAACATTTATCCGAGTTTGTAAGAAGAAATCAACAGAAGGCTTCCAATCAATCCCATACGTAGTTTCACTCTTCAGTGCGATGCTTTGGATATACTATGCCTATGTCAAGACCGGAGCTTTCCTCCTTATTACCATTAACTCCTTCGGTTGTGTCATTGAGACCCTTTACATTGCTCTCTACATTACTTATGCTCCAAAGGAAGCTAGGGTACAACACTCGTCTCATCATTCCCACATATATTTATTTGTATTTTTAAAAGTTAATTAACTCTTTCAATTTGCAAAATGATGTACAGATATTTACCTTGAGGATACTTTTATTGCTGGATTTTGGGGTATTTTGTGCTGTTCTTCTAATCACCCACTTTTTAGCCAAAGGTTCCAATCGAGTCCAACTTCTTGGATGGATCAGTGTAGTGTTTGCTACAAGTGTATTTGCTGCACCTTTAAGCATCATAGTAAGCATATATTTAATTGGATTTTATATTTAAAAGTATTGCTAAACCTGAATATCTAACTAATATTATTATTTTTAAATTTATAACAATGTTTTGCAGAGGCAGGTTATTCGTACCAAAAGTGTGGAGTTCATGCCATTTTATTTATCAATTATGCTTACTCTAAGTGCTATTATGTGGCTTTTGTATGGCATATTCCTTAAAGATTTATATATTGCGGTAAGTAATTCATTGAAAAAGACAATCCCTTAAACCTTTCCTTTAAAAGCTTTTGAATTTCTGCTTTAGTTAACAGCTAAAAAAGAAGTTGGTGTAAATTATTGACAGATTCCCAATGTTCTGGGTTTCATCTTCGGGATGCTTCAAATGGTGTTACATGCAGTATATAGGAAGCACAAGACAGTGTCCGAGGATGTCAAGTTACCAGAACACTCTGTCGATGTTACAAACGTGAGCACGGTTACGGATTCCGATGATCATCGGGTGCCGGAAACCGTGAGCTCATCCGAGCCACCCCAAGTTCATGATCATAGAATGATTAGGATGACCTGCAAATCACAGAATTATCAACGTGATCAAAGGGAGAAAATCATGGATTCCCCTAACCCTAATCCTAACCTGCTAGGAACATGTGAAGCTTGATGGAAGTTGTATACATAAATCTCTCTATTGATGTCTACATGCAGTATATATATTATATGCACGTATCTCTCTCTCTCCCCCCCCTGGACTTCTGTAGTATACATATATGCGTGTAACATAGGTATATGTCAACATCTCATGCTTTTATTTTCATATAGGTATATGAATTTCAAAAATCATGAAAAATACTTTAATTTCATTAAGAAAAACATTAGACTCTTACACACTCTTGAATTTTTTTAAATATTTTCACATAATTATAATTTTTTATACTGGTTATATTTGTTTAATATATATTTTTTGTTTTTTTAAGCTGTATTGGTTTACCATCATACATAAGTTAAAATAAATTAAAAAAACATATAATTATTTATTTAGTGAAAAAGCTAAGAGGTTTAATTAACACATAAATTCTCAATTAAATAAGTGATTAATATTAATAGCAAGAAGTTTTAATGACTATTGATGCTTACGGTAAGAATTCCATGTGATTGGTTTAAAAGGCACCCACCACAACATCTTGGTATTTGGTAATGATCTCAATTCAGTATTTCACGCGCCCACTCGAGCCCATCGACTCATAAATGACTGCCCACTGGGCCCTTTTCTTTTTATGTAAATAATAGGGATAAATTACTTTAGACCCCCAACTTGAAAACCCATTTTAATGTAGTCCCTAATTTTTTTTCTCACATTATTCTTGAAATTTGGTAACTTTTGATAGCTTTGATTTATGCGATTACTAGTCACTATCATATTATTATTATTATTATTATTATTATTATTATTATTATTATTATTATTATTATTATTATTATGTTACATCATTATCTAAAAACCTATTAATTTACCGAAAAATTAATGATGATGTGGTACAAAATCAATTTGTCATATTATTACATGTACCAAAACTGAAAAAAAAAAGATTGTAAAGTATTCATTAAGACTAATTTTTAAAAAAAAATTACCAAATTTGAAAGCTAAATATTGTTTTATCCCTTAATAATATTATGCTACATATATGCAAATTTTGCAAGGAATTGAGTGGAGTCGTAAAAAGATTTAAGTGATTGGAAATTTAAAACTTAATATCTTATGTCACGTTTGATTAATAGTATAATAATATGAGGAAAAAATTTATTTAATACACATTTATTACAATAGTTACACATAAAATAAAGAATAATTAGTACAAACTTAAATTTAAAATAAGACATCTTCAAAAAAAATATTCTTTCTCTTTTTCAAAAACAAATCAAGTGTGTAGCTAAAAATTATCAAATAAATTTATTGATTAATCTCGTTTTGAGATAAATGAGAGCTTATTATATATTAAAAAAAAGTTTGGATACATAGTTCTAAATTAGTTATTTGTTTTCAAACTCCTAACTCCAATGTTTTTTAACATAAATTTGAGCCCAAATTGAATAAAATTTATTTATTTATTTTTAATCAAATCAAGTAGCTTTAGAATATATATATATATTTGATTTACGCTCTAAATTGATAGAATTTGTAAATTTAAAAAGTTAAATTTGTTGAATTATTTAAAATTAAGATTAAATTGATAAAATATGTAAATATTAAAAATTAAATATGTTATAATATCAAATAAAAAAGGCGACACCTTCATTTCCGTAAACGATTTAGTGAAGAACAAACAAAACTAGTAGGAAAACGTTATTAAAAAGCACAGTTTAGTGATCAAAACAAAAATATTCTAAAAATTAAGAGACTTATGGTGTAATTTATCTCAATTTTTTCAACGTAGATACAAAATGACAATTTCGTTACTAGCATACTGCGGCAAATATATGGTAAGGTTACCATATGTTATATGGGATGAATATAGGAACTAGTAATCTTACTATATTTAAGACAATATGGTAGCAATGATATATACACACACACGAACAGCCACAACCAATATTCATGGTAGATCTTCATTACAGAACCAGTTCAAACACTTTCACGGTATAGTATCAAATCTCAAAATCAGTACCTCCAAATAGACATTCATATCGGATTCATACCTCGTGTCTAGCATTTACACCCAAGTTCAAAAGCATATTCTCCAAATTAAACTAAAAGGATGAGATCACAAGGGTCTATACGTATAGTAAAGGTATGAAAATCCAGTATTGTAAACTAATCACTAACCTATTCTTGCTTTAAAATGGGATTTATATATAGAGATATCAACATGTATAGGTTGAGCTCGGGTCTTGAATCTTTACTGTTAAGAACAGATCACACGGGAGACAGAAAGAGGGTAAAGGAAGGTGTTGGCGTATTGAAAGGAGACTGTTCCACCATTGATCAATGGTTTCCCGTCGTTCACGAGGCAGTCGTTGTAGTGAAGGCGTCGGAACGTTTTGGGGTTGATGAGACGGGCGGAGCTAAACCAGCCGCAGTTTAAGTGAATCCCAGAGATGTCGCAGCCGGTAACGCAGATGTTCATGATCTCGACGGTGTAGGTCGGGATGCCAGTGGGGAGTGGCCGAGTGGCTCCCTGGTTGATCACTATATCTGCCTTGGTACACTTCTCCCCAGGAAGTCGGCTCGGTTCCTTCATTGTTGTCCCTGAAAGTATAGGGACTTATTTGAGTAAATTCTGAAAGGTTAAATTAGTCAACTTGTCTTTTACAATCAAATATCAATAAAAAAACACAAAAGTAACCGAACCAATAAGGGGAAGAACATTTGCAGACAAAATACACTTTCTAAAGGGGGAAAAGGGAAACAGACAGTATTTAACCCCAAAAGGACTGGGTTCAAAAGGAGAACACAATGGCAACAAATTCCTTTACATGTTCAAACCTTTTCTTACTGTTCAATGAGAAATGAAAATTCAAACAATATTCGAATCCAACCCTAATTTATATATGATTTTACCAGCTCAAACAAAAATTCGAGTTACACAACCAAAAGAGATTTAAAAAGACAAGCTGGCTTCATCACCAAAAAAGATGACAAGCTAGCATAAAAAAAAGATGGTGCCCAAATTTAGCATCGATCACGGTGAGCTAAAAGGCTTTAAAGAAAAAGCAAGGCTCTCAAGTTTCTCTTACGAAAAAAAGGCAATCTCTTATTAAAGCTTTGATGGGGATATCATTATCAGACCCCATATTCAAAGATACTATCGACAGTAACTTGTATCATCAATGGCAAGACGACAGACATAGTTAACAAACGCTGGAAACTTTTCCGGGTTTGGAAAAAAAAGGGGTCGGTTCTTTTAGTAGAAATTTCGGGTTGTAGTAAGTAAAAATCAAACCCACCCGGACCCCCTCATACAAAAACAGTGACAAAAACCCAGAAGAAAACATTCCATATCCTAACTTTTTTGTCATTTTGTTTATGAAAAAAAACAAATGGGTGGATTCTATTTTGTTTCTTTGTATAACTTTACCATGAAGAAGCTTGCGATGTAGTGCAGAAAATGTGTTGTTTCCTTGCTTGATCCTCAGTCCCATCAACTTCAACCCGAATGAACCACTCTCACCTGTAACATGAATCGCAAAAACCAATAAAAAATTAGTATAAAATGAACATAAAGAGACAAAGGGGAAGATGATGGAGAATCCCAAAAGGGTGTATCATTGCACGTAAATCAAGCACCTGGAAATAGCACGATGAGGAAGAGGAATAATACGGCGGTGGAAACCGAGGATAGTAGTACCAAAAGGAATCGCCGATTCATCAGTCAAAGTTACCTATATGACATCCGATCCCGATACTCGGAAAACCAAGTCAAAAGGTCAACGAGTGGAGTGGTCTTAAAACGCCATTGAAAACGATAAGCAGTGGTGAGCTGATGAGTGTTTCAGATACTTGAAAATCTGCTTCAAAAACAACGAGGGATCATTTATATATTAGATCAAATAAGAACATCCCATCCATCAAATTTTTGAAATGAAATCGAAGATGAGAAAACAACCGTCAGATCATCAATAGGGCGGTTCAGATTTGACTAGAATAAAAAAGAAAGTCTACCAAAAAGCTACGCTTCACGAGCTCAACTTTAGGCTCCGAAAACAGTAACACCAAAACGACGGCGATTCGTACCTGAACTCTTTTCTAAACAAAAAGTTATCAAAAACCCATTTTCATTTCATTTCGAAAAAATTTAAAAGCCTTTTTTTATTTGTAGTGCTAAAAATGGAAGTTTTCTCGAGAGAAGGCGAAAGAAATGTTTGCAATGAAGAAGAAAAAGAATTGACTCTAAGACTACAAAAAAATGAAAGAAAAAGGAAAGTGGTGAATTCACTGAGAGCAGTCGACAAAGCAGAGACTTACACTACAAAAAAGATGCAAGAGAACGAGAGAGAGAGAGCAGATCACCAGACCATATAGAATTGCATGATATTATAATAATAATCGATTTTATTTCCTCTTTTGAAAGTTTATTTGAAACGACAAAAATTGCAGAAGAAGATCATGAAAGACAGAAATGACAAAACAGCAAAAATCCCAAAAAAGTCGAACGCATTTATTGAACTAAAATCCAAAATTTCAATAAAATAATCCCCTTTTCTTCGCATTTTCGAACCAAGAAGCATAGAAAAAAACAAAGAGAAAGCTTCTTGACTTCACCTTACCTTTGGAAATCGAGATATGGTAAGGATGGATCGGAGAGTACAATCAACTACGAAACGCGTGCGTTTTTGGGGTGGGTTGTTTAATCTGATTTGGCTTGAGAAATCGAGATGAGAAAAAGGAAGAAGACAAAGGAAAGAGCAGCGGGTAATTTATGTTGTTTTCAAAATTATTTTGTTTTGTGTTTTTTTAAAATGAACCATGGTTAGAAGTGCACGTGGCGTTTTGAAAGGAAAAAAGGTTGATTAGATTAAAAAGTGTGGACAAAGTCACGTGCGGCCAAACACAGAATTTATTAAAGCGTAAGGGTAGTTGACGCGCGCCTTCTATAAGGAATGTATTCTATTTGCTCTTTGTATGCTGCAAAACTGTTCCCCAATCAGGTCGGTTCTTAGATTCCTTTTTTATTTAACTCCTAAGTTCATTGTTTTATTAAAAATAAGACTTAGTATTTGATACTATGATACTTTTTTTTATTTTTTTATTTTTTTATTTTTTAATATTTTATTATATTTTTATAATATAAAAATTTTGCTGATATTATATTAAATATTTCCTCAAAAATAAATATAGATATTTGATATCCCTAAAAAAAAAAAATCCTCTTTGAGGGTTGAGACATCCTTTAACAGAAGAAAAATTATGTTGGATTGACATGATGTGATGATACACTAAAAATGGGAAAAAGGTCAAAACAACAATGGGGTAATAGAAGATCGAAAGTGTTTTTTAAGTAAACAAGAAGTAAAAACTATTATATACACTGTATTATAGCATATAGGTGAAAAATTTTATATAAATTATATTTAAAAAATAAATTGAAATTTTAGATACAATAATAAACTTAAAATTTTTAAAATTATGATTTTTAAAGTTCAGAAAAAATGTTTTGATTTTGTATAAAATTATAAAAATACTTTTATAATAGTGTAATTTATTTTGTAAAAAAATACAGATAAGAATAATCTTCAAAAGAAAAATATATATATATTAATATAAGCTGAGTAAACAAGTAATGTATTATGGGGGTTATTAAGCGGGTTCTTATGGGGACCATGAGATGAAAAAGTACAGAGAAAGTGGAGAGTTAGCCTTGGATTTCCTTGGGTTTTTTTTCATGTTCAGTAGAGGGATTAAAAAATAAATAAAGAATTATTTAAGAAATAGTAAGGTCTGATTTCATGTTGAGGATCAGAAATGTGTCATCAATTGGCTAGTAATAGGGTCATGTGGACACCATGCCACACAGACAGAAACACTGGTCGGAAACATCCACATGAAACCAGAGCCTGCCACTGCCACTGCTGTTAGCCTCTGCGCTCTAAGCCTCGGCTTTTAGCCACTTACCACATTTACCCATTGCCTAAAACTTTTATACAGTGGCAGACAAGTGATGAACGACATTGTCACTGCAAATAATAATAATAGGTTGTTCACATTTTTGCACAATTTATTATTAAGACTGGAATCTTAAATTTAAAACCATTTTTGTTTAATGCTTTATATTATATTTTTTATATTTTATATCCAGAGTTCGTAACTTTCTCATCTAATAATGTTTTATATTATATTAACTTTTATAATACTAAAATAAATACATATTATAAAATCATGCATTTTTTAGAAATATTTTAATTAAAAGTGAGTATTTGGTATATTAATAATATTTTTTTATTTCATAAATATTTTTAAAAAAATTATCTGTGCCTTTTTTTAAATATATTTTTAATATTTTACTATACTTTTATGGCATTTGTCAACCATATAACCTTGTAAAGTCTAAAAATTTCATTGATAATAAATTAAATATTTCTTATTAATTAAAATATAAAAAAATAAATTCTCAAAAAAAATATTTTTTTAGAAAAGATATTCAATAAATATCTAAAAATTAGATGGTAAGGGTTACGGTTTTTTACCTCATTAATATAAAAAAAATTAATTATATATCAAAATGGTATCCCATGTCATTATTTTCCAAAATAGGATGAAATGAATAGTGATCGAAGGGTAAGCATTCGGCGTTGTCTGACCCCTATCCTCCAACCACTAAAATATACTTTTTCAAAGATTTGTATTTAACTTGTAAAAGCATTTTGGTGCCGTCGTATATGATCCCTCCTCCATTAAAATATTAAAATTTTTTTGTATAATAGCCTAATGATTGAGTAACAAAAAAATGGATAGTGCCGCCACCTTCTAAGGCACCACTTCTCAGCACTATTCATTTCACCCCATTTTGGTAAATAATGCCATGGGCAGGGCGAAGACAAAAATTTTGTTTTAAGAGGGTCAAAATTAAGTTGTAATTTTTACAATAGTAAAAATTCAATTACATTATTTTAATAGCTTCTTTCTTTATAATTTTTAAAGGATTAAATCAAAATTTTATCATTTTAGGGGGCCAGAGTGTTATTTTACCTTTACTAATTATAAAATTTAAAATTTTCGAATGGCCTAAATAAAAAAATTCCCATTTTAGAGGGGCCAGGGACTCCTGCCAACCCCCTGGTTTCGCCCCTGGCCATGGGGACACCATTTTGGAATATGTATAATTTTTTTTAGATCATTATGATAAAAAAACCTCGGGTTATCTAGGGGACCAATCCACTTGATTCAAGCCTTGAACAAATCTTTCTGTGATTCCCAAATTAGTGATTATTATTTGGGTAAATTCTATTAGTAGCAACTTAACGATATTTTATTTTATTTTTTGGTCACTTAATTATTTAATTTTGTCTTTTTGATTATCCAATTATCTTGGATTTTTTGGTGTTCTCATATTTACATTAGCCCGCCGATGACCAAAAAAATAAATTTAAATAATTGAGTGACCATTTTATAAATTTTCATAGTTGGTTGACAAAAAAAAAAAAAACTAATTGGGTGACCTCCACCGTAATTTACCTTTATTATATATTTTATTTAATGTCAACGGTAAAAAAATCAATTATTTATATGTTAAATGAATAATGTATTCAAACATTTATTTATATGTTAAATGAATAATGTATTCAAACATTTCGGTTGCCTCGCTCCACTCATGTATAAATCTACTTAACAAAATTTGCCATAAATTGAATCATCAAACTAGTAATAAATTTTTTAAATCCATTACGATATATTTAGCCTTTAACATTTATATTTTTTTTTGTAAATTCAGCCATTATTCTTTTTTAATTAAATTTGACCATCAATCTTTTCAAAAATAGTTAAATTAATGTTTCTTTATCGAAAATATTGACTAAAATATTAAATTTTTAAACATAAAAACCCACACGGCAATCTACATGTATTTGTTGATGTAGCATATAAGATAAATAGTGGCATTCATGTCCGCATAAAGTGCATGTGAATTACTATGTGGGTTTTCATACCAACATCGTTAAAAAAAACAATGTTTTAGTCAATATTTTCGTTAAAATAAAAGCAAATTAACTTTTTTTTAAAGGTTAATGATCAAATTTACCTAAAAAAAAGAATAATGTCAATTGAAAAAAATTAAAAACGTTGATGACTAAATTTATTATTGTACCTTTTCTAAAAGATAAAGGGTTAAAAAAAGTGATGCCACTGTTGGCCTTCAATTATAAAAGGGATAATATATTTTTTGACCCGTAAACTTGACAACTAAATTCAATTTGGTACTTATACGGGCACTTGAGCTTGACAACTACGCCTATTTTGGTCGCTAAACTTGAAAAATATAAAAGTTTGACGATGTGGCACTTTGAGATTGTGCCACATCATCACTTGAAAATTTTAAAAATTATATAAATCTTCAGATGATATACAATCACATAGTGTCACATTCTGTATTCTAATAACCGGATCGATGGTTGAAAAGGTTAGACTCAAAGCACTAATTTCCGATTCAACCAGTTCGATTTATTTCATTGTCAAACAAAAAATAATTAACTAAATAATTTAAATATCATAAAAATCCAAAACAAACACTTTTTTATATTAAATCGGTTAAACTATCAATTTTTGTCCTAACTTCCGATTTTTACTTATTTTAAGTAGTTTTCAAGTCAATCGGTTTAATTCATTTGTTTGGATCATTATATCAATCAGTTTTTGATCGAGCCCTACTTAAGTAACATTGATCATATCATCAAATCTTAACAAAATTCAAATTCAGAGACTAAAATGGATTTAGTTGCACACACCAAAGTAGACCCCAAAAATACACATACTAAAATGAAATCAATTGTTAAATTCGAGAGCCCAAAATTATATTATCCCATTATAAAATGGTTCTTTTAAAAATTATAAAATTTTTAAATAACTTAACGATAAAATTGCATCTTGTTCCTTCATAAAATTTAAAATTCAATGCTGACCCTTTAAAAATAAAAAAAGTACATAGTTTAATCCCAGGGTAAAGAACAAAATTGACGACAAATCTCATACCCCTGGCCCTCTACTCTGGTGCTTGCATGAGTGTTGACCATCGAGTCTAAGCCTTCCTATAAATAAGAGAGCCGAGTTTGGAATTGCTTTGCATCGGCTCTTGTGACAAAATTTCCGAACCATACTAAATTCAACAAGCATCTGGTTCTCATGTCTGAGCATCAATGCTAGGATGTTCTTGGAATGTTATGCTGCCTGCAATGGCCATTTTGTTCGCCCGAACTGCCATGGCGTAATGGCATTTAAGTAGATGAACAACAAAGTTTTTAGTTTTTTATTGGTTCTGCAACTGTGAAGACCAAAGATGGTGTTACTTGGTAAGAAGATTATAGTATCAAGCACTCTCGGCCACCAAAAAAATGCCATAATGGACAAAGACAATCAAACAGATAGACTTGATAAAAGACCAATTTTATAAACTTCAACGATAGCGTTAACGAATTATGATTTTGATGATATCACATTAGACCAAACATATTCCAAAAAGAAGATTACAAACAAGAAGAGCATTGTAGCAGCCAAGTATATAGATCAGTTGTTCTTAGTACCTGTGATCATAGATGTATAAAGTCGACGTCAAAATGGAATAACACCAAACAAGACACACACAGCATGGGTGAAGTATCTGATGCTTCTAAGAACCAACATCTCTTTGTTTTGGTGCAGCTTAATGATTTTTACCCTTGTAAAACAAGAAGGATAAAGAATCGCATTCAATCCTGAACTGATAGTTTAATCATGCCGATGGAATACTTTAAAAGAAAAAAATGTAAAAAAGTTATGAAATAGATATCTTTTTTCAGTTTTTCAAATTCAACCAATCATTGATGGGTCCTTGTATATGTTGGTTACAATTATAGTTATGTTATACCTCTTCAGACTTGGACACATGAGAAACGCTCATAAGCAGCTATCCATTGCTCATTGGGTAACCTACCTCCTGAATTGTTTGTCTTCATTTAACCTCTCGCCTCCTTCAAAAAGGTTTCGTCAATCTATCTTTGTGAACAGGCTACCCGCTTCTCAAGGCATCTACATGCTCCCTTAAGAGACGGGAGAACAGATCCCACCATGCTATAAATACCCTCCAAACTTAAGGAGGGGGGGCCTAAGCAAACCTATCCAACATTTTACATTCTTTGTTCCCGTAGCAAACTAGCAATTGCCTTCTTCTGCTTTCTACCTGGTGAGGGTGAACCGACCTGCTTTGCTCTACAGCTTTCTCTCTTTTATATTAAATATCTTGAATAAAATGAAATACCATATTAAATATCTTGAATAACATGAAATATTTGATTTCCCTCTTTTATATGTAGAGAGGTCCAACGAGCCCAAAACCTTCGACAACTGGCCCAAACTTGGGCTTTTTTTTCTTATATAATTATAAACCCTAATTTTTCGAATTTTCTCCTTCATTTAGGGTTTTCCTTCGCCGTTTCCATCTAACCCAAAAAAAAAAAAAAAAAAACCTTGGAAAAGGCTTCAGGAGGAGGTTCCGAAAATGGTAAATCCGAAAACTCCGTTTCAATTTTTTTTAATTTTTATTTTGTTGTGTTGTTTCTTTAAATTCTATCCGCGAATGCTCTTTCATTTATGCTTGTTTTTGCTTTAGATTCAGTTCACTAAGCTTTTTATTTGAGCTATTTTTTGGACAAAATGTCGTGTGGAATTTACTTGATGGGTTAGAACCTTAGGAGGTTATCGCAAATACTCGGTTTAAATGTTATTTGTTAAATTATAGTAAAAAGAAGAGGTTCATTTTATTATAAATTTACAAATACAATGCAGCTATTGGTATAGTGTTGTTAAAAGTGATCTCATTGAAAGAGTAGTGTAAGTCATTGTTTAGTTAAAAGGAATGATATTTGTGTTGGTCAATGTCGAGTTATTGAAATTAAACATGTGAAGTTTATTTGTATTTAATGTTTAAAGAATTCAACAGTGGCTCTTTGTACGTTAGTTTAATGGTTTGATCCTCGTTATTAATTGACATGTTCCTTTAAAAGGGATTGGGATAGTCTTTCTGTTATTATTTGATTTGTTGTTAAATGCAGGCCCCAAAGAGAGGAGGAAAGGTAGTTGTGCCGGCCAAGAAGAAACAAGTAATTTTCAATTTTTTCATTAGTTTTTATCATATGGATGATCTCTTAAATTACTTGATTACGGTTGTCTGGCTATCTGTTCTTTTCAATTTTGGAAATTAGGAGAAGGTTGTGAATCCATTGTTTGAGAAGCGTCCAAAGCAATTCGGTATTGGAGGAGCTTTACCTCCAAAGAAGGATCTGCACCGTTTTGTGAAGTGGCCTAAGGTTGTTCGCATTCAAAGGAAAAAGAGGATCCTTAAGCAGAGGTTGAAAGTCCCACCAGCACTGAACCAGTTTACAAAGACTCTTGATAAAAACCTTGGTACGTGATAAAATCTTCTCCTGTAAGCTGAATGGGTTACATTTCTATTAAATCTATTTGTGTTAGCCTGAAAACTCTGCTGTGTTTATTCTTTTATCTTTTGTTGTGCTATCGTATGTTCTTTGTTTTTGTAGCCTCTTCCATTCCTGTTATATTTCATTTGCCTGTCCTACTGCAGAATTCCTTTTTCTGTTTATAATGATTGATCATGAATTTGTGATTATAAGTTGGTTATTTTATGTCCAAATGTAGCAACAAGTCTGTTCAAGCTGCTCCTCAAGTATAGGCCGGAGGACAAGGCGGCCAAGAAGGAACGTCTCCTGAAGAAAGCCCAAGCTGAGGCTGAAGGAAAAGCTCCCGAATCAAAGAAGCCAATTGTTGTAAAATATGGACTCAACCACGTTACCTACCTCATTGAGCAGGTTGCCTTCCTGGTTTTTCATATTTTCATGAGTTGATCTGGAGTGTACCATGTATTCTGTTTATATCAAAATTATTAAAAACAATGGTCTTTCTTTTCTTTTTTTATTATGCCCTGGCAGAACAAAGCACAATTGGTAGTTATTGCTCATGATGTGGATCCCATAGAGTTGGTAGTATGGCTCCCTGCATTGTGCAGAAAGATGGAGGTTCCATACTGCATTGTGAAGGGGAAATCACGTTTGGGATCGGTAATTGTCTTCTGCATTTTTGCCGTTTGTAGAGTTTAAAGCTAGTAGGTTACTTATTTGTGTTGATGCTACCATGGCAGATTGTCCACAAGAAAACTGCTTCCGTCTTATGCTTGACCACTGTCAAGAATGAGGATAAGTTGGACTTCAGCAAAATCCTTGAGGCTATCAAGGTACGAATTGAAACTTACCTGCAATATTTTCCAAATTCCAAATATTTGAAGTGTATAGGGATTTGAAGCATTTTTTAACCTAGTAAAATGAGTTACAAAATCAGCAAAAGAATTAAATATTTTAGTAATATACCCAGGTTGTGATGGGCAGAATTTAACTAAAATTGCCCCGACCCTAACTAAAATGTATTAAAAATAGTTACAAAACACTAAAAACAATCAGCTAATGTGGCAGGCAAACTTCAATGACAAATACGATGAGTACCGGAAGAAGTGGGGAGGTGGTATCATGGGGTCCAAGTCACAGGCCAGAACCAAGGCAAAGGAGAAGCTTCTTGCAAAAGAAGCCGCACAGAGGATGACTTAGAAATACCATAATTTCTCCCAAAGGCAGCTTGGGTTTTACTTTTATTTTCCATTTTTCTTGATTGATTAAATGGCCCTGAGTAGTCAGCTGCAACCGGTGTTTAAGTGGATTTGTTTTCCCCTTTATTGATTTTGATGGAATTGTCATTAGAAGTTCATCTTTTAACTTCGCCTTTCATTTTACATTTCTTGTTGAACTGTGTTCTCATCTTACTAGGAAAGGTTCTCTGTTGAGTTTTTTGTCCTGGTTTCTGATTAATGTTTTATAGATTATGAGATGTTTATGTATACTTTTTTGGTATTTGGGGCTTTCATGAATTGGTCAACTTTGTTGCCCCTCCTTGACCCTACTATTGTTCAGAGACCAATGATAGGGTTTAGGTTGAAGACGGGACTCCAAAAGGTGTTGGGATCGTGGCCACTCCTGATTCCTTATGGCCGGTTGTTAAGGGGAAGAACAATGGTGGTGGGAATGTGGATGGTGGAGTCAAGTTGTGGCCTCTGTTGGTATGTTTTTGATGATTTGAAGGGGGCTATATTGTTGCAGTTGTGGGGGATAATTGTGACTCTGAATGCTGTGAATATAACAAGGCAATTCTTTTAATCTTGATTTCTTTCAAGCTTAATTTTAGCTTGGAATTGTTTGATCCCCGAATTATCCAAAGAATACTGCTTTATTGATGAGATTTTTCGCTTGATTTTGAAGGAATAATCACATTTTGTTATTAACTTAGTCTCTTTTATCAATCTATTATTAGAAGAAATTTTCAGTATAAGCATCATAGCTAGTTTAATTGAGGAGCCAATGCGACTTGAGGAATACATTTTTCATCTATTTGTTGTATATGTACGCGTGCGTTCAATCTTCACATAAAAACGTGCTTATACCTGTTATATTTGATGAGTCTCCATCGTTCTTTCGCTCGGCTATCTAATATGAAGCACCCAAGCCATTGCTTCGTTTTTCTTGTAGCGGCCAACTGTTAAAACGGGGTAGGAAATTTACTTCTTCCATTGCGCTGTTATTACTTACTAAGCTGGTTGGAGCCCATACCCTCTGAGTTGTCTTCGTTGTTGATGTACTCCTCCGCTTCCCTAATGGTTGTTAGCGGATTCAGGTTGATTGTTAATATTACAATTTTAAGAAGGAAAATAAAAACAATAAATCAATTAACTAATTTAGCCGACGGAATCAAGTAAAATTAAGTGGGCGGAGTGTAAAAATCAATTCATATTACAAAGGGATGATGGATCAAAGAGACTCATATGACCGTTGACTAAGACTTAGAAGGAGGTGATTGGGTCAATATCATCAATGGGTGTTATAATATAGCAATAAACACACACCCAACTAGAATCATAAATAAGCAGTTTTAAAGTTTCATAACCATCATATTTATACACTCCAGTTGCAACCAGGGGAAGGACAGATGTGACATCCGGCACCGTAGAATATATATATATATTATATTTTCACAAAATAAAAAAAATATTATTTTAAAAATATTTATATTCTTTATATTGAAACAAATTTTTTAAAAATAAATTAAATAATAAATTTTGAACTCAAAATATTACATATATACTATTTCAACTAAAAACATATTTAGTTTTTATATCGAATTTTTATAATTTTATTGGATTTTTTTTTTACTGAAAGTACCCTAATCTAATTAGAATAGATAGAATTAAGAGTTTATTACATAAGTATTAATGGATTTTTTTTTTCAACTTGCCGGTGATTCCTAGACTATATATGTAGCTTCTTCTTTTTTAAGTAAACAATATATCTATATGTAGTTATTAAGTTTAAATTTGACTTTTTTATGGAAAGTTTAAATTTGACTAGAGATTTTTTATTTGATATGATTGTTTATATAGTAAAATCAGCGTAAAGCGAAAAACAAAGATTACATTAATTCTTTAAAGAATTGAAATAATTCGTTTGGCTAAGTCTCGTACTGATTGTGGAGATTCTCCAAACCATTGAATTCCTGTTGCCGTAAACTTAGTCATATGGTCAACAACTGTATTTTGAGACCTCGGAATGTGACGAATAAGAACCTTCTAATTACGACTTAACAGACAATAAATAAGACGTAGATAAGACATAGTTCCACCATATCACTCTCTAACAGATCCACCAGCTAAAATCATCTCTACTAAAAGGACATTATTACATTTTAATTCCAATTATCGATATCCCTTCCCCCAAGATAAGCTTAGACCCTCTAATATGACTCTTGCTTCGATTTTGAGAACTTTATTTTTATACTTAACTTCAAACTTTATTTTAATTGAATTTTTTTATATTAATTAAAAATATTAAAAATTTATTTTGAAAAACAAAATTCTAACTTATCAATTATACATTAAGACACTCGAATTATTCAAGCTTAACGTGTAATGAGGTTAAAAAATTTTCCAAGTCACTTGAATAACTTGTAAGCTCATATTTAAAAAAAAAAAAGGAAATTGTAACAATTTCATAATAAAATTTCAAATAATTTAATTTCAAGCTTCCATATGAAGATTTTCTTTTAAAATTTCTAATAGCGTAGAGGACAGTGTCGGCTAGGGAAAAAAAAGAACAAGTCAAAAATAGACACAAGGTGGGTCTTTTTTGGGGAGAGTAATAAATAAAGGGTCATTTTCATGCATAATAAATAACAAAAAATAAATATTATTCAGTATTTAATTATTAAATCCAAGACGACAGCCACAAATTTTACATTTTAAGGGCCCAATATGAAAGATGATCATATAAGAATAAAATATTTGCATTTAAAATTTAGTAACAATGCAAAAAGACAAAAATAATTTTTTTATTAATTTTTCAACACTAAATTTTATTATACTGGTATATAAAATAATAATTCTTTGTTTAAAAAAGCAAAAGATAACTCAGAAAGAAGAGAAAACATGTTAGGAAATGCGAAACACATTTTGTCCTAAGCATCCTCTTCTTTGTACTTTTGTTTTATTTAATCTTTGCTTTAAAAAGTTTGAAAGCAACAAACAGGTTGTTCCCTATTATCCCTTCTTTCTCAACATCTTTTCATATTTCAAACAATCTCTAAAATTCATATACATAGTATATTATTATATTGTAAAACAAATCTGTTTAAGGCAAAACCCCTTTCCCTTTCTTACATTTTTTTTTTTTTAAATTTTTTCTCTTTGCTTTTCAGCTACTTTAAATTGTATTTTAATGGAGTCTTTGTCAGTGATTCAATGGCTTGAAAAGAGAAAACAGCTCTTCTTGTTTGTCTGCAACTGTAAGTGCCCCCCTTTCTTACAATCTTTCTTATTTGTTTATTATATCTTTATCTCTCTGTCTCTTTTTTTTTTTACTTCCAATCTTCTTGGAATTGTATTTGTTGCTATATAAAAACATGTCTTTGTTCTTCTTCCCTTTTTGCTATTTATTTTATTCTTGTTCATCTAAACTATATTAATGTCGGATCTGACAAGGGTGTGTCTGATTTTGGGATTTCATTGTGGAGTTTATAGTTCAATACCCATAATATTTCAATAATTATTTTTTGGCTTTTTTAGCTATTTTATATAGCAATATTGACTCTTTTTTTTTTTTTTTCTTATTTAAAAGGAGTTTTATATTAGGTGAGCGTAAAACAGTAGGAAGAAGCTTAACAAACAAGGTGTTGAAGCGAAGGGGCTTTTGATTTTAATGGACTGGAACTTGAAAGCTACATCATGGGATTTTACTGAATTTGTTGAGGAAACTGTATCAAACGCAGACACTGATATCATCAATGGCAATGAATCAAATAGCTATAAACTTGTTAACTCTATAGGGGATTTTAGAGTTGATTTGAAGCTTGGCCAAGTTGGAAATTCAGGTGAATTACCTTCTAACAAATGGAAGGAACCCAGAGTTTTAAAGATGGAATCTTCTTCATTGAGTTCGAAGAAAGCTCGACCTACTAATATCGGGACTCATCCGGTTGTGTGCCTCGTTGACGAATGTAATACGGACCTTAGTAATTGTAGGGACTACCATAGGCGACATAAGGTGTGTGAGCTGCATTCTAAGACTGCTGAAGTTATGATCAATGGCCTAAAACAAAGATTCTGTCAACAATGCAGCAGGTCCTTACTCGTGTATTCAGTTCCATCTGTTTTTAGAGGTTGGATCATTGTGGTTTCCCCGGATTCCTCGACGGTAACTTGTGTTTTTTTTTTTTTTTTGTAGGTTTCACTCACTGGAGGAGTTCGATAATGGGAAGAGAAGCTGCAGGGCACGTCTTGATAGACACAACCGGAGACGAAGGAAGCCTCAACCGGATCCCCTCTCACATTCTCGAAGCTATTTCTCCAATTACCAAGGTTAGCTTATGACTATGATGCTTGAATGAAATCAATTAGGACATATATCCTATGATGTTTGCATTCAATTTGCTTTGCTTTTTTATGTAATGAACTTGTTTGAATCAATACAAATGCAACATTTCAGGTTCCCAAATGTTGCCATTCTCTAGTTTGCAAGTATATCCATCCACCAGTGTGGTGAAAACTACTTGGCCCGAATCTCGGTATCTCAACCTGAAGCAACCACCTGCGAAACAAAACCTTCTTCTAGGATCCTCTTCAAGCAACTACAGAGAAGGTAAGCAGCAATGCTCATTCTTGCAAGGCAAGAATCAAACACCTGCGAAAGCTTCCATTTGCCAGCCGGTCCTCGGGGGTGTTGCACCTTTCTCGGAAGGCAATGGGGGCTGCCAGAGCATGTTATGTGACAGGTTAACAACTCAAGTTCGGGATTCGGATTGTGCTCTCTCTCTTCTGTCATCTCCACTTTCGCATACATCTGGGATCGGGTTGAGTAACATGGTGCAACCTCAGTCATTCCCCTTGGTGCAATCCTTGGGTCCGAGCCTACAAGACCACATTATAGAGCCTATGGGTTCGGTCGTTGCTAATGGCCGGGAGACTACGGTTCATGGCTCAGGAATGTTTCACATGGGTTCTGGTGGATCATCTGCAAGTGAACCCCCTGAAAATCTTGGCTTTCATTGGCAGTAGGAAGTTTGAAAGTCGCCGTAACAATAAATTGCCAAAGCTATAATATTGGCACATTCGAATTTAAACTAGAGTTTCGGGGGTTTTTTTCAGGTGTGTTTTCATTTGGAGATGTTAATCTATTGAAAGTTACACTTAAAAGTAGATGCGAGTATTCCTTTGATTAAACTTTGGGTCCCAATAATAGACATTTAGTTGGAATGATACATGCAATCATTTTAGTAGTGGAGAGAATCATGTTTGGATTTAGATTGTTTAGAATTTATATTAATTTAGGTTTGATGGTCTATCAGCATTTGAGTTTCAATCATGGATGTTCCTGCATTTGGTTTTTGATTAGATCGAATCACACAAATTTTCTTCAAACAGACTTTCGGGTTTGGGTTTATTTAAAGAAATTAACCCAACAAAATCTTTCAGTTGCAAACTATATCCCATTTCAATGGACTTCACAACTACATGATCAAACGATCTGTGCTAAGATTGTTTATTGCCACCGTAAGTTTACAGATTTCTAATGTTTCTTCGTGTACCGAGCCAGATTTCCTGCTCCAAGCTCACCACTTGGGATTCTCTGACCTGCTCCAAGCCAGATTTCTTCGTGTACAGAGTGTGTCTCTACTAGGGAACCTTCCATAAGAATAGAACAAGTTCCAATAATGCACTCCGGTTCAATCGTGTATGATCTTAAAGAGACTGTATGCGCCAATTGATGTCTCTGCCAGAAACCCTGTTATATAGAAAGAAATAAAAACATTTTAAATAAAATACAGTCCAGATTCAAAAACAGTGTTCACATGACGATGCCAAAGAGGTACAGAAATTGACTTGACCCTGAGTGACGAGGCATGGATAAAATAGAGTTATACCTAAACAAATAAGGGTTGACTTGCAAGCAATCAAGCATGGATTGCAGGTTCCAAGAGCAAAACTAGAAAACAATGGTAGAAAAAGAGAAGCAAAACAAGATTCAAGAATGAACCAGTTCTTAACGTACATTTACTTGTTTTTACTCGTGCCTACCATCAACTAATGTATCTAAGCAAATCAGGCAGAAAACCAAAAACATTGATGAAATAAAGCGAAAAGCACTAATGATATCCCTCTAAATGTTATCAGTTTCCATACTTCTATTCAAAGCCATTAGACCACTGCATTTCTGCTGTTCAAGGCAGGGATTCCAAGATGAAATTCAGTTCACTAGCAACGAAAAGGTTCAAAAAACGTCATGTGTAGGGCATTACATATTAAATCTGAGTAAGCATGTTCTCCCTTTTGTAATAAAAGGATTAACCACAAATGGTTGCTAAGCAACTAAAGTGATTATTGCTCACTTGCCTCATTTATCTAGAATAAATACACTTTTCTTGGCACCAAAATTTACAGTATTAACAAATATCAAAGCTGCAGTAAAAACCAAGATATTCTTCGAGGTATGGGTATATTTTCATAACGCAAAGCATTGAATGTCCAGGTAATAGATTATCCTTCAAGCCATCAACTAATGGATCAACATGTGTAGACCTCATGTGACAAATTTCACCAGAAAAATGAAGCAAATGATGGCTGTAAATCTCAAAATAAAAGCTTAATACACATTGTTCTGCATCTGAATTCATTGAGTAAATTAGCTCAGTCCATATTATACAGACACCAAGAGCTCCTATGAACCAGAATTTAACGAACTGCAAAATTTTGTTTCCTTGCTTATTTTTCAGCTGCATTGGAAAAAAAATAAAACATAATGTACAAGTCTTAAATCAGTTGAAGCTTAAACTGGATGCCCTCAGCTAAATTTTGATTACAAACAAGTCCCCACAAAAAAACTCCAAAAGATTAATTTTCTTTTCTTTTTTTGTTTAAAGATTACAAACTACCGAAAGATTTACCAGCTGTTGAGAACCAAGCGACGTGAATAACACAGCGTTCCTGCAAAATAGAACAGAATCCAACGGTGTTCTTATTGAGATCGCCGCCTAGGACGCAGCCGTCCCATACCGAGGCTCCATCGTTGACGGTTACTTGACGGCAAAGACAAATTTAGGCGGCACATTAGCGTCAGCAGCTACCTTCGGTACCCACTGGCCGAGAGGAATTATCTTCCCTTGGACCCTGTAGTCCCTCCCGATTCACTCGATCCGACGACGGCGATATAGTTTTATCCGCCTCCATCGCGAATCTCCGGGAAGAAATGACGCGGCGATGAGCAGAGAAAGCCGAGGCCGCCATCGCTCAGGATACGCCGAGCCGACATAGATGTTGCCATTTCTAGTGGTGACGTAGATAGAGAGAGATACTTTACGGAAGCAACAACGGCGGGAAGAAATGCGAAAGGGCTATAAAGGAGAAAAGCCCAGCCCAAAACATATTCTTTTAGTGGGCTTTCATATGAGCCCACAAACTATCAATAAGCCCAAAGGATAGTAGAAATTTTCAATTAAAATATTTATATTCATATATAGTGAGGTCCTTGATAAAAATCAAATAAGTCCGAATTTTGATAGAAATAATTTTTTTTTTAAATGTCATTTACAATTATCAGAATTAATAATTTTTTAAATTTTTTTATGGTTTCTTTTATTTGGAGTTGGAGTGTAAATAAAAATAATAATTTTTATGTAATTTTTTAAATCCTAATTTTTAATTTTATTACAATTTGAAGAATTAATATCATCCACTCCTTATGAGAAATATCAAATTTGAATGAAAATAATGTAAAAAAATTTCATCATTGATTAATATTTGTTAATCACTACTTGAACGGAGGGTTTAAAAGTAAAAGAAAATTCATATAATTAAAGACTGCATAAAATACAAAATAAAATTTCAAAGGACTACTTTTGTACCACGTGGAAGCATGGGTTGAAAATAAATATAAAAATACTGAATCACAATTTCTTGTATAATAGAGGTAGGCATAAATAAAGGCCATTTAAAACAAATTAAAACATAAAAGGGCAGGGCTATGATATGAGCACCGTACGTCAACTAAATATTATGCAATAGTAACGCCGGTGACATCCAGATGCAGATATCCGCTCATAGTGGGAGGCCTGTTTCGTTATGGAAATCTTCTTCATGAACGATCCTGCAATGTTCCAATTAATGCAGCAAAGCTTTTGAAATGGCAAGCGGTTATTATCCAAGTGCATACGAAAAACTTGAAGCTTAACAGTAATGATCACCTTTGATGAAACATGGTGCAAGCATTTTCACCCACAAGTCCTGAGCTGATATTGCCATCTTGTAACTCTTTCAACTTAACCTCAAAATTCACACAGAAGTTATAATTTTAACTTCATTGTAAAAACAAGCTAAATAATATACGGAAATTATCAAATAGTGATTTCTATAAAGTGCAAAATGAAAGCCTCACTCTTTTATGGAGGCGACTGTTCTCCTCTTGCAATTGTTTGTGCTGCGTTGAACGTTGAAACACAAGATATGGTTAGTTTCAATTGCTTTTCTGATAATATATTTCATCCTAAATGATTAAAGTTAAAAAAAATATGGATCATGTGTACGTGTTTGATGTAGTTATACTCAAGTTTTTTCATAGATGATTCCCTCGTATGTGAATGTGTTTCGAGTTCAGAGGGTCCAAAACAGACTGATGAAGCATGTTGTAGGAGTATTCTTACCCTTCTCTTCAGCAAGGTGGCGTGATCTGAAACAATGCGTCTCTGTTTAATGCAGAAAATGGATGTTAGCTTAATACATACATATATATATATATAAGCAGGAAAAATTAATGCTATATATTATCATGTCACTGCATGAAAAAGATCTGCAAGTCCTTCAACGCTATTTCACTTTCCATCCTATATATAAATATTTGTACAAGATATCTGTGTCCAATATATATTTGAACACGGATATGAGATATCACGATCATTAAAATATATGAAAAAATTATAATAAAAAATATAAAAAATACATACTCATCTTCAACATTTACTCCAACATAACTAACATATATAGATATTATATAGATATAACCGTGTTTGAGCCCTACCTTTCTGGAGCGGACACGTTCAACGCCTATTTTCAACTGGCGCTCAAGCTGTTTCAAGTCTCTCATGCCTAATGCTAAGATGTCTTCTCCAGATAAGTGCCTGCAAAAATCGAAAACATTCGGTGTACGGAAAACATGGAATATATATATTTAAGTATTGTGAGAGCAGTTGTACGTACTTAAGTCTAGCTTCCAAGGTGTTTATGGATCTCTTTAACTCATCAATCTCACTTCTCCAAAACTGTGAACATGAGGAAAGTGAGAAGCTGTTTAGTTAGCACATGGTATGATCAAATTGGAATTTAAAGTTAACCACCATGCAGTCGTAATATTGAAATAAATGGAAGGTTTAACCTTTGGTTTTTGCACTACATGTATAGGCTAAACATGGTAAATTAAAGCTTGAATCCATAGGATTATCCATGTTCAGTTTTTGTTTTAAAGAGCTGAAAAATGCTTTCATAAAATTTATTATTTTTTCAAATGCATAAATGACAAAGGATTATAACTAATCCAGAATTAAAACTTGGTCCAAGACAAAATAAAAACCCAAGAAATCAATAATTCTAAATCCGAACCAGGATGCAATGCAAGAGCCTAAACTAAAGTTATATGCAATGGTTCCAATCCAATCCTATCCAAAAACCTAACCTCTCCTTGTGCTAGAATAGGTCATCCGGTTTTCATGATTCAAACTGTAAAAAGAACGAGATAAAAGGTTAAACAGTCGTAAGCCTCTCTCTTTTTTGCTTTCGGTTTTCATGATTCGAAGTATAAAAAACTTGGATGTCCTTTTCACTATTTTTCTCCATGACAGGTTTAATGACGTCTCATTTTCAGAGCTTTCTCCAAACTATTTGTTACAATCCCAAATAGCCCTTAACGACTGAAATAATAAGAATTAAATAAGAATTAAATAATGTCACTAATAATGTTAATAAACAAATTTAGGCTCTGTTTGTTTCACTGAAAATGATTTCCGAAAAAGCTAATATTTTTCGGTGTTTGGATGAATCTGTGTAAAATATTTTCTGTTAGTGTTTGGTAGATTTTTAAAAATATTTCATAAAAGTTATTTTTAATGAAACAAATATACATTTTAAATTTTCTTATTTTTTCACTGTTTAATTGAATTTATTTTTATCTATAGTTTTTTATTTTACATTGTTTTTGCATATATTAAATATATTATGTTAAACTTAGGTTCATTACAATGTCATTTTTAATTACATGACTACCGAGTGAGTATTTTTTATTTAAAAATGTGACATAAACAAAATTGACAAAAAATTTAATGATGTCAACAATTGGACTTCATTTTCAAATTTGAAAAGTAAATGGACTAAATTCTTAAAAATAAAATTACAAAAATTAAATTGCAAACCTATGAAGTGTACATAGACTTATGACATATTCTAACCTTGATACTACAAAACATTTATTATTAATATATGTACAATTTTAATGAATATTTATTACTAAAATATTAATATTGAATATTTTTAATAATATGTGAATAATATTATTTAAAATTATTATTTTTAAAATTTATTATTAAAATAAAATTGAAATATTAAATAATTTATTAAAATAATAAATTATATTTATTATATTAATAATTTATTATATGACTAAAAATAAATAATTAAATATGTATGTTTAATAATATTGAAAAATATAATATTTTAATTATTTTAAAAATAAAAATAAAAATATTATCAAAATAATAATATTAAGCTTGATTTAAGTTGATTTTTATATAAAAATAAAATTATCTATAAAGGAGCTATTTTCTGAAAAATGACTTAAGCTTTTCAAAAAGTTAAGTCATTTTACAATAAAAAGGCCTTATTTTATGTTAAACATAATAAAATGCAGAAAATATTTTTCGTAAAACATTTTACATGTAAACAAACGAACCCTTAATATCATTGGTTCTTAATAAGATATAAGTCATCATCTATCTTACCCCAAACTTTCCATGTTTCTTAAGCACTTAATTTCTCCAAATATATAATAATTTAAAAAAACCCTTAGATAAAATGGAGAATATATCCATATCCAACCTTCACCTCAAATTCAAAGAATATAGCTAAAAATACCACTAAGATTTGACAGAAATAAAGTTGTCAGGACTCAGGGCAAAATGCATGATGTGCTCTTATTTGCTATATAAGAAATGAATCTGGAATAGAAGACATTTACAGGGAAGGGAGTATTCAGTCTAATGGAGACGTATGTAGTTTGTAATTGAATAATCGTCAATATTATTTAGAAGCATTAAATACTAAAAAATAACAGCTTGATCAGAAACCATCACACAATACCTCCATGGTTCTAAATTGGGGGTTACTTGAATCAGGCAGCCCTACTTCCCTTCTATACTTTGCAACAGTCCTATCCATGCTGCAGCAATTAATATATATATTTATATTGAGATCAAGGATAAGCTATATTGAAGAAAATAACAATTGGTTTACAGCCTCATGCCATAGGTTTACATACAGGCTTCCCTGAGAAAGTGCATGGTGGAGCAAGGATTTTAATAGCAGTAGGAATACAATTTTACAGGTTAGAATTAAGTGAACTTACTCATGACTTGCAAACTGGTAAACCTTTCCAGAAGAAGAGAAGATAAGCAAGGCAACTTCAGCATCACAAAGAATGGACAACTCAAAAGCTTTCTTGAGAAGCCCATTTCTTCTCTTTGAGAAGGTAACTTGCCTGTTTGTTGGGTTCTCAATTCTTTTCAACTCAACCTTGCCTCTCCCCATTTCCTTTAAAACCCAACCTAAATCAAGTAAAAACTTGCTGCTTAAACTTCAATGTTTAGCCATATTTATACAAGAAAAAGAAAAAGAGAGGAAGAAAAAGGAGGACTTGATTATGAAAGATGAAGAAATGTTTCCGATTCCATGCAAGCAAGCAAGCAAGCAAAAAACGATCAAGTTTACCATCATCCATTGGCGCATAGGTGTCGACTGTCGAGAGTACGTTGTCAATGGCTTTGTGGGTGTTTCTGAGTCAGGCAAGAACGAAACGGCTCTGGTGACACGACCGCACTACTCGATTGCCTTTCATAATTCCACATATTTCTCAATTCCCTTGTACAATGGGGTCCCTCCGACCCCATCACCACCTAAACTTAAAAGAAAAGAAAAAAAAAAAAAGCATAAATGGGTTTTCAATAATCTTTTTTTTTTCTTACCAGATATCTAATTGGCTAATTGTGAAAGCTTGTAACTTGAAGTTTCATTTGAATTCACTAGAATTTTACTTTTAAAACGTGGCTCCATTGAAATGGTTTATATGCAATTGGATTAAAACTTGGAATTAAATAATAATAAAAAATCTATTCGGCTTATAAACTACACTATAGAGTTTTTCCATGATGTCTCGTTTCCACCCTATCTTTTACAATTAAAGCACTAATATTAAGAGAGATGAATTTGGTCAATAAAGCACATAATCAAAGAAATAAAACCTCAAAAAGTGCGTATATATATATGATGCATATGTAAGAACATAAACGTTTCCAAATGCTATCGTATATTATAATTGATCACCACAAAAACCCAATCAAAAGTTTCTTTTTTTATAAGGTTACTCCAATCAAAAGTTTGACTCATAAACATGGCAAATATATGTTCTATTAATCATGTTTTGATAATAAAATAAGAAGATTAAATATAATGTTTGACCAATCATCTAATAAAACATACAGCGATAAAGAAATAAATAAAATCCATACAAGATATACAGGACGAGAAAGAGATCCAGATATTACAATTACAAATAATGTATTAATAATTCTAAATGTTCAGTGACCATGTATTTTTAATCGTGAAAAAGCCAATACGTTGGAAGACCCTTACCCTTAATTTGCTTAAAGACAACTGAGATGCCGACACATGGTTGAAGAAAAAGATGGTGACAAATTCAACTGTAAAATTATTTGCAAAGAGGAGAAAAAAGAAAGATAAAAAAGCAAAAGAGACTTTGTCTCTTAAAGTGCATGATGGGGTGGGGTGGCACATATATGAACCAACAATCAGGCTACAGGGCTGGTCGTTAGAGGTAGTGGGTGCCAGTTAGCGGGTACGACAGGCAATCTATGTCGAACAATGTGGAGGCTAGACAGTTTGGAGTAAACAGTCCCCTGCTGGGCATTTTCACAAGTATGGTATGAGCTAATCGACACGTATGGACCAGGGTACAATCAAGATTCTGGTGAATCCAACAAGACACAGACAAGTGTCCTGTAAGATTGATTGATTGATTGAAAACCTTAAATTTAAATTGGGATTGGAGGGGTTTTTTTATGGAGATAGAAAGTTGAATACTGAAGAAAGGTCATCATGATGTCCTTTTTGACAAGAAAAGTTGAAAAATAATGAAGGTGATGTTGAAGTTTTGGGGAACTTGGTAAGACAGGTGTCGAAATATAATCGGGTGATCGAAGGACCCAAACGTCACTACAGCCAGAAATCTGGTGAATCCCTCATTATGGTTTTTATTACCCGAAACCTTATACAACCATTAATGTTTTACTTTCCAAGTTATAAGGAATCTTAACATGTTCATTGTTATTGGAATACATAGTTTCTTTTTCTTTTTTTTCAATATTTGTCTTTACTATCAATAATTTAGTATTTATTTGAATATAAATTTAAATTATTATAATATCTTAATTAGTAATCAGGGTTCAAGTCCTCTTAATGTAATCCTCTCCTCAATTTGTATAAAAAAACCCCTTTAAGAATAATTAATAAAATGAATGATTTGTTGTCTTTAATTCTAGAAAAATGAAGCATCGTTTTGATGTAAGCTTGCTATTTAGATGATTATGGTAGTCAGTTGTGAAGCATAGTAGAGACCCAAGGGTCATGGCCCTAAATTTTAAATTTAAGCCTTTTATAATTTATAGAATTTTAATTTAATAATGGTAAAATTACACTTTGACCCCTCAAAAATGATAAAAATTTAATTTAACCATTTAAAAAGTTATAAAGATATTAGGTTATTAAAATGATGAAATTACATTTTTTACTATTATAAAAATATACAATTAAATTTCAACCCCTAAAAAAATTCAGGCTCCGCCACTTATGGTAGATTATCTATTTCGCAATTTTTCGTGTTTGAATAAAGTTAAAAGATTGAATAAAACTTAAAAAATGAAAAATTCGAAGCATATATTTATACTTTCCTGAAAGAAATAAAAATAAAAACTCAATAGATTTATACAATATTTTTAAAAGGCAACATTTAATAGATTTCAAGTTCGAACTTCATCCACAACTCTTTCCTGATCTCAAGTGATATCATTCTTTGTACTGAAAAGAAAAAAGTTAAACCCCAATTTTAATTTCCATTAGAAAGTGCTCTGAAATTCTCTTCTTTTTATTTGATTAATTTATCATTTGGTATTTAAATTTAAATTTAATATTTAAACTAATATATAAATTAAGCAGTATCACGTGGCCTAATGAATATTTTGCACGTATACCCTATTCAAAAGATATAAACACTTAATTGGATTAAATAAAAGCTTAGATACCAAATTAAAAATTGAAACCAAACTCAAATATTTAAGTCGGACAAAAGAAAACTCAAGTATTAAAATGAACATTGAAATTAAATTAAGACAAAAAAATTAGATAATTAATTAAATATGAAAACTAAACTCGAATACTAAATAATATAGTTTATATATATAAAAGAGGGTTATCTTATGAATAATGGAAGGGAATGCAAACTTTACTTTGCCAATTGCGAAGGAATTACAAACTGACAACCCATTATAAAAAATACCCATATTTTATCTCTTAGATTCAACTTCTAATGAATTTTAAAATTCAGAAAAAAAATTATTAAATGTAATGGAAAATTACATTATATTCTTTATTCAAAAAAATTATTGTTAGAAACGATAATCACAAACCCTAAAAGATTTGTATATTTAAATCATTATTGTTTGAAACGAACCAAACCGGTTAAGGTATTAATTTGGAAAAATGTATTAGACTAGTTGAATCAAGCTAAAAATGGGTTGAACTACACCTTTATTTTTAATAATTAGTTTAATCGAATCGATTAAACTAATTGAACCGATAAACTAATACATTGACCGGTCTGATTTTCTTTTGCTATAAACCGAAACTTTTGGTGAAGCTTTTTGAGGAAGGCTAAACCCAATCATTTGAGGTGGCTCGAACTATTGGATCCTGTAAACTTCCAAGCCCAACCAAGTTGATATTTGTAGTTTATTTTATTATGATCTATTTTTTTTTTTCTTTTCCTTTATGTTATCAAATCTGAATCTGAAAGCTCGGTTGCATTCGTCATTTTAAATCCTAATTTGCCTTGAAAACAAAAGCTGTAAATAAATGAAAATTTGCAGTTTTGATTCGATTCGGACCTTGTCAATTACATGGTTTCATTTCATCTTACAGATAGAACAAAAGAGCAAAAAAGCCCAAACAGTACTACAGCTGAAGCCGAAAAAAAAAAAAACACAACATAAAAGGAAAGAAGCCATTAAAGAGAGAAACAAAGATCACTGAGAAGCATCGATATGAACTCCAATGGCAATACAAAAGATAGTAATGAGACCAAAGTAGATAATAGCGTGGACAACAATGGAAGCTCCACTGGTATGCATGTTCCCAAACTCAACAACCTTGTTCCTACCAGGTATTTGAAACAACAGTCCAGGACAAAGCAATACGAACAGCACTGTCGCTACTAAGACCGGACCCCAGTCTGCCATTTGCTGCCGCTGCCTTTGTCTCTCTTTTTTTTTTCCCAGAAGGAAGACAAAAAAGTAATGAAAATGGGGGGAGAAGGGGAAGAAAAAAAAGCAAGTGTGGGAATAGAGAGTAATGGAGATGGGGATTGAGGGATAGCATAGAAGACGACGAAATGCGACAGTTTTTGCATCCATTCAGGATCCTTCTCGGATGTCGTGGCACGTGACACGACAAGCGAGACATCACTTGAGCGGCCTCCGCTGTTTGTTTTTCTGATTTTCCAACGGCTGGGATTGTCTTGGGGTACTCGAAATTATTGTAGTTGGTAAAATTTGAGGTTTTGGTTTTCAATTGATTGTACTTCTAAATGATGAAATTTGTGTTATTTGTAATTTATATTCTACTTATAGTTTTATTTTTAATTATATTTGTAAATTACTTCAACGAAAAGTACAGAGTAAACAGTCAATTTATTTTATTTCAATTAACACCCTAATTGTATTCATCAAACATCAATTCAGATTAGAGTTGTTGTCGGGTCAGGTCATCCGATCTGATTTAAAGACCCGTCTAAAATATGGAAGAATTTAGATAAAAATATAGGCTCGAAATATAAGTTTGGACAAAAAAGCAAGATCCATTTTCTAAATAGATCGACCCTCAAGTAAGCTTTTTTGGCTCGGGCTTGACTCAGATACTTGTCTAGAGTATTTATTTTATTGTTAATTTTGCTACTATATTAGTTGCAACTATCTTAGTATAAAGACTTTTTAATGTACTTTCAATTTGTTAGGAAACATTTTTAGTGTATTTTATATTTTATATATTTTTAAATTGTTTTATATAATAAAATAGTTTTTTAAAAAATTAATACGGGTTAGGCCCGGATTTAGCATCTGCAATCTAAGTCAAGCTTATACAAAAATTTAGACCCATTTTTCGGGCTGAATCCAAACCTATTAATCGAACCTAAAATTTCATTAAGATTTGACTCGACCCCATGAACAACTCTAATTAAAATAACAAATAATCAAACTGATTGGAATTAATCAACCCAATATAAACGTCAAAATGCAGAATTGATAATAAAATGTGATATTAGTACATCAAATCGTCCACAAATAAGCAAAACACAAAAAGAATAAAAATACACATAAAAAGTTGTTAATGCAATCTATATTGTGAGGTAATAGTCAGATCTATCTATTCATTAGATAATTACAAGTACACAAGTTGTAATAATTTGTATAATTAGATAATGTTTCATCTCTTCTTAAAACTCTTATTTTTTTTAAATTAATATATTTATTATTTATAATTATTATTGAAAAACATATTGGCCATCGATACCAATAATTGACTCTCAACTTTCAAGTTTAGCATGAATAATGATATTAGACAAATGAACATAGGTCCCTTTGGACGAATAATGTATAAATTTCGATTACTAGAAATGACAACTTTTACAAAATGAACAAAAAAGAAAGTCAAAAAAACAACATACAATTTTGTTTCGGCTAAGTTCAAAAGATAAACGAACTCGAACAATGAATAGAAACACAATCAAACTATATATATATATATATATATAAAAGAATACGAAGAAGATAATGTCAAAACAATAAAGGAGGTTAGCCAGCGTAGATGCGGATGCCCAGGGCCAAAATGAGGATAGTGAAGAGAACAAAGAAGAGGAGAGTGTGGATCACAATGGCTTTGCCATTTGTTTGGAAGTTACCAAATTCAACAGTTCGGTTGTTTCCTGGAAGCTGGAAGAGAAGGCCAGGGGACAGCAGTATGAACAGCATATAGCCTACAAAAATGGGCGCCCAATCCACCATTGCTTTAGTACCTTCTAGCTGATGTGAATTTTCGCTTCAATGCAAACTCTTTGAGTTAAAACAACAAACACAAGAAATGCTTTCCAACAATGCAATGGAACATCAATACAAGCCTATAAATATATTTGGTATGTAAAAGTGACGAAGGACCCGTTTAAATTACTTTGTTTTCGGATATAATTATGGGTATAATTTTTAAAATAAGTATTTGACACTCGCTTTATAAATTATATTAGCTATATACTTTTTTTGGCTTTGGAACTGGGATGCTTTGAGTATAGAAACAGTAGAAAGAGCAAAGTTTCAATCAGATGAGAGAAATGATAAATTCTTTTCTTACAATGAAAGCATCAAAATATGGGATCGAATACCATGAATATTTGAGTTTGGGGATCTTTCATTTGAAGTGAAAATTGTTAAGCAAAGGTGCCTTTCTTCGGTACAAAGACATGCCAATGGTGACAAAAGAAAGTAATCCAATTGGGTTAAGCATCTCTCCAGCATCCGTCCAATGAACTGATTAAATCCATTGTTGTCAGTGCTGTATTAGGGAGTGCATCCTCAATGTTATTTGAATTGTATTAAAATAGTTCATTTTACTAGAGTTACTCATAGGTCGGACCGTTCATCCATATTTGAAGGTTGGTTTAAAAAATAAAAGAATTTAAATAAATTTATAAGACCCAAAAAGTAAGCTTGAGTAAAATTTTAAGGCCCGTTTTTTATATGAGACTGGTTTTGGGTAAGATTTTTTTGTTTGATTCGAATATATTAAGTTATAAAAAATATTTGTATTAATTATATATGTTAAATAATAATTATATTTATATATATTTATATTAAATCACTAATTAAATAATAATTAAATTCATTATTCAAAACCTAAAAATAACTTATCCAACTAAATAACCCAACCCAAAATATAAAATTTTAAAATTTATATTTAATACAATAAAATATTTATTATATTTATGGTAGTGTTTTTTTAATATAAATATTTTTAAATGTCTTTTTAATGTGTTAGAGAACATTAACTTTATTAGTGCATTTAGTGTATTGTATTTAAAAAAAATATTTTTAAATAAAAAAATCAATCCAAAAAAATTCAAATATGGAATTTGGTTTGGTCAGAGCTTGGGTTTATCTTTCTTAAATTGGATTGGGATTGGACAGTAAGTCCATTTTTCAGGTCAGGGTTTGGCTCGGGCTTAGAATATTAATCTATATACCTTGCATGGGCCCAGCCTAGCCCATTAGCACCTCTACGTTGGACCGGTTTAGGTATTGATCTGGAGAAAGGCTTTGAACTGGTTAAGCTATGAATCAATACAGATTGGTTTAACAGGGCTAAAAAATCGGTTAAATTAGTAGTTAAACTAATTTTCAATTTTTTTATTTTTATTAATTTTTAATGATTTATTTAATCGAACAATCTAGATCGGTCAAATAAATTGGACTGGTGAACTGACCAATTCGATTACTGATCTAGTTTTGAAAAGCTTATCTATCGTTTTTATTTTGATGTACTATTTCAAATTAATTTATGTTTTTAATATTTTCCCATATATATTTATCGTCTATTTTTTAAAAAATTTAAAATTAATTACGCACATTGCACTCCTATAAAAAAGAATTCAAAATTAAACTTGCTGAGAAGGATAATCTAAAAAATTTGGTTTAAAATATCAAATTTTCGCATCAACTAGTATGGACCAATAAGCAATGGTACAAGTTGACATTAATTGAAATGGATAAAAATGCATAAGAGTGATTGGAACGTACCAAAATTTTAATCAAAACAAAACTTAGATTATTTGATACCGCTTAAAATCAAAATGATACATATCAACCGGTATTGGAATACAATTTAAAATTTGATTTTAAGTTGATATCAAATAGTAAGTTAGATTTGTTTTAGTTTGTCTTGATGAAATTAATTATATTAATTATGTCAAATTCATTTATCTTACCTAAACTATGAAAATATTTTCAAATTTCAAAACCCTATAAACAAAATTTAAATAGATGTTATTTTTTTACGATTAACTCTTTTTATAACAATTACTTTCTATAATAGCATTTTATTATATAACTAAATTTACTATAAAATTGATTTTTATATTCTATTTTTACTTTCCGTAACAACTTTTATCTATAACAACAACCGTAAAGTATGGAATACACTTTTTATTTTATCTTAAAATTTAGTAAAATTAATTTTATTCCTAAGTGAATAATAATAAATTTTAGTTATGATATTATTTCAATAAAATGTTTAATTTCCATATAAAAACATGTTAATCATATTTTATTAAATGTAAATAAATTTTAATAAATCGAATTACATTTACAAATTCCATTAAAGATACAATCTAAATCTTAATAATTAATAATATTATTGTAATTTACTTTTTAATTTTAAAATTTTAAAAACTCAAATAGAATCTAAATCTAAAATGTTGTTATAGGTGTCTCAACTGCTATTATAAACGAATAAGAGCCACCTCTTTATAATATAAAAAATTTTGACATACAAACAAATCATTATAAAGAGGTTGATTATATAGAGTTTCATCAGTTCATTTAAAATTTAAAAATTTAAGTGTTGAATTTAATAGTGATTAAAATTGAATTATAAAAATTGTTTGGCCTGTTTGAAAATGATGTATGAAATATAAGTAAATTGTTTGTTAAATTTAATATTAAAATTTGAGAATTTGATTTTTATGTTTTTACTATTAAATTTATCTTGAATATAAAAAATATGTTGTGAAAGTTAGAAGGTTAAATATAAAAAAAATATCATAAAACTAAAAAATAATTAATTTAGGCTTAATATATAAATTGGTACTAAGTTTGATATTTTTATGTGGTACATGTATTATTTTTGGTCTAATGTGATATTTTATTTGACAATAGTTAAATATTTTGGTAAGGTAACAAATTTACTTTTTAGTGTTTAATTCGGATTAGAGTTGATCTAATGAAAATTCATAATTAACACTAAAAAGTTAGACTATTAAAATATATAACTTTTGTCAAATTACAGGTATTAGAGTCTACTAAAAAAATAATATAAATACCATATTAAAAAAAAGTGTCAAACTTAAAATTAAATGATATATTAAGCCATTAATTTAAATGATCGTAAATTGATTTGGAATAATAGAGTTATTATTAGGTACATTGTCAATGGAAAAAAATTACATGTGTCCATTTATTTATTTATTAGATTTTTGAATATAATTCAATAGACACTTTCATAATCTAACCTTTGTTTTTTTTTCTTCATCAAATATTAACCTTAATACACAAAGTAAAAAAAAAAAAAAAAACAATATAATATAATAGCTCCTTTGGTTATTAGTGTAATAATAACCTGCTAGTCTGTATGGTATTACAGTCATTACCTTTTGTTACTGCTACGTAATACGATTTAAGTGCTGTAATTATATTTGCAAATTCGTGGAAAAAAATTTGAAGGGCAAATTCGCGAAAATTTGAAACCTCACAAAATCCCGTCAAATTTGATCAATTTCAGTTTAACAATAGCCTACGTGGAAGAATCTGTTTGGCTCTCCTTCCCCCCAAATTTCAAACCATTCCCATTTCTTAGGGTTTTCGTGGCTCTGTTCTCTCTTCTATCTACACTTTCCGGTCGGTAAAATTTCCGGCGAGTTTTTTTCCCAAAAGGATTTCCGACCGAAGATTATTCCATTTTCATCGTCAAGCTCACGAAACTCGAAGAACTTCCCCGCTCTTTTTTGAAGCCAAGAGTCTTCAGTTCGTTATTATTATTACTACTTCATTTTCCCTCTTCAACTCTGATCAATTTGTTTATAATCAAAACTAGAGCTGCAATTTTGATAGGTTTTAGCGTTTTAATTGGAATCCCCTGTTTCGACGTAGAAATCAAATAAGTTTCTAATTTTGGTAAGTGGTTAATTAATTACTTAAAAAAAAAAGTTTGTTTCTATTCGTTTTTCTTTCATATGTTACGAACTGGAAACGCTATGCATTTGGCAGGTATTAGCGATGAAAAGTCAAAGCGGTTCGTCGAGGCGAAGTTTGTCAATTGTAAGTGTGTCATCAGGGAGGAAAAAAATGTTGGAGAATGGAGGTTCCGACTCTTTCCGAAAACTCGTACCATCTTCCCATTCTATGTAAGGTTTTTTTTTTTTTCTTTTTTTTTCCATTTCGAATCTTGTGTTTCATTTATCCTTACGAAAAGTAATAGTTGAACTGAATTGCGACGAATTGTTGAAGCTTTTGATAAGGAAAATTTTAGTTCATGATGTGTGAAAGGCACAGTTTAGTTTGTTGGAGTTTTGTTAAGAAAAGGGATTATTGAATTTGAGTGGATTGAAGGAGGACTGTAAATCATTTAAAATATATTCTTCTAGTAGTTTTTTAAGGGATCTTTACTTTAATTGCTACTGCTTGCATAATCTTTAAATATTTCGAGGAGTACCTGGTTGGAAAATTTGTGGGTCGCTTCTGGTTCTGGATGATGCTATACTAATGTTTCCGGACTTTATTCTTTTCTAACGTGAGGTTAGCTCTAGAATATTACCTCGAAAGCCAGAATTGTATGCATATTTTAGGAGGCTGTCTTTTGCAAAGGAAGAGGGTATCGACTGTGGAGTGGTATACTAAGTAGGGTTTGAGCTAAAAAAACATGAGCAACTATGATCTTCTGTTTCCTCTTTACCTTGTATGTTTTGTTTATGTTGCTTGGCAATACATCCTAAATAGGTGCATTCAATATTTCCCTATTTTTTGGAGGTTCATACTCTTATCTTGATAAGGATGTGCACGCTTTGAGGTTTAGGATATGTGTAACACAAGTACTTTGGCAAAGTTGAAAGGGTTGGAGCAATATGTTTCTCTTCCAGTTCTGCTTCTTTAAACGCAAACCTTTCTTTCTTTGCTTTGAAATATGTTTGGCCTCTTTATTTTGAAATTTTAATTCTACAAGAGTAGAAGCTACTAATGAGTAGCAACTTGCAAAAACAGTGGACATGTAATTTTTTCTGTTAGTCTTGTTCATTGATGAAAATATTTGGAAATTCATGTTTTAAATGTATACATTCTGTCAAATTATTGATGAAAGTTGGTACAGATCTAACTAATATAAAATATTATCTTCAAAGAAGTAGTAATGGAACTTTTTGTTTCAAATTGCATGTTGAAAGGTCACTTTCTGGAGAGCGTACTGTGAAGAGGTTGCGGCTGTCAAAGGCTTTGACAGTACCTGATAGTACAAGCATTTATGAGGCTTGCCGTAGGATGGCTGCTCGTAAGGTTGATGCTTTACTGCTTACTGACTCTAATGCATTACTTTGCGGAATCCTCACAGACAAGGTTTGACTTATATCCTTGTGGACTGTAACAAATTCCTTTACACCTAAGTCTTCAAACAATTTGAGGCAGCTACAAGATTTAATTTCTTTACTCGAATAGAATATTTTAGACCATTCTATCTAAGGAGGTTGACAAGTGGCCTTTGCCAATCTATAACTATGACATCTCTTATTTATGGAGTTTTTATTTTTTAATGTCTGAAGGACATAACAGCGAGAGTGATTGCTCGGGAGCTTAATTTGGAGACACCTGTTTCCAAAGTGATGACCAAGAACCCTGTATTTGTTCTTTCAGACTCTCTTGCAGTGGAGGCGCTCCAGAAGATGGTGCAAGGTTGGCCTTTTGTGATGAGAAACCACCTTTATGTGATACATTTTCTCATCTCTTACCATCTAATGTTCTTATTTTATTATAAACAGGAAAATTTAGACACTTGCCTGTTGTACAGAATGGGGAAGTTATTGCCTTACTCGATATAGCTAAGTGCTTGTACGATGCTATTGCTCGAATGGAAAGGGCAGCTGAAAAGGAAAAGCCATTGTTGCAGCTGTTGAGGGTGTAGAAAAAAATTGGGGAACTTCTATATCTGGTTAGCGGATAATGTCTTCTTTTGTCTTTGACGGAGTGGCTTTTGTGCTTTTTTTGCTTTTGGTCATTGGGTATTCATATAGTGTTTTTAGTTTTGGTATCAGCAAACGAGTTTAAATCTGTGCAATCTTTTGGATGATATGCAGGTCAGAATACATTCATTGAGACACTTCGTGAGCGTATGTTCAGGCCGTCACTGTCTACAATTATCACAGACAATCCAAAGTAGGTAATACTTATATATATATTTGGTCCTTTGGTCCTTTATTCAGTATCTGTTAATGATATTCTGTTCACACTTCATACTATGAGTAGCATTGGTTAACATGACGCCTATCTGTCAGGATTGTAACAGTTTCACCTGATGACACAGTTTTGGTGGCTGCAAAAAAGATGCTTGAATTTCAATTAAGCTCTGCAGTTGTGACAGTTGATAACAAACCACAAGGAATTTTAACGTGAGTATTTTAAATCAAATTGCAATTCACCATTGTTCGTTATGTGGCCAAGGGAGGAAGTAAGGAGTATTATAATCTGTTTTTATTACGTATAATTGTTATAGTGTCATTGGCATATATTGTTAGTTATGCCTTTGAGTTTCTGACAGTTCAAAGGATATATTGATGCGGGTAATAGCACAAAATCTGCCTCCAGAGACTACCCCAGTTGAGAAGGTAAATTTTTCCTTGATCTTGTTTTATGTTCCTATGTCAGCAGCATTTTATCCTTATGACTTGACCTTATACGCTTTAGTAGCAGCTTATCAATTCTTCGCATTCTTGAGTTATAGTCATTTTGCCCTTAATGTGATGTATAGGTCATGACTCCTAACCCAGAATGTGCAACAGTTGACACATCAATTGTTGATGCTTTGCATCAGATGCATGTAGGGAAATTTTTACACCTTCCTGTGCTAAATAGAGGTGATATGAGTTACTACCTTCCAAAGAATATATTGTTGCATGTAGATCAAACTACTTAATAATATTCTATGGTTGTATGCAGATGGAGAGGTTGTTGCTATTGTTGATGTAATCCACATAACTCATGCCGCTATTGCCACAGTAAGTCAAGTCAATATCTTTCAAGGTGATGATGTTCTTGAAGTAATCTTACAGGATAAATGCTGCAGTGTATGAATATTTATTCCAAAGCACTTAACAAACTTGTCTAAATATTTTTGTAAATGGATTTGAAAATTCTGAGAAGAATATAATTACTTTTTTTCTTCTGCTTGGCAAAATGGTCTTATTATTTTCTTCAATAACCAGGTTGGGAGCACTTCTGGAATCAATAATGAGGCTACCACAACAATGATGCAAAGGTTTTGGGATTCTGCAATTGCCTTACCACCCAATGAAGATGATGATGAGGCTCGAAGGTTTCCTATATTGATGTTTCTCTGATTATATAGTTGTGATTTTTGCTGTTTCTGTTTACTAACTTATTGATTGGATGTTGTTTCAGTGAAAGTTCTTTGAAGCTGGCTTCTGAGACAGGAGATGTCTTCCTATCCTTCATCCTATTTGCCAAATACGTTCGGTTTCAAAATACAAGATAGAAGGGGTCGAATGCATAGATTTATTTGTGGTATGCTACTGTTTCGGCTCATGAGCTAGTCAATTCCGTGAAATATGGTACTTTATTTTGCATGCAGCACAAGTGCAAATCTTTTGTTGTCTATTAACTTGTAAAATTTGTGCAGCCTAACCAAAACTTGACAAGTTCACCTATAAATGAACTAGCTCCAAGATTTGATCATTCGATTTTATTTTTTTTTTTGGTCCAAGTTCTAATCATATGTTTAATATCTATGTGTGATTAACATGTGGTTAGTGGTGCTTCATCGAGATCATTATTCTAGTGGACATGCAGGCCTTTTTCCACATTTTTTGAGCATTATGCTCAGTAGATATTATAGGAGGGTTCTAATTCTTCATCGACACCCTGCTTGTTTTCCTATTATTAGGTCCAGAAAAATTGTATTTTAATGGGCATTTTGCTTATTGCTCTGCAATACAGATACACGAAGTATGACAGATGTAATAACTGCTATCCTTCAGAGGCTGGAGGATGACATAGACAGGAACAGGGTGCCTCAAATTCTGGTAGGCATTTAGGAATAAAGATTTATTAGTTTATGACGAAGATGAAGATGATGGGTATCTAACATATATCTTATGCTAATTGGCCGGCATATTATGCAGTATGAAGATGAAGACCATGACAAAGTTGTACTGGCATCAGACAGTGATCTTGCAGCAGCTGTGGAGCATGCAAAATTGCTTGGTTGGAAGGTATATAACTGAACTGTCTTTTTATGGATAGAGCATTACAGTAGAATTCACCGTTTCTCTCAAATGATAATGTACGTATGTATGATTACGATTTGACACTTCATATTGGATTGGAAACACTTTGAGAGCTCTGTAATATGAATTTGCAGGGTTTGAAATTGCATCTAGATTATTCAGGAAAACAAAATCGACGAAGGGGTTCAGGTTCTGGAAGTTTGGATTATGCTCAATCAGATGCATGGGCTGCTGCATACAGTGCGGTTGCAGCCGGGGCTGCAGTTGTTGCTGGGCTGAGCTTATTAGCATACTTGAGAAAAGCCGGTAATTAGCACTGTTGAAAAAGAGAAAAATCCTCATTTATAAATTACTGAAAGGTCACCTTGGCTTTGAGGCATTTCTTGTGCTAGATTTCTCCCCTGATTTATTAGGTCAACACTCTCATTGGCATGGAAATGAAGAAATTCATTTGTTCTTTTTTTCATTGCTTTGTGGGTTTGTTCTTCTTTGCTACCTGCATAGCATACAAATTTGAACTAAACTGTGGTTGTCTCCATTGTTTATCACTGATTTTTTTTTTGCAACTCATTTAAGGGTTAAAGGGTGGAATAATCACATTGTATAAACAAAATAAATTGTGCATTTCACGAAATGTAGTTTCTGATTTTCGAGAAACAGCTCCCAACTTTGTTGTTGTAACTTCTTTTTGTTCTTTTTAAGTATAATCCAAATTTTTATCATACCTATGTCCAAATCCGCTTATCATATTACGATCTACATTATCTGTTGAATAGATGAATTTGATAAATATATGCATTTACAAAGTAAAATATATTATTGATTTCAATTTGGATATCTAATTCTGTTATTTGCAAAAATAAAATAAAATTAAATATCTAAAATTATTATTTTAAAATTAAAATAGATGTGAAATAAAAATTTAAATATTTGAATATATTATCTAGAAAAGTAAAATGAATTCTATAGCAAAACCCTGGGTTCGCTTTAAATTCAATGCATATGATTATAAAAATGATGGAAATAAAATATTATGTAAATTCTGAATATCTGAATCCGCATGCTTCTCTGTGACATAAACTAAGAAGCTCAAAAAGGTCCCAAAGCCGAAAATGCCCAATTCTTCAAAAGTTGTCGGCTGGTGGTTGGCTTGGCTCTGAAAAGCCTGATTTTGGGTATGTGGTTGAATATATATATATATAGATAATGTATTAAGCATTTGATTGGTACCAAGATACAATTGGATATTAACTTGATTAAATAAGGATAAAAATAATATAAATTGTAAATATATATTTAAATTTAAATTTTTATATTTTATCATTTCAATCAAAACATAATTTATTATTAATATTAAATTTTACAAATATATTTATTAAATAATTTTCTTTTTGCGTGCCATAATCTTATACATATATGTATACATAAACAGTTTATGGAGGACAATATACAGTGATTCCCAGGTTCCTTATTCTCTAAGCGAAGTATCGAAGAACAGAACATAATTTATGGAGGACAAGGTTCGTCTTTGCTTTGCTTTAGCCTTTGAGGTCGCCATCAAAACGTGTTTACCTTCGTAAAAAGAAAAAAACAACAACAAATTTCATTATGGCCCATTATAATCAATATTATCGCTATTTATATATTTCTCATAAATTAATTTAAACAAAAAAAATTTTATTAAAACAGTAATTCACAGTTATTTGAAGGAAAATTATTCGATGAAATTTTCTCTGAGTAGAATATAAAAGTTGATAAATATACTATTTACCGCTTAATAAAAAGAATTTTTAAATATTAAAAAAATACGTAACAGTATTACTTGCTTCTGATAAAATCTATAATTAGACTAAATTAAAAAGAAAAAAAAACAATAATTAGACTTTGAGACACATCTAATTCAGTGATGGAATATGGGTTACATAAAATCTGAAATTATTCCACAGCAAAGCATGGTTGGAAGATTATGAAATGCATCACGTGCATTACATTTACTCTGTTCTAAACCCTAATTTTCTCAATTATTGATTAGATTAATAGTACCCACCGAAACTTGGCCCATTATTTCATGTTCTGTTAGTGGAAGAAAAAAGTTGGAAGTCTTTGTCCCATCTACTCTACTTTTCTTTATAATATATGTAATCAATTTGGATTAAATTAAAGTAAGTGTTTGCTTTTTATTTAGTGATATTACAATTTCTTTTAATTTACAGTTTATCACATAATTTATTGTGCCTTTGAATATACCCTCAAATTCAATAACGCTTCTTCTCTTGTTAATTTTATTTTAGAAATCTATTTTACTTTTAAGTATATAATGAAACTCGAATTTTCAATTTTAGGATATGCGTAGATTATGAATTTTTTTTTGTCTATTATATTATGTGTTGATTTTATGTTGTAGTTATTCGAATATGTATTTGTATTTGTAAGTGTAATATTTATTTTATAAAATTAGTTTGAATTTATCAAAAGTCCTCATACTTTAGTAAAATTTAAAATTCAGTTCTTATATTTTAATTTTAAGAAATTTGATTTTAGTTATTTATGGTACATGGCAATAAAAAAGAGGCATAATGAGACTTTGTTAGCTCTCAACTTTTTTAGTTTTTGTTAATTTCGCTCAAACTCTTGTAAATTTTAAAAATACATTAAAAAAATTTATAAAAATTATAGTAAAAACTATAAACCGTATGTGCTAAAAAAGTAGATTTTCTTTTTTAATGTTACCACGGTAAGTGTGCAAAATGCAAATCTAGATGAAACATTATTAAATTTTTACAAGAACCCAATATTATAAAATTAAAATACAGATATTATATTTTAAATCTTACTAGAATACACGGACGTTTAGCAGATTTAATCCTTTTATGTTTTTTTGCTCTTGTTTCATTGTATTTCACTATTCAGGTGTAGGAACTTTGAGGAAAATAAAGCAGCTCTCATGGAGGAAACTAAGAGATGAGTTTGAGAGTGAGTAAAGGGAAAAAGGAAAGAATCTTTATGAATTTATATCATAACACTAAATGTAACTACAAATCCAATTTATTTACCTACTTAACCCTTCTAATTAACTTATAAGAAAACCCCAGAAATAATCCAAATGCAATCCTTGAAAATGGACATGAAAACTTCATAAAAATGTCAATTTCTTTGTCTCTTTATTGCTTTTGCTCTTTTTAAGAAAAAGAAAAAAAAGAAAAAAAAGAAAAGCAAAACATTCACTTCCTTTATCTTTTCCTTCTCTGTGGGTCTGTCTTCTTTGAATTCTCAATCAAGTTTTCCCTTTTTTTTTTTTTTTAATGATTGATTTTGTTCAATTTTTAGAGGTTCCAGCTTTAAAAAGCCTCCATTGAGTAAAAATTCCATCTTTTTCAGCAGGCTTCAATGGGGAATCAAAACCAGTCCACCACCTTCATTTTCCTTCATTTTCTCACTGTCTCTAACTGTTGCATGCCTCTTTACACCATTGGGAGCTCAACAGCAGTCACCCATCAAGACCATAGTGGTGTTGGTGATGGAAAACAGATCCTTTGATCACATGCTTGGGTGGATGAAGCAACACGTCAACCCTTCAATCAATGGAGTAACTGGAGATGAATGCAACCCGGTTTCAACAAAAAACCCGAACCCGGAATCCATTTGCTTCACCGACGATGCTGAGTTTGTGGATCCGGATCCAGGTCACTCTTTCGAAGCTGTTGAACAACAGGTGTTTGGTTCTTCCACCATTCCTTCCATGTCTGGTTTTGTGGAACAAGCATTGTCAATGTCCAAGAACCTGTCCGAGACTGTAATGAAAGGGTTTAGACCCGAGTCAGTCCCGGTTTACGCTGCTCTCGTGAAGGAATTTGCAGTTTTCGACCGGTGGTTCTCTTCAATCCCCGGTCCAACCCAACCCAATAGACTCTTCGTTTATTCAGCCACTTCCCATGGTTCAACCAGCCATGTTAAGAAACAGTTAGCCCATGGCTACCCACAAAAACAATCTTTGACTCTCTCCATGAGAATGGTAAGGATTTTGGGGTTTATTTCCAAAACATACCCACAACTTTGTTCTATAGAAACCTTAGGAAATTGAAGTATGTTTTCAAGTTCCATCAGTTCGATTTGAAGTTCAAGAAAGATGCTAGGAAAGGTAAGCTTCCTAGCTTGACGGTGATCGAACCGAGGTATTTCGATCTTAAAGGATTGCCTGCAAATGATGATCATCCGTCCCATGATGTTGCTAATGGCCAAAAGCTTGTTAAAGAGGTGTACGAGATATTGAGGGCAAGCCCTCAATGGAACCAGACACTTTTGGTGATTACTTATGATGAACACGGTGGATTCTATGACCATGTCCACACCCCATACATCAATGTCCCAAGCCCAGATGGGAACACCGGTCCGGCTCCTTCTTTCTTCAAGTTCGATAGGCTCGGTGTTCGAGTGCCGACGATCATGGTCTCTCCTTGGATCAAGAAAGGCACTGGTAAGTTAAATGTTGATGCCTTTAGATGCATGCGATTGCTCTGCTAATATTGGGGTGGCTTTGTTGCAGTGGTTAGTGGTTCGAAGGGTCCTTTCCCGAACTCTGAATTCGAGCACTCGTCAATCCCTGCAACGATAAAGAAAATGTTCAATCTATCTTCCAACTTCTTAACTCATAGAGATGCTTGGGCCGGCACTTTCGAACACGTTGTCGGAGAGCTATCCTCTCCTAGAACTGATTGCCCAGGTATATTTTTCTTCAATTTTATGTTGCAAGGACTTTTGAATGAATGACAGATACGAGTACGTGTTTGATATGGTAAAGACTCAATTATACCAATAATTAGTTTCTTTTGAAATAATTGCAGAGACGTTACCGGAGGTAGCACCACTGAGGACAACAGAAGCAAACGAAGACGCCGGTCTCTCTGAATTTCAGAGCGAGGTAGTTCAACTAGCCAGTGTGCTTAATGGTGACCACTTCTTGAGCAGCTTCGCCGAGGAGATGCGCACAAAGATGAGCGTAAAAGGAGCTCATGAGTACGTGAAAGGCGCAGTTTCAAGGTTTATAAGAGCAAGCAAAGAGGCCATAAAGTTGGGAGCCGATGAATCTGCCATTGTTGATATGAGATCATCGCTTACAACTCGATCTTCTTCAATCCACAACTAGTTTATCTATTACAGGTTTTACAAATGTCTTGTAATATGTACTAAAACTAACTTTTGTGAAAGGATTGTCTCTGAATCATGAATGTGATGAAAATTAACAGTGTCAAAATCCTACTGTATAAATATAGTTGCACCTCTTTGTAGAACTTGGTCTTGATGGTCTTTGACAATCCGTATATTACATATTGTAATCGGTTATATACATAAATTTGTGTATTTAACTGATTTTTTTTAAAATTAAAGAATCTTGTTAACATAATAATGCTAAAAATGCAAATAAATTTTTTCCCATATCTATGCTTGAAACAAGTAATTACAATGAATCAAACTTCTTTGTACATAATGTTTGCTTCAAACTAGCCTTTTGATACTCAACAAGTTATAAGAGAAAGTTACAAAAGGATTTCGAGTATTTTTTTTTTTTTTTTTTTTTTTTTTTGGCATTTGATAACAACTTTTTTGAGCCCTCCAAAGTTACAAAGTGCAGATCAATGTCAATGAATGAAATTCGATAAAATTCATGATTTGAAGACAGTATGCAGGCATCTTGGTTTATATTCCTAGCTTAAGGCACCATTTTCAGCAACCAAAAGAATCGAACTAACCTTATACGGAACATGGACTCCCCCAAGTAGATATGTCCATGATAAGCTTGATACATTGGTTCTCGATTTCAAGCTCCTATAAACATAACCACGAGATTAGGTTCCTTTTTCCAGATGTTAAATGGTGTTTTCTTCATGGATTAAGGTTCAAAAGTAAACCACAACGGGAAAGAAAATAATCGGGTAAAGGCTTCATAATTAGTCCAACTAGTTCATCCAGCTCAACTGGTCTAAATCTCGATCCTCTGCACTTGCAAAATCCCTTTTCCCTCCCTAGGCTTTGGCTTACTTAAAGAATGGACGTTAACACTACTGCTCAAAGTAATATGAAATGCATAACCTAAAAGACTATAAAACTATGAACATTAAAAGGTGTTTCCTTCATGGATTAAGATTCGAAATTACACAGCATAGGAAAGAAAACGATCGGCTAAAAGCCTCATTGTTAACACTACCATGAAATAAGATACCATTCCATATTTCTATGCCTTCTAAACGAGATAAAATTACAGGTAAAAACAGCCAAACCCGAAGTTTAGCTCAAATAGTTCATCAAGCTCAACCTGGGTGTGAATTCATGTAAGGCCGGGTTCTGAATTTGACCCCCAGCACTTAGCCAAATCCAGTACCCATCTAAAAGTGGATGGCATTGCCACTACTGTTCGAAGGAGTGTGAAATGGATAAACCTGAAGACCATCAAATTATGAACATTACTACACTGGAAAATTCCTTTCTAAGATTCGAGGCTAGCTGTTCCAATTTCTCAATCTCCAGCAGATCAAGCACAGATTAAAAAGAAAAAAGCAGAAAAGATTCCTTATTCCTTGAGCTAATTGAAATGCCTTCAAAATTCATAAGAACGGAAAATGATTGAACAAATTCGGAATTTTCTATTAAACCCATAGTTCCTAATTAATAATTGCAGAGATTGACCAATTTAAATAATGAAATCAGGCTTTTTAGTACCTTTTGAGAATTGGGAACGGCGGCGAGCACAGAGCGAAGAGAAGCGACGGAGTTCTTATAACCTCAAGCGAGCCTCATCGAGAGCACAATTGCCGCTACTTCCAGTTCCACTCATTTCCAGGTGATGGTCACCATCGGGTGTCGAATCACCATTGCCTAAAACAGAGTTGTTGGATAGAGAAGGACCGTTAATGTAAGTAGTTGAAGGGGTTGTAGGATTGGTGAACCACAAGGCAGGATTGCAGAGCTGTGGGATTTTCTTCCAATTTTCTCGACAAGGACTTCTTTTTGAATGTAGAAAGTGGAAAAAGAAAAAATAAATAATGAAATATAAAAGTACTAAAAAACAAAAACGTCGACAGCAGGGTTCGAACCTGCGCGGGCAGTGCCCAACAGATTTCAAGTCTGTCTCCTTAACCACTCGGACATATCGACAAGGCGCTGATATCTGCTTTCTGTATAAAACTTAAATTTGATTCATAATCAATTACGTACCTCAATATTGCCCACTATCTAATTTTTTATTTTTAATATTTTATAACAAATTTATTATTTTAGAAGAAATTTTATCTAATTCTTACATAAAATGTTTATTTTTTCTTTTGATTATTGAAATTTTACGTAAAATGTGTTTTTCTTTTACAATTAAACCGCATTAGAGGTGTAGAACTTACCTCATTGAATTATTGAAAATTTTTAAGTGTGGTTAATGTGATAATAAGAGTGAAGACAAAAAAGATTTATAGGCGAGGTAAAATTAAATTGTAATTTTAATAGTTTATATATTTATTATTTTTAAAGGAATATATTAAAATTTTATCATTTTTAGGGAGGGTTAAAGTGCAATTTTACTTTTCATTTTAGGGGGGCCGAAGCCCTACCAATTCCTTAACTACGCCCTGTGTGATGTGATGACCTGAATTCATTAAGGCATATATGTGATAATTTCTGTTTTTTAAATGAAATTATCCTATTATCAATGTACTAAAATGAAGCTCTTAAAATTATGTAAATTTAAAATTTTTAATTAATTTGTTAAAATATTAAATTCTATAAAAGAGTTTAAAAAATTTATAAGTGTTTTTTTATTATCAAAATTTTGATGTAATATAAGTGTACACATTATTGAATAAAACAAAAAAATAATAAGAGTGCATCAAATATTATTTATGTTATATTAATTCATAATATTGATAGATATGTCACTTTAACTAATTCGTCAGTATTTTTTATATAATCTAGTATTATTCAACTCTGTCCATAATTATGGATAACAATTGATTTAAAACTGATTGATTCCGGTGAAATTTTTAAACTCATGATATGTATTTTTTTTTTTTCATTTCCTTTTTAATGAAACATTGAAAGAAGTCAAAACGGTGCGTTCTGATAAGGTGTAATGAGAGAAGGAGAGCCAGAGACAGAAGCTTGAATATGTGAGCGAGGGAGAGAACAAAGGATAACAAAAAAAAAAAAAAAGGTGGGGGCTTAAGCCATGACAAATACTCGAATTGCTCAGCTTCATCTTGTTCCTCCATTCCCTTCCCTTTCCAAACAATCATCAATCTCTCAACCTCAAATTCAAATCCCCAACAACCCAAACCCAAAACCCAAACCCATTCTTTTCTCTAAATTCCTCTCTTTAGCTCTCACTTTAACCTTAAACTCCCCACTTCCTTCATTAGCCATTCCATCTCTCACCTCTCAATCTTCCCCTCAAGCTCCTCTCACCACCACCCCTTTTACTCAGTCCAAGTTCTTGCAACTTGGACTTGAAGATGGGTCTGTTTTAAAAAACCCTCCTTTTTTGTTTATTTGGTTTGAATTAAGCTAATGTACGTGTGTATATATAGTTGGTTAATGTTTTAATTGTTTTCTTGATGGTGATGAGTGATGACAGGAAAATTAGGCCTTGCCCTTCAACAAATCCAGGTTGTATTTCAACCAATGCAAAGTCATCATCTTTTGCCTTTCCATGGGTTGTTCCTGAGACTTCTAAAGAGAATGCAGTTCAGGTTTTGAGAAAACAATTATGATTTTGTAATGTGAAAGTAATTTCACGTTTGTTTTGGCTTTTGAGAGCATTGCTTCATTTGCAGGAACTGCAAGAAGCGATTTTAAAAACTCAGAAGAATGCCAAGATTGAGGTTGTTGAAGATACCCCAAATGGTAAGTAGACATAAATTGGCATTTGGGGGGTTGCTGTTCATATCTTCGTTTAGGGTTTAGACTGATATGATATGAAACTGAAACAAATTCAGGGAAATATATACAAGCTGAGGTGGATGGAGGGTTTGGTCCTGATGTAATGGAGTTTTTAGTGAAAGGGGATGTTGTTACTTACAGGTCAATGGCCATGAAAGTGACCTATATTTACCCTTTCACAACAGCAATTGGTGATTCAAAGGGACAGCTTGAGAGGTTGAAGAAGATCGTTGACCAGTTAGGCTGGTATGTTCCAAGTTTTGATTCCATGGAATAGCCATATTCATTGCTTTTTGAATGTGTAATATTTTTCTCTGTATCTTCAAAGTGGTAATATTTTTCTTAGATTGAAAGTGATGAAGCAACAAACTGTAAACAGTTAAAACTACAATCATGAACCAATCAAACAAATTCCCTAAGCTTTGCCTGTTTCTTCAAAAATGATTAAAAAGAGCACCAAACCCTTTGTTTTTTTTTCTTTGTTTTATACAGATTGAGTATTGCTTTTTAGTTGCTAAAACATCAACGTTTGAACCGCAGCAATTAGGTGACACTGCTTGAAACAAAAGCAAAATAACATTTCTTCTTCTTCACTCAACATGATTGGTTCCATAACAATAAATCAATGTAGCCCACGTAAAAGTGTTTGGTTGTGAATTTTTCTAAAACCCCATAATTATCCTGGCAAGGAAATGTGAGTATCGCCTGTAAGGTGCTGAGAAAAAAAGAAGAAAATGCCTCCACAAGTCTCTCATGGCGGTGCCTTTCAGATTGGCCCTTCGGTTCTGTTCTGTAATGGCGGAGGCTCAGGTTCAAGCCCCAAACATGGCGGAACAGCTAGAAGGATGAACTTCCATGGGAAAAAACTACTGCCTTTGCTTGTTCTCGTCCTTTCATGTCTTTCAATTCTCAGACTTATTAAAATAGCAATGATTGCTTCACATTCTTCATCTCCGGAGTGTTCATCGGAATGCAGTAATTTTCTATCAAATGCAACTCCAGCCGTGGATTCCGAGTCCAGTGGCCGACATGAACCCACCCCTGCTGCCACTGCTGTCAATGCAACCCTTCTCACCCCAAAGGAATTCATGGTTCTTTCAAAACTTGTTACACGTAAAGCGCCTTGTAATCTCCTTGTTTTCGGTCTTCAATCACAGTATTACAATCTTTCATCAATAAACGCAGGAGGAATCACTGTTTTTCTCGAGGATGATCCTTTGAAGATAAGTGCAATCAAAGCTGATTTTAATGGAACTCGAATTTATAACGTCAAGTATCAGATACCAGCTAAAAAAGCATACAATTTGCTCAAACATGCAAGGAAAAATCCTGCTTGTTCTCCCACCACAAATCTGTTGAATCAATCGAGTTGCAAATTGGCATTGAGAAACTTACCAGAAGACGTTTATAAGCTTAAATGGGATGTAGTGGTGGTGGACGGGCCGATCGGGGACACGCCAGAAGCACCAGGGAGGATGCCAACTATCTACACTGCCGGCATGTTGGCAAGAACTGATGGGGTTGGGAAGACGACGACGACTGACGTTGTAGTTCACGATGTTCATCGGACTATTGAAAAATGGTTTTCTTGGGAATTCTTCTGCGAACAAAACTTGGTCTCTGCTAAAGGGAAACTCTGGGTTTTTACAATACCTGTCCATCAATCGAATTCTACAAGCTTTTGCTCTTCTGAGACAGTTGTTAATGGCGGATCCATCTAATGATATGTTTTTTTATTGTCTGTTTGATGTTACAAACCAGGTTTGAGATGTCTTCTTTGTTAGAAAACAGGATCTAATCTTGGGTTACTGAAATGTTTTCGGTTCATTCAAACTCATATTCAACACTTACACTTAAATTAAATTCAGGTGGAATTAAGATCTATACCTGCAATTTTACCAAATATAATCTTCTTTTTTTCTACTAGTTTTTGCTTTACAATTTCATTTCAAGAAGAAAACTAGATGGGCACGTATTAAGATTGCAACACAGAAAGTTCAAGCTTTTGAGTTACATTAATACACCAAAAATTTACAGAAATGGGAACCTGTCAAGCCTGATTTAGTACAACGGGCTTTCTCGCCTGTGTTACAATCTGCATCTCCGTTTAGCCTCGACATCAGAAATCCGAAAAGCAGAACCACAAAGAAAAATGGAAGGCATCTAGTGTTTTTGATTACTTTTAAACCCGACAGTTCTCTGGTAAAGGCAACACACCGTCGAAGAAATCACCAAAGTACCCGTGCGGTTCGTGTACTAACCTCGATATGATGTCTCTAAGTGTTATTACTCCTTCCAAATTCCCGTCATCGTCCACTACGTACATACGATGGATCTTTTCTGAGTCGAGGGTCTGGATCAATTCCTTGATGGTTTTATCTCTCTTGCAAGTAACTGTGCCGCTCAACATTGGCGATCTCTTGTCGTGTTTCTCCAAGTAGCTTTTAACTGCTATCAAGAAGTTCTTCGCCGTGATAGATCTATGCAATCAAGAGGACTTAATTCAGAACACAGAATATTTATCTTATATGAAATTGAAGCTTTCAAATCAATCATCACAAACCTGTAATCGCGGTAGATCTCTGGTGCAGTTAGAAGGAACTGTACATCTCTAAGGCTTATGTTACCGATAGCTTTTTGTCCTCCACTTTCAACTACCGTACGCCTCCGATTCTATTTTTCCTCATTAACTTAAATGCTTGAAGAACCGGTTGATCCTCGTGTACCTGATATACAAAGAGGGATTCACCAACATATCGCTTGCTAAAGAGTAGGTTTAGTTGAAGGAAAGCTATGGGGAAGATTGCTAGGAATGCAAGGCAATTGCTACCGGACAAAGCCCAGATTTGGCACTCACACTCAAGTTTGAGCAACATAATTATAAGCCTTAATTTGCAATGTATAAGGCGTGCAATTTCATTAAGACATTCTTAATTTGCAATGTATAAGGCTGCAATTTCATTAAGACATTCAATAAAGCATCGTAAGAGTCATGGCAATGGAAATGAAAAGCCTTGAATCGATGAAAACGAAAAACTTAAACAGATAACAGCTACTCACTTTGATAATTTCCTTAGGTGACATTGTGGGAAGACCGATCTCCGAAAGTTTCTTAGTTCCCCAGCTTTCAAACCAGTGAAACCCAGTGCATTCAGCTAACATGTGAATGACAGCTGACTGCGTGATGATGTTATTGATCTTTCCATCACCGAGATCAACTACTGGAACACTCTTCATTTTATATTTAGAAAGCAGTAACAACATAGTCAAAAATGAGTTCGATTTTTGCAAAGCAAGGAATGGTGCCCATCGGAACGTCCCCGAGATATCGCGAACCTGTATGCTATCACCAGTTAACAACATCGGTACGTCTAAGAAAGAGAGAATTCAAGATGTAGGAAGCTGTTCTATAATAGAGATTTAGAAATACCACCTTAGTGTTCTTGTAAAACTTGGAGGACGTTAGAGCCTCGAAAAAGTCTCCTGAAGTAATCGAAGCATCTTCAGGGCCTAAAGTCCCGAGTCCCACAGCAGAGGTCATTCCATTAATAGATACCGCGAAATAAGTTCCACTGGGAGACGAAGGGCTTCTAGGTGAAGGTGGTTCTGACTGAAAAATGGTGGAAATTTTTACTCATGTCAAACGCATACCCTTAATCTACACTGACACCCAAGTTCGATTAACATAAACTACTACAACCTAATAACAAAAGATGTCCAATAGCAATTATCCTCTTGGCCAGAAAAAAACAAACAGATCATATATATTGGGTTTGATTTTTCGACCTGTTGCAAAATCCATATAGCAATTCCAGCGAACTCTACAATGCCAATGTATCTGTCAATCCATGTTGCATCCTCAGGAGCATTAACATCAACAACTGGTGCGCTAAGAATCTTGTTTTGAGCCAGTATTTGAACAGCCTCTGCTAAACTAGCATCCGATTTTATCTCAGTCCCTGCAAACAGAATTTCACTTCTTCTTAACCAAAACTAAGCTCAACCTTAAACATTACAAAGTTAATACCATAACATATACTCATCAACCCCACACCGCAAAATAGGGGGAAAATTAACAAAATCTGGCAGCCAACCGAAGCAGACAAACATAATCCAAAACGAAAATTGCATGATCAAAGGCATCGAGACAATCAAAACAGACCTTGAGGAGCAAGAGGGAAAGCAGAGACAGGAATGCTCTCAAAGCAAGCGTTGAGCTTTTCATTAGGACTAAGCTTTGGTTCTTGAACACCCCATAGATCCTCCACTTTCATCCCAAGCTTTGCCTCTGGACTCCTGGGACTCTCCTGCTGGTCCATGCTACTCTCTCGTCTCAATTGCAAACTCGCCATCTTCAACGATACTGAAAAAACACAAAAAGAAACTTAACTGTCTTTCTCTCTTTGCGACCCTTGTCTCTATATGTAACTAAAAGTTCAGAAAGCTAATAACTTGAATCATTCAACAATTGGACATAAATAACGGAAGACAAAACAAACAGGGTTTACTTTTAAGTACTGTGTAATGGATGGAACAATGATTTGATCAGACCGTTAACTTGGGTTTTTGACAAAGTTGTCGGGGCACGTGGACGGTGAGTGATGTGGTGTAATTGAGAGGTGATAAACTGATAATGTTGTCTGGTCAAGACAAACTTTACTTGTTGGTTTTATTGTAAGGAAGAAACCGGAATAGGCGGTCTTATCCATCCGGTTTTTAATGGCGGCCACTCTAGTGTGAGCCCAGGAGTAGTTTGCGCACTCGGGTTTTGACGACACCTGGTTTTGCTGATAAGGATACCTGAATTTGCTGACATATTTTTGATGGCGACTCTGACTCTTATCTAAAATTATTTATAGAGTTGTCTCAATGATTGCATTTTTATTTTTATTTTAAAATAAATAAATAAACTAGTAATTATAAATTAAAATGTAAATTAATTTTTATATATCAATATGATATATATGGTATGTTATGTGTCTTTGTCAAATTATTCTATTAATCATATTATTTTTAAGAGTATAAAATAATAAAATTTTAAACTTAATCTTCAATCAAATGTATAATAATTTATTTATTTTTATTTTAAGTAAAAGAGAAGAAATATTTCTAGTATGATATTTTTATTCTCGATGTAGGCATAAGTTTATATAAATATTTATATTTATTGAATGCAGTTCATTTACAGGAATGAAATTTTAATATATCCACAGATTAGTAGATTTTATTGGATCTTTGCTCAATTATTCCTAGTTTTGTATCATGCATATCCATTCCTAACATGGCATTATATAGCACCATGTGATGCTACTTTATTATAAGTAGACTAGCTTATACTCTTTGATACTTTAAGTTAGTCGTTTATGGGCCAGATTCAGTCCGGTCCATGAAATCTCAAATGATTCTTTTATCAAACGAAAATTATTAGAGGTTAGTATCTTATGGTTAAAGCGTGGACTACAGAAAATTGAATTACCAATTTGACATACTTTTTTCTTCAAGTACATGAAAAGTACAGGGGTTAAATAAGAGTTAATTTCTAAACTTTTTAGAATTTGTTATGAGATATATATTAATTTATTATTTTTTATGTGATAGATATTCTGTGAGGTTTTAAAGATTGTAGGGATGGTACAATAAATAGTTGATAAACATATGGGATTTGTTATACATCAGTGGTCATCAATTCGAGTTCTAGATAATATTTGGGTCAGTTACTTGTGACCCGAATAGGTCCTACTAAATGATTAAGTGTGAGGCGAACTACGAGAGGATAGCAAAGGAGTACTATGAGCAGACAGTAGGGGAGTTCATTGATCTAGCTCGCAAGGCGAGCTCGCGGATCCAACTCGCATGAATCGAGTTAAAATCGCGGTCCCAGTCCGTATATACCCAAGGTGCTCATAGAAAGGAGATCATGTGGTTTGCAAGCGACCTAAAATGAAACACATGTCCCAATGAGCTTATGTCAATCTTAGGAATAGAGAGGACGCGCATACATCGCAAGCGACTTAGGGCGAAAGATGTGTCCGATGAGGCACAAGCTCTCGCACAAAATGTCAGTTCTACGAATGATGGAATCAAGACAAAACAGTGGGACCAAGTTGTGAATTGTGATAATATAAATACCCGAATGCTCCTGCTGATGAGATATGGGACAAAATTACTCATCAAGATTTAATGGGTAACAAATAATATAAGGTAGAGTTCAAACTCCATCCTCCTTTCCTACTAAAATTAAAAATTTTAAAATCTTTAAAGGGCTTAATAAGAATCTCCAGGAAGTTTGAGAATCTTAATAAAAATTTCTAAAACCTAAGGCTCGATTAAAATTTTCTGAAAGCTTAAAGGGTTTAATGATGACTTCTCATGTTTTTGGGAGGCCCACGACTATTTCTTATCACCGCTGACTTTAAACATAATTATTCATGATACATTATACATCTTGTACATGCTTCAAATTAGGAAAATTTTAGGCTCCCAAACTGTTGCAATGAGTTCTATAGCTTAAATTTTGCAGTGAATTTTTAAATCACTTTACTGTTAATTATTTTCACAAAATAGGTGAGCTTCAAGAATACATGTTGATTATTTTCACAAACGAATTTTCCTTTCATTCAACCGGGATTTCTTTCCCTTTTATCAAATATATCAATGTTTCATCAAATTTCATACAATGGACATACAAATCATATTCATATCAATAACATACATTTCAAACATTTAAGAATATAATTCAAGTTACACGAACTTACCTCGATACTAGTTCGTTTATAAAATCTACTAATCCGGGACTTTTTCCTTTCCTCGATCTAGCTTTGTATTTGAGTTTTCCGGATCTAAATAAATAAAGTCAATCATCAATTCAATACATTTCATGTTCACATGTAGCATTTTCTATAATTCTATTATTATTTTTAGCTTATTCAAAGCTGTCTACTTGAGTCACAGTCACTAAATTATTTATTTCTCGAGCTACAGAGATCCAAACGAAGAACCGTTAATTTTCCCTGAAACTAGACTCACATATCTTCTTCTCATAAAATTTTCAGAATTTTTGGTATGGCCAATCAATACCAGATTATTCTTAAAGTTTCCCCTGTTTCACTGTTTGACTGTTCTGACTCTCTCTTCACTACGAATCAAATTACTCTTCATACAGAATTCATATGACCTTCTTATTTATTTCATTTGAAAATAGACTCATTCAGGATTCTAAACATATAAAGTTAAGCCCCTAATTATTTTTCTCCAATTTTTTATGATTTTTCAAAGTCAGAACAGGGGATCCTGAAATCCTCTGAACCAGTCTTACAAAAATATAAATATCTCAAATTACATAATTCCTTTGCTTTCCATCTTTCTTTCATATGAAAATAGACTCAATAAGCTTTAATTTCATATCTCACTCAGCTTCTAATTCCACTTCTACGATTTTTAGTGATTTTTCAAAGTAACCCTACTGCTGCTGTCCCAAAACAGTTTTCTTATAGTTTATTTTACAATTAAATCCTTTACCCAATTCTAACTTCAAATTCTTTCAATTAAACCACTAATTCATCATTTTATTCATCATATGCTATATTCAAAAACTCTGAAACTTCAAAAATTTCAACTTAAATTCATCAAAACTTTGTTCTAAAACTTATAAAGCATCAAAATTAAAAGAAAAGGACTAAATTAGCTTACCAAATTAAACTCCAAGCTTCAAACTTTTAATTTTCCCTTTCTTCTTTTTTTTCTCTTTTTCTTTCTTCTTTCACGTTTGCTCTCTGTTTCTTTTCTGTTTCTATCTCTTTTGTTTCTTTTCTCTTTTCTTTATATATATATATTTATAATAATATAATAATATAATAATATAATAATAAACTAAAAATCTCAGATTTTTCTTCAATTCATCCTCAATCTAGACAAAATGGCTTAATTGCCATTTTGGTCCTTTTATACTTTCTTTTAATCTATAATTAAACTTTTACTTTCATTTCAATTTAGTCCTTTTCATTTAATTACCTACCCAAACGTTAAAATTTTCTAACGAAAGTTTAATACCACATTACTAACATTTTATAAGTATTTATAAAAATATTTCCTATCATATAAAGACTCATGCAAACATATTGAAATAAATTTCTATTTAAATCGGATTTATGGTTATAAACCATTATTCCGATAATCTCGAATTTAGGCCATTACAACTCTCCCCTTTTAAGGATTTTCGTCCTCGAAAATCTTACCAAGAAAGAGGTTTGGATATTGTTTCCTTATTGCCTCCTCTGGTTCCCATGTCGCTTCCTCGATCCGTGTTTTTGCCACAATACCTTCACCAAATTTATTTTTTTATTTCTAAGCTCCTTTGTTTCCCGTGCCAATATCTTGACCGGTTCTTCATTGTAACTCATATCCGGTTGAATCTCCACTTCGCTGAGAAATAACATGTGAAGGATCTCGACCGATATCGTCGTAGCATAGACACATGAAAAACATTATGGATTCTATCAAGTTCGTGGTAATGCCAACCGATAAGCGACCGGTCCAATTCTTTCTATGATCTCATATGGCCCGATAAATCTTGGACTCAATTTACCCTTTTGACCGAACCGGAAAACTTTCTTCCAAGGAGACACTTTCAAGAATACCTTGTCACCGACCCGAAATTCAATCTCTTTTCGTTTAAGATCGGCATATGATTTTTCAAGAATACCTTTACTTTTTCTTCTGTTTCCCGGATTAAATCAACCCCATGTATCTTCTTTTCACTGAGCTCTGTCCAATACAATGGTGTTCTACATTTTCTACCATACAAAGCTTCATATGGAGCCATTTTAATACTGGACTGATAACTGTTATTGTAAGCAAATTCAATCAAAGGTAGATACCTCTCCCAATTACCTTCAAACTCTAGTATACAACATCGAAGCATATCTTCCAATACTTGAATTACACGCTCAGTTGGCCATCCGTCTCGAGGATGAAATGCAGATCTTGAAATACAACCGAGTACCCAAAGCTTCTTGCAATTTATCCTAAACGAGGCGTAAATCGGGGATCTCTATCGATATAATGGAGATAGGCACTCCATGTAACCCGACAATCTCAGATATGTACAATTCAAACGATTTATCTAAAGAATAATCCATACGCATCGGAATAAAGTGTGCTTGACTTTGTCAATCGGTCAACAATCACCCAAATAGCATCTTTTTTCCTGAGACAACGGTAACCCCGATACAAAATCCATAGTGATTCTTTCCCATTTCCATTCCGGTATAGTAATTGGTCAAGTAACCCCTCAAGGTACTGATGTTCTGCTTTAACTCGTTGACATATCAAACATCTTGATACAAACTCGTAAATATCACGTTTCATACCGCCACCAAGACATCTTTTTCAAATCATTATACATTTTATTACTTCCGGATGTACGGACATAGTACCACTTTGTGAGCCTCGTGTAAAATCTTACAGATGAGCTTCAATTCTTGGGTACACATACCCTACCTCGAATAATAAACAATCATCAACCCCAATTTGAAATTCAGAATCGATTTGACTCACATTGTGCCCGTTTAACTCAGAACTTCTCATCATTCTTCCGAGCTTCACATATTTGCTGTAAAAATGTTGGTTTAGCTCTTAATTCAGCTAAGATTGAACCATCATCAACCAAAAACAATTGAGCATTCATAGATCGTAAAGCGTGCATGAGATTTTCGACTCAAAGCATCACCACAATATTAGCCTTACGGATGGTAATCAATAATCAAATCATAGTCCTTTATCGATTCAAGCCACCGCTACTGCCTCAAATTCAAATCTTTCGCAATAATCGAGTCATCGGAGAAGCTATCATAGAGAATCCTTGTACAAATCTCCGATAATAACCAATTTAAACCCAAGAAACTTCTAACTTCGATCATGATCTTGGTGGACTCCAATTGACAATAGTGAGACTTTACTTGGATCTACCCCGATGCCTTCAATGGATACAATATGTCCAAGAAAACCCATTTCTCGAAGCCAAAATTCACATTTCATCGAATTTAGCATATAACTGTTTCTCTCGCAGAATTTGCAACACAATTCTCAAATGTTCTGTATGTTCTTCTTCATCTCGAGAATAAACCAAAATATCATCAACGAATACTACCACAAATCTGTCTAAGTACGGTCTGAATATTCGATTCATCAGATCCATAAATACTGCAGGTGCATTAGTCAACCCAAACGGCATAACCAGAAACTCATAATGCCCGTACTGGTTCTTAAAGGCGTCTTTGGCACATCCGACTCCTTTACTTGGTAACTGATAATAGCCCGATCGGAGATCAATCTTTGAAAATACAGTAGCACCTTTCAACTGATCAAACAAATCATCAATCCGGGGCAACGGATACTTATTCTTTATAGTTACCTTATTGAGTTGTCGATAGTCAATACACAATCTCAAAGACCCATCTTTCTTTTTCACAAACAGAACCGGAGCACCCCAAGGTGAATGACTCGGTCGGACAAAACCTCTATCAACAAGTTCCCAGAATCGTGTCTTTAATTCCTTTAATTCTGTAAAGAGCCATTTGATGCGAGCTATGGAAATCGGAGTAGTTCCCTAATCAAATCTATAGAAAATTCCACTTCTCTTCTCGTGGCAACCCTAGTAACTCTTCCGAAACACATCGAGAAAATTCACATACCACTGCATCGCTTGAATCTTTGACTCGTATACCTTAGTATCTAATACATAAGCAAGAAAAGCATCATACCCCTTTTTGACATACCTCGAAAGTAATAACTAAAATCACATCGATAATCCCTGCATCGATCGGATTTAACCCGAAGTAATTCACCATTTCGCACTTCAACACAATATATTTCATTTCATATTTACTTCGCATCATCGCCGAGTTAACCAATCCATGCCCAATATCACATCAAACTCATCAAATGGCAAGAACATCAAATCACCAGAGACAATAACCTCTTACCATCAAGTGGACAATTTTACAAATTTTATCCACCAAAATAGATTGGCCAAAAGGGTTCGAGACTTTAATAAACAAATTCAGAGGGTTCAACAGATAAATCTTTTACGCATGCAAGTTTTACACATATATATAAATGCGTAGAACCGGATCAATCAATGCAGAATATCGTTTCAAGTAAAGAAAATGTACCGATAATAACATCGGAGTGCTTTGAGGCATCTTCTCAGTGCGCATGACATATGTCCTAGGAGGTGCTCGTGTCTCGTGCCTACTTGCAGATCTTTTGTAGCTCCTCGGCTACCACTAACATTACCGGATGGTCGAGATGGTCTACCCCTCAAAGATGGATTACTTGGCTTCGATATATATTCAGCTTCTTTTCACTTCTTTCTCGACAATCTCTCGAGGAAATGGTCAAAAGAACCACATCGGTAACAAGCCCCACTCTTAAATCGACATTCACCAAAATGAGCTTTATTACAATCGCGGCATCTCGGCAGGGTACCAACACTGTCAACACCGGTCACCGATGGAGTGGAAGGTCTTGAATTAGTGCGTCGTGAACCTTGCACTCTATCCGAATACCCAAAGTGGTTGAGGTAGAACGATCCGGTACTTCTTCAATTTCTTTGAGCAGAAAACCGAGATTTTTCCATTGGTCTTTTACTAAAAATTCGAGCTTCCCTCTCACTGTTTCTTTTCTTTGCTCCATTCTTCTCGCTTTATAAGCTCGCTCGCTAGTGTAGCAAACTCTCGAATTTCAAGAATTCCAACAAGTAGCTTAATTTCTTCATTCAACCCTTCTTTGAATCGTTTGCACATTTTGACTTCCGATTGTACTCCATTCTCGAGCATATTTACTCAACCGAACAAATTCTCTTTCATACTCGAATCTTGATCTATTGCCTGCTTTTTTCACTCAAGAAATTCTTTTCTTTTCGATCAAGGAATCTCTGGCTGATATATTTCTTTTTGAACTCGGTCTGGAAGAATTCCCATGTAATTTCTTCTTTCGGAACAACTGAAGCTTTAGTATTCCACCAATGATAAGCTGTGTCTTTTAGCAGTGAAACAGACATTTCAAACATTCTTACGGCGTGCAAGATAATTCCTCCAAAACCCGAGTAGTATTTTCTAACCAAAATTCAGATTCTTTCGGGATCATCATCAATCTTTGCTCGAAATTCTTCGGCCCCATATTTTCGAATTTTATCGACCGGAGCTTTTCCTTTTCTGACAGATTCAGTACCTGTACCCTGTGGAATCTCGGGAACCGGTGGAGGAACAGGAGGGGGAGCTTGAGTTTGCTGCATTGTAGGGTTAGTTCTTATGTCTTTGGGTAAACCATTCATTCATCATTTGAAAGAAGGCTATTTTTGCCTCCTCCCTTGACCCTCTATACAGGGCCTTCTCATCGCTAGTTTCTTCTCTCTTTGTATTGAAGCCGAGCATGACTCCCACTTCCTCAGATTGAGCTCGGTCAGATGACATTACTATAAGAAAACACAATTTAAATGGTTAGGAGATATCACACTATCAAAATTGGAATTTGACTTTAAACATAATTATTCATGATGAAGTTGGAATTTGACTCTAAATTGAGATTTTTAACACTAATTAAAAGCATATATATTATTCTAAAAATACGAGGAACATGTTGATTGAGTTTTAGTTCAATTGTCATGGATATTGTTGTCAATGTAGGAGGACGTGGATCCGAGTGCACTGAAACGCATTATTCTCCTATTTATATGTTGGAATGAGCTATTAATAGTTTTAAACATTGTGTTACATGTGTGCGAAAGTTTAGCTTACTTAAATAGCCTAAACAAATAAAGTTTGACTTACACAATAACTTAAACTAATTGATTTATAAGTTTTTTTTTTTAATACAATTACGTATCATAATCAATTACAGGCATTACAATTTCGTATAATTAAAATTAAATTATTACAAACTACAAATATACAATTTGATAATTAAAATATATAAAAATGAAATTCACGTACAATAAGACTTAAATCTAGAACAAAATTTAGACTAGAGTAAAATATATTTAATATCACTAAATTATTAATATATTTACGTTTTGATATTAGCTAAATACTTTTTTTGGCTTTGGAACTGGGATGCTTTGAGTATAGAAACAGTAGAAAGAGCAAAGTTTCAATCAGATGAGAGAAATGATAAATTCTTTTCTTACAATGAAAGCATCAAAATATGGGATCGAATACCATGAATATTTGAGTTTGGGGATCTTTCATTTGAAGTGAAAATTGTTAAGCAAAGGTGCCTTTCTTCGGTACAAAGACATGCCAATGGTGACAAAAGAAAGTAATCCAATTGGGTTAAGCATCTCTCCAGCATCCGTCCAATGAACTGATTAAATCCATTGTTGTCAGTGCTGTATTAGGGAGTGCATCCTCAATGTTATTTGAATTGTATTAAAATAGTTCATTTTACTAGAGTTACTCATAGGTCGGACTGTTCATCCATATTTGAAGGTTGGTTTAAAAATAAAAGAATTTAAATAAATTTATAAGACCCAAAAAGTAAGCTTGAGTAAAATTTTAAGGCCCGTTTTTATATGAGACTGGTTTTGGGTAAGATTTTTTTGTTTGATTCGAATATATTAAGTTATAAAAAATATTTGTATTAATTATATATGTTAAATAATAATTATATTTATATATATTTATATTAAATCACTAATTAAATAATAATTAAATTCATTATTCAAAACCTAAAAATAACTTATCCAACTAAATAACCCAACCCAAAATATAAAATTTTAAAATTTATATTTAATACAATAAAATATTTATTATATTTATGGTAGTGTTTTTTTAATATAAATATTTTTAAATGTCTTTTTAATGTGTTAGAGAACATTAACTTTATTAGTGCATTTAGTGTATTGTATTTAAAAAAAATATTTTTAAATAAAAAAATCAATCCAAAAAAATTCAAATATGGGCTGGTCGGGTCAGGCTTGGGTTTATCTTTCTTAAATTGGATTGGGATTGGACAGTAAGTCCATTTTTCAGGTCAGGGTTTGGCTCGGGCTTAGAATATTAATCTATATACCTTGCATGGGCCCAGCCTAGCCCATTAGCACCTCTACGTTGGACCGGTTTAGGTATTGATCTGGAGAAAGGCTTTGAACTGGTTAAGCTATGAATCAATACAGATTGGTTTAACAGGGCTAAAAAATCGGTTAAATTAGTAGTTAAACTAATTTTCAATTTTTTTATTTTTATTAATTTTTAATGATTTATTTAATCGAACAATCTAGATCGGTCAAATAAATTGGACTGGTGAACTGACCAATTCGATTACTGATCTAGTTTTGAAAAGCTTATCTATCGTTTTTATTTTGATGTACTATTTCAAATTAATTTATGTTTTTAATATTTTCCCATATATATTTATCGTCTATTTTTTAAAAAATTTAAAATTAATTACGCACATTGCACTCCTATAAAAAAGAATTCAAAATTAAACTTGCTGAGAAGGATAATCTAAAAAATTTGGTTTAAAATATCAAATTTTCGCATCAACTAGTATGGACCAATAAGCAATGGTACAAGTTGACATTAATTGAAATGGATAAAAATGCATAAGAGTGATTGGAACGTACCAAAATTTTAATCAAAACAAAACTTAGATTATTTGATACCTGCTTAAAATCAAAATGATACATATCAACCGGTATTGGAATACAATTTAAAATTTGATTTTAAGTTGATATCAAATAGTAAGTTAGATTTGTTTTAGTTTGTCTTGATGAAATTAATTATATTAATTATGTCAAATTCATTTATCTTACCTAAACTATGAAAATATTTTCAAATTTCAAACCCCTATAAACAAAATTTAAATAGATGTTATTTTTTTTTACGATTAACTCTTTTTATAACAATTACTTTCTATAATAGCATTTTATTATATAACTAAATTTACTATAAAATTGATTTTTTATATTCTATTTTTACTTTCCGTAACAACTTTTTATCTATAACAACAACCGTAAAGTATGGAATACACTTTTTATTTTATCTTAAAATTTAGTAAAATTAATTTTATTCCTAAGTGAATAATAATAAATTTTAGTTATGATATTATTTCAATAAAATGTTTAATTTCCATATAAAAACATGTTAATCATATTTTATTAAATGTAAATAAATTTTAATAAATCGAATTACATTTACAAATTCCATTAAAGATACAATCTAAATCTTAATAATTAATAATATTATTGTAATTTACTTTTTAATTTTAAAATTTTAAAAACTCAAATAGAATCTAAATCTAAAATGTTGTTATAGGTGTCTCATTTGCTATTATAAACGAATAAGAGCCACCTCTTTATAATATAAAAAATTTTGACATACAAACAAATCATTATAAAGAGGTTGATTATATAGAGTTTCATCAGTTCATTTAAAATTTAAAAATTTAAGTGTTGAATTTAATAGTGATTAAAATTGAATTATAAAAATTGTTTGGCCTGTTTGAAAATGATGTATGAAATATAAGTAAATTGTTTGTTAAATTTAATATTAAAATTTGAGAATTTGATTTTTATGTTTTTACTATTAAATTTATCTTGAATATAAAAAATATGTTGTGAAAGTTAGAAGGTTAAATATAAAAAAAATATCATAAAACTAAAAAATAATTAATTTAGGCTTAATATATAAATTGGTACTAAGTTTGATATTTTTATGTGGTACATGTATTATTTTTGGTCTAATGTGATATTTTATTTGACAATAGTTAAATATTTTGGTAAGGTAACAAATTTACTTTTTAGTGTTTAATTCGGATTAGAGTTGATCTAATGAAAATTCATAATTAACACTAAAAAGTTAGACTATTAAAATATATAACTTTTGTCAAATTACAGTGTATTAGAGTCTACTAAAAAATAATATAAATACCATATTAAAAAAAAGTGTCAAACTTAAAATTAAATGATATATTAAGCCATTAATTTAAATGATCGTAAATTGATTTGGAATAATAGAGTTATTATTAGGTACATTGTCAATGGAAAAAAATTACATGTGTCCATTTATTTATTTATTAGATTTTTGAATATAATTCAATAGACACTTTCATAATCTAACCTTTGTTTTTTTTTTCTTCATCAAATATTAACCTTAATACACAAAGTAAAAAAAAAAAAAAAAACAATATAATATAATAGCTCCTTTGGTTATTAGTGTAATAATAACCTGCTAGTCTGTATGGTATTACAGTCATTACCTTTTGTTACTGCTACGTAATACGATTTAAGTGCTGTAATTATATTTGCAAATTCGTGGAAAAAAATTTGAAGGGCAAATTCGCGAAAATTTGAAACCTCACAAAATCCCGTCAAATTTGATCAATTTCAGTTTAACAATAGCCTACGTGGAAGAATCTGTTTGGCTCTCCTTCCCCCCAAATTTCAAACCATTCCCATTTCTTAGGGTTTTCGTGGCTCTGTTCTCTCTTCTATCTACACTTTCCGGTCGGTAAAATTTCCGGCGAGTTTTTTTCCCAAAAGGATTTCCGACCGAAGATTATTCCATTTTCATCGTCAAGCTCACGAAACTCGAAGAACTTCCCCGCTCTTTTTTGAAGCCAAGAGTCTTCAGTTCGTTATTATTATTACTACTTCATTTTCCCTCTTCAACTCTGATCAATTTGTTTATAATCAAAACTAGAGCTGCAATTTTGATAGGTTTTAGCGTTTTAATTGGAATCCCCTGTTTCGACGTAGAAATCAAATAAGTTTCTAATTTTGGTAAGTGGTTAATTAATTACTTAAAAAAAAAAGTTTGTTTCTATTCGTTTTTCTTTCATATGTTACGAACTGGAAACGCTATGCATTTGGCAGGTATTAGCGATGAAAAGTCAAAGCGGTTCGTCGAGGCGAAGTTTGTCAATTGTAAGTGTGTCATCAGGGAGGAAAAAAATGTTGGAGAATGGAGGTTCCGACTCTTTCCGAAAACTCGTACCATCTTCCCATTCTATGTACGGTTTTTTTTTTCTTTTTTTTCCATTTCGAATCTTGTGTTTCATTTATCCTTACGAAAAGTAATAGTTGAACTGAATTGCGACGAATTGTTGAAGCTTTTGATAAGGAAAATTTTAGTTCATGATGTGTGAAAGGCACAGTTTAGTTTGTTGGAGTTTTGTTAAGAAAAGGGATTATTGAATTTGAGTGGATTGAAGGAGGACTGTAAATCATTTAAAATATATTCTTCTAGTAGTTTTTTAAGGGATCTTTACTTTAATTGCTACTGCTTGCATAATCTTTAAATATTTCGAGGAGTACCTGGTTGGAAAATTTGTGGGTCGCTTCTGGTTCTGGATGATGCTATACTAATGTTTCCGGACTTTATTCTTTTCTAACGTGAGGTTAGCTCTAGAATATTACCTCGAAAGCCAGAATTGTATGCATATTTTAGGAGGCTGTCTTTTGCAAAGGAAGAGGGTATCGACTGTGGAGTGGTATACTAAGTAGGGTTTGAGCTAAAAAAACATGAGCAACTATGATCTTCTGTTTCCTCTTTACCTTGTATGTTTTGTTTATGTTGCTTGGCAATACATCCTAAATAGGTGCATTCAATATTTCCCTATTTTTTGGAGGTTCATACTCTTATCTTGATAAGGATGTGCACGCTTTGAGGTTTAGGATATGTGTAACACAAGTACTTTGGCAAAGTTGAAAGGGTTGGAGCAATATGTTTCTCTTCCAGTTCTGCTTCTTTAAACGCAAACCTTTCTTTCTTTGCTTTGAAATATGTTTGGCCTCTTTATTTTGAAATTTTAATTCTACAAGAGTAGAAGCTACTAATGAGTAGCAACTTGCAAAAACAGTGGACATGTAATTTTTTTCTGTTAGTCTTGTTCATTGATGAAAATATTTGGAAATTCATGTTTTAAATGTATACATTCTGTCAAATTATTGATGAAAGTTGGTACAGATCTAACTAATATAAAATATTATCTTCAAAGAAGTAGTAATGGAACTTTTTGTTTCAAATTGCATGTTGAAAGGTCACTTTCTGGAGAGCGTACTGTGAAGAGGTTGCGGCTGTCAAAGGCTTTGACAGTACCTGATAGTACAAGCATTTATGAGGCTTGCCGTAGGATGGCTGCTCGTAAGGTTGATGCTTTACTGCTTACTGACTCTAATGCATTACTTTGCGGAATCCTCACAGACAAGGTTTGACTTATATCCTTGTGGACTGTAACAAATTCCTTTACACCTAAGTCTTCAAACAATTTGAGGCAGCTACAAGATTTAATTTCTTTACTCGAATAGAATATTTTAGACCATTCTATCTAAGGAGGTTGACAAGTGGCCTTTGCCAATCTATAACTATGACATCTCTTATTTATGGAGTTTTTATTTTTTAATGTCTGAAGGACATAACAGCGAGAGTGATTGCTCGGGAGCTTAATTTGGAGACACCTGTTTCCAAAGTGATGACCAAGAACCCTGTATTTGTTCTTTCAGACTCTCTTGCAGTGGAGGCGCTCCAGAAGATGGTGCAAGGTTGGCCTTTTGTGATGAGAAACCACCTTTATGTGATACATTTTCTCATCTCTTACCATCTAATGTTCTTATTTTATTATAAACAGGAAAATTTAGACACTTGCCTGTTGTACAGAATGGGGAAGTTATTGCCTTACTCGATATAGCTAAGTGCTTGTACGATGCTATTGCTCGAATGGAAAGGGCAGCTGAAAAGGGAAAAGCCATTGTTGCAGCTGTTGAGGGTGTAGAAAAAAATTGGGGAACTTCTATATCTGGTTAGCGGATAATGTCTTCTTTTGTCTTTGACGGAGTGGCTTTTGTGCTTTTTTTGCTTTTGGTCATTGGGTATTCATATAGTGTTTTTAGTTTTGGTATCAGCAAACGAGTTTAAATCTGTGCAATCTTTTGGATGATATGCAGGTCAGAATACATTCATTGAGACACTTCGTGAGCGTATGTTCAGGCCGTCACTGTCTACAATTATCACAGACAATCCAAAGTAGGTAATACTTATATATATATTTGGTCCTTTGGTCCTTTATTCAGTATCTGTTAATGATATTCTGTTCACACTTCATACTATGAGTAGCATTGGTTAACATGACGCCTATCTGTCAGGATTGTAACAGTTTCACCTGATGACACAGTTTTGGTGGCTGCAAAAAAGATGCTTGAATTTCAATTAAGCTCTGCAGTTGTGACAGTTGATAACAAACCACAAGGAATTTTAACGTGAGTATTTTAAATCAAATTGCAATTCACCATTGTTCGTTATGTGGCCAAGGGAGGAAGTAAGGAGTATTATAATCTGTTTTTATTACGTATAATTGTTATAGTGTCATTGGCATATATTGTTAGTTATGCCTTTGAGTTTCTGACAGTTCAAAGGATATATTGATGCGGGTAATAGCACAAAATCTGCCTCCAGAGACTACCCCAGTTGAGAAGGTAAATTTTTCCTTGATCTTGTTTTATGTTCCTATGTCAGCAGCATTTTATCCTTATGACTTGACCTTATACGCTTTAGTAGCAGCTTATCAATTCTTCGCATTCTTGAGTTATAGTCATTTTGCCCTTAATGTGATGTATAGGTCATGACTCCTAACCCAGAATGTGCAACAGTTGACACATCAATTGTTGATGCTTTGCATCAGATGCATGTAGGGAAATTTTTACACCTTCCTGTGCTAAATAGAGGTGATATGAGTTACTACCTTCCAAAGAATATATTGTTGCATGTAGATCAAACTACTTAATAATATTCTATGGTTGTATGCAGATGGAGAGGTTGTTGCTATTGTTGATGTAATCCACATAACTCATGCCGCTATTGCCACAGTAAGTCAAGTCAATATCTTTCAAGGTGATGATGTTCTTGAAGTAATCTTACAGGATAAATGCTGCAGTGTATGAATATTTATTCCAAAGCACTTAACAAACTTGTCTAAATATTTTTGTAAATGGATTTGAAAATTCTGAGAAGAATATAATTACTTTTTTCTTCTGCTTGGCAAAATGGTCTTATTATTTTCTTCAATAACCAGGTTGGGAGCACTTCTGGAATCAATAATGAGGCTACCACAACAATGATGCAAAGGTTTTGGGATTCTGCAATTGCCTTACCACCCAATGAAGATGATGATGAGGCTCGAAGGTTTCCTATATTGATGTTTCTCTGATTATATAGTTGTGATTTTTGCTGTTTCTGTTTACTAACTTATTGATTGGATGTTGTTTCAGTGAAAGTTCTTTGAAGCTGGCTTCTGAGACAGGGAGATGTCTTCCCTATCCTTCATCCTATTTGCCAAATACGTTCGGTTTCAAAATACAAGATAGAAGGGGTCGAATGCATAGATTTATTTGTGGTATGCTACTGTTTCGGCTCATGAGCTAGTCAATTCCGTGAAATATGGTACTTTATTTTGCATGCAGCACAAGTGCAAATCTTTTGTTGTCTATTAACTTGTAAAATTTGTGCAGCCTAACCAAAACTTGACAAGTTCACCTATAAATGAACTAGCTCCAAGATTTGATCATTCGATTTTATTTTTTTTTTTGGTCCAAGTTCTAATCATATGTTTAATATCTATGTGTGATTAACATGTGGTTAGTGGTGCTTCATCGAGATCATTATTCTAGTGGACATGCAGGCCTTTTTCCACATTTTTTGAGCATTATGCTCAGTAGATATTATAGGAGGGTTCTAATTCTTCATCGACACCCTGCTTGTTTTCCTATTATTAGGTCCAGAAAAATTGTATTTTAATGGGCATTTTGCTTATTGCTCTGCAATACAGATACACGAAGTATGACAGATGTAATAACTGCTATCCTTCAGAGGCTGGAGGATGACATAGACAGGAACAGGGTGCCTCAAATTCTGGTAGGCATTTAGGAATAAAGATTTATTAGTTTATGACGAAGATGAAGATGATGGGTATCTAACATATATCTTATGCTAATTGGCCGGCATATTATGCAGTATGAAGATGAAGACCATGACAAAGTTGTACTGGCATCAGACAGTGATCTTGCAGCAGCTGTGGAGCATGCAAAATTGCTTGGTTGGAAGGTATATAACTGAACTGTCTTTTTATGGATAGAGCATTACAGTAGAATTCACCGTTTCTCTCAAATGATAATGTACGTATGTATGATTACGATTTGACACTTCATATTGGATTGGAAACACTTTGAGAGCTCTGTAATATGAATTTGCAGGGTTTGAAATTGCATCTAGATTATTCAGGAAAACAAAATCGACGAAGGGGTTCAGGTTCTGGAAGTTTGGATTATGCTCAATCAGATGCATGGGCTGCTGCATACAGTGCGGTTGCAGCCGGGGCTGCAGTTGTTGCTGGGCTGAGCTTATTAGCATACTTGAGAAAAGCCGGTAATTAGCACTGTTGAAAAGAGAAAAATCCTCATTTATAAATTACTGAAAGGTCACCTTGGCTTTGAGGCATTTCTTGTGCTAGATTTCTCCCCTGATTTATTAGGTCAACACTCTCATTGGCATGGAAATGAAGAAATTCATTTGTTCTTTTTTTCATTGCTTTGTGGGTTTGTTCTTCTTTGCTACCTGCATAGCATACAAATTTGAACTAAACTGTGGTTGTCTCCATTGTTTATCACTGATTTTTTTTTTGCAACTCATTTAAGGGTTAAAGGGTGGAATAATCACATTGTATAAACAAAATAAATTGTGCATTTCACGAAATGTAGTTTCTGATTTTCGAGAAACAGCTCCCAACTTTGTTGTTGTAACTTCTTTTTGTTCTTTTTAAGTATAATCCAAATTTTTATCATACCTATGTCCAAATCCGCTTATCATATTACGATCTACATTATCTGTTGAATAGATGAATTTGATAAATATATGCATTTACAAAGTAAAATATATTATTGATTTCAATTTGGATATCTAATTCTGTTATTTGCAAAAATAAAATAAAATTAAATATCTAAAATTATTATTTTAAAATTAAAATAGATGTGAAATAAAAATTTAAATATTTGAATATATTATCTAGAAAAGTAAAATGAATTCTATAGCAAAACCCTGGGTTCGCTTTAAATTCAATGCATATGATTATAAAAATGATGGAAATAAAATATTATGTAAATTCTGAATATCTGAATCCGCATGCTTCTCTGTGACATAAACTAAGAAGCTCAAAAAGGTCCCAAAGCCGAAAATGCCCAATTCTTCAAAAGTTGTCGGCTGGTGGTTGGCTTGGCTCTGAAAAGCCTGATTTTGGGTATGTGGTTGAATATATATATATATAGATAATGTATTAAGCATTTGATTGGTACCAAGATACAATTGGATATTAACTTGATTAAATAAGGATAAAAATAATATAAATTGTAAATATATATTTAAATTTAAATTTTTATATTTTATCATTTCAATCAAAACATAATTTATTATTAATATTAAATTTTACAAATATATTTATTAAATAATTTTCTTTTTGCGTGCCATAATCTTATACATATATGTATACATAAACAGTTTATGGAGGACAATATACAGTGATTCCCAGGTTCCTTATTCTCTAAGCGAAGTATCGAAGAACAGAACATAATTTATGGAGGACAAGGTTCGTCTTTGCTTTGCTTTAGCCTTTGAGGTCGCCATCAAAACGTGTTTACCTTCGTAAAAGAAAAAACAACAACAAATTTCATTATGGCCCATTATAATCAATATTATCGCTATTTATATATTTCTCATAAATTAATTTAAACAAAAAAAATTTTATTAAAACAGTAATTCACAGTTATTTGAAGGAAAATTATTCGATGAAATTTTCTCTGAGTAGAATATAAAAGTTGATAAATATACTATTTACCGCTTAATAAAAAGAATTTTTAAATATTAAAAAAATACGTAACAGTATTACTTGCTTCTGATAAAATCTATAATTAGACTAAATTAAAAAGAAAAAAAAACAATAATTAGACTTTGAGACACATCTAATTCAGTGATGGAATATGGGTTACATAAAATCTGAAATTATTCCACAGCAAAGCATGGTTGGAAGATTATGAAATGCATCACGTGCATTACATTTACTCTGTTCTAAACCCTAATTTTCTCAATTATTGATTAGATTAATAGTACCCACCGAAACTTGGCCCATTATTTCATGTTCTGTTAGTGGAAGAAAAAAGTTGGAAGTCTTTGTCCCATCTACTCTACTTTTCTTTATAATATATGTAATCAATTTGGATTAAATTAAAGTAAGTGTTTGCTTTTTATTTAGTGATATTACAATTTCTTTTAATTTACAGTTTATCACATAATTTATTGTGCCTTTGAATATACCCTCAAATTCAATAACGCTTCTTCTCTTGTTAATTTTATTTTAGAAATCTATTTTACTTTTAAGTATATAATGAAACTCGAATTTTCAATTTTAGGATATGCGTAGATTATGAATTTTTTTTTGTCTATTATATTATGTGTTGATTTTATGTTGTAGTTATTCGAATATGTATTTGTATTTGTAAGTGTAATATTTATTTTATAAAATTAGTTTGAATTTATCAAAAGTCCTCATACTTTAGTAAAATTTAAAATTCAGTTCTTATATTTTAATTTTAAGAAATTTGATTTTAGTTATTTATGGTACATGGCAATAAAAAAGAGGCATAATGAGACTTTGTTAGCTCTCAACTTTTTTAGTTTTTGTTAATTTCGCTCAAACTCTTGTAAATTTTAAAAATACATTAAAAAAATTTATAAAAATTATAGTAAAAACTATAAACCGTATGTGCTAAAAAAGTAGATTTTCTTTTTTAATGTTACCACGGTAAGTGTGCAAAATGCAAATCTAGATGAAACATTATTAAATTTTTACAAGAACCCAATATTATAAAATTAAAATACAGATATTATATTTTAAATCTTACTAGAATACACGGACGTTTAGCAGATTTAATCTTTTTATGTTTTTTGCTCTTGTTTCATTGTATTTCACTATTCAGGTGTAGGAACTTTGAGGAAAATAAAGCAGCTCTCATGGAGGAAACTAAGAGATGAGTTTGAGAGTGAGTAAAGGGAAAAAGGAAAGAATCTTTATGAATTTATATCATAACACTAAATGTAACTACAAATCCAATTTATTTACCTACTTAACCCTTCTAATTAACTTATAAGAAAACCCCAGAAATAATCCAAATGCAATCCTTGAAAATGGACATGAAAACTTCATAAAAATGTCAATTTCTTTGTCTCTTTATTGCTTTTGCTCTTTTTAAGAAAAAGAAAAAAAAGAAAAAAAAGAAAAGCAAAACATTCACTTCCTTTATCTTTTCCTTCTCTGTGGGTCTGTCTTCTTTGAATTCTCAATCAAGTTTTCACCTTTTTTTTTTTTTTTAATGATTGATTTTGTTCAATTTTTAGAGGTTCCAGCTTTAAAAAGCCTCCATTGAGTAAAAAAATTCCATCTTTTTTCAGCAGGCTTCAATGGGGGAATCCAAAACCAGTCCACCACCTTCATTTTCCTTCATTTTCTCACTGTCTCTAACTGTTGCATGCCTCTTTACACCATTGGGAGCTCAACAGCAGTCACCCATCAAGACCATAGTGGTGTTGGTGATGGAAAACAGATCCTTTGATCACATGCTTGGGTGGATGAAGCAACACGTCAACCCTTCAATCAATGGAGTAACTGGAGATGAATGCAACCCGGTTTCAACAAAAAACCCGAACCCGGAATCCATTTGCTTCACCGACGATGCTGAGTTTGTGGATCCGGATCCAGGTCACTCTTTCGAAGCTGTTGAACAACAGGTGTTTGGTTCTTCCACCATTCCTTCCATGTCTGGTTTTGTGGAACAAGCATTGTCAATGTCCAAGAACCTGTCCGAGACTGTAATGAAAGGGTTTAGACCCGAGTCAGTCCCGGTTTACGCTGCTCTCGTGAAGGAATTTGCAGTTTTCGACCGGTGGTTCTCTTCAATCCCCGGTCCAACCCAACCCAATAGACTCTTCGTTTATTCAGCCACTTCCCATGGTTCAACCAGCCATGTTAAGAAACAGTTAGCCCATGGCTACCCACAAAAAACAATCTTTGACTCTCTCCATGAGAATGGTAAGGATTTTGGGGTTTATTTCCAAAACATACCCACAACTTTGTTCTATAGAAACCTTAGGAAATTGAAGTATGTTTTCAAGTTCCATCAGTTCGATTTGAAGTTCAAGAAAGATGCTAGGAAAGGTAAGCTTCCTAGCTTGACGGTGATCGAACCGAGGTATTTCGATCTTAAAGGATTGCCTGCAAATGATGATCATCCGTCCCATGATGTTGCTAATGGCCAAAAGCTTGTTAAAGAGGTGTACGAGATATTGAGGGCAAGCCCTCAATGGAACCAGACACTTTTGGTGATTACTTATGATGAACACGGTGGATTCTATGACCATGTCCACACCCCATACATCAATGTCCCAAGCCCAGATGGGAACACCGGTCCGGCTCCTTCTTTCTTCAAGTTCGATAGGCTCGGTGTTCGAGTGCCGACGATCATGGTCTCTCCTTGGATCAAGAAAGGCACTGGTAAGTTAAATGTTGATGCCTTTAGATGCATGCGATTGCTCTGCTAATATTGGGGTGGCTTTGTTGCAGTGGTTAGTGGTTCGAAGGGTCCTTTCCCGAACTCTGAATTCGAGCACTCGTCAATCCCTGCAACGATAAAGAAAATGTTCAATCTATCTTCCAACTTCTTAACTCATAGAGATGCTTGGGCCGGCACTTTCGAACACGTTGTCGGAGAGCTATCCTCTCCTAGAACTGATTGCCCAGGTATATTTTTTCTTCAATTTTATGTTGCAAGGACTTTTGAATGAATGACAGATACGAGTACGTGTTTGATATGGTAAAGACTCAATTATACCAATAATTAGTTTCTTTTGAAATAATTGCAGAGACGTTACCGGAGGTAGCACCACTGAGGACAACAGAAGCAAACGAAGACGCCGGTCTCTCTGAATTTCAGAGCGAGGTAGTTCAACTAGCCAGTGTGCTTAATGGTGACCACTTCTTGAGCAGCTTCGCCGAGGAGATGCGCACAAAGATGAGCGTAAAAGGAGCTCATGAGTACGTGAAAGGCGCAGTTTCAAGGTTTATAAGAGCAAGCAAAGAGGCCATAAAGTTGGGAGCCGATGAATCTGCCATTGTTGATATGAGATCATCGCTTACAACTCGATCTTCTTCAATCCACAACTAGTTTATCTATTACAGGTTTTACAAATGTCTTGTAATATGTACTAAAACTAACTTTTGTGAAAGGATTGTCTCTGAATCATGAATGTGATGAAAATTAACAGTGTCAAAATCCTACTGTATAAATATAGTTGCACCTCTTTGTAGAACTTGGTCTTGATGGTCTTTGACAATCCGTATATTACATATTGTAATCGGTTATATACATAAATTTGTGTATTTAACTGATTTTTTTTAAAATTAAAGAATCTTGTTAACATAATAATGCTAAAAATGCAAATAAATTTTTTCCCATATCTATGCTTGAAACAAGTAATTACAATGAATCAAACTTCTTTGTACATAATGTTTGCTTCAAACTAGCCTTTTGATACTCAACAAGTTATAAGAGAAAGTTACAAAAGGATTTCGAGTATCTTTTTTTTTTTTTTTTTTTTGGCATTTGATAACAACTTTTTTGAGCCCTCCAAAGTTACAAAGTGCAGATCAATGTCAATGAATGAAATTCGATAAAATTCATGATTTGAAGACAGTATGCAGGCATCTTGGTTTATATTCCTAGCTTAAGGCACCATTTTCAGCAACCAAAAGAATCGAACTAACCTTATACGGAACATGGACTCCCCCAAGTAGATATGTCCATGATAAGCTTGATACATTGGTTCTCGATTTCAAGCTCCTATAAACATAACCACGAGATTAGGTTCCTTTTTTCCAGATGTTAAATGGTGTTTTCTTCATGGATTAAGGTTCAAAAGTAAACCACAACGGGAAAGAAAATAATCGGGTAAAGGCTTCATAATTAGTCCAACTAGTTCATCCAGCTCAACTGGTCTAAATCTCGATCCTCTGCACTTGCAAAATCCCTTTTCCCTCCCTAGGCTTTGGCTTACTTAAAGAATGGACGTTAACACTACTGCTCAAAGTAATATGAAATGCATAACCTAAAAGACTATAAAACTATGAACATTAAAAGGTGTTTCCTTCATGGATTAAGATTCGAAATTACACAGCATAGGAAAGAAAACGATCGGCTAAAAGCCTCATTGTTAACACTACCATGAAATAAGATACCATTCCATATTTCTATGCCTTCTAAACGAGATAAAATTACAGGTAAAAACAGCCAAACCCGAAGTTTAGCTCAAATAGTTCATCAAGCTCAACCTGGGTGTGAATTCATGTAAGGCCGGGTTCTGAATTTGACCCCCAGCACTTAGCCAAATCCAGTACCCATCTAAAAGTGGATGGCATTGCCACTACTGTTCGAAGGAGTGTGAAATGGATAAACCTGAAGACCATCAAATTATGAACATTACTACACTGGAAAATTCCTTTCTAAGATTCGAGGCTAGCTGTTCCAATTTCTCAATCTCCAGCAGATCAAGCACAGATTAAAAAGAAAAAGCAGAAAAGATTCCTTATTCCTTGAGCTAATTGAAATGCCTTCAAAATTCATAAGAACGGAAAATGATTGAACAAATTCGGAATTTTCTATTAAACCCATAGTTCCTAATTAATAATTGCAGAGATTGACCAATTTAAATAATGAAATCAGGCTTTTTAGTACCTTTTGAGAATTGGGAACGGCGGCGAGCACAGAGCGAAGAGAAGCGACGGAGTTCTTATAACCTCAAGCGAGCCTCATCGAGAGCACAATTGCCGCTACTTCCAGTTCCACTCATTTCCAGGTGATGGTCACCATCGGGTGTCGAATCACCATTGCCTAAAACAGAGTTGTTGGATAGAGAAGGACCGTTAATGTAAGTAGTTGAAGGGGTTGTAGGATTGGTGAACCACAAGGCAGGATTGCAGAGCTGTGGGATTTTCTTCCAATTTTCTCGACAAGGACTTCTTTTTGAATGTAGAAAGTGGAAAAAGAAAAAATAAATAATGAAATATAAAAGTACTAAAAAACAAAAACGTCGACAGCAGGGTTCGAACCTGCGCGGGCAGTGCCCAACAGATTTCAAGTCTGTCTCCTTAACCACTCGGACATATCGACAAGGCGCTGATATCTGCTTTCTGTATAAAACTTAAATTTGATTCATAATCAATTACGTACCTCAATATTGCCCACTATCTAATTTTTTATTTTTAATATTTTATAACAAATTTATTATTTTAGAAGAAATTTTATCTAATTCTTACATAAAATGTTTATTTTTTTCTTTTTGATTATTGAAATTTTACGTAAAATGTGTTTTTCTTTTTACAATTAAACCGCATTAGAGGTGTAGAACTTACCTCATTGAATTATTGAAAATTTTTAAGTGTGGTTAATGTGATAATAAGAGTGAAGACAAAAAAGATTTATAGGCGAGGTAAAATTAAATTGTAATTTTAATAGTTTATATATTTATTATTTTTAAAGGAATATATTAAAATTTTATCATTTTTAGGGAGGGTTAAAGTGCAATTTTACTTTTCATTTTAGGGGGGCCGAAGCCCTACCAATTCCTTAACTACGCCCTGTGTGATGTGATGACCTGAATTCATTAAGGCATATATGTGATAATTTCTGTTTTTTAAATGAAATTATCCTATTATCAATGTACTAAAATGAAGCTCTTAAAATTATGTAAATTTAAAATTTTTAATTAATTTGTTAAAATATTAAATTCTATAAAAGAGTTTAAAAAATTTATAAGTGTTTTTTTATTATCAAAATTTTGATGTAATATAAGTGTACACATTATTGAATAAAACAAAAAAATAATAAGAGTGCATCAAATATTATTTATGTTATATTAATTCATAATATTGATAGATATGTCACTTTAACTAATTCGTCAGTATTTTTTATATAATCTAGTATTATTCAACTCTGTCCATAATTATGGATAACAATTGATTTAAAACTGATTGATTCCGGTGAAATTTTTAAACTCATGATATGTATTTTTTTTTTTTCATTTCCTTTTTAATGAAACATTGAAAGAAGTCAAAACGGTGCGTTCTGATAAGGTGTAATGAGAGAAGGAGAGCCAGAGACAGAAGCTTGAATATGTGAGCGAGGGAGAGAACAAAGGATAACAAAAAAAAAAAAAAAGGTGGGGGCTTAAGCCATGACAAATACTCGAATTGCTCAGCTTCATCTTGTTCCTCCATTCCCTTCCCTTTCCAAACAATCATCAATCTCTCAACCTCAAATTCAAATCCCCAACAACCCAAACCCAAAACCCAAACCCATTCTTTTCTCTAAATTCCTCTCTTTAGCTCTCACTTTAACCTTAAACTCCCCACTTCCTTCATTAGCCATTCCATCTCTCACCTCTCAATCTTCCCCTCAAGCTCCTCTCACCACCACCCCTTTTACTCAGTCCAAGTTCTTGCAACTTGGACTTGAAGATGGGTCTGTTTTAAAAAACCCTCCCTTTTTTTGTTTATTTGGTTTGAATTAAGCTAATGTACGTGTGTATATATAGTTGGTTAATGTTTTAATTGTTTTCTTGATGGTGATGAGTGATGACAGGAAAATTAGGCCTTGCCCTTCAACAAATCCAGGTTGTATTTCAACCAATGCAAAGTCATCATCTTTTGCCTTTCCATGGGTTGTTCCTGAGACTTCTAAAGAGAATGCAGTTCAGGTTTTGAGAAAACAATTATGATTTTGTAATGTGAAAGTAATTTCACGTTTGTTTTGGCTTTTGAGAGCATTGCTTCATTTGCAGGAACTGCAAGAAGCGATTTTAAAAACTCAGAAGAATGCCAAGATTGAGGTTGTTGAAGATACCCCAAATGGTAAGTAGACATAAATTGGCATTTGGGGGGTTGCTGTTCATATCTTCGTTTAGGGTTTAGACTGATATGATATGAAACTGAAACAAATTCAGGGAAATATATACAAGCTGAGGTGGATGGAGGGTTTGGTCCTGATGTAATGGAGTTTTTAGTGAAAGGGGATGTTGTTACTTACAGGTCAATGGCCATGAAAGTGACCTATATTTACCCTTTCACAACAGCAATTGGTGATTCAAAGGGACAGCTTGAGAGGTTGAAGAAGATCGTTGACCAGTTAGGCTGGTATGTTCCAAGTTTTGATTCCATGGAATAGCCATATTCATTGCTTTTGAATGTGTAATATTTTTCTCTGTATCTTCAAAGTGGTAATATTTTTCTTAGATTGAAAGTGATGAAGCAACAAACTGTAAACAGTTAAAACTACAATCATGAACCAATCAAACAAATTCCCTAAGCTTTGCCTGTTTCTTCAAAAATGATTAAAAAGAGCACCAAACCCTTTGTTTTTTTTTTTTCTTTGTTTTATACAGATTGAGTATTGCTTTTTAGTTGCTAAAACATCAACGTTTGAACCGCAGCAATTAGGTGACACTGCTTGAAACAAAAGCAAAATAACATTTCTTCTTCTTCACTCAACATGATTGGTTCCATAACAATAAATCAATGTAGCCCACGTAAAAGTGTTTGGTTGTGAATTTTTCTAAAACCCCATAATTATCCTGGCAAGGAAATGTGAGTATCGCCTGTAAGGTGCTGAGAAAAAAAGAAGAAAATGCCTCCACAAGTCTCTCATGGCGGTGCCTTTCAGATTGGCCCTTCGGTTCTGTTCTGTAATGGCGGAGGCTCAGGTTCAAGCCCCAAACATGGCGGAACAGCTAGAAGGATGAACTTCCATGGGAAAAAACTACTGCCTTTGCTTGTTCTCGTCCTTTCATGTCTTTCAATTCTCAGACTTATTAAAATAGCAATGATTGCTTCACATTCTTCATCTCCGGAGTGTTCATCGGAATGCAGTAATTTTCTATCAAATGCAACTCCAGCCGTGGATTCCGAGTCCAGTGGCCGACATGAACCCACCCCTGCTGCCACTGCTGTCAATGCAACCCTTCTCACCCCAAAGGAATTCATGGTTCTTTCAAAACTTGTTACACGTAAAGCGCCTTGTAATCTCCTTGTTTTCGGTCTTCAATCACAGTATTACAATCTTTCATCAATAAACGCAGGAGGAATCACTGTTTTTCTCGAGGATGATCCTTTGAAGATAAGTGCAATCAAAGCTGATTTTAATGGAACTCGAATTTATAACGTCAAGTATCAGATACCAGCTAAAAAAGCATACAATTTGCTCAAACATGCAAGGAAAAATCCTGCTTGTTCTCCCACCACAAATCTGTTGAATCAATCGAGTTGCAAATTGGCATTGAGAAACTTACCAGAAGACGTTTATAAGCTTAAATGGGATGTAGTGGTGGTGGACGGCCGATCGGGACACGCCAGAAGCACCAGGGAGGATGCCAACTATCTACACTGCCGGCATGTTGGCAAGAACTGATGGGGTTGGGAAGACGACGACGACTGACGTTGTAGTTCACGATGTTCATCGGACTATTGAAAAATGGTTTTCTTGGGAATTCTTCTGCGAACAAAACTTGGTCTCTGCTAAAGGGAAACTCTGGGTTTTTACAATACCTGTCCATCAATCGAATTCTACAAGCTTTTGCTCTTCTGAGACAGTTGTTAATGGCGGATCCATCTAATGATATGTTTTTTTATTGTCTGTTTGATGTTACAAACCAGGTTTGAGATGTCTTCTTTGTTAGAAAACAGGATCTAATCTTGGGTTACTGAAATGTTTTCGGTTCATTCAAACTCATATTCAACACTTACACTTAAATTAAATTCAGGTGGAATTAAGATCTATACCTGCAATTTTACCAAATATAATCTTCTTTTTTTCTACTAGTTTTTGCTTTACAATTTCATTTCAAGAAGAAAACTAGATGGGCACGTATTAAGATTGCAACACAGAAAGTTCAAGCTTTTGAGTTACATTAATACACCAAAAATTTACAGAAATGGGAACCTGTCAAGCCTGATTTAGTACAACGGGCTTTCTCGCCTGTGTTACAATCTGCATCTCCGTTTAGCCTCGACATCAGAAATCCGAAAAGCAGAACCACAAAGAAAAATGGAAGGCATCTAGTGTTTTTGATTACTTTTAAACCCGACAGTTCTCTGGTAAAGGCAACACACCGTCGAAGAAATCACCAAAGTACCCGTGCGGTTCGTGTACTAACCTCGATATGATGTCTCTAAGTGTTATTACTCCTTCCAAATTCCCGTCATCGTCCACTACGTACATACGATGGATCTTTTCTGAGTCGAGGGTCTGGATCAATTCCTTGATGGTTTTATCTCTCTTGCAAGTAACTGTGCCGCTCAACATTGGCGATCTCTTGTCGTGTTTCTCCAAGTAGCTTTTAACTGCTATCAAGAAGTTCTTCGCCGTGATAGATCTATGCAATCAAGAGGACTTAATTCAGAACACAGAATATTTATCTTATATGAAATTGAAGCTTTCAAATCAATCATCACAAACCTGTAATCGCGGTAGATCTCTGGTGCAGTTAGAAGGAACTGTACATCTCTAAGGCTTATGTTACCGATAGCTTTTTGTCCTCCACTTTCAACTACCGGTACGCCTCCGATTCTATTTTTCCTCATTAACTTAAATGCTTGAAGAACCGGTTGATCCTCGTGTACCTGATATACAAAGAGGGATTCACCAACATATCGCTTGCTAAAGAGTAGGTTTAGTTGAAGGAAAGCTATGGGGAAGATTGCTAGGAATGCAAGGCAATTGCTACCGGACAAAGCCCAGATTTGGCACTCACACTCAAGTTTGAGCAACATAATTATAAGCCTTAATTTGCAATGTATAAGGCGTGCAATTTCATTAAGACATTCTTAATTTGCAATGTATAAGGCTGCAATTTCATTAAGACATTCAATAAAGCATCGTAAGAGTCATGGCAATGGAAATGAAAAGCCTTGAATCGATGAAAACGAAAAACTTAAACAGATAACAGCTACTCACTTTGATAATTTCCTTAGGTGACATTGTGGGAAGACCGATCTCCGAAAGTTTCTTAGTTCCCCAGCTTTCAAACCAGTGAAACCCAGTGCATTCAGCTAACATGTGAATGACAGCTGACTGCGTGATGATGTTATTGATCTTTCCATCACCGAGATCAACTACTGGAACACTCTTCATTTTATATTTAGAAAGCAGTAACAACATAGTCAAAAATGAGTTCGATTTTTGCAAAGCAAGGAATGGTGCCCATCGAACGCCCCCGAGATATCGCGAACCTGTATGCTATCACCAGTTAACAACATCGGTACGTCTAAGAAAGAGAGAATTCAAGATGTAGGAAGCTGTTCTATAATAGAGATTTAGAAATACCACCTTAGTGTTCTTGTAAAACTTGGAGGACGTTAGAGCCTCGAAAAAGTCTCCTGAAGTAATCGAAGCATCTTCAGGGCCTAAAGTCCCGAGTCCCACAGCAGAGGTCATTCCATTAATAGATACCGCGAAATAAGTTCCACTGGGAGACGAAGGGCTTCTAGGTGAAGGTGGTTCTGACTGAAAAATGGTGGAAATTTTTACTCATGTCAAACGCATACCCTTAATCTACACTGACACCCAAGTTCGATTAACATAAACTACTACAACCTAATAACAAAAGATGTCCAATAGCAATTATCCTCTTGGCCAGAAAAAAACAAACAGATCATATATATTGGGTTTGATTTTTCGACCTGTTGCAAAATCCATATAGCAATTCCAGCGAACTCTACAATGCCAATGTATCTGTCAATCCATGTTGCATCCTCAGGAGCATTAACATCAACAACTGGTGCGCTAAGAATCTTGTTTTGAGCCAGTATTTGAACAGCCTCTGCTAAACTAGCATCCGATTTTATCTCAGTCCCTGCAAACAGAATTTCACTTCTTCTTAACCAAAACTAAGCTCAACCTTAAACATTACAAAGTTAATACCATAACATATACTCATCAACCCCACACCGCAAAATAGGGGGAAAATTAACAAAATCTGGCAGCCAACCGAAGCAGACAAACATAATCCAAAACGAAAATTGCATGATCAAAGGCATCGAGACAATCAAAACAGACCTTGAGGAGCAAGAGGGAAAGCAGAGACAGGAATGCTCTCAAAGCAAGCGTTGAGCTTTTCATTAGGACTAAGCTTTGGTTCTTGAACACCCCATAGATCCTCCACTTTCATCCCAAGCTTTGCCTCTGGACTCCTGGGACTCTCCTGCTGGTCCATGCTACTCTCTCGTCTCAATTGCAAACTCGCCATCTTCAACGATACTGAAAAAACACAAAAAGAAACTTAACTGTCTTTCTCTCTTTGCGACCCTTGTCTCTATATGTAACTAAAAGTTCAGAAAGCTAATAACTTGAATCATTCAACAATTGGACATAAATAACGGAAGACAAAACAAACAGGGTTTACTTTTAAGTACTGTGTAATGGATGGAACAATGATTTGATCAGACCGTTAACTTGGGTTTTGACAAAGTTGTCGGGGCACGTGGACGGTGAGTGATGTGGTGTAATTGAGAGGTGATAAACTGATAATGTTGTCTGGTCAAGACAAACTTTACTTGTTGGTTTTATTGTAAGGAAGAAACCGGAATAGGCGGTCTTATCCATCCGGTTTTTAATGGCGGCCACTCTAGTGTGAGCCCAGGAGTAGTTTGCGCACTCGGGTTTTGACGACACCTGGTTTTGCTGATAAGGATACCTGAATTTGCTGACATATTTTTGATGGCGACTCTGACTCTTATCTAAAATTATTTATAGAGTTGTCTCAATGATTGCATTTTTATTTTTATTTTAAAATAAATAAATAAACTAGTAATTATAAATTAAAATGTAAATTAATTTTTATATATCAATATGATATATATGGTATGTTATGTGTCTTTGTCAAATTATTCTATTAATCATATTATTTTTAAGAGTATAAAATAATAAAATTTTAAACTTAATCTTCAATCAAATGTATAATAATTTATTTATTTTTATTTTAAGTAAAAGAGAAGAAATATTTCTAGTATGATATTTTTATTCTCGATGTAGGCATAAGTTTATATAAATATTTATATTTATTGAATGCAGTTCATTTACAGGAATGAAATTTTAATATATCCACAGATTAGTAGATTTTATTGGATCTTTGCTCAATTATTCCTAGTTTTGTATCATGCATATCCATTCCTAACATGGCATTATATAGCACCATGTGATGCTACTTTATTATAAGTAGACTAGCTTATACTCTTTGATACTTTAAGTTAGTCGTTTATGGGCCAGATTCAGTCCGGTCCATGAAATCTCAAATGATTCTTTTATCAAACGAAAATTATTAGAGGTTAGTATCTTATGGTTAAAGCGTGGACTACAGAAAATTGAATTACCAATTTGACATACTTTTTTTCTTCAAGTACATGAAAAGTACAGGGGTTAAATAAGAGTTAATTTCTAAACTTTTTAGAATTTGTTATGAGATATATATTAATTTATTATTTTTTATGTGATAGATATTCTGTGAGGTTTTAAAGATTGTAGGGATGGTACAATAAATAGTTGATAAACATATGGGATTTGTTATACATCAGTGGTCATCAATTCGAGTTCTAGATAATATTTGGGTCAGTTACTTGTGACCCGAATAGGTCCTACTAAATGATTAAGTGTGAGGCGAACTACGAGAGGATAGCAAAGGAGTACTATGAGCAGACAGTAGGGGAGTTCATTGATCTAGCTCGCAAGGCGAGCTCGCGGATCCAACTCGCATGAATCGAGTTAAAATCGCGGTCCCAGTCCGTATATACCCAAGGTGCTCATAGAAAGGAGATCATGTGGTTTGCAAGCGACCTAAAATGAAACACATGTCCAGCGGGCTTATGTCAATCTTAGGAATAGAGAGGACCGCATACACTGCAAGCAGCTTAGGGCGAAAGATGTGTCCAGTAGGCCTGAAGCCTGCACAAAATGTCAGTTCTACGAATGATGGAATCAAGACAAAACAGTGGGACCAAGTTGTGAATTGTGATAATATAAATACCCGAATGCTCCTGCTGATGAGATATGGGACAAAATTACTCATCAAGATTTAATGGGTAACAAATAATATAAGGTAGAGTTCAAACTCCATCCTCCTTTCCTACTAAAATTAAAAATTTTAAAATCTTTAAAGGGCTTAATAAGAATCTCCAGGAAGTTTGAGAATCTTAATAAAAATTTCTAAAACCTAAGGCTCGATTAAAATTTTCTGAAAGCTTAAAGGGTTTAATGATGACTTCTCATGTTTTTGGGAGGCCCACGACTATTTCTTATCACCGCTGACTTTAAACATAATTATTCATGATACATTATACATCTTGTACATGCTTCAAATTAGGAAAATTTTAGGCTCCCAAACTGTTGCAATGAGTTCTATAGCTTAAATTTTGCAGTGAATTTTTAAATCACTTTACTGTTAATTATTTTCACAAAATAGGTGAGCTTCAAGAATACATGTTGATTATTTTCACAAACGAATTTTCCTTTCATTCAACCGGGATTTCTTTCCCCTTTTTATCAAATATATCAATGTTTCATCAAATTTCATACAATGGACATACAAATCATATTCATATCAATAACATACATTTCAAACATTTAAGAATATAATTCAAGTTACACGAACTTACCTCGATACTAGTTCGTTTATAAAATCTACTAATCCGGGACTTTTTCCTTTCCTCGATCTAGCTTTGTATTTGAGTTTTCCGGATCTAAATAAATAAAGTCAATCATCAATTCAATACATTTCATGTTCACATGTAGCATTTTCTATAATTCTATTATTATTTTTAGCTTATTCAAAGCTGTCTACTTGAGTCACAGTCACTAAATTATTTATTTCTCGAGCTACAGAGATCCAAACGAAGAACCGTTAATTTTCCCTGAAACTAGACTCACATATCTTCTTCTCATAAAATTTTCAGAATTTTTGGTATGGCCAATCAATACCAGATTATTCTTAAAGTTTCCCCTGTTTCACTGTTTGACTGTTCTGACCTCTCTTCACTACGAATCAAATTACTCTTCATACAGAATTCATATGACCTTCTTATTTATTTCATTTGAAAATAGACTCATTCAGGATTCTAAACATATAAAGTTAAGCCCCTAATTATTTTTCTCCAATTTTTTATGATTTTTCAAAGTCAGAACAGGGGATCCCGAAATCCCTCTGAACCAGTCTTACAAAAATATAAATATCTCAAATTACATAATTCCTTTGCTTTCCATCTTTCTTTCATATGAAAATAGACTCAATAAGCTTTAATTTCATATCTCACTCAGCTTCTAATTCCACTTCTACGATTTTTAGTGATTTTTCAAAGTAACCCTACTGCTGCTGTCCCAAAACAGTTTTCTTATAGTTTATTTTACAATTAAATCCTTTACCCAATTCTAACTTCAAATTCTTTCAATTAAACCACTAATTCATCATTTTATTCATCATATGCTATATTCAAAAACTCTGAAACTTCAAAAATTTCAACTTAAATTCATCAAAACTTTGTTCTAAAACTTATAAAGCATCAAAATTAAAAGAAAAGGACTAAATTAGCTTACCAAATTAAACTCCAAGCTTCAAACTTTTAATTTTCCCTTTTCTTCTTTCTTTTCTCTTTTTCTTTCTTCTTTCACGTTTGCTCTCTGTTTCTTTTCTGTTTCTATCTCTTTTGTTTCTTTTCTCTTTTCTTTATATATATATATTTATAATAATATAATAATATAATAATATAATAATAAACTAAAAATCTCAGATTTTTCTTCAATTCACCGCCTCAATCTAGACAAAATGGCTTAATTGCCATTTTGGTCCTTTATACTTTCTTTTAATCTATAATTAAACTTTTACTTTCATTTCAATTTAGTCCTTTTCATTTAATTACCTACCCAAACGTTAAAATTTTCTAACGAAAGTTTAATACCACATTACTAACATTTTATAAGTATTTATAAAAATATTTCCTATCATATAAAGACTCATGCAAACATATTGAAATAAATTTCTATTTAAATCGGATTTATGGTTGCGAAACCATTATTCTGATAATCTCGAATTTAGGCCATTACAACTCTCCCCCCCTTTTAAGGATTTTCGTCCTCGAAAATCTTACCAGTAAAGAGGTTTGGATATTGTTTCCTTATTGCCTCCTCTGGTTCCCATGTCGCTTCCTCGATCCCGTGTTTTTGCCACAATACCTTCACCAAATTTATTTTTTTATTTCTAAGCTCCTTTGTTTCCCGTGCCAATATCTTGACCGGTTCTTCATCGTAACTCATATCCGGTTGAATCTCCATACGTCGGAGAAATAACATGTGAAGGATCTCGACCGATATCGTCGTAGCATAGACACATGAAAAACATTATGGATTCTATCAAGTTCGTGGTAATGCCAACCGATAAGCGGACGGTCCAATTCTTTCTATGATCTCATATGGCCCGATAAATCTTGGACTCAATTTACCCTTTTGACCGAACCGGAAAACTTTCTTCCAAGGAGACACTTTCAAGAATACCTTGTCACCGACCGAAATTCAATCTCTTTTCGTTTAAGATCGGCATATGATTTTTGGCGATCGGAAGTCGCTTTTAAACTATCCCGAATAACCTTTACTTTTTCTTACGTTTCCGGATTAAATCAACCCCATGTATCTTCTTTTCACCGAGCTCTGTCCAATACAATGGTGTTCTACATTTTCTACCATACAAAGCTTCATATGGAGCCATTTTAATACTTGGATGATAATCATTATTGTAAGCAAATTCAATCAAAGGTAGATACCTCTCCCAATTACCTTCAAACTCTAGTATACAACATCGAAGCATATCTTCCAATACTTGAATTACACGCTCGGATTGGCCATATCGTGCGAGGATGAAATGCGATTGAAATCTGGCCGAGTACCCAAAGCTTCTTGCAATTTATCCCGAAACGAGGCGTAAATCGGGGATCTCTATCTCGATATAATGGAGATAGGCACTCCATGTAACGACAATCTCGAGATATGTACAATTCAACCAGTTTATCTAAAGAATAATCCATACGCATCGGAATAAAGTGTCTTGACTTTGTCAATCGGTCAACAATCACCCAAATAGCATCTTTTTCCTCGGAGACAACGGTAACCCCGATACAAAATCCATAGTGATTCTTTCCCATTTCCATTCCGGTATAGTAATTGGTCAAGTAACCCCGAAAGGTACGATGTTCTGCTTTAACTTTGTTGACATATCAAACATCTTGATACAAACTCGAAATATCACGTTTCATACCGCCACCAAGACATCTTTTCAAATCATTATACATTTTATTACTTCCGGATGTACGGACATAGTACCACCTTTGTGAGCCTCGTGTAAAATCTTACGTATGAGCTCTCGAATTCTTGGGTACACATACCTACCTCGAATAATAAACAATCATCAACCCCAATTTGAAATTCGAGAATCGATGATTTGACTCACATTGTGCCCGTTTAACTCTGTAACTTCTCATCATTCTTCCGAGCTTCACATATTTGTTTGTAAAAATGTTGGTTTAGCTCTTAATTCAGCTAAGATTGAACCATCATCAACCAAAAACAATTGAGCATTCATAGATCGTAAAGCGCATGAGAGATTTTCGACTCAAAGCATCACCACAATATTAGCCTTACGGATGGTAATCAATAATCAAATCATAGTCCTTTATCAGTTCAAGCCACCTGCGCTGTCTCAAATTCAAATCTTTCTGCAATAATCGAGTCATCGGAGAAGCTATCATAGAGAATCCTTGTACAAATCTCCGATAATAACCAGCTAAACCCAAGAAACTTCTAACTTCGAGATCGATCTTGGTGGACTCCAATTGACAATAAATTTGAGACTTTACTTGGATCTACCCTGATGCCTTCAGCGGATACAATATGTCCAAGAAAACCCATTTCTCGAAGCCAAAATTCACATTTACTGAATTTAGCATATAACTGTTTCTCTCGCAGAATTTGCAACACAATTCTCAAATGTTCTGTATGTTCTTCTTCATCTCGAGAATAAACCAAAATATCATCAACGAATACTACCACAAATCTGTCTAAGTACGGTCTGAATATTCGATTCATCAAATCCATAAATACTGCAGGTGCATTAGTCAACCCAAACGGCATAACCAGAAACTCATAATGCCCGTGCACTGTTACGAAAGTCGTCTTTTGCACATCCGACTCCTTTACTCAGAATCGATAGTAGCCCGATCGGAGATCAATCTTTGAAAATATAGTAGCACCTTTCAACCGATCAAACAAATCATCAATCCGGCAGCGGATACTTATTCTTTATAGTTACCTTATTGAGCTGTCGATAGTCAATACACAATCTCAAAGACCCATCTTTCTTTTTCACAAACAGAACTGGAGCACCCCAAGGTGAATGACTCGGTCGGACAAAACCTCTGTCAACAAGTTCCTCATGAATCGTGTCTTTAATTCCTTTAATTTCGTAAGAGCCATTCGATGCGAGCTATGGAAATCGGAGTAGTTCCCGGAATCAAATCTATAGAAAATTCCACTTCTCTTTCTGGTGGCAACCCTGGTAACTCTTCTGGAAACACATCAGAAAATTCACATACCACTGGTACTGCTTGAATCTTTGACTCAGATACCTTAGTATCTAATACATAAGCAAGAAAAGCATCATACCCCTTTTTGACATACCTCTGAGCAGTAATAACTGAAATCACATCAGATAATCCCTCTGTCTGATCGGATTTAACCCGAAGTAATTCACCATTCTGGCACTTCAACACAATATATTTCTGTTTACAGTTTACTACTGCATCATGCTGAGTTAACCAATCCATGCCCAATATCACATCAAACTCATCAAATGGCAGTAACATCAAATCAGCCAGGAAACAATAACCTCTTACCATCAGTGGACAATTTTTACAAATTTTATCCACCAAAATAGATTGGCCAAAGGGGTTCGAGACTTTATGACAAATTCGATGAGGTTCAACAGATAAATCTTTTACGCATGCAAGTTTTACACATATATATAAATGCGTAGAACCGGGATCAATCAATGCAGTAATATCAGTTTCAAGTAAAGAAAATGTACCAGTAATAACATCGGTCTTTGAGGCATCTTCTTCTCAGTGCGCGCATGACATATGTCCTAGGAGGTGCTCGTGTCTCGTGCCTACTTGCAAGATCTTTTGTAGCTCCTCGGCTACCACTAACATTACCGGATGGTCGAGATGGTCTACCCTCAAAGATGGATTACTTGGCTTCGATATATATTCAAGCTTCTTTTTCACTTCTTTCTGGACAATCTCGAGGAAATGGTCAAAAGAACCACATCGGTAACAAGCCCCACTCTTAAATCGACATTCACCAAAATGAGCTTTATTACAATTCGGCATCTCGGCTTAGGGTACCAACAACACTGCCAACACCGGTCACCGATGGAGTGGAAGGTCTTGAATTAGTCTGGCTGTGAACCTTGCACTCTATCCGAATACCCAGTGGTTGAGGTAGAAACGATCCTGGTACTTCTTCAATTTCTTTGGAGCGTAAAACCGAGATTTTTCCATTGGTCTTTTACTAAAAATTCGAGCTTCCCTCTCACTGCTTTCTTTTCTTTGCTCCATTCTTCTCGCTTTATAAGCTCGCTCGCTAGTGTAGCAAACTCTCGAATTTCAAGAATTCCAACAAGTAGCTTAATTTCTTCATTCAACCCTTCTTGAATCGTTTGCACATTTCACTTCCGACTGTACCCATTCTCGAGCATATTTACTCAACCGAACAAATTCTCTTTCATACTCGTGACATCGATCTATTGCCTGTTTCACCAAGAAATTCTTTTCTTTTCTCGATCAAGAATCTCTGGGTGATATATTTCTTTTTGAACTCGATGCGGAAGAATTCCCATGTAATTTCTTCTTCTTCGGAACAACTCAAGCTTTAGTATTCCACCAATGATAAGTGTGTCTTTTTAGCAAATGAAACAAAGACATTTCAAACATTCTTCCGGCGTGCAAGATAATTCCTCCAAAACCCGAGTAGTATTTTCTAACCAAAATTCAGTTCTTTCGGGATCATCATCAATCACGCTTTCGAAATTCTTCTACCCCATATTTTCGAATTTTATCGACCTAGGAGCTTTTCCTTTTCTCGACAGATTCGATGCACATGCACTGTGGAATCTCGGAACCAGTGGAGGAAAGGAGAGGGGAGCTTGAGTTTCTTTGCATTGTAGGGTTAGTTCTTATGTCTTTGGGTAAACCATTCATTCATCATTTGAAAGAAGGCTATTTTTGCCTCCTCCTTGACCCTCTATACTGGGCCTTCTACTGCTAGTTTCTTCTCTTTGTATTGAAGCCGGAGCATGACTCCCAGCTTCCTCAGATTGAGCTCGGTCAGATGACATTACTATAAGAAAACACAATTTAAATGGTTAGGAGATATCACACTATCAAAATTGGAATTTGACTTTAAACATAATTATTCATGATGAAGTTGGAATTTGACTCTAAATTGAGATTTTTAACACTAATTAAAAGCATATATATTATTCTAAAAATACGAGGAACATGTTGATTGAGTTTTAGTTCAATTGTCATGGATATTGTTGTCAATGTAGGAGGACGTGGATCCGAGTGCACTGAAACGCATTATTCTCCTATTTATATGTTGGAATGAGCTATTAATAGTTTTAAACATTGTGTTACATGTGTGCGAAAGTTTAGCTTACTTAAATAGCCTAAACAAATAAAGTTTGACTTACACAATAACTTAAACTAATTGATTTATAAGTTTTTTTTTTTAATACAATTACGTATCATAATCAATTACAGGCATTACAATTTCGTATAATTAAAATTAAATTATTACAAACTACAAATATACAATTTGATAATTAAAATATATAAAAATGAAATTCACGTACAATAAGACTTAAATCTAGAACAAAATTTAGACTAGAGTAAAATATATTTAATATCACTAAATTATTAATATATTTACGTTTTGATAATTTAATTTTTAAAAGTTACAAAATTATCATTGAATTGATCAAAATTTTTTATTTAAGTCACTGAACAATTTAAAATTTTTTAATTAAATCATTAGGTTGTTAATATATTTTTTTTTAAATGCCCAACTAGTGAGCTTTAAATGACAATTCGACAATCGATACGATGGATTAATACCTATCGACTAGTAGAAAAACATACATTAGATCAAAGTCAATGTGACAATCAATGTTGAAGATCGAAAAAGAAAACTGTTTAGATTTTAGTTTACAGATTCATGATATTAAAAGTTGATTTATGAGAAAAACTTAACTGTAAAAGAAAAGGGGATAAAAAGTTTTTAATTGATAAAGGCGGTGTAAATAAATAAAGCCATACAACAATAATTTTAATAATCTAGTAATTTAAATGCAGATTTTAATTATTTATAACTTTTAAGAATTAAGTAATTAAAATATAAATTTACTAATAATTTAATCACTATGATAAAGTTTACCCTTTAAACTAAAACTCCTCTTACACAAATCACATTATTAGAGGGAAAAATCACAATATATAGCGGGAAAAGAAAGTAGTGGCTGGGCTTTTCCGACTTTTCATATTCCTTCTTCTTCTACTTATTTCTTCCCCGATTTATTTTATTCTTAATTTTCCTTTTATCACTCGAAAAGAAAAAAAAAAGGAATTGGGGTGAGGGTTTTGTAAAGGCCAATGGAGGGCTCCTCTTCTCAGCTATTTGATGATGATCAAAAGTTTTCCGGCGCTTCCAAGTTCCTCTTCAACCTCCCGTCTCGCGGTCACCTGTCCTCCACCGTCATCTCATCCAATCTGGTGGCATTTTTTGTTCTCTTTTTTTTTTCTTTAATTAATTTCATTTCATTCTGTTTAATTTTAATCTTTGTTCGTGCCATTATATGTTGTTTTCTGTGCTTCGTCGCGCAAAATTGTGACAAGTCAAAGAAGTGTAGAACTGTTTGTTGAAGTAAAGTAGTTTTACTGAATCCGGAGTGAAGGAAATAGTTATGATTCACTTTGGATCGTTTAATTTTAGCAACAATGAAAAAGAAAAAACATTTTAGGGTTCAAATTCGAGGTTTTAGGATATCTAATTAATGTGTTCCTTTTAGAATACATCCGCTACAAAATGCGTGTATGTTTTTGTCTGATGAATGGTTTACTAGGGTTTTACAGTGAGAAAATTGACTTGGAAAGTAGAGAGAACTGTTATTTGAGTTAATGAAGATGATTTATTAGTAAAACACACGGTTTTGATACATAACCAGGGTTTGTTTATAGAGATGTCATTAAAGTTTGATCTATTTGGGATTAACCATTTGGAGCTGTCCTTAGTAAATATTTTAGGGGCCTTATTTTCATCTTGGAATAAGTTGTAGTATTTTTAGGTTACCAAACTCTTGAATTTACTGACCAAACATAACGTTATGTTACCTGCTTAGCATTCCCTTGTAAGCATGTTTCCATTTGCATATATGCATTTTATATAGCATAACCTTTATTCCTTCAGTTAAATTGTTCATGGCATGTGTTAAGTAATGAAGGTATAGGAGATAGCTGGTTTCACCATGGGATTTTTCTTCGATGGTTCTAGGATTGTGGACATATTATGGTCTTTGTTTTGCCTTCGCTACTCTTCAAACTAGAGCAGTTTCCCCTTGTGTCTGTATTTCAATGGGGTCAAGTCACTTCTCAAATAATAGCCTTCTGTAATCTGTCTGTATCATTATACCAATTTGTTTCACATGGCCAGGATGCTGGAAGTTTGTACCCATTTGGCCTGTTTCTTTCTACCTGCTTTTGTTTGCATATTTAAGCAAGCATCTGATTTATGAGCGAGCCTATTCAGCAGCTCCCTTTCTGGTAACTTTCTAATTATTCCATGCTATTTCTTTCAAGGAGTCTCCCTGAAAAAAAGAAAGTACAATCTGTTATTCAATTACATTCATATACTGCACCTTTCTTATCAGGAAACAAGCTAAGAAGAGTTTCTCATTTGGTTAAAGAATGAGTCAACTTAGTTAGAGGGAAACTGGTTGGGTTGTCTAGCAAAATTATTGCAGTCACCTATATTGCTGCTGATAAGCTTCTTTGATGTGTAATGCATCTTTGGATCCTTTTAGCTAGTATAGTCTTTTTCATTTGATTGTTTTATTTCTCGGCATAATTCTTTGTTCTGCTTTTTTTATTATTATTTTGAACTGATAAATTTTTAGCCCTGTCAATGCATGAAGAGCATGTCATTTTGTACAAAAATGCCGCTTATATTGCGAAATTCTGCAGGGGGGGATGCGAGTTTATATTTGTGAGCACAACACTTCTCCACCAGGTGGCTGTAGACTTAAACTTATTAGGGACTTCCAATACTTTTGAAATTAAATTTTATTTATTTTATACTTATGCATGACCGTTCCATCAATGTCTTCTTGTTCGACTTGAGTATCATTACTTACTGTTGTTAATGCTTTACTTCCATCTTAATGTTCAGGGTCTTAAGTGTATATATCTCTAATTAAAATTGCCCCTAAAATTGGGACTTTTGATTCACTAAAGGTCTTAAAAATTTATGTGTGCAACACCTGCTTTTGGGGAAGCTCTAGGCAGCCTTCTGCCAACGTGCATTCTAGTTTCTGTAAGAGAGGCTTAATCAGATATCATTATTGAAAAAACAATTTTTAAGGCATACTATTAATTGAACTTTTGTGCCAGCTTACCTATGCTGCCATCGTTTCTGCCATTTTTTAATGGGTTACTCTTGTTTTACTGAATTAAGTTATAATCAACATGTATTCTTGAAGCTCACCTATTTTGTGAAAATAATTAACAGTAAAGTGATTTAAAAATTCACTGCAAAATTTAAGCTATAGAACTCATTGCAACAGTTTGGGAGCCTAAAATTTTCCTAATTTGAAGCATGTACAAGATGTATAATGTATCTTAAGGATATGATTTTGACGCCCTAAATCTTTATTCTGAACTTCAACTTACTCGCATATCTATTAATTATATGGACATATGATCAGTGTTGAGTGGTAGTTAAATTGCTATTTTGTTTCTATTTTTATTTATCTGTTACCAATTCATGTTTTATACTTGATAAATGTAAGGAAGTAGAGCAAACAACTGAAACCTATGCTATAATCGTCTTGTTTATAATATTAATATGCACATTTTTCTGTTGGTTATCTTGTTTTTTCCCAAGAAGAGCTGCACTAGTACAAGAAATAGTTGTGAGATTTGTTCTTATTGACAAGCTAGATAATCTTCTTTCTCTTGTATGTCCAGAGAGCCAGCACATAAATACAAACCAACAGAACATACTTATTAGATCGCTCATGCTTAATGACAAGAATGGTGATTCCAGTTCAAAGGATGCGAAAGCTGCAGCTGAGGGTCCTAGAAAGAGGTAATGGTTTCTTCTTTCTTAGGTGGATGATATTTAGATGTCTTGTTATTATTTATTGTGTGTGTACGTCTTTTTTTTTTTTTTTTTAACATTAATTTCATTATAGGTTCTTATCATATTTGCTTTTTTTGATACAATGCCTAGAACTACCCATAGCCTCTCCCCAACCCTTAAATAGGAGGATAATGTGCTTCAATGTACTTGAATCCATGTCCTCCTGCACTAGCAACAATGCGATGTCAATCGAGCTAAGACTCAACCAGCTTGTGTGTGTGTATGTTAATTGTCTTAGAGTCACTGTTAACCCTCATTTAGTCACGTGTAACATCAAGATGTAACCATCCTTTTGTAACTTTGTTCAGCCTCCTGTTTGTAGCAGATCACATGGATTGCATGATGTGCTATTATTGCACTTGCATCTTATTGCATGCAATCATGCTCGATGACTAGGGTAGATTGTTTGATGCCCGCCGTTCTGTTTCCTGCAGGACTGCTGAAAGAGTCATGGATAGCAGGGCTTCAGCAAAGAAAGCCAATACACAAGGTGGTTCTCAACCTGGTCAGTTAATAAATGTTTTGTACTGGTACTTATGTGTGTATTCATGTGCATGGTTCAGTATATGGGTCAACATTGTCAAGAAACTATAATGTCACTGCCGGTGTTCATAGTTGGTATTTTGTTTTACATATTCAACGATTTTATTTTTCAATGCAGTCTCAACCTTGAGTAACAGTTGTTGCATGGAATGGTAATTAATATTGATGCAGTATTTTAGAAGTGACTAGATTATGTATTTTATGTCTGTCTTGGCCCATCTGTCGGTCCTTTATGCTCTTGACTTGATTCAAAACTTTTATCATCTCACTATGTTGGTTGATCACAGTTTGGAAGTCAAGATTCTTTTGCTTTTTCGTGTTGCTTATCTATACAAACTTATGATACTGAGACGTTTCTTTACTTGGGAAAAGTAGCAAAGCATGAATGCTGGATTACAATTGCTGGTTAGCTTTGTAGATTTAAAATATCCTTTTATCTGATTGATTTCTAGTGAGGTTTCGACGTTTTTGTTAGTAAATCAGTATGCAATGTGAATGAAGCCATTCCATTTTCATCTAACCACGTCATTCAGCATGAGTATGTATGATTTTTCTTGTTAAAATTGTCTCAAATCATTATTCATGGTTTTATTATTCAGAGAGTAATCATCTTGAATTCCGCTAATGACTTAGAAACTTGCAGAGGGATCAAGCAGTCGTGCAGCTGAGAAGGACTACCATAGTTTAACCGTAGAGAGGCTTCGTGCCCTTCTTAAGGAAAGAGGACTTTCTCCCAAGGGAAAGAAGGCATGTTCTCTAGTAAAGCTTTCTTGGATGACCATCTTTAGTCTCCCTTAAATGTTTAGCTAATTAGTATTATATTCGGGACGCATTTAATGATCCGTTGTACACTACTGCTGTTCAGGATGAACTGATTGCTCGCTTGAAATGTGTAAATGGTTCATCGCAGAAGTCAGAGTGACGCCGCAGCTCTATCAATGTATACGTTGGCAGAGGTAAAAGAGAAGTAGGCGATCATGTTGTCTTTTGCGTAAACTTAGGAAAGTGACACCAAAATGGAAGAATTACTTAAAACTTAGTGTTTCCTGAAAATAATGAGTAATAGAGATTCTAGAACCTTTGCGTTTTGGGGTTAGTATTTGTGTTATCACTTTCAAGTCTTTTTTTTTTTTTTTCTTTTTAGTTTTGCTTTTTTTTTTTTATTTAGTTGCCATCTTCCCTTAAAAGATAATATGATTTTTATTATTAATCTTTTAATTAATGTGAATTAATTAAGGAAAGATAATGATGATGATGATTGTGATGTTATTAATTTAACATTAGATAATTTTGAGTTGACATGTTACATGTCATAATTAACCCGTAATCGTCTACTACAAATCTTTAACACAATCAAAGTGATCCCCACCAAATGGATTTCCTGTACAAATCCTGACAAACCGAGCCTACCAAATGGGGTTTATTAGCCAAATGAATCTACATAAACAAGAAATCATTTTCCTTAGACCCAAATAATGTTGAAGTTTTGTCAATTGACGAGCATTTTTAATAAACGGAATATAAAGGTCAAATCGGTGAGATTTTTAGATATCGGGTGGAATTTTTATATTATAAATATATAAAGTTATAGCAAATTTTAAGTAAAAATATATACTCAGTTAAAGTTTACAAAATTTAATGTAAATCTAGAGGGTTAACTTGGAATAATATTTTTTGAAAGGAGTTTAAATTTTCAGATTTTTATTTACTTTTTGCTAATTATTATCAGGTTAAATAGTTTTTAGTGACTTGAAAATCAAAGTGATTTAGTTATATATTAGATGAGTAAGGAAATTATGAAAAAAATAAATATATAAAAAATTTGATTTGATGATCAAATAAAGCATTAATTGAAATAATAAAGACATTGAAAATTATAGTATTTTGGGTTTGAATCTCATGCATTTCTTAGATTTCATATTATGAAATGACAAAAATATTTCCCGTAATAATATTTATTATTTTATAAAAAGAATGGTTTTTGATAACTGATTAGTTAAGTTGAGACTCGGTTGAAGTGCAATACCAACTCAATAAGCTCTTTAAATGTAGTATAAGTACATATAAATACACGAATGAGGCTGCGGCATTGTTGTTTAAGGGGGAGGTTCCAAATTTTTCAATTTCAAATTCGAGTCTCATTGCATGTAAGTATGACATGAGTCTTGTTTCATCACATATATCATATTTAAATTTTATTTGAATTCTCTCTAATTCTTCATTCGTGGTATTTTATTCGAATATGTATTTAGCTAAATAAATCATATGTATAAATTTTATCGAAACTCCTCCAAATTTTTCATATTACTTTTAAACATGTATTTAACTATATAAATTATCTATCCTTGATTAAACCACTTGAATGGATTTGAATTGAAAATAAAGAGTTTCAAAGTAGGAGCGAGAGTGTAGAAAGTGTAAAAAAGTGGGCTATTTTATCAATTTAACCTAAAAAATTTTGGTATTTACAAAAATAACTCAGGTTTAAAAGTAATCACCAAAATAACCTGAAATGAACAATAGAATGACGTTTTGACAATCCAATGGCCTGCACTACCTAGTGTTTTGGCTCCATGTTTGCCTGATGATTGTGTCAGGCTCTAAAAAATTGATTTTTTTTTTTTTTACTTTGGGAACCCAATGGCCGGCACCAGGGTATTTATTTTTTTAAATCGTATCATACTGGTATACGAAAATACCAGTATTTAAAAAATATTTTAAAAAAAAATTAGGGGTGGCCAACACCAGGTACCTTTTTTGTATCCCAATGCAATTTTTTTTAATTCAGTACACTGATGGCTAGCACTAGAGATGTAAAAAAAAAATTGGGTGCTAGCCATGTAATTGTCGGCACTAGAGATGTAAAAAAAAAATTTTTTTGGGTGCTAGCCATGTAACGGCACGTCGCAGCACCAGAGATGTAATGCCATTACATGGCTAGCACCCAATTTTTTTTTACATCTCTGGTGCCGGTAATTACATGACCAACACCCAAAATTATTATTTTTTACATTGCTGGTGCCAGCCATTACATGGCCTGCAACCAAAAAATTGTATTTTATTTTTACATCTCTAGTGCCAACCATCAGTGTACCAAAGTAAAAAAAAATTGCATTGGGACACGAAAAAAGTATTTGTGCCTAATTTTTTTTTTACATTTCTCGTGCCGGCCATCAGTTTACCAAAGTAAAAAAAATGCATTGGGACACGAATCGGCCTAACACCGAATTTTTTTAAGTGATCGATATTTTTGTATACCAAAGATGATACGATTTTAAAAATACTACTGCATCGCCATTGGGTTCCCAAAGTCAAAAAAATCAATTTTTTAAAACCTGACACAATCATCAGACCATCATGGGGCCAAAAGCCAGTGGCGAAGCCATGGGTCTGGCATGGGCCCTGGCCCCCCTAAAAGGTAAAATTTCTATTTAGGTCCTTAAAATTTTTTAAAAATTTTAAATTAGTAAAGGTAAAATTACACATTGCCCCCCTAAAATTATAAAAATTCGATTTAATCCTTTACAAATTAGAAAGATATAAACTATAAAAAATTAAAATTTCATCCGCCCCCCCTAAAAAGTTGTCCTAGCTTTGCCCCTGCCAAAAACACTAGGTAGTGTCGACCATTGAGTTCCCAAAATCCCATTCTACTATTTATTTTAAGTTATTTTGGTGATTGTTTTTAAACTTAAGTTATTTTTGTAAATATCAAAATTTTTAGGTTAAATTAGTAAAATAGCCCAAAAAGTGGCAACTGGCAAAGTTTGTCCATACCCCATTGATATGAAGGTTTGAAGTTAGGTTGATCTGACTACGGTAGGAGGAATGACAAATGGGGGCCAAAAGGAGTAAGTGGACGGTGCAAGGTCACATCAACATCATCAAATCATTTATCCGCCTAATTCCACTATTATTATTTCGGCTGCAAAATTACAACGCCTCTTCTTTCAATTTCAGATCCCATCCCATGCAATTCGTTTTAGGTACTCATAAATGACCCACGTTTCAATTCTCCTATAAAATAAACTACACCTACAGTAATCATTTTCGGCTACTCATTATCACTTCTAATAAAATCGTTTTTAAAATTTAAATTCATATTTACAAATAAAGTCAAGTGTTAATATATTTTATATTATTTGTAGAATTAAAAATTTTGGCTAAATTTGTTAAAAATGCCAAAATAAAAAAAATAGAGAAATGGGTTATTTTCTGGGATATTTATAAAAATAGGTCGATTTTGAAGAAAGAAAGTGAAAATACGTCTTATAGAATGTATTTTTTGACTTTTTTAATACATCAGTTCTTTTAGTCAGATGGTTAAATGGTAGTGATTCCTTCTCTCATACTCACATTTGTATATATTTTATTTTTTAAAAACATTAACTAATTTTTTGATATATTTTTCTTTATATATAATATTTATATGTCAAATATTTATTTTCTCAACCTAAACTGTGGGGATGGTGATTCCTAATATTATAAAATGAAATAATTATTTTAAAAAATATCATTATTATTTTTATATTTAAAATATTTCAAATATCATTGTTTTTTCCATCTATATTATGAGTATGATATTTCAAGTATTTTTATAGGTGAAATATTTGTATCATTATGTTTATATGTGAAATATTTCAAATACACATACTACTAAAATTTACTACACTCATAATATGGATTGAAAAATAAAATATTACACATTTTCATCTGACGCGGCAGTAAAAATGCATCATACAACGCACGTTTTCAACCACATCAACAGAAAACACATCTTGCTGAACACGTTTTTATCTTCTATTTAAAATTGACTTATTTCCTTAAATATCACATAAATCTACCCAAAATCTTAATTATTAAAGAAATGGGTTTGACTTTTTTATTATTATTAAGATTTTAGTAGTAAAATTGTATTGCATAAAATCTAGTAATATAAATGTCAAAAGAAAAGAAGAACAAACCCATTTTCAGTTTGCAATATTGTTATAGTGGCCGACAATGCAAAAACTACCTGCCAGCCAACAACCTTTTTTAAAATCCGATGATGTATTTTTAATTTGATTGGTATAATTCTTAAAAAATTATAAAAAATATAAAAAAATTAAAATTATAAAAGTAGTTTTTTTTTCCTTACTTTTGATTCGTAAATTGATTAATTTTTTGTCCAATTAATTCAATCAGTCGACTTGATTTTGATAACTCGACTTTCAATTATAATATTTCTTTTAAAATTTTTCCAATCAATGGTAGTTTTTTATTTAAAATTGTTTTATCTCTACCCAACTTGGACATGTGGCAATGCAAGAAGCGATCTGAGAAGCACCCACGGATGGCCTTCCGTCTTGTGCCACCTGGTGTTCATCATTAATTCAGCCACCCGTTATTAACGAGTGCACACTTATCTCAAGAGGGGACCATTGAGGCATAACAGTATTATGCTACCTTAGCAAAGGGAATGTCAAAACAATATCGCGTTTAACAACAACCAACATGTAACAGGCTTGCCACTTGGCCAACCACACGAGCAGGGGCGAAGCCAGAAAAGTTTTTAAGGGAAACTGGAATAAAGTTGTATATTTTTATGATAGCAAAAGTGAAATCTCACCATTTGAATAGTTTATATCTTTATATTTTTTAAATGGTTAAATCAATTTTTTCTCATTTTTGGGGGCCAATGTGTAACTTTACTATATACTATTTTAAATTTTTTAAAATTATAAAATGACTAAAAGTAAAATTTTCCATTTTAAGAGGACTGGGGCCCTGCTAGCCCCCCTTGGCTCCACCCTTACACACGAGCAAGCCACCACCCATGTTGTCTGACACTATTAGGCACGGGAACCTTCTCCCTATGGCATGATGAAGAAAGGATATTTTCCCTCAACTCTCAACTCCCTCAAGCTTTATAGCCTAGCACACTACAACCTCGTCTTCTCCTTCATCCTTGACTTATTTCAATGGTCTGCCTGACTCAAGTGAACTACCTCATTACCTCTATCACCATCTTGTCCCTTATTGAACATTAGTATCAATAAATATATTATTTTTATTTCACTGATTATATATTTTTATAAATGTGATTCTTGGTTAATTTACCCAAATAATATTAAAAAATTAAATACTGAAATAGGCTATCAGCAGGATTATTTATCAATCTAGTATGTTTTTTGGGTGGAGCCTTTCTCATAGGCGCCACCACCTTTTTTTATAATATATATTTTTAAAATATTATTTTATTAATGGTGCCTTTCACATAGGCGGCACCACTTGTATTGTTTTTTTTTTTTGGGTACAATACATGACCCGCGTATATGTACGAATGTTATGGGATAGGTGGTGCCTATCCAGTAGGTGCCACTGGTGATTCCTATTTGATAAGCGCCACTGGTGACTCCTATCTGTTAGTAGTTTATGATTAGGTTATAAATTGTTAGTGTTTTGTGTTTTGCTGTTTTTTAGTAATGTAATTACTTTTTTAAAAAAATGTTATAGTTATTTGTTTTGTTAGTAATTTATGAGATTATGTTATAAATTGTTTGTGTTTAGTTTATGGTTTTGTGATTTTTTAGTAATGTGATTTAAAAAATAATAATTTTATAGTTATTTTGTTAGTAATTTATGATTAGGTTATATAAATTATTAGTGTTTAGTTTAGTTTTGGTTTTTTTAATGTAATTTTATTTTATTTTTATTTATTTGACACTTTTTATTGATTTATTAAAATGCTGATTAAATTTGTTGTTATATAATTTTATAGGTTGTTTGAAAGAAACTAATCAGGCATGTTTCTATTTCTATTTTTATTTTTTTAATTTGTATGTTTTTTATGTTTAGATAGTTTATATTTATTTTAATTATATTATTATTATAAACTAATATAATTTTTTTTATTATAGGTAAAATAACAGATATGAGTCACCAGTGACGCCTATCAGGTAGGAGTCACCAGTGGCGCTTACCAGATAGGCACCACCTATCCCATACAATATCCGTACATATACGCGAGTCATGTATTGTACCCCAAAAAAATAATACAAGTGGTGCCACTTATGAGAAAGGCACTACAAATAAAATAATATTTTTAAAATAAAAAAATATTATAAAAAAAGATGGTGACGCCTATGAGAAATGCTCCACCTAAAAAACATACTAATTTAGTAAATAATCATATTGACAATCTATTTCAAAATTTTATTATTATATTATTTGGGTAAATTAACCGTGATTCTTTAATCAACATCATTAAACATGAATTGATATTTTATATTACATGAATAATAAAGAGAAAAATTGTATGTGTTAAATTTGATTTTTTTTTTTGTGAAAAATTAAATATAAATTTTAAGATTAAATAAAACCATATTTTTTTAATTCAAGCCATTGTAATATCATCTCCTCCCCTAAATCATAAAACCAATACTTCAAATCGCAATTATTTAAAATTAATAATTAAATAATTTTTAATCATCTACAAGCAATTCAATCAATTCCAAACATTTAACACGTGTGGATAAAACGAAGTGCGCAGCAGTAATTAGATGATTGAATGAGTGATGTCGGGATTGTATACAAGGACAACACAAATGCGCCAGTGTCATAAATTCAAAGCTGCTGGAGTCCCCCACTGTTTGGAAACTTTTAAAAAACACGTGCAGTTCCCCAATTCCGGCTAAAAAATTAGCACGTGTTGACTAATAATACTACCTATACGTTACAAATATCCGACCACAAAAATTTCTGTTAACTTACCAGGCATTTTCTTCATAGTTATTATTTTTAATAAGATTTTTTTCATATTTATTATTTTATACAGTAAAAGTTAGCTAATGCTTACTGAATACTTTTATTGATATATTGTTACACTGATCTTATTTATATTAAATGATAATTAATAACCTCATCTGTTATTTAAAGCAGTTAGTAAATATACTTTTTTATAAAAATGCGAATATATTATTATATAATAATAACTTAAAAGGTATATTTTTATGAGAGGATATTTGATCTATCATCCATATATAGATCTCATGCGCTATCAGTTAATAATAAAATGACACATCTTACTTATTTAAAAAAATATTAAAGGGTTTAAGAAATATATAAATGATTTTATTAACTCGAAAGAAAAACAAAATAATTACAATTAATATTTATTTATATTTAATAAAGTTAATATTATTTATTTTCAAGTCCTTCAATATTTTTTATTTTACACCAATGTTGATATGTTATTTTATTACTAATTGACCATATATGAAACTTATACACATACGATGCATCAAATGTTAATCATATTTTTATTGAATGTGGTAAAAATCATTAATATAATAAGGTTTTGAATTTTCAAATACCACTCTAGTTATGCTATATAATTTTAGGTTTTTACAACGAGGTTGTGTTTGGTACGATGCAAAGCAATCATTTTCCTTAGAATCTAATTTTCCCTTAAGAATTACTTTCTCGTAAATATGATAGTGTGATTCTCATGATAAAATGTGGGAAAGTTATTTTCCTATGATACCGTATTTTATATTGATTTAGGTATTAGATTATTATAAACATAAAAAGAAAAAAGCTATTGCTTCTTTCCTCCCACTTGATTTTCTCTATTATTTAATTTTATATATACATTGTTTTATTTAGAAAATATATGTAGGACAATTTTAAATTTATCTTGGTTTCAATTAAAATTATAAATTAAAAAAGATAATTTAACAACTATCAGTTAAATTTTATTGTTAAATATTTAATCTAAACATTTGTTAAGAATATATTAGTTATAAAAATTAAATACATGAGTATTATATTTTATTTAATAAGAGTAAATTCGTAAATTATATTATATTTTTAAGAAAGTACTTAGTGAGCCAAACTTGATAATGTAACTTTCTTAGTATTTTAGGCAATATCTTCCTACATTACCAAACATTGTAAACTAAATTTCTCAACAATTACATTCCCAACAATCACATTCTATAGAATTACATTCCATTCCATTAAAATCACGTTACCTAAAAGTTGATATACATAAGAGAATTTTGATGTGATTTTAACGATTAAATAATGTTCATTTAACATAGACTTGTTAATAACTTACGAATTTAATTTAAAATAACTTTTTTATTATGCATTAACATGTTAAATCATTATTTTTGGTAAAAAAAAACAAAAATTTAAATTTAAACCTATAATGATTGAGGTATATATGATGATTTTTAAAAAAATTTATACAACTTGTTTGGTTTTAATTAATAAAGTATTTAAAAAATATAAATTATGATTCAATGACTAATTAATTTTAATTATTTTTTATAGTTAAATGGATTAATAATTTGCTTATAAATAAATTCAATTTTTTTCTCTAAACTAATATATTGATCGGTTACCAATTCAACCAGTGTGAGTTCAACAATACAAATAATTAGGTTACTTTAGTTTTCATGTTGGAACTAATAAATATGGTTGCTTTACGCAATTGACCTAAAATAATTAATTATTTATAAAAATGACTCAAGTTAAAACTTGTGCATGTAAATGACCCGATCTCCACAATAACCGTCCGTGTTGCTTGATATACCAATGGCACCACCCCCTCATCATTAGCTAATCATCGGCTTTAAAAAAAAATTTGGGTGCCGTCACTGTGTCGTCGACACATATATATATTTCAAAATACTCGTTAAAAATACGAGTATTTTTTAATGGGGCCGCAGGTCTATCAGGCTGCACTGGGGAAATTTTAAAAAAATAAGTGAAAAAAAGCTTAAAAGAAACAATTGAAATAGAAAAAAATTGACAAAAAATAAAATAAAAGGGGAAGCCCATGATCGATGCTTGCTTCATATGTGGTTATTATCTTCTTGACTAGTCAATGCCACCATCAGTGGATGAAACATTATTTCAAAAAAATAATCTTAGATGAAATGAGAGTGAGTAAGAAAGAGATATGAGAGAAAGTTAGAAAGATAAAAGAAAGAGATATAAGAGAAAGATAGAGGGACCAGAGAAGGAGAGTTAAATATAAAAAAGAAAAAATAATAACAAATGTGTAAAATAGAAATATAGAAGGGAGTTGAATAAATTATGAAAAATATAGAATCAAACATGGGAAAGGAAAAAGACTACCAAATATGGAAAATAGAGATGTATTTTCCATAAAATATTAAATTCTCTTTCATATCTCTATTTTCCATATATGTTATTCTCTTTCCTTTTACATATTTAATTTTCTACTTTCCATATACTCTGTTTTCTTTTTCCATTCAAATTTCGCTTATTATTCTCAATTAAAAACCATAGTCACCGTACTCAGTTTTCCTTTTTGTTTTTATTTTATTTCGTTCCTTTATTCTTTCTCAACTGAAAACCCTAGTCGTTGTACTCAATAGTCACCGATGCCACTGTTTATGGTGGCCTTTTGTGCCGATTTCGACACTAAAGAAGAGGTTTCCTCCTTCTCATTGACTTCTACAGTTCAAATCTCCCAGTAGTCGACTCCAAATCTTCTAAAACAATGACCAAAACTTCAAGCTACTTTTTTTACAATGTTTTTTTTTTTAATATCATTGGTGCCGCTTGACGCAACGGTGACACCTAGAAAATATATTTTTTGAAAGATTTTAACGGGTGTTGCCTGACATATTGGCAACACCCATTTTTTTTATAATTTCTCTAGTGTCGCCTGACAGACCGACGACACATATTAAAACTTTTTTCCTTCCTGAATACCCATATTTTTAATGAGTATTTTAAAAAAATGCATACTGGTGTCATCGATCACTATGAAAAACAGATTATTTACGTACATAAATTTTGAATTGGGTCATTTTTATAAATAATTAATTTTTTTGAGTCATTTAGGTAAAAAAGTTATATATATATATAATAGAAAACAGAAAAAAAAAATACACATCAGTTCAAGATTGTGTAAATCCTAATGTCATGTCTAAGAAAAGACAAAAAAATGAAAAAGTTGAAAGGACTTTTAGTTTGTAAGGGATTGCTTGGTCGACATCAATGCCTTCGGGGAAATATCATGTCTAAAACGTGATGTTTTTCTTCTTTTTCCCTTCCATTATGATCAAAGCTAAAGCTGTTCTTCGCAAAATTTTTGACCTTTTTAATATTTTTTTGTTGGCTTTTTAAGTAGTTTTGAATTTTAATTTTTTATATCTTTCGAAAGGAATACTATAAATATATGACATTCGGACATTGTTTCTACTTCACTAATACATAATTTATTTTTTAAAAAAGTTTAAAAAAATCTAAATATTCAATTAATTAGTTTATTTGATTAAAATAAATATGATATTTGGTGAGCGGAAGTTGATTTCGGACCCTCAATGGAAAGTATTGGCTATATTAGTTAAGGCAAAAAATACTACAAATATTTGTCTAGGTGGATTAGGCGCTCCCACAAAGCTCTATGAATCCTTTGAATTCTCTTTGGAATAGGAGACAAAACTTGGAGTTAAACCAAACATAGACATCTCGAAACAATATCTCTGTTGAGGGCCTATAGAGTGATCACCCCAACATTATTCGAGTTTGCTTTTAAAATTATAGCATTTGCAAGAGTATGGCTTCTTTTGTTAAGTCATTTTATTCAAATAATATGTAGGTTTAATGAAAATTTTAATTTTTAACATCTAACTCTTTTATCACTTTGGTTTTAATTTTTTTAATCAATCTGATCCTTAAACCTTTAAAATTCAGTCAAATAAGCGAAAAACTAACCTAACCATTAAATTTTGGCATAATAATAAATTTAGCTCTTAATGCTTACTCATTATCACTTTGATCCTAATTCTTTTTTTCATCACTTTATCATGTGGTATCTTACATAACAATTCATCAATACTTTATAAAAAATTAAAGATATATAAAGGTATTTTAAAAATTCAAAATTTCTTTTCAAAGAAGTATTTAAAAATTTAAAATTTTATTCCATCATGGAATACAACATTAATGCAATTAAAATTTTATTAATTTAATTAATTTAAAAAAATTGACCAAAATTTAAATATTAACAACCAATGTAATCTGTCAACAAAATTAAAATCAAATCAAAAATAAAATAAATATTAAAAACTAAATTTATTACTCTATCTAATATATATTAAAAAAATTTCAAATTCAAATAATTTCAATTCAAAACGTGCATGTTTTCTTTGATGTAAGAAGGAATTGGCCGACTTCCAAAAGAAACCATTTTGACAAGACCAATATGATTTCTCTCTTTTTACTTTCAAGCCGTAATCTTACTCAATCAACTGACATTAGCTTTATTGGTCGGTTTTTCACCCTCTATATAAATAACCCTATCTCTTCATCTTCATTACGTGCCCCCAAAACAACCCTAATCGCTCTTCTTGTGTAGTAATCTGCAAGAATGGTTACCTTTTTCTTCTTGGGTTTTTTATTTGGGTTTTCCATATTCTCTAGTGTCGTTTCGTCTTTCATGCACGAACTTATACACTCTTTTCCGGCCAAGAAAACGTTTTCGGCTTCCAATGGGCAGCCTTCGTATCCGTTTCTCGGCTGTCTCATCTCTTTTTACAAGAACCGCAGCCGTCTCTTGGATTGGTACACTGATCTTTTGTCGGAGTCGCCTTGCCAGACCATCTTGGTGAGCCGTCTCGGTGCACGTCGTACGGTCGTCACTGCGAATCCTGCTAATATCGAGCATATACTTAAGACCAACTTCAATAATTTCCCTAAAGGCAGGCCTTTCACTGAAATCCTGGGCGATCTTCTCGGTTGTGGGATATTTAACGTTGATGGGGAGCTGTGGAGTACTCAACGGAAGCTCGCCAGCCATGAGTTTAGTACAAAGTCATTGAGAGAATTCGTGGTGAAAACCCTCCAAGAAGTGGTGGATGATCGGCTGGTCCCGTTGCTTGAAGCGGCGATGGAGGCCGAGGAAGTCCTTGATTTGCAAGACGTGTTAAGAAGATTCGCGTTCGACACCGTGTGTAAAGTATCATTGGGTTACGACCCTTGTTGCTTGGATCTTTCGAAACCAGTGCCGCCGCTCGTTAAAGCGTTCGATACGGCATCGGAGATATCCGCCATGCGGGGAATGGCGCCCATGTTCGTGGTGTGGAAACTGAAGAGAGCCCTTAACGTCGGGTCGGAAAAGAAACTCAAGGAAGCGATTGATCTCGTTCACGGCTGCGTATTGGAGATCATTCGGAACAAAAAGAAGGCTCTCGAAGAAGCGAAGGCCAAAAGCGCCGCTTCCAGAGGTGGCGAAGACTTACTGTCGAGGCTGTTATCAGCTGGACACGACGGTGATGTCGTGAGAGATATGGTGATTAGCTTCATAATGGCTGGAAGAGACACCACCTCCTCCGCCATGACGTGGCTGTTTTGGCTGCTTTCGAAGCATGAAAATGCGGAGAAAATGATGGTGAAAGAAGTGGAATCGATGCTCGGTAATGGCGGAAATGGACTGGATTTCGAAACGTTAAAGGAAATGAATTGCGTGAAAGCCTGCATTTGTGAGTCAATGAGGCTTTACCCTCCGGTGGCATGGGACTCAAAACACGCCTTAGATGATGACGTTTTACCCGATGGGACTTTCGTCGGGAAAGGAGATAGAGTAACGTATTTCCCTTACGGGATGGGGAGGATGGAGGCGTTGTGGGGGAAGGATTGGTTCGAGTTCAAACCGGACCGGTGGTTCCAAGAACCGGGTGCAGAGAATGGGTCGCTAAAGCCTGTCAGCCCTTTCAAGTTCCCGGTTTTTCAAGCCGGTCCAAGAGTTTGCCTTGGGAAAGAAATGGCGTTTATTCAGATGAAGTATGTGATGGCTTCGATACTGAAGAAGTTCGAGATCAGACCGGTGAACCGGGAGCAACCGGTTTTTGTTCCTCTATTGACCGGCCATATGGCTGGTGGTTTGAATGTCTTGGTGAAGAGAAGGGAACTGAAATAGTGAGACAATTGCCTCCAACTTTAGATCAATGGAATATGACGACTTGTACTATTGTAAAACCTCAATCCAGTTGGACCAACTCAGATTGAGTACTGAATAATTAAATATATTTTATAAAGCAATTACTATAAAAATATTTATTAATTTCAACCTTTCCATACAACTTACTAGTGAAAGCTTATCGAGTTCTGCTTAGAGAAAGCAATCCCTAGTTTAGAAAATTATTTTATTTTTCATTCTCTTTTGCTTCTCCTTCCGTTTTTCTCCTTTCTTCATTTCTTTTAATGTAGTTTTTTCTTCATTTTTTTAATGTAGTTTTTCTATGTTTTCTATTTGTTAAAACTAGTCCACACGCTCTTCTCACTTGGAAAAATTAAATTGTTTAAAAAAAATAAAAGCATAGGACTAGTTTTAACAAATGGAAAACATAGAAAAACTACATTAAAAAAAATAGATAATAGGAGAAAATAGAGGGAGAAGAGAAGAGAATGGAAAATAAAGAAAGTTAAAAAAACATAAAAGAGAAAAAATAAATTGCTCAAAAAAAAAAATAGGGACCAATTGTATAAATTAGTCTAAAATTTTTATTTGAAATGATGATTTAACACATTAACTTACTGTTACACTGTTAACTGTAATTAACGGCTCAGTGACTAAAATGTTACAATACGATAACATAAGTAATTAAAATGTAACATTTCAAATATAAATAATTAAAATATAATCTAAAACAAATAAAAACAACTATTTTGATAGTGTACCCTAAAAAAATAAAACACACATGTCTTATAATAGTGATTAATATTTTGATCAAGAGAGGTACATAATATTGTGGTTGATGAGAGTCGAATGCCCGATCACTCTCCAAACACCGCATTAGATGCATACGAGTGAGGAGATGGAGATAAATTTGTAAAACTTAACGGCCTATCTCTTGATTTCGTACCGACATCCCTGACACATCCAAATCCGAATATCAAAGCTTCCACCAAGGCAGCCCATGTCAGTCACCATGAGTAATCATGGTATCTGAAACTAGCCCTCATCTCCAACACACATATAAAACTGCCAGTTCACCTACTTTTAAGGTGTTCCCTCTGAATCACTTCAAAAATCTTTGATGCCATTGCAAAACCTTGCCAATTTAAAATTTTTAACCCAAATGAATATTTTTTTATGATTTTGTACTTCGGGTTTTGTTAAACTGAAAATCGACTCCAATTTTTAACTCGTTGAAATATGATTGTATAGATATATGAATTAAATTATTAAAAAATTATGACATGCCTTATTTATATTTACCAACGACGAAAGCATGCAAAAACCATATAGTAGAAGATTGTTCCTTGTTATACATCGGTAGCCACGACCTGTATAAATCCCACTCGAAGACTAAGTGTAAAGAGAATCACGAGAGGACAACGAAGCGGGTTCGCAGATATAGCTCGCAAGGAGAGTTCACAGACACAACTCACTAAAGGGGTCCATGAGCACGGGTCGTAGATCGAGCTTGCAGGAATCCAGGGAAGGCCATGGTCTTAGCTCGCACGCACTCAAGGAGTGCGCAAAAAGGACCGCATGCCCCGCAGGCCACGCAAACACGTGTTCAATAGGTACAAAATCCATTCAGAATATCAGTCTTAGGAACATAATGGGCCGCGTGCTCTATAGACACGTATCCAGTAGGCCTAGGGTTTGCAAAGAATGTCAGTATTAAAGATAGAGAATGTCAGTACCGGAGACAATAAAATCAAGATAGAGTAGTGAGACACTGCTATAAGCTATAATAATACTTGTAACCGCATATAGAAATACTTTAACATTCCTTTCAGTAAAACACGAGAAAATATTACCCAACATTCCTTATTAAAAGCAACATCGTCGTCCAATCATGCTGACCAAGTACGAACATGTCGACATTGAAAGCTTCGAGACTTAAGATTTTTGACCTGCACTTAAGATGTTGTGTCATTGGTCCATTTGAAACAACACATTTACGCGTAATCTGTAGCTTCTAGTAGATAATGCAGCGGCATTTATAGGTCATCAACCTAATGAAAAATATAATATATGTGTTTTATTGATGGTTCTTTTGCCTCTACGAATGATCTGGTTTTACACTTTCCCATTTGTATACTTGGTGCCATATATTGAGCTACAAAATTTCTTTAATAAAATGAAGTTGATAATCATTTAATTTTTAGTTTGATTTTTTAATAAAAAAAAGTAGTTTATTTTTCTTAACAAGAATGTTGATATATATATATATAACAAGGTCAAAATCAAGATAGTCAATATTGTATCGATGATTGTATCAATTTTTTTTAACACTGATACATATCGATATTGGTATTTGTCGATGCACTGTTTTGGACTTTTAGGTTTAGAGATATTTTTAAATATTATTCATATGTATATATATATATATTTATAGTCTAGTCTTTAGTTATTTTGATAAATTACATATCAATTTAAATATTTTTCACATATCTATTTATAGTCTAACTTTTAGTTTCTTATTAATTTATATATTATATATATGTAATTATATCTCAATTACATTCATAAAAATATATTTATATGTAAATATAAGTTTTAAAATTATTAATTAAATTTAATAATTATTTCGTAATTATAGAAAAATTAAAATGGTTTAAAAAAGAAGTTAAAAGTTGGTTTAAAATATTAAAATTTTGTACCAATCAGTCTGAGTCGATATTGATCGAAATGGACTGAATCACACCAAAATGGTTGAAAAGTACTAAAATTTTGATCGAAACGAAGCATAGACTATTTGGTACCAGTTTATGACTGGTACGATACCAGCTATCATGGTTAAAGTGCTATTTAGTAATGAGTTTGGCTTCGATGTTCAATTTGGTATCCAAACTAAACTTAGGTACTAAATTGAATATTGAAACCAAACTCATGTGTCAAATGTTATATTAACCCTATATAGTATGTATGACCTACTTGCGTTGAATTTGAAGATGGAAACGCGGGAGACCAGACTTTCTTTCAAACTTGGTCTCCTTCTTCTTCCCCGCGTTGTTCCTTCTTTTAACCAGAAATTTATTCAAAAATAAGTTACTCAACATAAATTCATCAACCCATTGTTCGGATTCGGATTTAAGTATTTAATCATTAATATTAATAATAAATAAAATTAAAAGAGTGTAGTTTATACATATAAGAGATGAATTAATGATTCATAAAAATTACTTACAAGAACAAACGGATCATATAGATACAGAAACAATGGATAAAGAAAGGAAAAAAGAAAAGACAGCCATGAATGCATCATTGCATCATCACTTTAAACTCCTCGAAGCTGATGACACCATCACCGTTAAGATCAAATCGCTTGATCATAACCTTACATTCATCAATGGACTTGAACTCCCCAAGCTTGCTTAACATTTTCTTCAAGTCTTTAGGCGTAATGAATCCGTTTCCATCAGTATCGTACATCTGGAAAGCTTCTTTCAAATCCTTCGTCTTCTCTGCTTCACCTCCTCCTTCCAATAACCCAATGAAATCCTCTAAATCTAATAACCCGTCGCCGTTTGAGTCCAACGCTTCGATTGCCACTTGGGCTTCGTTTAACTTCAGTTCCCCGCCCATTAAGCCCAATCTATGGCTCAACTCCGATGCTGAAACCTTCCCATCGCCGTCTCTATCGAAGTAACTAAGAACACGTTCGTATTGTTCGTTTTTGATCATATTTTCACGAAGAAAATTTAAAAAACAAGAAAAAGAAAGAAACTTTAACGAGCTAAAGATGAAATGATTGAAAGCTGAGTTGGATTTGCAGAAATGGGTAACCGAAACCGAGTTTATATATAGATGAAGAAGAAAGTGCTGGGAATTTTCGAAACTTTGTGTTCAAAGCGAGAAAGGAGATAAAGAAGAAGGAAAAAAAGAAGGGACTTTCGTTGAATTATTTATCTTCTCAGAGATTTTCAATATAAATAGAATCTTAGAGGGAAACGAGGACGAAATAGGGAACTTTAAAAACGAGTTAATTGAATCCGTTTAACGGTCAAAACGAGAATTGTCTTTTGTTTCTAAACAAAAAGGAAAATAATTTGTTAAATGTTAATTTTTAATAAATTTGTTTAAAAACTCCCCTCTTTTTGTTAAGATAAAATTTAATTATATAAATGATAATATTTTTTTTAAACAAAAAGGAGCTGCAACTGGTCGGATTTAGTTAATGAATATGCTTATTTTATTTAAAAAAAAAAAGAAGAAATTACCAATTAAAATAAAACAAATAAATTTTTTTTTTAGGAGTGGAAAGAACGTAAATTTCTAGGAAGGAAAAATTATTCCCAAATTTAGCAGTAAAATAATAGAAGACGAAAATGTGCACATATGTATATTTATATAGTCTGATTATCAAATTAATTTTCTGGGCTGGAAAAAACATGAAATATTTTTATTTTTTTCTTAACGTGAGAGTGATTGAAGTCAAATTTGATTATATATGATGATGACGTAAGCTAAGAGGTATGTATTACTTGTTATGGCTAATGAAAAATCGTTTACACATGTTTGCCACGTTTTGCACTTGTATTGTGGGACACCATACCAGCCTATAAAAATGAATTAATGTAAAAAACGAAAAGGAGGCGAGCGGTGGGCCGTGGTACGCCCTTATCCATGCCTTTTTATTTTTATTTATTTAAGATGAAAAAACCTCCATTCTACAAGAAGATTCATACTTATAAGGCTTTACAGTTTAAAAAGTTCTACAAAATTTTCAAAGAAAAATGTTTTATTTTTTATTTAATTGAATATTTAAATTTTCAAAAAAAAGCATTAAAAAAACCTTTAATTTTAAAAAAATAATAATTAAGCCTCTGTTTTTTTTCCCACTTAATTGAGGACTTAAAATTTTAGAATGCATCAAAGGACTCTCAAACTTTTTCAAAAAACTCAATTAAACCTCTGATTTTTTTTTTCACACAATTAAGCAATTTGAAGGCTTTTTTTTTATGCATTTTAAAAATTTAAGTGCTCAATTCAGTAAAAAAATAGGGACTTAATTGCTTTTTTTTTTTTTTAATTTGAGGGTTTTTTTATACATTTTAAAAATTCAAATACCCAATTAAATAAAAAAAGAACAGGGACTTAATTTTTTTTTTTTCAAAAAGTTTAAATTTTTTTTACACCATTAAGCCTACTTATAAATCTATCTTATAGTTAGACACATAAGCCAGATGAGACTTAGACTTGTTTAATGAAAGGATTAATAATCCGATGCGTGTTTAGATTTATTTATTAAAAGGAATAAACGTCAAGTATGACTTGTAATTTAAAAAGAGATCATATTTTTTTAATTACCTATTCTTTGATGCTTGCATGTTTTATTTATTTATTTTGGTCCTTAAATATGAATTCTATTAATATTTGATGATGTGATAAGTTGGAACATGATCGAATTAGATATTTAAATTGATAAAAATTAATAGTTGAAAAAATTAAACTGATTTAATAATATTCTACATCTTTTTAGATTTTTTTAGATTTTTACAAATTTTTAATTAATTATTGTTGGTTCGACAGTCAAATCGGTTGAATTAGTCGAATTGAAAATCGGGTGGTCCAACTTATTCAACAACCGATCCGATTATTAAAATACTAAATATAATACCTTGAGATAATATCACATCATCACTTGAAAATTTAGATAATTTTTTTTTAATTTTTAAGTGATGATGTGGCACAAATTTAGAGTGTCACATTATTAAACTTATATATATATTTTAAATTTATAAACTAAAATAGATCTAAATGTCAAATTCAATGACTAAAATACACACACAAAAATATCCAAAGTATGAAGGGTGAAGCCAGAAAATTTTTTTAGGGGCCAAAATTAAATAATAATTTTCACTATAGTAAAAATACAAATTTATCATTTTAATAGTCTATGTCTTTATAATTTTTTAAATATTAAATTAAATTTTTATCAATCTTAAAAGAAACCAATATATATATTTTTATTAATTTAAATTTTTAAAAATTTAAAAGGATTAAACAAAAAATTTCCATTTAGGATATACGGGCCTGCGAACACCCTAGTTACCACTGAAAATAAACCTGAAGTTGAAGGTAAAAATCCAATTAAAGCAACCGTAAGATTGCACGTGAATGAAACTATCCGTAAAATGCAAACACTGATAAGGAAGTGGTACCATCCCTAACTCTTGGACATGGAGCCTACAAAGACAATTCAGAGTAGTGGGAATAGATACAGCGAATTTAATACTGGACCTGAGGACCATCTTCCCTCCAAAGGCTGCACAAAACAACAGCATCAATCTCTATGAACATGTCTCCACATCCAAAGCTTCAACCGAGGTCCTGTTCTTCACCTTGGTTGAACCGTCTAGTTCATGGTTGCCAAAGAGGAAGTGCCCCTCCTCTTCCCTACCCGGTAGCCTCGACCATCGTAGACCCAAATTAATTAATGCCTCATTGGCAGGGGTGAAGCCAGGACAACTTTTTAGCGAGAGCCAGATGAAATTTTAATTTTTTATAGTTTATATCTTTTTAATTTGTAAAGGATTAAATCGAATTTTTATAATTTTAGGGGGGACCAAAGTGCAATTTTACCTTTATTAATTTAAAATTTTTAAAAAAATTTTAAGGGCCTAAATAGAAATTTTACCTTTTAGGGGGGCCGGGTCCAATGCCAGCCCCCTGACTTCGCCACTGCTCATTGGCAAAACATATGATTCATTAAATATAAAAAACAATAATATAATAAATAAAATATGCTGAATCAGTATTCATATTTGTTCTTTTTGATACAATGTCTAGAACTATTCATAGTCCTTTCTCAACCTTTAAATAAGCGTACTTGAACACATATCTTCTTACACTAGCAATAACACCGATACATGGTAATATTCAATCGGACTTCTAAAAGGATGGTATATTTTGAATCTTTGGTATGAAATATGGGCCAGCTAAAGCCCGTAGTTAATCATCACCTAACTGGGCTGAACTACAGAGCATATGTTCAATTTTCTTGCCTAAAATTGTTTTCCGTCTTATTCTAAAGTTTAAATTTACTGTTTATTTAATATTAAAATTTTAAAAAAATTGTAATCGATAAAAAAATAATTTAATAAAATAACAATTCGATTCTTATTGACTTAATTTACAAAAATATTTATCCAATCTTTCGACAGATCTAATATAAAATTTCAAGCGAATAACAAAAGAAAAACTAGATTCCCATTAAAAATATAGTTTCAATATTGCAAAATTTTTTAATTATCTAAAAAATATAATATTCGACAAATAAATCAACTTAACTTTCTGTTCTTTTCTTAAAATATTATTCGTAATTTTTTTTTTCATCATCACCTTGCAATGGAAACTCAAAGATGAAACCCAAATCAAAACCCATAAAATAGTAAAGCCCAAATAATAAGTAAAATCTAATAAGCAGCCCAAAGTAAATATATAAATCCCTGACTTTGATGTTTAATCAAGGACTCCATTGAATGGAAAAACAAAAAGTAAGGACTAATTCCAAGATTTTAAAGAATTGCAGGCAGTGGTATAAAAGCTTGAAAGCCTTAAACCCTAGTTCCATATCCTCCCTTTGTCCTCCATTTCCCAAACCCTAGTCACCACCGGACAATTCAAACCCACAGCAAAAACACACCCAGCTCTTTCTTCTTACTGTGGGGTGGGTTTTTTTTGAGCCTTTTTTTTTTTTCAATGGCTCTTTACTTGTTGTTCGAGTCATCTTCTGGGTACGCGTTGTTCCACGCTCAGGGGCTCGATGAAATCGGTCAGAATACTGAGGCCGTTAGGAACTCGGTGGCGGATCTAAATCGGTTCGGTAAAGTGGTCCAGCTCACTGCTTTTCAGCCTTTTGAGTCCGCTATAGATGGTCTCAATCAATGCAATTCTGTTTCTGAAGGTATTGCATGATTTTACCCTTTTTTCCTAAATTCGTTTTGTTTTTCCTTGATTTCATTAGTTTTATTCTAATAATTTATTTTCTGGATATATAATAGCAGCTTTTACTGCTACTTTGTAAAGTTTTATTAGTTCTTTTATGTAAGTTATTGTGTTTACTCGGCAATGTTAGCTATATCTAATTAGCATAGGTTAATCTTGAAGTTTTATGCTTAAGAAGCTCTTCTAACTAATGACTGAGAGAAGACATATTGATTGAATTAGCGACTCTGGATAATTCATTTGAACATGAGTATGCTTACTGTTCACTTGGGTTTACCTATTGGGTTATGTTTGGTTTCATTTGTCAGGGCTTATGACCGATGAGTTGAGGAGTTTTTTGGAGCTGAATCTCCCAAAAGTGAAGGAAGGCAAGAAGTCGAAGTTCAGCCTGGGTGTTGCAGAGCCTAAGCTTGGTTCCCACATCTCCGAGACAACAAAAATTCCATGTCAGAGTGGGGAGTTTGTGCTCGAGCTTCTTCGTGGTGTGCGGTTGCATTTTGATAAGTTTATCAAGGACCTAAAGGTTTGCGTATTTCTTTATGTTCTAACTATGCTAACAGCTACAAGTGTGTGTTTTCCTCATTTGCTTTCGTGTCTGTTCTTAAACTTGGTAGTCTGGGGACTTAGAGAAAGCTCAGCTCGGTCTGGCGCATAGTTACAGTAGAGCAAAGGTTAAGTTCAATGTCAACCGAGTTGACAATATGGTTATTCAAGCAATTTTCCTACTTGACACTCTTGACAAGGATATCAATTCCTTTTCCATGAGAGTGAGGTTTGTTTTCAATTAACCCTGAAACTGGTGTCTTTTTAGCTCAATCCATGGCATGGATTTCATTTAACAGTCATCCTCATGTTGTTTACTTCCTGCAGGGAGTGGTACTCTTGGCATTTCCCCGAGTTGGTAAAGATTGTCAACGATAACTATCTCTATGCTAGGGTTGCTAAGCTTATTGAGGATAAGTCAAAGTTGTCTGAAGAACATGTACCCGCGTTAACTGAGATACTCGGGGATGAGGACAAAGCAAAAGAAGTTGTAGAAGCTGGCAAAGCATCAATGGGTAGATCTCTTGTATTTTATGTCCCGATTTGACCTTATTCTTGCATACACCTATTTACTGGTTCTTTTTCTTTTCTCGTTTTGCAGGACAGGATTTGACCCCTGTTGATTTGATTAATGTTCAGCTATTTGCTCAGAGGGTAATGGATCTTGCTGAGTACAGAAAGAATCTTTATGATTATTTAGTGACTAAAATGAATGACATTGCACCAAATTTGGCATCATTGATCGGGGAAGTTGTTGGGGCCCGGTTGATCTCTCATGCTGGTAGTCTCACGAATTTGGCCAAGTGCCCCTCTTCCACTCTTCAGATTCTTGGAGCAGAGAAGGCTCTTTTCAGGTATCTTTACTTGGAAAATGTATCGAGACGTGGACCTCGTGCCAAAGTTTAGGCCCTCTTTGAGTGGAAGCTTGATTTGTGTATTGCTCAAGATCTTGAGCACTAATCCAAGTGCATTATTGCATTTTTTTATGTTGATTTGTTTCTTATCCGTGGTTTTATGGATTGATTTCACTCATTGCTTACTGGCTTCAGGGCACTGAAAACTCGAGGAAATACACCCAAGTATGGTCTAATTTTCCATTCATCTTTCATTGGTCGAGCATCTTCGAAGAACAAGGGCCGAATGGCACGCTATCTTGCAAACAAGTGTTCCATTGCATCTCGTATAGATTGTTTTTCAGGTAATCGTGATTCTTCTTTCCCTGTACACTGTATGGTTTCGACTATAATATTTCATTTAACTCATGTTTTCAGAGAGGGGTTCCACTGTTTTTGGGGAGAAACTGCGGGAACAAGTGGAGGAACGACTTGAATTCTATGACAAAGGTGTTGCACCTCGTAAAAACATCGATGTAATGAAATCTGCAATTGAAAGTACTCAGAACAAAGGTAAAAAAAGTTGTACGTCTTTTCTTTCATCGTTATTTGGTTTCACCTCACGGCTGATGTTTTGATATTGTTATCAATTATTTTACCTAGTTTTTATAATTGTTTGTTGGTCCCTGCGTCTTATACAGATACTGAAATGGAAGAAGTAGAACCTGAAGAAGCTTCTGCAAAGAAAAGCAAGAAAAAGAAGTCAAAAACCGAAGATGCTCCAGCTGCTGCTACAAATGGAGATGCCTCGGAGGATGGTAAATCGGAGAAGAAAAAGAAGAAAGAGAAACGAAAGAAGGAGCAGGAGGCGGATGAAGAAGATGGGAAAACAAATGGCGTAAACGAGCAGGATGGGACAGCCAAGAAAAAGAAAAAGAAGAGTAAAGATGAAGCAGCTACAAATGAAAGTACCAAGAAGAAGAAGAAGAAGAAGAGCCAAGAGTGAAATTTAATGACTAATTGCTAAATTTCAGCAAATGAAAAAAGGCTAATAGTGTTTCAAGTATTTTAGTTGTAGAAAATGGTTAGCTTCCTTTTCGGTTTTAACTTTGTTCTGGATTTTTGGAAATCTATTTTGTTGTGAAATTTGGTATTTTTTTTTGGTATTTGAAAGTTATTTTTGAATGGGAAAGAGTTTAATTTGAGATTAAATTTAATGAGTTGGATCATTATATTTAATTTTAAACTAATTAGTTTGAAGTTTAAGATAATTATAATTGAGTCTTTTCAATTTTGTACTTTTTAGATTTTTTAACCAGGTTGAGACTTGACAATAATACCCATAGATGAAATTTATAATTATATATAAAAAAAAAAGGTTCATGCATTAATGTTGTTGGAACTATATTTGTATAATTTAGAGTTCAGACTATTCCAGAATTTCCACAAGCCCCACGTGAGCAATTCCAATTCCAATTGAGGGACAATTTTCAGTGAACAGTCAAATTACGTGGGTAATTAAAATGTAAATATTAATGATGGCATCAGTCTAATACAAACTTTTTTAACAGGATTAAGATTTGGGGTCAAATTTTATATCTTGTGCTGGGGAAATTTTATTATTATTATTATTTTCTCGCTATGGTATTTTTTTCAACTGCTTTCGCGTTAGTTATTTGTAATAGGCACTATCGAGTGGAAGTACATGTAATTTTGTTTTAGATAATGGCGGTGTGGATGGTTTACTCACCTTTCTTTAAAAGCAGGGGTTAATGTTTTTAGGAAGTTAGGCTATTTGGAGATCAATGGTAAGAGTTCATTTAGACTTTGTTGTGCCATTAGTGCAAAACAAAGGTTGCTTAGTAGCAAGGACGAAGCCAGGATAATTTTTTAGGGCGCTGGATGAAATTTTAATTTTTTATAGTTTATATCTTTATAATTTGTAAATGATTAAATCGAATTTTTATAATTTTAGAGAGGACCAAAGTAAATTTTACCTTTACTGATTTAAAATTTTTAAAAAAATTTGAGGGCCTAAACATAAATATTACATTTTAGGGGGGCCGGGGCCCATGCCAGCCCCCTGCTTCGCCTCTGCTTAGTAGGTAATGCTGCCATTATTACTGAACTCTTTTTTTTCTTGCTTCTTCTTCTATTTTCTTCCTTTCTTTTATTTTTTAATATATTTTCTATATTTTCTATTTGTTAAAATTAATTTTTACATTAAAATTTAAAATTTTTATTTGAAATATAATTTAATATATCATGTGAGTTTAACGTTATATCGTTAACGGTAATTAATAATTTAATGATTAAAATATTATAACATATTAACGTAAATAATTAAAACGTAATATTTTAAATGAAATTATTAAAATGTAATATAAATAAAAAAAATGATGATTTTAATAATTTCCTCGAATTTTATATATTTATAAGGGCAAAACTTAATACATTTAATATTTCTTACATAAAAGTCAAATATAGAATTCGAATTAAGTTGACCACCGAAAACAATAATAAGAAAAGTCGAAACTCCATGTACCTCAAATCAATCATTGTCTATTATGTTTAATTTAATTAAATAAAGCTTCGCCAAAACCAAATTTGAGACGTAATTTAATTTAATTCCTAACATTTTTGAATTATCGACCAGCTTCACTTCAATCTCCATTTCCATGGCGGAAAGAAATCCAAGCCGTTCAAACGCCGGATTCCGTTACGAAACGAGAATTTACAGTAGCTTAAGGCAGCCCGTCCCTCTCCCGCCAGCTGATCAGCCTCTTTCCGTCGCGGAATATTGTCTCTCCATCTTCTCTTCCATTTCCATCAGCGGCGCCACCCCTTTCGCCGTCAATGCAACCACCGGCCAAACGCTGAGTTACTCTCAATTCGTTTCTCAGGTCCGTTCCCTTGCTTACTGTCTCGAAAAACGCTACTCTCTGTCCCAAAACGATGTTGCTTTCGTCCTCTCCCCTACTTCTGTTCATATCCCTGTGCTTTACTTTGCTCTCATGTCGTTGGGAATCATCGTCTCTCCCGCTAACCCGCTTGGTTCCAACTCGGAAATCGCTCACCAGGTCCAGCTCAGTAAACCGGTTATTGCCTTTGCTACTTCACAAACCTCTCATAAAATTCCATCTCTCAAACACGGAACTATCCTCTTGGAGTCGCCCGAGTTTCTATCTTTCTTAACTAAGTCCAATATCGATGGTAACATCATTAAACGAATCAAGGTAAATCAGTCCGATTCGGCAACGATTTTATATTCTTCCGGAACCACCGGGAGGGTAAAGGGCGTGATGATGTCTCACCGCAACTTAATCGCAATGATGGCGGGGATTCATCACTACAACACAATCGAAGCTGAAGGTAGCGACAATCCACCGCGTTCGGTGACATTCTTCACCGTGCCACTGTTCCACGTATTCGGTTTCTTTATGTTGTTAGGGGCGGTTTTGTCGGCGGATACCGTAGTTTTGACGGAGAGGTTTGAATTTGCCGAGATGCTGAGAGCCATCGAGAAGTACAAGATTACTTTCATGCCGGTATCGCCGCCGCTTGTGCTGGCGTTTGTCAAATCGAATTTGACTAAAAAATTCGACTTGAGCTCACTTCAAATGCTTGGCTGCGGTGGCGCGCCGCTTGGTCGGGAGGTAGCTCAGCTGTTCAACGAGAAGTTCCCCAATGTGTTATTGCTACAGGTATTTTATTTAATTTATTTGTTGATGTTTACTAGAATAATTTAATTAAGAAATAATCAATATTCTAAAGTTTACTACAATAATTGATAGTTAATATAAATTTTAAAAATATAAAATATTGAAAATGCCAACTTGCTAGTTGCTACTAACAACATAAAGAATTAATAAAATAATACTAGTACGCAAATATTAATTTATAAAATTTTAGGTTTTTAATGAAATTACATTTTGTTTTTTTATTAAAAAATAAACAAATTAGTTCAAAGTGTAAATGATTTTTTTGTTAAAAGTTTTATCAATTTTTAGTGTAAGACATTGGTCTCTGTATGTCAATATGAAGTACACGTGACACGTTATATGTTACTGTTTAGTTATTTCATCAATTACATTAACTTTTAACGTTACAAATGAATGAATCTTTAACAGAAAATATCAATTTATTCTTTAATCTAAATATAACAACTAATTTATCTTCAAATACAAGTTAAATTTTAATATAGTAATCTCTATAATACTTTTAATGTGTTTTATACTACGCTGAAGGTACATTAAGCATATTTTTCAGTGAAATGGGTTTTTCTTTAATTGGAAAAGAACATAACGAGTTCAAAAGATATCAACTAGTTTTTTTTGTACGAAATAAACATAACTTCATTAGGGAAGAAAACATTAAGACATCAAATGGTCAAATCAAGTTCGAGAACAAGTGTTCGAGTAAAGGGAAAAAAAAAAAAAAATCTCTCAAAAGATATCAAGTTGGTACTTTCTTAGGGAGAAATTTAACCTAATGTTTTGGGTTGGTATTCATTTTTGTTAAGGGATATGGGTTGACTGAGACTGGAGGAGGAGCAACTAATGTGTTAGGGCCTGAGGAGGCTGCTCGGTATGGGACTGTCGGCCGCCTTGCCGAAAATATGGAAGCCAAGATTGTTGATCCTGAAACTGGAGAGTCGCTGCCACCCGGGCAGAGAGGGGAACTATGGTTGCGAGGTCCAACAGTAATGAAGGGTACATACTCTTTTTGCCTTTTATTGTTTTGTGTCTAAATGAGTAAAATGCTGCTGCAAGACAGATGGGTTTACTAAAGAAAAAAAAAAGGTTCTCATTCTGTAAAACTAAAAATATGGGAGGACTGCGTAATATCATATAATTTTTTTTTCTTTTATATTTCTCAAAGTTGAAGCTCTTATATGATTGTGTCAAATTCAGGTTATCTAGGTGATGAGAAGGCAACAGCGGAAACCTTGGATTCAGAAGGGTGGTTAAAAACTGGTGATATTTGTTATTTTGACACAGAGGGGTTCCTTTACATTGTAGATAGATTGAAGGAATTGATCAAATACAAGGCATATCAGGTGATATTCAGTTGTTGGCAGTGTTGACTTAATATAAATATATATTTCGGGGACAGAAATAATCTCCTTGTATACAAACCAAATGACAGGTACCTCCAGCTGAATTGGAGCATTTACTTCATTCCCATCCTGAAATTGCTGATGCAGCTGTGATTCCGTATGTCTTTTGTTTCTCCTTTTTTTTTTTTTTTCTCTGTTAAATAGTATATGTGCTGAAGATTGTACTTTTTGCTTTGACATTTTTCTGAGTGAAAACATAAGAGAGGACATCTCACAGGGGAACATATATTGGAAAGAATGGCGGTTTCCTATATTATTCTCATGAAAATTTGTTATCAGGTATCCTGACGAAGAAGCAGGGCAGATTCCAATGGCTTATATAGTGAGAAACCCTGGAAGTAGCCTCACTGCGGCTCAAACCATGGATTTTATTGCAAAACAGGTATCCTTCTAATTGTTACTTACATGTTTCTTAGCGATATGCAATTGGCACTGCAATTTAAAATTTCTGATGCTGAATCGGTTTTTCTTCTTGCAGGTTGCACCGTACAAGAAGATTCGTCGTGTTGCATTTATCGATTCCATTCCGAAAAATCCAGCAGGAAAGATCTTGAGGAGGGAGCTGGTTAATCATACTGGTGGTTTGTCTAGATTGTAAACCAGATGTTGGAATGATACGGTCGTGGATATTGCCAGAGGAATACCTGCAGTGAAAACATGGTAACTTTCCAGATATGTCTGCTTAAATTACAGTTCACGTTCTATTGAAACATGGCATCTTTTTCCCACTTTTTATACAATGGCTGCTCGTGTATTTTTTTAGGACGTATTGAAAATTTTGAAGTTACGACTATAATTATAAATCTTGATAATATGAGACTTTGATTATGTAATTACGTTGCCCATTGTAATTCAATTTAAAAAGAATTAAGACCCCAGGTCCGTATAAGATCTAGACGGCTGAGTCATTCAATTGTTATATATATATATTGAAATCAGATTTAAATTAAAAAAAATCATTATTCAATTTAAATTCCAGATGCAGAAAGGACCATATTGAATTTCAAAACCTCATGTCAGGACCAAAGCGAAAAATAGGTTACTTTAGGTGAGCTTTGAGTTCCTTTGCCCTGGCAGTTTGGTAGGTCAGTTTTAAAGCTTCCAAAACCCAAACACGGAAGCTTTTCATTTTCAACCATAAAATGGTCTCTAGACTCGACCAAACTAGTAGTACATGAATATGATTAAACAAAAAAAATGATTAAATTTATTTTAATTAAATTGATAATGGTGAAAATATACAAATACAGCATAAATATGATCAAAATTGCTTCCCAACCAACTAGTTGAGCAAAAAATGGAATAATAAATATTGAATTCAGTCTGAATTATCAATAAGATTTTTATTTAAGTTTTTAACTAAATTAGTATTACAGATTTATCATTTGTGAAGTGATTAAAAACTTCTTTTTACAAAGTTCATCATCCCAAAAAATTATCTCTAGAAACTTTAAATATTTAGTAGAATTTTAGTAAAATTGTTAAACTATTTTATTGTTTAACAGATTAAAATAATTTAAACACCTGTAAAGCCTCAAACATAATCAAAACTTTGATAGAGAACATAATAGATACTTTGGTACACAATAAAATATAATAAATAAACACAATATAAAAAGAAAAACAGTTTTATTTATGCATAAAAAAAATACCTAAACAAAGGTCTGTAGCAATAATATTAAAAAAAAAAAAAAGGGAAGGGTTTGAATGTAAAAGGAAAAACCCAACGACCAAACATAATCTAAGAGTACAATATGAAGGTAACAAACGTAATCTAAGAGAAAAATTTGAAGGTCTCCGATGAATGAATGAGAGAAATCATTCCTCCTATTGGTCCCAAAATCGTCAAAATCAACCCAATACCAATGCAAATCTGCAAATAAAAAAAAAATATAAATATTGTTTCGAAAATATTGGTTAAATAATATAAAAAATAAAAAATCCACAATCCACATACATAGTTTGCGAACCATGACAAGCTGAATCTCTTTGGTTTATAGATAACAAGCCATATGATGCAAGGGATCTGCATCAATAAATAAAATACTAAAATAAATACATGATATAAAAGAAATAATTTAATATATATAACAACAATATTGACACTAAAAAAATACAAATCGTGGCTTACGTAGTAAGATGTTGGGGCAAAAGAAAATCCTCCAAGGAAACTTAGTAACCCACCAAAGAAAGGTAACGTTATTGCTACGAGCATTGTAAATACTGCATTAAAATAACTCAAATTTCAACATATATTTTCAGATAATATTCTTTGTATTCTTGATTACAAAATTAGGTGTAAATAAAATAGTTTTGAAGTACTTACAAACGTAAGAAGTTCGTGTAATGGTCCGAAGCATCAAACTTGGCTTGAAATGCATTTGTTTTACTAGAAATGATTCCATCATGTCAAAAACTGGCATCGCAAAAACCTATAAAATTCATCAAAGAATAAGAAAACTATTTTGTGAATTAAGGTATAAAATAATATTTTACTGGACAGGTGAAAGGGCTTTACTTGGTAACTTCCAATGACATGAACGAGAACGAACGCATTGGCTGCTACAATGAGGTAAGCCGGTTTTTCTAGTGAAACTAGGACGTTGTCCTCGACTTGGTTTCCAAACACCAAGTAACCGCAAAAGGCAACCGGAAAATAACATGCTGCGACAACGAGATAAGCTATAACTACCCCTTTCCACATTGGTCCTTTGGATGGCTTTCCGGGTGTCGATGGAATCGTTGCTTGTATCTCCAACACCACATTATGACCGGCAAAAGCAAAAGCTACATCTCCCAATCCACTGAAGAAATCAAACACTTGGGCCTTTGGTGTAGCACTCCTCGGACCATAACTCACGGTTGGCTGAACCCCTTTTCTAACTGAAGCTACCCAAGCAATGGTTGAATAGCTGGTTTATGCCAAAAAAAAATGGTTAGCTTATGAATATGAATGGTAGAAAGTTCCTAGTAGAAGATAAAATGATAGTCCAAAGTACATAACTTTTGAGAAATCAAAACAAATTTTATTGAAATCAAGCCTATCTTGAGGTTACCAAGCAAGGGCTATTAGAATACCCTAGCTCAAGAGATATGGTTAGGCCAAACACGCAACCACAGGGCCTTAGTGCCAGATTGCCAGTTAGTGCCGATGAACAAAAGCCGACTGATAACATATAATGTTGTAGAATCATATACCTTAGAGACATCAAAGCAGCAAAAAAGGAGATGGCAGTGATGGAATTGAAACTGGGGAGATGGGAGAGGAAAATGTGAAGCGCTCCGAACGCCAAGTAAAACCATGTTGATCGAATCTCTTTGCCATCAGGGTACAACACGTTATAAATCTTCTTCATCGATGTCCCCCCGGTAACAACATAAACGATGTCAACACCGACTTCACACATCAGTTGCAAGGGCACCACAACCCAAAGCCCAAGCTTTTCTCCGAACGCATGCTGGCCCAACTCATGGTACCGGTCAAAACGCTTTCCAGGAACCATCTCATGCATCTCAACCATTTGCCATAGTGTATAAAGAGTGATAACCCATGACAATACCATTATAGCAATTCCAGGTCCCCTATATATTGAAATTTTTCCAAGTAAATTAGAGCTAACGTCATTATACCAAATATACATACATACATACATACATACGTACAAATATAAACATTTGACTCATTCCAGCATTCTACATGCATATAACATTGGATGTCGGATGTCAAACATATACGTATCATTAATCGTAACTTAGTGAATATACATACTATGAACTAATTCAAGCATTACAGGGGTATGTCTCAATGGAATAATCATATCTTAAAACACTAAAAAGGCATAAACATATGAATTATTATTACTACACACTAAGTTACTTACCCGTACATATCCGGATTTCAGTCCGGCATAGGGCATTACAACTCTGTATCAACATGTGTCAAATATAGTTATGGAAAATAAAATACTAAATAAGATTGAATAAAATAAATCAGCTAACATAAACCCCAGCCCCAAGATATGTTTTTTCAATCTTGAATAATTTCAATAACAATTTCTCAGAAACTACCATTTAAATTCAGATTATCATACTTTCATATCGAAAATTAATTAATTTCAACTTTAAATTATCTATATAAAAAATTTGAATAACATGAATTTAATCTTTTTTTTCTTCAATTTTAAACGATTTCTTTAATAGTTTTGGAGGAAACAATGAAGAAAAGAGAAGAATTGGAGACGAACCATCCAAGTAAAGAACAAGCATAAGGGAGACCCAAAACACCAGCTCCAACCATGGCGGTGACATTGTGAAAAGCAGAGTACCACCATTTAGCGTTTCTGGATTTAGTAATGGGAAGCCAATCGTTCAAAGAATCATCATTTGACGGTGCTGAATCACGCTTCTCAGGTTGAATCTCCATTCTTTTTTTAACCTTGGGTTTGGTTTCTGATCTTCCTTTGATAGTGATTTCACTAACTTCCACTGACCTATGACTGATTTTGAGTTGAAAACAATCCTCTGATTTTTCACTAAATAAAGCAAACCAAAGATAATTGGGAAGAGCAAAGTGGGGAAGATAATGTATTTATAGAGGGATACTTAGCATTTACGAAATTCAAAGTTGAGTATGATTCTCATAACCGAAAATCTCTGAAAGTTTGTTTCCTATTGTAACTAAAGTTCTTTCAAATATAATAAAATTTGCAAGCTTGATTAACAATTATAAACATGTATTGTAGTTTACTATTTAAAAATCCAATTGAATTGTATTTGAATTGTGATTTCTATAATTCGTATTTGATTGAATTATTGTTTGTTAATTAATTTTAATTTATAAATAATTTTAAATTTACTCTAAGTTTGATAGTAGTGGTCTCCATGTATCGTGCCCAACCAAAATTTTAGACTCATTTGCGATCCTGACTCGGCCCGAAAAATGAGTCTAATATTTTGTCCAAGTCTAACTCGGATAAAAATACAAAAATTCGGGCCTGGCCTTTCCGTATTAATTTTTTATATATTCTTTTGAAAATTACTTCCCAACAAAATAAAAAAAACTAAAATAGGTGTAATTTAACAAACAAATGTCTCTAAAATAATAACAAAATTAACAATAAAAAGAGTTATATAATATTCAAACAATAACAACAAAATAGAGAAATGTTAGCAAAATAGTGAAAAAAACAAGAAGAAAATAGCAACAAAACAGCAATTTTTTTTTTTTGCATATTCGGGCCAGGCTCGAGTCAAAAAAATCTTACCCAAAGTTTGACCCGTTTTCTAAACGAATATTATTTATTACCCAAGCCCATTTTTTAGACCTATATTTTTACTCAAATCCTTCCACTTTTTGAGTGACCCGACCGATAGACAGATCTATTTGATAGTGAGAAATCAAAATAAAAACTTCCTCGGTTAATTTTAATTCGAAATTCTAAATCTATTTTTTAATTAAATTTTCTCACTTAAAATTCAGTTATGAATCTTAATTAAATTTAAATTAATTTTGACGAAGTAGATCTTTTTTGAGAGACATTATCAAATATTCGACTACATATTTATCAAGTATTCAATTAGAAATATTCATTTTTCAATTTTTTAAAAATTAAATTTATTTTAAGAATGTATTTATATGTTAGTTATTAATATTTAATTTAATAATAGTGGTAGTAACCTTGACTAAGTCTATTATTCAATGAGGAAAATAATAAGGAAGAATATATATATATAATCATTCACTAGACAAACGTAAGTAAATTATATCTTCAATGGATAACAGCTTTTAAAACAAATTGATTTGTGAAAATATTACTTAATTTGAAAATTACATATTTAATCAAAATCTGATTGATAATAAATGGTATAATCTAAATTTTATCCTGAATTTATAAATAATAACAGGGATAGGAATATTTTTGTAAATAAAGATACGAAGTAGATTATTCCAAAAAAAAACGCTTTGAAATAGTTGTAACTATAAGCTACGCGGCATGATTTTAGATAGAAGTGTAATTATATATAATTTCAAACCCATATCCCTTATATTAATAATAATATTATTATTAATGTCAAATAATAAATTATAAATTATAAATAATAAATAACTATAATTAAGTCATATTTGTTTTTTTAATTATATAATTGTATAATTACAATTTATACTATCAAATATGTATAATTATTCACTACCGACAACTGATTGAATCTTAACTCGATTGACATAAACATTATTATCTATACAAAAAGACGTGATCAAAACCTGTAATAAAATTGTTCAAAAAAATAATTTACTATCAGCAAAATACATCTAACAAATTTTTTTTTTGTGATTACAAAAATATAATTATTATTTTAATAATTACACTTTCTTTCTATTATTCGAGCACACGGCAATGGAGACTAAAAATTTAATTGACTGTAGTCTGTACAGTATAATTACTATAGTTTATATAAATATAAAAGGAGGATTGGTAGCTAAAACATAATATGGTTACAAAGAAGAAGACCACCCGAACTAATTCTACGTCTTTGGCACAAAATTTCATGCAAAAATGCCTCGTTGCCTTTGGTGTTTAGATAGTCATTCACATCGAACTGCGTCGTTTTGGCTCCAATTGAAGAGGATTGGGTCTGGTTATGGTACCTTCCTTGTTCTCCAAATTTAGTTCCTCTATCTTCTCCAATACTTACTGAAGGGCAATCGCTAAATGCTGGGCTCCAACTCCCGTTGCTGCTCCTTAATTGGTTGCTCAGATCTTGAATACTGGGTGCTTCCTATTATTTACATTTAAAAAGAAAAAAGACAGACAATGAGTCAAGATGATTTACATAACCAACAAAAGTTTACCTTTGTTGTTAATATGTGATTTTTAATTAACCAAGCAACATAGATAAAAACAACATGCAAAAGTTGCTAAGTAATAGTAAATGCTACAATTAGACTTGCATGAGAATCAGAATTTCCATCCTAGACTGAAACTATGACGGAACTTCAATATAGAACCTAGACCTGATGCAACGCGACCCAAATGTTGACACATCTAATGGCAATTAGCATATGTGCATGTCAAGATTACCTGAGAAAGATCGGGTTTATTCTCAAACAATGATGGAGAAGCATCATTAGAAGTCTCCCACTGTAACCAAGGAAGCATTACACCATCCATTTCGAGAGGGACGGATTTAAACACTGCTGGACTCTGGAAATTTGGTGTCTTTGTTATCCCCCGTATACTTGAATTAGTATCACTCCTGTCCCCATCTAATGATGAAATATCTGTGTCTTCAACATTTGAAATGAAATCTTCAATATACCTTTCGGCCACCTTGGTTAATTGCTTCGACATTGTATTTTGATCATGGCTCTTCTGCGGGAAATAATTAGTATATTGATTAAACGATCAAAAGAACTATCAATCCTATTTCTTTAGATCAAAGGACATCAGAATATAATGCATTGTTGCAGGGAGTGTGAGGGGAAGTTGTACCTTTCTAGCTCGAAATGATTTCTCTACAATGGAGTTCTTTGGTTCGGAAAGCAATTCTTTGACAATTTTAGAGAGCTCTCTGCCATGCTTTTCCAACAAAATCTCCGCTGATAAATCTCGTCTACACTTCTCTGTCTGTCAATTCAAAAATAATAATAAAATCAATTATCTATGTATTCCAGATTGAGGGGCAGAGCCTCAATTAAGGAAATAAAATGCACCCAAGGTTAAAAGTAATAGTTAATTTAGGGTAACTATTGCCTGCTAATGAAGAATACATCAAAAACCATGTTAATATGCATCAAAAGTACTACAGAACATTATGATTTCTTCGTCAAAAGCACTTCATTGCAACCTTATTTTTGGTTATAAAGTAAAAATCTGGAAGAGACATCAGTTTGGCTGGGGTAATCATGAACCTACAGGATTAAGGCCAAATTTAGGAATGCTTTTCAAAAGTGCTTTTTGGGAAAAAAACACTTTTGGGGAGAAGCTAAAATTTTCAGCTTCTGAAAAAAGTTCTTTTGGGCCAATTTTTGGCTTGGGAGAAGCACTTTTTCTCTCAAAAAGCAGCTTGTTTTGGGATGCTTTTTGTCCCAGAAGTGCTTCTTATAAACAATACTAAATAGACCCTTAAGTCTCTGAGCGGAACTACTACATCTCCAACAACAAGAATGTATTCTACTAAGTGCACTGCCTAACTAGTTTAAGACTCAAGAAGCACACGCAGGTGCAACTAGCAACCCTGCTGTACACATAGGAAAAAAAAGGATTTTAAGTATTTATTACTTAATTAAAACACCCTTTCCTAGGTATGTCATATAAATAACCATACATCACATATATGGTAAATATTGCACCTTTTCCAATTTTGTTATGCACTTCCTTCTAATTGTAGACACAGCTTGAAGAAAATCAGAATTGTCAAGATGCAAACTTCCATCACTTGCTATGTTGGACCTTTTTGTTTTCACCATTGCCTGCATAAACCATGAGGCCATCCAACAAGTTTAGCAGATAGAACCAATGCAGCAAATTCAGCTTAGGGAAAAAACAGGAGATAGAAGAATTACAAACTTGTTCAAGTTGTGTCTTGATCTCTTCCACGGCATGTCTAAGCTCTTTCCGCATTGCAGCGTACAACCCACCATTCACATTATCACCAGTGGGGTGTGCCTCTCCCTAACAGGTAGGAAATAGAAGAGTGAGAGCATTAGCAAACATCTTCCTAGTTGTAGTTATAAAAATCATGATTTTCTAAAATAGGTATCCAACCTTTTTCTGTGCATAAACCGCTCGTATTATCCTCTCCATCCCACTTTTATTAGAAAGAGCGTCCCCCCTATCATCATCAGTTAAAGCAGAAGTGTGGTTCTGATTCCACAGACATAAATTTCATTAAGCTTATGAAACAAATTTGACTAGAATGAGTTTCCAAAGATGCTAACAGATCCAAGTACAGTGATTAACCCTACCACTAAACAGCATCCTTAGATAAAATACCACTTAACTACTTGGTGAAAAATAAAAGTTAGAACAACCTGTTTCCAGGTAAAAGACAAAGCTTACTGAGTAACCATCATGATATTTTAAGTCCTTTTGGCTAAGAGACCTTCTCAGTCCTTGTCTATTTGAAGCTGTTGGTTTATGAGTCGAGGATATCTGATAGTTTTCACCAATGGAACTTCTCATATTAGCGCGGTTGCTTGAGTTCTGAGGATGATCTAGATCACTCTGCCATTTTTAGGAAGAAGAAATGCATGAAATTAGCATATTATTGTTCCCAGTACAATTGGAAAAACCACCATGCTTATTTAAAGCAAACCACACTATTCAACTTGACCAAGTCCAGTACGTTAACTCTCTACAATCAGTGATACTTCATCCTTAATATAGGTGAAAGGAAATTATTTGACTAATTTTGGGAAAGTTCAGAAATCCTCATTTACTTTCTTCAAATGCAATGCAGAACTACATAAGCTGATCAAACTTCAAAGATTATACACTTAACTAGGGGGAAATATTTGTCATCTAAATCATGGAAATTCTCAAAAGAAACAACAAAGAAGGAACTTGTCTAGATTCAGGACATAAACTTAGCAAGCACACTTGAAATACTTGAAAGGGAGGCAATAAGTCCCTACTTAATAATCTGACCTTTTTTTCTCATTTTGGCTGATACATTTTAAGTTTTAAACTTCAACCACGCAATGTCATTAAGGAGATGTTACAAGTGCATCCTTCATTTACTTTCTTCAGATGCAATGCAAAACTACTAAGGTTGAGCAAAAATCATCAACTGTTTAAGTAGGGAAAATATTTTTCATAAAAAAAAATGGAAATCCTCAAAAGAATGCAATGAATGAACTTAATCTAGATTCGGAAGGTAAACTTTAACAATGGCGCTTGCAACACTTGAATCATGCAATGTCATTAAGGAGAGATGTTAAAAGCGCAAGCCCCGGGGTAATAAAAGTTTAGTTGGCTTGTCCACGTAAATTGATTTTTGCGTCTAAGTTAAACAAAAGTCACCCACAGACAAGCAACCAGATAGCGAAGTTCAATCTCTGGATAATGTATCATTACAACATCCAATTTATACAATTATTATAGACCTTTAAGCCTAATACAGCTAAACATTCTAATATGGCAACGAATTCTTCTAAATAATGAGCACAGGGAATCGACCAAAAGAAATACTAATGGCGAAAATAGTACCTTAGAATCACTAATTTGATATCGAGCAACCGAGACCGATCTTCTTCTCCTGGAGTTAGCAGTGTCCGAAGTTAACCTTCCTCCATTACCACTATTTACAGAACTGCCACTGGTTCCTCGCCTGGACACCGATCGTCCTCTTCTCTGCACCACATTCTCTACTACTCCTCCTTCGCCATTACGGGGGCTGACGTTAGCATTCCACGAAGCCGACCGTCCTCTGAGGGAGGAGTCAAAGAGCTCAATGGCGAGATCGTCGAGACTAATCTCCGGTAACCCCGATCCCCTGGCGGTATTGACGGTTCTCCCTCTGGTCTTTGGAGCCGGAGTAGTCTCGTCGTCGTCGTCGTCAGCAAGACGGCGCGAAAACCTGCTGAGACTCCTAGCGCGGCGGTGAACGGAAGCGCGGTTGGAAGAAGAGACATCGGCTGAGTCACCGAGTGAAGATCTCTTGGAAGTCGATTTGAAAGCAGAAGTTGCCATTGAAAGAACAACAAACAGAGAGCAGAAACAACGAAATTGAAATGAACAATGTAGAAAAATGTTGGAATATGGAATTTATAGGGGATTTAAAGAGGGTATCATTTGGAGACATTTAATTCCGAATCACGAAATCAAAAGAACGTACCCTTAAAAGGGGAAAAAAAACCAGTAAGAAGAAAAGAGATAGAGGAAGTACAGCTCAACAATGACGAAGGTAGCTAACGCAGTGAAAACAGGGAGTAACAATTCTTTCCCAAAAAAAAAAAAAAAAAAGAAAATCTGGCGGAGAGGTTGAAATTAAAGGGTGAATTCAAAATATGGAACTGTTTTAACTGATACAGGGTTCAAATTTTGGTCTCCCTTCGAAGCTAATATTAAAATTAATTTTAAATTACTTTTTAAAAAATTTACAAGTGTGTAAATACAATTAGTTCAAATCAAAATAATCTAAATTATTCGTCAAAATAATAATAATCTAAATTAAAACCGACTTAATACTGAAATATTTATTACAAAATAATAATAATCTAAATTAAAACCGACTTAATACTTAATATGACTCACAATCACGCACGACTGTAATATTTATTACAAAATAATAATTCTTGGAAATCTAAAGAATTTATACAAAAATGAATCGAAGTTTTTTTCCTGCGCTTTTTCTATTCATTCGCGGCTTTTCTGTCATTTCAGTAGTTAAATATCTCATCAGTCCCTGTAATTTTAAAATTCAATCAATATACTTTTTAGTTTTAGGAGTGATTTAATTATTAATATTATTATAATTTTTCATTGAATTTATTGCATATAATAATGAAATTAAATTTAAAAAATAATTTTAATAATATTAATTATTAGATTTAAATTTTAAAATCTTAAAAAAAACAACTAAATCTCATACCCCATTTTAAGTTTTTTAAAATCTCTTTTTTTGTTTCACTTTCTTTTATAATAATTATCGCCGAATAAAGAAAGACACTTAATTTTGCATTAATCATAACCAGTAAATCCAAGCTTCATTCAAACAAATAGAAAATATAAAATTATTTGTGTCATAATTTCACATGTTCCACTCTCATGATATACACCTCATCGATCTCCCCTTTCTACTAATTTTGTGTCTTTATATAAAGATAATTAATTCGAACCTACATGATCACAAGACTCTTGCCAAATGCAACTTGCAAATTTTCTTAGATCCTCTGATGTAGATTACCTCTCCACGCGCAAAATTATACGTAAGTTTGTTTCAGATTTGGGTCGGGTCATTCAATTTGCTGACCATCTCATCCCTAATAACTTTGGAGTTTCAAAAGGAAAAATATTATTCAAACTAGTATAGCAAGATTATACCTGGAGAATTATAAAGAGAGTACGGAGAATCGAATTTCCTCGACAACGAAACGATTAAACGTAGGAGAAACTCAGATATCGTTTCATTTAAACAGATAAAGAGGTAAAAACTATTGACATAAGACTCTAAACAAGGCTTATTTCTTTAAACTCATGGCCTCCACCATACATACGGAACAAGGTAAGGATCGATCCGTGAAATTACATACAGCTGCCGAGACAATCCAGCCGACCAACTTACTTAGCTTTCGAAACAGCATCCACGTGAATGATAAGGTCAACAACACGGGTGCTGCAAAAAGAATACAAAATAAATTTCCAGTTGGTTCGATCAGGGTATAAAAGGTTGTTTGTCTGCACTTAAATCATGTATTAAAGCCCCGTTGCAGGATATATTACCTGTAGCCCCATTCATTGTCATACCACGAGACAAGCTTGGCAAACTTTTCATTCAGAGCTATTCCGGCTTTTGCATCGAAGATACTCGACCTGGATAACCGAGCACACATATTATCACTTTAGTCTAACTTGTATTTATCAGACCTCCTACACCATTAAACTAACTCGGACCCAGAAATTAAAACCAAAGAAAATGATGACTCGCCCTTGATTATTTATGCACTTCGGGTCTGGGTATCATATGTGAGTCTTTCAACCTAAATAATAACATGATCTTTTATATATGCATCATAGGGTCACACCCTTGACAATTTATGTACTAGGGGTAATATATCAAAACTGCTAAAATATGTTTGGCACAAAGTACAGTAGATGTCCATTTATCTTTACCTGCTGTCACCGACGAAGTCAGTGGAAACCAAATCTTCATCAGTGTAACCCAAGATTCCCTTTAATTCTCCCTCGGCTGCCACCCTATAACAATACAAAGTAGAAATGGTGTATTAGAATTTAGAAGTAAATAAAGAAGGGTATGAAAAGACTTGGAAAAGGAACTCCACCACCGTTTAGTTAATAAGATAATGTTAACCATTACCAAAGTACTGAATATGCCAACAACATACAGGAATAGACAGCTAGACCCTAGCTATTATAGAAATAGCTCAAAAGGGGAACCCTTTAAACCACAAGATAGAATATATTCCTTACTTAATAGCAGCTTTGATTTCATCATAAGAGGCTGCTTTCTCCAGTCTTACTGTGAGGTCAACCACTGAAACATCAACAGTGGGAACACGGAAAGCCATTCCAGTTAATTTTCCATTCAAGGCAGGAAGCACTTTTCCAACAGCCTGGTCACAAACAGAATTCATTGCAAAAAAGTATTAGCATTGCTGCATTAGATGTATACATGGAGAGAGATACCAAGGAAAAGCAACCTAACCCACTGCATATCAAGGTCCTGTATGCGTACTATTGGAAAGGGAAATTCATCAAACTGATTATCTTTCTATTTTGTAATGAAAAGATCTTATAGAAAATGAACCTCTAGAAAATATAAGAACAATAATTATGAAGTACAAATCAGAGTTCGTATCAACTCTCTAAAGCTACAATCTAGACAGAATTCTAACCTTAGCAGCTCCAGTACTGCTAGGAATGATGTTGAACGAAGCAGCTCTTCCTCCTCTCCAGTCCTTCATTGATGGACCATCCACAGTTTTTTGTGTAGCTAAGTAGGGGTAAAATAAGATAAACAGAACATACTAAGTTACTTTAACAGTGAGAATTCTGTTTCCAAGCTTACCCGTAATAGAATGAACAGTTGTCATAAGTCCCTCAATGATGCCGAATTTGTCATGAATAACCTGTAACTCAAGGCAAGATTAATCAATATAATGTCAAGTGTAAGGATCAAGACAATCAAGAATAGCATTCAAAGATAAACCTTAGCAAGGGGAGCAAGACAGTTGGTAGTGCAGCTAGCATTGGAAATAATGTCATATTCCGGCTTGTAATCCTTCTCATTAACACCCATGACAAACATGGGAGCATCCTTGCTTGGGGCAGATATAATTACTTTCTTAGCACCACCCTGATAAGCAATCAACCAAGCATCACGTGAGAAAATCAGCGTGTAATTTTAATACAACATAAATCAAAAGCAAAGAAACTTACAATTCAACGTAAAGCATTCATAAATGGATCGGGGCATTCATAATTCAAACAATATAGAAGAAATACAACACGAAGAACAAATAAATACCTTCAAGTGGGCAGCTGCCTTGTCTTTGTCAGTAAACACTCCAGTTGATTCAACAATGTATTCAGCTCCGGTCTCGCCCCATGGAATCTCCTCTGGGTTCCTAAAGTTACATAAAAACACAATTCACTCAGCGGTGAGTCGGTGACTCATCTATAGTGCACAAACAAAGGTTAATATTAAAAATTTCCGAAAATTAAAGAGCGAATACAAATACCTAATACCGAAAACAGTGACTGGCTTCTCGCCAAACAGAAGGGTCTTCGAATCCTTGACTTTGAGTTCATGATGCTTCCATTGCCCGTGAACACTGTCGTACTTGAACATATATGTCTAACAAAACAGATAACCAGAAAAAACAAAAGACAAAGCAAATAATATTAATCCAGTATAAAAAATCAGAGCTTATTCGAAAAAGAAAAATTGAAAGAAAAAGAGAGAAATAACTCAAACAAGAGCAATACCATGTAATCAGTAGTGATAAAAGGATCGTTAACAGCGACGAGTTCAACATCGTCTCTTTGTAAAGCAACTCGAGCCACCAACCTACCGATCCTACCGAATCCTAATTTTATTCATTTATAAAAAAAAAATGGATTAGATCATCATATTTGAAAAAGATCAAAATCGAAACAAATAAAATCGTTCGTATCGTAGAACGACGTACCGTTGATACCGATCTTCACCTTTGCTGAAAAAAATATCAAAGAAAAAAAAGAGAGAAAGAGATTACTAAACGATGAATAATAGATAAAAACTCTAAAAGTAGAGGAAAAAAGGCTATAATAATTACCCATGTGTACAGACAGAGATAGAACAGAGAGAAAGAGGAGTGTTGTTCAAAGGCTGAGTGCGCAGAGCAGTGGAATACAGAAATGGCGTAGACGATTTTTAAATTAGATGAAAAGTGAGTCTAGTTTAGTTAATAGTTTAGTTTAAAGATTATGCATAATAATAAATTTAATTTTATATTTTTTTTTTGTTAATTTAGCTTGTAATATCTTTTTGAATTAAATTAAACACTTCGTCTTTCAAAAACAAGTTAAATTATTTTTTTAATAAAAATTAGGACTAAAAACTTTAATTTTTAATATTGTTGGCATGACAATTCACATATTAATTAATGTGCATAATATGTTAACATAATATTATTTGTTTTGTATTTTGCATCAACAAATAATTTAAAAATTATAAAAATATATAAAATAAAAAACATGGAATACATGTAGATTGTCATATAAGTTGTCATGTTTAAATTTTTAATATTTTAGATAGTATTCTTGTTTAAAAAATTTATTTTGACTCTTTTTAAAAAGTTGATAGTTTAAATTTATCTTTTTTTTAAGTTAAAGATTAAATTTAACTAAATAATAATAATAACCAGTTTAATAAAAATATAACATTAAATGTTAAATTCAATATTATTCCAAAAATTATTCTACCACTTTCCTTTTCCAAATGGAATTAAGCGGGAAATCAAATAGCCGGTAATATTACACATCATACGAATTGAAGCAAAAAGAAACTATGTTTAAAAATAAAAAATTATAGAAATTTCATATGATGATTCGGTCACATACAATGTTTTAATAATCGAACCTAAAGTTGAGTCGATCAAACATATAGTTCTCAATTCAATCAATTTGACAAGTTCAACTATTAGATCAATAATAATTTATTAATTGACTAAATTTTATTAAAAAATTAAATCGATTCAACTACTAATTTTTTTACTCTTACAAATTTCGATTAGTTTTCAATTCAATAGCTTTAACCCATTTGTTTAAATCAATATACCAATTGATTTTCGATTCAATTGATCCTATAAACTAATTTAATCATATTCTAAGAATATTGGTCACATTACTAAACTTTTTTAAAATCAAAATTTAAGATAGAATTGAATTTAATTGATAACATCAAGTACTAAAATAAATAAATAAAAATAGAAATATCAAAGTAAAACCAGTTGAGAAATTGAGGGCCAAAGATTATATAATTTTTATACAATGTTACTTTTAATAAAATAATAATCACTATCTTAAACTAGACACTTCCAATTGTTTCTGTGGAAAAAAATTGCATTGATGCGCTGATTGACGTTGTTTGATTCGATGACCCGGGAATGGGAGGTGACGCGTAGTGATATCAGAACCGTTGATTAAAGGCATCGGGAAAGGTAAAAAGGAGTCATGATAACGTGGGGCGAGGGATCGTTGTCGATTATCGAATCGCATTTTAATATAGGTAAGTCTAGAAAAATACGTTTCGGTGGCTATTTGCTTCCCACGTCATGTTTTAGGACACGCTGGTTATATGACCGACACGTGTTCACCTCTTCTTGCTCTAGTGGAATTTTCTTTTGGGTGCGTCGGTGGACCAGAGTTCGAATTAAGGCTAAATAGCCCAATTTTAGCCCACTTGTGCTTGAAAAGTGAAAAGGAAATAAATTCTTCTAAATTGAATGAAGAAAATATTTTTTTCCTTTTTGTTTTTCTACTCAAATTCCTCGGTAAAGAAATGTAAGTTCTTGTTTACTTATCTTGTTAAACACTTAATTCATTAAATATTTTATATTAAATAAAATTTAATATAATTAAATGACAATTTTTATTTTTTAATACATTGAAAATATTCAATAATTTATGAAAATTTTCTTTATTTGAGATATAAAAAATCATCATTATATGTAATAACGGGCGTTGACTTTTTTATATGTAATAACGGGGTTGACTAAAGACATTGCATGGATACAAAAGGAGACAATAAGTGGCATAAAATAGGGCAAACTAAATGGTTGTACTTCGGGATGAAATTTGTGGTATAGCTAAGTTCTTATTAGATTTATATTCGTAATTTTAATTTTATAATTTTATATTTCAGAATGTTTTTATTAGAATATATTTAAGAAGATATCATTTTAAAATTTTAATTTAACGTAATTGTTAATTTTAATTAAAGTATTATGATTTATTTATTTCAATGTTATAAAAAAAATTAATTTTAGCTTTCTATTTAATTGTTTGTTTTTTTATCAGATCACCTTAAAATGATGAAAAAGTTTAACATTTTTTAATTTTGTTGACCTAGCATATATGTGGATGATACATAAACACTTAATTAATTTTTAAAATTTTAGAAATAAAAAATCATTAAAATTATCAAAAATATAAAAATAATTAAATGTTGACATGTCATCTACATGGCAATTCACATGTATGCCATGTCAGTAAAGTTAACAAATGTTAACTTTTTTCATCTATTTTTGGTGATTTGACAAAAAATACAAGTTCAAATACTAAAAAAAAAAACGAAAATTTAAATAAAGAGCTAGAATGATTTTTTTATAAAGTTGAAAGACCAAAAAATAGTTATACCTTTTAATAATTAAACAAGACAATTACATAAAATAAATTATTGTTAACCTAATGGTAGAGACCATTTTTTTGTTTGAAAAACGGGCCGACTTTAGAAGGAAAACGGAGTCGCCACCAATCTTTTTTGAGTGTGATTGGGCCACTTTTAAAAATGTTTTGGTCTACGGATTTTAAGAAAATGGGTTCGGGAGTCGGTTACGCACAAGGAAGGATTAGCACCCTCGCAACGCCCAAAATTGGTACCTTATTGATTGATTAATGTCCTAATATTGAAAATTGAAAAAGATTTTAAAATATGGATCATTTGGAAAATGTTTGGGTAATTCGAATTTGGATATCGAAATTCTCTTGTTCCGGAAGGATGAAATATCACGTCCAGCACGTTAGAATACGATATTTCAGACCTTCGAAACCAAGTTCATTTCATGATTTCCAAGATTCATGCATTCTCATTCTAAAAAGGGTACTTCATCACTTGGCCAAATGAAAGAACCGAAACCCAGCACGTTAGGGCACAATCCTTCAAATTTCCAAACATGAAATATTGCCTTGTCTAAAAACTTTTTATGAGTCTTGAAAAAACACAGACACAATTTTAAAGGATATTTATGATTTGGCCAAACAGAAACCACAACCCAGCACGTTAGGGCACGATTCCTTGAATTTCCAAAACATGAAACATTGCCTTGTCTAAAAACTTTTTATGAGTCTTGAAAAAACATGGTGAAAGGAAAAACAAGATAAACGATCGTATTAAATAAAAAAATGACAAATAATAAAAGTAACAGGAATAATAACAAAATAGTCACAAAATATAAGAAACAATAATAATAATATTAACAACAATAATAAAAATATATATATAAAATAATGATAACAAAAATGGCAATAACAATGTTGATAACAAAAAATCAAAACCAAAACCAAAAAAATAAAAATAAAAATAATTATAAGAATAATATATATAATAAAATGGGGATAGTAGTAAAAATAATAGTATTAATAAAAATATAGTAGTGAAAAAAAGGTATATCGATAATAACATAAAAAAATAATAGATATAATAATATATAATAAGAACAACAATATATAATAATAGTGAATATAGAAAGAATATAATCATAATAATATACATATATAAAAAAAAAGTGGTAAGAAAAATAATAAAAATAATTATAGTAAGATTTATAATAAAGATGATAAAACAACATCAAAATTAATAGCAATACTAATAAAATAATAGTAGTAAAACAATAGTATATATATAAAAGAAAAGTAAATAATAATATAATAATAATATAATATATAAAGATTATGACAGTAATAATAATAATAATAATAATAATAATAAGGGTAGCAAAAAAATAAAAAATAAAAAAATAATTTAACGGTAAAATAACAAAATAATAAAAAAAAGACCGAATTGGATCAAAATCGAAAGCTTAGGGCCAAATTTGAAAAATAGAGAAAACAACTGAAAAGGATGTGATTAAAACAACATCACCAAAAGGAGGACCAATCGCGCAATTTACCCATTTAGGGTAAATGCTCGTGGACCCCGCATTAATGGCGTCGTTTCATTGTTTGCTCAAAAGCAAGAAAGCTAATGCTTTTTCATTTCTCATCTCTGTTCTAAAAGCCAAACAAAAAAAAAAAAAGAAAGTCCCGAACAGAACCCTCTTCTCTGTTCTTATTTTCTAGGGTTTAAACCTTTTTTTTTTTGAAAAAACGTATTTTATATATAGTAAAAAAAAAAAGAAAATTCTTGATGTATATAAACTGCCGAAGAGAAGAAAGGAAAAAAAGGTAAACCTTTTCTTTTTGATTCTTTGTATTTCTTTGTAAAAATGGTGTATATTGTTGCTCTCTCTAAATCGTAACCAAAAAAAAAAAGTCCCTTTTTACAGTGATCTCGAAGGCTTTTATAGCCTTTTAGTTTTACCACTAAAAAACTCTATTTACTGTTGTTTTGCTGCGCTGTTGTGCTGTTGTGTTCCCTTTTTTCTCGCAGGTACGTGGGCACGAGCCAGTGTTGGGGTCGCGCACGTTGCGAGGTGGACTTGCGGCGTCGTTCTGCTAGGGTTCTGTTTTCAGTTTTGGGTCTGGTGATTTGGGCTGAAATTTTGGGTTTGGGCTTTGTTAAAAATGGGCTACGGACTGTTTAATTAAATTTGGATTTTTGCTTTGTTTGTTTTGGGTCTCGAGCGAAATTTAGGCCCAACAGCTGCCCCTCTTTGCTCATTGTCGTGTAACGAGAACGGAGCAAAGACTTTAAAAGGGCCAATTTTGCCCGGTCTTGCTGAGTCTTGATTTCTTGATGCCTCCTTTTTCAAGTAGCCCCACTTTAGCCCACTGAATTTCTAGGGGTGTAGGGGTTTTGTTTTGATCTGCTCCACTACTATTCAGTGGAGATGAGAACTATTATCTTTTAGCCTGTTACCCTATTGCTTAGGGGGTTAGGTTGGTGGTTTGAATCTGCTCTATTGCCGATACATGGAGATAAGATTTATCATTTTCGATCTGCCCTACTTCTGCTCAATGGGGATAAGACCGGTACTCTTTAGTCTGTTCCATTGCCAATACATGGAGATAAGACTCGTTGTATTTGATTTGCTTCACTCCTACTCAGTGGAGATTAAATCTGTAATTTTTAGCCTGCTCCACTCCTGCTCAGTGAAGATAAGGCTATGATCTTCAGTCTGCTCCGTTGTCGATACATGAAGATAAGACTTGCTATATTCGATCTGCTCCATACTCGCTCGGTGAAGATAAGATCACATTCCTTGACTTGCTCCACTCTCTTTCGGTGGAGATAAGGCTATAAACTTGATCCGCTCCATTGCGAGATACATGGAGATAAGACCTGCTGTATTCGATCTGCTCCACTTCTGCTCAGTGAAGATAAGATCTATTCTTTCAGCCTGCTCCACTCCTGCTCAGTGGAGATAATGCTATAAACTTTAGTCTGCTCCATTGCCGATACATGGAGATAAGACTTGCTATATTCGATTTGCTCCACTTCTGCTCAGTGAAGATAAGATCTGTTCTTTCAGCCTGCTCCACTCCTGCTCAGTGGAGATAAGGCTATAAACTTCAGCCTGCTCCATTGCCGATACATGGAGATAAGACCTGCTGTATTCGTTCTGCTCCACTCCTGCTTAATGAAGATAAGATCTGTAATCCTCTGTAACTCCCATCAATTTTGCTACATTGTCCTCTGGGGAACCTACCTATAGCATTGATTTCATGGGGTCTATGCTTATGTCACATGATTAGGATGTCATGAAAATGCTCCTAACCATATGTATTATGAATGTATGCATGCATGCAAAATGTCATGAGTATGATCCAATTTTTTAACTTTTGGGTTATCATGCTTGCTGCTTGTTAGGGCAATATCTCGTTGTATGCCTTCTTGTTCAGTTGACATTTCCAACACAGAATCTGAAGATGTCGTCACTGCTTAAACTCCTATTTTAGGGGTTCCAAATCCCTTACCTGGTGAGTTCTAGATAATTGTCATGTTTCAGATTCTTGTATTATTTAGAGACTTCCAGAGTAATACACAAAACTTCTTTTGTGAAAGTATTATTAGTTTAGTAATCATTATTTTTATGTGAGATGCTTGGAAAAAGATCGTAGAAATGAATAAAACTGAAATTTATTCGGGATAAAACCCGTGAAGAATGGATTGAACAAGGAGAACAAATTTCACTAAAGTGCAAAATGAGTAAGAATGACATTGATACCCCAGTATCACATCCTGAGCTTCTCTGTACGTACTTCTTGAAGTCCACTCTGAGTTCAACAAGTATCTAGGAAATCCGAGGTACTTTGTCGATGCCCCAAGATGTAACATGCCTCATCATTGTTAATTCAAGCGTAGTGAAACTACTGTATGCCCTATCACGAGTTGGTCATAATCTGAGCAGCCTTTTTTGGGTTTTCGTCTCAAAGCCCCTTTAGTATCAAAGCGCCCTTTATGAGTTTTCGCCTTGGCCTCTCCATTTTTTTTTTTGAACTGAAGACGCCCTTTGCGGGTTTTCGCCTTGGCCCATCTTCATGCGAAGTACTTCTTGACTAAGTCTGTATTGATTGGATTTGGCAGACTTTTGCCGTCCATCTCGGCTAGTATCAAGGCTCCTCCAGAAAAAACCTTCTGTACAACATAAGGTCCTTCCCAATTAGGCATCCACTTTCCCCTGAAGTCTTTTTGCATAGGGAGGATTTGTTTCAACACTAAGTCTCCCTCATGGAATACTCTGGGACGGACCTTCTTATTGTAAGCCCGCATCATCCGTTTCTGATACATTTGACCATGGCGAATGGCTCTTAGCCTCTTTTCCTCAATTAGATTCAGTTGATCATATCGAGATTGAACCCATTCTGCTTCGTCCAATTTCAGCTCTGACAAAACCCGGAGAGAAGGGATTGCAACTTCAATAGGCAAGACTGCCTTCATCCCAAAAACCAACGAGAAAGGAGTTGCCCTGGTAGAGGCTCTAACCGAGGTTTGATAGGCGTAGAGGGCAAGCGATAACTTTTCATGCCAATCCTTGTAGGTCTCAATCATTTTCCCCACAATTTTCTTGATATTTTTATTAGCCGCCTCAATTGCTCCATTCATTTTCGGGTGATATGGCGACGAGTTATGGTGCTTAATGTTGAACTGACTGCAGACTTCCGCTATCGCGCTATTGTTCAAGTTTAGTACATTGTTAGACACAATCCTTTTTGGCATACCGTAGCGACATATGATCTCCTTCTTTAAAAACTTGCTAACTGTCGTCTTCGAAACATTGGCATATGAAGCTGCCTCTACCCATTTGGTGAAATAATTAATGACCACGAAGATGAAACGATGTCCATTAGAAGCTTTCGATGAGATCGGCCCAATGACGTCCATGCCCCACATTGAGAAAGGCCACGGAGAAGTCATAACATGAAGAGGTGAAGGAGGCACATGTAACTTGTCTCCATAAATCTGGCACTTGTGGCATTTCTTGGCGTAACGAATGCAATCTCCTTCCATCGTGGACTAGTAATACCTAAATCTCATGATTTGTCTGGCCATTGTAAACCCGTTGGCGTGCGTCCCACAAACACCTTCGTGGACTTCTTCCAGGATTTTCCTAGCCTCCACAGCATCGACACATCTTAACAACACCTGATCTTTTCTCTTTTTATACAGGATCTCTCCGTCTAAGACATAGTCATTGGCCAGTCTTCTCAATGTTCTCCTGTCATTTTCTGTTGCTTGATCAGGATATTCACGGCTCTTCACATACCGCAGAATATCATGATACCAAGGACAATCATCTCTCTCATTTTCTTCGTCAATATTGCTGTAGTGAGCCGGAGTCTCATAAATACTCATTTGGATGGGCTTCATCCCCTCTTGCTCGTTTACTCTGATCATAGAAGCTAGGGTGGCCAAGGCGTCAGCCATCTGGTTTTCATCACGCGGGAGGTAAAAGAACGTGAAATCATCAAACTCCTCAATTAGTTCCAAAACTAACTTTCGGTAGCTGATCAATTTGGGATCTCTTGTTTCCCATTCTCCTTTGAGCTGATATATTATCAACGCGGAGTCTCCATATATCTTTAGCAATTTGATTTTAAGCTCTATAGTAGCTCAGATTCCCATGATACATGCTTCGCATTCTGCCATGTTGTTTGTGCAATCGAAGTCCAACTTGCAAGTGAATGGATAATGTTCTCTATTTGGGGATACCAGGACTGCCCCAACTCCATTACCAACGGCATTTGACGCTCCATCAAAGTTCAACTTCCAGGGACGATTTTCTAAGATATCTTCTTCAGTAGTTGCTACAAACATCAAATCTTCATTTGAAAAATTAAAGTTCAATGGCTCGTAATCGTCTAGCGCTCTGCTAGCTAGAAAATCCGTTATTGCACTCCCCTTCACAGCCTTCTGGTTCACATAGACTATGTCAAATTGAGAGAGCAAAATGTACCATCGGGCCATTCTTCCATTCAGAGCAGTTGACTCCATCATATACTTGAGAGGGTCTAGTTTAGAGATTAACCAAGTCGTATGGTATAACATGTACTGCCTCAACCTCCGAATTGTCCAAACCAAAGCACAACATAACTTTTCAATTGGCGAGTACCTCATTTCACACTCAGTAAATTTCTTGCTGAGGTAGTATATCGCCCTTTCTTTCTTCCTTGTCTCATTATGTTGGCCTAACACACATCCAATTGAATTATCGAATACCGTCAGATATAGAATCAATGGTCCGCGCAGATGGCGACACTACTAGCGGAGTATTAGACAAGTACTGTTCAATCTTGTCAAATGCCTTCTAGCATTCATCGTCCCAAATGCCTGGATTGTGTTTCTTAAAAAGACGGAATATCGGATCACACTTCTCAGTCAATTGCGAAATAAATCGGGCAATATAATTCAGCCTTCCTAGAAAACCTCGAACCTCCTTCTGAGTGCATGGCGGAGGCAATTCTTGTACAGCCCTGACTTTATCCGGATCCACTTCAATTCTTTTTTCACTGACCACGAAACCAAGAAGCTTCCCTTATCAACCTCCGAAAGTGCGCTTAGCTGGATTGAGTTTCAGCTGAAATTTCCTCAACCTCAAGAATAGCTTTCTCAAAACTTGCACATGCTCCCCTTTCATTTGAGACTTTGCGATCATGTCGTTGACGTAAACCTCAATCTCATTGTGCATCATGTCATGGAACAAGGTTACCATAGCCTTTTGGTATATTGCCCCTGCAGTCTTTAACCAAATGGCATCACTTGGTAACAAAAAGTTCCCCATAAGGTTATGAAGGTGGTCTTTGCCATGTCTTCAGGATACATCTTTATTTGATTGTATCCTGAGAAACCGTCCATGAGGGAGAAAAATGAATACCCCGCCGTGTTATCCACCAAGGTGTCAATGTGAGGCAGTGGGAAGTTGTCTTTTGGGCTGGCCTTGTTTAGGTCCCTGTAATCGACGTACATTCGTACTTTTCTATCCTTCTTAGGGACAGGGGCGACGTTGATTACCCATTCTGAGTAATTCACCACTCGTAAAAACCCAGCCTCAAATTGTTTCTTGACTTCTTCCCTTATCTTTACCGAGACATCGGGTCTCATCCTTCGAAGCTTCTGTTGGACCGGCTTACAATCTCCTTTTATGGGGATACGGTGTACCGCAATGTCAGCACTCAACCCAGGCATGTCCTGATATGACTAAGCGAAGACATCCTTGAACTCTAGCAGAAGTCTAATGAGGTCCTGCTTTGTTTCCTTGGTGACGAGGGTTCTAATTTTCACCTCTTTCCCTTTCTCTAGAGTCACATTCTCAATTGTCTCTTTGTGAGGCAGAATCAGTTTTTCTTCCTATTTTACCATCCTCAACAAATCTGGGGATACACTACAATCCCCGTCATCTGCAAAATCCTGAGATCCCTCTAAACCAATGTCTCGTTCACAGTGGAATTCTGGGTCCGTAACAGCATTGCTAATGCCATCGACATCTGGGGACCTATAGTAGGTATGAAAGAATATTCAATGAAATGAATTTAAGAATAGATTATTTATGCGTTATGATTATGGATGGATTGAAACAGAAGTAAAAGAATAACTGCACGGTATGAAAGAGAAATGCACTTTTATTGAAAATAACGATGCTTGAACATGAGCCTATTTCACAGAAGATTCTTATTGTTTCTAGGCTTGAAACAACAAGTGTGTTTTGAACATTACTCTATTTTAGTCCTAAAAACTACAGGAATTTCTTCCGCAGTCCAGTTGTCCAGAACACTTCCAGGCTCATAGGGGCGAATATCCGTCAAGTTTCCTTTCCTCGAACTTCATTTAGACACAGCATTGATGTTCAAAGCTTCCATCATATCCTCAGCCATTTCCTTATTCACGTTCTCCAGTCCTGAATGGATAATTCCTCCCGACACGAATGTATTAGATATATGAGGAAAGGTCACTGAACCTCACTCAAGCTCTGCACCATTCAGTCGTGCCCTTCATCTTTCACGTTTCCTTTCCAGCTCTTCCTTTCTCTGTCCGGCATCTGGCCTGTACCCTAGACCAAAGCGACCATGTTTGTCAACTAATCCTGGCACTCTAACCGGGCTCTGAAGGTATTTTTCGAGTCCCCTCCCAGGCAATGTGTAACACCCCTCACCCGTGTTCGACGCCAGAACAGAGTATGAGGCATTACCGAAGAGTACGAAACACTTACAGATTATTTAAACCATTTATCGCTTAAATATTAAAATTTATTATAAAAGTTTCATTTATCGGACTTTAAAGTTCAAATCATGCATTGGGATTGGGTCGAGGATTAAATCAAAATCGTATAAAATTTTTCGCAAAATCCTTAAGTTTATCTCATTTACAAGGTTCCCCACGCCCGTGTGGCTCACATGGCCGAGCCCTCTAGGGCGTATAACTCTCGACTTGCATCCGTGGAGAAACTTGGGTCACACTGACCTTAGTACACGCCCGTGTTGCTTGGCCGTGTGGTAAAGTTAATTTTCACAAATTATGCTATTTTTCAAGCCATATTTCTCACTCATTTGATCCTTATTCTTCACCACATTTAATACATATAAAAACTAATTTAAGATATTCAACTGAGCCTTATACTTAATACGATTTGTTAGTCGTACACTTCATATAAATAACAAGAAACGTATATGGGCTCAATTCTCATTAAATTTCTCTTGTACTTGTACTTTTTCATCCTATGTATTCATATAGCTTATAACAATCGCACCTCTGTTTTTTCATATACATTTTTTTTATAACAATTTGTCTTGGTTTCAAACTACTTCATATTTGAGTTTTACTTACCCAATCATTTGAAACATCATCTTTATACATATAGTGCACTTGAGATGCAAAAATTCTATAATTATGAATAAACACATTTATCAACACATTCCATGTTTTTATATATTATAGTCTCATATTTCCATGTATCATTTACCATCATTTCCTCGTATTTTTGACAAATACGTGTAACAACTCATAATCATGCAATTCACTAACTCTTCGTGCCAATTACAATTTAAATTGGCAACTCACTTATTGAGCCCAATTTCAATGTTCTCTAAAATCCATTAGGATGTATGTATCCATCAATAAATTCCATGTACAGATATCATCACCTCATATTTTCACATACATTTACTTTCCATATTATGAACTCAAATAACATACACAAGACATACCAATACATTCCAAGTACATTTTCATAATATTTCATTTCGAATTTAGATTATGTCATTTTAGAACTCTTCTCATTAACTCATTCGAATACCATTTCATACGGATAATACACTCAAGGGTGTACAAATATATAATCACAAATGAGCTCATTCATCAACCAAGTTCTATATTCATTTATCATCAACTCATATTTCCTTATATCACATAATTCTATATAACACTTACCAACTTCGTCAATTTAGTGAACGTCTTACTTAAATTGTTCGCATCGGTATGCCTTGAATGTCGCGATAATCACCGATGCCATATCCCGGATATGGTCTTACACGGAAATCCCTTGTCACTTGTAGCGAAGCTACCACTATTCATCGATCGGTAGCCGAGGCTACCACTTTTCATCGATCGTAGCCGAGCTACCACTTTTCATCGATCGGTAGCTAGAGCTACCACTTTTCATCGATCGGTGGCCGGAGCTACCACTTTTCATCGATCGGTAGCGGGAGCTACCACTTTTCACTTGATCGGCAGCCGAGCTACCACTTTTCACCGATCGTAGGCGAAACTACCACTTTTCACTTTCACTTGTCTTTGATCGGATAAGTGTAGCGAAGCTATCACTTATCACTTGTTGCCATGGTTCAACCATTGTATTTTCTGTCAATTCATGTTGTCACCGAACTGAAATGCTCAATTTGATCATCAATACATATGAAATAACACATAATGAAATTCATAAAATTAACAAATGATCACTAAAATTTAGCCATATAAACTCACAACTTCAATTTTTTGTATTATAACGATAATCATAATTTCATAATAAATATTCCAAATAAAACATTATATCAATTATAATTGAGCATGTAATCAATTTATACACAAATCATTCATATATTATTTTCCCTCCTCCTCCTCTCCATCCACATCCTTAGTATAAACAACACACTTGTAAGTAACATTTTCTATAATTTTCACTATTTACTCATGTGAATATTCAAGCTGTCCATCTGTGTCATAGTCACTAAATTATTTTTATCTTGAGTTACAGAACTCCAAATTAAGATCCGTTAATTTTATTTGAAACTAGACTCACATATCTTCTTACCATAATTTTTCCAGAATTTTTGGTGTGGCCAATTAGTACAGTTTATTCATCAAAGTCACCCCTGTTCTGCTGTCTGGCAGTTCTGACCCTTCTTCACTAAAAATTAATTATCTCTTTATACAAGATTCAGATAATGTTCACGTTTATTTCTATTAAAAATAGACTCATTCAGGGTTCTAAACATATAAATTATAACTCATAATTCTTTTTGTACAATTTTTAGTGAATTTTTAAAGTAAGAACAGGGGATCACGAAGTTATTCTAAACCAGTCTTGCAAAACTTTAAATATCTCAAAATGTAGACTTCCTTTGCTTGTTATGTTTCTTTTATATGAAAATAGACTCAACAAGCTTTAATTCTATATCTATCTCAACTTCTAATTCAATTTCTACAATTTTTGGTGATTTTTCAAAGTTAGACAACTGCTGTTGTCCAAAACTGCTTTAGTGTAACATGTTGATTTCTATTTTGTCCCTAATTCCACAATTCATACAATTTAGTCCTTGCTGAATTAACCCCTAAATTGAGTTAATTTTCTCATTTAATACTTTTCTCTATCATTTTAAACTACTTCATAACCTTTGAAATCAGAATTTTAACACTAGGCCATAATTTCAGCTAATTCACAATTAGGTCCTAAAACCAATTTTCATCAATTTCACTTGATAATATCATCATATAACAAAATTAAAAACTCCAAATCAATATTTATTCATCATATTCTTCCAGTAATAATCCACATCAACTTTAAAAATTAGCTATAGAATCAAAACTAATGACATAGCAAGTTGGATCCAATTGTAAAAGTCCAAAAACATAGAAATTTCAAGGAGAAAGCAAGAATTAAACTTACATGAAGCTTGAGTATGAAAACCAGCTTGAAGCTCTCTCCCATGGCTGTTTTTCAGCTGAAGAAAATGAAGAGAAATCAAGAGAAATCTAGATATTCTAATTTGATCCCCTTTTTATTTAGCTAATTTGTAAATTTTCCAATTTTGCTCCTTTTCTTCGTTCTCTTCTCTTCTTCTTTCTTTCCTTCCCTGCTCTCTCTGCTTCGTTTTGGGTTTCTGTTTCTATTCTATCTCCTTTTTTTTTGTAATAATATAATATAATAATATAATAATATAATATAATAATATATATTAAACATAAAAAATCTCAGGTTTTCTTCACAATAAACCGCCTCAACTAAACAAAATAGCTTAATTGCCATTTTGGTCCTTTATACTTTCTTTAATCTATAATGAAACTTTTACACCTTTTTCAATTTAGTCTTTTTCATTTAATTGCATATCCAAACGTTAAAATTTTCTAACGGAATTTTAATACTACCTTATTGACATTCCGTAAACATTCATAAAAATATTTATGACTCGGTTTATAACACCGAGATCTCGATACCTCTTTTTCTCGATTTCCTGACCAAATAAATCTTTATAAAACATAATTTACTATTTTAAAAATATTTTAAAAGCTACATTTGGCTCGTAAATATTAAATAATATAGCCTACAAGTTCATTTGTCAGATTTGGTGATCTCGAACCATTAATTTTGACATCACTGAAATTTGGGCTATTACACAATGCTCCTTTTTCAATTGTCAGCTGTAGACCCATCCTTGTAGCTTCAGAGATTCTTGGCATCGGAACCTTGCCACCTTCACTGATGAAAGTCGTATTTACGAACTCTAGTGATCTGAAGGTACACTCTAGCGTCTCAGTATCATTCTCTATATACGGCGCGTTGCTAGTAACGGATGCGATGATGTCCTCCTCCGTATTTATGGTTATCAACCGACCCTCTGTCACCAACTTCAACTTTTGGTGCAATGACGATGGTACAGCTCCCGCTGAGTGAATCCAAGGCCTCCCCAATAAACAATTATAAGAAGGCTTGATATCCATCACGAGGAAATTTACCTCGTACGTGTTTGGCCCAATTAGGAGGGGTATCTCGATCCTCCCCATCACTTTTCTCTCGGTGCCGTCGAATGCTCTCACTATATTTTGGCATGTTTTCATGTGAGAGCTGTCTATAGGTAACCCGTTCAGTGTTGACAGGGGCAAGACATTCAGTGCCGATCCGTTGTCGATTAATACCCTCGGTAATGTATACCCTTTGCGTCGGGTAGTGATGTGTAAAGCTTTGGTAGATCCCACGCCACCTGGTGGAATTTCATCGTCACTGAAAGAGATGAAATTGTCTGTGCTTATGTTACTAACAAGGCGGTTCAAGAACTTCAAAACTCTCCAGCCTCATTCTCTGTTACTAGTTCATTAACCAGTGGCCCTATCTTCTCGTCTCCCCTTCTCATCATAGAGGACTCAGCTTCTGAGTTGGGTGTGCTGGCCAAACTCTCCTTCCCGAAAACTGTCACAGTGCAATTGTAATTCCAAGGTACCCTCTTGTCATCCTTATAAGGAAAAGTCTCGGGTTTTTGAATTACAATCCTCGGTGTATCCCTATAAGGAGAAGTTACGGGTTTTCTGATTACGACCCTCGGTGTATCCTTATAAGGAGAGGTCACTGGTTTTTTAATTTCAACCCTCGGTGCTATTTTCACTCCGGCCTCATCGACCCCTGGCCGTGTGATAATCACTATTGGGTGATTAACTTTAGGGATCCTTTCTGCAGACCCTCCTTCTGTGGAACATACGTCCTCTCCTCCCACCAAGTCAAAGAATTCTAGCTCTTTATTATCCATTAGCCCTTGTACTAGGGCTCTGAATTCGTTACATTGCTGGATTTCATGGCCCTCTTTGTCATGGAACTCACATTAGTTCCTTGTATCTTGAGATCTGCTCACATTCTCTTGCAAAACTAACCCCATTTTCTGCATTTCTTTCCAAACCTCCCTCAATGGGGCTCTGACCTCAGCAATCTCCTGTTTGAACCTCATCCCCCTATTTTCAACTATCGCGTTTACCCCATTATCAATATGATTGGGTAACGGATTTCCTCCACCAGGTGGGTCATTGAAGTCTACCACCCCCGCCTTGATAAGTCTCTCGACTAATCTTTTGAATGAAGTACAGTTCTCTATCGAGTGACCCACTACATCTGCATGGTACTCACACTGAGCGTTTGTGTCATGCCACTTAAGATATGGAGGTTGCAGCGGCTTTAAGTAAAACGGGGACACGACGTGCGCGTCGAATAAAATTTTATACAACTCCTTATACGTCGCAGGTATAGGAGTAAACTGAAACTTCTCGGTCTTTTACCTCGTGTTGGGCTCTTGTCTTGGTGAGGCCTGCTGGCCCACGGTTACTGCTTTTGGTTGATTAATAGTAATGGGTTTGGGATAACCCGAGCTTATATTACCCACTTCATTCTCTCTTTTCTTTGGAGCCGTTTTTCTCATGCTCTCTCCAGCTTTAATTTTCCCACACCTTATCGTGTTCTCTATCATTTTGCTAGACATTACTATGTCTATGAAACTCTTAGTCGCACTCCCCAATATATGATTGATGAAAGGTGCTTTTAAGGTATTTATGAAGAGCATGGTCATTTCCTTTTCTAGTAGCAGTAGCTGGACTTGCGTAGCGACCTCCCTCCACTTTTGGGCGTATTTTCTAAAACTCTCACCGGACTTCTTCTCCATGTTTTGCAACGTGATCCTGTCAGGTGCTATATCAGTCACATGGTCGTAATGTTTCATGAAGGCCTGTGCCAAATCCTTCCACGATTTGATTTGAGTACAATTGAGTTGATTGTACCACTTTGCTGCAGCTCCAGTCAGACTATCTTGGAAACAGTAGATCAATAACTGGTCGTTGTTGACATATCTCGTCATTCTTCTATAGAACATGGTAATATGGGCCTCAGGGCAGCTGGTCCCGTTGTACTTTTCAAACTCCGGCATCTTGAACTTCGGAGGAAGTACCAGATTTGGGACTAGACTCAACTTCCTAGCATCCACCTCGCATTGGTAATCAGCACTTTCCAATGCTTTAAACTTCTCCTCCAGCCATTTGCAGTGATCCTCAAACTCTATTGGGAGTTCTGCCCTCGTTTCTTCCTCTTCTGCTGCATCATCAAGATCAGGGACCATTAATTTTGTCAGATTGCCTCCGGGGTTGGAGTTTGAGCCTACAGGGAAATTTACCGGCGCTAGGGTATCAAGTTGGTACTGAGGTCTGATATTGACAGACACTCTCTGCGATTGTATTTGAGAATTTTTCGGGGCTAAGCTTAGAGTATAAGTAGAATTTTCATTCTCATCTCCGACATCGCCCATAGGACCCTTTGCTTTATCTTGCCATTTAGTCAACAAATACGTTAATTGGCTCATCATACTCCTCTGGGACTCCAGCATTTGATCCCTCATGTCCTGTTAGATTTTAGCCAACTGTTCTTGCATCTGAGTCTGCAGTTGGTCCTGTATCTCTTTCTGCATCTGCTCTAACTTTTCTATCCATTGATCCATAGCTTTTGTTTTTTTTTCCGAGTGTAATAGCGATGTTCCAAGATAACTATAATTTAACCTCTAGTTAATAGGGTTGTCTTATGATATTTAATACAAATGATGTGATACAATGTGAATGCATAAAATACAATGTAAATGAATGAATGCAGAAATAAGAGGAGTCAATTTTGATTCAATTTTATTTAGAATACTTATTGAAAAAAACAAAATGCTTTACATAAAACAGAGTCACATATACGACCTAGCCCTTATACCTAAAGTTTTAACTCTCTCAAGAAGTAAAGCTAACTCTTGACCCTGGTCCAATTTTGACTTATATACTATACTTAACACATCAGCCTGAACCGCTAAAGTTTGTAAATGATCAGCCGCTTCTCGTATCTGAGCCACAGCTTCACCCATAAGGTAGTCTCTTTCTCTGACTTGGTTCTGAGATCGTTGAAGTTGCTCTTTCCATCGCTGGTTGTCTGCCTCCAATAGTTGGATCCGAAGCTCACTATTTTGCAACACCGTTTCGAGCTCCACCACATTTCCTTTCAACTTTTCAATCTGGCTTAGGCTTGATTCCAACTTCACCGTAGAGTTGTGACTTTGACACAATGCCTTCTCTAATTCTGCTACTCGAGCTCTTAGCATCCTATTTTCACTTTGGCTCTCACCCACAGTCTTTTTCAGAGCATCCTTTTGTGCTCGAGCCTCATGGAATCTCCTCTTTCACTGATCGACCTTGGCCTTCTCCTCGTGAATTTCTTGACGCCATTGTTCTGAGGTTTTACCCAACCTAGCAGTCCTCATGGATAAATGCAACTTTTTGTAGTCGGTCTTCAAGCTGTCCAAATCTTCTTCGGCCTTCCTTTTTCCTTTTCTCAGTTTCTCAGCCTCTGATTTCTGAACATCAATATCTAATCTCAAGTGCACCTTTTCCTCTTCCAGCTGTTCTATCTTCTTCCCTAACTCTAAATTTTTACTTTCAAAGTCTTGTTTCAGGATTTCCAACTCGGAAGGGACTACTTGCAGATATTCCTCTATTGGTCGAGCACCATCCTGTGTTGGTCTGGGGACATTATCATTGATTCTCCTATTCCACCATGCATTATACTCGAGGGTTACCATCAGACCTACAGCAACTCTTTTCATTCGGCGAGTCTGCTTCCAAGCATCAGAAATCTCTCGAATCTTCTCTTTATAATGATCATCCCTATATCAAAACTCAAACTGAGCTAGCCCAAATGTTGCCGGTATGAACTGTCTTGATCTATACTGCCTCAACACAAGCAAATGAGCGTACCTAACGGCTCCCTAAATTCCTGACAAAGGAGCCCAATCATAACTCCCACATCGATAGAGAATTTCAGCGGGAACCAACCAATGAGCTCTCCACTCAACGTCTTCCTCCTTGAAATTTTGAAGGAGCGCGATCCAATTTTCTTCTGATACATCATCTTTTCTAGAAATGGCTGCTAACTCCTTTAGCGGTGAGCAATTCTCGGAAAAAACTCGACAGGAAACTTTATCTACCCTCCAAAAATAGTTATGGAACCAAACTAATAATAACTGTGTGCACCCTATGAATCTGCCTTCCCCAGCTCTCCTGCATGCATTCAAAGACCTAAACGACTCGGCCAAGATCGCAGGAACAGATGTGACCCCTCTATCAAGTCGGTCAAAGAGATCCGAGACTGCCTCATCTACATATTCCAATGCCCTAGGGAAAACCATTAATCCATAGATGCTTAGAGCGAAGACGTCAACTCTCCTCTTCGTGTCAGGATGTACTAGAATCAAATCCTTCAGAATCCTCCATGGGATGCACTTGCACTCACCCTTTTGCTTGATCCTCGCTGCAACCCACTGTTCACTCATCCCGGTAACATTCATCATCCTCTTTAAAAAGGTTGGGTCACAAGTAGCTTTAATATAAACCTTATCAACTTCGACCTTCGGGCAACGAAGTAAAGCCGTATATTCTTCTATAGTAGGTACCAAATCCACTCCTCCAATGGTAAAATAGCTATAAGCAGGATTCCAATACTGAGTGAGGGCCCGAAATAGATGCTCATCTATATTGATTCCAAATAAGTGAGGCAAATCCCCATAATTCCCATAAAACAACTGCCTAGTCTCTTGATCCCACTGATCCCATATTTCTTTTAATTCCCGAAGATCATTTTGCGTCACACTGATGCGAGTGTAGTTACATAACTCCGATGTATATCCCTCAGCTAGGCTATCCCCCTTTTCTAGCTGCGTTCGCTCCGACCATATTCGGACGGCCGCATTATCCTCTACTTTATCAAGGAATTCGTTCTCCATGACAAGCTTCCTAAATTAGAAATTGAATGTGAGTCGACACCTCTTTAAAATGAAATGACATACAATTACAAGAAGATGCCATAAATTAATATCATGCACCAGAAATAATATAAAGAACAACAATATACCACTCATCTGGGTAAATACTAAGGTTTGGCATAACTCTACCTAGGGTAAGTTCACAGGGCTCTCTATATGCGGTTTGGCTCTAAAGCAATGGTACCTGAACCAGCAGATTCCTCGATCCTCACCCATTATAGGCTCATACGGACCGAGTTCAGTTTAGGGGAATACATTTCCCTATGGCTGCACGGAGGTGAAAACCTCACGAAGACATAGGTACGGATGTATCCCAAAAGCGATCCACTATCCTGCACGGAGGTGAAAACCTCACGAAGAAGTAGCTTCTCGCTCTCACTTAAGGGTGTGACCACTATGGCCATGCAATATGATGCAAATATATCCCAGACACGTAAAATGTAAAACATATGTGATGGGGTGAAAAAAGTTAAAACCAGATTTTAATTTTCAAGGACATCAATTAATCAACTCTACGGCTTGACTCTCTTATTGGTCCCCAGCGGAGTCGCCAAGCTGTCGAGACCATTTTTTTGTTTGAAAAACGGGCCGACTTTAGAAGGAAAATGGAGTCGCCACCAATCTTTTTTAAGTGTGATTGGGCCACTTTTGAAAATGTTTTGGTCTACGGATTTTAAGAAAACGAGTTTGGGAGTCAGTTAAGCATGAAGAAGGATTAACACCCTCACAACGCCCAAAATTGGTACCTTATTGATTGATTAGTGTCCTAATATTGAAAATTGAAAAAGATTTTAAAATATGGATCATTTGGAAAATGTTTGGGTAATTCGAATTTGGATATCGAAATTCTCTTGTTCCGGAAGGATGAAATATCACGTCCAGCACGTTAGGATACGATATTTCAAACCTTCGAAACCAAGATCATTTCATGATTTCCAAGATTCATGCATTGCCATTCTAAAAAGGGTACTTCATCACTTGGCCAAATGAAAGAACCGAAACCCAGCACGTTAGGGCACGATCCTTCAAATTTCCAAACATGAAATATTGCCTTGCTTTTAATTTTAAAACACGGACACAATTTTAAAGGATATTTATGATTTGGCCAAACAGAAACCACAACCCAGCACATTAGGGCACGATTCCTTGAATTTCCAAAACATGAAACATTGCCTTATTTAAAAATAGACACAATTTTAAAGGATATTTAATGATTTGGCCAAACAGAAACCACAACCCAGCACGCTAGGGCACGATTCCTTGAATTTCCAAAACATGAAACATTGCCTTGTTTAAAAACTTTTTATGAGTCTTGAAAAAACATGGTGAAAGGAAAAACAAGATAAACGATCGTATTAAATAAAAAATGACAAATAATAAAAGTAACAGGAATAATAACAAAATAGTCACAAAATATAAGAAACAATAATAATATTAACAACAGTAATAAAAAAATATATAAAATAATGATAACAAAAATAGCAATAACAATGTTGATAACAAAAAACCAAAACCAAAACCAAAACCAAAACCAAAACCAAAACCAAAAAAATAAAAATAAAAATAAAAATAATTATAAGAATAATATATATAATAAAATGGGGATAGTAGTAAAAATAATAGTATTAATAAAAATATAGTAGTAAAAAAAAGGTATATCGATAATAACATAAAAAATAATAGATATAATAATATATAATAAGAACAACAATATATAATAATAGTGAATATAGAAAGAATATAATCATAATAATAATATACATATATAAAAAAAGTGGTAAGAAAAATAATAAAAATAATTATAGTAAGATTTATAATAAAGATGATAAAACAACATCAAAATTAATAGCAATACTAATAAAATAATAGTAGTAAAACAATAGTATATATATAAAAGAAAAGTAAATAATAATATAATAATATAATATATAAAGATTATGACAATAATAATAATAAGGGTAGAAAAATAAAAATAAAAACAATTAATTTAACGGCAAAATAACAAAACTATAAAAAAAAGACTGAATTGGATCAAAATCGAAAGCTTAGGGCCAAATTCGAAAAATAGAGAAAAAAACTGAAAAGGATGTGATTAAAACAACATCACCAAAAGGAGGACCAATCGCGGAATTTACCGATTTAGGGTAAATGCGCGTGGACCCCCCATTAATGGCGCCGTTTCATTGTTTGCTCGAAAGCAAGAAAGCCAATGCTTTTTCATTTCTCATCACAGTTCTAAAAGCCAAACAAAAAAAAGAAAGCCCCGAATAGAACCCTCTTCTCTGTTCTTATTTTCTAGGGTTTAAACCTTTTTTTTTTGAAAAAACGTATTTTATATATAGTAAAAAAAAAAAAAAGAAAAATCTTGATGTATATAAACTGCCGAAGAAAAGAAAGGAAAAAAAGGTAAACCTTTTCTTTTTGATTCTTTGTGTTTCTTTGTAAAAATGGTGTATATTGCTGCTCTCTCTAAATCGTAATAAAAAAAAAAACCTTTTTACAGTGATCTCAAAGGCTTTTATAGCCTTTTAGTTTTACCACTGAAAAACTCTATTCGCTGTTGCTTTGTTGCGCTGTTGTGCTGTTGTGTTCCCTTTTTTCTCGCAGATACGTGGGCACGAGCGGTGTAGGGTCAGCGCGCGCGACGCGCGGGGTGGACTTGCGCGCTGCGCTCGCTAGGGTTCATTTTCGCTTTGGGTCCGTGATTTGGGCTGAAATTTTGGGTTTGGGCTTTGTTAAAAATGGGCTACGAACTGTTTAATTAAATTTGGATTTTTGCTTTCTTTGTTTTGGGTCCCGGGCGAAATTTAGGCCCAACACTAATAATGAAATATTGCTACATAAAACAAATTTAATTATGAGATGTTGCAATAATAATATCAATAAAATTAAAATATTATTTTAAAATTTTAATTTAGTGTAATTGAATCCAAATTGATTAATTTAAACAAGAAAACTACTTAAAATAAATTTTATTAATTTAATGTAATTTATTGCATTCACCTTTTAATATTTATTTTTTAAACTTTAGAATTTTTTTTGAGATATTTTTGTTTTATATAATGTTTTATAATTATTTAATTTATGTAATTGATATGTTATAATTTTTTAAAAATTCACCAAATTTTATATATTTTTTAATTCTATTAATTTTTATGTTTTATATAATGTTTTTATTTGATATTTTTTAAAATTATTTTATACAATTGATATATTATAAAGATTGAATTTTTTAATTTAATAATTTTTATAACTATTATATATTTTTTGAATTTGTATATTTTATATTTTGAATAAAGTTTTTATATTTTATATAATATTCACAAATTTTTTGAATCTTTTTTATGTTTTTGAATATATATATTTGAATATTTTATACTTTATATAATGTTTTTATAATTGTTGTTAATTACGAGAATCAACAAGAGAATAATATATATGAAGAAAGGTGGCGATTCACCCTTGTAGGGTGGGAGCCATTGGGATAAAGTGGAAGAGAAGAAAACTCGGCAAATGAGAGAAGAGGGAGAGAGTTGTTCAGTTTAGTGAGAGAGTAAAGGTTGTGTTCTTGTCTTAATGCTCAGGTGTGAGGGTTTATACATCAAGTGTTGGGAACACCATGTGTAAGCATTGTGCTGGTGACAATGTTATCCTGTCCATTAATAGATCTGGAAATATGACCTTGTAATTTAGTGACACAACATTATAGGATGGATTAGCAATCAATCCTATCACAATTGTGGGACCATAAGTACCTCTAACGAAGGTAATTCGTGGTGGAGGTACATTCAATGGTGTGATGTTTAGGGTAACATGTGGAGTTGTTTACAGATGTGATTATTTCATATAGTTTATATAATGATTTTTTTTAATATTTGAATTTAATAAATGTTTTTAAATTTACACACATATTTGTTAGATATTTTATTTATTTTTTTATTTTAATAATTTTAATAGATGACACACCATCAATTTCATGTAAAAGAATATTATGTGACATGTTCCCATCAATTGAATGTGCCACTAAATTTTTAACATCGTTAGATTTTTAGACGAGAACTATAAGAAAATAATAAATTATATATCAAAATGAGATAAAAAAATTACACATAAAAAGTTTAATTCAGAGTCTAATTTATGACACGAGATAATAAAAATAGTAGGAAAATAACAACAATGTCGAGGCAAATATTAACCTAAAGCTAAACCCAATCAGGTCATGCAATCCAATATGGTATACTGTAAGTTGGAAATTCAAATATGAAAATCAGCTACAAATTCTGAATTTGCCTTTAGAAAGATCACAAATTTGACATGCAATACAGAGCCTTTTATCTTTTTATAAAAAAGAGTAAATTACGATTTATGTTAAAGATTTGTGGTTATTTTTTTAATAATATTATTTTTAAAAATTGAATTTACGGTCTTTTATTAATAGTGCAATTTACATTATCATTATATTTAATCATTTGTTAATAAATAAGTGGATATTATTAATAAAAATATAGGATTATGTATTTTTTTCTCTTAACCAATGTTATTAGAAATAAGTATCAAAATCCATATATGTAGAAAATAGGTGATCTGTTTTGTATAAAACACCAACTTCGTCTTTTCTCCCATAGCAAAAACCGGATGAAAAGAATACAGATAAACAGACTTCTACTTTGAAATAATAATAAATTTGATTTTTCATTTTTTTCAAGTATTAGGGTAGTACGAGGGTTTAGAGGTTTTGCCAAATGGGCTTTCGAACTGAACTGAACTTCGAACAAAAAAAAGAAAAGTAAAGAGAACTGAACTGAACTCACATTTTATACACGACAACGTTTTAGAATGGCTTAGCTGCGACGTCGTTTTGTGTGCATCAGAGTTACTTCTATCCCTTCCTCTACTTCGCGTTGTATTGGCAACTTTCTTCTTTTTCTCTATCTACACTGCAATGGCGACCGCCGTCATAGCTCCGGACCCGAAAAAGCTCCCGCGCCCGGGTCGGGGCGGGTTTCAAGCTCATGGATTAACGGAAGAAGAGGCCCGAGTTCGAGCTATCGCCGAAATTGTGAACTCCATGGTGGAACTGTCACGGAAGAACCAAACGGTGGACCTCAACGCGATCAAATCCGCCGCATGTCGAAAATACGGGCTCGCACGTGCCCCGAAGCTTGTGGAGATGATCGCGGCACTTCCTGAGTCAGACCGTGAGTCCCTGCTTCCAAAACTCCGAGCCAAACCAGTCCGAACCGCTTCCGGAATCGCAGTCGTGGCGGTTATGTCGAAGCCGCATCGGTGCCCGCATATTGCCACTACGGGTAACATTTGTGTATATTGCCCCGGTGGACCGGATTCGGATTTTGAGTATAGTACTCAGTCTTATACTGGATATGAGCCAACTAGCATGCGAGCAATTCGAGCCAGGTAACCTTTTTCCCTTGCTTTTTCCTTTTTGGAGTAATTAATTAGCTTATTTTGATGTTTTGAACTCGTTGCTTCTGTTTTGATACAGGAGCTTTTCAAATATGACTTTTTAGTTAAATTTTGAACCTTGTGAACTCATTTTTGTTCATTGAAATCAATAGGAGCTGTCTGTTAGCTTTAGATTGTGTTGGAATGCTAGGGGTGAATGCGGGTGTAATCAAACCGAGTTGAGATCAAGCTGTGAGAAGCTTCAAGCTCCACTTGAAATTCAAAGCTTGAAGCTTGACTCAAGCTTGTTCAAGTTTTAGTTTTAAAGCTTGAGCTTGCTTGATTAAGCTGTTTACCTAGTAAAATGAACTCAACTCTATGCTTGACTTTAAGCTTGATTATTTGTGTTTGAGCTCCAATTGAAAATTTTCAATGCTAATTAGAAATAAGAAGCTTGATTAGGATTGTAAATTACTTCAATCAAGCACTAAGATACTCAATTCAGCTCACTTGATAGATCGAGCTGCTTGAGCTCAACTTGATGAGGGTTGAGCCCAAGTTTGAGTTATTTTAGATCAAACCCGAATAACTTGCAATTATAAGTGTCTTGTTTACACCCCTAGGGGTGAAAAAGCACTCATTTATTTTACCTCAAATTATACTGGCTTTTTGGTTGTTGCTCAAACCGGCTTTTGAGAATCCAAATGTCATGCCAAATTTTGCAGTAGTTATGCTTCATGATCGTTGAGAATGAGAGAGAGAGAAGAGAGTCTTGCATTTGTTCAGTTCTGTTGGATTAAATTCTGAGGAAAACGTGATCTATAATGATTCCAGGTATAATCCATATGTCCAGGCGAGAAGCCGTATAGATCAGCTGAAGCGATTGGGTCACAGTGTCGACAAGGTTTTTATCTTCTCTATATAAAGTATTTGCTTTTGTTTTATGGCATTGAGTTCTATCGAATAATTAGAACTTAGAAGTTGACCTTTGGTGGTCTTGACAGTAAGGTTATGCGAGTTGCAGGTTGAATTCATCTTGATGGGTGGTACTTTCATGTCACTGCCTGCAGATTACCGAGATTATTTTATTAGGAATCTTCATGATGCTTTATCCGGACACACTTCTGCCAATGTTGAAGAGGCAGTTGCCTACTCTGAACATAGTGCAGTAAAGTGCATTGGAATGACAATTGAAACGTAAGTTATCATGCAGTTGCCTACGCATGTGTTTTTCCCATGCTATTACTGGAATTAATATTTAAAGAATTGTCAGTTTTAATTTATTTTCTAGTGATTGGGACTCAAAAATGAATACCGACATTTATCAGTATTCATGCATTTATTTTCTTAAAAAAAAAAAAAAAATTCAAGAAATGGGGTTGCTAGGTATGGCATCACTTGTTATGCTGTTGCATAAAACCAGGCATGGATGAAAAAAGTCGTGTAATAATAGCATGGCTAGTTGAAATTATGCTTTTACTGCAGTTTTCTATTTCATAGATATGTAATATAAATTTGATTGATTTTGACTTATCTCCTTTGTCATAATACACATTTCATGATTAATTTAAGGTTGACTTCTTCGATAAAAAGAAAAAGGTTGACTTCTTCTGATTCTAATCTGCAGTAGGCCAGACTATTGCCTCGGCCCTCATTTGCGCCAAATGCTTTCTTATGGTTGTACACGATTGGAGATTGGAGTTCAAAGCACATACGAGGATGTCGCTCGTGACACTAATAGAGGACACACTGTTGCTGCAGTAGCTGATTGTTTTTGCTTGGCGAAAGATGCTGGTTTTAAGGTATCTTAAACACCAAACCATACACACTATTCTCTTAGTTTAAGAAGACAAATACCTTTCCTCTAGTTATCTCTATATAGTACAAATGAATCCCCTTTCCTCCACTTGGTCTTCATTGTCCTCTCTCCTGTCTTTTGCCTTTCAACATGTAGTTCAGCCATTACCAAAAGATTTGTTGAATGCTGAACAGTGTTGTCTAGCACTAACTGTATGCCAAATTGACTGAAATCATTTTTCATGCAATGGATTATGCGGCTTAATTATCAGTTTTTGCATTTTATATATTTAGGTTCTTTCAATTTTATCCACTTCTTGATGAACTTTTCCATTGCTTTTCTGGAGGTTGTTGCTCATATGATGCCTGATCTTCCTAATGTTGGTGTTGAGAGAGACTTGGAAAGTTTTAAGGAGTTCTTTGAGAGCCCTTTATTTCGAGCCGATGGGCTTAAAATTTATCCCACCCTTGTAATTCGTGGAACTGGCCTCTATGAGCTCTGGAAAACTGGCAGGTATAGCTATCTGTAATTTATTGTTAGAGAATTCTATTGGCCATTATTTTTCTTTGGATATCCGGTTCCTTTTCTGGTTTAGCAGGAAGCTGTAACTGTAGTAATTTACTTTTTCAGGTATAGAAACTACCCACCTGAGCAGCTTGTTGACATTGTGGCGAGGATCTTGGCCATGGTACCTCCTTGGACACGTGTTTATAGGGTTCAGCGTGATATTCCTATGCCTCTGGTTACTTCAGGGGTTGAGAAAGGAAATCTTCGTGAACTAGCCTTAGCACGTATGGATGACTTGGGCTTGAAGTGTCGAGATGTTCGAACACGTGAAGCTGGTATCCAGGTGAGAAGACACAATGTTGCACCTCAGTAAACTGTTAATGCTGAAAAGCACATTAACCTTTTGAAAAATGTAATGTATGTGTTTATTTGGATACAGGACATTCACCATAAAATTAGACCTGAAGAAGTTGAGCTTGTTCGACGTGATTATACTGCAAATGAAGGTTGGGAAACATTTTTGTCGTATGAAGATACGCGCCAGGTACTGCAAGGACCCTTTCTTTGTTGTGGGCGGTCACTCTGTCTACAGCTGTCTGTCACATGTGAATAACCATTTCATGTCATCTTGTCACTGGCCAAATTGCAGGGTCTTTCCCGTGTTATTGTAGAAAATTTATATCATATATCTAACTTTAAACTGTCTCCATCGATCTCAATAGTGCTTATGCATCTTGATACAATGTCTTGTACCATAGCTGGTTCTGTGCTAAAACCTAATATGCCTTCTTGATTTGAACACAGGATATTCTTGTTGGGTTGTTGCGGCTGCGAAAATGTGGCCGGAACACTACTTGCCCTGAACTAATGGGGAAATGTTCTATTGTCCGTGAACTTCACGTGTATGGAACTGCTGTTCCGGTTCATGGCAGGGATGCTGACAAACTCCAACACCAGGTAATGATAAAATCTTTAGTATTCAAACAGAAAAATGTCCAGGCTTGTCTTTATCCAGGCCATCAAGCAATCATTGGCTAACTCTGCACCCCCCCCTGCACACGTGCGTTTTTCTGTCTTTTCAGGGTTATGGTACACTCTTGATGGAAGAAGCAGAGCGGATTGCGAGCAGAGAGCATAGATCAACAAAAATAGCTGTTATATCCGGGGTAGGAACCCGGCATTACTATAGGAAGTTAGGGTATGAGCTTGAAGGGCCTTACATGGTGAAATATCTTGTTTAACGAGGCTAGTTTTGTGATTAAAGAATTAGTGTAAAATTCTTGCGACATATATAAATCATCAATTTGTTTGCCTGCAGGAAGCCATATTTGTATGCTCTATTTCAATTTTTTTTAAGATGTTGGAGATTTCTACAGATTTTCAAAGAATATGATATGTGGAGGGTCCTAGTATTTTCTATTGATCGGTCATGTCATATAAATTCGGTCCGAGTCGTACATCCAATTGCTTTGAAACATCCAATTGCTTGGAAACGAGTGTTTTTTTTTGAAAAAAAAAACTTTTATTCGTGTTTATTAAATTTGTTGTGTAGTATATATTTTATATTATACAGTACATCTTGGGGAGACATACACAAATTAAGCAAACAAATCACATGGTTTATGTGTTTGGAGAGGCAACATTACCTACAAATAAACTCTCCTTCCGCTTACTGCTTTATTGAGAAATTTGCAGTTAAATCCATAGCACACAACATCACAAGCAAAGCCGTTTCAGGTTTCAGGTTTCAGCTTTCGCGGATTTAATTTATTGCCAAAATGCGGAGAATTTACTGCCAAACTTCGGCATAAAAAATGCGTGGCTTTAACTATCTGTCTTCAACTCACTATTGGTCTACTCTACCTATTTTACTCAAAAGTCTAATATATAAGAGTAAAATTACATCCAAAGTCACTAAACTATAAGAAAGATTGCCTTTTAGTCACTCAGCTTTCAAATAGTCACTGGATTATTTAAAAGTTTTCATTTAAATCACTGGATTGTTAAAATCGCTGCTTTATGGCCGTATTTGTTCGTACTACCTACACCAATCGAAAACTCTTCTTCCTCTTCTCTACAATTAGTTTTTTTCATGAAACAACTTTGAATGTTATAGATCTAAGTTTTTTTTTCTTCGATCTTTGACACTGATCGTCAGATCAACTTGGATCAAAGGTATGTTTTGCTACTTGTCGACATGTATTAATCTACCATACCGATCATTGAATCTTCGTTTGGAGCTTGCTAACCGATTTTTTATTTTAAAAATAACGATCTAGTGATTTAAATGAAAATATTTGAATAATTTAATAACCATTTTGTAACTGTTTGAAGTTGAGTAACTAAAATGTAAACTTACTAATAGTTTAGTGACATTGTATGTAGTTTACCCAATATATAATTTTTTTTTAAAATTTATGGATATAAATGTTCTCTCTCTCTCTATAGATATAGATATTAAGGGTTGATATCTGTCTTTCCAATAGGAAGTAAATGGAGAAAGTGGTGATGAGTAGTTTGAAAATGGCAGGAAATATATTATGCAGTGCCAGCAGTAATTTTACCAGAAAATGCATCTTTGGTGTTCTTAGAGTTGGTCCAATCCCCAATCACATTGCTTTCATCATGGACGGAAATCGACGATATGCTAAAAAGCAGAAGCTCTCACACGATGGAGCCGCCGGGGGCGGCGGCCGTTATGACGCTGGCTTTTGGGCTCTCATGGTTATGTTATTGTACTGCCAAGAGCTTGGGGTGAAATATATCACTGCCTATGCCTTCAGCATCGACAATTTCAAGCGGAAACCAGAAGAAGTTGAATCACTTATGGCTTCCATGTTGGAGAAATTCCATCTCTTGGATATCCACGTCAAACGTTTGGCCGTTAGGGTCCATTTCGCTGGGAATTTGGAGCTCTTGAGCAATGAGCTTAGGGCTTCCGCCATGGAACTTACGGAAGCTACGGCTGCGTATTCGAAATCGGTGCTTACGATTTGTATTGCCTACACTTCTAGAGACGAAATCTTGCATGCCGTTCGAGAATCTTGTGAGCAAAAACGTATTGATCTGGAATTCGATAACGACGAAGACGATGAGATAAAGTTGATGAAGGTTGAGAAGAACATGTATATGGCGGTTGCACCGGATCCCGACATTATAATACGGACCGGAGGGGAGAACCGGCTAAGCAATTTCTTGTTGTGGCAGAGTTGTTGGAGTCATTTACATTCCATGTGGGTACTTTGGCCGGAGATTGGTGTATGGAATTTGGTGTTTGCGATCTTGAATTTTCAGAGGAATAAAACCTACTACTTGGAGATGAAGAAGAAAGCAAAAGAACTGTAATTTGGAAACAATGCGAATTAATTATTACTATATTTCAACGTATTAATTTTCAACCATTCAATAAATGTTAGTATATAGTATTTTAGATCGATAAGATAGAGAAATTGGCTCAGTTTAAAATTTTACATGCATGACAAGTACAATTATATCGTAAATTCAATAATTAGATCATTAAAATATTAATCATGCAGCAATATCCAAAATGTTACAAAACTACTTTAATTTTCCAGCAATGTAAGTGGATCACTCCCCTATATATATTTTCTTTTCTTGATTTCTTATTATTTCTATATATATATAACCGAATACAGGTTTGAAAAACTTTTGCATTGATCTAAATACCCTTTATTTTTCATCATAATTCTAAAATGACATTTAAAATTAATTATAATATTTAATTTAGAATTATTAAATATTTTTTTATGTAAAATAAAATTTGTGATGATTATTATACATTTAAAAATAATTATATTAATTATAATTTAATTTATAATTATTAGTTAAAAATTAGTTAAAATAATTATAGTTGGAGTATGAGTTAAGGTAAAAAAGTTAGAAGTTGAGGTAAAATATTTTTACAATTATAACCATTGAAAAAAAGTTTTTAAGATATTTTTTTATTTTTTCTTATATATTTTATTACATATTATTAAAAATTATTATGGTCAATTTATCGACTATTAAGAAAATAAAAATAAAAATTGAATAATTTTGCATATATCAATTTTTTATGATTCGTACAAATGCTTTAATAATAGTAATTTTTATTAGTATTAAATAATGATTGCATGAAATAAAATTATACAGTATGTTAAAAATACAATGCAAATGTTTTAATTGTAATTTGAATTTTTTTAATATTATTAAAAATTTATTTATTTGCAAAATATCAATATTTAAAAATTAAACTCGTGTGTTAAAATGTGATATACTTTGACATTTTATAATCATAGAATTAAAGATATTAAATATTTCATCCAATACATTAACCTAAATTTTGGTGTGTTGACATTTTATAATCATAGAGTTAAGATATTAAATATTTCTTCCAATACATTAATCTAAATTTGGAGGCGCATGCGATGGTTGATAATGGCAATAGCGGATAGCCTATGAAAAAATAAATAGGGGCCAAATTGGAATAGAATGGTCCCTCCTACAAATTTATTGCCTTGTTTTATTCTTCTGTCCTACGTTATGTTTTTCTTTTAATTAGTAATCCATGTTCCTCTGGACAGGCTTAAGAGCCGAGGGAGATGGAGCTAAACATACCAACTCTGCTAGTAATTAATTCAGTCAATCCAGAAGAATCTAGCACGTGTGTAATTTAGATCGGGATCGGACTATAAAAATAAATCTAAAATTGGTCAGGTCAGATCAGAATTGGATTTAGTTTATGACCAGATCAGGTCAGGTTCAAGACAGAAATAAACCCAACCCGAACCCGACGATACCTATGTAAGAAATCAGCCAGATCCGAGGTGCAATATTCGAGGGGAAGAAGTACAACAACATCCCAAATTTTACTAGTATTAGTTCCTAAATGACTTGAAACTGAGATAATTTACATATCCTGATTTCAATTTGAGCTTTGTAGCACCTGCCAACACAACCCATATCATATATGTGATATGTATATATAATACCATCCCCTAAAAACTCTTATGGCAATGGAACAAGTGAAGAAAAGTTGACTAGTCTTCAAGTTTAAAGAAGGAAATTTTAGAATTCTTACTGATGTGAGAGATCTAAGAGCTAGGGTGGCCTTTTTTCCTGAAAAATAATTTTACACGGGCTGCTGAACTGCAGTATCAGTACCATTACTTCCGGCAATTCCGGTTTGCTCTAATGGTGCAGAATGGCTGAATGGTGGAGGCTCCTCTAGTTCAGATACAGTTGTTGAAGGAGCTGCCTGCATTGAATGGTCAAATTTACAGGCTGGCCCGAACTTGCAAATGCCGTAGCGACTGTAGTGTGAGCAGATGCTTTGATCCTGGATTTTGAAAACAAATATCTATCATGATGATGACACAACTCCAAGAATTTAATATATTATCATCGAAAAAGAAAACCATTAACAAGAACCACATGATTAAAGAGTGAACTGTATTGTCAGGTTTAATCCAAGTCCGACGAAGAGAACAGAAACTCTGGTCTTAATTATTTGCCCAACAGAACCTAACCCAGATGCTATATTTCTATAGAAATCATTTGCCTAATGGAACCACCAGTTTTAATCGCTTCCAGTTGAATAAAGTACCAATCTCTAAGACATGCAATTTTCTATTGATTTTCTATAAACAAGTTTCAAGATATACGAGAAGATAAGAAGGGAGTCATTTCACTATCTAAGGTGGAAAAAATAAATGAAGAGCAAGAACAATTGTGGACCATCTTCTTTTGCATGAATTACTTTTGTTTTCATTTTCTGTGTGCATAAGAGAACTTTAATCATCTACCAGGTTCATACATATTTGATAAAAACCATAGCCTAAAGGAGCAAAAAACTTACAGGTCTCAGTGGCAAGCCCTTGTCGCTAAGAGCACATGGGGCCGGCTTTGCAAATCGATTTTTTGGATGATGATATTTGCAATTTGATTTAAACTTACAGTCCCCAGTTTTCAGGAAGTAACTGCACTCGGGTTGGCCAGGCCGTACTGGGAATTCATCAACTACCATCTGTGGCTGATTTTGAGTATAGACAGTGGTTTCAGTTGAGGGATTGCTCATGACATATGCTGGGGTTGGATGCAAAATCCTTTCTGGTGGGGGATAAATAGTGGCCTTGATAAGGCAAACAAGATTAAGTCATTGTGCAGAAACATATTGGTTATAATTTATCAATACACATAGCTAATTTCTGGAAGAAAATTATATGCAGAACTGGTTTTTATACCTATCAGGCATTTTAAACATGAGCTTCTTTATGATTTGATGCGGTGAAATAAATATAAGGTAAAATAGTGACCCAAGCAATAAACATGTATTGGACGGAGCATAAAAAGAAAGTATTATGTGGAAAACATCTGGTTCTCCATTTTCAGGCATCTATTAACACTATAGATTGTCAGAGAAATTAGTATATCTTATCCATCTACTACCTTCCAAAGCTTCTCCATGCAAAAGCAACATTAGATAAAGCCACATAAAGCAATCTATCGTCCAACATCACAATTCTACTTAGTTTTCTTTGGTGCAAGTCTCAACATTCTCGACTCAGCCAAAGAATGAACATAACAGTGTCTTTAAGGTGAATTAGCATGAGACTGGAATCTTTTTCAACTTGTGCCCATGTCGTTTCTTATACATAGCTTGTATGTGACTCTGCCTACACGTTCAAGCGTTTCAGATCTAGAGACACAAAGTAACCTAGCTTCATCTAGAGAAAGGTGGAAAGGCGGCATAAGTTTCAACAAAAACTTCTGAACCCGGCCATATATAATGAGTTTAGCTAACGAGTGCCGAATGGCCACTTCTTAAAGTTAGTTAAAATACTATTTATAGTATTACTTTTGTATTAAATGCAGTACCTGACGGTTAATGTTGTGAATTCCAATGCAATCGAAAATAAATTATTTCAAATAATAACCTTCCTAATTAGGGTGCTTGTTAATAAAACCCATAGCTTTCAAAAAAAAAGTTAGTATACTAAGGAAACTACGTTTTAACCATCTGATCTTAAGAATTGAAAATATTCCATTAATGATCTGAATATGGTTGTCTTCAGTGGTATCCAGTAAGAATTGCAAATTACTATTATTGTTTCTCAACGCGATCATGACATCATAAACCAAATATCCATTTTGTTACATGCAATTAACTGTTCAAGATCCACAAGCATCTCTATATCTTCAAGAATATGTAAGTGGATATACACCCTGGAAACTTCAAGGTATGGAAAGATGAAAATTCTAGGAAAAAATTTAAAATGTAAAGTGGAGGATCGAGGAACGAGGAAGGTGAGGACCATGTAATCCTAAGATAAACTAGATAGATGCTATGCACTATAGTATCTTAAGATAAACTTAATAGATGCTATAGATTATATTAACATAAATCACATTCAAGATATTATAGTACCTGATACCCATTCCATTCTGGATTTGGAGGTGGAACACCTGGAGTTGGTGAAAACATAATTGGCATAAAGGTAGCAGTAGCAGTCTCATTTAACGCCCTTGGCGATGACCAGGATGCCATATTCACTTGTGATGCAGCTTGTGATGAAACAGATCCACCATTACCATATGCAGCAGGTGGGTCACAAGCTCCAGTAGTTGTAGGATCAGGATGATTAAACCTGCAGTTGGCTCCATACTTGCAGGACCCATTACGCATGTAATAGGGGCACTCTTTCTCTCCCTGAAGAATTAAAACTTTGAAACTTTCCAGAATGACTACTCCAAATAATCACTGAAAAGAACTCGTAGGGTTTGGTTGAGTGTAGTACAAATGCAAATGAGCATCAGCACTCGAATTAAGGAGTCTTGCTAAACTCAAGTAATACAGTTAACGAAGTGGTACCTGTCGGATGGGCAGCCCCAGAAAGTTAAGTTCTAAAATCGGATCCGTTGAAGATTTTGCCCTTGAGTGGTTGTATCTACAGGCCTTACCAAACTTACATCCACCAGTTCTTAGGTAGTACTGCAAAAATCTCAAGAAAAATTGTAACACCAAAGAAATGTTACCATCAGCCCATGCACATTTCCTCTAGACATAAATAGATGAAAATAGATATAGATGATTTTCAGAAGCAACTGAAAATACACTAATTGATATGTAATGGGCCATAGAAAAGTAAACCAGTCTTAAAAACAAGACGTATTAGAAGCAGCGATAAAAGATGTCAAAATATAGAACTTGAAACGCTAGAAGAATACTAAGCTTCATTGAAAGAATTATAAAATTACACAAATCCAGTCATTGAAAGAATACCGACCTTGCATTCTGTCTGGCCTGGTTTCTCTGTTGATTCATCATTTTCCTTTAATTTTTCCTGAACACCCTTCAAACATCATAAATCCCAAATACCCAGAATTAAAGAAGTCAGCACAAAATCAATACGTACACGTCTGTAGCAAACAAGCCGATCTTAAAACGAGAAGAAGAAATATAAATATATATATTTAACAAATATCATAGTAATATAGCAAGAAATATAAAAAGAAATCAACAGGAAGCCAAAAAAGCTCCTATCCAGCTAAAGGAAGAACGTTCTTAGAACATGTAAAAATAAAATGAAAGTTATAATAAGGTAAGAAAAAAGACCTGGTTCTTCCTTCGAACAGGGTGATTGAACTTGCAATTAGATCCAAATTTGCAAAGTCCAGTTTTCATATAATAGGCGCAATTCTCGGCGTCCGGTCTCACCGGATAATGCGACCTCACTCCTTCAAACCTCTTCCCGTTTTCACCATCATTTTCGTTCTCGTTTTTCTCCTGCTCATCTTCTTTTTCCCCGGCAGCGCCAGCATCAGCTTCGTTGTAATCATTGTCGCCTTTTCTCTCCCCATCATCTTTCGTCTCAGCAGCTGCAGCCGCCGCCGCCGCCGCCGCCTCCTCCTCCTCCTTCAAATCGAGGTCCTGCAACTGCTGCTCGAGATTGCTTTCGTCGTGCCCGGTTTCCTCAGCCGCGCGATTAAGATCAGACGGTGTCGGTGAGGCGTCGGGATTCGGAGTCGGATCCGAATCGGGAGAGTGATGCCCTAAAGTGTTAAGGGCGGAATCGGCGGGAGCAGTCGTATCGGAGATCGGAGCTTCTTCAGATTGTGACATTGTAAATCCACATTTCAAAACCCTAATTTCAGCAGAAGAAAATGAGAAAAAAAGAAAGAGAGAAAGAACTAAAAAGATCAAAGCTTTGTTATCGGGAAATGGAAGTAAAAAGAGAGTGTGAACAAAAAGGCAAAGAAGAGAAGAAAGAAAAATAAAGAAATTAAAATTAAAAATAATATTTTATTTATCTCTCGTATTCGTACGTTTTTATAACATAAGTAAATGACCGTCGTATGTAACGTATACTTTTTTTTGTCTTTATGTAAAAGTACTTTTTAACTGTTAATTCTGTCTGAAACTCGACACACTTTTTATGTTCTAGGGATTACATTTACACTATGTTTGGTTCAATATAATGGCATAGCCATTACAATTCTATTCCGTGGGCCCATCCTAAACACATATTTGGTTGTCTGTAATGGCTATTACATGCTGAATAGAATCAGCTTCTATTACAGTACGGCCTGTAATAGCAATTCAGTGGCTTGAGGTCAGAATAGCTATTTAAAGCAACGGGTAATAACATTTTGCCTTATTTTGGACCAAAATATCCTCCTGTCTCTCATCTTCATCTTCGTCCTTTTCACTTTCACACTTACAGACAATTTCTTCCAAAACGTTTTTCCCAAAGTAAACCCTATAGAAATTGGATCCTTAATCGACTACAAATTAAGCTTCATTCACCATCTTCATCTTCCTCCCGTTAAACCTCCTTATATATGGTAACTGATGGCCTTTGATTCCTTTTTTTTTCTTTGAATTTGTTAGTTAAAGTTCTTTTTCGGTCTCACTCTGATCCTTCTCGGTTTCTTCATTAGATCCTCATAATTTTTGTGTTCTTTTTTCTGGGTTTCTAGAGTTTGATTTGTTAACTGAATTGTTTTGGGTTTTAGAACAAAGCTTTTAAGCACCCCAAATCCCATCTATCTACACCTCAAAGTCTGTATTACAACCCGATCGCTAATTATTACTACAACAAAGCTTTGTATCGGAATGCTCTTTCAGGATTTTCTTGGTGCCTTTGGTTTTTGCCATTGGTCTCTTGTTTTCAATTCATTTTTTTATCATTTGCTTTACAATTTCTATTGAGAAAAGCCAAAAAGCAAAAGCATGAACCTAACAGAGCCTTAGTGGTTTTTTTTTTCTATTCTCTTTGGAAGTAAAATGTAAGTAACAAAATCAACAATCAAAGGAAGCATAAGAATGTTAATAATCTAATTAAGATAAATTTGTAGGTTCATCTCTTTCATGGAAAACTTTTTGTCATGACCCAAATTTTGGTCCATTGATCAACTGTTGCTTCTTTGAAGAGATTTAAATATAGCCCAGCTTCAGTGGCTTTTAGTTAAAACTATAAGAAATTTTGGTTGCAGTTATTTCTCTGTAGTGTGTTGGGTATACATGTTAATATCGTAACACAGCCATAATCCCTAATGCTCGAGATTTGCTATATGTTTATTTGTTTATTTCGCTCCATTTGGAAAAATGAATAATCTTGGTTGTACCATTTAGCACCAATGTATTTTGGTTTTTTGGTGCATGTAAATGAAAAGAAAAACCTACCACTTCACACGTCTTTGTTGCTTTTCACTGATGAAATTTTCTTGTCTTTCCACTATAATGCAATTCCCAATTTTTTCACTTGATGTTTTTCATTACTCATTTTTGTTAATATCAGTATATTCTCTGCAATCACTCTGATATTGGTTTTCTGTTATGTTGAAAAACTCTTGACATATGAAACATTTTCCGCAAATAATATATAGATGGGAATCTCTGGATGAAAGTTTTCTGGTCTGCTGCTAGTAAAGTCATCCCAAGAAGTCTGAGTTTGAAACTTAGTGCTGTCAATCATGGAACCCTTAGTGCATTTCCATGTGATAGACTAGTTTATCTTTTACTTGTTTAGTTGACCAATCATGCTCTTTATTCCTTCACCTAGAATAGATATTATGATAACTAAAAGAAATTTTCATTGGGAATAGATATGATGGACTGGCACATTCTATAATTATGAACTGTTCAGAGATATAAACTAGTTATGCATAATTTGTTTAGGTACATTCAGAGTCCAATTTGTATTCATTTGATGGAGGTAAATATTTTTAATAAAATTTATGGAATTAGAGTTTCATTTTGATGTTAGTAAAACTTTGCATTAAATGCCATGTTATGGTATTCTCTTAATTGCATAGCTATACATTCCAAAGCCGAGCATATGGAGTGATTATCTCCATATTCATCCTTTCTTATAAGGATGATGACATGTGAAATGATCCGCAAATCTTTACCCTGTTCACCCATCAACACAATGACTGCTTAAAAGATGTTGATTGATTTGATATGCCATCAACATTTTAGTAATAAGGTGTAAATCATATCAGTCATAAATTAATTAAGGGGAGATTACTGGAGTAGTTGATTGCTTCAGTGTTCATACAGCAATTGCAAGAAAGTTGCATTGAATAGCCTCCAATCAATGAAACCACTTACAATTAATGAGGTAAAATAAGTAATTGCTGATTGGTAATAAAGGATGTCTTGATGCGTTTTTTGGGATCTTGTGAGTTTTGTGTTCTGATAATGCAAGTGTTAGTGATTGCTTTTTCTGAAAATTGAACTAGTTGTTTTTTATAAGCAACAAACAGCTTTTTCTTTTATGTATATATGTTGTGTAGTTGAGGAGCACATCTTGGTTGTTTTTATGTATATATGTTGTGTAGTTGAGGAGCACATTATTATTTGCTAAGCCAAGAGATGATTAGATGTGGATGTATTTCAAGATTAGATGAGAATAATTAATTTTTTTTCTAATGTTCAAGACATTATTATTTGCTAAGCCAAGAGCTGATTTTGTTGAATGAAATTTGACATTTTAGATTTACAAATGTAAGTTACAGTTTGTATTTTGAGTTCTTTTTTTTTTTTTCCAACATTATGGTTTGTTTGTTTATAAACTTGTTTTCCTATTTTCTATTGGGTATTCGAATAAACAACTCTAGATTTAAAGGTGTGGTTGTAGTTTAAGATACATAATTTGCAATATACAGTTATGTTTTTTTTCCTTTGCAATTATTAAAATTTCAAGCTTACCATTATCACAGAATCTAGCTACCTATTGTGTCTTAATGTTGTCAAATGTTAATTTTTTTTTTCTTAAGATAATTATGTCAGGTTTTTCAGAATCCAATGTTTCTTCCCAAAGTTCTCGAGGAACCAAAAGGAAATGGGTGCCAGAAGAAGATGCTGCGTTGGTTTCTTGTATGTTCGACTTGCACAATGTTGGAACCTTTAATGCTGATACAAGATTTAAAGCCGGTTATTTAAATGAGTTGGAAAAAATGTTAGAAAAAGTTTTACCCAATGCAATGTTGAAGGCTAAACCTAATACTGAATCGAGGATTAGACTACTGAAAAGGGATTGGTCAATCGTTTATGACATGCTTAATGAAAAAAAAACAATAGCGGTTTTGGTTGGGATGAGCATAGGCAGGTCGTTGTTGCTGAAGATGCGGTGTGGAACTCATATATAAATGTAAGAATTATTTCAAGTCTTTATTATCTTATTTTCACCAAACTTATAACTAATATGAATTACTCTTTTTTATAGAGTCATAAAGAAGCAGGTCAATTCAAACATCGTAGTTTCCCTTATTACGACCAACTTATTGCCATCTACGCAAAAGATCGAGCCACTGGGAAAGATGCTCAAACAGCCGCTGATATCATTGAAGAAATAAATGTTGAGGATGTAGCTACTACAAATATTCATGAAGATAGAAACGATTTCTATGGATGTGAAGCTAATATCTTTTTAGATGACATGGATGTTTCAGCTACAGAATCGCAACCAGCTAGAAACCAAGGGGGTTCCACATCTTCAAAGAAGAAAAAAAAAGAATTCTGATTCAAGTGATCATGTTTCTTCTTCATTTCATGATGCTGCCACTTTATTGGCGGAAAACATGCTGGCCGTTGGTGAACAAATCAGTAGGAGTATTGCCTCCGATGCGGTAATTCAAAAAAAGTCAGAAGAATTTCAGATCATCCAAGAAAAAGTTATAAATTTATATCCAAAATGCTAGAGAATACGTTTTGTGTGAGTAACTAGATCTGAAAACCTTTCTTTAATTTCTTTATTCTGAACTTAATATCAAAAACCCTTCCTCATTCATCTGTACATGTCATATTTATACAAGGAGCTGGACTAACTGCTCTTGGCTAACCAACTAACTGAATTAGCTACGGTATACTATATTCTATCATGCACCCATCTTCCCGACTTGTGAGACACAAAGAAGATTTCGAAACCGCGAAAAACATGTTGCGAACAAAGACTTCGTAAATATATCCGCCACCTGATCACAAGCAGGAACTTCACCTACCAAAAGAGACCCATCGGCAACTTTTTCACGAACAAAAAACAAGTCTAGTTCGACATGTTTGAACTTGGAGTGCAAGATAGGATTGGCCGCAACTGCTACTGCACTTGAATTATCACACCAGATAGCTGGAGTATCATCAGACACAACCTGCAATTCCTGAAGTAACAAAACTAACCAAGTCATCTCACTCGTTGCCACAGCTAAACTTCTATATTCAGCTTCAGCCGTGGATCGAGAAACGACTTGCTGCTTCTTAGACCTCCACAAGATAAGAGTCTGTCCAAAGTAGACACAGTAGCCAGAGGTGGATCGGCGATCGTCAAAATCAAGCCCCCAGTTGGCATCGGCATATCCAACCAAAGACAACCGAGAAGACGGATGAAAAATTAACCCAAATTCAATGGTTCCAGACAAATATCGTAATATGCATTTTAGCACCACCATATGAATAGTAGTAGGATTATGCACGAACTGACATATTCTATTTACTGCATATGCAATATCTGGTCTGGTCAGGACAATATACTGAAGAGCACCAGCAAGGCTCTTGTACTCAGTCGGATCATCTAAAGCTTCGCCATCAGTCTTCGACATATTAGACGAACTAATCATTGGAGTATGAACTCCCTTTGCCGTGAGCATCGAGCAACGACCAAGAATATCCCGTATATATTTTCACTGACAAAGATGAAGACAGTCAGCGGTGCGAGTAACCTCAAGCCCAAGAAAGTAGTGTAACTCACTCATATCCTTGAGTGAAAACTCGCTATTCAGTAACCGAACAAACCATTCTATAGACTTGGACACACTTCGAGTAACTATAATATCATCAACATACATAAGAACATAAAGAGTGGATTCACCTATCATCTGCACGAACAATGATGAGTCTGACTTAGAAGCAACAAACCCAACGAGTTGAGAAATCGTTTGAGTTTGTCCAACCATGCACGAGGTGCCTATCGGAGACCATACAAAGCCTTCTTCAGACGACACACAAGAGGTTGTCCATCAGAACCATTTTGCTCATACCCTGGAGGCTGATGCATAAACACCTCAGTGTCAAGAACACCATTTAAGAATGCATTGTTGACATCAACTTGCCGCAACTGCCACCCCCTCGAGACAGCAATAGATAGAACAACACGCACAGTAGCAGGTTTGACAACAGGACTAAACGTTTCTTGAAAATCACACCCAGGAATTTGAGAGCAACCTTTTGCTACCAGACAAGCTTTTCGGCGAGCAACAGTACCATTTGGATTTCTCTTGTAACACCCCCTACCCGTATTCATTATCGGTGTAATGGCCTAAATTCAAGATTATCGGAATAATGGTTTCGCAACCATAAATCCGATTTAAATAGAAATTTATTTCAATATGTTTGCATGAGTCTTTATATGATAGGAAATATTTTTATAAATATTTATAAAATGTTAATAATGCGGTATTAAACTTTCGTTAGAAAATTTTAACGTTTGGGTAGGTAATTAAATGAAAAGGACTAAATTGAAATGAAAGTAAAAGTTTAATTATAGATTAAAAGAAAGTATAAAGGACCAAAATGGCAATTAAGCCATTTTGTCTAGATTGAGGCGGTGAATTGAAGAAAAATCTGAGATTTTTAGTTTATTATTATATTATTATATTATTATATTATTATATTATTATATTATTATATTATTATATTATTATATATATATATATATATATATAAAGAAAAGAGAAAAGAAACAAAAGAGATAGAAACAGAAAAGAAACAGAGAGCAAACGTGAAAGAAGAAAGAAAAAGAAAAAAGAAAGAAGAAAAGGGAAAATTAAAAGTTTGAAGCTTGGAGTTTAATTTGGTAAGTTAATTTAGTCCTTTTTCTTTTAATTTTGATGCTTTATAAGTTTTAGAACAAAGTTTTGATGAATTTAAGTTGAAATTTTTGAAGTTTCAGAGTTTTTGAATATAGCATATGATGAATAAAATGATGAATTAGTGGTTTAATTGAAAGAATTTGAAGTTAGAATTGGGTAAAGGATTTAATTGTAAAAAATAAGCTATAACAAAACTGTTTTGGACAGCAGCAGTAGAGTAAGTTTGAAAAATCACTAAAATTCGTAGAAGTGGAATTAGAAGTTGAATGAGATATGAAATTAAAGCTTATTGAGTCTATTTTCATATGAAAGAAACATGGAAAGCAAAGGAATTCTGTAATTTGAGATATTTATATTTTTGTAAGACTGATCCAGAGGGATTTCGGGATCCCCTGTTCTGACTTTGAAAAATCATAAAAAATTGGAGAAAAATAATTAGGGACTTAACTTTATATGTTTAGAATCCTGAATGAGTCTATTTTCAAATGAAATAAATAAGAAGGTCATATGAATTCTGTATGAAGAGTAATTTGATTCGTAGTGAAGAGAGGTCAGAACAGTCAAACAGTGAAACAGGGGAAACTTTAAGAATAATCTGGTATTGATTAGCCATACCAAAAATTCTGAAAATTTTATGAGAAGAAGATATATGAGTCTAGTTTCAGGGAAAATTAACGGTTCTTCGTTTGGAGCTCTGTAGCTCGAGAAATAAATAATTTAGTGACTGTGACTCAAGTAGACAGCTTTGAATAAGCTAAAAATAATAATAGAATTATAGAAAATGCTACATGTGAACATGAAATGTATTGAATTGATGATTGGATTTATTTATTTAGATCCGGAAAACTCAAATACAAAGCTAGATCGAGGAAAGGAAAAAGTCCCGGATTAGTAGATTTTATAAACGAACTAGTATCGAGGTAAGTTCATGTAACTTGAATTATATTGTTAAATGCTTGAAATGTATGTTATTGATGTGAATATAATTTGAATGTTCATTGTATGAAAATTGATGATACATTGGTATATTTGATAAAAAAAGGAAGAAATCCCGGTTGAATGAAAGGAAAAATTCGATGGATCTCTGAAAAGGAATTGACGGTAAAAAAGGATCTAGCCCGGACGGGTGATCCTATCCTGATATAGCCCTCCCAGAAGAATATGTGGAAAATGGATTTAGCTCGGACGGGTAATCCGAATTAGGGTCTGAATTTAGCCTGGACTGGTAATTCAGATCCAAGCTCATTAGAGTAATTGTCGTTGCAGGGGATTTAGCCTGGACTGGTAATCCCGACAATACTCTATGAGTTTATATTACAGGGGATTTAGCCTGGACTGGTAATCCCTCTGTAAGGATGAGGTTCGCGGGAGTGTGCTCTCTGAAATGAAAATGTGCGCACATGAATATGAATTGACGGACCCGGATTTGTACACTAAAGTGTACCTCTGAAAATCCATCGAAATTTCGAGTAATTCAACGGGATAAATATGGAAAAATAACAAGGAAATGAAAATCATAGTATTGATGAGCTCATCAATCATGGTGTGTATATTATTGATATATGGAAATTAATGAACTAACTTGAATGTTGAGCTTGTGCATGTTAGGGTATTAATGCATTGAATGGATATATGAATGCTTATTACATTGTATTGAAAATATTAGGTAAGTATAATTCTTGTTACATGGGCTTACTAAGCACAAAGTGCTTACTCTGCTTTTCCTTTCCCTTGTTTTGTAGTGTTAAGAGCTCTGAGGTCGAATCGGTGGGAGACTCATCACACTATCAACTCCGATATTTTCGGTATTTAAAGAAATTTTAGTTTGGAAATGAATGGCATGTATAAGCTAATAAAATAAATGTTAATATGAAATGAATATAAGGTTAGCCATCGATATGGCTTATGTGTTGAAGTTATTTTATAAATATGCATGAATTTTATTTTGAAAATATGTTGAATTAGAATGGTTTCAGTTTAAAAAAAAAAAAATTTGTAAACTCTGGTAATGCCTCGTACCTTATTCGATAACGAATACGGTGTAGGGGTGTTACATTTATTGGTATCGAGCTACGGTTTAGCGGTTCTAGGACCGATATAGCGAATACTGGATTAGCTATACATGCCATTTAAATTATTTTTGATAGTGTGATATCTCCTAACCATTTAAATTGTGTTTTCTTATAGTAATGTCATCGACCGAGCTCAATCTGAGGAAAGTGGGAGTCATGCTCGGCTTCAATACAAAGAGAAGAAACTAGCAGAGAGAAGGCCCGTGATAGAGGGTCAAGGGAGGAGGCAAAAATAGCCTTCTTTCAAATGATGAATGAATGGTTTACCCAATATATAAGAACTAACCCTACAATGCAGCAAACTCAAGCTCCCCCTTCTGTTCCTCCACCGGTTCCCGAGATTCCCACAGCATGCAGTAATCGAATCTGTCGAAAAGGAAAAGCTCGGTCGATAAAATCCGAAAATATGGGGTAGAAGAATTTTGAAAATAGATTGATGATGATCCCGAAAGAGCTGAATTTTGGTTAGAAAATACTACTCGGGTTTTGGAGGAATTATCTTGCACGCCAGAAGAATGTTTGAAATGTGCTGTTTCACTGCTAAAAGACACAGCTTATCATTGGTGGAATACTAAAGCTTCATTGTTCGAAAGAAGAAATTACATGGGAATTCTTCGGCATCGAGTTCAAAAAGAAATATATCACCCAGAGATTCCTTGATCGAAAAGAAAAGAATTTCTCTTGGTGAAACAGGCAATAGATCAAGATTCGAGTATGAAAGAGAATTTGTTCGGTTGAATAAATATGCTCGAGAATGGGTACAGTCGGAAGTGAAATGTGCAAACGATTCGAAGAAGGGTTGAATGAAGAAATTAAGCTACTTGTTGGAATTCTTGAAATTCGAGAGTTTGCTACACTAGTAGAACGAGCTTATAAAGCAGAAGAATGGAGCAAAGAAAAGAAACAGGCTGAGAGGGAAGCTCGAATTTTTAGTAAAAGACCAATGGAAAAATCTCAGTTTTCTGCTCCAAAGAAATTGAAGAAGTACCAGATCGTTCTACCTCAACCACTTTGGGTATTCGGATAGAGTGCGAGGTTCACAACAAGACTAATTCAAGACCTTCCACTCCATCGGTGACCGATGTTGGCGGTGTTGGTACCCTAAGCCGAGATGCCGAGATTGTAATAAAGCTCATTTTGGTGAATGTCGATTTAAGAGCGGGGCATGTTACCGATGTGGTTCTTTTGACCATTTCTCGAGAGATTGTCCGAAAGAAGTGAAAAAGAAGTGAATATATATCGAAGCCAAGTAATCAATCTTGGAGGGTAGACCATCTCGACCATCCGGTAATGTTAGTGGTAGCCGAGGAGCTACAAAAGATACTACAAGTAGGCACGAGACACGAGCACCTCCTAGGACATATGTCATGCGTGCGCAGAAGATGCCTCAAAGACCGATGTTATTCTTGGTACATTTTCTTTACTTGAAACCGATATTATCGCATTAATTGATCCGGTTCTACGCATTCATATATATGTGTAAAACTTGCATGCGTTAAAGATTTATCTATTGAACCTACTGAATTTGTGGTTAAAGTCTCGAACCCCTTTGGCCAATCTATTTTGGTGGATAAAATTTGTAAAAATTGTCCACTGATGGTAAGAGGTTATTGTTTCCTGGCTGATTTGATGTTACTGCCATTTGATGAGTTTGATGTGATATTGGGCATGGATTGGTTAACTCAAAGATGATGCACGAGTAGTAAGCTCATAAAGAAATATATTGTGTTGAAGTGTCGAATGGTGAATTGCCGGGTTAAATCCGATCGATGCAGAGGATTATCGATGTGATTTCGATTATTATTTGCTGGAAGTATGTCAAAAGGGTATGATGCTTTTCTTGCTTATGTATTAGATACTAAGGTATCTGAGTCAAAGATTCAAGCAGTGCCAGTGGTATGTGAATTTTCTGATGTGTTTCCAGAAGAGTTACCAGGGTTGCCACCAGAAAGAGAAGTGGAATTTTCTATAGATTTGATTAGGGAACTACTCCGATTTCCATAGCTCTGCATCGAATGGCTCCTACTGAATTAAAGGAATTAAAGACACGATTACTGGGAACTTGTTGACAGAGGTTTTGTCCGACCCGAGTCATTCACCTTGGGGTGCTCCGTTCATTTGTGAAAAAGAAAGATGGGTCTTTGAGATTGTGTATTGACTATCGGATGACTCAATAAGGTAACTATAAAGAATAAGTATCCGTTGTTCCCGGATTGATGATTTATTTGATCAAGCGAAAGGTGCTACTATATTTTCAAAGATTGATCTCCGATCGGGCTACTATCGATTCTGAGTAAAGGAGTCGGATGTGCCAAAGACGACTTTGAGAAACAGTGCACGGGCATTATGAGTTTCTAGTTATGCCATTTGGGTTGACTAATGCACTGCAGATTTATGGATTTGATGAATCGGATATTCAGACCGTACTTAGATAGGTTTGTGGTAGTTTTCATTGATGATATTTTGGTTTATTCTCGAGATGAAGAAGAACATACAGAACATTTGAGAATTGTGTTGCAAATTCTGCGAGAGAAACAATTATATGCTAAATTCAGTAAATGTGAATTTTGGCTTCGAGAAGTGGGTTTTCTTGGACATATTGTATCTGCTGAAGGCATCAGGGTAGATCCAAGTAAAATCTCAGCTATTGTCAATTGGAGTCCACCGAAGACTGTATCTGAAGTTAGAAGTTTCTTGGGTTTAGCTGGTTATTATCGGAGATTTGTACAAGGATTCTCTATGATAGCTTCTCCAATGACTCGATTATTGCAGAAAGATGTAAAGTTCGAGTGGAGTGATGAATGTCAGCAGAGTTTCAACCGATTAAAAGATCTATTAACGAAAGCACCAGTATTAGTGCAGCCTGAACCGGGTAAGGAATTTGTTATTTACAGTGATGCCTCATTAAATGGTTTAGGTTGTGTCTTGATGCAAGAAGGTAAAGTAATAGCCTATGCTTCAAGACAACTTAAACCACATGAAAGAAATTATCAGGTACATGATCTTGAGTTATTTGCTATTGTTTTTGCATTGAAGATATGGCGGCATTACTTATACGGTGAGAAATGTCATATTTATACCGATCATAAACGCTTGAAGTATTTGATGACACAGAAAGATCTCGAATTTAAGGCAGTAGCGGTGGCTTGAATTGATAAAAGACTATGATTTGATTATTGATTATCATCCGTAAGGCTAATGTTGTGGTGATGCTTTGAGTCGAAAAATCTCTGTTTGCTTTACGAGTTATGAATACCCGATTGTCTTTGATTGATGATGGTTCAATCTTATTTGAATTGAGAGCTAAACCGACATTTTTACAGCAAATATGTGAAGCTCAGAAGAGTAATGAGAAGTTACAGGTTAAACGGGCACAATGTGAGTCAGGTACTGATTCTGAATTTCAAGTTGGGGTTGGTGATTGTTTATTATTCAGAGGTAGGGTATGTGTACCCAAGAATTTGACTCGTCATGAGAAGATTTTACACGAGGCTCACAGTGGTACTATATCCGTACATCCAGGAAGTAATAAAATGTATAATGATTTGAAGAAGATGTGCTGGTGGCCAGGTATGAAACGTGATATTTCTGATTTTGTATCAAGATGTTTGATATGTCAACAAAGTTAAAGCAGAACATCGTGTACCTTCGAGGTTACTTCACCAATTACTATACCGGAATGGAAATGGGAAAGAATCACTATGGATTTTGTATCGGGGTTACCGTTGTCTCGAGGAAAAAGATGCTATTTGGGTGATTGTTGACCGATTGACAAAGTCGCGCACTTTATTCGATGACGTATGGATTATTCTTTAGATAAAACCGTTTGAATTGTACATATATCGAGATTGTCGGAGTTACATGGAGTGCCTATCTCCATTATATCGAGATAGAGATCCCCGATTTACGTCTCGTTTCTCGGGATAAATTGCAAGAAGCTTTGGGTACTCGGGTTGTATTTCAAGATCGCATTTCATCCTCGCACGGATGGCCAACTCGGCGTGTAATTCAAGTATTGGAAGATATGCTTCGATGTTGTATACTAGAGTTTGAAGGTAATTGGGAGAGGTATCTACCTTTGATTGAATTTGCTTACAATAACAGTTATCAGTCCAGTATTAAAATGGCTCCATATGAAGCTTTGTATGGTAGAAAATGTAGAACACCATTGTATTGGATGGAGCCCGTGAAAAGAAGATACATGGGGTTGATTTAATCCGGGAAACAGAAGAGAAAGTGAAGGTTATTCGGGATAGTTTAAAAGCAGCTTCCGATCGCCAAAAATCATATGCCGATCTTAAACGAAAAGAGATTGAATTTCAGGTCGGTGACAAGGTATTCTTGAAAGTGTCTCCTTGGAAGAAAGTTCTCCGATTCGGTCGAAAGGGTAAATTGAGTCCAAGATTTATCGGGCCATATGAGATCATAGAAAGAATTGGACCGGTCGCTTATCGGTTGGCATTACCACCAGAACTTGATAAAATCCATAATGTTTTTCATGTGTCTATGCTACGACGATATCGGTCAGATCCTTCACATGTTATTTCTCCGACAGAAGTGGAGATTCAGCCGGATATGACTTACAGTGAAGAACCGGTCAAGATATTGGCACGGGAAACAAAGGAGCTTAGAAATAAAAAAATAAATTTGGTGAAAGTATTGTGGCAAAAGCACGGGATTGAGGAAGCGACATGGGAACCGGAGGAGGCAATGAGGAAACAATATCCAAACCTCTTTACTGGTAAGATTTTCGAGGACGAAAATCCTTAAAAGGGGGGGAGAGTTGTAATGGCCTAAATTCAAGATTATCGGAATAATGGTTTCGCAACCATAAATCCGATTTAAATAGAAATTTATTTCAATATGTTTGCATGAGTCTTTATATGATAGGAAATATTTTTATAAATATTTATAAAATGTTAATAATGCGGTATTAAACTTTCGTTAGAAAATTTTAACGTTTGGGTAGGTAATTAAATGAAAAGGACTAAATTGAAATGAAAGTAAAAGTTTAATTATAGATTAAAAGAAAGTATAAAGGACCAAAATGGCAATTAAGCCATTTTGTCTAGATTGAGGCGGTGAATTGAAGAAAAATCTGAGATTTTTAGTTTATTATTATATTATTATATTATTATATTATTATATATATATATATATATAAAGAAAAGAGAAAAGAAACAAAAGAGATAGAAACAGAAAAGAAACAGAGAGCAAACGTGAAAGAAGAAAGAAAAAGAGAAAAGAAAGAAGAAAAGGGAAAATTAAAAGTTTGAAGCTTGGAGTTTAATTTGGTAAGTTAATTTAGTCCTTTTTCTTTTAATTTTGATGCTTTATAAGTTTTAGAACAAAGTTTTGATGAATTTAAGTTGAAATTTTTGAAGTTTCAGAGTTTTTGAATATAGCATATGATGAATAAAATGATGAATTAGTGGTTTAATTGAAAGAATTTGAAGTTAGAATTGGGTAAAGGATTTAATTGTAAAAAATAAGCTATAACAAAACTGTTTTGGACAGCAGCAGTAGAGTAAGTTTGAAAAATCACTAAAATTCGTAGAAGTGGAATTAGAAGTTGAATGAGATATGAAATTAAAGCTTATTGAGTCTATTTTCATATGAAAGAAACATGGAAAGCAAAGGAATTCTGTAATTTGAGATATTTATATTTTTGTAAGACTGATCCAGAGGGATTTCGGGATCCCCTGTTCTGACTTTGAAAAATCATAAAAAATTGGAGAAAAATAATTAGGGACTTAACTTTATATGTTTAGAATCCTGAATGAGTCTATTTTCAAATGAAATAAATAAGAAGGTCATATGAATTCTGTATGAAGAGTAATTTGATTCGTAGTGAAGAGAGGTCAGAACAGTCAAACAGTGAAACAGGGGAAACTTTAAGAATAATCTGGTATTGATTGGCCATACCAAAAATTCTGAAAATTTTATGAGAAGAAGATATATGAGTCTAGTTTCAGAGAAAATTAACGGTTCTTCGTTTGGAGCTCTGTAGCTCGAGAAATAAATAATTTAGTGACTGTGACTCAAGTAGACAGCTTTGAATAAGCTAAAAATAATAATAGAATTATAGAAAATGCTACATGTGAACATGAAATGTATTGAATTGATGATTGGATTTATTTATTTAGATCCGGAAAACTCAAATACAAAGCTAGATCGAGGAAAGGAAAAAGTCCCGGATTAGTAGATTTTATAAACGAACTAGTATCGAGGTAAGTTCATGTAACTTGAATTATATTGTTAAATGCTTGAAATGTATGTTATTGATGTGAATATAATTTGAATGTTCATTGTATGAAAATTGATGATACATTGGTATATTTGATAAAAAAGGAAGAAATCCGGTTGAATGAAAGGAAAAATTCGATGGATCTCTGAAAAGGAATTGACGGTAAAAAGGATCTAGCCCGGACGGGTGATCCTATCTGATATAGCCCTCCCGAAGAATATGTGGAAAATGGATTTAGCCGGACGGGTAATCCGAATTAGGTCTGAATTTAGCCTGGGTGGTAATTCGGATCCAAGCTCATTAGAGTAATTGTCGTTGCAGGATTTAGCTTTGGTGGTAATCCCGACAATACTCTATGAGTTTATATTACTGAGTTGATTTAGCTGGATGGTAATCCCGCAGTAAAGATGAGGTTCAAGGGAGTGTGCTCTCTGAAATGAAAATGTGCGCACATGAATATGAATTGACGGACCGGATTTGTACACAAAAGTGTACCTCTGAAAATCCATCGAAATTTCGAGTAATTCAACGGGATAAATATGGAAAAATAACAAGGAAATGAAAATCATAGTATTGATGAGCTCATCAATCATGGTGTGTATATTATTGATATATGGAAATTAATGAACTAACTTGAATGTTGAGCTTGTGCATGTTAGGGTATTAATGCATTGAATGGATATATGAATGCTTATTACATTGTATTGAAAATATTAGGTAAGTATAATTCTTGTTACATGGGCTTACTAAGCACAAAGTGCTTACTCTGTTTTCCTTTCCCTTGTTTTGTAGTGTTAAGAGCTCGGAGGTCGAATCGGTGGGAGACTCATCACACTATCAACTCCAGTATTTCGGTATTTAAAGAAATTTTAGTTTGGAAATGAATGGCATGTATAAGCTAATAAAATAAATGTTAATATGAAATGAATATAAGGTTAGCCACTGATATGGCTTATGTGTTGAAGTTATTTTATAAATATGCATGAATTTTATTTTGAAAATATGTTGAATTAGAATGGTTTCGGTTTAAAAAAAAAAATTTGTAAACTCTGGTAATGCCTCGTACCTTATTCTGATAACGAATACAGGTAGGGGGTGTTACAATCGGAATAGGGAACGAGGCATTACCGGAGCTTACAATATTTATTTATTTTTTTTTACTCAATATAACTCCTTTATAAACAATCTAGTCTTCCCTGCAAAATTTTTTTTTTAAACCGAGACTAATTCATATCAACCAATCCAATCAACATACCTTCAAAATAGATCCATGCAAATTTATAAGATAACCTCATTACATACTGAAACTAGAAATTTGTTAGCCATACCAATGGCTGACCTTACATTCATTTCATATTAACATCTACTTTATTAGCTTATACATGCCGTTGATTTCCAAAATAAAGTTTCTTTATATACCGAAATCTTGGGGTTGATAGTGTGATGTGTCTCCCACCGAATCCGACCTCCGAGCTCTTAATACTACAAAATAGAGAAAAGGAAACAGAGTAAGCACTTTGTGCTTAGTAAGCCCATGTAACAAGAATTATACTTACCTAACACTTTCAATATAATGTAATAACCATTTATATATCCATTCAATGCATTATTACCTTAACATTTACAAACTCAACATTCAAGTCACCCAATAATTTTCATATATCAATAATATATACTATCATTGATGAGCTCATCAATACCATAATTTCCATATTTTTTTATATTTATCCCATTGAATTACTCGAATTTTGATGGATTTTCAGAGGTACACTTTAGTGTACAAATTCGGTCCGTCAATTCATATTCATGTGCACATTTTCATTTCAGAGCACACACTCGCGAACCTCATCTTTACGGCGGGATTACAGTCGAGCTAAATCCTGTAATATAAACTCATAGAGTATTGTCGGGATTACCGACCGAGCTAAATCCTCGCAACGACAATTACTCTAATGAGTTTGGATCTGAATTACCGATCCAAAGCTAAATTGGACCTAATTCGGATCACCCGTCCGGGCTAAATCCATTTTCCACATATTCTTCGGGAGGGCTATATCAGATAGGATCACCCGTCGGGCTAGATCCTTTTACCGTCAATTCCTTTTCAGAGATCCATCGAATTTTCCTTTCATTCAACCGGGATTTCTTTTCCTTTTATCAAATATATCAATGTTTCATCAAATTTCATACAATGGACATTCAAATCATATTCATATCAATAACATACATTTCAAGCATTTAAGAATATAATTCAAGTTACACGAACTTACCTCGATTCTAGTTTGTATATAAAATCTACTAGTCCGAACTTTTTCCTTTCCTCGATTTAGCTTTGTGTTTGAGTTTTTTCGGATCTAAATAAATAAATTTAATTATCAATTCAATACATTTCATGTTCACATGTAGCATTCATTATAATTCTATTACTATTTATAGTTCATTCAAAGCTGTCTACTTGAGTCATAGTCACTAAATTATTTATTTTTCGAGCTACAGAACTCCAAATGAAGAACCGTTAATTTTCCTTGAAACTAGACTCACATATCTTCACACCATAAAATTTTCATAATTTTTGGCTTAGCCAATTAGTACAGTTTATTCGTTAAAGTTTCCCTGTTTCATTGTTTGACAGTTCTGCTATCTCTTCACAAAATCTCAGATATCTCACTGTACAGAATAAAAATAATGTTTTCATTTGTACCATAAAAAAATAGACTCACTAAGGATTCTAAGAATATAAACCACTCCCCATAATTATTTTTATTCAATTTTTATGATTTTTCAAATTCAGAACAGGGGAACCTGAATTCATTCTGACCTTGTCTCACAAAACCTATTATATCTCATGAATTACAATTCTATTGCTTACAACGTTTCTTCCATAAGAAACTAGACTCAATAAGCTTTAATTTAATATTTTTCCATCTTCTAATTCAACTTCTACAATTTATGGTGATTTTTCAAAGTTAGACTACTGCTGCTGTCAAAAACTGTTTTAGTGCAAGCTGGTTATTACCATTTTTCCCTAAACTTTCAATGAATGATAATTTCGTCCCTGCTCAATTAACCTCTCAATTGAGCTTATTTTTCTCAATTAACACTTTATTATATCACTTTAAACTACTTTATAACCTTTGGAAATCATAATTTCAGTAATAGACTTTAATTCCAAACACTTTCATAATTAGGTCCCAAAATCAATTTCTATTGAAATTACCTAATAAAATCATCTCTTAAACGAATTAGCTTAAATTTCATGCTATTTCATCATAAACTTACATAAACCAACCATGGTGGCTTTCAATTTCATCCATGAAATCAAAGACTAATGAATTTAATGATAGGACCTAGTTGTAAAAGTCTTTAAAAACACAAAATTACAAGAAATAGGCAAGGATTCACTTACTTGGTGCAAAAATTATGATATACCAGCTTAGATACCCCTCCTATGGCGTTTTTGCTGATGAGAGTGAAGAAAAATGAAGAGATTTCTAGATATCCCTATTTAGTCCTAGTTTTATTTAGCAAATTTTGTTATTTTCCCATTTTACCCTTATTTCTCCTTATTTTCTTGCTGATTTCATACCTTTGCCGTCCAGCCCAATTAGATCTTGGGTCTATTTTCCTTTTAAGCCCTCTTTATTTTATCATTTAAACTATTTAATCATTTTTCATAATTTTGTATTTGTTACAATTTAGTCCTTTTCATTTAATTACATACTCAAACGTTAAAATTTTCTAACGAAATTTTAATACCACATTACTAACATTTTATAAATATTTATAAAAATATTTCCTACTCAATTTTATGAGATCAAGGTCTCGATACCTTGTTTTTACCCAATTCCTTCAATAATTCCTTTTCTAACTAACCACTAAATCGGTAAAATTTTTCTATCGATATTTTAATACGATTTTCCTATCATATAAATATTCATGCAAAAATATTAAAATAAATTTCTCTTTAAATCGGATTTATGGTTACGAAACCATTGTTCCGATAACCTTGAATTTAGGCCATTACAACTCTCTCCCTTTTAAGGATTTTCGTCCTCGAAAATCTTACCAGTAAAGAGGTTTGGATATTGTTTCCTCATTGTCTCCTCCGGTTCCCATGTCGCTTCCTCAATCCCATGCTTTTTCCATAATACTTTCACTAAATTTATCTTTTTATTTCTAAGCTCCTTTGTTTCCGTGCAATATCTTGACCAGGTTCTTCACTTGTAAGTCATATCCGGTTGAATCTCCATACATCGGAGAAATAACATGTGAAGGATCTCGACCGATATCGTCGTAGCATAGATACATGAAAAACATTATGAATTCTATCAAGTTCCGGTGGTAATGCCAATCGATAAGCGACCGGTCCAATTCTTTCTATAATTTCATATGGCCCGATAAATCTTGGACTCAATTTACCCTTTCGACCAAACCAGGAGAACTTTCTTCCAAGGAGACACTTTCAGAATACCTTGTCACCGACCTGAAATTCAATCTCTTTTCGTCTAAGATCGGCATATGATTTTTGGCGATCTAAGTCGCTTTTAAACTATCCCGAATAACCTTTACTTTTTCTTCTCATTTCCGGATTAAATCAACCCCATGTATCTTCTTTTCACTGAGCTCTGTCCAATATAATGGTGTTCTACATTTTCTACCATACAAAGCTTCATACGGAGCCATTTTAATACTGGACTGATAACTGTTATTGTAAGCAAATTCAATCAAAGGTAGATATCTCTCCCAATTACCATCAAACTCTAGTATACAACATCGGAGCATATCTTCCAATACCTGAATTACACGCTCAGATTGGCCATCTGTCTGAGGATGAAATGCAGTGCTGAAATACAACTGAGTACCCAAGGCTTCTTGCAATTTGTCCCAGAAACGAGACGTAAACCGAGGATCTCTATCTCGATATAATGGAGACAGCACTCCATGTAGCCTGATAATCTCAGATATATACAGTTCAGCCAGTTTATCTAAAGAATAATCCATACATACCGGAATAAAGTGCGCTGACTTTGTCAATCGATCAACAATCACCCAAATAGCATCTTTTTCCTGAGACAACGGTAACCCCGATACAAAATCCATAGTGATTCTTTCCCATTTCCATCCCGGTATAGTAATTGGTCAAGTAACCCGAAGGTACGATGTTGACTTTAACTTGCGACATATTAAACATCTTGATACAAACTCGAAATATCACGTTTCATACCGCCACCAAGACGTCTTCTTCAAATCATTATACATTTTATTACTTCCGGATGTACGGACATAATACCACTATGAGCCTCGTGTAAAATCTCTTCGTATGAGCTCAATTCTTGGGTACACATACCCTATCTCTCGAATAATAAACAACCATCAATCCCCACTTGAAATTGAGAATCGATGCTGACTCACATTGTGCTCGTTTAACTCCGCAAGTTTTCATCATTCTTCCGAGCTTCACATATTTCTTTGTAGAAATGTCGGTTTAGCTCTCAACTCAGCTATGACTGAACCATCATCAACCAAAGACAATTGAGCATTCATAGCTTGCAAAAAACAGAGATTTTCGGCTTAAAGCATCAGCAACAACATTAGCCTTACCCGGATGGTAATCAATAATCAAATCATAGTCCTTTATCAATTCAAGCCACCTGCGCTGTCTCAAATTCAAATCTTTCTGTGTCATCAAATATTTCAAGCTTTTATGATCAGTATAAATATGACATTTCTCACCGTACAAGTAATGCCGCCATATCTTCAATGCAAATACAATAGCAGCTAACTCGAGATCATGTACCGGGTAATTTCTTTCATGTGGCTTAAGTTGTCTTGAAGCATAGGCTATTACTTTACCTTCTTGCATCAAGACACAACCTAAACCATTTAATGAAGCATCACTATAAATAACAAATTCCTTACTGGTTTGAGTTGTACCAACACACAGTGCTTTCGTCAATAAATCTTTCAATCGATCAAAACTCACTGGCATTCATTGGTCCACTCGAATTTAACATCTTTCGCAACAAACGGGTCATCGGAGAAGCTATCATAGAGAACTCTGTACAAATCTCCGATAATAACCAAAGCTAAACCCAAGAAACTTCTAACTTCGGATATATTCTTGGTGGACTCCAATTAATAATAGCTGAAATTTTATTCTGTCACTCCCGATGCCTTGGTGATACAACATGTCCAAGGAAACCCACTTCTGAGCCAAAATTCACATTTATCGAATTTAGCATAAAGCTTTTCTCACAGGATTTGCAATACTATTCTCAAATGTTCGCATGCTCATTTTCATCTCGAGAATAGACTAGAATATCATCAATGAAAACTACAACAAACCTATCTAAGTAACGGTGCGAATATCCGATTCATCGGATCCATAAATCTGCAGTGCATTAGTCACCCCAAAAGGCATAACGAGAAACTCATAATGCCCATACCGTTTACGAAAAGTCGTTTCGGTACATCCGCTCCTTTACCAGTGTGGTAATAGCCCGATCGGAGATCAATCTTTGAGAATCTTTGTGGCACCTTTGGTGATCAAATAGATCATCATCCAAAGGGGCAACGGTACTTATTCTTTATAGTTACCTTATTGAGAGTGCGATAGTCGATACACAATCTCAAAGACCCGTCTTTCTTTTTCACAAATGAACCTGAGAGCACCCCAAGGTGAATGACTCGGTCTAACAAAACCTCTATCAACAAGTTCTCAGAATCGTATCTTTAATTCTTTTAATTTTGTAGGAGCTATCCGGTATGGAGCTATGGAAATCGGAGTAGTTCGGAATCAAATCTATAGAGAATTCCACTTCCCTTTCGGTGGCAACCGGGTAACTCCTCCGAAACACATCAAAAATTCGCATACCATCTGCATCGTCATATCTTTGACTCGATACCTTGGTATCGAGTACATAAGCAAGAAAAGCATCATACCCCTTTTAACATACCTCGAAAGCAAAGAATAACTAAAATCACATCGATAATCCTCTGTCTCGATCAGATTTAACCGGAGTAATTCGCCATTCGACACTTCAACACAATATATTTACATTTACAATTTACTCTCGCATCATGCCGAGTTAACCAATCCATACCCAATATCACATCAAACTCATCAAATGGCAAGTAACATCAAATCACCAGAAACAATAACCTCTTACTATCAATGGACAATTTTTACAAATTTTATCCACCAAAACAGATTGGCCTGGGGTTCGAGACTTTAACCACAAATTCATGAGGTTCAATAGATAAATCTTTAACACATGCAAGCTTTATACATATATATGAATGCGTAGAACCGGATCAATTAATGCAAGTAATATCGGTGTCAAGTAAAGAAAATGTACCGATAATAACATCGGGTCTTGAGGCATCTTCTCGCCGCACGAATGGCATATGTCCTAGCAGTGCTCGTGTCTCAGCCCGCCTACGTTGTCTTTTGCGACTCCTCGGCTACCACTAACATTACCGGATGGTCGAGATGGTCTACCCCTTGAAACTGGATTACTCGGTTTAGATATCTGTTCCACTTCTTTTTCACCCTTTTCGGACAATCTCGAGGAAATGGTCAAAAGAACCACATCGGTAACAAGCCCCGCTCTTAAATCGACATTCACCAAAATGAGCTTTATTACAATATCGGCATCTCGCCTAGGGGTACCAACACCGCCAACACCGATCATCGATGGAGTGGAAGGTCTTGGATTAATGCGTTGAGAACCTCGTTCTCTGCTCGAATACCCAAAGTGACCGAGGTAGAACGATCCTGTACTTTCGCAATTTCTTTGGAGCAGAAACGGCGAGATTTTCCCATTGGTCTTTTACTAGAAATTCGAGCTTCCTTCTCAGCCTGTTTCTTTTCTTTGCTCAATTCTTTTGCTTTATAAGCTCGCTCTGCCAATATAGCAAACTCTCGAATTTCAAGAATTCCGATCAATAGCTTAATGTCTTCATTCAACCCTTCTTCGAATCTTTTACACATTTCAAACACGATTGGACCCATTCTCGAGCATATTTACTCAACCGAACAAATTCCCTTTCATACTCGGATACCGATCTATTACCCTGCTTTTTATTTCAAGAAATTCTTTTTTTTTCGATCAAGGAACCTCTGGTGATATATTTCTTTTTAAATTCGTTTTGAAAGAACTCCCATGTAATTTCTTCTTTGGAACAACTCAAGCTTTAGTATTCCACCAATGGTAAGCTGTGTCTTTTAGTAGTGAAACGGCACATTTCAGACATTCTTCTGGTGTACAAGATAAATCCTCCAAAACCCGAGTAGTATTCTCTAACCAAAATTCAGCCCGCTCAGGATCATCATCAACTGCTGCTCGAAATTCTTCGGCCCCATATTTTCGAATTTTATCAACCGGAGCTTTCCCTTTTCTAACAGATTCAGTACCTGTAGTCTGTGGGATCTCGGGAACCGGTGGAGGAGCAGGAGGGGGAGCTTGAGTTTGCTGCACTACAGGGTTAGTTCTTATGTATTGAGTAAACCATTCATTCATCATTTGAAAGAAGGCTATCTTTGCCTCCTCCCCTTGACCCTCTGTACCGGACCTTCTACTGCTAGTTTCTTCTCTTTGTATCTTTGAAAGCCGGAGCATGACTCCCAGCTTCCTCAGATTGAACTCGGTCGGATGACATTACTATAAGAAAAATACAATTTAAACGGTGAGGAGATATCACACTATCAATAATAATTTAAATGGCATGTATAGCTAATCCGTATTTGCTACATCGGTCCTAGAACCGGCTAAACCGTAGCTCTGATACCAACAAATGTAACACCCCCTACCCGTATTCATTATCGGAATAGGGAACGAGGCATTACCGGAGCTTACAATATTTATTTATTTTTTTACTCAATATAACTCCTTTATAAACAATCTAGTCTTCCCTGCAAAATTTTTTTTTAAACCGAGACTAATTCATATCAACCAATCCAATCAACATACCTTCAAAATAGATCCATGCAAATTTATAAGATAACCTCATTACATACTGAAACTAGAAATTTGTTAGCCATACCAATGGCTGACCTTACATTCATTTCATATTAACATCTACTTTATTAGCTTATACATGCCGTTGATTTCCAAAATAAAGTTTCTTTATATACCGAAATCTTGGGGTTGATAGTATGATGTGTCTCCCACCGAATCCGACCTCCGAGCTCTTAATACTACAAAATAGAGAAAAGGAAACAGAGTAAGCACTTTGTGCTTTAGTAAGCCCATGTAACAAGAATTATACTTACCTAACACTTTCAATATAATGTAATAACCATTTATATATCCATTCAATGCATTATTACCTTAACATTTACAAACTCAACATTCAAGTCAGTCCAATAATTTTCATATATCAATAATATATACTATCATTGATGAGCTCATCAATACCATAATTTCCATATTTTTTTATATTTATCCCATTGAATTACTCGGAATTTCGATGGATTTTCAGAGGTACACTTTAGTGTACAAATTGGTCCATCAATTCATATTCATGTGCGCACATTTTCATTTGAGAGAGCACACTCGCGAACCTCATCTTTACAATGGGATTACGGTCGAGCTAAATCACAGTAATATAAACTCATAGAGTATTGTCGGGATTACCATCCAAAGCTAAATCTCGCAACGACAATTACTCTAATGAGTTTGGATCCGAATTACCGATCCAGCTAAATTGGACCTAATTCGGATCACCCGTCCAAGCTAAATCCATTTTCCACATATTCTTCGGGAGGGCTATATCGAGGATAGGATCACCCGTCCGGGCTAGATCCTTTTTACCGTCAATTCCTTTTCAGAGATCCATCGAATTTTCCTTTCATTCAACCGGGATTTCTTTCCTTTTTATCAAATATATCAATGTTTCATCAAATTTCATACAATGGACATTCAAATCATATTCATATCAATAACATACATTTCAAGCATTTAAGAATATAATTCAAGTTACACGAACTTACCTCGATTCTAGTTTGTATATAAAATCTACTAGTCCGGAACTTTTTCCTTTCTCGATTTAGCTTTGTGTTTGAGTTTTCCGGATCTAAATAAATAAATTTAATTATCAATTCAATACATTTCATGTTCACATGTAGCATTCATTATAATTCTATTACTATTTATAGTTCATTCAAAGCTGTCTACTTGAGTCATAGTCACTAAATTATTTATTTTTCGAGCTACAGAACTCCAAATGAAGAACCGTTAATTTTCCTTGAAACTAGACTCACATATCTTCACACCATAAAATTTTCATAATTTTTGGCTTAGCCAATTAGTACAGTTTATTCGTTAAAGTTTCCCCTGTTTCATTGTTTGACAGTTCTGCTATCTCTTCACAAAATCTCAGATATCTCACTGTACAGAATAAAAATAATGTTTTCATTTGTACCATAAAAAAATAGACTCACTAAGGATTCTAAGAATATAAACCACTCCCCATAATTATTTTTATTCAATTTTTATGATTTTTCAAATTCAGAACAGGGGAACCTGAATTCATTCTGACCTTGTCTCACAAAACCTATTATATCTCATGAATTACAATTCTATTGCTTACAACGTTTCTTCCATAAGAAACTAGACTCAATAAGCTTTAATTTAATATTTTTTCCATCTTCTAATTCAACTTCTACAATTTATGGTGATTTTTCAAAGTTAGACTACTGCTGCTGTCAAAAACTGTTTTAGTGCAAGCTGGTTATTACCATTTTTCCCTAAACTTTCAATGAATGATAATTTCGTCCCTGCTCAATTAACCTCTCAATTGAGCTTATTTTTCTCAATTAACACTTTATTATATCACTTTAAACTACTTTATAACCTTTGGAAATCATAATTTCAGTAATAGACTTTAATTCCAAACACTTTCATAATTAGGTCCCAAAAATCAATTTCTATTGAAATTACCTAATAAAATCATCTCTTAAACGAATTAAGGCTTAAATTTCATGCTATTTCATCATAAACTTACATAAACCAACCATGGTGGCTTTCAATTTCATCCATGAAATCAAAGACTAATGAATTTAATGATAGGACCTAGTTGTAAAAGTCTTTAAAAACACAAAATTACAAGAAATAGGCAAGGATTCACTTACTTGGTGCAAAAATTATGATATACCAGCTTAGATACCCCTCCTATGGCGTTTTTTGCTGATGAGAGTGAAGAAAAATGAAGAGATTTCTAGATATCCCTATTTAGTCCTAGTTTTATTTAGCAAATTTTGTTATTTTCCCATTTTACCCTTATTTCTCCTTATTTTCTTGCTGATTTCATACCTTTGCCGTCCAGCCCAATTAGATCTTGGGTCTATTTTCCTTTTAAGCCCTCTTTATTTTATCATTTAAACTATTTAATCATTTTTCATAATTTTGTATTTGTTACAATTTAGTCCTTTTCATTTAATTACATACTCAAACGTTAAAATTTTCTAACGAAATTTTAATACCACATTACTAACATTTTATAAATATTTATAAAAATATTTCCTACTCAATTTTATGAGATCAAGGTCTCGATACCTTGTTTTTACCCAATTCCTTCAATAATTCCTTTTTCTAACTAACCACTAAATCGGTAAAATTTTTCTATCGATATTTTAATACGATTTTCCTATCATATAAATATTCATGCAAAAATATTAAAATAAATTTCTCTTTAAATCGGATTTATGGTTACGAAACCATTGTTCCGATAACCTTGAATTTAGGCCATTACATCTTTTGATTTTGAACAACCATTTGTTGTAATTCCCCTTACCCGAGACCGTTGCCGGAGTCGAGCATGAGGCATTACTAGACTTAACTTACTAGTTCTGGGCATAAAAATTGAAACTGTCCGTCTGCGCCATGTTCACTAAATTAATTATAACTTGAGTTACGAAACTCGAAATCTAGATCTGTAAATTTTCCTTGAAACTAGACTCATATATCTTCTTACTGTAATTTTTCCAGAATTTTTGGTGTGGCCAATTAGTACAGTTTATTAGTTAAAATCTCCCCTATTACACAGTTTGACAGTTCTGACCTCTCTTCACTAAAAATCAATTATCTCATAATATACAACTATTTTTCCTACACTGTTTTCTTTATATGAAAGTAGACTCAATAAGATTTAATTCTATATCTCATGCACAACCTAATTCAATTTCTACTATTTTTGGTTATTTTTCAAAATCACGTCACTGCTGCTGTCCAACTATTCCCCTGCATATAATTACATAATTTCTTTAAAATAACTATCAACTAGGCATTTCATAACATCCAAATCATGTTCTTAATTAACCATTTTAATGGCTAATCATTACCAAGCATTTACAAGCCAATATTAAGCCATATCATAAGGTCATACACACAAAATGGCTAAGTCCCTATACATGCCATAACTTAAAAGCGTTCGAATCACAAAATACCAATATAATCTTTTGATAGTGTGTAACGATCTCCAGCGTCCTTTCGATCCCCGAGTTGGCTTGTAATACTATAAAAAAATTAAAGAATGGGAGTAAGCATAAAGCTTAGTAAGTTTACATGTAAATAGATGACAACATTCTTAATGAATTATCTTAAGCTTTTAACTCAATATACTTAAACTTGTATTCTTACCTTACCTTTTAACATGAATTTATCTTACCTTACCTTTTTAGCTTGAACTTGTCTTACCTTTACTTTGGAATACGCTTTGAATTTTTCCCGTTGAACCACTTGGAATACTAAGGATACTCGGGTACCTTTCCTTATGAAACTTAACCATTGCCATGTCTTGACATGGTCTTACGTGGTATCCTTGCTTTATGAATTCACCAATGCCATGCCTTGGCATGGTCTTACATGGGACCTTTACCTTATAAATTCACCAATGCCATGCCTTGGCATGGTCTTACATGGGACCTTTGCCTTATAGTAACTTATCAATGCCATGCCTTGACATGGTCTTACATGATTTCCTTAAACTCTAATGTCATGACATTTGTATCCTACACATTCCTAAGGTTCAACCGGAACTTTCTGAGATAGCTTTTCTGTCAATTCATACTTGAATCTTTAAATAATAAATTTACAAAATAAATATGTAAATGCTGAAATTTAATAATATTAAATGTAAAATAATAGAATATCGTATTTATTTACCGCAAACTTACCTCGAAACAAAATACGATAAACTATATCGATTTAGTCCACTATCTTTTTCTTTCCCCGATCTAACTCTGGATTTCGTTCTTCTTGATCTATAATAGCAAATTTAGCTTATTTAATACTCACGTTTATCAAAACAGTCCTTAACTCTAACTTTGGCAAAATTACAATTTTGCCCCTAAACTTTTACATAATTACAATTTTGTCCCTAGGCTCGAAAATTAAACTTCAGCCCTTATTCTTATGTTTTCTAACATGCTGAACATTTTTCCCTTATATAGCAAATTCAAATTCTTACTATAACACATACTTATGAACAATAACAACTTTGACTAATTAGCTCGTTTTACTCGTTTTCACCGAAAATCACTTAGTAAAAATTATTCCTTTACTCATAAACATGCATAATCTACCATCAATCATCAAAAATCACAAGTTCTCATCGATGGCATAACTCAAAATATTCACCAAAATCAAAAATTCAACATGGGTTTTGTAGCACTCGAAGCAACGATCTCAAAAACGTAAAAGTTATAAAAAAACCGAACAAAAACGGGCTTACCAATAAGCTAAGAAGCTTGGCCGAATGTTTGAAGCTTCCATGGCTGTTCATCTTTCTCATTTTCGTGGAAGAAGATGAACACCCACCCCACTATCTCTTCATTTGTTTTATTATAACATTAATATATAATATAAAATAATACAAATTTTTAACATATAACTTTAACATATAAAAACATATATGTTATCATTATGCCGTCCACTATACTCAAATGAACAATTTATAACTTAAGTCCTCCCTTATAGATAAACACATCACTTCAACCACTTAATTTCATAATGGCTATTTTTCCCACTTACTCGGTTTAGTCCTTTCACTTAAATTAAACACCCAAACAAACAAATTAACCTACAATATTTTAGCACATGCACAAGCACATAACATAGATATCAAATAAAATATTAAAATATTTTTCTGACTTCGGATTTGTGGTCTCGAAACCACTATTCCATTTAGGCCCTATTTTGGGATGTTACATTTGTACCCTATAACTTTGCGGTTTTGTGGACGCGAAATAAGTTCCCAGGTGGAATTACAAGTAAGCGCATCATACTCTGCCTAGGCAGCAGCCCGCCATTCAGACGAAGTCAGGGCCTCTTCTATTGTAGAAGGTTCAACAGCCTCAACAGACATTACCTTGGGTTTGAATATTCCAGCCTTTGACCTGGTCACCATTGGATGAGCATTTACCACAGGTACAACTGGTGCCTGAGTGTTAGCACTCGAAGCAACACCCCTCTCACACTCAAGATCAACAATAGATCTAGAAGACGAGGAGCAGAGAGGTTCCCGATCAGATCCGACCTCAGGTTGTGTCGGAACGGGAGAAGGCGTAAATAAATAATCACCTTGTGGAGAACTCATCAGAGAATGACGAGCCATAGGAGGTTTTATAATTCCAGATATACCAGATTGAACAACCGGAACAAACGTTGTGACAGGCTGATTTCCCCTTGGCAAACATGTCGCTGAAGGTGACTGAGACGATAAAAATTTGGTTTCATCAAACACCACATGACAAGAGACAATTACCCTGCCAGTCGGTAATAGACACAAATACCCTTTATGTTGGGTACTATAGCCCAAGAAGGTAGATGGTTGAGACCGAAACTCCAGCTTATGAGCCAGAAACGGACGTAGATAGAGATAGCAACAACATCTGAATACCCGCAAATGATCATACGAAGGTGCATTCCCATAAAGAGCTTGATACGGGGACTGTCTGTTCAGAACTGGGGTAGGTAAACGATTAATGAGATGTATAGCAGAACAGAATGCATTACCCCAAAAATCCATGGGTAGATTCACTTGAGCCAGCAAAGTGATGCCTATGTCGACAATGTGACGGTGTTTTCTTTCCGCGACACCATTCTGTTCAGATGTATGTAGGCACGTTAAGCGATGAACAATTCTATGCGAAGCCAGAACAGACTTGAACGCTCTATATTCGCCACCCCAATCGCTTTGAAACTGTTTGATGGTCTTCCCAAACTGAGTGCTAACTAATAGTTGAAACTGAATAAAATACTGCACCGTCTGAGACTTCTGTCGAAGGAGATAAACCCACGTAAACTGAGTACACATATCAACAAACGAAATATAGTACCAGTGATTCCCACAAGAAACAGATGCTGGACCCCAAAGATCAGAAACCACCAAATCAAACAGATTCGTATATTAAGTAACAGATGTAGGAAACGGCAACTTATGAGCCTTCCCTTTTTGACAGGCAGTACATATTCCATCAAGAGAAATATTTGGCGGAAGAACAACATTACACTCATCTAAAACACTTTTGACAATAGAAATAGACGGATGACCAAGTCGATTATGCCACAAAGACAACTTATTACAATCAGTAGATTTATTACGAATTATATTTGAAGTAGGAACTGGAGCCTCAACAGACTGAGCAGACCAAGTCGGCAGAGAGAACTTGTAGAGTCCATCATGTATGTGGCCCTTCAGCAGCGTTTCCCGGGTCATTATGTCCTTAATAACACAGTACGTTGGGTGAAACTCAAAAAACACACCATTATCGTTAGCAAATTGAGATACAGACAATAGATTTTTTCGAATTCTTGGCACACACAAAACATCAGTCAACTGAAGCAACTTAGAACGTATAGGTAAAATACCATTACCAATAGAGGAGATCGGGGCGGGTGTTCCGTCAGCCATCAATAAAGAGGACGTACCTAGATACGGAGTAGTGTCTTGCAGAGCCGATGCATCACGGCAAACATGATTGCTTGCGCCCGAATCAGGGTACCATGAAGCTGTTCCAACTGGCATAGGTATGTACGAACCCGTGGGATCAGCAATTGAGCCAACCTGAGCAGTATTAGCATTTGATCCTGATAAAGCAGAATAACCAGAAGCATTTAAATCACCCACTCTAGGAAGTCCTATACAAGGATCAGAACCCGAATAAACACGAACCCGAGGCTTGGTACGCAAGGAATAGGGGAATCTGATTCTTGTTCAAATTGAACACAATTATTACTTGGCCGAACACCAGCTAGTGGACGTGGCCCAACACCTCCATAACCATCGTCTACCAAGGGTGGTCTATATTCAACATTCGGCCCATTATATTGATGGACCAAAGGGGATTGGAAAGCAACACGTGGCCTGGTTGATTGAGGGCCATAACCATCACGGGCCCCACCATAATCATCACGCTCAAGCATCCAGTCATTAGGCCGAAATTGCATTCCAACTGGAGACCAACTTGTATTTCTATTTTGACCATGCCATGACCATTTTTGACCACTTGGATGAGTAAATTTAAGATGCTGAGACGTCCAATTCGGTCTCCCTTGAACTTGATCTTGCGGCGAACCATAGAGCGCATCAGAATTCAACGCTGACGACGGAGTCACCGGATAATCATTAGCGATCGGTGGAGGACGAGAGCCATCATAATCACGGTTGAAACGATAATAGCACCTTTGAGTAAGATGGCCAAACGGTTGCAGATTTGGCACTGGATCCTCGGTCTAAAACCTCGCCCACGGCCACCGGAAGGAGGGCGACCCCAACGAGCATTCTCACTCCGAACAGACTGTATAGATTCCACCAGATTTGCATGCAAGGAGATCTCTTGGACAGCGCTCAACTGACGTTGCTCATACTTGAGGAGCGTCGCGGAATCGGCTTCGATGATAAAGACGCCATCGAGACAATGGCATCAAACTCAGACGGTAACCCCGCGAGCATCACCTCTGTCTTCTCATCCTCAAAAACATGTGCACTGGAAGCCGCAAGCAAATCATATAAATGTTTAATTCTATCGACATATGCTTTAATACCTTTTTTTAAAGAATGAAGCTCATGCCTTATTTTGGACTGTTTGGCAGTAGAATCGGTGGTGAAAAGACTTGTTGTAGTGATCTAGACGTCCGACGAAGTGCGAGCATCAGTAAACAAAGAGAGGAAGGAAGTGTCAATCGTGGAAAGTAACCACGAGACAAGAAGAAGATCTTGTCTAGAGTACACGAGAGCGGAAGGATTTGAAACAAGCGAGCCATCGGCCGACTGAATGAAATGCGTCGGCAGTGGAAGAGTACCATCAAGGAAGCCTAATAAATCATAAGCACCGAGAATGAGACGTACCTGTTGTTACCAGAGGATGAAAGTGCCTTCAACCAACTTCACCACATCATGTCGAGGGAAGGACGTGACGACTTTGTCACCTGTGAACGGAGCAAAACCACCTTCAACAGAGCCTGAATCGGGGGAGTGATTTGCAACCATAGGTTCTAGGATCGAATGGCGAATAATACCATGCTAGAGAATACGTTTTGTGTGAGTAACTAGATCTAAAAACCTTTCTTTAATTTCTTTATTCTGAACTTAATATCAAAAACCCTTCCTCATTCATCTATACATGTTATATTTATACAAGGAGCTGGACTAACTGCTCTTGGCTAACCAACTAACTGAATTAGCTACGGTATACTATATTCTATCACAACATTATGTGAAATAGAAGGTTTAACTGTGGATGAGCATTTTCGAGCATTGAGTAAAATTCCAGATCATTCAACGCAAATGCTCATTTTCTTTAGTTTACCTCCTTCTGTCCGATTGGAAGGGGTCAGAAGATTTCTTGCTAACCATTAAAAATCATAGTTTTATTGATGATATTTTGGTAACTTTTTGTGTTTGTAATATTTGGGACGGTATAATGACATGATATATGTCATTACAATGTTGTAACTTTTTGATGTTGTAACATATGGATTATGACATAAAAACTAATGAAATCATGTAACCTTTTGTTAATATATGAATATTATGTTTATGCAAAATATAATTCTCAAGTTATTTATTACTTCTAATATTTTTTATAGTAGAATAATTAAATTATTTGTTTCAATAATGATATTTTAGCACATTAAATATGTATTGCAGTTTAAAAATAATAAAATAGATTATATATATTTTTATAGTATTATATATTTTGATTTTTTAATTCATATAATAATTATATTAAGAATGTTATTAAATTATTTTTTTATTGAATTATATTTAATAATAATTATGTTAAAATATGATTAAATTATTTATTATTTTTATTAAATTACTTTCAATAATAATCTTATTAAAATTTAATAATAATAACAATAATCATCTACCTAAAAGAAATTCCGCTAAGGGTATTTTGGTCATTTTAGTTCTTTTCCTTATGCTATTACAACATCATTCCATTCAACCAAACACAAAAATTCTATTACAGCTCTATTCCATTCCATTCAACCAAACAGTTGAATTACTTATTACAGCTCTATTTCATTGCACCTCTATTCCATTACAGCTCTATTCAATTACAGCCCTATTCTATTACAGTGAACTAAACGTACCCTTAACTTCTTCTTTTTTCAATTTTTTTTAAGAAACCGATAATATGACATGTTTTAATAAATATAAAATAAATGCAATAAATACAATAAAACACCTTTAAATATGAGTAAAAAATACAAAAAAGAGAGTCTATTTGTTTAACACTAAAAAAAACTTTTAATGGAGGTTGGTGTTATAAAAGTGAAAAGAATTTCAAATAAAAAGTAAAAAGTATTAAAATTATAATAGTAACAAAAATAAATATAGATACTAGAAATCCTATTATGCATATATTTGTGTAAAATTATGGATTTAAAATATAAATATGCATTTTAAAATAAAAGATAATGTATGGTTTAAAATTAATTAATCATAATAACACATGAAGTATGTACGATATTAAAATAAAAAAATTAGATTAAATTATAAGTAAAATGAAACTTAAACACATAAATATATTGTATTAACAATACTAAATGTGTTACAATTGTTTATCATGGTGATGTTAATAATTACAAGTTAGTGTCTAATTAATTTGTGATATCAGTTCAATTAACAACATTATTAATATGTACAACTAATAGAATCTAAAGTTCAAGGTTGAAGATATAGAATTCAAGATTAAATTAAAAAAATTATCAAAATAATATATCAATAATATAGAAAAAAATATGAAAATAATATTAAATAGTCAATAAAAAAAATATAAGATGATGATCTTTTCCCACGTTACCTATTAGGAAAAAGAAAACCTGAATGGAGACACAAACTTGGAATATATTCATTATTTTAGCGAAATAAACGTTACAAATGTATGGCAGTAGCCAAAAGCACACATCAAACCAGCAATCTAAGACTCTTCAACAACAAATACCAATCATAAAGCAAGTAAAATTAACCCAAAAGTAATTGTTTATTCTGATTTTCTACGCAATTTTAATCCAACGGCTTTCATTCAACACAGCAGCGGTACATGAAATACATCTCCATGGTACGTCCACACTCAGCACACACCACTGTCTCCGCAATTCCCCCACTGATTCCCGGAAGGATAAGCCGAGTGCAGTGATGCTCGTCGGCGATCCCTTCCAAGTGCCCACGGATTGCCGAGACGAAACCCGATACTCGAGCCATGTCTTCCCATTGCTCGAAGCTTTGAATGGCGTTTAAAACTTTGTCTCCTTTGGCTCTCACCATATCGGTCCCTGAAAAAAACACTGCCCACCCTTGTTCGCTGCCGTCGTATCCAAGTAAGGTCATCACTTCTTGCTTTATAACATCGATTTCGTTGGTCTTGCCGTGTTGTGTTTTCGAGAACAACATGCTTTCCAATCGTTTCCAGAAGAACCAAACATTGGCATCTTGCCAAGCGTGACTAAGCTGCCTTTCGTTGATTAAACCGGTGATCTTTTTCACCCGTTCCTTGGCGTTGTTCTTTCCGACATAAACCATCTCTAGCCCAATGCCGAGAAACTGTGCAACGTTTTTTGTTGCAGAAGTGAAGCTTTCGATCCATTCCATTTCTTCTCCACCATACAAACAAATCACTTTCTCTTGTCGTACCTGAAAAATCAAACGAGTCCAGATTAGTCATTTATAAATATAAACTCATTTACATAATAATTGTAGGTGAGGATGTGTACCCAGTTAGATAAGTTTGGTTCAAGCCCATCGACAAGCAATTCAACAGTCCAAGCCTCAGCTTTCCAAAGACTTGCTTCTCTGTCGGTGGTGAAAGGGAAGGCGGTATTTCCCCATATCCACAACATGTTGAGTGCATTGGGGCATGTCATTTTCCCTAGTGGATCCAACGTTACCACAATCGGCTTCTTCACGAAATTCCATACTTCCCTGGTGTACTTAACAACAGCCGGTTCGATAATGGAAGGATGGTTTACAGTATACCACGGCATCATCGATTGCAGACTCAAAAACTTTTGCTGATAGCTATCATTCCAAGCCGATCTGTCTACAATCGGGAGCCATACGATCTCATAGTTAACCTCAGAAGTGACTCGGTCGTATTTATAAAGGGATTCGAGAACCTGAATCTCTTCGTTGGTGATATCGAGATCTGAAATCAGCAGCAAAACATGCTTTCTTCTCAGTACCTCGATATGAACCTGTTTGATTGATCTGTTAATATAAATATCCGATTTGATGGTGGAAAATAATGAAATGGGGGTGTTTGAAAACGAACCTTGGCCTTATCCGGACCCAAGAGAGAGTGAGGATCTTCCTTGCTGAGTGAGAAAATTTTGAGGAGAATCTTGGAGTTGTCGAGTTGAGGAGTTCCGAAACTGTGCTTTAGGCCTTCATATGCTTCTGTTTGCTTCTTCTCATCTGCAATATTAAATGATCTTTGTAAACCATTCCTCACTGTAAGTTCAGTAAGTAAAGGACTGACCAATATGCTGATGACAATGTTGCAAAATCTTTTGAAGGTGTTCATGGATGCTGCAGACTTTATGGGCCAAGCTTGATAGTTCCCATGCCTCCGACGTCGATGTAACGAACCTTAAAGTCACCGGAAAAAAATCAATTACAGGTAAGTTCATCGCTTTGGGCTGATATATACATGGAGAAAACACAACCAGATGGAGTGTAACTCACTCATATCTCGTGCCAACAAGGCTCGTAATCTGCGCAGCACAAGCCACAACGCTTCGGATAGTCCAGTAAGCAGCTGTGGGGATATGAGCCACTGCGATCGACATCGGCGGCAAGTCGCTGGATATGTACTGAGAAGGTAACTCCGTAAACTCGACGATGCACTTGGTTACTTCCATCATTGCCTTGATGAGTTTGTGAAGTGCATCGAAATGGGGTTTCAGTGTGTGGGAATACTCTAAGATGTCCGGCAGTTGTTTAAGTAGCGCCACGGATTTGGCGAGTGAGTTCGTAGTGCAGAGTTGAAGAACCAGCCAACATTCCCCGAAATTCACGGCGAAAGCGGCTAACGTTAGCACCACTTTCGCGTCCCATGAATAGCTTGAAAGCGTGTTGAGAAGCACCATTGTTGTCGCATGAGCGTCGCCTCCGCCCGAGCACTTGCATGATATCTGCAAAACACATTTACAATACAATTATAAAATATTATCCCTCGGTAAACATTCGACGGTATCGGGAATTTAGATGTAAAGAAAAAAGAAAGTTTTATCACCCTTGGAAAAGAAAAGAAAGTGCCATAAAAGGATACAAGTCACAATCAGCGAAGGTACATGTTTATTACTGCATAAAAGGGCACTGTAATGAACGTATAATAAAGGTTGATACTTTTAGAATTTAGAGTTGGCGTAATATTTTTTAAGTTTTTTTTTCATATATTTAAAGTATCTTTAACGCCAAATTACCTCGCAGGAGATCTTGTGAACAAGAAAAGCCAATGCTTCAAGCATGCCATTGCTATCCATAGTTGCGGAGCTATCATCAATGGCATCCATGTGCCCTTGTCCACCCTATATATATATATATATATGTTAGAGACTGAAATACCAATTAAAAACTATACGTTTAATGACTTCGACTAAAAGTGGGAAAACTTGAGACTATACATTTAGGGCATGATGATCGATGGTAGGAGTGAGATGGCGCAAAACGTTGTCAATGACTTGGAGAATGGGTTTGACATCGAGAAAACGACCATCGGGCGAATGAGTGGACTGAATTTGCTTCATCATTGCACTGTCATCCGATGCTGAGAACATCCGTCGCTCACTTCTCATCAGTTGCTGTGAGTGTGAGCTTTGGGTTGCCATCTTTGGAGGGATGGTTTTTTTTTTTTTTTTTTTAAATGTGATTTTGTTAGTTGTTTTTGTGGTTTGTTTAAGGAGCATTTGCTGGGGTTATATAGTGATGGGTGTAATGGAATAAAGGCCCATTGAATTGGGGTATCTTGCTTTGCTTGCGAGACGAGTTCTAGATAAAGCTAAAGGGCTTCTGTTTTTAAAATGAAAATGTTAGCCAGTAGTAGTCATGATTGGCCCCTAACACTGCCTAAAGATTAAAGAGACCGGCGGCAGTGGCATGGAGATCTACCCTGCTCTTTCCAGTCAAAAGGCATCAACGCTTGTGAATAATAGGAGTGTAATCAAATCCAGATGGGTTTGAGCTAAAACTGAAATTAGAGATTTGGAATTTATTTGAGTTCCGTATGTTTATTGTATTAACAGATAGCTGGATTCAATGCTGAATTTTCAATTTAATTAATTGTTCTCGAGTATAATAAATTGAAAGTTCTAAATATTAATTTAAAAGAAATTTTGATTACAATTAAGAGTTATTTAAATGGGGTTGGAGTGGTCGATTTAATTTTAACTCGATTGACATGAGTATTATTGTCAATACAAAAGAATTTGGGTTTGAATGCGTTGGATATTATCCTCCTATTTATGAGTTAAGAAGAGGCTATAGATAGTTTTAGGCATTTTCTTAAAAAGAACACATATAATGAGAAGATAAAATAACATAAATTCAAACTTTAAAAATAGCATTATTAAAATAAATATTCATTAAATATAAATAGTAAAACGAGTAACATTTAACAGATAGCATAGATTACTTAACGATTTAATAGACTCAATTCTTATACGTCTGTCCAAATTAAAATCAAATAATAAAAATATTTTCATTTAAATTCAATTATATAATATTTATTTTAACCATATATTTAATTTTAAACTTACATAAAGCCGAGCTACTCGTTAGCCTATGAACACCTCCACAACTATATGTGTCTTATTCTAGAAAATCTTAATCCTCAAGGCTCAAACAGTTTCTTATTTCGGATTAAAGCTAAAGATAAACTTTTGTAATTTAATATAATCCCTGCAGCAAAAAGTTCATGGAGAATGGTTGATGATTTCATTAATTAATTGCATGGTGTCGTGTATTAACAACAATTCTAACAACATTTTTTTAACGAAAATAATATAATATTATCTATGATAATCTTATGGATAACTATTTGATAACTTTATTTCTTATTTTAAGTGAAAGTATTATTTATAGATATAAATTATATTAGGATAATTTTAAAAAGGATTATTTTTAGATATTAATAAAATAATGCTATGTCATTAAATTCTAAAGATAATAAAATATTATTATGCACTCATCTATATTAAATATCTTCTTCAACTTAATTTAACTTTAATTAAATTACTTAAAATAATTAATTTTTTAAATTATAAACAAACACCTTTTCTTCTTTTACAAATTTTAATCATTTTGTTTTTCTTTTCATAAGTTAGATTTTTTTTTTATCTTTTTGCAACCAATTTTTTTAAAAAAAAACTAGTATTTTTTGTGTAATTGTAACAGCCCAATTTCAATAGTTTCGGAACAGTGATTCGAGATTTCTAAATCTGAAGAAAAAGTTTGAAAACTTTGTTAATCGATAATTATAAGTTAAGTGTGATTTTAGAAATATTTTTAAAATTAGTGAATTTTGTGAACTAAAAGAATTAATTAGAAAAATTGGGCCAAAAACGAGGTATTGAGACCTCGAATTCATAAAGTGAGCCATAAATATTTCTAAAAATATTTATGGAGTGTCGTTAAGTTATTATTAAAGTTTAGTTGAGAAATTTTAACGTTTGGATATGTAATTAAATGAAAAGGACTAAATTGAAAAAGGTGTAAAAGTTGAATTATAGATTAAAAGAAATTATGAAGGACCAAAATGGCAATTATACCATTTTGTAAAGTTGAGGTCTGCGATTTTTTTTAAAGTATATTATTATATTATTATATTATTATATTATTATATATATACAAACAAAAACAAAAGGAAAAAGGGGGGAGAAACAGAAAAGAACCAGCGAGTAAGACGAAACAGAGAAGAAATAGGGGAGAAAGAAAGAAAAAGGAAAAATAGAAAGTTTGAAGCTTGGAAGATGATAGGTAAGTCAATTTAGCCCTTTTTACTTAATTTTGATGTTTTAGAAGCTTTAAAGCAAGATTTTGATGAAACTAAATTGATATTTTGAGAGTTTTTAGGTTTTCAAGTGTAGTTGATGTTGAAGAAAAAGATGAATCAGGGATTAAATTGAATGAAATTTAAGTTAGAATTAGTAAGAGGATTAAAATGTAAAGTATGCTATAAGCTGTGTTAGAGGGATTAATTTGGAAGAAATTAGAAATTAAAGTTTTAATATGAATATTAGATAGTCAAGTTGAATATGGAAGGAATTTATGAAGAAACGGCAAGTGAATTATATTTATCATGACATGTAAGTATGTGATTATCTTTAATATGATAATACAAGGTAATTAAGTATGATGAAACGAGTAATAAATTCAAGTAAGACATGTCGATAAAAATAAATATATTTAAGGGACAATATGTTTGATTTTGATTGATTTCAAATATAAATGCTAGATGAAATAAAATGTCGATAAATAAATTTGTAATTACAGTAATGCCTCGCACTTATATTAGGCGTTGAATACGGGTAAGGGGTGTTACATTTAGTGGTATCAGAGCTATGGTTTAGTCGGTTCTCGGACCAACGTAATATGTGTGAAGTCTAGAAATGTATGCCATTATTAATATATAACTTAAGATAATGTGATATCTCCAGACTTTGATGATATTTGAATCATCGTTATTCAAACTTTATCAAGTATTATGTGTAATTTATTAATTATGTGTGATAAGTATTTTAAGGTAAGCGTTTAGTAAAATGATAAATTTAAGATTGATGCTGAAATTGAGATCGTCATTGAATCGAGTTATGGAATATGAATATTGTTATGTGTATTGCATTAAACTATGAAATTATTGATGTAATGAATTGTCGCAATATTGTGTGGCTGGTTGAAATAAGAAGTGAAAATAGAATGAACTGGAAATTAGAAAGTTATTTAAATTACGTGAATCGAATTATGAACTATATGAATATTTGAAGGTATATTAATGGGAAACTAAAAGTGATCTGAATTGAATCAAATTGAATTAAATAAAGAAAATATGTGAGTAATTGAAATGTATATTGATTGAAAAGTAATTAGTGATTTTAAATTTGATTGGATAATAAATTAAAAATACGAATTGAATAAAAATGCATTAAATTATGAATATGTATAAATATATGAATCGTGTATTGATTGAAAAGTGGTTGGAATTGAATCGAAGTCTGATTATATGTGAATATTTGAAATATGTATTGGTACTGAATTGTATACTGATTAGAAAATGGAAAAGTGAATTTGAAATAGAAAAAAAAAATGATTTGAACACCCTATTAACTTATCGGACTAGATTGGATACAAATGGCATGCCATAGGATTTGTGATATGATGAGGATATGATATATTGGTGTGTTTGGGAGGATTTCATTATTTTGGTGTGATTGGTTGGAATCCGTGTATCCGCCAAAGTCCGAGTCTTTTTAATAGGGGTAGATATGAATATTAAGTGAAATTAAAATGAGAATTGATTTCCTTATTAACTTGTCGGACTAGTCGGATATAATTGGCATGCCATAGGATTTGGAAGAGTACGGGATTTATCGGCTTTACCGATCAGGCACTTTATGTGTCGTAAATCAGGCACTCTATGTGTCGTATTTCAGGCACCTCGTGTGTCGTATCAGGCACTTTATGTGTCGATCGCACCTCGTCGTATCGAGCGAGATCGGGCACTTTGTGTGTCGTCGATCGGGCACCTCGTGTGTCGATCGTGCACTTTATGTGTCGTATTTCAGGCACCTCGTGTGTCGTATACTGATCAGGTACTATGTACCGTTTTAGGCACAATGTGCCGTACTGGTGTGTTTGGGTTGGAATCCGTGTATCCATCAAAGTCCGGATTGTTAATAGGGTGAATAACTGAAATGAGAAAAACTAAATAAATTTGATCGATTGAACTGTTGAAAATATGAGTAAGAAATTATGAGTTGAATTGTGAATCGAATTGAAATGTAAGAAATGAAGTATGAACTTAAGGTTCATAAATTTGTTAAAATATCAAATTATTATTATTGAAATCTGTTGAATAAACGAAATGAGAAAATCGATTGAATTTGATCGGTTGAACTATTGAAGGTATGGAAAAGTGGAATTAGGAATTGAAATGTAAATTGAAATTGAGATATGAGATTGAAAACTTGAACCAAAGGTTTATGAATTGATTAAAGATAATGTAGATGGTATATGAGGCTATTTGATGAAAGACTATTGTTGAGGTATCAAATTAAAGTATAAATTAACACACATGACTTATATTGTTACATGTTTGATGTCTATTATTTAATATTAAATGTTAAATTTAAATTATGTGCATAATAAGTGAAGTATGAGGTAAGTGTTATTGTTGAATTAAATGGAAATTGAATTAAGTGATGGATAAATATTAATGAGAAAGTGAAATTAAATTTAGTTGTGAATAAATTGAAGTGAAATTGGAATTGAAAAAAAAAAAATTGATATGTGAAGCACATAATAAGAATTATTAGTAAATTAAGAATGACTAGTAAATTTTGAAATATGTTACATATATTAAAGAAAGAAAAGATATAAACATACACGTTTTTAGTACAATGGTTAAATTGCAAAGTATGTAAAAGCATTATGTTAAAATTGTAAAAGTGATATGCGTGTATAATGTAATTTTCCCAAGTAAATGAGATTAGATCTACTAAGATATTAGTGGTATACCATTAAGGAACTCTAGCGCATTCTCTGATAATAACATTTTGGTACTCATCAAGTGCTATCTGATTAATAGTACATAATAATACACTTCTATATTTATTTCATATATCCTAAGTGTTCTGTTTAATCTATTGGACCTCTTATAAAAAAAAAAAAGTAATTTTCGTTATAAAGTATGTTCGCAATATTGAATTAAAAATAAATTGCAAACTGAAAGGATATAGAATTGATATAAATGATAAACTAGATAAATATGTGTACAAAGGAGCTATAGAATTATAGAAATAATGAAGTTCATGATCAAAATAACAAGGAAATTTCGAGGACGAAATTTCTTTAGGGGAGAAGAGTTGTAACAGCCCAATTTCAATAGTTTCGGAACAGTGATTCGAGATTTCTAAATCTGACGAAAAAGTTTGAAAACTTTGTTAATCGATAATTATAAGTTAAGTGTGATTTTAGAAATATTTTAAAATTAGTGAATTTTGTGAACTAAAAGAATTAATTAGAAAAATTGGGCCAAAAACGAGGTATTGAGACCTCGAATTCATAAAGTGAGCCATAAATATTTCTAAAAATATTTATGGAGTGTCGTTAAGTTATTATTAAAGTTTAGTTGAGAAATTTTAACGTTTGGATATGTAATTAAATGAAAAGGACTAAATTGAAAAAGGTGTAAAAGTTGAATTGTAGATTAAAAGAAATTATGAAGGACCAAAATGGCAATTATACCATTTTGTAAAGTTGAGGTCTGCGATTTTTTTTAAAGTATATTATTATATTATTATATTATTATATTATACAAACAAAAACAAAAGGAAAAAGGGGGGAGAAACAGAAAAGAACCAGATAGTAAGACGAAACAGAGAAGAAATAGGGGAGAAAGAAAGAAAAAGGAAAAATAGAAAGTTTGAAGCTTGGAAGATGATAGGTAAGTCAATTTAACCCTTTTTACTTAATTTTGATGTTTTAGAAGCTTTAAAGCAAGATTTTGATGAAATTAAGTTGATATTTTGAGAGTTTTTAGGTTTTCAAGTGTAGTTGATGTTGAAGAAAAAGATGAATCAGGGATTAAATTGAATGAAATTTAAGTTAGAATTAGTAAGAGGATTAAAATGTAAAGTATGCTATAAGCTGTGTTAGAGGGATTAATTTGGAAGAAATTAGAAATTAAAGTTTTAATATGAATATTAGATAGTCAAGTTGAATATGGAAGGAATTTATGAAGAAACGGCAAGTGAATTATATTTATCATGACATGTAAATATGTGATTATTTTTAATATGATAATACAAGGTAATTAAGTATGATGAAACGAGTAATAAATTCAAGTAAGACATGTCGAAATTAAAGTTTTAATATAAATATATTTAAGAAGAAACAAAGTATGAATTAAGTTAAGAAAATAAGTAAACTTAATTAGGATTAAATTGTAAAATGAGTTATAAGAAAACAGCTTTGGGACAGCAGCAGTAAGGTAACTTTGAAAAATCACCAAAAATGGTAGAAATGGAATTAGAAGTTGAGTGAGGTATGAAATTAAAGCTTATTGAGTCTATTTTCATAAGAAAGAAACATAGAAAGAAAATAAATTCTGCATTGTGGGATATTTAGATTTTGGTAAGACTGGTTCAGAGTGATTTCGAGATCCCCTGTTCTGAATTGGAAAAATCATCAAAAATTGTATAAAAATAATTTTGGAACATAATTTATATGGATAGATTCCTTAATGAGTCTAGTTTTATAATAAATAAACTATAACATCATCTGAATTCTATATAAAAGATAATTAATTTTTAGTGAAGAAGGGTCGGAACTGCCAGACAGCAGAACAGGGGTGACTTTAAAGAATAAACTGTACTAATTGGCTAAATAAAAAATTCTGAAAATTTTATGGTAAGAAGATATGTGAGTCTAGTTTCAGGAAAAATTAAGAGCTCTTCATTTTGAGTTCTGTAGCTCTGGAAATAAATAATTTAGTGACTATAACTCAAATGGACAGTTTTGAATATACTTATGAGTAATTAATGAAATTATTGATAATGTTACTTATAGCATGTTATATACATTAAGGATGTGGAATGGAGAGGAGGAGGAGGAAAATATGTATGAATATTTAGGTAGTATGGCTAATTTGAAATGTTTTAGGCTCAGGGACTAAATTGAATAAAAGTAAAACTTTGTGATTAATTTTGTAAAAATGTGGAAATGATCAATTTGCATGAAATGGATTATTTTATTATTTAAAATTTCAAAATTGAATGAAATTATTAATTTAGATTAAGATCGACTGAAAAATCAATGAAAATAGAAAATTTCCAAAGTGCCCCTGAATTTTGATATTTTTGCAAATTTAATCAGGTAAGTTCGTGTAACTTAATTATATGATATAAGGAAATATAAGTTGATGGTACGTGAAATATTGATATAATGAATTAACTGTTTTATGTTTATGAAGAAACGACAAGTGAATTATATTTATCATGACATGTAAATATGTGATTATCTTTAATATGATAATACAAGGTAATTAAGTATGATGAAACGAATAATAAATTCAAGTAAGACATGTCGATAAAAATAAATATATTTAAGGGACAATATGTTTGATTTTGATTGATTTCAAATATAAATGCTAGATGAAATAAAATGTCTGATAAATAAATTTATAATTCTGGTAATGCCTCGTACCCTATTCCGACGTTGAATACGGGTAAGGGGTGTTACAGTAATTTTTTCACATCTTTAACACATAATTTTGGTAATTATATTACCATGAACCCCGAAACCCGAGGTTCAAAATTTGGGTTCGAGATTTAAGGTTCAATGTTACAAGTCTGGGTTTAAGGGTATAAGGTTATAGGTCAAAGTTCATGTTTTGGTTTAAGAGTTTGAGGCTACAAGTTTGCTGTTCAAGTTTAAGATTTTGGGTTTAAGGTTTTGAGTTAAGGGTTCGAGATTCTAGATTTAGGGTTTATGGTTTCGGATTTGAGATTTAAGGTAAAAAAATTTACCAATATTATGTGTTAATCACATGTAAAAATCGTTAAAACGTTATTAAATAATTCGAAATGACCATGAATAATATGTGTGGGAAGGATCCATACAATAAATTTTCTATGGATAAGTGTATAATAATAATTTTGTGCCTTTAAAATTAGATGATGTGATAAAATTTTATTGATGCCTACAAACTTTAATTTTTAACATCATTTTAATATAAGATATTCTTGTTATTTATATATAATAACATTAAAGCTTTTGGCATCATTAATGCCATGTGATCTAAAACGGTGTTATATTATTCAAAAGAATACCAGTAAAAAAAAATTGTCAATAGTAGTGTCCCACTATGGCATCTAATTCTGGTTTCTCTTTTAACTTATTTTATTTTATTTTAAATTTGTGCATTGCAATTTCCGATGCCAGTAATAATATAAAATTTCCATATAAAAATTGCGAAAAATAAATTCAATCTTAAAAGAAAAAGAAGAAGAAGAGGAAGTTACTGAAGAGGGGAACAAAAGAAAACAGAGAAAAGAATCACACATCTAAGATTTGTTTGGCATTATTGTTGGTATTATATGTTATTACAAAAATCATGGATCTTTAAATTGTTGGGTAGAAACCGAAACAACCGAAACAAAGCGGAAGCAAAACCGGTGTTCTTTCTCTCCCTATAACTATTGTCAAATATTATGGCAAGCACAATAGCACAAAAATATTTGTTCTCTAGCAACCTATCAACCACAAATCAACCAATGCAACCACAACAAAAATAATAAATAGAGACACCGATATTTTACGTGGAAAACCCCTCTAAATCAAGGGTAAAAACCACGGGACTTTAGAGTCCGATCAAAAGCTCCACTATAATCAAATGTTCAGCTACAAGATCACAATACCAAGCCTACAACAAGCATTCAACTCCAACAAGGCTAACAATATGTAATCTTTAGCAAAAGAGAGAAAAAAATAGGAGAACATCACCAAAAACGTGGCTGCTGTAAAACGAGTATTTCTGGCGCTACAGGACTCGGATGAAAAATCCGACCGTACAAAGTCAAGAACACCCTGTCGCCTAGCTGCTGTCAAAAAATCAGCTCAATCGAACCATGGATGGACCTCCGATCGAAGAGTTGATCACAGCTGCAAATTTTTCCTTTCAAGAAAAAAAAAATCTGCTATGCTCTCTGTTTCTCACCCGTTTTTCCTTTCTCTTTTTCCACACAAATCTGATTTTAGGCTCTCACATAAATGCTGCCCAAAAGTCATGTAAAAAGACAAAAGAAAAATGGAGACAAAAGGAATAATAAAAAAAGGAAGAAAAAGGAGTAAATCACGGCAGAAATTAAGGCTACCTACATAGTGGGACCTTCACCAACAAATCTCCCCCTCCAACTATGTGGGGAATGCCTCCATACCGGAGATCAAACAACATGCTTCAAACTTTCCTCTTGGTAAAGCCTTCGTCAACATATCAGCACCATTATCATCAGTATGTATCTTCTCAAGCTCTAACAACTTAGCTTCAAGAACATCTCGTATCCAATGGTACCTCACATCAATATGCTTAGATCTAGCATGAAAAGTTGGATTCTTACCAAGATGAATAGCACTCTGGCTATCACAATACAGGACATACTTTTCCTGAGTAAAACCGAGCTCATGCATAAACTTCTTCATCCAAAGCATCTCCTTGCACGCTTCGGTTGCTGCAATGAACTCTGATTCAGTGGTGGACAATGCAACACACTTTTGCAATCTCCATTGCCATGCCACAGCTCCCCCTGCATAAGTGATCAAGTAACCTGAAGTAGATCTCCTCGAGTCAATATCTCCGGCCATGTCTGAATCTGTATACCCAACAAGAACAGGTTTTTCATTACCGAAACAAAGTTTCATGTTGGAAGTGCCACGAAGATATCTCATAATCCACTTCACTGCATTCCAATGCTCTCTGCCTGGATTAGAAAGAAAATGACTGACTATACCAACGGCATAAGCCAAGTCTAGCCTCGTACAAACCATTGCATACATCAGACTCCCCACGGCTGAAGAGTAAGGAATTTTCTGCATCTCTTCCTTCTCCTTTTCTGTGGAAGGACTATGCTTAATACTCAATCTGAAGTGCGTAGCAAAGGGAGTGCTCACCGCTTTAGCTTTGTCCATCTTTGAACCTTTGAAGTACTTTCTCGATGTACCTCTCTTGTGATAACCATAATTTCTTGGCCTTTCTATCACGTGTCAACTTTATGCCAAGAATTTGCTTTGCTGGCCCCAAATCCTTCATTGCAAAGGATTTACTCAACTCTTGCTTCAACTTCTCAATTCTAGAAGCATTCTGACCAACAATAAGCATGTCATCAACATAGAGCAAAAGAATTATAAAATCATTACCAGAGAATCTCTTAACAAACACACAATGATCAGAAGTAGTCTTCTTGTAGCCTTGCTCCCCCATAACAGACTCAAACTTCTTGTACCATTGCCTTGGAGCTTGCTTCAAACCATACAAGCTCTTCTTCAATCTGCACACGTAGTCCTCTTTCCCTTGTGCAATAAACCCCTCTGGCTGCTCCATGTAAAGCTCTTCTTCTAAGTCACCATGAAGAAAAGCAGTTTTCACATCCATTTGTTCAACCTCTAAGTCATAACAAGCTGCCAAACCCAATATAGTTCTGATAGAGGACATTTTCACAACCGGAGAAAATATTTCTTCAAAATCAACCCCCTTTTTTCTGAGTATAACCCTTGACGACCAATCTAGCCTTGTATCGTGGAGATGAAGACTTCTCTTCTTGCTTCAACCTGTAAACCCACCGATTCTTCAAGGCTCTTTTGCCCTTGGGCAGTTTCACCAACTCAAAGGTATGGTTTTCATGCAAGGATTGAAGTTCATCTTTCATCGCTTCAACCCACTGATCTTTGCATTCACTCTCCATAGCCTCTTCATAATATTCAGGTTCTCCCCCGTCAGTCAAAAGAACATATTCATCAGAAGAATACCTGACAGAAGATCGTCGATCTCTGGAAGACCTTCGAAGTGGAACTGTTGGTGGAGCTATAGGTGCTTGTTGTTGATCGTTCACAACATCATCCATGGGAGCATCAAAGTCACCTATATCCTGATGGTCATCAGTAACATCACCAAACACATCATCCTGTATAGGAGCTGGTGAAGAGTTTAGGGGAACCGGATTCACATCGATCAAATCACCATTTTCTTGTGAATTCACTTTCTCCGTCTTATCAATGTCATCGATGGTCTGATCCTCAATGAAGACAACATCTCTGCTTCTCACGAGTTTCTTCTGAACGGGATCATAGAGTCTATAACCAAACTCACCATCTAGACCATAACCAATGAAGATGCATTGTCGAGTCTTGGCATCTAACTTGGATCTTTCATCCTTTGGAACATGAACAAATGCTTTACAACCGAACACACGCAGGTGATCATATGACACGTCTTTGCCAAACCAAACTCTATCTGGCACATCACCTTGCAAAGGAACACTAGGTGACAGATTTATCACATGTGTCACTATATTCAAAGCTTCAGCCCAAAATGATCTTGGCAGCTTTGAATCTGACAACAAACATCTGACTCTCTCAATCAGTGTTTGGTTCATTCTTTCAGCCAACCCATTTAACTGTGGAGTCTTTGGTGGTGTTCTCGATGTCCGATTCTCGTCGTGAGCAAGACTCATGAAAACGCCCTGTGTACTCGCCACCATTATCGATGCGAATGCACTTCAACTTCTTCCCCTGTTTCCCTTTCAATCGATGCATGAAAGCTGTTTAAACACTTCAAAGACTTGATTTTTAGACTTCAAAGTGTAAACCCATAGCTTTTCGAACGATCATCAATGAAAGTTACAAAATAAAATGCACCGCCAAGTGACCTTACTTTTATCGGACCACGGACATCCGAATGGACCAACTCTAGCAACTCGATCTTCTATGAGGAGGGCGGCTTCTAAATGAAACTCTCTCTCGCTTTCCTGCTAGACAATGAGCACAATCCTTCAATGTAGCATTCTTCAAGCCCGAAAGTTGATTCTTTTTCGCTAAACGATTAAGGCCCTTCTCACTCATGTGACTAAGTCGTTTATGCCACAACTCGGTTGAGTGTCATTCATCGTCACATTCATCAAGTTTCGAGAAGTCAAGCTTGCATCAAATATAAATTTGAGCTCTTCTTTCCTCGAGCCACAACCAAGGAGCCTTTAGTCGCCTTCCATTGCCCTCACTGAAGGTGTTACGTAATCCTCATCATCAAGCTTTCTGCAAAGATCAAATTCAAAGCGGATATCCAGGTGCATGTCCGACATCCTTGAGAGTTAACTTTGTTCCATTGTTACTCACCAAGTGAACATCTCCCATACCAACAACCGGAACCAAACCGTCATTACCCATCTTCAATACCCCAAAATCACCAGGAGTATAAGATGTGAAGAAATCCTTCCTCGACGTGACATGAAGTGATGCACCAGTATCAATCACCCAACTAGTCTCATCACATGCTAAGTTGACCAAATTCTCATCACGAATGACCAAATGAGATCTTCACGAGTAGCAGAGAGCAACACGCTCAGATTTTTCATTATCATTCCGATCGTGTTTATCACCACCTTTGTTCTCTTTCTTCCACTTGAAGCAGTATTTCTTGATATGGCCTTTCTTACCACAATGGTGACACTCAAGATTCTTGTATCTCGATCTTGACTTGCTTCGGCCTTTATCTCTACTCTTTCCATCTTTGTCTCTGTTCCTCCCCCTGTTCTCGGTAACCAACACCTTGGACTGTGATGTAGAACCCTGAGATCGTCTTTCGACCTCTTCATTCAACACACCACTCTTAGCCAAATCCAAGGTAATAATACCCTTTCAAGGCGAGAATTAATGAGCGAAACCGGAAAGTCTCCCAAGAGTCCTGCAGTAGAGTAGCAAGCAACCAAAGCCCTAAAATCTCGTCATCAAATTTGACACCCATACCAAGCAACCGATTCATCACGCTCCAAATTCACTCACATGGTCAGCTATAGACGTTCCTTTCTCAGTATTTCAACGCCATCATTTTCTTCAAAAAAAATAACTTGTTATTGCCCGATCTCAAGCATACAAGCTTTCAAGCTTTTCCCACAATGTTCGAGCATGTGTCTCCTGATCAATGTGGTTGTAAACATTTTCTTCAACAAATTGCCGAATAAATCCACACACTTGTTGATGCTCAAATTCCCATTCTTCATCACTTTTCGAATCGGGTTTTTGAGTAGCAAAGACCGGAAGATGCAGAGCCTTCACAAACAACAAGTCCTTCATTTTATTCCGCCAAAGTTGATAATTTGTGCCATTCAACATAATCATCTTGCTCGTATTAATTTCCATAATTATTTGACAGAATAACCGAGCTCTTGATACCAGTTTGTTGGGTAGAAACCGAAACAACCGAAACAAAGCGGAAGCAAAACCGGTGTTCTTTCTCTCCCTATAACTCTTGTCAAATATTATGGCAAGCACAATAGCACAAAAATATTTGTTCTCTAGCAACCTATCAACCACAAATCAACCAATGCAACCACAACAAAAATAATAAATAGAGACACCGATATTTTACGTGGAAAACCCCTCTAAATCAAGGGTAAAAACCACGTGACTTTAGAGTCCGATCAAAAGCTCCACTATAATCAAATGTTCAGCTACAAGATCACAATACCAAGCCTACAACAAGCATTCAACTCCAACAAGGCTAACAATATGTAATCTTTAGCAAAAGAGAGAAAAAAATAGGAGAACATTACCAAAAATGTGGCTGCTGTAAAACGAGTATTTCTGGCGCTACAGGACTCGGATGAAAAATCCGACCGTACAAAGTCAAGAACACTCTGTCGCCTAGCTGCTGTCAAAAAATCAGCTCAATCGAACCATGGATGGACCTCCGATCGAAGAGTTGATCACAGCTGCAAATTTTTCCTTTCAAGAAAAAAAAATCTGCTATGCTCTCTGTTTCTCACCCGTTTTTCCTTTCTCTTTTTCCACACAAATCTGATTTTAGGCTCTCACATAAATGCTGCCCAAAAGTCATGTAAAAAGACAAAAGAAAAAATGGAGACAAAAGGAATAATAAAAAAAAAGGAAGAAAAAGGAGTAAATCACGGCAGAACTTAAGGCTACCCACATAGTGGGACCTTCACCAACATAAATTAAATCTTGTTTATCAGGAAGGAAGTATATATAAGGAATGTAGTAGGGACCGGTTCCTCAAAATTTATTTAATTCTTTTTATAATTTATAAAATTTTAAATTAATAATGATAAAATTATATTTTGATCTTTTAAAATTGATAAAAATTTAATTTAATTTTTTAAAAATTATAAAATATTATTAAAATTATAAAAGTATATTTTTTCTACTATCGTAAAAGTATATAATTTAATTCCGTCATTATAAGAAAATTCTGGCTTCGCCCCTATATATGTGCGTGATGGGGAAAGACATAATATGTTATTACAAGAAATTTAAATTATTTTGTGTTAATAAATATTGTGGAGGGGCTTGGTTTTAAGATTTTTAGGTGGTTAGTTTTTTGGCTTGCTATATGGTTCCAATTTTTTCTTTGTTAATTACAAATTCAAAAAAATAAAATTTCGTTTTAGGTTTTTTGAATAACTTCAGTCCCAATAATATGTATAATCTAGTCTGTAATATATTCACAAAGGGGAAATGCTTGATGTTATTGAAAAAAAACAGAGGGAAAGGCTCAAGTTGATGCTAGTGGCAGTAAAACTCTGGGTATTAAACGGTTGTAGCATAATAACAGAAGTCGTAAACTTCGTAGGAATCGTAATCACTAATTATGGCAACCAACACAGCACGCATGAAAATATGTCTTGTATTTTCTAGAAAGTCGGCATACCATAAGCAGTTGTGGATAGGCTTGGTTCACAAAATAAGGAGCATTTTAGTTGGTGAAGATTATAAGATTCAAAATAGATGTGTTAATATGGGGTGTGTAATAATTATGGAGTTTTTCTAGATATGTCAGGGGTTGAAATATTAACAGGAGACTTGTATGTTACTTAATTGCAATTATAGTACCACTTGAGCTGTGTGAATTAAGTCCATCGTGCAGCCTACTCATAACATGCAACTCCCTCCAAAGAATAATACTTTCGGTTATTGTGGAACCAATACGAACGACACACTTCGAAAATTTTTCTTAAAAGAGTTGAACTTTCATGATTTCAAAGAACAAAAAAATAACAAAGGATGCTATAAATAAATAGTGACGTTATATGAATTTACCCAAGAACTTTCGATTGAAGGTACTCACAATTTGGGCTATACGGACCACTCTGAAATTTGGACGATCCATCACTATTCTTGCTTAAGAAAATAAAAAAAACTGCTTGTCTCAGTTCGTACAACCTAAAATGTAACTACAAGAAATTAAGGTAAAAGTACTAAAAAAGCCCCCTATATTTAGGTGCAGATTGTATTTCGATTCATCTAGTGAAAATTTAACTTTTATACATTTTAAAACATGTAAATTAATACTTCCGTTAAAATTTATCTATTAAATGATGATGTAGAATATTAATTTAAATATTTAATTACTATTTTAGCCCCTAAACTATAGCTAAAATATTATTTTGAATTTTTTAAAAATTCTTAACAATAATTCTAAAACACTATAAAAATATAAAAAACTATGTTAAAATATTTTAAAAAATAAATATTCTAAATATTCTAAATATATATGTAAAAAAATCTAAAAAAATTCAAAAAATCTTAAATTTTTTTATCAAACTTCTGGGTTGAAACCCAAAAACCGTCATTTTTTTTACAAGACTTTCTTTCCTATTTTATAAAACCTTGAAAATTCAAAAGGATTTCCCAATGGAAGTCATAAATAAATAAATATTTGATTGAAGCTAAAAAAATCAACTAAGAGTTTTAATTACTCATTTTCAAATTGCTCATACTTTCGTTAATATTCAGTTTCATCTTCGTCCATGCTTTCAACTAAAAGGTACATAAAAATTTATTTAATTTTTATTTTCTTCTATTTTAGTTAGAGTTGTCCATGGATTGGGTTGAGCCAAGTAAAAAATTTATGTTACAGGCCGACCCAACCCAAAAAATGAGCTTAAAATTTTACTTAAGCTCAGCTCAACCCATCAGAAATAATTTTTTTTGTATAAAAATAAATTTAATAAATATAATACATAAATACTTCTCAACAAATAATTTTCTTTTAACATATGTAATATTCTTAAAATCTTTTTTATAGTAAATAATATGAGATAAAATTTTAAAAAAATATATAATATTTTCAAAAATCCCTTTTAAAGTAAATAATATGGGACAAAATATTAGCTAAAGAAATGTATATGATTAAAGAGGAGAAAGGATTGTATGAAATAGTGACGCCATGCTGTCAGGATGAAAATGCTAATGTAGCATAAAACTATTGGAAAGGGATACAGATGACGTGGCGTCACTGTTTCATACAATACTTTCTCGATGAAAGAGTGGTCTCATCGGCTGACATGGTTAAAGAAATCGTCAAAAGCCATGACATTGTTTTCTCCAACAGATCAAAGAAAACGGCAGCAGATATCTAGCTTTACGGATGCAAGGATCTCGGCTTTGCACCCTACGGTGAGTACTGGCAACAAATTAAGAAAATCAGTGTTGTCGAGCTTTTGAGCCATCAAAGAATGCAATCATTCCAGTTCGTTACAGGGAAGAAGTCGAAGTTGTTATTGACAAAATTGGCAATGTTTGTCTTAAAGGAGAGTCCATTAATCTCACGGAGACGCTTGCGTTGGTTTCAAATAACATAATTTCTCGATGTGTTCTTAGTCAGAAAAGTGAAGAAGACGACGACGGCAAGTGCAGCAAGTTCTGGTCATTCTCGAAAAGGTTGATGGCTATTTTCAGGAGTTTCTGCTTCGGCGACACGTTCCCTTACTTGGGATGGCTTGATATGATTACCGGATTGATTCCAAGTTTGAAAGCATTATCTAGAGAAATAGATACATTTCTTGATAAGATAATTGAAGAGCATAGAGCTTTGAAAAGCAATAAAAAGGACTTCATTTCCATTATTTTCCAACTCCAAAAGGATGGCATGCTTGACATGGACCTCACTCAAGACAACATCAAAGCAATTTTACTGGTTATGATCATCACTATTAATTTTATATTTTGATAATTTTTTTGTGCCATTAATTATAGATCTCAAGCGTTTAATTTTGAAAACCTCAGGATATGTTTCTAGCTGGAATTGATTCCTCAGCATCGACAGTAGAATGGACAATGGCTGAACTTTTAAAGCATCCAACAGCCATGAAAAAGCTTCAAGAAGAGGTGAGAAATGTGGTGGGGAATAAACCAAAGGTGGAAATGGAGGATATCAACAAAATGAGTTGCTTAAAATGTGTATTTAAAGAAACTTTAAGATTACATCCAGTTGCTCCCCTTCTTCTTCCTCGGCACACATCTGCAACTGTTAAAGTAGGAGGCTACAATATTCCTTCCAATACTACAGTGTTGATCAATGCATGGACAATTCAGAGAGAAGCCAAATGGTGGGAAAAACCAGAAGAATTCATCCCAGAGAGATTCGAGAACAACCCCATAAATTTCATTGGCGAAGATTTTCAGTTCATCCCATTCGGTGTGGGAAGAAGAAGCTGTCCTGGCTTGCAGTTCGGAGTTGCTTCAGTTGAGTATATGATTGCCAACCTTGTTTATTGCTTTGATTGGAAGTTGGCTGATGGTGATACTGCCGTCAACTTGGATATGACTGAACCCTACGATATAGCAGTTTATAGGAAGTCCCCTCTGCATGTTCGTCCTCTAGCTCGTTTCCGTACTCTCTAAATACCATAGAAAAGTATTTTGCAGATTAATCTGTTATATTATACAAAGGCACTACGGTTTATAATAATACTCGTAGATTAGAACGTGACATTTATTTACTATATTAATCTTAAAAAATGGGAAAATATTTGGAATAATTGAGTTAAATATCTCAATGCTATTTTTAAATTATAAACAAACCATGTCTTCTTTTTCTTATAAGATCTAGCGTTAACGGAGGGAGATTTACAATTTATTTAATTAAATAATTAACATTAAATTAATTTTTTATAAGTCTAAGTAATTATTTACTTAATCTTTAAGTTGGAATAATATTCTATTTTTAATTAAAAATTAAATTTATTATCGATTACATATATTAAATCGATTATTCAGTAAATTTTAAAATAATTAAAAGATTTCTTCAGTAAATTTTAAAATAATTAAAAGATTTCTTCACGGGTTGAATTTTAACGAAACTCTAAATAATCCTATAAAAGAACTATATATTTTTTAAATTGCAAATATATTATATTTTGTTAATTGTTAAAATTAAATTTATGATAATTTAATTAGAAAATTAATAATTTATAAAAATTGCAAACAAATTATAATAATGTATGTAAAATAATTATTTTTGATACATTATGTTTTACGGAGAAAGAAAACATAGGTACTAAATTAAAAAAAAGTGTTGAATTTAGGTACCAAATGAGATATTAAGTCATAATAAAAAGTATAATTTTAATTAATTACATAAAATAAGAGTTAATATTTGATACATTCACTGTATGCTTTTTTTATTTCATAATTAACTTTAAAAACTTACCATTTTAAATATTTATATTTTTAATATTTTAATATACTTTTAATTTGGAGTCTAGCAAATATTTAATTATTATTTTATTATACTCTAAAAACAAATGGCATCAATCTAGACTTAGTTTTTTAAAATTACTTATAACTCCTCCTCAACTTAAAAAAAAAAAAAGAAATAAATGCACTTTAAAACACTAACACCAATTAATTCTTTGAATTACTAAAATAATTAGGTAATATATTTGTCTTTAAATTTAATTACTAAGATAAATTATTTTAAAAAATTCATTAACAGCCATAACAAATAGGTAAGGAGACAAAGGATACCCTTGCCTAACACCTCTTGCTCCTTTGAAGTAGCCTTCCAATACAGTAAGCAAAAAACCCAATGCAGCGAGTCAAAAGCCTTTTGAAGATCCACTTTTATGGCACACCTTAGTGACAAAAATTCCCTACCATAACCACAAACCAGTTCTTGAGCTAAAAGAATATTGTCTGAAATGTTTCTCAATTGGACAAAAGCTGATTGATTCTTAGAAATTATAAGCGGAAGGTAGCTAGTCAGCCTGTTCATTATGATCCTAGTCACGCACTTATACACAGCAGAGCAGCAAGATATCGGCCTGTAATGCTTAACCTGATTACCATTGGAAGAAGAGCAATTGAATGCCGGCAGAAGTTTCCTTGTCTGAAAGAAATAAAGAATGGCCTTTGTCACATCTGCACCAACAATATCCCAAGCAACTTTAAAAATGTAGAAGTGAAACCATCTGGCCCTGGAGCCTTATCCCAATTCTAAGAAAACATTGCAATCTTAACCTCATTTGCTGTAACCTGCCTAGAATTAGCACTCCAAGGCAATGAGATCTGAAGCAGCTCGCTTAAAAACTCAACTCAAGGAGTCTGCACATTCTAATCCTCCTTGCATCATTAACCAAAACCTTTATAGAATTTCTATTATTCTTCATCCTTACTACTCTATGAAAAACTTAGTGCTTGAATCCCCTTCATTTAACCAAAGAACTCTAGATTTCTGTCTGAAATGACATTCTTCAGCTTCAAGCAAACTTCTATACTCCTTGTTCAATATCCTTCTTTTTCCAACTAATCAATATCATTAGGAGCCTTAAGAGTTTCTAGCTGAACTCTCTCAAGTTCCTCTTTTTTTACTTGGACCTCTTCGCGAGATAGCACTAAAACACTCCAAATTCATCTTTCCAAGTACCTTCTTAACTCTTTTCAATTTCTGAAACAGAATAATCATAGGATCAACCACTACATCTTCATTCCATGAGTCCTCCACAATAGTCAAGAAGTTAGGGTGTTTTGTCAAACAAATGAAAAACTTTAAAGGCTTTGGAGGTGAAAATTCAAGGCTATCTAAGTTAATCAGTATTGGAAAGTGATCTGAAACATGTGGAGAGACAAACTCCACCATAGAATGTGGAAAAAAAACAAATACCAAGTGCTACATGCCAATGCTGGATCAAGCTTCCTTGCCAATGGATTATCCACTTGATGATTATACCATGTGAAAAATGAACCATTATAAGGGTGATCATGCACATCCAACTCCCCAACACTGTCTCTGAAGTCTTTAATATCATTGGATAAATTCTTATCTCCAGTAAAATCTGAACTCTCTGAAGGGTCAAACAAAACATTGAAGTCTCTTGCAATTAGTCATGGCCCCCCAATAACAATTTTCCACCGAATGCTTCCAAAAATTCTTCCTTTCAGCACCATCATTTCTACCATAAAAAGCAGTAAAAAAAACCAGATATTCTATTAAAAACAAATTTGCAAGTAAGGCTTTGTTCTGTGTTGACAAGAGGCTCCAAAGAAACATTTTTCTTCCACAAAACCCATATCCTACCATTCACTGAATCATTGTAATTACAAGAACTATTCTGTTCTTTGTAGAAATACAACCGACAGACCAATCAAGAAATCAGCAAGTAACGAGCTCGAAACAACAAATATCAAAAGAAGATGTCCAAGAAACAACAAAATACAAGAAAAATATAGCACAAATTCCTCACAATATTATTCAATCAACATAAACAAAGCATGTTATCTCGCCCGTGCTCTCCAGGCTTAAGTCAGATTCTATCACACTGCATAAAAAATTCATTAAAAAAAGACAATTTGTGATTTTAAATGTTGCACAATTTCCTCTGCTGCATATAAATGTTGTTTGAATTGGATAGGATTGGTCGGTTAGACCGAGTAGATTAGAAATTGATCGAGGTATTGAGTTGAAGAGTAATTTTGAGCCACTTAGATCGAAAATCGATATAAACCACTTGAATCAGTTAAAAATATATCGAACTCGTAATTGAATCGGTTAAAAATTAATTAAACCGAAATTTTAATAAATTTTTAATTAAAGTTTACCGATTAGATTCACAAATCAGTGATTTGACTACCAAACTGGTTTAGAAAGCATTACTGCATGTGTATTTGACTTGATTGATATTTGCTGAAAATTACTTAGGACTAAAATTATAAGAAGGCGGCTAATTTTGAAGGAAAAAAAAAAGAGGGTGGCTAACTTTGTTAATTATCAATTATATTTTAATAATTTATTTTGCATAAATAAATTTTTAGATATAAAAAATAAAAATATAATTAAATAAACCTATTTAACCGGTTTAAATAATTCAATCAACTGATTCCAATTCCATTCTATTCTTTTTAACATTTGTCTTACGGGTAGATAAATTGCTCATATCTTGCCTTTATTTAGGCCCAATTTTACTACTTGGTTGCATATAAATGAAGAAAAAAATTGAAAAATAAATCAAGTATCTAAATATTTTTGGAAAGACTTTAAATTTTATAAATGAAAATATATATTTACAAAATATAAACATAGTGGAAAGCCGAGGTGGCAGTTGCCTCAGCCTTTTAGAAAGGAAATTGAGATTATAATTTATAAAATTTTAAACTAATAATGATAAAATTATATTTTGATTTTTAAAATAGTAAAATTTTGATTTAATCCTTTAAAAATCATAAAAATATAGGCTATTAAAATGGTAAAATTATATTTTTACAAAAAAATTTATGACTTCATCCCTACTAATAAAGCATTAAAAAGAAATTGACCTAAGAAGGTTATATGAAAAAAATGAAGTTAAACCCAATTTGCCCATGTTGAACTATCATATTTGAGGTTTCAAAAATAGAATCGGACCCATATTGGAATCTTATCGTACGTAATTATAATGTGTGGATCATTAGTGTTAATATGTGCATGTTATGGATGGATTCTTTCGGTTCTTTATTCATTATACTTTATATTAGTTGAATAACAAATTTTACTTTATAATTCTTGGAAAACAATGATGTGACGTCATCTGTATCCCTTTTCCAATAGATTTATGCCACATCAGCATTTTTATCCTGAATTTTAGCATTTTCATCCTGAAAAAAATCAAATCCAAATTAAAATCTAAAATTCAGGATAAGAATACCGATGTGGCATAAAACTATTGAAAAGGGATAATATCCCTGTTTCATAAATCCTTTCTCTTTATAATTATACAACTTTAAAAAATTTGAAACATACTAATTATTTTTTTAATTTCTCTTATTAAAAAATTCACTATCCAATGAATTCAATTAAAATAAATTATCTCAACAAATTTACGCACCTCGTCCAAAGGCTATTTAATAATTCAAAAATAATCTTATTTAAATTTAATTACAATATATATTAATATTTCTAAAATTAAATGAGCAATAATTTGGGCTCAAGTAATTAAATATAAAAAAAAAAAAGAGTCTGAATTAAAAATTAAATTAAAAAACCCTCTGAAACCAAGAGTGCTGTCCATAGAGTCCTAGAGAGAGCAGTCTTCTATTGCGGCTTGGGATGGAGGAGAGTGGTGGCAGAGAGAGGGTTTCCGGCGAAGAGATCACTTTGCTTGCAGAAGAACTTGTCCAACTGTCCATTAAGAGATCTATGGTTATTCCAACCGATAAACCCACTTTGATCTATTCAGTGTGGACCAAAAAGCAGTTTAACTTTGAAAGTTTTAAGGCGCAAATGCGAAGTATCTAGAAAACAAAAAAGAAGTTTGAGATAAGATTTGAAGGGCAAAATTTATTCTCAGTAATTTTTGATTTAGAGGATGATTTGGAGCAGATTTTGGAAGGACGTCCCTGGTTATTTCGTAAGTATCTTATTTTTTTTGATAGATTAGTTAGTCCAATTGATAGAGATTTAATCTGTCTTATTTCATCACCATATTGGATTAAAATTGGCCCTTGCTTACATGATTTTGACAAAAAAGATCTTTTGCATGCAATTGGTAGTACTTTTGGTGGGGTTATTAGATCTGAGATTTATGATGATTTTTGTCGACTGAAAGTTATGTTAGACGTCCAGAAACCTTTGAGGAGAGGCATCTTTGCTTCTAGTGGTACTAGTGTTAGTTCATGGGTTCCATTCAAATATGAGAAATTACCAGTTTTCTGTTTCGGATGTGGACATTTGGGTCATGGTCTCCAGGATTGTGAGTTAATGAGTCTGGAAGAAAAAAATAACATTAAAGATGACCTCCCTTTCTCTGTTGCGCTGAAAGCGGAATCTAAGGCACTGGGAAAAGAAAGCATGAAATTCGCAGCTTTCTCAAAATTGTAAGGAGTTCAAAGTTCATACGCAGGGTGTTCGAAAGAGGGGATCGTAGATTGTGCTAGGAGAGCTGATTCCAGGGTAAATTTAGAGAGTTTAATTAATGGAAGACCATTGTCAAAGTGGGAGGATGGCCTTACGCATAAGAAAGTTGTTGAATTGGTGGACCAGGGAGTGGTTATCAAGCCGATGGAGACAGGTAAAGAAGGATACAAAAAGAAAAGCTGGAGAAGAATGGAAGGAAGAAATAAGGGCGAAAGCAGTATGAGTGAACAGGCGGCGGGAAAACGCAAATTTCTTGATAGTGGGGGTGATATAAATTTTGAGAGAAGCTTCGGAACGAGATGTGTGTAAAAGAAAAAAGTAGATGGTGATAAAGATATGGTTGAGAGTGAGATTACTGATATTCAGGTGGATTATGCAGATTCAGACTATTTTAAATTAGCGGCTGCCATTAGGCAAGCCGACCGAACACAATGAAAAGCCTATGTTGGAACGTCCGTGGGTTGGAGAGTCCACGGGCAGTTCGGAGGCTGTGCTTCTTAGTCAAGTAGCACAATCCCCATTTGGTCTTCTTAATGGAGATGGAATTGGATAAGAAAAGAATGAAAAAAGTTCAGAGAAGATGTGGTTTTGTAAATGGAATTGAAGTTGAAGCGGAGGGTTCTAGGGGAGATCTTTGTATGGCATGGAAGAAGGAAATTACTGTCAATTTGAGAAGTTTATCCAGATGGCACATTGATGTTTTAATTAAGGAGGATAATGTGGAAGATGAATGGAGATATACTAGTTTTTATGGTTCTCCCTATTTAAAAAATAAAAATTCAGTTTGGAATCTACTAAGAAGACTAGCTCAAGAGATTGATTATCTTTGGCTTGTCGAAGGTGATTTTAATGAAATTCTTTATTCTTTTGAGAAATATGTAAGAATTCCAAGGGATAACAAGCGAATGAAGGCTTTTAGGGAGACGCTAATGGACTGTCAGCTATTTGATATAGGGTTTTCGGTGGTCTATTTTACATGGGAAAGGGGAAATCTGCCAGAAACAAATATAAGAGAGAGGTTAGATAGGGGGTTGCAAATGAGAAATGGAAGCTTTTTCCGTTGAATACTCTTCAGCATCTTTCTTATTCCATTTTAGATCATTGTCCCCTTCTTTTGAATATAAAAAAAATCTATAATTTTCACTGGGAGTAGAAAATTCCATTTCGAAGCTTGGTGGACCATGGAAGAATCTTTAGAAAAAGTCATTCGAGAATCTTGGGAGGTAAATGAATGAACGCTATTGGAGAAGTTAGGAAAATTGTAGCTGTGTTTGGAGGATTGGTCACACAAAAATAGTAGAAATAAGGAGGGCTTAAAAAGAAAATTAATGAAGGAGTTGGAAGTCCTGGCAGAAAGGGAGAGGGATGATGACACTTTGGCTAAGCTCATTGATACCAAAATTCATTTGAATTTGAAAATCAACAAAGATGAGATGTATTGAGAGCAGCGGGTAAGACAGAATTGGTTAAAGCTCAGAGATAAAAACACAGCATATTTTCACAGATGCGCTTTAACTCGAAGGCAAACAAACACAATTTCCAAGCTGGTTACAGAGGAAGGTTTGGAAATCGCGGAGGAATCAGAAATTTTTAGTGCGACCTATTTATTTTTCCATAATCTTTTCAAGTCAAAGGGGGTGGCAGATCCTTGCAAGGTTTTAAATGGCATTGAAAGAGCAATAACACATGAGGATAATGAGTTCTTATTAGCTCCCTATCATGAAGAAGAGATATAGATAGCGATGGAAGGAATGGGTCCCACAAAGGCTCTAGGAGTAGATGGATTTCCAGCTCTGTTCTATCAAAGGTACTGGCACATGGTAGGTCGAGATGTCACTGAATTCTGTTTGGGTATTTTGAATAATAATCAGGAGTTTGGGGGTTTCAACAGTACAGATATTGTTCTCATTCCAAAAGTCCCAAAACCTATGCATTTGGTCAACTTCAGACCCATCAGTTTATGTACAGTTATCTAAAAGGTGGTGGCCAAGACTATAGCCAATCGTTTGCAGAAGATCATTGACAAATGTATTGATAAAGTTCAGAGCGCTTTTGTACCTGGGCGACTCATCACAAACAATGTGTTTCTAGCATATGAAATTTTTCATACGATTAATCAAAAATGTTTAGGAAAGAAAGATGTTATGGCAATCAAATTGGATATGAGCAAGGTGCATGATAGGGTGGAATGGGGGTTTATCGAGGAGGTTATGACAAAAATGGGTTTTGCTTGTGAATGGATGAAACTTTTACGTAGGTGTGTTACTACAGTCAGTTATGCGGTCAACACAAATGGAAGGAGGGGGAATTTGTTTCAGCCATCTCGAAGACTTAAGCAGGGTGATCCATTAAGTCCTTTTCTCATTTTTATTTGCAGCGAGAGACTCTCATCTCTTATGAGAATAGCTAAGAAACGAGGTTTAATCAAAGGTGCTAAAACTAGCAGGTAGGGGCCAGCAATTTCACATTTGTTATTTGCAGATGATTGCATTCTTTTCGGGGAGGCTTCTCACAAAGGAGCAAAACTTCTGAAGGACATTCTATAGGACTATGAGATTTGTTCAGGTCAGTGTGTGAATTTTTTGAAGTCAACAGTCTTTTTTAGTCCGGATACTATTGAAGAAGATAAGGCAGTGGTTCTCGCTTGCTAGGAGTCAGAGTTGCTACTAATCCAGAGAAATATTTGGGCCTTCCGAACATGATTGGTAGAAGGAAAAAAGAATCGTTTCAAAATCTCCTAGATAGAATTTCTATGCGCATTGAGGGGTGGAGTAACATAATGCTATCGCAATGGGGTAAAGAGGTTTTCATCAAATCAGTCCTTTAGGCTATCCCTATTTTTGCAATGTCATGTTTTCTTCTACCGAATTCTTTATGCAAAAAGATGGAAAGCATTTTTGCTAAGTTCTGGTGGCAGAAGGGTAAGGGTAGGAAGGGTATTCACTGATGTCAATGGAGTCATTTATGCAGACCAAAAAATGAAAGGGGCTTGGGTTTTCGTAACATGGCCTAATTTAATACAGCTATGTTGGCTAAACAGGGATGGCGTTTTTTAGAAAATCCAAACTCTTTAGTTTCGCAGGTGTTAAAGGCAAAATATTTTCCAAAAAATGATTTTCTTAATTCGCAATTGGGAAATAGAAATTCATATGCTTGGCGTAATATTTGGGCTGCAAGGGGTATTTTGGAAAAAGGGTTGATTTGGAAAGTTGGAACGGGCACTAGTATCTCTATCGTTAATGATGTATGGGTTTCAGATCTTGTTAATTCCAGATTATTATCTTCTTATACAGGGTCAAGTGATAATAAAGTTGCTGAACTTATTAGTTGCCAAACAAGAGAATGGAATAGGGAGGTGATTGAATATATCTTTGGAGCTGACGAGGCGGACAAGATCCTTCTCATCCCTGTAGCAAAGTATCTGCATGATGACCTTATGGTATGGAGGGGTGAACCAACTGGGGTTTTCTCGGTCAAAAGCACCTATAAACTATTATAGAGCCTTGATCCTAGCGCTTATGCGTTACAATTTAGCTATTTTGATTTTTACAAAAAGCTATAGTGTATTGATCTACCTATAAAGATTAAAAGCAACACGTGGAAAGCTTCCTGGAACTACATACCCACAAGGGTAAATTTATCACTCAGAAAGTTAACTTAAGATGTTTCTTGCCCTCGTTGTGGTTTGGTGATAAACCGTAAAAGTAACATATTTTAAGCCCACAGTTAATATGCTTTTGGATGATTTATCCCTTGATTTGTGTAGAAAGGTGCTCTTAATCCTTTCTTTTCATGTCTTATACCTAGGAAAGCACCCGAGGATGAAAAGAACACAAAACGGGCCTAAAATGAAGTAAATGGGCCTTTCCACAAATTCGACACGGCCTGGGCCAAGGACCACACGGCCGTGTCTCGACGAACACCTAGAGCACGACCTCATCACCACCGCGCACGGCCGTGCCAAAGCAGAAATCCAAACACGGTCAGGTCTCGATTTGCATGGGCGTGTGACATGGCCGTGCCTCTGTCGCTGGAAAGAGCAATTTCAGTCGAAAAAAGATACTTCGGGAGAAAGAATCGCATTCCAAGAGCCTATAAATATACCCCAAGTACCACCTTTGAAAGCGGGTGAAAGCTAGGCCAAGGAGCCAAGCTGAGAAGGTCAGAGTTAGGGAGTAACGCGAGGATAGCCAGTTGATTCATTCCAAGAAGCCGGAATTATACTCAAGACGGCGGAATTCTCCTTCAATCCCATCAGGGAGTTTTAGGATTTTTCTTATGTTTTGTTTTATCTTTTCTCTTGTAATGTTTTCTTTTTACATTATGAACTAAACCCCTCAGATACCTGAAGGAGGATGAAACCTAGACAAATTTTATTATTTGATTTTTAAGTTATATGATAAATTACTTAGTTTGTTCTTAATTATGTTTCTTAATCCAAATCTAATCTGCTTAGGTAGAGGAGGAATAGACTCTGCCTAAGAGTTGATCTAACATAATTAAGCAGAATTGATCGGGCGTCTAGAGATAGGGTTACGAGATTTTGCCGGATTAGGGTGAAACCTAATATGAGAATCCATTGATCGATTTACTGCTTTCCTGGGGGTTATTATAAGCGAACGAGAGTTCCACTAATTAACCTAGGATTAGACGTTATGCGCTTCGAGAGAGGGTTTAGCATAGGTTAGGGAGTCTCACGGATCAAGCTAAGTAAAAGAAATCATATAATTTAAGGTTGGATAATAAGAGAAGTCTAGGTGAATTCTTCCTGAAGGTATCATAAAAATCAACTGAGTCTTTTTCAAGTTATCCCCAAATTCATCTTTTTGTCTTTGTTTCCTTAGTTTAGTTGTCGTCAATTTAGTTTAAAAGTAACCTTTATCTTAGTTAGGTTAAATAATAAAAAGAAAGTGAGTATTAATACTTTTAGTTCCTTTGGGTTCGATATCCGGTCTTGCCTAAGCTATACTACTGTTTGATAAGTACACTTGCCTTAATATCGTTTTCAGATTTAGTCTCCAGGTTTGATCCTTCTTTTATAAATTTTAAAGCTTTGATTTTACAGCGATCAAGTTTTTGGCGCCGTTGTCGGGGAACTACAATATCAAGAAAGCTCTATTTTTATTACTTTAGCCATTATTTTATTCGCAATTTATTTCTTTTGTTTTCTTAGGCTAAATTTTAATTTTTCTATTTTTTATTTTTTATTTTTTTCTCTTTTCTAGGTACCTCTAGTTTATGACTAGAAAGAATCCGAGAGGACCTTTGGTATACGATAGTGATATCGAAGCAACCGCTGGTAGGAATCGTAGGGAAACCAGGCGAGCCCTAGACCACACAGAAAGAGAGGAAGAAAACAGATCCAATCCTACTGAAGGGATGGACGAAAACAACCCACCACTACGCGTTGTGGGAGATCAAAATGCTCTACGTACAATGTTTGATTATGCGAAACCGCATTTAACAGGAGCAGAATCTAGTATTGTTAGGCCTACTATAACTGCTAACAATTTTGAATTAAAGCCTAACACAATACAAATGATTCAACAGTTTGTTCAATTTGATGGTTTACAGGACGAAGATCTAAACATGCATATAGCTAATTTCTTTGAGTTCTGTGATACCTTCAAAATAAATGGTATTTCTGATGATGCCATTTGTCTTCAGTTATTCCCTTTTTCGTTGAGGAATAAAGCCAAACAGTGGTTAAACTCGTTACAACGAGGGTCAATCACTGCATGGGATCAAATAACCGAAAAGTTTCTGATGAAATATTTTCCACCAGCCAAAACGGCCAAATTACGTAATGATATCTCTTTCTTTGTGCAGATGGATTTAGAGACACTATACGATGCATGGGAGAGGTTCAAAGATCTCTTGAGGAGGTGCCCACACCATGGTTTACCCCTATGGCTACAAGTCCAAACCTTCTACAACGGAGTAAACCCTTCAACAAGGCAACTGATAAATTCAGCCGTCGATGGAACGCTGAACAATAAAACTCCTGAAGCAGCCTACGAGTTCATTGAGGATATGTCGATAAACAATTATCAGTGGCAAGCTTCGAGAACTAAACCAACGAAATCGGCAGGAGTTTTCAATATCGACATCATGACCATGCTATCAACGCAGCTAGAGATGATGAATAAAAAGCTTGATAGTTTGTATTTCTCAAAGATACATCCAGTCATGCAGTGCGACGCTAGTGGAACTGTGGTGAATCCTGAGTACCCACCCTACCAACCAGGAGCAGAAGATGAACAGATGAACTATATAGGTAATAATTTCCGATCTAATAATAATCTTTATAGTAACACTTACAATCCAGGTTGGAGGAATCACCCAAATGTTTCGTGGGGAGGATAAGGCAATCAAGGAAATCAAAGGCAACAACCCTCCCAAAACTTCCGAAATCAGCTTTATCCATAAGACAAGAAGCAACCATCGAGGAACGTATCCAAGAAGCTGATAGAACAATCAAAAGCAGTGAAAACCGAATGGAAGAACTTGCTAAGTCAGTCAAGGAAGTAAGCAAAGCTGTTGAACAACTTGTAAAGTCAATGTCAGAACGACCGCAAGGACACCTACCTAGTAACATGGAAATTAATCCTAAGGAGCAGATTCAAGCTATCACACTTCAGGATAGCAAGGAGATAGATACACCCAACCCAACACCAGAAAGTAAGGTAGGCGAAGGTACAACAGAGGTAGTACAAGAAAAGCCAAAACAGGTAGTCAAGGAGTACAAACCTCGCATACCTTATCCCGCGGCATTACAAAAAGACGATTCAGAGGAGCAGTTCGGTAATTTTCTTAAACTTTTAAAGAAATTACATATTAACTTGCCTCTTCTTGAAGCTCTTTTTCAGATGCCAGACTCGAGGAAATTTTTAAGACAGCTCTTGACCAACAAACGCAAAATAGATGAAGAGCACCACGTGGACGCAACATGCTTAGCAATGTTACAAAATAGACTACCACAGAAGCAAAAAAATCCAGGGAGTTTTACAATTCCATGTTTAATTGCTAGTTTAAATATTGATAATGCGTTAGTTGATTTAGGGACAAGCATAAATGTTATGCCTTATACATTGTTTAATCGACTAGGTCTAGGGAAACCAAAACAAACTAAGATGAGTATTCAGTTAGCAGATAAAACTGTTAGAATCCCTAGGGGCATTATTGAAGATGTTCTCGTAAAAATTGATAAATCTGTTTTCCCAGTAGATTTTGTTATTTTAGACATGGATGAGGATTATTCAATCCCCTTAATTTTAGAAAGACCTTTCCTAGCAACTGCCAAGACTAAAATTGACGTTGCCACAGATGAGCTCATACTTTGTGTAGGTGACGACTCAATTAGTCTTCAAGCTCTCGATTCAGCTAGGTCGTTAAAGAATCAAGGTGAGCAAGAAAATTCTTTCGATAATCATTTAATTTCACCTTCTTTTCAGGAACCTCCAAAAAAGAGAACGGTTGAACCATATCCTCAGTTCAGTGCCAACAAAGAAATAACTTACGAAGAACAGAAGACCCAAATCGATAACCTAGATGAGTGGAAAACACACTTCAAGGAAAAACTAGGGTTACACAAGTCAAGAGAGTTTTAGGATTTTTCTTATGTTTTGTTTTATCTTTTCTCTTGTGATGTTTTCTTTTTACATTATGAACTAAACCCCTCAGATACCTGAAGGGGGATGAAACCTAGACAGATTTTATTATTTGATTTTTAAGTTATATGATAAATTACTTAGTTTGTTCTTAATTATGTTTCTTAATCCAAATCCAATGTGCTTAGGTAGAGGAGGAATAGACCCTGCCTAAGAGTAGATCTAACATAATTAAGCGGAGTTGATCGGGCGCCTAGAGATAGGGTTACGAGATTTTACCAAATTAGGGTGAAACCTAATATGGGAATCCATTGATCGATTTACTGCTTTCCTAGGGGGTTATTATAAGCGAACGAGAGTTCCACTAATTAACCTAGGATTAGATGTTATTCGCTTCGAGAGAGGGTTTAGCATAGGTTAAGGAGTCTCACGGATCAAGCTAAGTAAAAGAAATCATATAATTTAAGGTTAGATAATAAGAGAAGTCTAAGTGAATTCTTTCTGAAGGTATCATAAAAATCAACTGAGTCTTTTTCAAGTTATCCCCAAATTCATCTTTTTTTCTTTGTTTCCTTAGTTTAGTTGCCGTCAATTTAGTTTAAAAGCAACATTTATCTTAGTTAGGTTAAATAATAAAAAGAAAGTGAGTATTAATAATTTTAGTTCCTTTGGGTTCGATATTCGGTCTTGCCTAAGCTATACTACTGTTCGATAGGTACACTTGCCTTAATATCGTTGTCAGAGTTAGTCTCCAGGTTTGATCGTTCTTTTATAAATTTTAAAGCTCTGATTTTACAGCGATCATTTGGGATCAGAATCGTTGAGTCACCTGTTCAGAGATTGTCCAACATCAGTTGATATGTGGTCACATTTAATTGAAATAAAATTGATACAAGATCCTAATGTAGATTTTAAACAGTGGCTCACCTCGTCCTTTACTCTTCTTTCTTTAGACTTATGTAGACTTTTCTGTGTAGCTCTTTGGGCCACCTGGGGGATAGGAATACTCGGGTTAATGAAAAGAGAAGCAGAACGGGAAAGAAGATCGCAGATTTTGTGAGAAATTGTGTAAAAGAACTTGAGATTTTGTGAGAAATTGTGTAAAAGAACTTGACGGAGCAAAACCCAAAGTAGTCAAAATTTCAAAAACTGTAAACAGATGGCAACACCCACCTTATCAAACTGTGAAAATCAATTTTGATGGCGCTTTTGACATAAAGGAGCATCTTTCAACATCAGGAGTAGTGGTTAGAAACAATGAAGGATCTGTTCTTGTTTCAAAGTCCAGATTACACGAGAAGGTGGCCTCCGCTTTCGCGGCCGAAGTTTTGGCTTGTCGAAAAATGGTTCAGTTAGGGATTGACATGCAAAAGGAAGATGTTATCATTGAGGGCGATTTACTAACAGTTATCAGAAAATGTAGAAATGATTCGCTAGACAGATCTCAGATTGATTCATACATTTTTTATATTCACCAAAAGAAGTCAAATTTTAAAGTGTTAAGGTTCGATTTCATTTCTAGATCTATAAACACCCTAGCACATACGATAGCAATAGAGTCTTTGAAGAATAAAGAAGAATTTTACCTGGACGGGGGAGTGCCATTCTATACTGAAGCACAGGCGAGGAACGACAGTTTAAGAGAGCCGACTGATCGTCAGCGAGATAAGAAGAAGAAGAGGGAGTGGAGGGATACAGAAGGATCCATTCTGTCCCTTCAGCACATAGAGTTTTCTCGAGTAGAGCTTTTGGGTTTCAACAAGGTAGAAGTGAAAAGGCGAGGGAAAATGAAAGGGTTAAAGGTTAGGTAGCAGAAAGTTATCATTACGCCTTGGAAAACCGCTACCATTAATGGCTGGTCGGTGGGGAATTGGTAGCGTGCAGAATTAATGGCGTCCAACTGTTATTTGATTTGACTGGGTTAATTTTGAATTTGACACCGTTTGTTTTCTGTTTTGATGCTTTTGGGCTTATTTTGTTATTAGTAGGCCTGTTCGTTTTTTTCTTTCTTTTTTCTTTTTTCATCCTGTTTGTTTTTGGACTAAAGCCCAACAAGTTTTGGTTTTATTTTTATCATTTTATAAGAATCCAGTCATGTTATTTCAAGGAAAAAAAGAGTCTGAAAAGGAAACAAAAAACAAAACAAATTACAACCCATTTCGATCATTGTAATTATCAAATAAGAATAGTATATCTAAAACAAAGATTTTTTTTAAGTTTTTACTTGAAAAATGGTTATTGGGTAATTGTGCTTACCAAGTCAAATATTATCTCCCAAAATCCACTACTCTAAATTAAAAAATTTAGTTCCACTTTAGCCTTACCACCAGAACCCTCCTTCAGCCATAGTTTCTGAAACAATCCCCACAATTTCTAAATTAACAATGGCGTCCCCTTTCATCAAAATTTTCTTTTTCTCTTTCCTCATCACCCACTTTTACACTGTTAATTGTGATAATGGTTGGATTGTACCAAAGCATAACTATCAAACCTACAACAACTGGGCATCCACCAACGTGTGCTTCGTTAATGACACTCTCCGTAAGTAGATTTAATCATCCATATAGTTTTACTTTACTTGCTTCGATTCTTCATTGTTTTCCATCAATACATATTCATATACAAGTATCGGGATATAACATGTACTTGAAAGAAATTGAACAGAAATGCTTTCTGTCAAAAAACTCTATTTTATTACTAAAGATTAACTTGGCTTATATAGCCATTACAAAGCAACAAAAAACAGAAAATAATGCAACCCACTTCTGTATAAATCCCTAAGATCGTGGTAAATAGCTAAGGGAATGATCAAACGTGAACAGAAAACAAAACAGACTCCTAACTTCTAGGAAAAATAACAAATAGAATTTTGAACTATTCAAACATCTTCAACAATTCCTCCCCTAAACTGAAATTGTCAAGAACAATCAGTTTATCTCATCCAAGAACTTCATTCCTAGCTGCTCCCGAAGCTTTACAAAGCTTTCCAACTTTAAAGGTTTGGTCATAATGTCAGCCAGCTGCTCATTTGTACCACAATATTTCAGCTCAACAACACCATCTCTCGTGAGATCACGTAGAAAACGAAACCTCACATCTATATGCTTACTTCTACCATGTAAAACTGGAATTTTTGACAACTTAATAGCAGATGAGTTATTGCAAAATACAGTAACACTTTTACTTGAAGAAGAACTTATCTGATTCAGCACTCTCTTCATCCAAATGCTTTGACATGCACAACTCTCTCCAGCAACATATTCTGCTTTAGTTGTAGAAAGAGCTACAATTGGTTGCTTTTTAGAAGACCAAGCAACAGCACCTCCACTCAGCTTAAACACATAGCCCGATGTGTTTTTTCTATCATCATAGTCTCCTGCATAATCACTTTCCATATATGCAACTAAATCAGCTGTTCCTTTTCTTTCATAGAACACCCCGAGTTCTAGAGTTCCCTTCAAATATCGAAGCACTCTCTTAGCAGCAAGTAAATGTTCTTCATTTGGACTGGCCATATATCTGCTCACAAGACATACACTGTACATTAAATCAAGTCTGGTGGCCGTTAAGTATAAGAGACTACCAACCATTTGTTTGAACTGAGTTGCATTGACCTTCTTTCCTCCGCCTTCTCTTGTCAACTTTGAACCAGGCACGATAGGATTCTTTACTGAATTGCAATTTCCCAAACCAAATCTAGAGAGAACTTCTTTGGCGTATTTTTTTCTGACATAAATGAATACCCTCTGAGTTTTGTTGAACTTCAACGCCTAAGAAATATCTCATTTTTCCCAAATCTGTCATATCAAACTCAGACTTCACTGAACACTTGAACTCTTCAATTAAGCAAGCATCATTTCCAGTAAAAATTAAGTCATCTACATAAAGACTTACAATTAAGTTCTTTTCTTCAGCTTCATTTTTGATAAAAAGAGTAGGCTCATAACAGCATTTTTCGAAGACTAAGTTATCAAAATAACTTTCAATCTTACTGTACCATACCCTTGGAGCCTGCTTTAGCCCATATAAAGCCTTCTTGAGTCTGTAGACTTTCTCTTCTTTCCCCTTTTTCTCATAACCCAGCGGCTGCTCAATGAACACAGCTTCCTTCAACTCCCCGTGTAGGAAGGCACTTTTAACATCTAACTGAAACATTGGCCATCCCTTCTGAGCAGCTAAAGCCAAGAGCATTCGAATTGTATCCCACCGTGCCACTGGAGCAAACACCTCGTCAAAATCTATCCCATGTTCCTGAGCATAGCCCTTTACCACCAAACGAGCTTTGCTTTTATCAATCTCCCCATCTTCATTTAACTTGGTTTTATACACCTATTTAACACCAATCTTCTTTGCTCCGATTGGCAGATTTACCAACTCCCAAGTCACATTTTTTTCAATGACTTCTATCTCCAAATCCATCGTATTCCTTCACTTCTCACATTTCACAGCCTCTTCATAGTAGGTTGGATCTTCTTGTGAAGTAAACAAAGCAAGATTCTGCAAATCTTCCTCTTCAAAAAAACTTTCATCCATATGGGAGCTCTTCTGATTCTTTCTCCAAGTGAGCTATCTTCAGATGTGCTCTGCTCATTACTTGAACTATTTCCACTGCCTTCATTCAAGTTAGTATGAATTGGTGATTCTTATTTCTCTCCCTCATCTTTTGTATCTTCTTCATCTTCATAAGGAACACTTCTATCATGCTCTCCATCTCTCCAATCAATTACATCGAACTTCACCTCTTCTTCACTCCTCCCCCAATCCTAACTTTTATCTTCTTTGAATACCACATCTCTGCTGGTTATAATTTTCTTGGCAATGGGATCAAAAAGCCTGTATACTTTAGACTCTTCACTGTATCCGGGAAACACATATTTGTAGCTCTTGTTGTCCAGCTTTGATCTTTTGTTATCTGGGATATGAACATGACCAATGCAACCAAAAACTCGAAAGTAATCTACAGCTGGTTTAATTCTACTCCAACACTCTTCTGAAGTCTTATCTTTCACTACTACAGTAGGACTCCTGTTCAGCATATGCATTGTCCAATGAACTGCTTCCGCCCATAATACTTTAGGCATTAGTTTTTCTGCAAGTAAGCATCGAACCATATTCATGATAGTTCGATTTTTATGTTCTGCAACCCCATTCTGTTGGGGGGTGTATGCTGCTGCAAGCTGCCTCTTAATACCATGATCTCTGCAATATTGATTAAACTCCGATGAGGTGAATTCACCCCCTCAGTCAGTTTTTAGACAACAGATACTACTTTTCACTTCCTTCTCAACAAGAGTTTTAACATTCTTGAAAGATATAAATGCTTCACATTTCTCATTCAAAAAATAGACCCAAGTCTTCCTACTAAAATCATCAATAAAACTCAAAATGTACCTTTTATTGCTGTTTGAAATTGGTGTGATGGGACCGCAGATATCAGCATGTATTAATTGCAGCTTTTGTGAGGCTTTCCATTGACTCTTCTTTGGCATGGCTCCACGATGTTGCTTTCCAATGTTGCATACTGTACATACTTTGGTCATAGCTTTGAGTTGAAGTAGCCCTTTTACAAGTTCTTTGAACTGCAAAGTTTTTAGGCTTTTGCTGTTTAGATGACCATATCGTCGATGCTAGATATCAGTGGTGTCCTCGGTTGTGATTTGGAGGCAGTTTGGTTTCTTTGACGTTATAGAAGTAAGCACAACGAACATTCTATTTGTTGTCATCTGACTATGGACAATAAGGCCTTTCTTAGGGTGATAGATTTTACATGCTCCATCTTGAATCATGATAGTCAGCCCTTTCTCCTGTAGCTGTCCAACACTCAATAAATTATTTGTGAGCTGAGGGATGTAGAAAACATTGGTAACTACTTGAGTTATGCCTTCAACTTCTAGCCTAATATTCCCTATTCCCATCACCGGAAGCTTTGAATTATTCCCCAGCTTTACTGAATGTCGAAACTCCTCATCAAGATCTATGAACCACTGCTTGCTTCCTATCATGTGATTGGAGTAGCCTGAATCAAGAAACCATACTGATTCTCTCTTTTCACTGTTAAGTTCAACGTGAGCCATCAAGAGAAGATCTTCTTCGGTATCTAATTCCACATAGTTTGCTGCCTTTTCCCAGCTAGGACATTCGTATCGAAAGTGTCCTAGCTGATGACATTTATAGCACTCAACTTGTGCCTTGTTGAAACTCTGCCTCCCTCGACCTCTTCCTCTTCCTCTAAAAGCTCCACGCCCTCTTCCTCTGTCACTAGCTCTATCATCATAAGAGACTTTCAATGCTTGTTTATCTCCACCACTTTTTTGAAACTTCTGTTCATGGACAAGCAGAGAGCTCTGCAACTCGTCCACTGAGAGACGATCAATATCTTTGGACTCCTTTATTGAGCACACAATGTAGTTATACTTTTCAGTAAGGGTACGGAGTATCTTCTCAACAATCTTTACATCCGGCATATCTTCACCAAAATTTCTCATATCATTGGCTACTATCATCACTCTTGCAATGTAATCTGTGACTGACTCCCCAAGCTGTACCTCTAGGATCTCAAACTTCCTGCGAAGAGTTTGAAGTTGAGCACGTTGAACTCTGGCATTTCCTTCATACTTTATCTTCATTGAGTCCCACAGCTACTTTGATGTCTCTTTCTGAGTGATCGTCTTTAAAGTAGTCTTATCGATTGACTGAAACAGATTGTTCTTTGCCTTTAAGTCTTTCAACTTTAGCTCCTCCAGAGTTTTCTTTTGTGCACCAGTCAATACTTCTCCAGCAACAAGTTCTGTATACCCTGTCTCAATAATAAGCCAGTATTCTTTTGATCTCAGGAGGTTCTCCATAAGCATGCTCCAGTGATCATAATCTCCCTCAAACTTGGGAATACAAGGTTGAGCATAACTGCTTGTCTCTCCTGACATATTCACTCTTGCTGATAGTGTTTCACTCCTCTCACACTCAGGCCTATTTGGAGGCTCTGATACCAAAAATGAAAGAAATTGAGTAGAAATGCTTTCTGTCAAAAAACTCTATTTTATTACTGAAGATTAACTTGGCTTATATAGCCATTACAAAGCAACAAAAAACAGAAAATAATACAACCCACGTTTGTATAAATCCCTATGATCGTGGTAAATAGCTAAGAGAAAAATCAAACGTGAACAGAAAACAAAACAAACTCCTAACTTTTAGGAAACAATAACAGACAAAATTTTGAACTATTCAAACATCTTCAACAGTACTTACCTGATATTCACACGATTCTCGAACTGGTGTTCAGATTTTAGGTAAAAGAAAGACTCGGTATTGGTGGAGTACGACAAATGCCAGACCTCACATCCTCAATTCTTCTCCAACAATGGCGACACAGTTTATAAGTTGGATCGACCCGGTTCGATTTATTTCATAAGTTGGGCAACCGGGTACTATCAAAGAGCGCAGGAAATGGTGGAGAAGATTGTCCAGGCAATAGACGAATTCGTCGTTAATTGTGATCCAGAGACAATGTATAAGTTTGCGATACTGTTGATGTTTCTAGAGATGCTTCGATTAATACTAGAGTAGCTTATGATGCTAGTGCTATTGCTGTTGACTCTTCTCTTACTTCTATTGTTCATACTAAAAAATGTATACATTGTATTCAAGCGTCTACTCAAGAGTGGCATAATAGATTAGGCCATGCTTCTGTCAATGTTTTGTCTTAAACTCGTACATGATTGTAAGCTGCCATTAAAAATCGATAAAAACATGCCTTTATGCAAAGCCTTTCAGTTAGGAAAAAATCACAAACTTCCTTATACAAAATCTGTGTATGAATCACCTTTACTCATTGAATGTGATTTGTAGGGGTCAGCCCCTTGTTGACTCAAATATGATTGATATTCCTCAAGCTGATTCAATATACCTTTACAAGTACCAGCCACCACCGAGTCTTGCTCATCTTCAGCTGATTATATCCCTGACCCATCAACATATATGCATCCCATGCTTACAAGGAGCAAAGCAGGTATTGTTACTGATGTACTATAACAATGCGATGAACAATGGTGCAGTTTATGAGGTTCGTTGGCTTGCTGCTGTGATTTTTTCAACTCTTACGTTGTTCTTCGTATCAGCTTTTGGTTAGCTTTTTTTCTTTTAGCATAATTCGATCTGATTATATACGTGATTTTTCTAGGATTTGTGATTTATCAGAACCTTCCTAGTTGTTGCTAGGATATTACTTTCGTGTTTTAAACTTCTTTTCATTCTTCATACCAAATACACATTATGTTCAATCATATCGGGATATGAGGGTGGGATTTTCTTACCCTAAAAAACATGAAAACATCATGAGAAATAAAATATACATTTTCAAATAAACTATAATCATTTTTCACATAGGTAATTAATTAAATTCAAAAATTTTCACATCCTTTTAAGCCTACTCCAAGAACCCTAGTTTCTGAAACAACCCCCACATTTGCTGAATTAACAATGGCGTCCCCTTTCAGCAATGTTTTCTTTTTCTCTTTCCTCATCATCCACTTTTACACTGTAATTTGTGCTGAATATGAAGTTAATGGTGATAATGGCTGTACCAAAGCATGACAATCGAACCTACAACAACTGGGCATCTACGAACAGGTTCATCGTTAATGACACCATCCGTAAGTAATTTTATCATCAATATAGTTGCTTACTTTCTTCGATTCTTCATTGTTTTCTATCCATACATATTCGGATATAGATATTGAGATTTAACACGATAGAGTAGATGAAAAATTTTCGAAAAATTAAACATACATATACTCGTCAAATATATATATATATACTGTATCTGATACTCACACATTTTGGAACTTATGGTTCAGAGTTTACGTACAAAAAAGAGTCGGTGTTGGTGGTGATACAGTAGGAGTATGACAAATGCCAGACCTCACATCCTCAATTCTTCTCCAACAATAGCGACACAGATTATAAGTTGGATCAACCCGGTTTGTTTTATTTCATAAGTGGGCCAATCGGGCATTGTCAGAGAGGGCAGAAAATGGTCGTCAAGGTGTTGGGGCTACCGCCGGAAAATCCGGCACAACAAGCAAGCCACGGAGAACGCGATAAACAATGGTGCAGTTTATGAGTTTCGCTGGCTTGCTGCTGTGATTTCTTAAATTCTTATGCTGTTCTTCATATCAGCTTTTGGTTAGCGTTTTTTTCTAAAACATAATTCGATCTGATTATATATATGTGTGTGTGATCTTCCTGGGATTTGTGATTTGTCAGAAACCTTCCTAGTTCATCCCTTGTAGTTTTTGCTTGTAGTGAACTGTTTTTTCCTCCCTAAGTAGGCAGCCATGAAAATGCCATTGAGACATTATTTGTCGTGCTTTATATTCCCCCATAAATATGGATATATTTTCATATCGTCTCATCAGAATCAATTTTACCATCCCTCCAAACGAAGCTTTATTCTAAAAAAAAGGGTAAAATGATATTCTCACGAAAAAATGAACCATTTAAATTTCAAATGAATTACAATTGTCTATATCTGTATGAACCATGAGCAAAATCCTACCGGAAAAAACCAAGCTCAACATTTTTAAATTTCAAATCGCAGCATCTATAACATCTTCTTCAATCTCGGTATTCAAAAAATGACACAACGCCTTTGTCACTAGGCTTGCTACTACTCCACCAACACTATCCAATTTCCAGTCATTTGACAAAAAGCCTTTTACCGTCACTTGTTTACTTTTTTTTTTTTTCTTCACTAAAATTGGTAAAATTATCCGAGTGTATTTTCTTCTCTCCCTTAATTTAGTCAATCATTGTTTCCTGTATATAACATCACTCATGAGTCATGCCTCAAACCCCTATATAAGTTATAGAAAACTAGCCATTTATATATATATATATAGCTCAAATAATGGAGGAAGCTAGAAATGGAGTTGGTTATAATCTATAAAAAAAAACCATTAGTCCCACAGAATATGTGCAGTGGGAGGGCTCTACCATTCAAGCTAGAAAAAAGAAAAAAAAGACTGCATTAAGGGAGTGTATAAATATAAATATATGTAATAATGATGTAAAAATTAACAAAGCAAAGTGGACTAACTATTGAAGTGCAGCAGGCTGAACTTTTGAAGAATGATGAGTAGATCATCAAACAAACAAAAAACACATCACACGTCGATTTTTGTGTATATTAATTCTATGCTTTTTAGGATATAAATTTGAATTTTATTTACGATTTTATATTATATTTTAAATCGTATATTATAAGGAAGTGCATCCCACTGAAACAAAGCCTTCTATACGGCCTACTGATGAATGTCCCTCGTATTTTATCTTTTTTCCTCTTTTTCTTTGCCGTGAAAGGATATGAAAGCCATAAAACTAGGAAAAGGGTGGCCTTGGTACAGTGGGACAACGTAACCCTTTTTATAAACCACCACCATAAGTCTAACACACATTATATATATGTATAAAGAGCTAAAAGATTGAATTTAAAATAATTTCGTTTTAGTAAAGTAAAATTAATAGGCAAACATGAAAGATATATCTTACTATATATGTTATCAATACAGTAAAAGGGTTTATAAAAATATTTTAAATATTATATAAAATAACTTGAACATGCCTTGATATTACAAAACATACATAATCTTGCCAAAACATACATAAGTTTTCAATTTGAACAAATAACAGGCAGGAAATCAAAAGTGAAAAGCAGTCAACACATAGTGGAAAAGGTCATTCTTCCGTCAGGAATTGGTAACTTTTCTTTTATTTATTTGTAAAATATTTTGCTTTTTATGACTTCTATGATTAAGGTTTTAATAAAATTCTAGGGATCAATCCCCACACAAAATTGTGCACCTAAAAGCAATGATTGGGGAATTTGGGACATCTTCCACCTTTATCATACCCCTAATTTTTTTTCAATTAATAAAATTACCTTTGGCTTTAAATGTATTCATTTATAAATTATAAGCTTATGCAAATTGTCAAAGAACCCTAATTAAAGAAAGAAATGTTTTTTTTTTCCATGTGAGAGAGGACTAGTAAAAGAAAGAAAAGAAAAAGTCTTAAGCAAAACACTGAAATCTCCCATCGCCTGAAATGATTAAAGAAAGAAATGGGTTTTTATTTTTTTTATTTTTAGATATACTCAAGAAAATAAATTCAACGGAGACAAGAGATTATTGGGGTTGTAGCTTAGAGGATTAGAGCATGTTCCACCACAATAAAAATTTGTGTACCAATCATTTGATCAAAGTTTTCATTAGCTACTCCACAAATTAAGCACCCAAGGAAATTTAATCAAATAACCTATATTCAACCTTTTTATCACTTAATCATATGAATTAACTTAATTATGATTTTAGCACTTTCCATTTGTTTTATGTTAAGGAATTCTTTTTTAAAATTATGATAAACTGAAGCTAAACCGATACTGAAAATCGAACGATTTTATTACGAGAAGTATATGAATTGTCTTCCGTCACAAGTCCGACAAATTTCATTGTCAATAGTATTTCTTATTAAGAAATTGTTTTTTTTGTTTTCATTATCCATTTTTTCTAAAATTTGAAGGTACGAAAATATGATTAAAGGGAATACTATTGTGAGTTTACTAATTATAAAAAGCTAAGATCCATTCTCTTAAACCTAAAAAGTAAAAGTTTCGCTCTAATATAACATTTGGATTCGAAATCTATCACTCACTTCTTTTTTGTAAATATAATAAAAGTAATTAATATGATAAACTCATTACTTCATCAAGGAAATGGATTGGATAAAAAAAACAAAAGAATATTTTTTTTTTGTCAAAAATGAAATTCTTGAATTAATAAATAAATAAACAATCCTTAATATACCTCGAATTGAATTGAAAAAAAAATGGGCCAGTGAGTAAAGGTGTTCAAACTTCGGTTAAGAATCGATCTGATTTAGTTAATTGGTCGGTTAACCGATCTAGTTCAGTCGGATGTCGGTTAAAGGTTTTTTAGAATTTCAGTTAACGGTTAATTCAATTAGAAATTGAGTAATTAACCGAATTTAATAAATAATATTATATATTATAATATTATGCTATTACTAATTCGGTTAATTCGGTCAAATGAATATTTTATATGTTTTATACTTGTTTTAACAACAAAATATATATAAATTTTGGTTAACAGACTGAATTAATAAAAATATTTCGGTTCGATTAACGGTTAAAAGATTAAAATGTTCGGTTAATTCCAATAATACTAGTTTGGTTCAGTTAATCGATCTTTGAAAATGCCAAGCCGTGGGTTTAAGAAATTAAGAGTGAATTGGATGGACGATGAGATACGGTGCGTTTAGCTTATTTTTTGTCTCACACTACATTATTTAATCTTATCACCACTACTATTTTTACATAAATTGTAAATAAATACAACGTCTATCTAAATCCTCTCTAAATAAAAATTGGTAAGAAGAAATTAGGTAGAATACAAATTAGTAATAAAGTTAATGAAATTAATATAAAAAATTATAAACGTTCCTAAATCGGCTGGTGGGGCAGCTTTATGTTTCTTTTGTCAGGATTGTCTTTCACTAAACCAAAGAACTAGAAACAAAGAATTTAATAGCCCCAACAATTAATAAATATTTGGCTTTTTGGTACATTACCCCAAGAAATTAAATAATTAATAATAAAAGCATGAACTGTTTTTCACACTGTCTTTTATTCTTTTAAGGAGAGATAGCTACTCTTGCCCCCAGTAATCTTTGTTTTTATCTTCTCCCTTTCATATCTTAAGCCAGGTATGGCAACATCCTCTCAAGACTCTTCCTCTTCCAAGAGACACTTCCATTGGACTAACAAAGTGGCAACCGAAGATACCGAAGCCTCTTCAACAACACCTAATGAGGATGACAAGAATGGAAGATCAGGTATTAAAACCCTTGTTTCTTTGTCCACACCAAGGAAGAAAAAGCTTCCGGCTGCTGCTGTTTCCATCGCAAGGCTCCGATCTGCTGTTTCATCTTTTAGGAAGAGCCGTTCGAGCCTTCCTTTTGGCCTTGGGTCACGAGTGATCGGTACTCTTTTTGGTTACAGGCGAGGACACGTTCACTTCGCCTTGCAGAAAGAAGCCGGTTCCCCACCAGCTTTCCTCGTCGAACTGGCGACGCCCATAAGTGGTTTGGTTCGAGAAATGGCGTCCGGGTTGGTCAGGATTGCTCTAGAGTGCGATAAACCCAAAGCAGAAGACCATAATAAAAAGGGTACTACTGTAGTGAGATTGTTAGAAGAGACCACTTGGAGAACTTACTGCAATGGAAAGAAATGTGGGTTTGCTACGAGGAGGGACTGTGGTGACAGAGAATGGAACATTTTGAAAGCTGTGGAACCAATCTCCACCGGAGCTGGGGTTTTACCGGCCGGGAATGAAGTTGAAGCTGGTCCTGACGGTGGTGAACTTATGTATATGAGGGCTAAATTCGAGAGAATTGTTGGGTCAAGAGATTCAGAAGCTTTCTATATGATGAATCCTGATAGCAATGGAACACCTGAACTTAGTATCTATTTGCTTAGAGTTTGAAAGTTACATTCCCATGGAAGATCTGAGCTTATTTTGCTTTTTTTTTAAGGGGTATACATGTGATAATTCGTCTTGCTTTCATTTAGAGCCATGGAAATTGGGGGTTTAATTGTACTAGTGTTTTTTTGTGTTAGTTTAGGTGGGGGGGTGAAATACATTATAACATGATGATGGTGATGATGGTAGGTGGGGGGTCTTAAAAGCTGTGTATATGTACAGTTTTCTTCTTCAGTCTTTGATCAAGTAAATGAGGCACTGTGCCTAGTGCATGCAATCAGTGACTATCTTTTCCCATTTTGATCAAGTAATAGGGCCATTCCACACTTATATAGATATCATCATTTAATTATAAAAAAAAATGTGTTGAATACATGATTTCATCTCATAAATTCAATCAAAATTTACAGATCTATCCAACTACTATATGGAAGTACCATTACAGAATTGGTCTAAACTCCATTCAAGTTTTTTTTTTTTTTTTTTTCCATAAAATCCAAGTTTCAAACATTAAAAATTTTTAAAAATGAAGATAACTTAGGGTTTAAATATATTAAATGTATTCTTTTTTCTGATTTAGAGTTTGAGAAAGGATTATAAGTATTGTATTAAAAAATTAAAAATATTTTTTAATAATTAAATTTACTATACTTAAAATCAAATCCAACCAATATAATAGCTTAAATCGACAACTAAAGATCATAAAATTCGGTTTTTGAGTTCGGATTTTCTTGTTAACATTGTGAGTGGCTCTTTGGGTGTGCATTGGCGGCTGTAGGCAAAGCCAGAATACGGCCTTCAATTGTTGTAAAAGCCCAGTGTCATGTTTCGTAAAACGAGCATACGGGCTGTCCACCTGGGTATTATGTAAGGCCTCTCAGCCTAGCAATCCAAACACAATTTATAATTACAGTTCAACTTTTGAAACCCAACCAGCCATCACTACCAAAAGAATATATTTCAGCGGTTGAAATTAGTCGCATAAGAACCGTCGTTATAAATGATCCAAGGATATGATGTTTACACAAAAAGAAAGCAAAAATAATAACCATAATTAACCTAACTAAAACTTTAGTATTAGTTAAGATGATGATAAAGAAATGCCCAGAAATTCCAAGGCCGACTTTGCCATTACAGAAGAAAACTCATTGAAGCTAATGACACCATCCCCATCGGCATCAGCCTCTTTTATCATATCCGTTAACTCTTTATACGTCAACGGATGACCCATTTTCGCCATGCAACCAGCCAGCTCCGCCGCCGTGATATACCCATTTCCGTCACGGTCGAACAACCGAAAAACCTCCGTGAGTTGCTCTTGGTTCACCAGTATCTCATCTTTCATTGTAGGCAATATAGTATTGGCTAGTTCATCGAATTCCACCGCACCGTTGCCGTTGGAATCCATTTTGGCTAACAGCGCATGGATTTGATCACCCGATGGCTTCAGCCCTAGAGATCTCAATAACGCCGCCAGCTCGAGAACGGTGAGGCTTCCGTCGGAATCCATGTCGAACCTCGCGAAAATGTCCTTCAACTGCTTCAGTTGTTCAACTCGTAATGCCACCATTTTTATCTAAATATCTCCTTAAAAGAACAAGACAATATATGTTACTGTCTTTATAATGAAACAATGATTATGAAAACGTCGGTGATGGCTCCGGCCGGCAACAATGTAAGAAGAAGAACAAGGGCATAGACAAATTGTAGTAGCTAAACTATGAAAGAAAATGGTCCTTTTTTAGTATTTTTGGGAGAGAGAGTGGTTTAAATTTTACTTTCGCGGTGACATTAAAAATAGAAACCGTGTCGTCGTCGGTGGATTTATTTAATTTTTTTTCCTTTAATTAGATACATGTTCATACGAGTTTCACGGAAACCTCGTAGTACTACTAATCTTTTTTGTTTTTTTTGTTTTTTTTTTGGATAAATTTATTTAAGGGATTTTTATTATATTTTATTTATTTATTTATTTCTTAAACAAAAATTCTAGACTCTATGGTACCATATGTTTATAAGTTAAAAAATAATACAATAAATAATCTACTAATTTTGTTTAGAATTAAAAAAAATTTAATTTAAGCGAAATATGAGGAAATAAGATAATATATTATTCTAAAATAAGCGAAATTACTTAACCTAAAATTTAAATAAAAATAAAATATTAAATAATTTTTAAAACAGATCCTAAAAATTCTGGAAATTATTAGCTTGATTTTAGTTCTAAATTAAAGAAAATACTTAACCTAATTATGGTTATATATCTAATATTAATAAAAGTGAAGCTCAATTTTTTTATATAATTCTCATGGTTATTTGCTGCACTGTCAGTGTCGGTACAACATGCTATTTGTTAATATCTGCTATACAACTAAAACCGGTTGGTTTTGTTTCCAATCATTAATTATTGAATGCAGTCGTTCGAAAAAAATATAGGATGCCCAAAAAATAATAATAATAATAATAGTTTTAATTTAATTATTACTCATAGAATCAAGATTTTTAAGATAAATAAAAGTAGAAAAAAATTAAAATTTTTAACAACCTGTTAAACAAATGCTAATAGCCATCAATAAGGTTGTTTAATTTATTTTATTTTATTTTTTTGAAATATTTAATCTACAATCACTGTTTTATATTTAATTGATTATTTGCATCAAATTAAAAAAAATATTGCATTAATGGTAGATTTATTTCTTTTTAGAAATATCACGGCACTAATTGATATATTTTTTCTTTCGTTAACTTAAATTTAGGAGGTAAATTAATTTCTTAAAAAAATTAATTATGAAATTAAATCATAAATATGGTCCAATTGATGAGAAATTAAATTGAGGTTGAAAATGATACGCGTATACTATATCTATACATAGAGCTATTACCTATTTGAAAATAATGTTTGAAAGATATATAGGTATGTATGAAATTAAAATAAAAAACGAGTTAAAATTGTAAGTAAAAGTAATTTTAAATAGAAAAATATATTGGATTTAGAATATTAAATGTATTCCGATTATTTAGTACGGTGTTTTCATTTTTCTTGAGTTACTGTCGAGTTGATTTGTAACACCAACTCAATCTTTAACATTATCAATATATACAAACAACGTGAATGAAACAATTGTAAAATATTGAAATGTATAAAGATATTAAAATAAAGGTTTGGTTGAAGTAATAAAAATAAGATTTTATAGATGCATGCTAGTGGCTAGGGACGAAGTCGGAAAATTTTTTTAGGGGGTAAAATTAAATTGTAATTTTTATGATAATAAAAATGTAATTTTTAAAGGATTAAATCAAAATTTTATCATTTTAGGGGGTTAAAGTGTAATTTTACATTTACTAATTTAAAATTTTAAAGGGCCAAAATGGAGCCCTTGCCAGCCCTCTAGATTCGCCCTGACTAGTGGCATGAGTTCAGATATCACAATATGCATTTTTTAATTCTGTCAACCTCCTTTGTTAAACAATTCTTTAATTTATTATTTTAAATTACTATAATTTCCTATGACAATGTATAAATAATGTGAAATCGGTAAAAAAAATATAAAGAAAATGAAATAAATGTTTCTTTTGTCGAAATCAAGATGTTCGCCTGTAGCAATCATCAATTCCCTCGTTGTGGGTGTTATCTGAAAAAGATAAATAATTAGTTAAGAAATATGTTATGTTCTCATAGGCAAGGATGAAATCCTCAATTTCACGATTAAGGGATGAGGAAAGAAACCAACACCACACTTCATGGTTAATTTTTTTTAAAAAATTACTTATATATGAGTATTTTTTTTATATAAAGTAATCATTATGTTTCATATTTATTTAAAATTAGCATTCAAATTGTGCCTTAACTTAATTTGCATTGTTGCTATAGTAACAATTAGGAGGATATGGGTTTGAAAGTATTTAAATACGTTTTTCCTCTAATTTTAGGATTAGGGAGGGATTTTGGGTAGAAGTAGGCATTATACTCTATTTGTTTTAACAATTATATCATACAAGATGCAGAACAATACAATGGTAGCGGTTTACACCATAAAAGATGCAGAAAACTATTAGAATAGATGCAATTCACATCATAAATGATGCAAAGAGCTACTAGAATGAAGGTTTAAAAGTGTTGAGGTCGAATTTTAGTAGAGTGTAAGCACTATGTTTGTTGTGTGTTCTAGTTTCTCACGATGCCAAGTAAGAGTATTTATAGAGTGACAATGTCAACTAAAAGTACTGTTGCATTCAACTTAAAGGAACTAAATGAGGCATTGGTTAGGTTGGGAGTGCGACGATTGATGAGTATTGTACAAAAATATTTTCTAGATTGTTTGGGTCAGTTTATTATGACGGTATATTCAAGTGAGACACTCTTATAATGATTAAATTTTATCGTATTCTTATAATAGTTGGTAATTTGGTTTTGATTCCAAATTAATATTTTTCTAATAAATAATATAAATTAAAGATACAAAAGTTTAACTAAGCTTACTTATACACTAATTCAGTTGACTAGATAACTCAATCTACTCCATCTTAACTCAACAATGACACAGCCAAATTCAAATTTTCTCAAACTTAAGCTAAACAACATAAATATCTCATTTAAGACTTTTAATACCTTCAAAAGTTTTATAAAAATAATTTTATAATTTTACAATACAATAAAGACAATTAATCATAAACACTTAATTTTTTTTTCCGACACATAATAAAAATTAATTATAAGAAACTATTTATTAGCAACAAAAAGCACAACAACCGAGCATGTAAATGAGAATTAAGAAAGCTAAGAGACAGATATTGATTAACGCCAAAGCCTTCCATTCCCTCTTTAGGTTTTCAACCACCCCAACTTTGCATGAATCGCACTCAAAGCACATCTTATCCCCATCATTGCTCCATTTCTTACAGTCCTTGTCTTTCGTCGACGGTCCCGATTTCGGCACTTCCCACACTAACTCGTTCTTCTGTGTATACCCACACACATCCGGCGGCTTACAACACGCCGCCTGCCAAATAAAAACCCCGGATAAATTATAAGTTTAAGAATTTGAATCCCAAGCAAAGAAGGTATACATATGTAAAAAACACGTGTTTAGCATACATAAATGTGTTTAATAATAACATATTATAAATAAAAAAATTAAAGTATTCTTGAATAATATTATTTATTTTAATTACAAAAAGATATTTTCGTAATTTTTTTAATTGAGTTGTTGCCCAATTGATTCTGACACCAATTCAGTTAAGGGTTTAAATAATAATATAGATACACAAAAAATGGAGGTAATAAAGTGTATATAATAAAATTAAATTGTATAAATAAATTAAAGTAAAAATTTGATTGAATAGTTAATTTAAGCTTTTACTTAATGGCATGGGTTCAAATTCGTTCGTATGTATATTTTTATTTTTTAAATAAAAAATTAAAATATTTTCAAATAATATATCTTATTTTAATTATTACAGAATATTTTTGTAAAGTTTATAAGCTCAGCATGTCTGGGAGCACAGGAGAACATTCTTTTGCTGATATTATTACCAATATTTGATATTGGATCATTCATAGTATTACTATACCTTCCCTATTCATCCCAGGCTGATTATTCGTCAGTACATGTTTAGCTTATGATATGTTTAGAAGTCCTCATCTAAACGAGTATTTTACAAGAGCCGACAATGAATTACATTAATAACTTGCCGTTTTGATTCTTTGGAACAACTTGATGAAATTAGTAGATCTTTTTAGAAAGACTCAATAATCATAGATCAAACCTATCTAATTTTTATAGTGCAATAATTAATTTGATGTCTAATTGATTTATTACACCAACTTAGTCAGGCTTAAATAATAGAGTATATGTAATTATAATGTATACCTGTAATGCAGGGAGGCTCTTGTTATAAACCTCGATGTCAGGGACCTGATCCACTAACACCAAGAAGTTAAATTCAAGTTTATATTCGTCGGTGGTACAAAGCCTGGCATCAATGAGACAACTCTTGATCTTTTTCCAGTTATTCTCCTTATTGACTTTATTGGCCAACCAATTGGAAAAATCCATGGGGTTTTTGGGTTCAATGACTTTCTCGCTATCGGCGATGACTTTCCCGACGGCTTGGTTGGTGATCATGAAAACGAAGATGGTGAAAGCGATGACACCGAGTATCAAAAGGAACATGAGGGTCAAATAAATGTACATGCAGAAGGTGCTGCTGCATGAGGTTCCCATTATTCCTATAAGGGAAAGGATGAGCAAAAGACCACCCATTACTATTAACGGGGTGGTTAAAACTTTCTCGCAATCGCTGTTACCTTTGATGTTGAGGTAAGCACCAGATATGACGAAACCTATGCCTACTGTTAGCAATACGCAGTTCAGCAACCCTACGAAGCAATTGCAGATACAACCCATTATTTCTTATTTCTTATTTCTTTTTTTTGCTAGAATATTAATAACAATAATAACATTTGTTGTTGGGTTTTCTTTTTTTTTTTTTTTTTTGAAAGGTTTTGAAAAGAAATAATAAAGTAATCAAATAATGGGTTCTGAATTTGGATTTTGGGTTTTAGATTTTTTTTTCTTTTTTGTGATTGCTTGGTTTGCTTATAAGAGAAATGGGTAGATGCAGCGAAGAAAAGGGAAAATCTGCGTACAGAATTTATTTTAGCAGTTTTTTCGGTTACGTGAAAAACGGATTTTTTTTCTTTTATTTTCCTTTTTGTCGGGGTGGGGTTATGATTCTGCCACGTGGCAAATTCACGGAACATGTTCGACAGGCTAAAATTAATGATGTTTATACGTACTAAGCATCGGAGGTGCTGACAAGAAGTATTTTAGGCAGGCGTGTTAAAATTTTGATTAAAATTAAATTAATTTATTGAATCGATTTATTTCAGTTGGAGGTCGGTTAATAATATTTTATAAATTTAATTATTGATTAATTCGGTTGTGAAATCGGGTAATTACTTGAATTAATTGAACTTAATAATTAATAATACAAATTATATCTAGTTTTAATTCAGTTAATTTAGTTAATTCGGTCTTATAAACATTATCAATTTATTTATTCTTTATATTTTTTTACTTGTTTTAACAAAAAATAAAAATATATAAATTTCAGTTAATTCGATTAACCAACCGAATTAATCGAAATATTTCAGTTCAGTTAATTCTTTTTCAAAAAAATTCAGTTCGATTAACCGTTAAAGGATTAAAAAATTCAATTAATTTAATTAATACTAGTTCGATTCGGTTAACCATTTGAACATCTCTAATTTTTAAGACTTGATTGTTTATAGATTTTTGTTTATAGGTCAAAATCAAATTAATCAATTGGATCAAAAATTGATTGAAGTATTAATCTGTATAAAAATATTAGATCAATTTTTGATACGAAACTGCCTATATTGTACTTGTACGTATTTATAAAATGACACTTTCAAAAAAAATATAAAATCGGCTCAATTATTGTGAAGATAAGATCAAGTTTAATATATTCGATATAAGCGGCCAACATGCATATGTTCAATTTTTTCTTTCTTTAGAAGATTTTTGAAAATTCGCATTCTCGTACCCACAGCATCCAAATATGTGTTGAACAAATACTAAACAAGGAAATTGAAGATCATACAACCTACTGAAAATGTCTGATCATACAATTTTATGGTTACTCTTTTTTTTTTTTTTTTTTTTCAATTACATGTATTGATCAAAGAGCAAAGCCATTTTTAAAGCTCATTGAAAGAGCATATTTCAGATTTGCATGTGATTGAGGCCATGACTTATCTTCTCAAAGCTTTCCCTAGATTCAGGCCAAAGAACTGAGCAGCTAACATGATATTTATATATACCAAACCCTAAACCCGTATAGATGGGCCAACATACACACCCGAACGCATATATAGGTCGTCTGGTGTTTCTATGTCTGCAAGCCATGCATACTCCTCTTCCTTTCCGTTGCTTATCTGAGCTCCATTTCCTGCAGAATCACTGGAATGGTTCTTTAACAACTTAATTATTTCCGACTGAGAAACGGAAACTTTTACCTTGAGGAAATTCATTCCCTTGTAACATGTATGATGACATAAGTCATATGGTTTTCCTGTTGCACAACACCGGGCGAAAAATCGAAGCACAACATGAACGATATATTAGGAATGGAAAGATTAACTTACCAAAGGCGGAATATGGATAGTCGACATAGTAAGTGCATTTTCGACCTAGATCTTCTCTGTAAGGAGGAGCAAGTACATCAAGCACGGCACAAGGGGTGACTGCTGTAAAACAATGCAGATTGCCCCCAGTTTTCGGGTACAAAATGGAGGTTCCGCATGGTGCAGTTAAAACTTTATCAGCCGCCAATCTTGCTAACCTTACTGGCAAAAAGAAATTCTGTCATAAGTTTCTGCCCTAAAAAGAAACAGAATAATTCCATGTTGACATAATCAATCTGAAACAAGCCAAGTATTATAATCTCAACTAACTTAAAAAAGACAAACTATTTATCCCAAGAAAGAGAAAGAATCCTGAGAAAAATAGGGCTAGGTTACAAGTAGAATATCGAGAACTAAAGCCGCCAGTTCTCCCGACTCATTTTTTTTCATTAAGTACTTGTGTCCAACAAATTTGACATGGTTGCAGGAATATATGACTTTCCGAGGACCCTTCAAATACACGATAAAACTCAAAAAAACCAAACATTTTGGTTTTGGACACATACCTGAACCCAACACTCATACAACACTCATACCTGAGTAACATAGGCCCAAAAGTTCCATTCTATAGTTCATAATTACATAGTGATAACAACAGGTAGTTGAATGTAATGGCAAGAATTCGGATTAAACTAGTAAAGTATATATCTCTTCCTTATTATATCATAACTGAGCTATCCAATTGATCAAATTTTTGTATGTTCCATTTCCACTCAGTTAATGAAGGTTGGCAGTCTATATGTGAGGTTTTGACAAAATAACCAAACTAAAATCAGCTTTCATTGCCAGCATGATGTAATAATAATTGTTATGTAAAGCAAGTACATTAAAACCGAACCTTGAGGGCAACCTGGCTCCTGGCTTTCCTTAATACATGATGGTTCAACCCAGTCATAGGCCTTCACATGCATAGACCCGTAAAGAACTTTGCTGAATACAGTCATCCCGGGATGGTCATGTAATGGAATAACCGAAGAAGTAGGAAAGCAGAATATACACATCTGCATACGACATCATTTGTTCAAATCATGAGTAAACTACAATGATAATAGAACCTTAGGAGTAATTTTTTGGCCGGATTTTAAATGAACTCTGGTTCACAGCAGTTCAAAAACCGATAATGATGGTGTGTAGTAATACCACCAAAAGAGGCCTATGAAAACTTGGAAAAGTGGGGTAAAAAACAATTTAAAATTTTATATCTATGTAACTAAGGAGATGTAGACAAATGAACTACAACCTCATGGACATGGAACACAATAGAAGGATGAATATAAGACCTGAAATGGTAAACTTGATCGTATGAGACTCTAAAGAGAGGGGCATGAAATCAAAAGTGGAATAAGATTTATATAGTAAGGCTCACCGTAAAACTATCACATTCATGAATGTCCAAATATGTTATCGGTTGAGCCCATCGAGTTACTCTATTTAGTCCAAAAAATCCATGCCCTCGGTCATCATCTGGACTTTCCTCTTTAAGTCCAACATCAGCAGGGCCAAATGTGTCTGTAAAAAATGGCATATATAAGGTTGATGTTAATCAAAATTCCATTCATAAAAAGTTGCAATTAAATCCTCTCTACGTAAGAAGCACATTAAGGCAAGACAATACTCCTTTATTAAGCAGGAGAAACATGTTAAGAATGCCTAAGATCAATCTCGATTATTTTTTCAGAAGTTAATTCCATTAATAGCATAATTCAAAAATCATACATAAAACATTTTTTTCTCAATTACCCTGTCTTTGCTTTGGGTTAAAATAAGAGAAAACCTAACTTTACAAGGTAAGCTCCATAGAAAGAGTGATAAAAGAACAACCCTACACTCTAGCATCTTTGTGTAAATTGTAAGCTATACAAAGTTGAACCAATTCTCTAAGCTAGTGAACCACGAATAAATGGTTTTACCATGAACCAATCCTTAATTTTCACAGGTTAAGAATCTCTTAACGGTTATATTTCCATATTCAAATTACAGGGTAAGGTTAAAGTAATGAAACATCGTTAATGGTTATCAACAACAAACATCAAAATCTGATTTAACAATCAATGGCTTAGAGCCATCATAACATAGTAAAATAAATAAGAGTCACATCCCTATCAAATTATGACCCTCATCTAGCGGCACTAGTCCTAAATCTGAACAGATTATCTTTCCCTCTTGAAGACCATCTTATTCACTGTCACTAAACCACATAACCAAGTTCTAACAAGGAACATAAATTGAAAGAAAAAAGAACTAAAATATTTTCACAAGATAACTTGGTTTTATCTGAAACAAAACATTAGGCCACAATCTGTCCAAAACTTCTAAAATTATAGTTGATTTAGCTATAAAAAAAAAAACAATTTTTTTATTGAAAAAAGAATGTAAAGAACTTTACACCAGAAACCAAGCAATAATTTCATCAATTCACATAACCTTTTTTTCAAACTCAACAGTAAGCCAGTTCAACCACAAATCAAATATTCGCAAAATTAAAAAAAAAAAAAAACACTCTAAAACCCTAATCAACCCGAACTTTTACATAAATCACCACATTATACAAAACCCAAATGCAGAATCCATCAAACTTCGACATGCAAAAGCTTTATGAAAATAAAGCCCCACCAAAAAAAAAAAAAGAAGAAAAGAAAATAGGTAATAATGAAAAATACCCAGAAGAGAGCAGAGTTTGTGGATTGGTTGAGGAGAAGGAGAAGAAGACAAGCCTGAAGGAGTGAAAGTGGTTTTGCAGAGATCATAAAGAAGCTGCACTTTAGGAGCAGTGGTGTTGTTCATAGCCATATGTAGCTTTTGCTTTGGAATATACAGAGCGGAAAGTGCTTTCTTCTGAAGAAATACCATGGCCTTATCGGTTACTTTTTGGATCTCTGAGAACATTTTTGGTATATTTTGCCTACTTTCTTCTTTTTTTCCCTTAATTTCACAAGAATCACTGCAAATTTGGTGTCTGATTATTTGAACTGGGTTGGACCGGATTATTAACTCCATCCTAAAATTTTATTATAGGTTAAAATATGTTATAGGTCAGTGTATTTTTCATATATTTAAAATTTAGTCTCTGTATTTTTATCTTTAAGAATTTGGTCATTTTACGTTTTATATTTCAAAATTCAGGATCAATTACTGTTACCTTTTTTAAATAAAAAAAAGTTACTCACTTAGTAGCAATGTAATTAAAAAAATAACTAGTTATAATGAAATTAAATTTAATAAAATAATCTTAACAATGTTCAAAGTTAGACTTGAATTTTGAAATTTGAAAAGTAGGATTAAATTTTTATAAATAAAAGTAGAAAGACTAAATTCTAAATTTATAAAGAGTATAAAAATTTATGAAAATTTTAGCCTTTTTAAATTATATCTTAATTGGATATTTAAATTGTTTTTATGTTGAATCAAAGTTTACATTTAAATAATAATAATAAATTGTTTAAAAAATATGTTAATATTAATATTATTAAATTAAACTAAACGTAAACTATTCAAAAGTTCCAATCATTTAAACAAAAACAAAACATTTTCTATTAAAATTTTCCAACTTAATATGTTTTTTTTTTCTTGTCAATTATATGGAATTTTAAATAAAAATATTTAATTTTAATGTTTTAAGTAAAGATTAAATTTTAAATTTCATCGACATACAAGTATTGACAGCATAATTTAACCGAAGAATATATATCCAAACCTGAAAAATTTAAATTGAAAAACCAATCCATTCTCCACCCCATATTTTATGATAAAAAAAGGGTATCCAGTTTTTAATAAAAAAAAGAGTCTGAGCTTGAAAAGGAAAGCAGGTTAAAATATTGGTCAAAATATGGTGTTAGCCCCTGTACATTTACAAAATTTGAAAGTCAATCCTTAAACTTTTAAAGTGAAAAATTAAATCTACTTTCTTTTTCAATTTAGTAATTTACGTAAAAAATTGTCAACTTCACGGTTTTTTTCTCGTCAATTATATATTTAATTATTATAGAACATGGACAAATTGTACAAAACTTCTGGTATATTTATTTACATACATTACCATCCGTTTGACAAAATGCCAACAATTTTGCCATCAGCCATTCTTCTTGAGTTGAAGCTTGCCATTTGAGATGTTAGTTAAGGTTTCTGGCTCGGAAACTGAACCACCATTGCTGGGATCCTCAAATGCATGAACTGGGTCGGCAAATGATCGAGTACTAGGCCACCTACACAAACAATGTTAAAATGGCATATCGGTTTCATGATTCAGCACCAGACATTCCAAAAGGAATGAAATTGTTGGAAGAAAGTTTATCCTCTACCTGCTCGACAATACAGTCTCGCTATCTATCGTTGTTTTTTCATCGAAAATGTTGCCTGAAAGAATAATGCGGTATGGAGAGGATCATGTGTAAAGTTCAAAGCAGAACAAAATAGGAGGCAGCAATTTATACCTCCATAAAAATTCTTCTTCGAGAAATATTTTGCCATTAACCGACAAGTGTAATCAGTCTCGTATTTCTTGTACTTCTCGATATGTTCCGGATCATCAAGAACCCTAACCAAAATGGGAGAATATCAAAATAGAATCACTCTAAGAAAATATTCGTGATGTAGCATTTAACTTGCAATGAAACAAATATTATTCCGTGAGCAACACATCATACAAGTGTGTGTGTTGAACAAGGGTTTATATCCAACATCGATATGTTTCTCTGTTTTCTTAGAGGGTTCTTAGAATGTCATATCTCCATATTTACATCTAAAAAAGTGTCAAACACAAGTACTTCAAAAAAGTAATGAACCATAGCAACATAGTCCACAACTGCAAATCAGGTCAGGATTTACACATCCAAAAGACCATGACTCAGCAATATCATCGACCCCGAATAAAAATATACCAGCAATACATAGTTTAAACAAAAGATGCTCCTATAACACTACTAATCAGTACTACATACAAATGAAAACCTTGTTTAAGCAAAATAAGAACTCATAAACAGAAACAGCGATATGACTGATATTAGAACAATACGAACTAGCATTTCCCGGAAAAGAGAACAAATGTTTTCACTCTGGAAATTTAGCTCCAATTTCAAGAATTACTAGGTGATGGTGAACTAATCCGAGGTCCGTAAAGGATGCTGTTTTACCAGTTTGTTTATCCCTAAGAATTATCAAACCAATAGAGGCAAGTGCAAGTCTTGTTTGAAGAAGTACATAAACACAAAGTGTCTCAAAACAATATCTGGGGTAGGAGATTCGATTAACCGAGATTCAGAAGCTGAAATTCACACAGACAGTCAATAGGCTTAACCAAGGCATTTATAACATGACCCAAAGAAGCCACACTCACTGGTATCTAAGTAAACCAAAACACCACCTAGGAGGCTTTTCTTTTAGTGATCATAGCAATTAATTCTACAACTTTGTTTCTCAATAATTCACTAGAATTAGTTTCATTTTTACTTTTTTTTTTTTTTTCAAATGCTCCTAATATACAGGATGCTAACCACCAATTACAGCCAAAAAGAGGTTCAAACCTGCTGCTCTTTTTTTTCCTTCAAATGCCATTCACTTAAACTGGATATTACTGTTCCAGAACTGAGTTCAATCAAAGTTACTATGAAGGAATTTGAGCTGAATTTCGAAAGTTCATCAATGAAAAAAAAAACTTAAAATGAAACAAAAATGGTGAAAGAACAGTACAGCGATCATAAAAAGGGAGTTAAAAACGGATAAGAAAAGGCATATGAAGAAAAACCCAGAAAAAAAAGCTTCAATTTTAGAAAAAAGATAAGAAACTAACTCACGCAAAATGATCAGGTATTTGAGGCTTTCGTCCATCGACATGGAACATTCCATTTTCGCTGGCGGTAGCATCAAGCTGCGCTTGAGAGTGAACAAGGGCAGTGGGAACGGTGGCGGAGGACTCAGAATGGGAGGCAGAGATGGAAGGAGGTGACGATGGCAGAGGTGGAGACGATGGTAGATTCGAGCTCGCCATATTTGCTTTCCGAAAGAAATTTCAGGCCTCCAGCAACTTGTATTAGGGAATGGGTAGTTAAAGTTTAAGATTTAGTTGCTAATTTTAAAAATTACAAAATATTGTTGAATTATTTAAAAGTTTTAATTTAAATTTTTAAATTAGGTGATTTTTTTATTTTTTTTTTGTTTAAGTCATCCGTTGCTAAGCTTATTTTTAAAAAGAAATTCGTTAGCAAATTTTAAAGATGAATTTACAATTAATATAGTAAATCAATACCTATTAATGAGTTAAAAAATATACTTTAGATATAAGCCGAATTAACAATCAGTGTTGAATCAAAAAAAGTTGCTTAAATTTTAGTTCATAAATTTTAGTTGTTTTATAAAAATAAAAGAGAATACGAATGAAAAGTGTCATACAAAAGTGGTTTTAACACATCAATGACTTAAATGAAAATTTTCAGATAATTCAATAACTATTTTGTAAATTTTTTAAGTTAAATGACTAAAACGTAAACTTATTAATAATTTAGTGATTTTGGTTGTAGTTCACTCTTTTAATTGTGGAATTTATTGGTCATATTTTGCTCTTAGTCATTGTAATATGTGTAAGTTACATATATAATATCATGTAAGTTAGTTCTTTTCACATATTACTTAAAAATTTTTACATCATTTTAGTAAATGGATTTATCGACTAACATTTGAGTTAAAATTAAAATTTTTAAAAAAAATAAAAGACTAAAAATATCAAATTAAAAATTAACCATTAAAATTTCACATGAATTATTTAATCAAACTTAAAAATTAATTTAATATTATATAAGGTTCAAATAAAAATTAAATTTATTAGAATAAAAAATCTAAATTTAATAAATGAATTAAAATCTATTTAAAAATTAAATTAACATTCAAATCCCAATCCAAACTTTTATTCTACGACTACAAGTAACTCTCATTTAATAAAGAGAAAAAAATATCACGAAGCAGTTTCAAAAAAAAATTACAAAGCAATGAAACCCAAACAATGGTTCATTCTAGAATACAACCATACAATCATCAAAATTATACATGGGATGTAATGATAAGATAAATTATGATAATTAAACACATTATATTTTTAAGAAATCAGATTTATATTTTAAAAATATTATTAATAAAAGAAATAACCAAAAACTTTTAAAAGAATTGACTAAAGACAGTGTAAATATGAAAATTACCTTTAATTATCCAAAAGAAAATAGCAACACTGTTGTTATGCTTGCCGACCAAAGAGGTCATATAGCTCCAAGGACCCCAATAGCAAGCTTTGATTATTACCTCCTCGAATGACGAACAATGGTCAAAGGGAAAAAGTAGACCCCAGACCTCATTATCATCCCATTCAATGACAAAATCATCAGGGAAAGCCCAAGAAGCAAGACCCGTGCGAGGAAAAATAAAAGACAAGGCTCCATCAAAACGTGAAAAGCTCCCATGAGAGCATTCCAATCAAGCGTAATAAGCCGCATTCAACCCCAAAAGCTGACACCGCCCTAAGGAGGCTAAGGTTTCAAATAAGAGGGAAGACAATTTTGGTAGATAAAAACAAAACTTAAGGAATTTCAATCGTGTTATCCTTTTTACCCCGTTCTTCACTCCACCACAATATTATATCGATAGAAAAATATGTCTTGATAGATAGAGAGACAGAAGGAATTGTAATTTAAATTATATCAAAATTGCAACTTCTTAAATCCAAGCACTTGGAGTAAATGCTAAGCATTCGCCCCATTATAATAGTTTGATTTTATAATTAAAAGAATGAAAATTTAAAATAATCAAATCGTTGTATCAAAAACTTCAAATCTAAATAAATTTTGTGGTTTTTTCAGGACAAATTAACTTTGTTTGAGTTTATAAAATCAAATAATTGTTATACATAAATAACAATAATTGATATATAAATTATACTTGAATTTTCTAAATTTTAAATTAATAAACTATAATATACATATGTATATATATCATTAGTTAGCAAAATTTAAATCATGTGTTCAATGAAAGTAACAAGTATAATTTCATTTATTAAAATATTTTTATATAAAATTTAAATATTTCACTGAAATGATATCTTAATTATTGGAGCAACGAAAATTTATTTATTTTTATTTCAACAAAACTAATTTTCCTAATATTTAAAATAAAAAACTGATATATAAAACTAATTTAATAAGAAAATCTACTTCACACTTTATGACCTTATTACTGTTATAGATAAAATGTTGTTATAAAATGTTACTATTAAATCTCTCTCTATATATAGCTGATTCACCCACCTAAATACTAATCCCTAATAAATTTATGACTGCAATTCCTATATAATTATTAATATTGCCAGTTTCATACCCAATACATTTTATTTCTGGGTGTACCATTGCTCTTTTGAGTATTTCCGATTCAAATACTGGTTAAATTCTAATATTAGATTATCATCCATAAAAAATTCTTGAATACTTGATATCTAACTTTATAATTCAAATAGCATCTTATATCTGAATCTACTATCCAAAAATGAACTATAGATTTCATAGTTAACAAGCTGCTGACATGGTGATAAACTCTTATGAAGCATTAAAGCTTTTGTGAAGCATCAAGTCAAAGCTATATTTCGGGAAATTATAATGAAAATTGAATATAAATTTTATTTTAATAAGCTGACCGGGTCTTCGTTCAATTGATATTTGCATTGTTGCCAATGCATTTGTTTTCCTATTTAAAAGTTGAAGAGAGATTATAAATAATTCTAAGCATTGTATTAAAAATATTATCTTATTAAATGTTAAATGCAATGGCCTAATTTGAATTCTCTGGTTTTTTTTTTTTTTACTATTTGAACCAATTTTAGATTGGCTTAAATGGTTTCAGTTCTTTATATAATACCTGACCAGTCAAGCTTCAAATTCTCTATTCAACTGGTCCAATCTATTAGTCCGATATTTTCGGACCTGAAAAAATAGAAAAGAATCTACTTGCTTAGTGGTTACAGTTACAGGGACAACACCAAGAGAGGCAAATTGTCGACAATCCAAACGGAAAGAAGAGGATGACAGAAAGAGAGGACTTAACAGTTAACTATAAAAGCAAACACAGAAACTAGGCAACAAGACAAATTACCATATATATCTATAACATCTACATCTTCTTCAGCTCCGCTAGAAATTCGTGAAGATCATCCAACTTTGCGTTCGAAAGGCCTGCATTTCAAATGAGAAGAAAAAAAACATGAAAATTACATCACAAGGTGAGCAGGGAATACACAGACCTAGTAACTGTGCAGGTGTACAGAAACAGCAAAATTTTGTACCCTTCTTCGGGTTCACGGTGAAGTAATCGGTAAGTGAATTGTGTATCCTCTCGGCTCGTTCATGTCCCATTTTTTCCGCCTGTCTGGTCTTTAGCTTCTTTATTTTGACACGGAGTTCAGTTGCAGTTTGCATCATTTCTGCAGGAAAGAAAGATTACAGGTAAATACCATGATGAATTAACTCAAAAACTAGTGCTTTAAAAATCTGACCAGATAGCAATTACAAGTTCAATAATTATGAAAGGCTAACTTTTACGTGTACAACTTCAAAAAGGGAATTCCATTTTTGGTGCAAGCAAAGACTATCTTGCCAGCAGCCGCGTGGTGGTAGGAGATGTAGAACCGATAATTCCAGCAATTAGGATTCAATCCTTAACAGTCCCAAATACTAGAAAGCACAATCTCATGGATTTAATGCAGTACAAGGCAACTTAAATTACCTTGAAACATGTCTTGTACAGAGGTGTCTTCATATAACTGCAATGCCTCATTAATAAGTCCAGCACAATGCCCACTAGAAGCAGACTGTCTTTCCAATTCTTTGAGTTCACTGTTGAGCTTATCAGTCTCTGCCCCAACCTATGAAGGAGTTCTCTTTTAGACAGAGATTAAAATGGGGGGCGGGGAATTAAATAAATTCAGGCAAATAAACATTCCAGCAATATAAGTACATATAACCATTACAAATTCCTTTTACCAATGTTAATTTATTCCTTAACGAGTCCAACTCCGCATCCACATCTGGTTCAGATAAAGCATCTTGAATCATTGAAGAACTAGCAAGAAACTCATCCTAGAAAGGAAAATAAATGAAAGTTCACAATTATAACTAAAATAAAGAAATAAATTTAACAAGATATAAAAAACTACAGCAAATTTTGAACAAAATTACACGTGCATTTATGTAGAGTTTTCCATATATTTTCTTTTTCTAGACTTCTACATTTTGTTAACAAGCAATTTCTTTGACATCCTTTGCGTCTGGAGAACAATAATATCAATTACTATCACTAGATCTTCATGATATGCATTTTTATCTTTGTCCCAAACTATAACAAATGGTTGTTGTTTAGTAGTGCCTCTTGCCAATCCCAATAAAAGCCAAATTATTGAGATTTCAATTTTCTACCATTAACTTAGCTCGATTATCCCTAATTTCTTATTGCTATGTTTGGAAATATGAATTTGAGAATTTGGATTTAGATTTCATTTCCTACATTAATTGTGAGAAAAAATGCATCATTATGCATAAAATAATTAAAATTATGATAATGAATTTAAAGATATAAAAACATGAATATCAAAATAAGAAATATCCATAGGAATTTCTAATTCATCACTTATACAGGCATCCCACAAATCCATAAATTTCAAAAACAGTCATGGATGTTAAACTTACAAGTTTTTTTATCACACAACTTACACCATATTGAAATTCAAATCCATCTTCTGAAACTCAGATTCCTAAGTACAACCTAAGTGAACATTTCACAGCAATCAATTATTTTATGCCTTCTATGTTATATCATGACAGACAGCTCCAGTCCATATCTCTTTTGTTAATTGTTTTGTCCCAATTTTGTCTAGCATTCAGTACCTTTTACACATAAACTCAACATGCAACAATAAAATCCATTTCTCAACATGTAAGCATTTGCAACACAAGTAACACTGAACAGATATACGCACCAAGAAATTACTGATTCCTCATAATCATAGCAAAAACATACATTTTCGGGCAAAGAAAAACCTTCAGGAACCGTAAAACAATGGCGAAGACAGTACTTCTCCCACATAGCAAGCCGCTTATCCAAACTTGATTGAATCATATTGCGAATATAATTAACTCCCTAAAAAGAAACAAAGAGTCGAAAAGCTTAACGTGCAATTAGGAATATCACAAAATTGTTTCTTCTCTTGCAGTTTCTAGTCCTCAACTATATTTTTTCAAATCAATAATGTTAAACTCTATTGATATGTTTGGAAAACATAAGCTTGACAATTTAAACTTAGATGTCATTTGTTATATTAACTTTGAGAATGAAAATACATAAATTAGTTCATATTCATTATAATTATATATTTGAAAGATCTGTATGAATCTCAAATTCACCAATATATAAGCATCAAACAAATCCATGAAATTAAAAAATAATCATAAATGCTACATCTAATGTGTTTAATTACCTAATAACTACTGTGATTAAAATCCAAATCCATCTTTTGAAATATAAATTCCAAATGCAACCTTTTTTTAACTTATTTTCATTCAAGAATATGGGGGGGGGGGAAGATGAACACGCGCTTGAATTCAATAAACAGTAATCAACATGAGATGCATGATTGACGAAATTAAATCATCTGTATTTTCAATTTAAGGCAAATTAATTTTCGCAGCAACTATAATTAGCAAAATTTTGAAAAATATAAATCATTTTCAGCTTTAACAAATCGACATTTCTAAAATAATACTTTATTTTTACAAAATGAAAGAGAAATTCCAGGTTACCTTGGTTAGTTCTTGGGAGCAGTCGGTAACTTCGACTTTCAAAAGTTTGGAAGCTTCTCTGCACGTTTTCAACAAAATTTTACTAACCTTTCTTGAGTGAACTCACAGAAAAAAAATTTAAAAAGATTAATAGAAACTGAGAATGGGGGAGAGAGAGATACTGGAGATAGAAATCGAAGGCATCGTTGAGGAGATCATCCACTGTGTTCAAGGTTTCATTGATGAAAAGTTGGGGATTTAGGTTCAGAGTATCGAAAATTGCTTCACTTTCGCTGCCTTCCATTTTTACAATCTCTTCGATTTATTTTTTTTTCGTTTTTAGGGTTCTTACTGACTTGTTTCTTTTTAATTATAGAGTTCAAAATATTTCTCACCCCAGATTTTCCCGCCAAAACTATTGTGGTGGGTACTAATATTATATTTTAGAGTAAGCTCTAGTTAATCACCTAATTTTTACGGCTTTTTATTTTAGGGATCGAAATGTTAAATTTTTAATGATGGATAATTCTACATGTCATATTATATTTTTATTTTTATTTTGGTCATAAAAAAATCTTTTTCAAGTATAAATTAAGGTAAAAAATATTAACGATTAAAATAAAAAAGTGATAGAAATTAAATGCAGTAAAAAATTATTAATTTGTTCTTATTCACCTTTTGCCAAGAGATACTTGAATTGATTTCGTTAAGATAATTTAGAAACATAAAATAAAATTATAAAATTTATAATGATATTAAATTAATTATTTTCAATATTATAATAACAATTTGGTTAACATTGTTTGGGGATAAAAAAATTTCAATAATTTATTTTGATATTTTGAAATTTAAAATTTAAAACTTTAATATTAAAAAATATATTTTTTGCCATGCGATAAGCAAATACAATTTTATAAAGTTTTGTGTATTATTTTAGTCTGTATTGTCTTTTCACTTTAATCATTGATATCTTTTTTTACTCCAAACAATACTTATAAAAAAATATTTTTCAGAATGACCAAAATGAAAGTGATTTAGAAGTTAATAGACCAAAATAAAAGTGTAAACATGATATGGCATGTATAGTTTACCACCGTTAGAGATTTAACGTTTGGATAATTAAAATGAAAGCACTTCAAAAGTTTGATGACAAAATTGCAAAAACTTCATTTTCAACTGCTAAAATGAATGTGCCCTAAAAATTAAATAACCAACTAGGTAGTTTACTCTGTTATTTTATTAACATGTTTTATTTGTTTTTGGTTTTTTTTTTTCATTAAGATATTATATCATATATATTACAATATCACAACCTATTTTGTTTGACATATGAATTATTCATATTTTAAAAAATTTGAGAATGATTATCGACAACAAATATTTTAACCATCTATTTTTTATTTTATTTTTTGTCTAAGAAGTTTTGATAAATTATTCATTTTCTTTTTTCTTAAATAAAAAATTACTATGTCATTCATCCTCAATAAAAGTTTTAATTTAAAAATAGAGGATCTTTTTAACTTACAAATAAATTAATAAAATAAAAAGATACATACTTTTAAATATATTTTAAGAAATTAAAAAATTAATTTTAATTCTCACGTCAACTAGAAAACACTCACCCACCTCACACTTACTCTATAAATAAATGTCAATTCTTTTGTTATTTTCATAAATTCTTAGTGTTTCTTTATTTAAAAAAATTTGTGGATGACTTATGGTTTAAAATTATTTATATTATTGATATATAAAAACAAGAGTTTGAAAAAACTTTTGAACCGTCCAAAATACCTTTTATTGTTAATTATGTTATTTAGTTTACATTAGATAATAATATATCAGTATTGTTATGTGGTAATAATAAAACTAATATCAATTAATATGACAGTATCTTAATGCAATATTAACTAATTCAGTTATGTATTTTAAAATTTCTACTTAAAAATAACATAATATATCTATTAATTAATAAAATTATAAATCTATAAAATCATTGATAATAATTAATAATGTTAAAATTATTTTTTATAATTAATAAAAATTAATTGTGTGAGATTAATATTATATATAATGTTAATATATTGGTAATCTAATCTATAGTGTATAAATTTATTTATTTAATCTTAATTTATATGTAAAAACTCAAAAGAAAATAAATATATTTTATAATTAAGTTAAATATATTTTTTATAAATACTAATTACATCTAATCAAATGGGTTCAATTCAACACAAATTCTCGACAAATAATATAACTCATATCTATTTGAGAAATGAATATAAAAATTTGATGATTTAAGAATTAGTATTTGTATTATATATGTTTCTCATAATTTTTAAATATATAAAGTCAATAATGTAATATTAACAGTGTTATCCATATAACAAATATTATCACTTAATTACACTTGTTCTTTTTAGATTAATCATTACTTAAATTAGTGTTACGGTTATATACCAATTAAAGTTAATATATTTTTTGAGGGTTACAAAAAGGAAGTTGAACGACAGGGTTCAACAGAAAAACTAAAAATAGACTTGCTTAGCACTTATCTTGTATGATCACATATTGCATCATTGGAGACATTGATTAAGCAAAAAAAAGAAACTCCATTGTACGCCTCCTAATTTCCTTAACTATAGCATAAACTGTCATATTTGTTGTTATTGGCAAAAAACGAAGCTTAGCATACCAATCCTTCACCATCCAATTACAGATCTCCAACCTCAGCCAAGAGCTTCTCCCTCTCTCATTCCCAAGTATTAAATCCACTATCATTTTACTATCGCTCTCAATAACCAAACGATGCTCCCCTTGCTCCCATGCCAATTGGAGTCCATCCATAATCATATGATATTCAGCTTCTAACGCTGAGTTAACTCCCAAATTTCAACCATACCCAAACATCCAATCTTTCTTATGATTCCTCGCTAAACCCTCGACAATGGCGATTTCAAATCCTACGTCAACTCCACAATCCGTATTAAGCTTTAACCACTTGAACTGTGAAACTCCCACATTAAAACTGCCGAATCACACAAATCAGAACATAATCACATAGCGACCATTGCCCATACAGACTCATCATAACCATTGCATTTGTACTTAGATTTTGCTCATTAAAAATAATCATATTTCTACCTTTCCACTGTCTGCATGGGATATTAGCAAAAATTATCTCCCAATGGATTCCTTTCACCAATATTTCTTCTCATTTAAGACATTATGCAACAACCAATCCTCAATTTTCATAGTAAAGAAATCATACTGTTTGAGCCACCGAACACGTTCTCAACACATGATTAATATTTTCTAACAAATAAAACACGACTCATCGTCTATTAGGCCTCTCCTCCATCTTTCCACATTTGTTAACAGCCAGCCATGCATGCACATTCATAGGAATTGTCGAGTTCTTTGCAGAACCTTAACTTTCCAAATTCTTTTCCATTCAACATTCACATCATTCCACGACTCTTATTTCAAAGTTTTGTATCCCCTGGCCACTGTGTACGTCCTCGATGCGGCAGCCTTCCATACGCAACTATCATTTTCTTCATCAACTAGCTGCAATCTTGATCCTACTAGCAAGTACTGAATGATCTCATGCAATAATTCACCAATAAATATTGAAGAGCAATTCCAATCCCACCAAATGATTCCATCGCAAAAACCGTGGCTTCCAATTAAAGCTAATATTTAACACTATAAGGACATGCATTGATAAACATTTTCATTTAAAATATCATAATAATTGAAATTAATTATATATTAAACAAAAATAGTCTGTGATGCGAATAGCCTATTTTTTAGCTTGTATTAAAAAAATCGATGAAATATTGCAATTCTTATCGATTTGTTTTTTTATTTTTTTAACTTATCGGTTTTCTTAATCGCGTTAGGTCACTCATTAATGAAATCGATAAATTGATAACAGCTAAAAGTACACAATATGGCAGTAATAAGCCACTGGTGGAACATAATTGGAGACGGAGAAGGTTTTGGGTTTCGAAATTTTAAAAAATTCCCTTATTTTATTTTTTTTGAATTTTTCTCAGAAATCCTTATTGTTTTTTAGAGGGAAATCTTTATTAATTCTTTTAATATTTTTTTAATATTAATCTCATTACAGGCTCTTATCAAATTTACCTTTTTTCATATAATACATAGAATTATTTATAATTTCTCCAACTCTTAAATAGTAAGATAATGCGCTTTAAAGCACTCCTCTTACACCGATAATAATATCGATGTTAACCTAACTAAAACTTAATTGACATATTTTTACTATTTTTAAAAGTTAAATTCTTTCGAAGATGTTACCTTCTATCATTAATTTATAGTGCATTCGAAATTTAAATCCTACGTGCTATATTTAAATAAATATCTCAAAACCAAATTTTATCAAAAACCGACCACCTTATCTAAAAATAATTTACTAAAAACCTGTCCATTAAAGTGGCCAATATTTTTGAAATCATTATTATAGGGTCAAATTGAATCGAAAACACGAGGAATGAGAAGTAATTTGTCAACTCTACCGTGATTTCAATTTGAGATGATAAAATTCCAACTTTTTAATGAATTTCAAAGTAATTTAAGCCAATTTTTTATTTGAAAAGTGGGTGCGGTAGGTGTTCCTGGGCCGGGCTAGGCTCAACTAAAAATTTAGACTCATTTATTAAGCCTAGCCTAGATCAACCTGAAAAATTGGCCTAAAATTTTGCCTAAGCCCAACCCGGATAAAAATGCTAAAACCCAAGCCCGACCTGGCTCTCCCATATTAATTTTTTATATAATTTTTAAATATAAATAATACATCAAAAATACTAAAAACATCAAAATAAATATTTCCCAACAAATTAAAAATAAATTTAAAAAAAATATGTAAACTTAAATAATACTAAGATAAATACAACTTAACAATCAAATGCCTCTAAAATAATAACAAAATTAACAAAATGCCTTTAAAATAATAACAAAATTAACAATAAAATAAGCTTTATACAATATTCAAACAATAACAATAAAATAGTAGCAACATAACACTAAAATGGTAGCAAAATAGGGAGAAAACAACAAGAAAATAACATTAAAAAAAAGTAGATTTTTTTTTGTCTTTTAGTGAATTCGGGGCGGGCCAAGCCAAAAATACCTTACTCAATGTTAGGCCTGTTTTTTAAATGGACCTTATTTTTTGTCCAAGCCTATTTTTCGGGCCTATATTTTTGCCCAAACCCTCTCACATTTCGAGCAGGCATTTGGGCCGGACTGGGTGGCTTGACCCATGATCAGGTCTATGCGGGACGAATTTGATTTTTTCTTTTAGATAGTGGACTTTGAACAGTTATGATCATTACTTGTCTTGTATTGACCCGCTCCATTATATAAAATTATTATTTTATCATTGTATATATAAACTATTAAAAGGGAAAAATTTTAATATAATATTATAAAAAATCATGTATTTTAATTTTAAATATTTTTCTGAAGAATTATATTTAAATATTTATTTGTCTTTCAAAACATTAAAGATTTAAAAATAAATAGCAAAAATTAAATTCAAACCGAATAAAATAGAGCGAGTATTAATGCATTCAATATTCATACAAATACTAATAATTTTCAAAATCGAATATTCATAATAGATTTTAGCTAAGTAACGAAACATAACGTTTCAATTACAAAGCGATAATAAATTTAATAATATTTACTCCCATCCCTCTCCATTTACATCCTCAAACCTGCTAGAAGTAAAATAATAATAATAATAATAGAAGGACAAGACATGGGAATCTGATTTTTGACAGTAAAAGAATGAGACACTTGTCCTAGAATGAGTGGGGCCACGTCTCACAGGTTAAAACCAGCCAAAACAACGGGGCCACGCGAGTACATCATGTGAGATGACACGTCAGCAAAAGGAAGCGGCTGTTTTGGTTAAATTAAAGGTTTAATGACAAATTTGACCACTAATATTTACACTTTTACTAAAATGGTCCTAATTGTATTTTTGAGTTTTTTTTTTTTTTTTTATCATCAATCTTTGTTTTTTTTTCAAATTAAATTATTTTAACAGATTTGATAAAAATAATATTAAAAAAATTAACGGGATGATGTGGAATTTCAAACATAAAATATTTTTAATGAGATATAATTTATTATTTAGATAACCTAATAAGATAATTACACGTGGAAAATAATAAAATAAATAAATAATACATTAAATTAAAAATAACTCTTAATTTAAAGAAAACAAACATAATTATCTAAAAAAAATTAACTCAGTAGAAAAACTTCTCAGTAAACAAACAAACGTATGAAAGATTGAAACATTAAATTTATTTATTAAATCTATTAGAAAAAATAGATTAAAAAAAAGAATAAATGTTGATGGCCAAAAAAAGCTCAAAAATACAATTAGAATCATTTTGAAAAAACATGCAAACGTTAGTGACCAAATTTATCATTAAGTCAATTTAAGATTAAATTACAAGCAACCTTTTTAGAGATATTTCATAAATCGATTTAAGATTAAATTTCAAAACAACTTTCAAGCACGAGTCTAAACATCCTCAGTAACCCCTCTCAATGATAAAAGTAAAAAATATTTTAATTAATTATAAAAATATAAAAAAAGTTATTTTTAAATAATAAAATTAGTCAATCCAGACGGATTTACAAATTAAAAAAAAAAAATCTAAGAGTAATTCAAGTCTAACCGACATGTGAATGCTTCTGATTACGACCTGCTAGCCTAGCATTGTTATTTATGGCGACAATTTTCCTTTTTAATGTCAAAAGTTTTGTTTTTTTTCAAACACATTTTAAACGGGTAAAAATTTGTAATTTTAGCAGTTGAAATTATGATTTAGCAATCCTAATAAAAATATAATTTTTAGATAAGTCTGATTGCACTGCACATGAACAGAACATTGTAACTTCGATTTTTTTCAGAATAATGTTACGGTGAAACATTTACTTTTGAAATATTTAAAATTAGCTTTATAATTTATTTTGCATTAGGCTATAAATGACTTCCACAAGAGTTTTTCAAAAATTATGGGCTCCAGAGTCCAGAATAGAGGTGTGCATGGCCGGGCGGCCCGGCCCGAAGGCCCGCTCAAAATATGGGAGGGTTTGGGCAAAAATATAGGTCCGAAAAATGGGCTTGGACAAAAAAATAAGGCCCGTTTAAAAATGGGCCGGGCTCGGGTAAGGCATTTTTTGCCCAGGCTCGGCCCGGCCCTAATTCATTAAAGGAAAAATAAAACTGTTTTTTTAATATTATTTTCTTATTGTTTTTCTCCTTATTTTGCTACTATTTTACTATTATGTTTCTATTATTTTGTTGTTATTGTTTAAATATTATATAAAACTTATTTTATTGTTAATTTTGTTATTATTTTAGAGGTATTTGCTTGTTAAGTTGCATCTATTTTAGTGTTATTTAAGTCTACATATTTTTTAAAATTTATTTTCAATTTGTTGAAAAATATTTATTTTGATTTTTTAATATTTTTGATGTATTATATATATTTAAAAATTATATAAAATAATATAAAAATTAATACTGGTAGTAGGCGGGCGGGCAGAGCCCGGTTTTAGCATTTTTATATGGGCCGGGCTTAGGCAAATTTTTAGGCCCATTTTTTGGGCCCGGCCCGAGCCCAATGAACGGGCCTAAATTTTTAGTTGGGCCCAGCCTGGCCCGGCCCATGCACACCTCTACTCCAGATGCAACATCTATTATTATTGTTGCCCTGTTGGTCGATTTTTATTTTTTTTTTCAAACTTATTTTTATATTGTATTTTTTAAATATTCTTACTAATTAAAATACAATATATAAATTTTTGATAATAAAGGAAATACATTTAAAAGGAACTTATTACAATATGCATGTTAAAGGCCTATAGCATCCGACACTTGGTGTAAATCATTTTTAAAGACTGATCGAGCATAATCACGTATAACTTCAAACATTAACAATCTATTAAGCTCACTATTGGCAGTTTTAGCCATACAACCTGCCAGCCTATTATGGTCACATGGAATATGTCGAAATTTGAGTTGTTAATCCTTTTTGCATAAATCATATATCAATCGCAGCTCTGAAATGTTATTATCAGTTGCATAGCCATTTCCTATTAAATTAACCAACAAAGTATTATCGCTTTCAATCGCCACTTTACAAAAGCTTTTTTGCCAAGCAATGAGGAGTCCTTCATAAATCGCTTGTGCTTCTATTTGAAAAATGTCAGATACACCGACTCTCATGGCAAAACCAAACATCCAGTCTCCATTCAAGTCCCGAACTGCTCCTCCAACTGCAACAGTGTGGTGTTTTACTGATAGTGTATAGTCCGTATTAAGCTTTACCCATCTGTTCTCAGGTGGATACCATTTCTCTCGAAGAATAATGTTGTACATCAGATGGTCCCTGCATTTATAATTGCCGAGACTTCATGTCCAAGCTCTGTATGTCAAAATCAGATTAGTACTATCACTACTTGTCTGCTGAAAAATAAAGTCATTTCGACTATTCTAGAGCAGTCAACATGAAATAGTGACACATCATTTATTCATGATATTCCATTCCAGCCAAAGTTCTAACGGGTAGCTAAAGAAAAGGGTCCAACCATAACTTGGTACCACAACCCTCCAAACTATCGTAGCAAACTTACAGTCTCTCACAACATGAATTGTTGTTTCGACATTCTCCCCACATATAACACAATGAGCATCATCAGCCATAGCACGCTTCACTCTCTCCCTATTCGTGAGTAGCCGATTCTTTTAAAACAACCACAAGAATAGTCTTACTCTTTGTGGCGCATTGACTTTCCAAACCATCGAGCCATCAACAGGCGTAGACATGTTTCTTCTCTCAACAAACTGCTTGTACGTTTTAGAGGAAGAGAATCGATCAGCAGACGACCATTGCCATATGATCCTATCTTAGCCTACATCTTGCGAAGACGGTAGCACCGCTGCAATACAACCAAGAACTGGTCGAGGAAGAAGCATCTCTAATTGCTGTCAATTCCAACTCTCATTGTCGTAACCATTTTTTAGAAAACAGGAATCGACTTTTAAAAATAATGAGTCATCACCGATCTTTATTTGGGTGTGATCGGATCACCATTGCTTTAATAAAACATTTTAATTTATTAAAACAGAGCTTTTGGTCTACGAAAATTCAGAAAATGAGTTTCGGAGTCGGTTACGTGCGAGGAACGGTTAGCACCCTCGTCACGCCCAAAATTGGTACCGAATTGATTGACGCTGTCCTAATGTCGAAGACTCGAAAATATCTTGGGTAAAAATCTAAAAGAGAATTCGTTAAATTGGGATTGAATCTCAAGATTATCTCATTTCAAAGGAATGAAAGTATCATACCCAACACGTTAGGATATAACACATTCATACTCTGACACCGACATCATCTTCGATTTTTAAAACACGTAAAATAAAGAGGGTACTTGAGTATTTATTCGAACGCAAAATCGACACCCAGCACGTTAGGATGTAATTCTCCGTACTCCTAAACACGCAAATATTACCTTATCCCTTTTTTTTTTTAAAAGGAATGCAGTTTTGAATTTGATTTAATATTTATTTTTGACGAAGTAAGACATTGGAAAAGAGTTTAAGTGTGATGGAATCTGAGATATAAAACAGTAACCAGTAGCATGAGTATAGAATTAAACAGGAAATGATATACGAACTTAACGTTATATAGGCAGACCTGATCAGAGAGATAATTTAACGCAAAATATAATAACGATAATAGATAACAATGTAAAATGTTGCGAGAATAATATACAAAATCCATGGGATATGAAATTAATAATATACGAAATAACATAACAAATTGGTTTTAAGATTATAATATATAGGAGTATGCACGTATAATAGTATATGTATATATATAAGAAGATTCGAAATGAGCTATGATAAAACGTGATCCTTTAAGGAAGTCATGTATAATAAATTTAAAACAAATATATATATAAGCAAAAAAGGGGAACGAAAAAAAAACATATATATATGAATAATATTAAAATATAAACAGATTTATATAAAGTTAATAACATATATATAAGATGAAAGCAAAATTTTCTACATAAACTATAGATGCATACGTGGTATAATAATATATTAACAGGATTAAATCGGAATGGGAATAAAATTATAACGCCATTTTATAAAGGTTTACACAGGTTTAAGGACAAAACTGAGATGCGCCTGAATAGTTAGGGGTTAAAAACGTAATAACTCCATTCACGAAAATAATACGCACAGATTTGGACTAAATTACGACGGTGCGCCGATGATTGGGGACTAAACTGATAAATAGCCCCTAATCGCAAAAACATTGCGTTTGAAAGAATTAAATTGCGAGGGAATCAGGCGTGAGGGACTAATTTCATAAATAGTCCTTTTAAGGTGGAAAGGGGCGGATCCGGGTCACAAAACGGGTCGACGCGCGAATCTCCCCTTTCTAAACGGCGCCGTATTGTCTATCATTTAAGAAACCCTAGATTTGTTTTAAAACATTTTCAGCCTTCATTTCCCTTAGACTCAACAGCCGCAGCCTCCTTTTATTCTTTCAAACAAAGGAACCTAGCTACGCAGTGCCCTCTTTCGACCTCTGGCGATCCGTCGTATCACTCCCGACAGCCAACGGGGCACGAGAATGTACCTTTGGCGTCCTGTTCGATACCCCAAAACTCGAGAGGAACGAAAAAGGAGAAAACCCCTCCGATTTCGGTTCAGTCACGGCGACGGAAGGGTGGTTCTGACAATGCGCACCAAGGTTCAGGTCCGTTTTCTCTTTTGCTCTTTCTCTTTTATTTTTGTTTGGCAAAGATTTGAGATCACACAAGTAAAATAACAAATAAAAAAAAGGTAAATGATGATAGGAAAATGAATCGACCTTTAAAGTTTTGGTGTTCTTGATTGTTGAAAGTTCGTAAAGCGCTGATGAAAAAGGGAAAAACTTTCTTAATCTTTGCTGGTTTTTCCTATTCCGTATTTGTGTTCGTAAACTAAAAGGGGAACCCCTGCACACTGTTTTTTGAATCCTTTATAGCTGAGAGATACAACATCTGTTATTATTCTACCATTTTGTTCCATGCTCCTCTGTTTTTGGTTTCATTTTCTATCTGCAGGGCATGGGCGAGGCGAACGACAGAGGCCGAGGCACCTGGGGAAACTCCGAGCGTCAGGGGCGTGTAACACCCCTAACCCGTGTCCGTTGCCGGATTAAGGTTACGGGGTATTACCTAACGTAATAAGACCCCAAAAACTTTCATGACCAAAATAAAAGACATATATAATTCTTTTGTTTTATAAAAAAAAAAAAGAAAAGTACGTATCATATTTCTTCAATACTTTATCAATCAACCCATAGTATTTAAAGGACCCGAACATTTTCATCTTTCATACTTTTGTAACATAAACTATATATTAATCCTCAACTATTCAAAAACATTTGAACATATATATGTTCATGCATACACGTTCCCATAGTAATAACCCATTCGGCAATCATAATTACCTTAACCTACTCAATTAAAAAATCCTCAAGGCTACGTGTTTAGGTATAAATGTCTATGTACTTACATGCACTCATATCCATAAAATTTTCATGTATATATAATAATGCGCATTCAACTTTTTATATAGATTATACACCAACATGTATCATTAATTCCACATTAGCCTAACTATCATGCATCATACCAATTTCACCTAAAGGCCATGTTGATCAAATAGTGAAAATACTAGTCATGTAGTCGTTTCATTAAAATAGCCGAATGTACATGTACTATAGTCTCTTTACTCCATCAATTATCACATACTAAAACCACATGTATATATATAGCAAGGGCCTTACTTGGCCGAACCTAAGATACACCAATTCCAACGCCAATTTCCTAGTCATTTAATACTTCTCATATCCGTGTACACATACACATTTTAATCAAGTTGCTAAAGGCACTACAAGACCGAATATGCACAAGAATTTACATGCCAACAATCTAACTTAACAACCTACCACATTCATAATATATCATTGGCAAGTTTAACAATGGACCATCCATATAATCGAACATGCATCATATAAATATGTATAATAACGACATCTTGCCATGATACCTACCAAGTACTTATATATATGTGCATATTATGTATTCCACCTCTCAAAAAGCAATTGCCGCAATCAAACTCACAAGTATATGTATATAATAATAAGATATTTAACCTTATGGTCACTCTTACCACCTCTTTCATATATCAATCTCCAAAGACAATACAATTATACTTTCATATTAACAAACATCAAGGCCGACTTCAAACAAGACCAAGTGACTATAATTTAGCCATTTTCGCATGGCATGAGTACGCATATACATCATTGACATCGTTCCAAAATACTTTAGCTTATACATGCCATAATAACATAATTTACTACTTGAAAACAAAGTGTACCCAAAAGAGATGATAATATGGTGAACTTCCGAGACGAATCCCGAACACAAAATCGAGCTTCCAAAGGTAACCTATACGCACAAGAATTAACCAAAATAAAGTAAGCTTTCCAAAGCTTAGTAAGACTTAAGCAATGAATACATTCACATAAGCATGCATGAACTCATAAGGAAATAACTCTTCTCATTTACATTCATTTCAAGTTATTTACTAATCCACATAGCTAGGCTCATAACCACCGTATAAATTTAGTCTTATACATCTCAAGGCAAAGTAATTAATCAACCACATTCGAACCACTACTCAACTTTATCCCATAAGTAAATATTACTTACCTTGAGTATACTTCTATTTTCCGAACCATTCGTTACTATGTAACACAAAGTAATATCCATTCATACATGCAAAACATTGAATAAAAATAGTATATCCCAACTAGTCTCAAATTATATTCTCATATAATTTAATTTGGTCACATATCGCACACTTAGTGCTGTTAATAATCAACTCCGCACACTTAGTGCCAATTCTCTTCGTAACGTATCGCACACTTAGTGCCGTTACTTATCCATTTTCGCACACTTAGTGCTACCCGACCGATCTCGCACACATAGTGCCAATGTTTATTTGTTATTGTCCAATGTGATTCACATACATATTCTCTAATAATCAATAGCAATTATGTTCACTAGAGGAGGTATATACCACAATTATCCAACATAAGTACCTAACACTAAATCGAGTTCAATTAAATGCAAATGCTTAAGATCTTATCTCAAGTAGTCACCAATTCAACTTCCCGGTTAGTCGATCAATTTATTTTTTCCCCGATCCAATCCAACCTCCTTTTGTTCTTGATCTAAATAAATTAAATTAAAATCAATTAAGCACATTATAACAATTTTGGTCCCAATGCATATAAATAGGCAATTTACAATTTTACCCCCTTTATATCACACTTTTACAAATTAGTCCAATTTGGACACCACACAAAATACACCAATTTTAATCACTTATACCCAAGGCCGAATATTCATTGACCTCATACAAGGCCTTGCATGTTATTTAATTCATGATTAAATCCTTCAAGAATTTTCATTTTTCAATTTAACCCTTAACAATCAATTTCACTAAAACTTCAAATAATAAACATGATAGTTTAAGCTTTATTATTAATAATTTATCAACAAACATTATTCACTATAAGGATACTTCAATGGCCGAATATAAAAGTGCCATAAACTCAAAAATTTCACCATGGGTTATGTAGTATTCAAAACAACCATTCCAAAAATGTAAAAATAATTGAAAACTAAGCATAAAACATACCCCAATTTGAGTTCTCAAATGCCGAATCCCAAGCTCCAAAAATGGAGTTTTCTTTCTTCAAGTTTCGGCCAAGAAGATGAACAAGGTACCTACTCTTTCTTTCCACTTTGTTTTATTATTTTATGAGTTAAAATGATACTAATATTTTATTATTCCTTAACCACCAAACATATTATAATAATAATATTTTAAATCAAAATTCCATCATGTTGTCGTCCACCTTGATAACATTGGCTAAATTGTCCTTTAAGGACTTCACCTTATAAAGCCATATCCATTTAACACTAAATCCATTAAAAGGTCACTTTTAACCATTATACAATTTAGTCCTTTAGTCAAATTACTCACACAAATAAGCAATTTAAATCACCAAAATTTAACACATGCTCAATCATAGATTATAGACCTAATATGGAATATTAAAATATTCTACTGATTCGGATCCATGGTCCCGAGACCATCATTCCGGTTAGGGTCGAATTCGAACTGTTACAATTCTCCCCCCTTAGGAATTTTCGTCCTCAAAAATCTTACCGATAAAAAGGTTCAGGTAGCGTTTTTTCATAATCTCCTCCGATTCCCAAGTTGCTTCTTCAAATCCGTGCTTTTGCCATAGCACTTTTACTAAGGGAATTTTCTTATTCCTCAATTCCTTTGTCTCCCGAGTGAAGATACGAATCGGTTCCTCCTCGTAGGTCATATCAGGCTGAATCTCAACTTCCGTCGGGCTAATCACATGCGAAGGATCTGATCGATATTTACGGAGCATTGAAACATGAAAGACATTATGTATCCTTTCTAACTCAGGTGGCAACTGCAGTCTGTAGGCAACTGGCCAAATACGCTCCATGACTTCAAACGGTCCAATAAATCTTGGACTCAACTTTCCTTTACGACCGAACCTGAGTACTTTCTTCCACGGTGAAACTTTCAAAAATACCCGATCTCCAACATGAAATTCAATGTCTTTACGTTTCAAATCGGCATATAATTTTTGACGGTCTGATGCAGCTTTTAAACTATCCCGGATCAATGCTACCTTTTCTTCAACCTCTCTAATTAGATCTACCCCATGTATCTTGTTTTCACTGAGCTCGGTCCAAAACAATGGCATACGACACTTACGACCGTACAAAGCTTCGTAAAGTGCCATTTTAATACTAGATTGAAAGCCATTACTATAAGCAAATTCAACCAAAGGTAAGTATCGCTCCCATGTACCTTCGAACTTAAGGACACAACACCTCAACATATCCTCAAGTATTTGAATGATTCGTTCGGATTGACCATCGGTCTGCGGGTGAAAAGTTGTACTAAAATGTAGTTTAGTACCTAAAGCATCTTGTAATTTCTTCCAAAATCGTGACGTAAATCTCGGGTTGCGATCTGAAACGATAGATATCGGTACTCTATGCAACCGCACAATCTACGATACGTAAAGTTCAGCTAGTTTATCAAGTGAAAAGTCAGTACGCACTGGGATGAAATGAGCTGCTTTTGTCAATTCGTCCACAATAACCCAGACTGAATCCTTTTTACTCGGTGACAATGGCAAACCCGATACAAAATCCATCGTGATTCGATCCCACTTCCATTCAGGTATCAAAGTCGGTTGAAGTAGTCCCGACGATACCTGATGCTCAGCTTTCACTTGTTGACATACCAAGCACTTTGACACAAAATCGGAGATGTCGCGTTTCATTCCATGCCACCAGTAATGTTGTTTCAAGTCATTAAACATTTTTGTGCTACCCGGATGAATTGACAGTTTGCTATTGTGAGCTTCTTCACAAATCATTCGAACTAACTCAGAGTTCCTAGGCACACATAACCGATTCCTAAACCGTAGGCACCCTTCGTCATCTATAAAAAAATCTGAATTCACACTTACATCACACAGTCTTCTTTTTGCTTTGAGATCGTTATCTATCTGTTGAGCCTCCCAGATTTGCCGCACAAACAATGGTCTCGCTTTTACTTCCGCTGTGAGAATACCATCATCAGACATAGCTAGATGCGCATTCAGTACACGCAGAGCAAATAACGATTTTTGACTGAGCGCATCAGCAACTACATTAGCCTTTCCCGGATGATAATCAATTACAAGCTTATAATCTTTTAACAACTCCAACCATCTTCGTTGTCTCAAATTCAGATCTTTCTGAGTCATTAAATACTTTAGACTATTATGATCCGAGAAGATGTGGCATTTCTCACCAAAAAGGTAGTGTCGCCATATCTTCAAAGCATATACTATAGCAGCCAATTCAAGGTCATGAGTTGGATAATTCTGCTCGTGAGGTTTCAACTGTCTTGATGCATAAGCTACAACTTTACCCCCTTGCATTAATACACAACCTAAGCCATTTAGAGATGCATCACTATAGACAACGAATTCTTTACCAGATTCAGGCTGAGTAAGTATCGGAGCTTCCGTTAACAAGGTCTTCAGCTACTCGAAACTTTGTTGACACCTTTCTGACCACTCAAATTTCACATCTTTTTGCAACAATTTGGTCATGAATTTTGCAATCATAGAAAATCCTTTCACGAATCGTCTATAGTATCCGGCAAGTCCCAGAAAGCTATGAATTTCAGAAATATTTCGTGGAGGTTTCTAATCAAGTACGGCCGAAATCTTACTCGGGTCAACTCGAATACCTGATACCGATATAACATGTCCCAAGAAACTGACTTCACTTAGCCAAAACTTGCACTTACTGAATTTTGCATATAACTGTTTTTCACGCAAAATCTGCAACACTAAATTCAAATGCTCTGCATGCTCGGTTTTGTTTCGCGAATAGATCAGTATATCATCAATAAACACAACTACAAATCAATCTAAATACGGTCTAAATACCCGGTTCATCAAATCCATGAAAATAGCAAGGGCATTAGTAAGCCCGAATGGCATCACCAAAAACTCATCATGACCATATCTCGTTCGAAACGCAGTTTTCGGAATATCCAACTCTCTAACTCGTAACTGGTAATACCCCGAGCTCAGATCAATTTTCGAGAACACAGAGGCTCCCTTAAGCTGATCGAATAGATCACCAGTACGCGGCAACGGGAATTTGTTCTTTATGGTCACCTTATTAAGCTGCCGATAGTCAATGCACATTCTCAATGTTCCATCCTTCTTTTTCACAAATAGAACAGGAGCACCCCAAGGAGAAAAACTCGGTCTAGCGAATCCTCTATCTGTTAATTCTTACAACTGAGTCTTTAATTCCTTTAATTCAGTCGGTGCCATTTGATATGGAGCTATCAAAATCGGGGTAGTCCCCGGCACTAACTCAATCCCAAATTCTACCTCACGAACTGGCGGCAGTCCTGGTAATTCCTCTGGGAACACATCTGGATATTCACTAACAACTGGTACTAACACAATCTTCCTTTCGGCAACCTTGCTACCAATTACATATGCCAGATAGGCTTCACAACCCTTTTTTAAATACCATCGAGCCAACATCGGAGATATCACAGCAGGTAATCCACTCAAATCCACGGACTCAATTCGAATTTTCTCGTTATTCTGACCTCTTAAATTCATAGTCTTTCGTCTGCAATCAACTATCGCATTATGAACTGTCAACCAATTCATGCCAAGAATAATATCGAACTCATCAAAAGGTAGTAACATCAAATCAGCCGAAAAACATATGTCTCGAATCATTAAGGGGCAATTCTTACATACTTTGTCTACCAATACGAAATGACCCAGGGGGTTTGAAACCCGAATCACAAATTCGATGAGACTCAGCGGGTAGAGTCTTCTTTGGACACTAGAGCTTCACACACATACGAATGAGTTGAACCGGGATAAATTAATGCAGTGACACTAGTATCAAAAAGTGTAAAATTACCAGTAATAACATCTGGAGATGAGGTTTCCTCTCTAGTACGGATGGTATAGCTAAGCTGCCGTAGACACGTGCGTGTCTCTGATCTAATAGCCGTATCAGTAGTTCCCCTCTGAATACTTCTTCTACCTCTACCAACTCGGAAAGGTCTATCTCTAGCTATAGTGCCACTTGGTCTCGCACCCTGAGTATTACTCTTATCATCAGCCCTCGGGCAGTCTCGGATGAAATGATCTCGAGAACCACACTTATAACAAGTGCGATTAATAGATTTACCCAAAGACTCCCAAAATGTAAATCTATCACACCGCGACACTCGAATTCCGCTCGATCGATGTGTCGTCGTCACACTAGCCATCGACGCGTGGCGAGAACTCACTGGTGGCCGCTCTCGTATAGAAATCTCGGTATTAAGTCTGGACCGGCTACCATCATTCTTGAACTTCTTCAATGCCGACTGTGAAGATTTACTCACGGATCTTTTCCGAACATCTTTTGAATATAGCTTTGCTTTCTATTTTTCTTTCCCCAGGTCTTCAGCTTTACAAGCTCGCTCGACTAACACAACGAACTCATTAATCTCAAAAATACCAACCAGCAACTTGATATCTTCATTCAGGCCATCTTCGAATCTTCTGCACATAGCAGCCTCTGACGAGACACACTCGCGAGCGTAGCGACTAAGTCGCACGAACTTACGCTCATATTCAGATACAGTCATACGACCCTGTTTAAGCTCGAGGAATTCTTTACGTTTGGAGTCGATGAAACGCTGACTTATGTACTTCTTGCGAAATTCATTCTGAAAGAAATCCTAAGTAATCCTTTCTTTCGGGACAATTGACACCAACGTGTTCCACCAGTAATAGGCAAAATCCCGTAACAAAGATATAGCACACTTTAACGATTCATCGGGTGTGCAAGATAATTCATCGAAAACACGAACGGTGTTATCAAGCCAAAATTTAGCTCGCTCAGCGTCATCATCATCCTCGGCTCTAAATTCCTGAGCTCCGTGCTTCCTAATGCGATCAACTGAAGGTTTAATTACTCTTTCAAGATTGGTAACTGGAGGTACAATTGGTGTTACAGGGGGAACATTCGGATTTAAGGGTGGTTGAACAGTCGGAGTGGTTCGTAAGTAATGACTGAACCAATCGTTCATCATATTATGAAAGGCCTGCTTTACCCTCTCATCTGGGCCATTCGCAGCAGGTCAAAATTCTTCTGACGCGGTCCCTTGCGCGGGAACAGGCGCCACACTCTCGACATCATCAGCTAACGCTTGCTCGGGATTCAGATCCATTACTATGTGTAAAAAATAAATACATTTCACTGTCAGATGTCATCATATTATCATTCATATATTTTATGGCATGTACAGCTAGACTCACGTATGCTACGCTAATCCAAGAATCAACTAAACCGTAGCTCTGATACCAATCAAATTGTAACACCCCTAACCCGTGTCCGTTGCCGGATTAAGGTTACGGGGTATTACCTAACATAATAAGACCCCGAAAACTTTTATGACCAAAATAAAAGACAGATATAATTCTTTTGTTATATAAAAAAAAGTACGTATCATATTTCTTCAATACTTTATCAATCAACCCATAGTATTTAAAGGACCCGAACATTTTCATCTTTCATACTTTTGTAACATAAACTATATATTAATCCTCAACTATTCAAAAACATTTGAACATATATATGTTCATGCATACACGTTCCCATAGTAATAACCCATTCGGCAATCATAATTACCTTAACCTACTCGATTAGAAAATCCTCAAGGCTACGTGTCTAGGTATAAATGTCTATATACTTACATGCACTCATATCTATAAAATTTTCATGTATATATAATAATGCGCATTCAATTTTTTATATAGATTATACACCAACATGTATCATTAATTCCACATTAGCCTAACTATCATGCATCATACCAATTTCACCTGAAGGCCATGTTGATCAAATAGTAAAAATACTAGTCATGTAGTCGTTTCATTAAAATAGCCGAATGTACATGTACTATAGTCTCTTTACTCCATCAATTATCACATACTAAAACCACATGTATATACATAGCAAGGGCCTTACTTGGCCGAACCTAAGATACACCAATTCTAACGCCAATTTCCTAGTCATTTAATACTTCTCAGGGAATCAGGCGTGAGGGACTAATTTCATAAATAGTCCTTTTAAGGTGGAAAGGGGCGGATCTGGGTCACAAAACGGGTCGACGCGCGAATCTCCCCTTTCTAAACGGCGCCGTATTGTCTATCATTTAAGAAACCCTAGATTTGTTTTAAAACATTTTCAGCCTTCATTTCCCCTGGACTCAACAGCCGCAGCCTCCTTTTATTCTTTCAAACAAAGAAACCCAGCTACGCAGCGCCCTCTTTTGACCTCTGACGATCCGTCATATCACTCCCGACGGCCAACGGCGCACGAGAATATACCTTTGGCGTCCTGTTCGATACCCCAAAACTCGAGAAAAACGAAAGAGGAGAAAACCACTCCGATTTCGGTTCAGTACGGTGACGGAAGGGTGGTTCCGACGATGCGCACCAAGGTTCAGATCCGTTTTCTCTTTTGCTCTTTCTCTTTTATTGTTGTTTGGCAAAGATTTGAGATGACACAAGTAAAATAACAAAAAAAAAGGTAAATGATGATAGAAAAATGAATCGACCTTTAAAGTTTTGGTGTTCTTGATTGTTGAAAGTTCGTAAAGCGCTGATGAAAAAGGGAAAAACTTTCTTAATCTTTGCTCGTTTTTCCTATTCCGTATTTGTGTTCGTAAACTAAAAGGGGAACCCCTGTACACTGTTTTTTGAATCCTTTATAGCTGAGAGATACAACATCTGTTATTATTCTACCCTTTTGTTCATACTCCTCTGTTGTTGGTTTCATTTTCTGTCTGCAGGGCATGGGCGAGGCAAATGACGGAGGCCGAGGCACCTGGGGAAACTCCGAGCGTCAGGGGCGTGGGCACGGGGATCGACGCGCGTGGGGAGTTGGAGCGACGCGCATGGGAAACTGGAGCGGTGCGCGTGTGGCGGACGCTCGGGGGAGCTGGAGCGGCGCGCGTATGGGGATCTGTGGCGGCAGACCGTGTGAGAAGACTCTGGGTTTTTCGCTTGTTTTTATTTTGGGCCTTTGGGCCATTCGGGTTGTTAGGTTTGTATTGGGCTTTTGTAATTGGGCTAATGTTTTGTTTTGTAAATGGACTTTTAGTGGACTTTATTAATTCTGGGTTTTTGGTTTTATTGGACATTCAAATGGACTGTTTTTTATTATTTTTTTGGGCTTTATTTTGGGTTTGTAAAAACAAGGTTAAAATGGGCTGTTTGGAATTGAATTATAATGGGCCCCCCGGGCGAATATGGTTATTACACTCATCAAATGTGATCAAATCACAAACTCTGAGTGTTTTGTCAATACACCTCTGTCGATGTGGTGCGTTCGAAGTAGCCCAACATCCTTCACCCAAGGATCATTCCAAAAGTTTGCTGTCCGCCCATCACTAATAGACCACATGATACCATTAATGACTTCAAGCCACAGAATAATGAGAGATTGCCAAACATATGAACAATTGATGTAAGCAAATGTCATTGGAGTAACTCCCTACAAATTATATTTATTCCGCAGAATTTAAACCCAAATATCTTCTGTATTAGCAACAATGTTAAAGCCTAATTAATGGAGGAAAATTTTATTTCAGTCTTTTAGACTTCTAATACCCAATCATATTTTCTCGATGGGCTGACAATAATTATATTTTATGATCAAAATAAAATAATCATAAATTAAAAACAATATAATTCAAACGCCTTGGCCCTCTTGATCTGAAAATTGCCTTTCAACTTTTTTTTTTTTACCTCTCAAACAATTTACAATTTAATTTTGGTTACCATTACAAAATAATTAGCTTCATCCTCACTCCGCTCAAACTGGATAATTATAATTTTTTAACTTGAGAATAAAAAATCAAATAAATTTAAGTACCAATCAAATTGAAACCAAACCGAACATAATAAATTTAAACCAAAAAAATATCATTTAAAAATAATATAAACATAAATAAATAAATTAAAAAATACATTTCTTTATCATTAATTATTAATCTTGTTATAGCCCACCCGTATCAAGACACATGACAGGTCAAAAGGACACCCAAATAGTAAGCTAGTGGTCAATAAGTCAGAAGGTCGTCCACAAACCTCTTTTCCAAGGCGACCATTCAAGTCCTTAAGCCTTAATTGAGAATATGACGTTGTTGGTCATCAAATACTATGTGGATTCAACCGCTCCTTACAATCGAGTCAAAATAAATGACAGGATCTACCACATCACAGATATCCTCATCCCATTAAGACATCCACCCATTTGTTCCGTAATGATAGTTTAGTTGCAAGTTCAACACGTTAACATTATATTACACGAGACCCTCGCCTGTAAATACCCTTAAGAACGATGAAGAAAAGATCGTCTTTCTAAGACACTAAGTCTACATTCTGCTAACCTACCTTTAACTCTCAATCTTTATACTTTCCTCCTATTCACTTTTTATAACTTCTATTTATCTGTTCCGACTGAGTGAACCGGCTTCTATAATTACTATCACTCTTTTCTTTACATCTCTTTATTGTATCACTGTAACAACAAAGTAAAAAATTTAATCATCTTGTATACTTTATAAATTTATTTTTTTTCATAGAAAATCATAATCATCTTCCGAAATCTGAACTCTTATCTTAAAGAAATTATAATAATAATATAGAGAAATGATGAAAATATTAAAAAAGAAAAGGAAAAGACCCATAAACGACAGGTGAGTAGGGAAAGGATAGCACATGCCCCCACTAAGTGGGTATTTTATTTTATTTTATATTTTTCTTTAGGGAGGGACGTTTAGAAGTTGAAAGGCTAAAAATAGTGGGGTCCAGCTATTCCTCTATCCCACCACCCCACGTGACACCGTCACAGAAAGATGAAAGGGAGGGAGTGAGTGACGCACACCACTTTCTCTCCACGTACCCCCTTCTTCCCCCTCTATATAATCCACCATTCTTCCGACCCCCACCCCATGCCCCTCATTTGCCTTTCTTTTCCCTTTTAAGATTTTACAAATAAATATAATAATAGATATTGTATTTATATTTTATTCTTGTATTTTTCTATAAAAATTTAAAATTATTACCTATTTTTATTCTAATTTAATATTTTAATAATAAAATGATTAAATTAATCTATTTAATAAAAAATTAATTAATTTAATCAAGTTTCTATAATAAAAAGACTTTTCAACCGTATTTTATTTTTTTGTCCTACTATAATAAACCCTCTAATTGTATTAATATAATTTATTAATTGTATCTCAACATGATTAGAAAATTATCGAAAATTTTATTCTTTTATTGTTACAGAAATATTTTTATCTTTTTAAATTTTATAAATAAATCGTAATTTACCCGTAATGGAATTTAAATCAATAATATAATGCATGTAATTTTTTAAAATTTTACCCTTATAACCAACACATTATTCTGTTTTTATATAGATTTTTAGTAATTATATTATTATATAATTTTTAATTTTTATATTATGTTCGTATCTTCTAACATTTTTGGTAAAATTCCACGATGAGAGTTCGCTGGCCAAAACAAAGATGTTTAACGAATTCCTTTTATAGAATGAAGAGTAAAACTAAATTCATCCACCATAAAAGATGGAATTCTCGTACATTTAATTTTAAAATAAGTACTTAAAATATTAAAATAAAAAATAAAAATCATACATTAATACAAATTTGAAAAAAAAATGATTCAAACAATAAATAGTACTCTTAATATTAACTATATTATCATTTAAATTCGTGATTGAATTGATGTTATAAATTAATCAAGCATTAACTCTGTTGAAAAATTACCAAATGATCAAAATTTTAAAATAAAAGTCATATATTAAAAGATTAAAAAATGTGAAACAAATATATTCATAAAAATTGATATAAAATCAAAACTAAGTTTTAGTTGACATAATAAAATTAATATATTAAAGTTTAAATCTTATTGTATTTACGTTTTTAAAATTTTATATAAAAATAAAAATATTATTATAAAAAATATTTATTAATTTATAAAATAATTAATTATTTATAATTTCTTAATTGAATTGAAAATCAATAAACTCTTAAATAATAATATTTTTTATCCACTATTGTCTTCCATGGTAGGCAATCAAATAAATTTTCATTTGATGAAAAAAAAGCTTACTGTTACTAACAGACCAGAACGTCTCCTAACCATAAAACCATCGACCCAAAAATCTAACGGCAACTTGACGGCGTGGAAGCACGAATACAGAAAAAAAAGCGAAAGAGAGAGGTGAGGACCCCACCGCACGCGAGGTAGGCAGATGAACGGCAGGGGATGGGCGCACGTGAGTAAATGCCGCTCACCCTCCAATCACTCCGGCCTCACGTGCTACACGTACGACGCTTATTATCATTAATAATTTTGCCAATTTATAATTTTACACAAATTTTACTACAAAACGCATCGTATATAATTATAATTCAATCATGTTATCCAATATAGTACACACCGAATTGTAGCGTAGGGGACCCTCTCTTTCTTTATTGTCTCGTTGAAGTAAAATTTTGTCAAGTGTTCTGTCATGTCACTGTAATAATACGTGTAAATTTCATTAAATTATGTATCATTTTATTTTGTGAATAAAAATAATACTTATGAATGTTGATTTTACTGAATTTATAATTATTTTGAATAATATTATCTTTAAAATTCGAGCCTGCGTTCTTCTTTTAAATAATTTATTTTAAATTTTAAATTTTACTCAATTATAATTTAACTTTGATTGTGGTAAAGTAGATTTAATGAAAGATTGCAATTTGTGATTTAATAAATAGCGATAATAAATTGTTTGATTTGGATTATTTTTAGCTTCAAATACAAAAATCCATGCACCATAAGCAATGGTAGACGCAATTAATAGTTAGGCCCATTTTTCTTTTGTCGTATCAAAAAGATAAACGAGATTTAAAACATGGCTCAGAGAGAGTATATTTCCTTTTATTACAAGTACAATTATAATTATAAATTTAATAATTAATAATTATAATAAATATGGAAGCTCCATGATAAAATGAAATATTCGTTAATAATGAAACTCAAGGTTAAAATTTTATCAACTATTTCTCGAAGAAAGTGTTACAGAGAGTAACTATTTTAGGGAAGTTTGATTATATCTCTTTTCATCTATACAATAACGGGAATGGAGGAAATGATGGATCATATAATTTCAACCGATGTCATTTAAGCGTTAGATGAGAGTTTTAACCATTATTTTTAATAAGTATATAAATTTTGATATTTTTCATAATTTATATTACACATCTTAACTTTTATAATTTATCTCAACCATATTATTTTTATAATATTTAGTGTTAACATTTGATACATGGGCATTGCACATAATTAACTATTATCATGTGCTCTATTTTTTTTTATATTTTTTTATATTTATTATATTTTTTCAATTACATGTTATCTCTTAAATTTGCTTGTGAAAATTTTAATTAAATTATAATTTTTGAAATTTTTAATAGGCATAATATTTTATTGCCCTTAAACTAAAAAAGAAGAAGTTATTTTAGCTTTTTTTTTTCCGGCTTTTATTTAGCCTTTCAACTTTTTGTTAGTGTCAAAATGTCTAAAATTTAATAAAAAAGTTAACGATTTATGATGTGGATAATTGATGCTGACATAATATTCACATGTATGTCATATCAGTAATTAATTAAAATTTTAAATTTAAAAATATTAAAAATTTAATAGTTATAAATATTGCAATTTTAAAAATAAAAAAAAGTACTTTTTTCAAATAAAAAATTATAAGGATTTTTAAAAAAATAAAAAATAAATATTTAAAATTCAGGATATATATATAATATATTTTTTAAATTAAAAAAAAATATGATTTGCCCCCTGCTTCTTTATCATCACCATTTATATAGTACACCTTTTCAATATTATGAGATATAATTGAAACCCATCTTTTGTTTATTTGTGGCGTTTTTATTTTATTACGAAAACCGAACATTTTTCTAAAACGAGTAGATACGTTCTGCCGGAAGAAAAAAAAAAAAAAAGATGAAGAGAAAACGGGATCGCGTAATATCATGGGATTGGGCCCCACAATTATAGCAAGAGTGAGTTGGCCACGTGATTTGGGAGGCTGAGGAAGGTGTGGTAGTAGGCAAGGCAGACATTTTTAATCACGTGATGCGATGCGGATTCCACGGGGAAACTGACATCTGTCTATTTTGAAAAACAATTCAAAAAAATGAAATAAAAAACAGAAAAGCACCTCCAATTATTAATGTCTTGATTAAATTAAATAATAAATAAATGCCGTTTTACTATATTAATTAGTAATCATAAGTAAAATGAATTATCCAAAGACAAATGTATTAAAAAAAGAAAGGTGGGAAAAAAAAACATTGTTAACTGATCCCTAAACGGATTTCCTAGCAAAGGAATGTCCATGTTACAGGGAAAACTGTGTGTTATTATTAGCCTTTTCATTAAAATATGTAATTAAAAGACAACTAAGTAGAGTAAGTGGCCAAAATAAAAATAAAAATAAAGACAACCTAAGTACTGTCCGGTTGCGATGTTTGCGCGCTTACTTTTGCTTCTTCCATAACTCCTTTTTGTCCTTTAATAAGATGACTTCAAGTCAATTGATTGGGATTTTTTTTTTCTTTTCATAATTAGATTCCGATTTAATTTTTGATTTCTAGTTTTCTCAAATATGTATATATAGTTTATTGTTGATGTGTATTAAAATTTTAGTATGTATATAAATAGTGGTGGAGTTAATAAAATTTTTTGGGATCTGATTAAATTATATATTTTTACGATAATAAAAATATAATTTTATCATTTTAATAGTTTTTATATTTATAATTTTTAAAATATTAAGTTAAATTTTTTTTGGAGGTCAATGTATAATTTTATCATTACTAATTAAAAATTTTATAAATTATAAATGCCTAAATAGAAAATTTCCTATTTTAGGGAGGTCAGGCCCTACCACTAGGGGGGTTCAAATTTCAATTAAAATTAAATTAACCAACCGAACCGATCTAATTCGGTTAAGCTATCAATTGATCGATCTAATTCGGTCGGAGGCCGGTTAATGATTTTTTTGAATTTCAGTTATCGATTAATTCAGTCCGAAATTGAATAATTAACCGAACTTAATAATCAATAATACAAATTATATGTAGTTTATATTCGGTTAATTCGACAAATTAACATTATCAATTTAATTTTTAAATGTTTTTTATAATTGTTTTAATCAAAAAAAGAAAATATATGATTTTTCGTTAACTCGGTTAACCGATTGAATTAACCGAAATATTTCGGTTCAATTAAATTTTTTTAAATTTTTTTGTTCGACGCGGTTGACCATTTCAACATCTCTACCTACTACCCCCAACTCCACTACAGTATATAAAAGTATATATAGTGAACAGAGTTATTTTATTTTATAAATAGTATTAAAAAAAGTCAAATATTTATTCATTTGAACATTAATATTTTTATTTATGAAAAAAATTATAATCAATAAATTTGACAATAATTAATCTATTAAATAGTTATTAACCGGCGGCACAAAGTTAACTAAAACAAACGTACAAACAATAGATAAGTAATAAATGACAAATCTATATTTGACATTTAATTTTTACGAGTAATCCTATACTCACATTCTCTTGCCATTTACTTTCATCAACATTAAAGTACAGCATTACAACGATAAAAGAAAAGAAAAGAAAAAAAAGGTACACTTATGGATTCTAGGTTTGGCTGATCGATTGGTTCATGCATCTACTGAAAAGTATTGGATTGGATTATCACATTCAATATTTTTTAATATAATTATTCGATTTAATCGATTCAACCATTTAAATAAAAATATCCAAAATTTTCACTGATATAATTTTTTATCTAGATTTTAAATTTCGTTCCTTTTTAACTAAAATGTACTTTTAAATTGATACCAACCAACAACCATGTTCCGCCATTGTTACATCTAGTGTTTTTTTTTTTTTTTTTTTTTCAATCCTTATTTAAGTAAATGAAGGATGATTAATAAAACAACGCATGAAAAAAAAAAGAAAAGAAGCAAAAGTGTTAAGTACATGAACCTTATGTGCTGTCTCTTTGTGTTTGGGGTCTTTTAATTACTTTCTTCTTTTAATAAAGTCGTTTAATTTATGCGGTGTATTATTGTATGCCCCTTAATTTAGTAGGTTGTTGCTCCCTAGTCTCATGCAATTAATGATTTATAAGATTTATCTACTAAATTAATTTTAGTTTTTCCAATATTTTTTTCTGACCTTTTATTTCGTGGTTTAATTTCCTTCAATAATATAATATCAAGATTCCAGTGGTGGGATAATGGATAAGCTATAGTATGTATGTACTTTATCTTTATACATATATATATATGTTTGTATAAAAGTTACTTGTAATTATTGTTGTCTTCGTAGGCAATGATAAGTTTATTTATATTAGCTTGTTTCTTTGTTGTGAAAATGGAAAAAGGATTTCTTTCGTTATTTTATTGTGTGCTTATAGAGTTTGGTTTATTGTATTCATATAAATTTCGACCGATAAATAACTTGTGTTATATTAATTTTTACAGTTTTATATATCCATGTGATGTTATAATAAAGTATTGCGATGCTGTTTGTGAAATTAGATTTCGAAATGATAATGAAGATGATAGATCTCTTGAGACTTGGCTTTTTATATCTCATTGATGTAATGGGTCTCTTAAGATTTTTGTCAGTGGTTTTTAGGTCGACTGAAGTTTGTTATGCAGTTTTCGAAAGTTTGATCAATGTAATGCACATTTGGATTGTTTCTAAATTCTCTCAATTTTTGTTGTTATTATCGGTTTATTTTTCTATTATATTGTACTTGTTTATATATAATCGCATTTGTGCATCAATTTATAACGTTTTATTTATCGTTTATATTACGTATCATATTTTTGTATTCTAATTCTTATTAATGACAATACCTTCTTCAATATATATATTACTCTAGAAAGTGTCACACTCATTATTCTAGAGAAAACAAAATTGATATATTGAAAAAATATATATATATATATTTATATTTATAATATTGCACGGGCAATCAAGTGCATTGGCACCCTCGGTTCAAATGGGTTAATTGCCTCTCTCTTTTTTTCCTTTTTCTTTTTTTAAGATTTATAATTCAATATAATGTTTTTAATGCAAAATTCATGCATTCGATCCTTAAAAAAAATATGTTTTATTTTGATCCTCTTGATAGAAAATTCTACCTTCGTCCCTAGATAGTTTTTATTCACCCACTACGCAAAACAAAACATATAATTTTTTCTCCTAATTCAAATTAATGATATAATTTTTAAAATTTCATGAAAGTATTGGTGGTAATGTAGTCAGCTTTGATTGCATCCGTGGGTGCACATTCGTCTAGTAACAAATTGAGACGACTATTTCTTCTTTTTGTGTTGGTGTAAATTTCGATTTATACCAATTACATCGACTCGTTTTAATTTATTTCAGTGGTACTAACCGATACATGAATAATATTAAAAAATAGATAAAATTATTACTGAACCAAATTTAATCCTTTTTATTAATTAAAATTAAATTTTAAACTTTAATAAAGATAAACAAATAATTTTAAAAATTTAAGCAGAAAATTAATGAATAATAAAAAAAAGAAATTATATAACAAACAAACTAAAAATAAAAGACAAAATTCCTAAATGCTTCACTAACACAATATTTGATGTATATTTTTGTTAAACTTTCATTTTATATATTTAGTATGGGATGATTTATTGTAGATTTTTTAAAATAATGTTGTGGATACTTTTGTTGCTTAACGTGTGGAATATTTTTTTTTATCTACTTTAGATTTGTTAAATTTTATTTGCGAAGTTTATTGATGAATATTTTATATGATGAATTCATATTTTTTTATTTAAAATTATTCAATCTAATTTATTTGATATATTTAATAATTTATATATTAAATTTATTTTTAAAAAATCGATAAATTCAAAATGATACACTGAAACAGACCGATTTCAGTAAATACCAATTCTAGTAGAAAAATTGTTATTTGATTACCTTGATTGGTAGTATTTTCTTTAAGAGAGTAATTTTCAAGTGTGGTTGTTTTCCTGATTTAAGTTGTTTTATTTAATTGTATAATATACAAAATTTTAAAAAGGAAAAATACTTTTAAAATATTTATCATTCTTAAGGAAATGAGTTTTGAATGTTCTTTTAACTCAGGTGTTGTGATAAATTGATAATAATAAATATTGATATTGAAAATTACTTATTTCGTAATTTTAATCTTATTAAAATTTTATATTATTTTTAATGATTTTGGATTAAAATTACATATAATAATTTCAATATTTTCGTTTTAACAAAAAATAGATAAATTAATTTAAATTTATTTTTAAAAATAAATTAACATAATCTTTTCATTGTTAGATCATTAAGTGATAAGTAGCTATCTATCTACTTATTCTATTCATCACTTCTTTATTGAAAATTTTGAATTAGATAAAAATTTATTAAGACAATCAAATACATTTAAAATTTAAATGTTGATTTTTTAAATGTATTGAGAATTTTCAATTACTTATTAAATATATTTTTAATTAATGTCCGATTAACTCCTAAAAATATTAGGTGCCTGCATAACATGATTTTTTTAAATTATTTTATTTATATAACTCAGTTAAAATATCATTTTCTTTTTTAATTGATTATATCATTTAAATCGAGATCAAATTTATCCAAATATTTTATATTATTAGTTATAAACACATGAAATGAAATGCGGATGTGGTCGAGAAAAAATGCACGTGAGTGGAGGGGGTCAACTCACGTGGCCCACCCTATAGCATCTGTGACGACAACCATGAAAATGACCGCGCATCACTTTTTCACGTTAATTATAACCCTTCTCACGTGCTTTTGCTCTCCATTTAATTATTAACAGTTAAACTCACCTCACTTTACCTTATCTATTATTTTTACCCAACTATACGTAAATTAAAGGTTAAACTCTGCTATTAGTCCCTGTACTTAGTAAAAATTGTAGATTTAATCCCTATATTTTTATTTGGTCATTTTTAATTCCTATACTTTCAAAATTTTAAAATCTCAATCATCACCAAACAATAATCGTTAAATTCATTAAGTAAAGTTCTGTTATTTCTAAAATCTAATATTCTAAATATATTATCGTATGTGTAATGACATTCATGCACATTTGATTCTTTTTCCCCTTTTAATGGCAACCATCTAGTAATTTTTTCAAAAAAAAAAAAAATCCAGTTAATGATTACATATTGCAATTTGTGTAAAATTGTAATTTTAATTTTTGAAAAATATAGGGACTTAAAATGATCCAGTTAGAGAAAACTAATTAAATCTACAACTGTATGCATAATATAGGACTAATAATAGAATTTAATGAAAAATATATTGACTGATACTGTTTTGGTCGGGATTAAAATTTCAAAATTTAAAAAGTAAAAGGACTAAAATTTACCATTTCAAAACTTATAAGGACTAAATTTGATCAAACAAAGGTATAAGGACTAAGTCCACAACTTTTGTAAAGTATAGGAACCAATAACAAAATTTAACCTTTAAATTATAAATAATTAAACCATTATAATCAACTAGTAAATATATCATCATACACTTTACAGGTGAGAAATTATTTGTTTTATTACAAAAACACATATCGATTAATTTTTTAAGAATAGGTGATGGATAGTTTTAGAATAAATAAATGATAAACTATAAAAAAAAAAGTTACTTTTGTTTGTCTCGAGTTATATTTTAGTCACTTATATTTGAAATGTTACATTTTAATAACTTACGTTATCGTGTTATAACATTTTAGTCACTGAGCTGTTAACAATGTAATAGCTAGTAAGCTGACGTGATACGTTAAATCATCATTTAAAAAAAAAATTAAGTTAATTTATGCAATTGATCTCTATATTTTTCCATTTTCAGCAATTTATTTATTTTTCCTCTAATTAAATTAGTGTTGGAATTATCGATTTTATCTTAAGCTTTATGAGTTATTTTAAAAATGACCATAATATGATATAAAATAAACAATATATATAGAAATAAATGTTTGTTTTTGATAATTGAGGTGGAGAAGAATGTTGTTTGAAATCGAATTCAAATTCTCGTACTTACAATATAATACTTTTGTCATTAGATTAGGAGATTACTGACACATATACATATATATATTTATTTTATAGTTTCGTTTTTATATTTTATTTTTGTCACGATTGAATTTATTTATATTATTATAAAATTAATTAATTAATTCATATGAATAATAAAACGAATATAAAAAAAGTAACAAAATGCATAAATTGAAATTTGTTGATTCAATTTTTTTTTTTTGAATTGATGTTCATTCGAGGGCGAATCTAGGGGCTGGCATGGGTCAGGCCCCCTAAAATGTAAAATTATTATTTAGGCTCTTGAGTTTTTTAAAAAATTTTAATTTAGTAAATGTAAAATTACACTTTAGCCTCCTAAAATTATAAAAAATTAATTTAATCCTTTAAAAATGATAAAGATATAAACTATAAAAATTAAAATTTTATCCAATTCCTAAAAATTTATTCTGGCTTCTCCTACTTAAATTGGCCTAACTTTCTCAATTTTTTTTCTTTAGCAATATATGGTAATCCATCAAAATCAGTCCTGTGATGAATTGAAATTATACATTTTGAAAATGAAAAGAAAAAAGAACCAATAAAATTGTGACGACCTGCCCTAAATCTCTTTTACACCACAATTAGTGATAAGACAGCCATTAGACGTACTAACGACTCCCTAAACAACAAGTGCCTTGCATGTGGCTTTTTAAAAAAGATTATTTTATTAATATAATATTGCTTTTAATTCCATCCCCTAAACGTTTTTATTCTACTCAAATTATACGTCTATCTATGTACGCCGCCAGGGTAAATAAAATGAATTATTTTATACTAATACGATAAAAGTGTGTCAATTCGTGAACCACCGATATTAAGATTTTAAATATATGTAAATAAATATTCTTATTTTTTTTATAATTTGAAATTATTTTATTTACTAACTATATATAACTATATGCACTTTTCTTTTAATGCACCGAATGTGAATTTTTAAAACATAACCCGTTGCGTATTTAGGGAAGGCTAAAAAGAGGGTCGATCCATTTAAAGTAGAAAATTTTTTATTTAAGTATTTTAAAATTTTTAAATTTTAAAATTAGTAAAAATAAAATTACATTTTGACTTCATAAAAATAATAAAATTTGATTTAATCTATTAAATTTTTATAAAAATATAAGAAATTAAAATGGTGAAATTATATTTTTTTCATCGTAAAAGTTATAATTTAAATTCAGTTTTCTTAAAAAAAATTTTATGGCTTCACCCTCTGTATGAGATTAGATGTGTCATACTTACATGAATATTGAAAACATTTTATTTTGATATATATTGTGTAACAGCCCAATTTTAATAGTGTCGGAACAGTGATTCGAGATCACTAAATCTGACGAAAAGTTAGAAAATTTTGTTAATCGATAGTTATAAGTTAAGTGTGATTTTAGAAATATTTTAAAATTAGTGAATTTTGTGAACTGAAAGAATTAATTAGAAAAAAAAAATGGGCAAAAAGCGAGGTATTGAGACCTCGAATTCATAAAGTGAGCCATAAATATTTCTAAAAATATTTATGGAGTGTCATAAGTTATTATTAAACTTTCGTTAGAAAATTTTAACGTTTGGGTAGGAAATTAAATGAAAAGGACTAAACTGAAATGAAAGTAAAAGTTAAATTATAGATTAAAAGAAATTATGAAGGATCAAAATGGTAATTTTACCATTTTGCATAGTTGAGGTGGTTAACGTAAGAAAATCTCAGATTTTTTAAAAGTATATTATTATATTATATTATATTATATTATATTATTATATTATTATATATATATAAACCAAAAGAAGTAAAAGAAGAATACCAGAAAATGAAACAGAGAACAAGACGAAAGCAGGGGAAGAAAAAGGGGAAAGAAAGAAAAAGGAGAAATTGATGGTTTGAAGCTTGGAAGTTTAATTGGTAAGTTAATTTAGTCCTTCTCTTTTAATTTTGATGTTTTATAAGTTTTAGAACAAAGTTTTGATGAATTTAAGTTGAAGTTTTTGAAGTTTTAGAGTTTTTGAATATAGCATATGATGAATAAAATGATGAATTAGTGGTTTAATTGAAAGAATTTGAAGTTAGAATTGGGTAAAGGATTTAATTGTAAAATAAGCTATAAGAAAACTGTTTTGGACAGCAGCAGTAGAGTAACTTTGAAAAATCACCAAAAATCGTAGAAGTGGAATTAGAAGTTGAATAAGATATGAAATTAAAGATTATTGAGTCTATTTTCATATGAAAGAAACAGGGAAAGCAAAGGAATTCTGTAATTTGAGATATTTATATTTTTGTAAGACTGGTTTAGAGGAATTTCGGGATCCCCTGTTCTGACTTTGAAAAATCATAAAAATTGGAGAAAAATAATTAGGGGCTTAACTTTATATTTTTAGAATCCTGAATGAGTCTATTTTCAAATGAAATAAACAAGAAGGTCATATGAATTTTGTATGAAGAGTAATTTGATTCGTAGTGAAGAGAGGTCAGAACAGTCAAACAGTAAAACAGGGGAAACTTTAAGAATAATCTGGTATTGATTGGCCATACCAAAAATTCTGGAAAAATTATAGTAAAAAGATATATGAGTCTAGTTTCAAGAAAAATTAACGGTTCTTCATTTGGAGTTCTGTAGCTCCAGATAAAAATAATTTAGTGACTATGACACGCATGGACAGCTTAAATATTCACATAAGTAAATGTTGAAAATTATTGATAATGTTACTTATAGAATGCTATATACATTAAGGATGTGGAATGGAGAGGAGGAGGAGGAAAAATATGTATGAATATTCAGCTAGCATGGCTAATTTGTAATGTTTTAGGCTCGGGGACTAAATTGAATAAAAGTAAAAGTTTATGATTAGTTTTGTATAAATGTTGGAGATGACCAATTTACATGGAATGGATTATTTTATTATTTAAAATTGCTAAATTGAATGAAATTATTAATTAGATTAAGATCGGTTGAAAAATCGATGAAAATGGGAAATTACCAAAATGCCCTTGAATCTTGGTATTTCGCAAATTTAGCTGAGTAAGTTCGTGTAACTTTAAATATGTGATATAAGGAAATATAAGTTGATAGCACGTGAAATATTGATATAATGAATTAACTAATATATGTTTATGAATAAAGCGGCAAGAGAATGATATTTATCATGACATGTCAATATGTGATTATCGTAATATGTAAATAAAAGGTAATTAAATATGTTGAGACGAGAAATAAATTCAAGTAAGTCATGAAATAAGAAAAATAAATATGTTTTAAGGGATAATATGTTTGATTTTTGATTGGTTTCAAAAATAAATGTTAAATGATATAAAATTTTTGATAAATAAATTTGTAATTCAGTAATGCCTCGTACCTATTTTCGGTGTCGAATACGGGTAAGGGTGTTACATTTAGTGGTATCGAGCTTAGGTTTAGTCGGTTCTCGGACCAAATGTAGTATATGTGAAGTCTAGAAATATATGCTATTATTAATATATAACTTGAGATAATGTGATATGTTTAGACTTTGATGATATTTGTATCATTATAATTTAAACTTTATCATTATTATGTGTAATTTATTAATTATGTGTGGTAAGTATTTTAAGGTAAGTATTTAGTAAAATGATAAATTTAAGATTGAGTAATGAAGTTGAGACCGTCATCGAATCTGAATTATGGAATCATGAATATTATTTTGTGTCTTGAATTGAATCATGAAGTTATTGAATCTTTGTTATGTGTATTGCATTAAACTATGAAGAATTATTGCAATCTTGTGAAACTGGTTGAAATAAGAAGTGAAAGTAGAATGAATGGAAATTAGAAAGTTATTTAAATTACGAATTGAATTATGAATTATTTGAATATTTGAAGGCAAATTAAATTAAATAAAGAAAATATGTGAGTAATTGAAATGTATATTGATTGAAAAGTAATTAGTGATTTTAAATTTGATTAGACAATAAATTAAAAATACGAATTGAATAAAATATATTATACATGCTTATTTTGTTAAATAATATAGAAAGTTTATTTGATTACTTTTTACATGTAAATGTTATATGTTTATATGAAATCAATTTGAGAAAAAGAAAGGAGAGGACCGAATTGAAGGAAAAGGAAAAGAGAAGGTTAAGGAGTGAAGGAAGAATAACATATATCATTTCAACCTTTTTGTTGTAAGTACTACAAGAATTTTAAATTATTGTTATTTATCCTTTTGAAATATTTATGTGAATTATTTAAATATATGAGATTGACTTTAATGCCCAAGTAGGCGAAATTTAGAACTCTTTGGGATATTAAGGAACATTAGCACGTTAGTGCTCTCTCGATATTAGCACATTGGTGCTCTCCGATATTGCTGCGTCGGTGCTCTCGATATTAGCACATTGGTGCTCTCGATATTAGCACATTGGTGCTCTCCGATATTAGCACGCGTCGGTGTTTCTCGATATTAGCACATTGGTGCTCTCCGATATTAGCACATTGGTGCTCTCCGATATTAGCACGTCGTTGCTCTCGATTATTAGCACGTTGGTGCTCTCGATTATTAGCACATTGGTGCTCTCTGTTCACTTGTGCATCATAATGCACCTCAGTATCATTCAGTATATCCGGTGTGTTCTATAAAGTCTACTTTGGGCTAAGAAAGTGAAATGAGAACAAAGTGAATCATTGAATTATATCTTGATTAGGAAATGGAAAAGTGAATTTGAAATAGAAAAAAAATGAAATGATGATTTGAATACCCTATTAACTTATCGGGCTAGATTGGATATAAATGGCATGCCATAGGATTGGAAGTGTTCAGGGATTCTTCGACCTTGAGTCGATGAGGCCTTTGGTGCCAATCTGGTGTGTTTGGTTGGATCCGCGTATCCGCCAAAGTCCGAGTCTTGTTAATAGGGGTAGATATGAATATTAAGTGAAATTAAAATGAGAATTGATCTCCTATTAACTTGTCGGACTAGTCGGATATAATTGGCATGCTATAGGATATGGAAGAGTGCGAGGTTTTTGCCGGCTTATCGATCGAGCACTTACATGCCGACTCTCACATCTTATTCGCATTGCACGATTCGACACTTTGTGTGTCGTATATTGTGTACCGTTAAGGCACAATGTGCCCATCTTGGTGTGTTTGGGTTGGAATCCGTATATCTGTCAAAGTCCGGATTGTTAATAGGTGAATAACTAAAATGAGAAAAACTAAATAAATTTGATCGATTGAACTATTGAAAATATGAGTAAGAAATTATGAGTTGAATTGTGAATCGAATTGAAATGTGAGAATTGAAGTATGAACTTAAGGTTCATAAATTTGTTAAAATATCAAATTATTATTATTGAAATCGTTGAATAAACGAAATGAGAAAAATCGATTGAATTTGATCGGTTAAACTATTGAAAGTATGGAAAAGTGGAATTAGGAATTGAAATGTAAATTGAAATTGAGATATGAGATTGAAAACTTGAACCAAAGGTTTATGAATTGATTAAAAATAATATAGATGATATATGATGCTATTTGATGAAATGCTATTGTTGAGGTATGAAATTAAAGTATAAATTAACACATATGACTTATATTGTTGCATGCTTGATGTTTACTATTTAATATTAAATGTTAAATTTAAATTATGCGTATAGTAAGTGAAGTATGAGGTAAGCGTTATTGATGAATTAAATGGAAATGAATTAAGCGATGGATAAATATTATTATTGAATTGTATATTGAAGAGGAAGTGAAATTAAATTTATTTGTTAATAAATTTAAGTGAAATTGGAAAAAAAAAAAAAAAAAAAAAAAATGATATGTAAAAGCATTATGTTAAAATTGTAAAAGTGACATGCGTGTATAATGTAATTTTCCCAAGTAAATGAGATTAAATCTACTAAGATATTAGTGGTATACCATTAAGGAACTTTAGCGCATTCTCTCGATAATAACACTTTGGTTCTCATCAAGTGCTATCTCGATTAATAGTAAATAATAATACACTTCTATATTTGTTTCATATATCTTAAGTATTCTATTGAATCTATTGGGCCTCTTATAAAAGGTAAGTAATTTTTATTTATAAGGTATGTTCATAATATTGAATTAAAATGAATTGCAAACCTGAAAGGATATGGAATGGATATAAATGATAAATCAGATAAATATGTGCACAAAGGAGCTATAAAATTATAGAAATAACGAAGTTCATGATCAAAATAATAAGGAAATTTCGAGGACGAAATTTTTTAGAGGGGAAGAATTATAACATGACCCAATTTTAATAGTGTCGGAACGGTGATTCGAGATCACTAAATCGACGAAAAGTTAGAAAATTTTGTTAATCGATAGTTATAAGTTAAGTGTGATTTTAGAAATATTTTAAAATTAGTGAATTTTGTGAACTGAAAGAATTAATTAGAAAAAAAAATTGGGCCAAAAGCGAGGTATTGAGACCTCGAATTCATAAAGTGAGCCATAAATATTTCTAAAAATATTTATGGAGTGTCATTAAGTTATTATTAAACTTTCGTTAGAAAATTTTAACGTTTGGGTAGGAAATTAAATGAAAAGGACTAAACTGAAATGAAAGTAAAAGTTAAATTATAGATTAAAAGAAATTATGAAGGATCAAAATGGTAATTTTACCATTTTGCATAGTTGAGGCGGTTAACGTAAGAAAATCTCAGATTTTTTAAAAGTATATTATTATATTATATTATATTATATTATATTATTATATTATTATATATATATAAACCAAAAGAAGTAAAAGAAGAATACCAGAAAATGAAACAGAGAACAAGACGAAAGCAGGGGAAGAAAAAGGGGAAAGAAAGAAAAAGGAGAAATTGATGGTTTGAAGCTTGGAAGTTTAATTGGTAAGTTAATTTAGTCCTTCTCTTTTAATTTTGATGTTTTATAAGTTTTAGAACAAAGTTTTGATGAATTTAAGTTGAAGTTTTTGAAGTTTTAGAGTTTTGAATATAGCATATGATGAATAAAATGATGAATTAGTGGTTTAATTGAAAGAATTTGAAGTTAGAATTGGGTAAAGGATTTAATTGTAAAATAAGCTATAAGAAAACTGTTTTGGACAGCAGCAGTAGAGTAACTTTGAAAAATCACCAAAAATCGTAGAAGTGGAATTAGAAGTTGAATAAGATATGAAATTAAAGATTATTGAGTCTATTTTCATATGAAAGAAACAGGGAAAGCAAAGGAATTCTGTAATTTGAGATATTTATATTTTTGTAAGACTGGTTTAGAGGAATTTCGGGATCCCCTGTTCTGACTTTGAAAAATCATAAAAAATTGGAGAAAAATAATTAGGGGCTTAACTTTATATTTTTAGAATCCTGAATGAGTCTATTTTCAAATGAAATAAACAAGAAGGTCATATGAATTTTGTATGAAGAGTAATTTGATTCGTAGTGAAGAGAGGTCAGAACAGTCAAACAGTAAAACAGGGGAAACTTTAAGAATAATCTGGTATTGATTGGCCATACCAAAAATTCTGGAAAAATTATAGTAAAAAAGATATATGAGTCTAGTTTCAAGAAAAATTAACGGTTCTTCATTTGGAGTTCTGTAGCTCCAGATAAAAATAATTTAGTGACTATGACACGCATGGACAGCTTAAATATTCACATAAGTAAATGTTGAAAATTATTGATAATGTTACTTATAGAATGCTATATACATTAAGGATGTGGAATGGAGAGGAGGAGGAGGAAAAAATATGTATGAATATTCAGCTAGCATGGCTAATTTGTAATGTTTTAGGCTCAGGGACTAAATTGAATAAAAGTAAAAGTTTATGATTAGTTTTGTATAAATGTTGGAGATGACCAATTTACATGGAATGGATTATTTTATTATTTAAAATTGCTAAATTGAATGAAATTATTAATTAGATTAAGATCGGTTGAAAAATCGATGAAAATGGGAAATTACCAAAATGCCCTTGAATCTTGGTATTTACGCAAATTTAGCAGTGTAAGTTCGTGTAACTTTAAATATGTGATATAAGGAAATATAAGTTGATAGCACGTGAAATATTGATATAATGAATTAACTAATATATGTTTATGAATAAACGGCAAGAGAATGATATTTATCATGACATGTCAATATGTGATTATCTGTAATATGTAAATAAAAGGTAATTAAATATGTTGAGACGAGAAATAAATTCAAGTAAGTCATGAAATAAGAAAAATAAATATGTTTTAAGGGATAATATGTTTGATTTTTGATTGGTTTCAAAAATAAATGTTAAATGATATAAAATTTTTGATAAATAAATTTGTAATTCCGGTAATGCCTCGTACCCTATTTCGGTGTCGAATACGGGTAAGGGGTGTTACATATTGGTTACAACTATAATTGTTTCAAACTATTTCATGTAACTCCTTCGCACATTTTCTTTTCTTATATGTTTTAGTTTTGTATAGACTTAATGATAAATTTGGCCACCAATGTTTGCATGTTTTGTTAAAATGACCTTAATTATACTTTTAAGCCTTTTTTAACCATCGACATTTTTTTTTCAACATGCTTTTTCTAACAGATTTATTGAATAAATTTAATGTTTCAATCTTCCTTTTATTTCAAAAGGTTTCAATCATTCATATGTTTGTTTACTGAGAAGTTTTTTTACTAAGTTAATTTTTTTAGATAATTATGTTTATTTTCTTTAAATTAAAATTTTTTATTTAATGTTTTATTTATTTATTTTATTATTTTCACATATAATTATCTTATTAGGCTATATAAGTAATAAATTACATCTCATAAAAAAATATTCTACATATGAAATTTCATATAACCCCGGTTAACTTTTTTAATGATACTTTCATTAAGCCTATTAGAGAAAGCATGTTGAAAAAAAGAACAAAGATTGATAGCAAAAAATAAAAAATAAAAATACAATAAGGGTCATTTTGACAAAACATGCAAACGTTAATGACCAAATTTATCATTAAGCCTTTTGTATAAAATTCATTTTCATAAACATAATGTTAATTTTTTTTAATATATGCAATATTTGTACATTAGATCACGATATCTCACAATTGTCGAAAAAAATATATTAATTGAAATTTTATGTGAGAAAGAAATAAAATTTTAATTGAAATGATAAAATTGAAAATTAAAATTTTTTAATATTTTAAGTTTAAATCTTATCGTATATATAAATACATAAAATGAAAATATTCTCACAATAGTACAATTTAAATATAATATAAATATAAGCACATGATTTTGTTACATAAATCTAACATCTTATAAGAAAACCAAAAACTTCTCATTTAAAATAAATATTATTAATTATTAAATGTTGATTATAATAATAAGATATATTGTATTTTAAATACGAAATTTGTAAAATCGATATAAATAATAACTTCACTTAAATTCGTGAGATGGGTTAAGTTTCACTGTACGTAAGTGAAATATAAATATATATTTTAAAAATTTTCACTCAAGGAAACGGAAAAAGAGAAACTAAAATTTAAATCATCATTGCGTGATCCATAAAATGCCACACAAATTTTTTAAAAAAGAAAGTCGAACGAAGCCATCAACCTTAGCACAAACGTCGTCAACTTGGCCGCAACGTCGTTACTTCAACGCCGTTAACAAAACTTTCTTTTTCTATTTTTTAAATAAAGGAAACACACACAAAAAAAAAAAAAAAAGAGGGGAAAGAAATTGTATAAAATGATCTTTGAAGCAAGCGGACGGCCGGATGCTTAACAAAACAAGAGAGGAAAAAAAGAAGAGAGATTCATTTTCTCCGGCTCAAAGCCTCTCTCGCCATTCGCCGAACAACTTCTTTAGGAAGTAAGATAATTTTTTTCTTCTTTTGATGGTTGAATTTCGAAGGCGACGCTTGGTAGCTGCAATTTTAGACGTTTTTACTTTACGAGTTTACCTTGAGTGTTTACAATTCAGATTTTCGGTTGGTTCAATCATTCCTTCGTTGAAATTTCACGTTAACATCGTTTGAGTTCAGATCAAAGAAGGTATGTACTCTTTTTTTAGGAAAAAGGTTTTGTTCTTGAATTGTTGTTTGAATTTTGAGTTGAATTATGCATAATTCCATTTCTTAAGCTTTGGAGGAGCTGGATTTTGTATAAGCACGATTTTCTTTTTAAATAATTTTTTTTGATATTTTTTGTGGTAGATTCTATGACAAGAAATAAAATTCTGATTCCGTCAGTAAAACGAGTGGGAAAGATCTTCTGAGGCTGTATTTGTCGAATTTTTCTAAAGAAAAAAATTGAAGGAATTTATTTTGAAGGTTCAGAATTTCTGGAATCTGAAGTGAAAAATGCGCCTCCGATCTCAGGTGGAGGCGTGCGTGAAACGGATCTGATAAAAGCAATCACAGAGAAGGAACTTTTCAGTTTGTTTTTCGAAATTTCCAGTTCAAGCTCCTCGAATTCTTTGAATTTGTCGTAGAATTTTGAATTTTGCTCGTCATAAATCACATAAAATTTTCTGATCCAAAAACAAAAGGAATTCGTCGCCGTAGATGGAGCTCCCTCAATCCCGGCCTTTCGGAGCTGAAGGTAATATATTTTACTATGTCGTTTTATTTTATTTTTTCCTCTTTCCAAAATGATTTTACTTCCATTTTACAACAATAAATTCAGAAAAAAATGGAGAGATGGATTAGAGAAAAAATGGAGAGATGGATTAGAGCGAAAATATTTTACTTAATTAATTGTGTTAAAATTTAAAGAATTTATGGATTAGATTTTCTTTTTTAAAATTTTGTTTTGATAAACAGGAAGAAAACCAACGCACGACTTTCTGTCACTGTACAGTCATTCAAGTGTCCAACAAGATCCAAGGCCACCTTCTCAAGGTAATTCTTTCCTTTATTTTAATTTTTAAGATCCCAAAAAAAGAGATTGAAACAAACAGACAGATTCTCTACTATTTGTTTTTATCTCCTTTCCCCTCCCCCTTTTTTTTCGTAGCTTAATTTTCCATTTGTTATACTTTAATTATTATATAAATAAATTATAATAACTAAAAATTTGGTAGAAGAAAAAACTTGAACACAAATGTTATTAAATGTAAGAAAAAATATTAATATATTTTAAAGAAAAAAAAATTCCCTCTTAAATCCTCCGTTTTCATCTGTAAATTCGGACATGGCAATTTTAATCTTTTCAATTGAATTAATTTTTTTATTTGTAATATTAATAATGAAGTATGTATATGATGAATTTTAAGTAAATTAAAACATTAAATTACGTGAAGTTGAAAGAGAAAAATAAATAAATAGAATATCTTTACAGTTATGTTTAAAGTCTTTTTTGGGGCCATCTTCAGAGTTTTATCAGGGATCATGATTTGGAGTAGTGCACGTGACTGCATTGTTTTTAAGAATGAAGACTATGGGCCAAATAAAGCCTTTGACGGGCCCATTTTATAAAATTAATTTTATAATATTTATTTTACTATATATATTTAAGATTTAATAGGTTAATTCTATAAAATTAAATTTTAATGATAAAATATAAAAAATATAAATATAAATAGTTGATTACAATATCATCTAAGAATATAATATAAAATACTTAAGTAAAGATAAAATTATTTATCAATAGGTTTCAACAAGATTCGAAATGAAAAAGGATTAATCTCAAATGTAATCTGAGTTTAAAATATTGAAAAAAGATTATTTTAATTTTTATATGATTATGGATTATATTAAATATGATAATACAGCAATAAATTTATAAAAAATACCCCGAAAGATGATTTGACAAGTCATATAATTCACATCATCACCAACTTTTCCCTGTATACTTGCACGCTCGCTGCTTTCTTCCATTGCTTCTTTCTTTCCCTTGCTTCCATCCCGTGATAGACACATAAATAAATATTTATATTTATATATAAAAACGCAAGCCAGCAAATAAAGGTTTTTTATGTGCAAAAATAATATTTTATTATTACTTTTATTTATAATAATTTATTAGTGGAGAAATTGATATGAAAAATAATAATTGTCTAACGAATTTAATTAAGATGATATACCATAAATAGAAATATAATTATTATATATATTAATCGGATCTGAATAATAATTCAACACCAACCCAAACAGTTTTGATGAGAATGACTTTCACGTGAAACTGATGCAGACGGAGTGGGTCAACAATCTTAATTATTCTGTTTTTGAGCTGTGATTAGAACCTCTTATTTTTTATTCTTAAGTGTTTAATAATTATAGTAATTATTTGTTGCATGCCGAGTAACCTTTAAATTATTTTAATCCAAGAAATTTGCAAAATATATTAACATGTTGGGAGTGTGATACTTTTGCTGATTTGATTGTATTTCAACCTAGTTTTCCCCTCTCTAATGTATTTTCTTTTTAAAATTTAAATATGGCCACCAACCATTCGATATTGTATTGACCAATGTGTACGACTTTTAAAGAAACAGAAACGATATTGGTCATGCCAATCAATTCGATCTAGATCGACATGTATTCATCGGTACGTGGTGGTACAAAATTTCAATTTCTAAAACAGTAGTAGTTTGACCACTAACCCTAGATGTCTTCATCTAAGTAGTTGTGGAAAGCAGCATATATGAAGGCTTCATAATTGATGAAAAAAAAAAATTGAATATGTATGTCAAAATCAATTAAAGAGTCAATAAAAATTTAACTGACCTAATAAAATATTAGATTAAAATGACAAAAAGATGGATTAAATTTATATATCTTCGGATTATTTCTCTTATGGTTGTTTTGAAATGGTTTATATGTTATAATATTTAGAACAATCATAAAAAAAGAAACAAAACAAAGGCAAAAGACCCGGATTTACTTTGTTTGATCGTGTCTAAATATGCAGGTGGGTACCTCAAGACTCGTGATTTCTTACGACTAGAACAACAAGGGAATCCAAGTGCCAAGAAGGAAATATCAGTAGAGGTAGCGACTGTTGAAATGCCAACACCGCCGTCTGTGGAACATATTCTTCCTGGCGGGATTGGAACATACAGTATAAGCCACGTTTCCTATTTTAATCCTAGGGTTCCAAAGTCTGAGGGGGCCGTATTTACTGTTGCTGAAGGAAGTAGTACAGAGAGAAATGATGAGAATTCCAACTGCAGTTCTTATACCGGAAGTGGTTTCACTCTGTGGGAAGAAACTGCGGGAAAGAAGGGAAAGACAGGGAAGGAGAATGCCGGAGAAACACCCTTTGTAAGAGGTAAAAGATTTCTTACTTCATATATGCAATACTTTTCTACTAGTAGTAATTCTTTTTGATATTGTCATGCATGAGTTAGGATCTAGTTCCTACTTGTATTATCATTGATTAGTCATTACCTGAACTCGAGTGAGTGTCAAATAAAAATATCCTTTTCATTTAGTCATGCATGAATAACATCCCTTAAGATCTAACTCTTTCTTGTATTAATCAAAAACAATAATTTAAATTTAAGGCGAGTATAAAATAAAGATATATGTTTAATACAAATATATTTAATTTGTATCTCATTGTATTTGCATGGGTATATATATATATATATATGCATGCTACTATTAAATTTGTGTCCTGTTGCATTTGCTTGCGTATGCATAGTCATTGCTATAAATTTCAGGCTGGTACCATAAAAGCTAGCCAGATGTTCCAGAATATTAAAAAATTTATGCTTGGATTTGAAACTAGAATGACCATCATGTACATCGAGTCTGAAGATGATTAGGTAAGAATAGAGTGAGTTAGGACGTAAGTCACGCAACAGCAAAGAACCCATGCTAGTATATTTACCCTTTCCTGATAGTCAATTTTCATATGTTTCTAGCTATTGATGAATTTCATATGACCGATTCATTTTCATTTCTTGCATGTGCCAAATCAAAATTACTACGTTTCATATTTGGTTTCGTTTTCTTTTCATTTTCAAATCACCTTAATGCATGTTTTATCCTTCGTTATAACACTTCACTCCATTGGAACCCCAATGTAGGAATTGATTCTAATGTTAAAAGTTTTCATAAATGAGTGGCAATTTTAATAAAAATTAAAGTATAATTAAATCGTCATTATAATTGGTTAAACTGAAGAGGCTTGAAGGTGGATTTCTTGTTTTCTTGGTATATATGAAGCCCGAAGGAGAGTGGATATATTTTCTAGTAGTGGCCACCATTAGACAAAGTTTTTAAGTGCATTCAATTCGGCATAAAAAGCTGTTACGCTCGTTTACTTAATATAATTTTGGCGGCTACTTCTGATAGATGCGGCGGGAAAGGTGGGACACTGGGCCACATCGTCGTTGGAAAAAGGAACGCAGTCATCAAGCAACAACCATCCAAAGAGCTACAGCTGTCTCTCTTCCTCTCAGTCAGTCACTTTTTGCTCTGGTTTCTTTTATGGCCTTTATTTTCTTATTTATGGGTTCAAAATTAAACCAAAGGTTTCCATTGTGATCTTCTTAACAGGCCATCCTCAAAGCAGAAAAGGCAAAGCTTCATGGAAATGATAAAATCAGCAAAAGGTAGCTCACATGATGACGATTTTGAAGAAGATGAAGATTTTGTTCTCAAGAAAGAGAGTTCCACCACCACCCATAATATGGGTAATGTGCTGTGCTATATTGTTACATTGCTCCAACTCTTTATTTTCAAATATTTGCGTCTATTGTATATCTTGACGTGAACATAAGATGTGAAGCCTCCAGATATATAGAATCTTTTAAAAAAAATATTAAATATTTCAATAAAGAATACATGCATATATTCAACATTTGCATCCAAGTAATTAGATGATTACATTGTGATATTAATGTAAACGAGAGTGGACTTAGATAATACATTTTGGTTTTTTTAAAAGGTTATTTGGATATGCGGACAGTAATTTTTTAGGTTGTTTCTGTAATTATTGAAGAACGAAGATTTTATTTGTCCTAATAACTTTACTTATTTTTACAGGAGAATTGGGAGTGAAAGTGGATGGAAAGAGTGTACCTGATCAGAAGGCCAACACCCCAAGGTCAAAACATTCTGCTACTGAGCAGCGGAGGAGGAGTAAAATTAACAACAGGCAAGCATAACTCTAATCAGCTTCACATTTAATATTTCTTAGCAATTTGAATGAGTTTTATTCATTTTTCGTGAACAAATATGTTCAGTTAGGTCTTTTTTTTCACTTGATTTTTGATGTTGAATGTATCCCTTTGTTCTCACCAGAAAATCCTTTTTCTTTTATGGTGAAGAGTATTGCCCCTTTTGATTAATTCGCACCAGTGATGGAGACCTCTTGAGAAAGTCCTAAAAGTAAAGCTAACGTATAATTTTTTTTAATGCACTGTGCACGGAAGCTCTGCTTCTAGAAAATAGCTTCATTTGCTTCACATATTAGTTAGGGAAATTTCATGTGGATTTGTGTTGGATAGTTATGAACTATGATTGTCCGAATGTCTTTGTTAGAGTGAATTTAGAAATTAAATGCTGTTTAGAAACTGAAAAGTAGAAATTTTGGGATTCAAAATCACCTTGATATACTAAACTCTTGCCACTATTTTGCAGATTTCAGATGTTGAGAGAGATCATTCCAAACAGTGACCAAAAAAGAGATAAAGCCTCATTCTTATTGGAGGTACGTAGATCCAGTGATAGATATAGTTATTGTTTGCCTCATTCTTATTAGAGGTACATAGATTCCTTGTAATAGTAATAGTTATTGTACTTCTAACTACAGTTTTCTAAGTTCTGAACAGTGGCTGTTCAATCTTTTCATAGGTTATCGAGTACATTCAGTTTCTACAGGAGAGAGTACACAAATATGAAGGAACATACCAAGGATGGAGCCATGTACCATCAAAATTGATACCATGGGTAAATTCTTTACTTGGCTTTATTAATTAAGAATTTCATATGTTCTAGATATGAAAATTTCAAACATCACACACACACACACACAGATATATTTATATATTGGCATTACAGTTTTTGAGTTTTGGTATTTGTACAATGACTGACTGATCATAGGCCTCAACTGAAACAGAGAAGCAACCAAAGGCCTACAGAAAATTACGCTGATCAATCTCGAGCCATAAATGGTGTGTCGGCTCCTTCGGTGGTGTTTCCTACGAAGTTGGATGACGGAAACATCAACATCACCCCAACCATTCGTGAAAGTGCAGAGAACCCTATCGAACCTAATAAGAGCAGAGCTACTACCTTCAGAGCAATGGACCTTACTCCAGGAATGATGAATAAAACAATGCCCTTTCCTGTGTCACTACAACCAAACTTCTTCAACACTGCCCAGAACACTGTTCCAGCAACTCAAATTCCACCTAGGTTGCCATCTGATGAAGAAAATAATGCATCTCAGTCTCAACCTGTACTGTGTCATACTGGATCCTGTACTGCCAATGGTGCTTTTCCTAGCGAGAAGCTAAAGGAACAAGAGCCGACAATTGAAGGTGGAAAAATTAACATCTCAAGCCTATATTCACAACGGTAAGTTTATACCTTTTCGATTTTTAGTTTTGTGAAGAACAGAAATGTGTTTGCAGCTTTTCATAGTCCTTGTTTAGCGAAAACACGATTTGTTATAGTGATAACTGTGTTTTGACAGATTGTTGAATACACTAACACAAGCGCTACAAACTTCGGGATTAGATTTATCGCAAGCCAGCATCTCGGTACAAATCGAGCTCGGAAAGCAATCTAGCAATCGGCCGACGGCTCCCACATCCACACTTAAGGTTGTTTGCCATTGCTAACTACCATTTTATTTCATTTTTCACCTTGTAAAACTATAAGCAATTCAACTTAATTCTTTATTGCTGTTCAGGATACTATGGCGGCTCCCTCTACAAATCAAGGGAAGACACGCCCTAGAGTTGGATGCGGTGAGGATTCTGATCAACCTTTAAAGAAGCTTAAAACATGAGAATTCTAGCTTGATAATTCCAGAATATTCTTTATTTTATTATTATTAAATTAATTAATTTTTTGGGGTACCTTGCCCTTAAGGGTTATGCACATACCCTAGTTAGTCACTCGGGCGACTGTTGGGTACAGATTCCAATACAAATATATCTTAAAAGTTTTCTCCTTTCTTTTTTTTTTTCTCATAATTTGGAGGACATATTTAAATACGTGTCATACAGATATGCCAAAACAAATACCGAATAGCATGAGCAGGCTTTCAGGTTTTGTTGGGGTAATATGAAGAGAATTCCCATCAAAATGTATTACTAATATATTATATATAATTTTGTGTAATTTTCACCATATGGATGTTGAGAAGCTGCTGCTTTTCATTGAAGGCTTCCATCATCTGAAGTTTCTTTTGCCTTTTAATATTATTTATCTACTTTTTTGGTGAGATTCATCGCTCTTAATCCAAACACACCAAATTACTACATTCATATACCTCAATTTTCAATATTTGTCCCCAAATTCTATCTGGTGTATTTCTCTTCTTTTTTCAAATAATTGTTTATATTAATTGAGATACCAAGGTGTCTAAGGATGTATTTAGATTGGACCGCACTATCAATTTTATGGGATTTATTCGCCTAAGCAGCTGATGGAAAAGAAGGCTCAGTCGAGTTTTGCAGAGAATTTGAAGAAAAAGAAACCAAAAATCTATTAACGGCACCATTCACCTATGGATTTAGGTTTCTGGATGTCCATATTATGAACGTATAATATAAAGGCACAAAGTGTTGTCATGTACTGACAATGAAATAAATTTAATAATGAATTATATTTAGAACCCTCATCTTTTTTCTTTTCAATTTTTATATAATTAAAGTATAAGTGATAACACTATATTCTCATTTGTAAAAAAATATATCTCATTAGCAGTAGATAAAATAATAATTGGTCACATTAATGAAAAAGAAATTGTAAGAAATGAGCTCAAGCTTAATTAATCCTCTCATCATCCGTCCAGAAATAATAAAATCAATCCATTCATCCCCAACTTGGTACAACTATATTGTTCTTGTTTCTTTTCTTCTTCTATTTTTAAAATTTTTTTATTGGTCAATTTCTGCTCAAAAGGCAAGTGCTGTTCAGTGTTGAGTTTTTCAAAAATTAAATAGAAAAAAGAAAATGCATATATCCTCCTACCCCTAATTAGAATAGTAAATATTATGTTACAACTACAATAATTGAATAATATCAATTCAAATAATAGTTAATAAATATGTCGACTAATTTTAATTTGACCGCTACCTTATCCAATTTTTATAGTATCCCTTATTTTTAATCGACAATTTTTTTAATCAGCAATTATTGAAAATTAATGCTACTTGGCTCTTTTATTGACTTAGTTTTAATCAATATTTTGCTATGTTAGAAAAATAAACGAATCAAATTAATTTTTTTATTTTTATACAAGTTTGTTCGATTTCATGTATTGTAGAGGGGACCAAAAAAATTATTCTAGAAGAATTGATTGAATAAAAATTTTGTATTAAATTGATAAAAAAATTTGTCCACTTTTTCTATGTAAATAAATTGAATAAATATATCGTTAAATTAAATCAATATTTTTATTATAGACTTATTCATGTTTTGTATTTAAACTTTTTATAATTAAATCAACCTTGAATCTGAATAGTTCAATAAGTGGACAACATTGAACATAATAAAAATAATTTAAACTAAAAAAATACTCTGAAATTTAAAAAAAAAAGTTAATTGGGGAAATTAGGTGAGAAAGCAACTCAATATTGGAAAACATCACAATCATCATTAGGCGAAGCCGCCCTTTGATAAAAAAAAAAAAAAAAAGATTGTGTTTTGCATAATTTAATCTGCTTTTATGTTTTAGTTGGTAGTTATTTTTCATCATCATAAAAGGTGGATTTGGGAACAAAACAAGTTTTCCTGACCACGCTTTGTTTTGCTTTGGTGTACAAGCAATTATGATTTGCTCTTCCAACTTTAACTAAACCTATTATGCTATAATAATTTAGGTTAAAATATGTTCTAAATCCTTGCATTATTCATACATTTCAATTTAATCCCTACTTTTATTTCTAATCTCTACTTTTGGATTTAATCCCATTAGAATTCAATTCGTAAAACAAAAAGAGAAAAAGACCATTTTCTCCAAAAGTGCAGTAAATTCTATATTCAATGCTTTCAATCATTCCTTGCATTTGATGGGGAGGGACCATACTGCAAAGAAATACAATCATCCATGTAGTGTATGTATGACAATGATAAATTCTAGAATGTGAAATATATATATATATATATAAACCTAACAAGAAATAAAATAAAAAGGGGGGAAAATTAAAGAAAAATGGAGGGTGAGAGACTAGCCTTCCATGAATCCAAATCTATACTTCGCAAATACCTTTTCATCTGATATATTATCCTATTAACGGCATTCCACAGCTCTTCTTCTATACACCCTTCGGATTTTTTCACATGCTAAAAATCCGTCCTCTCGGGGTTTCTTCGAGCTCTACTGCCTGTCCCCGATTCTCCTCCTTCAATGTAAAACCCTCTTCATTCGTGTCATTTACCTTTTGTGTTTCAGGTGTGATGATGCCTACCACTAGAAAAACAAAACACCCTTCAACATACATACATAACAAATCCTGGTGACAACGATCACGTGCTACTTAGTTGACCATCCCGTTGTTGCAAGCATTCTTCTGGGTTGGCATAGAAGTAATCCTCTTCTTTAGGCCTGTCAGGAATCACCAACCTTTTACTCGGTTGCCCCCTGCGCCTTTCATGAGTTTCTTTCACAGCGTCTGAGAACTGGATCCAACTTAGAGATCCATTATTGTACTGGTCTATTAAATCGACTAATAGCCTTCTGTCCAACAAAATCGTATGCTTGAACCCCAAATACCTGGAGGAGCATTCACCACTAAATCATTACATTTATTACTAAATCAATTATCATTATAAAACCATCAAAGAAAAGTTTGGCTCTAATTGCGAGATACAGATCAACAAAATATTGTCCCCTCTAATGATAGATACAAAAATGGGGATCGTCAAATGCGGTTGAAGTCAAATTTCTAAATTACTCATCTCATCCGAAGAAAAAAGGACCATTGGATCATTACATGAATAGATTTCTGAACATATTAAGAGCAAAACGGTACCTGCGATGGCCTTGAACAACTTTAGCCATGTTCCCATCATAAGTAGGAATAAAAATATCACTCTCCAATGAAACAAGATAATCTAATGCTGCCATCTGGGATGAATGATTTTGGAAAAACCCAAGGTCAGATGGCCCCAATAGAGTCTCCTTTCTAACCTGTAACAAACAAAAGACCACTTTAAAAAACCATGACAATTAAAAACAAAAAGCCTAAGCTAACCATTATTTTATCGAGTATGCCGATTGTCTACATAATTACCAATTTTGGATAAGCAGCAGCAAGACTGGCCATTCTCCTATCTCCACCATATATTTCACCAGCTGCGATATAGATTTGGTAATTTTTATCAATGTCCAGTGCCCTCAAAATAAGGGCAGTTTCCTCAGGCGTCAAGGGGCACAAACCATCTTTCCTTTTCAAGTCAGAATTTATTATTTTTTCTTTCCACCATGGATAAGCGTATCTGCCAAAATGGTCGTATAAGGAGAGTGAGATTAAGTTGGAATTTAGGCCTCCCAGGCAGTAATTGTTGAGGATGCATGTTCAGCTCACCTCATTCTTGTCAACTCCTCCACCTCGTCATTGTTGCAACCTTGCGTACAGCCAGAAAATGCTAACATGTCCATTTCATATCTAAGGTGAAGTACTATGAAAGGACCATTTTGCCTCAGAAGCTCAATAACTCGTTTACCCAACTCTTCTATCTGAGGAGTGAATCTTAAAGCATTAAAATTTACACAACATCGCAGCTTCTGAACATCTAAAGACTGCCCGTTGTTGGCAAGTCGAGCATCAGTTCTATTCAAATGTACAACTTTATACTTCTGTATCAGAGGAAGAATCTGCATAGACAGATGAGAATGCATACAACTTTAAGAGGAGTCTTTATTAGGAAGTAAAAAAAACAGAAGGGTAGAAAGAGCCAGGCTACATTATAGTGGTCTACAAAGCTCTAGCTGCATAACTAACTCGGAAATGACAAAGAATTGACCTGATTATGATAGTAGGATATATCTGACCAGCTAATTGGTGGCATTGAATACACAAACCCCATTTCCACTCTCCTCTTAAGCCTAGGAGGCAACTCCTTCAATATTCGAACCTCATCTCTCAGTGATGTAATGAAATGATTCACATCAAATATATCTTGAAATTCACTGGCATATCAATTAAAAAATATTTAGAACTATGTAAGAACAATAACCCCGGTTCAAAATATACCAGAAATATATTTTAGATCATCCTTCTGAAAGCTATAAAACCAATAGCTTGAATCATATGAACAACGCTAAGCTAACATACCTGGGATCGGCCCAGAAGGATGTTTTATCCAGCTCCGGGACTATAAGCGTGACATTCAAATATCTTGCAATGGTAACCATGTCACAAATCTGTCGAGAAAACCCCAAAAATCAAAAGACCATGGCGTCAATATTCACATAGCATTACACCCCAAAAACAACTGATGAACTTACATAAACTAGAAAGAAATAAGAGGAAAATCATAAATTTAGTGTTGTTGCTAGAGCACTCACTGCCGCTCGCATTTGATTGAGACCTCCATTACATGAAACCATCAAGTAACCATTGTTCTTATACACTCCTGTAGCCAACAAACAAAAACATTATATCGTTTTAGGATTTAAATTCCTTAACCCAAATATAATACATCAAGTACCAAAGATCCCTAAAACTTAAATGACAGATAAGAATGAAAGTAAAGTTGCATAAAAGTAAATCCCCATATGAAAAATCAACTGAAAGCCGATATCCAATTTCAATCAGCCTTATCCAAAACAAAAAGAAGACGATATAAATGGAGAAAATTAAGATATATTATGTAAACATTAGGTAACATCAAATTTGATGCTAATTCAAACCGTATCACCATATCAAAATGAATTCAGTTCAGGAATTTGCAAATTCGTCAAACAATGGGATGGAAAATCCGTCGATTTCTTTTGCTTTTATCTTCTCAAATGCTTTCCTTATTTCCAGTAGAGATTAGCTTAATTTCTTCCCTATTTTAAACCAAAAAAATTTGGATAATAACAAAAACAACGTTCAAAATTAACAGAAATTTAAATATTTTGTAAAAAGAGAGGAGGAGAAGAAATTACTTTTGGGAGGAATTACACGGGCGGGAACCGAGGGAACTTTGTCTTCAATGGCGGAAACGGAAGAATCCTGGTGAGAGAAACAGGAAGGGCAACCCTTAAGGACGCGAGGTCCCCATGTCTCTCCCAAGGTCGTTAACTGTACGATACAAGTCCACAGCAACACCGACGTGGTGGCGCGTATGATCCAAACCTTCATTCTCGAACTCTTTTTCAACTTCTCCACTCTCTCTCCTCCGCTTGCTCCGCCTCCGCCCCCTTTTATTACCCCGATTCTCATACCTCCCTTTTTCCCTATCCCTTCAACACTGCACATTTCCAGCAACAACCTCAATCTCCACTCTCCTCATATACCCCTCAATACGACACCGCTTCGCTCCTTCCAAATTCCATCAATGCAGGTTGATTTGCACCGACAACAACTTCTTTTTCTTTTTTATGATGCAAACAAAAAACTAACCTAACAGAATCTTCAAATTCCGATAACTTCCAAAAACAACCCCCCCAAAAAGAAATTCAATAATCAATAAAAGCGATCCAATTTTTCGCCTCTTATTCTCAAATCGAACTCATTAACTTGACCAATTTCAATTTAAAAAACAAACAAAAAAAAAAAACTTCCTACTCCGCGGCGATCAAAACATTTCCCGGTGAAAAATTGCCGTGTAACGGCCGTTGATACCGCCGTACCGGCCTTCAAGTATAAACCGATCAAGAAAATTAGAGAGAATGAAGCAATTAGAGAGGAAAAAGCCACATTTAGAACTTTGAATATAAATCCGGCGTATGCATTAACGTTGTTAAATATTTACGAATATAAATGCGGCGAGATCATTGGAGGGATGCGAGCCGTACACCGCTGGGCGCACTTTTTTAACCATAGTTTACGAATGGTTAAATATTTATAACGTCCTTAAATTATTTTTTTGTTTAAATAAACCCCTACACTTGTGTTTTATTCAAATAAGTCCTTTATTTTATTTTAATTAAGATATTGATTCTTTTTAAATTTTAATTTTTTAAAATTAAAACTTACAACTATAGTAAAAAAAATTTCAATCAGAACAAATCATTATTAAACTGAACAACTAAGAACAAAATCAATCACTGCAATGGACTAAGAGACAAATAACCGAAACATATACTACTGAAACCATAATAATTGTACATATTAAAATTTTAAAGTTTATTTGAATATAATAATAATATACGTATTTATTTAAAGAAAGAAAGAAGGTTCAAGGGATCCATTTTGTATTTTAGCCATTCTGAATCTAAAAGGATTTGTTGACTGGGGTTAGATGTTGATCACAGTCCAATGGTTTAAGCCAATTTCAACCAATAAATGCCAGACAGCTTGTTTAATGTCTGACCGGGCCCAACTTTCCGCTACGTGGCGGAGATCATGCGGTGGTTAAAGCACACGCGATGCCGTCTTGGGAACCGGAAGTTCATCGATCGCCGTCGATTTGGGCTTGTTGATACGCCGACAATATATCGCGAGAATTTAATATCGTTTGGATTATATATTTATCATTTTAGGAAAAAGAATAATTATGTCTGAGATAGAAATTTATCCATGTTTTAGAAAATTATTATCGCTAAACATTGATAATTACTTCCCATTTCAAAATAATTATATTGTCCGTCGGTTAATTTTAAAAAAAATATCAATACAGATAAATTATCCTTCTTTTTTTTTTGGTAATTTAATGATACATTTTAAGTATCAAATATCCTAAATAGATATTTAGATTCAATTAATAACTTAATATTTTAAAAAATCCATTACATCAATTAGTTGAATGAATTATTGGAAGTTGAATTGATTAGACTTTTATCTATAATAGAAGCAATTACGCTTTTTTATTTTAAATCTAATTAATTTAAATTAATCTCCTTTTATCCCTCTGTTAAATGAAAATATTTCAATTTAAATTATTTTAGTGCAAAAATATTAAATTCTATTCTATTTTTTAAAATTTTATCTATTTCTTCTTTTTTTAAATCGATTTAAATCATCGTACAAAACAATTTTGGTATTTCGATTAAGAACAGTATAATCTAGTGATAGTTATTGCTTGTTTAATTTTAGAAAATAATTATTTAATTTATAAGAAACAAACTTTTTGAATGATATTTTTAACTTTCTTTATTGCTATCTTAATTTATCACTACAGCATTTAATTAATGAATATTGCTATAAGTATTATCACGTAAAAATTACTTTTAGAGTACTTAATTTCCTTCTTCTTTTTTTTAATGAAAGAATACGATAAATTTTATTTATTATTTTAATTTTAATTTTTTCTTTCAAAAAAAGCAAAATAGTTGGTAGAGTAATGCTTTTCATACTTTATAAAAGGTAACACTAAAGTAGCACAAAGGCTTGTAATTTATTAAATATTTTAAGAAAAAAAATGATTTTTTAAAATATATGATAGTATTTAGCTTGATAATAAAAATATATATTATCAATGTTGTAACAAATGATAAAAAAAAATTGTGAGATGTTTTAGTTTTTGTTAATAATTTTTTTGACCATTTATGGCTTTTTTTATTATTATTTTCTTGTACAGAAGCAAGAAAATTAACGGCCAGGTAAAACTATTGAAGGCTTTAAAAGCACATGTTATTCATTGTGGGCCGTCTTCAAGTGCCGTTTGAAGTTAGATTATGTATGCTATTTGCATTATGTTTATTAAATACGTAAATGAATATATAAGGAATAATCAGATGAAATCCATATTCCGATCACTTCCATTTTCGAGGAATACTCTTTCATCATATAGTTTATAGTACATTTTTAATTATTTAATTATATTTTAATAATTTTTTTATATTATTTATATATGATTTTGATAATTTTTTATTATAAATCTCAAATCTCGAATTTTGAACCATAACCTTTAAACTCGAACTTAAATTTTAAATCTTAAATTCTAATCTAAACTATAAGTTCAGTGTTTAGAGTTTTAATTTATGAATCAATGTTTGGGTTTAAGGTTTAGAGTTTGAATTTAGAATTCAAAGTTCCAGATCAAATTTTAAGATTTAAAATTCAAAGTTTAGATTCAAAATAAAAAAATTATCAAAAATATATAATAATAACATAAACAATTACTAAAATATCATTAAATAATTTAAAAAATTACAAATAATATAATAAAATAATCCATAAAATAATTTCTTATGACTGTCCTAAATACTCCCAGCTCTCTCTATCCTTCTGCGGCAACTCGCATTCCGATCACAAATTTATTTTCTTCGCCTGATTTAATCTTGCCAACTTAAACTCACTATTCATTTAATATTAATTATTAATATTTACATAATTCTGGAGTTCATTATAATTAATTAATAATCCCAATCCAACCGTATCAAATCGAATCGAGATAATTTTCCCCCAACCCGGATCAGTTTGTGTCTAAACTTCAATCTTTATGTGATATTCCGTCGGTCTCCGTCAGATTGTCGGTTGCGCCGTTAAGACGGCGTTCGTGTGTTAGAATGGTTCACTCAATGGAAATGCCAGGTGGGAAACCCAAAAGCTCTCCCACTCCATCAGATTGCTTCAAATCAGATCCACGGGCTCCATGTACAACGAAATTAAGACGGTCGTGCCCACTGCCCACGGATAAATAAGAGGTCATTTTATCACGCACCGCAGGCAGCAGGGCGGTGACCGGTCGTTCGGGGAGGGAAGGAAAGGAGACCGTGAATTTCACGCGGATGGATGGCGATGGTTTATTATCATGCTTGAGGTAGTTGGGAGTTGCATACGTGGAGAGATCCTAGGGCAGTTGCATATATTACCGATTAATCTGACTATACCTAAGAATGGGCCAGGATTCTCTGCTACAGTAGTGGAGAGGATGACCTTCATTTTTCTGGAAAGATCTCATATCATTTCTGATGGATCAAAATGAGGTTCACTTGAATTTAGGGTGGAACCCTTTAAATCTTTTTTTGATTTTTCATATATTTTTGTTGGGATTTTTCGTCCCAGCATATTTCAAATTTTGGAAAAGTAAACCTTAAATTCTAGCCTATTATTATTTTTGTATAGGAAATGGCTAGTGATTCAAATATATATTTTTTTAAGAAAAGTTTTTTGAAGAGCAGAGTCAAAGATGGGTAAATGTGTAATAAAATTATAGTAAAATATTAAAAATATTTCCAAATAAAGTAATCCTCACCCTTTTTTTATTTATCAATTAATAAGATTATATTTGTCTTTGTTTTAAAAATATTTAGATTTTAGATTATAAATTTTAATGCGAAATAAAATATTTAAAATAAAAAAAGTTTTAAAAAATTTGAATTAACCATAAAAAAAATTATACAAAGATAAAAGTAGTTCGTAATTAAATTATGTAAAAAGGATAAATATCAACCCTAAACATAATTTTTCGTTTAATGTAATATATCATTCATGAACTTTGATTTTGTGAGATTTTATACATGAATTGATTTACTTCAGTTTTTATAAATCACTAATAGCATTATCTAAATAGCATCGTTTTATGTTGATATATTACATTTACAAACAATTATGTTAATCCAATTTTAAAATTAATATATGTTTCATTTTTTAAATGTGTACAATTGAATCAAAATCAAAATTTTATTTATACATATGATTCATAATTCAAGTTTTACATGTATAATTGTACCAAATCAAATTACATGTATCAATTTGCACATTAAACCAAAGTTCATGTATAGATCTGATATTTATCCTTTTAAAAATTCTTTTAAGATTTTAATTTAAGAGATCCATGTAAACTAAACAAAATTTAATACTCTTATAAAAAACTTTATTATTTTAATATTCTTCATTTAAATTAATATTTAGTTAATTCATGAAATTAATTTAATTAGTAATTTAAATATAATAAAAAAATGTAATTAGTAATTTAAATATAATAAAAAAATGTAGTTTAAAAATAAACTTATAACAATATCTTAATTCACTTACCGTAATAATAAATAATATTATTATTAAAAATATTGATTAGAATTTATTTTTAAAAACACCAATTCAAAACCTTCATGATAAAACAATTTTTTTTGTTATTGAAATAGTACTCTTAAAATAAAAAACATCATCATTTTGATTAAAATAATTAACAATATTAACTTTTTAAATTAACTAATGAGATTGTAAGAGTAGATGTGTCAAACATTAAAAAATATATATTAAACCTCAAGTTTCGACATAGTTTAAGAATCAAAATTGAAAATTGATCATCATTTTATAATGTAAAAATGAAAAGTAATGTTACAATATCTAGTATTAAGGTATTCAAATTATATATAACCACGTAATATTCTAATAAAAATATAGAATATTAATTATTTACACTAATTAATAATATTTTAAATTTATAAATCAATTAAAATATAAAAATTAAATTTCAAAATAATAAAAAGTTAAATTTAAATATTTTTCGTAAAAAAACACAAACATGTGGTGAGTATTTCAACCTTCCATATATATATATATATATAAAATAAATTTAATTTAGAAAAACAAATTTATCTGTTCATGAATTTGTTTTGCCGACAAAATACAGAGACATCCCACCCCATTCTTGTATTATTGACACGTAACCAATCGTCGTTTCAATTAGACGGAGTATCCCGCCAAATGATGAGTATGTTGGTGCGGATTGCGGCAACGGGTTAATGAAAATGATTGAATGAAATGGTCTTCCTAATTTACTCATATTTTTATGGGTAAACTATTAAAATAACTGCTTTATCTGTTCCGTATTATATTTTAATTATTTATGTTTAAAATATTATTTTTTATTCACTTATATTATCATTTTATTATGAAATAATTATTTTACCGTTAAGTCCCGTTATCTTCCTAACAACAATCCTATATGACAGTCCAAATAAGTTTTAAATGTTAACTTGAATGTTCAACTGGGATAATAATAGTTTCTTCAATCAAAGTGAGAAAAATAAAATAAAATAGACAAAAAATTTCTTTTCCAGATTAAGGTGTAGTTTAAAATTTTTAATTAATTAAATTTATTTAATTAAAAATCTATTCTCGTTCCAGTTGGACATCAAGTTGGTATTTAAAACCTATTTGGATAGCCACATAAGATTGTCGTTAGGGAGATAACGGAGCTTAACGGCAGAGTGGCCACTTTGTAACAAAATGATAACGTAAGTGACAAAAACGTAACATTTCAAATATAAGTAACTAAAATATAATCTGAGATAAACAAAAGTAAGTATTTTTATAATTTACCCTAATTTTATTATTTTATTAACAAAACAGAAAATGACGCATTTTAAATAGTCGAGTTTTTATAAATAAATAAAATAAATATATGTTTATTTTGGTTCTCATGTTTTTTAAGGACTTAAAGGTTATTAAATTATTGACTTTCTTTTATTTTAATCACTTAATTATTAAAATTTTCAATTTAGCCATTAGATTTTTTGAAATTAAATATTCTAGTCATCTTCTACATACTTGTTTTTAAATTAGTGAGGAAAAGTTAATGTGGGCTTTTTATATTAGTCTAATAACAAATTTAACAGTCTAATATTTACACATTCTATAAATTCAATCATAAATATAAAAAATTTAAGAAATTAAGTTCTTAATGTTTACAAAAATTATCATTTTAGTTCAAATTTTAAAAAAATTCAATAAATTTAACCCTCAACATTTACAAAATGATAAATTTTATCTTTTAAAATTTTGTAAAGTTAACCCTAAAATCTAGAAGGAAAAAAACAATCTCTATTCTACTTAATGTTTTTTATTTTTTCGAATAATCTCATTATAAATTCTGATCATATCTATTATTTTTGACATAATACTTATAATTAACCATAGCTCCTCCTCAATACATAAATAAGAGAATAATGCGTTTCAGCGCACTCGAATCTACGTCTTTCTGCATTAGCAACAATACCCATTCAAATTGAGCTAAATTCAAGTGATCAACATTATTTTACCATATAAAATATTTTTTAAAGCATCGAAATCTAATAGTGATAGTTTAATATGTTTAATAAAAAAAAGTTGTAACTTGGGTATTTGAGTTTTTTCAGAAGTATTTTTATTTTTAATTAAATTTAAATATTTTCATGAATAAAAAGAACTTGTGGCGGATGAATTAAAGAGAAAAATGCAACAAAAATGATATTAGTCTCTTTCATGTCCTTAAATACTACACAGCTTGTTTCTTGATATTGGATTTCAAATAAATTTAAAAGAATCCAAACAAAAAGTTGGGGTAAGAATAAGGAAACTAAACCATAAAACAGAAAAAGGCTGACTGCAACACTAGCACGGGAAAGTTACAAACTAAGGAACCCTACAACTGCTTCAAATCATTCTAATCAAACCGGATAAAAGCCAAAGAGCAGAAGTGTCTCCATATTTAGGAATCTGCAATGGTGACCTCCACCTCCATATTAAAATGAAAGGTTATATAAATATCGAGACATAAATTTGTTGAATTTTTTATATTTAGGATTAAATTGATTGAATGTGTAAATATTAGAGAACTAAATTTGTTATTAAACCAATACAAAATTCATGTCAACTTTCTGTTGCTCAATTAACAGTAACTAATAGGAGAGTGACTAAAATATTTAATTTCAAAAAATTTAGTGACTAAATCGAAAAAATTAATAGTTGAGTGACTAAAATATAACGAAGTCAATAGTTTAGTTATCATTTTTGTACTTTTCTTTTTTCAAAAAAAAATTATACACATGTTTAGCTTTTGTTGTGTAAAATAGTATCCGGGACAAATGGTGTTAACTTTTGACTTAAATAATAAAATGACACCTAAACTATACTATTTTCCCCAAGTACCTAAACTTTTTTGAAGTCACAAGTGCTACCTTGACTATACTCTATTATTCAAATTACCCCAAACCATTAAAAATTTTCTTAGCGAATTATTTCGTGGTATAATTAAATTAAACTAAAACTTTTCAAAATTCTTTACACTCTCTCCCTCCTCTCTTTTAATACATTTTTTTAATTGTTAAATAACTTCTCTTCGCAATTCGCTCACCATTTTTTTACATTTTCTTCTCGATATTTAGATTTTATGCTTTATCCTTTTTTTTTTCATTGTAAAGTTCACTAAAACATTAACAATTTTATGCAACGTAATGCAATGTATATAGAAAAGAGCAAAGAAAGTTATTTTTAAATAATAGGTTTTTGAATAGAGGTGAGAATGGAATAGGAGTCTAGGCTTAAAATCAGAAGAGAAGCTTGCTATAATCTGTTTTTATTGTCGAAAATTAAGTTTGAATGAATTTCTGGACGAATTTTTGAATTTTTCATCATCAAAGTTATTGGGTGAAGAACAAATGAGATGAATATATTTATAAGTTTTTTTTTTTTAATGTAAACTATATAATTAGTTGCCCAACAATTAGCATATTTCTAGTTTGGTCATTAAAATACGAAAACTTTCAATTTCGTCGCCAATATTCTCGTGTGATTTTGTTTTAGTCACCCATTTGTTAAATAATCTAAAAAAATGAAGTCGTGGCATTTTTTAAAATTGGGCTTATAGGTTAAAAAAAACCCTTGAGAAAAAAAATGAAAAACCAGTTAAGCCCCTCCATTAAATTCGCACCTAATTAAGCTATTGTTGTTAACCTAAGAAATCAAGCCCATCCATTAACAATTTTTGTCTTTAACGATGTTGATAGTTAAATTCAATTGACGGATTAATTAGATGGTGACACGTGATAGTTTTTGGTTTAATATTATATTTTCTCATAAAAATTATTAAAAATAAAAATATTAAAATTGATATAAACTTAAAAAAATAAAACTTATAATATAAAATTCTAAAAAACTTGTGAAATTATAAAAAAAATTAAACAAAATTTGGAAGTTCTTTGTTAACAATTTAAAATAGGGCGACCAAAACAAATGATAATGCTGGTGACGAAATTAAAAATTTTTGTAGTTTGATGACCAAAACAGAAAAACGCTAATAATTAAATGATTAATTGTAGAGTTTATTCAAATAAAATAAAATCAAAATAAAATAAAAGCCCAGAACATGATAGCAATTGACGGCCCAAGGCTAAGAATTTTTGGGTCTAAACAGATAATTTAGAAACTTGTTCTATTGTTTTGGTTTTTCTTTTTTTCAGCTTTCGTTTTCGTAAATTGAACTACATTATCAGTAACACACCAGAAAAAAAACATCTAAAAACCCTAAAAGAAACACAAGTTAAGATTAACTTAGAGCGCTTAAGGGAAGAAACAGATATGGCGGATATCTCCGTCCCTTTATTGTGGGCAAAGTTAAAAGCTAGCAAACACCACCTACTGCTATTCTTCAAGGGAAGAACAAAGCAGGTGGTTGATGTAATTGAATTTGTAATCACGTACGCTTCAAAATATATTTAACAAGAGGCTTGTTAAATTCAGCCTATTTGACGAGTCCATCGCTGTTTACATTCACATGCTGCACTGCACACTAGGCAAACGTACGTGAACCGAGCCTACCGAAGGCGTTCTTACTTGCTAACAAGCTTTTGTTTTTGTTTTGTTTTCATTCTAAGAGGTACATTTAAGCTTGATGCTTGACTTTGCTGATGGATTTCATGTTCTTCCAGCTTACGATCGTGGAGCCATGGGAGATTGCCGGTGTATGATGTTACTAATAAACTGAAGTTATGTCACTGCAAACTCCACTCTTTTCTCTATAACGTTGCAGTTTTATTGGAAGATGAAGTGGCTAATGGAATTGATAATTGTTGAATGTGTTAATCGGAAATAGAAAGAAAATAATAAATAAGGAGGATTTATAAGGCAATTAATCTTATTTAAAGTTTGGTGTCGAGCGATATTTTTTTAGGTCCTTGAATATTTTAAGTAATCACATTTCAATTTAGTGCCGTTAATATATATCATGCAGCAACCAGTAAATAATCTCATGGACAGACTATTTCAATTATTAATTTTATTTTTTATATTATTTGAAAATAAAGTCTAAATAAATAATTACAATATGTGATTATTATAATTATATTTTACATGTTCCTAATTCAAATCACGTATCGTGATGCAAGTTAAATACGTCAAAGAAAAATGGATTGCTATACAAAGTGGAATGATGAGTACATGATTAGGTCAACCACTTTGCTTGGATCTCTTCGAGTTTAAAGAAAAAAACACTATTTAGAGTTCCCCCTTTCGTTGGTACTCCCCTTCCTTTAACTATTTAGGGTTCCCCCCCTCCCCCAATGAAAAAAAATACTATTTAGAGTTTGCCAAATTTTTGGTCATCTCGTCCATTATTTCGGCCATGGAGGTGAGCGTTAAATCGGTTGCAATCTATTTTCTCTGATTTATTAAAATTTTCAACGTATCATTTGTTTATAATTTCATCTGAATGGGTAGTATCATAAAATATATAAATAATGGTATTTAAATAATTTTTTATTTTTTTAAGATATATGTGCACTCATTCAATGCTTAAATTAAATATAATCTTACAAATTTTAAATTTGAAGTAATTGTATATTGATTTCGATAACATTTAAGTTGTCATATGAACCAATGCTGGTCTCTTTTTAATATCAATCCAATATATCATTTAATATTTGAATTTGATTTTTTTTTTCTAATTTAATATTTAAATATATTTTTTTTCAATTTGGTACTCAAATTTGATAATTTTTCTTAATTTAGTATCTAAACTTGATATTTTTTTTAAGTTGGTACTTAAACTTTTTGGAGATCCAATTTGGTATCTAAACTTGACAATTCTTCCTAATTTGGTACCTAATCTTTTTTTTGTTCAATTTGGTACTTGTCAAACGTTTTACAAATTACTCAAATATGCTAACAATGTTATTTTTTATGAGGTAACAAAAATAATCAATGTAAGACTAACATGTGATATATGATATGATATTTTTTATTTTATATGTTCAATTACTTTTAATTTTAATTAATTAATTAATTAATTAATTGAAAATAATGAATTTATTTTATTTTGGGATTTTAAAAAATATTTTTTCTTGTTTAATATTAATTCGTTAACTATAACTCAATACTTTTTTTAAACATGAATTTCCTCTTGTAGAATAACAAACAAAATTTTAACATTGTTAGTGTTCTGCATAATTTGCATAACATTTAATAAATTTAGGTACCAATTTGAATCTAAAAAAAGCTTAGGTACTAAATTAGGAAAAAATATCAAGTTCAGATACTAAATTAGACTTAAAAAAAATTAAATACAAATTAAAAAAATGTCAAATTCAAATACCAAATATTATATTAAACTTTTAATATTTAATCAATAGCAACCTTAAAAAAAACTCAAGACTATAATCTTATATGCATGGGTCTAACTGAAGGCTCCATTTTCAATTAGTTTTGTAATATCTTTATACTAGTTTCTCTTTTGGATTTTGCTTTTTAGAAAATTAAAAAAAAATTATTATAATACTAAAATTCTCTCAATGTTTAGAATTTAAAGTTATTTTACTCAAATCGATTAAGTCATAACTCAATTGAATAAAAATTATTTTCAATACAAAAAGACATAAACTCAAATTTGCTGAAGTATATTCTCATTTTATTTATAGGGTGAGGAGAGACTATAAATAATTATAAACATTATATAAAAAAATTAATATAATCAAAACATATAATAAAATTATTAAAAAAAACAGTTTAACCAACCTTATTAAAAATAATATATTAAAATAGTAACCAATAACATTATGCAACGTGGCAACCTTTAGACCAGTCGTACTAATCACTAAGATTATCCAGCAGAAAATAAACTGAGGTGTGGCCGACAACTCGATAACGCCACGTGATTGTGAAGACATCAATGCCCTCCTCTTCTCTACCCTCCACGTATCTCTATCCAACTGTCCCACTCTATATATCCGTACATTTGTCTAATTCCATTTTCCAGATCTCATCCATACAGCAATCCCATCATTCATTTTCTTAAGGTCAATCTTGTACTTTCCTATACCACTATTTTCGTAATTTTGTTTTCAAATAGGGCTAATTCTGTAATTGCATTTAATCTGGATACTAGAAGGTATGAAAATGGATATTTGTCAGACTTCAAAAACTTCTTCTATGCTTTTTTTTTCACCCGATCTTCTAACAATTTCTCTCTTCTTTTTTTTTTTTTTTTTGAATTTTGGAGCGAAAATTGTTGGTAAATGCAAGACATCCACTTGATCGAAGGTGGCCGTTTATTTAACGGCGGCGGCGACGGAGGGGGAGGAGACAGAAAGTTGCGAGCACACCACCAAGCACTTAAGTGTCCCCGCTGCGACTCGTCCAACACGAAGTTCTGTTACTACAACAACTACAACCTCTCTCAGCCACGTTATTTCTGCAAGAACTGCCGTCGTTACTGGACAAAAGGAGGCGTCCTCCGTAACGTCCCCGTTGGCGGTGGTTGCCGCAAAGCCAAACGCTCCAAAACCAAACCTTCGTCCGAAACCACCGTTTCCGCCACCGCCGTATCTGCACTGCTACATCCGGAGCAACAACAACAACGGCAACACCAAAACAGCGATCAACGTAAAGCGGATTCTCATTCTGGTACTAAGAGCTCGAGCCTTAATGCAGCAAATTGTAAGGTGGCAGTGACGAACAATAATAACAATAATAGCAACAGCAACAATAACAGTTCTTCAGTCGGCACAACGGAGGCGGCGTCGGCAATTACATCTCGCTCTACGTTTTATGGAAACCCTAATAATTTAGGGTTGGAGCCAGGATTGCTAGAACAAGGATCGGACGGCGGGATTTTTGCGGAGATTGGTAGTTTAACGAGCTTGTTTACTTCACCAAACAATGAAACACTGTCGTTTGATTTCGGGACTGTATTAACTAGGGCAGGGCAGTGGCAGCCGCAACAAATGACGATGAGCATGGGAGGGGAGGAAATCACAAAGGGATTGCTTGATCAGACGGTGCAGATTGAGCAATCAAATTTGAATATTAAATTGGATAGTGGATTTCAGCCGTTGGATTGGGAAGGGAATGAAGATCAAGGATTCTTTGGTCTTCCGAGCACCGTTGATCAAACATATTGGAGTCAAAATCAGTGGACTGATGAAGATCATCCAACTCTCTATCCCCCGTAAATTATTGCTCACTCTTTTTCCTTTTTTTTTCACCTTAAATTATTCATTTACTAAAAATGAAAAAAAGAAAAGAAAAAGAGAGCCTAAAAATGAAAAAAAGAAAAGAAAAAGAGAGCTCTTGGGAAACACAAAAAGAAAATGAGAAAAAAAAAATTCAAAGAAAACCCCAAAGCTTTTTTTTTTTTTTTTAATTTGAAAAGAGTTATATTGATATACATATATATATATATATGAATTTGACTTTTTTTCTTGGATACTTTTTTCTTTTAATATATAAGTTTTATTTGGGTGATTTTGAAAGGTGTTTCAGTTTGATCTTCTCGAGTTTTTTTTTTCCTTTTTCTTTTGGTGGCTGTTATTCCCAGTTCTTGTAAATATTCTTTTATTGTTTAAGATATGTTGTCAATTAAATTAATCAAAATTATTAGTGGAAAAATACTTTATTTCATTCATGCAATAAAGCGTACTCTTAAATTGAAGGTATTGAAGGTAGAGATGTTATTGAGTTTTAGTTAGATTGATAAAAATATTATTGTAATACGAGTGTATTTAAGAATGCCAATTGAAATTTAGACATTGAAGTAAATTTCGGTTTTTTAGCATTTGATTTCGTATATTTGATTGGTAGGTTTTGTTTTGAAGCATTGTGCATGTGTTTTGCGTTGGAGAAGCTGAGTGTGCGCACTTAGATTGACATCATGACACAATATAATTACGTCATCTGCTATTAAACTAAATAAATGAACAATTTAATTTAATTAAAAGTGTTTAACTCGTTAGGTGAGCTTAAGTGATATATACACACACATATATTATCACCATATATGCATGCCAATTCAGCATTTTAAATTTCGTGTTTTCCACGTCTAATCGGTAGCCACCTTCTTGATGGCATTCAAATGTTTCTTTTTTACACCTATAATTTTTTATTCACCAAATATATAAATAATATAAATATTCATGTTTTGAACATTATAAATATAAGCTATTTTAAATATTAGAATAATTATTTAAGATATTGAAAGTAAAGTTTTTCATTTTAGAGATGAAATATTTAAAAAATAAATCAAAGAGATATGTGATGGTTTCTTAATATTGTTTTTCACTAATGTATTATATAATAGTTGTTTTTTAAATTGTTATATAATAGTTTTAAATATTATACCGTACCTAAATTACCAATATCGGGTTTGTATTTAGTATTAATATTAACTATATACAGATCCATCAAATTTTTGAAAATTATAATTATACCTTTTAAATTTTTTTAAAATTTAATTAAATTCTCTTAAAATTTTAAAAACTCTCATTAATCTCAAAAATTTTCTAAAAAAATTAATTAGACCCGTACTTTTTAAAAATCTCATTAATTTTCTAAAATTTTTAATTAAAACTCTCCAAAATTCAATCTCCAAGTTCGTCCCTAATCCTATAAATTACATTGTTTATTAGGATGTACAACAAAAATTTCAAAATGATTAATTTTTATAAATAGTAAAACATCGATGACATAAAAAAAAAAGGAAATTCAATTATTTTTAAGTAACGGATTTATTAGGTTAAAAACACATGGGCCAGGGAATTAAGAGCATCCAAGGTGTATAACAATAGCCACGTGGAATCATAATGGATCATGGAACCAGTCACTACTCACTACCTTAATGGGACCCACACCCTAACTGACCAACTTTCATTCTCGTAATAGCAACAGTCTATTTATAGGAATAGCAAGTAACTACCTTGTTTGCTGTCCGTACACTTCCGTCAATTTTCATAAATATAATAATAAACACCGCCCGCCGTTGTAATTATCATTACCGTTTTCCTTGTTTAACCATGGCGTGGCTTATTTTCAACCCAAACGACACAACGTTGTTGATGTTTTATTGACTGCCATATTAAACCCCTTCACAATATAATTAGAAATACAAACAAACTTTGATTAAACCATATAATTTTGGACCTAACATAATAAAGGTTGGAAATAATTTACTGCACGGATAAAACAAACAATAACAACACACATGTGACAGACCTATGACCCAATTGCTCAATAAAATAATAAGTAAAACTATATAAAAATACTTTTAATAGTTTGTACTTAATCAATGTGTTCAATTTTTTTTTTAAAATGATATAAATAGAGTCTGGTAAAATATATATAAATATATAAAAATTATTAAAACATATTTATGATAAGAGAAAAATATATAAACACCATACAAATATACGAATTTAGTAGGTTTAATTTTGATGATGACATGGTAGAGGGCCCAATTTAGGTGGGTAGTGCTGGTGGTTAGTAGCAAAGTGGTGACGGAGGTGGGGTCCAAAGGCATGTGGTACGAAGTCTAAGTCTCACCGCCCCATATGAGTCATGCACCAGATTCTGACCTATGATCATGAGTGATCCCCTACCCTTTCTATTTTCCTTTCTATCTTTTAAGCATATCCAAGTTGTCATGGTTATTATTATTATTATTATTTCAATTTAGAGAGATTTTGGTTAAAAGATAAAAATAAAAAAATAATGTTTGATCGAGTCACATTAAAAATTAGAAAATTGTATTCGTGATTTAGAATCTATTAAATTGGTTATTAAAAACGTTATTTATTTTAAGAAATTAATCTTTTATTCTTTTAGTGTTGAATTTGTTAAAGGATATTAAATTATTAGTTCATATATTCAATACTTTAAAATAAATTATAATTTTTTATTTTTTTAAATATTGATAAATTCGAAATGATACCTCGTATGTTAATAAAATATGTTAACATCAGAAGAGATAAAATTAGTTGAGAATTTTGACGTGGCCCATTGTCGATGTTGGCCTTTGTAATGGTTTGAGTTTTGGAGGGCCCCTTATGACTAAAATTATAATAACGTGAGAAGTGTTGTTTATGAGGAGTGTGATAAAAAAATCTATATTATATTATTTTCAAATTTTAAAAATATTCATATTTTGATATATATTTTTATATTGTTCAAACATTTTCTAAATATTCCTGTAAAAAAGAATAAAAACTTGAATTGTAACCCTTTCAAATTAAACTTATCCACTAATTGAGCCTTCGAACAATAGGTTTTCAAATTCGGATAAATTCGACACAATGGGAATTAAAATTAAATAATAAAAACTATTTCATTATTTTTAAATAATAGAAAGAAAAGTCAAATTTGATTCAAAGACACCTGTATTTCAAACACGTAGGTACAACCTTGAAGGAGGTTGCCTTGCCTACTACAAAGTCTAAAATTAGGGGGTTATTTTCATCAATCAACCAGGCTATTAGGAAGGGTCTCATGTCCAGATATGAGACTGGACCACCAAATGCTGCCGCTGATAGAGGCATAGGGCTGGTGGTAAGTCAAAGTTTTCCAGCTGACATCTACCATTACTAATGGTTTTTTTAAAAAAATCTCAGTTAACTCTATTTTACATGAATGATCCTTTCCCTATATGTTAACCTCTTACAACAATATAGCATTTTTATTTGTATTCTTTAGGTTTCGTAATTGAATCATAATCATATTTAAGTTTTTATTTATTTATTTTATATATACATTTCGATACACTAATAATTCATATGAAATACTTGAACAACTAAGTTTTAAATTCGTTGGCGCTCTCCTCCTTCCGAGATGCTAAAATGTAATGTTGATGCTTCGAGATTGGATCGAGATAATATAGTAGAGCTGGTTGCTATTATCCGAGATAGTCACGGCCGTGAGATTAAATGCTTCTCTGAGTTTGAGAAAGCTTTTTTATATAGTCCTTGTTCAGTTGAAGTGTTTGCTATCAGGGAGGTTCTCTCATGGTTAAAATCATTGCGATTAGATGATGTGATTATTGAATCGGATTGTCAAGTACTTGTGATTATTAAAGGAGGATTGGGTCTGAGAGATTTGGAGAGCTGGAAGAAGGCAAGTATACTACAGCATATATGGCTTATCCTTACTCAAGCAGGCTCTTTGTGGATTGCTTGGGTTGAGGCATATGTGCTAAAAGGAGAGTCCTAGATGCAAATCCCAATGAAATCAAATAGAAGCTGTCATTGGAGGAAACTTTTGAAGTTAAGGGATTTGGCACCTAGATATATTGATCAATCAGGAGGTTGGGATCTCCCTGCGTAGAATCAAATGGCTAGTAGGATCTGGTATGGGATAAGGGAAAGAAGTGAAAAGATTCCATGGAGTAGGTTGCTTTGGTTCCCATTTTGTGATATCTTGACTAGCTATACAGGATCGACATCCTATAAAAGCAAGGTTTATTCAGAGAGGGATGACTATTGATGGAAGATGCAAATTGTGCTTTGAGGAGCAAGAAACTAGGGACCATCTGTTTTTTGGTTGCAGGTTCTCTAAAGTAATTTGGGAAGGAATTTTGTAGCTCTGTCAATTGCAAAGGCAAGCTGGAAATTGGTAGCATGAATTAATGTGGGCAATGAGGAGATTAAAAGGGAGGCATTGATAAATATTCTTTTGAAGCTTGGATGGAATGCTTGTATTTACTGGATCCGGAAGGAACGAAATAATAGACTTACAGTAGTTCAAATGAAAGAGGAAGAGGGGCTAAACAGAATTAAAGAGGTTATAAGTTTGAGACTAATGGGTACTAATATTAGAAGAAATGATACTGTAAACAATAGATTATGTTTAGCTTGGGTATACATGATATTAGAGGAAATTATTAGTCATTACTAGTTCATTTCACTGTTTCTATTATAGTACAGAGTTTCTTATGTAGCAGATTTCTGCTTTCCTTGGGTAGTAAAATCACAATTATCCAAATAACAAATGCCTTGTCACGTCTGTCAAATGATGTGTCAAAATTGGGATTGCTGATTAGTCATTGTGTGATGCTGAAGGATAAATTTCAACATGTTTCCTTCTGTTGAACTAGTCAAGATGCTAATTAGGCAACTCATTCTCTAACTTGAATGGTCTTATTATATGCAAACCATTCAAAATGAGATGCTCCTTCCACATTTATTGCTTATGAACTTGATATTGACAGTATTATAGATTCTATGAGCTAAGCCTGTTGGCTCAGATTTTAATAGTCCTATCTTTATTAATTTGATTTATGATATTTTGCATAGAACGATTTTCCTTAAAAAAACTGTTCTACAATTTTACTGATCAAATCAAAGGTTAACTATTAGATAATTCATTACCCAAATATCTTTCAGATCAGCCAATCAAGGCTTCTTCTGGTTTGGTCATCCCCTTGCGTTGATAGGTGAATGGATCATTTTAAAGATTCATTGACGATGGACCCAAGATTACCTTAGCATGGCCAGTGGCATGGATCGCGACTGAAAATTAGCACCTCGAATGTTGGCCACATGGTGGTGGGCCCTTGACTCGCTCCTTTGCTTTCTGGTCGTTGGCCATTGAACCTTAAATTTGTAGCACTGATTTTAATTTATGCAATCGTTGAGTCAATTTTAGCTGCCAAATTGGGGTCACCCTTTATTTGGGGTTTTCAGAACTCGTGGGTTCAGCAATTATGAACTCAACACCTGAAATTAGTTAAAACCTCCATAGGAGATTACCTGGATGTAGTCGCCACACTTCCAATAATGTATAGTTACAAGAACAAGCCATACACAGCAATTAACAAGGACAGAAGTCACTCGATTTGCCAATCTTTATGTTCTGTTCTGTTAAGAACCTTATAATTGCATTTCTTTGCCACCCCTTAAAACTCCTGAATCCACCAAAATTTAGCAGTATTTAGTATATTTTTTCCCCAAATTTTTTCCACATATTTGGTGGGACTTTAGAGGACCATATCCTCATACCCATTTCTGAATATGTGGGTAAATTCTATACTAGGAGTTAGATTACATTTTGTCCCATCTATTAAAAAATAGGTAAACTAATCTTTATATGTTGGATCAAAGAACAAATTGACCTTGTTAAAAATTATATCCATTTCTACAGTTAAAATCTGATCCCTACACCTTAGCATGGGATACACATGGCACATCATGTGTCATTGTCAAACTATTTCGTTAGGCATGCCGGTTTTTAACAGTACAAATGGATGAAATTTTTAACAAAAAAAACTAATTTTATCTTTTGATCTAATGTATAGGAAATAATTTGACCATTTTTTTTAGTAGAGGGTACAAAATGCAATCTGACTTGTGGTACATGGGCCTCTATGGTTCTTTTACCTAATATGTGTTACAACACAAATATGAAAAGTCGGAGTAATACGGAGATTAACTAACTTGTGATCTAGATGTGCTAGAACTTCTCCTCCAGGGAAAGCCAATTTGGTGGTCTCAAATGCAACTCTGATTGTTTCTCTCCAAGTTCCACCAACAACAGCTGAATTTGTTGGTGATTTTGCTTCTCTAGGATCTTCCATCAACAGAGAATACCCAGGCAGCATATGGCCTACCCAAACACCATCTTTCCTGAAAATTTTGAACCCGGAATAATTTACAGAGCTTTTCATTTAGGGGTCATGTTGAAAAAACGAAACAGTTTCCGAAATGGCCTATATGAATTTTAACGTCAAGCGCTAGTTGACGACTGTGTTGCTCTGATTGCTCAGTTTCTCTTCAGTACCAGTCAAGTATCTGCCACACATTCGGACATGGGCATGGAGATATGATTCTCCAAATATATTTAAAAACTTACAATAAGTTGAGTAATACCCATATTGGACACGTATCCGTATCCGACACCCACCTATAAATGCAAGTAACATAGGTGATCAACACAGTAAACAGTAAAAATGAATACAACTTCACAATGCCCAATAAAATCTAAATTAAAACTAGTGTTATAACTATGCTACTTAGACTCAAGTGGGAAAGTCAAACACAGGTCTTTTCACTTTTTCTAAGTTCTTTGAAATATATGGAGGATTGAAGGTCAATAAGTCATTTCTACCTCAAAAAAAAAAAAAAAAAAAAAAAAAAAAAAAAAAGAAAAAGAAAAAAGAAGAAGAACGACCTGAATAACACAACATTAGGTGATACTAGAAAATTTGTGTAGTAACTTACTGAACAATATCCATATGCCTAGGTACGTAGTGACCACCACCTATACCAAGAAGGATTTTGTTTCTATCATTGTCCCTGCATCATCATACTCTTTAATGAACAGCAGAAACAGCAAGTGAATTTCAGAGTATGTGGTTAATCGAAATTAAAAAAATTTAGGTGGAATGAAAACACTTTCCAATTTTTCTAGTTCTTTGACTTCTTCTACTAGGTCCTTTTGTTTTCCATCCCATAGAGATTTTCTTATTTCAGCCGGTCCAGCCCGACCCTAATTACAGTTTCAGTTTGTAACAAAATTATTAAAATATAATTGTAAAAGTATTATTTTAAATACTGATATGGGCTTCTGAGATAGCTTGAAAGGAAAAACAAAATCTAAATTGTCGCCTGACCTGACCTATAGATAGGTCTAAATACACAGTTCTCATAAAAATAAAGAAAAATTTAGAAAAAAAGAAGAAGATATCTTACAATAATGTCAACGCTATCAGATCATGCAAAGCAAATTACAAAATAAATGGCTAGCAGGAAAATACCTGCTCCAGTTTCCAACTGCAATTCTTTCTCCAAGACCCACTCCTTCCCACACCAACTTCAAACGCCACATTATTAAAATTCAGTCCAAAATAAACAAAAATCTTTGGTTACTCGATGCTAAACCATCCCATGTGCATAAATCGAGCAAATTATCTATGTTATTCGGATTTCGATATGAGCATTGAATATGAGTATGTGTCTAAAGGTATGTTCATTTTCTTTTTGTAAGTTTTTTGATGTATTCGGAGGTTTTTGGAAGATCATATCCCTATATAAATTTCCATATGAATGCCAGATATGGGTGCTTCACGAAAAATGAAGAATTGGAGCAACATAGATGCTATTGTCAAAATAAAAATAAAAAGAAAGCATTGCTCAAAGTTATATTAATGAAGTGAATTCAGAAGAGAAGCAAAGGTATAAAAGCATACCTTATGGAATGACTGCAACATGCTGGATATAAAGGTCAAATGAAATTTTCTTCTGGTAAGTTCAATTATGCATGCTCATGTATTTCATGATGGTGAGTATGAACAAGCTATGCTACTAAGACTCTTTCTTTTCTTAAAAGTACTTGTGTCTTACACCCATATCCAATGTTTCTTCAAACATGAACATAGAGAAATAGCCCATCAAATGCATAGAAAAGCTTAAAATGATTGAAAATACTTGTGTAGATCACATACCTATATCCAACACATATCCAAATCCAAGTAGTGAGTACTGACACGATCATATTGAAAAAAAAAAATGATAAGCATTGCAAATATGCTTATCAATAAGTACTGAGAAGTGAGAAAGGCAGCATTTAGTTCTTACAGAGAATTTAATCAAGTACTTTGCTTTTATAAAGTTAGTTGCATTACATTTTCTAATGCTTGATTGCAGTCAATTTGGTTCAACTTAGATACCCACCAGAGCAATGGCTTGTGCAGCATCCTGTCTCTTCCAATACTCTTCTGTACTACCTAAGAGAAAGCATAAATCCGAATTTCAAAACCACTTCTGTTTGAATATGTATCAAACAAAAGTGTCGAACATGAGTACTTCAAGAAAAATGAAGAGCTGGAGTAACATAAGTTAACAAGGCTTTACCAATTTCCACGAACATGGTTGGCGAATTGATTTCAGGACCATGATGAGTAGCCTCCAATGTGACCTACAACATGATCAAACAACATAAAAAAGGAAAAGGAAAAAATAAAAATAAAAAACTTGTGCAATGCACCACCTATAAGTAATTCAGAAGTCTCAACATTTGTAATTATCCAAGTCCATCAGTGGACTAAACAACAATAAAAACTTTTAAAAACTCTTAACTAGGAGCTCTAATTTACTAAATTCGAAGCTTCGCCTATTCGATTTATGAAATCACTTTTAGCAATAGGTCTAGATTTCAATCTTAGCATTTTCAACCATGTTCTTTATCCGAGACCAGCCATTTTTTTTCTTTTTCCTGGTACAATGAAGATTGCAGTCAGAGAAATAGGAGAAGGGCTACAGATGCTAATATTTGAAACCCAAGCTTGATAGATGCTACCGCTTAAACATGGTTTCATCAACCAACTAAACTAAGTTTCTGGTTCTTGCCGGCTTCATTTATACCATCATCATCATAAAGCCTTAATTTCCTATAACAATGTATGTAATTGTACAATGAAAATGTATTGCGTTGAATTACCTCAAACTCAGGAACTAAATTATGTGAATTAGCGATGTTCTTCAATAGTCTAAACCACGGCCCAATCCGGGGGTTAGGTGGAGCAGCCCATCCCGGCTTTCCGCCAGCGGTCAAAGCCTCACCTTCACGAAGGTGCGGCGTGCCTAAAAAACACTTTTATAAGCTTAAGGAAACAAACACCACACTAACAGGGAAAAAAATGAAGACCTATGGGGTGAATCGTAAGGGCAGGTCTATTAGAAGAAGCGACATGTTTGCTGAGAAAGACGACGTCGTCGACAGTCTCGCCGGTGGCTTCCTCCCAACGCTTGTCCAGATGGTTCTCTACGACGAGTCGCTTGTCGAGCTTTATAAGCCTCACTTCCTTGTTCGTATAACTCGCTGCATCCTGAAGAGTGATATCGGAGATGAAATGCAAGACTAAAGAAGATAACCGAAAGGAGATTAGAGAAAAATGGAAGGCTGAAAATTGATTGAACCTGGAGAGAGGGGCCGGGGTGCCAGCCGGGCATAGCTAAGAGAGAAGAGGCCGGGCCGATGGAGGCCGGATCAGCGCTTGTCGCCACCACCAGTGTCACCATGTCTTCGCCACTCGAGCCGTCGAGGTTTCTTAGCGCGCGGTTATTTTTTCCAGGACTGACCCGCCAATTGGAAGTCTTTTAAGTGATGGATTTCTTTCACACACACATATATAAGTATATATTATACAAGTTAAACAACATAAATTCAAATAACAATATAATAAATAAATTTATTATTAACCTTTTTTAATTTTATTTTTTTAAATTGTCAAATATTGAAAATTTTCAAACCTCAACTCAATTCATGAAGGTTTTTTTTAAGTGACAACCTATCATTTTTTTTTAAAGAATTTTGAGTTAATACTTTTTCAAAATGTATTCTTTTTATTTATCTTATATTCATCAATTTATAAGCAATACTTCAAATATTTTATATAGTTAGTGTGTGCAAATTTGTAATGCAAGTGCATGTATTAAATCAAATAATAAAGTGATAAAAATATATTGTTCTTACTATGATCAAATTTAAGTTAGTAAGTACCAATTATTTAGTTTTTATGTGATATGAATCAATAAAATAAAATTTAATAACTTTAGATATGGCTTAACTTTGAGTTGTGCTAATTGCGTTATTGTTAGGGTTTTACGTTAATTAAAATTAATATTAATCTATTTAATCGAGATCTTAACCTTAATTCTTATTTTCAAAACAATCAAATTTATCAAAATAATACAATTTGATAACCACACAAACAAAATAAATAAGCATATGACTAGATAAATAAGTAGTAATGTAACAGCCCAATTTTAATAGTGTTGGAACAGTGATTCGAGATCACTAAATCTGACGAAAAGTTAGAAAATTTTGTTAATCGATAATTATAAGTTAAGTGTGATTTTAGAAATATTTTAAAATTAGTGAATTTTGTGAACTGAAAGAATTAATTAGAAAAAAATTGGGCCAAAAACGAGGTATTGAGACCTCGAATTCATAAAGTGAGCCATAAATATTTCTAAAAATATTTATGGAGTGTCATTAAGTTATTATTAAACTTTCGTTAGAAAATTTTAACGTTTGGGTAGGAAATTAAATGAAAAGGACTAAATTGAAATGAAAGTAAAAGTTAAATTATAGATTAAAAGAAATTACGAAGGATCAAAATGGTAATTATACCATTTTGTATAGTGAGGCGGTATAACATAGAAAAATCTGAGATTTTTAAGGTATATTATTATATTATTATATTATTTTATATTATTATATTATTATATATAAAAACAAACAAAAAAGAGAATAGAGGGGAGAAAACAGAAACAAAACGAAACAGAGAGCAGGGGAAGGAAAGAAAGAAGAAGAGAAGAGAAAGAAGAAAAAGGGGAAAATTTTTGGGAAAATTTTCAAAATTAGCTAAATAAAAAGGGGATCAAATTGAAATATCTGAGAATTCTCTTCATTCTCTTCATTTTCTTTAGTTGAAAAAAGCCATGGGAGAGAGTTTCAAGCTGGTTTTCATACTCAAGCTTCATGTAAGTTTAATTCTTGCTTTCTCCTTGAAATTTCTATATTTTGGACTTTCTACAATTGAGTCCAATTTATTAATTCATTAGTTTATGATTCTATGGTTAATTTTTAAATTTGATGTGGATTAGTGCTGAAAGAATATGATGAATAAGTATTGATTTGAAGCTTTAATTTTGTTATATGATGATTTTATTAAGTAAAATTGATGGAAATTGATTTTAGGACCTAATTGTGAAAGAGTTAAAATTAAGGCCTAGAGTTAAAATTCTGATTTTTCAAAGGATATGAAGTAGTTTAAAATGATAGAGAAAAGTATTAAATGAGAAAATTAGCTAAATTGAAGGGTTAATTGAGCAAGGATTGAATTGTATGAATTGTGGAATTAGGGGCAAAATAGAAATCAACATGTTACACTAAAGCAGTTTTGGACAGCAGCAGTAGTCTAACTTTGAAAAATCACCAAAAATTGTATAAATCGAATTAGATGTTGAGTGAGATATGGAATTAAAGCTTATTGAGTCTATTTTCATATAAAAGAAACAGAGAAAGCAAAGGAAGTCTACATTTTGAGATATTTGGATTTTTGTAGGACTGGTTTAGAATAACTTCGTGATTCCATGTTCTTACTTTAAAAATTCACTAAAAATTGTAGAAAAATAATTATGAGTTATAATTTATATGGTTAGATTCCTTAATGAGTCTAGTTTTATAAGAAATAAACTATAATATCATATGAATTCTGTATAAAAAGATAATTAATTTTTAGTGAAGAAGGGTCGGAACTGCCAGACAGCAGAACAGGGGTGACTTTAAAGAATAAACTGTACTAATTGGCTAAATCAAAAATTCTGAAAATTTTATGGCAAGAAGATATGTGAGTCTAGTTTCAGGAAAAATTAACGGTACTTCATTTGGAGTTCCGTAGCTCCATATATAAATAATTTAGTGACTATAACTCAAATGGACAGTTTTGAATATACTTATGAGTAATTAATGAAATTATTGAGAATGTTACTTATAGCATGTTATATACATCAAGGATGTGGGATGGAGAGGAGGAGGAGGAAAATATGTATGAATATTTAGCTAGTATGGCTAATTTGTAATGTTTTAGAACCAGGGACTAAATTGAATAAAAGTAAAACTTTGTGATTAATTTCGTAAAAATGTCGAAAATGACCAATTGACATGGAATGTATTATTTTATTATTGAAAATTGCAAAATTGAATGAAATTATTAATTTAGATTAAGATCGGTTGAAAAATCGATGAAAATAGAAAATTACCAAAATGCCCTTAAATCTTGGTATTTCGCAAATTTAGAGTAAGTTAGTGTAACTTTAAATATGTGATATAAGGAAATATAAGTTGATAGTACACGTGAAATATCGATATGATGAATTAACTGATTTATGTTTATGAATAAACGGCAAGAGAATGATATTTATCATGACATGTAAATATGTGATTATCTGTAATATGTAAATAAAAGGTAATTAAATATGTTGCGACGAGAAATAAATTCAAGTAAGTCATGAAATGAAAAAGAGAAATAAATATGTTTTAAGGGATAATATGTTTGATTTTTGATTGGTTTCAAAAATAAATGCTAAATGATATAAAATGTCTGATAAATAAATTTGTAATTCCGGTAATGCCTCGTACCCTATTCCGGCGTCGAATACGGGTAAGGGGTGTTACAAGTAATGATAGAAACAATTGAAAATAAATTAAATTAATTAACTAGAAAATAAATTAAAATATAGTTAGTTCATGTTAAGTTGTGTGAAAACCACACGAGAAGAGATTCAAAATAAATTTCCATTAATAAGAAGTAAAATAATAATAATTTAGAGAGAAATAATTTCCAAGTTAATTTCATACTATTTTCCTTCTTTTTTTCCATAAATCAAGTATTCCCTTGCTTAGATGCAGAAATTATAAAGGACCAGACTATTTACTGTCAGAAGTTTTGATTGAAGATCGTGCTCTATTGCACGGTATAAAGAAAAAAATAACAAGTAAATTTGATTAAACTCTAAAAATATCAAAATCATAGAAAATATAATTAATCCATAAAACTAAAATATAATAAAAACCAACATAATTACTAAAATTATTTTCTAAAATACTATAAAAATTATACTAAAATAACTCTAAATAAAAAAAAGTTATCAATCCTCATATGTATTAGTTTTATAATTTAATGTGAAATATTCATATTACTGTCTATTAATAAATTCATTTCAAATTATATTTAATTATTAGTCTGGTAGTTAATTTTTTTTGTCAATAATAATACCTAAACTATTAAATAATAATTTAAGTTTATTTAACCAAAAAAAATGATTTATTTGAAAAAGAAAACATTACCTTTTTTTCCCTTTAAAAACTTTCTCTATATTTACTTTTTCTTTGAAGAAAACATTACCTCTTAACCCAACTCAATCTAGGCCGAGGAGAAAATGTTGTTTTGGAACCGACTAAAGTCAGACCTAATCCGAACCGGGCCCAACCGGGGGTATTTGTGAAAAAGGGAACTAAAACTCCCCGCCAAATTCCCTAAGCTACCCTTTGTCCCTGCTAGGCTTATATCTAATTGTTTCAAATTGATAAAATTGAAAGCGTGCTGAAAAAAACATCGGAGAAATTAATGTAAAAGTTCATGGCGGTGAAGGAAATCGAAGTCCGAACACTGAGCGGTGAATCTACCACCATTACCGTATCTCCAGAAACAACAATTAACGATCTCAAACATCTCTTGAAACTTTCTTTCGCTCCCGCCACTTCGTCTCCCAATTTCCACCTCTTTTTCAAGGTATGAAGTACGAACAAATCAACATTTCTTATTCTCACTGTATTAAGTTCAATCGTTTTTTTTTTGTTTGCAGGGCACTAAATTGAACTTGCAATGCAAAGTGAGTAGCCTCGCCTTTCAGTCTGGTGAATTCTTTGTTTTGATTCCATTTACTAAGAAAAACAAGCCTCAAGTCGAAAACCCTAGTTTTTCTAACGACGCAAGCGCTGCCACAAGCTTTGCGGATTCTACTTATTCTGATATGATGCAAGAATTCTCATATTTACGCGACAATTCGAGAAAGTTTAGTGAAGGTAATAATAACAATAGTAATGGCTATGGTGATGATGATGATGATGATTCCTTTAAGAGTAGAAGAAAACAAGGAGGAAATATTGATAAGGATGAGAGAAATGAGGGGCATCCTTATGATTTATTGTGGAATGTATTGCGGTCTTCAGATAGGGATTTGTTTGAGGAGAAGAATTGTGAGAAGTTTGTCGAGGTTTTACAGTCCATGAATTGTTTGTCCAGTCCATATTCTGGGAAATGTATGCTGTTAAGTCAGGCCATATTCCGGACTAGTGATGATCATGCTTCTTGTTTGTGTCCTACTTGGTTGAGGGGACTTGTGGAGGCCTTTGCTTTATTAAGCATTTTGTGGGCGTTTCTTCAGCTGCAAACAGAGAGAATGACTACAAGTCGTTTGAAGCAAGTTCTGGGGCATTTAGAAAAATTTGGAGTTGGGATTTGTATGGAGGACATAGAGCATCTTTCTGTTCTTTGTCCTAAGGTTTGTTTCTCTCTTAGATTATATAGACCACCTCTTAGTCAAGTTTCTAGCCTATATAAAGCCCATCCATCAATGTTCCATGTTGGTGACTTAAGATTGAGATGCTTTCATGCTAACTTTAGACGTGTACTGGTTTCCACATGCTTTTCCATTTGGATTAAGTGGATAGGGTGACTTAAAAAGATGAAGTAGAAGGATTGTGCATGATAATTGATGTATAACTATTGGAAAATTTTATCTAACTGTACATGTTGCATTTTGGGAGGGAATTTTCCCTCTGGCTAAAGTACCTGTGTTGTTAGCTACCAAACCTGGCAGTGCATGGATAGCTAAAGAATGCATACTCACATGTATGCAACTGTGTAACCATGGATAAAATTGTTTATTTCATATTATCTTTGAGGGGTCTTAGTATATGGATCCACTTTTGTGTCGTTAGGTATTCTTCCCTAGTATGCTTTTGATGATGCCTTGCATAATTTGTGTAGTTTAACTTTATGTTTGACTTCATCGTTCTTTTTGAAAAGTAAACAAGAAACAGGGGCAAGACTCATGAAATCTAATGAAATCTAATGTTAAGTCTCGGAAATTTTATCCTTGTTCTTCTTGTGTGCTTTATGTCACAATTCCTTTTCAACTTAGCTTTCTCTGGATGTTTGTGTGGCTGTACAATTTGTAGTCATATTTCACAATATTGAATTTCTTTAATTCTATTGTCATCCCTTAACTTGCCGTGACAATGCTCTTGAAGCACTTTTGATTTTTATCTGTCAAATAGTGCTCGTTTAGAGCTTCTATTTCTTTCATATGCTGGAGTAAAGCATTTCATTGTGCCTATCTCAGGTGGTGTATTTTGTAAATAATGATATGGAGCCTAAAAATTTTAGCGATGCACTTGTTATCACCCATTCTTCAACAAAGGAGGCAGACAAATTTGCCAGCAAGCTTGGAGCTGGTATTACTGAACATAAATACATCTTCCATTTCTTTTGGTTAATTTTAGATAAGCTTCCAAGCTAGTAAAACATTTTGGACTGTTCAACCTGCTTGTTCACAGGTAAAACATGCAGGTCTCTTTCAAAGATTTTTAACTTATTGAAGAAATGGGAGAGTTCATTCAAAACTAGCTTGTGGGAGACTATCAAGTTGTTAATGGTAGTATTCACTGCTTCCAATCCTGATTTTGTTTCTGTTTATCCAAAGCATATATAAATATTTCCTTTGTCGATATTCTAGTGGTTCTTAGGAAGTTTGAAATCTACGAGGACATGTTTATTAAATTGATTTGATGAGCTCTTTTTTCCCTCTCCTTACTTTCCTGTGTGGCAAGTATTAAATTTGTCAAGCCTTTCCACAATGTCTTTTGTTTCTATTGTAACTCCACCTAACACTAAAGGATGAGTGTGATCCATCATCCATCTATTCTCACAGTTGTTTCTGTAGCTTTCAAATGACAGATAATATGAATGACATGATTTTCTGTTTTGGGGCAAGTTGATTTTACATGTATGTATCCGTTGATTTTCTTTTTCTTTTTCAACCATAGCATTTTATGATTGAAAAGTTCACTGTTACCAAATAATATGCGCTTCAGGTTCATAACTAGCAAGGGACAATTTTCACTTTCAATATCCAATGGGGAAAGTATCATTTCTGTCCTCCGGATAATCTTGTAGCACTTTCATATTATTGATTCACCACTTCCAGTTTCTTGACTGCCCCTGCATTATGTTTTCAGCTGTAGGCATTTAACACACTTTTTCTTTTTCCTATTATAAATAACTGAATAATTATCTTTGTTTCGTGCAGTCTAAAAAGAATTATGAGAATCTGCTATCATTTTCCTTAGAGGATTTGCTTTTATTTGTAAAGAAAGGTGATTATGTTTTGGAAAGAAATGAAGCAAAACGGGCAAGGAGAAGCAGTTCCTCTGCTTCGAATTCTCATTCAGTCAAACGACGGTGTCATGTATGTGCCAGTTCACACTCAGTACATGGTTATGGTGCTTTTTCAAGATCTAAATTTTATCTTTGCATAACAAAAAAATGTGAAAAAGGAAAAAAAAAAAAATGAAAATATAGATAATTTACCCTTGAGCTGAGTGAAATAGTATTTCCATGCCATATTGGGGTTAAATTGTGTCAAATACTTAATTTACATATTAATAACCTTTATTCATGCTGTTTGGCTATCATAGTTTCTCTAGCTCATATGTTATGTAAGCATTAGAAGTTATTATTTGTTGGAGATTATTAACTCTTTACGATAGGCTTAGAACAACATTTGAAGGTCAGTTTTGGGCTGTCTTTGACCTTTCTGTTATTAATATTTTAAAACTGGTTTTGAAGTTTAAGGGACTTGTATCATCATAACACCCTCTTGATTTAGCAGGATACAAGTCAATTGCTACCATCAGAAATGGTTGAGCACCTCAGAAAGAGCATTGGATCAGATGGACAGGTTATCTCCTACACTCTATTTGGGTTCTTGGAAAGAAATATTTCTCTGATTGAATTTCATAGCCGCTGGTAGGAAGGCTGCTGTGCAAATATAATGGGTTTATTTTCTCAAAAACAGCTTTGGGATCTTGTACATTCTTATGCCTTAGTGTCAAACCGCCCTAACATGCTAGCATTTTTATTGTCTCTTATTTGAAAGAATTCTTCTAATTGTCTCTTTATATATGACTGATGCAGATGGTGCATGTTGAAAAAATTGGTGCTAGGAAAGGTTCCTATGTGGAGATACCTAATGAACTCTCAGACAAGTCAAAATCTGCCCTTAAAAGCATTGGAATCAATAAACTTTACAGCCACCAGGTATGGATTGTTTCTACTACTGCTATCCTATTAAAGGTAAGATCTTGCATATGTCTGAGCCCTTACTGCCTTTACAGGCAGAGTCAATATTGGCATCTCTTTCAGGGAAGAATGTTGTTGTAGCAACAATGACATCTAGTGGAAAATCTGTTTGTTATAATCTGCCAGTTTTGGAGGCATTGTCTCATAATTTGTCGTCATGTGCACTTTACTTGTTTCCCACAAAGGTTTGTTGCTACTAGGCTTTTCAATTTTATGAACACGGTCCATGGGCATTATCTCTATTGACAATGTTTTCTCCGATGCAGGCCTTAGCTCAAGATCAACTAAGAGCTTTGTTAACTTTGACAAATGGGTTTGATTGTGGCATAAATATTGGGGTATATGATGGTGATACTTCTCAGAAAGAAAGGACATGGCTTCGAGAAAATGCTAGATTGGTATATTAGCTAAAGTATTAGCTGTCTCAAATGTAGAGCTAGTCTTTTCCATCCCTTCCCCTCAGTTGTCATTTAGCTGTCTTTTATCTAAAGTCCTTGCCATTTTGCATGCAGTTGATCACAAATCCCGATATGTTACACATGGCAATCCTGCCGTTACATAGACAATTTAGTCGAATATTATCAAATCTTAGGTGAGATTCATCAGAAAACATTCTTTACACTATATTTTGAGTCAAATTGTGGCCCGTTTAGATGTGATGTTCCTATTTATTACTTTTTCATCACCAAATTCTATCTTCTTGTCGTAAAGTTTTGTAGTGATTGATGAAGCTCATGCTTATAAGGGGGCATTTGGGTGCCATACTGCCCTTATACTAAGAAGACTTCGCAGGCTTTGTTCTCATGGTAATAAAAAATAAATTTAGGGATTCCTATTTATATATATCCTCTTTTTTCCCATGACTTGGTGAGGTCGATTTTGTAGTGTATGGAAGTGATCCGTCTTTTGTTTTCTGTACGGCAACTTCTTCAAATCCTATTGAGCACTGTATGGTAAGATTCTTAAAGACTAGTCTCTTCATTTGCTTTTATTTCTATTACTGCATGTTCCTGTTATGGTGGTTCTTCTTTTGTATTTCGGTGCTTCGGATTAGGTTGGGCCAGAATGATATACAACCTTTATATTTTTTCACTGAATTCTAATTATTTTTTCTGATGCTTCAGGAACTTGCAAATTTGTCAAGGTTGGAGCTGATTGAAAAAGATGGAAGTCCTTCTTCAGAAAAGTTTTTTGTTCTCTGGAATCCTGCTTTACCTTTGAGAACCGTGGGTCTTTTTGCTAATATTGTTGTCTTTTCTATTTTGCCATTGCTTTGCTTGGGTAGGTTATGATATATACCTACTAATACTATTAAATTGCAGGAGCTAGATAAAAGTGAGTTTGGCATAGATGGTAGAAACGCTTCTGATAAGAGTTTGAGGTTTGATGATATAGTCTTCTCTCTTCCATGAAAAGAATGATGTTTAAGGGTCATAAGTTGTTATTCATTTGCATATCATAATGATGTTTCACTTTCTTGCTCAGCCCAATCTCAGAAGTTTCACATCTTTTTGCGGAAATGGTTCAGCATGGACTTCGATGTATTGCTTTTTGTAAATCCCGTAAACTTTGTGAGCTAGTTTTATGTTATACGTATGTCTCACTTCATGATTTGATCATATACTAGTTGTTCTTCAAGCTGTTATCCTATGCAAGAAAATGGTGTATAACTGTATTCATATCATATACCACCCAGGCGTGAAATTCTTGAAGAGGTGGCTCCCCACCTTGCCAATTCCATATGTGCCTATCGTGCTGGTTATGTTTCTGAGGTCAGTTTAATATTTGTGGTAATTATTGTCAATAAATTTTGACAATGATGTTGATGGCATGCCTAAGTTACACCCTTGCTTCTTTGAATTCAGTTTTTGTTTGCTATAAATTTTCTCAACATGGATTCTTGTCTTAGGGCTTATATTGTTATCCTACTTAAGTCTTGACTTTTCTTTTTGGTTCATTAAATTTTGGTGAGAGTCAATAATTTATTATGAAATAGTTTTCTAGTTTTCATAATTATCTTGTTTAGTGCAAATTTGCATTTGTTGGAAAACAGGAGTTAAAAACTGTGACCTATGATTCTCTTTATTTTAATATATATTGACTATGGAGCAGGATAGGAGGAGGATAGAAAGTGAATTTTTTGGTGGAAAGCTTTGTGGTATTGCTGCAACAAATGCGCTTGAATTGGGAATTGATGTTGGACATATTGATGTGACTCTGCATCTAGGGTTTCCTGGTAGTATTGCAAGGTATGGTGCAAATTCATCATCATTTGGTTTGTACGAGTATTATTTTCATAATTTTTAATTGGGGGTGTTTCTCTTCTGAATTTAGCCTATGGCAACAGGCTGGTAGGTCTGGCAGAAGAGAAAGGTCGTCTCTTGCTGTGTATGTTGCATTTGAGGGGCCTCTTGATCAATATTTTATGAAATTCCCTCAGAAATTATTCTGTGGTCCAATTGAGTGTTGTCATATTGATGCTCAAAACCAGCAGGTATTTTGTTTTCAGCAATTGAGATATCAATTTATGTTAGAGGTTCCAACAAATGTGGAAATCAATGCTGAGATGCTCTATTCATTCAGGTGCTTGAGCAGCATCTGGTTTGTGCAGCTCTTGAACATCCATTGAGTTTGCTTTGCGATGAAAAATATTTTGGCTCTGGTCTGAGCAAAGCCATAACTGCTCTTAAAAATAGAGGATACTTGACTTCTAATCCTTCAAATGATTCTTTGTCTAAAATATGGAGTTATATGGGCCATGAGGTAAGACACTTATGTTTAGGTTTGATAGCTTGTTTACTTCTTACTTTTGATGACTAAATATTTTCTTACACCCTTTCCTTTCAGAAAAGGCCTTCACGTTCAATCAGTATACGAGCAATAGAGGCAGAGAGATATATAGTAATAGATAAACAGTTGAATGAAACCCTAGAAGAGATTGAGGAAAGCAGGGCTTTCTTTCAGGTGTAACTTTTTGATGCATGACAAGTTCACATTTATTTATGGACTAAAATATTGAGAGATTATATAAAAGAAAGTATTTGTATATTTGTTTTTTTTATCCAATGCTTGGTAAAGTAGTAGCTTATGCATACGGAACTTATTCTGATTCTTCAGTAAGCTTATGTTGATGATGAATGCAGTTATTGAGAATTGTTGTTAAAGAAGTTGGCCCCTCTTATTTCTCATTTCTTTCCTATCCCTAGGATTCCTCTATTTTTGACCTTGTCCTGTGATTTGCCTTTCAAATCTCTGTTTTCTTCCTCTATTTCTCTGTCAAATTTTATTTTCCTACCCTTTTCCATATCACTTCTGGCGTGCTTTTTCTCTTATTTAGAACTTAATTAAAAAAAAAAAAAAAAAAAGACTTATTCATCAGACCCTTGTGTATTCTCTTTCGTCGTAGTTTTTTGGTTGTTCCTAATTACTTCTACATGTATATACAGTGAATTTGTTCTTTCTTCACTTCTTTTGTTGAGTTTCTTTTATAATTGTTACTATGACACAGGTATATGAAGGTGCTGTTTACTTGCACCAAGGGAGGACCTATCTGGTGAAGGATTTGGATTTATCGAGAAAAATTGCTTATTGCGAAAAAGCTGTTGTGGACTATTACACAAAGACTCGGGATTATACAGACATACATATTGTTGGTGGTAAAATTGTAAGTCAGACTTCTTTTTCTCAAATTTGTTAGAGGTGCTCACACTTAAACTTTTTCTGATAAGATGTTTGAAGTTGGTATTGGCACCTCCTTAGTCCTTTCCTAGCCTCAATAGTTTTTTAAATTTAAAAAATGGCTGTTGGACTAGGTGTACGAGAGAACTTTATTACCTGAGTTGACTAACATTGAAATACACTAAAAACTAAATAGCAAAGAAAGGCAATCTTTAATGATTGAAGTTTCATATCTGACATAAAATTGAAATGAACTGAAACTATATATTTTGCTATCAGATGTCCTCTTTTTCACCTTCTCAACATAACTTTTGTTGGAACTGGTATGCGAAAGCTTCACCTGCCGTTCATCTTGGTTTTCCTTAGGCCTATCCAGCCCGGGTCTCAAAAGATCAACTCCCAAAAACAACAGCTCAAGCAAATCCTTGCAGTGTAACAACTACTTGGTTTGGTTTCCGCCGAATACGTAGGGGGAGCAACCAAGTCTTGGACACTGTTGATCTTTATCTGCCTAGATATTCATATGAATCACAGGTTCTTTTAGGATCAGTATTAACCATTTTTTATTTCAATTTGATTTTTGATAATCGTTTGGTAACTAGTATGCCTTATTTATATCAATTCACATGCTTGCAGGCAGTTTGGATTAGTGTTCCACAATCCTTAAAAATAATAGTAGAGAAGAAGTACTCATTCCGTGCAGGTCTGCATGCTGCTTGTCATGCGGTTTTACATGTTGTACCATTGTAGGTATTTTATATGTAAGATCTTTTCAATATCTCAGCCTTTCATATAAAAATGTTGAGCTCTATTTAACCTTTTTGAGGCTTTCTTACCAATGAACATTAGACATTGGTGCTCTTTTTGATCTTTTTTTTACTTTTTTCTTTTAATAATTCCCTGTCGTAGATATATGAGATGCAATTTATCCGACTTGGCTCCAGAGTGTCCGAATCCTTATGATAGCCGTTTCTTTCCTGAGAGAATTCTATTGTATGATCAGCATCCTGGAGGGACTGGTGTCTCGAAACAGGTAATGTAATGCTGGAGTCTTACTTGACAGTACTACTGGAAAGCTACAGATCTATATTTTTGCTTGAAGACTTTGAAGCTTGTGAGTGAGTGTTACTTTGAATTGAAATTTGAAATAATTTCATTTTGTTCAAAATCTGCTAAAAGTGTTGAGTTATTAGAAACGTGACGAAAGATAAATCCTTTAGCTTTATCTAAGGTACAGTGGCTTACAGTAAAGCAAGGGCCTCTTCACCTTCTGTCAATAGATTTTAGATCTGGTAGCCACTATAAAATATCACCTTATGGTATATGCTCCTTGCTGTTTGATGCAATTTTGAACTTAATCATAATAGATTAGTAAATAAGTGGAATAAGGCAATTGCATGTTTATGGATGCTTGGTTAGTTGAACCATTATCAAGAAAAATTCTACTTTGAGTCAATTTTTAATATGAAAAGTGAAAACATTCAAATATGCAACAGATCCAACCATATTTCACAGAGCTTTTGCATTCTGCTTTGGAACTTCTCACATCTTGCCACTGCTGCTCAGACACAGGTTGCCCAAATTGTGTTCAGGTTTGCCTTAATTCTCAAGTAGTTTATTTATTTATTTATTTGTGGTTCTCACCACCTATGTTATCCTGATTCTTTATTTTTCCTAAAGCACCTATGTCCCGCACTTGTGTCTGATATATATTCTAATATAGGTATGGAGGTTAAATCTACCAAATATATGGAAAACTTAAGTTAGTCATACCCATATCTGGCACTCATCTTGAGTCTGGTAACATAGCAAACACACCACTCTAATAATTTATAGGTCTTGTTGATTTCAGAATCTGGCTTGTCAAGAGTATAATGAGCTAATAAACAAGGATGCAGCCATCATAATTATAAAGGTTATACTCTCTAAACCAATGGATTTAAACCTGCTGCTTTTAGGTAAGACTGACTACTGAACTCTTGTTCGTTCAGGGTGTTTTGGATGCAGAGAAAACATATTTTGAAGGGCACTCCGATTCAACACCCAGTTGTTGAGAACAGAAAACAAAAGATTCAACATTATAAGTAAGCAACATTGGCTGATTTTACATGTTGACTTGCATTGCTTGTTCCTACGATCTGCTAGATTTATGTTGCTCCAGCTTTTCTTTTAGTAAAACCTATGCTTGACTCGCATGGATGTGGGTACCGTTATATGGTCTTCCAATGACCTTCAAAACAAATGAAAATCTTTAAAAATTTTGAACTGTGCTAGACACATACTTTATCTAGCACATGTACTCCGAGTCTGAGTAAAGATATTGCTAGATCTCCTTCACCTACGTATCCCATAGACTTCCAGTTAATTTTCTTTTGTACACCAGACATTTTTTTGCTAACGTCATCTAATTACAGTAACACACATGTTTTTTTGGGTTAATTAAATTTCATAATTCAAAGGAGTGCCGAAATTTTGTTTCGGGTTCAAGCTAGGACCTTGCAGTAGATCTGACAATCCGGGTATTTGCGTCATTCTCATATAACGTTGAAATTATATAAATTGATATGTTATAATAATTTTTTTTATGAAGTTTGATATGTTCATCTTATTCGTGTTTGATTTTTTGTTATTTTTCTTTTTAGTGTTAGTATCGTAAAATAGTGTCATGTTTAAATGGGTGCCATCAGCCTTGCTATCCCATCAGTTGAGTTGGTTTCATAGGCGATTTAGCAGGGAGTGGTGTAACTAAACTGGAGCTAGCTCTGGTTCATGCTTGGATTTGCTTGCTGAACCAACCGTGTTTAAGTTTAAACCAAAGTTCCCTTTAATTTTATTAATCTCACCTCTATTTTCAAAGGTCCAATATAATATAATATAATAATGCAAAGTTTTTCTTTATACAATATAATTTCGAAGTCACACAAGTAAATTTGTGGATCGATCCTTGGTCTCAGGTTTAGGTGAACTTTCTTTCTGCCCATGAGTGATGAGTCTACCGCTTGAGTTAAACAGTGCAAAGTCTATGGCAGTTTGTATTCTGTTTATTATTATTATTATTATTATTATTATTATTATTATGAAAGCTTATAAAGAATATTAAAATAATATTTTTATATTTTATTATTAAACTTATTTTTAATAAACAATAATTTGGACGACTCCAGTGAGAAAATTTACAGGATCAGCATTGGAATTGTCATTTTTGTAGCCTAAATCTATAACATATATATTAAAGTATTTTTTTCACAAAAAAAGTATTAATGGTTATTTTATAAAATACTATTGCAAATTTCAAAGATAGAGTTTTATTTTAAACTTTAAAGAATCAACGTGAATTGAAATTTGAGCTCTTTAATTTGATCCTCGGAGTTTAGTGAGGTGTCATGCAAATTATTTTAAAGTTCTTTTTATCAGTGTTAATTGAAAAAATAAATATAAAATGTGATAAATTTGTAAACTTTTATGGATTAAGAAAAACAGTATCAAATATAAATTATAAAAATAGAAACAGGCATGAACTGAGATTATGTCAGATAAAAAAACTAACCATAGTGTCTTATCACATGTTTAGAAAATGAGAAAACATCATCCATATGCTTTTATATTTACTACTATTTTCTATTAGATTTCAGAGAATGTAATTACTAAATTGATAATGAAAATATTTTAATACCGAAAACTTCTGCAGGATTGAACCAAGTGCAGGCTTGGAATTTGGAATTATGTTTAATATATATATCATAAAAGAAAAATATATGATATGAAGAGATAATACAAATAGGATAAATTATTATAGCATCAAATATTGAAATATTACATATAAATATAAAAATTTTAAAATGATAAAAAAAACAAAAAACAAAATGCAAACATAATAGAAATATATGAACAAGGCAATTTGTTTATGGTCGACAAATAGTTTGACTCATACAAGTGGATCTGACCAATTGTATATTTATATTGTTTAAAGTATTATATATTTAGATAAAATTTTGATGTATTAATACTTCATTTTTTATAAGATTTTGGTGCAATCATGTGTCAACAAGTTGTGTTCAACTTTCCTTTTCCATACTATATATTAATTGTTTTTATATTATTTAGTTACATTGCGTTTAAATTTATCATCTCTATATTCTGATTTCAAACTACTTGTAAGGTGATTGTTATTTGCACAAGCTTAATTAAATTAATAGAGCACGTGGCGCATTTAAAGAATTTATGATACCTAGGAAGCTCTTGTCGTAAATAAAAAAAATGACGGGTTCTGATTGGCATTTAAAACAATATAGAATCTTGATTTGGTGAATTTTTAAAAATTATCTAATTTTTTTAAAAAAATTCAAGTTGATTAGAATGCTATATTTTGCTACATAATTATTAAATAATTTTTTTTAATTCCAAATACTTACCAGCAAATTTAATAGAATTTTTTTTAATAATGTTAATAATTAAATTTGAATTTTTAAATTAAAAAAAGCATTCATCTCATGCTAATTTCTTGAGTTAAAAAGATACAGGAGAGGGAGCGGGTATTTCGTGAAAGAATATTTGTGCTAATTTTTCTTGTTACTTTGACTAGCCTACCCATTCATCTAAGCTGTTTGTACTGGTTTGGGAATGAGTCTATGTTACTTTTTTGAATGTCAAATTGTAGAATGTCAGGTATTGATAATTTTATATAAAAATATAAAAAATAAAACAAAAAAATGTCCTTAGTTGATACATGATGGTTTGTGATACCAACTTAATTAGAGGTTAGTATAGTATAAATAGCAAATGGATTTCAATTTAAATTCGAGGTTTATCATATAAAATGCCCTTTGAAAATAATTTAATAATCAATCGAGCCTTTAATCAAATTTAAGTAATCAATTAAGTCATTGTCTTTTGACACCGTTAACTTCGTTATGTGACATATTAGGATTATACTACGCGGCAAGTTAAGGTTGTGCCATGTGGCAGAATAAAGTAATTTTTGCTATATTTGTTTAAAAGATTCTAAAGTATTAAAAATAGAAAAAAAAATTAATAGATTTTTTTAAAATTATTAAAAGTGGTCGTCGATATCTTTGATCTCATTGATAGGGCCTTCCCGATTGTATACAACGTTCTTTGACGGCTTTGTTAACTTCACATTTGATTTAATCCCAGATTGAGACTCTTTCCCACTACAGTCTTCCATTACATTATCATCATCCACTGTATTCTCAACTTGTAAACTTGGTTCTTTACTTTGAAACCCTGTTGCCTAAAAACCTACCATCAAAAAATGGAGGAAATCAAAAGGCCATAACTCGGAAGCATGCAAATAGAATTGGGTTTTTTTAAAAAGAAAAAAACAGACCATTTTTATTCCAACATAAAGCAAATAAAATACCCAAAACTGGACTTCAAATAGCGCTTTCGTGACCCCCATTGGCGGCAGCAACCAACAGACCTTAATAACAGTCTTAAGCTTGAAGATCAAGCACATAGAGATAGAGGAGAGTAGGTCCGAAAATTTTTATAAAAAGTTTTTTATAATTTTAAAAATTCTAACTTTTATTTTTAAATGACTATTCTATTATTTTTTATAATTTTTAGAAAAATCTATTTTTTATATTTTTAGAAATTTTTAAATTTTTTAAAATAAATATCACAAAATTATTCGATTTCACCACGTGACACAATCTTGACGTGCCACGTGGTAAAGTTAACGAAAAATTAATGAACAAAGACTTAATTAATTACTTAAATTCGAGTGAAGGCTATGTTATTTTCGATTAATAACTCAATTAATTATCATATTATTTTCAAAAGACTTTTTTATATAATAAATCTAAACTCAATCTCAACGAGCCTTTATTATTCTTATCATACCATATAATCATGCTTTTAATTAAACTAAAATAAATGTATAATGAATAATTATTTCTCTTTAAAAAGTTAATTAAATTACGTAAATTAAACCCTATAATGAAACGATATTTACTCGATAAATAAATACTACCAAAAGAAAGAGAGAAAAAAACCTGTAAGAGTTGAAAGGGGAGGGGGAGTTAGATTTAAAGACATTGTAGAGGTGGGAAGAAAATGGGGTGGGCTATAGCACTCCATGGAGGCGCCGGTGACATCCCACATTCTCTGCCACCAGACCGCCGCCTCCCTCGTGAAGCTGGTCTCCGCCACTGCCTTGACGTTGGCATCGCCGCTCTCAAAGCCCATAAGCACCCTTTGGATGTTGTTGAACTTGTGGTATTTGCTTATATTACTGTATTAAACTTTTCTCTTTTTCGCTTTACTTGTGTCTTCTTTGAGTGCTTCTACGATCTGGGTTCATGCCAAATAACTACAGCTTCACTTGTTTCTTTCTCATATAAAATTGGTGACAATGGAGTCCCCAAAATGACCAAATGGTTGGTGTTTAGATTATAAGTAAATATGGGGGCATTTTTAATTGTAAAACTCTGCAGCTCTGATACAAAGATGTACATATAAGTAAATGTAAAATGATGTTATTTTGATAACAGTGTTAGCGATGCATGAAAATCGAGTAAATCTAAATTTCATATTGTTTTTTTATTTATCCCTTTGTTAATATTGGGCACATGTATATATATAGGTTCGTGAACTGGAAAACTACCCACATTTCAATGCTGGGAAAGGATCAGTGTTAACATCATCAGGCACGGTTGAGATGGAAGCTTCGATAATGGATGGAAAGAGCAAGAAATGTGGGGCTGTTTCAGGTCTCAGCACCGTTGTTAATGCCGTATCACTGGCAAGGTTAGTCATGGAGAAAACTCCTCATATATATCTGGGATTTCATGGTGCTGAGGCCTTTGCTAGGGAACAGGTAAGTCACATTCATCATGTTTGCTTCTAACTTTTTCGTTTCGACACTCTTTTATGGGTTATTTATTTTTGTATCAAATTGCTCAGGGTGTTGAGACTGCTGACCCCAGCTATTTTATCACTCCAGAAAACATTGAAAGGCTTAAGCAGGCACAAGATGCTAACAGAGTTCAGGTATTTTCATTTTTGATAGCTTTGGTATGCTTCAAGATATGCTTATCGGATATAGACCTGTGAAAAACTTCCATTAAATTTAATATACTCATATGATGGTCATATTTAAACCCAAATAAAATAGGTCAAATTCCTGTTAGTTTACTCATCTTTGTAGCCTAGCTTCAATATTGGATTCCTATCGTTTACGAAGTATTGTGTTTAGTATTCCTATCAAGTATGCTTTTGGATATGAATATAAAGATATTATCCTTTAGTGATCTTTCAAGTTATGTTAGTTTAATCTTTCAAGTTCAATTTTCAAACTCGGGTTTGATTTTGAAGTTTACATTATTGGATTTTTGAACTAAAAAATATATATATATATACATATAAATGATACTTTGATCATAAAAATATGAAGATATGAGCATATATATGCTAAAGAAAGACTTTTTTTTTAAAAATTCAACAGACTAGTGCTGAAAACATAGCACTAGTCAACACTTAAATTCTTTGGTTTTTAAGCCTTTTTAACTTTGTTTAAATCTGCAGATTGATTACACCCAACCAGTTCAAAAAGAGGCGAAGGATGCTGCTGCTACAATTCCTAATGGCGATAGCCAAATTGGCACAGTTGGATGTGTGGCAGTGGACAGCGAAGGAAATCTGGCTTCGGCAACATCCACTGGTGGACTAGTGAACAAAATGGCGGGTCGAATTGGCGATTCTCCAATAATCGGTGCAGGGACTTACGCCAACCATCTCTGTGCAGTTTCAGCAACCGGAAAAGGCGAAGCCATGATCCGTGGCACTGTTGCAAGGGATGTCGCTGCTGTTATGGAGTTCAAAGGTCTTTCGCTCAAAGAAGCAGCGGCTTACGTTATAGACCAAGTTCCGCCGGGCAATGCTGGGTTGGTCGCTGTGTCATCGATTGGAGAAATCGCCACAGTGTTCAATACTACCGGAATGTTTCGTGCTTGTGCCAGTGAAGATGGATATTCAGAGGTTGCCATATGGGATTCTCCATTGAAGTAAGCAATTAATATGCCTTTTAATTGTTTGCGTTTATGTCCCTTAGAAAAACTGGGAAATTGCTCTTAAACAACATTGATGAGTTCATGTAGTTTATAGACAACATTCGGACATCATTTGGTTGCAAGTGTTGCTAATATTTTTTAGGGTACATAAATAGTCACTCATCTTTGGTGAATTTTCTCTTTTTTTTTTTTTACTAAACTATGGAAAATTACGATTTGGTCACTAACGTTATCGAATTATAACTTTTTGGTCACTCATCTGTTAACGGTAATTGAAAAGTAACGTAACATATTAACTCAATGATTAATATTTAATTTGATCCTTGAACTATAATTAAAACATCCAATTTGGTTGTTTTACAACGTCCAATTATAGTGCCAGATTTTGTGGGGTATTTTTTGTCACGTAATCATGTGTCTTGAAATAAAAACAATTGTAGTGATGATTAAATTAATAGTGGCCCAAATAACAAAATTTCCTTAATTTTGTAACTTTATCGAAAATAATTTTTTATATATTTTAATTATTTTAATTTGTATGTAAATATAAAATCAATAATTAAACGGATCAAATTACCTATTCTTAATTCAGGGATAATTAAAGAAAAAACAAAAATAATAAAAACATATTAAAAAAAATCATATTTAGTAGAATTGCAAACTTATTGTCAGGTTTTTCGGTTTTTTACTAGTTATTTTCAATTATACCCCATCAATTGAACACTATCAATCAGTCAGTCAAACCATAATGGATGCAATCAACAACAAGCCTTGTAAAAAGTTAGTAGTGACCTCGGTTCCACACAGATGGGTTACAAGTTTAAATTTGGAGAAATGCACTTGTTTTGGTACTCCTAATCCGATAAGAATTAATGTCAGCGGAGGACAATCAAAATATACAACAGAAAAAAGAAATCTTTAGACTTTGGACGTCTACTGAACCTTAGCTTCACATTAATAATAAGGAATTGTCTACATCCTTCAGCCGGAACTTATAGGACTGCTTCACGTTTACAGGGAATGGTTCAGCTTACAATAAATATATATATGTAGTCCAAAAGATCAAACAGATTATTACAATAATTTGTAAAAAAAGAAAAAATTCTGAAGTTTCTTTTTCTTGCTTGAGGGGATCAACAAAACCCCATCAACCAAAAATGAATTTCCCACAAATCTTTCAACTTTTTCGAACTTTCTTGTGCATAAGAAAATCATTCCTTTTCCCTTTCAAGATACTATGATGAACCAAAAAAAAAAAAAAAACCTAACATAAAAAAAAAGATATGTCAAATCTCCTAACAATGTCAAAAAAGAATTTTCGCGATCGGCCTTTTCATGGTTTATATCATTGGAGGTCGAGCAATTGGAACCAAAAATAGAGCACAGAGCACATTTGTCTAACTTGTGACACATTCTTGGAGATATGGGTGGCTAAGATTTATGTACCTTTCCCATAGAGGCTTATACCTTCCGATGGCCAGTTTTAGCCATGGCTTCATGTTTCCATTGAAGTGAATGACTGCTGCACTCTCGATCAGGCGGTTGTCGATGTTAAGATCGTAACCTAAACCTAACACATGCCATCTCCGATCAAGTGGTTCTGTCAGCCCGTAAAATGCTAAAAGGCCAACAGGAAGAGTTCCAAGTTTCCAAAGTGTCTTATCAGAGTTTTGCTCCTGCCAGTAATGGTATCTTGCAGTAACATTCGCTTTCCTCCAGGCAATTAGATCAAAAACATTCATGCCAAATGCCCATCCACATGCTTGCGGATCGAATTTCGAGCTGATGATTGGATTTGAGAAATTCAGATACTTGTAGTAACGATGATATGCCTCGAGACAAGTCTCCACTGCCCCGTTTACATTTCCATGCAAATCCAATGAGAAAAGCGGTGTTAGATCTTTCTGCACAACAACATCATCATCAAGGAATACTATCTTCTCAAGTTGCGGATAGATCTCTGGTATGTAAAACCGAAGGTGATTCAACAAGGAAATATATTTAGGGTTCCGCAATTTTGGCTCAACATCAGGATTTTCCCCGAAATAATAGGTCCTTGAATCTACATCCAGTAGCTGCTTTACGATGGGAGCATATGAAACATTCAACCATGAAAATTCCTCGATGTTCTGCACCTCTATCGTGGCCCCCTTGAAGTCATTGGTAAGGAACCAGGCTTGCATAGCACCATAGCTAACCCCATTAGTGATAATGTGGAAAACTATTTGTTTAGAATGATCAGCATTGGAAATTGTAGAATTAACGACAACTGAGGTAGCCAGAACATTGTCTGAAAATATGCAAAAATGATAGAGATTGTTGTCCACGAGTCGAGGAGAGTTTCTCCTCTCGTTTGCAAGGTCTTGAAGGGGCGGCCTTTTAAGCCAATCAGCTGAAAGCTTGAGAATGAGGCAGTGAAGACTCTTAGGAAATGCCTCAGCTACCAACTGTCCAAACACTGTACTCTGAACAGTTGCAGCATTGGCTCGCTCTTCAAGAGCTTGAATATGAGATTTCATCGTCACTATCGTAGTTGCAATGTCATAATGAGCATCTTCTGCCTTGTATATTAGAGACGATAGGTGGCTAATTATTGGCTCTGCTTCCTCCAGTGTGATAGGCTTCCCTCTCATTGCAGCTTTTGAAAGCAAAAGCTGGCAACTACGAATCATTGAGCTTAGCTCCCACGCAAGGTGAAAGTTATTGTGCTCTTTTGCAATTACAACATAAGCTTTGGCAAGTGTCATTTGTTCTGCCAACTGCCGAGACAATGATGTAGCACTCAATATTTCTTCAGTCAAGTTTAACTTCTCATGAACAACCCGCTCCATTCTTGAATCGTCCTCCTGGCAAAGCGAATGTCATTACTGAGTAACTCATGCATCAATCAGATCAAAAGATAAAACCAGTTAACCTTCAAATATTTAAAACCCATATTGATGGATGGAGATGAAAGATAAAATCAGACACGCTGAAGACTACATAAAAGCATAACAGATTGCACCCAAAAGCACAATGACAAAATAGAAGAAACACACATTCCACCTCTTTCTTCCTTTTGATCTTAAAAGAGAAATAGAGTCAATTTCAGGCACAAATTTATTTCCCATTACACCAAGTAATTATCATTTTGCATTTTCAGCTCTGTTCCTGAAATAGTATTCCTACCGATCAATCAAATGAAGATACAACCAAGGTACACCTATTCATGAAAACCAGAATGAAAAAGCAACATAAGTTGTTCAATTTGGGTTGGAGAGTTGCAGGTAGTCTGACAGATTATGAAGACACTGGAAAACACAAGTTTCAGTATAAACTGTAGTATTAGCATTACTATGTTTGTTGCCAGCAAAATAACACGAGTAGTGTGATGCTAGATAATTATTATATGGTTACAAACTCAAAAGATTTCTCTCCACTCAGGTTACAACAAGAATCCTATTTTGTTATCATAGAACTTTCATGAACCAAGGTTACAACATCCATGTGTCTATCATCTTATAAATTTTATAACAATACTAGATTTCAGTGAAAAAGCCTTATCATCATAAGGTGATTACTTTTTATATTGTTCCAACATTTATTTGTATATTTCCCTCCATAATACAAACATCTAATTATAATTTATTCAACATTGAAAGTATTTGACACAAAATATTATCAAATCAAAGCTTTTACTTCCTTTTTTTTTTAATAAAAGATGAGGAATACAAGACAGTTCTGAACTTTTGCCAGTTGCGAAAATGCGTTCACTATCGACACTGGTAAAATCTGGTCTTAAAACTGAATAGCTCTAAATAAAGGTTAGTTAACCTGCATATCATAATGTCATTTCGGAACAACAGTAATACTAAAAGTGGGAGGCTTATGCAAGTAACGGTAGTGACTCTCTCGCGCAGAAATATGATGGCGGCAAAGAGACAATACTGCAACTGACTAGGGAGGGTTATACAAGCAGCAATACCTCATTTCGGATTACAGATTACAAGTGCGCAAACACCAAGATGAAGCTTGAAAAATCAAGGTCATTTACTTCATCATTGGAGCTAAGGGTCACTACCTCATTTCGGATTACAGATTACAAGGACGGAAACACCAAGGTGAAGCTTGAAAAATCAAGGTCATTTACTTCATCAGTGGAGCTAAGGGTCACTGAGAGCATTGCTCCTACAAGCAATGCAGAAGGGCTTTAGGCTGGTTTCCTAGTGACACTTGGTTTAGGTTCTAGTTTCATCTCGAGATGTGAATTGATTTATGGATTTTAACAGATTAGATCATCCATTATTATTGGGATTGTGCTATCCAGTATATATATACATACATAACTGAGATTACAGCTAAACACTAAAATAAAGAACTTCATATTCATCGTTATGCTTTAAATCCTATAACCAAGAATTGAATAATACAATAACAATATAAACCCACATAAACAGAACCAGATAAATAAACAAAAACATATAATTAAAAGATCAAAATTAAAACAAACCAGATAAATAGAAAACATATAATAAAATATCAAAATTAGAGAGACATGGGTTGTTTATGTTCTTACATGAACAGGATGCTCGACCCGATCTTCATTATGATTATGATGAACTACAAATAAAACCAATACAGCAACAACAAACAGCCCAAGCAACGCACAGATCCAATGCGAAAACCTCCTTCGGACCGGGCGCCGGTAATCGGTGGCCCGCCGCCGCATCTTATAAACCAAATACCCTCCACAATTTGACCACCAAATCAAGGTTTTCTCAAATACCCTTTTTCTTCAGATTCGATCATAAAAAAACAATTTCAAATAAAAAAATTATATACAACCACTCCACTCTTCTTTTCCCACTCTATCTAGCAATAAAAAGAAACAAAAACAACACTGTTAGGATTGTTTTTAGATGCGAATCAAGGGCCTATATGAATAAAGAACTGACAGTAATGGGATCTGGGTTTTCTTTGTTCTGCATGAACAGTTAAAGAACACAAAGGGTAAAGATTTTAACCAGAGAAGAAGGGTTTGTTTTTCTCCCTTTTTTTCTATTATTTTCGGGTTTTTTGGTTTAATATTTTGGTTTATAAATGTAAAGAGAGGGAAACGACAAGGAAAAGGGAAGGGGAAAGGGAACAAGCACATGAGACCATGTGATAAGCTTATGTTTTTTTTTTTTAATCCAAATAATCCATATATTTATCATAAAAATTAATTTATATATTTATATCATATTTGTACTAGATATTTAAAAGTTTAAACTATTATTTAATAATATATTTTATTTTATTTTATTTATAAAATTTAAGTTTAATGTTATTACCTTTAATTTATCAATTAGATCCATTTTATCTTTATTTCAAAAAATTATATATTTAATCTTTGAACTTGAAATTTACCCATGTGACATTTTAAAATTATACCACATTATCGTTTAACGAAATTTAAGTTAAAAATTGAAATAAACCTAATTATAAAACTTAAGTATAAAAATAAATTTTATATAAATTTACATAAAAAATGTATACTATCATTTACATATTTTACATAAATTTTAATTTATATTTCATAAATATTAATATGTTTATGCTATATTCTTTTTTTTTTCCTTTTTGCCTGAGATGATAATGAATGCCCATATATACTCACAATTTTTAAAAAAATTATTTTCCATTTATATGCCAATGAAAATGGCAGGTGAAATTGGTATTGTATTTATATAATTTCATTTAACGTTTATTTATGTAAAATCTGAAAAAAAAAATTATTGGACAGATTTTATGTTGTATTTATTTATATTTGAATTTGCATTTATTGTTACTTTTACGTTTAAAATTAGGTGCTCCAATTTGGCAATTATATTATTTTACCCCCACAACAGACAAATCCAATCTATCATTTACAGAAAGTTTGGATTCAACTATTTCCGAGTTAATTATATATGTACTATGGAGTAGAAATAAATTTAGTTTTTTTGTTTTATTTGTTTTATTATTTTGGTCTTATTTTTTATTTTTTAAAATTTTAATTAAATTACTTTATTTTGGATGAAAATTGACTACTCTATTTAAAAACATATTATTTCATTGTCAATGTGGATTTAAAAAAATTATAAACTTTTTAAATGAAATTTTAAAATATTTATTTTTTTTGCCGTTTTATGAAGTACACATTAACTTCTATACAACTTGACATATCAGTTCCGTTAAAGTGAATTTTGAATTTAAAACATTTAATTTGAATAGATTTTAAATTTTGAGAATTAAATAATCTAAAAAAGTGACTAAAATAATAAAAAGGACAAACATTAAAAATTAAATTATTATTATGCCATTATATATAGTAATAACATTTTTCGCATGGTAATCGTTAAATGGGTCGGATCATAATTCCAGCATTAAAAAAAAAACTATGTCAAAATTTATGTTTTTGTAATTAAATTTAAATAAAATGAGATTTTTATTAGCTCTTGTTGTCTAAAATCGTAAAATTATTGAACGGATATTGGGTTTAATGAAACCATAAATAGCACGGCCATGGGCCATTTGATAAATCTAGTATTAAATACTACGATAAAGACAGTACAATAAAATTATGGCAATTTAATAATTAAAAGAACAGAATCAAAAAACAATTAAAAGAACAAAATATAAGTTATATTATTCTTAAAATATTTATTACTGAATAAATAGGGGTTATCATATTTGCAGTCATTTGATATTTGGCAAGATTTTGCTATTAGATTTCGTATTTAGTACTTATATTTTAATTTTGTCATTTTTAATCCTTATATTTTTAAATTTTAAAATTTTCAGTCTTGAACAATTGATAATTATTAAATTTATTAAGTTAAATTTTATCATTTTTAAATTTTGATATAAATATATTATCGCATATGTAATGTTATACCAGTTTATTATTTCCATATATTACTCATAAAGAATTAATTAATAGATTTAATGACGATTGTTTATGTTAAGATTAAAATTTCGAAATTAAAAAAAAATAGCGATTAAATCTATAAATTTATGCATAATACAGAACTAATGGTATCATTTAATCGAACAGATTTAACTGCTACCATTTGGTCTGAACTAGAGGTGATCATGGGTTGGGCTACCCGGCCCGGCCCGATGGCCCTCTCGAAAAATGGGTGGGTTCGGGTAAAAATATAGGCCCAAAATATGGGTTTGGGCAAAAAAAATGAGACCCATTTAGAAAATGGGCCGGGCCTTGGGTAAAACTTTTTGGCCCGGCCTGACCCAAATTATAATTTAAATATATATTATTTTTAATCAAATATACTTTTTAAATTTACATATTTTTTTATTTTTTTGTTTTAATATTTGTTTTAAAATTTTATATTTAATGAAAAAAATTAAAAAAATTAATATGGGCCGGGCAGGGTCGGGCTCGAGTTTATAAATTTTCTTTCAGGCTAGGCTCGGGCCTAGAAAATGGGCCTAAAATTTTGTCTAGGCCCGGCCCGGCCCATTATCACCTCTAGGGACATTTGATATTTTATGTTCATTGCTTATTCATTTTCTAATATAATTTGTGGTATGATTTAGCATATTTTTGTTTCCTTTTAATAATATTCTTTAATATGTTTAAAAATTGAAATAGTAGGTGGCCTAGTTGTTCTTTATTTTTTTTCAATTTATTTTATCTTTGCATTATTTTTTAGAAACTTTTAATTAAATACTAACATGCAACTTAATAATTTATTATTATTTTTTTAAAATGCTAAAATTAATCAAGCTACATGCATGGTGGTGAGTAATAATTAAATTTAAAAAAAAAAAAACAATGACAAAATTGACACGTTTGAATTAATTCAAGCCAAAAGCCAGAAATTCTTGTGAAGCTTCGTGGTAATCAAGTAGCCACCAAGCTGGTTGCTCTTCCTCCTCACGGCCACCGTCTTGCACGACGAAGGAGCGTTTTCAATGCAGTAATCAACAACTCCGCCGCCACTGCCTCTTCTCTTTCCACCCCATCTCCTTAATAAACGCCAAATCACGCATCTCTTCCTTTGCCCTAACACCAAAATAGACACTTTATGTTGCTTTGCTGCCTCCACAATTACTGGACCCTTCTCCTTTCCTTCAACCTTCGCCACCTCAACTTCAACCTGCACACAAATGCGTACATGCGCATATCCATTACTTCCTATACAAAATGCATTTCTAATGTAAACTTGGCTTAATAAATTAGGGATAATAATTTAGTAATTTTTTTAAAAGTTTTTTGAACCAAACTAATTATCTGATCAATCAAGATACCTCAACCAGTTCTTTCTTTTACGTTTTTACCCTTAAAAGTGAATTGAAATTGAAGTACTTACCCCTGGCTTGTTCATCTGACAAATATTTTTCATGGAGTGAAGCAATTCGTGTGCCCTTGCATTACGCTTCTTATTAGACCACTCTGCATAATATCAAAATGAACTCGTAAATTATTTGAAATCCAACACCAATAAACTTAAAAATAAATCAATCAACAAAACTCTAAAATGAAGTAACGAATATGCACACAGAGATCAGTTTATTCAAAGAAACTAATCATTTTAGAGTTATAGTATCATTTATATATAAACATAATATTTAGGAAAAACCTCTTCTTCTGGGCTTGGCTACAAGAAGAACAATGGAATCATGATCTTGAATAGCGTAAGATAATGCCCACTCAAGCGCTGCCTTAGATTCCAGGCTCGAATCAACCACCACCAAAACCTTATTCCCGCATTCATTGTAGATAAGATTATCAGTATCGCCGCCGTCACCTAAGAACTCCGCTGCTTGCTGATCGTTTTCGAAGCAATTCGCGGCTGATTTCCGTCGGAGAGACGGTGAGTGGACGCGAACTCGGGGCAGGGATCGGCCGAGGCTCAATTTTGGTGACCCAGAATGTGATCGACCCATGGTTTTTCACTTTTTTGAGTGGAAATTTAGGTGGGAAAATTGGTATATGCAAGGGCAGCCGACAAGTGGATATATGATTATAATGTGATCGTCCTCGGCACTTGTGTTGACTTTGCAACCGAATCTCCGTTACTCATTTTCTTGTTTGTTTCTTTCGTTTTCTTCGTGGTGGGGCATTTTTCCGGACGTGCCTGCCATCAAGATTTATGGTTATTAGTTGCAATTCGGACAAGTCATATAAAATCCCTGACTTTTATCTTAAAAATCAATCATATATCAATTTCATTAGAAAAATTATAAAAATTTATTTCCATATTTAAAATAAATTATATTATTCTAAAATATTTTTTTATTTTATTTTTAAAAAATAAATTGATTTTATATTTATACTATTTATTTATCTTATGTTTAGATTGAACAAAAAATAAAAAAAAAATAAAAGAAAGCAATACCATTTCCCTTGTTTGAATAACATTTTTTATTTAAGTAAGAGGGCTTGAATATATTTATTTTCCCTTGAATTACTTAATTAGCCTGAAAAAAGCTAGTGAAAAAAAGTGATATTTCATATAAAATATCCATATTATCTTATTAACCTTTTACGTAAATTATTTTATAGAAAGGGTATAATTGAAAATATATTATAAAAAATCATTTCCTTATCTTTCTCCAATTTAACCAAACAAAAATAATAAAAAGTCTTTCACTTTCCTTTTCTTTATTAAATTCCTTTTCCTTATCTTCTTTCCTTTTCTTTTCCTTTACAATTATTTATTCACATAGTATTCAACTTATGGTCACCTAGTAATTGAATATCAATTTAATTAAAAATATATATGAAAATACTCTTTTGCATTTAAAATAAGTTATATTATTTTAAATTACTTTAGCCTTTTATTTTTTAAATTAATAAAATTTTAACTTTTTCATTTAATCGACATTTTATTTTTGTTTAACAAATTATTATTATTATTATTATTATTATTATTATATATAATTGGGGAAGAAGAATAAAATTACTTAGGATTAAACTTAAATTTTTATGCCTACACTATAATAATAAAATAAGAAAAAGAAACTCAACATACATAACTATGATACCAACAAATGTTAGGTGTAGTAGTGAAACACATTACACTCTGAAAAAAAAAAAATCAATTTTAACTTGATACACTTTTTAACAATTTATTACTTTTTGTTTCTACTTGCATCCAAAACCAGTTTCTAAAAACTTCTGTTTGATAATTTTAACAAATTGATTTATTTTATTTAGTAAAATTTTCGATTTTTTGGGGTTGAAAGTAAGCCAAAATATGAAATTTTATTAAAATTTTCTTTGAGAGCTAAGCATTTAACTAATAATTTTATTTACTATTTTTTAGTGCTTTGTTCTTGGATGAAATGTACCTATTTGATTTGTACTTGGGTGGTAAGTTAAAAGAATATTTAAATAATCATTAGATTATTGCACAGTTATAATGTGAGTAAAAATATAATTATATAATAAATATATTTATAAAAAAAACAAATAAATGAAATTTTGATTGAGATGATAAAAATGTCTAAAATTATAATGTTTTAGGCTTAAATTTATTTCTCTTATATAAAAGAGTTAAAAGAAAGAAAAATGCATTCAAGATATTATATTTGGATAAATTATCAAAATAGTTACTTTTATTTTCTTTAAGTTACATTTTAGTTACTTACGTTAACGTGCTGTAATATTTTAGTCACTGAGTCGTTAATTATCGTTAATGATGTAACGGTAAGCTGACGTGGCACATTAAATCATCATTTCAAACAAAATTTTAAGTTAAATTATACAATTGATTCCCATATTTTTTTTCATTTTGAGCAATTTATTTTTCTTTATTTCCATTCTCTTATGCTTCTCTCTCTACTTTCCTTCATTCTCCATCTCTTTTAGCAAAAAAAAAAAAAAAAAAATTGCTCAGAACAAATAAAATATAGGGATTAATTGTATAATTTAACTTAAAATTTTCATTTAAAATGATGATTTAACGTGTCACGTCAACTTACTGTTATACAATTAATAAAAATTAACGCTCAATAATTAAAATGTTATAATACAATAACGTAAGTGGCTAAAACTTAACATTTTAAATACAAGTGACTAAAGTGTAACCTGAAAAAAAAACAAAAGTGTATTTTAATAATTTACCCATTATAATTTTATATGCAAATTGGAATATATATTAGACATATATATGAAATGCTAGTATTTTCAAATAAAAGAGTAGCTATTACGAAGGAAATAATCTCTCAAATCATACCAAGTACCCAAGTAATATGGTAAATGAATAGATCTAATAATCTCTCCAGGTAGACATGATTATGGGTCGAGTCACTCGACCCAGCCCGAAGGCTCACTCTAAATGTAAAAAGGTTTGGACAAAAATAGACTTAAACAAAAAAATAAGGCCCGTTTAAAAAATGAGTCAGGCATTAAGTAAGTCATTTTTGGTTCTGGCCCAGCCTGACCCGAATTCACTAAAAAATAAAAAAAAACTGCTAATATTTTATTGTTAATTTTGTTATTATTTTAAAGGAATTTGTTAATTTTGTTATTATTTTAGAGGCATTTACTTTTGATGTTTTTAGTATTTTTGATGTATTATATATATTTAAAAATTATATAAAAGTAATATAGAATTTTAATATGGGCTAGCCAGGTTAGGCCCGAGTTTTAACATTTTTTATTCGGGTCAGGTTTGGATAAAATTTTAATTCTATTTTTCAGGGTGGGCCCTAGCCTAGGCCTAAAGCTTGAACCCAACCCGCCCAGCCCATCCCATAAGCTCCTCTAATGCTAAGTAGTATGGAAAAATAAATAGATGTAATAATCTCTCAATCATGCTAAGTAATATGGTAAATAAATAGATGTAATAATCTCTCCATCATGCTAAGTAATCTGGTAAATAAATAGATGTAATAATCTCTCAATCATGCTAAGTAATACAGTAAATAAATAGATCTATATCCCCCCTGCAAAAATAATCATTCCAAGCTTTAATGCAAGAGCTTGAACAAAAATGGATGATCAGCGATACGAGCCAATAGCAGCTAAACTTAAGGCGAAGTAAGATTATTTCGAGGCACCATTAGGCAAACCAGAAGATTTTGAGGCTCCTGATGGGTTCAGCTCATCCCATGCTTCAATCCATGTCACCATAGCATCTGCAAGCTTGTTAAAGTAGTCATCGACCTTGCCGAGTTTCGCCTTCACCTGATTGGCGATTTCAATGTAGCATTTTTGCACGCTGGTGCAGTCCTTCGGAAGGGTAACCGATTGGAAGAACGGGATCAACTCTTCTTGCCAGTAGATCCCTTTGTATTCTTTCCTAAGATTCACGAATGGGTTGCTTGCTTTGCTGTGCCAAATGTATGGCAATCCGGTCTTCACTCCCAATCCGAGGTGATCGCATATAACCTGCACGACAACGGACAAACTATTAACGACTGCAGTTTAATAGGCTGGCCATAAGACTATAACGGCAGCGACAAAGATAAGATACCTTGGTGCACCAGCCAGCCCACATATCATCGTATCGTCCAATAGGCTGGCCATCGCCCATGAGTCCAAAGTACATTGCCGGGCCGATCAACTCACGGTCGAATGCGAGATTCATACCACACATGGGAAACAAGGTTCCCTTAGGTATTGTCATAACAGCATCAACGTACCTGATCGGATTCAGACATGGTTTAGTCTTCGATTAAAACAATAACATGCGATCATCATCTGTTATATATACACATTATCAGTACCTGGTGTTCCTCTCACGAGGCTTGACAAGCTGAGTTGGTGCGTCATAATCCGGGATGTTGAGCCAGAGACCGTGAGACACGGCGGTGGGAACACCCTCGCGGAGACTAAATGGGTACCCGCGAACAAAATCGGCACCAGCTCGGTATGGATCGTAAAGGGTGTTGAAGAAAAACGGAGTAGAGGGACTCAGAAGGTTCTTTATGTGCTGCTCCAGTGCATTAATGTCTTTTCCAGATGGATCTTTAGCAACCTGTAAAAACCAAGCAGCCTCAAACTTTCAGATTCACAAATTCATCGGAACATAGCCGGAGCAATCGATTAGGGGAACATAACCGAACATTTGTAAAATTTAAGCTCTAAGATCTCCGTAATCGAACTCGGATACGAGTGTGTGGGATATGTATGGTAAAATTTTTCTAATTTTTTTCATATATACAGAAAACACAGATCAGTGTATGTTATTTGATGAACAATGCAAAACAGATTTGTAACGGGTGGATTCATAATTTAGCAGGTGGGAAAAACAATTGCAGATCCAAGTGCAAGTATCACAAAATTTACATTAAGAAAACAGATATTTTGAATTGAAAATTCAAGCCGCCAAAATACCATATCAAATTTCAAATTAATTCAAGATCTAAACAGAACCAAAAAAAAAATCATCACTAATTTAACCCAGATCTCGAAAAACACCACTAATTTAAAAATGAAATCAACAAAACCAAGAATTAATAAATACATGAGAGATGAATATTGAGCTTACGAAACAATCGTCGTCAATGGTATAGATGTATTTCTTCTTGGAAACCATGTATCCAAAGCACCGACAAGCAGAGTCCTTGAAAGAGATGCAAGAAGCTTTAGGACCCAAAATCCTATTGATATCGTTCCTGTTGTAAAGCTCGTAATCAAAGCCTTCAGGAACTTTGATGGCCTTTGAAGGATCGCCATCTTGAACTATGATGAGATGGTAAGGTTGGAAAAAGGGTCTCCACATCTCCAAGAAATCCAAGTTCCTAATGGTGGGAATCACGATGTCAAGCTCATCTTTCAACAGCGTGGCTGGTGAGATAGTCGCTGGATCCGCCATTGATGAGAGCTTGGAGTTTCAGAGCAAATAAAAAAAACAAAACGAAGTAATGCAAAGCTGAAATTGGGTGGGGAAAGGAGGGGTGGAGGGGATTGTTTAAAAGGGGGAATAGCACGCGGATGGCACGTGCGAAGAAATAAGGTGACTGTTTGTAATAAAACAGCTTTACTAGATTCCCGCGTACACCTGTTCAAGGCTGGTAATGAGTGGTCCTCCTGACGTGGTGGGTCCGACTCGATTTGAGTCGAATTGGGTTAAAGGTTTTTTTTTTTATTATCTTGAATAGCTTGATTTTAAAAATATATGTTTTAAATTTTAAATTAATTTAAAATATTTAATTATTAATATTAATATATAATATATATCACATTATGGTATATTTTTAAATATTATGTAACAAATATATTTATAAAAGATTATTTTAAAATTAAATGAAATTTTAACTTAAATGATAAAATATTAAATAATAATGTTTTAGATTTAAATATTATAAAAATAATATTAATTATTTTATAAAATGAAAATTTTTCAATAATTATTCAATTGAATTGAGGTTCAGTTAAAAATTTAAACCAATTTAATAAACATTTAAAATAGTACTAGATTAAATTTGGATTTGAGCTTAGAAAATTTTTGAAATCCTATTATAATTCGGTAAGACTCAACCGATTTACCAATCAAATCAAACTTAGATTAAATCGAGTTTTATAAAATGTTTTGTAATTTAAAATTACCTATTTTTAAATTTAATTATATTTATAAGTCCACAGAATTTCGAATAATAATTCTCAACTGGACCCGGCTTGACCTCCTATTCATCTTATATTATTAAATGATAGAAGGGCAATGTTAGAAATGACATCAATTAAAGTGATTTAAAAAAACTAATAAATGTTCTTTCAATTTAATAAGAATAAATTTTAAAATGATAACTAAATAGTATTTAGTCAATGTTTGTAATTGCAATTGAAATTTTGATCCGAAATAAGACGGATTTATCCTCCTATACAATAATTTTTAAAAAAATCTTAGGATTATTATACTTTTTTACCACTATTTATCATCAGTAAAAGAAAATTCTAACAATAAAATTGGGACGTGCGAGGCCGGCATGGCCGACACGATGACTTGTCTGAAGGTTTTGTCAACATGGGGGCGACTGTTCCAACTTATACTTCAAATTCAAACTCGCCGGTTTAAGTGGCTTTGATATTCGTACCGACGAGTGTATAAGACAAAAAAGAAGTTAGGGTAAGGAAGAACACGTGGCACATTAGTAGAGGGAGGTCAACTTTTTTTATTTTCAGATCTAGGCTGGAAAATTCGAAATTGGGAAAAGTGACTGCTTTCAGTCAGTTTCACGAAGAAATAAATAAAAGAATTAGTCAAACTTGAAAGAAGTTGACGAGTGGACTGGATTATGTTTTGCGCCAAAATTAAAGGAGAGAAGGGCGAGCATTGATTTGATTGATAAATCGTATTAGACACGTACAAAACCGCGCCAAGGGGTTTACTCAAGACTCATTATTTGGTATATTTGATTTGTTAGTATATTCCTATTTGATACATTTTTTTACATTATTGGAATGTTACTCTATTTCTGTTTTAAAGGAGTAGTTTGACGAGTAACATTTTAGCATATCTCTATTTTTTATATTTTGTTAGTTTATTTTTATTTAACGAGATACAGAAAGTTCTATTATGGTTCAAATATACTTCATAATGATTCGAATTCTTTACAGTACGTCAATAATTGTATTTATGACACGTAAAAATTAAATTAAATCGTCATTTCATGTCTAATATTAAATAAAATCAGATTTCGTTTTGAGATTTAAACCTTTGAATATTCAAGATTACAAGACTATGCTTTTACATTTCAAATAGCATGAAATTAGGATACATCCAATTTGATAAAATATCATCCCATTCTAAAATGTGAATATGATCGGATACGGTTATGGCGGAATGAGCGACATTCAGTCTGTGATAATGTCAGTTTTTAAGCATGGATCAAAATCCAGGTTGGTTTTGAAGAAGATGATGGTAATTGGTGATGATGCGGCAACAAGGGCAATTTTGCAGGTGGGTTGGCAAGCAGCTCTTCGAATGAAGATTGATTTTTTATTCCAATTCTTTCTATACATACATTACATTACATACATACATACATACACGAATGCATACATCATACATACATACACGCATGCATACATACATACATCCATACAACCAAGAAATTTCAAAATGCTTAAACCTGATCAGCATGAAGAATCAATGGCCTACAATGTGTGAAGATCTACGTGCTTCTTATCCTACATATTTGTTTGTGTGCTTCAATTATGAGCAAAAGAACTTGGAGCATAGTAAGAGAAGAATGACGGATAACAATGACCATCCATTCTCCTCCAACCCCCCCCCCTCCCCAACAAAAAACAACAAAAAAATATCAATCAATTAATGATCAAAGTGAAAGACATTGTACCCTATCAGGTAGATTCCTAGGCATTGGTAGTCCGATAACGTATCTTTGGGAGAATTTGCGAGGACTCATATTTGAGGACAATAAGGTCTCAGCCCCGTCAGCTTGCACCCGGCTATGGAACTTGGCAAAACGATTGATGACCGAAACCTTCTCTAGATCCTGACATTCCAGTCTCAAGTCCAAGATTGAGGCTCTCTTGTCCAGACTGCTTAAATACAGAACAAATATTAGACACAACAGCAAAATCATGATGAGCTTAAAGGCAAAACCATAAACGGTGGCTGCATTGACCAAACAAAGCAAAGAAAATGATCCAAAAGTAGACAAATAAATAGAGGTGCAGTCTAGCCTAGATTTGGTAATATTAGTTAGATATGACATAAAACACAACGAAAATGCACAGATTACTAGGTTTAGTCGAGCCCCAAGCAAAATATTACTTCTAAAATAAAGCAAATCAACAAACGATATCAAATTCTGAATTCAGGCATGTTGACACACCCATGAGACAACAAAATAATTAAACTGAATGGGTGGTCTGTGACGGAAGTACTTAACACAAAATGTTGAACTTCAAGACTCCTAAATATACACTGGATGAGATATTATGCATGAAGATGAATGGTAAAAAGTTTATGCAAGTTACCTCTGTAAATCGTTTTCCAGCTTCTTTGCCCTGATGATAAACTCTTCTGCAGCCTTTAAGATGGATTGATTTCTCTCCTCCCTAAGCTTTTTAGAGAGGCTAAAAGCAAATAGACAAAAAAAAGATCATCAGTAAGATGGTATGCTCACAAAAAAGAAGATGCTCAAGGATTTCAGAAATAATTAACCAGTTCTTACATGCTTCCGCTTCCAGGAGGAACAACTGTATTACTTTCAGGTATATATGCCGTGCTGCATGCATCCCCTAACACTGATCTAGAAACAAAATAGGTCAGAGTCTCATAGTTTTTGCTGGCATCTGCAGAACGAACTACTCTTGGAGGAGCACGAAGTAGTTGCTGCATAAGCTGTGTTGTCAAAACAAGCCTTCTTTTGGATCTAAAAACTGGCGGCCAATCTTCCATCATTTCAGGTTCATCCTCAACCTGCAATTAAGATCAATGTCTGTAAGCTGAGAACTCTCGGAGTTTTAAGAAGGAAAAACAAACATTCAGAGCTGACATTGAACACACCTTCTCAATCAACCAATTTGCTGCATGAGCCCATTCCATTTCTGCCACACTGTAATCAATAGATAATTCCAAAAAGAACAAAAAACAATAGGATAGTGAGAGGAGAGCAATTATTTTTTGCATGTTAGCAAATTATCAATCAGAAAATTTTGAGCACTTTCGACCCTCAATATGTATAATGTTAAAAAGTCATTGCAACAAACAGGATATTGACTCCACTCACCTGATGTTCTGAGGCCCTTGAGAACCTTGAGTCACCTCTCTATGCCATGGTAGAAACTCAAACATCATACTTTTGCGCTTCTTTGCTCTCACAACCAAATTCTGATTTGCAATATCAGGTGGCAGTGAGTGAGGGGGGATGTACTCACTTGCTATTGGCATAAAGTTTGAGCTTTCCCAGGCTTTATCCATCAGACTAGCATCAGCAACAGTATTAATCTGCTTACTTGAATGAACAGGCAACCTGTCAGAAGCCCAACCAACAATGGATGCTTTTTCTGTAGCATTCATCATGGCAATTTTCCGTGCATCATATATGGGCAACATTTTCCCATTTTTAATTGCCCCACACTGATTAAACCAGGATGGAGCCATCTCAGGACTGATATGAGAGTGTTCAACCCTGATATTAGGAGCTGAATTATTAGAATTGAAGAAATGTTGGGGATCATTCCAAACAAATGCCAACATATTATTAGCAGATAACTGTGTCTCATGGTTATCTCCAGTGTTTGATAAAGAGCTCAGCATTTTAGAATCTCCAGAAGGAACTGAAGTACGGTTAACAATGGCATCTCTCATCGTAGTACTGGATCCATAAGATAACTGCTCTGCACCCTGGGAACTTTCCTGCTGAGCATCCAAACCAGAGTCTGGAGGTAGACCTTTAAATTTTTTAACACTCCTTGGATCAACCTCTGTATTTCTCAAGGCCTGCACCTGATGCAACAATGAATCATTCTGACACACGGCACTATCTGGTCTTAAAGAACGGCCAAAAGCTTCAATGTCTCTTTGCATTCTTACAGGATTTTGGATGGCATTATTCTCCGGTAATCCCAGTTGGGCTTTTTCTGGTTGCTCTTCTCCAAAAAAGCTTTTTGGTTTAGCAAAACCTGCAGGGAACTCAGATTGGCCACTATTTCCTGCCTGGGCAATTTGATCATCTAGCTTCTCTGATCCAGGAAGAGTTTTTTCTGAGTTACTATTTGACTGTTGATGAGGATTCAACAAATTTTGTGATGCCTGAGAGAACTGAGTTCCTAATAGATGTTCTGGGGCTGAGACACTGGTCCAAACATTGGGCATTTGCGTATAAGCACCATGCTGAGAAGAGTCAGCAGTGGCAGAGGGTTGGGAAGCTGGCATAGCCTCCAACACCGGAAACTGCTGACCTGAATCCTGTGCAAGGTTTTGTTTTCCAGTGCTACTACTAGGAAAAGAAGTCTCTGAAGAAGAAAAGTCGTCATCTGGAGCAGTTTTACGTTTGCGAGGTGCTGATTTGCCACCCAATTGAATAGTTCGAGCTCTCTCAGAAGAGTCATCAATCTGCTTTGACTCAGATGCCAACCCAACAAAAGGTGCATTGACAGATTCATTTGGTGTTATCTGTCTACCCGCACCAATAAAATGCTGGCTTTGAAGATGACTTTTTAAATAAGAATAATCAGAGGTAAAACCCGCAGAAACATTGCCCTGGATATTATACTGAGAACCTTTATTGCCGGTTAGACCAGAAACACTTGAAACATTATTCATAATATCTTCATGCGATGCTCCATGAGTCGAGGACTGACCAGAAGCTGTTGAACCCAACCATGTACGATCCTTCCTTCCTACCTCAGAAGAAACATGAACTGAATTTAAAGAATTAACTCCTTGCAGAGAACTCTGAGATGAAATTACACGATCTGGAAAAGTAAACCTTTGAGATGGAGGACCCAGTTTTAAACCAAAACCCTGAGATGCAGAAGGCTTATTATACTCAAATTGGCCTACAGATCCATCAGAAGTCTCTGCATCTGGCATTTCAGATGATTGATTGCGTTCAGAAGAGCTCAAGTGTGTTGCAGTACCATGTTCCCTTGGCTGATCAACTTTTTGAAGAAGCTCCAACATATTTTTACTGCAAAAATTTGAAAACTCAGGGCACAAGAAAAAGCAAATAGCACAAATGTAGTAGTAAGGAAACCAGAATTGTTGGCTTTACCATATTTCAAATGTCATATGATGATGAATGAGTTTTTACTATCATAGCTTAACAATCCAAAAGACTATATCTTACATATCAGTAACATCCACAATAAGAATTGACAAAAGCAATATTCAAGTCGAGCTAAAAATTGAGAAGTACAAAATATTCGCCTACCTATTTGAAGCTGTCTTGTTTGGCACAAAACCACCAAAAGATCTCTCACATGAAGAACCAGGATTTGAGCTTCTGGAAGGCACCTCGTCTACTTGAATGCCCTGAAAACAACTCTAATATGCAGAAGAAAGTTAATAAAAGAATGTTTGGTCTTCTGAAGGCTACATTAATAAAAGAAAGTTAGGCTATTTCAAACCATTAACATATATGGCCAAACAAAGAAAATAACCTTTTCAGTGTCTGTAGACTCTCCAGCAGCATGACAAGTATATTTTGACTGCCCAAAAGATCCTTGGTCATGAGCTTTAGATCCTTGGGAAACATTGGGTATTCCCTGCATTTGTGTGACACTTTTAGTTCCATAAGGACGTTCAACCTCCGCATTCAGATCCCCCATAGGATGATACTGAAAGTTACGGGTTCCATAAGGTTTATGACTAACTTGAACAGATGACTTCTGTTTTGCTCCCTGTGGATCATTTGCATCCAACCAGACATTTTCTCTATTGCCACCAGTGGAAGTATGGTGGGATAAGTTACGGCGAAAACTGTCATTTGAATTTTCTTTGACATTGAGGTTCTCCATATTTGCTTCAGACAGTCCCTTGTCCAAGTAATTATTTCCAGAGGAATCAAAAGCTTGAGGACTCTTATCCAGATTTTCCTTAAAATTTGCTGGCACCCTGCTTAATCCAGAATTTACTTTAGAATCAATACTTCTCCAGAGAGTAAGATTATGGCTGTTTGGAAGCTGCTGGCTGCTCTCCTTGGTGACCCTTGTGGTTCTTGAATCTGCTATTGCAGCAACATTATCCTGATCAAAACCTTCCCTATTCACCTCTGGGCTTCCCAAACTGGAATTCACATTCCGTGATTCAGGATGATCAAGAGCAGAACCATGACCTCTCTCATACATAGAACCTACGTGATCATTATTCTGAGACGATTGCAACGAGCTTTCAGCATCCTGACTTTTTGATATGGCACCACCACTACGTGATGCAGACTCAATAAAGTTCCAACTGTTTGGCTTATTGTGGATTTGACCACGAGGATCATATGCAGCTATGCCTTGGGGACTTGAAATGCTCCTTGCATTTACTTGCATATCAGGACTCTGAGCAACATTTTCCAAGAGTTGAGCACTTTCAGCTACATTCTTTTGTAGAGGACTCTGATATGACCATTTGCTTCGTCCTTCTGTTAGCTGTTGAACAGACCTCTGAGGGGTATCATTATGCATCCTCATCCGTTCATTTGCAGTCTGAACTCCTGATTGTTGAACCCGAGGAACACTACAAAAGTCAAAATTGATATTGGCATCCATAGACATGGGAAAAGGCTTAGAGTTCAAAGTCGGGGCCTTTTGCAAGTTGTAATCAGTCAAAGGGGATAGCTGTTTGCTGACGTCATTGACTGTTGATGCAGGCATGTTCCCATTTGGCGGTTCACAATTCTGCATACCCAAACCACTCCACTCTTCCTGTACCCCTATTTTATTACTCGGTGTTTCTGCTACAGCAGACTGCATAAGAGCACTCCAGCTTCCACTTTGCAGAGAAGGAAATCCCCCTAAAGAGTCTGTAGCATCCAATACTGAACCCGAGTTGGTGCTCTTTCCAAAGATATCCCACATACTGTCATCTGAACCAAACAAAATCTTTTCTTCAGTCGGATCCAGCATAGCCACATTCTGTGAGGAGGAAACCTGAACTGCCGACTTCTCCATGGATGCTTCTGGAGGACTGCAATGTTCTTGCCTCCGAGGAGACTGTTGCGTCACAGCATTTTTTGGCTGGATAACCATTTGCTGCAAGTTTTGTGAATGAACACTATTTAAACCTTGCACAGCCACATCCCCAAATACATTTTTACCCTGATCATGCTGTCTAGAAATCAAAGTTCCATCTTGCAAGCCAACTTGATCTGAAAACATAGCAGACTGATTACCCGGAAAGGGATTACTGCTAGCTGGCACCTGCTGTATTAAAGGTTTATCCATTTGAGCAGAAGAATATTGATATGGATTTCCTCTTGCACCATTGGTAGAAATCCCATAAAATGACTGATCAACCTGTTGAGGAACCAATCCCATCAAATGCTTCTGCCCTTGTTCAGGGGAAAACATAAATCCACCAGAGGATCCCTGCATGGCTGGAGAGGCACCATGCTGTAGCCAATTTGCATTTGGTGTCATGTGCTCAGACTGCCAGGTACGATTTGAAACATCACGGACAGGAACACCATTGATTGGAGCTGGAGAAAGGCTGTCTGATACCTGATTCGTAGAGCTCAACTGCCTTGCTTCTGGTAGGTGAAACTGTGGCTTTGGAAGTTGTTGTCTCAGTAATTCTTGCATTATAGCATGTTGCTGTAACAGCTGCATGTCAGTCATACCTGATTGCTGCCTTGGCAAAGATTGGATCATGCCAGGATGTTTTCCGCTAATTTGTTGTTGCCCTCCAAAAAAATCATAATTTTTGGGAGATTCAGTAGGTTCTAACCTTGATGAATTTTTTTTATGAAAATCAGGGCCATTTCCTATTGGTGAATCAAGAACTGATAAGCCTCTAGATGACGTATCCACTCCTAAAAAGTTTGTTTCATTCTGCCTTGCTGGGAAAGCCTGATGCCCTTGTGTATAGCCATTTGCAGTTGGTGATTGGTTTTGCAATTGACTTCTGGGAAAGTCAGGCCTCAGACCTGATTGACTGAAGTAAAGCCCATGCTGCAGGCTTGAAGACTGACCACCATGTCCTCTGTCAGACTCTGCTGCCAAAGGAAAATATAATAATGTCAAATTAAAAAGTAGTTTAGAAGCATGTAACAACAATGGATTAATATCTCGGTACAATAATTGTTGTACCAGAGCAAGTAGAGACTGAAAAACAATCAAGATGCCTTAATCATTACCTAATTGATGAACACTTAAATTCTTCAAACTGGAAACAAGAGGCCCGCCAACTTGTCTCTGGCTTCCAACCCAGAGACTGTCACTTAAGCCAGGCCAGGTACCATCAATAACCTGTGATTGATGCTGGCCCTGGGAGAAACTCTCTTGGCCAAGGAAATTATGGACCCTGTCTCCAACTTCGTTCCCAGGCATAGATAATCCAGCCAAAACTATTCGGCAGCTAAATTTTTGTGAGAAGAAAATTACTACCTACAAGAAAGAAGAATTAAGTTAAAGTTTTCACATGCCTCAAAATCCATTACAGAGAACACAATCATATGAATCCTTCATTAGATAAAATTGTAATTAGAAACATAACTCGTCTGTACATTTAAAATTCACTACAGATACCATATTTCAAAAGATATTAGCTATTGAATAGTAGATGATCTTCCAACTCCTCAAGTCAAGCTAGGAACTCAAGTATTTAGCTAAAACAGCTATGCTTCAACCTTAAGTACAAGCAATAAGAGACTCTGTGAAGCCTCCCATCAAAATACAACATTTTGGGTATTGAATGAAGAATACAAGTTCATTGAACAAACATTAATCAAATTCCATCTAGGCTCAACACAGAGATACAATGAAGACCCAGTAAACACTTACCAAGGAAAGAAGAGACAGATGTATTTCCAGTATGGAGCAAGAAGAACCAAGTACAAAAAGCTCACCCAACCAAGGTGAATAATCACTCATTGTCCACAAAATAGCCACCAAAGTGAAAAACCACACAAACATTTCCGTATAAAACCTTCACTGTTTTTGCAATCAATCTAACTCCTAATACAATATAAACTCATGAAGCTTGACATCCTCCTCCAGCTAACTACTATAGTATAGACTTCACAAATAATTCTACTTCCATTCAGACTTTCATTAGCCCACATTCCCTTGCATTCTTAAAGCTTCTTAAATTGGTATCTCAACCCAGCCAAGGAAGCAGAATGAGGAAAGACAACATCCTGTATGTAAATTGTTCGTAAGCACATTCCTGAATACCCTAAACAAGTGTGAGGAGCGTTCTGATGCTAAATATACTGAAAACAGTTTACTCTGAATTCATCATAAGTGGCAAGTTGTTCACAACCTAATAATTAAGTTTCTTATTTCTTCACTCCAACAATCTAATGCCACTTTTTTGTTTGTTTTCTTATTTATGGTGCATTCTTGTTAATGGACATGAAAAAAGTAAAGAGTAAAAATAAAAGCTTCATAAGTTCATATAGGTCAAATTAATGAAGGTAGAGCTCACTAGATCACAAAATTCAGATGTACATAAAAGAAGCACAGTCTGGCAAACCAAATAAATAAAGATACGACAGCAGAAAGCTAGTACTAAAACCAAGTAAGCGTCAGTGAATAGGAACAAGGAAACAAAAATGAACATTAAAAGCATCAGAGACTACCCTAGCAAGCTCAATGAACTCCAAATACCATAAAAATGAAAAGGACATTCAAAAAGCAACCAAAGCAGCCACTAAATGTGAAATACTAACATAAATCCACTACTAATGAGAAATATAGGAAACTAAATTAAATATAAACGCGAATAAATCAGAATAAAAATTTCATAACCTTTCACAGAGCAGGAAGAAAAGAACTATCATAACTTCAGCTCATTTTAAGCTTTTGCAACTGCTCAAAATAACATTTCCCCAGCATAACCCATTTTCAATACAATCAAACAAACACTAAAACTCAAAATTACGTAAAAGAAACTCAAATTTCTAACCAACACAACAAAAGATCGAACAAAAAGCAAGCAATTCCCACCACAACTAAAACTACAACATAAATAACATTAACTGCCCAGCCCTAGAATACCAGAGCCCCAACACTAACACAAATGCAGCAGCTCGATATGTGTTGAACAAACGAAGGCATTATAGTTTCAGGAGAAAGAAAGAAAGAGAAGTGGACTTACAGTAAAGTAGGGAAGAACTAAGCTCGAAAAAAATCGATCTTGAAGAGTGTCAAAAAAATTCTGGAAATTTTTAAATAAAAAAAAAGTTAGGGTTTGAAAGCGAAAGAGATTTTTTTTTCTATCTTTTTAGCTGGGAGAGAGAGATAAAGTGAATTAATTAATGCGAAACTTTCAACGATCAGAGAGAGGAGCAAAATGAGGTTTGGACCCGAAGGTGAGGTTTGGAGTCGAAGCTTATTAAGGATAGAATTACTGAATCATGCAAATGTTCGGGCAACCGAATTAATCAGTACCCATTTAATCAAATGGAAAAGTATGAAACTTATCTAAAAGTACAACAAAACCCCTCTATTATATCTTGAACGCATAATGACATTTTAAACCCTCAACTTAGATTAAAAAAATCAATTTAGCGCTTTTTTTTCTTTTCGTTTTATTTAGCTTTATACTTTTAATTTTTGTCAAACTGATCAAATACAAATGAAAAATTGATGTGACATTCAAGCGCTAAGGTGGTATCTTGTATAATTGTTCATGTGTGTTTATTATTGATAGTATGTTATTTTGTCTCGTATATCACGACAATAAATAATTGCATAAGTTGAAAGTCTAAAATGTCATTATATTTATATTGAATTGCATTTTAGCTTTTCTTTTACTAAAAATATGGCAAACTAACCCCTATATAATAGATGAGTGAGCAAAACAATCTCTCTATTAAAATTTGGTGTTTATATAATATATAATAGTAAATTTAACTCTCAACTTTTACACATTTATTCAATTTAACCCCTATTCTTAACAATACCGACCCAATAGAGGAGTAGGGGTCAAATTGAATAAATTTGTAAATGTTGAAGTCTAAATTTGCTATTATACCTTATATAAACACCAATTTTTAAATGGAATGGTTGTTTTGCTCTCTCCTCTAACTTATAAGGACTAATTAGCTCATCTTTCAATAAAATGGCTAAAATGCAATTTAGGGTACAGTATAGGGAGTTTTTTATTACTTTTACCTGAAACCTACCTACGGCGGTAAAAGTGTCATGGAGGTCATTGTATTAGGAATCATATTACATTTTCCTCTATCTACTAAAAAAGGGACAAATTAATCTTTATATGTTAATTGATTTGGTCATTTTTGTTAAAAAATTCATCCATTTGTATTGCTAAAAACTAACGTGGTTGACAAAATAATCAAACAATGACACCTGACATGCCACTTGTACCTCACGCTGATATACAGGAACCAATTTTTAAAAGTAAAAATAAATGAAAATTTTAACAAAAAGACTAATTTATTCATGATCTAACGTATATGAATCAATTTGTCTATTTTTTTTAAATCAAGAGCACGAAATGTAATATTTCTCTTTATCTAAGGCTTAATGTTTGATATTTGAAAATATTCAACTACCCTCAAATATATATTAAACAGAATATATATATATTAAATGAAAACTGAAAAATATTTGTACTCTCTCTCTCAATGAATATCACGTTTTTTATGATTTTTTTAAAAATTTACTATAGATTGTTTTAGATATTTTAATTAATGGCTTAAATTTGCATTTGACCATTGATTTAGTATATTTTCTTAATTTGATATTTATGATTTTTTTCTCATCTTAATATTTAATTTTTTTTTTTTCTTTTGGATAAAACAAAGGTTAAAAATATCGGGAGTAGTCCCTGTACAGATACTATCCAAAACCAGAATATGCTCCATTGCAACTGGCGGCTTCTCATGGTCGATCCAAGATGGATCGGATTCTACGAGCCACAGCTATGCTCTGTCGCGCATTCCGCTCGTTCATTAGAAGCCTCACAGCAGCAGCGATGTTCGATTCCACTACGATATTCCGGTACCCATGCTTCCACAGCAAGTCCAAACCATCCAGGATCTGCCACAACTCCGCTTCTAATACCGAGCAGCGTCCCAGGCGTCTTGTATATCCCCACAGCCACTTCCCATTCTTACCCCGAACCAACCCTCCAGCAACAGCTGCAGCCCGCACGGTCGGATGATCTCCATGCCCCATCAGTTTTAATCTTCACGAAATTATCCGCTGGAGGTTCCCATCCTGTTGATATCCTTCTACACGTGCCATAAGATACACGAACCGAAGCAATCCTTTTAACAGATTTCGCCCAACTCACACAACCCGTTATAATGCTGACAGCATTACTATGTCTACCTGCAAATAAAAATTGGTTCCTTTGCTTCCATATTTCCATACAACAATCCCAAATAGGGTTCCCCAGTCCATATCTTCAAAGTCTATTCCCCATGTGTTAGAAAGATTGTTGAACAACCACTGCACTACCGAACTAGACAAAAACTCATTAATCATCAACCTTCGAGGAAGAACTTGGGACCAGATCGTGCGAGCTAAAGGACAATCTGACAAAACGTGCAAAGCGTCTCCTAACACGTGTCCGCAACAGCCACAGGAGGGTTCATTAAAGAACCCTCTACGACATCCCTCGCTGTTCGTCAAAATTCGGCCATTCAAAACTAACCAAAAAAAATTAACGGATTCGTTGGAAGCCCTTATACTTCCACGCCAAAGACCAAACCTTATTACTATTTTTCCAAGAACCTTCAACCAGTTAGAATAGGCTGATCGGACCGTGCAAATGCCGTCCGTATTCCATTTCTAGACCAAACGATCAGGAACCGCATCAGGGGTGGGTGGTGGAATGGCTGCAACAAGCTCCAGGTCTTCCTTGCACAAAATACGTTTCCAATAATCCCAGTTCCAATCCCCTGAAGCAGTCACAGGCTCCTTGGGAGTCAAATCAACGTCACCAGCTGGATCATTAGGGACCCCTTCAACCCGCGTTCACTAATCCAACAATCCGTAGATGCTTTAATGCTTTCCCCATTCCCAACCGAACAGTATAAATTCTCCTTCGAGAGGGGCCAAACTTGAGCTAAGAATCGACACAAAGAAATAGTTTGTGCGATGAATACTATCCAGATAGGTACTGTCAAAGTATTTAGCCTTAAGTACTCTAGTCCACAATGCATCGGTATTTGAGACCAAATGATAAGCTAATTTCATCAAAAATGAAGAATTTTGCACCATTAAAAATCTCAAATCAAGACCACCGTTCTGTAGTGGTTGACAACACTTTGACCATTTAACAAGAACTGGGTTGTGAGCCCCATATAAAGCTTTGCGCAACTTTCTCAATTTTTTTACAAATGCCACGCGGAATTGTCATCGTTTGCATGAAAAAATTAGGGATAGCCATCAAGACAGACTTTATTAGAGTGGCTCGACAAGGAAAGGAGAGTTTAGTATAGCCTCTAAAGAATTAAGTTGCTGCTTGACTTTCTCCCAAAGATTCTGCAAGGCACGAAAGAATATAATGAAAATAACTCGAAACGGAAACTGCAACGAGAGAATTGAAAAGTCACAAAAAAAAAAATGTAGTGCCCACCAATACAATATATTCTTTATTAACTCAATAATATTTGAATACAACGGGATTATTACAAAAAAGAGAAAGATATTTATTTATATTTATAGTTGAATTCTCCAAAATCAATAATATAAATTTGAGTTACCTTAACAATCGAAATTAGAGTTTATTTACCATTGAAAGTACTAAGATATTTAAACTCTATATAATTTTATTAGATTTACACTATTAGAGTGTTACACTGAGATACCAATACTTCAAGTAGATAGGTTTCTCTATAATTTTCATAAATTGGGTCAATTCATGAGGGTCAAATGAGTCTTATCTAATAAGTTGACATTTATGAGCATTTTGTGTGTAATGGTTACGAACTTTGATTTGCGATTCGTGACTCATTGAGTAACTAGAATGAGATAAGTTAGGTACAACCTGCAACTTAGAATTACAAATAACTTGAGTTGAACCACTACTTTGACCAAGGACCATAGCAGTAGGTCTCTTTTGTTGACTACAATATCGCTACAATATTTAATTTCACCGTCACTGTTACTTTACACTACTCGTAAGTAAACGTATCACCTGTATGAATTCATTCTTAACAAAAAAAAATAAAAAAATCCATTTTCAATGTCCATGAGACATGGAAGGAAGGAAACGACTTCCATAGAGCATAAGCCCGATTGGTGAGCGCACTAATGCTAATAAGCTGTCCCAATAGCTTAATAATAATCGTGCTTGTCATACTGTCTTTGATAAGCTTGTGGATTCTGTCTGGAAACTGGATCACCGGAAGCCCGTAGACAACCGATTTAGTTACGTCTCCCTCGTGAACTTCATCGTCTTCATCTACATTAAAAGCGATATTTGTACGCTTAGAATTTTTCTCTGCACTATGTCCGATCGGTATATATTTAAAGTATGGTCTGGAACCCTTTGAAAAGTCGACCACCATGTCTACGCCGCAGCCGTCATGTTCGTTTGCCCTGAATCTTACTTTTTTGGTTACCCAATCCTCTGAGCTATCACCGGTCGCCTCCATCATAGCTTCCTTCAAAATAGATACTTATCTAAAATGTAGAAAAAGGACTGTAATCTAAAATTTTTTCTTAAAAAAACATCTTACACTTCACTCAAGGGAATTAATACCTGAACTTTATTCAGTCAACTATTTAAATTTTTTTTTTTTTTTTGCAACAATGTTGGGTAGATACATCTTATTAAAGAATCATTTGAAAAATAATAAAAACATGATTTTTTTATGGAAATGTTAAGAAACTAAAAATGTATTTTTTATATATACAAGAAGCAAAAGTAAATATAAATTTTAGATTTCACCAATATATATATATATTAGTAAAATACAAAAACCTGACTCAAAATTAAATAAAAAAAGGTTTCTGGAAACTTTAACCTTTATCTTTTCTTTATTTTTATTGAGTTTGTCGGTGTATTCTCGAAGATTAAGGCCTTTTTATATTTTTTTTGGGTGAAAAAAATATTTTTTTGAGTAGAAATTTTTTAAAAATGGTTGTCTCATGCGGTAAGTTTAAATTTATTTTTTTATTATAAATTTTACATAAAAATATATAAAAAAACCTATTGTATTTGTTATTTTGTAAAAGAATAATTTTTTTAATAATTATTTTCTGAATTTCGATTAATTTGTCAAATGAATTTAATTAAATATTTTTTAAATATTAATCTTATTTTAGATTTTTATTATATTTGTTTTACTTTATACAATGCTTAAAATTACTCATAGTCCTTCCCCGTCCCTTAAATAGGTGAATAATGTATTTCAACGCACTCGAATCCACTCCTACATTGGCAACATTTTTAATATGATAATGACTTTATTAGGTTAGACATGTTCATGAGTCAGATTTCTCATCCAAGCTAGTAGCTTAAAATTTAAAAAGGTTTTGATAAAAATTTTGAGCTTTGAAAATAAGATTAAACAAAAAATTTAACCCATTTAAAATACGGGTCAAATTTGGGCTCAAACATTTAAGACCCAAACTTGGCTCGGCTCGATTTAATCCACTTTTTATGTTTATAATATATTATATAATTTATAACATATAAAAACTAAATCTATAATATTAAGATGTATACATATAAAATTTTAATAAAAGAGAAAATATTACATTTAAAATAATCTAAATATATATTAAATAAAATGGGCAGGCTTAAAATGAGTTTGAGTTAGTTGTTTACAAATATGAATAAGTTCAGATAAAATCTTAGGTCCATCTTTCGGACCGGGTTAGACTTGAACGAGTATAAAGCATGTTAATATTATAGACCGGGCTTGAGTTAAGGTTTTTTAGTTTTGGACAAACTCGTTTTACTATTCAAAAATAAAAAAAAATTATAATTAGTTGATGAGCTGAGCTCGGAGCCGGCCTGAATTTTTTTTCTGGAATTGGGCTTAGATCCGACGATGAATACCTTTATCTAAGACTTATCTGACCAGCCGGGTTTGGGCTTTGGACGAAATAAAAAGAAAGAAAAAACGATTTTCACATTTTTAATATCAGTATCTTCTCTTTGGCGTTGCTTGCTAAGTAGTTACTGTCCTTCGCATTTCCTAATTCGTACGCAACGCATCCCGTTATTCAGTTTGGGGCTTCGCTCACTCACTCCCTGCTTTATTGAAAGCTCACAAATCTTTCTTGCGCTCACTCTCTTAAGCTCAAATCACCCACGAATCTGGTACTTTTGATCTTGCTTTCCCCATATCTTTGATTCCAATCGATCTCTCTTTGATCGTTATAGCTACAGTATTTTATTCATATGCTAATCGCTTGCAAAATCTTGCTCTTTTTTTTCCTGTTGAATTTTGTTGTTAAATATGCTTCATACTATTTATTTCTGTTAAAAGGGTTCTTTTTGGGTTTTCTTTTATTTATTAAATTGTCTTAGTTGTTTGTAGATTGAAAGAACTATGTCTATGCCTTTTATTTTTATAACGAGTTTGTTTACAGTGATGGGTATTTGAAGTTTGTTGTTTATTGATTGAAAATTGATAGTATAGTGACTAATGTTAGCACAAAAACTTCTTAGATTGTAAATTAGCTTTATGGTGGAAAAAGGGTTTGTTTCTTAACATCTTTATGTCTTCTTGTTCTGCTTTATTCTGGTCAAAGTTGTCTAGGGGATTGAATATCCGCACTTTGCTTGTTGAGCTTTCGGCATTTGGGTTTATGCAAACATTTCATTGATCTATACTCTCATGTTTAGTGTAATTTCTAAATATTACTTGCAATAAGTACTTTTCTTTCATGCTTCATTTTCTGTTGTCATGAAATGATAATTACTTGAAGTTTCGTTTATCGGTTACTTGAATATCATGTGCAGATGGCCATGCAGGAAGGAAGTCCTGCTGACACTCATACTCCCAGTGCTCAAGTCGTTGGAAATGCTTTTGTGGAGCAGTATTACCATATTCTTCACCAATCACCAAACCTGGTGCACAGATTTTATCAAGATTTAAGTTGTTTAAGTCGGCCAGATATGTTCGGCAACATGACTACAGTAACAACAATGCAAGTAAGTTTAGCCAGGAGTAATTTCCCATTTGAAGGGGGCAGGAGTCATTATCATATTGTAATCAAGGATTCAAAAATGTATGGCCTTTGTGTGGGAGATGCTGTTACTAGACTAAGTTGATAACAAGTTTTTGAGAATAATTTCTGAAAATTTGTAATTCTATTGAAAAATCTACTTCGAAAAGTATGGATGTTTAGCCTTCCTAGGTGAAGCTTTTAATGGCTTCTTTGGTGGATATGCTGAACTTTAGGAATGGATATTTTTAAATGTTTGTTTGTTGAGATATATTTGATACAGTAATATTAAATTTTATAAGCTGAATAGACATTCTTTAAATTATATCTTAGCTTTAACGTGGTTTTATTGACTAGTGCACTGGTATTTGCTTTGGAGCAGGCAATTAATGAGAAGGTACTATCGCTGAATTACCAGGACTATACAGCAGAGATAAAAACTGCAGATGCTCAGGACTCTTTTGAGAAAGGGGTCATTGTAGTGGTAACTGGATGCTTAACAGGGAAAGATAATATTGGAAGGAAGTTCACTCAAACCTTCTTTCTAGCTCCACAAGACAAAGGCTACTTTGTCTTAAATGATATTTTCAGGTACATTGAAGACAACGAGTTGCAAAACACTATTCCAGTTAATGGCGTCAGCGAACAGGCTTCAACATCTGTCTTGACATCTGAACCAGGTTTGACCTGATTCTCTTCTTTTTAGGCATTGCGGTCGTATTTTCGACACACTCAAATCATGGAATTGATTTAAATTTTGCTTCCAGAGCCCTCTAATGACCACCCTGTGGAGGACCCATTAACTTATCCTGAGGACGAAGATATTAATAATGGTGCTGAAGTTTGTGACCCCTCAGATGAGGAGGAAGGTTCAGTAATTGAAGAAGAGGTTGTTGAGCCTCAAAAAGTTGTCAGTCAGAATGAGAGTGTTGTGGTTGATGATTCAGCTCCTGCAGTTCTGGAAGATGCTCCAAAGAAATCCTATGCATCAATTGTGAGTTAACGTTAATTCCTTTTATCTTTCTGTTGATTTTTTAGTGGTTCCTTTGATATTCGATTGAACTCACTGAATTACAAATTAGGTCAAAGTGATGAAAAGTAATGCACCACCTACTCCAGTCAATGTTACTACCAGATATGCAAGGGTGGTACCTGCAGAGCAACGATCAAATGTTTCTGCAAAACCTGCTCCAGTAGCACCAATAGTAGCAGTACCTAATAGTGATAATGCACCTGAAAGTAGCAACGAAAACGAGGAAGGTAATTGTTAATTTCATTTATGGCTAATAGATGAATAAGTGTTCTCTGTGTCTTTTCAACTCTTCATTTTTCATGAAGTAACCATATCCAACGCATATCGAGACATAGGGTATAGGGGTATAACCTTCTAAATATCTTCCAAATACATGGAAACACTCGGAAAGAAATGAACATACCTGTGCTGGACACATGCCAATATTCGACACTAACACTTGAGTCCGAGTAACATACGCTGTTCTCTTTGTTTGATGAAGCTAGATCCTTATCTTTTCAATTTTAATCAATTATCCGATAAGGGAGTAAAGAAGATGTACTTGATTTTGACATGGTTAATTTTATGTCATATCTATTTTCTTTCCTCTTGATATGCTTAATGCGGATTCTTTGTTGTTTTAAAATATAACCTCACGTGCATTCTTCTTACTAAAGCTGAAGGACACTCCATATATGTACGGAATTTACCTTATAATGCAACACCTGCACAACTTGAGGAGGCATTCAAAAAATTTGGACCTATTAAGCGCAATGGCATCCAAGTCAGAAGTAACAAGGTTAACTAATATATCAATTTGGCCTTCTGCTTCCTATTTGACATTTCTAGTTCAAATTCTCAGTTCTTACTGTTACATGTATTTCTTGCTTCCTGCAGCAGGGGTTCACTTTTGGTTTTGTCGAATTTGAGACTCCGAGTTCAGTGCAGAGTGCACTTGAGGTATTGTCTCACACCTTTTTTCACTACTGTTATAAATGTGATGCCATATGATCACCATCATAAGTCACTCTTCCATTCAATCTTACACAACAAATGTTTTCATAGTTATAGTCTACCAAATATATGCCTAATGTCAGACAAGTTCTGTTAAGTTATTGAAGCACAAAAGTGGACTGAAACAGAAACGTACTCATTTATTGGTTAAGGTTTCATCAAGTGGAGGAGTATGTTAAACCTCATCCTTTCCCTAAGCAATTAAAATGAATAAACAAGAAACAAGAAATAGAACCCAAATTTTAGATCAATGTCTTCTAAGTGGCCAGAATGATTGAATGGATTACCTGGACATTTTGGCTCACTTGAAAAGTGTTCCATTAGATGATTTCATCTAGAACTTTCTTCAAAAAACTCTTCCTTTTATGTAGGTACTCACATCAGCTGGTCTAAAAGAACAAATCCTCCTTTATTTGGCATCTTATGTTGCTCCAACCCTTCATGATTTGTTACCTACCCAACATGGGTAGAAGAATATGATGCTCCTAGAATTCTTTATATACATGCAAATTGTGAAAAAAATTTACACATACCTGTGTCGGACACGCCTGAGTCCAAGTAAACTTAGCTGTGATCTCTTTCATTTCCTTTGTTACCTTTTTAGACAGTATATAGCCATGAAACAGGGACCTTGTACATTTACATCTGATATTCTCCCTGACCTTATATTCATCTTGTCGTTTGTAACTTATTTACAGCCTTGTTGAATTAAGCTGGAAAAGTTGAATGCTTAACCCAATTAAATGTTAAACTTGGTGTTTTATGGATGTTATAAAATTTACACATTAATGGCTTCTAAGATCCTAAATCGAAGATTTAACTAAATATCATCCCTTATGTTCCTTTTTATGTTTGTGCTGAATGGCATTTCAGGCTTCACCGATCACAATTGGGGATCATCAAGCTGCTGTGGAAGAAAAGAGGACAAGTACTCGAGGTAATTCAAAATTTATTTGGGAAAAATGCTTTTAACACTGAAATTTCATAAAAATTCCCATTTTTACTAATAATATTGTTTTGCATGCATTGGACTTTTTAGTTCATCTAATGATAATACTGAGATTAGGAAAATATGGTCTCAAATCAAATTCGTCATTGTGATGCAATATGTTCCGCATTTGTGTAATATATCTATACTATTATTTAAGTTTGTGACTGAGTTGGTATCATGATTCAACTCGACACCAACTTAGTCAAGGAAATTACTAAAATAACCATATTTTAAATAAATTATATCATTATAAGGGTACTTTTTGTCTTTCACCCACATTGTTTGTATATATTGATTACTTGATACCAACTCAAGAAAAATGACAATACTAGTTTATGATACACAATTGAGTGCATTTAATATTCTTGATCTGATGTATTTACCTATTTAAATTTCATTTACTCACAATTTAAACTATCATTTGTATTCTAATTTTGTACATGTTGCATATGTTATTATTATTATGTCCAAACCTTACATTTCATTATTTATTGTATGTTGTTTTTAAATGCTCACATTTGTTCTAAATACGTGATTTCCATATGCATACGTGTGTAATTGAATTTCTGGTAATATATAATATACTTGAGAAACTGCTGCTTTTTGCAGTTGGTAGCAGTGGGAGAGCAAGGTATACATCAGGTAAAGGTGGGTTTCGGAGTGACAGTTTCCGTGGTCGAGGGAACTTCAGCGGTGGCCGAGGAGGAGGCTATGGCAGGAATGAATTCAGAAACCAGGGTGAGTTTTCAGGACGATCAAAAGGTTCGGACGGACGGAATGGAGACAGTTATCAGCGGGCTAATCAGAATGGAAGGGGTGGCCGTCAAGGTGTGGCCCCTAAACCGTAATTCTATTTGTTTTCAGACATTAGCTGAGAAAGTGACCAGGTGATTCTTTTGACAGTATAAACTAAAGGTAATGATGGAGCTAAAGATTCGTAGTTTTTAATCTTCATGAAGTTCCAACTGTTGTGAATGAATAAAACTATTTTGGATTCTTTGATCAATTTTCCCTTTTGGTATTTTTGATGATATGCTCTCAAATCTTCCCTTATTACATTTATATACATGAAAGCATCAATCGATAGCTTATGCATGAAGGGGGTTAATCTAGCTGTAAGAAGCTCAAATTCGAATTGAAATTCTTGGCTCAAAGCTAGGTTCGAGAACAATCTGGTTCCACGTTCAAAGTTTGAACTTTATTTGAGGTAAGATTGAAAATTGATTCAAGCTCAATTATTTGTGTTCAAACTTGAGTTTGAATTGAATTTCCAAGACTAGTTGACATTCTTTTAAGATAAATGCATCTTAAATGTTTTTCAATTCAATGGATAATGTAATAACAACAATAGGGAGAAAAATTGATAAATGATAGTGAAAATAGAAGCCCTCATAAACTCGTACAGCTAACATGGAATCCATGGTGCTTGTTCATTCATTGCAATGCAGTAGTAGTTCTGTCAAGAACCCGAAGAGCAACAAGAGAAGCATCCGAACCATTTTCTTGGACCTCCGCTTTTGGGTGCATTAGGTGCCGGAGACTTTGGGGTTTCCTTAGGGCTTTCTGAGGCTTCTTTAGGGCTCTCTGCTTCTACCTTAGGGCTTTCAGGTGGTGTCTGTTGTTTACTAGCTGTTTCTGATGGTATCTCAGGGATTGTCTCAGGGGTGGAGGACAGTGATGGTTGGTTTTTGTTCTTTGTACATGGCGCCTCTGTTCCATTTTTATCTGCTTCCCCTGTCAATCTTCATTACAAGGAAAAAACAAAAAGTAAACCAGTATGTTATTGCCTTGCCTGTGATACTAAAGCATTCAGTTCAAATATCTGCAATTTCCGAAATGTTGCAATAAAAAAAAAACGCACACATTTTCTTGATGAAAGCTTACATAGGGAAGGCAAAGGATTTGAGACTTGCGTCCGAATTTCGGGACACACTAGTGGAATGAGGTAGGCCTTGAGGAACATTGTCCTTATGTTGAGATTCTTTCTCCATTGTTTCAACCGCATTTGCTTCGGTAACTCCATTGTTGCCCTCCTTTGAGTCACTTCGTTGCTCAGTAATTTCGGCTGTTATCTGATTATTATCCGGAGTTTCTGGTGGTGTGAGATTGTGACTGTAATTATGCTCGCCTGATTTCGACATCCAATTCAGTTGCTCCCTTGTGTAACTCATGTTCCCCATTTGAATACTAAACAATGATTCACTGGAACACATGCTCCAGTCCGTAGGACCTGCAGTGGTTGTTCTAGCAAAGACATATGATGGAAGTCTATTTGATGAGTCTTCAGCAGGTTGTTCCATAGCTGCTGCTGTTTGAGGATTTGGTGTGCCTGAATCAGATTGTTCGCTTTTCGGCGTAGAGTTAACCGGATTACATTCAACGAATCCAACCACTTGATGATCACGGATGAAGATGAAGATAATGAAAGAGGGGAGAATTTAACTTTTTGTCTAATGAAACACGACGGTTTTTACTCGGAGTAGCAACTCGGTCGTATTTAAATCACCGCTGATGTCACGAACTCCGTTCACATTTCAGGATTCTGATTTCATGTGCTGTACCATCTCAAGACCCAGAAATTAATGCTGTAAATAACACGCCAAATCAGAGTTCCAATTTTTTAAGAAGCAAAAACAACAAATGAATGGAACTTAAAACGAGATAGATTCTAACAAATAAAAACTAAAATTGCTTGTTTGTTAATTAATTTCTCACCAAATTAGATGATTAATCGTTATTAACCAAAAAAACCCATCAAATAATGAATTTCCCATTTACATTATCCTAACAGAAAATCAAAATCACGCCAAGAAATAAGCATATACCCAAAAAAAAAAAATTAAAACTTACGTTAAAAATAAGAAAATAAAACGAAGGAAAACAACGAACTTTCAATGAATCCCAAATCAAAATCTCTAATTAATCATCCACTAACAGAGTAACAATCAAACTAAAAAAAAACCGAAACAGAAAAAGGAATTTTCGAAAAACAAGAAAACTAGAAAATATGAGAGAGAAAATGATGGAGAATTTTGGAAATTTTGGATGAGGGGGAAATTTTGAAGGGGCCTGGCATTGGTATAGGCAGTTTTCTTTCTCTGTTTTAACTATAGTAATAAACGGACTTTATCCGCCTGCTTTCAACTAACGGAAAATTAATATCGATACAAATTACAAGTTTAATTAATCAGCCAATTTAATATCAGTTCTTCCCGGGATGAAATTCTCAGGGTGACACGTTGTTACTCGTTAGCCGTTAAAAATGTTCCTATCTAAAAAGTCAGCATAGTCAACAGTTAGTATCCGTTCTCCCGATATTGATTAGTGAAATAAACTAGAACCTGGTAATTTTTGCGAGCTTGATAAAAAAAAACTGGAGCAAGGTTCAAATTTGATCTCTAATTTTGAGTGCACAAATGGCTCAAAATCAAAGAGAATAAATTATAAGAATCCGAACCCCTAACTCAATAACCAAAATTATAAAGATTTTGTATTTAAATTATTTATACTATGTATTTCTTAGCAGGGTGGGATTAGTAATGTAGCAAACTACTAAAATTCATTGGAATGTTTGTTGGTTGCTTATTGGTTTACTCCTTTGCCTGAATAGACTACTTGGGTGTTATTAGTTGCCGTGGCTTTGTATGATCTTGCTGCAGTTTGTTGCCTGTTAGGCCCTTAAGGCTTCTTCAGTTTACGAGGCCAGACCTGTTACTCGTCGTGATTACGGTTCAAAGGAGGGTTTAGAGAGAAAAGAGAAATGTTGGTCAGGATTCGGTTGATAGTTCAAATCTGAATGGCAACGATTTATCTGGTTCTAATTCTACTCTAGTTACTGTTTAAAGCAGCCATAATGGCATGAGAATTGCTAATAGTGGAAGAGAGGCGGGTTTCAGAGAGGAATGTCGAGCTTCCGGCACCGTTAGTTGATCACCAAATGACTGGCCGAGACATCACGGCCGAAAGTTCGGGCGAATCTAGGGGCTGGCAGGCCCCAGCCCCTTAAAATGAAAATTATTATTTAAACCCTTTAAAAATTTTAAATTAATAAGAATAAAATTATATTTAGCCGTCTTAAAATTATAAAATTTTGATTTAATCCCTTAAAATTATAAAATTATATACTATTAAAAATTAAAAATTTATTCGTTCCCTGAAAAACTTTTCTGGTTTTGCCCCTGTCTAGGGGTTGAGTTTCTTGCGGTGTTATCGAGCTTGAACTGGGGGACCTAATCTTCTATACTGCGCTAGTTGGTAGGGCAGCAATGCATGATCTTCATGACAGTGTATGCATGTTATCTTGCCATTGTAGCTGGTGTTTAGGATCAACTTCTTATGAATCATGATTAATTTCTTCATGAAGTTCTAGTGCTTGCCTTTAGGATCAACTTCTTTTAATTTTAAATTTAGTGTAAAATGTTACAATGAAACTTTATCGAAGTTGCAAAGAAGCTATATGTCTACTCTGTAAATTTAGCTTTTTTAATCTTTTGTTTAAATTCAAACCAAGTGACATAAGGGTAATAAAATATTTAAAATTTGCTTTCTATTAATATTTATATAATTTCATAATTAAATTCAAATAAAAGAAAAAGTAAATTACACCCAAGGTCTGACTTCACATTTTGGTCACCTAAAATTGAAAAATTACAAAATAGTCATTGAACTATTCGAAAATTTTCATTTAAGTTACTGGGCTGTTAAAATCGTTGTTGTATGGTATTCTTTGTTCACCCTGCTTACACCAATTAAAAGTTTTTTCCCTTTCTCTTCAATAGTTCAATTTTTTTTTTCATGAAACAGCTCTGAATGTAGCAAATTTGCAAACAAAAATCCAAACAACTTTCTTCTCCGATCTTTGACACTGTCATATTGACTTGGATCTAAGGTATTTTTTTTACTTATCTATGGGTACTGATTCACCATACTGACCATCGAATTATTGTTAGGAGCTTGCTAGTAGACCTTAAAAAAAAAAAGACTAACAACCTAATGAATTAAATAAAAATTTTGGAATAGTTTAGTAATCGTGTTGTAACTTTTTGAAGTTAAGTGATTAAAACGTAAACCTACTAATTGTTTAGTGACCTTGAGCATAGTTTAACCAAAAACATATTCTATTATTAATTTACTATAATTTAACCTAAATTGAGTCCACCAAACTCGATAAAATTTTAAAGACCCAAAAGTAACCCATCGTAGGACCAATGTTCTTTGTTGCAAATGAATATCTATTTATAATGAAAAAAAAAAAACTCAATTTCAAACTTATTAGGGTCATGGAGATAGAATTTAAGTTTGACAAATTGTGAGGCATTAGACAATCTCTTTACTTCAAATTCGCCTAAGTCAGCCATAAGAAAATAATGTATCAAACGATTGAGATTAGTTATAATATACAATAAAAGAGTTAGGGCCGGATCTGGAGGGGCTGGCAGGCCCCGACTCCCTTAAAATGGAAATAATTTTAACCCTTTAAATTTTTTAAAATTTTAAATTAGTAAAAATAAAATTATACTTTGGCCCCTTAAAACTAATAAAATTTTAATTTAATTCTTTAAAAATTACATTTTTACTATCACAAAAAGGACACTTTAATTTCAGCCTCAAATTTTTTTTCTAAATTTACCCCTAAAGAGAATTCTAACCAATTTAAACTTTATACATATTTATCCTTACTAATTATTTACAAATTAATCAAAATTATAGCAATAAACATCACGGTGTGCCTCAATAGGGTTATTTTGCACAGCGGGTGACATTACCAACTTGAAAAACACTGCCAATCACAAGCTCACACGTGTTAAAAAGGTTATTTCAAGGAGAGCATTAATAAATTATGAACGCCGCTCCGTCCTAAAAACCCCGAGGGTTTTACTTAGAGACGAATCTGCAAAGAAATATATCAGTCACTGTCCGTTCTCTGCATTCAGTTCCATAGGCAAGGGGTAGGCTTCGAAAAAACCCCTAATTTTTATCCATTTAATCCCTTATTCATTTTTTTTTTAATTTTGATTATTGACCTGTTCTTTAGACTGTTTCATTTATCGTTACAGGTGTTTACTTTTTCAAATTTTCCTTTAGTATTATATATTTTGTTTTTATATTTCAAATTAATATGTATGATTTGCTTTGCTTTGCTTTGGTTTTTTGGTTGCATAAGATCAGTGAAAGATTGGTTTTGGGGGGACAATGTTCGAAAAAGGAAAAAAAAGGGAGTGTTTCTTAGAAAAGTCTGAATTTTGGGTCTTCCTTTTTGTTCCTTTGGGGGTTTAAAACCAATTAAAAAAAAAGATTAAATCTTGTAAAATATGTTTTTAAATTTTACCTTATAGTATTGGATGACATATTTTGATTATTTTTATGTTAAATTATGGCTCTTTCTTTAGAAGCTATCTTTGTTTAGTACTATATAAGTGATTATTGTAATAAGCCATCTCTTTTTCTTTTGCATTTCTTTAGATGTTTTTATAGTTTGTTTAGGTTTTTTGCCACTGATTTGTTAGTCATGGTTTTGTGTTTTGGTTTGTCATAATGTAGTTTATGCTTATACAAATTTTAATACTTTAATAATTTGTATTATATATTTTTGATAAATTCATTTTTTTTGTGTTGGATTTACTAATCGTGTTTGTATATCTCCAAGTCTAGGTATTAGCTTTTATAATTTATCAATTTCGTTTGCTGGTTTTGATCTTTCTTTACTTATTTGTTTACTAGGTTATAGCAATGGCTTTCTTAAGTAAAATTGGAAGTATACTTAGGCAGACCACAAGTATGCATGTCAATGCTGAGTTGTCTGCATCAAGACCAGGCCTATTTCAAGTGTTGAGAAGCATGTCAACATCGCCAAGCTCGAAACTTTTTGTGGGAGGTCTGTTGAACTTTCCACTGTAGCAATCAAGCCATTTTTTAAGTTCCCTGGTTTTCTTCCGGTTTATTGTAATAAATTTTTTAATTGCAGGTATTTCATTCCAAACAGACGATCAAAGTCTGAGAGAAGCTTTTAGCAAATACGGTGAAGTTATTGATGGTATGTTATGACAAATGAATTCCTTAATTCAACTTGCTAGTGCTGTTATAAGCGGGACTGCAAAGTCTCAAGATGTTTTAATCTTGTTTTCTACATTTTGTATGAGGTATTCAAGTATTTTTTTAGTTTAGGCTGTGTTGTGTGAACGTTTTAGGTGTCATCCACGAACTGTTCTATGAAATGATTATTTGTTTCTGACTTTGAGTTTGCTTATGTCTCGGTGCTTATGCCATTGATTCATTAATTGAGATATGTTTATTTGTTTCCAACTTTGAGTTTGCCTATGCTATCGGTGCACCAATTGATTTCCCTGTTGGTTTTCTAATCGTCGATGTTGTTTGCTTTTTACCAGTTTCAACTTTGTAAAACTGCTGATTTATTTTATATTTCTTGTAGCACGAATAATTATGGATCGAGAAACAGGCAGGTCCCGAGGATTTGGCTTTGTCACTTACACCAGTTCTGAGGATGCTTCCAGTGCACTACAGGCGTTGGATGGTCAGGTAATAATATAGAAGTGTATTTGGTTTTTGCTGATTTATGTGTTACTTCGATTAATGTTGTTCCAAGTCTTGTACCAAAAAAAATGTTTTGACTCTTTGTTCTTATTTAAGTATTTATGCGAGACACATATTTAGACATGCGTATGGATGTGACTCTGGCAGGACCCTTCAAAAACATATTCTAAAACAAAAAACATAACCATATCTTACACTCACTACTCGGGTCTGAGTAACTAGCCTTTGATATCGGCAATATGGAAATATCAATTGGTTGCTGCTGGTAAACCTTATAGGATCCTAATATGTTCATACATATGTATGCATATGTGTCAAACACCGGTATTTCAATCAAGAATCAATGAGAAATCGAAACAACACATGTATTGAGTATTTTGTAAAATCAAAACCCGAAATGGTTCACTACCAAAGTGACCCTAAACTTGAAAATAGCCTAATAATTTTAAGGCCTAAATTTACCTAATCCTAATTAATCAACCCCATCCAATTGACAGGTTTAGTCTCAACTTGTGAGTAACTTTTGGTTACTAAAACAATAGGTAGAGTGTAACGCGTGGTTTTATCTTTTTTGGCAACTTTTGTGGCTGACTTCTTGTTTGCAGGTTCTCCATGGCCGTCAAGTAAGAGTAAACTATGCAAATGAGAGGCCTCCTCGTAACTTTGGAGGTGGAGGTTTTAATAGCGGTTATGGCAGTGGCGGATATGGTGGTGTCGGTGGCGGCTATGGTGGGGGCAGTGGTGGCTATGGAGGTGGTGGTGGGGGCTATGACAGAAATGATGGTTTCTCTTCTGGGAATTATGGAGGTAATGTTGGATACGGTAACACTGGTGGTAGCAGTTATGGAGGTCAAGGAAGTTATGGTGGTGGTAATAACTATGGCACCGGTAGCGTTAGCTATGGTAGTGATTTTGGTCAATCTGGTGTAGATGCCGGGAATTTCAATGTAGGAGGCAGTGATAGCTTTGCAACTGGTGGTTCGACCGGGTATGGAGGTGACTCAATGGGATTTGGTGATGGTGAAAATGGGTGCAAAGGAGGAGCTTATGATGGAAATGATGCCCTGAATGACAACTCAAGAGATGAAGATGAAAGTGGTGACTTTGTCAAAAGGGCATGAAATAAAGGTGTTTGAGCTTTGAGGTATAATTTAATGGCGGATTTCTTTTGGTTTTAGTTATCTTTTTCTCTGAACTAATCTTCTTTATCATTTTAGTTTTGTGTGAATCGTTATCTCTGTAAACCTTGATACTTTTCAGTGTTTATCATGGAGAGAGCTCAATATTGCTTGGAATAATAATTTATGCACCAAACATTGGCTTTATTTTTCATTTGGCTTGTTGATTTGTCTATGGCCAGGTTATTTGTTTGGCTCAACAGATTTGTCCCCTACAGCCTTTTTTTTAACTACTAATTTTAAAAAAATATTAAAAATTTATATATACTCGTAAAAACTATAAAAAAAGATTATATAAACTTTTAAAATTTTTTAATTAATTATAAAAATGAATGTTTTTAAATGAATATATATTATAAAAAAGTTATTCGTTTGTTCTTTGTTTTGAAAATTGAACTTTTAAAATCAAAGTAAACACGTGGCAATAGGTATAATTGAATAATAAAAGTTTTATAGTATCTAACCATATAAAAAGTATAGGTCAAAATTACGATAATGTACTAAATTATCAGTAAAAAAGGATAAGAGTCCCACTATTGTTATTTATTTGTGCAAGATCAAAAATATTTGATTCGGCACGAAAATCACTTTAACGATTTGATAATTATTCTCATTATTTAACGGTCTTATGTTGTTACTTCATTCTGATTTTAGATTTATTTTCTAAAATAAGAAATTAATAATTTTTTTATAAATTTATTTTTGTATAAATTTTATAATTTATTATAATTTTAAGAATTTTTAGCTTTTATGATTTTTTAAATATTTTAATCAATTTTTAGGCTTGTATAGATTTTTAATTTTTTAAATAAAATTTTACATCTTTTATGATTTTCATAAAATTTTATAATTCTTTATTAGAGAATTGAAAGATTAATTTAGGTTGTCATGTGTTGTTATTTAATTGGTCCGTCAGTTGATTTTAATGATTTAATGCAATCGAAGATAGAAATCATTAACAAAAGAATTTAATTAATTTTTTTTATTAATGACAAGTGTTCAATTAAATGCGATTGCAAATTAAGTCAAGGAGGCTAATCGTTTTTTTTACTAAAAGCATTTTATATTTATTAAAAATTCTATTACACGCGTATGTGTATGGAAACCACAAATTTAAAATGCAAATGTATGTTTAAAAATAACATATAATAAATAATAAAATTTATAAATTGAAAGTAATTAATAATAACAAGTTAAATATCTATGTTATTAAATTAAATTAAATTAAATTATTTATCATAATATTGTCATCAATATTGAGTTGGTGTCGAGTTAATTTATGACACAAACTTAATTAAATATATTATTAATACATATAATTGGTGAAAGTAATAAAATATACATAATAAAATAAAAATATTTAAAAATATTAAAATAATTCTTTAATTGAGTGGTAAATAAAATGTTTTATTGATGTCATTCACGGGGTTTGAATTCTACCATATAAATATTTTCATTGAGTTTTTAAAGTGAAAAAGACTAAAAAAAATTAAAATATTCTCAAATAATATTATAATATCACTTTTTTTTTTATTATGAGAGGATATTTTGACAGTTTAACAATTGAGTTGATGATGAACTCAGTAAAACATAAATAATAGTATAAAATAAAATTAAAAATAAAAAACTAAGAAAAAGGGAGGGAACGTGGGGAAGAGAGAGGAATGAAAAAGTAGGTCTACCTAAATGTTACACACCTACCTCGGTGCAGTAAAATAGATATGGAACTAATTATTAAAACAAAGGAGATGAATAGTTTTATGCATATCAGACGGTCAGAAACATACTGAATGATGGGCGTCATATCACCGATTGATTCACCACGTGTCTGATTCTCCATGCAGGATCAGCAAATTCCTTGTAAACCTCACTACAATTACCATTTTCCCAACTCCTCCATTTTTGTTCAACCACATCTCTCTTTCAGCTTCGATACACCAAACCTTACCTTCGGATCCAAACCTCAATTTTTACTCTTCACACCTTACTGATCCTTGAAACTATGGCACTAATTTGATTCACTTTGTCTCCCCTGTCTCAGCTAAAAAAAATCCATTTCGTTTTCGAGCCCTAACCTTTTTTTTTTTGACACCTTTTCAAGGATCAAGTTTTCAAGCTCAAGTTCAACGGCTTCACTACGTTACTGTAAGTCCACTTCTCTATATTTCTCTAATAACTATAATGTCTTCGTTTGTTTAACTCATCTCGAGGCACTGAATCTCTGTTAGGGCTGTGGTATTCTAGGGCAAGGCAGTTATGTTATTTGTACTTTCGTTTAATAGGAGTGGCAATTGCTTCGATATTTTGTTGTATTGGTTACAGTTTTTAGATTTTTACGTAAATTTTGAGTTTTAGTGTCTGTTTGGTTGCCTAGAAAATAGAGGATGCTGGGGAGTTTTTATTTTGAACAAATTGCATAGTTTAAATTGAACAAAAGTTACGATAGTCCGTTTCTTACTGCTAATTTGTTAGTGTTTATCTCATTAATAGTGGATATACGTTTCTATTCATATTTAGTAGTTGCTTTGGCTGCTTTTTGAATGTCCCTTTTCTTTTTATGGTTTTTGGAGTTAGTTGAGCTTTCAAAAAAACAAAAAAAAAGAGTTCGTTGAGCTTGCTATGAGTCTTTGATGTTTGTTTGTTTCTGTTAATTGGTGGCTGCCTTTTCTTTTTATCTTGACTGATGCTCCCTTGGTTTTATTTCTAGCTTTACGTTGTCAGTATCTTTCTTTATTTGGTTTGCCAGATTGCGGTTCTCATATGTACATCTTGATTTAGTGAACTCTGCCTGTAATCAACTTTGACCTATGTGAAGCTTGTTTTTCATGTTGGTCAACGAGGATTCCCCATAAATTGACTAGAAAACAAAGAAACATCGTGCCATTAGATTGCAATAGTGAAAAAATACTAAGCTTTAAATGTTAGGTTGGAGGCAACAACTAGCAACTTAAGATGAATTCAGAGCAAACACTTTTTAGTAGATTTACTGTCAGAATGCTATGCGCTCTTGTCTAGGCTATTCAGGAATGTGCTTAACAAGAGTTTATTTCCACTGTTGTCTTTTCTCATTCAGTTTCCTTGGCTGAGTTGGGATACCTTGTAATAAGCTCTGACAATGCAATAAAATGTGGGCTAGCGAATGTCTGAGGGGCAGTAAAATTATTTAAGAACTTTATACTTTTAGTAGTTAACTGGGGGACAATTTCAAGCTTCATAAGTTTATGTTGTATTTAAATTCATATTAATTGCAAAAGGAATGAAGGTTTTATACGACCAAGTTTGTGTGATTATTCACATTGGTGGCTGTTCTGTGGATAATCTTGGTTTAGTGAGCTTCTTGTACGTGGTTCATCCTTGCTCCATACAGGAAATACATTTCCGTCCCCTTTTGTCTTAGTAGTTTCATACAAGAAAATGGAAGACATTAATTATCTTTCTTCTTTTTGCAAAAAAAAAGAATAAGAGGTTGTATGGTTTAAGAAATTTGAGAATTGTTTTATTGAATGAGTTGTATTTGTAGCGTATTAGTTATTGAATTTATGCCATGCTGCTATTTAATTTGTTTGCTGGATGCCCTTTTTTTTGACATTTTTATACTCATTGCTACGCATTCCCTTCCAAAATGAAGAGAAGAGGTGAAATTGTTGCTTTAACCTTTTTTGCCATGAAGACACAATATGTTGGTTTTATTCATGCAGGATAAGGTTGAGTTTTGAAACGTGGCAAGTGGAGTGAATATTTCAAATGTACAGGAGCTTAGTTTCTAATTTCAATTTTATTAAATGAATGATTCCTATGATTATGTGTTCTGTAATGGAATTCCAACATCCGAAAACTTTATCTTAATTCTTATTTCTTGTAGGTAGTAATTTTCTTCTCTCAAAATTTTAGTTGCTGAATATTTTTGGCTTGGATTATCTATGCCTGGCAACGAAGTTGGAGACAGGATCCATAATTTCCTTGGCCAAGAGAGTTTGTCCCGTGGCCAACATCAATCACAGGTAATTGATAGTACCTGGCCTGGCTTAAATAACAATCTGTGGGTTGGAAACCAGAGACAAGCTGGTGGGACTCTTGTTTCCAGTTTGAAGAATTTAAGCGTTCATCAGTTAGGTAATAATCAAGGCATATTGATTGTTTTAGTTTCTACTCTCTGCGGTACCACAACTATTGTACTGAGATCTTAGTCCACGGTTGTTCCATGTTTCTACTGTTCATTTGACATTATTATATTTTCCTTTGGCATTAGCAGAGTCTGAAAGAGGACATAGTGGCCAGTCTTCAAGCCTGCAGCACGAGCTGAACTTCACTCAATCGGAACTGAGGCCTGAAATTGCCAGAAGTCAATTGCAAAATCAAGCACCAATTGCAAATGCTTATGCACAAGGGCACGAGTCTTTCCAGGCAAGGCACAATGAAACAAATTTATTGGGAGTGGAAATGGCGCACAGAGGCTTATCACTTCTTGATTCGCCAATAGGAAATGGCCCTAATTTTCATAAAAAAAATTCATTGAGGTTGGAATCTACTGAATCTCCCATAAATTATGATCTTATTGAGGGGCAACAACAATTTAGTGGGAAGCATCCTGGCTTGGTCCAACCTTTGTCGAGTCAGCAATCAGGGATGACTGACATGCAGTTGTTACAGCAACAAGCAATAATGCAAGAATTGCAGAAACACCAACTTCCAAAGCCACAGTTTCAGTTACCAGAAGCAAGGCAGTTGAGCTTTGCGAATCAGCTTTCCTCTGTTGTTAAACAGGTATCAGATAGCCTTTCTCCAGCTCTAATCAATGGCGTTCCTGTCCATGATGCTTCAAATTATTCCTGGCATCCTGAGCACATGACACCAAATGCAAATTTTCTGCAGCATGGCACCTCTCTAGCAGTGCAGGTATCCTCTGGTATGTTTTCCCCTGAGCAAGGTCGCATGCATTTGACGGGTTTGGTTCCTCAACAAGTTGATCAATCATTTTATGGGATTTCTACCAGTGGTGCAAGGGGAAATCCATATCAATATTCTTCTGTTCAAATGGATAAGCCTTTGATGCAGCAGGTGCCAGCCAGTGGTTATTCCTTTCTGGATAATCAGTATGCTATGTTTTCAGATCAAGTGGGCTTGCAAGATGGAACTTCAGTTTCTAGACAGGGTGATCACAATAATAATGTATTTGGGGCTGCTCAAGGTTTAAATAGCATATTTCATTCTGAAAACTTGCAGCAAAGGGTTATCGAGCCAAAAAATGCAGTGATGCAGGAGTCTCCCTGGAGGCAAGAGCATCGCAGTGCTCCAGAAACACCCCTGGAGAAGTCAGCAATTCAGGTCTCCTCTGCGCAGAGTGTGGCTACACTGGATCCAACTGAAGAAAAGATTTTGTTCGGTTCAGATGACAGTATGTGGGATATCTTGGGAAAGAGCACCAACCTAGGTTCTGGGTTGGATGGTACAGACTCTTTAGGGGGATTTCCTTCTGTGCAAAGTGGAAGTTGGAGTGCTCTTATGCAGTCTGCTCTAGCAGAAACATCCAGTAATGATACAAGGGTACGGGAACAATGGAGTGGTTTGGATATGCATTGTTGTGAACCTCTGAAAGGAAACTTGCCAGCATCAATTGTCAATGATGGCAGCAAACAGCAATCGCCTTGGGCTGATAGCGACTTGCCTGATGCCTCGTTGCTGAAATCTAATCCTTTAAGTATGGACAATTCTGATGTCCCAGAGAATAATGCCAGCCAAAATCCTGCAAGCATGCAAAGAGACATCGAAGCTTCTGGCCATTCTGTAAGATCCAATAATGCTGAACATCAGAACCATTCATTGTTGCATCAGGTGCAGGCTGTTAGAAACATAGAGGTTGATCCAAGTAATAGGAGTATTAAAAGATTCAAAGGTCTACCTGCAGACTCTAGTTTGGATTCTCAGCAGGTAAGTTCCCCAGGTGCAGAACAATTATCTTATGGATCCAATAGTCTAATGAGAGATGGCCTGGTTAATAATCCTTTAGTTCCTTCTGGAGACTCTAAAATGCTAAGCTCTGTATCAAACATTGGAGATAATCATGAGACACAGTTATCTGCTAATACACTGGCATTTCTTCGGGATAATTCCCAGCATTTCTCCAATTCTAATAATTCAGCTGCTAACATCAGGGGTGAACACTCTCAGATCAGTCTCCAGATGGTTCTGTCCTGGTTTGATCAGTATGGCGCAATTAAAAATGGGAAAATGTTCCCCATACATGATGCCCAGAAAACTGCCTTGAATGGTACGGAAAAAGCATTCATTGGTGGTTGGTCTTCTGACAATTTGCATGTTCATTCAAGTGAGCAGCTAAATGCTGCTGCTGATGCTAATCCACTAGATAAAGCCCAGCAAAGCTCAAAGTTTATGCCAGTAGCAACTGAGTATATCTCCCCTCACTCACAGCCACCTGATGTCGCAAGTCAGAATTTGGTCACTGTGAGAGCAATGAAGCGCAAAATTATGACATTTGAGTTTTTACCGTGGCATAGAGAAGTGACACAGGGTTCTCAAAGGCATCAAAACATCAGGTGAGTGGAGTAAATATGCCATTTCTTGCATTGCTTTTAATATTTTAGATTTCAATGATCCAAAGTGCTAAAATATTCCAAATGATAATTTGCAAAAATGCAAAAAATCAGTCTTTCTTCTCTTACTATTGTCACCTTTTTCATCTTTTCGAATTACCTATCCCAGTGTGGCAGAAGTGGAATGGGCTCATGCAGCAAATCGATTGAATGAGAAGGTGCATTCAGTGTCAACTTTATTTGAATGTTTGTTATTCCTTCTTAAAACTCTGAAAGTTCTCAGCTTACAAACATGGTCTTAATTGCAGGTTGAGAATGAACCTGAAATGATTGAAGATTGGCCACAAGTGCCTGGATCAAAAAGAAGGCTTGTTTTGACAACACAGCTTTTGCAGCAACTAATTTGTGCTCCTCCAAGAGTAGTTCTTTCTGCAAACGCCAGCAAAAACTATGAGACTCTGGCCTATTTTGTTGCCAGATCAGTCTTAGGAGATGCATGCAGCACAGCATATATACCTGAAAGTGACACAGCTGTACCTCCTCACGGTGGAAGCATGTAAGTACATTTTTGGAACCCTTGACCCCAGTTTTTCTGGCTCTCATCTGGGGATCAATATTGTTAGCATACTATCTTACTATTTTCTTTTTCCTTTAAGCCTTCCTGAAAAGCTTAGGGAGCAGCGAAACCAATCCATCTTAAAGGCTGCAGAAGAGTTTATCGTCAGGGCGAAGATGTTGGAAAATGGTATACAAAGGTAACTTTGCATTGATTTTTACCAATACCTTTATGCATAGTATCTCATTTAGTATATGAATCTTGAAATTCAACATTTAGATTCAGTTTGATTATTTTGTTGTCTCGTGGGTGTGAAGGTGTCATATATCGGTTAGTTTATTGGCATGACTAACGAGTTTGATTTGGCTTTTAACTGGGCAAAATCAATCAGAAGGGTATACTTCACAGATACCCATGGATAGTATTAATTTCCTTTCTGTTCTTAATAGTTTACCTGCACGAACTTACTAATCCTTTGGAGGATGCAAACTGCTATCAAGTTGCATTTTGGCATTTTATGTGAGCTTTGGGAAAAGGGTATTTTATTCCGGTGCATTGTTTATATTTTGAAGGAGATTTTTGCTCCGATTTGCTTCATTATTATTATTACTTTTGCTCACTTTTACGAACAAAGTAAATATGAAGATTACAAATTGATTGCCTGAATTCAGTATATTACCAGATTCAGTCACGACTGGCCTTCTCATGTCTTATCAATTCAGATTTTGATATTGGTTGGATGATTTGCTTTATGTAAGAAGATTGATTTTGCTCGGGTTTAATTTTCTTGGATTATGTCATGTCTAATGTTGTCAAGTTTATGCTAGACTGCACCTGTAAGTTCTTGTTGCCAATGGTCTCCCCTTCTAATATTTGCTCTTTATTCGAGCAGTCTGGTCAAGAGAGCTTCAATCTTGGACTTAAGACTGGAATGTCAGGATCAAGAGAAGGTTTCAGTCATCACTCGTTTTGCCAAGTTCCATAGCCGGGGGCAAGCAGAAGGGATTGGAACATCATCATCCCCAAATTTTGTTGCGAAAGTTAACAGATTCCTCGGGCAAAGATACGTTCTTGCAGTACCAATGCCTAGGAATCTCCCTGATAGGGTACAGTGTCTTTCACTCTGATCATTAATTACTGATTTCCCCTTTTTGGGGCGTCAACTACCGTTATTATCCCACCTCCTGCTTCTATTCTATGCTCCAATTTCTTTTGCTCGTAATTGAAGCACACAAATGAAAATGTAGGATCAGAAGCACATAGGGATGTTCCCACATTGTAGGCCATTGATGCAAGTCAATCCCTAGGAAATTAGTCTTCTTGCTGATCATATTAGGCATTTTGATTTCCCACGGTTGTATGTATGATCATGCATGCGTGCATGGTGTATCAAACGAGCTGGAATCAAACAACAATCTTCTTCACCGAAAGAAATGCATGCCGCCCTGCCTGCAAAACTGATCCTGCTGATATTATATGCGTGTGCAATGAGTTCAAGAGAACTATTGAATGATCCGAAATCGGTAACCTCAAATGAGCTTTCATATTTAAAAACTAACCTTGTTCTACCATCATAACTCATTAGAGAAATTTAATATGTACTAAAGATCCGAAATTATCTGAACCAAAACCATTTATCTAGTCCATAATTAAAAGGATCTTGTTGCTACTCCACTAATTTTTCGTGGCTAGAAACTGAACTTTGAGGTTCGTAATTTCTAGGGGTTTGAGATTTTCTGATGTTGGAATACAGGATAATGATTTCAATAGTTTTAAACATAATTTGCATTACAGCTAAAGAACGAATATATCTGTCAAGAGTAAATATACCTCATAGCACGTATTAGCAACCATGTTCCCTATTATATTCAAGATGTGCTTCTAACACATTTAAAAAACCTTACTCTAGAAGATTATACATGATACTTATGTATTACTATGACCCGAACACGAGTCAGAGATTGATGTTTTAGGGAAAATGAATATGTTTTAGGAGCACGGGCATGCTTGTGGCGAAACTATGAATATTATATCTCCATATTGATGTAGGGAAGTGTTGAACATGTACCACAGACGCAAAATGAAGTCTGGTGGCACTTGACAAACAATGTCCATGACGAATAATTCCTCCAGGGCTTATTTTCTTCTTTAGATTCAATTTACGAGAGAGAAACATGAATTTCCTCGCCAACCACCGCAATTATTTCATCCACCCTGTAAGTAAAAAACAAAAAATAGATAATCAAAACTTCTGAATCAATTCGCTACTCAATCTAACCACAACCTATCTTGTTCACAAGTTTAACCACAATTTATGCTGCTTGGACTTACGAGCAAGTGCTGGATAAGGGTATGAGTCCGAAACATGTATGTTCAACTTTATTTTTCATGTATTTAGAATATCGTTAGAGGATCATTTTCCCCGTATGCGAATATGTGTTAAATACAGATGCTTAAAGTAGTGGGTTCAAGTGGAGAGTGTATGCAAGAATAACAATGGAAAATTTACTCTCAAATTCAATAATTTACCTATGAACATCTATGTTCACCTCTGCAAGCCAGGTTGTAATATACACCTGCAAAAAGAACTATAACTATTAGCATCCATGGTAGCTTTAATACTTAATTATGGATGAGAATTAATAATCAACATTTAACCCTATACAAGGGCATTGAAATATGATATTCCAATGACTCATAAAATGCATGAAAACTCTTCAAAGAAGTAAATATACATGTGCCCAGCGCTTACACTTGAACCTGAGTAACATGGGCAGTGTGTGCTAGCCTTTAGTGTCTACGAAAGTGAATTCAGATACTCCTACTTGATATTGGAATGTAGTTTCTCTACCACTATCCAATCATAACTAATACAAATGCAATTTAATTGATTCTATGGCAGAAGCACATATATGATCTAATCAGAGAACCCCCTTATTAAATCCCAAGTTCTGGATTAAGGATTTTGATCCATAATGTTATACAGATTAAGGAAATCTGTGTCCAAAACCTATGTTTTCAGTATATCTAGAAATAAGCATAGGGATGTCCCTCAAAATACAGGATTTAAAAAAAATGAATATATCTATGCGAGACACATACCCATATCTGACACACCTGAATCCAAATAATATATCTGTGTATGTAACATCTCAATGTTTTTGCAAATTCACTTGTGCATACCAAAAAAAGGGTAGATCAGAAACTTCAAATTTGTTGTGTCATCATATAGTTAATTCATGCCTAGAAATGTAGACACCGATTCATTTTATAGTAGTGCCTTATAACTCTAGACTAGGATTTTAGAGTGGGATACATGCATGTACCCAAGACGGGTATGTTCTTTTCCTTCTAAATTTTTTTCATGTATTTTGGTGTTTTTGTCATATTATGTTGGACATGAATACTTCAAGCAAAATGAAGAGTCAGAACAACATAACCTCTAGCAACTGTTGAAAATTACAATGCCCCTAATTTGCTACGAGATGCAGAAGCAATTATGCCAAATGCAAAATCTACAACAAAGGAACATCGATAATTTAGCTAGGTTCATGAAGATAGACACTGATCTATTTGGGATGTTTCTGCTATGTTTCATTATGAACTGTGTTACTCAGACAGGAGTGAGTGTGGAAGGAGTATGGAGTATGTTCAATTAATTTCTTGAAAGGTCATATGCTATAGACATGCTTCAAGATGCGTTGGACATGAGTACTTAAAACAATGAAGAGTAACAGCACCTGCAAGATTTCGTGGTCTGGCTGGTGGTTGCCTCGTAAAGTTGGCATATCAGATTTTCGATCCTTCAATCGCGGACAGAGTGGTTCAAAAGTTTCGTCGGAATATAAGTTGCATGCTTTGAGATCACCAAATTCTCCAGGATAAAGCTCATCAGACCAGCAGAACTGATTGCCTTGTGAAACTTCACAACTACTGGACAGAAACTCCGATACAAGCAATCGCTGCAAAAAATGAGGGAATGAGAGGAATAAAAGATAGAAACATTAATAAAGAAACTCATGTTACTCGGACTTTGAAAATGAGTGTCCGATATGAGTATCTGTTCAACCTAGGTATGTCAAATTATTTTCTAAATTTTTCTCGTATTTGGAAGATCTTCAAAATATCAATTTTCGTGCTCATGCTTGAATATTTGGATATCGGTAGTAGGTACACTAAAGAAATTTTAGACTCAGAACAAGAAATAGAAACATACTCCATAAAACATATCAACTATGTTGCTTAACGCTTCATTGTACTGTGTGTAATACATATGTCCGACACATGGATACATGGATATGAAATACGACTTCGAAGGATCCTCCAAATACATGAAAAAACTTTGAAAATATTTATCACACCCCTGCCAATGGCATACCCCTAATCCAACACTCATAGCCGAGTCCGAGTAATATAATAGATCTGTTGTGTGGTTGTGTGGTACAACACTTAAAGAACATTCCATTTACCTTCAAACTTAGTTCCAACTTAAACATCTGAATGAGCTCTTCAGCTAATTTTTCTGGGGATCATTCAAAGAACATAATTAACCAAATGAAATGCATATAGACTCGTGCACATAATATCGCATAGTGTCTTAGATTATCAATTTAACCTGCAATTTCACTAACAAAATTCATTGTGTATGATTCTGAATGATTCTAGTAAGATTGTTGGGGTCTATGTTATTCAGATGCTAGCATGAGTGATGGATGCAGAGATGAGTGCCATATTTGTATCCTTCCGATTATTATTATTTGGAGAGTCAAATCCCATTCTGATATCTAAATGTGCTTCAGACACAAATTTCAAACATAGTTACTTCAGAAAAATGAAGAATCTAAGTAACATAGGTTGGGGTCTTTTGATTTCTTGATACCTTTTACCATTGTTTGAAAACTTGGTCTAAATTTGATTCAAGAATTAATTCCTAAAAATAATATGCAGAACCTTTTGTTGTGATAAGTAAAAAAGGATGAGAAAGGATGATCCGGTCTATGTTACTTAGACCTGGTTGTTAGTGTCAGCTATGGATATGTGTCCAACAAGTGAGTGTTATGGATATGTGTCCAACAAGTGAGTGTTCATACTTATTTTAAAGATTTTCATATCTTTAGAAGATCCTTGGAAGATCATGTATTTATTCGCATTTCCGGATATGCATCAGATGTGGATATCATATACAAGTATTTTAAGAAAAATGAAAAAACAGAACAACGTAGGTCTTAATTTTTTGAATCTTTGCATGTTAAATAATCCCACAAATCCCTAAAAGCTATATCGTGGTTCAGATTAAAGGCTTACCAAATGAAGATATCGACCAAAATCCAAAGACAGCAACCCCACCACAATCACCGGTGTCATTAACATCCTCGCTTGAGCTTGAAAAGTGTACAAGTGAACTACTATTACCTCCTTTCAGATAACATCTCATGGATTGACTAGCATTCACCATGTTCACAACCACCCCCACCTGTGGAGAACTTACTTACATGAAAAACAAATATATGTATGTCTTTGAAAAATCTTTTCAAGATCATACTTCTCTACCTATATCAGGATAGACTGCGAATACATAAACTTTAAGAAAAATGAAACTTTGGAAGTTAATAACACCAACGATCATGAGTAAAAAGTACATACCATGTCCTTGTAAGATGATAAAAGTTTGCTGCCATGAAACTCCTGAAAGAAATATTCATTTAGTACAATTATATATGAGAAAATATATTTTACATGGAATTTAAAAGAGATTAGCATAACCTTTTTGTAAAAAAAATAAGCCTTGCAGTTATACAATTTGATCTTTCTCTTAAAATTTCATCTATTTGTATTATTAAAAACTAGCATGGCTGACAGAATACAGAAACCCTAGAAACGGATAATTTTTAATAGAAAGATCAACAGCATATAAAGATTAATTTGCCATCTTTTAAGTAGAGGGGTAAAATGCAATCAGACTACTCCAGGGTACTTTTACAGCTAATATTCACATGTACTTTCAAGGACATTTTCACTTTTCATTAAAAATGAAACATCCATTAACATAATTTAACTGAAAAAGGAAACGAAAGAGTGAAAGAATGAAACTCAGATGAAATGAATTGCATACTTGCTGCTTAAATAACTTCAAAGAAGCTTTTTTTCGAATATCTGGCATATGCTTTAGAGCTCCCAACTCCATCAAAGGCATGTATCTGAAATTAAAATGATGAATAAACTAATATTTAACAACAAAAAGAGATAGACAATCGATGATTTCGGAAAACAAAATATGGGTTTTATTCACTTTTGAGATAAATAGACGTTGACGAGTGAAGTGGCGTGAGTTCTAGCGGAAGAGGAAGAAGAAAGCCATTGTTGGCGGTAAGACGCTATTTTCGACCACTGGTTCCTCATGTTTCGTTGCGCAGCTGGTCTCCATAGCCTTTCCGAAGACGATGATAGTGGGAACGGGGAAGACCTTGAGCTTAAGCTTTGTGGTTTAGGCTCAGGAGTTCCCATCTTTACAGTCGAGGTTTCAGTTTCCGTGACGGTGCCGCCTTTGTCACAAAGTTGAGCCTTCTTATATCATTTGCTTATAAGTTCGGCCCATATTAACATAGATCGGTCTATTTGGACCCACCTTAGCATCAATGGGCTGGGCCTTACGTCTCGGTAACGGGTTTAATATGTGTATAAAATTATTTAGAATATAATATATTTGTCTCTAAATATATTACATGCATAGAGATCGTGGAAGATAAATATTAATATTAAAAAATATATATATGTAAATATGAAATTATAAATATATTTATTTTATGTCTAAACATTACTTTAGTGTATATGTATGATGTGATTAATTTAATAAAACTTGACATATTTTTTAAACATAATTGGAAATATTTAATAAATAAATATAAATATAATTACTTTTTTTAATCGTAAATAATATTAACATTATTTTTTTAAAATAGCAAAGATACAATTAAAAGTAATATAGATTTTAACTATAAGATGTGGTGTGGTGATTGTTCACCCCATCTTTAATCACGAGGTTGATGGTTTAATCCAGATATGACATAATCTAATAAAAACTAAATGTATAATCTAAATGAAACTAAAAAAGCAAATATCGATATAAAATTTTTAAAAAAATACCTATATATGTAATACATCTAAAGTTATTTTTTTTTAAATGCAAATATATCTGAAGTTATGTTATGTTAGAGAATGTTTTACATTTTAGAATAATAAAAGTTTAATAATGAATTGTTATAAATTATATTAACTTAATTAAAGTATTTTCTAATTTTATATATAATTTATTTTAATTAACTTTTTTTTAAATCAAAAATATTTCTAAAACTACTTTAAATATTGAGTATAATTTAAATTTATCTTAAACTTAAAATATATTATATTTTAGATTTATTTTGTATATTTAAATTTTTTATTTAAATTTATCCTGTATATTTTAAATTTATTTGTCTAGTGTATGTTAAATGTATTTATGTTGTGTATTTAAAAAAGTGAAGCTAAGCCAACACATTAATTTTTAAAAAAATATACTAAATTCATTTTTATATCAAAATATGGATATTAAAATATGATTGTTGATTAAATAACAAAATACTATATTATAATCTATTGGGCTTAACGCATTTCGAGGATTTCCTAATTTTTATTCAAAAGATTTGGGAGTCTGAAGGTGATATCCTTAATCGGATTGTTTGATTTTATTGTATTCGCTTGATGTTGATATTTTCCTATTGAAAAAAAATGCATCATTGAAAATTAAAATAAGATATAGTTATATATCTTATAACGTAACAATAACAAATACCTGGGAAAAAATTTCAACCGGTTATTAATTATAAATATATTTTTAAAATCAACCCGTTATTTAAAATAATATATCATTAAAAAATATTACAATGTATTTATCAAAATGTGAAAAAAATTGTTTTTAATTTACATCATTAAAATTTTTTTAAGTGTGATTTTATAATTTACGCTTTTAAAAAAAATTATCATTAAAGTAAAATTAACATGTATAAACTCATTATTTATCATTAAATACAATTTTAATTCAATAATTTTTTTATTTAAAAAATTATGTCAGTACTCAATATTAGATGCATATTAATTTCTTTTAAATAACTGTGGGTATAATATTATAACCTTTATTAAATGTGGATAATTTTTTAAAATATGTCATTAAAAATAAAAACAAATTTGTTTAAAAAATAAAATCTAATATTTAGTATTCACAACACAATAATATAAATATGTCCACATGTTATAAAAAGGGTATGCCAAGTGTCAATTAAATAAGTTGTTCACATCAGCATAGAATTTAAGAATTTGTAATATATAATATACTAGTTTACATACTCGTACAATGTACATATTAAGCATACGATATATATATTAGACATAAATAAATTTACTATTCATAACACAATAATATAAAATTGATATCATATACTTTTGAATTTTTTTAGAAATTATATTTTAATATGTATATTTTTATTCATTTTAAGATATGATATCAATGGAATTAATTAATATATGATAATTTCTAACATTTTATAATTTTAACTTGTATCCAATTAATCGAGGAGAAAAATAAGTTCAAAAGTAATTACAGACTAGTAAAAGTAATTTTTTTATCAATAATTTTTAATTTAGAATACTTATTATTGAAATATTTCAATGATAAATTTTCATTTAGGCTTAAAATTTTAAATTAGTAATAGTAAAATTACATTTTGATCTTCTAAGATGATAAATTTTAATTTAATCATTTAAAGATTATAAAAATATATGTTATTAAAATGATAAAATTACATTTTTATTATAGTAAAAATATATATTTTAATTTCACCCCTAAAAAATTTCTAACTTCGCCACTTGAGAAAAAAATTAAATTTATTTATTTATTTTGCTAGATCTAGTTTTACTTTGTTATATTTATTTAGATAAGAGATTTTATTTCTTTTTGTTCCTATCGATTTATATTTCAGCTAGGTTATTTAAGAGGACGATGCTTATGTGTTGTGTATTTTTTTACTTTATTTTTTAAAATCTAGTTTTACTTTATTATATGTTTTTAGATTTGACAGTTCAGAAAATTAAAAGTTTCCCAGTTTCAAAGTTCCTATATTGTTTGGACTCAATTAAGTATTTTGCAAAACCAAGTTAGGTCCCTTCACATAAAATGCGTCGTGAAAATACGAGTTAAGATGACGATTTTTTTAAATCGTAAATTATATTTTTGTTAGATATCTAATGGGGTTTAGCTTTGTTGGATGCAGAAATATAGGATAGATGATTTTAGAGTGACGGCAACTGAATAAGTAATTTTAAGATTGATGAGTTCACTCTATTTTACATTGGGAATTGTATTTGGAAGTGGTTTTGACAGTTGATATTTGTTGTTTAGTATCCAAAATAATAAAACATATAAAGGAAAGTCGAAAAAATTTGAAAGCGGGTAGGTGTCAACAAATTGCCAAAATTTCCCACCATTAGTCAGTCCCATAGATTATCCAATCAAATTTTGTTGGTTCGCCAACCGCTTATAAACCCCCTTTATTCAAACAAAATGTATACACATGCCATTAGCCAGCCTTTGTCATTATTTTTTTCTCTTTATTCGAGTGGCACTCCTCGTAATTATCACCCCGATACGTGTCCTTTTTTCAGGCTTTTTCCATTTTCTGTTTACGAAAAAAAAAAAAAGAAAACGAAGGTAAACCCTAAAATTTACCCCTCTTTCCGTCTTCAATGAAATCCCCAAATTCGATCTCGATACATGTAGTTTCTATTTCATTATGTTTATTCTAATCATGCTTAGATTTGATTCATTTTTCTATCGACCTTCCTCTTCTTTTTTTTCGTTTCTTAGATCGTTTCTATGGTTTAGGGTTTCTTGTTCTTTTTAATAATTTATCGATCTGTGAAGTTCGATTTCGAGTTTCGCTATGTCTTTTTGTGGATCTGTATTTCAGTTTCCCATTTGAAATTATTTCTTTAAAAGAATCAATTTTTCAATGGTCATTTTATTTCTAGCATTCGATTCGTAAAAAAAGATTGTTTGATCTGTAGATCGTCTTTACAGTTAAATATGTTGGGAATAGGTTTCTTTTGTTCATGTGTCGGCGTCAATTTTGTAGATTTCTTTGCAATTTCAAGATCTAGGGTTAGGTTTTTCTGAAATTTGGGGCTTTTGGTTTTTTCGTTTAATTAACTTAGGGGAAGGTCAATTCGCTTCTAACATCGCAATGTTAATCCTTTTATTTCTTGTTAATTAAGACGTAATTTCCCAATTGTAACCCGATCGATCATTTCAAGGAAGGCCCCTTTTCCTAAGGTATTAAAATAACTTTTTTATATTGGTTAATTTCAAATATAAGATTCCCACATGTAAATTTTAAATAATACAAAATTGTTAAAAGGATACCCCAAATTACTTATCTCACCTTTCTCTTAATGATAACAGTGACATAAATGTCTATACATATATATACACATGTATATATGCATATATAGATATGTGTGTGCATATGTATAATAGTTAAAGCAAAAAAGCTTTTTTCATGAATTTATAATCTTAATTGTGTTATGTCATAGAAATTATAAAAGTAAAATGGCTGTTAGTTTAGGCTTTTATGCTTCTCTCATGTTTTGGATTATTAGTATTGTTTGTGCATTTCTAACATGTTATTGTTCAATATCTAGTTCGGCTCTAGAATGTGTTGGTTGATTATGACATTCTTTTACTATATCCAACTTTAATGAGTTTCAAGTCGTATAGTTTTGATGTGTAGATTATTATTAGGATATGACTTAGAGTGAGCAGGGATATATCCAAGTGAAATTTGTTAGTGTTATGACATATCGGTAATTTCATCTTAGTACTGCCGTTAATAATGATTGATTAGTCGTGTAAAGCTTGTTATAGTGAGCATGATCTGATGTTTTCCCCCACTGTTCATCTATCTTTATAAACTGTGTTGTAATTTGACTTCTGTCAATGACTCTGTTTGGCCGGAAAAAGAAATTACTGGCTGTTGTTGTCGCTATTGTTTCAGTTGTCATCGCCGTTGAATATCTGTTTTTTGGTCATTGCTTCCTTGGTGCAAACATACAGTTGGCTTATTTTGTCAGTAATTCTTTTACTTTATTATTCTCTCATCACTACAATGTTTTGGTACAGTACAACATGGTACATAAGCGGCCTTTTGCTGAGAAGGACGAGTTTGAGGTTTCATTCAAGCAACCAAGACAAGTGGAACATAGTGATCCACAGGTTTTATCTTCAGAACCTTTTTTTTCTGAAGCCCTGATTTCCGATGGTTCAGGTACATAACTTCTAGCCTGTAATAAACTACATTTGAGACACTGAGGCTGTGATTTGGGCATGTTAACTTGACATTCCTATTCCTGGTGATATGTATATTGGAACAGATTATGTAAACCCAATATTAAACAGACCATATTCATACTTAAATGAATTCTTTTTGGCTCCTAAATTCGATGGACTATTTAATCTTGTGTCACTGTTGTCTATGCTTTTTAATTATTCCCAGATGTTGATTTCGTGTGCCTGGATCAAATTCATTGTCTATTTACTCTCAAGTCAATTTCACGTGTCTTCTGGAAACAGTGATTGTATTTAAGTAACACCAAAGTAGTAAATGATTCAGTTGTAAATATGTCAAATTTATTCTCCCCTTTCTGTAATTCTTTTCAATTATTTCTTACGGCATTGTAATGTGTTATTGGTAAAGGTGAGGGCAGATTCACAAACACTAATATTAATAGCGATGAGAAGCATGCAAATGCCTTTGATACTGAACACCCTGGACATGCTGATGACTTTGAGATCAATGTTCCTGGCTGCATTGCCAACTCTTCCCAGGTCACCTGTAGTGCCAGTGAAGCGGTCTCCTGGCCAGAAGAACCACTTCACATCACTTCATTTGGAGAATGTTTTAACTCTGAACGCCCAATGAGGACAATATCTCATTTGGAAGATATATATTCTATACTTTTGCAATATCCTCCAAGGAAACCGGTTCTTGTTGGACCGAATTACCAAGTGGATATTCCAGAATGGGAAGATTCACTGGTTGCAAGAAACATTTGTTATGATACTGATGTATCTGAAACTGCTGCTGGTAGATACGAGAATGAACTGATGGGAACTTGTATCATTCCAATGCCGGCTTTGGAGTCTTCTGTGTCTTATGACGAAGTTGGACGTGGCAGAACTGATTGCAATTGTGAGGATAAGGATTCTGTCAGGTGTGTCAGACAGCACATATTGGAAGTGAGAGAAGAACTTAGAGAATCGCTTGGGCATGAGAGATTTATCGAGCTTGGTTTCTGTGAGATGGGTGAAGTAGTGGCTGATAAATGGAGTGAAGAGGAGGAACAGCTATTCCACAAAGTTGTATTCTCTAATCCTGTATCCATGGGGAAGAATTTCTGGAAAGACCTTGCTTTGGTTTTCCCTTATCGAACCAAAATGGATATTGTCAGTTATTACTTCAATGTATTTATGCTGTGGAAGAGGTCAGTTCAGAACAGATGTGAATCAGTGAGTATCGATAGTGATAACGATGAGTGGCAGGGAACTGATGATTCTGGCAACAATGAAGTTTTCTCAGACGAAGATGAAGACTCTGTTGTCGAATCTCCTGTATGTCAAGGAGATTTCCCTTATCATCCGAATCAGGAAAGTGGATTGTGTGTTTGTGATGAGGATGCTGCTGATGAAACTTGTGATAATCACAGTATATATTTTGATAGTGCTGCAGACAATATCAAAGTTTCAGAAATGTATTCCGGTAAGCTGTTTAGCAACCAAGGTCCCATGGCTCAGCTGCATGAAAACAATCTCAAGGATGAACAAGCAAAGCACAAGAAACTAGAGGTCCAAGATGATTCATGCACATCTTCTGATAGAGGGGCTGCATCACAAGAAACACCAGTGACTGCTGACAACGGTGACCAGCGGCAAGGTAACCCAAACGGGTTAAACAATGGTGGCAGCCATGGATATGTTTCAGAACCATGTGATACTAAAGTTTGGGATTCTGGATATACAACAACTTGCCAAAAAACCAAGATGGACTTCTTACCTACATGTAGTATGATTGAAGAAGTTTTTGGAGATGGGTCTTGAATTGAAACTTTATATTAGAGAGTACAATATATATACATATGTATGTATGTATAACTTTGAGCAGTTTTGTCTGAATTGTTTTGCTGTGATGGGTGGTATCAAAAGAGGCTACCATCAGAGATTTACCGTTAAGGTAAATCATAGGGGAATTCTCTCTTCTTTTAGATTAAATTCTCTTCAATAAATAGAATTCAATTTTTTTACTTTGTACATATAGACAATTTTAGAATAATGATAATCTTTGTCATAATTGTTGCAAGCGTAGAAATTATTTATTGCAATGTTGTAAACTACTACTGACAATAACATTTGTATAAATCAATTCTAAATTCCAACATACCCTTTCGGTAACTCGTATATTATATAGTCTTCACTTTTTGTTTCCAAGTAGAAATGTTTGTACAAATGAAAAATGAATAGTACAAAGGATAGAGATAAAACTAAATCTCGAAATAAGAATTCTTAAAACGTAAATACAATGTGTAATGGGATATATTTCTAGAGTGGAAAAATGATCTATATTATATAGTCTTCACTTATTGACACCGACAAGAAATTATCACCCTTATCATTGACCAAATTAGCACAAGTTAAATCTTGCTTGTTGCTCTCAACATCCTTTTTATTTCATAGTTTGTAACAATCTGCCTTGATGTAAGCTAACTTCTTACAATAACAATATCTGGTCTCGCTTCCTTGAAGCTACCAAAATCAAGACTTATCTATTTGACTTGCTATTCAAACTAAATTCATTGTCGAGTTTGTCTTCGGTCAACAGATAACCTTTCACATCCTTGAATGATAGATTATCTCTGTCATAAATGAAGGTCTTGCTAAAAGTCTTGTACAGAGAGAGTAGAGCACAATAATAGTATAACCTGCTCTTCATCGTCAATCTGAACCTCAACGTTTTTTAAATATTTTAAAAGAGTAATAAATTGACTAATGTGATCTCTAAGGTGCTCACCTTCGTTCATGCGGAACGTGTACAACCGTTGTTTCAACACTAATCGGTTAACTAGAGACTTAGTTGTGTAAAGGGTTTCTAACCTTTTCCATAAGGTGAATGTCGTTTTTTCCATCAAAATCTCCTGCAACACATTATTTGTTAGACGTAATTGAATCGTGGATAAAACCTTTTTATCTAACCTATCTCATTTTGATGTATCCATGTCTACAGGCTTCTTCTCTGTTGTGACCTTATCAAGATTACCCTGAATCAGAATTGCCATCATCCGAACTTGACATATGTTGAAATTTGTGATGCCATCAAACTTAATAATATTAAACCTTGTTGTTGCCTTTTCTGAACGAGTTGATTATGAAAATCGAATTAGCTCTTAATACCATTTGTTGGGGATAAACCTGATTTAAGCAATGAACAAGTAAAATAACGAACAAATTGAAAAAATCGAATACAAATATTTTAGGTGAAAAAATATTTCTAAAGAGGATAAAAAAATTACGGGTAAAGATAATTTCACTAAAACGGAAAAAATAAAAAATATAAAAGATGAAGATAAAACTAAACTCCAAAACTTGAAATAAAAACTTTTAAATCATAAACACAATTCTCTGAAATCTCTGAAAGCTTGTAAAAGCTAATATGTGTAATGAATTATCTTTCTAGGATGAAAAAAGAGTCTATTTATAGGCTAAATTTGTACGTCGAATAATATTTAAATAACCTACACTAATTAAGAAAAACTGAAAAATACTAGACATTTCTAATATATATTAACTTTTTTAAATGCATCGACATTATAACTCAGCTATACTTATATATGGAATAATAATCCTTACATATTTGGGTCGCATTCGTAACCTTTTAAACTGAATTATATTTACATAATAATTCTATTTATTTATGTATTTATTTAACCTATTTTTTATCGAATAAACCGTGTCTGTATTATGAAATATTATTGATTGGTGGCATATGTTTAATCACATGGATTATATATAATTGTGGTTGTTTTCTTTATTTATACTATGTGATTACTTCATACTCTTATTATTATTATTATAAAGTGGAGCTAGAAAATTTTGTTAGGAGATCGAAATTAAATTGTTTATTTTTATAATAGTAAAAATGTAATTTTACCATTTTAATAATTCATATCTCTATTATTTTTAAAAAATTAAATTCAATTTTTATCATCTTTTAAAGATCAAAATATAATTTTATCATTACTAATTTAAAATTTTAAAAATTATAAAAATTTAAATGAAAAAAATTCATTTTAAAGATCCGAAACCAACCCTGCCAACCATCTAACTTCATCATTGAGTATACCCCCATTTAATGAGTAATTTTTCTACTGTCTTTTTAAACGATTCCAAACAAATTTATTTCATTATTATTCAAAACAATATTAAAAGTTTTAAAACAAGCGTGTATATATATATTAAATTCGCATGAGACCAGTTTGAATTCATTAAAGCTACGTGCAAGCCGCTTTTATTATTTAAGAAATATATATTTATATATTATTATGATTAAATTTAAATATTATATATCGGTCGGTCCAACTCGAGTTATACTAAACCTACCAGGCAAGGATGGTAGCACAAATATTTAACATGTCTTAAATATATATCGATGTTAATATAATACTTATAGAGGGACTAATATCAGAAAATATAAACATAAGTATGACTTACATAGGGATTAGGGAGCTCGATTGCTCAATACCTCTAATTTAAACTCTGATTATTGATGTGTCAAATAAAAATCATTAACCACTTTATATTTTTATTTTTAAAAAAATTATTAGCCAAATTCGAGTTAAGAGGTCAAGAAATCTGAGTCATGGACCAGGTAGGCCCATGAAAAAGGAAAAAATAAGGCAATAATGGGCTTTCTGCTTCTAATATAAAACCCTTTTCTTCTCGCTTCCCTCCTCTCCTTCCTTTTGTTCCTCCATGGGAAAGAAAAAGTTAAATAGAATACTTGAAAAATCCCATTTCCTCAAAAATCGAAACCTTTCCTTCTAAAAAGATAAAATCTTTTGTCGTAATTTACCCATTCTGTCTTTCATTTCGCATTTCAGTTTTTTTTTTCTTCTGATCGGTTCAATCACCCACTCTTTTGTAAAATTTTAATTTTAATTTACCCAATTTGATTTTGATCATGTTGATCGTTTCTGATTAACAAGGTTTACATTTTTACCTACAAATCGGGAGATTCTTTTTCTTTTTTTCTTTTGCTGTTGTAACACTAGGGTTTTTTTTGATGATCAATTATAATCCTTTTGTTGTAAAGTTCTTATTTTCAGAGGGTACTTTGGGGGATTTTATTGCTTGGAGATGATGGAGAACAGTGAAGAATCAGCAGTGGATGATCAAGGGTCAGGATGGTTTGAAGTGAAAAAGGTGTTCTTCCTTAAACCAATGTTATTAAATCCCCTTTCGCATTTTCATAATTTGTTGATTTTTGTTATCATTTTAGTTTATTATTTGTCTGATTACTATGAAAACTGGGGATATAGGAGAGTATTTTGTCTCTTCATGTTATTAGCTTAATGGAGTTTTATTGATGCTGCTGCATTGAGCTTTACTAACTGATATTTGTTTTAGTATGGAATATATATATTTAAGTATTGAAGTGATTGCTTTTCTCAGCAACCAGCAATATGCTAAGTAATTTATTTATGTATCTGTATGCTGATTTCTGAGCTAGGATTGGTCATAAGGTTAGATTAGAGTGAAATGTCCTTTATTTATAATCTGATTAGCATTGGAAAGTGAATTGTTTGATTTCAAATTATCATTCTTAGTTTGATAATTGAGGTTGTTAAGGTTTAATGCTTGACCATGGGAACTAAGAGTCCAGCACTTCAGTACTGAACCACTCGACTATTGGCAATTACATATTATTTGGGTCTATCAGCTTGAGGGAAATATGTTCCATAAGTTTTCATATGATTTTAACTGAGTACGATTCCAATGACAAGTTTGATAGGTGAATGTTTTTGTTAAAAGATAGAATCAGAGTCTTAGATTTAAAAGATTCTGTTATTCAGTCAAGAAGTTTGGAAACTTTGCTTTGTTGAAGTTGTTCATTGCAACCCGAGGCTTCGTTTTGCTTAACTTTGTTCTTGATGTGGAACTTTTAGTGTTATTGGTTTTTCTGGCTTGTGAGATGATCGGTGTTCCTTCTTGGATGTCATCTGTTACTCCTAGTTGTGCTTTTGGTCTCTCGTCTTAACTAAAACATTTCTTAGAAAACTACCTTAATATTCTAAATCTGTCTTGTAAACTAGATTGTTATTTGTCAGTGTCGACTGTTGTTTTTATTATTAGTTCTTTTTATTTCTTTCCCAGAAGCACAGAAGCGGCTCGAAGTTTTCTGTACAAAGTTGGGTTGGGGGGTATTCGACCAAAAATGCTAATAATTTGGTGAAAGGTCAGCCATTGTCGAACAAGAAGGGTGGAGCTGTGCAAGGAAAATATAGATCTTTGCTTCGATCATCTGGGGGGAATTCAGATGGACATACCCGGGATGGTCTTGCAAATTCTACTGCCGAGTCAAATGAAGATGAAAAGAACGTGAATTATCTAGATAAATGTGTTCTTAAGAAAGACTGTGAAGACCCCACATCCTCCACTTCTTTTGTCAAAAATTCTAATGGCAGCTGTGCAGTTAACCCAAAAATTCTATCAAAGGATAAACCCCATATGGTTCACAAAATCAAGTGGGGTGATTTAGAAGACAATGTTCTGGTAGCTCATCATGAAAACAATATTGGAGCTGAAATCAAGTTCGGCGATATTGGAGATGATAATGTGTTTGGCTGTTCAAAGAATGTGAATACTAGTAATTTGATTTCGCGTTCTTGTACTGACCTCCAAGAAAATACAGTAGAAGCATCCATGGATGACAGAAGTCATTCTTGTGAGGTATCTCCATTGACTCCTAAGGATCAAATAAAGGAAGAAACCTGTAAAGAGGTTAATGAAGTGTCTTCAGAAATTGTGGAACCACAGATTGATAATGAAAAAATAATTTCTGCCGATGACGTTTATGAGGACATAAACACTCAACACATCAAACCAATAGAGAATAGTGAAGTAGATCCTAGTTTTCTATCTTGTCAAGCCTCTGAAACGGTGGTTATACCTGAGGTGCCTGATATCAAGATGGAGGTTGGCGAGCCAAAAACATGTGAAATTCCTATTGTAGATGGTGATTCAAGCATCGAGATGGTTTCACTGGATGCATTGTCATTTCCACCCGAGAACATTGGACCTGAAACCTTGAGACAATCAATTGTGACGGATTGTGTACAGGATGGTAAAAAACCTGATCTGTCAAAAGCTCAAATTATAACTGCCCTTGGAGAAGATGATGCAGGAGAAAGCAAAGAAAGGTTTAGGGAGCGGCTGTGGTGTTTCCTTTTCGAGAATCTTAATAGGGCAGTAGATGAACTTTATCTTCTTTGTGAACTAGAATGTGATATGGAGCAGATGAAGGAGGCTATTCTTGTTCTTGAAGAGGCTGCTTCTGACTTTAAAGAATTAACTACAAGAGTGGAAGAGTTTGAGAATGTGAAAAAGTCCTCTCAATTGGCTGAGTGTGTGCCAATTACTCTAAAGAGTGAACACAGAAGGCCACACGCACTCTCATGGGAGGTAAGGATTCTTAACTCTTTTCCTCTTCTTCTTCTTCTTCTAGCATCATGTTCGTGCCATCTAACCATTCAATATGGAACACTATAAATGCTTTATCTTGAATGCAGGTTCGTAGAATGACAACTTCACCTCACAGAGCAGAGATATTGTCTTCATCCCTAGAGGCTTTTAAAAAAATCCAACAAGAGAGAGCTAACCGACTTTCATGTAACAGTATGATGTCCCTGGGGCAGGACAATTCCAATTGTGCTTCTACATCTGGTGATAATTTGAAGAAGCCACTTATGCCGTCTGATGTAACATCCGTCGATAAAGAGTTGGGGATAAAGTCAAGAAAACTCCGTGGAGGTTCAGATCTTACTCAAGTGAACCTAAATGGAGAGAAAAGAAGCAATGAATCAAGCAAATCCAGCAAATTAAACTCTGTTCAAAATGGTCGTGACCCACCAAAGAACTATATCTCTTCTGATGTTGCTTCGTCTAGGTCACTTCTTAAGGACAATCCCTCCGCATCTGTTATCGGAAAGAGCAGGAGAGAATATCTTGGGTCTGAAACTGAGAAGCTGCTTTCTAGGAAAGATAAAACATTAACAGAAAATATTGTTGAAAAAAAATCAAAAATTTTGGATCAGGTTAGGAGGCAAGTTCCTCCTGATAAGGACAAGGATAAGAGAAATGCTACTTCATGGAAATCCATGGATGCATGGAAGGAGAAGAGGAATTGGGAAGACATACTTTCATCTCCCTTCCGTGTTTCTTCTCGTGTATCTTACTCACCCGGAATTGGCAAGAAAAGTGCTGAACGTGTCCGTATTTTGCATGACAAACTAATGTCCCCTGAGAAGAAGAAGAAAACTCCAGTTGATTTGAAGAAGGAAGCAGAGGAAAAGCATGCACGGGCATTGAGGATCCGAAGTGAGTTGGAGAATGAAAGAGTTCAAAAACTTCAGCGCACCTCAGAGAAACTCATTCGAGTCAATGAATGGCAGGCTGTTCGGACTATGAAGTTACGAGAGGGAATGTATTCCCGTCAGCAACGTAGTGAATCACGACATGAAGCTTTTCTTGCAGAAGTTGTGAGGAGAGCAGGTGACGAAAGCAGCAAAGTTAATGAGGTTCGCTTCATTACTTCATTAAATGAAGAAAATAAAAAGCTTATGTTGCGTCAGAAACTGCAAGATTCAGAGTTGAGGAGAGCTGAAAAACTTCAAGTGATGAAAAGTAAACAGAAAGAAGATATGGCTAGAGAGGAAGCTGTTCTAGAACGCCGAAAGCTTATTGAAGCTGAAAAGTTACAACGTCTTGCTGAGACACAGAGGAAAAAGGAGGAGGCTCAGCTTAGAAGGGAAGAAGAACGGAAGGCATCAAGTGCAGCTAGAGAGGCAAGGGCCATAGAGCAGCTTCGGAGGAGGGAGGAAAGAGCTAAAGCTCAGCAAGAGGAAGCTGAACTACTTGCACAGAAGTTAGCTGAAAAACTAAGTGAAAGTGAACAACGTCGTAAATTTTACCTTGAACAAATACGGGAGAGAGCTTCAATGGATTTTAGGGATCAGTCTTCGCCTTTACTGCGTCGGTCAGTTAATAAGGAGAGCCAGGGCAGATCCACACCAACCAACAGTGCTGAGGATTGTCAAGCAAATGGCAGTGCTATGTTAGGAAACTCTGCACTTGCAGCAGGCAATAGTGCTTTGCAACACTCGCTGAAGCGAAGGATTAAAAAAATTCGACAAAGACTTATGGCTCTGAAATTTGAAATTTCTGAACCTCCTGCTGCTCCTGAAAATACTGGTATTGGATATAGGACTGCAGTGGGAACTGCAAGAGTGAAAATTGGGAGGTGGCTTCAGGAACTTCAGAAACTTCGACAAGCAAGAAAAGAAGGAGCCTCAAGTATAGGGTTAATTACTGCAGAAATGATCAAGGTATACCAATTTTTAGACCACCATTCAAAGATATTATGATCTTAACATCTACCACGGTTGTGATTTATCAACATGGGATGTCTTCTTTAAGGATATTATGAGTTTTAATGGAATTTATATGAACCCTTTAGTGGTGACATTCAGAAAATATTTTCTTTGAATCATTCTAAGGAATACTTTAATAATTAATTCACTCTTCTAATATTTCAGAGGATTACAAGTACACAGATCTACTTTTAGCTTATTAATGTCTTTTTTCACCATATGCTGTTAGGATCATCAGTGCTCTTTTATAAAATAGAGTAGCTATGCATAAAATAGAGTAGCTATGCATAAGTTCACGTTCTATTTAATCTTCAGCACCCATTCAAATGGTGGGCGGGGATTTGATACTCTCTTTCTAACTTATTTCTTATGAAAATTTCCTGGTGATTAGTTTCTGGAGGGAAAGGAACCCGAGCTGCATGCTTCTCGCCAAGCTGGTCTGCTTGACTTTATTGCTTCTGCCTTGCCTGCTTCACATACATCGAAACCCGAAGCTTGTCAAGTGACGATACATCTTTTAAAACTTCTGAGGGTGGTGTTATCTACTACTGTGAACCGGAGTTATTTTCTTGCTCAGAATCTTTTACCTCCTATGATCCCCATGCTGTCAGCAGCACTTGAGAACTATATAAAGATAGCTGCATCTTTAAATCTCCCTGGAAGTAGCACCTCACTTTCGTGCAAAACTTCTCTTGAAAATTTTGAATCAGTCTCTGAAGTATTGGATGGTTTTTTATGGGCTGTCTCCTCAATTATTGGTCATGTAAGCTCTGATGAACGGCAACTCCAAATGCGGGATGGCTTGCTCGAGTTATTAGTTGCCTATCAAGTTATTCAACGGTTCCGAGATCTTTTTGCACTTTATGATAGGCCCCAGGTTGAAGGGTCCCCATTCCCTTCATCTATTCTCTTGAGTATCCATCTACTGGTTGTTTTGACATCCAGTCCTGGAAATAGTTGCATCAATTGGGAATCCTTACCTATTGAAATGGAACCAGGTAGTGGAAGTCAAGAAACTAAGATTGCAGCATCTGTGGAGTCTAGATGTTCCTTTGTAAATAGCAGTACTGGAGACATTATCCCTCAATTCTGTGCGCTGAATGGTAGCACAGTGACCCAGCTATCTGAAGTACCAGAGGATAGACCTTTAGATGAACCTTGTGGAATAAATAAAAATGATAATCTAGTATTCATCGGAAAAGACGGTGAAAAGAAGATGACGGATAGTTCAGTTGAGTTGAACAATCTTAGCACTTCCAAGATGGATGTTACAGATGCATCACAGAAAACTCTGGTTGAGCAAAAGGAAGAGAAACCCGTCATAGTTGCCAGGGAGGAGAAACCGAATGAAAACATATCACGCTTGAAACAACCAGTGGCATTCCTTCTTTCCGCTATATCAGAAACTGGATTAGTGAGTCTTCCTTCCCTGTTGACTAGTGTGCTACTTCAAGCAAACAATAAACTACCTTCTGAGCAGGTAACTTTGCCACCTTTTGAAAAGTTTCTCTTCCTTCTTTTCTTCTTTGATTTTATGTCATGGAATCAAATAAGATCGTTTTATGGAATCTTTTAAAAACTTCTGCTGCTTCGGCCCTTTTGTCTTGATCCTTATCTTTTATTCTGATTCTATGATCATTTCGTGTGCCTATAACGACTTGGGTATTGGCTCATGTTATATTCAGTATATTGTCTTTCACTCTATGCTTATTGAGCAGGGAAAAGGGATTCATGATAGGACATGACCAATACAAATCTGAGCTGCTTTATTTCTGATGAAAATAATTTTCGTTTGAGCAAATTTTATCAGTCTGTTCATGGTTTGATGAGACCGTATTTTATCTAAATTGTTATTTACGAAATATTTGGAATTGGAATGTTACCAAGGGTATGGTTTTGAATAGATAAAGTGGTCAACATCCCTAGAACCAAACCACTTGTGGGAAAACGGTTACTTTGTACTTGTTTTCTTCATACTGAAGATATCATTTTTGTTATTGACCGTCAATTCTGTTTCAGGCTTCAAATGCCCTTCCATCTAATTTTGAGGAGGTAGCAACTGGAGTGCTGAAGGTTCTGAATAATTTGGCTCTATTGGATATTGCTTTTATACAGAGAATGCTGGTGAGTGAATTTCATGCATTGTATTGGATATTGGTTGTATGATAATGGTGATAGAGGTTTTAGCTTGACTCCACGATTCTCGTCATATTTACGCTGATTTTGATATATGTCGTGATAAAGAGAACTAATCCGGTCCCCTTTTTACCCCCTTCAGGCAAGGCCGGACCTGAAAATGGAGTTCTTCCACTTGATGAGTTTCCTTCTTTCTTATTGCACAAGCAAATGGAAAGCAGCTAATGACCAGGTGATGTATTTTGTGCTCGTCACGGTTTTCTAATGCATACCTTCTTTTATTAAATGCATGCATGAGTTAAAACCGATATGAGAGGAATCATGCTGTACCCAAAAATCAGATTGAGTTTCAAAAATCATATTCTTGACATATGCTATCAAATTTGTCTTAGATTGGTTTGCTTCTCCTTGAATCTCTGCTGCTGCTTGGTTATTTTGCATTGTTCCACTCCGGGAATCAAGCTGTTCTTCGATGGGGTAAGAGCCCCACGATCCTTCACAAGGTCAGTGATCTTCACAGTTTTTTCTCTCTTTATCTTTAAACGTTTCTCGAGATACTAACTGTTGAGGTGGAAGGGTACAGGTGTGTGATCTGCCATTCGTGTTCTTCAGTGACCCAGAATTGATGCCAGCATTGGCGGGGACGCTTCTTGCGGCCTGTTATGGCTGTGAACAGAATAAGGATGTAGTTCAGCAGGAACTAAGTATGGATATGCTACTCTCCTTGTTAAAATCTTGCAGAAGCATCTTACCAACCATCAAAACATCCAATCCCCACCCGGAACTTCTTTTAGCAGACGAATCAAGCGAGTGCAGCCAGCAGGGTTCTGATATAAAAAGATCTCAGGCTGATATTCCCTTAAAATCTAGTCGATACAACACTAGAAACACAAGGATCACTGGCGGAAAGGGCAGCACCATAGGAAACAGCCTCAAATTCAGCAAGGTGAGAAACCAAAGAGATTGCAGAACAACAAAAACTTGTGAAGAAACAATTACCAGACATAACAATAACCTGCCAGTTTTGGGGACATCACTAACGTTATACTGCAGATTCCCGAGCAACTTCATCGACAGAGCTGAGCAGTTCTTTTCAGCTGGGATCTCCGATGACAGAACTGTGAGTTAAACTAACATGAAATACCACTCATCGTAGTTTGACATATACAGGCCCTTTTCCAGTGGGTGAGTTCATAAACCCTAAATAACTGCTACAGTTGATCAAGATTTTGTTCATGATTAGTGATTTTCACTAGGCTTTTTCCCATGCTATCTGTGGTTAAATAAATTCTTTTTAGGGAAAATGCTAACCACTGCCTGTGTATTAAATGAAAAAAAAAAAATGGTAACTCGTAAAATTATTATTGATTAAATAATCCTTTATGTCTATAGGCAAAAATGTTGGCTCATGAAGGTAGCATATGTTTCAACAGTGGTCTGGTTTTTGCTTTAAATTTTATAAAGCCACGAATTATTGATATGAAAACACGAAAAGTATTTAAATTTTATGAAATTTTTAAAATGATTATGACAAAAATATATGTATTCAGCATAAATAGACAAATTGTCGAGTGTAATTGACGCATTGTTCTGTGCTAATTATACAGAGAAAAGTAGGATACAAAATAAGCTATAATACAGAGAATGTAAAATCAATATAAATCTATTTATATTATATATTAATTTGAAAAGTCGCAATAAGGTTCTATTAAGGAAGGATAAAAGTTTGATTGATTCGAATGAAAAAGTTTTGAGTTAATAAAATTAATTATATCATCTTAATAAAATGAATAAAATTTAAGTCGAATCGAATTAGAGGTGCACATAGGCCGGGCCGGCCTGAAGGCTCGCTCGAAATGTGGGAGGGTTTGAGCAAAAATATAGGTTCGAAAAATGGGCTTGGGCAAAAAAATAATGCCCGTTTAAAAAATGGGTTGGGCCTCGAGCATGATTTTTTGACTCGGGCCCAGCCCGGCCCGCTCTGAAATATTTTAGTATTATTTTTTATTTTTTTATTAATAAAATTTCAACTTTAGTATTTTTTTTTTTTTTGAGATTGTTGGTGATGCTGTTTTTGCTACTGTTTTGTTCTTTGTTAGTTCTTTGTTAATTCTTTGTTAGTTCTTTGTTTGATGCTATTTGATCTTTATTTTGAAATTTATTTTGATCTTTGTTTTATGATATTTTATTGTTTTATTGTTGTATTTAATATTATTTCGATATTGTAGAACTTTTATTTTATTATTAATTTGGTTATTATTTTAGTTCAAACAAGTTGTTTCAATTTTAATATAATTACTTCTTACTGTTCTATTGTCATTTTTAATATTATTTCGATATGATTTTTGAGATCCTATAATATATTGATTGAATATCAAGACTTAAAAAAAAACTATTTACTACTTTTTTATATATTAATCATTAATATTTAAGTTGAAGGCTCTGTGTCTCAAGTTTCCAAGTGACAAACATGTGTTTTAAGTTACTTGCAAAAGTTGAAATGTCACTTGATTTTTGTTACCAAATTAGGAACGTGTGTTTGTTTATTTTATTCCATATTTAATTTTTTTAAAATTAAAATTTTGAGAACATGAAAAAAATTATTAATAAATTAAGCTAAACAAATTAAGCATATATTTTCGTAAAGTAGAAAATTAAATGGTAAAATATTATCATTATGAGTTTCAAAGTAGAAAATAAGCATATATTTTTTTTAAATGTATTTGATTCATTATTTTTTTATTTTTTATTTAATAAAATAAAAAAATAATACTGGTCGGGCCGGGCCGAGCTCGGGTTTACTGATTTTATGTCGGGCTGGGCTTAGACAATTTTTTAGGCCCATATTTCGGGCCGGACAGGGCTCGGGCTTACAAAACGGGCCTAGATTTTTAGTTGGGCCTGGCTCGGCTCGGCCCATGTACACCTCTTGAATTGAGTAAAATTATTTAGGTTAAATTAAAAAACTAAACATATCAAATTAAAATCTTGTTATAGTATAACTTATTCGAATAGTTTTGTTATAATATATAATTCATTGTATGTTCGAGTATATAAATTAATTTTTTCTAAATAAAATAAGATACTTTAGTATGATAAACTTGAATCATTATTAATTTATATAGGTCTTAAAATTATTGTTTTAGAAAACTTTTAAAATTTTAATTTTTTTATATTTTTTAGAATTTATTTAAAATTTTTTTATTTTCTAAAAAAATATAAAATATGGAATTTTTATGAATATTCTGAATTTTAAAAATTACTTTGAAAGTTTTTGTAATTTTTGTTGAGAGTGGTCAATTTGTTTATTTTCAAAATTGATAGAGACTAAAGGGGTATTTACACTAATTTATTATTCGAATTTAAATTATTATTTTTTTAATTTTTTCAAAACGAATAAGTTTTACTTAGTTCTAATTATGAGCAATTGCAACACACTTTAGGCAAAAGTGCCTCCTAGTATAAAGCAAACCACTAGAATAGCGACCACACAAGTGACACCATTGCCGATCAAGCAAGGGCCTCAAGGTTGATGGCGTCTCGTTGAAACCAATGGTGCTGGTTCTGGATAATTCAGCACAGGTTTTGTGAAGGGAGAAATTGCACTTTGAACAATGATAAGATGGAGTTGAGATTGGGAGCATGCACCCATCACAAGGCCTATCATTGTCCTCTTTCATCTTGTCTTCTAACACCAAATTGTCTTGGCTGAAATGTTGTATCCTATAATTTTCTCCACGTACATTCAAATTCAATCAATTAGACGATATGTGTGTAAACATGTAAGATAATTCTTAAAATTCATAAATAAAAAATTTTAAAAATTAAATAACTAATAAGTTTCATATTTTTGAAATGTTGGATATTATTTAAGATAAATTATTGTAGCTTTCCTATGAAATTTCGCTTGAACATGGAAATGTAGATTGTTGTTCAAATAGATTAAATTATTATTTAGAAAATCTAAATTTATAGGTGATGACTTGGCAACTATGAAATAAATATATTTATAAATGGGTATAATTAAGGTTTTGAATTTTTTTTATTATATTCAAATTTAATTTGATATAATTTGGCTTCTCTTTTTATAATATTATTAATTAATTCAAATAGTTAGCTGCTCTAACTATTCTCGTATTGATGTGAACTTTTTTAAATTTTCTTTTTCTAATTTATCGGGATGACATGATTTTTTTATTGCAAGGAGTGTTTTTAATAGATCAAGGCTACAACCTACTTTTATTACCTAAAAAAATGGGAAACGAGAATGGTTGATAGGGCATCAGCATGAACTCTTGGTGCTTTAATGATGGACTCTAGGGGCCAATCGTTGTGACTAAAGGGAGAAGATTGAAAAAAATAGTGATGCGATGTTATCTGTATTTTTTTTCTAATAATTTTATATCACATCAATATTTTCATCCTGAATTTAAGTATTTTCATTTTGAAAAAAAAAATCAAATCAAAATTAAAATTTTGAAATTCAGGATGAAATTTTTCATGTGACATAAAACTATTGAAAATAGATAATATTTCTGTTTCATACAATTCTCCTTTCTCACGAAAGAATGATATGTAAAGAAAAGGATAATACAAAATAAAATATAATACAAAAGCATGACATGTAAAAGCAATGAAAATAAGATATGATACAAAATTAATATCAGTCTATCCATATTCTATAATTTTAGTCGGTGTTATTAATGAATAGGATTTTAATTTCATTGTAAAATTATAAATAAAAAATTAATTTTTTATAAAATAATAAATATTATTTTAAAAATATTTATTTTTTATATTTTTTGATAAATTTAAAAAGATACAAAGTAACAAATATTAATTTGAAAGTGTTTATTTTTTTAATAAGAAAATAACATACAATTAACAAGATTCATGAGATTTAATACTCGAGCCATCATAACCTCTGCTACCTCATTATTACTAATTATAAATTTATTATCATTTCAACGAAAGTCACATTTGATTTTTTTTTCACCTATTATAAAGTAATCTAATATGATATAGAATGAGTAAAACAAATTATATTAATATGCTAAAATTGAAAAAAAAAATATGCGATAAAATAACTCTCCTAGATTTGAAGATTTTTTCTTAAAGAAAAAAAAAATTCTTTTGAAAAAATTAAAATACACAACGTTGTTTTGGTTATTCCTTCTTTATAACGTTATTTTGGATAATATGCATAATTTTCAATTCATTTGATTAAAATAATTGTCATACATCCTTAAATTTTATTTAAAAAATAATAAAAGTTTTTAATTCTATTTGTAAATTTCTTATTACAATGGGTATATAAAGCAACTTTGGTTTTCTTATTGACCCTTGAATCACAAATTTTGAAGAGGGAAAAAAGGGACCATTTTCCATCTTTTCAAGTGTCTGAGATTCTAAAAGCAGAGCAATAAGTAATGCATGTTTTATTAACAATTTACTAGATCTAATATTTATTTTTAGCTTTAATTGGAACTACAGGTAACATTGGCTTAACTCAACCTCTGGATAGTTGATTACATTATTTTCATTGCCGTTTAAACTAGTTTGACCAAAACTTAATTCGATTCAAAAAAAATAATTTAAATTTTAAATTAATCAGATTTTATTATTTGAATTTACTCAAATAAATAGTTCAAATTTCAAGTAGAATTAAATTTTACAATTTAAATAACTCCAATAATTCAAATAACAAATTGATATAAATACCTTTTGATTCTTGTCAATTTTAAAAATGAACAAATTAATCTCAATAAAAATTATAAAATAATTCAAAATATTTAAAAATATTCCCAAAAGTTATATTTTTAAAAAAATTTAAAAATTTTAAAAAAATTATAGAAAAATATAAAGAAAACTAAAAATTTTAAAATTTTCTAAAATAAACAATTTTAAAACCTAAATAAATTTATTAATGATTCATGTTTATGATACTAAAGTATTTTATTTTTTTTATTATTTTGCTTTGAAAATAAAATATATATGATTTCAAATTTACGTGCTTTAACATAAAATTAATTATACAATACAATTTCACTATATTCTATTCAAATTTCATTTCACTGACTCGATTCAAAAAATTTCAAATCGAATTAGAATTATAAAATAGTGTTTGTCAACTCAATTAACTTCGAAACTTTTTCAATCGCTCATCCCTACCTCCCCAACTTCAGATAGCTTGGAGATGCAAAACAACTATCTTATAAAGAATCCATATAAAGGAAAACAAAAATGTTCCATGCCTTAAACAATAACTGAAAACTTCATGCAAAACCATCCAAACAAGACATAAGATGTAAATTAAGATTCTTTTAAGAAATAAAACAGAACTTCATATTGCTACCCTATGCAGCCAGGCAGGCTTGGAAGGCGCAACTTACTAATGACTTGTATATCGGGAACTATACGTCCAACCTCTCTGCATCTTCAAGTACAAGGGTCTTTGCCGGCTTTCCCAACAGATCGGTATACTCTTGGAAAGGAGACCTGGTGAAACGAGTCTCCTTCCAGAAATCGGGAGTCAAGAAACCATAAGTTTTCAGAAGACACTCAAAGGTGGCCTGCAATTCCATTTGCAACGGCAACAAAATCAGATAAATGAAGAAGCTTCTCCACATAAATCATGCAGTAAATATATAACTATCAAACTATGTTAAAAGGACTAGGGCCATTGGATATGTTCAATACAGGTACATCCCCAACAGCAACAGATAATCACCGATACAATTGCGTATTTTTCATATGGGTATTTTCAATTTTTTATGCATTCTTCATACTTTAAAGATCACATCCCTATATACATGTTTGAATATGTATCAAACAAATCAATTACTTAGATCACTCATGTAATCTAAAACAAATCAAGCATACTGTAATAACGGTTAAAGTACTTGGGAGGTCCCTATATTGTAGGGATGGGACCAAATTAGTCCCCCTATTATTAAATGGATCAATTTAGTCCCTATATTATTAAAAAGAATCAACTAACTCCAAATTGTAACTAAGTTAAAATCTACAGTATAAAAAATGTCTTGAAAACTTTTTCTTTTCAATTGCAATTCAGTTCCATACAAAAGATTTTATTCACAGAACCATAAAAACTTTGAAAATATTAACTCTGATAAACAGTAAATGTTAACGCTATTCCAATTTGACCTTATTTGATTCTTTTTAATAGTAGAGGGACTAATTTGATCAGGTCCCTACAATAGAGGGACCTCTCAGGTAGATTCGCCCTATAATAACTCAATCAAAGAAACTAAACCAACAATCTCAAAGTTGAGGAACAGGATCTAAAACATTTAACAGCCCGTTTCCAAATACATCTAAATAAATCCATAAACAATCTAAAATAACAACAAAGCTGAACTAATTTGAAGATTCTATATAGGAAAATTCAATACCTTGACAAAGTTACCAAGAGTCTTAGTGGATCCCCTGGAAGAAGTGAAAACATCTTCGATCCCTGCAAACTGAAGAACTTTCTTGGGGACCCTAGCAGCCACAATCCCCGCACCTCTCGGAGCAGGCACCATCCTAACAGTAACGGATCCACATTTCCCAGTAACCTTACACGGCACCGTATGGGGTTTCCCGATCTTATTCCCCCAGTAACCTCTCCTCACCGGGATAACCGACAACTTCGCCAATATTATCGCCCCTCTTATAGCCGTCGCAACTTCTTTGCTGCACTTGACACCCAATCCGACATGTCCGTTTCCGTCTCCGACGACGACGAAGGCCTTGAAACGCGTGCGTTGGCCGGCACGTGTTTGTTTCTGGACGGGAGTGATCTTCATGACTTCGTCTTTCAGGGAAGGGCCGACGAGCTGGTCGATGATTTGGTACTCTTTGATAGGGAGAGAGTGGAGGTAAATTTGTTCGAGGGACGTGATTTTCCCGGATTTGACTAAACGGCCGAGTTTCGTGACGGGTACCCATTTCTCCTCTTCGTCCTTGCGGCCACGGCGCCTGCCTCTTGGACCACGGTCACCCCTTCCTCCACCGAAGCCGCGCCTAAAAGCGCCACACTCTCCGCCGCCTCTTTCTGCCATTTTTTGCTCTCTCTTTTTTGTAGGCTTTGAGGGATCAGATAGTGGGAGCGATGAAATGGGGCGGCTAAGTTTAGGGTTTTAAATGGGGTGGGTGTTAAAAAGGAAGATTAGGGTTTGGGGATGGGGATGGGCTATGGTATATGGACTTTACTTGCCCAAAAATTTAAGCTTTTTCTTTTCCTAAAAAAATACACAAAAAAAAAGTTTGATTTAATCGTATATTTATATTTCTTTGGAAAATAATTAATTAATTTAGAATTCAAAAATTTAGTAATAAAAGTATTTCTGACTCATTTTATAATTTACAGATTATTATTAATGGATTTTCCATGTTAAATCATGTATTTATATCAATATTTGTATTTACTTTTCAAAAAAAATCAATATTTGTATTTTATTATTAGTTTTATTATTAAAATATTAATTAAATTGAGTGGAGTTTGTTGGAATAAAACCTATAATTTTTAAATTCAATTTAATTGTATAATTAAATTTGTAGGTGGGTCTAATTTTTTATATAATTCTTAAACTATCATATTTATTCTCATCAATGTTATTAGAACTAGACTGATTAAATCGAAATTAGTTTGAAGAGGCCAAAGGGGTATTAAACCACTTTTTAAGCGAATTATTCTCAATTACTTTTCAATATGAAACTAAAATTCAAAACCTGAAATTTTTTGAGTGATTAATAAAAATTTGACCAAATAAACTATTTTTTAGCTCAATTGTTAAATTATAAATAAATAAAAAACCAATGAACTAACATTAATCAAAATAATTAAAAATTGTTGGGTATTTAAATTTTAATTTATTATATTTAACCCAAATATAAATCAAAATAATCAAAAAAAAATTTGATTAAATTCTTTCAACATAATGAATAGGAAAGTTTTGTTTACAAGAAGAATTACAACAATAAGAATACAATTTCTTGTGTATTTTAATTATTTGTATATATTTATGAGTTATTATTTGACATCCTACGACAATTATCATGAGATGCCATAGTTGAAATCTGCTCGGTTGCTTGTGATTCTAATTAACATACCCAACACCTCTTTCATGTTCGGTCTATCTTGTGGGGCTTCAGCCGTGCATCGAACCCCGATCCGAAGTAGCTCGAACATCTCCTCGGCACCAACCGATAGTCCTGATCCCAAAAGCATAACCGGTATCATAGCTCGACTTGATACATTTCGTCCCTTTCCCATAATACGTTTGCCCCATTCCACCAGGCATTCGTCACCTCCGTCCACAGCTCGTCGACCAGTTGCAAGTTCCATTGCTAATACTCCATAGCTGTACACATCACCTTTCGTCGTAGCTTGCCATGTCTGCCCATATTCCGGTGCTACATAACCGACAGTTCCCGCCACCATTGTGCTGACATGGCTATCACCAATATCGACAACTCTCGCAAGACCGAAATCCGTGACTCTAGCCCTACCATCTTTATCTAACAGGACATTGCTAGCCTTAACATCTCGGTGAACAATGGCGGGGTAGCATTCATGATGTAAGAACACTAATGCTCGTGCAATATCAACTGCGATGTCGATCCGTTTCCACCATGTTAATCGGATTCGGTCCGATATAATATCTTCCAAACTCCCACCTCCCATGTATTCATACACCAATATTTTCTCTAATCCATGAAGGCACCAACCATAGAGCGTTACAAGGTTAGGATGTGGCCAACCAAAGCCATTGCCACTGAGAACTTCCATTTCAGCCCTGAACTCCTTTTCACCTTCAATTCCTTCTCTTTGTAGCTTTTTTACCGCTACTTCTCTTCCATCCGGCAATACACCTCGGTACACCGTCCCGAACCCTCCTTTCCCGAGAATCCTATCGTCTGAAAAGTTACTTGTGGCCCTCAAAATGTCAGCATGTGTAAAAGCTGTTTTATCCAAACGGATGACCTTGATAGTATCCGATGATCCACTAGAGCTAGATGCTAGATCAGGTCGATACTTCGTATCTTGTAAGAGATATCTCTGGGGTTCGGATCGGGAATTCACCTGTCTGCAAACCAAAACCGATAGAACCACAAAAGCGAGAGCGGTTAGTGTGAGAGCTACTGCCACTATAAGCACAGCAAATCTGGCTGATCTTTTTCGTGTACCATTGTGGTTTGGTAAATGATCTATTTTATTATCCATGAAATCTGGAACATCCAGTAGCGGATTTCCAAGGTACGAGTCTTTCTCGAACGTTCCGAATTGTCCGGTTGTTGGAACAACCCCAGAAATGTACCGATTGTACGAAATGTTGAACTTGGTGAGATCAGTCAGGTTGCTGAAACTTGTTGGAAATATGCCAGAAAAGTTATTGTATGACAAATCTAGATTCTGCAAGCATTTGATATTGCCAATCTCTGCTGGAATTTGTCCCGAAAACTGGTTTTGGGTTATATTCAGGACAACAAGTGGCAACTGACCAATCTGTGCAGGCAGTTCACCACTGAAGTCATTGAAACCCAAGTGCAGCATACTGAAATTCTGCATTGTACCGATATCCGAATGGATCGAACCCGAAAACTGGTTACCGCTAAGTTGAAGATATCCCGAGATTTGAAGTGTCCTAACCGTTGAACCTGCAGTGCAAACTGGGAAAAGACCGTAGCCTTTAAGCAACCGATCCCATATGCTCCTACAACTCTTCCTAGTGAGAATTGTATACACAAAACTGAAAGGTGGATAGTCCGCTGGTATCCACCTCATCATTGCCGAGCACTCACCCGAACCAGCAATGATCTTGTTGTTGCGCAACCGATTCAACTCAAATGTTCGGGTAGCGCTTCTTCCGATCTTAGCCAACTCAGGAGGGATTCTTCCAGATAGTTGATTGTTAGCAAGATTTAGCCATAACAAACTAGTGCAGTTCCCAATCTCTGGAGGAATTTCGCCACTAAGAGAGTTGTTTGCAAGCATCAACCATAACAGAGAGTTCAGTTTCCCGAGCTCAGGTGGGATCGATCCCGAAAGCCGGTTGAAGGACAGATCTAGAGTTTGTAACTGTGAGAAGTTTCCATAGTCAGGTGGTATACTACCTGTAAACTGATTGTTGGACAGCATCAAGAAATTCAAGCTTGGCATTTGAGAAATTTCAACAGGCAATGGACCAGAGAATTGATTATTACTCAGGTCTAATCGAGAAATGTTCTGTAGCTTGAGAATACCGGACGTATCGATCCCTCCTGTGTATGCATTTCCATGTAACAACAGAAACTTCACCTGTTTGAATCTCCCAAAAATCTTTTGAATCTCCCCACCAAACCAGTGTTTGCTCACATCCAAGAACTCCAAATTCGTTAAGTTCAGTAACGATTCCGGTATCGAACTCGAAAATTTGTTGTCCCCTAAGAACAAGGCTTCAATACTGGAAATCGATCCCAATTTTGATGGAATTGGCCCTGTAAAGTTGTTTCCCCCTACATTCAAGATAACCAAATCCCTGCAGTTTGATAACTCGCCTGGAAGTTCACCATGAAACTTGTTTTCAGACAGGTCTAAATCCTGTAAACTACAATTGTCTGCAAACATCGAACCCGAAACTACCCCGGAAATAGAGTTCTCTGACACTGAAAACGCAACAAGCCTCGAAAATCCACTCCATAAACTACCAGAAAAACTGTTGGAACTCAAATCAAGATGCTTCAGGTTCCAGCATTCATCAAAGCAGCTATCGATTTCACCAGTGAATTTGTTAGTTGAAAGGTTTGCAACAATCAGATTCTGGCAAATCCCTGGGAAACTAACTTTGATATCGCCATTAAACCTGTTCGTAGACAAATCAAGCTTTTCTAAACGATTCAACCCTTTAAACACTAGGTTTCCTCCAAGGATATTATGTGACAAGTTGAGGTACACAAGGCTTTTGCATCGGTTCAAATCGTCCGGTACGGTTCCGCTGATGGTGTTGCTCGAGAGATCGAGGTGTTGAAGATTTGTTAAAGCTGAGAAATTATGGAACATTTCCCCAGAAATGTTGTTTTCAGACAAGTTTATACCAATGACTCTTTGTTGTCCAACAACAGACGATGAAGAACAAGAGATTCCTTGCCATTGACATGGTGAAATGGATTTATCAACATTCCATTCTGAATATATTCCTCGGTTTACTCGATTGTGTTCTTCAAGGAATGCTTTCAAATTCAACAGAGCTTCCTTGTCTGTTTCTAGTGAATCTCCATTGACAACATTAGCTGTAAATTAAAACCAGACACAGAAATCAATGTCTCAAACATGTTGTAGACATAAAATTTCAGTTTAAGTCAACAGAACAGAATCATCCTTGGAAAACACGTAATCATTTCAATGCACGCATGAGAAAATTCAGTATCAAAAATCAAGTTTTCAAACAACTGAACTGAACAAAGAATCCCCAATGGAGAATCCTAAACTGATAAGACGAAGATTAAAATTACATACCTGAAATCATAAGGGAGAATATGAACAAAGTGAAACAACGCCATGAAATAGCTTGGTCTCCTGATATCATGAACTTCTTCTTCATGTTTTCTTTTCCCAGCTATTTTTGTTTTCGAATAATGAGTTACTTAATCAATTAAGCACCCATCAAATGAGAACATTTGAAGAAAAAGATGAATGAAATTTGGAGTTAAATTAAACCCCAAAAAGATTAAATTAAAATGTAAGAGAAAAAGTTGTGAACGTTTTCTGAAAAAAAAGAAAAGAAGAAAGTCAGTTTAAGAACGCAGCGCCTACACTTAAAGACCAGAGACCAATGCTTGGTAGACAAGTTTGCCAACAATATCTTCTTCAAATAATTCTTTTAAAAAAACATCAAAAACTATATTAATTTCAAACATTGTGTAAATTGGTCTTAATCTTAATATAAAACAGTTATGTTTTTGTTTTGGGGGTGAAGTTATGATCCTGCTAATTCATCATTCATTTGTAATATAATATGAACAGGTATAAGACCAAACAATTTGGGAACTTAATTGATAATATAATATCATTATTTCTATTTCAACAGTCTCATCACGTGTTGATGAAGATAAACAAAAGCAATATAGTATCAACTTAATAAAAATTATATTTTCAGAAAATAGGTTTTTATATAAACATAAAACAAGTATGAAGGTAAGCTCACTCGTCCTGCCTGCTTAATGCTTTGGGTAAGGCATTTTCGTAATTTAAATAATCTCGATTAAATTGAAATTAACATTCAATAATTAATAATATTTTTCTAAATTAAATTTTTTATGCAACCAAACCAAATTTTAATCCCACTAAGATACAAATGTATCAAATAATTACAAAAATAATTAAGTTAAAAATAAAATAATACCAAAAAAAAAATCAAAAAGTTGACCGAAAAAACGAGGGAGTTGAAGCAGAGAGGTGGGGATTGCCGCCTATGTTGACTGGGGGTTCAAGTATAAGATGAAGGCATATATAATGGCAATCTTGAGTACGATTTCACATTTTTTTTCTTTTTTTTTTTTTCTTCTAAATTTACGTTTGTATTTTTTTTCAACTTTAATTTTTTCATTTTGACTAAAACCATATATGTTCACAATGAAAATTGAAAAGGTATCACTGTTTTTGTTGGTTGGTTCTAAGAAAATCCTCCATAAAAACAAATTAACAAAGGATTAGAATTATATACTAAAACAACCCTAATTATTTCCTTAAATCTGATAATTTATCTATTTACTGGTTAATTGTTATTTTTCTTTGTTTGTCGCAAAAATTCAATATTAAGTTTTCTAACAACCCATTTTAAAAAAAAAAATGGCTCACGAATTTGGTCCACTAAAAAATATAAATTTGTTATGGTTTTTTTAAAGCAATTGTGATGTAAGTAAAGTTATCTATCTAACCCAACCAGAAAAATAGGTATAACTTTTTATCTAAATTCGATCCGGATTAAAATATTAAAATATGTGTTTGGTCGTATTAATTTTTTTATTTTTTATATAAAAAATTTTACGAAATATAATACACCAAATATACTAAAAAGATTAAAATAAATATTTTCTAACAAATTAAAAATAAATTAAAAAAATTTATACTTAAATAACACTAAGATAAGTGCAACTTTACAAGCAAATACATCGAAAATAGTAGCAAAATTAACAATAAAACAAGTATTATACAATACTCAAACATTAACATTAAAATAATAGTAACATAATAATGAAATATAGCAAAATATGAAAAAACAGTAGCAAAATAGCAAGTTTTTTATTACAAATTTGGGCCGGGTCGAGCCAAAAAACTTACCAAAGGCCAAGTCTATTTTCTAAATGGTCCTTCTTTTTTAGCAAGTTCATTTTTCGAGCTTATATTTTTATCCAAACTCTCTAATTTTTCAAATGGACCCCGATACAATTTATTGACAACTCTAAATGCGGGTAGCCTATTTTATTTTCTTTGAAGGTTATAGTGGTGTTATTAGCTGTATTTTTTTTTATAGTTATTATTACATTTAATTTTTTTTTTGAAGAGTATTTCGAAGATTTTGACATCATCGTCGTGGTGCTCAAATTTTATTATCATACTAATATAGTAGTCATTACAGTCTATATCTCTCCACCAAATTTTTTATGACAAACACGATATGCCGTAATTTGATTGAAGTCTTTTACTTTCTATATGAATAAAAATACAATGAATAGTTCCAATTATGATTTCAAACTTAATTTTCTTCAATATAATATTTTTTTCGTATTTATAACTGACTTCCGTTACTTAATAAGATGTGTTGTTGTTACAATCGATATCTTATTAATTTATAACTTGCATTACCGTGTTCACTATTAGAATTACTACAATTCAGGTAAAAAATCCTTGTCGAAATAAAAAGTAAATACGTGTCTTAGCCCTTCCAATTACCGACCAGTCTTTAAAACATGTTTCACATGTAATTTCCCATATACATTGTTATTCTCGTAGAAAAAGATAAAGTCAAAAGAAGAGAGAGCAATTAAAATTAAGATGTAAAACTCTACGTGGTTGGATGAATTATATTTCTAACAGTCTTTTATCCATTAAAAATGCAAGTCAAAAGAAGAAATGGCAATAAAACCCCATCTCAAACTTCTAACAAGTTTTATCAGGTTGAATCATTAATACAAATTGCTTTACATAGTAATGATAATTAGAAATTCTATCATGCATATAGAAATCACAAATTTAGAAAATAAATTTTTGTTTAAAAATAACGTAAAAAAATAAAATATATATTTTGAAACTAATTAATAATAGCATATGAAATATATATTATTAATATATACAATTAATGGAGGTAATAAAATATGCATAATAAAATTAAAATATATAAATATATTAAAATGAAGTTTTAGTTGAGTGGTGAATTAAAAATTTTACTAATGCAATTGGTATGGATTCAAATCCTACCATATGTATGTATTTATTTTTAAAAGTGAAATGACTAAAATACCCTAAAATAATGTTACTTATTTTAATTACAGAAGGGTATTATTGTAACTTCTTAACTAAGTCGGTGACCCCGTTGAGGGTGACACCAACTCAATCAAGGGTTTTATTAAATAATACATAATTTGGTACTTAAGTTTGATACTTATTTCTAACGTGATACCTGTTTTTTTTTATTTAATCTGGTACTTGTATTTGACATAAATTACACATTTTGATACATAAAGATGACGATATTAACTTTTTAGTGTTTAATTCAATTTTTAGTGTATAAATATTTTACATGTTTATAATTTATTTCAATTAAATTTTGATGCATGGCTGACTTTTTAAAGTAAAAAAAAAAAGAGATTTTTTTATAGTAAAAAATATTTTTTTATATAGAATATTTAAATATTTTTAAAATTAATTAATTAATATATAATTTAATTTTCGGAAACATAGCAAGGGAATATTCTATAGCAAGGGAATATTCTAGTATTGATAAAAAAGGAATTCTACATTAATAAATTGATATTGAAAATAGATAAAAATAAAAAGGAATGCCATAAATGTCATAAAATAAAATAAAATTAACAATCCATTGTTTTTAAAAACCTAAAACCTTGTATCATTCAATTCGGTTTTCAGTTTTTTTTTAAGGATTAGTATTAAAATTAAAGTAAGGTAAATATAATACAAATATTCGAAGAAGTATAACATAAAATTAAATTAGTATAAATTATAATAAATAAAGAATCGATATGATGAGACTAGAGACTCACATGATGTAAATGCAAATATTAGAAATGATTTCGTAGGAATTAGTAATATTGCGAAAGTCGGAATGATCCATGAGTGGTGCGATAAGATTGGCAAGTTAAATTTAAACATATCTTGAGGGATAGAGATAATGTTACTGAAGGATAGTGATAATGTTATTAACTGCATAATCAAAATAACAGGAGGAGGAATGAACTAGTTGATTGTTCTCATAAATCCATCGTCAAATGTGCGAAGTCTATTAGAGGAGGACATAAACATTTCGCTGCATGAAGCGATGCTTGGACATTAATCTTGCTGGAAATTTAGTCATGTACTAATTTTATTTTCTACCCCAAAAAAAAAGACTATGTATTAAAAAACAATATGATAGAGTTTATTTATTTGAGTCGAGCTTTTGAGAAGATTATCTCCGATTCGAATTACGCTGACATGAATACAATATTCAAATTATTATGTTAATAATAAAATAATACTTTATATAAATTTAATTATAAAAGTATAGTCGATTGAGTATTAACTTGATCGTCATCAATATTATTGTGAGTGTAGGAGGATATGAGTTCGAATGCGCTGAAGCACATTATCCTACTATTTAAGGGTTGATGAGGGGTATAAGTAATTTTAAATATTATGTAAAAAAATATTTAAAAAAAATCAATTTGTAATTAAGGCATTAAGGGAACAAAGAAGAAGCAATTTCTCTACTCCAATCATGAATATAATAAAAAATATTAACCAGTTGAAAATCGAGCCGCCCATGATGTGCTGGGTGCGGACCATTTTCTTTCTATTATGATTATAAATTATAAATTGAATGAAAATTTTAGAAACTATATATATATATATATATCATACTCCAACTTTATAATTCTTTTTTTTTTCTTTCTTGAACGGGGAATAATAATATCCAACTTACTTTAATCACTAATCTAAATACTTATTGGTAATTTAAATTTAATTTTGATGTATTTATAATAATTAATAGTGTTAATTGCATCATACGTTCTCAAATCATAACTTTCATTTTGAATTGGCCCTCAGATTTCCAAACATTTTAATCACATCACTAAATTATCGATATTATATCAATTAGGTATTTCAATTATTAAAATCATTAATTTAATCTTTAAATTACACGTGAGTCTTATATGACATAATTTAAAATTAAAATTAAAAAAAAAAGTAAAACGTTCTCACATAACATTTGAAAATAAAAGCTAAAAATAAAGTAAAAGAGAAAAACAATCAGCGATAATTTTTTTGTAGTTAAAATGTTTTACAATTTAGGGACTAATATAAAACAAATGTTATAAGTTAGAGATGTATCGTGAAATTAACCCATAACTAATATATGGGATAAAGGTGTTATCCATGTTTGTTCTTTAACTTGATAGGGAAGTATAGATCTAAATTATACTTACCTTGGAAAAGGTTCAAGGTTTAAAATCATTTTTTTTTATTTCCTTTTATTTTTCTTTATATTTATTCAACGAGAGTATTATAGAGTTTTTTTTTTTTTTAATTCAGTGATAGAAAACAAAATAATAATCTTTCAATGGAGTGGGAATTGACATTTATAATTGAATTTAGTTTGATTTTTTTTGACAAGTCCTTTCATGTCAAATAAAAATTTAATTATTCCAATTTTAAAATTATTGTGAAAATTAATTTAATTTAAATTCAAATCGTGATTTCGAGTTATTTTTAATTAATTTAAGTTTATTTTTGAGAAATTTAAAATTAAAATTAAAATTCTTTCAATCAAATAATATTAAATTGAATTTAAATTCAAATAATTTTTTGAGTTAACTTTAATGTGTACTTTTCAAACCATAAGAGAACAAATAATTTTGTTTTATTAAATCTGAGGTGGTTTGAACTTTGAATACTTCTTTAAATAAAAGCAGTTAATTGAATTTAAATTTGAGAGAGTCAAATAATACAAAATTTAATTGATAAATTAAATCAAACATATTTCGTAAAAATATAAACACATTCAATATTAATTTATATGTTAAAAAAGCTCTTAAAAATATAAAAGCAAATCAATTAAGTCCTATATTAAATTCGCCACAGTTAAACCCCTACAGTTAATTAAAATAATCAATTAAGCTCTTCTATTAATGGTTTTCGTCATTGACTAAGTTGAGTTTTAAAATAAATTGACATACCAATTAGATGGTGACACATAACAAATTTTTTGTTTAATCTAATATTTTTCTCATAAAAATCAGGAAAAAAATATAATATTAAAAATATTAAAATTGATATAAATTATAAAAAATTACAAATACTATAAAGATATAAAAAATCTAATAATTTATAATATATATAATTAGTAAAACTTATTTAAAACATTTAAAATAAAAAAGTAATAAAATTCTAAAAAAATAATAAGAAATTGTAAAAAAAATATAAAATTGATATTAATTTATAAAAACTATTAAAAGATTATAAAACTTGAATTGAACCGATTAGCTCGAAATCAGCAAGGGTACCAGTTCGAGGAAAGTCATTAGACAGGTTGACTTGGGAACCGGGTTGTTGAACTAATTTTTTAATATTTTTATCAAACCAAAATTTTAATATTCAACTTTTAGCATATGTTATAATAATAAATTTTGACCAAAGATTTTAGAATCGGTAGTCGAACTGATTAAGCTATTGGTTTTTTCAATTCAATTAAATAATATATAAAAAAACATATTAAAAAATAAAAAGCTGGCTCAATCGTCTGGTTCCTATGTTAATAAATCTAATAGCTTTCTTCGGACTGATACCTTTGCCGTTTTCGGTCTAATCGGTTCAACCAACTGAATCGATCTAATTCAAGTTTTTATGCTTATTTATAATTTTTTGCAAGTTTATATCAATTTTAACACTTTTAATATTTTTTTATGATTTTTATAGAATTTTAAGAAGTTTTTATAAAAATTTAAATATGTTTTATTAAATTTATATTATTTTTTTATCTTTTTAATATATTTTAACATTTAATAAATTTTATACTTTTTGATGATTTATTTTTATATTTTTAATTATTTTTTAAAGGAAAAAAATTAGATTAAATCATAACTTGCCACTTGTCACGTGTCACCATCTGATTGACTTGTCAATTTATTTTAATGACGAACGTGATCAATGAGAAAAACAGTTAACGGAGAGATTTAATTGATTATTTTAATTAACGACAAATATTTAATTAAATATAAATTTATTACAACGACTTAAATAATTTTTATTTTATATTTTTAATAGCTTTTTAACATATAAGCGTTGAATTTTAAAACCATGAATTTAATAAATATATAGTTTTAAATTAAACTAATAAGTTAAATAAGAAAATCATCAATTCCAATAAATAAGAAAATCATCAATTCCAACTTTCCAAAACCATTTTCGTTATTGGTTCACGAGTGGTAATGACTTGTAAACAAAGCCCAAATTGGCTGCTCAGTCAAAGCCATCTTCAGTTAATTAATTATTTAGTTATACAAAGAAATAGGACGGCCCTACTTAATAATCACAACAAAATATTTATTTTTATTGTGATACAAACAAACATTTTGCATAATTACATCTTAGTCAATTAAATTTTAGTTTAATTGGTATCGATATTATTGTTTGTGTAAAAAAATTGTAAGTTCAAGTGCATTGAAGCGTATTATTCTCTTAAAAGTTGATAAGGGATTATAAATAATTTTAAATATTATATTAAAAAGAGTAAATATAATAAAAAATTATAATAAAAAAATATTAAAAAATTTTACAAGAAGAAAACTTTTTATATTGTCAAATAAAAAATTCAAGGAGGGAAGTGGAATTAGTACTATATACATGTCATCAATAATATTATATATTGTCAACTGTTGGGTCTATTTAGATTTGCTCACGAGCGGGATTTTGTATAACAAAGCTTCTAATTTTGGATTGGATACTAACCCTGACCAAAATTAGAAAATAAAAATTAAATTATAATATAATATTAAAAGTAAAATTAGACAACTCCGTATAATTGTCGTCGTAGATGTCTCTAGATGTACCTTAGTGTTACAAATGCTCTCCTTTTTTATTTTATGAATTAGAAGTTTTTTTTCTCAGACTTTACAAATGTAAATTGAGAGGTAGTTTAAATATAATATTAATATATTTAATATTTACTTAAAAGTTTGATTCGGTTTAAAATATGAGTTTAAATTTTATATAATTTAATTTATATTTATAAATGATTAATCTAAACTCATTTTAAGCGTGTTCATATTATATTTTATATTTTTATAAATATTTATGTTATTCTAAATTTTAAATTTAACAATTTTATACAATTTTTCATTTATCAACTTTTTATATATAGACAACTTAATATTTTTTAATGTTTACACTATGGTATTATATTACTATAAAATTAATTTTTTGAAATAAATTACAAAAAGATTATAAAGAAATAACATAATATATTAGAAAATTAAATAACGGACTAGAATCGAGCTTGAATAAGTCTAATAGACAATGTAATTTTTAAACGAGCCTATTTTTTGTTCAATTTCATTTTTCAAGCCTGTTATTTTTTCTCACATCCTCTCAAATGTTGAGTAGGCCTTTGGGGTTAGGTGGATAACTCAACTCTTGAACAAGTGTAAAATATAATATAATTATAAGTATAATTCAATTACAAATACATGTAATGTTGGAGCAATTACGAAATATAATTAAACCAATATAACACAAAAATAGACGAAGAACCGAAATAAAGCTAGACAAAACTCACATATAACGAGTGCATGTTATGGAATTGAATTTATATACAGTTTCAACCTGGATGCTCAAAAAATAGGTATTTTAGTGTATTTTTTTCTCGTTAAAAAGTCCACAATACGAGCCTTCTAAATATTTCAATTCAGAAACCAAGTTTCTCTTTTACTAATGCAACATTCTTATTTATTAAGAATAAACACATTTTAGGAATAGTTTGCATGTTGATACGATGTACGGGTCAAATGTATATTATATTATACTTGAAATATAGAGTAAATTATATAATATATGATATCAAAATAGCGTTGTTTTTGTTTTAGTCATTTTATTTTATCAACCTAGTCACTCTATTTAAGATAATTGATCAAATTGGTCATTATAATTAAAAATTATATTAATTTACTAACGGATTATTGACGTAATATTTTTTTATTTTTGACTAAAATTAAAAACCATTCTATAATTAGTCAAAAACATTTTTTTTCATTCATTTTTGTTGCTTGTTTCATAATCTCTAAACATTTTTGTTGATTGGTGTCGTATGAACCATTTGAAAAATAACATTTAACACTTGTTTCCCATCTTCATTAATCCCAATATTGTAAACTCTTGATAGATTTTGCGGTAGGAGATGATAGTTTTCTATCACATTTACAAAGTCTTCTTCAAGTTAATTGATCTCCTTTTCATGTTTCTTTGAATACAGTGAGCGTTTTCGTAGAAGTTGATAGTTTTCTGTCATCTTTTCAAACTCTTTTTCAAGTTTACTGGTCTCTTTCTCGACCAAAAAAATTATATTTTCAACAAAGTTTTTAAAAACATTTTCCGCCAAAATATGTAAAAAAATTCAGAAAGAATAGTTTCTTTTTTAATTTTCATGGATGATTACTTGCTTTTTAAAATATGTTTGTAAACATATAATATTTTTAAATCTAAAATATTGAAAAAAAATTATTTTTAAAAAATCAAAATTGAAATATCACTTTATCGATAATATTAAAACTAAATTGTTTTCGGAACGTTTTAAAATAATGTTTTTGTATATATTTTAAAACTTTTTTAAATTTTAAAAACTGATTTTAATTTTTTTTTTCAAAACTATTTTATATTTAAAGCTAAAAAAACATTTTTAAAACTATTTAAAAATATCAAAAGTTTTAAAATTTTTAAAACTATTTTATATTTTAAAAACTGATTTTAATTTTTTTTTCAAAACTATTTTATATTTAACGCTAAAAAACATTTTTAAATACAATTTAAAAATATCAAAAGTTTTAAAATTTTGAGATACTATTTTAAAACAATTTTACAAGTTTTTAAAATTCAAATTATTTTTTCTAATAAAATGTTTTGAACAATTAAATAGAAAATAAAAAATTGCGTAAAGTAATTATTTTATGATTTTGAAGAATAAATATTTTTATTTAAATAATAATATTATAAAATATACAAATAACTCGTGCATCATACAATATAAAATAAAAATAAGTAATAAATATTGCAATTTAGAAACCAAATTTATATTTTACTACATCTTCAAGATTTTCTTAGTCCACCAAAAGAACTAAAATAAAACAAAATAGTCCACAATATGGGACATTATAAATATTACAGTTTCCATTTATTTTCTTGGATAAGGAATTGATCTCTCTAGAAGTTTGAAGACAAATATGAAAATGGCCCATGCAATTTGTTTAATATTATATTTAATTCCATTGCCAACTTTTTTTTCTCTTTGAAATTCTCTCAAATTTACTTTTTGTTAAGAAAAAATGTATTTAAATAGTGGATATATAAGTGATATATTGTTGCGTCTTAAAAAAAAAAAAAAGCGGATGAAATAAAATAATAAATTTATATTTTAGTATTATTGAATACGTGTTCAATCAAATTTTAGATTTATAATTTATAATTGTTTTGTTGAAAGAATATATGAAACTATGAAAAAACAACAATATTGCTATTATAGTAATCTTAATTATAATTTAAAAGAAATAGTATTTTTATAAATTCATAGTTAAATTAATGACCCGATTATGAATCTACTTATTAAAATGCTTAAATAATAGTATAGATTATAAATTCATAAGAGTTAAATAATAGAACATGACAATTATAAGTAGATATAAACAAACTCGTATTTGGGCTAATGAAGTATTGTCTTGGGTTTTTCGATGTTTAGTTTCGAGTTTTATTATATACAAATGCAATTTGTAAGTTTCGAATTCCACTATATGCATATATTATGTGCAGTTTTTGTCTGATTTTTCTTACATTTTTGTTTATTATATGTTATAATAATGAAGCTTAAAAACCAAAACATTGATTAAACTCATGTTTTTTTTATTTGCATGGTTGGCTTTCTTTTGGTTACTTTTTTGAAGGCGCCTAACATTATTTAGTCAAGATTTGGGTTGATTACTTTGCTTAAATTTTGTTTAATTATTCGTAGTAAGCAAACACTAATCCAAATTCTCTTTAGACTTTCTTTAGCACGTGCAATGTTTCAAAGATTCAACCTAATATAGGTACAAGCCAACTAATTAAGTATGATAAAGCTTAAACATAATAAATATAATAATATATTTAAAGTTAAAATCAAAATTTATATATTGTGAAATTTAAATCAGAATAAATCTAAAAAGAATCTACACATAATTTACATATGATAAAACTCAAAATTCTAGGATTTAAGGGGTTCAACTTTTGTAAAAAAATCAATGATCCCATATCGGAAAGAAATACAGAATATAACGAATATAAATATCAAATTCTTTATGACATTTGCAGTAAGGGTTAGGAGCTTTAGCCTACTAAGCATGCGGGCTTACGCATTGGAATAACCCGTTAGTACCTATACAAAATAGTTTTCATCACTCTATTTTTTTTTTATGATTTCTTCCTTTATTCCAAGCAAAATAAAATCTTAAAGAAAGTGATTCATACGTCAAGTTTTGTTTCTATTTTACTTAATTTTGCTTATCGCATCGCAAGTTTTTCCAACAAAAAAATGCCAAGACCTTATTAGCCAATCCAATAATTTTTAAATCGAGTGAACTTTAGAAACCCTAATAATAGCATGTTAATGTTAAACTAGATTATGACACATTCATAGTGTGAATAAAAAATGTATATTTATAAAAAAAATAAAAAAAATAAAACGAGTCTTTAGTTAAAATGATATAGTTAAAATATCAATGATAATGATATATTAAGTTCAAATGTCGTTATTTGTATATTTTTTAGATTTTATATAAATTTATAAGAGGATGAAATAAATCCTTATAATATATTTACTGTTTTTATAAACTGAATTTAGAAAATGTATAAAAGCAACTCAAGCAACTACTTAATATATAATATAGATGTGAGTATTTTTTTTTTTTTTTTGAAAAGCTTAGAGAAAAAAGAAACACCTTGGCCCAAATTAGAGCTTGCGGCTCTAGCTTACATGGCTACCCAAATTTGGGCCATTTGTGCTCCTTTGTATCTGGTTCTTGTAGAATTGTTTAGAGTCCAATTATTTTATTTGTTTTAAAACTCATTTAATATTTGTAAATATTTATATATTTTTATACATATTATATAATTTAAAAAATTAATAAAGATTTAATATGTTATTAAAATTTAAAATAACCTTTTAATTTAATGATAAAAGTATTTAATAATTAAAAAAATTATTTTGATTAAATCATTTATAAATAGGAAGTGAATTTGAATAGAACTTAAAGTTTATTTGTGAAGAGAAAATTTTTGGAAAATGTCTTACTAGTGTAAAATCTGTAAGACATTTTCCTAAAATAATCATTTATTTCCTCGTGTTTTGAAAAAGGTTTTATCTTGGGAAGCTATTTTCAGCCAAACAAACATTGAAAAATGTTGAAAAGCTTTTTTTTTTAAAAGCTTTTACAAGTAAACAAACACAACCTAAATTTACTGGCCGGAAAAACTTTGGAAAATGTCTTACTAAAATAAAATCTGTAAGACATTTTCCTAAAATAAACATTTATTTTCTCTTGTTTTGTAAAAGATTTTATCGTAAAAAATTATTTTCAGCCAAACAAACAGTAGAAAAGGCTGAAAACAAGTAAACAAAACAGCCTAAAACACATATTTCAAATCAAACTTAATATATATTAATTTTTATTTTAATATCATATATTATTATTTTTGAAAGTAAGATCATCTATTATTATATTTCTAAATTTTTGCAATGTATCCAGTATTATATATAATAATTTTTATTTTAATATTAGTATATTTCGATATATCTTTTAGCATTTATCATTATTTTTAAATATTTCTTTTCATATACATAAATTGATGTTTAAAGTTTGAGATGTTTAAATTATTGCTGTCAGCTTGTTTTCTCAAATCCATCTATATTTTATAAAATATAATAATAATTTCAAGTGGATTTTCCGTAAAGAGAAGCATTATTGTTCAATTTAATCAGATATTTTTTTATGCAATTCTTTTAAATATTTGTTTCTATTTTACTAATTGCATTGGAATAATTGGTTTTTCTGGTACAATCTGTATACAACTCTTTGTATTGATATAATAATTTTATTCTGCTTTTTTTTATAATAATATAAATTACTTAATAAAAATAAATATATTTTATCAACTAAATCGTGAATTGAACTTTATTTATAAAAAACAAGAAATAAATATTAAATTTATACATGAGTTTTTATTTGGTGCAATTACATACATGAAACTTAAATTATGGTCCACATGTGTATATAAAATTTTGATTTTGATTAAACTCTATACATTTAAAAAATGAATATATAGTTTTTTTCATATTAAATTAATATAATTATTTGTATATGCAATATATAAATGTAAAATAATGTTAATTTTATAACATTATTAGTGATTGGTGAAAAATGACATAAATCGCATAAAATAAAAAAATTACATTATATTACAGGATGAATTGAAGTATAGTTTTAATATTTATTACAAAACTAATATTAAAAAAATAATTTCATTTAAAAGTACGCAATTTAACTTCGAATATAAATTGGGTGAGAGAATTTAAAAAATAAAAAATAAAACCCTAATTCCAATATTTAACTATTTATTAACGATATAAAACCCTCACACCAGCTCCGCCTCCGATCTATTTTGTTCTGCAACATACTAAAAAAAGAAAAAGTTTGAAACCCGGAAATGTCGGACGAGGAACACCATTTTGAATCCAAGGCCGACGCCGGTGCCTCCAAAACCTACCCACAACAGGCCGGAACCATTCGTAAGAATGGTTACATCGTCATAAAAAACCGTCCCTGCAAGGTCCCTCTTTGAATCTCTAACTACATTTTTTTGAAGGATCCGTTTGATTGCATCCTCAGACTTGTATAGTTTAGATTTGACGGTTCAGATCTTTTGTTTCTTTTTGCTGTAAATTTTAATAGTTGGATTTGTATGTTATTTATTATTGTTGAAAAATTAGAAGAATTAAGATTCTGTATGATTTTACATTTTGCTATTTTCTTTGGATTTATTGTAACTTATGTTCAATCAAAAGCAAATTAGAAAAAAGGAATGAAAACAAACAACCCTAAGCCTATAGTGTTAAGAACTAATAAATTTTTTTACTAGTCTTCTTATTCTGAGCAATCTGATGATAGTTTTTGGAATTTGATGAATGACTTGTTGATGGTTGATTGTTGTTTTTGCACCTTATGGTTGCTATTTAGAATGATTTGCAGTTTTAGCTGAACTTGCTTGCTGTTCACTTGTATGATGTTGGCCAGGTTGTTGAAGTTTCGACCTCCAAGACTGGGAAGCATGGTCATGCTAAGTGTCACTTTGTTGGAATTGACATCTTCACTGCCAAGAAGCTGGAAGATATTGTTCCCTCTTCCCACAACTGTGATGTATGAAATTATAATCTTCTTCACAAACTGTTATTAAACTTCTAATCTGTTATGTAATTGCATCGGTGAATTAATGAATTGTTCTTTTTCCTCCTTGGTTTTAACAGGTTCCACATGTTAATCGTACTGACTACCAGTTGATCGACATTTCTGAGGATGGATTTGTATGTTTGTTTGCTTTGTTATTGCTTTCGTTTTTTGTGCAATGGTGGTTGGTGTTTTTTTCTTCTTAATTTGTTAAATATTTCAGGTGAGTTTGCTGACCGAAAGTGGAGACACTAAGGATGACCTGAGGCTCCCAACTGAGGAGAACCTGTTGAAACAGGTAATTAACTATTTTTTGTATTCTTTTCAGCAAATTGGTCATTTGATATTGAGTTCATTGTTATTTGATTTGCTGATTTTAATTTTAAAATCTGCAAAGCCTTTTTTCTGTATCTAAGGTTGGCTACTTGTATTATATATTTATATTTATTCCTGTTGTCATTATCCTGTAGGGGAGCTATGAATTTCATAGCAGTTGAGTAATAGAGTTTGACTTACGATCTATGTGTTCACACAATCTTTAACCTTTGAGTGCCTTTTGTGGACAAAATTGTGAGGTTCAATGAGCCTAAGTAGACAATACCTTGCGTGTTGGTGTGGACTACGGATCCTATGCTGCCTGTGCTATTGGCCCTTTCTGCGAATCACCCTTTTCTCAAGGGGCTACAGAGGCAGCACAGTTTGCAGCCTCTTTCTTCTACAGAAGGAGGAGTACAGTTAAAATTGTGAATGGGAGGTTTATATTTGATCAATTTTAGTCTTTTTCTTCTATAATTTCCTGGACTTATGATGCTGGGAACCTTATTGAACCCCATATTCTTTTAGGGAAATATAGTCCTTTTTCTCATGTTGTACTAGCTGAACTGTATTGTTCTTTTATATCTGTGCTGCTATAATTTTACCGGGTCCTTATACATTATCTTAACTCACACGACTTGTACCTGATGCAAATGTCTATCTATACATGACAAACACATTCCAAACATGAAAATATTAGTTGCATTTTACTAATATCTCTTACGTCTTGTGCCTGATGTGATGTCTATATATCCAAACATGAAAATGTTGGTTCCAATTTACATATCGTGAAGACAGGTAGTTATATAATTTTACATTCATGTGTTTTGGTGTGATTGCAGATCAAGGATGGTTTTGCTGAGGGGAAAGACCTGGTTGTGTCTGTTATGTCTGCAATGGGGGAAGAGCAGATCTGTGCTCTCAAGGACATTGGTCCCAAGTAGTTTCAAATTCATTTATTGCAAATCTTAGATGAAACCATAAAAGACTTTGGTAGTACTAAATGCGGTTTTGATGTTTTGTTTTGGGTTTGGATAGAAAAAAGAGAATAACAATATAACTAGTTTCTTGTTGTGCTATGGATTACTGTTTTGCTTTTCCTTTTCAATAATTTTTATTATCTCGTCTTTATTTTTGTGTTGGTAAGTTTGAATTGTAACATTTAAATTCTAGCTTTTAATTGCATATTACACTTGCATTTGTTACCCAATATATATTAATGTAGCAATTTAGGTTTAATATATCATTTAGTACGAGTTAATACAATATACTAGTTTTTTTTTTAAAAAAAAAGATATTTTCTTATAATTACAGTATTGTTTATTTTAATTTAAAACCCATGTTAAATATATGTATCACAAGAATCACATTAGATAAAAGTAGAATCAAATTAATATAAATTTTAAATACAAATAAATGTTTTAATAATGAAGAATTAAAATCAAATCAGTATAATCTACAAATAGATGAATATTTGGAATTTGATTAGATAAAACTTTTATAAAAATTAGGCATGATAAAATTCAAACATTAAGTATTTAAGGCTTCATTGTTTGATTAGATAAAACTTTTATAAAAATTAGGCATGATAAAATTCAAACATTAAGTATTTAAGGCTTCATTGTGCATGTTTTCCTATTATGTAATCGTTTGGTCTAACTTTAAGACCTACTTGATTTAACTTTCAAGTGCAAATTGAAAGCACAAAATTTCACGATTTTTTACATGTTATTCAATTTAAAAGTTTTCAAATAAATGTTTAGGCCCGAAATTTTCTTACACCCATTTGACTCAGCTCAAAATTAAACTATCAAAATTCATTTTTTTTTTGAAAAATATAACAATAAAAATTTATTTTTTATAATAATTGACTATTTGACTTTGATTTGTAGGGTGATAGTAATTAAGACTTAGTTTTGATAAATAATACATTTATTTCTGGTGAGGTTAAAAATAACGACAACAAAATTAATTACAAATTTTTTTACCATACCTATATCACCCCCAATCTAAATAAAACTTAAGTCTAAACCTTAAACAAAACAAAGTTGAAATGGAAACCAACAAAATCAGAATTTTCCTTTTGGCCCATTCCTCCACGTCACACTATTAGAAAGAGGAAGGACAAGACCCCTCCCAACGGTATTTTGCTCGGAAATCTGAACCCATAATGATCTGGCCGATCAATCAAATTGAAGCCCACCTTAAAGCCAAGCCCTTTTGCCCTTACCGGCTGACAACCGCTCCAATTTCAAAAGAGTCATACTCAATTCATCCTCCGGATGCCCACACACAAAGTTGCGGATAATTTTCTCCATCTCCAAACAGACACTCTTAGGCACAACAGTAGATTGCATGGTATACAAAGGAATGGCTGCCAAAACCGCCTCAGCAAGCATGATCTGTCCTACTAGCGACAACGTTTTAGCTTTCCATCCCGCAAGCTTATGACGCATATTGGATACAATATATTGAAATGTCGATCTAGTGACCCTTCGGTGAAGAAGCGGAACACCCAAATATTTCCCAAAATCATCCACCACCAAGAACCCAAGTTCAGCACTAATGCTACACTGCAACTGTGCCGAGACATTTTTAGAAAAGTAGATACTCGTTTTTTGGACGCTTACACTATGACTGGAATAATGGTAGAGTTCATCGAGAACCCTCTTTAGAATCCTCATCTGAGGCATAGATGCTTCCATGAATAGCGCAAGATCATCTACAAAGAACTGGTGTGGCACACGCGGGCCTTGCCTGGAGAGCTTAATAGGTGCCCATCGCCCCTCACTAACTTCCTTCGTGATGGCTTGAGCTAACCGCTCAATGCACAATACAAATAAGTACAACGGCAACGGATCACCTTGCGTTGGCCCCCACCGTGGCTTGATTTAGCAGTTAAAGCCTCATTCCATGCAATCTGCATGGACGTAGAGTTAACACAATGCATTATAACATCTCAGAGCTGTTTTGGAATCCCAATATCACTCATTATAACATTCCACAATAGTTCTGGAATCCCAATATCACCAGAGGTTGCTAATGCTGTGTTTGAAATGGCACTGTTGAAAGCTCCAGGGGTGGATGGCTTTATGGAAGACATTCTAAGTCAATTCTAACTGCCATCCACCCAACCTTACCGGACTTCTTACGCATGGAATGAATAATCTCCTGTGCCACAATAATGTTATTCTTAATACATCGACCCGGGACAAAGCTAGACTGGTTTGGAAGCACCCAATCTGGCATAAACGGCTTTAAGCAATTGACAAGTACTTTAAAAACAATTTTATAAAGCATGACACACAGACTGATTGGTCGGAACTGCTGAATCATCTCAGGGGCCTCCTTCTTCGAAATAAGAACTAACACCGTTCTGTTGACCCATCCATCAAATCGCCCACCACACATAATATAAGGGACATACTCACAAACTTCAGGGCCAACCCGCGACCAGTTCTGATAGAAGAACACATGCAAGCCATCCACCCTTGGAGCTTTCAACGGCGCCATTTCAAACACAGCATTAGCAACCTCTTCATTAGTAACCGATACCCTTAGCACATCCATCTGCTTATGCACAACGATATTGAACATACTGCGGATAGGATAGTGCTTGCCTACATTCAGATCACGCGAGAATAAAGAAGAATAAAAGCAAATAGCCTCATTTTCCATACCTCATGATCACCACACCGTTCACCATCATTAAGCTTCAGCATCCTAATCAGATTCGCCTGTCGCCTAACCATAGTGCTAATGTGAAAAAAACGAGTATTATGGTCTCAATCCCTCAACCATTGACAACGAGACTTCTGGTACCAAAGACTTTCCTCCTGTGCTAGCGCATCATCTAGCTCAAGTTTCAACTTCTGTTCTAAGTCCAACAAGAAGCTTGAAGGGCCACTGTTCTTTCAATCCCACGAATACGCCTTAAGAGACTCCGTTTCTTTATACCAAGATGGCCAAAGACATCCCGATTTTACGGTTTAACAGCATTTGTAAACCGCTCAATGTTTTGCACAATGCCCTGAGAAGAACACCAAGTGCCTCTAAGAAATTCCTCAAACTCCGGATGCTGTTGTCACGCCGCTAAGAACCAAAAAGGCCATTCCCCATCTACCACTCGATCCCTCCCAGTAGATAGCAAGATGGGCCTATGGTCAGACCCTATCCTCTCCAAATGGTGCACATAAGAATTCGGATACTCCATTACCCAGTGCTCATTACCAATACATCTATCCAATCTTTGATGAAGGATCCCACGACACCACGAGAATGGGGAGCCGGAAAACCTAAGATCATGCAAACCCATATCAAACAGGAAATTGATAAAATGTTGACTCAATGCAGATATCAGAATTGAACCACCCTTGCGCTCCTCATGAGAAACAATCGCATTAAAGTCCCCACCAATAACCCAAAGGAAAGGTGACGTAGGAGCCCGCATGGCTAACTGATCTCAGAGCCGTCTCCTTAGAGTAGCATTTGGACTGCCGTACACCACTGTCAGATAGAAACTTGAATTAGTGTCACCATCGTTACAGAGTACATAAACAAACTGGTTCGTTACTGAGATTATATCAGACAGACGGCTCGATTTCCACAACAACCAGATACCACCCGCAAAACCCCGGGTCTCATCCCGGAATGAAAACGCATAGCCTATACCCCGAATAACGCCATCAGCTTTAACCCATTCACCCGCGTCTCCAGTAATGCAACAACACTCGGCTTATCCTCAGCAATAAACAGTTTTAAGATCCTACTGAACCTCGCGGTCGCTGCACCTTGACAGTTCCAAAAAAGCAACTTCATGAGAAATAGAAGAAAAATGGAAACCGCGTACCTCATTGGCTACCAGCATCAGTAACCTTGTCAGCATTACCCAAAGCCGCATGACCAGTAGCCAAATTGGAAGCAATACCACTCCCTGGCCATTGTCAGCTACAGGAACATTCTCCTTCATGATATCATCCAAGCCCAACCCTTCACTAACCTAAGCTAGATGATCATTAAGATTATTCGTCACCGTCTCAACCCAATCCGACAATAGCCGCCGGGAAGGGCCATAATAGCCAGTTTTAATATTACATTACCCATTTTGTTTGCCACATAAAGAGTATATAGCGAAAATTATTTTCATGAAAAGAAGACATTATCCACATTATATAAATGAATTGAATTAAGTAAAAGCATATTTATATTTTTATTATTTTTAAATTCTCTGAACGATTTTTTAATATTTAATAACATATCTTATAAGATACATTCATTTTCATAAAGTAACTTAATAATAGAAAAAAAATATCAGTAATAAAATTTAAAAATTTCATAAAATTATCACATCCTCAAAAGTAATTTAATGATAAAATTTTAACAAAATTAAAAACAATTTAATATTATTCATAAAATTTATATACTTTATTAATAGAAAAAAAAATAAATCAAACTTAAGTAGTGAAACCAATGCTACCCACGTGGCATACACGTAAGCAAACAAAAAAAAAAAAAGGGGTTCAACTGTCCAAGTGTTTTCTTTCACATTTTCAGCTTATTTCTTTTTTTTCTTTCCATGTTTTCTATTAGAACAAACAAAACTCAGATAACATATCACCAGGAATTGTTTTCAACTCTCAATTCTGTAATTTTCTTTTTGATTTTTTATTATTTCCCCTTCATAATCTCATTTCATCACCTACTGTCACTTGTTTCTCACTTTTAAATTTATAAAATAATTTTTAAAAATATTTTATGAATTTTCTATGCGCCAAACTTTCTCTCATTTTCCCTCAATCATTTCATTTTCTTTGCCTTTCTCTCCGTATCTCTCTGTGATTTTCCGTTTCGGTTACGTATTGGAAAATGAATTGAAATCGTTAGTAATTCTATGATAAGAAATCTTCATTCATTTGAATAATTTGGTGCGTTTTGGAGCGGGCATTGACGGAGAAATTGTGTTGATTTTAATTCTACGATAAGAAATCTTAATTTATTTGAATAATTTGGCGTGTTTTAAAGAAGGCATTGTCAGGAAACTTTTTTGTGTTGAATTTACGTCGGAATTGAGTCGATTAAAATTGAAATTGAGAACCTGACTCGGGGATCTGTGGTGGGTTTATTGAAAGAGAAATGTGATCCAATTTGCGGTGATAGGAAGAAAACGTTTTGGATACTATCGGCGTAGTAACAGCGCCATCAGATGGCGCTGTTCAGACGCTTGTTTTACCGGAAGCCGCCGGATCGGCTTCTCGAGATCTCCGAACATGTCTACGGTAACTTTTCTTTCTAATTCATTGTTCGTTCAGTTTTAAAATTTGGAAACCATCTACATTCTATCAGAGGAATGCCAATGGATATTGTGTTTGAATTCTCTGATTCTATCTGGGAACCAAATTTCTTATCTACATATTTTTTTTGTATTAATTTATTTGGACCATGCACTGCTTAATTTAATGAATTTTAGGGTTCTGTTGATTAATATTGGGATATTTTATTACAATTAAGAAGGTTCTTAGCTTGTTCTTTTTGTGGTTGTTGGGGAGAATTGGGTGGCATTGTCACCTTAAAGCAGAATTACTGAATTGATTTGCTAATGAACTTAGAAACTGATGTGCTGTCTGTGTTTTCTTAATGCATACAAATTTCCATACCATTTTATAAATGTTTCTGTTTGGAACTATAGTTTGCTTTTCTCCATTTTAGGAAAAGTTATAAAACTTCCTTTTGTGAGCATTTGTAACGAACTTTACAGCTAGAACTTACCATATTATATTTTGGTTTTTTTTTGGAGGCACATGGTTAATAAGTTTTGCTCATTTGATTCAACTTTTGTGTTGGTTGTTTTTCAGTATTTGACTGTTGCTTCACTGCGGACGTTTTGGAAGAAGATGAGCTCAAAGCGTATATGGGTAGCATTGTGGCACAGCTACAAGACTACTTTCCAGATGCTTCTTTCATGGTTTTTAATTTCAGAGAAGGGGACAGGCGGAGCCAAATTTCGGACATTTTAAGCGAGTATGACATGACAGTTATGGACTACCCACGGCAATATGAGGGATGCCCGTTGCTGCCACTTGAAATGATTCATCACTTCCTTCGATCGAGTGACAGCTGGTTGTCATTGGAAGGGCAGCAGAATGTGCTTTTGATGCACTGTGAAAGAGGAGGATGGCCTGTACTCGCTTTCATGCTTGCCAGTCTTCTGTTATACCGAAAACAATATAGTGGTGAGCAGAAGACTCTTGAAATGGTCTACAAGCAAGCTCCTAGGGACCTTCTCAAGCTTCTGTCCCCTTTGAACCCTCAGCCTTCTCATTTGAGATATTTGCAGTATATTTCTAGAAGGAATTTGAGTTCTGATTGGCCTCCTGCACATACAACTCGAGATTTGGATTGCATAATTCTTAGAGTTCTTCCTCTTTTCGAAGGGGGAGAAGGCTGCAGGCCAGTTATACATGTTTATGGAATGGACCCCAAAACACCAGCCAATAGAAGTTCTAAGCTTCTGTTTTCAACTTCAAAGACGAAAAAGCAAGTTCCTTACTTCCGAAAGGTGATGCCTATGACACGCAATTGAACTGAAAGATAAATTGACCAAAATTTGGGATGTTCTAATAAGGTTTATCTGCAGGAAGAGTGTGCATTGGTGACAATAGATACTCATTGTCATATTCAAGGGGATGTTGTGCTTGAGTGCGTCCATTTATATGACGATTTGGTACATGAAGAGACGATATTCAGAGTTATGTTTCACACAGCGTTTGTTCGAAGAAATATTTTAATATTCAATCACGATGATGTTGATGTGTTGTGGGATGCCAGGCATCAATTTCCAAAGGACTTCACAGTAGAGGTAGGTTAGGTTATTAGTCTGTGACTATTTTATTTATTTATTTTCTATACCTGTAGGAGTTGAATGCATACTTATATCTGTCTCATATCTGTATCAGGTGGTTTTTATGGACCGTGATGCGGTTGTCCCTAATCTCCCCAGAGTCGCAACAAAAAGTGAAGATCGGAATGATGGTGAATGTGCTTCACCAGAGGAATTTTTCGAGGTGGAAGAGATCTTCAGCAATGCAGTTGATGCGCTGGAGGGAAAGGTTGATGTGCTGGATGGAAAAGTCGATGTGCTGGATGGAAAGGTGGATTACGACAGTCAGATAGTTCATGAAAACAAGCCAGAGCAGAGAGATATCTCGAGAGAGGATGTAGATTCCCATGTGCTGGATGGAAAGGTGGATTACAACAGTCAGATAGTTCATGAAAACAAGCCAGAGCAGAAAGATATCTTGAGGGAGGATGTAGATCCCCATGCACTGGATGGAATAGTTCATGAAAACAAGCCAGAGCAGAAAGATATCTTGAGGGAAGATGTAGATCCCCATAGAATTCAAGAATGTTCCACATATGATGGGAATAAAAAACAGGATGTCAAGTTTGATTCTAGTATAGATGCAGTGAAGGACATAGCTATGGATGATGTGAATTACAAATTACACATGAAGCTGGATTCTGACATTAATGCTGTGAAAGACATAGCTGTTGATGATGGAGACATTAAGGTCGGTTCAGTGGAATTTACTATCAAACTGTTGAGAGAGAGAGAAACCAAGGAGGTGACAGAAGATGTGCTTGGCAAGTTGGAAGACACGGCAGAAACAGGCAATAGAGAAGAATCTGTTCCACTGAAGAAGCAAAGGTTGAAAACCGATGTTTCCAGACCTAAACCCGAGAAAATATTGCCTATTTCAAAGAAACAAGACGGGCTGTCTCCAAAACCAGCTTCAGATTCTGCTCTGGTGAAACCAAAGAGCCGACAGCTAGAACCTCAGGGCCAACCTGCAAGGCCAGCAAAGCCAAATGCCGTATCTCGGTGGATCCCTCCTAACAAGGGATCTTATGCTAATTCGATGCATGTATCATATCCACCATCAAGACCTAATAGTGCACCACCTGTACTATCCAGTACTTTGAGGAAATCGAAGTCTGTTTCCAATCTAAAGGGTTCTACTGGAGCTGTGATTTCAAAGGATGTTTCATCCAAGCAAAAAGGTCAGAAGGTTGACGATACAAAGACTTCAAAGGATTTTTCATCAAAGCAAAAAGGTCAACAGGTTGACCTTACAAAGCCTTCAGACTCTCCAAAAGAAATATATACTGCTCCAATAATTCCAACACCACTGCCTGGCTTACAGCAATCGGTATATATTCCACCTAGCACTCCAGCAGCCGCACCACCACCTGCTCCTCCTTCCCCACCTCCACCAAGATCCTTGTTGGCTTCACAATCTTTGGAAGAAAATACAATATCTATACTACCTCCCCCACATTCTGGAAATGTTTCTAGAATGTCTTCTGCTGCATTACCTACCCCTCCTCCTCCTCCTCCTCCTCCACCACCACCACCACCTTGCACAGCAGCAAAAGTACATACTACTGGGATGCTTTCTCAAAATCCAGTGGCAGTTCCTCCTCCTCTGCCTCCCTTTCCCCCATTTTCTAATCCTCAGATTTCTAAACTCTTTTCGTCTCGTCCACCACCTTCACCACCTTTGAAGTCTAGGTTTTCTTCAGCTTTCTTTAATGTACTACATTCTCAAGCTCCTCCTCGCCCCTCTCCTGTCAGATCATTGGGTACATCAAAACTTGGTAATGTACCTTCTTTCCATCAAAAGCCCCCTCCCACCCCTCCAACTCAAGGTGCTATGGCTCCATCTATCATGCATGAAGTGCTATCAGCACCTTCTCCACCCCTAGCCCCTCCATTGTGTGATGCTCCACCCTCCCCTCCCCTCCCACCTCTAGTGCCCACTAGACATGTACCTTCGCCACCCCCACTCCCCCCACCACCTCCTCAGTATAGAGCTTTGGCACCTCTACCGCAACCAATGCCTCATTACATAGCTTCTATTCCATCAATACCACTACCACCACCTTTATTGCTGGGAATGCGTGCATCTTCTTCACTGCCCTCACCAATGCCTCAGTCTCCATCTCCTCCACTTGAACTACCCCCATTGATGTCTACTACTCCATCTCCTCCACCACCTCCATTAACTAGTGCCCCAACTCCACCTCCACTACCCCCATCAATGTCTACTACCTCAATTCCTCCTTCACCACCCTCATTGATCTGTAGTGCCACAATTACTCCACCTCCATCACAACCCCCATCGATCTCTAGTGCCCTCCCTCCTCCACCTTCATCACCCCTATTGATGTCTAACGCCTCACTTCCTCCGACACCTCTATCACCCCCATCAATATCTAGCTGCCCTCCTCCTTCTGCTCTTCCACTCCCATCAATGTCTAGCGTCCTACTTCCTCCTCTAGCTCCACTACCCCCATTGATGTCTAGTGTTCCACCTCCACCTCCTCCTCCAGCAACACCATCACCCTTATCAGTGTATGACACCCCACTTCCTTCATCTCCACTAGCCCCATCAATGTCTAGTGACCCACCTCCACAACTCCCATCAATGTCTAATGCCCTACTTCCTCCACCTTCACCACCCTCTTTGACGACTATTGCCCCACTTCCTTTTCTACCTTCACCATCCTTTTCAATGACTAGTGTCCCACCTCCTCCACCTCCATCTCTACCTCTCCCATTGACATCTAGTGCCCTAATTCCTTCTCCGTCTTCACCATCCTCTTCAATAACTAGTGTCCCACTTCCTCCTCTACCTTCACCACCCTCTTCAGCAACTACCGCCCTACATCCTCCTCCACCTACACCACCCTCTTCAACGACTACTGCCCCACTTCCTCCAACCTCACCACCTTTTTCAACTACTATTGCCTCGTCTCCTCCATCTCCACCACCCCCACCAATGTGTAGTACTCCACTTCCTCCACCTTCGCCACCCTCTTTGACTAATATTGTCCAATCTCCTCCAGCTCCACAACTCCCATCAATGTCTAGTGCTTCACTTCTTCCACCTTCACCACCCTCTTCGATTACTAGTGCCCTACCTCTTTCAATTCCACCACCATCTCCACCTCCCTTATTGATGTCTACTACCTCATTTCCTCCTCCATCTTCACCACCCTCCTTGACGACTAGTGCCCCACCTCCTCTATCTCCACCACCCCAATCAATATCTAGCACTCCACCTCCTCCCTCATCGGTATCTACTGCTTCGCTTCCTCTTTCACCTTTACCAACCACTTTGATGACTAGTGCCCCACCTCCTTCACCTAGACTACCATCTCCACCTCCTACATTGATGTCTACTGCCCCACTTCCTCCACCACCTTCACCACCTTCTGCAACGACTAGTGCCCCACCTCTTTTGTCTCCACCACCCCTATCAATATCTAGCATCCAACCTCTTCCCTCATCGATGTCTAGTGCTTCAATTCCTTGTTCTCCTTCATCAACCACTTTGACAACTAGTGCCCTACCTCCTCCATCTCCACCACCCTTGTCAATATCTAGCACCCCACCTCCTTTTTCACCAACCACTTCGATGACTAGTACCCCACCTCCTCCATCTCCACCACCCCCATCAATATCTAGCACCCCACCTCTTCCCCCATCGATGTCTAGTGCTTCAATTCCTCCTTCACCTTCACCAAATACTTTGATGACTAGTGCCCTACCTCCTCCACCTTCTCCATCTCCACCACCCCCATCAATATCTAGCACCCCACCTCCTCCTTCACCAACCACTTTGACGACTAGTGCCCCACCTCCTCCATCTCCACCACCCCCATCAACATCTAACACCCCACCTCCTCCCCATCGATGTCTAGTGCTTTACTTCTTCCTTCACCTTCATCAACGACTTTTCCAACTAGTGCCCCACCTCCATCTCCACCACCCCTATTGGTGTCTAGTGCCCCACCTTCATCACCCCCATCGATGTCTAGTGTCTCACCTCCTCCACCTCCACCACACTTATCAATGTCTGGTGTCCCTCATCCACCCCTTCCCCCATTGCCTGGAGTTCCACCTCCACCTCCTACCCCTTTGGAGCACCACCCCCACCTCCACCTTGTTAATGAAATTGCAGCACCAGCCCCACTTATGCATGGAGCTCCTCCACCTTCACCGTTGCCTCCTACTATTGGAGAACCACCTCCACCGCCACCTTCTGGGGCACCTCCACCTCCATCGCCGCCTTTTGGAGTTGAACCACCACTTCCAGCGCCACCTCTTGGAGTTGGACCACCACCGCCACCACCACCTCCAGGGGGAGGAGCACCACCTCCACCACCACCTCCTGGAGGAGGGGCATCGCCTCCGCCACCAGCTCCTGGTGGAGGAGCACCACCTCCGCCACCACCTCCTGGAGGAGGAGCTCCTGGCCCTCCAGCACCACCTGGAGCTGTTGGTGGTGGACCTCCACCGCCTCCACCATTTGGTGCCAAAGGAGCTGACGCAAGAGGAAGAGGGCGTGGGCTATCACGTTCAGGAGCTATTCAAACAGCTAGGAGATCCTCCTTAAAGCCCTTACATTGGAGTAAAGTCTCAAGGGCAATACAAGGAAGCTTATGGGAGGAATTGCAAAGACATGGAGAGCCTCAAGTGTAATATATCTTGTGATATTGATTTAACTTTTTTGTGATATACTTCCATAGTGAAATTCCTGACTAAATATCTATGCTAATATTCCATTATTATATGTTTGTATTACTCTTTCACATGTATTAATTTCTTTTTTCTTTTTTTGTATTTGCTTACCTTTCCTTTATTTCTCCTAGTGCACCAGAATTTGATGTGTCAGAGCTTGAGACTCTTTTCTCCAACGTTGTTCCTAAGCGTTCAGGTGATAAAGGGAAAGGCAAGTCAGCTGGACCAAAAACTGACAAAGTCCACCTGGTAATCTGGAATTTTATTTTTCTCAATAACTATGCATCTAGGTTTTTTTATGGGCGATTGTGGTATTATTACTTGAAGCATCTTGTAGAGTTGCTACAAGGTCTGTGGTCTTAGAAATTGAGAATTTTTAATTTTTAGGGTAGGTTTCTGCTTAGTCATGGGGAAAGGCATTCTGATCTTTGTTTTGTAATTCAAATTAACTATAATGCTTATCTTTCTAATTGCTTAACTATCATAAGACCATCATAATTCCATTGCTAACAGATTTGGTTTATCACATTGTAGATTGACTTGAGGAGGGCTAACAACACTGAAATTATGCTCACTAAAGTTAAGATGCCACTTCCTGATATGATGGTAAGCTAGATATGATCATTTTCTTGTGTTTATTAGTGTTTCTTTTAGACAACTAGAGGATTTATCTATGGTGTTCCATTTATATAGAACTTGGAGCATGGAAATTTAACCCAAAATATATATGAACAAGACAATAATGTTGTTTGATTCGTTTTTTCTTTTTTTGATTGTGGTTGCACTTAAGTTTCCAAAGATGTGGTGACCTTAGCATCATTAGCTTCTTCTATGGATTCTATTTTGGTGTAATGCAAATTCTTAGGATTGTCATGCTAAATCTGACTCACTTAATGGCGGTATGGTGGGAAATAGGATTCTCTATGAATTCATCTCCTCTCTTTTATTTTCTCCTCCTTTTTTGCCTTAATTTTAACCAAAGATATTCGGTTTTATTTGTTAACTTACCATATAGAGCTTCTTGAATTTATCAGGCTGCAGTGCTAGCAATGGATGATACGGTATTAGATGTTGATCAAGTGGAAAATCTCATAAAATTTTGTCCAACTAAAGAGGAAATGGAACTTCTCAAGGTGATGCTTTAGCATATGCATATAAATATATTCAGTATTGTATTTAAGCTATTTAGAATTGCTTTTTACATAGTATACATTTACCATTAGAAGTTTGTCTTCTTTGATTGTGATTTACCCTCTTTTCATTTTTTAGAACTACACTGGTGACAAGGAGAGTCTAGGGAAGTGTGAACAGGTCTGCATTTTCTCTCTAACCATATTTTCTCAAATTTTCAAATTGTTAGACTTGGGTTTCTTACATAGCTGGACTGATAGATGGTTCATTTCCATTGACATGCTAAATATACTATTTTTCTGAAAATTATTTGTCTTTGTCTTCATTGTTCTTCTAAAATTGACCTTCTAATATCTTTCCTCCAGAGCATTTGGCTCAGTGGTTGGTGCATGCTTCCCCCTACTCAAAGAGCTGGATTCAAGTCCCCCCATCTCCCAATATAAGAAAACTCTTTATGCCATTCAGTTTAAGAAATTTCTTTTAAAACTGAGATACTTTGGTATGATAGGGAATACATTTTCCTGGCTTGGTCACTTCGAATGACTGAATTACTGCTTTCTTTTGATTCGGTTTTTAGGGAGTGAAGGGAACACAATGGAAAACTTGTCCTCCCTCCCCCCTTCCCCCAAGTTCTTTTTATTTTCCTCTCTTCCTTCTTCTAATGAAAAGAGACTATAATTTCATGTACCGATGTAGGAATTTATACTGCTTGTTAACAGTTTCCTTTTCTGTTTCTTGATATATTGAATTAAGTGTTTATTTTCAATATTTCTGAAATATTTTTTCAATTTTAAGAATTTATACTTTCTAAAACCCTTTGGCATGAAGGATTCTTTTCAAATCATAGTTTAAAGATGGAAATTGATGTCTAAGCATTGATTTGTTTTTATCTTTTTGCATTTTTATGGGGACATCTAAACCAAGATGAAGATTGTACTTTTGATACCTAGTCCTATATTTCCCTACTATATTTTGGAACAATTTATGTCTGATAGTTCCTCAATAAAGATATTAATGTCAGTGAAATTTGTTCAGTGATGTGGATTATTCATGAGCATAAATACAGTTAAGATTTTCTGACTGAAAGTTCAAGCATAGGGAGCTTCTCTGAAAAAAAAATCATTTTGTTTACTTATGAGTTTATTCTTATTTTGAGAGATATAAACTAGATTACTCTATATATTTACCTATGGAAAGAAGTGTGGTATGGAAGGGTGTATATGGTTGTACATTTAGTAGAGTGATAGGTTTGTCCTCCTTTTGACTTTGTGGTTCATTTGAGGAAGAAAAATAGAAGGATGTTTCAGGGAAGAATTACCCTTTAACAATCTCCTGTTCTGTACTCCCTTGTTATAATTTAAAAAGACAGCAGTGGCTGGAACTGCAAGTGGCTATTGATTTTATATCTCTGTTCTGCTAAAGTGGGCTTTGTGCTTCAGTCAGAGCTGCCTTGGTTCTTAGTGGCAGTATGGGTTCTTTCTAATTCAAAAATGAGAAAGAAAAGGAAAGAATGGGCAGATAATGTATCTCTGTTATAGTATTAGATTTTGGTTGATTCAACATTAAGAAGATAGTTGAAGTGCTGGAGAACAATGATTTATCATATAGCATTGTAGCAAATACAAGATAACAATTTTCTGGCATTCGCTTTTATGAAGAAGCTCTAACTAAAACATTTAGTTCCTGGATGCTTCTCCAATAACATCTTTAATTTGATCCATCTTTGTAAAAACTTCTAAACCTGAACAAGTTTTTGATTTTTCATGTTCAGTACTTTTTGGAGCTGATGAAAGTGCCACGAGTAGAGTCAAAACTAAGAGTGTTTTGTTTCAAGATTCAGTTCCGAACTCAGGTTTGGCGGTATCTCCATAGTTAATCTGATTTGATAAATTTACAATATTATTCAATAATTAATCTCCTTCTTGTTTCTCCTTTTTCTTTTATTGAATCACTTGTTTATCCTCTGTTCTTACATTTTTTTACCACCTGCAGGTTTCTGAATTTAAAAGGAGCTTAAATACTGTAAATTCTGCATGTAATGAGGTATACCATTAATGTTGTTGATGATGGCAGTGTTTATTCGTTCTTATCTTACAACTTTTGTATTGGTTATATAGGTACGAAATTCCCTTAAATTGAAGGATCTCATGAAGAAAATTCTCTATCTAGGAAATACATTGAACCAAGGAACTGCAAGGGGTAAGTGACATTCAATTTTTCCTTTTGGCTTCAGTCTTTGATGCTACAATTGCAGCTTATAAAAAGATTATGCAGAGAAAATAGTACTAGCTAAACCACATGTAATGTATTACTAAAACCAATTAAGGTTGGCCTGTCCAGTCCTTGCATTATCTAAGAATTGGGTAATATTCAAACCAATCAAAAACCAGTTATTTCTTGAACAGGTAAAAAACCAATTATTTTTTTTCCCTTTTTCTTAAATTGAAGACCATGCCATTAAGCTAAATGCATATTATTGTTAACTATTAATTATATTAACTATTTATTTTACATTAAATTAATGTTTAAACATAAAAAATAAAATAAGAAACAATCAAACCAACTGGTTTAACATGTGGTCCAGTTTCTTTAACATTGGCATTTATGTCCTTTAATGTCGAACTTCTACATTTCTGTCTTTCATTTTGAATTTTTAGATGATAGTAGTGTCAATCAATTCTTTGTCCCTTGTTATGCTACTAGTTCCTTTGTTTTACATTTTCTTTTCTTTTTTTCTTTTTTTTTTTTTTTTTTTTTTTTTTTGCCAAAGATACTTGTCCCAGGTGTCATGTTTTTTTATGCATTTAATGCTGATCAACTATTCCAATTTGAGGAAGTGAAAATTCTTCAACTGCTGTATGTTCCTTTAATACGAGGTTTCAAATCATTCCTGCTATACAGGTGCTGCTGTCGGGTTTAAGTTGGACAGTCTTCTAAAGCTCACAGATACACGTGCTTCTACCAGCAGGATGACGCTAATGCACTATCTTTGCAAGGTCTCGTTACTATTTTTTTTCTCTTGTTGTTTAATTAAAGATAATTCTGTTTCTTGTAAGATCTGCCTCGATTATGTTTTACACCCAGTTTATATGTTACTTCGCTACTGGAGATTTGTTTCTGATACGAACAGAAATGGTTGATTTCAATCAAGTCTGAACTGTGTTTTTATTTTGGCTTAGGTCCTAGCTGCCAAGAAACCAGCTCTATTAGATTTTCACCTCGATTTTGTTAGCCTTGAAGCTGCAACTAAGGTTTTCATTAGTATTTTTACATTTGAGTTTGTAGCTTGGTAACACTATGTTTAGTTTGAAGGCTTGGGTCCCTGCAGATACAATTAAAAGCTTTAGCAGAAGAAATGCAAGCTATAATTAAGGGATTAGAAAAGGTTAAGCAGGAGCTGGCTGCCTCAGAAAATGACGGTCCTGTTTCTGAAGTTTTCCATAAGGTACATGGTTGTTTCGTTTCTTCCTTCAACATACATATGTGGTAGAATCTCTATAAATGAATATTCAATAAATTAATAATCTCAGTTAACTAATAGAATCAAAGTCTCAGTTGAGCCAGTTTATTAATTCAAATGACAGCCTCACTAAAAGCCTAAGACTATGTTGCTCAACCTTTTCATTTTTTTGAAATACCCATGTTGAACATATGGACATGAGCTCCAAGGAACCTCCAAATTTATAGAAAACTTTAGAAAAATTGAACCATATCCATGCTGAATTCATAATTGTATCTGACATTTGCTACCAAGTCTAAGAAACATAGGCATAAGATAATATTAATATATATGTATATATTTTATAATTCTTTAGGCCCAACAAATATATAAGATAATGATTCCTAAAGAAACATAAATGTTCATATAAAACAAAAAGTAAATTTCAGTTAACAACTTTTACCTTTTTGTTTAAGCTCTTCTAAAAATTTAAACTTTAAAATTGTTTTTCTTTTTCTTTGTGCCTAAACCAAACTAAACCTTACTCTTAATTTTTTGATATGCACACACCGCATTCAGCGCATTCTTTTCATGTTTAGCAAGTAGTAATTTAAAGTGACTATATAATTGTCGTCTGGATCTTGATCATCATCAGTAGGCCTATTTATGATCCCTTGAATAATTTATCCTTAGGTGATTCCATCACTATATCCAGTGCTTTTTGTTTATAAGTCATTCATGCATCTTAGTAAAATAAAATAGTAATATACATTTATAAGAATTGAAAACATAAAATTCCTTATAAATTAATAAAGATTGACCACCAACTGAATTCTGGATTGGTTACTAGCTTCTGCATTTTTTTCGTTTTATCACTCTTTGCACGTGTAGTTGCTCTATAAAATAGAACAAGAGAAATGTTATGTAAACATGCCATATCCCTAAAATTGGGTTTAGCGAATAAAGAACCATCGTACAAGTTTATGATTGTCACACAAGTGGTTATTGCTAATATAGTGGAATACGAAGAAAATAATATGGCTAGAAATGATACTTCCCTTTTTGAAAGATCCTTCAGTTAATGTTCCCTGAGGCCTGATCTATACATGGTAGTCCTCCTTTCCAATTGAAACGTCACCAGGCTTCATATAATCATTTTCTGATGCAGTGGAATGAGCATTTGTTATGGCCTTGCAATCTACATCAAAACCTACCTAATGCTTTTTATTTTTCAAGGGAATGTTTCATTGTTCTAAGATTTTCCCTTTTCTTTTACCATTTTAGACATTAAAAGAATTCGTTAGTGGTGCTGAAGCGGAGGCAGCATCTGTAACAAATCTATACTCTACGACGGTAATTTGCCAACTTTTTACATTTTTGTTCATATGTCATCTAATGTTCTCCTTCTCCTTTGATTATTGTCTTCAATAATTTTTTTGACCTTTTTGGTGGACAGGGTAGAAATGCAGATGCACTTGCACTATATTTTGGTGAGGATCCTGCCCGATGCCCATTTGAGCAAGGTATATTGTGGATGTAATACCTTCCATACATGTTATGTCTGAGTGGTTATTTACAATGAGCGTTACAAGAATGTGAAGGGAAAGGCTTTTGACTCACCTTTCTTCCTTTCTTCTTCAATATTTGAACCTCAATTCAATGCTTCTTTCTTTTTCCTTTTCTCCGATCAATTTGGAAAAAGGATCGGTTGTCATATAGTTAGTGAACCAAATGTTTCAGCAAGTTGTCTTGTTAGGGCCAAAACTGAAGGAAAATTTACTGGAAGAAGTAAAAAGACGAGGATGGACTGTCTAGAGAAAGATAAAAGCAAATTTGTGATTGAATTTAGAGTGTTTATATTTTTTAGGGAGGTCAAATACTTGTTAAGGTATGAGAAAGTTGAAAAGTGGATAGTTTTGGAAAATATTTCCATTATTCACACCCACATTGACTCTAACTGTGATCAATAAAACAAGTCAAATTGGGAAAAGGGTTCCTAACTTAATAAAATCCAATTGAAAGTAGTTGTTTAGTTTCTTTATGAAACTAGAAAACTTGGGTTTCCTGAACTTTTATTTATCTTATTTCAGTGGTCATATATAGAGGAAATGTATATTTGGTTAAAATGGAGGAAATGGCTTAATGGTACAACCGACTTGTACATAATGGTTTTATGTTGAAATAAACTCATGCTTTTACATCATCAACTTTTAAAGTGTTAGATTAAAAGAAAAAAAATTCCCAACACTGTTCTTTTGCTTTGTAATCAGATTCTGTTCAGTAGTCATGCATTAGTCTTTATCATAGTTACGATTTCGGTTATTTCAATCTAAATTAACATATTCCTTCATGGTATCCTGATTTTACGTGGTGATTTGAAGTTGAATTGGTCCAATGCAGTTACTTCAACACTCTTAAATTTTGTGAGGTTGTTTCGAAAAGCACACGAAGAGAATGTAAAGGAGGCTGAAGCGGAGCAGAAGAAAGCCGAGAAGGAGGCTGAAACAGAGAAGAGTAAGGGAAAGCAGGAAGCGGAATAGTCAAGGATCAGTTTCTCTAATCCGACAAAGGTAATATTGCCCTTGTATAGCAGCTGATGTCTGTGCCAAAGAGTTCACCTGAATGACAGGAAATGCTGCTTTTGAGGGCTGATGAGATGATGATGCCTGCCTTCGGAGATGTTGTAAATGAGGCAAGGACCTTGTCCAGGAAGCTTGCAGGCCTCAAACTTTGCATGAGGCTTCAGGGACATTTTCAATGGTAAGATGCTCAATCCCATTATTGTTGAATGATCGATGAAACTTTCGGAGTAGATGTCCCATGGACCAAGCTTTGAAGCCGAGTGGTTATGATCACAACCGAGCAGTGGAGGTTCTCAGTGCAAGTTATCAAGGTCAGTGCAATGACACTTCTAGCATTAATCCAATGCTTGGCGGTGTTAGGCGATCTCTTTTCAGCTTCCACCATTCATTTATTGTATTTTCTTCAGCACCAGAGAGCGGATGTGGGACATTAAACCCCTGAAAATCCTTACTGTACCATGACAAAGTGTAGGTGTACAAAGCTCTAACCACACACAGAGTAAGCATCCAATTCATTTTTCTTGTAACATAAATCACTTTTTTTTTTTTTTTTTTTTTTTTTTTCATTTTAGTTCTTTTTTCTCCTGGAAAAAAGATGGAGATTTTTTTGACAGTAGCCAATCATAGAAAAGAGATTGTATAGGGGGTTAGATTTTAGAAATGAGAAGAAATTAGAAGACAGGCATTCTTAGTGTAATTGTAATATAGCATCAAAATCTTGCTGTCCATTTTAAACAGCTTTGATATTCTTTCATTTGATTTGATTCCTCAATCACGAAAATATATCACGAAAATTGCTTGTTCTTTAGCCGTTCTCCATTTGCTGAAAGTCACCTTTTTAGAGGGGTTTTTACCAGTTTTTGGGTTTTGCCTTTATAATGATTGAAAAAGTAAAAATAAAATAAATTTTAAGCGTATTCATTAGTAAAAAGAAATGAGAGGAGAAAAAGAAGACAATATTTTTCATCTTATTGTATGAAAGAAAAAATGAGAGGTATGTAAGCTAATTTAAAATGATGTATTTTTCTAAATTTGTATTTTTATTTATACTAAAAATTATATATTTATTTCTTTCTTTTCTTTTTCACTCTACTAAACAAAGTGAACAATCAAAACAAATATCACTTAAAAATGTGAAAGGATGATTGATTCTAATTATATGGTATTAATTTTTAAAAACAAGTTAAAAGAGAATTAAAAATATATATTTCCTTTCCTACAACAAAAATGAATCATTGATCATATAATTGCTTCAATGAATTTATATTTGCAGTATTCTTATACTTCTCTTTCTTTGAATACTCAAGAAAAAGACTTTGATGATTCCAGAAATAGACTGTTTCTTCCAATCGGTTTTGAAAAAAGCTCTCCCAACATCTATTTTCTTCATTCTTCCATGATTTCAATCCTGTAAGAACATGTACCTTGTTGATCTATCAACCAACCAGTTTTGCAGCTTTTGAAGAACATAAAACTCACAATAGTATCAACAACAACAAAAACGGAGTACAAATAAGCAATTAAAATCCCTTCTAAAGCCATTGGAAAACCAGTTAAACCACCAGCATCATGATAAGCTCTCACAACACGATAATGGAACAATGCTTCAATGGCTCCCAAGGCCAAGTTTACAACCACCGCCAACGTTAAACCAGTCAAAGTTCTCCCTCTCAACAAAACACAAGCTTTTAGAATCGCTAAAAAACCACTGTGTTCTTCCATTGCAGATGAAACCAAAGCTAAGTTGCAGATTATAAAGGCATTAGCAACGATGAATGAATAAAGAAGAAACCCTGAAACTAACACGAAAAGGATCCATTGTGAAGATGATGAGAACCCAAACCCTTCAAAGAGATTAAAAGCAAAGAACAGCAACGAAAAAGCTGTTGAATTTGCTGAGATAAGGCAAATGAAATTACAGACATGGGTTATAAGAAGAGGCTTGTAATAAAGAGACAAAACTGAAACCAAATCTGGTTTTTGTTGGTTTAAAAGATGAAAAACATAAGATTTAGTGATGAGGAAGAAAGAAAAAGTGAAAGGAAGAACAAAGATTGATGACGAAATGGTTTGGGAAAGCTTGGAAATGAGAAGTGTGAAGAGATATTGTGATGAAAGTGGGAACCCCATAGCTTGAGAAATAGCTTTCAACTGACTGTGAATTGATGGTAAAACATGGGAAGATGGGATAAAGAGTTGGGAGAGAAGAAGGTAAGATGAATAAGGGAAAGCAAGGATGGCAGCCATTGTTGGCAAGTGTTGATAGCTTTGAAAGAATGTGTTTCTTAAGATGTTGCTTGTTTCCTTCTCTATTTTGAGTTGTGTATTTGTTTTTTGCCATTATTCTCAATTTTATCATATAATGTGTATGCACACACCAAAGGCTTCAATCTTTTTCTCCTCTTTTTAAGTTTTCGTGAAATTGGTGCGTTTTGGACTTTCTTTTTGGAAGGTAAAAAGTGTTTTTTCAATGAATAAGATTGGTTAACAAAAATTTCTAACAAACCATTTTACTATTTATATTCTATCTCGAAACTCTGTCCGATATTTAAAAGGTTTTAAATAAAAAAATTAAATTAAAAAATAAATTATGTTAAATATGAATTGAGTTAAAGCTTTAATATTCAAAACTTCAATTTGATTCAACCCTAACAGTGCTATTTAGAAAAAAATTAGTTAAAAAAAATATAACTAGAAAAATATTTTTGATAAAAATATTATGTCGAATATTAGTCCATCTCAAGTTTTATTATTTAAAGTTTGAGTTGAATTTGACTCGAATTATATTCGAGTGTACAAAATGTTATTTTTATTTTATTTTATATCTTATGTAATTTGCATCATGTGTAAATTAAATAAATATTAAAAAAGTATATCAAGTTGTTTATTTTTATTTAATACGAAAATAATATATATAATCAATAAATATTAAATAAAATAAAATATTGTTTTAAAATAAATTTAAATTACAAATATTAGTAAATTGGGATAAAATTTGAGACTAATACCCAACTAATTAACATCTCTACAATTATATAATTTTATCTCCAAATCAACCCCTAAAAGTTATTGATTAAAATTTGCATATATAATTGAGTAGGGCCAACGGGGTCAGTGACTGTTTCTTTGCTTTCAAGAAAATAAAGAATAATAACTCAGAAGAAAAAAGAAAAACTTAAACGCCAAGATATTATGATACGAAAATATATTAAGATATGTGAAAAATAACACATACACGAATTTATTAAAAATATATTATAGTAATTAACTAAGTAAATTGAACATATATAACTAATATGAACATTATAGTTGAAATTATTAATGAAAGTATAGAATTTTATTAAATAAAAATTCATTTAAGGTTTATACTTTAAAGAATAGTTGCTTAAGTTGGAAGGAATAATATGCAATAAAGAATGATAGTACCATAGCCATAGGTGAAAGGTCCAAATGATTTATTATGTGATTTTCTAACTAATTTTTTTTGTTAATAAATAATTAAATTAATCAATGAATTAATTAGCGTATAAAGACGAATTTGGGTTATTTTCCCTTCACCATAATTAAGTAATTATTTTTAACACAAAAATTAAGTATAATTAAAAAATTAAAATTTTCATTATATTTAAGTAAACATAATTATTGATATTGAAATAAAATAATCAAGTCATCGCCAAGCCTAATTGAGTAATTTAGCTTGAGTTTTAAAAATATCTCTATGATGTTCTATCATGTGTTTTCCTATGTGGATTGAATCCAATCCATCAATTTTAATCTAAATTATTTCGTTTTTTTAATCTATTTGTTCTCTATTCGGTTATATATTTGTAATTATACATGAAAATAATAATTAATATATTTGTAATTATACATGAAAATAATAATTAATGTTAACTTTTTTACTTTTCAGAAGAAAAAAAAAGACATTTACTTTGCGTTTTTAAGATTAATTAGATGAAATTTCATAACTAACTAATATCATTAATAATTAATTTTCATCAAATCAACCTTAAATCTAAAAAAAAATACACTCATCCAATTATATTAACAAATTAAACAAAGTTACAACTCACACTAAATTTATTTTATTAACAAAATTATGAAAATTTACCAATTAACTTTCATCAAATCCACTCTAAAATCTAAAATAAACACTAAAATTTAACATCATTATCTTTCAAAAATGCAAACTTTTGTCATATATAATAGGAATTACATTGTAAGGGATAAAAAACATAAAAAACACGACCACCATATTAAAAAAAAAAAAACTTTCTTACTCAGTTACCAAAAAATGATTAAGCCTAAAGCGATAATAATCCTCCCAATAAAGACATGTACAAAAGATTGGCAAAAATGCTTTAAATAAAAATGGTATTTCCCTACATAAATACAAAGTCCTATTGCCTTTTGTACAATTCTCAGGGCTTTAACAATGGCATCTCTCAAATCAAATGGTTAATATTCTACATATCTCTTCAACAAAAAAACAACAGAGTGGTAAAAACTAAAACTAACCCCAAAAGGTAAAAATAAGAAAAAGGGAAAAAATGATACAAGAACACCAGAAAATGCACGTCAGCAGCATAAATCCCTATTACATCACATTCAGTCTTTTTTTTTTCTTTTTCTCTTCAGAAATCAGAGGACTTAAAGCAATTTCAAGCCATAAATATCATCATACACAACATCGGTTTCGGCTTTGGTTTCATTCGAGTGCTAATTAACTAAAACATAAAATGGGAGAAGCAAAAATAAAAATAAATAAATAAATAAAAAGCATGAGTTTCACTTCTACATGAATGCTGCTGGCAAAAGGAAAAACACCCATCTTACTGTCTCTCACGAATTTTAGAATGCTCTGATCATTCTCCATACCCAAGACGCCGTCTTTTTACTGAGCAGCTTCAAATCTCAAAAACCCTTCAAGTTATAAATCAAATAAATGAGCAACATTTGCAGTTAGGAACCATGTTCTTAAGAGTATATCAGACCATATATAATAACAGTAATTGCCTTTGCACCAAAAGTAAACTTGAGAAATGCACGATAAAATAAGGTTTTGTAGTTGACACCAGAATAATAGTTGCTTCATTTTGACTGAATTAACAAATGTACGCAAGCATACAGCAAATACCACACCTATAAGCAAATCTGAAACTAAATCTCAGAAAAGATAAGTTGGGAATCTTACAGCCATAATATGCAATCAACAATGCATAAAAAGATGAGCAATAACCAATAATTACCTAATTATGTATTAAAACGACTAGACACAGGTGTTAAATCTTGTAGGTTGGTAGAAACGCATCAAATACAAGAGAACTACAACAATAAGCATAGTAGAAATCAAAATTGGTGCGTAAAGATGCTAATAAAGACCATCATTACATGACTCTTAGCTAGCTTACAGCATCATTTTGAGATCTTCAACGATTAAAATACATGACTACAAATACAGAACCGAATGAGCAATTTTGAACATCAACAATCCCACAAATTCAGAGATGAAACTTCAATGATAATTTTATGGTTACTGAATGTTCGGATAATATGATGAGGAAAACATGGTCAAGGAACTTACTTCTTCAGTGAAAAATTGAGACCATGCTCCATGCGAATAGGAGCAGTGAACAGGTTCAGGCAATGTACGAAGAAAGGCAATGAAATGATGACCACAGGATCACCAGCTGAGAGAGACATCAAAAGTGAATGATTGAACCTAAGGTTTCGGCAGTTACTAATTCTTTTTTATTATTTTTTTTTAAGAGGAAGCTTCTGCTATAAGAGGCATCAAATAAGTCAGTCTGAGGTAAGTCGTCGCCTCTTCCCATAATCAGCATCTCTAGATCTTGAGCGATGCTCCTCCTCCTGTGATAATCGTGACTTACTGTGAGTCCTTGATGACCGTCCCCTATCCCAATCATCATCATGCTCAGGCTCACGGTCCCTGTACCTATGATGATCTGCATATCTGTCTTTGTCTTCCCTATGTCGATCCCGATCCCTGTCTCGATCACGTTCCCTATCACGGTTGCGGTCACGATCTCGAGAGCGTTCCCTATCCCTGTCACGCTCCCTATCACGTTCTCGACCAATGTCTCTATCATCCTGGTGCCCTCTTTCTGGCCAATCATGACCATGGCTGGTATCCTTCTCCACAGGCATGTCCCTATCATATCCTGGTTCTCTATCATCACGATACCTTCTTTCAGATGATCCAGACCACTCCTTTTCTGAAGCTCTATCTTTTTCTTTCATCGGATTTTGCCAACCTCCTCTATCATGCGTAGCCTCACCATATTGATGGTCAGCTTCCTCCCCAAAACTAGACTCTCCAGCTCTCCCACCACCATGCTCATCACCACCCCATCCTCCCATGCTGGGATCTGACCACATTCCCATATTAGGCCCATCTACACCACCTGTGGGCATCATTCCCATACCGTTCATGGGCATACCTCTTCCAAAAAATGCAGGGTTAACATGAGGGGCCACTCCAGGCAAACCAACTCCCCCAACAGGAGGGAACGAATTTAACATCCCAGAAAATGGAGGCGTTAGAGCACCAGGAAAGCCTCCATAACCACCCATTCTCCCCATGGCTCCACCAAAAGCAGGACCAAAACCTTGACCCATCATAGACTGTGGATGCAATAGAGGAGGTGCTGCACCAATACCTTGTCCAAAACCATTTCCACCATTTCCCATAATACCTCTACCACCCATCCCACCAGGCCTGTTCCTCATAGGACCACCTGGAGCTCTATTTCCCATCCCCTGAGCATTGCCTCGTCCCAAATTCCCTCTCCCATAAACTCTATTACTATCTCCACCTTGATAATTCCCACCAGTTTGAATGTTATTGCCAACAGTCTTGCCTCCAGCGTCATTCGGGCCCCTCCTAGCTTGTGAAAGAGCAGACTGTGCCACCTGTTGGTTCCGATTTAATTGAGCTTCTCCCATTTTCTTAACAGTAAATGGTGATGCAAAGGCAACAACACAAGGCCTTCCATTAAAAATATGCCCATTCATTCCCTCCTTACACGCTGTGGCTGCGGCTGGATCGTAAAACTCAACCTGACTATATCCTTTCGACTTCCCACTTGCTTTCTCATCAAAAAACTTGACTTCTTTCACGTGCCCATACTTGCACAACTCTGACTCTAGTTCAGCATCTGTTGTCCACCAATGGAGATCTCCAACAAACAATATCGTCCCACTACCTCCGCCACCACTTCCACCTCCACTTGCACCAACACCAGGACCAGGACCAGGACCAAGACCAGGAACAGCACCAGCAACACCCACATTTCCACCACCATTCCCAATCATAGGACCACTGACACCACCACCATTCACATTCCCAGCCCCTACTCCTCCATGCCTCATTAAGCTCTCATTCTCAACACTCCCCATATTCCCTACACCATGTCCCTGTTGTGCCATACCACCTACACCAGATAAATTATTGTTGATATTATTCCTACTCTGCTCTGCAGCCATATCATTCAACTTAGATGATGCTCGCTCTAATTCAACCCTAAGCCCATTTCCACCACCATCGCTACCCGCACTAGGTCCCTTCACATCACAAATAGTACCACTTCTAAACCCTTGACTCTCATGAGAAATCCTAGAATCCCCTCTTCCAACGCCATCCGCAGCCCCAGGATTTGAAACACCAGGTTCAGGTGCAGCATCCATTGGTGACCCACCAACTTTCTCACCAATATCATTATTATTAACAACATTATTTGCACTATTCTTAGTTTCCTCATTCCTAAACCCTAAATCTTCGTTTTTTCTTAAAGATTGAAGAAACCCTTCGCCAACATTAACATCATTATAAAGATCCTCATAATCATCATCTTCTTCACCTAAGAAACCCTCGTCAGCAACAGCTGAGATTGCTTCGTTTCTATGGAACTGATCCATCTGATCCCCTCCCTCTCCTTCATCCATCTTTTCCCTAAAAATTTCCAAAAGAAATATATAAAGAATATATATTTCTTCTTAACCAATTTCAAGGCTTTGAACTTTCTTTTTCTGATTCCTAGAAATAAATGAGAGAAAGCCTAAATTTAACAAAATTAAATGATAAATTAATTAAAATGCAAAGAACGAATTTAGGGATCTTACCAGGTTGGTTGAAGTGAGAGACCAAAGAGAGAGAGGAAGCGAAACCCTAATCTTGAAAGTTCGAGAAATTACATGGATTTCATTTGTCTGGGATTTTCATTTTTAGTAACGGTAGAATGCTAACGTGCGCACTTGTGCATAGATTTTACATGTCTTTATTTGGGTGTAAACTACACAAATAATCACTCAATTATAAAAAATTTTCATTTAGGCACCTAAAATAAAAATTTTATAATTTAAACACTCACGTTATATAGTTTGATTATTTTGGTCTTAAAACCACAAAAAAATACATAAAATACATAAAAAAATTTCAAAAATATAATAATAAATTTAAATTTTATATTAATATTAAATAAAATAAAAATCCCTACCCCACCGGAGATCCCCAATCGTCTTAATTCTAAAAGCTTTGTTAAGAGTATATTTAATTTTAAAATTTTTATTATATAATTAGACATAAGCAAATAATTAACTTAATGTAACGTATGAATAAATCATATTAATAATTACTAAAAAATAATGAACCTAGCATTAACCATTATTTAATTAAATTTATTTTTCTATGATAGTGAAATTCCAAATATTAAATGCATACTATTTAGTTATATATATATATATATATATATATATATAAACAAAGTGTGATTATTTAATTAGAAGTACTTTGTACTTCAAATATATATTGTTGAATTTTCATGTCTTTCAATATTTTTCTAAATTCATTGTGATAATTTATTTAAATAATTTGATGTATTAAGCAAACAAATGAACTTATAAATATAATCACAAACCCAACACAGAAATTTAAATATATGTATACTCATAAATAATACATGTCAACTAATAATAATTATAATCTAATTAGTACAAAATATAATTGAATTGAAAAATTAACATAAATCAAAATAAATTTGAATAAAATTCACACATTATAAAATATAAATTCAAAATAAATTTGAGAGAATACAAATAGTATTCATGAATTGTATTGTTTGTTACATTAGTTCGAAACTCTCAAACAGGGTAAAAAAGGCAACATATTTTACATTTTTTTAATATAAAATTAGGCACATGAAAATTTTTTAACTCTTCGTATAAAGTTAAAAATTTACACCATTAATGTATCAAATGATTATTCAATATATTAAATTTTATATATTAAAAACAATTATATAAACCAACTTAGGGCCCATTCTCCATTCCATCTGTGATGAATTTTTTTGTAGAAAAGTCCTTTTCCTTAAAAAGTAATACAGAACAAGTATCAGTGGGGAAATTTTTTTAACGTTTCTTAAGTACTTTTTCACAGATGAAAAAGTAGAAAATTTTAGCTTTTCTCAGAGTAAAAGGACTTTTGGCTGATGTTTTACTTTTGTATCCTTAGTATTTCTTCTTCTTAATAGAAGTTAGAGCACTTCTCTTTTTTTCCCTTTTTCTCTTTTGTCTGATTTTTCCTCTGGTTCTTTGTAAAGAGTAACAGTGTAGAGAGATAAACCCTAGCTAATTCTCTTACACTCTCTCTCTTCTCTTTTCCATCTTTACTCTATTCTATTATACTTCCATTTCGCTTCTCTTTGATCTCTCGCCGTTGGATTCGATCAATCGGCTTAAGTTGTTCCTGGTAATTGCTTGTTTCGATTTTCTGGTATGTTTCGGCAAACCTTAATTTGGGTTTTGTTCTCTCTGTTGGTTTGAAACTTATTGTTTTGATTTGGGGGAATTGAGGTTTGGAATGTATGTACAAGCCTTTTTTTATTAGTTCTCTTGTGACCCCAATTTGATTTTTTTTTTCTTCTTCATAGGTTTGAATCTTCTGATTTCTTGGAATTGGGGGATTGAGGTCTGGAATGCATGTGTGGGTTGGGTTTGTTATGAATGTACTTCTGATTAGTACTCTGGTGAATAATTTTGTTTCTGTTATTAGTTTCAGTTGAATTCGTTTCATGGAAAGTTCCAAATTTTCCCAGGTACTGATGCAAAATTTCGTGTTTAAGTTACTGAATCATCGGTTTCAATTCGATATTTTGTGGGTTTATTATCTTTTAGTCGTGTTTGTTACAAAGTTTTGGTCTTTTTTTGTAATGGCCTAAATTCAAGGTTATCGGAATAATGGTTTCGCAACCATAAATCCGATTTAAATAGAAATTTATTTCAATATATTTGCATGAATATTTATATGATAGGAAATATTTTTATAAATATTTATAAAATGTTAGTAATGTGGTATTAAATTTTCGTTAGAAAATTTTACCGTTTGGGTAGGAAATTAAATGAAAAGGACTAGATTGAAATGAAAGTTAAAGTTAAATTTTAGATTAAAAGAAATTATGAAGGACCAAAATGGCAATTATACCATTTTGTAAAGTTGAGGCGGTTTTAAGTATGAAAATCTGAGATTTTCTTTAAGTATATTATTATATTATTATATATATACAAACAAACTAAAGGAAAAAGAGTTGGAAACAGAAAAGAAACAGAGAGTAAAGACGAAACATAGAAAGAAAAAGAGAAAAGAAAGAAGAAAAAAGGAAAAATAGAAAGTTTGAAGCTTGGAGTTTAATTTGGTAAGTTAATTTAGTCCTTTTCTTTTAATTTTGATGCTTTATAAGTTTTAGTTCAAAGTTTTGATGAATTCAAGTTGAAGTTTTTGAAGTTTTAGAGTTTTTGAATATAGCATATGATGAATAAAATGATGAATTAGTGGTTTAATTGAAAGAATTTGAAGTTAGAATTGGATAAAGGACTTAATTGTAAAACAAGCTATAAGAAAACAGTTTTGGGACAGCAGCAGTAGAGTAAGTTTGAAAATTCACCAAAAATTGTAGAAGTGTAATTAGAAGTTGAGTAAGATATGAAATTAAAGCTTATTGAGTCTATTTTCATATGAAAGAAACAAGGAAAGAAAAGAAGTTTGGTATTTTGAGATATTTAGATTTTTGTAAGACTGGTTCAGAATGAATTCGGGTTCCCCTGTTTTAACTTTAGAAAATCATCAAAAATTGGATAAAAATAATTATGGGCTTAAATTTATATGTTTAGAATTATTAATGAGTCTATTTTCAATAGAAATAAACGGGAACATCATCCGAATCCTGTATGAAGAGATAATTAATTTTTAGTGAAGAAGGGTCAGAACTGTCAAACAGCAGAACAGGGGTAACTTTAAAGAATAAACTGTACTTATTGGTTAAACCAAAAATTCTAAAAATTTTATGGGAAGAAGATATGTGAGTCTAGTTTCAGGGAAAATTAACGGATCTAAATTTGAAGTTCTGTAGCTCAAGATAAAAATAATTTAGTGACTATGACTCAAGTAGACAGTTTTGAATGAACTAAAAAATAATAATAGAATTATAGAAAATGCTACATGTGAACATGAAATGTATTGAATTGATGATTGAATTTATTTATTTAGATTCGGAAAAATCAAATACGAAGCTAGATCGAGGAAAGGAAAAAGTCTCGGATTAGTAGATTTTGTGTACGAACAAGTATCGAGGTAAGTTCATGTAACTTGAATTATATTCTTAAATGTTTGAAATGTATGTTATTGATGTGAATATAATTTGAATGCTCATTGTATGAAAATTGATGATACATTGGTATATTTGATAAAAAGGGGAAGAAATCCCGTTGAATGAAAGGAAAATTCGATGGATCTCTGAAAAGGAATTGACGGTAAAAAGGATCTAGCCCGGACGGGTGATCCTATCTTGATATAGCCCTCCCGAAGAATATGTGGAAAATGGATTTAGCCCGGACGGGTAATCCGAATAGGGTCCAATTTAGCTGGACTGTAATTGGATCAAGCTCATTAGAGTAATTGTCGTTGCAGGGATTTAGCCTGGACCGCAATCCCGACAATACTCTATGAGTTTATATTACTGTGATTTAGCCTGGACTGGTAATCCCACTGTAAAGATGAGGTTCGCTGGAGTGTGCTCTCTAAAATGAAAATGTGCGCACATGAATATGAATTGACGGACCCGAATTTGTACACTAAAGTGTACCTCTGAAAATCCATCGAAATTCGAGTAATTCAATGGGATAAATATAAAAAAATATATATGAAAATTATGGTATTGATGAGCTCATCAATCATAATATATATGATTGATATATGGAAATTATTGGACTGACTTGAATGTTGAGTTTGTAAATGTTAGGGTAATAATGCATTGAATGGGTATATGAATGTTTATCGCTTGTATTGTAAATATTAGGTAAGTATAATTCTTGTTACATGGGCTTACTAAGCACAAAGTGCTTACCCTATTTCCTTTTTTTCCTGCTTTTGTAGTGTTAAGAGCTCTGGAGGTCGGATCGGTGGGAGACTCATCACACTATCAACCCCAGTATTTCGGTATTTAAAGAAACTTTAGTTTGGAAAAGAATGGCATGTATAAGCTAATAAAATAAATTTTAATATGAAATGAATGTAAGGTCAGCCATTGGTATGGCTTATGTGTTAAAGTTATCTTATAAATATGCATGAATTATTTTGAAAATATGTTGAATTGGAATGGTCTCGGTTTAAAAAAAAATCGTAAATTCTGGTAATGCCTCATACCTTATTCTAACAACGAATACGGGTAGGGGTGTTACATTTGTTGGTATCAGAGCTACGGTTTAGCCAGTTTTAGGACTGACATAGCGAATACGGATTAGCTATAATACATGCCATTTAAATTATTTTTGATAGTGTGATATCTCCTGACCATTTAAATTGTGTTTTCCTTATAGTAATGTCATCTGACCGAGCTCAATCTGAGGAAGCTGGGAGTCATGCTCTGGCTTCAGTACAAAGAGAAAAAACTAGTAGTAGAAGGCCCGGTATAGAGGGTCAAGGGGAGGAGGCAAAAATAGCCTTCTTTCAAATGATGAATGAATGGTTTACCCAAAGACATAAGAACGAACCCTACAAAGGCAAAGCAAACTCAAGCTCCCCCCTCCTGTTCCTCCACCGGTTCCCGAGATTCCACAGGCATGTGTAATCGAATCTGTCGAGAAAAGGAAAAGCTCCGGTCGATAAAATCCGAAAATATGGGGTAGAAGAATTTGAGCAGCGATTGATGATGATCCCGAAAGAGCTGAATTTTGGCTAGAAAAATACTACTCAGTTTTGGAGGAATTATCTTGCACGCCGTAAGAATGTTTGAAATGTGTTTGTTTCATCGCTAAAAGACACAAACTTATCATTGGTGGAATACTAAAGCTTCATTGTTTCGAAAGAAGAAATTACATGGGAATTCTTTTGATCGAGTTCAAAAAGAGATATATCACCAGAGATTCCTTGATCGAAAAGAAAAGAATTTCTTGAGTGAAACAGGCAATAGATCGAAGATTCGAGTATGAAAGAGAATTTGTTCGGTTGAGTAAATATGCTCGAGAATGGGTACAGTCGGAAGCTGAAATGTGCAAATGATTCGAAAAAGGGTTGAATGAAGAAATTAAGCTACTTATTGGAATTCTTGAAATTCGAGAGTTTGCTACACTAGCAGAGCGAGCTTATAAAGCAGAAGAATGGAGCAAAGAAAAGAAACAGGCTGAGAGGGAAGCTCGAATTTTTAGTAAAAGACCAATGGGAAAATATCAGTTTTCTGCTCCAAAGAAATTGAAGAAGTACCAGGATCGTTCTACCTCAACCACTGGGTATTCGGATAGAGTGCGAGGTTCACAGCACACTAATTCAAAACCTTCCACTCCATCGGTGACGATCTTTGGCAAGTGTTGGTACCCCTAAGCCGAGGTGCGATATTGTAATAAAGCTCATTTTGGTGAATGTCGATTTAAGAGTGGGGCTTGTTACGGTGTGGTTCTTTTAACCATTTCTCGAGATTGTCCGAGAAAGAAGTGAAAAAGAAGGTGAATATATATCGAAGCCAAGTAATCCATCTTTGAGGGGTAGACCATCTCGACCATCCGGTAATGTCAGTGGTAGTCGAGGAGCTACAAAAGATACTGCAAGTAGGCCTGAGACACGAGCGCCTTCTAGGACATATGTCATGCGTGCATCGAGAGAAGATGCCTCAAAGACCGATGTTATTTATCGGTACATTTTCTTTACTTGATACTAATATTCTTGCATTAATTGATCCCAGCTTCTACGCATTCATATATATGTGTAAAACTTCCATGCGTTAAAGATTTATCCGTTGAACCTACTGAATTTGCGGTTAAAGTCTCGAACCCCTTTGACCAATCTATTTTGGTGGATAAAATTTGTAAAAATTGTCCACTGATGGTAAGAGGTTATTGTTTCCTGGCTAATTTGATGTTACTGCCATTTGATAAGTTTGATGTGATATTGGGCATGGATTGGTTAACTCAGCATGATGCAGTAGTAAACTGTAAACAGAAATATATTATGTTGAAGTGTCAGAATGGTGAATTACTTCGGGTTAAATCCGATCGATGAGGATTATCTCGATGTGATTTCGATTATTCTTCGCTCGATGTATGTCAAAAAGGGGTGTGATGCTTTTCTTGCTTATGTATTAGATACCAAGGTATCTCGAGTCGAAGATTCAAGCAAATGCGGTGGTATGCGAATTTTTCCGATGTGTTTCGGAGGAGTTACTGTGGTTGTCACCAGAAAGAGAAATGGAATTTTCTATAGATTTGATTCAGGGAACTACTCCGATTTCCATAATTCCGTACCGAATGGCTCCTACAGAATTAAAGGAATTAAAGACACGATTCATGAGAACTTGTTGATAGAGGTTTTGTCCGACCGAGTCATTCACCTTGGGATGCTCGGTTACTGCTTTTGTGAAAAAGAAAGATGGGTCTTTGAGATTGTGTATTGACTATCGACACTCAATAAGGTAACTATAAAGAATAAGTATTCGTTGCCCCGGATTGATGATTTCTTTGATCAGTTGAAAGGTGCTACTGTATTTTCAAAGATAGATCTCTGATCGGGCTACTATTAGTTACTAGTAAAGGAGTCGGACAAAAAAGACGACTTTCAGAACTGTGCACGGGCATTATGAGTTTCGGTTATGCCATTTGGGTTGACTAATGCACTGCAGATTTATGGATCGATGAATTGAATATTCGGACGTGCATTTAGACAGATTTGTGGTAGTATTCATTGATGATATTTTGGTTTATTCTCGAGATGAAGAAGAACATACTGAACATTTGAGAATTGTGTTGCAAATTTCATGAGAGAAAGCAGTTATATGCTAAATTCAGTAAATGTGAATTTTGGCTTCGGGAAGTGGGTTTTCTTGGACATATTGTATCCGCTAAAGGCATCAGGGTAGATCTAAGTAAAATCTCAGCTATTGTCAATTGGAATCCACCGAAGACTGTATTTGAAGTTAGAAGTTTCTTGGGTTTAGCTGGTTATTATCGGAGATTCGTACAGGGATTCTCTATGATAGCTTCTCCGATGACTCGATTATTGCAGAAAGATGTAAAGTTCGAGTGGACTTGTAACACCCCTTACCCGAGACCGTTGCCGGAGTCGAGCACGAGGTATTACTAGACTTAACTTACTAGTTCTGGGTATAAAAATTGAAACTGTCCGTCTGCGTCATGTTCACTAAATTAATTATAACTTGAGCTATGAAACTTGAAATCTAGATCCGTAAATTTTCCTTGAAACTAGACTCATATACCTTCTTACTGTAATTTTTCCATAATTTTTGGTATGGTCAATCAATACCAGATTTTTCTTAAAGTTTCCCCTGTTTTACTATTTGACTATTCTGACCTCTCTTCACTACGAATCAAATTACTCTTAGTACAAAATTCATATGACCTTCTTATTTATTTCATTTGAAAATAGACTCAATAAGCTTTAATTATATATCTCATGCACAGCCTAATTCAATTTCTACTATTTTTGGTGATTTTTCAAAATCACGTCACTGCTGCTGTCCAACTATTCCCCTACATATAATTACATAATTTCTTTAAAATAACTAGCAACTAGGCATTTCATAACCTCCAAAGCATGTTCTTAATTAACCATTTTAATGGCTAATCATTACCAAACATTTACAAGTCCATAATAAACCATATCATAAAGTCACACACATAAAATGGCTAAGTCTCTATACATGCCATAACTTAAAACGTTAAAGTCACAAAATACCAATATAATCCTTTGATAGTGTGTAACGATCTCCACGTCCTTTCGATCCCCGAGTTGGCTTGTAATACTATAAAAATAAAGAATAGGTGTAAGCATAAAGCTTAGTAAGTTTACATGTAAATAGATAACAACATTCTTAGTGAATTATCTTATATTTTTCTTGTCAAGATCACTTAAGCTTTTACTCAATATACTTAAAACTTGTATACTTGCCTTACCTTTTAACATGAATTTATCTTACCTTACCATTTTAGCTTGAACTTGCCTTACCTTTACTTTAGAATACTCCTTGAATTTTCCTGTTGAACCACTTGGAATACTAAGGATACGCGGGTACCTTTCCTTATGAAACTTAACCATTGCCATGTCTTGACATGGTCTTACGTGGTATCCTTGCCTTATGAACTCACCAATGCCATGCCTTGGCATGGTCTTACATGGGACCTTTGCCTTATAGTAACATATCAATGCCATGTCTTGACATGGTCTTACATGATTTCCTTAAACCCTAATGTCATGACATTTGTATCCTACACATTCCTAAGGTTCAACCGGAACTTTCTGAGATTGCTTCTCCGTCAATTCATAATTGAGTCTTTAAATAATAAATTTACAGAATAAATATGTAAATGCTGAAATTTAACAACATTAAATGTAAAGTAATAGAATATTGCATTTATTTACTGCAAACTTACCTCAAACGTAAATACGATCAACTATATTGATTTAATCCTCTATCTTTTCTTTCCTCGATCTAACTCTGGATTTCGTTCTTCTTGATCTATAATAGAAAATTTAGCTTATTTAATACTCACATTCATCAAAACATCAAAACAGTCCTTAACTCTTAACTTTGGCAAAATTACAATTTTGCCCCTAAACTTTTACATATTTACACATTTGCCCCAAAGCTCGGAAATTAAACTTTATCCCTTATTCTTATGTTTTATGGCATGCTGATCATTTTTCCTTCTATGGCAACATCAAATTCTCACTCTAACTTGCACTTATGAACATTAGGTATTTTTACCGATTAAGCCGTTTTACTCGTTTTCACTTAAAATCACTAAGCAAAAGTTGTTTAACATAATTTTAGACTTCATATTCTATCATAAAACATCAAAATAAACACATTTCACCTATGGGTATTTTTCTAAATATGAACCCTAGAATAAATTATTAATAGAATAAGCTAAATCGAGCTACCGGGGCTTCAAAAATGTAAAGAACATTAAAAACGGGGCTTGGAATCACTTACTATGGAGCTTGGAAGCTTGAAACAAACCCTAGCTATGGTGAAAACTTGAAAATTTGGCCTAATGAAGAAGATGAGCATATTTTGCCATCTTTTCCCTTTTAATTCATTTTATTACCAAATGACTAAATTACCCTTCATTAAAAACTTTGGTTCTTTCTTCCTATATATGTCCATTTTTGTCCATGAAAATATAATGGTCTAATTACCATTTAAGGACTCCTACTTCAAACCCCATTTTAATCAAGTACTCTATAAATTAGAACCCTATTTAGCAACTTTTGCAAACAAGTCCTAATAGGCAATTTAAGCATGAAATTAATAAAATTTCTTATCAATACTCTAACACATGTATTTAATCACTCAATAAATCATAATAATTAATCATAATAAACTTTTATAGCAATTAGATACCTCTAGCTTCTAGAACTCAAGTTTTGCACTTTTTATAATTTAGTCCTTTTGACTAAATTGAGTGCTCAAACACCAAAATTTTCGAACGAAATTTTTACGAAACCATTTCATAAAGTTGTAGATCATAAAAATATAAAAATATTAATTTAATTTTTTTATCAGATTTGTGGTCCCGAAACCACTATTCCGACTAGGCTCAAAATCGGGCTGTTACAACTCTCCCCCCCTTTAGGGATTTTCGTCCCCGAAAATCTTACCAGAAAAGAGGTTTGGGTACTGTTTTCTCATGGCTTCCTCTGGTTCCCACGTAGCCTCTTCTACTCCATGTCTTTGCCACAACACTTTCACTAAAGCTATACTTTTATTTCTTAACTGTTTAACCTCTCGAGCCAAAATCTTAATCGGTTCCTCATCATATGTCATATCCGGTTGAATCTCAATCTCTGTCGGAGAAATCACATGTGAAGGATCAGAACGATAGCGTCGCAACATTGACACATGAAATACATTATGAATTCTTTCTAATTCTGCTGGTAAAGCTAGCCGATATGCCACTGGTCCAATCCTTTCGAAAACCTCATACGGCCCAATCAAACGAGGACCTAATTTGCCTTTCTTGCCAAATCTGAGAACTTTCTTCCAAGGGGATACTTTCAAGAATACCCTGTCACCAACTTGAAATTCAATTTCTTTTCTTTTCAAATCTGCATAGGATTTACATCTCTATCAAGTCGCTTTCAAGCAATCTCGATGACTTTTACTTTCTCTCTCTGTTTCTTTGACTAGATCAACCCCAGAATCTGATTTTCCTTAAGCTCTGTCCAATACAAAGTTGTGCGACATTTACGTCCATACAAAGCTTCATAAGGTGCCATCTTGGACTCGATTGATAACCATTATTGTAGGCAAACTCTATTAACGGCAAATATTTCTCCCAACTACCTTGAAATTCCAATACGCAACATCTAAGCATATCTTCGAGTACACGAATAACTCTTTTTCGATTGACCATCGGTCGAGGATGGAAAAAGTCATACTAAAACTCAACTTTGTACCTAAAGCTTCCTGTAATTTCTTCCAAAACCGTGAAGTAAATCTCGAATCTCTATCCGAGATAATCGATAATGGTACTCCATGTAGTCTAACTATCTCTCAAATATACAACTCACCAACTTGTCAAGTGAATAATCCATACGCATGGAATAAAATGAGTGACTTCGTTAGCTTATCAATCACAACCCATCATGCATCTTTCTTTCTCGGTGTCAAAGGCAATCCCGTCACAAAATCCATAGTAACTCGGTCCCATTTCCACTCGGGAACTAATACAGTCGCAATAAACACGAAGGTACACGATGTTCACTTTTACTGTTGACAGATCAAGCATCTAGAAACAAATTTCAAATATCTCTTTTCATTCCTCTCCACCAATACATTTTCTTCAAATCATTATACATCTTTGTACTACCGGGTGAATAGACAAGGAACTGCTATGTGCTTCTGTAAGATATTCGAATAAGCTCATCATTCTTTGGTACACATACTGTCTCTCGAACATCAAACAACCGTCGAACCGATCTGAAAATCGGACTCTACACTCGACTCGACCGAACTCTTTTGGCTTGCAACTCATCACTGTCATCCTTCGAGCTTCACAAATTTCTTTAAGAAACGCGTCGGTTTAGCTCTCAACTCAGCTAAAATAGAACCATCATCCGATAAGTCCAAACTAGTGTGCAAAGCTCTCAATGCAAATAACGATTTTCTCGCTTCAAAGCATCAAGAACAATGTTTGCCTTACCCGGTGATAATCGATCACTAGCTCATAATCTTTAATCAACTCTAGCCATCTTCTTTGCCTTAAGTTCAGATCTTTCTCGAGTCATCAAGTATTTCAAACTTTTATGATCGGTGAATATTCGGCATTTCTCACCATACAAGTGATGTCTCCAAATTTTTAATGCAAATACAATAGCAAATGACTAACTCTAAATCATGTGTCGGATAATTTTTCTCATGTGGTTTTAAGCATGCAGAGGCATAAGCAATTACCCTTCCTTCTTGCATAAGTACACACCGGCCTAGTCCATTTAAGGATGCATCATCAGTAAATCACAAACTCTTTACTGGTTACGTTGTACTAAGACAGAGCTTTAGTCAACAATACCTTTAACTTGTCGAAACTCACTGACACTTCTCAGTCCATTCAAACTTAACATCTTTCTGTAGCAATCTTGTCAACGGAGTAGCTATCATGGAAAATCCCTCTACAAATCGTCTATAATAACCGGCAAGACCAAGAAAACTTCTAACCTCTGATACATTCCTGGGAGGCTTCCAATCAACAATGGCTGAAATCTTATTCGGATCAACTTTAATACCTTCACCTGAGACAACATGTCCAAGAAAACAAACTTCCCGTAACCAGAACTCACTTTTGCTAAATTTGGCATAAAGCTGATTATCTCTCAAAATCAGAAATCTGTTCTCAAATGCTCGCATGCTCGGTCCTCATCATGAGAATAAATCAAGATGTCATCGATGAACACAACTACAAACTTGTCCAAGTAAAGTCTGAAAATTCGGTTCATTAAATCCATGAAAATGGCAGGAGCATTAGTTAAGCCAAATGGCATCACAAGAAACTCATAGTGACCATATCTAGTTCGAAAAGCAGTTTTTGGAACATCTGACTCTTTAACTCATGAACCGATAGTATCCGGATCTCAAATCTATCTTAGAAAACACAAGTGGCTCCTTTCAATTGATCAAACAAGTCATCTATTCTAGGCAATGGATATTTATTCTTTATGGTAACCTTGTTAAGTCGTGTCGATAGTCTATGCACAATCTCATTGAACCGTCCTTCTTTTTTACAAAATATCTGGTGCACCCCATGGTGAATAACTAGGTCTTACAAAGCCTTTATCGATTAATTCTCTGAGTTGAGCTTTCAATTCTTTTAATTCTATTGAAGCCATTCTATAAGGAGCAATAGAAATAGGTGTGGTACTGGAATCAATTCAATACCAAACTCAACTTCTCCGATAGGAGGCAAACACGGTAATTCTTAGGGAACACATCAGAAAACTCATTTACCACGTGCAATCGATTCAATTTTCAACTCGGATCTTTAGTATTCAACACAAAAGCAAGATAAGCTTCACATCCTTTTCTCAAACATTTACGAAAGGACATATAATCGAAATCATGGTAATTGCACTATCTCGACTCATCCGAATTAACTCAAGGATTTCACCATTTTCACATTTCAACTCAATGAATTTCTTTCCACAATTCACTATCGCATCATGTGCGATTAACCAATCCATACCAAGAATCACATCAAACTCATCAAATGGCAATAGCATGAGATCAGTGAAAAAACAAGAACCTCTAATCATCAAAGGGCATTTTTACATACTTTGTTTACTAACACATGTTGACCAAATGGATTTGATACTTTAATCACAAATTTCGTAAGCTCTATGGACATGTTCATACTAGGCATTAATTTCATGCAAACATAGGAATGGGTTGAACCGGATCAATCAAAGCAATAACATTAACATCATGAAGAGAAAATGTACCCGTAATTACATCGGGGGAGGATGTCTCTTCACGATTACGGAGAGCATAAGTCCTTGCAGGTGCTTTAACATCTGATCTCGTTGCTGTATCTCTAAATGCAGCTCTACACCGCCCTACTCGGGGTTTCTCGATATCGCCTCTAACGGGGCATTACCCGATCTTGCACTCAGTATTACTTCCTTTTAACCATTTGGGACACTCCCGAATGAAATGATTCGGTGCACCTCATCGGAAACAACCAATCTCGGTTGCTCGACATTGACTCGGATGACGTCGACCACATTGAGGACACTCGGGTCTATCAGGTTGAATACTGCCAACACTCGCAATCGAAGTGGTTTGAGCTTTTGAATCCATAAATCTTCCACCTCTGTTCCGGCTAGAATACCCAGCTGAAAAATTAGATCTCGTAGAAAACTCTCTAGGCCTCTTGGATGGATGAGTGAAATGACTTGCTCATCTGTCTTTTCTTCGAGTCTTGCATCTCAATTTCAGATTTACCCTTTCTTTTTAATAACTCTTTCGCCTTACAGCTCGTTCAACTAAAGCAACAAACTCTTTTATCTCTAGAACACCAACCGATCGGATATCATCATTGAGCCCATCTTCAAATCTTTTGCACTTGATAGCCTCTGTAGATACACACTCTCGAGCATAATTCTTTGAGTCGAACAAATTCACGTTCATAGTCGGTTCTGATCATCTTACCTTGTTTTAACTCAAGAAACTCTTTTCTTTTCTCGGTCAATAAACTTGAGTGATATACTTTTTACTTGAACTCTCCCGAAAGAAATCCCAAGTAACTCTTTCTTTTGGTACTCGATACAAGTGTCTTCCACCACTGGTAGGCTGAATCTCTAAGAAGTGACACTACACATTTAATACACTCTTCCGGTGTGCAGGATAACTCGTCAAAAACTCTAATAGTATTTTCGAGCCAAAATTCAGCTTTTTCTCGCATCGTCATCTTTGGTAGCTCAAACTCTTCAGCCCCTTGTTTTCTCGATCTTGTCAACGGGTGGCTTCTCTCTTCCGATTGATCTGTGATCGGGAAGCTACATGGTTGGTCTGTGGATCATGAGGGGTGGAGGTCTAACGGCCGGGTTCGCATTTAACGAACTCAGCAAACCATTCATTCAAAGCTTGGAAGAAGGCTTCTCGAGCCCCTCCTCCCTGACTAACTGTAACGGGCCTTTCACGACTATCTTGTGGCACCGTCCCTTCAGCGGGAGTAGGTGCACTACTCTCTACATCATCTCCGCACCACTCGTTCGGGATCCATAACTATATAAAAAAATTTAAATCGTCAAGAGTCGTCACACTATCAAAATATAAGTATGGCATGTATAGATAGACCCTTACTCATACAAAATATTCCGAGAACCGACTAAACCTTGCTCTGATACCAATAAATGTAACACCCCTTACCCGAGACCATTGCCGGAGTCGAGCACGAGGTATTACTAGACTTAACTTACTAGTTCGGGTATAAAAATTGAAACTGTCCGTCTGTCATGTTCACTAAATTAATTATAACTTGAGCTATGAAACTTGAAATCTAGATCCGTAAATTTTCCTTGAAACTAGACTCATATACCTTCTTACTGTAATTTTTCCATAATTTTTGGTATGGTCAATCAATACCAGATTTTTCTTAAAGTTTCCCCTGTTTTACTATTTGACTATTCTGACCTCTCTTCACTACGAATCAAATTACTCTTAGTACAAAATTCATATGACCTTATTATTTATTTCATTTAAAAATAGACTCAATAAGCTTTAATTATATATCTCATGCACAGCCTAATTCAATTTCTACTATTTTTGGTGATTTTTCAAAATCACGTCACTGCTGCTGTCCAACTATTCCCCTACATATAATTACATAATTTCTTTAAAATAACTAGCAACTAGGCATTTCATAACCTCCAAAGCATGTTCTTAATTAACCATTTTAATGGCTAATCATTACCAAACATTTACAAGTCCATAATAAACCATATCATAAAGTCACACACATAAAATGGCTAAGTCTCTATACATGCCATAACTTAAAACGTTAAAGTCACAAAATACCAATATAATCCTTTGATAGTGTGTAACGATCTCCGACGTCCTTTCGATCCCCGAGTTGGCTTGTAATACTATAAAAAATAAAGAATAGGTGTAAGCATAAAGCTTAGTAAGTTTACATGTAAATAGATAACAACATTCTTAGTGAATTATCTTATATTTTTCTTGTCAAGATCACTTAAGCTTTTACTCAATATACTTAAAACTTGTATACTTGCCTTACCTTTACTTTAGAATACTCCTTGAATTTTCCCGTTGAACCACTTGGAATACTAAGGATACGCGGGTACCTTTCCTTATGAAACTTAACCATTGCCATGTCTTGACATGGTCTTACGTGGTATCCTTGCCTTATGAACTCACCAATGCCATGCCTTGGCATGGTCTTACATGGGACCTTTGCCTTATAGTAACATATCAATGCCATGTCTTGACATGGTCTTACATGATTTCCTTAAACCCTAATGTCATGACATTTGTATCCTACACATTCCTAAGGTTCAACCGAACTTTCGAGATTGCTTCTCCGTCAATTCATAATTGAGTCTTTAAATAATAAATTTACAGAATAAATATGTAAATGCTGAAATTTAACAACATTAAATGTAAAGTAATAGAATATTGCATTTATTTATCGCAAACTTACCTCGAAACGTAAATACGATCAACTATATTGATTTAATCCTCTATCTTTTCTTTCCTCGATCTAACTCTGGATTTCGTTCTTCTTGATCTATAATAGAAAATTTAGCTTATTTAATACTCACATTCATCAAAACATCAAAACAGTCCTTAACTCTTAACTTTGGCAAAATTACAATTTTGCCCCTAAACTTTTACATGTTTACACATTTGCCCCAAAGCTCGGAAATTAAACTTTATCCCTTATTCTTATGTTTTATGGCATGCTGATCATTTTTCCCTTCTATGGCAACATCAAATTCTCACTCTAACTTGCACTTATGAATATTAGGTATTTTTACCGATTAAGCCGTTTTACTCGTTTTCACTTAAAATCACTAAGCAAAAGTTGTTTAACATAATTTTAGACTTCATATTCTATCATAAAACATCAAAATAAACACATTTCACCTATGGGTATTTTTCTAAATATGAACCCTAGAATAAATTATTAATAGAATAAGCTAAATCGAAAGCTCACAGGGGCTTCAAAAATGTAAAGAACATTAAAAACGGGGCTTGGAATCACTTACTATGGAGCTTGGAAGCTTGAAACAAACCCTAGCTATGGTGAACACTTGAAAATTCGGCCTAATGAAGAAGATGAGCATATTTTGCCATCTTTTCCCTTTTAATTCATTTTTATTACCAAATGACTAAATTACCCTTCATTAAAAACTTTGGTTCTTTCTTCCTATATATGTCCATTTTTGTCCATGAAAATATAATGGTCTAATTACCATTTAAGGACTCCTACTTCAAACCCCATTTTAATCAAGTACTCTATAAATTAGAACCCCTATTTAGCAACTTTTGCAAACAAGTCCTAATAGGCAATTTAAGCATGAAATTAATAAAATTTCTTATCAATACTCTAACACATGTATTTAATCACTCAATAAATCATAATAATTAATCATAATAAACTTTTATAGCAATTAGATACCTCTAGCTTCTAGAACTCAAGTTTTGCACTTTTTATAATTTAGTCCTTTTGACTAAATTGAGTGCTCAAACACCAAAATTTTCGAACGAAATTTTTACGAAACCATTTCATAAAGTTGTAGATCATAAAAATATAAAAATATTAATTTAATTTTTTTTATCAGATTTGTGGTCCCGAAACCACTATTCCGACTAGGCTCAAAATCGGGCTGTTACAGGACTGATGAATGTCAGCAGAGTTTCAACCAATTAAAAGATCTACTAACGAAAGCACCAGTATTAGTGCAGCCTGAACCGGGTAAGGAATTTGTTATTTACAGTGATGCCTCATTAAATGGTTTAGATTGTGTCTTGATGCAAGAAGGTAAAGTAATAGCCTATGCTTTAAGACAACTTAAACCACATGAAAGAAATTATCCAGTACATGATCTTGAGTTAGCTGCTATTGTTTTTGCATTGAAGATATGGCGGCATTATTTGTACGGTGAGAAATGTCATATTTATACTGATCATAAAAGCTTGAAATATTTGATGACACGTAAAGATTTGAATTTGAGGCAATGCAGCAGTGGCTTGAAATGATAAAGGACTATGATTTGATTATTGAATATCATCCGAGTAAGGCTAATGTTGTGGCTGATGCTTTGAGTCGAAAATCTCTGTTTGCTTTACGAGTTATGAATACCCGATTGTCACTGACTGATGATGGTTCAATCATAGCTGAATTGAGAGCTAAACCGACATTTCTACAGCAAATATGTGAAGCTCAGAAGAATGATGAGAAGTTACAGGTTAAACGGGCACAATGTGAGTCGCATCGATTCGAATTTCAAGTTGGGGTTGATGATTGTTTATTATTCAGAGGTAGGTATGTGTACCCAAGAATTCAGAGCTCATACAGAAAATTTTACACGAGGCTCACAGTGGTACTATGTCTGTACATCCGGGAAGTAATAAAATGTATAATGATTTGAAGAAGATGTACTGGTGGCCACGTATGAAACGTGATATTTCTGAGTTTGTATCAAGATGTTTGATATGTCAACAGGTCAAAGCAGAACATCAGGTACCTTCGGGGTTACTTCACCAATTACTATACCGTAATGGGCGGGAAAGAATCACTATGGATTTTGTATCGGGATTACCATTGTCTTCGAGAAAAAAGATGCTATTTGGGTGATTGTTGACCGATTGACAAAGTCAGCACACTTTATTCCGGTACGTATGGATTATTCTTTAGATAAACTGGCTGAATTGTACATATCCGAGATTGTCGCTACATGGAGTACTGTCTCCATTATATCGAGATAGAGATCCCGATTTACGCCTCGTTTCGGGATAAATTGCAAGAAGCTTTGGGTACTCAGTTGTATTTCAGTACTGCATTTCATCCTCAGACAGATGGCCAATCTGAGCGTGTAATTCAAGTATTGGAAGATATGCTCCGATGTTGTACACTAGAGTTTAAAGGTAATTGGGAGAGGTATCTACCTTTGATTGAATTTGCTTACAATAACAGTTATCAGTCTAGTATTAAAATGGCTCCATATGAAGCTTTGTATGGTAGAAAATGTAGAACACCATTGTATTGGACAGAGCTCAGTGAAAAGAAGATACATGGGGTTGATTTAATCCGGGAAATAGAAGAAAAAGTGAAGGTTATTCGGGATAGTTTAAAAGCAGCTTCCGATCGCCAAAAATCATATGCCGATCTTAAACGAAAAGAGATTGAATTTCAGGTTGGTGACAAGGTATTCCTGAAAGTGTCTCCTTGGAAGAAAGTTTTCTGGTTCGGTCGAAAAGGTAAATTGAGTCCAAGATTTATCGGGCCATATGAGATCATAGAAAGAATTGGACCAGTCGCTTATCGGTTGGCATTACCACCAGAACTTGATAGAATCCATAATGTTTTTCATGTGTCTATGCTACGACGATATCGGTCAGATCCTTCACATGTTATTTCTCCGATAGAAGTGGAGATTCAACCGGATATGAGTTACAGTGAAGAACCGATCAAGATATTGGCATGGGAAACAAAGAAGCTTAGAAATAAAAAAATAAATTTGGTGAAAGTATTGTGACAAAAACACGGGATTGAGGAAGCGACATGGGAACCGGAGGAGGCAATGAGGAAACAATATCCAAATATCTTTACTGGTAAGATTTTCGAGGACGAAAATCCTTAAAAGGGGGGAGAGTTGTAATGGCCTAAATTCAAGGTTATCGGAATAATGGTTTTGCAACCATAAATCCGATTTAAATAGAAATTTATTTCAATATATTTGCATGAATATTTATATGATAGGAAATTTTTTTATAAATATTTATAAAATGTTAGTAATGTGATATTAAATTTTCGTTAGAAAATTTTATCGTTTGGGTAGGAAATTAAATGAAAAGGACTAGATTGAAATGAAAGTTAAAGTTAAATTATAGATTAAAAGAAATTATGAAGGACCAAAATGGCAATTATACCATTTTGTAAAGTTGAGGCGGTTTTAAGTATGAAAATCTGATATTTTCTTTAAGTATATTATTATATTATTATATTATATATTATATTATTATATTATTATATTATTATATTATTATATATATACAAACAAACTAAAGAAAAAAGAGTTAGAAACAGAAAAGAAACAGAGAGTAAAGACGAAACAGAGAAAGAAAAAGAGAAAAGAAAGAAGAAAAAAGGAAAAATAGAAAGTTTGAAGCTTGGAGTTTAATTTGGTAAGTTAATTTAGTCCTTTTCTTTTAATTTTGATGCTTTATAAGTTTTAGAACAAAGTTTTGATGAATTCAAGTTGAAGTTTTTGAAGTTTTAGAGTTTTTGAATATAGCATATGATGAATAAAATGATGAATTAGTGGTTTAATTGAAAGAATTTGAAGTTAGAATTGGATAAAGGACTTAATTGTAAAACAAGCTATAAGAAAACAGTTTTGGGACAGCAGCAGTAGAGTAAGTTTGAAAATTCACCAAAAATCGTAGAAGTGTAATTAGAAGTTGAGTAAGATATGAAATTAAAGCTTATTGAGTCTATTTTCATATGAAAGAAACAAGGAAAGAAAAGAAGTTTGATATTTTGAGATATTTAGATTTTTGTAAGACTGGTTCAGAATGAATTTGGGTTCCCCTGTTTTAACTTTAGAAAATCATAAAAAAATTGGATAAAAATAATTAGGGGCTTAAATTTATATGTTTAGAATTATTAATGAGTCTATTTTCAATAGAAATAAACAGGAACATCATCTGAATCCTGTATGAAGAGATAATTAATTTTTAGTGAAGAAGGGTTAGAACTGTCAAACAGCAGAACATGGGTAACTTTAAAGAATAAACTGTACTTATTGGTTAAACCAAAAATTCTAAAAATTTTATGGGAAGAAGATATGTGAGTCTAGTTTCAGGGAAAATTAACGGATCTAAATTTGAAGTTCTGTAGCTCAAGATAAAAATAATTTAGTGACTATGACTCAAGTAGACAGTTTTGAATGAACTAAAAAATAATAATAGAATTATAGAAAATGCTACATGTGAACATGAAATGTATTGAATTGATGATTGAATTTATTTATTTAGATTCAGAAAAATCAAATACGAAGCTAGATCGAGGAAAGGAAAAAGTCTCGGATTAGTAGATTTTGTGTACGAACAAGTATCGAGGTAAGTTCATGTAACTTGAATTATATTCTTAAATGTTTGAAATGTATGTTATTGATGTGAATATAATTTGAATGCTCATTGCATGAAAATTGATGATACATTGGTATATTTGATAAAAAAGGAAGAAATCCCGGTTGAATGAAAGGAAAATTCGATGGATCTCTCAAAAGGAATTGACGGTAAAAGGATCTAGCCCGGACGGGTGATCCTATCTTGATATAGCCCTCCCGAAGAATATGTGGAAAATGGATTTAGCCCGGACGGGTAATCCAAATTAGGTCTCGAATTTAGCTTCGGACTGGTAATTCAGATCCAAGCTCATTAGAGTAATTGTCGTTGGGATTTAGCCTAGACCGTAATCCCGACAATACTATATGAGTTTATATTCTGAGGATTTAGCTCGGATTTGGTAATCCCGCTGTAAAGATGAGGTTCGCGGGAGTGTGCTCTCTGAAATGAAAATGTGCGCACATGAATATGAATTGACGGACCCGAATTTGTACACTAAAGTGTACCTCTGAAAATCCATCGAAATTCCGAGTAATTCAATGGGATAAATATAAAAAAATATATGGAAATCATGGTATTGATGAGCTCATCAATCATAATATATATTATTGATATATGGAAATTATTGGACTGACTTGAATGTTGAGTTTGTAAATGTTAGGGTAATAATGCATTGAATGGGTATATGAATGTTTATCGCTTGTATTGTAAATATTAGGTAAGTATAATTCTTGTTACATGGGCTTACTAAGCACAAAGTGCTTACCCTATTTCCTTTTTCCCTGTTTTGTAGTGTTAATAGCTCGGAGGTCGGATCGGTGGGAGACTCATCACACTATCAACCCCAGTATTTCGGTATTTAAAGAAACTTTAGTTTGGAAAAGAATGGCATGTATGAGCTAATAAAATAAATGTTAATATGAAATGAATGTAAGGTCAGCCATTGGTATGGCTTATGTGTTAAAGTTATCTTATAAATATGCATGAATTATTTTGAAAATATGTTGAATTGGAATGGTCTTGGTTTTAAAAAAAAAATTTATAAATTCTGGTAATGTCTCGTACCTTATTCTGACAACGAATACGGGTAAGGGGTGTTACATTTTTGGTCAACTCTGTCTGAAGAATGATCGGGTGATCTGTAAAAAGAATAAATACATTGGCTTTGAAGTGTTTTATTTTGGGGGGGGTTTGCTTTTGTTGGATATTTGTTTGGGAAACCCCTATTGCAGCTGATCAGCTTTTTACTTCTTTTGAAGGTTCTTGATTTTACCCTTAGTTTAGTTGTATCAATCCATGTTGGCATTATATGTAACACCCCTTACCCGTATTCGACGCCGGAACAGGGTACGAGGCATTACCGAGGAGCACGAAACACTTACAAATGATTTAAACCATTTATCGCTCAAATATCAAAATTGATTATAAAAGTTCATTTAACGGACCCTTAAAATCCAAATCATGCATTGGGATTGGGTCGGGACTAAATCAGAATCGTATGAAATTTTTCGCAAAATCCCTAAGTTTATCTCATTTACAAGGTTTCCACACCTGTGTGGCTCACATGGCCGTGCCTCTGGGGTGTATAACTCTTTGACTTGCATCTATGAAGGAAATTGGGTCACACGGCCTTAGTACACACCCGTGTTGCTAGGCCGTGTTGTTAGTCGTACACTTCATATAAATAACAATAAACGTATATGAGCTCAATTCTCATTAAATTTCTCTTGTACTTATACTTTTTCACACTATGTATTCATATAACATATAACAATCACACATTTGTATTTCATATACATTTTGATAACAAATTGTCTTGGTTTCAAACTATTTCATATTTGAGTTTTACTTATCAAATCATTTGAAACATCATCTTTACACATATAGTGCACTTGAGATGCACAATTCTATAATTATGAATGAACACATTATTCTATGTTTTTATATATTATAGTCTCATATTTCCATGTATCAATTACCATCATTTCCTTGTATTTTGACAAATACATGTAACAATTCATAAACATGCAATTCACTAACTCTTCCTGCCAATCACAATTTAAATTGACAAATCACTTATTGAGCCCAATTTCAATGTTCACTAAAATCTGTTAGGATGTACGTATCCACCAGTAACTTCCATGTACAGGTATCATCACCTCATATTTTCACATACATTTACTTTCCATATTATGAACTCAAATAACATATACAATACATACCAATGTATTCCAAGTACGTTTTCATAATATTTCATTTCGAATTTAGATTATGTCATATTAGAACTCTTCTCATTAACTCATTTGGAATACCAATTCATACGGATAATACACTCAATGGTGTACAAATATATAATCACAAATGAACTCATTCATCAACCAAGTTCTATGTTCATGTCTCATCAACTCATACTTCCTTCTATCACATAATTCTATGTAACACTTACCACTTCGTCAAATTAGTGAACGTCTTACGGAATTATTCTGCACTAGTATGCATTGAATTTCACTGATAATCACTGATGCCATAATATAGCTATGGTCTTTTCACTAGAATGTCATAGCTCAACCATGGTCTTACATCTTCACTATCATAATGCCATGGTGAAACCATGGACTTATCCGTCAATTCATCACTTTTCACTAGAATGCCATAGCCCAGCTATGGTCTTACATCTTAAACACGTATCACACCGATGTCATTTCTCAGATATGGTCTTACACGGAAATCACTTGTCACTTGTAGCCGAAGCTACCACTATTCACTGAGCAGGTAGCCGGAGCTATCACTTTCCACTTTTCACTGATCAGGTAGCCGGAGCTACCACTTTTCACTAATCAGGTAGCCGAAGCTATCACTTTCCACTTTTCACTGATCAGGTAGCCGGAGCTACCACTTTTCACTTTCACTTGTCCTTGATCAGATAAGTATAGCCGAAACTATCACTTATCACTTGTTGCCATGGTTCAACCATGGTCTTTTCCGTCAATTCATCTTGTCACTGAACTGAAGTGCTCAATTTGATCATTTATTCAATTTTCATGCTTTTACATTATTCACGATTTTATCATCAGTACATATGAAATAAACACATCATGAAGTTCATAAGATTAACAAATGCTCAGTATAATTTAGCCATATAAACTCACAAGTTTAATTTTTGTATTATAACGATAATCATAATTTCATAATAACTATTCCAAATAAAACATTATATCATTTTTAATTCAACATTTTACCAATTATAATCGAGCATATAATCAATTTATATACAATTCGTTCATACATTATTTTTCCTCCTCCTCCTCTCCGTCCACATCTTTAGTATAAACAACACACTTGTAAGTAACATTACCTATAATTTTCACTATTTACTTATGTGAATATTCAAGCTGTCCATCCATGTCATAGTCACTAAATTATTTTTATCTTGAGCTACAGAACTCCAAATTAATATCCGTTAATTTTATTTGAAACTAGACTCACATATCTTCTTACTATAATTTTTTCAGAATTTTTGGCGTGGCCAATTGGTACAGTTTATTAGTTAAGTTCTCCCCTGTTACACAGTCCGATAGCTCTGACCTCTCTTCACTAAAAATCAATTATCTCATAGTACGATTTTCATATAGTGTTTCTGATTATTTCTAATGATAATAGGTTCACTAAGGAATACAAAAATATAAATTATAACTCATAATTATTTTTTTACAATTTTTATTGATTTTCTAAAGTAAGAACAGGGGATCACGAAGTTATTCTAAACCAGTCTTACAAAAATTTAAATATCTCAAAATTTAGACTTCCTTTTCTTGCTCTGTTTCTTTTATATGAAAATAGACTCAACAAGATTTAATTCTATATCTCACTCAACTTCTAATTCAATGTATACCATTTTTGGTGATTTTTCAAAGTTAGACAACTGCTGCTGTCCAAAACTGCTTTAGTATAACATGTTGATTTCTATTTTGTCCCAAATTCCACATTTCATACAATTCAATCCTTTCTCAATTAACCCCTCAATTGAGCTAATTTTCTCATTTAATACTATTCTCTATCATTTTAAACTACTTCATAACTTTTGAAAATCAGAATTTTAACTCTAGACCTTAATTTCAACTCTTTCACAATTAGGTCCTAATACCAGTTTCCATCAATTTTACTTGATAAAATCATCATATAACAAAATTAAAGCTTCAATTCAATATTTATTCATCATATTCTTCCAGCACTAATCCACATCAACTTTAAAAATTAGCCATAGAATCAAAAACTAATGAATTAATAAGTTGGACCCAATTGTAAAAGTCCAAAAACATAGAAATTTCAAGGAGAAAGCAAGAATTAAACTTACATAAAGATTGAGTATGAAAACCAGCTTGAACTGTCTCCCATGGCTATTTTTCAGCTGAAGAAAATGAAGAGAAATGAAGAGAATTCTAGATATTCTAATTTGGTCCCATATTTATTTAACTAATTTTGGTAATTTTCCAATTTTACCCTTATTTCACCCATTTCCTGGTTTTTCTCAGCTATTGCCGCCCAAAATATCTCCTTTGGGCTTATTTACACTTTAGGTCCTTCCTCATTTGACAATTAAGCTATTTAATCCTTCTAGCAACTTTTATAAGTTTTTCAATTTAGTCCTTTTTATTTAATTAACCACCCTAACGTCAAAATTTTCTAATGAAATTTTTATACTACCTTATTGACATTCCGTAAATATTCATGAAAATATTTATGACTCGATTTATAACACCGAGATCTCGATACCTCTTTTTCTCTATTTCTTGATCAAATAAATCTTTATAAAGTACAATTTACTATTTCAAAAATCTTTTAAAGTTACATTTGTCTCGTAAATATTAAATAATACAAAATACGAGTTCATTTGTCAGATTTGATGGCCTCGAACCACTATTTCTAATATCATTGAAATTTAGGTTATTACATTATATCTTACCATTTGGTTCGTTTGCAACTATAACTGGAAGACATGCATGCAGAGAGAGCCAAATTGGGTTCATTTTTTGAATATCATTGTTGGGATTAATTAGTAGTCCATTCTTTATGGATCCATCTATTTTTATTTTTTAATTGGCAGGGGTAATAGTCATTAAAACAGCATTGGGGTTGTTTATTGGTATGAGTAGGGAATTATTGACTGTGGACGTTGCAGAATCTATTCATTGGTATCGACTGTGATTTTAACCAGCTATTTCGAGTTCAATTCGCAATTATTCGCCGACTAGGAATGGTATGGCTGATGATCTGGTAAAAGCAAAAATAAGGAGACCTTTGTTTTTTTTTTTTTTAAAGCCTAATGGTGACTATTGTTTGCTGCATATTACTTTTATTTGGGTTGATGTTGATTGTCTCAAGTCAAGGATATTTCAGAGTAAATGGTTACTCTAGGAGTTCTGTAATCTTTTGGTCTTTAAACGAAGTTGGAAGGTATTTTCCAATTGATTCAGAAAATGTGCATGGTCGAAAAAGTGATGATGATGACGACACGATGATGGTGGTAATGATGACGGTGAATCAAGCAATTCAAGTGGTTTTGAAATGGAATTAACAAGAGATGCTGTAGCTTCTAGTTTAATGAATTCACTTTAAATTGTAAATGCTATTGTAAAATTTTTAGTATTTATATTTGGTATATAAATATTATCCCTTTTTGAAACTTTAATCCAAATATATGTAATATTTTAATTTGTTACGTTTATGTTTTCTATGTTATGTTAATATCTAATATGAGTTTTACAAATGTGTTAAAAGCATTAAAAATAAAAAAAAATAATTTTTAAAATAATACAATTGTGTCAATATCTAATTACAAATATTTAATTATTATATTTAAATATTTAAATATAGTTTATGTATTCTAATTAAATTTAATAAATAATTAATATTAATTACTTAGAAATATTTAAATTTAACATTATTTATTAAAATATTAACAATAAATTATAATAAATTATTTTTTATATTTTTGCTAAAATATCATAATATTAACAAATTTGAACATTATTTAAATACATATTTGTTACTTTATAATATCATGTCTAAAATAGACATTTTATTTTTCAAAAGCACTTTTTGACAACAATACCAAACACTTAAATTTTTCAAAAGCACTTCTTAAAAGCACTTTTCCACAGCACTTCTCAAAAGCATTGCCAAACTGGCCCTTAATTAAAGTTGGAATTTATTTATTTTTCTTAATATACCTCCACTTATTAATTAAAAAGAAACATTTCTTTGTTACTAGATTCCATACAATTATTAAATTTGTCACGAGTTAATTAGGCAAAAACTCATTTAAGGAAATACTTCAAATTATTTTTATACAGGATAATTTTTTATAAAAAAAAAATTACTATGATGATATTTTTGCTTTTTTTTTTGTATTTTCCTATAAATTAGAAAAATAAATTTAGAAAGAACTTAAACTCATAATACCAGATTTTTTTTTTGTTTGAAAGATAAAATCATTAATTCATTCAATGAATGAAACCATTCAATTCAGGAGAAAAAAAAAATAACAAATACTCGTCGTAGATGGTGAAAAACAAGGTCCATTAACACAACAAAGGCTTTAACATTAGCATCAATAGAACATCATAACATGTTGACAATTGGCTTTCTCACAACTCAAACACGACATATTTGAAATGATTACAAGCACGTGCTAATAAAATCAACCCCGGATGGTCCAAAGCGACGAGTAAAAATCGACAAAAGAATTGAGCATTCACTAAACTAGAGAATGAAAAAACCAAAAGCTCTGCCCTCCCTCTCTATCTATCCATGGGATGGAAGGGCAGAGGCCTTTGGTGTCCCCTCCAGTCAAGAATTGGGGCCTCATAATCACTAGCCAATATGCTTTTACTTTTCTCGCACGCTTTTCTTCGTTCATGGTTCGATATTCTGGGATAACAAAACCATCCCTAAAATCACTTGTAAAACTAAGGTTACATGCATAAGCAATATTTAAAAATATGCTACAAGAGCAAATAAAAACTTCTAAAACTAAAAATTTATTAAACAATAAAAAATATTTAAATACTCTCAAAACAAAAACTTATTAATAAGCTGATGAAGAGCCACCTACTTTTCAAGAAAAATCTTGGTGGTCGGTGGAGTTTTAGCAAACGACAAGAACTATCATTTGTCTATCACAACTTGTGAAGACAATAAAGATATCTATAAAATAAATTTGCAAATTGAAAAAAGAGAAGACATATAGAATGAAAAAAAAAAAGGTTGGTGGAAGGGAGAAAAAGGCGAACGGTAATCAACCTAAAAATTAACACCGTCGCAAAATAAAATAAAAGATAAGAAGCAAACTGTTTGGAGAAAAGAAATAAAATCGACTAAATTTTAACATTAATAAATATTTTATGAATGTAATTTTAATAATATATTTTCTCTCTTTTTTTATTAATAATATATTTTCTCTTTGGTAAGCGTATATAAATAAAAGCGACATAAGAGGGATAAGTGGGACCAAACGCCTGGGAAAACCTTATTCGAATTTAGAATATATGTATTAGGTACTTCGCAATGTGGGGAAGGGTCTAGTCTAGGTTTTACATATGCTAGACTTCTTTACCGTTTAATATTGTTATGGAAAAATATTTGATATAAGCAAATGTTTTTTAAAGTATGATAAAATATTAAAAAAATAAACATATAACAGTTTTTAAATTTTGGTTATTTAATTATATATATAATGTTATTATTTTCATTTTAAAAACACTAAAAAGGGAAGTTTCAATTTTTTACTCTTAAAGATTATAGTAGTGGCCTCTAATTGTACCACAAAAGTTCTTAGAACAGAAGATTTATATCATTATTCTAGTTAAAATACGATTTTATTTCAAATTGAAAATTCATTTATGTGAAGTGTTCTTAAGTTGAAATAATAATAATAATAAACCTTCAACTTTTATTAGATAAATTCTTAAATTTTGGTTACGTACAAACAAAATTTTCAATATTTAATTTACACTTAAAATATTTAACTTTATTGACATCAAAAGGTGGAATAAAGAAGAATATCAGTTTATTTTGTTTGGACTAAGATATAAGAGATGAAGTTAACGAAGAGTCTAAAAGTGACTATAAGTTTGACTTCCATTGTCATGTGTTGTAGCTAGATTGGCTAGCAAGTCAACCATTGAAATTTGATTGGTGATAAATGATCAATGTTATGTGAGAGTGGCATGATTACTAGAAATGGTTCATTAATTTGTTTCTCATAATTTGATGAAATAGTTCGACACACTTAATCGAACAATATTTACTAACGGACCATATATGCCTGTAGCAAATTTATATTCAATTACCAACTCAAATAACATTTAACCTTTCATCTATTTTCAGGTAGAATCAAATAAAATATTTAATCTATATCCAAATAGCCAAAACCACCCATTAACCTTTAATTTTGACGTCGAATATGAATCAAATTTTCAATTGAAATAGGGGAAGGGAATGATAAAAATACTAAGGCTTGCTTAAGAAAAGTGAATTAATTTACAATCTTTTTTAATATTTAAATATTTAGGTATAAATTAAAGGTTATAGATTTATTATATACAAATTCAAGATTAATAGAGACTTTCCATATCCCATCACATAAAATAAAATAAAAATGAAATGAAAAAGGGAACCAGATGTCAAACATATGCATAGTCTATGAAACAATTAGACATTTTGAACAACCAAAGGTCAGGCAAGCATGCTAACCCGTGAGCTTAATATATAGGATAATTAATATGGCAAGAATTAGAGCTCCGATTATTGAACTGAATATCAATTTGTTCTTGTTAATCCTTCTTGATATGGTTGTCAGGATCTTCTTGCTCTTGCTAATGTTGTCATCTACTGCATGGAGCTGCAAATGTAAGAAGCAATGTTGTTACCTCTGGACTTGGGCGTAAGCGTTAGATACGAATATTTAGAAGATTTTTGGAAAGTTATAACAAATAACACATAATTCAAGCACAATGAAGAGTCGGGACTCAATAGATAGCTATGTTATGCAGACTCGGTGTGATGTTGGATATGTTCAATCTTTTTCTTGTGCGAAAGACAAGGAAACTCTATATATTTGAAAACCGAGATTGGATGAAACACGAACCGTGCTATGCGCATGAAGGAGAGATTGGCGTTGTTGATGCAAATCCTGTAGGATTGAAACACCAAGCTCTTCAGTTTCCAGCATTGTTCTTCTGCTTTCCTTAATTCTATCAGTAGACTGGTTTAATCTCTCCGTTGACATCAATAATCTGCCTTTTTGATCAGCAGAGACCTACGCCACCATTTACCAATGAGTGTTTATTACAAAATGTTGTAATGATGATTATGTTAAATTCAAAGGGGAGAGGAACCAAAAACGTTGACATAATTATAACTCGTAGGAAAATAAATATATCACATGTTTTTACTTGAGCACAATCACAATGTGTATGCTGAACCCTATCTGCAAGTTGTTCCTCTCGAAACAAAATTTGAAAACTAGGACTGTTATCAATGAACAATCAGTAGTCAAAGAGACATTTCAGGCCAAAGAGGTGTCAAACGCCAAGCATTTTAACAATATAAGTTCCAGTTTCAGCTCATAGAATCCTGTAAGCAGAACATTTCATATAAATGGATGAGACCCTGAACTATCGGTACTTCAGAAAATTTTATACTACAGGCTCGGCTTTGGTCAAAGTGTGAAGGAAAGTGATGGTGATCGATCATGTGAATCAATAAGATTGCAAGATATGTTGAACAGATTTGTAGAAAGGAGAAGTAAATTATTTTTACTGTAGATTATTTATAGCTTAACTAAATGATGGCCATTTAGATAAATGAGTAGTTCCAGTTACCGTCGTTGTTTCATCTATTCCTGACTCCAACAACTCGTCTCGGGCGGCCTGATTTGTATCGGTTGAAGTAATTCTTTTAACATCAGTCTTCAAGTTGTTCAGATAATGTTTATATTCTCTTAATTTAGCAAGAAGTGTTGCCTTTATGCTTGGCTGCAAACTCCTTGCTTCAAGGTCCATTTTCCGAATCTGGAACAATTCAGAAAAGGACCAAATTACAAACCCAGGAATGTAGAAAGAAATAAAAATTTACCAATGGAAAACAGCTTCTCCATTACCAAAGCATCAGCTTCATCCAGTCCCTCTTTTATTTCAGAAAGTTTCTGCTTCTTCAGCTCTGTTAATCAAGAGAACATGAAACAGATTACGTACTTGAATGCCCAAGACAAATCATGCAGTAGAAAATACATTGATAATCTCCAAACCAATCTTTAAAGAATGAACATATATCTATACATATAAATAATTCACTTGCACACACTGTAAATGTGTTGCCTGCAGTGCTAAAATGCAGTGTTTCTTCTGAATTCATCCAAAAAAACCTATAGAAACAGTGGCTGTAATGTCACAGTAACCTAGAAATAACATTTTACCTGTTGAGCTGAAACCTAAGCATTTGGAACTAGGGTGCATTTGGATTGCTCACCACCCGTAAAAACCTAGAGATACAGTTGCTCTAATGCCAAAGTACCCTCAAATTACATTTTACCAGTTGAGCAGAAACCAGAGCATTTAGAACTAGGGTGCATTTGGATTTCCCTGCACAACCGGTGCAGGAAATCCAATGCCTTAATCGAAGCAAAATGCACTGCAAAGACATATTTAGTACCCCCATTTCTTTCTTTCTAATCATTAGCACAAACAAAATCAATAGAGTAAGTTGAATATGGATACTCGTACAAATAAAGCATTGTAGAAACCAAGCATGCCCAAATCAGATTCCGCCTTTTCTGCTACTTTCTGATAAAAGGTTATATCTTGAATAATTTTTAAAAAAAATGAACAACACAATGTATCATTTCTCGTTTTATGGAACTAATTGTCATCAAAGTGAGTTATTATTATTATTATTATTATTAGCCAAATAAACTTATATTGCATTACAATTTACAAACAAGATTGCATTTGGAAACTTAGATTTTAAAAGATGAATTTGGATTTCAAAGATAATTTATATGATAAAACACATGCAAACGCAATAATCATACGGATTTGTTTAATGATTAATTTGAAATACTTCTACAATTTGTGAATTAGAAATTCATACACATAATCATCTTAAATCTTAATTAATTCATATCATAATGCATGCATTTCATCGAAATCGAAATAGCAATTAAGATTCAAAACCAAAATTTTGAATTTATGTTTTCAAACACTATATTATGGAAAAGTAAAATCCAAACAGGCCAAAAGGAAAATAATAAAAACAAAAATCAGATGCAACAGAGCTTCGATCCAGTCTCGCTACAAAATTCAAACTATAAACACGGAAGGGGATCAATGACGTGATAAACTAGCACCGTGTGATATTACCTCCATGAAGAACGCTGGCGGAGGTGCAGCTGCGGGTCAAATTGTCGGAGAGCTCGCAGAATTGGCGTTCATAACCTTCGAACACCTCACTCATTTTGGATTTTCCCCAACTCTCGCCCGCCAACCTACATTCGTCACGAATTTTTTTTTTCTAAATCAATGAAGAAAAAATTTCGGAGGAAATTTGAACATTGAAAAATGAGTGACGTACCAAATGGAATCGCGCGGGAGAGATCAACGGAGATTGAACGGAGAAATGAAAGGAAATTAATTATTTCTTTTGGTATATATACATACTGCATGAGATATCTGCAGTTTCAGTGGAAGGTCGTTAACGCCCTTGCTTTTCACTTGAAATTACACATAGACAACAAAATCAGATGTTTTTTTTTCCTTAAAATAACAAATAAATAAATCCTTTTATTTATATCTTAATATTGGTAAAAAAAATTTACCAATCTATCTCAATTTCTATATTGAGCAAATTGCTCCCTCTAAAAAATTAGAGTAATTTAATTTAATCCTATCAATTTCGAAAGTAAGCAACTATAGGCAATTAATCATAATGTTGATATTTTACGTCAATTTTATATTATTTTTATTGCTATATTAAATTTAGCTCTCAATGTCTATGTGTTTTAAGTAAATGTTGACAAAATTTGTAAATATTGCAAGCTAAGTTTGTTAAATCAAAACCAATTTGATAGTATGTGTTGATGTTGCATGCTATTAAATCAAGACCAATTTGAAAAAATGTGTAAAACTTTGAAAACTAAATTTATTAATATTTTAATAAAACATATGCATAATTGGTAAAAAAAACATTAACGTTGTGATTCATTATTCTTAATTGCTCATTTTCGAAATTGACAAAAATTAAATGAACTTATTTTTTTTAGAGAAATTAATCTACTCAATATCAAAATTAAAAAACATCAAAGATTTACTTTTACCTTTAATATTTAAGTCTATATACCAAAAATAAACTTTAATTATTAGTTTGCACCGATAATAAGTTTTATATTTAAATAAACATAATGTTTAATCTATACGTGAATAATATTAATATTAAATCAATTTTCAATAAAAAAATATTTAAACAATAAAAATGAATATTTATTTAAATATAAAATTAATATTTTAATTTTATTTAAAATTGAAATAGTGCAGTTTTTTTATATTTTATCCTTTTCTATTGGTTATATTTGTTTTAATAATAATTATAAATTTGATATCCTTAGATGTTTGAGCCATTCATCAAAGATACCTTTGGTCAAAAATAATTTTGTTTTGGTGATATGTAAAATTTTTATCTCATAAATATGAATATTCAAAAAAAAATAGAGGTATAAGTTGTCAAATTTAAATATATATATATTAACCCCATAAATAAAGTTACAAAAGAGCTGAAAGTACTAAGGATGTCTCAATACTATGAGTTTGATTGCATCCTACCCCTCTAGTAAACTGGCGTGACTAACGAAATAACTAAACAGTGGCACATATAATGCACTATATGTATCTCATGCTGGTGTACAGGGGCTAGTTTTTAATCACAAGAGTAGATGAAATTTTTAATAAAATGATCAGTTTACTCTTTTATTAAATGTATAGGGACTATTTACTCATTTTTTGAGTAGAATGAACAAAATACAATTCAACCCATAGTATAAAGACCTCCATGATACTTTCACCTTACAAAAGAAGATCTACAAATCTTTACTAATGTTTCTGAAATCAATCAGACAAACCAATCAGACCGTTGATTTTTTTATCTAATTATTTCAAATAAAATAACTTATTAAAAATCATAAAATAAAATCCAACTCGATCACATGTTCAATCGATTTTTTAGTCCGATTCAATCAATTCATACCGGTTGGCAAGTCCATCAATTTTTTGCTTCTATTTGACCTAATACTCCAATCGATCCCGATTCAATCAACCAAGTTCGATTATGATAACATTGAAACTAACAAAAATAACTAGTGAAATCTCTTCAACGAGTGGAGTAGACACACCAAACACTCTAAAGTAATAAGTAGATGCATCAATCCCACATTAATCCACATTGTAAAAAATAAAAAGGTCCTGAGACATGTCTCTGCCTAATTTAGGAGGGCTTCAAGAAAGATGAATCCTTGTTTATTATATTATAATTAATATTCAAAACATTGTTATTAATATCAACTAGATCAATCAAATAAATAATTAAACTAATAATCAAAAAGTCCAATTGATTTGATCGGTATAAACTCATAATTTCCATAGAGATGAATAAATAAACCATATATACAATCTACTCACTAAATTAACTAAATTTGAGGGGATAAAATGTACTCTAAAGATTGCCACGGTCTTCGTCTTCATCAGCATTTGCTGTTGAAATTGAAGCAGATACCATCAATAGTTCAATTTGAAGCTAAAAGTTTATGGCGTTCTACCAATACTTTATTCATTTCAGCAATCTGGTTTAACAATCCTGTAATTTTCTGCACAAATATACTATGATTCAATTCAAATCCTAAAAATTTTCATTGAAAAAAAAATATGAACCAATTTTCACACAAGCATTTCAACGAACACCTTTACCTCATCTTTCTCCTTTATAATCATCTTCAGCCGTTCCACGCTCTCCTTCCGGCACCTCCGCCGCCATAGCAGCTTACACAACCACCACAACAGCATTACGGCCGCCAAGTCAGTAACCCCTCGTAAAGACCGAAATACCTTTCCAGTCTTCGTCTCATTTTTGCAACCGAAATAGCCAACGATTTTAGCACGCAAAATCTCAAGCCCAATTCCCAACCATTCTCCTATCCCACGACCACAGGACGACGGGATGACGCTGCCGGTATCGGGAGGAGGTAAAAGAGCCGATTTCGAATGCGGGTTTTGTTGCTGCTGCTGCGGTTGTTGAATTTGATGGTGTAGATTTTCATGGTTGACAGGAGGGAAAACGGAGAGGTCGCTGTTAGAAACGGAATCTCTGATCACAACCATCGACCATTTCTGCTTTATTTGATGATTGTGTTTCGTTTCTGAGAATTGCTTTTGCTTGTGATGATTGTTGGAATGGAAATTTTCCCATTCAAGTAATAAGCTTTCTAAGATTCTATCGTTTTCCACCATTTTTGAAGCTTAAAAGAAGAAAGAATTGAAGCAGTACTGTTGTGTATTTGATGGTTTCGGCTCCTTAAAAGTCAAGTGCTTTTTATTAAAGAAGAAGCCCAAGTTTCAATATATTGCTTCATGGGCTATTTTCATAGCTCCGAAATAGGCCCTTCTGTTCCAACGAAGTACAACGCTAACACAACGGGTGATATACTGTAAATGTCGCTAAAAGCAAGGAAAAAAAAAACTTTTAATTAATTAAATTATAATTTTTTTATAGATCAAAATGTATATTTATTATTATATCAAATTATTTTTTTTAAAATTTTGAAAAGATTTAATTTCAATTATATAGGTTTGAGTTCGAGATCAGAAGCATCAAATCAATTTACTAAAATTACTTTTTTTTTATTTATTGATTGAATTCTACTCAAATAATTGATTTTATATTTTTTTTCATAAATAAACTAAATAAGTGTAATTTTAATGAAATTAATTTTATATAGTATTTTTAAACTTGAATTAGATTAGTCAATCGAATAGGATTGAAAGATTAGTACATCAATCGGAAACAAGATAAAAATTTAATTGACTCGCGAATCAAAACAAATCAATTGAATCAATCGAATTTTATAGTTTTTTTTACTTTACAAAATTTCAGAACGAACCGGTGAGATGGAGAAAGACTTGCTTAGTTTGTTTATTTTCAAGATCTGTTTTTATTTCCTCAATTTTGCTTTTCCTTCTGCTGATTGAACCGGCTTTTCAAACAGTTAATTGATCCTCGATTCATCCAGACGGTCCAGTCCGGTGTTCTCATCACTATCTTTATCTTTATATCCTTGCAAATTCTCCATGTAATACTACAGTTAAATTGCAGTAACATCAATACGAAATATGGGTGTGTTCATCTTAGGGTGTGAATTTGAGAAATCAATTCATATATATGGATCAAGCTTAAACATTAGACATTGCTGTAAATTACATTGAGAAAAAAAAAATCTGAAAATGGACAAAATCACCTATTCTACAATTAAATTCTATTGACTAGGATGTATAACTAACTTTTTCGCCACTAAACGAATACCGGCACTTTGTTGATAATCGTAAGTATCCAAGCTGAAAAATGCGTCCACGGAGATTCCGGTTCTCAATAAGTTACTGAGTTCGGTAACATCGAATTTGTCAAATATGTACTGTTGCACATTACCGGAGTGGTCTTTTCGATGTATCTCCGTGCCATATTGGGCAGTATCACCGTTGACAATGGTAGGAATGCTGAAGGAAAGAGTCAAAGAAACAATGTATTCTTGAATTGTGATTTTATGAGAAAGTAAGGAAACGAAAATGTACCGAGTTACGAGAACTTACTGCAGTCGGACAGTTGGGGTGTTGGTGTAACTATAATTTCGGATCACGACATGCCTCCACTCAGAACTGCTCCCATGATCCTCGGAAAATTTCTTCACCACAGCATCGCAAGAATCAAGGATCTCACAAAAAATCGGAGAAGCATCAACCAGAAAACTCAAACGTGGCCAACCTGCCTGATCGACAAATTTTGGATTGATTCCAAATCGCACTCGTAAACGAGGACAACAGAGCTGCAAAGCAATATTTTTGTGTAACAATTTTATTCGGTGAGTGCTGCGATAATGCGGGGTTATAGATGCACTGATGGAAGTTGTAGAAACTTCATCCAGCTCTAGGAATCCTGCGTATCCACTACAACCTTCAACAGTAGCCCTTGCTGGGGAAATATCGGGAGACTGTGGCTCAGGTTTTTCTTCGGCGATGGCATCTGATTTAAGGGCCGCGGTTTTAATTTCGTTTTTGAGTTGAGTCATGTCAAAAGGATCAGATTGAGCTGGAGTAGTTGCATCTGAATTAACCTCACCAGTGTGACAAGTTTGAAGAGAGACTATAGGATGGTCTTCGCCATTTTCAAGATCCATCAGAGATATATTAGGAACACTTTCAGAAGGCGAACTTGGAGAAAGGGTGTACATGTCAAGGATAGGCGACTCAGAATATAACTTGCTACTACTACTTGTCATAGGTCCTGGGGAAACTGCACAATCTGCTGTGAATATATCTGGGAGGCTTGACTCCTGTGGGTAAATAAAAGAATCGGTCAAACTATGGATAATTAATCTTACAAAACATGCCCATGTAACCATCACGAAGATAGATATCATCCTTTACTCGTATAGACCACCAAGGTATTCAAAGACCAACTCGAAGTCACATCCATACAATAGAATGCAAACACTTCTATATCCATAGAGCAATTATAGTACATTTGCCATATTAAACGGACACAATTAATCTACATCAAGATTAAAGGAAATGGCGGTACACAGATATAAAAGTAGTTCACTTATACTGCTATTGTGAATCCACTAAATGCAAGGACTACACAACCAGCAGGTCCAGCACCGACGATAATACAAGAAAAAAGTCACTAGAAAGGAAAACATAGTCATAAAGAAAATCAGCTTCCTTTACGAGAGGAAAGAGGACTAGCAAAAGTTCTCAAAAGATTGACCTCAATAACTTTAACCAAAGTGCAGACCTTTATTCAAATAAGTAACAGGTAATGATCGAAAGAGGAGCTGCATTACAAACATGGTTGAAACTTGCTGAAGGATTGTAAATTCCCACTTCCAATCAAAAAGCTTATCTACATACCATATGAATAAAGCACCTATTTGATAAAATTCTCAGTTTAACTTTGCCAGAAGTTACGGAAAGTCAAATATGGTTCTTAAATTTGCGAATTCGAAATAAATAACTCCTAATTAAAAAAAAAAAAAATCAAAGCCACATCCTTCAAAACAACAAAAAGGCTACTGAATTTGGCACTTAAAACTACCATACCAGGAACAAAACCGTTGCGCAGTACTTGAGAACTTCAAGGTTCATGCGAACATCATCCAAGCTCCTGAATAATCATAACAAAACGTTTATCTCAAGGCAACATAAATTGCCACTACTATCATAGGTGAAATAGTTTATATTCATCATCAACTTGCCTATGTGTCTGTTTTCCAAGCCCAAAATAGTTTGCAAGGGTTTCCATCTGCATAGAAGTACATAAATATGTCATCGACCAAAACTTCATATCAATCCTAAAACCTATAATGTGTTAATTAGCAAATTGCATGCTGTTAAGAAACCAAATGATTAAGCGAGAATCTCAAACTTGTTAGGCACTTGAACAACATATATTGCAACGGAATTTCCATGCCCCCCATGGTATGTATATAACTCAGACAAACACAAAAGCGAGCAAGATTGGAAGTGGTAATTGATCATATTGGATATTTTTGTAGATTTTGATAGTTTGAGGTGTATTTAGGTGAACTTTTACCACATCTATTCTATAAGTAGGAAATAACTGCGTCTAAATTAGTACCAGATTCAAGTTCAAGTTCAAGACATTTTCAGGCATAGCTTATAGTCTTTACCAACACAACTTGGCTGTGTGTCATGGTCCTAGAGAGGAACCATGAATCTCGTAATGGTTCTGTATTGAAGTTCGACTAGGTATTATAAGTGTTCAAACCATCTTCAACCTATGAGTCAACTTTAGTGCAGAAAGCCCTGTGACCCAATAGGCGGGAGCAGACAATACTATGTAGGTTAATGTCGATTGTGACATTTGATATCAAAGTCGATTACGAGGGAATCAACTAAGTGCTAAAGAGGAGTCATGAATCCTATATCGGTTATGTTCTAAAGTTCGACTAGGTATATATAAGTGATCACACGATTTTCATTTCAATATGAAGGTTGTCCTTTGTGTTCAAAAAATGTAAGCTCCAATAGGCCAAAACAATTAAACATCCACATATCATCCAAAAAAAAAACCCAAAACTTCAATAGTTTACTGAATTCAGTTTCCACAACTTATTTTTCATAAAATCGACGGTGAAGCTAAGATTTCTAATATGAACTAAACATACCTTCATGTCACCGGCTCTCCTGCCAAATTTTTGAGTCAACAACGCCAGTGAATCAATAATTCCCTTAGGTTCCGGCGCCGGCCTACCAATCTTCTCGAAAGCTTCCCTTATTCTCACGCAGTCAAACTTCACTATATTATGCCCCGCCCACACCCTTCCTACAGAAAACAAACTTATATTTTAAAGCTTCAAATATTTGAAAAAGGAAAAGAAAAAGAAGATGAATTTTGAGTGTGAGCGACGGACCGTGGAGGAAACCGTAAACTTCTTCGGCGATATAGGAAAAGAAAGGTGCCTCGGCAACGGCATCTCGGGTGATACCGTTACAGCGGACGGAATCGAGGGAAATGGAAGAGAGGTCGTCGGGTCGGACAAGGGAGGCGAAGCTCTTGAGCTCCACCAGCCTTTTCGGGCAAACTAAAATGGCTCCGAACTCGAGAATGGAAAAGCCTTGCCCGCGCCTTCGTGGTATGGTGGTTTCCAAATCGAAGAAGCATATTTCGGATCTGTCGCCGGACGTTGTCGGATTCATGTCGGAGAAAGCAAAACAAAACCGGTCGTACTTGGTTTGGAAATTTAAGGATTGAGAGTTTACACTTAGACCATCGATACAGTATCAAAATAATTTTCCTTTTTTATGTATTTAGACAGAGCGGTTATTCAATTTCGAGTTAATTTCGATACTGTAAGTACTGTTTCAAAATAATTTTCCCTTTTCTCAAAATCCCCAACGTCCAATCGGTTTCGAATTATCCGCGAGTGAATTTTTTTTAAAAAGTGAATACATGCCAGATGGATTTTTTTTATTGAAATTAACATTTTATTTTATATATAAATTATTAAAAATATAATAATTTAATATAGAAAAAATTCATATATTTGATGATCAATTTTTTTTGAAAAATTATGTTTAATTATTTACTTAACTTGAAAAAATTAAAAATATTAAAAATAAATTATATAAATTAAATTAAAACGGAACAATGGATTCATAAACATCTATGGAAGTGATGGTGGCTTTCATAGTTATATAACTACAATGGAACGAGACCAGTGGTGAAGCAAAACATAACAACTGTAGAGTAATGGTGAATTATTTTTAGGATATCACATTTAATAAATTTAAACTTTAACCACTCTATAATGAAAAAAAAAATTAATGGCTCCCTCATTTTCAACCGTTGTTTTCAAAATCAAATCAATCGATCAAATTGAGAACTAGTCATAATATTAGTTTAGAGAGAGATTGAATCAATTGACTTACGTACTAATATAGAGTTTATGAATCATGTTAAAAGATTGATTGAATCGATTTTTTTATTTTTATTTAATAATTTATTTGATTAAACCAAAAAATTATTGACCTAGACGATTTCACCACCTATTCAATTCTAAAAACCTTATTTTCAAATATTTCTACATAGTTTGGCCTGGGGGGACGAAACAGTTAGGGACGGCGGAGGGAGCGGTGGAGGGGGCAGGGGGCAGGGCAGGAGGTCTATGTCTGTCCATGTCATGAACCGATGTGGGACCCCCATGGGACAATCTGCCAACGTGTCCGCCAGACATTGGGAATGACGCAAAAACTCAAAACGTGAAACGGGCTGGGCAGTGGGCCCCACTTGATTACGTGTAGACCGTTAAGAATGGCCACCTAACTTCGACCTCATCTTTCTTTTCTGGGCTCACCCCAATCAAAAAATACTTGATTAAGACTTAGTGCTAGCGGTGGGGCTGCTTAATACGAATTGATGTAGTTGCTCTTATGGGTACTAATATGTGTAATAATGTACCAGAGACATGTAAAATTTTAAAACTCTTTATTAAAGCCAGGTTCATATAATTTGCCCTTAAGGGTTATTTAATCTTTAAAAAAACCTTTGATTAGTTTGGTCCACTTAATCCGTGAGCTTCCTTATAGTTAAAGGATCATGTCGTGTAGGTCTCTAAATTGTATTTCGGGTGGCATGTGTATAGGTTTCGGGACACTATTTTCTCACGTGCCTAAAATTCACGTGTTATTTAACCTAACATAAAATTTTTTATTCTATTAATATTATATAATATTTAAATCTATTTAAATATATGTTGAAATAATTACAATTTATAATTATATTAATAAATAAAAAATATAAAAAAACCGAATAAAACTTACAAACGATATAAACACATAACAACTGAATATGATAAAACTAAAAAAGAGTACAAAATAATTACTTTGATGAAATTAAATACTCACATATCGCAACTGTACATGGTCAGACTAAATAACAAAAAATAAAGAAGTTAATGAATTACGAAATTAATGATTGGGTGATTTTAGGACTAATATACCTATTTTTTTCAACGTATAAGAACAAATCTACCTATTTTTTAAGTAAAATAAATAAAATATAGTCTGACTCTAATATAAATATTTGCATACTACTTTTACCGAGATTGATTTTATTATTAATAAGTTAAAAATCACCATTCTTTTATTCAATTTTGTTTTTTATATGCTTTTTAATATTATATTTTATAGCATCCCCTGGTTAGGCTTTCTCTCTGTTTTTCCTCTGTTTTTCGCACATCAACAATCTCAAGCCCCTCGTTATTTTTAAGTTGCACAGAACGTATACAAATTACAATTAATTTCATCCCATTATGCTCCAATTTTCCAAAACAATAAAAAAAGTTTCGATTAAGAAAAATCTATACAACGATTCAACTCACCATCTTTTCCAAACAATAACAGCAACATGAAAGCTTAATCTTCTAAGTTTATACATTTTCGTTTCAATCCATCAAATACGCTTTTTTTTTTAATTCAGTAATGCCACAAATACTCTTTTTTTTTAATTCAGTAATGCCAAAAACAATCAAGATCCACTGGTCCAGCTGAAGAAGAAGAAGGTGCATGTTGATCATCAAATGGCTTCTTTCCACTCTCCAGATTCGATACAACAGATAACATTTCTGGTTTTCTAACAATCTCCTTCTCCGCTTGAACCTTCGATCCATGGTTTTCAATCAAAGTCCTCAACATCGACTGTTCTTGCACCGAACCAAGGGATTCAAAATCAGCAGCGTAGAACGGGTTTTGCGGGAAAACGTGACAAGGATTCGACGAAACGTGAAGAGTGCGATTATTGAAATTGTGATCGATCGTGATTTGTTGGTTTGTTTGAGAACCGATAGGATTGGAGAAGCAGGGCACGTATGTTGAATCGGCGAAAACAGGTTCGCTTTTGCCGCCATTGTATGGTGAAGAATCCATTAATGGTGGTAAACCAGTAGCAGGACCTAATTCATTGCTTAAACAACTAGCCTTAACCAGGCTTGAAATAGGAATTTTTTTCCCATCTGAACTCTTTTGAAATACCCTGCAAATCACCCATTCATTCTGCCAAAAAAAAAAAAACCTCCATTAACAAGTTGATTCATATAATCATTCTTAAGAAAGTGAATTAATGATTTACCTTGGCAGTTTTAGGGAGATTTTGGATTGAGAATTTGCCATCAAGTCTATATTCATGCATGACCCAATTAGTTTTAGCTCCTCTAGGAGCTCTGCCTTGGTAAAAAACAAGAGTTTTCTTCATTCCAACCAATGATTTTCCCATGTAAATCTCTTTATCTTTCCCAGTGGCTTTCCAATACCCAGAATCAGTGGCTCTATTTGTTCTCAAACCAGTTGGGTATTTTCTATCTCTCACACAGAAAAAATACCATTCTTTTTCTCCCATTTTCGCCTTCCCTGTTTTCCAAGAAAAAAAAAAAAACAAAGAGAAAGTGTTAGAATAGAAAATTCCCGGGAAACAAACACACCTAGGACAAAAAAAGGAAATAGAAAAGTGAAAGAAGAATCTTAACATGGTAAATCCCAGGGCTCAGATTTGTTCAAATCCACCTCTCCAATAGCTATTGAACTGAAATTGATGCCAAGAACTTTTTTGTATAAATATTGTTGAATTAGCTCTTCATCTGTTGGGTGAAATCTGAAACCTGGGGGCAAATCCATTTTATCATCTTCTTCACCAATGTTTGCCATTTCTTCAATTTGATCACAATCTTGGTTCCAATCAGAATTCACAGCTTAAAATCCTAACAGAACCCACACTTTATATATAATCAAACAGCTGAAAAATTTCTCAAAGGCACCTAAAAAGAGAAAAAAAAACAGCAGATAAAGAACTCAAATGGGATTCAAATGGAAATATGTGCAACAAAGCAATAAGGAGAAAGGTTATATAAAGCTAAGTTGGAGGTGAAAAAAGCCAAGGATTTAGAGAAAGGGAGAAGCCATGGAAGTAAAAAGTAGTAAACCTTAACGATGGATAGGTTTTAAAGAGAAAAGAAAATGAAAGGGGAAAAAATAATATCTAGTCCCTAGATTTGGTAACTTTTCTCATCTTGGTCCCTGGATATTTTTGTCTATATTAATCCTAGAACTTGGCCTCTTTTCCCAATTTGTTTCCTGAACTTAGATGTTATTAAGGAATGATGATCATGTGGCACTCCTAAATTATTTTTTGGAAAATATAATTTTTTCATAATTTATTTATAATTTTTAGTTTTTTTAGATTATATATATTTAAAATTTTTAGGTGATGATGGGGAATAATCTTAAAAGTTTCACCATACAATTCAATTTCAAAAACCAAATTGAGAAAAGATGCTAAAATTTGAGACTAACGTGAATTAAATAAATAAGGGACTAAATTGTGAAAAATTAACAAGATCAAGACCAAATGTTGTTTTATCCCAAAAAGAAAATAAATAAATAAAAGCGTTGCCTGATGTTATTCTGTTCGTGAAGACAGAAGACAAAGATACGTAGCATTTAACGCAACCTGGGGAGCTCTTTAATAATAATAATAATAAGTGATGTACCAAGAAGAACCTCTAAGTTTTAAGGAATTTGAACATGAATTTAATTTAGAATTTAAGGTTTGAAATTTGAGCTTGGTTTTAAATTTAACTTTGACCTTGTTTTCTAAATTAGATTATTTAAAAAATTATTTAATTAGCTTATTCAGTTTTAATTTAAATGATATTAATATTGTTGTCAGTGTAGGACGAGCGTGAGTTTGAATATGTTGAAACGCATTTATATTCCTTAAATTTTAAACATTGTATTAACTTTACAACTTTCAGATACTTTCACAATTAAATTAAATTTGTTTTATTTAATTTATTTGTTTTAGTTTTTAATGACGTTATATTGTTTGATTTCATATATACACTGTCGTAAAATATACACTATAATATAATTATTGTAATACAACTAATGATGATGACTATAGTTTTATTCTATCCTACCTAATTGTTTGATTAGAGACAATTCTGAAAAAATCATGCACTTAATTTTCATCATAAGATGGTAAATGTTTTAAATACAAATAATAATAAATAATGAATTCGAAATTTGAATTAATACTTACATTTACTACATTTTCAATATAAGTTTCATATGTTATGATAAATTATATAACGTTATTTAGGCGTAATGTACAGTAGCTGACTTTAGTTTTTATTTTTTAATGTCATACATGTATTTTTTTCGATACAATATTAGGAGTAGAGAATGGGATAATATGGTTTGAACCCATGTTAAGTAGGGGCTTGACAAGAGTTTTAACTACCATTCTATTCAAGTCAAGACAATGGCATGTGTTGTTTTTAGGTCTAGTATATTACTTGTATTTGATAAAAGTAATACATTTTGATATTTGAAGATAATAGTGTTAACCTTTTAATTTTAATTCAAGTTTTAAAGTTAATTTGATGAAAATTCACAATTAGCTAATAATATTAGTAATTAACTTGGTTTTTTTACCCAAATGATATAAAATAAATAAATAATTACTGAAATAGGATAAGAAAATAATTAATTACCGAACTAGGCATTTGCTATAGTAAATCACTGGTGCCACTTGACCAATCAACGGCACCACCCTCACTTCCCTCCAATCATTGCAGCATGATTACTTTTTTTAAAAAAAGAACTTAGTGTCACCACTGTGTCAGGTGACACTAGTAATATTTTTAGTATTCTTTTAGTTGAAAATTTAACAAGTTAGTTTAGTTGGTTAGATAGTTAAATGTTAGAGTTTTTATCTCTAAGACTCATGTTCGATTTCTCTTTTACTCATATTTGCATTTTTTAGTGCAGCCACTAGGAAACATCAGTAATATTTTTAATATTTTTTTAGCTGAAAATTTAATAAGTTAGTTTATTTGATTAGATAGTTAAATGTTAGAGTTTTTATTTCTAAGTCTCAGGTTCAATTCTTCTCTTATTCATATTTGTATTTTTTTGGTGCAACCATTGTGTTAGGCAACACCAGTAATATTTTTAATACTTTTTTAGTTAGAGATAAAAACTCTAACATTAAATCATCTAACCAAATGAACAAACTTATAAATTTACCAACTAAAAAAACATTTTTAAAAAATATTTTTTTTAAAGTAATCATGCCGCAATGATTGGAGGAGAAGTGGGGGTGGTGTCGCCGATTGGTCAGGCGGCAACGGTAGTTTACTGCAGTAAATACCTAGATCGGTAATTAATTGTTTTCTTATCCTATTTCAATTATTAATTAATTAATTAATATTATTTGAGTAAAAAAAATCCAATTAACTTTCATCAAATCAACCGTAAAGCCTATATTAAATCACATCTATTAAACTGTATTTGACAAATTAAATGTAAAATTAAACAAATTCACAATTAACACTGATTTTGTTTTATTAACAAAATCATAAAAAATTCAAATATAACAATATTAGTAATTAACTTTCACTAGATCAATCCTAAAACCTGAATTAAATATTAAAAAATTAATATTGTTATCTTTTGGTACCAAACTATATAACTTTTTTCAAATGTAGGTACTAAATTGGACAAAACAAATACATATATCAAATTAATACAAAATATAAAACTCAAGTACTAAGTCTATCATTTATTAAGAAGTAATATTTGTAATTTTATTGGAAAACTTGAAATTTTACATTTTTTTTTATTGGTGGAGTGATATTTAAGAGAAAAAAATATTATTGTAATGCAATGGCAGAGCTAAGGGCCTGGTAAGGGACCCGAACTCTTCTAAAATGGGAAATATTTCATTTAAGTCTTTTATAATTTATAAAATTTTAAATTAGCAATGATAAAAAAATTAATTTAATCATTTAAAAATTATAAACAATTAAAATAGCGAAATTGTACTTTTATTATAATAAAAATATACAATTTAATTTCGACTATTTAAAAAAAATTCTGATTCCACCACTGTTGTAATATATACAATCTCAAAATTTTGAAGCTTTCATTTCGAGACCTAAGTTCATCATAATCTCCCTGGAGAATCAACAACATTGTTCTGACAATTGGGTTTCTTTATTCTCCGATGGAGCAGTGGCGAGAGACTCTGGAAATGCTGCAGCAGGTGGAGTGGTTCGGGATCGGGATGGAAACTGGGTGCTAGGATACACACATTATCTGCGGAACTGCTCACCGATGGAAGCTGAAATATGGGGTATCCTGGATGGTGTTTTCATTTTAATTAACAGAGGTCACAAGAGGGTCAAAATTCGATCTGATAATCTTGAAGTGGTTAAGGTTTTGTTCACGAAAGTTCTGGCAGATTCTGGAACTACGCTAATCAGAAGAGTTAAAAGACTTCTGCTATCTGAAGACCAATGGGAAATCAAGCACATTCCCAGAGAGTACAATTTATCGGCAGACCAAATGGTGAAGATTGGGCTTTCTTGGCAAAATTCGCTCCAGATATTTGAAGCTCCTCCTGATATGGTGGTTACGGCTTTACAACACGACAAAGGCTTTAATGTCTCTTAGGAGTCCTTAGTTTATTTTCTTTTCACCAAAAATATATATATATATCCAAAATAGATTTAAGTTTTTGGTAATGCTAGTTGTTATATTATTATACAGCAAATAAAAAGTGACGATGTATTTGGGTAATGACAAAATTACTGTACGGTTAAAACTATGCAAATTACATTTACCATATATCCCAACAGAGAATATAAATAAAGATAGACAACTTGTTCCAAGGCAATTATTTATTTAAGAGCATGTGGGTAATTTTTAATTTTTTTGGTTAATTCACTTTCGTTTGATTTTGATATTTGTTAGAAGATTTGGTCCAATGAGGTTTTAGGGTTGTTGATTTTATTGGCTGTGTTCGGCCAACATGTATTATTTTTTCTATTTTTGTGAAAAAAAAAGAGTTTATAATATAATTTAGTAGAGTACACTTCGTGTATAAAATTTTACGTAATAAATTAATAAAAATTAATATAAAATTTAAATGTGATTTTGATTGAAATGGTAAAGTTGTTATAATAAAAATTGTAATTTATTAGATTTAAATCTCATGATTTTTCGTGTATGTATTTTTCTAGATTTATTAAGATTTGAAAAAAAAAATCCTTAAATAATATTTATTATTTATAAAAAATTAAATAATTTTATAATTAAATTAAAACTCGAGTGTGATACCAATTCAATTAAACTCCTAATATATATATAATCCCCTATTTTGTGATAAAAAAGGAGCTTTCTAAAAGCAAAATCTTCGTTTTTATTCTATTTAGTGATAAGATTGTGTATTCAATACAAAATTGACTCAGTTATCCCCTTTTTGTTTATAGGATGATAAAACATTGAAATGAAAAAAAAAAAACTTATTCAATTTTTTTTAATCTAAGCTAAGGGTAAAACTATAAAATTTGTTTAGGGAGTTATAATTTTTAGGATAGTAAAAATGTAATTTCAATATTTTAATAGATTATATCTTTATAAATTTTAAATGATTAAATTAATTTTTTATATTTTAGGAGGGTTAAAATATAATTATACATTTATAAATTTAAAATTTTAAAGGATTTAAGTGAAAATTTTACGATTTTATGAAAGATTGGGCTCCTGATAGTCCCCTATGTAATAACCAAATTTGCCCGGGCCTATCAAATAATAAAACCAAATAAAGCAACAAAACAATAATAAAAAGAGAGTCTAATAATTGTCCAAATACATAACCAATGAAGCCCAGTTACAAATCCCTTTAAGACCAGCCCAAACCCGAATGGCCCAATCTACCCTAACCTATTAACAGAAAAGAAAAACAACAGTAAGAAAAAACCCTAGTGCCCTAAAGCGCCGCCAGCCTTTGGCCTCCTTCCGTGGACACCACGCGCGTCGTCTACCATACGCGCCAATCAGTAGCCACCACGCCTCTACTCGTCTGATCCCAAGCACGCTTCCGCACCGATTACGAGCAACACCCGCACGCCGTGCCCATGACCTGCAACAACACGAACAATAAGGAAGAAAAGCGACAAAAATAGAATAAAAAACAAAAACCCATACCTTTGTAATCGGGTTATAAGAACTGAGATCCTTGGTATTTAGAATGGGGGAATTTTCATTTTTTTGGAAAAAAATCAAAAAGTAGATACGAATCAATAGGCAATCAAAGGCATAATAAGAAGAGTCAAGGTTGATTTCGAATTTTTTATCCTTATTGTTTACTGTTTCTTATTTATTTTTATTTTATTTGTTCTAAATCTGTTATAAACAAAATCAAAAAAGAAAGACGGAAATACCTTCACCGGAAACCCACGAAGGCGGCGACAAAGGGTGTTGCCGTCGCTACCTTCAATTTTAGAAAGGAGGCCAAAAGTTCCCTCTTCTGTTTGGGACAGAGCACCAAGGCTCGATCTCTGAAACAAGGTCCTCTGACGAAGGAGAAGGTCTGTTCCCACGTGTCCTGGCCATCAGAGATGGTGGCGACGTGATAGTGACGGAGGTCCAATCGTCGGACAGAAGCAGAGAGGGATTTTTGGGTTCTAAAAAGGGAAGAGTTTTTGAGAGAAGGAGAAAAGTTTTTTTTTTTTAAGAATTGATTGCAGAAATGAAAAGGAAAGAAAAAAATTGACTTTATAAAGGAGCAAAAACGACGACGTTTTGGGTTTGGGTCTTTAGACCCCAAAACGGCGCTGTTTCATGCTGGATCGAAGAGGATCCCCGTGTTTCTTCAATTAATGGGGAATTTTCATGTTTGATCCCTCCTAGTTCGGCATTTTAATATCCATTTTAGTTGGTCTCATGTATCTTACATATGTTCGTTTGTATGTGTATGTACTTAGATGTGTAAATCATTTACTCGTGTTTTTTTAAATGTATTTTTATTCTCGGTATTACATTTACGCATCGCCATTTCGTATAAATTATCTTTTTATCCTATTATATTATTCATATATTCTGCCTTAAATCAATATATATATAGCTAGTTTTACTTAAAATTTCTTATATATATATATATACATGTAGTTCCTTTTTTAAATTTATGGCCTATAATTTATTAATTGGAAAGAGCATATTTTAAATGTTTAATTTATTCTCGCAATATTTTACATTGTTACTTATCATTGTTATTACATTTTGCGTTAAATTATTTCTATCTGTTTGCATAACATCAAGCTTGTAAATTATTTCATGCCTAGTTCTATATTCATGCTATTGGTTATTGTTTTATATTTCAAATTCCATCACATTCAAACTCTTCTTAGATGTTTTATTTCGTCAAGAATAAGTGTTAAACCAATTTCAAAGTTACATTCTTTTAAAAAATGAGGCAATATTTGTATGTTTAAAAGTACGGAAAATTACATCCTAACGTGTTGGGTGTCGATTTTTGTTCAACTAAATACTCAAATACTCCTTTTCTTTTACATGTATTGAAAATCAAAGATGATCTCGATGTCAGAGTATAAAGGTGTTATATCCTAACGTGTTGGGTATGATACTTTCATTCCTTTGAAACGAGATAATCTTGAGATTCAATCCCAATTTAACGAATTCTTTTTTTAAATTTTTATCTTAGATGTTTTCAAGTTTTCCGTATTAGGACATTGATCAATCAATTTGGTACCGATTTTGGGCGTTGCGAGGGTGCTAATCCTTCCTCGCACGTAACCGACTCCCGAACCTATTTTCTCGAACACTCGTAGACCAAAAGCTCTGTTTTAATAAACTAAAATGTTTTTATTAAAACAAGGTGATCCGATCACACCTTGAATAAAATATCAGTGGCGACTCCCTATTTTAAAAGTCGATTCCCGTTTTCAAAAATGGTTACGACAGCTTGGCGACTCCACTGGGGACCTCGAGAGTCAGGCCACAAATTGATTAGTTTTTGTCCTTTTGATTGAAAACTTGAAAAATTATTTTTTAAAAAATAAAAATCATGTTTCTCCTAAAAGCATTTATTTGTGCTATAACTGCAATAATGTCGAGTCTCATAATTCTTGCACTTGCATTGCATGACCATTGCGGTCACACCTTTAAGTGGGAGTGAGAAACTAAGCTTTCGTAAGGTTTTCACCTCCACATGGGCTAGTGGACTGCTTCCGGGACACATCTGTACCTATGTGCTTCGTGAGGTTTTCACCTCCGCATAGCTGTAGGGAAATGTATCCCCTGAACCGAACTCGGTCCATATGAGCCTATAATGGGTGAGGATTACGGAATCTGTTGATTCAGGTACCCTTCTTTAGAACCGAACCTCATACCATGAGCCTTAAAAGCCCACCTTGGGTAGAGTCATCCCAAACCCCTAGCGGTCACCTGGATAGGTGTTCTGTGCTTGTTTTTCCTGCACTAACGTGTTTTCTTTTGTGGTTGTTCCTCTCTCCTGTGCTAACATTTTTTCACCTGTCTTGACTCCATTGTATTACATCGCAAGAAAGGAAGTGTTGATTCATATTCGGTTGCTAAATGGAAGAGTTTGCCATAAGGAAATGTGTTACTTGATAAAGTGGATTATAATACGGTCGTACGAACATGGTGACATGGCCATATATGTGATCTGTTTTATGTAAAGAAACGTATCTTCTAGGAAAGTTCTTCTAATGGAATCGAATTCATGATCAACACCTCTCTTTCTTTTTACATTCATACCATGCATTTGCATTGCATTGCATACAGCAGCATCATATCACCCAAATCATTCACTAAGGCTAAAATCGTATAATCTATAGTTGCGACATTATGAATCTGAAATCACGTCATCCTTAAAGGACACGGCTAAGAGCTAGAGCTATGGATGCTGAACTCAATGAAAGAATCGAAAAAATGGAAAGAATCTAGAGAGAGTTGCAAGAGCAGTTGACCAAGTCGCAGCAAGAAGCAAGGGATCTGATGGTAAGATCCCGAGAGGAGTTGCTCGAGCAAAAGGATCAAATGGGCAAAATAATGGAGATGATGGCAGCTCTGGTCAAAGGAAAAGGACCCGCGCAGAGTCCTGACATCATAGAGCCCCAGTCAGGAGTTAATCAGGATCCGCTCTATCCCCCGGAATTCACTCCGCCTCACGCCCATGCAACGCAGAGAGGGTATCCTTAAGTGGAACCGGTAGGCCTAGAGCAATGACCTGCACCATCTGCTAATCTAGGGCAAGGTATATTTGTATCAAACTCCGGAGATAATTCTGCTAACCCAATGGTTCCAGATTTGGATGACCCGGTTGAAATATCCAGGTTGAAAATAGAAGATCGTGATGTTCAGGACAAGTATAAGAGTCTGGAAGAAAGACTCCAGGCGATAGAAGGTACCGAAGTCTTCTCTGCACTAAGTGCCAAAGAGCTCAGTTTGGTGCCCGATCTGGTTCTGCCTCCGAAATTTAAAGTGCCAGATTTTGAAAAATATGATGGAACGAGATGTCCAAAGGCGCATCTTATCATGTTTTGTCGGAAGATGGCTGGTTATATGAACGAAGACAAATTGTTAATACACTGTTTTCAAGATAGCTTGGTCGGATCAGCCCTCCGATGGTATAATCAACTCAGCAGAGAGAGGATCCGATCATGGAAGGACCTAGCACTAGCGTTTTGTGAACAATACAAGTATGTCTCTGACATGGTGCCAGATCGACTAACGCTGCAGATGATGGAAAAGAAACCAACAGAGACTTTTAGAAAATACACTCAAAGGTGAAGGGATATCTCGGCCCAAGTAGAACCCCCACTGATTAAAACTGAGATAACGGTCCTCTTTATCAACACCTTGAAAGCGCCATTTTATGACAAGCTGGTGGGAAACGCCACAAAAGACTTCACCGATATCGTAATGTCCGAGGAACTCATTGAGAATGCCATAAAGAGTGGAAAAATAGATGCAAGAGAAAGTGTCAAAAGGTCAAACTCGAGAAATATAGAAAATAAAGTGAACAACTTGAGCAAGAGTTCCAAGTCAGTCTCTGCAGGTTAACCGAGGGCTGTGACCACTGGTCATCAGGGATCATCAAGTCAAGAATCCAAGGCAAAGTATCTCCAGTTTACACCAATTCCAATGACATATGGGGAGTTGTATCAAAGCCTGTTTGATGCACATAGGGTGGCTCCTCACCACATGAAACCAGTGCAACCCCCATACCCCAAATGGTATGTTTCGAATGCTCAATGCGAGTATCACGCGGGAATAACGAGTCACTCAACCGATAACTGTATTGTATTTAAGAAATTGGTGGAGAGGCTTATTAAAATAGGGGTTTTGAAGTTCGATGAGTCGACCGGAGCAATAATTTGCGATAATTGAAGGAGGGGGCAAGAGAGTCTCGATTCCTTAAAGAAGTTATCAGCAGAAATCGAGAAGTCAGAACGCCAATGACACATTCGAAAGGAAAACGGGGGTATAAAACTTTTCGAAGCCTTACACACTTGGAGTGTTTTGAACAATAGGACTGTGGAAGAAACCTGTATTTTTAGCTAATCTAAAGTAATATTCAAAACATGCTTGTTGCTTTGAGCCTAGAGGCAACAAGAGTCCTTTCGTGAAATGGGCTTGTTTCCAGAATTGTTATTTCAATAAAATGCATCTTTATTTTCACCCCTCGCATTTCATACTCTACATCGTTTCATTTTCATATCATACTTTTAATTTTCTACCTTCATGCCCACAATGGGTCTCCCAGATAGCAATGACATGAGCAACGCTGTTACCGACTCTCTTTTTAACGAGATATGTGTCTAAAGGGATTGAAGGACTGGGGAGATGACAGAGGTCACAACTTATTTCCTAAATTGTCAAGAATGGTAGATCCCATCTTACGAAGTGTCAGGGAGATGAAGATGGAAGCTTAGCTTGCCGCAAGAACAGGGCAAGGAATCATTGAGTTATCTCCAAGAGTTCAAAGATATTTTCGTATGATCACGCCGGGACTATTAAGGCACGAGTATGCTGTCAAAGCTAAGGAAGCCACAGAAGAAGTCCATAAGGATATTTGAAGATCACATGCTGATGGTTCTACCCTGACTAAGCCAATCAAGAGGTTCGAGCTACTGGTCTACCCAGAAAGGAAAATTGCATCAAACGCCAAATTAAGGACAGAACTTATGTGCCTTTTCTTTCTTGTCTACACGTGGGGCAGGGACGTTATCAAGCCAATCTCCTCGAAAGCTTCAGGTCCGCATCGATTCATTTTTACGGATGTCGATCTCTTCACTAAGAGGGCGAGGGTCGCTTCATATACGAATATTACAAAGTCGATAGTCATTAGACCCAAAAGGAAAAAAGAAAAAAAAATATTAACAAAAAAGGCCAAAAGGTCATATTTAATCGCACAATGTCAAAAGTTTGCGGTCATTTCAAAGATCAAGTGCCATGTCATGGTGTAAAAAAAGGGGGGCAACAAAACAAAGATTGTTAGGAAGATGACCTAAACTTGTGAATGTTGGCGTATAGAAGTTACGTTTACTCTTTTATGATCATTAAACTTCGGCTGGGACCTCTGCTGAAATAGCGCTTTCCTCATGAGGTTTTGCCTAGTGAAGTCAAAATCCTCTTTTCCCCAGGCACAGGCCGAGCCAAAATGGGATAAGGTGGAATGGATCCAATCCTGATATGATCAAGTGAATTTGAAAAGAAAATGTTGAGAGATGTCTGTCACAATCAGATGAAGCGAGTTTACAACAAAAAGGATCGCCTTAGAAAATTTCATGATAGGGCTTTGAAAGAAAAATTCTCCCATGCAAAAAAGACTTCGGAAGAAAGTAAATGTCAAACTAGGAAAAACCTCATGCAGCAAAGCAGGCCTGTTCTATGGAAGCATGGATATTGACAGAGATGGATGGCAAGACCTGTCCAATTCGGTGAATTCAGATTCGACCTAAAAAAGAGGGATAAAAAAATAAAAAAATAAAATTCTCATCAAAAAAGAAGAAAGAAAAAGGAGAGGCCAAAGGCAAAAACCCGCAAAGGGCGCTTTGAGACCAAATGTGGGTTTGAGTTGAAAACCCGAAAAGGGCAGCTCAAATTTTGATAAAAAAAATGGGACATACAGTAGTCTTGCTACGCTTGAAGTAACAATAAAGAGGAATGTTACATCTTGGGGCATCGATAAAGTACTCCGGATCCCCTAAACACATATTGAGTTTAAAATGGTCCTCAAGAAGTTTGAACAGGGAAGCTCAAGCTGCGATATCTGGGGCACCTAGTTTCCATTTTACCCATTTTGAGTCTGCTATCTTGGTCTTTTCAAACTACACTCTAAATAAACTTGCTTCTTCATTGCATTTGCTAGCTTCGACTAACTTGTTTGTTTCGAGCTATGCTCCCAATAAATTTCCATTTCATCCATCATTATGGCCTTTTTTTTTTGAGCATTTTGCATTGAAATAACGATTATTGGACTAATAATACTTTCATGAAAGGAGTTTCGTATATTACTTTGGAAACCTCTAAACAATACAGGGGTCTGAAATAGGATTATTACTTAAGATTCACCAAGTTTAAGGGTTGGAAATATCTGAGTCCGAATTAAGGTTATCACTTCGGATTTTTGTCAAAAATGGCGATTGAACAAAATGACAAAGTACCACGTCAGTGACACAATCCTGACAAAAAATGGGCATTGTTAACCCAAGTGCAAAACCAGAATCATTCTAGAAAGGAAATGATATTCTGCATTCATACGAGCATCATGCATATACATCTGTTTGGGTCACCTAAAGAGTGATCGTTAGAAGGAAGCTGATACAGATCCTGTACCTTTGAATAACAAGAGGGTGGGTTGAAGAAGAGACAAATCCTATGTTTTAGAGTCGCAGTGGGATGAATAGAGGATATTCAAATCTCCACTAAAATGAATCGAGAAACGCAAAAGGATATTCAAACCCCCAGGTCACAATGAGATGAACCCTGAAGCTACAGTGGGGCAAAAAGGTGATATACGAGAAACGTAGATTACTCCTAAGGTTTGAGGCCGGGTACAAAACCTGAAAGGGAAGTCAAGAATCGAAGAAATGAATACAGGTCATCATGAAAGTCGTGACGAAAAAGAGATACATGACAAACAAACCCAGGGCACATGGCATAATCATGTAGGCATAAAAGCATTTAAGACAAACACGTGCATATCAAGATAACATCACGCATGACACATACAGGTACGCCATTAAAGCAAGAAGTTTTGACGATAGCTATATTGAATCAAAGGAAAAGAAGACATTCGAGTTCAACTAGATGATATGTTATTCAAAACTCAATTCATATAAGGAGAGGTGGGTTGAGCCTTGGGTCGCACGCTGAGGTATTTTCAATTTCTGTTTTTCAATTTCTGTCTGCAAAAATCAACTCCTCGGGTCGCACGTTGAGGTTTTTTTAATTTATGTTTGCAAAAAAAAAAATCAACTCCTCAGGTCGCACGCTGAGGTATTTTTAATTTCTGTTTTTCAATTTTTATTTTTTAAATATTAACTCATAATACGAGAGGTGAGTTGAGCCTCAGGTCACACCCTGATATGTTTTTCAATTTCTGATAAAAAATTGACTCATAATACGAGCGAAGCAAATCGAAAACCAGATCTTGCCTTCCTAAGCAAAGCAAATCGAGCATAGCAGATCTCGCCTTCCTAAGCGAAGCAGATCGATGATAGCGGATCTTGCCTTCCTAAGCGAAGCAGATCGAGCATAGCAGATATTGCCTTCCTGAGCGAAGCAGATAGGCGATAGCAGATCTTGCCTTCCTAAGCAAAGCAGATCGAAGATAACAGATCTTGCCTTCCTAAGCGAAGCAGACCAATGTATTTTTAATTTCTGTCCTTCAATTTCTGTTAAAATCAACTCATAATGCGAGAAGTGAGTTGGGCCTCGGGTTACGCACGCTGAGGTATTTTAATTTCTGTTAAAATTAACTCATAATACGCGAAAGTTGAGTTGGGCCTCGGGTTACGCACGCTGAGGTATTTTTAATTTTTGTCTTTAAAATTTTGTTCAAAAATAAACTCATATTGCGAGAGGTGAGTTGGGCCTTAGGTCGCACGCTGAGGTATTTTTAATTCCTATTTTTCAATTTCTGTTCGCAAAAATCAACTCCTCAGGTCGCACGCTGAGGTATTTTCAATTTCTGTTTTTCAATTTCTATTTGCAAAAATCAACTCCTCAGGTCGCACGTTGAGGTATTTCCAATTTCTGTCTTTCAATTTCTGTTTTTCAAAAAAAAAAAAAGAGGGTAAAAAAAATCAACTCATATTACGAGAATAAGGAAGCAGCTTGAAAAGTTCAGATTTATTTCATTGAAGTCCTAGTGGAGCCATTAGTAGATCGAAGCTATAATTCTCTAGTTGGAGCAAGTTAAAAATAAGCAAGATTGAGGAAAAGCGAGTTGAAGTTACGGGTCATATCTCGCAGAAGTAGTGGCAGAATGGATCAAGGCAACATGCTACAGTAGAGTTTGAAGATGTTTAAGGGAGATGAGGACCAATAAGTCATGCCTCCCTGAGTTAACATTCTGGTGGAGTAGGCGGAGGCTACAAATCCCTTCTTCTCGAGTTCGCAATGAGGATCAGTCCGCATTTCTTTGAAGTTTCAGCAGAGAAGATTGAGCAAAGAAGACTGGGCGAGAGCAAATTGAAGTTACAGGTCCTATCTCTTGGAAGCAGCGATGGAGTGGATAAAAACAACATGTTACAGTTTGAAGATATTTGAGGAAGATAAGGACCAGTGCCCACCAAGATCGAGCAAAATTGGTTCTTCTTTTGTCTTTGCTCTATTCTCGTTTCATGACAATGAGCAAAGAGGGGCAGCTGTAATAACCAAATTTGCCTGGGCCCATCAAATAATAAAACCAAATAAAGCAACAAAACCAATAATAAAAAGAGAGTCCAATAATAGTCCAAATACATAACCAATGAAGCCCAGTTACAAATCCCTTTAAGACCAGCCCAAACCCGAATGGCCCAATCTACCCTAACCCATTAACAGAAAAGAAAAACAACAGTAAGAAACCAATTTCAAAGTTACATTCTTTTAAAAAATGAGGCAATATTTGTATGTTTAAAAGTACGGAAAATTACATCCTAACGTGTTGGGTGTCGATTTTTGTTCAACTAAATACTCAAATACTCCTTTTCTTTTTCATGTATTGAAAATCAAAGATGATCTCGATGTCAGAGTATAAAGGTGTTATATCCTAACGTGTTGGGTATGATACTTTCATTCCTTTGAAACGAGATAATCTTGAGATTCAATCCCAATTTAACGAATTCTTTTTTTAAATTTTTATCTTAGATGTTTTCAAGTTTTCCGCATTAGGACATTGATCAATCAATTTGGTACCGATTTTGGGCGTTGCGAGGGTGCTAATCCTTCCTTGCACGTAACCGACTCCCGAGCCTGTTTTCTCGAACACTCGTAGACCAAAAGCTCTGTTTTAATAAACTAAAATGTTTTTATTAAAACAAGGTGATCCGATCACACCTCGAACAAAAGATCGGTGGCGACTCCCTATTTTAAAAGCCGATTCCCGTTTTCAAAAATGGTTACGACACCCTAGTTTCGTCATTGATCTAAGCTTCACTCCGTAACCTATTTATAAGTTAAAAATGTTAAATTTTTGGTAATATATATTAATTTTTTATAATTAAATTTAAACAAAAATAAAATAAAAATTCTAACAGGACTAATTACTATAGGTAATGAATGTCTATTTTTAGATTGATAACGAAACATTAGAAATAGACAATTTATAGAATATATATTTTTAAAATTTTATGCTCAATTAAATTTTAATCAAATAAAGAAAAAAAAAAGAATATTAGCAGCACACAGTTTTAGAAGAAAAAAAATAACATGTATTCTCCTCATGAATTCCAACTACAATTTTTTATATTATTAAATGAGTTATTTGTATCAGATATCCTCCAATTATATTTTTATTTTAATTTAGTCCTTAAATTTCAAAATGTTTGATGTTATATCAAACATATCATTGTATTATCGAAACCGTTAATTTATGAAATAGTTTATTATTTTTTATTAAAATATAATTAAAATATTCTAAAATTGAAGGACCGGTTTAAAAATATTGCCATTAATATTTAAAATTTAGCCTTTCCTATTAAATGGAATAAATTTCTTGTGGATTAAGATTAAATTGAAGTTAGGTATACGATGTATCTCAGAAAACAAAAGTTAGGCGAGTGAACGTCCAAGCATAGGTCAAATTTTTTTCTTTTCCTTTAAAAAGAGATTCCCAATCTAATTTGTGTAATTAAATTAATAATTAATTTTAAGATAATATAAAAAATTTATCTCTAATTTTGTTGCTATAAAATCAATTGTGGTGCTGATGTTTGACAACCACAAACATGTAATAACTTTTTTGAACTCTAGAACGTGCATTAATACCAAATGCTAACTTCACTATAAATTTTAATTTGATCCCACAAAAAGATTTTGCCCACTAACACACATATAATCTAGACTAAAAACATTGGGAAAAAAAACAAGGTTAGCATATTTTTTAGTGTGTTTTTCTTTTTAAAATTAAAAAAAAATAATAATGAAATGAGATTCCATATTTTAAAATTTAAAGTCAATCATGTATTTTTTTTTATAAATATAATATTACATTTGAAAAGAAAAAAAAATGTAATAATCAACCCGTAATGACAAATGATTTATGTTGAAATGAAATTTTAGTTAACATTAGATATTGAGTTGAATCTCGATTAAAAATGACGATAAATAAAAGGGGACGATTGGAAAAAAAAGTGTATATATTATAAGTTTTTGAATATGTGTTTAAAAGTTTAATTGAAGAGAAAGGATGGTGAGAAAGAGAGATGTCACATTATCTTGTATCTATTATCAATTATTTAATGTCATTTCAGCATATTTTTTCATATCATTGATATATTATTTTAATAATTTTTTTAACTTGGATTTTAGACTTTGAACTCTAAATTTTGGACCACAGACTCTAAACCCTGGACCTTATTTCAGGTCCATGGTCCAAGGTTCAAGTTAAAAAAAAAAAACTAAAATGATGACATGGAAAAAATACTGAAATGACATTAAATAATTGATAAGAGATGTAAAATGATGTAGCATCTATGTTTTATACAATCATTTCCTTTGATTGAATTTGTTAAAATGGGAATAATTGGTTTTTTAATAGGGTGAATATATTAAAATTATTTTTTTAATAAATCAATAAAAAAAACTATTTAATTAGTTAAAATTCAATAAGAATATGAATGAATAGATAACAAATTGATTTTATATATTTTGTTTTCAAAATTTTATTTATAGATAGTGAAATTTATACATTTAACCAAACATGTTAAATTAAATGTTTATTTTTATTAATTATTAGTTGATATTTGATATTTATTTAAGGTGAATATTTGGTATTTGATAGTAACAAGTGGTTTTAAATTTTTTTTTTCAAAAATGTATAATTTTTAACAATTTATTATACTCTCAACTCCTGCTTGTGAAATTTAAAAACTCCAGACAATATAAGTAATTTTCCATTTATTAAATGTTATAAACAACTTCTAACGATCAAGAGTGTTCACCGCCTTACGTGTGGTTTAGATTCAAGTCGCGTTTGTTGTAAAACTTTACCCTATTATTTAATTCAAAAAAAAAAAAAAACTTCATAAATACTATCAATTCAACAAGTTGAAACAATTAGGTCGAAAATCACATATTTGGTGGTTGGATTCTTTTAATTTCCCCAAATCCAATTTCTAACCCTAAGTTCCACTCATTAGTGCAGCACAATCTGAAGGCCAAATTGACTAAAAAAGTAAAAGAATAAAAGAGGAAAAGGGAAGAGATAGTAACATAAGCTTATATTTACTATAAAAAAGTAGTTTTAATCATATATTGTTTTAGTGATAAAAGATTGGATTTTAAAAAATCATCTAAATTAAGTTTTATTTTATTAATTAGATTTTTTATAGGATAATTATCTAATAGATCATCAGCGAAAATTTTTAAACTCTATAAATAAATTGAGAATGAGATAAATGACATGTTTATTTATACTTGTTAAATTCTCAACAATTGTAAAATCTAAAAAACTCCACTAATTATATCAAATAATTTTTTATATAAAATATAAAATGATTGTAACTTATTTTTCATATATTTAATTTTTTATAGATGTGGTTAAATTTACATAATATCCGTATATTTACAAAATTATTTATCAATATTTAAATTTAATAGAATTAAAAATAAGGTACTAAATTTAAAGTTTATAGATTTTGTTTGAACTAATGTAATTTTACTCTATTTTGGTTAGGATTTATTTTTATGTTATACTTTTTCCAATTTTTTTAGTTATATTATTATTTGATTTAATCTTTAATGAACTTAATATTTGATTAGAAATATAATTTTTTTGTTTACAATTTCACAAAAAATATATATATATAATTTGAACGAGAATAATATATAATTTTAGCTTTGTACTTTTAATTTGATTAAATTTTTAAAAAATATTTTAAAATCCCTTTTTTTTATGGACAAAAACATATTATTTAAGTTTAATTATGAAAATAAAAAATAATTTTTACTGTTCGAAAGTGACTACAGACGTCAATATTTCTACTGTCAAGAAGAACCCAATAATTGTGTGACACGCGTCAATTAATCAACATCCATATCTGCCACGTACGTATGGCAGTTTTTGTTTATTCCACATGGTAGCTTTTCATTGTTTTTGCTAAACATACTTGGGTTACTTAAATAAAACCCAAGAGTTATAAAACCCAAGAGTTGACTATATCCCTCGGTTACAGTTGGAGTATAAGTCCATAAGTTTCTTATATTCTGACACGTGGGCTTAGACGACACTTGGCTTAATTATATATACAAATCATTTCTCCCTTCTCGTCCTCCTAACACTAGCGAATTTCTTAAAATTTCTAAATAAATATAGATAAGTCTATGAATTTTTTATTATCCTTTTTAAATGGTTTAATTTATAATTTGGATAATTACATTTATTTATTTTAAATAAGTTCATTATAAATTCTAATCCTATCTGATACAATGCCTAGAACTACTCATAGTCCTTCATTAACTTTTAAATAGAAGGATAATGCATCTCGATACACTCGAACTCACGTTTTCTTTTATTGACAACAATACCTATACCAATCAAATTAAAATTTAATCAACATAATTACATTTATTTTTCATTTTAATATTTAAGATTTTATTAATTTTACAAGAATATAAACTAATCTTTCTTTTCCCATTTTTTAATCTAATCTCAATCTAAGGGCTACATGACCAAATGAAACTTAAATTTTAACTATGCATCATTATTTTTCATGGCTGAATTTATTAATCTAATAAATAAAATAAAATAATGTTTTTCGATGTGTTAAATAAAAGGATAAACAATTGATAAGAAATAAAGGATGTATTTACTTACCTTAATCAAACTAAATTTGGTCGTATGTTAATTTGTCACCATGTACTTATAAATAAGCACCGGCAAAAATCCCACTAGCAATTAAATAATGTTCAAGAAATTAGAATAGAGTAGCCATTTCACAAAGCCCAAGGCCGATATCTAGATAAATTGCAGGTCAAATTTTGTTATTAGACCTTGTACTTTGAGTAAATTGTGAATTTAGTATTTATATTTTAATTTAGCCATTTTCAGTCCTGGACTTTTAGAATTTTAAAATTTTAGTCCTAACCAAATGGCAACTATTAAATTCATGAAGTTAAGTTTTGTTGTTTTTAAAATTTAATCCGTCAAATGTATTATCAAATGTGTAGTGCCGTGTCGGATTGTCATATCCACATATTACTCACAATAAATCCAATTAATAGATTTAACTTTTTTCATTTACATAAGGCTAAAATTTTGAAATTCGAAAAAAAAAAGAGACTAAGAATGATCATGTTGGAGAACATGAACTAAATCTTTAACTTTACACATAATACATGATTATAGTAAAATTTAACCAAACAAAATTAACTGCTACTGTTTGGTCAAACTAAATTGTCAAAATTTAAAAAGTATAGAGATTAAAATTAATCAAATTAAAGTAAACGTATTAAATTCACTAACTTATACAAAATATATGACCTAATAGCAAAATTTGACCTAAATTATATCTAGAGGTATTCATGGGTTGGGTGGCCTACCCGACTTGATCAAATTTACCCGCTTTGAATCAGATTTGCGTTTATGTTTCTCAGCCTTGAGCCGGTTCAGTTTAAATATTTTTTTTTTATTTTTTGAACAGTAAAAAGATAAACTAAGCTTGCACTTAGACTTAACTTTTTTTTGAAATCAAACTAACTTAACCTAACCCGAACCACTAACACTTTTAGTTGCTTCATGTGCAAATGTCCAACAACGCGGGTGCTCGTTTCTACAACGAATATAAGCAAGTGGTTTTAAAAGAGTTCGAGAAAAAACGATTAAAGCAAAGAAAAAAGGAAAAAGAAATTAATTCTACAGGTTACAACATTGCTCACCTTGAACATTCCATGGCCAAGAAACTGTCCTGTCCAACAAAGCAATTGAGATATCAGCCCAACCTGAATAGAAAAGTATGGAGTCACGATTTGAAATAAAAGGAAAACCGTGTTTTGCAAAAGCGGATAACCAAATGTACATAACTGAAAACATGGAAGGTTAAAATGATGTTTGCAATCCGAGAAGCGATATGGACAAATTCTTCAACATAACAAGTAACTCTTCCTTTTGTACGATAAGTTACTCTTCGATTCGCTGTTTTGATTTGAGCATAATCCGAGTTTTCTTCGCCTTCCACCACCACCCACAACCAATCCATTCCTCGATGAAGCATTTCGAATTCTTTAACTTGATTTCTCTTCTTTTGGCTTCTCCAAATTTTGTTAATCGCTTCATTTCCCACTCGAAGTCTACACTTTCCTTTCTTTGCTATTTCCATTTAAGCAAAACCCGAATGTGATTCACTTGTGCACGAGCAGATTTTGCAGGCCTCGAGCCATGTGCTTCCAATATTTTTTGTGTTTCATAGGTTTTTCGATTTAGTACAAATTTAGGAAACATGGGTTTCGTGTAGTAAGGTTTGAGGTGAATAAAGATTTTGTTATTTTTATAATGGGGGAGAGCTAAGAAAAGGAAAGGGGCGGAATTTAGTCTTGTAGGTTGTTTGGCTAGCCAGAAAGTGAAGCAAACTGCAAGAAAATTTGGGCACAGACTCAGAAGAATGAATAAACCCTTAAGAAACCAAAGTGAGAACAGTAACATGACCTACAACATTTTCTATTGAAGATAACGGGCTTATTTTGGTTGATCAATAGCGTTGAAAATTGGGGGTTTGATCAGGTTCCCGTTAACACTGCAATGAGCTTGGGGTTGTAGCTACAATAGTTGGGTATCAACTTGGCATTAACAGCACCATTGAAATGCTCTTACGTTTTTCCAATGAGATAAACAAAGCTCCATTCAAGCTAAAAGCATCCTTGGCAACATCCTTAAAAACTCAATACATGACATGACAGTGTCTATAGCAGCAAAACAAAACAAAACAAAAGCAGCAATAAAATATGGCATTAGCGGCTCACCGCCTCTTTCCCCGGCCTCGACCACTGCCTTTTCCACCACTACTGATACGACCGTGGCTCGGGCACCCACTAAATCTACCGAAGATCCCTTGGAGCTACCAAAGGGGCCTATTACTCGTGCTCGTGCTAAAAGGCTTAAAGAGGAAGTGACGGTTCTCGTAATCAAAATTTCGAGTAATGTCATGGCTGAACATTTTGGGAACGATGAATCGAGCAAGCCATGCAATATCCTTCACGTTCAGCTAGCTCAAATTTAGTTCAATGAGCTACATTGCTTTTTAATTTAATGTTTTAAATAAAATTGCATCGTTTTATTTATTGTAATTTTTATTTCTACAGCATGTTAATGCGTCCTAATAAATTAAATGTGTCTAAAATAATTAATTTAGTGTTGGATTGAATTTATCTAAGCCTAAATTAATTTGTCACATTTTATTTGATGTTTTAATTTTGAATAAATGTGCAGGTTTTTAATTATGTTGCTAGTCGAATTACTCATAGAGAGCAAGCAAGATCAAGTTAATGTACATGAAGGAGAAGGGCACAAGATGGAATAAATAAATCAAAGCATGGTTTCATAATTCATGTTGAATGGCCAAGAAAAATAAATTGGAATTGAATTGGACAAGCACTTGAGGTAAATGAACGGCATGGAGGAAGGGCTTTGATGTTTATGTCACATGGTGGAAATTAAAAATTAAAGTTGAAGTTTGTGGAAGCATGAGGCTTGGACGTTTAGTGGAAATAGAATAAAATATAAAAACATTAGTAGGAGGTTGGATAACAAAGCATGAGATTTTTAAATTCATGAATATTCTTGAAATTTCTTTAAAGTAATGGAAGACCATAATGGATTAAAGCAAGGATGACATTTGCATAAATTAAATAATGGTGATGGGGGAACCATGGTGGACGACAAAGAGTATTGGGGGATTAAATTTTACAAATAGGAGCATGTACCTTTGTATTTCTTGGAAGAATTCGGCAGGCACAGGCCTATAAATATTTTGCTATTTTCATTTGTAAGGCAGAATTTCATGAATGAATTTACACTTAAATTTGTTGAGAAATTTTCTCTCAAATTTCGTCCAAAGATTCGTTGACTTATCAATCTAGGTAGTGGCGTCAACAGTTTCTTTGTTTATCCGAACTTATCACGTTTTCATGTGGCGTTCGAAACTTTATACTGAGGTTCCTATCTCTTTAGATAATGGGTCGAGGTCTCATAATTCCTTCCAAATTAACTTAAAGTCTTATAAGTCTCGGGTCAACCTTCATCCGAAGTTTGGTTCATTTTTGACCTTAAGTTACCAATTATCCTATAACCTGACTTGTCCATTTCTTTCATAACCGAGCCTCCTTAATCCATAACCACCTTCTATCGAGCCCTTCCTTGTCTACCTCCCTCTTAAAACCGAATTTTCTAAACCTTTCCGAATCCAAACGAAACCTTCTTGTTTAACGATCGGGTAATCTTACGACTCGGATTCAATTCACGGAACCGGGATCGTATCATCTGGTATCAGAGCTAATTAAACGAGAAGCTCGGACGTTCGAAGCAAACCCAAATTAGGTACGTGTTTTAAAAAAAAATTTATTACGAAGTAAAAAAAAATTTCAAAGTCTCGATTTAATTTTTTTCTTTTTCTCTTTCATTTGGTGTAGTAAAAAAAAAAAGAGATACGAGAATTCAAAAAATAAAAATCAAAGTTATAAAAAAAAATTCGAGTAAAAAAAAGAGAGAATTCAAAAAAAAAAAAAGAGTGTGAAGTTTGCAAGTTTTGCTTTACTTTCATATTCCTACCCCGATCTTCAATTTTTTTTTTTCTTCTCTACCATCAATTGGTATTTTCTCTTTTCACCCAACGCCACCCATCCTTACTCCATTTGTCTTTTCTTCATTTTAGCCTACCCGATACCCAACGCCAAACCTCTGTTAATCTTGAAACTGACCCGTTAACCTAGTAGATCTGGTCACCTGAATCTTATACGAAATCACGAAAGAAGAAGCGAGCGGAAAAAGGCAAGAGCGTGTGAGCACAATAGAGTGAAGGTAAAAGCCGAAATAGAGTACAAACATGAGTGTGAGTAACATTTATTCTTTCTTTCCGAGTGATCGACAGGATTTGTAGTGAGGATTAAATTTAAAACCATGTCCCGAAGTCCGGAACGCAACATGGCCGAGAGAACGGATAGACAACATGCTAGAAATATACCTGATCTCAATCATCAAGCCTTATTACGTGAAATAGAGCGATTGTTCGACCGTAAACTCCAGCCAATCCAAGAAAGGCTCGACCAAGTCGAAGAGCGCACCTGTCGAGGAAGAACTCCTCAAAGCCCACCAAGGTGACGTGGAAGGCAACGAGTACCCGAAGAAGAATGGTCCGAACCAAGTGAAGCCGAGAGCGATCATGGGTCCAATTATAGTGGACGACGAAGAGGCCAACGAGATCGAGATCGAGTAGATGATGACTCGAAGAACCTCAAATTGTCCATACCCCTATTTCAAGGCAAAACAGACCCGGAGTTGTACTTAGAATGGGAAAAGAAGATTGAGTTAGTCTTTGAGTGTCACAACTACTCAGAAACCAAGAAGGTAAAGATAGCGGCCATTGAATTTTCTGACTACGTAATGGTCTGGTGGGATCAACTAGCCACTAGCCGGAGGAGGAACGAAGAGCGACCTGTTAACACTTGGGCCAAAATGAAAGCATTGATGCGTAAGAGGTTCATTTCGGCATACTATCATCGAGAACTGTACCAGAAGTTACAACATCTCACTCAAGGTAGTCGAAGTGTAGATGATTATTACAAAGAGATGGAGATAGCCATGATCAGAGCCAACATCGAAGAAGACCGTGAAGCAACCATGGCAAGATTTTTAGCTGGATTAAACAAAGATATTGCTAACGTGGTTGAACTCCAGCATTACGTTGAGATCGAAGAGATGGTACACATGGCCATCATAGTGGAGAAGCAGCTTAAAAGGAAAGGCCCCACTCGCGGTGTCTACCCAAACTCCACTCCTACCCAAAAGTGGAATCAAGGAGCCGGTAAGAAGGTGATCCCCTTTCGAGCACGAGAAAACGTTACAAACCCTAGGATTAACAAGCCAAGTGAGGGAAACAAGCAAACCTAACAATGAGGCTGGACGTAATTCTGCTAGTGACATCAAGTGTTTCAAGTGTCTCGGTAGGGGCCATATAGCCAGTCAATGCCCAAATCGGCGGGTGATGATCATGAAACGCGATAGTGAGATTGAATCGGGTGACGAAGAAGAGATTGAACATGACCAACCCACCGAAAAAGAAAATGAAGAAGAACTTGAATTTGCCGTTGAAGGTGAGTTATTCGTGGTAAAACGTAGTTTGAGTATTCAAAGTACCTAAGATGAACTACAACGAGAAAACATCTTCCATTCAAGACGTCATATTCAAGGCAAAGTATGCAGCATGATCATCGATGGAGGTAGCTGTACAAACGTAGTTAGCAACATGCTTATTAAAAAGTTGGACTTACCAACGACGAAACACTCTCAGCCTTACAAATTACATTGGCTGAACAACGGAGGCGAATTGAGAGTCACGAAGCAAGTTGTTATCCCTTTTTCCATTGGCAAGTATCGTGACGAAGTTGTTTGCGATGTGGTCACAATGCATGCGAGCCACTTACTTTTGGGAAGACCATGGCAATTCGATCGACGAGCCATTCATGACGGTTATACAAACCGCGATACCTTCCAACATCGTGGCAAAACTGTGACTCTAGCACCAATGACTCCCAAACAAGTGTACGAGGACCAAGTACGCTTGAAAAGTTTTGTTCAACAAATGAAAGTGAAAGAACAAACAAAGAGAGAGGAAAAAGAAACAAAGACAAAGAGTGGAAAAATAAAGGAAAAAGGAAAAATAAAGGCAAGAGGTAAAAACAAAAGGAGTGAGCAAAAAGTGAGTAAAGAACAAGAAAAATGAGATGAGGAGGGGATTGCAAAATTGAACGCGTATGCAAAAGCATGAGAGATTCGAAAAATGTTATTGCTTCGGCAACCAATGATTGTTCTTATGTATAAGGAGAATTTCCTTAATACTAACGAACTAGATGCTTCACTTCCATCTTCGATTGTATCTTTGTTGCAGGATTTCGAAGATGTATTTTCGGACGACATCCCTAGTGGCCTACCACCTATTCGAGGATCGAACACCAGATTGACTTCATTCCGGAGCCACAATACCAAATCGCTTGACATCTGAAGCAACCAACTGAAGAAACCAAAGAGTTGCAATGACAAGTGACCAAGTTGATGGGCAAGGGCTACATTCAGAAAGTCTAAGTCCGCGGCGCTGCTGTTCTGTGCTTCTAGTACTAGAAGAAAGATGGTACTTGGCGTATGTGTGTGGATTGCCGAGCGGTCAATAAGATCACCATCAAGTATAGGCATCCTATTCCGCGCCTAGATGACATGTTAGAAGAACTCAGTGGAGCACAACTCTTCTCCAAGATTGACCTCAAGAGCGGATATCATCAGATCCAGATGCGGGAAGGAGATGAGTGGAAAATGGCTTTTAAAACCAAGCACGGTTTGTATGAGTGGTTGGTTATGCCATTCGGCTTAACTAACACACCAGTACATTTATGCGGTTAATGAATTATGTTTTGCGAGCTTTTATCGAAAAATTTTGTGTTGTTTATTTTGACGACATTCTTATTTATAGCAAATCGTTGGAAGATCACATAAACCATTTGCGAGCCGTACTTGAAGTTTTGCGTAAGGAAACATTATACGCTAACCTTGAAAAATTCACTTTCTGTTCCAATCAGGTTGTTTTCTTAGGTTTTGTTGTCAGCGAAAGGGGCTTGAAGTGGACCAAGAGAAGGTTAAGGCAATCCGTGAATGGCCGAGACCTACTAGCATTAGCCAAGTTCGAAGCTTCCACGGCTTGGCGAGCTTCTATAGGAGTTTCGTTCCAAACTTTAGCATTGTTGCTGCTCCGTTAACTAGTGTTATTAAGAAAAACTCAGCTTTCTTCTGGAATTACGAACAAGAGCGTGCTTTTAATATTATTAAAGATCTATTGACTAACGCTCATTTACTTATTTTTCCAGATTTCCAGAAATTATTTGAAATCGAGTGTGATGCCTCGGGCCTAAGCATTGGAGCCGTGCTTATGCAAGAAGGACACCCAGTAGTGTACTTTAGTGAAAAGTTGAATGGGGCGACACTTAACTACCCCACTTACGATAAGGAGATGTACGCATTGATTCGGGCTTTGGAAACGTGGCAACATTACTTATGGCTAAAGGAATTTGTCATCCATACCGATCACGAGGCATTGAAGCATTTAAAGGGCCAACATAAACTAAACAAACGGCATGCCAAATGGATGGAGTTCCTCGAATCGTTTCCATATGTCATCAAATATAAGAAAGGTAAAGAAAATGTGGTGGTGGACGCATTGTCTAGGAGGTATGCTCTTTTCAATTCATTAGAAACAAAATTGATGGGATTTGCGTATTTGAAAGAATACTATGCTACTGACCCTGATTTTGCTGAAATGTACAAAGCTTGCGAATCTGGTTCTTGTGATAAATTTTATCGTAGCAATGATTACCTGTTTCGAGAAGGCAAGCTCTGTATCCCTCAAGGATCCATCCGAAACGTTTTGGTGAATGAGGCGCACAGTGGAGGCCTTATGGGCCATTTTGGCATAGCAAAGACAATGGCAAAGTTGCGCGAACACTTCTATTGGCCAAAAATGTAACGAGACGTGGAGCGAGTGTGTGAACGGTGCATCACTTGCAAGAAGGCCAAATCGAAGGTTTAACCCCACGGATTATACACTCCGTTGCCTATCTCGGAAGGACCTTGGATCGACATCTCAATGGACTTTATTCTAGGTCTTCCTAGAACCAAGGATGGCAAAGACTTAATCTTCGTCGTTGTAGATAGGTTTTCGAAAATGGCACACTTTATTGCATGTAACAAAAATGATGATGCTTTTCATGTTGCTAACCTATTTTTTTGAGAGGTTGTACGTTTGCATGGAGTACCGAGGACTATTATTTCTGATCGAGACACTAAGTTCCTGAGCCATTTTTGGAGAACGCTTTGGGGAAAATTGGCACAAAGCTGCTGTTTTTGACTACTTGCCATCCTCAGACGGACGGGCAAATGGAAGTAGTAAATCAAATCTTGTCTACGTTGTTGCGTGCTATAATCTGAAAGAATCTTAAGTCGTGGGAGGAATGCTTACCGCACATTGAATTCGCTTATAATCATTCTACCCATTCGGCTACTCAACACTCTCCCTTTGAAATTGTTTATGGTTTTAATCCTTTAACACCTCTAGATTTAATTCCACTGCCTAACGAACAATTTGTGAATGCAGATGCGAAAAGGAAGGCTGAGTTCGTGAAAGGTTTACATGAGAAGGTGCGTAGGAATATCGAAGAACGAACCAAGCAATATGAACAGAAGGCTAATAAAGGACGCAAGAAAATTACCTTTGAGCCAAGAGATTGGGTGTGGGTACACATGAGGAAAGAAAGATTCCCAGCCCAACGAAAATCCAAACTAATGCCAAGAGGCGATGGTCCTTTTCAAGTCTTGGAGAGGATCAACGATAATTCTTATAAAATCGATCTCCCTGGTGAGTATAACGTGAGCGCTAGTTTTAATGTGTCTGATTTATCTCTATATGATGTAGGTGACGACTTGAGGACAAGTCGTTCAAGGAAGGGGAGGATGATACGACCGTGGCTCAGGCACTCACTAAAGCTACCGAAGATCCCTTAGAGCTACCAAAGGGGCCTATCACTCGTGCTCGTGCTAAAAGGCTTAAAGAGGAAGTGACGGTTCTCGTAAGCAAAATTTGGAGTAATGCCATGGCTGAACATTTTGGGAATGATGAATCAAGCAAGCCATGCAATATCCTTCACGTTCAACTAGCTCAAATTTAGTTCAATGAGCTACATTGCTTTTTAATTTAATGTTTTAAATAAAATTGCATCGTTTTATTTATTTTAATTTTTATTTCTACAGCACGTTAATGCGTCCTAATAAATTAAATGTGTCTAAAATAATTAATTTAGTGTTGGATTTAATTTATCTAAGCCTAAATTAATTTGTCACATTTTATTTGATGTTTTAATTTTGAATAAATGTGCAGGTTTTTAATTATGTTGCTAGTCGAATTACTCATAGAGAGCAAGCAAGATCGAATTAATGTACATGAAGGAGAAGGGCACAAGATAGAATAAATAAATCAAAGCATGGTTTCATAATTCATGTTGAATGGCCAAGCAAAATAAATTGGAATTGAATTGGACAAGCACTTGAGGTAAATGGACGGCATGGTGGGAGGGCTTTGACGTTTATGGTCACATGGTGAAAATTAAAAATTAAAGTTGAAGTTTGTGGAAGCATGAGGCTTGGACGTTTAGTGGAAATAGAATAAAATATAAAAACATTAGTGGGAGGTTGGATAACAAAGAATGGGATTTTTAAATTCATGAACATTCTTGGAATTTCTTTAAAGTAATGGAAGACCATAATGGAATTCCTTCCAAATTAACTTAAAGTTTTATAAGTCTCGGGTCAACCTTCATCCGAAGTTTGGTTCATTCTTGACCTTAAGTTACCGATTATCCTATAACCCGACTTGTCCATTTCTTTCATAACCGAGCCTCCTTAATCCATAACCACCTTCTATCGAGCCCTTCCTTGTCTACCTTCCTCTTAAAACCGAATTTTCTAAACCTTTCCGAATCCGAACGAAACCTTCTTGTTTAACGATCGGGCAATCTTACGATTTGGATTCAATTTATGGAACCGGGATCGTATCAATTACTGCCATTGGATGCCTTGTTTGTATCAGGTTGCTTCATCTCATACGGCAGGATGCCAAAAAATAAATTATTTGGTCTACAGTTTTCGAACCTACGGCCTTCGTGTTAGTAGCTAGAAGCTACAACTAACTGAGTTAGACAGCCAGTTGTTTCATTTTATGAAAGAAAAATATCTAAAGCTTTTCTTCATTGGTTAGAGGATAAAATATATTTTAACTTTTGGATTAAGAAAAGAAAGGATAATATTTTAATTTTAGCTCCTCTAAAATATTAATGATTTATATTTAATTTTTTTAACACCTTAATTAAATGAAAAACATTGTATTTTTAATATATTTTTAAAAACTAATGTATTGTGTTATCCACTTTCTTTTCCTCCCATATGTTTTGCGTATTGAATATTATATCAATAGTTATAATTAATTAATTAATTCGTCAAAATAAATTTAAATTAAATCCGGTTATATGTAAATATGGGACTTCAAAATTATTAAAAAAAAAATCTTAAATACCAATATAAAAAGTGATAAAGATTAAAGGTAAAATCATGCTTTAAACCAAATATTTATTACAATGGAAAAACTCATCAAAGATGTTAAACCAAGCAAGCAAGTTGGTTTTTTGACAAACATTTAAAGCTAACGCAATGAGATATATGTATATATATAAATTAATCATTAGATGGAGAAGGAGCAATGTCGGATTCTGGAGCTGGAGAAGGAGAGCCGACTTCTGGAAATCCAAATTTTTTTATAAGCTCTTTAGCAATAAGTTCATTGGCACTGTCCGATGGATGGTACTCATCCCAAAACACATATTTGGTTCTATCTCCGCACAATGTTGATGCCGGTGTGCATGTAAGCGCCGGTCGAATCCTCCCCAACGAACAACATGGGGAATCAGCATTAGTAAATCCTGCAGAGTTATTCAATCATGACTGTGATGTACTATCCATTTTTCTTCCGACGATATCATTTTAAAAGAAACAATGAAATTCCGACAAAATTATGATCTTTGGGACAATATATATCCTACGTCGCAAGTACATTTTGGTAAGATTTTCTTCCAACGAAACAGTTTTGGTGACGATATAAACTAATTCCATAGAAAATTTTGATTGAAAAAATAGCGCATAAGAAGAATTTATTCTATTTTTCTTTTTTATTTTAATCATAGTCTATATATATTTAAATGATTAACATTTAATACATTGAAACTGTATTTTTTTAATTTCACAATTAATTTTAAAAAAGTTATCATATATATATTTTTTAAATAATCATTTTAATTTAAATATTTATTCTATTTTTGTAAGATACTTGTTAATCCTTATCCTTACTTATGGAGAGTGTACCAAATATTATTCCTATTTATTTTATTGTTTAAGTTCCGGAGTTAGTGTTATGACTCAACCTATCAATAACTCAATTTGAAAATGTGTAAAATCTTTTTATTTTTACAAAGTAACAAATATTAATACGAGAGTCTTTTTGTCTTTTTCATACGTTTATAAAATATTATCATAATGAGATTTGGAATACTTAAGGTACCATGATCTCTAAACTTTAATTTAACCGTTTTAATCGATTTTTATATAATTTTTTTGGTAATTTAATATTACTATTTTGGGGTAATAGACTCACCATATTTGTAGGGATTACGAATGACATCATCTACAACATCGTAAGCATCACCAAACTTGAAGCTAGCATTGGTAAGTTTAGATTCCAAACTGATTAATAAGTTGTTTGCAGCTTTATTGAAACTAAGAGCTAGCTTATTTGATCTTTCTTGGCACTTTCCTGTTGTGCTTAAGACCCTTTGTAGTGGTATGCAACCCATTGGTCCCAAACCAAACACCATTAACTTCCTTGCTCCTAACTTGTGCAACACCTTCAAAGAAAAAAAAAAAAAACCAACATAAACATACGCTTAATTAGCGTTATATTAGTTAATGAAAGCAAAGATTATTATATATTTACCAGGAGTTGTTTTTCAAGTGTTTCCATCAAGTATTCGACAAAAGTTCGATCATTGTATGTCCAAGAATCTCTGTAAACTGGCATTAAGTAATTGTTAATGAAATCATTGCTCCCTAAAGCAACAACATAACGAGCTTCTTGAAAGAATTTATCGCTTGCTTGTTTCCCAAGTTTCTTTGTTATCAATTCAGTTGTCCCATGAAATAGTTCAATTTGTTTCCAAAGTGACAACCTTTGAATCTGCAATAACCAAATACAAGTTATAAATATTCATTCTAAGATGGTAAAAGTATCATGGAAGCTATTGTACTAAGAATTAGATTTGCATTTTGCCTCCCAATATTTAAGATCAAAGAGCAAACTGGTTCGTTCCGTTAAAAATTAATCCATCCATTTTTATAGTTAAAAACTGTTATAACTAACAGAATAACATGTGTATCTCATTGTGACGTACAATAATCAGTTTTTAATAGTATAAATAGATTGATTTTTTAACAGAAGGATCAATTTGCTCTTTATCTAATGTGTAGGATCTAATTTACCCATTTTTTGAAAAAATGGGGAAAATTTTAATTCGGGTCTTAATGCAAGGGCCTCCAATGTACTTTCACCGTTTTAAGATCCAACTCAATGGTGGTGAATCATGTATAATTAGGGTTAAAAAGCAAAACTTACAAAGTAAGTTCCTGTTTCATTCAAAATCCCACCACCCCCAGAGGCATAATTTACCCCATTTTCCAATATAACATCCTCATTTGTAGATGGATCCAAGAAAGCTGGTGGCCTTGGGAGACCTGTGCTGTCACCTGATATATACCAATACAACATTACACAACATGAAAATACAAATGTCGTAATATTGATTATAACATGATAAAAATATATGAACACGATTCGGATATTCTAACAGCAATGTATTCACTCTTTGATCAAAATTACCTATTATATCAGCAACGGTTCGGCCATTAGTGAACCTTCCATTAGGCAGACCATTGCCAAAATCAATGCCGTAATAAGGCAAGTTCGCCTTAGCCAATGTCATCGAAAGGCGATTGTTGTTACCGTTATCGGACAAGGAATCTCCGAAAATGAATTGTACGGCCTTGCCATTACAACCTTGAATGATGGTGATTCCGACAAGAACCAAAAGTAGTAAACTCAGTGCTATATCAAACTTCATGTTTTTTGTTAAGACGGGGGGTTGCTGTGTTTTTTCCAAGACCTTCAAAAATGGGTTATGGGTTGGAACTTTGATGCTGCAAAGCTTGGGTTTTAAACACTAAGGGAAACATCACTGTTTAAACGAACATGATTGTAATTAACAGCAAGAAATGTATAGGATATTTGTCTGATAAACCAACGTACTTTGTTCTCTAGGGTTTTCAAACCTAACTTTAGCTACCCTTTTACTGTTGCTGAATCCAATAAAAAAGATATTCCATTCATATATTAACATTGATTATAAACATTTTTTCTACCTTAAATTATCATTTATAATGGAAATTTGGTAGGTTTTTTTTCTTTCTGGATTTATTTGAGTTTTACCTAACATGTTTAGTTTCTTGCCTGGAAGAACTGGAGGCTGCTGCTTCAAATGTTGGGCGAGAATCTTGGTCCAAATAAATATATATAAAATGTTGGGCGAACGTTTTTGTTAAAACTTAAGTTTAAATAATTGTTGGAATGAGTCGTCTTATTTGATAAACTCAGCAAATGAAAGGAAACAACACTCATAAGATATGTTTGGTGGATGATTATCATGCTATGTTCTATATGTTTGGTTGGCAAATAAAGAGAGAATTGGATTGGAATGATTTTTTTTATCAATCTTTTCTCTATCGGTTTTACGGGCTAAATAAGGCTTGTACGCGGATTTTGAAATTTATTTAGACTTTTGGGTCAGTTTTAAAATTATTTAAGGATCAATTGTGAGAGAAAGTTCGTCCAAGGGTTCGAACATGTATTATCTTAGACATGAACTTTAATAACGATTCTAAACAAGTCTTGATAATTTATTAAATTAATTTTTTTTTAAAAAATTATCTCTAATTGAATTGTGTGGTATTTCAAGTTCAAATTTGAATATTCTAGGTTCAGTTTATTTTATTCTTGGATTATTTTTTGCTTTAAATTAATTTAAAATTGATGTTATTTTAATATTGATTGTGAAAATAATAAAGTCATTCCATCTAAAAGCTAGCTTACCAAGCATAAACGTTGAATGTTTTCAAATTTTTTATTCCAATTACCAAATAATGATTTTAATGACAAAAATAAATAAAAAAAATCTTATCATTCTTATTCTTATTAATTGTAACACCCCAAACCCGGCCTAGAAGTTAGGCCCGAATCCGGCGTGCCACATTAAAGTGTTTTAATGAAAACTTTTTTTCATTGAAAACCCTTCTAGAGAAAAATTAAGTAAAACCCAGTTTGCTTTCAAAACGAGGTGTAGCCAAGAATCATTTTCTTGTTACTATGTAAAAATTTCCTTTAACAGCGGAAGCTCGATCTTAAAACACAATTATTTTCAAAAACTTGAAATATGCTTAAAAGAAACAAATCCAGGTTCCGTTTCAAAATCACAATGCATAGTGGAAGTAATGGAATAATAACTAGAGGGAAAACGTTATTACAATCCGAAATAAAATAACTTAAAATCCAAAATTTAGATATTAAGAAAAACAAGTCTAATCGTCTTGTTAGTTGGCTACCTCTGAGTTCCTCCATTCGTCGAACCGCCTACTGAGGATCACCTGAGAAAATAAAAGAGGGAATAAATTTTCGAAAACTCAGTGTGTACGACCCTCGTCAAACAAGTAGCATACAAATCATAATAATAACATAATTATAACATAACAATATCATACATGCAATGCAATGCAAACCTTCCCCAAATAATCCATCCGGTACACATCGTCTCCGTCCAACCGAAACACTTCTGTGGGGATTTCTAAATCGACCCACTCATCCGATACACATTAAGGGTAGCCCGATTGCGGTACTACCTAACGTTGCAGCAAAGCTGCTAATCATATAATAGGCTTAAAAAGCCATCGGTGGATCCACGGTCGTCAAGCAACCATGCGATCCTCATATACTTCCTCCGTTCCATCATTCCCACCCCATATGCAACCTAAAAAAAATATCATATGAATGCAGCAAATATACATGTAACATCCATAAATCTTACATTCAACATATAGGGGTATTTTAGTCATTTCACAAATCAAGGGTATTTCGATAATTCTACCCTACAGGGGTATTTCAATAATTCTTAACAGTATGGGTCTTAATTACGAACCTTGGCCCGTCAACAAGTCTTCGCGGCTAAAGTGAACAGTCACTACGCACCAGGTAGGATTCCAGAGAAAAGGAGGTGGGTCACTAGGACCGCTTAAGTACCAAGCTTTCCCTAGATCCAATCCTAGACATACATATGTCCATTGCCACACTCTACCCTAGCGACTTGTCCACAGACATGTTTGATTATGAACTTAAGTTTTATGCTGTTTAAAAATTCATCAGAACTAAGCCTAGAGTCCATTAAAACCCTAGCATGCATTTCTGAACTCCCATAAGGCCCACTAAGCCCAATCATGTCCATATAGCCCATTAAGCCCAATCATGTATATGTAGCCCATTAGGCCCGATCATAATCAAATCATACAACCATCCATATCAATCCATCATTCAATTTCACATATCAACTCTTGCCGATTTGGGCCCACGAGCTCGACAGGCCCATTTATCCCCTTTTGGCCCGATTGGCCAAACAGTGGCCCGAGACCATGAGATCACTCTCTTGGTCCCGATAATCGTATTGGTGTTCCCACACAAATGTTTGCACGCTCGTGTGGTTGTCGGCGCCAACCTTTCGGCTTTTTGGCATTCCGATTTTTTTTTTTTGGTATTTCGGCTTTTGCCGATTTGTCATGTGTGAAGTGTATGCACACACCTAGTAAATGAGATGTGTTACACTATCCTCAGCCTTGAACTTACAACCAATACCAACCTCCAATCAATCACACACTTAACCACAATATTTACCAAAAACCGAAGTCTTACCATAACCTTACCATGTGCCACCAGTCCTAATAGCCCTTTCTTAGCTACTACTCATGAATATCCCCTAGATCTGCATCAATGTTAATCGTTAAAGATAAAATAATAGGTGACTTGTATCCACTTAAGTCACCCTTTCCCTTACTATAGACTATTCGGCCAACTTATCCCAAAATCAAGAACACTTACCCAAAAGCCGAAACGTATGGATAGCTTTTCGGCAGAGACTTGTAGATCCAAGCTTGATTCCTATTTTTCCAAGATCCAATCCACCAAAAATCAAAGGAATGATGACAGCACGAAAGAAGTTTGGTCACTAGAGTATTCGGCACAAGGTTTTGGGGCGATGAAGAAATCAGCTTCAAGAGCAAAGGTTTTCGGCTTTTGAAGTCACGAATATTTGCTCCCCAACAATTGAGATAAATGTGAGACAACACAAGCAATGGAGAAAGAAGAGAATAATATTCGATTTAAGGATTTAGGAGAGAAGAAAAGAAAATACATAAGGAAGAGGCGAGGTTTAGAACAGAAAAAGTGAAGGAGAATTTGGCAGAGCATTATAGTTGCCGAAATAGCACAGAGGGATTCGGCACCCCCATTTATACACAAAACTGAAACTCTGCCTACCCCCCCAAAGTCCCAATCGGCTCCAACTCTTTCTCCCTAAGCTAGGATTCGAACCTAGGATCTCCTTGCTAGCCCATAACGCCACCTTCCTATACCCTAAGTAGCATCACTTAGCCACTCCACCACAAGACTCTTTGATGCCATTTTTTCCTATTTTTATTAAAAAAATCCAACTACTCACCGCCGTAGTTCCTTTAATAATTAACTAAAAACTCCTTCTCCTCAAATTTCGAACCCATAACTTCTCCAACACCCTCAGACACTCCAAGTTTATTAAACCCTTTAAAGCCAACATGTCATTTGTCATTTTCTTGCTTCAAAAAAAATTATGAGACCTAAAACCTAATTCATCTAGGCCCAAAATTCGGGGCGTTACATTAAAACCTGAATTAAAAAAAAAATCTTCATAAACTATAATATTTTTTCTTAATTATTGTAATATTAACCTCAATTAAATTAAAACTCAATTCATATTCACAACACGAAAAACCTTGTAATTTATGTATTAATGTTAAACTCATATATATTTTTTTCTTTATCATAATCCTATTTGAAGTATTTTTTATTTATATATATAGTTTTTGTAAATTACCAATTTATATTAAATAATTTTGGTTAAAAGACTTTTTCCATCCCTCTCAATATCAATATTGATCAAATTAGTCATTGTAAAAAAAATTAGTACAATTTAATCTTCTATCAATTTCAAATGTGATTAACTAAAGACAATTAATCACGATGTTAATGTTTCCAATCAATTATCATAGTTTTAATTTGCATAATAGCAAATTTAACCCTCAAATTTTACATATTCTGTCAATTTGGTCATGATTTAATAAATTTAGCTCACAGCATTTGCATAAATGTGTGAATGATAAGGCTAAATTTGTTGAAGTTTTTAGAATCAAAATCAAAATGACAAATATATAAATATTGAGAGCTAAATTTGTTATTATATTAATCGAAATTATATATAATTGATAAAAGACATTAATATCGTAATTAATTATTTTTAATTACTTATGAAATTAAATCGGATATCTTCATATTTAATTAACTCTATTCTCACCGAATTGGCATCGTTTGATTAGGTAAGGGGTGAAGTCAGCAAATTAAGGTTGATATTAGTAATAATAATTGAAAGGAAATTATACCAAATTGGTGAGCTCAGCCTATGGCTATTGCTTTCAAACTTTTATTTATATTCAATAATCAATATACCATTCCGATACTCAAAGGTCCTTACCCTTACAAACTAAGCAAAGGACAAAGCAATTCATATATGCATACCACTCGTTTTGCCCCTTGTATTTGTGTTATATTGTTTGGTTTAATTATGGTATTAGTCCTTGTATTATATACAAATTGTGGATTTTATTCCTATACTTTAATTTATACATTTTTAGTCCCTATATTTTAAAATACCATGAAGATCCTTGTACTAGGTGTCATATTGTATTTTGTTCCTTCTACTTAAAAAATGGATAAATTAGTCCTTATATATTAGATCAAAATGCAAACTGATATTTTCTGTTAAAAATTGACATGACTAACGAAATAACCAAAACAGTGATGCGTAACGTGTTACGTATACATTGTGCTGACGTACAATGACCAATTTTTAACAGTACAAATGGATGAAATTTTCACCAAAATGATCAATTTATTTTTTGATCTAATGTACTGGGACTAATTTACTCATATTTATGTAAATGGGACAAAATGTAATCTAACTCTTAATATAAGGACTTCTATATATTTATAATGTGCAATATTTTATATATTGTCTTATTTTTTATTATTATTATTATTTTTTTTTGTGTGTGTTTAAAATTTGTCTTTAGTTCAGAACACAACTATTGTAATAGATTTATATATGTTGCGCATGGAATGTAGGGCCTCGTGTTGCATGAGCATGACATTACTAAGCAGACGTAAAACAAGACAACAAAGGATATAAAATATAACATCGACCTAAAAAATATATCAATTTTTATGTAATATAAATTAATTATATGATTTATATGGTTTTGAGATTTAAACAATTATTTTTACATTGGAATCAGTTTATTCATTTTAATTAAAAATAGTTAAAAGATAACTTTCTTTAATAACTTTTTATTATTTGAATAATATCTAATTTATCGATGTTCAAACAGGTCTATGTTACATAAAACCAAAATAAACAGCAAGAAAAGAAAAAAAAATCATCCCTCAATGTTTACATTTTTATCAATTTAGTCTTTATTCATTTTTTTAGTTAAATTTTACTGTCAATATTTAAAAGAAAATCAAAATTGACCCTCAATTTTTCAAAAAGAAAGTTAAAATGTTATTTTTTTAACGAAAATACTAATTAAAATAGTAAAATTTTAAATATGATAACCTGTATGGCAATAAGAAATATAAGTCTAAATGTATTTCATATTATTTTTTTTGAATTTTTATGAACTTTTTATATTTTTTGAATTTTATTTTTAAATATTTTTATAATTTTAAATTATTTGTTAATATGACATATAAGACTACTACGCAGGTTATCACATCAATATTGTTAAAAAATCAATGTTTAATCAATATTTTCATAAAAAAAAAATTCACGCTTTTGAGAAATTAATAGTTAAATTTAATTAAAAAAGAATAAAGATCAAATTAATAAAAATATAAATATTGAGGACTAAATTTAAGGTTATACCTAAAAAAGCAATAGCGTAAAGATGAAAAAAAAAAAAAAAAACTTTATATCTCAGCCGTAGAAACAATGGATCGATCATCGGTCACCATTACACGGGAAAAAACAAATCCAGTAAAGTATCAACTCATTTTTGGTCCGGACAACAGCAGTGTATTTCCGCACACTCCAAAAAAGTTGTTTTAGCACTTAATTTAATTTTTTTTATTTTTTTTAATTCTTAAACTTGTAGTTTTTATTAAATTATCTTGAAATAAATAAAAAAGTTAATATTTAATAACTTTACTGATGTTGCAAACACGTGGATTGTCACAAAGGACACGTCAACGTTTAATTATTTTTTTAAAATTTAAAATTCAAAAGAAAATTATAAAACTATTTTTAAAAATAAAAATCATTAAAAAATTATAAAAAATATTTTTACAGTTTAAAAATTTTAGTAAATACTAACGTGCATTTACGAGAGAATTCACATGTATATCACATCAGCAAGTTAATAAACATTAACTTTTTATCTATTTTGGTGTGGTTTGATAAGAAATTCAAGTTCAATAACTAAAAAGAGAAAAAAGTTAAATAAAAAGCTAAAATGATTTTTTTTATAAAGTTAGAAGGAAAAAAAGTAATTATGCCTTCAAATAATTATGAAAAAAGAAGTGATTACAATACATTACATTGCTGCAAAAAGCAGCAGGTGGGGTTGAAAATTTTGGTTGTTTTTCTTTTGCATAAATATCTCTGTTGGCTGATATCTTCCTATAAATATCAACAGCAGAATACAGGGTCAGTTCTTTATATATTACTCTGTTTACTTTTTAAGCTACCTTTCTCTATATTCAGATCTCAAAAAGGTTCATTTTGATCTTCATTTGGTGTTATAAGATTCTTGAAATCTAAACTATGGGTTTTGTTGTTTGTTCGAATGTTAATCTGGGTTTTTGTTTGTTTATCTAAACTATGATTTTGGGTTTTGATTGCTTTGCTTGTTTCTGATTGTTTATTGTATTGTTTTCTTCTTTGTGGATGTTTAATGTTATTGACAATATTGTTTGTTTCATGTTTGTGAAAATTACCGTGAGGAATTTGTTGATAGAAAGAATATAGTAACTCAAACCAATGGTGAAGAAGCCTAATTAGTCTAGTTTGAATAGTTTGTTGCAATGGAATCTCAGTATTTTTTCAGCCTTTGATTTGAAGGCTCTGTTAGTTCCTTTAGCTAGGCTAGGCTTTGACAAACCTTTTTTCCCTCCTTTACAGTGTGAGATGGCAGCAACATCCACAGCTACCTTCTTGTCAATCGGAAGCTGGGGGAACACACTTCCACAAACAAGGCCTTCGGCTGTAAGGTTTGGCCCCCGATATTCACTTGTGAGTTTCAGTGGCCTCAAGGGGGTGACATATGTGAACTGTGAAACAGAATCCTCCTTCATCGGCAAGGAAAGCAGTACAGCTCTTAGAGGCTCTTTTGCGCTGAAAGCACGGAAAGCAAACCGGGGGTCTCGTTATGGCTTACAGCTGGTGGCGTCATACAAGGTGGCTATACTTGGAGCTGCAGGAGGGATAGGTCAGCCATTGGCACTTCTAATCAAGATGTCTCCGCTAGTTTCGGCACTGAACCTCTACGATATAGCGAATGTGAAGGGAGTTGCTGTTGATCTCAGTCACTGCAATACTCCTTCTCAAGTCCTGGATTTCACCGGTGCTTTGCAATTAGGAGATTGTTTGAAAGGTGCAAATGTAGTGGTTATTCCTGCCGGAGTTCCCCGAAAGCCTGGTATGACTCGTGATGACCTCTTCAACATCAACGCCAACATTGTGATGACCTTGGTTGAGGCTGTTGCTGATAACTGTCCCGATGCCTTCATTCATATTATTAGCAATCCAGTTAACTCCACGGTACCAATCGCTGCTGAAGTTCTGAAGCAGAAGGGTGTTTACAATCCGAAGAAGCTTTTTGGTGTTACCACATTGGATGTTGTTCGAGCTAACACATTCGTTGCTCAGAAGAAAAACCTCAAGCTCATCGATGTGGATGTTCCGGTCATAGGGGGACACGCTGGTATCACCATTTTACCGCTGCTGTCAAAGACGAAACCCACTGTTAGCTTTACTGATGAAGAAGTGGAGCAACTAACTGTCAGGATTCAAAATGCCGGGACTGAGGTTGTGGAGGCAAAAGCAGGTGCAGGGTCTGCCACCCTGTCCATGGCCTATGCAGCCGCGAGATTTGTCGAATCATCCCTTCGCGCTTTGGATGGAGATGGAGACGTCTACGAGTGCTCTTTCGTACAATCCAATCTGACCGATCTTCCATTCTTTGCATCTAGGATCAAGCTCGGAAGGAATGGGGTTGAGGCTCTTATTCCATCTGACCTCATAGGGTTATCCGAGTACGAAGATAAGACGTTGGAAGCTCTTAAGCCAGAATTAAAGGCCAGCATCGAGAAGGGAATTGCATTCTGCAGAAGCAACCAGTTACTGCTTCAAAACCCAAGTTTTCGACATACCAAAACTAAGCCCCCTCTCTAGAGAGAGCCAGGCCTGCATCAGTAGTTTCAGTTTTGCAGAATCAAAGTTTTTTCGGTTTCTTTTTTCAATTACATCACAGAATACAAAATTTAGAAGGGCATATCGATGTTGTAGACGACAATAACATAAACATTTCTGAATCAGAACTTTTGACAATCTAAAATAAATGCTAAATTTCAACTTGCTTTTAATCTTTGGCAACATCCTTAAAACGCAATACATGACACAGTCTAAAGCAGCAAAACAAAAGCAGAAATACAAGATGGCATTAGCGGCTCACCGCCTCTTTCCACGGCCTCGACCACTGCCTTTTCCACCACGGCTGCCATTAGATGCCTTGTTTGTATCAGGTTGTTTCATCTCATCCGGCAGGGGAAGTATATGATCGACACACTTCCGAAAGCTAAAATCATCGAAGGTATCGTCGTCCTTGATGACAAAGAAACATTTACTTTTCCACACCGGATGGATTCGAACTTGGAAACCTTTGATCCCTTTACCAATCTTCTTATCGGGCTCTTCGTGACCTTTTTTAAGCAATTCAAGCAGCACCATGTGTTCGTACTGTAAAATATAAGGTGAATTATGAACCAGAGCTAAAAATTCCCAAGAAGCAATGATCGTCTAATGGACAATAAGTTTAGACATTACAATTACCTTATTAAGGTTGAGATGAGTAGCCCAATAATGAAGCAAATTGTAAAAGTAATCAAACATCTCCACGGACGACCCGAATTCCTTCGGGCCAAGCCGGACCCGACTCGAAACTGAGGGCACTGAGTTTTTCTCGATGATTTCATCGCCGACGGACGTCTCCGCCTTCTGTTTCTTGGATACCTCGTCGCTTTCTCCGCCGTCTTCTTCTCTCTGGCGCTTCGATTTCGAGCCGCCGTTGTAGGCCAACCCAGCGTCGACGCTGTCGTCGAAAATCGGGGAGGGCGGGACTTGGGTTTCGGGATTCATGTCTTCGGTTGGTGGATTGGTCTCGACAGGCTCCGCCGATACATCTTTCTCTGCCATTGCAAAAGCTAAAACCCTAAGGTTTTTGTTCTTGATTTTCTGGTTTTCGAAATAAAAGGAATTAATCTAGGCTTTTTTACTTAAAAAAATACTATTAATTATTTTAAAATTAATTGCTTCAAGCACAAATAATAAATATATGGGGGGTGCAATGAGCAGGCCCAGGTCCATTTTAACCACTGCGAAAAATAAATTATTTGGCCTACAGGTTTCGAACCTGCGACCTCCGTGGTAGTAGCAGTAAGCTACAACCAACCGAGTTAGTAAACCCGGTTATTTTTGTTTGTAGAACAAACAATATATGAAGGTTTTCTTTATTGGTTATATGGTTATCTTTAAACTTCCGGATTTTAAAAAAAAAATTATAATATTTTAATTTTAGCTCCTCTAAAATTTTAATGATTTAAATTTAAATTTGATTAAAACTTGGGGCTGCACTGGTGATAGAAGCAAAGGTAACTTGGGAGACACTGAACTTTAGAAGAAAAGATAAATCTTTATTGAATAACTTCTCTAACAGAGGTAGTCCATATGGAGAAGACCAATCTCCTGATACAAGCAGGAAAAACAAATGCAAAAGATGAAAATATAGGACCTAATACCCTATTTATAGCTTTAAGAACCAACCATTTGCAGCACAACAGAATCTGAAGATAAGCAAATAAAGTAGGTCTGTATAGGTGGTAACATATCAATAGGCCGTGGACAAGGTGGCAGACCCTGCACCTGCCTTTGCCTCCACAACCTCCGTCCCGCCATTTTGGATCCAGACAGTTAGTTGCTCCAGTTCTTCATCAGTAAAGCTAACAGTGGGTTTCATCTTTGACAGTAATGGTAAAATGGTGATACCAGCGAAGCCTCTTACCAGTGAAAATGACTGTCACACTATTGAAGTGATGCCTCCCGTTGAGGAGTTGCGAAAGGTCCCCGTGCTGCTATACTGTAATGTATGGTAAATATTATTTTAACCACTGACAAAAATAAGCTAGTAAACTTGTTTGTTCTATTTATAGAAAAAGTAATACATGAAGGTTTGCTTTATTGGTTAGATGGTAATATTTAAATTTTTGGATTTAAAAAAGAAACGATAATATTTTGATTTTAGCCACTCTGAAATATTAATGATTTAAATTTAAATTTGATTAAGACAAAAAAAAGGCACATTCATATGGTGAGTCGAGAAACTAAGCCACTAACACGTCTTGTATTACTGCTTCTGTTTTGTTTTGTTTTGCTATTAATTGCGTTTGAAAGATGTTGGCAGGGATTAAAAGAAAGTTAAAATGCAACATTTATTTGATATTGTCAAAAATTTTTATTTAGAAATGTTTATATTTTTCTCATCTACATTCTACAAACACCAAAATGCCCCTCTAAATTTTGTATTATGTGATGTAATTGGAAAAAGAAATTGAACAAACTTCGATTATGCTAAACTGAAACCACAGATGCAGCCCTAGCTATCTCTCGAGAGCAAAGTTTTGATATGTCGGAAACTTAGAGCTTTAAGTGATAACCGGTTACTTCTTCATGAATACAATTCCCTTCTCGATGCTGGCCTTTAATTCTGGCTTAAGAGTTTCCAAAGCCTTCTCTTTGTACTTGGATAAGCGTACGAGGTCAGATGGAATCAAAGCTTCAACCCAGAATGGAAGATCAGTCTGATCAGACTGCACGAAAGAGCACTCCTAGATGTCCCCATCTCCATCCAAAGCGTGAAGGGATGATTCTATAAAACTTGGGGCTGCACAGGTGATAGAAGCAAAGGTAACTTGGGACATGGCTGGACCTAATACCCTATTTATAGCTTTAAGAATTAATTATTTGCAGCACAACAGAATCTGAAGATAAACAAATAAAGTAGGTGTGTATAGTGGTAACGTATTAATAGGCCATGGACAAGGGGACAGATCCTACACCTGCCTTTGCTTCCACAACCTCCGTCCCGCCAAAGATAATATAATATATATATTTGGCCTACAGGTTTCGAACCTGCGGCCTTCATGTTAGTAGCATGAAGCTACAACCAACTGAGCAAGTAAACTCAGTTGATTTGTTGGTATTAAAACTAATATATGAAGGTTTTCTCTAATTGGTTAGATGAGAATATTTTAACTTTCGGATTTAGAAAAAAAAATATTTTAATTCTAGCTCCTCTAAACTATTAATGTTTTAATTTTAATTTTTGTAACACCTTAATTAAATGAAAAATATTGTATTTTTAACATATTTTTAATGATTAATGTATTGTGTTATCACTTCCTTTTCCTCCCACATGTATTGCATTTAAAAAATGGTATTTGGTATTGAATATCATATTAATAGTTATAATTAAATAATTAATTCGTCAAAATAAATTTAAATTAAATCCTATGATATTTAAATATAGGACTTTAAAATTATCAAGAAAAAAATCTTAAATATCAATGTGAAAAAAATGATATAGATTCAAGGTAAAATCATGCTTTAAACCAAATATTTATTACAATGGAGAATCTCATCAAAGATGTTAAACTAAGCAAGCAAACTGATTTTTTAACCAACATTTAAATTTATTTTTTTTTAAGCTCTTCAGCGATGAGTTCATTTGCACTGTCTGGTAGATGGTACTTGTCCCAAAACACATATTTAATTCTATCTTCACACAGTGTTGATGTCAGTATGCATGTAAGCGCCGATCGAATCCTCCCCAACAAACAACATGGCAAGTCAACATTAATAAATCCTGCAAATTTATTTAATCATGACCTTTATGGACTATCCACTTCTCTTCCAACGATGTCATTTTAAAATAAATTATGAGTTTATCATAAATTAAATTAAATTAAATTACATGACAATCAGTGTTGGATAATGTGATTTAAGTTTTAAAGGATTTAATTAAAATTTCTAAAACTTATGTGAGATTTAATGAGAAATTTTATAAATTCTGATAAATGTAAATAAAACTTCAAAATATTTTTAAAACATGATGAGAATTTATAATAAAAAATATTAAGAGGAATCAAATTAAAAATTTTATAAATTTTGAAGGACCTAATTAAAAATTTTAAAAGTCTAATGATTTTTTTTTTTATAAAAAACCCAATGACCGCCATCCCTAAAATCAATCCATGCTCGTATTTTCCATCAATTTTTACATTGTTTCTTCATCAAACTTTTTCTATTTAATAAATATATTAATTTATAAATTATTTTTAAAATTCATCAAATAAAATTAAATGATCGTTAAATCATAAATGTGCATTTTAATAATAGTTATTTACGAGTAAATAATTGTCGCATAGTGCTAAAGCAAATTTATAGAATGATAATAATGAAACCTTTAATCCATATCTTATTTTGGTGCAATCAAAGATCTAGAAGGGAAAAAAAATAAAGCTTGTTTTATATAAAAATAATAAAAAAATTAATATTATAACAATAAAAACAATAATTGTCGGTTTTCACAAAATCTAGATGATTTATATAAAAAAAAACAAATTTTATATATCTCTCCAATGTGTTATGTAGTTAAATCCGTGAACAAAAATTAAAAACCATAAAAGAAATTTTCTTTTCCCAAAAAAATATGTTTATTTTTCATGTTTTCACGGATCACATATTTGTCCGAAATTTAGTGGAAGGGACAAAAATGGAATTTCAATTCATAACCATTGACGTCCGTTAACAAAAAAAAAAAAAAAAAAAACAGAGAGCCTAAAACTCCAAAGCTTCGTTTAAAACAGAGCCCTACTAGTAAAATACTTACCTTTTCTTTTATTTGGTTTTTTTAGTTTAATTTTACTAAATTATATTTAAATTTAATATATAAAAGAGGTGGAAAAAAAGAAAGGTCTTCAATTTATATCGATTTGATTAATTTCCAAGCAAAGGAACTCATTGGCTTACGAATCGGACTCTCCCACCAGGAAAAAAAGTTTCATCTTTTAGGTAAGTTATTTTTAATTAATAGGTTTGTTTAGTTCTGATCATGATTGTGGTATGTTCTTCTTTATTATTTTTATTTTTTAAAATTCTCTTTTAATTTTGGGAATTTTGTTTGGTTGTTTGATAGTTCTGAAAAGTAATGAAATAATTTGGGTTTTTTTCCCGGTGGATATTTTTGTGGCATAGCCTGTAGGAATAAATTTTCGAAATTTAATTTGAAAAGAAGACTTTGAATTATATAAGAAAATAAAGAATAATTGTTAAAAGAGAGAGTTACTATGGAATTTTAAAGCATTTGATCTTCATATGGAGTGATTTTAGTAACTACAAAAAAAGAGTTGATTTGTTGTATGTTAGTTTTTGAAGCATATTTTGCAGTGTCAGCCTCATGTTATTATGATTTTTATGGGGATTTTATTTTTGCTGTTATGTTGTATGTTAATATGTTATGAAAACCTTTCCTTTCAGATAAAAGAAAATGCGTGATCATCTCGTAGTATGTGTTGACCGCCTTACAAAATCCGAAAGTTTGAAAACAGTGAATGAACCTGAGGTTGCAGGACCTTCAGGTGAAGGTTCTTTTATAGTTGCTGAGCCACATGTTTGTGCTATTGATGTTGAAGAAGTGGAAGAACCGCTTATCCAAACGGTTGAATGCCGAATCTGCCAGGATGAAGACAACATTAACAATTTGGAGACACCTTGCTCATGCAGTGGCAGTTTGAAGGTATTCATTGATTCAAAAAATTCAAGACTTAATAGTGAGTTTTTACGGTGTAATGGTTTTGGCTGACAAATTTGTTATTATCCAGTTTGCTCATAGGAAATGTGTTCAAAGGTGGTGCAACGAGAAAGGAGACATAACGTGTGAGATATGTCATCAGGTATGCATTTTGTAATACTTTGTTAGTAGATGTTACTCCGTGATGTTTGTTGTCCTTGTAGTATATCTGTGTTTTCGATTTTATCTCATCAATTGAAATAGTTTAGCTTCAGTTGAAATATTGGGCCTCTTAACTTTTTCCTGCAAAAATATTTGATTTGCAGCCTTATCAACCAGGATATACTGCACCACCACCTCCCCCTCGGCCAGAGGTTACTACAATTGATATCAGGCCAGTATTTACTATCATGCACTTAACTAAAAATAGACACGATGAAGATCGGTGTCGCTCAAACTTTGCTTGCTTTGTCTTTCCTGTTTGTGAGGATCTATATATATCGGAACCTGTTCGGTGATCCATAGGGATGGGTTACTATTGTATGCTAATCACCTCTGACCTCTTATTCCCCCCTTTCTTTACACAGTGAGTGGACGGTCGCTGGTGCTCCTTTGGGTTTACACGACCAACGGATTTTTGCAGTAGCAGCAGAACACCGTATTTTGGATCATGGCTATGATGAATATGCCGAGCCTGATTCTAGTGGAACTGAATTTTTCCGTGCTGCTGCCTTAACCGTAAGCTTTTTGTTTCCTCTATGAAAATAAACCAGTTCATTGGATGTCCTATGTTTTTAGATCTTATTTTATTGTTTATTTGCAGCTAATGGCTCTTCTATCCTTGAGGCATGCTTTGTATCTAACCAGTGGAGAAGAGGACGATGATTTATCTCGATTTATCTCTGTAAGCATAGCTGGAATTTGCATTAATCCTTTTCTATTTCACAATTTTTTTTTTTTTTTTTTGTAATTGTTTGATTCTAACTTTTCTATGCTATCTAGCTTCTCCTGCTTCGGGCTGCCGGCTTTCTTCTCCCCTGTTACATTGTGGCCTGGGCTATCAGCATATTTAAGCACCGTAGGCAGCGGCAGGTAGTAGCTCTGACTTTCTTGAAAAAATAACAGCTCAGTTTTACTTAATCATGTCTAGGTTGATCAAGATAACAGAAGAAGAATAGTGAAAATGTAGATTTGTATCTGCTTTTCAATATTGCTTGAAACCTTTGGTTTTGGTAATTAGTCTTATACATTTTCTTTTCTCCAACCAAACCAGGAAGCTGCAGCTATCGCAGCGGCTGATGTTGCAGTGATGATACAGGGAACACGACCTCGGGCTGTACATTACAGTATAGCAGCGGGACCTTCAGCAACTCTTCAACGGGAGGGACCTCAGGCCATACATTACAGTGTAGCATCGGGACTTTCCATGACTCAACCAGAGCAACCTCTTACCATACATTACAGTAACGCAGCACCAGCACCTTCGGCTACTCCTCAACAGGAGCAGCCTCTTACCATACATTACAGTGTAGCAGCACCGGGACCTTCCGCGACTCCTCAACGGGAGGCATCACTTCAATAGTGTGGCAGTCGTTTTCACTGGCAAGAGGCTTCAGTGGTGAATGCGGACTCCAGATAATGTGTCTAATATGGCCTATTCAATTTTCTTTTAGGCACTTGTAATCAAGATGTCCCTGTTAGTTTTGGCACTGAACCTCTACGATATATATAGTGAATGTCAAGGGAGTTGCTCAGGAGAAAAACCTCAAGCTCATTGATGTGGACGTTCCAGTTGTAGGGGGACATGCTGGTATCACCATTTTACCATTGATGTCAAAGACGAATCCCACCGTTAGCTTTACTGATGCAGAACTGGAGCAACTAACTGTCTGGATCCAAAATGGCGGGACGGAGGCTGTGGAGGCAAAGGCAGGTGCAGGGTCTGCCACCTTGTCCACGGCCTATTGATATGTTACCACCAATACACACCTACTTTATTTGCTTATCTTCAGATTCAGTTGTGCTGCCAATGATTGATTCTTAAAGCTATAAATAGGGTATTAGGTCCAGCTATATTTTCATCTTTTGCATTTGTTTTGCCAGCTTGCATCGGGAGATTGGTCTTCTCCATGTGGACTATCTCTGTTAGATAAGTTATTCAATAAAGATTTGTCTTTTCTTCTAGAGTTCAGTCTCTCAAGTTACCTTTGCTTTTATCACCTGTGCAACCCCGAGTTTTGCAGAATCAGCCTCAAGTTTTAATCAAATTTAAATTTAAATCATTAAAATTTTAGAGGAGCTAAAATTAAAATATTATCATTTTTTTATAAATCTGAAAGTTTAAAGATAACAATCTAACCAACAAAGAAAACCTTCATATATTATTTTTTCTACAAATAAAACAACCGTGTTTAGTAGTGTAACATCCCAAAATAGGGCCTAAACGGAATAGTGGTTTCGAAACCATAAATCTGAGTCAGTAAAATATTTTAATATTATTTTCTGTGCCGTTGATATGTGATTAAGCATGTGGTAAATTTTGGTGAGCTAATTTATCTGTCTGTGTGTTTAATTTGAAATAAGGACTTAATCGCGTAAATTGAAAATTCGATGGTTAGATGAGATAGTGCTTAATTGTTGATGTTTTAATAAATTTGAGGCTTAAAGTAGCAATTTGGCCATAAAGGGAGGTTAGTGGCCGGTTGGTGTGCATGAAATGATGATTTAATTGTTTATTACTTCTTTAGGTGAAAATGGTGCATTATTTTAATATGTTGGTGGTTATAATAGAATAAAATAAACAAAATAAAAGAGAAATGTGCATATTGGCCGGTCATGATGTGTTTGTAATAGTGATGGGTGGAATTTTTATTATATTTTATGTTAAAATATGTTAGTTTAATATATGTTATAGTAATGTAATTGATAAAAGATGAATAAAAGATGAAAGTGTTCATCTTTTCCTCATGGTTGGCCGAAACTAAGAGAAAAGGATAGGGAGAAGAAGCTTTGTAATATTCAGCCTTTACAAGCTCAATAGGTAAGTGATTTGAGTTCGGTTTTTAATAATTTTTACGTTTTCGATATCGTTACTAAGTTATTTACAAAATCCATGTTGAATTTTTTATTTTGGTGAACATTTTGAATTATGTCATTGTTGAAAGCTTGTGTATTTTGATGTTTGATGGTAGATTATGCATGTTAATGAATAGAGGAACGATTTTTATTAAGCGATTTTCGGTAAAAACGAGCTAATTAGTAAAAGTTGTTATTGTTCATAAGTATGTGTTATAGTAAGAATTTGAAGTTGCTATAGAAGGGAAAATGTTCAGCATGTTATAAAACATAAGAATAAGGGCTGAAGTTTAATTTTCGAGCTTAGGGGCAAAATTGTAAATATGTAGAAGTTTAGGGGCAAAATTATAATTTTGCCAAAGTTAGAGTTAAGGACTGTTTTAGTAAATGTGAGTATTAAATAAGCTAAATTTGCTATTATAGATTAAGAAGAACGAAATCTGGAGTTAGACCGGAGAAAGAAAAAGATAGTGGACTAAATCGGTATAGTTGATTGTATTTTGTTTCGAGGTAAGTTTACGGTAAATAAATGCAATATTCTGATATTTTACATCTAACACTCTTAAATTCCAGCATTTACATATTTATTCTGTAAATTTATTATTTAAAGACTCCAGTATGAATTGACGGAAAAGCTATCTCAGAAAGTTTCGGTTGAACCTTAGGAATGTGTAGGATACAAATGTCATGACATTAGGGTTTAAGGAGATCATGTAAGACCATGTCAAGACATGGCATTGATAAGTTACTATAAGGAAAAGGTCCCATGTAAGACCATGCCAAGGCATGGCATTGGTGAATTTATAAGGCAAAGGTCCCATGTAAGACCATGCCAAGGCATGGCATTGGTGAGTTTATAAGGCAAGGATACCACGTAAGACCATATCAAGACATGGCAATGGTTAAGTTTCAAAAGGAAAGGTACCTGCGTATCCTTAGTATTCCAAAGTGGTTCAACGGGAAAATTCAAAGAGTATACCAAAGTAAAGGTAAGACAAGTTCAAGCTAAAAAGTAAAGGTAAGACAAGTTTAAGCTAAAAAGGTAAAGTAAGATAAATTCATGTTAAAAGGTAAAGTAAGAATACAAGTTTAAGTATATTGAGTTAAAAGCTTAAGTGATCTTGATAATAAAAGAATAAGATAATTCATTAAGAATGTTGTTATCTATTCACATGTAAACTTACTAAGCTTTATGCTTACTCCCATTCTTTATTTTTTTTATAGTATTACAAGCCAACTCGAGGATCGAAAAGACGTCGGAGATCGTTACCCACTATCAAAGGATTATATTGGTATTTTGTGACTCGAACGTTTTAAGTAATGGCATGTATAGGGACTTAGCCATTTTGTACGTATGACCTTATAATATGGCTTAATATTGGCTTGTAAATGCTTTGTAATGATTAGCCATTAAAATGGTTAATTAAGAACATGTTTTGGATGTTATGAAATGCCTAGTTGATAGTTATTTTAAAGAAATTATGTAATAATATGCAGGGGAATAGTTGGACAGCAGCAGTGACGTGATTTTAAAAAATCACCAAAAATAGTATAAATGGAATTAGGTTATGCATGAGATATAGAATTAAAGCTTATTGAGTCTATTTTTATATAAAAAAAACGATGTAGGAAAAAGAGTTGTATATTATGAGATAATTGATTTTTAGTGAAGAGAGGTCAGAACTGTCGAACTGTGTAATAGGGGAGACTTTAACTAATAAACTGTACTAATTGACCACATCAAAAATTCTGGAAAAATTATAGTAAGAAGATATATCAGTCTAGTTTCAAGAAAAATTTACAGATCTAGATTTCTAGTTTCGTAACTCAAGTTATAATTTATTTAGTGAACATGACGCAGATGGACAATTTTAATTTTTATGTCCTGAACTAATAAGTTAAGTCCAGTAATGCCTCGTGCTCGACTCCGGCAACGGTCTCGGATAAGGGGTGTTACAAGTAGTCCGATTGGTTGTAGCATAAATTATTTTTGGCAGTGGTTAAAATAATAATTGCCATTAAAATAGACCTGGGCCTGCTCAGATATATTTCTTATTTGTGCTTTAAACAAGTAGTTTTAAAATAATTAACTGTATATTTTAAAGTAAAAAAAGCCTAGATTAATTCCTTTTATTCCGAAAACCAGAAAATCAAGAACAAAAACCTTAGGGTTTGAGCTTTTACAATGGCAGAGAAAGAGGTATCGGCGGAGCCTGTCGAGACCAATCCACCAACCGAAGACATGAATCCCGAAACCCAAGTCCCGCCCTCCCCGATTTTCGATGACAGCGTCGACGCTGAGGTGGCCTACAACGGCGGCTCAAAATCGAAACGCCAGAGAGAAGAAGACGGCGGAGAAAGCGACGAGGTATCCAAGAAACAGAAGGCGGAGACGTCCGTCGACGAAGAAATCATCAAGAAAAACTCAATGCCCTCAGTTTCGAGTCGGGTCCGGCTTGGCCCGAAGGAATTGGGGTCGTCCGTGGAGATGTTTGATTACTTTTACAATTTGCTTCATTATTGGGCTACTCATCTCAACCTTAATAAGGTAATTATAATGTCTAAATTTATTGTCCATTAGACGATCATTGCTTCTTGGGAATTTTTAGCTCTGGTTCATAATTCACCTTATATTTTACAGTACGAACACATGGTGTTGCTTGAATTGCTTAAAAAAGGTCACGAAGAGCCTGATAAGAAGATTGGTAAAGGAATCAAAGGTTTCCAAGTTCGAATCCATCCGGTGTGGAAAAGTAAATGTTTCTTCGTCATCAAGGACGACGATACCTTCGATGATTTTAGCTTTCGGAATTGTGTCGATCATATACTTCCCCTACCGGATGAGATGAAGCAACCTGATACAAACAAGGCATCCAATGGCAGTCGTGGTGGAAAAGGCAGTGGTCGAGGCCGTGGAAAGAGGCGGTGAGCCGCTAATGTCATCTTTTATTGCTGCTTTTTGCTGCTTTAGACTGTGTCATGTATTGCGTTTTAAGGATGTTGCCAAAGATTAAAAGAAAGTTGGAATGTAGCATTTATTTGAGATTGTCAAAAGTTCTGATTGAGAAATGTTTATGTTTTTCTCGTCTACAACATCGAAATGCCCTTCTAAATTTGGTATTCTGTGATGTAATTGGACAAAGAAACCGAAAAAACTTTGATTCTGCAAAACTGAAACTACTGATGTAGACCTGGCTCTCTCTCGTGAGGGGGCTCAGTTTTGGTACGTCGAAAACTTAGGTTTTTAAGCGGTAACTGGTTGCTTTTGCACGAATGCAATTCCCTTCTCGACGCTGGCCTTCAATTCTGGCTTAAGAGCTTCCAACACCTTCTCTTTAAAAAACTTGCTAAAGCTCGGGTGTTTGTGGGCTGCATAGATATTTTACAATTAAGAAGAAAAAAGTCTGTTAATTTTTTTTATTAATCTCATTATAGATTTTGTTCATATATACTTTTTTTAATATAATGCTTAGAATTAGCTATAACCTCTCTGCAACTCATGAATAAGAGTATAATGCGATTCAACATACTCAAATCAACATCTTCTTATATTGACAGCAATGCATATACTAATCAAATTAAGACTCTATTGATAATATATCCTATTTTCTAGTGAAAAAAAAAATTAATAAATATATTCTCGATTTCTACAACAATTTAATTTTTAATGTACAACAATCTTTGGATATTTAAAATATTTTCTTTTGCCACTTCAAGGACATCCAATAAAATGTCTTTTAGCCATTTGGATCTCTTTAATTATAATTTTTTTAAATAATCAGTTTATCGTAATTAGATTAAATTATAAGGATAACCACATTAAATTTAAGACAGCCTAACTAAATTATCAATTTTTTTAAGATTTAGTGAGAAATTTTATAAATTTTGATAAGTTTAATTAGAACTTTAAAATATTTTAGAGGTATAATGAGAATTTCAAAAATGTAGAGGGACCTAATTAAAATTTTTAAAAGTCTAGGGGACAAGGCCCCTAGCCCTAATGACCGGGATCCCTGAAGTCAATCCATGCTCTATTTTCCATCAACTTTCACATGATTTCTTCATCAAACATTTTTATTATATTCATTTGGTGCAATCATCAATCAAATTAACCAAAAAAAAGAAGATATTGAAGGCAAAAAAATAACAAAAATTAACTTTTTTTTTATACATTGATTTTTTTTCTGTTTTATTAAAAAACGTATTTAAACATAAAAAAAATTGGTAATAACAGAGTTTAAGAAGTATAGATGGTTATAGATGGTTATACTAAAAAAAAATTTAAAAATTAATATTATAACAATAAAAACAATTATTGTCGGTTTTCACGAAATTTAAATGGTTTATTAAAAAACACCAATTTAATATGTTTCTCCAATGTGTTATCTAGTTAAATCCGTCAACAAAAATTATAAATTATAAAATAATTTCGCAAAAAAAAAATTGTTTTTGCGGATCATATCTTTGTCCGAAATTTAGTGAAAGGGACAAAAATGGAATTTATATCATAACCATTGACGTCCGTTAACCAATAAAACAGACCCTAAAACTCCGAAGCTTCATTTAAAACAGAGCCCTACTAGTAAAATACTAAACTTCCTTATTGGTTTTTTTTAGTTTAATTTTACTAAATTATACTTAAATTATATATATAAGGAGAAGGAAAAAAAAAAGAAAATAGAAAGGTCTTCAATTCATATCGATTTGATTAATTTCCAAGCAAAGGAACTCGTTGATTTACAAAGGAAAATCTTCTGATAAGAAAATTTCGACTCTCCCACCAGAAAAAAAAAGTTCCATCTTTTAGGTAAATTCTTTTTATTTTATTATGTTTTGATTCTTTTTAATTAATGGGTTTGTTCAGTTCTTCATCATGATTGTGGTATTTTCTTCTCTCTCTTTTTTTTAAAAAAATTCTCTTTTAATTTTGGGAATTTTGTTTGGTTGTTTGATTGTTCTGAAAAGTAATGAAATGAATTGGGGTTTTTTCTTTCGGTGGAAAATTAAGAAAAAAAAAAACTAAAGATCTTGTGCAGAAATATTTGTAGCATAGCCATAGGGAAGAAATTTTCGAAAAAAAAAAAAGGAGAGAAGCTTTGAATTATACATGAAAATAAATAATAATTATTAAAATAGAGAGTTACTATGGAATTTTAAAGCACCTGATGTTTATATGGAGTGATTTTAGTAACTATAAAAAATAGTTGATTTGTTGTATGTTAGTTTTTGAAGTATGTTTTGCAGTTTCAGCCTCATATGTTATTATGATTTTCGTAGGGATTTTTTTTCTACAATGTTGTATATCAGTGTGTTATAACTTTTGAAGACCTTTCCTTTCAGATAAGCAAAATGAGTGATCATCTTGTTGTATGCGTGGAAAGTTTGAAATCAGTGAATGAACCCGAGGTTGCGGGACCTTCGGGTGAAGGTTCTTATATAGTTGCTGAGCCACATGTTTGTCCTATTGATGTTGAGGAAGTGAAGGAACACGGTTCATGTGACGAAGAAGAACCACTCATCCAGATGGTTGAATGCCGTATCTGCCAGGACGAGGACAACATTAACAATTTGGAGACACCTTGTTCTTGCAGTGGCAGTTTGAAGGTATTCATTGTTTCAAAAAATTCAAGACTTAATAGTGAGTTTATACGGTGTAATGCTTTTGGCTGACAAATTTGTTATTATCCAGTTTGCTCATAGGAAATGTGTTCAACGTTGGTGCAACGAGAAAGGAGACATAACATGTGAGATATGTCATCAGGTATGCATTTTGTAATACTTTGTTAGTAAACGTTACTCGGTGATGTTTGTTGTCCTTGTAGTATATCTATGTTTTCAATTTTATCTCACTAATTGAAATAGTTTAGCTTGAGTTGAAATATGGGGCCTCTTAACTTTTTCCTGCAAAAAATATTTGATTTGCAGCCTTATCAACCAGGATATACTGTGCCACCACCTCCCCCTCGCCCAGAGGTTGCTACAATTGATATCAGGCCAGTATTTACAATCATGCACTTACCTAAAAATAGACACGATGAAGATCGGTGTTGCTCAAACTTTGCTTGCTTTGTCTTTCCTGTTTGTGAGGATCTATATATATCGGAACCTGTTCGGTGATCCGTAGGGATGGGTTACTATTGTTTGCTAATCACCTCTGACCTCTTATTCCCCCCTTTCTTTACACAGTGAGTGGACGGTCGCTGGTGCTCCTTTGGGTTTACACGACCAACGGATTTTAGCTGTGGCAGCAGAACGCCGTATTTTGGAGCATGGCTATGATGAATATGCTGAGCCCGATTCTAGTGGAACTGAATTTTTCCGTGCTGCTGCCTTAACCGTAAGCTTTTTGTTTCCTCTATGAAAATAAACCAGTTCATTGGATGTCCTATGTTTTTAGATCTTATTTTATTTGCAGCTAATGGCTCTTCTATTCTTGAGGCATGCTTTGTACCTAACCAGTGGAGAAGAGGACGATGATTTATCTCGTTTTATCTCTGTAAGCATAGCTGGAATTTGCATTAACCATTTTGTAATTCACAATTTTTTAAAATTGTTTTGATTCTAACTTTTATAGTTCTTCTAGCTTTTCCTGCTCCGAGCTGCCGGTTTTCTTCTCCCCTGTTACATCGTGGCCTGGGCTATCAGCATATTGCAGCGCCGTAGACAGCGACAGGTAATAGCTCCGACTCTCTTGAAAAAAATTACAGCTCAGTTTTTCTTATTACTTGAAATCTTTGGTTTTGGTAATTAGTCTTGTACATTTTCTTTTCTCCAATCAAACCAGGAAGCCGCAGCTATCGCAGTGGCTGATGTTGCAGTAATGATACAGGCAACACAACCTCGGGCCATACATTACAGTATAGCAGCAGGACCTTCAGTGACCCATCAACAAGAGCAACCTCAGTCCATACATTACAGCGTAGCTCCGGGACCTTCCACAGCTCCTCAACCAGAGCAACCTCTGACCATACATTACAGTATAGCAGCACCGGGACCTTCGGCAACTCCTCAACAGGAACAACCTCAGGCCATGCATTACAGTGTAGCAGCATCAGGACCTTCCGCGACTCCTCAACAGGACCAACCTCTTACCATACATTACAGTATAACAGCACCGGGACCTTCCGCGACTCCTCAATAGGAGCCAGCAATTCAATAGTGTGACGGTAGTTTTCACTGGCAAGAGAATTCAATGGTGACAAAGACTTCCGGACTCCGGATAATACTTGTCTAATATGGGCCGTATTCAATTTTCTTTGTAAAAGTTTGTTTCATATATATGAAGGATCATATCTCTATAAAATGTCCGTATACCCATCGGATATAGGTGTTGAACGGAGGTATTTTAGGGAGAAAAAAAAAAGGGATAATGCAGAAAGAGGATAGTAGGTTGTGTTCCTTATTATGTTGTACTTTTTAAAATTCTTAGCCAAAAGAACCCTCAAAAACATCAAAATTTCCAAATCTCACAGTTAGTGATTGTGCATAAATCTTGAATCTCATTGCTGTACGTATTATCATGGTTATGAAGATGAATGGATAGTAAAAAAAATGGATATATGATGCTATATAATTTGAATATGCTTTGGTTTTAATGGGTATACTTAGAACTTTGAAAACTGAAAGCATAAAGGAACAAGGAAGCATGGAGAAAAAAAGGGGTTTGGAATCCTAAAGCTAGGTTTAGCATAGCATAAAGCACGTGATTGGATTTTTATTTTTTATTTTTCTCATAATGATAAATTTAGCTTTTGTGGTTTATTTATTTTGTCACTTTGATATTTATTCCTGTTTTTACTACTTTGGTCGTCAACATTTAAATTTTAATAAAATTATTTTCTTTTGAACAAAATAACTGATCTAATGTATAATTTTTTAAATTTTAAAATTAATAAAAAATTATAAAATTTTAAGAAAATTATTTATATTGGCAATGAAGTATACGTAGATTGCTACATGAGCTGTCACGTAAGTCCTATCCAAATTTTAACAATTTAGTCAATTTTTCCATCCAAAAGAAACCAATTAAACTAAAATTCTAAAGGTTGAAAATAAAGTGATCTAATAAAAAAAATAAAGACCAAAATAATAAAATAAGTAATACTAGGGACTAATTTATCTTTATGCCTTTATAATTTCATTAAAGATATCACTGTTCCTCAGTCATGGTTGCTTTAATGGCTTTTTTGTTTGCATTTGTACCCATTGAATTCTAAAGTTGGGCTTAAGTATAAATCAATTGAATATAGTTGTGTTTAATATAATAATACTGAATGTATCAACCAAAGGAATTAAATTTAATGATCAATATATTTGAATAATATTACGTCGAAATTAATTTTTTTTATATAGTTTTATGCATTCAAGGCAATAATTTATATTCATACCAAAAATTATATATTAGAACAAGGCTTGGTTGTATTTAGTTTAAGCTATCCCTAAAATCTCCTGTTTTCCATTCAGTTAATTTTTTTAAATAAATAATAAAAATAATTAATAATTATATATAATTAAAACTTTCAAAAGTTTAATTTTCAATAATTAAAATTTAAAATATATATAAAAGATTTTTTTTATCAACTTGTTAAATTTTTAACTGGATTTTATTTGTTATCAATTTTTGATTCAATCAATTTAGTCTAAATTTTTTAAATTTCAGGATGGAAATATATGCAAAGCTATTATTGGGCAAAGCATAGTTAAAGACAAGGACCGAAGTACAAGTGAGCTAGGTGGGATGACTGTTAAAATAAGGATAGGTCATGGTCATGGTCATGGTCTTGGTAGGGAAAAAAAAAACAAAACCAAAGTGAAAAAGATAACTGGTCTGCCAAAGGATCTGTTCAAACCTGTCAGTGTGTCTTCTTTTATTAGAGTCTTAATTATAATTGCTTATGATTGAAAATGAATCTTAAACCTTCCTACTTTTTATACTTTTATTACAACTCTTCCAAACCCCATATAAATAAGTGCATTGGAAGTAACCTAGTGCTGTCGTCTCAGACAACACAGTAACAATTTTCTCGTCCTTGTCTTTTCAAATCTAATTTTGCATTAACTATATTGTGTTTTTTAGTGTGTAAAGATGAAGATGGTTTTTGGTAGGAATAACAGAGGGTTTATTGTTATCGTCATTGCTTGTTATATAGGTCTCATGGTGGTGGTTCAACCAGACAGGGTTTCAGGGTTGGCATTTGTTGGAAGATCAGGCATTGTGAAGGCTGTTGTTACGGTGGAGGCTTTACAGACCAGACAAGATTTGGGTCCTGTTTCTTCTCCTTCTCCTCCTCCTTCTTCTTCTTCTTCTTCCGCAATGTTCGATCCTAATCGTTCAAACAAAAGGAAAATTAAAAGAGGATCTGACCCCATCCACGACAGATGTTGACATTTTAATGCTCTTCTTTCTTCTTCTTTTTTTAAGAAAAAAATATTTATTTGTTTTAGTAGAAGAATTGCAGTCAAAATTTTATCAGTTGGTCCATAATTCATTCTCCAAATTATGAGTATATTTATTTTTTCATGTGTCGAATACAAAAGATTAAAAAAATATGTATATAAGTGAAGATCAATTATTGATGGACTCAATGGTCAAAGAAGCAATTTATAGATAATGTACACAAGCTATCTGAACCCTTCTTCCCCAGTTGGCAGCACATTGATATTTTAATGTCATCCAAGTGGATATGGTTACAGATCATGTTAATTGGCTCCAAAGATGATTATATTAAGTTGTATATATTAAGATAGATTATTAAATATTTTTAAAAAATGATTCGTGATATAATAAATGTTTCATATAATTGTGGTTTGTTCTACTCCTTGTCCACTTCTCAAGTTTTGTGTTCATTTAAATCCAAGATAAACAATTCATCAGAAGTTTTATTTTTATTTATTTGATAAGCTTATAAAAGGGTTAAATTACTTTTTTTTATCTGAATTTGATAAGTATTCATGAAAAGTTAAGCTCTCAACTGAACAATTATTCTCATATTGGGGCTTGAATTTTTTCTTTGTCCAAATTAAGCCCTAAACTTGACAATTGTTTGAACATTGGGGCTCAAACTTTGTTTTGTACAAGCTAATCCCTAATGTTTCCTTGAAAACCTTAAAGTTTAGGTCACAATGTGAGAACAATTGTCAAGTTTAGGGACTAACTCGGACACAAAAGAAGTTCAAGCCCCCAAAGTGGGAACAATTGTTAATTTTAGGGCCTAATTTGAACAAAAAAAAAATCATACCCCAATATAAGAATAATTACTAAATTCAAGCCTCAAATAATAACTTAACCTTTAACAAAATTATAAACAAAATTTAATGTTAATTAATTAAACTAAATTGAGTTCGAACAACCTTTATTTAGTTTATTTAAGTTCATAAATAAAATTTAAATCGACTCGAATCGAAACGAATAATTGAATCAATCAGGATAATGAGTTTGGGTCACTTTTGTTATCTGGGCTGTAACTCACTTTCCTAAATTGAAAAGGCCACAAATGCATGTTAGGCAACTTAAAAGCTTTAGTCACCTTAAAGAAACTATTGAAAGGAACAAACAGATGCATGTTAGGAAACTTAAAAGCTTTAGTCACCTAAAAGAAACTATTGAAAGGAACAATTGAGGATAACATGATTGGATATGTGTGGGCCTTTGAAACATAAAATATATTCCAAATGCTAAATGATTGTTCCAAGGATAAAAACTATATATCCTGTTAACAAAGAAAAGTTCTGTTTATTCCCATATATATTATAAGAAATAAAAGGTAAGGACAGGGACACAACCAATATGCTACACAACTATATACTTAAATCTGTTCCATTATCATTAAAAGAAAATTGAAGAAAGTTCTACATATTTATATTTCTTTTCTATATTTAATATGCAAATAAATCAACCAATATTAACTCGTTAAAAATAAATTAGTTATTTATGTTTATACTTTCAAAGTATTTTATTTTATTTTTAATTTACAACGAGTCCTGAAAAGATTAATTTTTCTGGATCGTAAAAACAGAAAAAACAAAATTAAATGAAATTCAAACCATGTGAAAGAGAGCTATAATATACAAATACCATTCAAATTTATTAAGTTTTCTTTTTGTATTGGTTTCCTATTTTTGAGACACTCATTGCATTTGCATTGCATATGTTGATATAATAAAATTCCCAAGTTGCAAAAATAATTAAAGAATCCAAGAGGGGTATCATCATCTTCATCACATTGAATCCCAACCATAACTTAGAATAGATTGCAAAGACAGCTCATGCTTCAGAAGAAAGAAAGAGATTCAATACACACACAACACCATGCAGGTCTCATATGGTATTTTAAAATTGGGACAAATGATAAAAGCATATCCAGCTCTTCATTAGTTGTTTATTCTAATACACACATGTATCTTAATTTATATAAGATTTCATTTCTATGTTGCTAACTTTTATGAGTATAATATTATGTTGTAGGGTAAGTAAATGAATCATGACCATCTGGGGGCTTTCATGTGCTTTTTTTTTTGCTGATATATTTATTTATATCATTCATTTTATCTGTAATTATGATAAACACGATACGATTAAAAAAGCAAAGATTTAAATCTATGAATTGTCTTCATAAAACAAGAAGCAATAGTCTGGACTTTGTACCATCTTCATTTGTTTTTATCATCCAATAACACTATTTTAAACAACTAATTATGATACTTTTGAATCAAAATGAAAAAGAAAAGGGGAAATTTGAAAAACTCAATCACTCAATCCTTGCTGGAAGAAAGCAAATAAATTATATTATAAAGTTTGATATATAACTTACATATATATATATTTCAATCATCCACATTTGAAGAATTGAAAAACAACAATTTCAAGCAGCAAATAATCAGCCTAAATTCATCTATATCATTACCTATTTGATGATATGACCATATGAAAAACAAGAAAAAAATAATTAGGTATACTCACAGAGTACCTCAGTTTCCACTTCTCTTCTGTGAAAGTTCCGGTGACAACCACAAGCGGCACACGTTAAAGCCCCAGTCGTCCCTTCGACGTCACTGGCCATGAACTCCCGACAGCCGTCGACGGCATACCCTCCGATGTTCGCCGCGTGATTCTTCTGACACTCACCGTACCTCACGTTGGTAATCGCCGTTGAAGAAGAAGTACAGCTTCTTCGTCCACTTTTCCTCACTACTTGGCATTTCTTCATCCCTTGGACCAAAAAAATAAAAAAAATAAAAAACCCTAATTATTACAACTCCCTTCCTTTGAAATGATCGTCCAAGAGAGGTTCCAACAAAAAATGAAAAGCTTTTCCTCGTTAAAAATAAGATAGGTACCAAAATAAAGAAACGTAAAAGAAGTAGCTAGATTTACGGGGTTTGATGACTAACCCTAACCCTAGCATTTGTATATTTATAAGGTCCAATTTGCATTGCTTTGGTCCATGAGAAATGGCCATCATATCACTCCTTCTCTCCACTTTACTAACACGTTTTATTTTTTAAATTCGAGTCGGATCAGATCAAATAAAACAATATTTTTTAATATTTTCTTCGTTCATATAATTCAAAATTAGATAAGATTTTTATTTAAACTACACCAATCAGCACTGATTATATGTTATCATAAAATATATATACACAATGAGATGGGATTTTAAGTATTTATAAATAAAGGGTTTGATTTAACAAATAAAAGAGTATACGTGGAAGACTCTTATTGTAAATCAAGAATTAGACAAAAGCTAAATGGGGGAGTGAGTGGAGGAAATCCTTGTCCTTTGCACAACATTGGAAGTGACATTGAATTATCTTTAGAAATGATATTTCAACTGCCTTTGATTCTCAAACTATATATTATATCTAAATAAACGAGAATATTTGGATTCAAATATTTTAATTACAATTTAATATTAGCCAATTTAGAATCAAAATACTAGTTAAAAAAAAAAAACAGAAATATCCAAGTTGCTGTTGATGTTTAAATATTAACTAAAAAAGAGTGATGATGAGGATAGATAATAGGGTTGATTATGATGACCAGAATTAGTGATGAAATTATTAGTCAAAAAAAGTATGAATTAAGATGGGTTGCTTGCTTTTAATTAATAGAGTGGGTCAGTGATGATGCCTAAAAGAGCAGCTCCCTATGGCCCTTGAAACTGTGGCAACAACTCCTGTCTAAGTACCTAAGATTCTAAATTATTAAAACCATTGCCAGCCAGCCCACCATCTATGTATGAATCAACTACCCTTCTCTTTTGTTGTCACATCATAAATATCATTTCGTTAATTTAAACCATTCGTTGAATTGAGTAATAGAAAATTCGATATTTAAAAAAATAAAAATTAGTAAATAAGGGTGTGTCCAATAGGAGCATATGGCACATATATTTATTTGGGGAAATAAAAAAAGAATCTACAAAAAGGTGATAATTGAGGGTAAAGGCAGGTTGGGCCACATAAGGGGAGACTGGAAGTGGGAAAAAAAAAAGGTTTATATGATTGGTGGGGTGGGTACATGGTCCTCTCAATAGAGAGGAAAATTGTTTTGGACAAAACAAGAAAATGGGGCCAATTTTTAGCCCGTCACTAAAATCCCAAATGTCTCTCACAAAGAACAAAAGAAGACAGAACTGATTGAAGTGTGTTTGGGCCTCCACCTCAACCCCCACACTTTACATTATCCCTATGGTGGCCGATAAAGTTTTGAGATTATTAAGATGGATTTTATTAAATGGTTGAGAAGTCTTATTAATTTTTGTATTATATGGATGTTGTGGATTTAGTTTTTATATTTTAGTTTCATCGTTAATTTAATTTTGATTTAAATTGTGGTGGATGAATTTGTAAAGTTATTGTTATTTTTATGATACTATGCGATAAACACATTATCATAAGTACAATGATATGTTAATAGATTTATTGGCTATTATTTGAGTAAAGTTGTCTAAAGGTTAGACTAATCACCCAAATTCAAAGGCAAAACTAAAATATGGAAGGGTTTGGACAAAATAACAATGCTCGGAAATGGATTTGGACAAAAATTTAGGACATTTTCTATTCAAGTAGATAGACCTAAGTTATCCTATTTTATGTAAGGACAAGCTTAGATAAAATATCAAGCTCATATTATGCGCCAAGTCAGGCTTGGGCAAAGACAATGTCTAAAAACCCTTTATCTTGATCAAAACCACAAATAATTCTATATTTGAGTTATGACTGAAATTTCAAATTTTGTAAATTGAAAAACTAAAAATAATCAACTTGCAGTGGAAAAACTAAATCCACATCTTATAATTGAAATCCAATCAAATTGTTATCACCTTAATAATAATTGTGGAAAAGGATTTGCGACTAGGCCCAATATGATTAATCTCCTTTCTAACCCGCCAGGCCCAGCGTCATCCTGATATTAATGAACAGACAAAACGAACACAATGAAACCGAAATACATGTCACTCACATTCAATCAATTAATTGGCAAAAGCCATCCCTTCTTTGCTTTTGTATTTGTTGAGGTGGTGATGTCATGTTGCGCCAAGAGTCCTTTGGTGACTGAAGATGGGTAGAAAGTGATTAGAGAAACAGTGGAGGTTCAGTTAGGGGAAAAAGTAATGTATTACGGGTTACTTGGGCCCTCATGTCAAGGTTCCAGTTTATATATACCAGCTTTTCCTATCTCGAGATGTCACATGAAATTACGTGATTAGAGTGTTAATATGTAAGTGACTTATCTTAATTGGTCAATATAGGATGACATTATATTGTTAACATGAATTGTTAAATTGAATAAGATGATCACTGAATGAGATCCGCTTAATGTGGTGGCGATTGATGTGGGTAGGTCACAAAGATTTGTTAGGTGAGTTGTTTGCTCGTTCGTCAAAAGGTTGAACTTATGAAATGACCCTTAGCGAGAGGTCATCACTAATGAGTTTTAATAAGAGTGGCTCAGGCAAAGTATCTAGGAGGTGTTTGGTAGTGAACTATAACAATATTTAATTATTTTTTTATTTTAATAAGTGGTAAGAGGTAAGGGTTATTTAATGATGAAAGTCATAATTGGTGTCAACTAAAGATTTGAACACAAGCTGACTGAAGTCATAATTGGTGTCAACTAAAGATTTGAACACAAGCTGACTGAATCTTAGTTCTGTTGACATTGATATTATTATCAGTGCAAAAGGATGTGAGTTCAAGTGTGTTGAAGCATGTTTATTTTCCTATTTAAGGGTTCAAAAAGAGTTATGAGTAGTTTTAAATATTATATAAAAAAAATTGAACACAACTTTCGTGGTTTGAGCTATTCGTAAACTTATGGGCTCTTTTTTCATATTATACTGTATTGGTTTGTTATTTTTTATTCATGTTTGTTTTATAATATATGTTCGAAGTTCGTAGCTTCTTCTCTTGACAATGTCGTCTCTCTTTGAAAATGCAATATATTTTACTATTGTATCTAATACTTATTGGTAGTGTGTTGGATTTTTTAGTTTCAAACTTTCAAATTCTTGTTAATGCGTAATTCAAACTTTTAATTAGACAAATTATTATTATTAATGTAATTTTGTATCTTCATTTTATTAGTAAAACATCGTCACTAAATTTAACAAGCCAAAGAAATTGTATTTTCCCGTCGCTTCCTTTTCCATCTATACTCCAAATGAGAGAAGCATTAAAACAACGCCACAAAAATAAACTTCTCTTGTAGCCGACAGAAGATGAAAATAAATGGTTAAAATTTGCTTCAAGTCCCTATACTCTTTATATATTAGATATTTAGTCCCTCTATCTTTATTTTCAAGAATTTAGTTCTCCTTTTTGGGTTTAAAAATGCTAGTTGAATTGTTAGTATTGTTAAAATTCTTATATTAAATTCAAGTTCATTACAATGTTATTTCTTTTGTTAGGTGTTTACCAATCAAGTGCTTTTATTATTTCAAAATATCACACCAACAAATTTAATATAATAATTTTAATAGAGTTAATAATTAGACCTAAATTTTTAAATCTAAGAAATAAAAAAATTAAATTTCAAATATGCAAAAAAGTATAGGGAATTAGAACATATTTTAACCAAAACAAAACAACACTAGAAAATTTTCTAATACAATTTTTAAATTACTCGTAATCTTCCAAATCCTTGAATGGAAAGATAAAATGTACTTAAATTTACGTCCTCTTAAACATTACAATAACAATATTAATTGAATCAAAACTCAATCTAACGTACCATACCAAACAAATTAATTAAAGGTAAAGCTTTTAAGTGTAAAAAAAAAAAGCTTCCAAGCCCACCTTTTTGTGTTGCGTGTGAATATATGATGGAGTATAGTTCGAGACAGAAAATATTAAGCATGGCCCGTTAGGAAGCAAGCACTAGATTCGAGAATTATTCAAAGTAGAAACATAAATGGGCTTTTATGAGGCGGCCACCTTAATCTGGAGACTCAAAAATTTAAATTTGATTCGATAATTATCAAGTAATTTTAAGTTTAATAAGACTTGATTCAAACGGTTCTCAAATGTTTTTAAAATTTTCATTTTTATATTATAAAGTTATATTATTATTAATCCTAAATTTAATTATTAAAGATCGAATTCAAACTTAATTAAGTAAGAGTTTAATCGAACTTAAACTCGAAATACTTAAAGTTATTTGAAACTTTGCTTAACTACACTTAATGTGAAATATAGATGTTTCTATTGAAGAAGGAAGAAACAAAAAAGCTAAAATAAAAAAGTCAAAGCCTTCACATGGATTGCATTAAAGAGTTAACTTTCCATATTTCCAATGTTACCTTGGATTTTTGCTATTAATTTCTTTGAAATGGAATAAAGAAAATTTTATATTTACCATCTTACGGCATGCCACGCCTATTTCGTTCCCTGTCTTGGCCCAGTAGCTGCATCACTTAGTTTCTACTCTCAACATCCTTCTTATCTTATCAAATAAAATATTTCTATTGTTGAAGGGAAAAAATAATATTATCTCTCATTTATCTAATTCTTAATATGTTTGTTTTAAATTTTTTAACTAATTTCATTGGTCCAACCGGTTTTTTTTCATTTTTTTATATTTTGGATGGAACTCAACAATCTAACCATATCCAATTTCTTATATAATTATTATTCCTGACGAAAATTAAAAGAAAAAAAAACGACATCAATTTCACATGAGTTTCAATAAAAATCGGATGACATTATCTATTTTTAGGGAGCAATAATTTGTTGTCAGCAAATTTTCATTATTTAAGTTTGATGAATCCAAGTCAAACTACATCAATGGAGCCGTTAGTTGAAGCTTAATCTAATGTTCACTCTAAGAACTCATGTCGTGAGTTTACCTTAAATTCTAAAGCTTAACTAAGATTCCTTTGTTAACAAGTGGAAAGGCTTTTGAAAAGGAGAAAGAAGTAATACCATTATATTTTAAATAAAACATAGATAGTTTATTAATTATTGTTGACCTAAAAGGAGTGCTTATGTTGACTTATCCTTCGTATTAACAACTCATGAAGGGTACGTCATGATTGCTTTAATTCAGGATTCAACCTCATAATTAAGGATGATTTTGTCATGTAAAAAAATGAAAAACATGAATAATCCAGTCCACTTCGTTGAGCTAAGTCAGAAGGGGTATTATTTTGATAGTGATATTATTAGTTTTTTTTTAAATATTATATATATTTATGTTTTTATTTTTTTAATTGAATTAATGTTTAATTAACTCGCGACACTAATTTAATTAAATATTTAAATATAATATATTATATATTATATATATGCTGGTTTGAAAATGTATGTTTTAAAATAATAATTTTCAATATAGAAAACTTTTGAATGAACAAATAAATATTAAAAAAGTATTTAGAAACATAGTAAATTTTACTAATTAGGTTCAATTTTGTTGCTAAATGTAATTATAAAAGGAAATAAAATTGATCAAAGAAGAAAAGAAAATTGTTTAAAATATCAAATAAGTAAATTTAAAAAAAATTATAATCTTGTTTTAATTACTAAGTATTGATATTGACCAATATTGGTGGATACAAATAATCATATAGATTAGCATCAAAATCAAAGTAATGTCATATTAATACCATTTTATTCTGACCAATTATCAGGGGTGAAGGTAGGGGGTTGGCATCGCCCCGATCTCTTTAAAATGTAAAATTATTATTTAGGCCCTTAAAATTTTTGAAAGTTTTAAATTAGTAAAGATAAAATTGTACTTTGGCCCCCTCTAAAATTATAGAAATTCAATTTAATCCTTTACAAATTATAAAGGTATAAACTATAAAAAATTAAAATTTTATCCGACCCCCCCTAAAAAATTGTTCTGACTTCGCCCCTGCCAATTATAGACCTTGTTTGAAAATTCAACATAGTATTTTTTCTTTCAAATGAATATAATATCTATATAATTAAGCTTTTTTTATTTAATTGGTATTTAAACACGAAGCTCATTTTCGATTTCATAATTTTCTACTTACCTCTTTATTTTTCTCACACTCAAAATAAAACATTCTATAAAAAAAAATGAAATGATGTTTTTAATCCGATTCCATTTCCGTTTGTTCTTTATATTTATTTTATTTTATTTTGTAGTTACTCAAATATATATATATATTTGTAATTGCACCATATTCATATCAGTAAACCCTCTCCCTTAAAAAAATATTATGCATAAAATTTAAAAAAATATAATATATATTTGGTTAAAGGTGATTTGTAGTAATTTAATATGTCGAATTAAGCTCTCTCGAACACTTTATGAGTTTGTTTTCAAGCGATTTACGAGTCTTTTCAACATTTTTTTGTTGATTTTTAGTCCTTAGTATTAATGATAATTTTTCTGACATTTTAATTCTTTTGAGACCCAAATTGACAAAATTATGTCATCAGAGGCCTAATGGTTGATTTGAGTGTGTGTAAGGAGATGACTATGGTCAAACGTTAAGGAAAACATCACTATTGTGGGTGTCACATACTAGGCGTGCTGTGTTGCAACACCTAGTCCCAATATCTCGACTACAAGCCGTCAAGGTCACAACTCCAAGTTGATGGTTGAAGTGAAGGAGCCCAAGGCCACTGTCAAGGATGTCGCGACACCAACTAGTCTGTGTTGTGACATCAAGAACCCCCAAGCCAAGAATGTGCCTGTTGCGAAGGATGTCATGACACCAAAGCTTGAGTGTCATGCATTATCATTGTCATTCACCTTATTGTCAATTTTTATTGGATATGATCCTTGGAATGCTCCAAGTGTTCCATTGTACCACTTACAAATTTTACAATTGATCTGTCACACTTGCAGTCAAGCCACTTTAACTTTTTATATTTTGTGCTAATTTTCTGCTAAGCATTCCTATATCGTGGCATGGTCAAAAGGTATGCTATTTAATATAAAACTATTCTCATTAATTATAAATAATTTTAAGGATAAATATCAAAATTATAAATGAACTTTGATTCACTTACAACAATATCATACATGAACTTCAATTTTGTACAATTTTATATATGAAATTTTGATTTGATTTGATTCAATTTCACAAATCACTAATAACATTATCAAATTAGCACCATTTTATGTTGATATGTTGTATATACAAACAATTATATTACTCTAATATGAAAATAAATGTATGTATTCATTTCTTTAAATGTGTACAATTGAATACAAAATCAAAGTTTCATATATACATATGAATCACAATTCAAGTTTCACGTGTATAATTTCACCAAATTAAAATTTATGTATAAATTTAATATTTATCCTATAATTTTATAAATATATATATTGACCCGATTGATTGATAATCGATATTCAAGTTTATTCATAGGATTAATTATATATCAATTTTCAATTCAAGGGGTCGATTTCGATTTTAATAAGTGACGTAATGGTTCCCCCCAAAAAAAAATGTAATAAGCAAATTAACACAATCTAACCCTGCCGACACTATATGGAAGCTTTCAGACCATTTTTTTTCCTTCTTAAACGCTGCAGTCTAGGCTTTAGATATTACCGTATAAGAAGAACAAATATTGAAATAAACCCATATTTATAAGGGAAAACATTCTTGTCATTTTTATAAAATTATATATTGAAATTATGTTTTTCAATATATTATAACATATTTATTTTATAAAATTTTATGTGAAATTCCACCTCGATCCGATTGTCAAATTCGAATATAAAATGTTATATTGCGTTGTTGAAGCAACTCAAACTTATTTTTTATTAAAAAATTCGAGAATATAAAATCTTTACACATTTTTTTATAAAAATTTTGATAGCACCTCTTATAGTTTTATTCAAACCCACCTACAATTAAACTTAACAAATATTTCAAAATACAAGTAAAACTTTCAAATCAATTCCCAATGCTTCTTCAAACATATATTATATTCGAGATTCATCACTTAATGGTATGTATATATATATTATAATAGAGAGTGTAATTGCATATAACATAATCAAAATACTTAAGATAAATTTCATAAGTATAAAGTACATGCCATTAAAGTCCTAAGCAAAATGATCATCACCCACGTTGTGTTTGAGCTGAGGTCAGTACTTCGAATGTTAATGATACTGATGTAAGAGTATGTCCAAAGATCAATCGTGAGATGGTTATAATAACATACTTGATTTATCATGTTTATTAATATAAAGCGTTGTCATTATTATTTCAATTTTTTTTTTCTGTGTGTACAAATAAACTGTTTTATAATAATATCCTGAGAATAATATGATTATTCTTAAAAGATCCTTAGTCAAGTATTATTGTTGACTAGGACAACAATAATGCATTAAGACTAACATGTAGTTGACTGATGATAAAGAGTTGTCATTGATATGGAGCGTTAAAATCAATGCATAAATATGTGTGTTAGAGAACAACATATTGGACTGACCCGCTCTGAGTATGTTTCTTGGATTATTATGTAATTGTCACAACATTACTCATAGTGATTACTATGTATATGATCCTCAGACTTGAGATCATCATTATCCCAACATCGTGAGTTGTATATTTTGATACTGATCAAACGTATACCGTGAGCGGGTTGTTCTATAAAGGGCGATGTTGGATATACCACAATCTATGCAGAGGGATATGGTTGATCAATATAGGATAAGTCCCTCCTACATAATGGGGGTAATATCTTAGGCCACTTGATTGAGTGGGACTAGAAATGCATGGCCATACTCAAATAAGTTGATATGAGATGTCATACTAATTTGTATATCATAGTCTACTCAATATATCAAGAAACATGGGATGGACTATGCAAGTGTGACTATTCCATGACTTGTGTCCATTCCAAAGATAAAGGACTTAAGGATTAATGCATGAAAGGTTAATCACAAAAGGTTATGTCGAATCATGACTTCTTGTAACTTAGGTAGCAATGGTGCATTGCTAGATGCCACTCATTGTTTGTAACATTAGAAACGTTCTAGTATTACTGCTAACGTTACAAGAACTTACAGGGCCACACCCTATTGTTGAAATGAACGGAATATAACATAGTTGGAATTGTATTTGGTTGTCACATGAATTAAATTAATTATAGAATTAATTTAATTAGACAATCAAATATTGAACATATTATATGTACAAGAATGTTGTACACATAATGAGAACATAGTTCTATTAATATATGAATTTCGTTCTTATATAAATTTAAATAAATATAGTTTACCGAAATCCTTGTTATAATTAATGTAATTATAAATTTCGGTTAAAACATTATTATATTTATTTATTTTTAATTATGATTATTATGTTCGGATAAAAATTTTATGAATTATGATTCATTATATATATACCAATTATAAAAGGTGAGAATTAGAGAGAATTTTTTTAAGAAACCCTAAAAATTGCTTGTGAAGTCTAGCAGCCGTCAAGCAAAGAAACCTCCAAAACAGTTTTGGAGATTTCTCCCGTTCATCGTCAAATTGGGTGGATTACGTAGAGGCCGAAATCATAAAAGGTTGCGGCTTGGTCCGATAGTAGATCAGAATTCTTGTTGCCGAGGCGTCGCTGTCTACTCAGATTGAAGTTTCGGTAATTTTGAAACCATTGTTTCACCCTGATTCGTTCCTCGCACATGGATCCATGGTTTGGACCACTGGAATTATTATTTTTTTCTGCTGCGCCATGGGGGTACCGGCAATCCAACAACTAATAATACTCTTTAAAGACCTAAATTGTAACACCCCTAGCCCATATCTGTCGATAGATTAGGGTTACGAGCATTACTAAATCTCATACAAGGAAAAATACTTTGTAATAAAACTACTAGGATAAATATATATATCACATTAGATCACCAATTATAAGCATATGAATTTCAATCATATATTATATCATTAAATTTTATAACGCAATTGAAATCATTAACATCAATTAAGGATTTATTCACCATTGAGTAACAATTTACCATTTGATATATTCTTCGAACCCCATTATGTAACACCCCTAACCCCGAACCATCGCCGGAACAGGGTTACGAGGCATTACCGGACATATCAGACAATTTGCAAATAATTCAACAAAATTAACATTCATAGTATAATTTTAATAACTGATCCCTATTATGAACTTTCAAAGTCTAAAGTCTGTATTAAAAGTGAAATGGGACTCGTTTAAGTATTTCAGAATATATTTTGTTTAATATAAATTTCGGCAGCATTTCTGCTTATTATCATATAAAACCCCCTGTAAATTAAACCGTATTCATTTCAATCATAACTAATTCAACCAATTCATTTCATATATTCATTTTCTATTCTAAATACCTTCTAATCAAACTCAATCAATATAATATCAACTTAAATTTATCAAAATATTAGTTAGATTAAAATAAATATACTTCTTTCATTATAATTCTTAAACTTGTAATACTAACATTTTTAACCATTTACATTCAAAACATAATAACCTTTATACACAACCTACGTACATGCTGTAAGAGTATGCCCAAAGACCAATCATGAGATGGTTGTAATAACATACTTAATTTACAATGTTTATTAATATAAAGCGTTGTCATTATTATTTCAGTTTTTCTTTCTGTGTGTATAAATAAACTGTTTTATAATAATGTCCTAAGAATAATATGATTATTCTTAAAAGATCCTTAGTCGAGTAGTATTATTGTTGACTAGGACAACAATAATGCATTAAGACTAACATGTAGTTGATTGATGATAAAGAGTTGTCATTGATGTGGATTGTCAAAATCAATGCATGAATATGTGTGTTAGAGAACAACATATTGGATTGACCCGTTATGAGTATGTTTATTGGATTATTATGTAATTGTCACAACATTACTCATAGTGATTAATATGTATATGATCCTCGGACTTGAGATAATTATTATCTCAACATCGTGAGTTGTATATTTTGATCTGATCAAACGTACACCGTAATTGGTTGTTCTATAAAGATCGATGTTAGATATACCACAATCTATGTAGAGGATATGGTTGATCAATATAGGATAAGTCCCTCCTACATAATGGGAGTAATATCTTAGGCCACTTGATTGAGTGAGACTAGAAATGCATGGTCATGCTCAAATAAGTTGACATGAGATGTCATACTAATTTGTATATCATAGTCTACTCAAGATATCAAGAAACATGGGATGGACTATACAAGTGTGACTATTCCATGACTTGTGTCCATTCCAAAGATAAAGGACTTAAGGATTAATGTATGAAAGGTTAATCACAAAAGGTTATGTGGAATCATGACTTCTTGTAACTTAGGTAGCAATGATGCATTGCTAGATGCCACTCATTGTTTGTGACATTAGAATCGTTCTATTATTATCGCTAACGTTGCAAGAACCTACAGTGGTCACACCCTATGGTTTAAATGAACGGAATAAAATATAATTGGTATTATTTTTAGTTGTCACATGAATTAAATTAATTAAAGAATTAATTTAATTGGGCAATCAAATATTGAACATATTATATGTACAAGGATGTTGTACACATAATGACAACATAATTCTATTAATATATGAATTTGATTCATATATAAATTTAAATAAATATAGTTTATGAAATCCTTATTATAATTAATGTAATTATAATTTTTGGATATAATTAATGTAATTATAATTTCGGTTAAAAACTTTATTGTATTTATTTAATCTTATGATACATTGAAGAGATACCAATTATAAAAGGGTATTAAAAGGATACCAAATAATGGGCCCAATGAAAAGATACCCATTATAAAAGGCCCAATTAAAAGGATATCCAATATAAAAGGTATTTAAAAGAGGCAAAGCTTATGAAAAACTCTAATAGATTGCTTGTTAGGTCTAGCGGTAGTCAAGCAAATAAACCTCAAAATAGTTTTGGAGATTTCTTCCGTTCATAGTCAAACCCAAGTGGATCACGTAGAGGCCGACATCGGAAAAGGTTGTGGCTTGATTCGATGAAAGAGATCAAAACTCTTGTTGTCAAGGCGTCATTTGTCTACTCAGATTGAAGTTTTGGTAATTTGAAACCTTTATTTCACCCCGATTCGTTCCTCACACATGGATCCATGGTTTGGATCGCCGGATCTAATTTTATCTAACTGCGCCATGGGGTATCGGCGTTCCAACGATGGTATCGAGCCACTTGTGTGATACGAACTCGGGTTTAAATACTTGGGTGATGCAATTGTATGAGATTCATGTTTTGATCTTATTGTATTTTCGATTGTTTAAATCGTTTAAGTATAACTCGATAACTGTTCCTTTCGGTAATTGATTAAATGTTAATCATGGTTTTGTGGCCTACTTGATTTTATGTTATTACCAATTAATTATTAACAAATCGTAATAATGTGACGGAGGTATTTATAGTTTTCGAGTAAGTGTTAAGCGCTAATGGAACAAGGGTTGTTCCGATATGAAACCTCGAGATTAAAATCCTAAAAACACGATTCTCGTTGATAAAAATTATCAAATCGTGAGGTTTCATTTGATTGGGGTATGCGATTCAAACCATGAGGGCTCGCCGTACCACACAGTCTATGATGCAGGGCTCCGCCCGCACCCAGAAGGCCCGCTTCTCAGACATCCTCGGACCTCACTTAAAAAATTTGTTAATAAATGAAATTTATAAACTTGATGGGCCACAAAAGGTTGAAAGGATATTTTATAATTCACCTTAAATATATATATATAGAATTATGTATGCTATTTTTGACATGCACGGTGTTTGAAATGCATAGTTATAGCCCAATGACACATTCGATAAAAGGTTGTATTTTTTTAAATACGGCTGCGTGTGTCGTGCCTTACTACTATTCTATCGTATTTCTCTTCTCATCTTATTCCCTCATTATGTAAAGCGAGTTTACGCATATTGTAATTTGCAAAAGTTTGTGGGCCAAACGAGAAGGAAGGTGGGACAATGATTGAGAATGATAGCTTGTGAATTGGCTTACACCTTTAGGTTTCTTTTGGTTTTCCCATTGGCTTGGGTTGAACCACCTTAGTTTATGGGCTATAACTATTGCATTTATTTATTGCTTTATTTATTCATGTATGAGATGCTATGGATGTCTAAAGCATGCCAATTATATATATTAAAACTTGATAATAATAAAACCCGTTAATTGATGAGATCAATTAAAAGACTAAATGGACTAATGTAGTCCATAATTGGTGAGATGGAACAATCTTAATAAAATCCTCTATTAAAATATTAAGTCAACATGGCCTTCCAATTTTGCCTCGTTAAAGCCTCGATCGATACTATGTAGGTTACGCCAAAGCAAAGTACTAGTATTTATCTTGGTTAAACGCGAAGAATAAACAAGTGATATTATTTGGTTAAAAATTGGTTAATGACTTAACTAAGTTACTCTAATAGGATTAGAAACCTAGAGGCAAGTGAATTGGATAAATCATAAGATGATTAGAACATGAGTTGTTCACCAAATATTAGGAGTTACATATGATGTAATTAGCAAATGTTGCTTACCTAAATAAACATAATCTTAAGAGTAAAGCCAAAGTGACTTAAGAGGTGGTGAAATATGGATCCTTAACCTACTAGAAATACTTTTGAGAAAGTTTTTAGAAATTAATATCTGAGGTTATTAATTTTGAAATAAAATAGTAGGAATATCATTTAATAAAGTCTTTTTAATGATTGATATAAAATTGGTAAATTTACTCACATGCATATTTAATTGTTGTAGATATATTATGGCGCAAACACTAGCACACTCTCATTGCGATCGGTCCTTGAGAAGGACAAATTGAATGGTTTGAATTTTCTTGATTGGTTCCAGTAACTTGAGGATTGTCCTTAAACAAGAACGGAAATTATATGTCATTGAACAACCACTTCCTAATGAACCACCCACTAATGCCTCGAGGGGTGATAGAGAGACGCTTACAAGAAGTATCTCGATGACATGATAGATGTTGGATGTCTTATGCTTGCCACTATGAATCTCGAACTTTAGAAGCAACATGAGGACATGGTTGCTTATGATATGATCGAGCACTGAAAGAACTTTATTAAGGGGCAAGCCACGACAAGAGAGGTTTGATATCTCTAAAGCCCTATTCCAATGTAAGTTGGTGAAGGAAGCCCAGTAGGACCTCATGTCCTTAAGATGATTGGCTATATTGAAAGCCTATCTAAGCTTGGGTTTCCATTGAGCCAAGAGTTGGCCACCGATGTTATTTTGCAATCGTTGCCGGATAGCTACAACGATTTGTCCTCAATTTCAATATGAATGAAATTGACAAGACTCTACCACAATTGCTCGGTATGTTACTGAAGCTACTTGAAGGCAACTTGAAAAAGGTTGGACCCAAGCCCATGCGATGGTCCGTAATAACAAGGGCAAGGAAAGGCCAAAGTTCAAACAAAGCCCAAGGGCAAAGGTAAGCCCAAATTTGGAAAAGGAAAGGCTACTTTGAAACCTAAAGGTGGGGTGTCTAAGGAAGGAAATCATTTTCATTGTGGTGTATTTGGACATTGGAAACGGAGGCGCCTGTCTATCTTGAAGAAGTCAAGAAGGCTAAAGCAAGCGGAATGTATGCTTCGGTATTTATGTTATTGATATTAATTTATCAACTACTACTTCTTGGGTATTAGATCATTGGTTGTGGTTCTCATATTTGTACTACATGCATGGGGACTACAAAGGAGTAGGACTTTGGCTAGAGGAGATGTGGACTTACGAGTTGGAAATGGAGCAAAAGTCTTTGCATTAGGCTGTGGGAACATATACTTTATCTTTGCCTAGTGGACTTGATTTATGTTTAGAGGATTGTTATTTTATGCCCAGTTTGACTAAAAACATTATTTCAATTTCTTGTTTAGACAAAATTGGTTTTGAGATAATTATTAAGAATAATTGTTGTTCATTTTATCTCAATAATGTTTTCTATGGTTCAAAGCACAATTAATTAATGGCCTCTATATTTTAGATCAAACGAATCCCATTTACAACATAAATACTAAAAGATCTAAAATAAATGACTCAAATCAAACTTATCTTTGGCATTGTCGTTTGGGCCACATAAGTGAGAAGCGCATATCCAAACTCCATAAAGATGGTCTCTTGAATTTATTTGTTTTTGAACAATTTGAAGTATGTGAATCTTGCTTATTGGGAAAAATGACTAAATCTCCTTTCCTTTGGTAAAAGTGAGCGAGCTAGTGATTTATTGGACCTAATACATTCGATGTATGTGGACCAATAAATACACAAGCTTGAGGTGGATTTCACTACTTCATTACTTTCATCGATGATTTGGTAGATATGGGTATGTTTATCTCATGCGCCATAAGTCCGAGTCCCTTAAAAGTTCAAGGAATTCAAAATGAAGTACAAAATCAAGTAGGCAAAACTATCAAGTCACTTCGATCCGATCGAGGTGAGAGTATGAGCCTAGAATTTGATGATCTTTTGAAAGAATGTGGGATTGTCTCACAACTTACTCCTCCTGGTACTCCTCAATGGAATGGAGTATCTCGAGAGAAGAAATCGAACTTTGTTAGACATGGTTCGATCCATGATGAGTCATCTTTGATCTACCGACTTCTTTTTGGGGACATGCACTTGAGGGCATATTGCTTTCACACTAAATCGAGTTCCATCTAAATCGGTTCAAAAGACGCCATATGAGATGTGGGTAGGGAAACGCCCTAGTATGTCTTTTATGAAAATTTAGAAATTTCGTGAAGCTTATGTTAAGCGTCGACGTCTACTAAGCTTGAACCCAAATCTGAAAGGTGTAATTTTGTGGGGTATCCAAAAGAAACCAAAGGATATTATTTCTTTAATCCCTTTGAGAACAAAACGTTTGTTGCTCAGTGGTGTCTTCCTAGAGAGAGAATTTACTTCTAGAAAAGGAAGTGGGAGAAAGATTGAACTTGAAGAAATTCTAGAATCACAAGATACCATGAACTAGAGATTGAACAACAAACAAATTCCACAAGAAATTGAGGAACAAATAAGCTGCTTTGTAGAAACACAACCACCAGTGTGAGATCTTTAAAGAGAACGTGCACTGAGAGATATGGATTTCTCATTACAACGCATGGTGACGTTCTTCTTATAGATCAAGATGAGCCTAGGACTTATCAAGAAGCGGTGACAAGCCCGGATTCTCGAGAAATGGCTTGAGGCCATGAGATCGAGATGGATTCCATGTATGAAAACCAAGTATGGACCTTGATTGACCCACCCGAAGGGTTAAACCTATAGGGTGCAAGTGGGTTTTCAAAAAGAAAATAGACATGGATGGTAATGTACAAACATATAAAAAGGCGATTAGTCGCTAAAGGTTTTCGCCAAATTCATGGTGTTGACTATGATGAAACCTTTTCTCCTGTAGCTATGTTTAAATCCATCAGATCTTGCTCGCCATATTTGCATTTCATGATTATGAAATCGCGGATGGACGTCAAAACGACTTTCCTTAACGGGAAACTTGAAGAGGATGTGTACATGACACAACACTGAAGGTTTTGTAAATCCAAAGGATGCTAGAAAGATATGTAAGCTACAAAGATCCATTTATGGATTAAAGCAAGCTTTCGAAGTTGGAATCTTCGTTTTAACGATGCAATCAAAGAGTTTGATTTTGTCAAAAATGAAGATGAACCATGTGTTTACAAGAAAGTTAGTGGGAGCACTATCACATTCTTGGTACTATATGTGGATGACATACTTATCATGGGAAATGACATACCTACTTTGCGATCTATTAAGACTTGGTTAAGAAGTTGTTTTTCTATGAAGGACTTGGGCGAAGCCACTTATATCTTAGGAGTCAAGATCTATAGAGATAGATCAAGGCGACTACTAGGTCTAAGCCAAAGTACATACATAGATAAAAAAGTCTTGAAAAGGTTCAGTATGGAAGAATCTAAAAGAGGATTTCTACCTATGAGACATGGTATTTCACTCTCGAAGGAAATGTGTCCTTCAACTCCACAGAGAGAGAACGTATGAGTAAAATTCCATATGCTTCCGCTATTGGATCTATCATGTATGCTATGTTATGTACCCGTCCGGATGTATCGTATGCCTTAAGTATGACGGAGCGGTATCAAGTAGATCCGGTGAAGGTCAGCTGGACCACGATCAAGAGTATCCTTAAGTACTTAAGAAGAACTAAGGATACGTTCCTATTATATGGAGGTGAGGAAGAGTTAAGTGTAAAAGGTTACACCGATGCGACTTCCCAAACCGACAAGGATGATTCTCGATCGCAATCGGGTTTTGTGTTTTGCCTTAACGGTGGTCTTGTGTGAGTGGAAGAGTTCAAAGCAAAATCTGATGCCGATTCTACAACAGAGAGTGAGTATATTGCGAGCGGTGAGGAGGCGGCAAAGGCGGTTTGGATCAAGAAGTTCACATTGGACTAGGGGTTGTGCCTAGCATATCAGATGCTATAGAGCTCCGATGTGATAACAATGGAGCTATTGCACAAGCTAAGGAACCTAGATCTCACCAGCGATCCAAATATATACTTAGACGCTACCATCTTATTCGAGAGATTATCGATCGAGGGGATGTAGAGATATGCGAGTACCTTCGGATGATAACATTGCTTGATCCACGACCAAGCCTCCGACACGCAGAAGCATGATCGTCACACTAAGTCACTTGGTATTAGATATATGAGTGATTGGTCTTAGTGCTAGTGGGAGATTGTAAGAGTATGCCCAAAGACCAATCATGAGATGGTTGTAATAACATACTTAATTTACCATGTTTATTAATATAAAGCGTTGTCATTATTATTTGATTTTTTCTTTACGTGTGTATAAATAAAACTGTTTTATAATAATGTCCTAAGAATAATATGATTATTCTTAAAAGATCCTTAGTCGAGTATTATTGTTGACTAGGACAACAATAATGCATTAAGACTAACATGTAGTTGATTGATGATAAAGAGTTGTCATTGATGTGGATTGTCAAAATCAATGCATGAATATGTGTGTTAGAGAACAACATATTGGATTGACCAGTTATGAGTATGTTTATTGGATTATTATGTAATTGTCACAACATTACTCATAGTGATTAATATGTATATGATCCTCGGACTTGAGATAACTATTATCTCAACATCGTGAGTTGTATATTTTGATCTGATCAAAGCGTAATCGTAATTGGTTGTTCTATAAAGCGATGTTAGATATACCACAATCTAGTAGTAGAGGATATGGTTGATCAATATAGGATAAGTCCCTCCTACATAATGGGAGTAATATCTTTAGGCCACTTGATTGAGTGAGACTAGAAATGCATGGCCATGCTCAAATAAGTTGACATGAGATGTCATACTAATTTGTATATCATAGTCTACTCAAGATATCAAGAAACATGGGATGGACTATACAAGTGTGACTATTCCATGACTTGTGTCCATTCCAGAGATAAAGGACTTAAGGATTAATGTATGAAAGGTTAATCACAAAAGGTTATGTGGAATCATGACTTCTTGTAACTTAGGTAGCAATGATGCATTGCTAGATGCCACTCATTGTTTGTGACATTAGAATCGTTCTATTATTCTCGCTAACGTTGCAAGAACCTCTGAGGTCACACCCTATGGTTTAAATGAGCGGAATAAAATATAATTGGTATTATTTTTAGTTGTCACATGAATTAAATTAATTAAAGAATTAATTTAATTGGGCAATCAAATATTGAACATATTATATGTACAAGGATGTTGTACACATAATGACAACATAATTCTATTAATATATGAATTTGATTCATATATAAATTTAAATAAATATAGTTTACGAAATCCTTATTATAATTAATGTAATTATAATTTTTTGGATATAATTAATGTAATTATAATTTTGGTTAAAAACTTTATTGTATTTATTTAATCTTATGATACATTGAAGAGATACCAATTATAAAAGGGTATTAAAAGGATACCAAATAATGGGCCCAATGAAAAGATACCCATTATAAAAGGCCCAATTAAAAGGATATCCAATATAAAAGGTATTTAAAAGAGGCAAAGCTTATGAAAAACTCTAATAGATTGCTTGTTAGGTCTAGTAGTCAAGCAAATAAACCTCAAAATAGTTTTGGAGATTTCTTCCGTTCATAGTCAAACCGGGTGGATCACGTAGAGGCCGACATCGGAAAAGGTTGTGGCTTGATTCGATGAGAGATTAAAACTCTTGTTGTCAAGGCGTCATTTGTCTACTCAGATTAAAGTTTTGGTAATTTGAAACCTTTATTTCACCCCGATTCGTTCCTCACACATGGATCCATGGTTTGGATCGCCGGATCTAATTTTATTCTGCTGCGCCATGGGGTATCGGCGTTCCAACACATGCCACATTATCAAAAGGAAATATACATCACCATAGGTTTATGAAGTTGGGTGCGGCCGGATCTTTGGTTGATGATTTGACTTTCAACAACTCGCGCACGGAAACAACCGTCTGTGCGAGTATACATATACTCGGTGGTATTACCATAATTCAAATTATAAACATAATAATCATATCATTAAATCATATAACTTTAATTTTACTAAACCAATTCAAACATAACTTTCATATAAGTTTGTCTTTCTCAATATATTCATACAATTCAATTTTAGCTATTCAACAATTGAAATAATACACAATCATGTTGAGCCACTATCCATTTCTTGAACCAATGGTTCATACTTTCTATTCTCATACTCATATTCCAATCACATTTTTCAGTTCATGTTCTATTTTCGCATTTCTTCCCATGGCTCAACTATTTCATTTTATTCAATTTAACCTTTTCCTTATTTACCCCTATTAATGATTTCGGACTTTAACGGATACACGGATTCCAACCCAAACACACCGATGACGGCACATTGTGCCTAAAGCGGTACATAGTACTGCTCGATTATCGACACATAAGTGCCTCGAACGGCAGACGAGCGAGGTGCACGATCGACGACACACGAGGTGCCTAAAATACGACACATAAAGTGCCTGATTTACGACACATAAAGTGCCTGATCGGCAAAGCTGATAAGTCCCGTACTCTTCCAAATCCTATGTCATGCCAATTATATCCGACTCAGCCCGACTAGTTAATAGGGTATTTTAGTTCTCAATTTCATTTTCATTTTCATAACAAATTCAATTTCAATATCAATTACACTTTTCTATTTCAATCCACATATTCATCATTCAACTCAATTTCCATTCAATTAAATAAAAACACTTACCTTATAATTTACTTACCATATACATAAATTAATTTAACATTTAATGAATAAATAAATAAATAATTTGAATTATAGTAATACAAACCCGAATTTGCTTGATTATTCCTCGGTAACCTTCTCCTTTCCTTTGTGGGTTGATGCCTCGAGTTCCTTTTTAGCTACGAAAATAATAATAATTTACATTATTAATTACAACATTAAATTACAATAAATAATTGAATTTTATTCAATTTCTACTCTTCCTCTTCATTCCACATCCTTTATACACAATTCTATTATTTACTTATAAGTTCTTTCAAAGCTGTCTACCTGAGTCTTGTCACTAAATTATCTATATCTTGAATTACAGAATTTCGAATTAAGATCCGTAAATTTTCTATGAAACTAGACTCGCATATATTCTTGCCATAAAATTTTCAGAATTTTTGATTTAGCCAATAAGTACAGTTTATTCTTTGAAATCACCCCTATTCTGTTGTCTGACAGTTCCGACCACTCTTTGCTAAGATTTAATTATCTCTTTATACAGAATTAAAATGATGTTCTAGTTTGTTTCTTATAAAAATAGACTCATTAAGGAATCTAACCATATAAATTATGTCCCACAATTATATTTGTACAATTTTTACTGATTTTTCCAAGTCAATACAGGGGATCTCGAAATCACTCTGAACCAGTTTCACAAAACTCTAAATATCTCAAAATACAGAATTCCTTTACTTTCTCTGTTTCTTTTATATGAAAATAGACTCAATAAGCTTTAATTTCATATCTCATTCAACTTCTACTTCCATTTCTACCATTTTTGGTGATTTTTCAAATTTACTCTTCTGTTGCTGTCCTAAATCTGTTTTCTTATGACTTATTTTGCAATTAAATCCTAGTTAAGTTTACTTATTTTCTTAATTTAATTCATGCTTTGATTCTACTTAAATTCCTTCCATATTCAACTTGATTATATAATTTTCATAATAAAACCCTAATTTATAATTTCTTCCAAATTAATCCCTATAGTAGAAAACTTATAGCTTACCTTACAATTTAATCCTTTTACTAATTCTAACTTAGATTTCATTTAATTTAATCCATAATTCATCTTTTTCTTCAACATCAACTATACTTAAGAACCTAAAAACTCTCAAAATATCAACTTAGTTTCATCAAAATCTTGCTTTAAAGCTTCTAAAACATCAAAATTAAGAGAATAGGACTTGATTGACTTACCAATTTAAACTTCAAGCTTTAAATCCCTAGTTTTTCCTTTTTCTTTTCTTTCCTTCCTTTCCCCTGTTTCGTATGCTCTCTGTTTCTTTTTTTTTCTGTTTCTTTTATTCTATTTACTTTATTATATAATATTATATTATATTAATAAAGTTAACTAATAATAATATATTTTAAGACATAAAAATCTTAGATTTTTATGTTTATGCCGCTTCAAATATGCTAAATGGTCTATTTGCCAATTTAGTCCTTTTTATTTTCTTTTAATCTACAATTCAACTTTTACCCTTTATTCACTTTAGTCTTTTTGCCTAATTACTTTAAATTAAACTAAATTCACTAAATAAAAATCTAATTAAACACAATATTAGACTCATAATTACTCCTAATAACTATTTACTAACTCGGTTTACTAAGACGGAGGCCCGATAACACACTTTTTCGGTGCCCATAGATTTTGGGTCATTACACATTATCACAACGATTTAAAACAATAGCTACATTTTCTTGCAATATTCGGCCATTTCATAAATACCCTTTATCGATGCCTTTCTATCCTTATTTAACACATCAAGCATACAAGCCGAACCTATACCATTTATAACACTCATATATAGTATAGTCAATTATCTCTAGTCACTTAACTATACTTATAAGAACATACCAAATCAACCATCACATTCAACTATAATATAGTCATTTAAATCCTTTCACATAATCAAACTTTGAACACCATTCATTATGACATGTAAATCTATAATAATTTTAACCTTGTTCGAATTAATGAAAGTTCAAAACAACCAAAGCTTAGCCATTTTCGCATGGCATACATATATACATCTCAACCAAAATAGACCAAAATATTCAAGCTTATACATGCCATAATTTTTCCAAGGTATAACGTCTAAAGGGATGGTACCAAATAGGTGATAATGTACTCGACTTCGACAGGATCCCCTAGTGTGAGCTTCAACTTTAAAGATCTATACCACGAACAGACAATTACACAACGGTAAGTTATTGAAGCTTAGTAAGATATAAGCCAAAGAGGTGGTATATTAATCAAATGTAATAGTTTGTAATTGGTTTAACTTAGACATAGAATAGATTGCAACATAATATACATAAAACATCATTAAATTATAAAATACCTATTCAATCACCAAATGAACCCGAATATTCACATGTTAAATGTCCAAAGCAAAACAACTTATCCGATTTACATTGAGAATGAAAGATTGTATAATATTTAAACACCTGACATTCTTGTTTACTTTACCTCCATTAATTGCTTTGTCTTTTAGGAAAAAGAAATCTGCAAACCCGTACACGTAGTACAAACCCGTAACGTATCGCTCACATAGAGCCGTTACTTAACATATCCGCACACATAGTGCCACTTCCCGTAACGTATCGCTCACATAGAGCCGTTACTCAGCATTTTCGAACACACAGTGCCACTTCCCGTAACGTATCGCTCACATAGAGCCGTTACTCAATATTTCCGCACACACAGTGCCACTTCCTTTAACGTATCGCTCACATAGAGCCGTTACTCAGCATTTTCGAACACACAGTGCCACTTCCCGTAACGTATCGCTCACATAGAGCCGTTACTCAGTATTTCCGCACACACAGTGCCACTTCCTTTAACGTATCGCTCACATAGAGCTGTTACTCAATTAAACACATAGTTGTTTATTCAATTATCACCATAGCTCATTTCATGTTTCACCAGTAAATACTACTCAACCTATTGTAACACCCCCAAACCCGGCCCAATTGCTACAACCGGATCTGGTATGTCACTAAGAAAAATTCTGTAAAGCCTGTCGTATTTTCAGAAAAGCCCAAATATATTTTTATATAAAATATGCCTTTGTAAACAAAACCCAAACTTAATTACATGCCTTAGTTTAATTAAAATAAATGTTTTCAATAACTAAAAACAAAAGTAAGTTAAACCCATAATAAAAGAAAATAAAACTAGTGGCCCATGGCCTTATTACATCGAAATTTAAAATCCATTAATTAAAATACAATATGAAATAATTAATTTGGGCCTTTTGCCAAGTCCACATATTCTCTCGCATGGCCACCTTGCGCTCCTCTCTCGATACGTCCAGAAGCACTAGGTATCACGAAATATTAATTAATAGGTGAGTCGCGAGACTCGGTGTGCAACCTTCATGCACCACTAGAATTGGGCTTTAGCCCCATAAAACAAAATAATCAAAATTAATATACATAACAAAAATAGTATGCAAAGCCCAACCCAAATCCTAGGTGTCCATCCGCTACACGCCCCCGTACCAGCCATTCATACCATTGGGGATTTCTACAATCAACCCACACCGCTACATGCCTTGATGGCAATCATGCTGCTCATCATCAGATCATGGCCGTAGCCACTACAACAGATCACGGCAAAGGCCGCTACCACATATAACAGATCACGGTAAAACCGCTACAACGTATAACTTCCTCCTTTAACAAACCCAACCCATGCAATCATAAAATCAGTATACTTTTATCATATAAAGTCAAAACATTCACTGACCTGGTGATTTGCTTCACCCTCTTCGGGTTTCCAACATTAAGCCGAGATTTCGGTATTTATCACAACATATAAACTTATAAACATGCATATTATAATCGGATCTAGATGATGGGGAAGTATTACACACCTGATATCGCGAAATCCAATATTCTTAGTCGATGTCCTTGCTATCCGAATCTATTATCCTCAATCTATAGCTTTGCTTAAAAGCCGAAAAATACACAAAGATTTAGCCCCTTCAACAATCGGCCAAGGTTAAATAAGTCCCAAATCACACGTTTAAAACTAATAGATCTCTTACCTTGAAATCTCGAAAATAACATGACTCAAAGGTTACTGAACCTTGGCTTTAAAGATCTAGGCGTTGGACTCCTCTTCAGATCCCAAAATACCGAAAAATAAGAAAACCCTTTGATTAGTCACTTGAATAGCCATTCGGCTAGAGACTTTGAAAAGCCGGATAAATATTAGAAATTCAAAATCGACACATACCTATTGATTTCTTCAAAATTTTGGCACAGGTAGGTACCCCAGAATGATTTCGGCACACATATAGAAGACTAGATCTCCCGTTTTCGGCTTTTAGAAAATCTAAGCGAGGTGTTTCGGCTTTGAAGAAAGTAAGCAAAAAGTAAGGGAAGCTTAGAGGTTTCGGCAAAAGTGTTTGAATGAGATGAGAAAAGAATCTTTCAGAGGTTCAGCCAACTGAAGAGGAAAAAAAAAAAAGAGAGAGGGAGAATAGTATAGGAATTTCAGCAAAGCAAAGATGAGAGAACTAGCTAGGGATTTCGGCACTCATACCTTAAGCCAAAACCGAATGCCCCTTTTTTTTCAAATTCTTAATAATTTCGGCTAACATTAAACTCCTAGGGATAGCTCTTTATCTTTCTAAATTTACTCATACTAGAAGAGACTTCCTTGACACCAACTCCTCCCTTCCTATTATCATCATTTAATAATCAAAATAAAAGAATTAAATCCCCTATTTTGTAGCTAGTGTGCCGTCCTCCCTTCCCCCCTTGGAGTGCCGAATTTTAGCCCTAAAAACTTGGGCTTCAAGCTGCCAAACTTTGGGCCTTCCTCATGCACAAGTGACGCCACTTAAATTTCTCCTCTACTGTGCTCCTAATTGCTGAGCCACAAGCCCAATATGTCACTTAAACTATTAAAACTTTAATTTTAAACCCTTAGAGTGTCTGAACAAAATATTTAAAATAAGGCCTCAGCCCAATTTGAGCCCCATTGTACCTCATATTCTTAAATTAATATTCTAAGCATTTAAACAGATAAAATGCACAGACCCAATTATTCAGGATGTTACACCTATAATTATTTATGCAGTCCAAACATATCAATTTTCTTTCTCATGTATGTATATATATATCAAATATACCTTTACTCAATAGCAACAATCCAATTTCCGTATGTCATATTTTCACATTCGGCACAAACCAACTACACATACAGAGATATGTATTATTAACCATACTTTCGGTTCAATATCCATCTCATCTCATATTCGTATATATAGCTCCTTTCTGAATCATAAATATATATACATATATGTTCAAAACACTCAATGCATCCACCCTTATACATGTATATAAATATATGTATTTCAACTTAGCATTCGGCCATACTATAATTATGTTTGTTCTCATACCTTATTGAATTCGACAACATTGAATTTCTGACTAATCCCAATTTATCCAAGAAATATATCCATATACAAGTGCTTAATAATTCCCATTACATCATCATACTCAAAATCCATATCCCATTCGGCATCATTATAATTGAAACTTTAAATTCATTTGCACAAATACCTTTATTTATTAAAACCACTCAAACAAACCAATGGCTTATAAACTTACCTCTGAGGCCGATAAATTCGTATTTTCCGGCTATTCGTTCACTTTAGCTTTTCTTCGATCCAGCTCCTTTTCTTTTTGCTCTCGATCTAATTAAACCATACAAAGACCGAAAATGATGAAGGCCATTTTTCTTCTTCTTCTTTAAAGTTTCGGAAATAACAAAGAAATAAAAGATGGACATTTCACCCACTAGTGACTTGTTTTTGTTTTTATTATAATAATCATTTCATACATATATTATTATTCATTTCATATTATGAGTATAAAACATTTATTTAGTATTATTTAAAGTGCTTTTGTCGTTCACTATACCTTCATGGTGGTTAATTTACCACTCCAACACCCATGCAAAATAAGACTATTCAATTTGACCACCAACTTTCATAGAAACCGATTTTTTTTTTCATCTTTTATCTATTATAATATTATAACATATATTAAATTATTTCATTATAATATAAAATAAAACAACCAAAATCAATCACTATTACATGCATAATCATGACCATCCACTATCTCCATTTTATGGTCAATTTGTAACTCTAAACCTCCAATTTATAAAGACATCATCAATTCAGTACTTACACATTTAACCACCAAATTTTCTATTTATGCGATTAAGCCCTTTTTTCACAATTAAGCACTAAAACGATCAAATTTTAATACGAACTTTTCATACACACTAATTCGCATATAATGAGTATATAAAATAATATTAAAATGTTTTTTCAACTCGGATTCGTGGTTCCGAAACTATCGTTCCGATTAGGGTCAAAATTGAGCTGTTACATGAATAGCTTCATACAGAAACAACAACGGTACGCTGAGCATTGAATGCTTAATAGTGCTAATAACATATAAAATCACTACATAAAATATTAAGTAATTCACAAATTAAAAAATAATGATAAAATAATAAAATAATAATATTCAATAACATAACATTCTAGAAAATCATTTTCAATTATAAATAGAAGCTAGAACTCTTCTCTTTTCTTTTATTTTTTTAAATTTAATTTCTAATTTCAAGTCAAATTTATAAATAACTTTAAAATCCCTTTTCATACTACTTACATTTTAGTCTCTTATTTTTCAAATTTAGGCATAAGATCAGATACACGAATCTATCACCTCAGGTGCCCGACAACGATAACTTAAAGTGTATGTCATCCCGGATTGTCTGGCAATAATGACTATCATAGTACTTGACCTTGTAGGAATTTCAGTACTATTTCCCCCATGACCTTTTGAGAACTAGGGAGTAAAAATCAATAATATACAAACCTTAATCCTGTGGCATGTCAACTATATTTAAACTAATCTATCATTGATTTAAGAGGAAATCTTCAAAATTACATAATTAAATCATAATTCAATATAATATTTCATTACTTCAATCGAATGACATATTTGATAGTTATATATAAATTATAACTACTAATTCAATTATTTAAATGATCAAATATTCATATATATATATATATATATATAAGTATTTCTCCCATGCTAATTAGCTTAACTAATAAAATTAAACTACTTAATAACATTATGGAATGAGAGTTCATGTATATTAACATAAATCCAAGTTTTCACTCATTTAGCTCATTTTCGTTTACTTTTTGCCTTTGAAATGTCAATTTTATTTTCATCTTCTGCTTGAATTTGAAGGAAAATGGTGATTTTCTTTTTTCTCTTCTTCCACTAACTTTCAGTAATAAGAAAGAAAGATGTTAATATTTTTTTTTGCATGTATTATAATATTACTAAATAATAATTATTATTTAATAAAAATGTCATTTAAAAGATATTTTTTTAAAAGTAATAGTAAAATTATCATCAAGTCCTTTCCATCAAGATAAAATGGAATAATTGCTATTTACCCCGTACTTTATGCTTTATTCAATTTAGTCTCTATTTTTTGGGGGTTTTTAGATCTATTCCAAATATCTCGACTAATAATTTTCTACATTTCTATGTCTGATGTTTTTTTTTCTAAAAATAATTACAATTTCTTATAAAACAAATTATTTATAAATTATTTATTCAAGAACTTCCCTCATAATTATAATTTTATTAATACTACTTATAATCCGATATTAATTACATGTTATGTTAAAAATAACTAATAAAAACTCAAGTGGAGCAGAATGAATTAATGAATGTAATGTGACATCTATAGAGATGTTATTAATTTTTCAACAAGAATTGAGCGGAAATGGATTAAGCAATCCTCGGGTGAGCACACTCTAGCTTGGTTTCAATAGTATATTTAAGTGAGAATATAATTTTTTTTTCCTGGCAATTAATTTTACTTCTGTATTTATATTTTTTTCACTTTCATCCTTGAACTTAGCAATTAGATCTATTTTGGTATCTATATTTAGATTTTGTCGAGATTTGATGATATGGTCAATGTTACTAGAATAGGACTTGGTTAGATAGATCGAGAATTGATCGATATAATGATCCGAACAAAGGGATCAATTGAACCAATTGACTCAGAAACCACTTGAAATTGGTAAAAATAGGAAATCAGGACAATAAAACAATAGTTGAATGGTTGAATCAGTTTTTTTATTTTAAATATTTTTTAGACTTTTTATGAATTTTTAATTATTTATTTAATTATTATCGGTCTAGCAGTGGATTGACCAGTTCAACCATCAGTCCAGTTATTAAAACATTGAATGCGACAATATGATGTTGTACCACATCATAACCTAGAAATTTATATTGATTTTTAAATTTCCAAGTGCTGATATGGCATAATCTTAGAGTGCCACATTATCAAACTTTTATATTCTTTTAAGTTCATGGATCAAAATGACTCCATTTGTCAAGTTCAAGTGCTAAAATGGACTAGGAAAAATACAAATACCAGAATAAACCTACTTGTCATATTCAGAGACCAAAAATTATATTATCCCTATATTTAGAAGAAAAAAAAGGAGAAGTATAAAATAAGAAAAATTAATGTTTAATGTGTGTTTTATCGTTCATTATTTTTTTTTTAAGTTCGTGATTATCTTTTTCAACGATATCATTTTTAAAATTTAAATTTAAAATCTCATTTTAAAAATACAATTTAATTACTATTACGCTCTATCAACAATCTTTTAATTAATCTTATGGATTAAAAACTCCAAAGTAACGTCCACACTTTTGGATTAATGTAACGTATGAGTTAAAAAGTCGAAAAAGTAAAGTCCATTTTTGTATACAAGGGATTTTTGTCATTATTTATCTCTTCTACTTTAAAAGAAAAATTAAAAGGACAAGTGAAGTGAATGAAGGCAATTACCGACAAATTCATTCAATTTTACGGGTTCCCTTGTGAGAGATTGACCTTATTTCTCTTGTTTTAATAACCATTCAATCCCTTTTTTCTAGAAATAACATATGAAATTTGCACCACAAATTAAGGTCCAACAACAACAAAGGAATTTCTAGTTACATATATAATACGATAAAAGATGTTTCTAATTTATTAGGATATCCAATACATATATATAGTACTATATATTAGTTTTACTTAATATACACTTCTTCATATCCTTCCTAGAGCATGCTGTCTTGTTTGTTACATTTCGGCTTAATTATATATATATATATAGACTGAAAACCCAAACAAAGAACCCTAATTAAAACAAGTGAAAATGATGATTATTTTCAAAACAGCATATCATCCAACAGCCATTTCTCTATCAAAGTAAGAGGCATTTGATCCCCCACGTTGGGCTTACTTTCCACTTGGAAAACGACGCTGTTTTCAGATTCATGTGAGACATCATTATCTGAACAAGTACTGTAAGAGTTGAAGCTGAAGAATGAGTCCAAACCCTTGTCACTCAATGCCCCTTCATCGTTAGAGTTGAAGGAACTCCGGGTCATAGTTTCGGCCGAGTTCGTGGCGGCGGTGGCGGAAGCCGGTTTGGGTGTGTTTTTCATCCAGTTTTGGAGCAACCGGGATATGTTGTCGGCACTGGAAGCGTAAGTGGGTGGTTGATGAGGCTGAGCTGAGTTTAAGAGATCATTGTAGTCGTTTGATTCAGTTGAAGGGTTTTGTTTACGAAGAGATAATGCCTCGGAAAGTGCTTGTTTAGCCATCCGGATATCTGTTTGAAGCCTTCTTTCCCATTGACCCTTAGGGACCGATTGACAATAAGAAACCCCATCTTGATTTTGACCCTTTTTCAGCTTCTTTTTCAAATGGGTGTTCCAATAGTTTTTTATATCATTATCTGTTCTTTGAGGGAGGTAAGAAGCTATGGCTGCCCATCTGCACACCCCCCCAAAAAAAAACCACAACTTCAATAAAACCACCATCGTGTAAAGAGAAAGAGAGATGATGATTATGATGATTTACCTATTGCCTAAAAGAGCTTGGAGATGGATAATGGTCTTCTCTTCTTCTTCAGTGAAGTTACCACGTTTAATACCAGGCCTGAGATAGTTAGTCCATCGAAGCCTGCAACTCTTGCTACATCTAAGCAAGCCTGAAAAAAAAATAAAAAATGAAAAGGAACCAATATGAATTAACGTAGGAAAAGAAAAGATGCCTTGTATATTTATTGCAGCTCTTTAATGAACACAACTAACCCAAAAAAAGAAAGTTGAAAAAAAAGCACCCAAAAGTAAAATTTTAAAAGAAAAAGGGGTACCTGTATTAGTAGGAACTGATCTCCAATTTCCTGGACCATGTTCTTGAATATAAGACACGAGTACGATATCTTCTTCAGGTGTCCAGGGACCTTTTTTCACACCGATTTTGTCACAGCAAGGTGGTCTACCCATGTTTGTTTTTTGTTCACTGATTTCTATAGATGGTGATCGAAGTTGATGATGAAGGAGAAGATTTGGTTCTAAGTTTGACAAAAGAAGGGCTGTTGGATTTAATATTGAAGTTGAGTATAGAGTTTGAAATCTCGTATAGAGAGACGATTAGTCTCGAAAGGGCAAGGGTTTGGGTATGTGTATGCCATATATATAAAGAAAAGGATGTGAGAGAGGAAAGGAGGTGTTTTAGGCTGACCTGAGTGATGAGGTTCATGGGGGGATATGCAAATCCAAAATGAGTCAAAACAGACAGCAAAGCTGCATTTACTCATTCTTTGCCAAAAGTCAGATATGCTTAAACACACTCGCGGTGTTAGTAAGTCTCAATTATTTCGTAATTAAACTAAATTAAATTTAAAAAAAGTTCAGGTTTGTAAATTTGATGATTTGTAGTTAATTTTTTTTATTTAATTGATGTCTAAACTTCAAAATCGAAAGTTAATTTGTAAGGTATTTGATTAATATCGTTAAAATATGCTAATATGGTACTGATAACCAGTAACTAATTATCTGCATTCTGTAGACCTATTAAAAGGTAGATATTGACTACAAATTTTAAAACTACTCCGTATCTAAAATAAATATTAAACACTCAATCACTAATTAAGATAAGCTCACCATTTTGTTTGTTTTCTATTTTTACCTTTCAAAACCGCGCGGCATTCATTGTAGGGGTTACTTAAAAGAGTTGTAGGTGTGGCACCGAGACCAACCCTAATTTTTAACTCTCTTATTATTTGTTTTACCCTCTTCAATGGCTTATTTCATGAATAAGTACATGTGTAGTTACTCTGGGGTAAGTTATTGTTTTACCCATTTGCATGTAAAGAGAGATTAGATCTTTCATGGGAAAGTACAAATGAGAAAACATCATTGACTATACTCTCAAAATAACATACTTAGGTATGTGCGCATCGATGGGAAAGGAAACCAAAGCTCTTTAACTAATAAATTGTACTTTTTATTTTGTACGCGATTCTATTAAGAGTTTGGGTAAACAATAAATTGACTAACGTATGAACTCTGATTAAATTAAGTTCTCATATTTTTTGAATTTTGAAATTTTAGTATGGAGTAAATGATGACAGTTAAATTTATTTATAAAATTTTATGTAATAAATATAATATCACATGTCTAATATCATGTTAGATTTTTACTTTTTACATATTATTCACCAAAAAAAAATTAATGAATGGATTTAAAAATTCAAAAATATAAGAATTAAAAATGATTTAATTAGAGATCATGAATTAAATTTGTTTTACAAATTTTGAAAATAATTATTGATTTTTTTTAATTTTTCGGAAATTTAAATTTGTTTTAAAAGATTTATTGGAATAGCAACCAAAAAAAATTTAATTTTTATGAGCTTTAAAACCAACATAGAAAATACTTAGATTGTATTGAAAAAAAATTCCAAGTAATCACCTCTAATATACGTATTAAATAATAAAGGCGTATTAAAAAAATAGTAATGGCGAAGCATGTTACCCATTATTTATTAGTCATGTTCTTACTTATATAGGGATATAACAGCCTTGGTTTTTATTACTTGCATGGTGAAATAACTATACTAAACGATTATTAACATTTATTTCCATAAATATGAAATTATTTTTACTATCGAATAATAATTCACGAGAGAAAATATTGTCGTCAACTTTCAACGTCAATGTGCAATAACAAAGCCCCAAAAATTTTGAAAAAAAATATATTTATTGACATGTTATTCATTAATTGGTTTTTCTTAATAATTTTATTATAAGTTCTGATCATATCTGTTCTTTTTTATATAACGTCTAGAACTATTCATAGCCCCTTCTCAACCTATAAATACGAGGATAATGCGCTTTAGTGCACTTGAACCCAGGTCCTTCTGTATTGGCAACAAATTTATTTATAAATTAATAAAAATTAGTACATAATTAAATTTGAACTAAGAACACCCATTTCAACAAAAAGATCATTTGATTTTTACTAAATATTTTTGTTACATAATTTTTTTCACCCACATTATAAGTGTACTGTAATCTATGTCAAGTAAAATTAAATTTACACTTTTTGATATTTGTATTTTTTTATAATTTATTTTGTGCATTATAGCTTAAAAGTTTAAGATTACAGGGTCCTAATTTGTAATTTCACTCTTCAATGGTTCACACTTTTAAAGTGAACATGTTAAAACTATAATTAGTATAACAATTTGGTAAATTTGTTATCATTATAATGTTAGAAGAGAAGGAGGAGGATGTCAATATTTGAACCAATATTATCCAAGGACTACATAAGAATTTTAACCCTTACTACAAACAAGTATTAGCTTGTTAAAATTAATAAAGTTATGAACCCTATGTTGACTTGTTAGCTAAGGCGTTCATCATTTCAAGTGTGGTTTTGATTCGAGTCGCACTAACCGTATTACTAATTGTATTGCTGTTAGGGCTATTTGTAAGAAAATAGGAATTGATTAATAAGCTAATTTAAAATCAAAGAAATAAAGCAACATGCAAAATGCATGCCCTACTCATTTATGATAAGAGATAAGAAAGGAAGAGTAAGAAATCAGTTTTCCAAGTTCCAATAGGCAATAGCTTATATATTATTTATAATAATGACAGCAATTTATTAATAATAATAATATAATATTCATTTTTATTTGTTGTTGAAAGAGTCAGACCCATTACTACCCCATAAAGAAATTATAAAGAAAAGAAAAGAAAAAAAGAAAGTCAGATTCGATGAATTAGCAATAAAGGAATATGCAAGTGATCATGCCATTCCCAATTCCACTCGCTCCATGAGGAATATATTTCTATTAATGTAAAATTAATTTCATTTTTAAGAATTTTCGATTTTCAGTGGAGGCTTCCTCCCAACTCCGATAGTTTTAAAGGGTCTTGCAAGGTGTATATCAATCAATTAATGCGTGTTTTCTCTATGAATCTTTCAAAGCTCTTGATAAAGGTAAGAAATAAAATCTCACCGAAAATAATACCAATCATTTTTAAAGAGTACGTTCAACTGTCCGGTTGTTTAAAAACTTCTCTTCAAAGTGTTTTTTTCAACAACGACAATTGAATATCTCATTTTTTTTAATTAATATCATCATGTATTGAAAATAACATGTGTATTATAGTGATTGGTGAAAATTCCATCTTAAGGTCACGGGCAAAGCTAGAAATTTTTTTTTAAGGGGATTGAAATTAAATTTTAATTTTTAAAGATCTATATCTTTATAAATTTTTAAGTGTAATTTTATCTTTATTAATTTAAAATTTTAAAATTTTTAAAAAATTTAAATGGACAATTTTTATTTTAAGGAGAACCCCTACGCCACTGCTTAAGGTTGATTAAAAATCCAAATTAATGTCTAACTGTTGGTAATTAATGGCCAAAAAAGAAGTAGTTGGTAACTATCATTATAATTCAATTGTGTAACACAGAAAAAGAAATCACCGTTTACTATCCACTTCAAGTCTTATACTTAATGCATTTGTTTTTTCATTGAATTAAAAAGAAAACAATGCATTAATTTTAATTTTTTTTTTCTAAAGTAATCAATATTTTTTAAAAAGGATAATTATTTAATACCCGACTGAAATTTTGTTATATGTTTTTAAATTGTATTTAAAAATTTTTAAAATATAAACATAATAACTGTGAGAAAATTTCGACCCATTTATTTATGTACCAAATAAAAAAAAGAATTAATGTTATTAGTAATACTTTTTATAGAAAACCCAGGTATAGGTGGTTTTTTTTTTTTTATTAGAAAATGATAGAATTAAGCGATTACATTAGATAAAACTATTATTAAGAGGAAATAGACATGTTGTGATCTCTTCTCAATAAGTTCATGACCGAAGCTGGTGGGGATCTAAATAAACGTATCAAAGAACTACCTGCATCAGCACATTTAGTCATATGATCAACAATACCATTAAGAGTTCTCAGGATATGTCGGATATGAATCTCTCATTTCTAACGCAAAACTTGATGTAACAGTCGCAGTTCCACTAAACTATCACTAGCTAGCTCCTCCAACAGACAAAAGTAATTCAACCAACAAAGCATTATCACACTTAACTTCAACTTTTCAGAACTCTTTATCCCAAGCTGAAAATAATCCTTCCAACATTGCTCTTGTTTCAACTTTAAAGATTGACTCGTTACCGAAACTCATATATGTATATAATAAGACCTAATTTTATTTTTAGTCAAAATTTTATATACACATAAATATACTACAACTTCATATATACATATAATTTGGTATAATTACTTATTTGGTCTTTTAATTTAAAAAAAAATTAACCATCCATTTAATTTTTTGATTTTTAAACTTTTTAATTTACGGTTTTTGTCAAATTACCTAAAAATAAATAAAAAAATTAAAAATAAATAAAAAATTAACGTTTTTTAATTTACTGATGTGACATAAATATAAATGGTACATTGGCATTTAATTAATTTTTTTAAAATTTAAAAAATTCAAAATTTTATAGAAATTATTAGATTCCATGGTCTTCTTTAATAAATTGGACAATATATTAATAATAAACATAGTTTATTTTTATGATTATATAAATACTCTTGGAAGCTTATTGGCAGATAAAGCATTTTGTGGTTGAAACTTGAAAGACCAAAAACCCTAGTTGAACTAGTTGATTAGCAACTGGCAAAGCACGTCGTTTTTATTTAATTTTCCTTCACATTTGGGTCGTTTTTAGTCGTCAAACGCCGCAGTGCCTCACCTTGGCTTATTCGAAAACTTGTTAGGTTAGGACCGTTTTATAAATTAAAAAAAAAAAAAAAGAAAAAAGAGTTTCAGTAGATATTAATAATATTAGTAATTAACATGACCAATATTATTGATGAAAGGTTACATCTATATTTTGGTAGTTAACTGACACAATCTCTTGATCGGAGATTCGATCATCGCTCATAGAAATGGAACATATTTCATATTCAGTTGCTTATCATTTTAAAAAACATCCGTAATGAAAAGATTAATCATTATTACCGAAAATGAATATCCTAATTACGACAAAAAAAATTGAAATAATAATGATTAAAAATTAGTTTTTTTTTTTCTTAAAATATCCAACGGAATGAATCCAATGATAAATCTTTTGTTTCAATTTTTTTATTTTTAAATTCTAGTGGTAAGGTATCAATCAAATAAATAAATATAAAAGAAGTTTGAAACTTGCTCAATGGGCTTGGGCCCTTCATTGAATATAGTGAAAATGATGGAAAATGGGGCCTAAACTTTACAATTGATGTTAATCTCAAGAGCATGCATCTTGTTTACAATTCATCATCTTTCATAAACAAACAAAACAATAAATCTCCTTTTCAAATAATAAAAAAGCAATAAATCATTTACTTTATTATATACAGAGAGAAATAAATAGTTATCTTTAAAATTTAATCTAAATTATTTTTATTGTAATTTTCTTTTGTAATCATCTGAATCTGAAATCAAGGGCGAAGTAAAAAAAATTTTAGAGGCTGAAATTAAATTGTAATTTTTAATAACCTATATCTTTATAATTTTTAAAAGACTAAATCAAATTTTTATCATTTTTAAGAAGGGCAAAATACAATTTTACATTTATTAGTTTAAAATTTAAAAATTTTTAAGGGGCTTAAATGGATAATTTTTCATTTTAGGGGGGCGAAGCCCCTACCAGCCCCTCTAGATAAGCCACTATCTGAAATTAGAATTTTTAATATTCATTTATGAATATGATTTTTAGCTTCTTCTTTTTTAGATAAAAGTATTATGGAGGTTCTTGTATTAAAAGTTAAATTACATTTTATTTTCTCTACTCAAAAAAATAGTCAAATTAGTCATTGTACCTTAGATAAAAAAGTAAATTGGTCTTTTATGTTAAAAATTTAATCTATTTGTGTTGTTAAAAACTGATATGGCTGTGTAGCTAATAGAATAACCAAACAATGACATGTGCCTTGTCACATGTACCTCGTGCTAACATACAATGACTAATTTTTAACAATAGAAATAGATGTAGTTTTTAACTAAATAGTTAGCTTGTTATTTAATTTAATGTATATGAATTAATTTATCCATTTTCATTAAAAGATACAAAGTGTAATTTGACTCCTAGCCAAATAGCCTCCATGATATTTTTCCCTATTTTTGAGTAATATAAATATAAAAAGCTCGAGATTTAATTTAATTTATTTATGTAAATACACTTTTTAAAGGATGATATCTAATAAACTTAGAATTCAAATTTCAACCTCAACAATCTTCTTCCTCTATATATATGTAATCCTATAAAGAGTTTTTGTTTTGGAATATTAAAATGTCAACTTATTATTTTACTTCCATTTTTAGGTTGCCATATCTTTTATATATGAAATCGTATATTTTTGTAGAAATATTTAGAGTGCCGCCACCTAAACATGTTTTTTTTCTCTTATCCATCCTTCTATTTTTAGATTGTGACATTTTTTATATACTTTCTTGGAACATATAATAAACAATAAGAGAGGTCTTACCGACATATATTGTCAAGGCAGTGAGGATGCATGTTATTGAGGATTCATTGTTATAACATGGATTTGCCCTCTGTAGGAGGCTTCTCCATATCAATCCTGGACCAATTAATTAACTTATTGACTTTTTTAAAATTTTCTTTTAAATGTTCACATATAAATTATAACATTATGATTAATTAATAAGTGCAATAAAATAATAATTTTAAAAAAATCCTCGAAATACTTTTTATAAATTATACTGTTATAGAAAAATTATATTTGATGTAGTGCTACTGTAAAAATTTAGTTATATATGTTTTTGGTAAAAAAAAAAATTGACCGTTATATTTCAATTTCGGTATAGAGTAAAATTGTCTCTTTTAAAAAACCAGATCAATGTAACCCCTAACTATTTCGAACGTAAACAATTAAGAACAATAATCGTATCATTAATGTTTTTTTGTCATTTGTATGTATTTTTTTATTTTGTATTAATAAATTTAACCCTTAATGTTTACACATTTTGTCAATTTAGTTTTGATTTAACAAATTTAGCTAGCAACATTTACAGATTCTGTCAATTTAGTCCAAAAGTAACAAATTTAGCCCGCAATATTTACAGATCTTGTCAACATTAATGCAAAATATATAAGCATCGAAGGCTAAACTTGTTATTATACCAAAAATATATATGTATAATTGACAAAAAAATAACATCATGATTAATTGTCCTTAATTGTTTATTTTTCAAAATTATCATAGATTAAATTGTTCCCAAAAAAAGTCAATTTACTCAATATCAAATTATTAAAAAAATTATATTTTTAATAAATCACGTTGGCATGATTTATCGGTAATCCGCATTGATAAAATCTACATTTGCTCAATTGAGACAATGAAGCACATCACTTAAGTTTAAACTTAATGTAATAAAATGAAATGGATTTGGACACAGATAGATAAATTTGTCTTTTTTGTTGTCTCTCATATTGTAACCAAACAATAAGTCCATATTTGAAGTCAAATTAACATTAAAAATGATATCAAATCGAAAGCTTAATAAAGTTGTTTTTCTTCAACCAACAAATCCATGACAAATATTGTTTGTGTCATCAAACAGAATAGGTTTGAGTATATAATATATATAATTCATAATTTTTTTTCAATAATTTCATTATAGGTTCTGATTATGTCTGTTTTTTTTACACAATATTTAGAATTATCCATAATATTTTCTCGACACATAAATAGGAGGATAATGCGATTCAATGCACACGAATTCACGTCCTCTTATATCGACAATAATACCTATACCAACTGAATTAAGGCTTAATCTAGAAATACTTTTGGAAAAAAAATACTTTTTAGAGAGAAATTAAAATTTTCAACTTTTAAAAAAAATTACTTTTAGGTCACTTTTTGATTTGAAAAAAATACTTTTTCTCTAAAAATGTAACTTATTTCAAAATACTTTTATCTTAAAAACACCTTTTAAAAACTATACACTAGAACACAATCGAGATGTGAATATTTTTACATGGTTTATTGTAAAATGAAGGTAACAATAGGAAGAAAAGGCAATCTCTCTCTATATATGTTATTATCACGAGGGATGGCAAAGTTGAACACTGTTAATGCCATGAATTACACACTAAACATGTTGACTTTCTCCCATAGGGCATTTATTGGACGGGATGGGCTGATTTCGACTCTAACCGTGCCACATGTCAATTGACAATAAAAAGGTAAAATATGAAAAAAACAAAAAAAGAGAGTAAATTTTCTATATACACTTGGCCTGCTTTATAATAGACACTTGTTATAATAATATATTGTTATAACAGTTGAATTTCACATAAGAAACTGAAGCTATCAATTTAATAAATTATTATGTTTATTAATTAAATATTTTACTATAAATTTATAAATTGATTATTCAAATTTAATAATTTATGATAAATTAATTAATTTAATTAAACTTATTAAAATATAAAATACGCATAAAAATATTAATGCATACACTTGCTATATGTCTTTTAATTTTATTAACTCGATTCTCATTCTTTTAATATAATTATCACTTTCACTATTTGATTGAAACTTGTAATATGAATTCTATTGTATGCTTATAACAATTATCTCTTCATAACAAATGTTGTTATAGGTATATGGTAGCTATATGGTAGAAAATATGGTATCTAGGGATGAAAACAAAGATTTAGGGCCTCGGTTCCTTTTGCTAAATGTTACTGTTTCGCTTGTAATCTCTCTTAACATGTACCAATTCAATTTAGTCCTTAATTAAATGGAAATTTTGTATTTTTAGAATCTGTAAAAATTGAATACTCAATTTAAATAACTTTATCACAAAATTGTTTAGCTTTTTACTTCCTAAATCTTAAAATTATATTTCAGCCTGACACAAAATTATAGTCTTGGTCCCCGTCAATTATATTATATTATATTTTGAACTCGAAAATATTAAAAAATATATATATAAAATGGGAAGTAATGAAGCACTCGAAGACAAAGAACATATACAGCAAATTGGGAATATTTATAAAAAAATCCCTTTAAGTTGGTTTATTTTAGGGTCCCATTTGGTAGCATGCTTGCTTGGTAGCATGCTTGCCGTTTATGTCCTTTTAGTAATTAATAAGCTATAAATTGCTGCGGCATTGGAAGCAAAAAATCCACGTTACGTACTCTTGTGAAAATGCAAGTGTAAAACGGATTGGTGTGGAACGAATTTCCAAATTTCAATAAATTTTCTTCATTTTTCAATTATTATTATTATTATTAGTATTTTGTAAAATAGTAATTGCATTGAAACATGAGGCCGGTTTTATATGGAAATGGGAAAGATTTGAGGCTCAAATTTCATATTTATTAATTATATTTTTCATAAAAAGTACATTAATCAATTCTCTCAAATAAAGAATTATTGGTTTGTCTATCAAATATAATTATAAATGTATGAAATTATATGCATGGGCATTATTTTAATAGATCGTTCAACCGTACCGAATGACCATTGAACTAATTTGAGTGGGGTTAGCGTTATGTGGATCTTGATTCCAACATTAATGAATAAACCATTTATGATTATGTTTCAAGTTTATAGACTCATTGAATGCCCATTTATTCATAAACGTAAAATACAAATAAATATTTTCTCAATTCAAAATAATGTCCATACCTTTTTAAATATATAATCATATTACCGACTGATTTTTATAATATTTCGAATAACGCTTAATTTTTTTTACTATAAAAATTTAATAATTATAAATAATTATATCAATACATATAATATATATTCATAACTAATTTACACTCTTCACCCCAAGAAAATTGCGAAAAAGTCAAAATCAACAACTAACTAATTTGGAGGCGATTCATGTCACCTTAAACAATACATAATCATGCCTTAAAAAAGTGTCAACTCATTCTTTGGAACCATACTAAAATCCAATCATATATTGGTATATATTTAATGTGATTTTTTATTCATTTTAAAATTTATAAAAAAATATTTTTTTAATATTAATAATAATTCTTTCCAATAATATCATAATCAAACTTCATTTCTCTACGAAAATCATCACTGCACCCAATATATATATTTCACATATAAATTTGTAATTAACATATCACTAGTATGCAAGACCCGGGCGATGTCCACGACATGCATCGACGTTAAGCCTAAACGACACTTGTATGGCGGTTCATCATGCAACGTGGGAATTATCTACATTTAATTGCTAGACAGTATGCTGTTGTTAAAAGAAAAGGATGGTGGTGACTAACATTTATATTAAAAACTGTTCAAACTTTGTCCTGGAAAATGTATTTAAGAAAAATCGAATAAAAATTATGTATATAATACGTGACTGTTGTTGTTTGAGACATACAAAAACTTTATTAGTCATTATCGACATTTCCAAAACTCTTACTTACTTCATGACGGTTGCATAATATATATTATTTTTTCAAGTAACCAAGGAGTGATTAATAAAAATAACAAATGTATTGGATTTAATAATAACGTCTTTTTAATACGTCTTATATATCAATTCGCATTAACATTATTATTAACGTATAAAGATGTGGATTCAAGTACGCTGAAGCACATTATTCTCCTATTTAATGGTTGGGAAGGGACAATGAGTAATTTTAGATATTATGTCAAAAAAAATACATGATAAGAATTTATAATGAGATAAATATTTAAATTTCATGACTCTTTTAATTCTCCAATAATACTGGATGTTGATTCAAGACTATATCTATTTTAGTATTTATTTTAATTCTTTATCCTTCTGTTGATATGATAGAAATTAGTCCCCATTTCATACATGAATTTTCATTTTCGAAATTCATAGTTATCATTATTTTTAGAAATATAATGTCTTTTTCTATTTACTATGATAATAAAAAATTAATTTGACATTTAGTGAAATTATTTAAAATCAACATTATTTGCCCTGTAAATAGTTTTAGAGAAGTCCAAAGATTTCCACGCCATCTTGTAAGCTTTTTATATTTTAATTGAGAAAAGAGACACGGAGGATCTCACATTTAAGAGAAGTAACCAATAATAAAGAGGCGGCCACCACCTTACTTATTAATAAATAATCTCACATCTTATTACATTTTTCAAGAAATTTTTCTTATTAATAATTATATTTTAAAATACCATTTACTAATAATTTATCTTTTGAATAGTTTATAGTCCCACCAACTAAGTCGAGTCAATTTATTTTGAATTAGGTTTGAGTTTAATATTTTTAATATTAATCGACTTGATTTTCTCCATCTTATCAATAAAAAATAAAATAATATTTAAACAGTAAAATAATTAGGATCTCGATTTAAGATTAAAATTTTACTGAATATTTCTAATTATTTTTAAATAGATTTATTTTCAAATATAAACATATTCATCATTTTAATCAAAACCATTAATTTTTTGTTTTTTTATTATTTTTTAAAAAAAAGAATTGATGATTGATATCTTATAAATGAATTTTAAATGTCTATATATAATAAATCAAAATAAAAAAAATATTGATAGGCAAAATCTTCCACAAAACGATATCTAAAATTTAAAAGGAAAACGAATTGGAGGCTAAGAATAGGACAGTTGTCCAACGACTGGACCATGTTAGCTTGGGCCCACTTATCAGCAGTTAGAATAGAAAGGGGTGCCAAGTGTCAAAATAAAAGCAATAATTTCCTCTGGAGATCACATCCCATTGTAGAAAATGGCCACGTATTGATTCTTTAAAGAATGGGACCTATTTCAATTGACAGATAATTCAGTGCGGTTTAATATACGGAGAGGAGACGTGTTGACCACATGATCTGATTACGATCTTGTTTTAGTTGGTTTTGGATTACCAAAAAGAAAAAAAAGGAAGGAAAAAAAGTCAAACCATCGATAGAGAACCGTTGCAGGTTAAGTATATTTATTTGGTTGGCGGATCTTGTACTGTCACTGTTTGTTTGTTGCCAGAAAACGCTGTCGACTGCCACATTGACATATCTAAAATCTGATAACTTTAATATATTTTTTTATAATATTTATTTTTTACTATTAATTAAATTATCATGTCTCCACCATGAAAGTTTTTATGTAAATATATATTTTGTATTTACAGATAGTAATGAAATTTGAGTTTAAATAAAAAAAATTAATAAGAGAATGAGGCCGAAGCCTTAAAGCCTAAGCAATACAGTTCCGGTAAATAATTAAGCTCATTTAAAATATGAGTCGAGCTTGGATTTGAACATTCAAAGTTTAAGGCTAAAAATATATGTATTAGCCATTTATAAATATAAACGAATTTAAACAAAATTTTAATATCATATTTCGAACTAAGATGAGCTATAATAAGTATAAAATGTGTTATTGTCACGCTTAAGCCTAACTCAACCCGTCGTGTCCCATGAACGCCTTTAATACACCTATATTTGCATCAATTTTTTAATTGGTTTGTAAAATTTAAAATGTCTTAATTCGTGTGTTGAGTGTATCTATTGAATCAATTATATAATTTTATCATATTAGTTGTTAATTTAAATGTTAAATGTCAGTTAAAAAATGAAGAATATATTTAAATTATTAACTTGAAAATATGTGTATATAACTACGACATTGATAAATTTGATCTAAAGTACACACGATTTCAATAAATTTAAGAGGGTTGACTTTTTTTAACACACCTTATCCTAGCTGTCAAATTAATAGATGCACATACTTACAATTTTATTCATATGTTTTAAATATGTTCAATGTAAGCTTTGAGCTAACATCAAATGCTTAAGTTAATAATTAGAACGGCATAGTTAGATGATCAAAACAATATTAATACTTTAAGTATTTAATTATAATATTTTAAAGTTTAAATTTTAATTCATAGTTTGATAACTGGAGCGCTATTGTTGAACTTGGCCTCTAATTTCAACTTGGTACTTTTTTTTTTTTCAACTTGCGTCCAAACTTTTATTTCCGTTCACTATTTTGAGAATTTTTCAACTTGGCTTTGAGCTCATTTGTATCGCTATCTTCTTCAATCAATAACCTTGTCAAATCACTTCTCACTCTTCTCACTTTTTCATATTTGATTTCGAGTCTCTTTGAATAGATGGTGTATTTACCTATAATTAGTATAAAAATAGCATCGGTGATAAGATTAGATACTGTAGCGTAAAACAAAAAGAAAACTAAACGCACCCCACAAAATATAGAGGCCCATCATATACATTTGTTTAAGCAAAAACGCATTCATGGTTTTTAAATTTATATAATCGTAGAAATATTATAACGGTGAATTGAATTTATTTTGATAATAAATATTTAAATTACTAAAATAATTCACATGTTTTAATTATATTTTATTAATTTTATAAAAAAAGGAGTACACTCAACACTAGTAGCTTAATGGGCTTTGAAATAAAATAAACAATGCCCTTTTATTGGAATTACCGATAAACTGAACAACGCCCAAGAAAATAGTGGGCTGATGATCACCACCTCCGATCCATCAGCTGGTTTGGCGGTGGATTCTCTGCTCCCTCTGAGGTTTTTAAAATATTGGTATTTCGAAATCAATCAATTCAAATTATAAAAGATGTTAAAAATTATGGTTTTAATAAAACTATTTCATTATCAGCATGGAATTAATTAATTAATTAATTAATCAAAAAGATAACGACATTAACTTTTAAGTGTTTAAATTGAGTTTTAGTGTTGATTTCATGAAAGTTATTTGTTGTTGTCACACATTTGAATTTTCATGATTTTGTTTATAGAATAAAATTCGTGTCACTTGCCAATTTCGTGATTATGTTTTTTCTTTAGTTTTAAGATTTATTTAATGAAATTTATCTACTAATATTATTTATTAGTTAAATATGAATTTTCATTAAATCAACACTAAACCTAGATTAAACACTACAAAATTATCATTGTTAGTTTTAGGTATTAAAATGTATAGCTTTTGTAGAAAACAAGTACCACGATAATAAAGAAAAAGTCAAATTCAAATATCAATTAATATATTATTATTAAAATATTGTATACTAAAATATATAACCTATTGTATAATTAAATAATATTAAACTATTGTATATTATTGTATTCTGTAAATATAAATCTAAAGAATTTAGAGGATGTTTTAGTTTATTTTATTATGATACCAAATTTTAAAAAGTTTACAACTACAAGTCTAAAGTATAAATAATGTATGTTTGATTAATTGGAATCGATATAAACTCAATACAGAGCACAATAAATTTAGATATAATTCATATAAGATAAAATTTAGACTCTAGTAATTTTAGAAAGCATCCATATATGACATTTGCACATAGTGTAACTCGAGCTATTAAAGCTTCGGTAATTCGATTATTCAAATTGGATTAATTAAATTTTAGTTATTGGAAAGATTTGTAAAAAATAATATAAAAAACATCTGTCAAAGTTATTAAGATACTATATATTTGAAAATGCTTAAATGGTAAATACTATTTATAATAATAAATTCTAATTTTAATTAGTATATATAATTATTACTTAACAGGTAGAATTCAATTTTAGCTCATAACTCAAAAACATAAAAGATTATTATTTAATAAAATTAAAACTTTTTTAATAAAAAATAAAACTGTTTTAATTTCGAATCATATATGTCATATTCAGGGGCGAAGTCAAATTTTTTTTATGAAGTCGAGATTAAATTGCAATTTTTGAAGGACTAAATCAAATTTATATCATTTTTAGGGGGATAAAGTGTAATTTTTTCTTTATTAATTTAAAATTTTAAAAGGTCAAAATAAATTTTTTTTCATTTTAATAAGAGTCGAGACTCTGTCAGCCCCTAAATTCGCCCCTAGTCGTAACATTATATATTATATTTAAATGTATTTAGGAATAATCTTAGGTCTGATATTTAAATCATGACATGTCGTAGCTTAACACATCATCATCATTTTGTGTATTAAACTAATATAAATCTCATAATTTAAATGAAAATTATTATTTATGGAAATAAATATTTTAAACAGTTCTTTAAAATTATTAAATGGTGTTAAAACTATTTTAATTTTGAATATTAAAAACAATAATGAAATTATTTTAATTATATTGAAATAAAATATATTTAAATATTTAAATTTGTGATATACTATTTGTTTTTTAGTTTATCTATAATTTTTTTGAACAATCTGATTATAAGTTCTAATTATATATGCTCTTTTTGACACGATATCTAAAACTATCTATAGTTTTTTCGAAACCCATAAATAGGAGGATAATGCACTTCAGCACACTCAAACTCATGTCCTATTATATTGACAACAATGTACATGCCAATCAAGCTAAGACTCAATTGGCTAGTTAATGTTTAATTTTTACATTTGAATTAATATGAAAAGTAAAAATGTAATTAAAATATTTTTAATAAAAATAATATATAACTTAATATATATTAAAAAAATATGCACTTTTAACCTACATATATTTATTATTTGTCTTTTAATTTTTCAATATATTCAAATTTTGTACTTATAATTATAATTATCATAAATTCAAGTAATAATCCTATTTTAAAATTAACAGAATTTTTTTAGTCGATAATTGTAATATAAATTATAATTATTTTTAAATTCATACTTATCACAATTTTATTAATTTATAGTTAATTTAAATATAATTTTAATAACATGATGAAATATAAATGTTATTTTTTATAGTTCAAAAGTTTAAATTAGCACAACTTTTTAATTAATAATTACAAATTAAGTTTCAATTATTTTTAAATTTGTAATTACTATAATTTTTATTAAATTAACAATTATTTTTAAATGTGAATTTAATAATATGATAAAAATAAATATTATTTTTTGTTAGTTCAAAACTTTTTCTAAACTATAGATAGATAAAAACTTTATTATTTAAAAAATAAAAGAAATTTATTAATAACTACATAGAAAATAATAAACAAATAAAATTACTGCTTTACCATCGCAGGTGCTAGGGCATCTTCTTTGCACGGTATATATTGTATTGGACTGCGCTCCGAACCAAACAACATTTGCAGCCTTTTTTTATTTCACCGCTTTGGAGGCGATTTCCTCAGGTTATTATCTTATCTTTTTTTTTTTTTTTCTTCTCTAATTTTATTCTTATTTTAATCAATTCAAAAACTGGTATTTTTCTCTCCTTATTTTTTTTCGCATTAGATCTGTCTGATTTCTGATTCGACATTTGATGCACCTTAGGGAATTAAATTCAAGTTATATTCCTCATTTTTGTTTGTTCTTATGCATAAATTGCTTTGAAATTCGGTTTTTTATTTTGAAAATCTAGGTTAAAATTACGTATTCAGGTTAGTAAATTGAAAAACAAAGCCTCTAGTATGGATAGTCTTTTCTGGGGGCGAAATTCTGTTAAGATTATATAAATAGGAATTTATTATATCATTTAGTGGAAGCGTTTAATGTATTAAAATATATTAACCTGAGTTCGTTAAAACGAATATTTTAATAGCGAAACTTTTGTTTTTAAATATTTCTTTGTGTAGTGCTTAGCATCTTTGTAGGTATTAGTAATTTTGAATTATTTTGATTTTCTTTGAGATCAGAGGCAAAGCTATTGGAATTTTTATTTTTATTTTGTTATTAATGCCAATTTTATATTCTCTTTATTCTTCTTTTTTTCGTAGTTTATTTTAAGTTTCTGATGCTCAATAGTAATTTGTATAAATTATTTTAGGTCATTAGAACTTGTTTATATAAACAGATTAGATGTGTTGTGTGCTTTGATTGTTCTTATGATGTGATTCAAACTTGATTTTTTTTTTCTTTGGCAGATTAGATAAATTATTTGATAATATTCATGTTTGGACTCTTTTGTATGATTACCATGCCTGAGTGCTAGATTTGAGTACTTTTCAGGTATGGTTTGTTAATTGTTTGGCTGATTTTAGGTAACTTTATATAACTTTTTTGGGCAGGTACTACATTAACTAGCAATGGCGGACGGTCATGAGACTGACAAAAATATCGAGATATGGAAGATCAAGAAGCTGATTAAAGCACTCGAAGCAGCTAGAGGCAATGGCACCAGCATGATATCTCTCATAATGCCTCCACGTGATCAGATATCGAGGGTTACAAAGATGCTTGGAGATGAATTTGGGACTGCTTCAAACATCAAAAGCAGAGTCAATCGTCAATCTGTGTTAGGTGCAATCACTTCTGCCCAGCAAAGGCTCAAACTATATAGTAAAGTTCCTCCCAATGGGCTTGTGCTCTATACGGGCACGATTGTGACTGAAGATGGGAAGGAGAAGAAAGTCACGATTGATTTTGAGCCTTTCAGGCCTATAAATGCATCTCTTTATCTCTGTGACAACAAATTTCACACTGAGGCACTTAATGAACTTTTGGAATCAGATGATAAGTTTGGTTTTATTGTGATGGATGGTAATGGGACTCTCTTTGGGACATTAAGTGGCAATGCTAGAGAGGTGCTCCATAAGTTCAGTGTTGATCTTCCTAAGAAGCACGGGAGAGGAGGACAATCAGCTCTTCGTTTTGCTCGACTTCGAATGGAAAAACGTCACAACTATGTGAGAAAGACTGCTGAACTTGCGACACAATTTTTTATTAATCCTGCCACTAGTCAGCCTAACGTTTCAGGATTAATACTTGCTGGATCGGCTGATTTCAAAACTGAGCTGAGTCAATCAGATATGTTTGATCAACGGCTCCAGGCTAAGGTTCTGAATGTGGTTGATGTCTCTTATGGAGGTGAGAATGGTTTCAACCAAGCAATCGAGCTTTCAGCAGAAATCCTGTCGAATGTGAAATTCATACAGGAGAAGCGTTTAATAGGGAAATACTTTGAGGAGATTAGTCAAGATACCGGGAAGTATGTTTTCGGTGTGGATGACACACTGAAGGCCTTGGAGATGGGAGCTGTTGAGATACTTATCGTATGGGAAAATCTGGACATAAATAGGTACATGTTGAAGAACAACGTTACCAGTGAAGTTGTCATAAAACATTTGAACAAGGAACAAGAAGCTAATATGACCAACTTCCAGGACTCATCCAACTCAGCTGATTTGGAGGTTCAGGAAAAGATGCCACTTTTAGAGTGGTTTGCTAATGAATACAAGCGATTCGGTTGTAGTCTCGAGTTTGTTACCAACAAATCACAAGAGGGTTCCCAGTTCTGCCGAGGGTTTGGCGGGATTGGGGGCATCCTCCGATACCAACTTGACATGAGATCATTTGATGAGTTTTCTGATGATGGAGAAGTTTATGATGATTCCGAATAGCAACCAATCAACTCCACCCCATTAACGGTGCAGGATGATGGGGTCAACAGCAAAGACTGCACCAGCGCCCGAGCTGCTCGGGATGCCCCCAAAGTTTCTCATACATCTAATTAAGGTATGAGTTGAATTATTGTTGATTGATTCATTTAAGTAGTGTTTATGTTTATGCATTTTGGTCATTCGGTAAATGCCGTTTAATCTAATTTGCAGCAGGCTTTATGTGCGCTATTGCGCGTCAACAGATCGATGTAGCAGCAGCTAAAATGTGTGAAGAAGGCTTAACTTAGAATCGCATGGAGCTTCATTTCTTCTATTTTATTGGAGCATGGCCTTACCTATATAAAATCTGGGATTTATGATATCCATATAGTAACACACTTGCCTTAGGGTGTAGTTGTGTGGAGCTATTGATAATATATTTGGTTCATCTACTTATTATGTTATGCCTAAATGATATACCTTATCTCTGGACATTGTCGTCTGATATCCAAACTTTTGTGGAAGCTGTGTTTTTCATTTTATAAGAGACCTTGTTAATATTATATAATTTACTGTCTATGAATATGTTTTAGAATTGTCTATCTGACCCAACAAAAAAAATTTATTATTAGTATTTTGGATTTTAAGGCAGTTTGATCTATAACCTAGAGAAATATTGGATGGTGTTCGGTTGATTGTTTTCTATATTTGAGGAATTGTAAAATTTTAAAGTCCTTTCTTATAAATATTTTTTAAATAAAAATATTTAATTATTTTTATATGAGATTTTATATTAACATTTGCTCCGGTTCTAGTAATTACTATTTTCTGTTCAAATATTTTGGTTTATTTAATTTTTAATTTTTTTATTGAATCTAAAGTTTCATTATAATTCTTTTTCCTGACAACGTGGTTTTCAAAGCTGAATCATATTTTGTTTTTTCAACAAATGAAGTGCCAAATTTGCAGTCCTTGCAACATTATGCTAATCTTAAGAAGATATCCCTAAGATCAACGGCAGATTTGTTTTCGAACTCTTTAAATATTATATATCAAAACATTGAGCTTAAGCAAAAGCAATTTAAGTTGCTAAACGACTTAATTTTAAGTATCTTGATAATATCTTTATTATTTTTAATCTTATTTTTTGTTTTACTTCATATTAAAAATAATAATTCGATTTCAAGAAGATATGTAAAAAAGGTTAAAAAGTTATTTAAGTTGGAATCAAACTTAAAATGTAGATTTAAAATAAGGGTTATCAAGAATATTAAAAAAAATCTTCATTATTTCTAATTCATTATTCAGCTTTAAAATTTTGTATTTATATTTTTTTAAATATTAAAAAATCATAATTCGAATAAAGAGGACCAAATTAATAGTTATTGAGTTGATCAAACATAGGCTTATAAGCATTGTTGCGGATTCAAGCACATGCTCCATTTTTAATTCATTTATATAATTCTAAACTAAAATTATTATTATCATTTAATTATTTTTAATATTAATTGATATTTAAATAATATTAATTCGAATAAAAAGGACGAACTTAATAGTTATTGGGGTTATGAAACGTTACTTTATAAGCATTGTTGCCGATTCAAAGCCCATTATCCATTTACGATTTATTTATAAAAGAATTTAGTTCAAATGTCAAGAATGGGATTCGAACCCATGCCCTTTCGGACCAGTACCTGAAACTAGCGCCTTAGACCAACTCGGCCATCTTGACCCAATTGTTTGGTTATGTTTATTTTTTATAGTTAAACAGTCCTATATTTGTACATACAAATGGAAAATCCACCTTCAAATAAAAATATTTACATTTTCACCTTCCAAATCCCTTAAGTATATCTTTACAAAATCACTTATATTATTCTTATATTATTATGATGGCGTTTTTGTATTTTTATATTTTATATAAAATTAAATTTGAACCTACAACATATAAATTTTAAAATTTCAACTTTACCATTTAATTCTAAATTTTCGCTTAAATTTTACATAAACTTTTATTAAATATATTTGTTGTATAAATTTTTTACTCACACTATAGTTAATTCTTTAATCTAACATTTATATTGTGTCCTACATAAAATGCAATAATTCAAGTAATAAGTTTAATATGATTCTACTTTGTAAAATAAAATATTTTATAAATAAAGCCGATTAGTTGTGCTCCTTGTGGGTAGTTAGAAGATCTAGACCATGTTATGATGTCTTGCTCAGTGGCGGTTGATGCTTGGGTAGTGGCTGGGATTGTGCCACCGGCTTCGACAATCCACGATCGGTCCCTTTCGTTGATGTAGGAAGGTGATGATAATGTTCTAACACAGATAACAATGTTGTTATCGTGCAGCCTGTGGTATTTTTGAAACTTGTGTGTTGAAAAATGAGTTAGCGTCTGCGACCTAAGCCTACGAGTTTGCCAATTGATTTCTTCATGACCGGTATGCTCCTTGATCGGCTTATTGCCGAGTGCAACAACTTTCTTCTTCACGACGAATGTAACACCCCCTAACCCTAAACCGTCGCCGGAACAGGGTTACAAGGTATTACTGGACATATCAAACAATTTACTAATTATTCACAAATAAATTAGCATTCATAGTATAATTTAATAATTAAATACCTATATTGGACTTTCAATACCTAAGCATATATTAAAAGTAGAAAGAAACTTGTTCAATCATTCTAGAAAATTCTTCGTAAATTTTTCTTTTATTTATAAAAATTTCGGGAATATTTCTGCTTATTTTCACCTAAATCCCCCTGCAAATTCAGACCAAAACAACCAATACTAATTTATCATTTTATAACTTTATATCATTTTCCTCATCCAAAATATTATAATCATTTAAATACAACCAAAGCATTTAACTTAAGTATATATATATGTTCATAATTCGTATAACTATCTAGTACATGCCACTTAACAAAAGGAAGAATTTCATCACCAAAATCCTCTTGTTGAGTCAGATTGGATTTGGATCTTTCGACCGGGTCGAGAAACTCTACTAACTCGCGCACGGAGAAAACAAACCGCATCTGTTGAGTATTGGAATTACTCGGTGGTATTATCATAATTCAATTTATAACAATGATCAAATATCGTAAACATACTTAGATAAATAACACATTATACATATAATTATACTAAGTTATTATATTTCCAATGTAACAATTTTAATATTTGAATTAATATCTCTTCCATAGAATTCCAATTGTTCATGAACCTCTGGTTCATCTCTCAATCACATATATTTTCGTATCACAATATCTCTTTCATTCGAGAGATTCAAATAATCAAATTCATATAATTTTCTTATTTCACATAATTACCCCTATTAACATGACTCGGACTTTGGCGGATACTCGGATCCAACCAAACACACCATCACGGCACCCAAAGTGCCTAATCGGATAGTTCAAGCAATATAGTGACACCAGTGTCTCATCGGCCTAGCTTGAAGTAAAGTGGTACCAGTACCTTATTGAATCTATCCGAAATAAATAATATGACACCAAGTGTCTCATCGACTCAAGGTCGAAGAATCCTGAACACTTCCAATCCTATGGCATGCCAATTATATCCGACTCAGCCCGACTAGTTAATAGGGTATTTAAATCACATATTCATATCACTTTCAATTTAATTTCACAAATTAATTCAATGTACCTTTCATATTAATATTTTTAATTCAATACTAACACATAATCATCAATTAAGTCTAAGTCTTATTCAATTCAAACATCAATACTTACCTAAATTTCATTTTTCATACACATACATTGAAATTAAACATGCAATTATAAATAACTTGAATTATGATAATACAAACCGATATTTTCTCGAGCTACTCTCGATCACTTTTTCCTTCCCCTTCGTACTAGACGTCTCGATTTCCTTGTTTGCTACAATAATAATAACAATTTACATTATTAATTATAGCATTAAATTACAATAAATAATTGAATTTTATTCAATTCCTACCCTTGTTCTTCATTCCACATTCTTTGTACACAATTCTATTATTTACTTATAAGTTCTTTCTAGGTTGTCTACCTGAGTCATTGTCACTAAATCATCTATATCTTGAGTTACAGAATTCCAAATTAAGATCCGTAAATTTTCTATGAAACTAGACTCACATATCTTCTTGTCATAAAATTTTCAGAATTTTTTATTTAGCCAATTAGTACAGTTTATTCTTTAAAGTCACCCCTGTTCTGCTGTCTGGCAGTTCTGACCCTTCTTCACTGAAAATTAATTATCTTTTTATACAGAATTCAAATGATGTTATAGTTTATTTCTTCTAAAACTAGACTCATTAAGGAATCTAACCATATAAATTATGTTCTCAAATTATTTTTATATAATTTTTGATGATTTTTCCAAGTCAGAATAGGGGATCTCGAAATCACTCTGAACCAGTCTTACCAAAATCTAAATATCTCAAAATACAGAATTTCTTTTCTTTCTCTGTTTCTTTCATATGAAAATAGACTCAATAAGCTTTAATTTCATATCTCACTCAACTTCTAATTCCATTTTTACTATTTTTGGTGATTTTTCAAAGTTACCTTACTGCTGCTGTCCCAAAACTGTTTTCTTATAACTCATTTTACAATTTAATCCTAATTAAGTTTACTTATTTTCTTAACTTAATTCATACTTTGTTTCTTCTTAAATTCTTTCCATATTCCACTTGACTATCTAATATTCATAATAAAACCCTAATTTATAATTTCTTCCAAATTAATCCCTATAGTAGAAAACTTATAGCTTACTTTACAATTTAATCCTCTTACTAATTCTAACTTCAAATTCTTTCAATTAAACCACTAATTCATCATTTTGTTCATCATATGCTATATTCAAAAACTCTAAAACTTCAAAAACTTCAACTTAAATTCATCAAAACTTTGTTCTAAATCTTATAAAATATCAAAATTAAAAGAAAATGACTAAATCAACTTACCTTTTAAAGCTTAAAACCTTGAATCTTTTGTTTTTCCCTTTTTTTTTTTCCTTTCTTTTTCTTCTTTCTTTCCTGCTTCGTATGCTCTCTGTTTCTTTTCTTCTTTTCTTTTTCTTTTATTCTATTACTTTATTATATAATATAATATTATATTAACATAATTATCTAATAATAATATATTTTAACACTTAAAAATCTCAGATTTTTATGCTTATGCCGCCTCAAATATACTAAATAGTCTATTTGCCATTTTAGTCCTTTTTATTTTCTTTTAATCTACAATTAAACTTTTACCCTTTATTCACTTTAGTCCTTTTTCCTAATTTCTCTCAATTAAGCTAAATTCACTAAATAAAAATCTAATTAAACACACTATTAGACTCATAATTACTCCTAATAATTATTTTCTAACTCGATTTACTAAGACGGAGGCCCGATAACACACTTTTCCGGTGCCCATGGATTTTGGGTCGTTACAACGAGGTTGTCCTATAATATTGAGAAATGTTGGATGCAGATTTGTCCTATAACATTAAGCAAACATTAGATTTAAACATTCAATAATTATTTCATAGTTGAATCAAAATCTTAAAAATCGTTAATTTTAATCACTAAAAATAGTAACGAATCTGATTATGTAATTTCTCCATTTTTTTTTTTTTGCTCAGCCAGTAATCCTTTCATTGCTGATTTTTGAATTGCTTAAAACACTATTTTTTTTCCTAACAATGAAAAGATGATGAAAAAAAGGAAAAAAATCAGGAAAATCACCAAAATCCTAAATTATTTTATTTATAAAAAAATCATGTCAAATCAAAAGAAAAAGAAAGTTGACCAAAATTAAATTTGAGGGGAAATTGTTTTAATCTTTTTAATTTGAGTTAGAAAAAGTTGTTGATGTGGCATAAAATAATTAGATAGGATCATAGATGAGGTGGTAAGAAAGTTTATGAAATAATTTCTCCTATATTTAATTTTAATTAATGTTAAAAATTGTAATTTGAATATTAAAAAAAAGTTAAAAGTTATTTAGTTTGAATCAAACTTCAAATTTAAGTTTAGAATAATTGTTATCCTTTTTATTAGATTTTTAATTTTAATTAATATAAAAAATTGTATGTCTAATTGTTTTTTAATTTTAGTTGATATTATAAATAATTAATATTCAAAAAATACAATTCAAATAAAGAGGATAAACTTAATAGTTATTGGGTTTATCAAACATAGCTTTATAAGCTTATTTGCGGGTTCAAGCCCATGCTCCATTTAAATTAATTTTTAAAAATTTAAAATATTCTGGCAAGAATAAGATTCGAACCAGTACCTGAAACTGGCGCCTTAGACCAACTTGGCCATCCTAACGGGCTTGTTTATTTATGTTATGGAAATAAAATTACTTGTCAAAATCCTACTTTTGAGGATAAAAATGGAAATTCGCCTTCCTATATAAGTATTTATATAACCAAATCCCTTAATATATATAGGGTAAACTACTAAAATAGTCACTTTTATTTGCTGTGGGTTCTATTTTAATCATTTGTGTTTAAAATGTTGTATTTTGATCATTTACGTTATCATTTTGTTATGAAATTGTCACTTTGCCGTTAAGATCTGTTACCTCTTAGACGATAGTCTGATGTGATAGTTAAAATGGGTTTTTAATGCCATCGTTGATGTCTAACCAAGTAAATTAATTAATTTTTTAATTAAATAAATTTAATTAATTGAATATTCTAAATTAATTATAGGAAAATGTTAATTTGGTTTCCCAAAATAATCAAAACCAATGTATCAAATTAATATTTGAATTGGAGGAAAAATAACCATTCGTCTCCTTTTTCTTTTAATTTCCATTCCCATTTTGACTAAAAAGCCATCCATTTTCATAGTCATATTTATTGAATTGAAACAATAGAAATCAAATTGAATGCTCCATCAATCGGTTGAATTTTTTATTCAAAATGGAAGAACAAATGATCGATTCAATGGAGGGTTCAGACATGAATTACAATAAATAATGAGTATTTTTTTTATCATTGCATGGGTTTTGGGTTCAAATATTATTGGTTTTTTTTTCGCAAAAAGGTGATCCATCTTTTCTTTTCTTTTTTTGTATACGTGACAGATAAAAAAGACATGTTTCATCTTTGTTTATTGGTGTGTGGGCAACCACAATAGCAAACATGTATAGAGGTTGGTGCGTCCATTTCTTATTATTCTTCTTCTTCTCTGTCGTTCTGCTCTTCTCTTCTCTGATGGTAACAAAAAAACCAACTAATTCTTCTTTTTAAATCGGAGAAAATTGAGTTTTAAGGCAGAATTTTGTATTATGTTTTCATAAAAAAATATATAACTTTTTTGTCATTCCAAGTAGACATCCATGTTGGCATTGAAAACCCATTTTAACTGTCACGTCGGGTTGCTGTTTGGGAGGTAACAACTCTTAATACAAAGTGATAATTTCGTAACAAAACGATAACGTAAGTGACTAAAACATAACGTTTAAAACATAAGTGACCAAAATATATCCCGAGGCAAATAAAAGTTACTATTTTAATAGTTTACCCGTGTATATATATAACATCAGCAATTTAGGTGAAGGTACGAAAAGAGATGGATTCAAACCCTCGGTAAAAAAAGTCTACATAACAATTCCAATGCTACGCCTTGAACCATTTAACCATCTCTCCTACATAATTATTATGGCCAATACCCCAAGCGAATAGCAAGTTATCCATATTAGATTGTTTGATAAGTATGATTAATATCAATTATAACTAGAAATGTACCTATAAAAATAGAAAATTTTCATCACTTTTTCTTTAGCCTTCGAGCTCGAAGAATTTTTTTAATGGAATGGATCTACTTTTATGTTATTTCTCTCTCTCTATATCACTATAGCCACTATTAAAAGCATCAAAATTTTTCATGTCACAAATTAATCAAATACAAACACAATCAAGAAGTAACTAAATAACTAGAAAGTAACTTATATTATTACTGTATTTTTATATTTTTATATAAAATCAATGAAATTTAGCTCACCGTTTCTATTTTTTATTATTTAAACATTATCATTTTACCAAAATTTCATTTAAATTTTACATAAATTTTTAATAATAATTATTTTTATATAAAATTTCCAATATTATAGTGAGTGTTCATTAACCTAATATTTATATTATGAATAACACACGAAATACAAATAATTCAAATTTTATGTTTAATGAGGCTTTACCACATAAAATAAAATATTTTTATGAATAAAACTCAACATGTAATTTTATTGAAATGATATTTTTTTTTGAAATTTTGAAATATTTTAAATTATAAAAATTTCAAACCATGAAAATTTTATAAATACAAAAAAAATGTGAAAATAATGCTAGAAGAAATGAGAGCAAATAAATGGTAATTATAATTAGAGAATAAGAAATATTATAAAATTCCCCCCAAGTTAAAAGAAAAAAGAATCTTAAGTAGAGTAAATGCATTGGGTTGATTTTCCCAAGTTAAAAAAATAATAATATTACAAAATATTTATAAAATATACTTTTATTATAAAAGTATATTTAAAAATAAAAAATAATTTATTAATATTAATTAATTAATTAATTAAATTTTTTTTAAACATATTCTTATAATCTAAATACATAGTTTTCAATATTTTAATTTGTGTATGTTTAAATGTAGAATTCTATAAGTTGAGTTTAATCAAGGTCTAAAAGAGAAAGGAAACACGTAGCTTAAGCGGGCAATAGATGGTGGTAGAGAATTGGGGACAATTATTTAAGTTGAGAATGAATCTAATTGACGCAATTCAAATAACTCATATCATATATAATTTTTTTAATAAATTGCGTAGTAATCACTCAATTTTAGTAAAATTTTATTTTGGTCATAGAATTTTTTTTTTTAAAATATACCACCACAGTTAGATAGTTTTTCATTTTTAGTCACTTACTATTAATTTGACTAATCGCAGTTTCATTATGCACTCATTTTAGTCAAAATTGTGGTTATCCTAATCATGGCAGGGAAAATATCTAATAACCGTGCTATATTTGAGAATTTTTCTGATGACCAAAATGAAAATTAATTCAAAGTTAGATGATTAATTGTGGAATTTACTCTTATTTATTTCATTTTTTTATATATATATCTGAAATTTTCATGGCGTTACATATCCCGAATCGAATAGTTTTCCTAGGAGAAAGTTGCTATATTTTTTAGGAAAATAATATTATCAAAATTTTAAAATCATTATTAACATTCTTATTATTTTTCTAAGAAGAGAAAGAAGATATTATTTATTAGGGGTCAATACGCACTATACGGATTTTTTAAGTTTAATTTTTTTATTTTTAGTTTCAAGAATTTAACCATTCGATTCAAAAAAAATAAATATAATTAATAATAATTTTTATTAATCTACATTTAAATTTAAATATGTTTTATGAGTTGGACTTTATTTTTTCTTTTAATTATTAGGATACCACATTAAAATTTTAAAGATATCCATTAACAATATTATTAATTGTACTCAAAATTTTTTTTTTTGAAACAAATTGTACTTTAAATTTTAAATCACACAAATAGGGGCTAAATTCTTTGAAAACTAAATTTCTAATCTCCAAACATTATAGAGACTTGATGCAGAATAAAACCTTTATTCAGTACCCATTGGTAAAACCCCGAAAAGATCCCAACAAAACAGATATTTAAACTCCCAAAACCCTAGCATTTTGTCGTCACTCTCTCCCCCTCACTTTACTCTCCAAAAAAAAAAAAAAAACAGCATTAGGGTTTAAGACTAGAAGACTAAAATCTAGGGTTTAGGGTTTTCATTTTTCTGTTTGGTGTAAGTGAGAAGGACAAAAATGGTGGCTGACAAAGGAAAGAAGGCGAAACTAGAAGAGAAGGGAGTCGAAGAGAACTCTGAACAAATTGATGGCGTACTCGTCTTTTCCATCGAGAAACTTCAAGAGATCCAAGACGAGCTTGAGAAGGTCAATGTGTTTTTAATTGAATTCCACATTCTTATATATAAAATTTTATGTACTTGTATTCATGCTTGTATATGCAGTCGTTTTATTATTTTTTTGGTTCCTTAGTGTTTATGAGGAAAATTTTGGAATCAATGGTAGCAAACCTTGGTTTTTATGTTGTTTTATTTTAATCTTGGATTCCCTTGTGTTTTTTTTTTTGTTTGAATGGTTAACTATTGATTTTTTTTTTCGATTTCAATTGTATTAATGAAATAAATGTTAATTATGTTATTTCTGTCTTTGATAATATTAATAATTTTTGTACCTGATTCGCTTTGTATGTTTGATATTTCTGAATTATTGAAGAAAGCTTTAGTCCTTAAATGTTTTATTCAATGTTTTGAAGTGTCGTGTCTGCTTCATCGGACACTTTTTTTGGGGGGTTTTCTTTAGGTTATTATGTATCATTGGAAAGAAGGTGATTTACCTTGATATGTTTGCTTACATGAGTGGTTCATCATTGGGCATGGTGATTCTACATTTAATGTTTCCGTTTTGATATGTTGTAGATCAATGAGGAGGCTAGTGAGAAAGTCTTGGAAGTGGAGCAGAAATACAACGAGTTACGCAAGCCAGTCTATGATAAGCGGCACGACATAATCAAATCAATTCCTGATTTCTGGTTGACTGCTGTAAGCGATTCTATTATTTTCTATTAGTTTTTGGGTACATTTTTTTTTCCTAAAACTGTTTCCATGTTCTGAAGAAGGTTTTTAATTGAAATGCTTTGTTCATGTGCAGTTCTTGAGTCATCCTGTTCTGGGTGAACTTTTGACCGAAGAGGATCAGAAGGTTTACTGCCAATTCTCTCTCAAACTGGGATTTGTTCTGCTAAAATTTGATTTTTTTTGGTTTTATTTTGTTAAAAGCATATTTCTGGATGTTTGCCTTCCATGTGATCTTAATTAACTGCTTTCTTATTTTTTTCATCTCTTCTTTTCAATTATTCTTATTTGGTAGATATTTAAGCATATTAACTCACTTGAAGTGGAAGATTGCAAAGATCTGAAATCTGGATACTCTATTACTTTTGTAAGTTATCTATGTTCCTGTTCTTTACATTAGCTTCTAGTTAATTGAAATTGCTTTTGGTTTTACTTTTCTTTCTCGTAACATCTGTTAGATGTTACATTATTTCGTGCTTTAATTTGTCCTGATGATTTGTATACCGACTTTTATTGTACTTTTTTCACAGAACTTCAACCCCAATCCTTATTTTGAAGATACAAAGCTTACAAAGACCTTTACCTTCCTTGATGAAGGAATTAAAATTACTGCCACTCAAATCAAGTGGAAAGAGGACATGGTGAGGGCTTCTCTGCTCTCTTGATGTCTAGTCAATTTCTTGCTATTTTCTTTTTGTGGGTATTATATAAATTACTTTCGCTAAATGTGAAGGGCTTGCCAAATGGAGTTAATCATGAGAAGAAAGCAAACAAGCGACAATTTGCTGAAGAAAGGTTTGTTTGTCATACTTGTCAATCTATTTTCTCTGTGTATGACCCCATTAACATAAAACTTGGTACATGTTTCTTTAATAACTTAAGGTTGTGAAACACTGTCATTTTGTTACTATTTCCTCACTATTCTTAATAACTTTTCTTGCACTCTTTGGCTTTAGAATTGCATTTTATAAGAATTTTTTGCCACTACTCATCTTCCTTCAGTATTACTTAGCCAAACCTTGAATGATTGAAATCTGTTCTATTGCAAGACAAGTTAGCGTATAAAGATGGCTACTGTCGGAAACCTTTAGTTAATGCAATTACTTTTCAAATATTGTATGTTGATTGTTGTGGCTATAAATGGCTTGCATCTATACAATTTTTTTTAGTTTCTTATAAGGTGCATTATAACTTAACCTTGATAGTCATTTGCATCCACTTATGTCACTGTTTCTTAGTCACTCTATGTTGTGCTAAATTTCTTGCATTTGAGTGCAGCTTCTTTTCCTGGTTTGCTGATGCTCAGCAGAAAGATGACATGGATGAAATTCATGATGAGGTAAGGTCTAAATGCATGTATCATGTGTAGTTTTTATTTTATTTCACTCATTTTGTAACAGAGCTGGCCTAAGCTTCTCTTGTTAAACATTACAGGTAGCTGAGATTATCAAGGAGGATTTATGGCCCAATCCTCTTACTTATTTCAACAATGTAACTTCTTTTTCTTTGAAGTTCCCTGATTTTGTTTATATGCCTGTTGCTCAAGATCATTTTTTGCTTCTTCTGCTAATTGTTATTGTATTGATAACTCCCTTGATTCAGGAGGCTGATGAAGAGGACTCTGATGGTGATGAAGAGGTACTTTATATGTACACACAGATACTGATACCCATATACGTGTCTGTACAATATATGTATTTATTGTTTTGTGAGTGTATGTTTGGTAGAGATTTGCTCCTAGTTTAAAGTATGAATTTATCAATTGAATCAGGAATTTAAAAAAAAAAAAAGTGAATATGGACCATGCTTAGTGTTGTTTTAAGGTTTTATCAACAGTGGGTAAGAATGAATCCTTTTACTTCAAGTATATTTCAATGAGAATTTAATTTCTTATTTCGTTTTGTTGTGGTGGTTCTGAATCACGGTGACATTTATGTGAGATACTGGCTCTATGAATTTGCTTGGGCTGAATATTGTTGAATGCAATACTGGAAATTGTGATAGAAACCTGTAAATGCATTTTCACTTTATTCTTGATGAATGATTGGATCTAGATCACTGATCAGGTGTAGCTCTATTTGAAAATTTCTGTATTTTGTCAGACATGACATTGTTGTTAAATGCCAATAGCTTAAACGTCTGTTACACTTCAAGGATGGTAAAATATCAGAAAAACTAAATTGTGTATATATTTATACTCGTCTCAGTGATGCATTATATTGTAGGTTCCTCCTGTATCTTTTTCCTTTTTTTTTTCTTTTTTTTTAATAGATTTTTCTTATTTTTCATCATTGACAGGGAAAAGATGAAGATGATCAAGATGATGAGGATGAAGACGATAATTAAAATCACATCAGGCCTTATATTAGTTAGTTGCTTGCCTTGCTTTAAGAACTTGTGTAAAGTTGTGTCGTAGTAGTTACTAAGGTTATGGGGAGCATAATCATCTTTTAGATAGCTTTCTCTGCTTCACAAACAACTCTCATTAGTGTGTCACCATAACTCTTAACTCATTTTCTTTTTGTCCATCTCTCTTTTACCTTTATCTTTTTTATGTTTGTTTGTTTTTTCTTGTTTCCTCCCCCCTGTGGTAACAATATTGGAATAAACCCCCCCTTTTTTATCTATAGATTTGTTTAAACTCAGGAAACTAGAAGAGAGATTATATTATGACAAGTAAATGCAGAATAGATTATGGGTTATTGGCATTGAGCTGACAGTTCTCATATTTACCGTTGCTGGCCAAAATAATTACAGAAGGCAGAGTTTTTGCAACCTTTCAAAGTCTAGTACAATGAGCCCTCCCCAAGGAAGGATTAAAAGGTAAGCAGAGTTTTGTTGTTCTTAAGGTTGCCCAAAATTTGAAGTTTTTTTGGTGAAATGCTTAGGCGATCCCGCTATTATAGAATATCAAATTAGTCTCTTTATTATTAAATGGATCAATTTAGTCCTTGTGCTATTAAAAAGAATGATATAAAAAATATCATTTACTGTTTAACAAAGTTGATATTTTTAAAGTTTTTATGTTTATAAGTGAAATCTTTTGCTTGGAGTTAAATTTCAATTGAAAAAAAATAATTTTGTAGATATTTTTTATACAATAATTTTTTTATTCATTTTCATAATATAGGGATTAAATTGATCTATTTAATAATAAATGGTACTATAGATATAGTACTATAGATATGTTGCGTGCTTCGTTTTCAAGTAAAAAGTGGTAATTTATACCTTTTACTATAATATAAGAAAATGTATACTTTCATCATATCTTTTCCAATGCCAAATAACTATTTGAAACATTAAGCTCATAATAATTCCTACTGAGGGTTGAAATAGTAATGTTAAATTTTTTTTTAATTTTCTTTATTAATGTGAGAAAACTGTATCTCATAATTAATTTATATACAGCCTTGAGAACCAACTTGATTGAGCTATCAACAATTACATACAAAAAACTGAAGTACGAAAGTAATTTTAAAGTAACAGCACACTGATTCACGGTTTTCACGTGGGTACGTAGTGGCATTGTTGCCATCTTGGAAAATGACACATTCTTCTTTTTTTTCCCCAACAAATCAATAAAGGATGTGTTTTGTACGTCATACAAAAGGTGGGTGGCTCTGATAAAAATTTATCCAAATAAATAAAAATATATAATTTTTTTTAAAGAAACAATAGATTGGGTATTTGGATTGCATATGGATATTCTTTGAAATATTTTCAAATTAAAAATAAAATTTAAAGGTGGGAGGGCTAATAAGTGAGATATGCTGTCTGTTGTTCTCCTAGAAAAAAAATCCCAATTTTGTGAAATATCAAAATATAATTGAAGTAATTACCAATTTTGTACCCTTGATCATGTTAAAAACTTTTCTAGCCTATTTAAGATCATCGTTTTAATTGAAAATTTGCGCTAAGTTTGATATTTTATTAACATTTTTTGTGTGTAAGATACATTTATTTAACTTGTATTTTAAATTATTTGAATATTGTATGTATGATGATTTTCATGTAATGAATAGAAAGATTCCTTTGTTTGCAATTTTGGGGGAAACCAACATAAAATATTGATGGCTACCTCTTTTGGTTGGGTCATGGGATTTGGGGCATTTTATCACTTTCTTTTTCAACTTTATTAAACGTTCAGTCTCAAATTTGAAGGACTAAAGGGGAAAAAAACAAAACAAAATTATTGAATAAAATAATAGATCAAAAGCAGTCAATTTTAAAAAAATACCTGCAACGAAAGAATAAATATTTTAATTTCACATATAAAAGAAAAAGCATTGAAGGATTAATTGATATTTTAAGTTATTTTATTTAGACTGGTTACTCGTCCATTTTAAGAGATTCTATTTATTTAGATTTAGGCTTGCTCTGGCTACCATCACTCCTCCAACAAGTTGAAATCTTATAGTATTTGGCTTTCATTTCCCATCAATCTCACCATAGCATCACTGATGAAAGTTATTTGGGAAACTTTCAGTGAAGTAAATGCACCTTACTGAAGTCTCCTTTTTGGTTGGTGCTTAAAAAGGTCCAATGGAGTAACTGTGTATCAATAATTTTCATTTTGTCTTTTTTCTAAAAAATTCTCTTAATGTAATAATATTATTATCTTTTTAATTATAATTTAATATATTTTATTAATTATTTAACTATTATTTGAATATTTTTATTATAAATATAATTTTATTAAGTTTAAGTTTAAGTTTTATTTAATAAATATGATTGTGAATTTTTATTTTTCATTATATATAATACTCATTTTAATTTAATATCTTTAATAGTCATTTTTTCTACTTCCAACTCACTGCCATCATTGTACTTGCATTTCTAACATTGATTTTAATCTCGTTAAAGCAATCTCACAATCCATTTTAAGGATACTCGGGGTCCGTTTATTTACAGGTAAATGATTTTACGAAAAATATTTTCTATATTTTCTTGTGTTTGTTTCACAGAAGATAGCTTGGTTAGCGGAAAATAGCTTTCAGGTCAACGTAAAAAAAAAAAATCCTGTAAAATGACTTACATTTTGAAAAGCGCAAGTTATTTTTTAGAAAAAAGCTCTTCTATATATAATTTTATTTTTATATAAAAATTAATTTAAATAAAACTTAATATTAATTTATTGATAATAAATTTTATTTTTAATTTTAAAAATATTTAAAATATTAATATAATTTATTATTTTAATAAAATTATTTAATATTTCAATTTTATTTTAATGATGAATTTTAAAAATAATAATTTTAAATAATATTCTTCAAAATATCCAATATTAATATTTTAATAATAAATATTTATTACAATTATAAATATATTAATAATAAATGTTTTGTAGTATAAAAGTTAAAATATATCATAAGTCTATGTACTCTTCACAAATTTGTAATTTAGTCTTTATACTTTTATTTTTAAGAATTTAGTCCCTCTACTTTTCAAATTTGAAAATCAAGTCCAATTATTAACATTGTTAATTTTTTTGTCAATTTTATTGATGTCACATTTTTAAATAAAGAATACTCACTTGATAGTCATGTAACTAAAAAAATGATGTAATAAATCTGAATTTTAAAAAATATTTTTAATATATGCAAAAACAATGTAAAATATAAATTTATAGATATAAAATAAAATCAATTAAACAATGAAAAGATAAAAAAATCTCAAATGTATATTTGTTTCATTAAAAATAACTTTTATAAAATATTTTTAAAAAATCTGTCAAACAACACAAAACATTAATTTCTTCAAGAAAATAAACAAATAAACCCTTAAATTTGAATAAGTTTATTAACAATTTAGTTTGACTTAGTATGGCCCAATAAAAATAATAATTTAATTAATTTAATAATTAGAAATATGAGACTTTCAGACGAATTTGAATTTGATCCAATGAACTTTAAGAAATATATATATTTTTTCAGAAGCTTCGTACAGTATGCATCCCTTTATCAACAGGTTTTCATTTTTTTTTCCCTATTTATGCCAAATTATTCATGGTTGTAGCAATGAGGGTTTTTTTTTTTAATTTAAAAAATATAGAAATTAAAAATTATTTATCAAAAAAGCATGTTTTGAACATTAGTATCCAATTAAATTTGACACTAAATCGTCACCGTGAGATGTAGAAAAAAAAATCGTGTAAATATGTGGAGTCCACTTTATTATTAAAAATACTTAAATAATGGTATATAAATTAAATGTAATTTGATTAAACCAAATGTTTATGGTAAAAAAATGAAAAAAAAAATTCTGAATTCAATAATGTATATAGTATAGTAATCAGTGGTATAGGACATTGATAAACTTTTTTTCTGAAAATATTAATATGACAAAAAAGTATGATTAGGTTGACCTGCAAACATGAGATTTAACGTCAGCATATTGACCTAGTTTTAGTAGGATTCAACTAATCCCTCACTCATGCTCCATCCCATATATATTATGTTCATTTTTAATCTTTGAGAGGACCAAAACAACTTTTTTATTTTGCCATTCAAATTATTAATATTTAAAAGTGATTAAAATTATCATTGTACCATTTAACTAAGGGGTCCAGGTTGTTACTCGCACCCTGCACTCATTAGTACGCTAGTAAATTTTAAAATTCAAGTCGCGCAAACATTACATTTCATGGGTGGCATCTATTTAAATATCTCGTTATAATAAGATTTTTTTGAATCAACGGTTGAAATAAAAAGAGAAAAAAGAAACATCACTTCATTGTTAATTATGCCATATAAGATCTGCATCGAGAAACATGAGTTTAATTTTTTAACTAATTCAACTGGTTTGTAGAGAAAGACAATGTATTTGGCAACCGATTAGGTCATCAACACAAAATCTTAATTTTTGACGTGTCTTGATCAAACAAATATAGAGTCTTTTCATTTTTATATTTTAACCACAATCATTGATTTAAAAAAAATCTCATAACAACTTACATTTTAACTTTTTCTAAGATTATGTAATTAAAACGAAAATATAATTTCTAAATATATATATATATGTTAGTTTTGAAATGGTGAGACCCCATTAGGTCCAGATAGTTGTCTGTTGGTTGTGCAACAAAGATGACACTCATCTCTTAAAGCTCAGCTAAGGGCTAAGCTGGAGGTTGAACTGTCTTCTTCACATTGTATACACATAAGTGGCGACGCATGTGGTCTCACACGATGCCATACATACATTGCCCAATTCATAATCCCCTTGCTCTTTCAACTGTGTGGGACACACCTTCGTTCCTCCACAATCAATTACGATAAATAAATCAACGAATCCACAAAATTCAGCAGTATATTAAAGAGATAGAGACTGCATATACAATACATACATATATATATTTGTGGCTGTTATGTCTTATGGGCCAGGATATTCTAATTAACACTGTATAATTTTTTTTCCTATTTAAAAAAAAATTATCTGTAATTTCGTCCTTGAGGCAGAGGACAAGAACATTGTAATTGGACATTGCAAGTTTGTGCTGCCAATTTTGCTATTATGTTCTTGCATTTGAATACAATACCAGCTCTTTTTTTTTTAATACTATTGTTAAATGTAATTCTCTAAGAGTCTCGTGCATGGTCCTTTTTTTTTCTAAACGAAATTATACATGCACAAGTTTTTATTTTGTTCACAATTAACCTATAATATGATTGGCCGATTAAGTTTTAATTTAGTTGGTCTCGATATTGTTGTCGGTATTTGAAATGTGAGTTTGAGCACGCCAAAACGTGTTTATCTTCATGGAAAAATCTAAAAATTTTTTTAGGAGGGACCAAAAATTAATTATAAAATTTTAAGAGGTTAAAACATAATTTTATCATTTATTAATTTATAATTTCATCCTTTTTTAAGGGATAAAAAAGAATTTTTTTTCATTTTGGGATGGGGTCAAGGCCCCTGCATGCCCCCTTAAATACGTCTATGTTTATCCTCATATTTAAATGTTAGGAAAGGATTATAAATAGTTTTAGGTATTGTATAAAACAATATTTATAATGATTGTGAGTATCTATTGATAGGGTTAAAATCGAGCTAGGTATGAATATGTGTGTAATTGAGACATTGATGCTTGTTTGGCTTGAAAAAAAAAATGAGGACAATTTGGTAAATATTGAGCCGAGCTCAAGCAACTCAAACTATGGATTTAGTCAAATTCAAAGTTAGAATACTTGGGTCAAATGGCTTGTAAGTCTTATCGAGCTTTTGATTTTTAATATATATTAAATATTTTTATATTTTAAATTACATTATTGTTCTTAATATGTATTATTAACTCTAAGTTTAGTTATAAACTTGAGCTTAAGTGCAAAAATTAATAAACGAGTTTAATCAAAATTTGAATTAAGTAACTTAATTATCTCTCAAGCTTAAACATTTGGCTTGAGTTTGACAATTTTTAAGATCGACTCGATTCGATTACATTCATAGATATGAATAGAAAAACAAAATACTTGTAGAACCCCAATGCATTTTGAAAGCTTAACTTACTATTGAGAATATATTAGAATAAGTTTTATAATAATATATATTTTTTTCATTATTAATTTTAGAATATATGTTTTACTATTAAAATATAAAAATTGTACCGGTAAAATATTCGAGTAATTAAATAATAAAACATCATGTATACTACAACTCGTTTGAAAGAAATAAAACGTAAATTAAAAATTAAAAGCAATATTATTAAAGGTCACAATTACGAAATTCGAATATCAACAGTTACATCTCTTATAAAAGTTCCGTCAAATGTGAATGCGAAATGTGTATAATTATATGTTAGTTTGTTAATTTTTGATGGTCGATTGTTATTTGATTTATTTGTTTATTATTTTATGGTATATTAACCGTTATTTATTTATTATTAATTTTACCTATATATATAATCTGATTAAAAATTAGGAGGTTTTTTAAAAAAAATGAATTTGAGTTGATTATGTCAGTAAATTTAAAATTTGTGGTTAGTGTTAACCCTTTTAATAAGCTTACGGAATGTGGAGAATTATTCATTAGATTCGCGCTAGTAGAGACATTGAAAAAAAAAATCATAAACTTAATCAAATTTATTTATTTTAATATGTATTCATTCTTTTTTTTCTTGAAAGGTAAGTTAAGAATTTATTTTTACTTTTTTATAAATATATATAATTATTATTATCATTTAGAATTGTTTTATTAGCTAAATGAATGGTAAAGGTATTAAGGAAGCCTTTGTATTAGAATTTAGATTATATTTTGTCCCCTTAACTCAAAAAGTTAACAAATTAGTCTCTTTAAGTTAGATCAAACAACAAATTGGTATTTCTGTTAAAAATTTCATCCATTTCTATCATTAAAAACTGGTCTTTATACGTTGACATGAGGTATACATGGCACACTATGTATATCTTTTTAGTTATTTCATCAATCATGTCAGTTTTAATAGAAAAATGGATAAAAATTGTAACTAAAAAAATAAAATACAATTTTACTCATAATACAAAGTCCTCCATAACACTTTTACTTTAAATTAGTTTAATTGTGCGAGCTTGTATAGTTCCAACTTTCATCTGAAACTATGCATTAACTTCGATGAACTTTCAAATTGAGTTTGAGCATTTCATTCAAATCGATCTCAAACTTAAATCCTTTACAATTTCAACTTAAATCCTTTACAATTTCAACGACTTAGCTCGTCTCTATTTGATTTTTACTTTAAATTTTTTAAAAATATGATTAATAATTGTACTAAAAAATGAAGATCGGTAGTATTAAATATAGCACGTGAAGGCAATCAATTTTCATAAAATTCTTAATATAAACTGTTAGCTTAATTAATCCTGAGAATGCCACTACTTACGCTTCAATTTATTAATTACTCATTTAACTCCTCCTACCTATTTTCATTCATTAGCCCCTTTTAGTTTCCTAAATTACAAATTTTTTAAAAATAAGTTGTTTTGTTGTTAGAAAAAAAATGGAATTTTTTTTAAAAATCACACTTCCTTATAAATATATGTTTTTAGTTTATAATTTCACTTGTTAAGTTGGTGTTACTTGATATCTGATATACGGGTAAAACTAAATTTCTTTTTAGATAAGTTACATTTGAATTATAAATTTTTAAGCGAGTTAAAATGTAATTTTACTTTCGTGTTTATGTAAAATTATAAAATTTTGGAATAATTAAATCATGTACTTTATATTTTTGGAGGGATCAAAATTATATTTTATATTTTAAAGAGGTTAAAATATAATTTCCTAACGAAGTAACCTAAAAATCTTGTAACTTTTAAAACAACTAAAACAATTTAAGGGGTCATTCAAAGCCCCTGCTTACTAAATTAGGCTTAACCAGACTTTTATATGGGTAAGGACGAATTAGGCATATTTAGGTAGGGGGCATTTAAAAGAAATTATCTTTTAGAAGTTTAAAAGAAATTTCTTTTTAGATAAGTTACATTTGAATTATAAATTTTTAAGCGAGTTAAAATGTATTTTTACTTTCGTGTTTATGTAAAATTATAAAATTTTGGAATAATTAAATCATGTACTTTATATTTTTGGAGGGATCAAAATTATATTTTATATTTTAAAGAGGTTAAAATATAATTTCCTAACGAAGTAACCTAAAAATCTTGTAACTTTTAAAACAACTAAAACAATTTAAGGGGTCATTCAAAGCCCCTGCTTACTAAATTAGGCTTAACCAGACTTTTATATGGGTAAGGACGAATTAGGCATATTTAGGTAGGGGGCATTTAAAAGAAATTATCTAATCCATCCTAAAATTTCATAAATGTAAATAATAAAATGACATATCTCTTAAACTAGAAACTCTATTACATGCGTATGCGTGTAGAAATTACGTATTTGTGTGAAATTAATTATCTATAAAAATATAAAAATAAATCTTTAGTTGACCAATAAATTAAAAGTTTTACTAATATAATTGGTTCGTGTCTAAATTCCACCATATGCATATTTTTATTGATTTTTATTAAAGTAAGAAGACAAAAATACTCTCGAATAATATAATTTATTTTAATTACGGAAAAAACATTCCCATAATCTTTCATACAATATAATAACCCCCAATCATTTTATTATAGTGATGACCATAAATAATATTCATAGATTAAAATAATTAATGCATTTTTTTAATAAAAAGTTTTGAATGGAAAAGTCTGTAAAAAAATCAGGTAATTAATCAGACATTAACTCAAATAATAAAATTAATTCAAAATCTATATTATATATCCACGACCTTTGTCACTTTATTTATTATATTTTTTTCAACACCCACATGCACTGCAACTTCAATTCCTACTCAACAAGCTATCAATCTTTAATTAGCACTCAAATAAGTTGTTAAAGTATTTTTTTTTATCAATTATTGGTAATCTAGATTAATTTGCATTCAATCCAAATTCATTATGTCCTCTTATTAAATAAAATAAATTTGGATTTCCATAGTTTTTTAAAATACAATATTCCAATTTTTGAAACAATAATATAAATGTGTTAAAATTCATATAAATAATCATATAGATATAATTGATTTTAACATGAAAAATATTATAAAATGGATTTAAATTCACGTATTAAAAACTTATTTAAGTGTCAATTAAAGTTTTAGGACTTATTTAAATAATTTAAATAAATATAATCAGATATAAAAACTTATCTAAATAAAATAACTTTTTTATATTCTTCATGTGCATTCGTCATTGACCCCAATAATAAATTAATTGTCAAGATTAATAACTTTTTTTTTACCATAAAAATCTCTCCCCTTTCCACTAAATTTATCTATAAATACCCTATTTGACATGAAATATTTTTATTTTATATAATTAATTTATGAGAATTTGCATATGCATGATATTTTAGTTGAATCCAACCAACAATAATTAAAAAAACAAGACAAAAGTTAAAGACAATCTGAGCATATCTCTTCTTTTTTATATAATGCCTAGAATTACTTATAGTCTCTATCTAATCCATAAATAAGAGGATAATGTCCTTCAGTGCATTCGAATTCACGTCCTCTTCCATTAAAAATAATGTCTATACCAGTCAAGTTAAGACTCAATCCGCAAAGTCTAAATTTTATTAAATGTAGGTATTTGTGTTGAGATATATTATGGTAATCAAAGCAATGTATTAATTATTTCAATTTCGTTGTTGAAAACTGAAAAAGTAAAGTGAAGCACAACGGCTTTGCCACAGTTTTTATGTTGTAATAATATAAAAACAGGAAGCAAGGAAAATTAAAGCAATCGATCCATTCAGCTTTTTTAACTTATTTATTTTTGTTAGTCTGAATTTTTTATATGCGACTTTTATTTAGATTTAAAATCTGAAATATATTTTTTAAGTATTTGTATTTTATAATTATCCATTTTAATTATAAAATATGTTAAAAGAAGAAAAACTTAATTCCTTGTTGATCCAATAACTTTGCTGCTTTATCTAAAATAAAGCTGCAATCCCAAGTTCCCTTGGAAGTTGAATTAAAAAAACAAAAGTGTATATATATACCCACTTTTTCCACTCAAAAGCATAATCTCAACTGTATTATAATGCGTCATCTATTCTATAAATTGAAAATAATTTTAAGATTTATAACAATAATATTTTTTATTTTTCTCACTATTTTTATATGAAATATTTGAATAAAATAACTAAAAATCAAGATTTAAAAGAAAAAACAAATGTCTAAACAATATTATAATATGAAAATATGAGAATTTCTAAAAAATTAATTACATATATCTAAGTTTTTACTATGAAATTTGATTGGGACATAGTTGGCATATGCAGATGAAGAAAAATTAGGCAATTAAAAGAAAGGGTGAAATTAAAGAACTTGACCTTGGGTTATTTCTACCAGCAGCAATAATGATCATTTAAAAGCCAAGTTCTAAGCTGCGCGCCAACAAAGTAGACAGAAAAGGGGGAAAAAAAACCCAAAGCCATAGTTCAAGTGAATGGAAGTCAGGAATTCCAACTAAGATAAAATGATTTTGGCTAGATTTCTAGTAGGATCCTAGGGTTCCTCATTGCCTATTTATATCATTAGTTACAAATAAAAAATAATCAAGGAAGGAGTTCAAGCAGTTTACGAGGAGTGCCAAAAACAGTGCTATTGATATCTATACTGCTCGACCTCATAACTTATTATATATGGTGCTAACAAAAATTCTTGAGTTATAATATGATATTTTGGACGAATGATACTAAACCCATTATAGATACATTATAACAACGTATCTTGAAAATTAAGTAAATTGACTTAAAGATTAAATTGGACCGGATAACTTGATAACATATTATAATAATTTAAAAATTTATCATGTATGGACTTATATTGGAGATTCTCTGTTGATTATCCTTCTTTATTGGTGAGAAGATAATTTAAGTAACGATTTAGATCTTAGATATTAAAACTTGTAATAATTTATTTGTACAAATTGTTAAGATAATAAACCATTTTCATTCTTCATAACTACCTAAAATAGTTGACATAGCCTACTGCTCAATTTTGTTACCATTATCGTTGTAAGTTATTTTAAAGCCCTTTGCAATGCGTTTATGAGAGATCAGTTGTGTGCGTGAGTTGCTTGGTCCTTGTGTTCAGAGTTGTTCAACTTGATCCAAATCATCAATAACTGAAATTTCAATTGTTGGATTTAGACACAACATGATATAAATATAGTTATCATCTTGTATCAATATATATATATATATCATAGTTTTGGATGTATGCAGGTCAGATAAGAACTCAAAGAGGACAATGGAGGAAATATTTTTCACTGCTATAATTAACTGGTAAATATTATCTAACAGTAACACCACTATTCAAGTCAAAAGCAGTAGGGTTTGGAGTTTTTGTTTTTAAAAGGAAAGTTAAACTCCAAATTTAAATTTTGAGATATTAATAAAAACTTTAATAATTCAAATATTTTATCATTACACTAGTAATTAATTAATTATTATTTGGTCGGCACACTTATGACCGGTAGCGGAGTCGGGGGAATTGGTAGGGGTCCCGGTTCTTTTAAAATGAAAAATTTTAAATTAATAATGGTAAAATTACATTTTTCCTTTTCCAAAAAAAAAGATAAAAATTTGATTTAATCCTTTCAAAATTATAAAGATATAGACTATTAAAATAGTGAAATTATATTTTTACTATCATAAAAATATATAATTTAATTTTGGCTCTCCAATAAAATTTTTTAACTCCACCACTGATTTTGAATCGGTTAAAGGGAAATTTGATTATAACATTCACTCCATCAAAGTTGAAATTAATCTGTTAATTGAAATCCTTAGTTATCCCATAAAAAGAAAAGAAAAAGTTTTAACGGTTTAGAACATGTAAAAAAGGAACTAAAAATTAATCAAAGAAATGAAGATTTATATATAAATAAAATGATGTCTTAATTAAAAGATAAAATTAAAGATTAGTTCAAATTTTATTGATTTGTAAAAAATAAAAATATATAATTCATTTTATAAAATGAATGAGTTTTATAATAACTTTTTAATCGTATAAAAAAATTACTGATATCTAATTTGAATCGAACTTGTTGAAATGAAATATAAATCGATATAGATTAATTAAAGCGGCGAATTTACCGATTCGATTCTAAAAATATTGATAAAATTGGGAAGGGGGGAAAGCAAATTTGAGGAATCCCAAAGGCTCACACACAAACACACTCACTCTTCCCAGCAAAGGTGCAGAAGAAAGGCAAAAATGAAATGATTACATGAATGAGATGGGTCCCCATCTCATAATCTTCTTTCCTTTCTAATTATAAAGTCTTCCTTCTCTCAATATATATATATATATTTTTTTTTTGACTTGAAAATAATGGGACCCACCAATGGCCACCATTGTCTTTATGGATTCAATGATAAAAACAGCACCTCATGTGGAGTCTGAACCAAAGGCTCTGTCCTTCCATAATAAAAAAGGCTTCTCCTATTCATAACATCATACAATTAATTTAATTTTTATTTTTAAAATTTATTTATTCAACTTATCAAATATAAGGTCATAAAATATAAAATTATCTCTCTCTTCCAATTTCATATCAAAATAAGAAAGAATATAGTAAATGGCCTTTACCATCCCTCCTAAGACATCAACAAAAGCCAATTCTTTTCTCTCTTTTTTTTTTAATTTAAAAAATGAAAAATAATAAAAAAAAAGAATTCTTTTTAAAGCTAACCCATATAATTCCTACTCATGATCTTTGTTCCTTAAAGCTTGCCCTCTTCCCTTATCATCACTTTCTTTTATTTATTTATCTATGAATCAAATATTCAAGAATTTCCAAAGAGAAAAAAACCTAAATACCCCAAAAAAGTGATTCCAAAAGACTCTTCTAAACATTTAGTATGTAAAAACATTGATCCAAAAGACCCACCAAAAGATTAAATTAAACACTATACACACTCATCCTCCCCATCACTCATCAAAGATAAAGCAAAACCAAAAAAAAATAAAACCATTAGAGAAACAACTTACTACTTTGATGCTATCATGGAAGGAGGAGGCAGTGATGATCATCACCACCACCACCACAGCCACCACCATCACCACCAACAACCACTCCATCATCATCATCATCACCACCACCGCCCTACTTTCCCATTCCAATTACTAGAGAAGAAAGAAGAAGATAACCAACCTTGTTCCTCCTCTTCTTCCCTTCCTTTCCCTTCCCTACCGGTTTCATCTGCCTCGGCCGATCAACACACCTCGACTCGTTCCATTTCAACCCACCAGATCTCGCCGGAAACTTCCAAGACTCCACCGCCTAAACGTACTTCGACTAAAGACCGACACACCAAGGTAGATGGACGTGGTCGTAGGATCCGTATGCCGGCTCTTTGTGCAGCTAGGGTTTTTCAGCTTACTCGCGAGTTGGGTCATAAATACGATGGTGAAACGATCGAGTGGTTGCTACAACAAGCTGAGCCGGCGGTGATCGCCGCTACGGGAACTGGTACCATCCCTGCAAACTTCACTTCCCTCAATATCTCACTCCGTAGCTCCGGTTCAAGCATGTCGGTTCCTTCTCAGCTTCGTTCCTCGGGTTTTAGCTCCAACTTTTCTATGCAACAACGTAGAAGCTTGTTCCCCGGAATCGGACTCGAAACGACGCCGACGCCGACGACGTTCCTTAACTTCCAATCTAGTAGTACTTCATTGGGAATATCGGAAGAAGCCGAAGAAAGTAGTTTAGGAAGGAAACGAAGACCCGAACAAGATTTATCTTCACAACATCATCAAATGGGGAGTTACTTGTTGCAATCAAGCACCGGTACAATTCCGGCGAGTCACCACGGTCAAGTTCCGGCTAACTTTTGGATGGTAACTAATTCTAATAATCAAGTTATGAGTGGTGGTGACCCTATATGGACATTTCCTTCAGTTAATAACAGTGGTTTGTATAGGGGAACTATGTCTAGTGGGTTGCATTTCATGAACTTTCCAACACCAATGGCCTTGTTACCAGGCCAACAATTGGGTTCAAGCAGTAGCGGTGCCGATGGAGGCGGCGGCGGAGGTGGCAGTGGTGGAAGTAGTGGCATAAGTGAAGGACATTTAAATATGTTAGCTGGATTGAATCCTTATAGACAAGACTCCGGTGGCACCGGCGTTTCGGAATCTCAAGTGAGTGGCTCGCATTCACACCACGGTGGTGGAGGTGGCGGCGATGAATGACGTGATTTACAAACCAATAGTGTCATTCGATCGTAGAGATGATGATGATGATTCATCGAACAAAGCATCATCTTTGCTTTCTTTTGATCAAGTTGTGTAGTTTGATGTGTAACACACGTGAGGTTTGATTGCTCCTTTTAATTTTTTTTCCCAAAAAAACATGAATTGAGTTTTTATTATACTAAAAAAAAAAAAAGAAATTAATTTTTTTTTGGTGTGATTAATATGAGTTCTTTTAGGGTTTGAGAAAAAAGGTAAGAGATAGACACTATTAACATTGCTATCGTGCCTGGTTTGCCTAAGAAAAAAAAAAACTCAGTTTTTTGGGGTTTCTTATATTTTTATTTTTGTTTACACAATATATTAATTTCATTTCATCATTTTGTTGGTGCATTTTCAATTTTTCTTTCTTTTTAGCAGAGGATTAATTGCATGAGATATGGATACATGAAATTAGGTTAAAATATTAGAGAAATCGTTTTAGTATCTTCAACACTGGGGCGTACTTTGGCTCTTGGGATTAATTGTTATTTTAGCATCTTCTAAATGTAAATAGTTCAATTTAGTCCTTTTTATCTTATTTTAAATTAAAAAATTATATTTTAGAACAAAGCACAAGCTTTAAGTGCACTTGAACTTAATGATGGATGGGGAACTCCCTAAATAAATCATAATAGAAGTAAATTGGAGATTTTTTTTCTCCCTATTTGGGGGGGTGAAGAAAAAAGGGACAAAGTTTTATGTAGAGTTGTAAGAAAGAACACAGTGAAAGAGATGAAACAGTGTTTTACTACATGTCTCATTGGGTCAACAACCTTTATTTTTTATTTTTGGTTTTGCCATGGCATTGCTTTCATTTTCAGTGTAATCTGTGCCATGAATCTCAAGGTTTTTACTGCATCAATGATTAAGATGGTTAAGAGAGAGAGAGAGAGAGCGGGAGGGAAGGGGCTATGTTATCAATTCCAGGTGTTGGGGTCAGCAAAGTGGAACCCCCAGTTTGCTGTTCATTGCTCCAAAACCAAAACCCAATGTACACTCACTGACACCACAGGTGGATCATTCCTCTCTTTTTTAAGAAAAAGAAAAGGAAAAAGAAAAGAGAGGTTTTTATTTTATTTTTTTGTTGGCACCATAGAGATCGGTGGTGTGTGTTTCTCGAGTGACCCTACTTTGTAAACAAATTAACCCTTCATTTTATTTTTTCCTGGCTATTCACCTTTGAATGATTGGATTTCATCAACAGTAACTGTTTTCCTTTTTTCTTTTTAAGATAAAAAAAATGTAGAATATAGTAACTTTTATTTTGTTTTTTCTTGTACTTTTTGTGAGTTAGCGTTATAACTTAATTATGTAGTAACTCAGTCGAGAAAAAGTTAATATAAATAAATTTTAGATCGATATTAAATTTAATTAATTAAATTAATTTCAGTATAACAATAACAAATCTGTTGACACTATTAACGGATAAATTTTTTTCGATAATTTCTTTAATTAATTTTTATATTTTAAAATTAAAAAAAAAGTAAAAATGTGATTTGATAATTTCTTTTAATGTGTTTTGGATCCATAATGTTTTTTTTATCCCTACTAATATTTAAATTAATAGAAATTTTTGACTTAAAAATTGGATAACTAAAACAAAAGTGCAAGCACAATATGACATGTACAATCAACCTCCGCTAGAGATTTAACACTTGAATTACTAAAATGAAATTGATTTATTTGTAGCATCCCATTATCCACCGTCTTCGTTATTATTTAAAAAGAAAACAAATTATATCTTTAATTTTTTTAACATTTAGTTAAAATTCGTTTAAAAAACACTGTTCTTTGTATCAATTAAGCTAACATTTATACCAAAAAAAAATCATACTTAATAGTAAAATGGATTTCCAATATTATTATTTCATTTTGACTTCATAAATCCTTCCATGTATTTTCACAAATTCCTCTGTAAGTAACAAAAAATATCTTGGAATGACCGACACTATTATCCTACAAAATATTCCATTTTTTTTTTAAATAAATAAACCAAAAAGCCATATAAATGTAAGTATTCTTTTAAAAAATATAAATTGTTTTTTTTAATTTATAAAACATTTATTAAAAATAAATACAATTAAATTCATTTTATTGAAAAGAAATATTAAAAATGATCCACAATAAATAGAGTTATGAACAGTAAATGCATAAACATAAATCCAATAATTTTTAACGTCTGATTAAAGACAATCATATTGTGCAAGTAGTTTTTGTTTTTATTGGTTTTGTCGTGATGTGTTAATGCAAAAAGCTCAACAGACTTAAATCCAAAATTAATGAAAGCTACTGCTATTATTAGCCCACTACTTTTGTGAGGAGATTAATTAAATCATTACACCATAGGTTATTATTAGGGAAGATAAAGTATAAAAATGATAGAATTCTTTAATATAATATATAATATATGTAGTGACACGTTAATATATATTTGAAAATATTTATTAAAATATAAAATTTATGTTAATCTCTTATCTTCACTTGCAAAATTCAACTTTGTATTATCATTTTTAGTACAATTATGGGAAAAATAGTATGGAAATTCTTGTATTATAAGTTAGATTTTTTAATAAATAAATAAATAAATATTTTTTTTATTTTATATACATACCTTCTAACAAATTTTAATTTCTATCATCTTATATGCACGAGTTTAATCATTTTATTTTACAAATTTTAAAATTTAAGTCTAATTATTATTATTATTATTATTTTGTTAAATTAAAGTTAATCACAAACGTAATTTTTACATTTTTAAATTTAACAACAATAAATTTAACAAAAAAGTATAATAATTAAATTTAAATTTTTAAAAATATAAAAAAATTATAACATATTTTAACAATTAATTTTTATATTTTATTTATGTTATTTTTTATGTTGTACCCTATCTTAAATTTTAAAAAATAATACATGGGAGCTTGTCAAAAATCTAAGCGGCATGATTAGACCGTCTCTTACTCTACCAATGTTTCCCAACAGCTACCCATCCCCCTTTTGGAGGTTGTTCAAGCATGTGGGTAAGTTCTTTCTGCTTTGAAATATAGCTGTTCATAGTATGGATCAAATTGAATAACTATTTAATTTTAGTGTACTCCGATCCATTCAAATAATATATTGATAATATATAAATTTATTTAAATATTTAAATATTTTTATAATTAAATTTAAGTAAAAATATTCCAAATTTATTATTTTAATTTCCGATTAGTTGGACAATAAATAAAATTTTTATCCAAACTAAACTCGTGCCGAATTTAGCTGGTCAAGCGGGCCATTTGACCCATAAACCGATCTAATTGCAATTAGTCTTTTGGTGCTTGCTTAGTGGGGTGATAATAATCAACAGATTGTTCTAATTTTGGTCCATAAGGTCTCCTTAATGCCGGTTTTGATTTGAATGCCTTATTAGGGCCCATAAGATCTCTTAATCCTTCCATTATTTGATGGTTAGGGCTTTTTTTTGGCCCTCATTTTTTTTTTCTTTTAGGTTTATGTTTAGTGCTTTTTTTTTTGGAAAAAAATGTTAATAGTGTCTAATCACGCTAATCAAAATACTATTTAAAAATTTACCCAAAAAACTATTTAAAAATTACAATTTCTGAATTATTTTTAATTAAATAAAAACAATTGTTAATTCTTAATTGATCAGATTATAATATAGTTGAAATCATAAAGTTGAAGAAAAATAAAATACAACCTGACAACAATAAAATAAATGGCCTTCCCAGTGCTTTCATTGTAGGGACATTAACTTTTAGGTTCTACATTTGGCACTTAATTAGTGCTTCAAAATGGAAAAACCCAAAAAAAAAAAAAAAAAGAGAGAGTCAAATTTTACATATACCCAACCATGTGACTATGAAAAAAATTACAGATACATGAAATATAATATTTTCGTAAAAACATTTTCAAAATATATTATTTTTGTATATTTTTGTCATGTGGTATTTAATATTATTTTCTTTCAATACATATACCCAATAAATATTTTTATTTTCCCCAAATTTTCGATAAATATAAAAAAGAAGACAATTCACGTGATGTAAAGTAGGAATAAAAAGGGGAAGGTGGCAAAAAGTGAAACCCAAGTTAATCGAGTTCCAATTTGCATGTGTAATGTTTGTTTGCTTCCTGTTGCCACCAATACCCAATATTGAATCATAAAATCTATGATTTTAAATATTGAAAACACCCTCACAATATATGTGTGTGCAAATTAAAGTAGGGAAAGAACCATAGAAATATCTAAAATTCAAAATTTATTACTTTAAAAATTAATGTTTTCTATTTTCGAAACTCATTTTCCAAAACAATTACTAATTACAATACAATCACGAATATAATATAATAAATTTATGATTAGTTAAAATTAAAATTAATTTAATATAAAACACAAAAAATTAAAAATTAAAACATATCCAAATGGTGGTATTTAAATTCAAAATAATATAATAAAAAAACTCACAAAGTATTTACACAAATTGAGACTTCACATAAATCTTTTTAAAATTTTTATTACCTAAATTTAGGCTTGAAGGACACGTGTCACCTTTATAATAATATTGATATATTTTTATAATTTAAATATAAATTTTTATTATTAAATGTGGGCTCGGGTAAGAGCAGCCTGAATATATAATTATAAGTAGTTCCTTTATTGATTATATATAGCCCAAAAGCACGAGCACTTTCAATGTTTGGGCCTTTGGGCTGTACCCTGAATGCTAGGTCAACCTTTTTATTATTTAAATTTACGTGGTATTATTAGTTGAGTTATTTGAATGGGCCAAGCCCACTCAAATATTATATTAATATTTTTATCTAATTCTAATTTATTAATATAAACTTATATTTTATTATCTTTTAAATGGTAAAAATGAATTATTTGAGTAGGTGGAGCCCAACTCGAAAATTTTTTAAAAGCGAGTTGCGATCCAACTCTAGCGGAATGCATTGTGGTTATATATTTCTGGGCCAATCCAAATTATAATTTTAGACCTTTTCACTCAATTAAACCAAAAAAATTTAAAAACTATAACAAAAAATGACCTAAAATCTACAATGTGAACTGGTCCCGGCACCTTGATGGCCGGCACTCACCCAATCATTGTGTAATTATTACCTACTGATTGGCCTGAAATTAATATTTTTTATGCCAACGCTGTCATGATTTGCACCAATATGTATTTTTTTTTGTTCTCTTTTACAAAATACGTTTTTCTTGGGGTATAAAATAATATTTGTTTTAATATGTGTCCGTGCTATCGTATTTGATTTTTTTTTTGTCAGGTTTTATTTTGGCATCGGGCTTCTCTCTCGCACTGAATTTTTTTGTTTTGGTTGTTTTAAGAAATAAATTGATTTTAATAGGGTATGGAGAAAGCATAAAAAAAATTAAAAAAGAGAAAAAGAAAGACTTATAATGGTTTACCTGCTTCAAAAAATGAAATGCCAAAGAAAGACTTTCACTATGACTCCATTTAAATCAATTTTTTCGAAAAACAACAAATTCTTTTTCAATGTTAACTGAGAGAAGCTCGACACCAAAATAAAACTTGAAAAAAAGTTCAAATACGATACCAGTGTCGGCAACAGGGACGTTGACACCTATTAAAAAAATATTTTTTTACTTTGAAAAATACATGTATTTTGTAAAAGGAGAATGAAAAAATACATGCTGATGTCAGTCATGATAGTGCCGACACTATTTTTTTTTTTAATTTCAGGCCAATCAGCAGGCAATAATTACACAATGATGGGGGTGGGTGTTGGCCATCAAGGTGTTGGCATCGGTTGGCACGGTAAGTTTTTGGTCATTTTCGTTATTGTTTTTAAATTTGAATTATTTTCGTAAATATTTATAATTTTGGAGTTAGTTGAATAAAAGGGCCTATATTTTACGACACACTGTTCACATGCTTATATATTTTTGGTTAAATATGTGATAAGTTCTTATATTCTTTGAAAATTTAGAATTTAGTCTATTTACTTTTCAAATTTTTAAATTTAAATTTAACTATTAAATATATTGAAATTATTTATTTAGAATTAAGCGAGTTTCTTTTTAAAAATTCAAAATGTAGCACAACTAATTTAACAAATAAATTAATATTGTTGGTAATTTAACTTGAATTTTGAAATCTAGAAAGTAAATTGACTAAATTTTAGAAAATAAAAGTAAAAAGACTAAATTTTGTAATTTTTAAAAAATATAAAGACTTATGACGTATTTTAACTATTTTTTTTTTGAGAATATTGCTTGAGAGGTTAGATTAAGTCCGACACATTTCATATTTTTAATTTTTAATTATTTTGTTTTATAATTTTGAAAATAATTTTGTTTTATAAGATGTTGTACATGTATGATGTAGGTATATTTTATCGCTAGCATTTAAAATATTATAATTTTAAAAGGGACAAAATGTGATACTTCTACTTTTAATGCCAAAAATATCAGTCTTCAACCTAAGCTTTATCTCCAGCGATGTAGTTAAGAAAATATAAATAAAGCTCGTGGAAGGCACACGCCACTTTGCGAAACTATCCAATGCTAGAAGTGATGTATTGTTCAGTTTGGATTGGACCATTCAACCACGACTGCTATGCTATGCTATCTTATGCCCACCACGCGCTTTCTTTTCTTTATTTTTTCAATTTTATCACTTCCATAAAAAGAAGAATACTTTAAATAATTAAAGTAATTAGACTTTGAATCCTACAATATACCAAAATATGATAAAAACTCATCCGTGACTAATATTGTAATTTTAATAAAATATATTTTTATATAATACATTCTCTTATATAAAATTCCTTTTTTTTTTCTTTTAATAAAAATCAAATTTGAGGTGTGAAACTGGAAAGCATATGGAACAAGCAGACTGGCACATAGCAAAAAGAAAGCCGACAAAAACTAAAAGCAAACAAGCACGTGTCCATTCCACGTGTTTTGTCTCGATTCACCAATGATCAGTTGCTAGCCACGCGCCTCCCTGTGTGCTCTTTTCTCCCGCCACACTCTTTCTCTCCCCTAAAATACACTACTTTTTTTTTTTTTTAATCAAAGCTTTTATTTTTATTTTTATTTTCATCTTTCTAAGCTTCCTCTCAGTTGAAACACCACCGCACATCATCTTTTGTTTTCTTTCGAAGGTTGGTTCACAAATCACAATCTCTGTCTTTGATCTTGAACTGTGTTTTTGATGGGACTTTTCTATATTTTGATCTGGGTTCTTTATTTTGATGCATCGAGATAGATGATTTTTGAAGTTTTCCCTTTTTCTTTTTGGTTCTGAATCTTATATGTGTGTTTGATACAAAATTTCAGTAAAATTAGATGGGGCAAATATGGGTGTGTGTTTTTCTTTGGGAAATTTGTGTTTGGTTCCTTTGAATACCCAATTTCTGTAGTTTAATTTGTGTTGTGGTGGTCTGATTTATTTATTTAGTTCTATGAGTCATCAATGGAGGAGACTCTGAATTGTTTATTTTGTTGGTGTTTGTAGGAAAATTTTGGGTTTTTTTCTTTTCTTTCTAACTTATTAAACAAACATGGGCTCTGAGACAAATGCAGCAGTGAAGACATCTGTTGGCAGGTTAGTGTTTCAATATCTCAGGAGCTTTATTTACCTCTAGCTTCTGTAATTTTCTGGTTTGTGTCTGAATTCATTTCATGGCTTAGGTTGATGTTTGAATTAGTGTCCGATATGAGATACCTGCCCTTATTCTATACTCACATCTGAGTTTGAGTTTGAGTAACATAGGTTGTGAGTCAGCCCCTTAACTCATTGTAGTTGTTGGTTTCACGTAATCCATCAATTTCTAACATTGATATATTCTCTGAGGTTATCAATGTGCAATTAAGCATATTCAGAAGTATCTAGTTCTGGTGGCAATGAAAATATGCAAATCTTAAATTGCCCAAATTTGTCAAAGAATGAGGTAGTTTGGCTTTGTCTGAAAACCGATTTCGATGCAGGTCTTGTGTTCCGAAGACGAAGGGAAAGGTTCCTAAAAGAGTTCACAAAGCTGAGAGGGAGAAGCTCAAGCGTGAGCATTTGAATGAGCTCTTCCTTGACCTGGCAAATGCTCTCGGTAATGTCCCAAGTCCGGCTTTAATCTATATAGATGGTCAGCTCGGGTTTCGGTTTGTAAAATTGGTTATTTTCGTGTACAGATCCGAATCAGCCAAACAATGGGAAGGCCTCTATTCTTTGTGAAGCAACTCGACTATTAAAGGAATTGTTCGGTCAAATCGAGTCCCTCAAAAAGGAAAACGCTTCTTTGGTATCTGAATCTCACTATGTAAGACTCTGGATCCTTGTCTTTGATAATTTTGCTGAATCTTAATCGGGAGTGAATGTTGGATGCCCTTGTTATATGTCCCTGTTTTGAATATATGTATATATGTAATGAAGTATCGGAGTAACATAGTATTGTGTTCTTGTCTGAAACGTCAACAGGTGAACATCGAGAAGAATGAGCTGGAGGAGGAGAATTCCACCCTGGAAACTCAAATACGGGAGCTGAAAAGTGAGATCGGAACAAGGGTTGCTCAATCTAAACCCGACTTGAACGAACCTCCTCCATTGCCATCACAGTTCCATGGAGATCATCATCCCGGTTTGCCTGCTGTCGAACCTGTTCCGCAACAACCATCGGCTCTCCTTGTTGTTCCAATTAATCCAGATATTCAGACTTATCCGACACCAGATTCGGGCACACAACAACAACCTGCCCCTAAAACGAACTGTGTTGTCAGTAAACCGCATGCTCGATATCCGACCCCGGCAGATTCATGGCCTTCCCAACTTCTTGGGAAACAATAATGACTAACAAAAGTTGAGGGTGGAAACCCAAGCCAACTTGTAAATTTCACTGCAAAATTCTGAACTTCCTTTTTTTTTTTTTTTGGAAGGGAAGGGGGGGGGGGGCTTTTGATTTAAAATTAGGATGGGCAAACCCTTTGTAAAAAATAGCATGTTTTGGATGTGCATGGGGATGAGTTAATAACTGAGATCCATTTAGCTACCTTTGCTTCGTTAGTTATTGATTATATTTCTACTTTGGCTGGAACAACCACCTCATCAAATTCATCCTTGATTAATTTTAAGTCACTCTACTTTTATTTTTAGAAATTTATTTATTTTTACTTTTTAAATTTCAAATTTAAATTTATTTATTAACATTATTTTTTTTGTTAAATTTATTGGTGCGACACTTTGAAATAAAAAAATTAATATTATAATAAACTTGAATTTTAAAAAATATAATGTAATGAAAATAAAGAGACTGAATTCTTCCCTAAAAATTAAAATATAAATTTGTGAATAGTACATAAATTTATGATGCATTTTAACCTTATTTATTAATTTGAGATAGGTCACACAGTTTTAATTATCATACTCACAATATTGAAAGTGGGAGATAGGTCACACAGTTTTAATTATTATACTCTTTATAGATTTAGAATTTAGAATTTAGTCTATCTATTTTTTGGATTTTAAAATTCAGATTCAACTTTTAACATTATTAACATTATTTTGTTAAAATTAGGTTCATTATAATAATTTTTTAATTATACAGTTATCAATCAAGTGAGTATTTTTTATTTCAAAATATCAAAATAAATTTAATAAAATAAAAAATAAAAATGTTAACAATTGGACAAAAATAAAAATAAGAGAGTAAATTTCAAATCTACGAAAATTTTATCATGATATTTTAACTTTTTTAAAGTATAGCTTAATGATATAACCATTTTTCTAAATCTTGTGGGGGCATAAAGTGGTTTTTTAGACGTTATTGTAAGTTTAAAATTCAAATATCGTGGCTGATTGAATTTTAATTCGATTGGTATAAATATTGTTGTTAATGTAGGAAGACGTGAGTTGAAGTGCATTATACTCCTATATGTGGGTTGAGCAAGGTTACGGATAATTTTAGGCATTGTATAAAAAAGAGCATATATATATAATATAATATGTATAGTCATCCGAGATTAAAAAAAACGTATAGTCATATTTAAGAAAAAAATTATAATTAAATTATTACGAATTTGATTAAAAAAATACATAAAATATAAAAATCCCTCTCAAAATAACACTTTAAAGTAATTAACCTAAAATAGTATTTAAAAACCAATTCTTCATATAAAATAATAATTAAAAAAAAAAAACAGTTAGAACAGTTAACCTCGGAGGAGGGAAAATAAAATGTAGCAAAAAAAAAGCTGGCGCTAGTTTCTTTCCCTTCAATGCTCTTGTTTCTCATGTATATAATTTTTTTTTTTAATTTGAAAGAAAAAGAAAAGAAAGTAATTTAATGCCGTTTGATTCGTAAGTGTTTTTCTTTTGCTCATCACGGTTGATTGGTTTGTGATCCTTGATTCTAAAGTTTAAGATTTAAATCCAATTTTGATTCGTCAAATTTATTGGCCTTTTAATTGCCGATTTGTGGATTTTAATTCGTATTCAGGTAACTATTTTTCGATTGAATTCTCATTTTTATTCAAGCTTAATGATGCATGATCTAATAGTTTATGCTGACTGAGTGAAATTTGAAAAACCAGTGAAGGAATTTCGGATGCTTAATTTCATTTGATACAGAAATTTGAAAGAAAATTTAATTATTAGGGTTGAGATTGCATCCGATTTATTTGTTTCTTCTGATGTGATTGCTTCAAATGCAGGTAAGACCAATAGAATAGATGTTGTGGTTCGGGATTTTTACAATTTATTACAATGCTTTTGGAAAATGATAGTGTCTCTAACTCAGTATTTTTGAGATAGGTTATTCCAATGAGGATACTGTCATATGAGGCTCTCTCATGATGGAATAGTATGAACTGCATTCTGGTAGGAGACTCAAGGAAAGGTTTTATATGGGGCGGATACGGGGATTATTCTTTCGATATTTTCTAGGAGTTAGCTGTTGTTCTATGCAAGGGTCGGACTTGATATCTTCAGGTGAATGGCTGACCTCCAAAGGAATCGTCTTTCTGATAGGGAACATGAACAGGTATTCCTTCTTTTCTCTCTACTTAACCTCTTTCTCGGCTTTTGTACATGAATCTTTTTTTATGTCAACTTGGTCCGAGTAATGAACTTTACTAGCTATGACTGTTGTAGAAAATTTGGTTTTAGGTCGAGTCAGCAGTATGTGATATACAGCATTGACAGGAATCAGAATAGCCTTTTAATGTAGAATATTTTCTCTTCCAAGAATGAGATTATAGGTGTTATAGGCTGAGTTACATGTCTTCAGATGAACTTTAGTTCATGCCATTGTCTTCTTTTTTCTTTAGTTAAGAAGGTTGTCTCTTTGGAACTGAAAATACAAAGGTTGTCTCTTCATGCTAATTAGTATACGTCATACTTTTGCGCCCTTTTCTGCAGGCCATTTCAACCCTTAAGAAAGGAATGTATCTGCTGAAGTATGGGCGATGGGGAAAGCCTAAATTTTGTCCATTCCGACTTTCAAATGTACGTTGCCTTGAATATCATACTTTCCTTTGCTTAGAGTTTTCCATACTGAAATTGCATTGGATATCATGTCACCCTGAAAATATTTAGTTACGAATTTTCCACAAAATACTTCTTTTAATTTTCTTTTAAAGGGAATGTAATACAATAAGTAATGAATTAGTGATCATCAATATGCCATGCCATCTAAAGAGATGTAGCCCGCCTAGAAGTGCCTGATCAGCTCGAAATTAATTAATAATTCGACAAAGGCAAGCGCACCTATCAAACAGTAGTATAGTTATAGTGAGTCTGGAATATAGTATTCATAAGGATTAAAAGTACTAGTAATAACTATCTTTCTATTATTCAGCCTAATAATTAAAGGGATTTGTTTTAATCTAAAATTTAACTAACTAATTTACTATGAACGCGACAGAGAGCGAAGAAAGTAATCAAATAAACTAATGAATAAAGACAATACCCAAGGAAGAATCTACCTAGACTTCACTTATTATTCTAACTCTGAATTAAACGATTTATTTATTCACTCCTTTATTCGTAGAAATTCCTAAATTATGTTAATATCTCTTTCGAGACTAAGAACAACTAACTCTAGGTTGATTAATTGAAATCTCTTTCTAATTAAAATCCTTATTGTTGCATTAACTCGATCTATAGATTCCCTTATTAGATTTGACTCTAATCCGACAGATTTATGTCATCCTATTTCTAGGGTTGCAATCAACTCCGCTTAATTATACTAGATCTGCTTCCGAGATGATTCCGACGGCTTCCTTCGAGTAATTTTTTTGTTCTACTCTGCATGCTCCCTTAGGTCTTCTTCTAGTGTGTATTTATAAACTTTAGAATGCTTAGAAACCCTAAAAATTGAGTTTTTCAGCGTAATAGGGAGACAGGGTGCGAAATCGACACGGGTTGGCACATGGGCGTGTGCCCAGCCCGTGTGGATCCTGAAAACTCCGATTTTGGCCTCTTTTTTGCTCCTTTTACTCCCAAATGCTCTACTAAGTATAGAAACATGAATTTAAGGAGCATCAAATTCACTAATTCTCATCATAAATCATCCAAAAATATGCCAAGCATGTAATTAAAATATGTTACATTTATGGTTTATCAGTACGCTCTATCAAAGACCTTTTAAGTATGAATAGATTGCGATCAGTTCATCTCCAAACCTAAAAAAAAATTGCTCTTATGATTTTTCTTATACAAATTAAGTTATTTTCTAAATGAAAGATCAATAATAGATTTTGGGGCTATCATGGCTGGATTGTCCCAAAAATGAAACTGCTAGAATCAAGGAAGATTGCCATATCTAGCAACATTGTGATGGCGTTCTCTTAATCTGTGGAGCCTCAGAAAGATAATATGGCATCTTGAGTCTTTGAATTCATGTGAATACAAACCTAAAATATTTCTTCATGAAATGCTTGTGACTTTAACCTCTTTATTAATCTCATTTATTCTATTTCAGTTTGTATTATGAGAAGTTTAAGGATTACGTAAAGAACCGACAATGGATTAAAATTTTGTTAAGTTCAAAGGTTGGCAGAGAATCCAACTTTATGCCATTGTGTGCAATTCACTTGCTCTATACTTGGGATAGCTTTTGTTCTATATAATGTGAAACTGGACACTACTAGCAGTAATTGGAGCAAAAGAACTAATAGATATGACAAATTTTAAATATACGAATTAAGTTAGATCGTTAGGAGGTTGTAAAACTACCACGTAGAACAATAGTGGATAGCAGTTTTATTTGTCTGTCTGTGAGGTTTTCCATCTCTATGTCTTTGTTAAAGCAAATATTGCTATTTGAACTGAACGAGCTGTGCAAATCCAAGGAACCTTGGGCACAGAATTACAAATTGTTCAGTTAGGGTGATTATATTGATTTAAGATCATTTTTACATGCCAGGATGAGAAATCGCTGATTTGGATTTCTGACAAAGCAGAGAAACAACTCAAACTAAGCCAAGTTTCAAGGATTGTATCAGGACAGCGTACTGTAAGTCTATATCTGTCAATGCCTTGTGCGGTGAACAGTAACTTTTAGGTTCTCAATTTTATCACATAATAACAGTGCTTAATAAATAGTCACATACTAAACAAAAAGAGTTTTAATATATTCCTAAAATATCATCAAAATTTATGGAAAAAAAAAGACAATTGAAGCTACTGACTCTTTAGGAGCACCTAACCAATTACACATCTTGCATGAAGGGATATCTTTTAATGCCTTGTGCTGTATTTAGTGGAGATAGAACAAGTTTAGGAGCTCCTAAAATCTAACAGATCCTATTTTGCTATATATATTTATTTCATTATTGTAATCTGAGTCATGTGGCTTATCTTCTTGAAATTCATTTGTTTAGACTAGTCTATGGAACAAAAATGGGAAAAGAAAAAAAAGACTAGTGCAGTCTCAGCAAGAGACAAAAGTCACAAAAGCTTTTCTGCATGGTTTTGCAGGCCGTGTTCCAGCGTAGCCCTCAGCCTGATAAAGAACATCAATCATTTTCTCTTATTTACAACAACGGATCCTTGGATTTGGTTCGTATTCTTTCTTGCTTTTGACCTGTTAACAAACATCCTCCTTTTAACTACAATTGCACTGTTTCTCCAATTTCCATTTCATTCTGTACCATCCAATACATTATACATCCATAGAAAGTGCATATTCATCCCATTCAAGCATTCTATATGTATTATTGTAGGCTCATAGCAAACTTGTTTTGAACCTATGAATTTTAAGATTTTATCTTCTGAATTTCTCTCTTGCTATTACTATTCTTGTTATGGTTTTTGGAATTTGCAGTTTCACTGCTGAAGAGTTTAATATAATAGCAGTGTCGACTCAAGGCCTGTATAAAAAGTCAACCATTCTGTATCTTGTTTCTTAGCCCTTTTTCCCAAGCCATGGTTAGGATTGTGTGTAGCAAGGAGAGTTTAGTTTCTTGCTTTTTTATTCCTTTCCTTACCTTTTCTACTAGTAAGGACCAGAGGAAATTGTTGCTGTATTTTGCTAGCAGTTCAAGACTTCTAGAATTGTAAATTCTTGTTCACTTAGATTCGGGAATGATCATTAATTCCTTTCCTTTTCCTTTCTTGTTTTTATGGTTGGGAGAATATAAGAAGAAACTTCTCATGTTCATTGATTTAAAATTAGAACTCATCCAATTATTTTCTTTTTAATATGACATATAGTTTGGTTTTGAACATTGAGTATTTGTTACCAAAATCTGAATCCCAATACATAAAAACCAACTCTAATGAATGGATAATGTTAATAGATATGCAAGGACAGAGATGAAGCTGAGATCTGGGTTACTGCTCTTAGGGTCTTAATTTCAGAAGGTGACAGCAGCAGGCGAAAAAGTGATGCAACAAGTGACAATACATCAACAGAAAGTCAATGTAGCTGTACTCAAAGAAATTCTATATCTAATGCGTCATCTGCAAGCAGTGACATTGTCAATAAGGTTTCCTACTATAGAGTGCCAGAAAATCCAATCATTTTCTGTTTTCTTTATTATATCTTTCCATCTTTTTCTTCTTGTAGGATCCCAGAGATATCCAAATTGTTTCACTCCCGCATGAGAGCTCTCCACAGCGTAGACTGGGAAAAGCTTTTTCGGAGGTCTTAGCATACACTAGTATAATAAATAGCCTAACTCAGAAGGAGACAGTTGCCAAACATTTCAGTTCAGAATCATTGGGGGGGTTAGAGATCTCCTCTGTTTTTGATTCATTTAGAAGCAGTTTATCCAGTCGAGTGAGTTCATCCAGCCACAGATCTTCTTTGGAGGATTTTAATGCATTAGGTGGTGTTTTTATCTGGGGAGAAGGAACTGCTAACGGACTGCTTGGTGGCAGTCACAAAACTCAAACTACTGTTACCAGAATAGATGCAATTTCACCCAAGGCTCTTGAATCAACAGTGCTTCTGGATGCTCACAATATTTCTTGTGGGTATAAGCATGCTGTTTTAGTCACAAAACAGGGGCAGATCTTTAGTTGGGGTGAAGGAAGTGGTGGCAGGCTTGGGCATGGAGTTGAAGCTGATGTTTCTCAACCGAGGCTCATTGGTGCTCTTAGTGGGTCGGCTATTGGATTAGTTGCCTGTGGGGAATTTCATACTTGTGCTGTAACAGTTTCAGGGGACCTTTATACCTGGGGTGATGGTTGTCATAATCTTGGTCTTCTAGGGCACGGTACTGAAGTTAGTAAGTGGATTCCTAAAATGGTAAGAGGTGATATTGAAGGTATGCGTGTGTCATATATCTCTTGTGGAGCTTGGCATACCGCTGCTGTTACATCGACAGGTAAATTATTTACATTTGGAGATGGAGCTTTTGGAGCACTAGGCCATGGGGACCGTAATAGCACAAGTTTACCTAGAGAAGTTCATGCTCTTAGAGGGCTACGAACGGTGAGGGCATCTTGTGGAGTTTGGCACACTGCTGCGGTTGTGGAAATGCCTCCTGAGTTATCTGGTGAGTTTTCATCTGGAAAGCTGGTCACCTGGGGTGATGGGGAGAAATGGCAGCTTGGACATGGTGATAAAGAACCCAGATTAGTTCCTTCTTTGGTAGCACTGTCAGACACTACAAACTTTTCCCAAGTGGCTTGTGGCTACAGTATTACTGTTGCTCTAACTGACACTGGGAAAGTCTATTTCATGGGGAGTGATGGTCGTGGAAACCTTGGGAGCTCTGGATGTAGCAAGACTCCGACTTGCGTCAAAGGCAATATCAAAAACAGCCGAATTGAAGAGATAGCATGTGGTTCTTATCATATTGCTGTTCGTAGTTCGGATGCCAAGATTTACACCTGGGGAAAAGGTGCAAATGGTCAATTAGGTCATGGAGACAATGAAGACAGAAATATTCCCACTCTTGTTGAAGCTTTGAGAAACAAACAGGCAATGAGAGTGGTATGTGGCTCAAACTTCACTGCTGCCATTTGTCTTCATGACTGGGCACTAGGTGCCGATCATTTAAACTGTTCTGGGTGTCGAAATCCATTTACTTTCATCAGAAAGCGCCATAATTGTTACAACTGCGGGCTAGCCTTTTGTAAACTTTGTAGCAGTAAGAAATCTCTAAAAGCTGCTTTGGCTCCTAAGAAGAACAAGCCTTGTCGGGTCTGTGATGATTGTTTTTCCAAATTAAGTTGGAAAAAGGAGTCTCGATCAGCTCTTGAATCCGCTAAGAATTCAAGGGAAGTCATACATCTGAATGATAATGAGTTACCAGACAAAGATATTATAAACCGAGCATCTTTTCCTAAACTAGCCAGGCTTCCGTCCTTTGATTCATTCAGGAGCCGCAATTGCAACCATGATAGAGGAGTATTTAAGTCGCAGTGTTACCCAAGCTTTTTATTAGGAAATTCTACAAGAAAATCAACTTCTGGTTTAAGAATGGTTTCTCGAGGATCATCCCCTCCTTCAAGGAAGTCGAGTCCAGTTTCTTCTTTTACAAGAAATTCAATCCATACTGATCTTGCAAATCCAGAATTACTTCTTGATGACTCAAAGCACTCAGTTGAGAGCCTCACTCAAGAGATAAGTTTATTAAGAACACAGGTAATTATAATGATAGATTAAGATACGAACTACAACTTATATTTGTGAATTATATGCGAAAAAAGCATATCAAAGGAGATATGGTGATTAATTATGAACGCTTTAGGTATCTAGAAATTTCAATTTGCTTTCGCAGGTGTGTGCATGAATTTTTTGTTCATTTATCATTCCCTTACATATAGGGTCACCACTTTTATCCTTGATTTCTATTTATATATTTTATTCCATAAAGTAATTTCTCGAAACGTGCTCTCCTTTTTCTATTGTGAACTTTGATTCTTAATTTAGGAGTGCAGTGCCCATTCTAGAGTCATTGTTTGTTTCTGTACTTAAATATCTTAAAGAACATTCATCAGTTGCTAAAACGAATTCTATTGTCAGAAAATAAAAATGAGGCATGGTACCAAATATTGGTAATCAATAGACACCCTGCATAGGCTGCAGACATTCCTATGAGCTGAAAACATGGCAATTTGATTCAGTATGAACCAAGGAGAGTCACTTACATATCTCGCAATTTATGTCGGGATGTTCTTCCATGCTCATGACAGGATACTATAGGTGCTGTAAATTATGATGGTAATAATATGGCTTTCAGGTTGAGGATCTTACTGCCAAATCTCAAGTCCTAGAAGCAAAACTCGAAAGAACATCAAAGCGGTGGAAAGAGGCAATGGCTGCAGCAAGTGAGGAAGCTGAAAAGAACAAAGCTTCAAAGGAAGTAATCAGATCTCTAACAGCGCAGGTAAAAAAAAAAAATTCTAGGTTTTGCTATTGTATAGATATAAGTAGTTAGAAACCCAATCTTGAATTGAACTTGTTCACTTATTTAAGGCATAGTTGGTCAAAGGTTGGGAATAGAAATATGGAAGAAAGCTATGTTACTCAGACTCGAGTAAGATATGGGTATGTGGCTAACATTGGTACATGAGTGTTGGACATGGATACTCAAAGAAAAATGAAGAATAAGAGCAACATAGAAGAAAGTAAATGGAGAAACCATAGGATTCCATAGTACCAGAACACATACAAAGAATTCTATTATATCAAAGAAGTGGCATAAGCATGAGAACTAGGCACATTTGTTAGTAACGAGATACTTAGTCTCTTAATAATCTTTATGAACCGTGCATGGAAATCTACATGCACAGACCTTACAACTGTTTTCTTCTGATATGTGGATTTTATTTACGCAACTATTGCCTTCTCAAAACCTTCGTAATAGAAGCTTTTATTTTAGGTTAGTAATACGGTTTCTACACTATGCATATATAACCACTCAAATGCTTAATTTGGAGAGGTTTCCAAGGAAAAAGCACATTTATGAACTAAAAGAATAAAAGCAGCAGGGAGGCCTCCACATAAGGTTCTTATGGACATTTGTGCATTCATGTAGTGTTCAAGTGTTTTGTGATATTATAATTGTGTTTAAAGTATTTTATAGTTATATAAATTTTGATACGCTAGTAATTCATATTATATAAATTTTGAGACATTCATGTATCCCTATTATTTTTCTCTATGTGGTGTGTAGCTAGTAATGAAAAAATGAAACAGAATTATGATGGAGAAGTGCTATGATTTAGTATTTTTGCCATTATTTCTATCCAATATAATACTACAATGGTTTGGTTAATGGTATTCTTTGACAGTTGAATCAAGGGCGTGGAAAAGGACCTGAACAATCAACTTTACCAAGGAACTGAGAGAGTTTCGGCTGCTGAACTCACGTTCTTGTTCAGATTCCAGAGTCCAGCCAATCTCCGAACACAAAGCCCTTTCAACATGCCTAGAATCTCAAGTGTGACAGATTCGTACGGATATCACGGCATGGCCGAAAAAACAGCAAAAAAGAGATTGGAGGACAAGTATTGGATAGTAAAATGCAGAACAGTTGGTTTTGAATACACGGGAGAGGAGGCATTGCCCTGAAAACCTGCAGTTGCAAGGGCAAAAATCCAGCCCCAGTAGCATAGGATATACAGCTGATGCCTTATGATACGAAGTTGATGAAGAGAACATAGAAACTTCATATGTCTGATACATTTGATGAAGAATGTATTGACTTCCATTCCCATGTTGAATGCATATACAAAGCTAGTTTCACTTGGATAGCAAGCCATGCATTGCGTCGATTTTTGCTTGATTTTCGAACTATTCTTTTTTGAGGTCTTTGGTGTTGTCTTTTATAGACATTGAAATTTTCACTTTTTTTTTAAATGCTTTTTTTTTTATAATTAAATTTAGTTCTTAATTGGACGAAAGAGATGGAACACTTCAGAGGAAAGAAAAGTGAATGTTTTTTATTTTAAAAAACACAATTTATGTGGTATTCCTTCATGTAATATTTAATATTATTATAATTAAAAATTGAAATAATAATATTAATTTTATTATTAAAATAATAATTAGACTTGGATTGAATTAGTATGGATCTTATTTGAGTAAATTGAATTTAATAGATATGACGACTAAGCTCTAGACAAATCTATTTGGAGTAGCACTAGAAAGAAAAGGAAGGGTATTATTTGGTTTTTGAAATTTTTTTTTTTTGTTTTTATTTTTTGGTGTTTTTCATGTCCATTTTGTAATCAATGTTCGAGGTTCGTGGTTGTTCTTTCTAATAATGTCGTTTCCAAAGTTTGATTTTTTTATTTTCATTTTAAAGAAATGATTCATTTTATATTTTTTGTAAATTGAAAAGCAAATTTGATAAACGAAATAAAATTTGTTTTCGATAATAAAAATATAAAAAAAACATGTTTAGTATACTATTTTCTTATAATAAAAACATAAGAAATAAAATAAAAATTATTATATTATATAATTAAAATTTAGGTAAGATATTTTAATATTTAAAAATTGCTAAAAAATAAATTTGTTTGCATTTGAATGAATTTAAATTAGTGCCAATTTATTTACTTCAATTTAAAGTTAATTTTTTTAAAATTTTAAAAACATTTAAGTAAAAGCTTCGGAGACAATATCTTTTAAAAAAATTCACATATTTTTAATAAAAAATTTCAATATATTCTCATTTTCATCGTGAAGATGATTTAAACACAAAATTTGGGCTTTTTAACTCTTTAGTCTTGATTTGGGCCTTAGTAGCTCAAATCCCTTTGTTTAGCAACAGCAAATTTTCAGTTCTAAGGCTTTATCATATTTTTTAGGGTTTGCTTTATAAAACCCATTTGCAACCCTACCGTTGGTTGATGAAAGCAGCAAAGTCACTGTGTTAAAGAGAAACGGCGCCTCCGCCCAACAACAATGGTTCACGTCTCCTTTTACCGCAACTGTAAGCTCTCACTACCCCTTTTTTTCTATGACAAATATTTCTTTTAACTTTGATCTGCTCTGGTATTTTCCAGAGGTCTAATGTTAATCTTTTTTGGCCTAATGCATTGTTGGGTTTTCTTGTTTTGATGAAATAGAAATTGGGTTTTTGTTTGTTTGTGATTTTAGTTAGATTTGCAAAGTAAATTGACGGGTTGAGTGGATGAAGATCTAGGGTTTCTTAGGTGGTTGTGATTTGTTTGGGTAAATGATTTTTAGGATTATGATTTTGTTCCTCGCTATGTGAAATTATGAATGATAAACAGATGGGAAGACATTTAAGAAGCCTCGACGTCCTTATGAAAAGGAACGATTGGATGCTGAGTTGAGGCTGGTGGGAGAGTACGGGCTGCGATGCAAGAGGGAACTCTGGAGAGTTCAGTATGCTTTAAGCCGAATCAGAAATGCTGCTAGGGATCTATTGACCCTGGATGAGAAGAACCCGCGTCGGATCTTTGAGGGTGAAGCCCTTCTTCGCAGGATGAATCGATACGGACTCTTGGATGAGAGCCAGAACAAGCTTGATTATGTCTTGGCGTTGACGGTGGAGAACTTCCTCGAACGTCGCCTTCAAACTCTCGTGTTCAAGACTGGTATGGCTAAATCTATCCACCATGCCCGAGTTCTCATCAGGCAGAGGCATATTAGGTATTGATCTTTACTTGCTAAATATAGGTTGTTTATTACATCATTACATATAGGAAACACTCGCACCCAAGTTCAGTAACGTAGTTGTTTGGTGTCTGACATTGGGATCATGTATGACTGGCATAATTATTATTTTGCCTATCGATACTCAACTCGGTTTCTTCTGGTTGTGTAAAGGGTTGGAAGGCAGGTAGTCAACATTCCATCATTCATGGTGAGGGTTGATTCACAAAAGCACATTGATTTCTCGCTGACTAGTCCGTTTGGTGGTGGACGTCCCGGAAGAGTGAAGAGAAAGAACCAAAGGGCAGCTGCCAAGAAGGCTGCTGGTGGAGATGGAGATGAAGAAGATGAAGAGTAAGGTGATTGGGGTTTTTGATCTTTTTTTACTTTTACATGATTTAGAAAAATGATGTCTTGGTGTTTATTTTGGATTGATAATATTTTTGGACATTGTTAGAATTTTGTTTAGTTTCCAAGAAAATGAGTTTACTTTCTTTATTATTTTTTTCCTGATATGAAATTACCTTAAGTTTTTTTGGTATTAATAGAAGCTTATATTACAATTTAAGGGAGAATCCATTAGAGTGAAGGATGATTATAATTGAATAGAAACTAGTGTTTAATATTTGGTTCATAAATTAAAAAATTATAATTATTAAAATCGAGTTTAAATTAATTTTTATTTATTATATCATTAAAAATTATATCATTTTTAAATATTAGTAAAACTATCTTTAAAAATAAAAATAGATAAATCAAATCGATGGAATTCGATTGACCAAAATGTGATTGCAAAGTTCAAAATCTGCGCAAATGTACACAGATTAGTTTGTAAACCGCACGGCTGCTGCCTGCTGGAATAAAATCCGCGTCCTTTGAAAAGTCAACGCAATAATAAAGGCTAATATACTAGTTGGTACCTAAGATTGGTTTTAATGTTCAATTTAGTATTTGAGTATGTTCAAGTTGGTATTCAAGTCAAATGACACAACGAAAGTTTAACTCAAGGACTTAGCTATAAAAACTTAGGTGCCACAGTGAATAATAAAATAAATTTAGATACCAATTAGAAAAATAATCTCCAGTATCAAATTGAATACAAAATTTTATATTAACCTTAATCATAAAAATTGGAAAAGTTTGCTTTACATACTTTTTCCTGCAAGTCTCCCCATCCACCCCATCTCTCCTCACACAATACCTTCAAATTAAAACCCCCAAAACTCGTTAACCTATTCGACGATTCAACCCAACAATGGAATCCGTTAAATTCTTCAAAGGCTATGGCAAACTAAGCCACCTCGAAAGGCAAAGCCCTCGCCCAAGATCTGCCTCAGCCGCCATCACCATCTCTGCTATCCTCCTCTTCACTTTAGTCATCGGCTTCACCCTTGCTGCCTTGTTGCTGCAACCCATCAATGACAAAGATCCCACCGACTCGGCCTCCGCCTCTTCTTTATCTTCCAACTTGGTTGAGTCAATCAAGACCATCTGCAACGTGACTCGGTACCCTGACTCATGTTTCACCGCTCTATCTTCTCTTAACGCCTCTATAAAACCTGACCTAGAGGCCTTCCTTGACCTCTCTCTCCAAGTAGCCATCACCCATCTCTCCGACCTCTCTTCCTCATTCAAGTCCCTCAACGATCTCCACTCTCAGCCTGCTTTAAAAGACTGCTTGACCCTGTTTGATGACGCCCTGAGTCGACTCAACGACTCAGTGTCTGCCATGAAGGTGGGTACCGGGAAGGAGCTTGTGTTGACTAAGGAGAAGATCAGTGATATCCAGACTTGGATCAGTTCTGCAATGACTGATCAGGACACGTGTAATGATGGGTTAGAAGAGATGGGATGGACGGCTGCTGATGAAGTCGTAAAATCTCAAGCCCAAAGCTGTAAAGAGTCGATTAGTAATAGTTTGGCCATTGTTGCTAATATGCAGAATCTTCTAAAAAAGTGTGGTCGCACCATGCACTGAAATGTTATTTGGGTTTGAATTTCATGTATTCATGTAGAGAGGGCTCTTGTTTTGTTGTTCTGTAAGGTGATCCAAATATAAATGTGTAAATTTTACAGTTTGAGAAGATTGTATGCAATCCCAAATTGTGTATTGTGTTCACAATATACTGTTTTAATAATGGTTAATAGGAATCGATTGTGAAGTAATGTTTACTGTTTCAATGTATGTGATGAAAGCCAGGTTTATCAATTCAGAGCAATCTATTTTATCTCTGGCAATCATCGATTTTGAGTATAGCAGAGATTTTCCGACTCGGATAACACCCCAAAGTCACCCACTCGTCACAAATGAAGAAACAATCCCCCATGGTTAAGTAGAAAAAGCAAGCGATATTTAAAAGGCTAAGACGACGTCCGTTCGCTGAGTGGGGTGGCACCTGCTTGTAGCCCGAGTGGGTGCATAAAAGGCTAAGATACGGGTCTTGTACGAAGGTTCGGGTCTCGTGTCTCCTATAGTGGAACGCGTGAGGCTGGTTTCACAGAGCAGCGATAACTTCCCTCTCTCTGCAGTGGAAGGATGACGGTCCGGTGCCACTTGAATTCACAATGGCTCTGTGGGTTTTTCCTAATCGGACCACTGCTTTTTGTTTTGTAAACTTACTTCAAAAAAATTATCTCTATTATTTTATGTTTACTGGATTATACTTATATATATTTCTTAGAAATGAATGATATATGTTTCTTTTAATAAAAAGTGATTGTTTCTATAATAAAAATAATTATTTTAAGTAAGTTATTTTCACTATTTTAAATATAAATATACAATTAATGGAAATAATAATTTATATATATTAAAATAAGATGCATAAAATATATCAAAATGAAATTTTGATTGAGTGGTAAATTTAATGTTTTATTAATTCAATTGATGGAGTTCAAATCCTACCATAAAAAATAGATTTTTATTAAAATGAAAAATATCAAAATACCTTAAAATAATATAATTTATTTTAAAAACGGAAGGAAATTCTCGTAATTTCTTAACCGATTTGGTAACACAAACTAAATAAACACTTAATAAATTGTATAGATATTATATAATTATATATTTTAAAAATGAAATATATGTTTTTTTATGGAAAGAGTGTTTATAATTATAAAAAAAAGTAGCTTAAAAGAAGTTACTTTTAAAAATATTTTATAGTAAATTTAAAAACCAAAAATAGTCTTATAGTATTATTTATTAATTTTTAAAGATTTAGTTTTTTATCAAACACAAATTTTGTACAAGTATATATAGATAACATTCCTTAAAATAGAAATAATAACTCAATAAAACTATATATTTTATTACTTTTGGTAATTTATAATAGAATTTAATTTTAAGCATTTTATATGTTATATTATTTTATCTAAAAGAATCTCAAAATGGTTATTTATATTAATTTTAAACCTTCCAAAAAATTTAAAATTTTTAATTAGACCCTCTCTGAAAAAAATCAATTCTAAGCCTTTAAAATTTTTAAAAATTTTAATTAACGACATTCTCATTAAATCCTACAATTTTTTTAAAAATTTTAATTAAACTCTAAATATTAACCCAAGATCCATCACTATAAAATTAAAGTTACTTCGATATTTATTCCTTTAAACCGTACAATATATAAAATCAAGAGTCATGTTAAAAAAATAATAATAATTTTCGATTGTCCTCAAGGCATCATCACATACACATCAAAGCTTCGCCCTTCACATGCATCACTAGGGTTTAGTAAGTTCGTCCAAAAGCCTCAATTTTGATCTTTTCAAACGAGTTTGAGTTATATCATTTCACATTACATGAAATAAAATTTCTTTTATTTAAATTTAATTATAAAATATAGTTAATATAATTATTATCACCAACCCATAAGTTCGAATGGATTTGGGTTGGATTGTAATGAGCTCTCAAGATCAGTTCACAGGTCGATCAAGCTCACTTTTTTGTGAGTTACACGTGCATAAGAGCTTATAAACATGTGTTGAGTCTAGAGTAGGATACGTGTTTATATGTATGAAACTTAAAGATAAAGAAAAATACTCAACAAATATATAAAAAATGTAAATAATAAATAAATAATAAATTTAAATAGGTTAAAATTTACATCCTCCTAATTATATATTTACAACTGGACATTTAAATATAAAAACACCCCTCATGAAATGAAAAATTAGGAGAATATTCTTTCGATTGCGCTGCTTTCATGTTTGAATGTTTCATGATGTGGTGTGGTTAGAAATTCTCACCACACTGCTGTAGAAATTTTCCAACTGTTATATTGATGCCTTTGAACTCAAATGTATACCTTGATTTTGATTTTAATCTCATTATTACGGTACTTAATCTTATTACTATTACCTCAAGATCTTGGCACCTAAAAAATTAAAAAATTATGTTTAGTTCCTCTAAAATAATAAAATTATTAAAAATATATGATAAAATTATACTGACTCCTTAAAAAATCTTTTTAATTCCTTAAAATTATAAAATTTTAAATTAATAAATAATAAAACTATATTTTATCTCACAATTTTATAATTAAACTTTAACCTTAATTTTTTATTAACTTCTAACTACAATAATTAACCAAATTATTATCATTATTTTTAATCTCATCAAAAAACGGATGTATAATTGAAGGGTAGGGGCCGTGCACAAATTTTGATTTGGAACATAAATTAGGCGACGTGGGATGGTCCCTAACAGCAACTAAGTGATCCACTGACATGCACATGGACATGGTTTAAAATGCACAACAGCTACCTAGAGAACTGGTGGCAGAGGCACTGTTTATATAGCTCGGGCTTTCCTTATAGGCTTCATAATTTGTCAATATTGTGTGTACTGCATCTATGTTGTGGTGAAAAGGGAGGAAAAAATAGGTTGAACGTACATCACATTGAGAAATTAATTCATATGTGTATCACATAGCATTTAGATTTGTTTATAGGTTTGGCTAGATTGATTTTTGACGTAACGATAAATTTAATTTTAGCGTTTATATTTTTTGCTAATTTAATTTGTTTTAGTTTTAATTTTTTTAATAGAAATAATAATTAAAATATTAATTTTTTAACAATATTAGGATGAGAACTTGTGTGGCAATCCATGTGTACCTTATGTTAACATGGCATTACTTATTATATATATATATATATATGTGGATTGTCATATAGGCTATCATATTTAAAAATTTAACGTTTTAGCCAATACTTGTAATTATATTGTGCTTGTTACACTTCCAAAACAACAACAATTTTTTTTTTGACTCTTTTTGAAAATTTGATGCTAAAATTTATCTCTTTTTAAAAGGTCGAAGGCTAAATTTAACTAAATAATAATAATAAAGGCCAAATTGGTGAAATATGTAAACGTTATGGGTCAATTTGTCATTATGCTCTTTTTTTTTTTTTTAATTTCTTTCTACTCATGATCATATTATTTTGTTGTTATGTTGCAATTTAAATTAGATTTAATTTGTAAAACCATTGTTTTTTTATACAAATATTTAGAATTATTCATAACCCCTCTCCATTATTGTAAAACTATTGTTAAATACTCAATTTAAAAGACCAAGTTTTATTTAGAAGTGTTGATTGGTCGACTACCAATCTTATATATGATATCAGTATCATGCATATTTGTTTAAGTCTGATTTAACTTGAAATACGAGTCATAAATTTTATCTAAGCATGTTCATATTTCAAATTACTAATCTAAACTAGTTTAAGTTCAGCTATGTTTTCTTTCTCAAAATATAATATATAATTATATAATTTAATAATTATATATATCCTTTATTATCATTATATTTTCTCTTTAATTAAATTTTAAGCATAAATAACTTAAATTTTTTTAATATTTACATTATATACAATATATTTTATTTTCATATTTATGAATTACAACATATGTAAAAGAAAATTACAAATATTATAAACTTGAAAATAAATTATTTTTTATCAAAACTAATTTTTCAAAACTAATCTTTTTTTATCAAAAACTTTAGAAAAAGGTCTTTAAGAAAAAGGTCTAATTGTATAATTTTTAGTTGAGGGCTGATTTAGAAATGATAATTTCCAAGCATATGTATTATTAATATTAGGGTAAATATCATAAGATATCCTCAAATATGACTTAAATTTTAAATTAATCTTTAAACTTTACAATATTTCTCAAAATATGAATGTCTTAACAATCAGATAATGTGGTTAGTTCAGTCAATACTTTGTGTATTAAGGTGTATTAGTGTGTTAAGACATAATTGAAATCACTCTTCTACGAAGAATTTTTCATTGAAAGCACAATCACAATCTGAACAATAATAATAGTTTGCTCACAATAATTTTGCTTTAAAATAAGTTATTCGATAAATGCTTTCTAGATCTCATAAACAAAACAATAACTCCTTTTACGGCATATGTTTGGGGTTTGTTATTATCTCTCCTAATAATGTCATCTGCAACGTTGAAACATGTATTATCTAATTGAGGGTGCGATATGACTTACCATTGCACCCAACACTTATTGATGTATCTCTAACTCTTTTGATTCCTTTAATTTAGCTTAATAAAATAAACCATTTAATTCAACTTAATAAAATTGAAATGAAAAAACAAAAAACAAATATCTTCACCTTATAATTTTCTAAAAAACCCAAATCACTTTAAATAAAAAATTTCAATCACATTAAAAGCTTTCGAACTATCATTACTTAACTTTATTTTTTCCACATTTTAACTTTGATAAAATACTACTAAAAATCACTGTTTTACAAAAATACAAAAATCCAAAAATCCCAATCAAAATATGTGAATCAAATATAAATTGACATATCATATGCTAAGTTATAGTTGGAATTACATCTAGTACACATCATTCGACTGACTAAACAGTAGTTTTGATCCCATCATATCTAGAGTAGATTTTGGTGGACCAACTTGTAATTTTTTATTTATCTCATGAAAGCAAAATTAATGTGTAAATATACTAGGGTAAAATTCAATATACAATAGAGACCGCACAGAGGAAAAAAAAGGGACAGTTCCGTAGCCTCAAATAAGCAGACAGAGACAAAGGTACCAGTTAGGTAAAACGTAAACATCTGTACTTTCTATAAATTTAAAGCCTGTTTGGTAATATGAATATCCCACCCAACATGCATCTTTTAATTTTCTAGCTATTCTCTATTAGACTATCACTTTTAACACTCTCTTTTTAGGTTTATCATTATTGTTTATTTATAATCGTATTTATTACATTTACTAGTCCATTTTGATTTCCTCTTAATTTATATTAAAATAATTTTGACATACTCGAATATTTAAATATTATTTTAATTTTTTATCATATTTATTTTGTGCAGTAGCAGAACCAAGAGAGGCAGGAGCCCCGGCAACCCTAAAATATATATTTTTCATTTAGGTTCTTTATAATTTATAAAATTTTAAATTATTAACAGTAAAATTATATTTTGGCCCCTTAAAAATAATAAAAATTTAATTTAATCATCTAAAAATTATAAAGATATAATATATTAAAATGGTGAAATTATATTTTTACGATTTAATTCTATCTCCCAGAAATTTTTCTAACTTCGCCGTTAATATTGTGTAATCGTATTGTCGTGTATGATATTGTCCATGTATGAATTGTTAAATCATTAGGTCCTTATTTTTCTCACTAATCGTATTTTACAGGAGGCATTACTTACGTACATAACTTTTTCACTAGTCACATAATAAATAAAATCTTTGAAAAAAAATAAAAAAGTCAGTATTGTATTAGTGGATGTAGCATTTTTTAATGGTACTAGTTAGATCTGTTCGTGAGTCAGGCTATCCATTCAGGCTTGAAGGTTTACCTAAAATTTAGGAGGGTTTGGACAAAAACATTAGACCCGAAAAATGAGAAAAATAGGCCTAGTCCGACCCGTTTTAAGTTTATAATACTTTATATTATATTATTTTTATATATTATGTAATTTAGAACACATTAAAAAAATTATACTAAATATATAATACTACTCTAATGTAAACATTAAAATAATGTTAAAATAACTATATAAAAATTTTCAATAAATAAAAAATATATAAAATTATTAAATATTAAAATAAAATATATTTTTAAAAAAAAATGGACATGCCTAAAATGGGTTTAGGTTAGTCTTTTACAAATATGGGCAGGTTTGGGCAAAATTTTAGATCCAATAATGAGATTAAATAAATCTCAAATAGAATACTCATAGAAAAAAATGAAGTTTTGGTTGGAGTGGTAAAAAAAATATTTTTAAAATGTTGGTGGCATAGATTCAAATCTTACCATAAGTAAATTTTACGATAAAAAACATATAAAATACTCAAAAATTATATAAAATATTATTTAATAAGTTTCACAAATACAATCAATTATTAAACAAACTCAAAATAAAAAAAAATTATTTCATAAATTAAATAACAATATCATCCCATACCATGCATATAATTCAACAAATCCAAAATAAATAGTAAAAATTTAATTTTAAAATATATTTTAAAGTTATTTCATAAATTAAATAATAATATCATCCCATACTATGCATATAATTCAACAAATCCAAAATAGATAATAAAAATTTAAATTTAAAATATATTTTAAAATTACCTTTTTAGTATTGGACAGTAGGCCATATTCTGATCAGTACAAGCGAAATCAATCAATACGCACTGATATAACTAGTACCGATCAGGATTTACACTGAAACAGTACCTAAAATTTATTGTTCTGATTTACTACAGAAACGAAGTATTCCAACTTATACGACTACTACCAAAACAAAAATTAGAATAATATATATATATATAGAATCCAAAATACAATCCAATTAAATTTGATATAATTTGATTTTAAGAAGAAAAAAAAATCAAAATATTTTATCCGTTTAGTGGAAAATTGCTTTTAAACTGCAAGTTTGTAGGGCACGAAGGGCAGTTTTCAAAGACTTAATTAGTAGGGGCCTTCACCGTATATGACAAATGGTATACTGTTTATGTGACTATGTGTGAAAGGAACAATGCTTTTGTTATGAATGTTTTTATCGTGCTCTAATTATATTTCATCCTTCTACTTCAAAATTTTGAGAAATTAGTCCCTTAATTTATTAGAATTCAGTATTTATACTTTACAGAAACTGAAAAAGCTAGTTCAATTGAGTAATGATGTTAAAATTCTGATTAAAATATATCATAAGTCCCTGTACTCTTCACAAATTTGAAATTAGTCTCTACATTTTTATTTCTAAGAATTTAGTTCCTTCACTTTTCATGTTTCAAAACTCAAGTCTAGCAGTTAACACTTTTAAAATTATTTTGTTAAATTCAGGTTCTCGCATGGCTACCAAGTGAGTATTTTTATTCCAAAATGTCACACCAACAAATTTAACAATATTAACAATTGGACTTGAATTTTGAAATCTAAAAAGTAGAGGAATTAAATTCCTAGAAATAAAAGTATAAGGACTAAAGTTCAAATTTATGAAGAGTATAGGGGCTTACGATATATTTTAATCTAATTTTTTTTGTGAAACTGCCAACACGGAGATCAACATTTTAGCAATTTATACGCAAGGAATTAACAAAAATATGCAATTCAACAATTTATACTCAACAATTAGCAAAATCAATAATTCAAGTTCATATATTGACTAACAATTGCATTAACTTTTCAATATTCATAAAGTATAATGATATAATTCTGATAAATTAAAGTAAAGAAACTAATTTCTCATTTTCCATAAAATAGAGGGATGAAATTTAGAATTAAACCATTTTATTAGCTATATAGAAAGATATGCAAGTTGTTGTGCAATATCCCATCCTGAACTCTATTTATAAGCAGTGCTTGTGGCCTCTCTAATCTTAAGAATCCCCCCACCCACCAATTTAATTTCGAAGTCTTTTCAAAGGCTTATGTGTGTGTGTTAAAATGTCTAGCCAACGATCAACTAGTTCCAACAAAATCACAGATGATGAGCTCAATGCTCTCATCTTAAGGCTACAAACATTGCTTCCTCAACTTGATCAAAGCCGCCATGGCAGGGTACACGCCCCATCTCTCTCTCAGGGTTTAAGATATCTCGGTATCTGAAAATTGTATCGAGATCAAATTTAAAATTAGAATCGAGTCACACTTATTTTGTCCATTAACAAAAAAAATCAAGACATAAAATTTAAAGATGGTCGAGTTTTTTATCGTTCAATTCAACATATTATAAATTATTAAACCCTAATATAACCTTTATTTTGTATGTTTTCTATTATTAGGTATCGGCAGCGAAAGTTTTAAACGAAATATGCAGTTATATCAGAAGATTACAAAACGAGGTTGATGGTTTAAGTGGAAGACTGTCTCAACGTTTAGATTCCATGGATTTAACTGGTTTTGATGCAGAGATTGTAAGAGATTTGCTGCAACAGCAGTAGCAACCTTTTTTTTTTTTTTTTTCCTATTACTCTTTCATGTTTTTGTCTGAAATTTACATGAAAAAAAAAGAAATTATCTGTCATGTTTCATATGGTTTCTTAAATTTTTATCTCCATCTTCCATATTTGTCCTAAAAATGCTATGGTTCTTTGGGAGAGCCATTTTCATTTGAAACTATATACAATGCCAAAAGTATTAATTCTTATTGTGGGTTACAATAATATTGTAATTTCACTTAAATTTTAACAATAAAATTTGTGTGTTAAATTTTAAATACATATGCATAGCCAACTTGTATATTACACTAATTTTATTGACATTGTATTTTTCTTTAGTATATCAAGTTGAAATTGTATGTTAAGTATACATGTGTGTAGTATTTAATTTATATAATTTAAATATCTTCGTCCTGGAATTTAAACTGATTTTTTGGTGCTTCATTTAATAAGTTAATAAAATGACTTGATTAATACTATGAAAGTTTAGAATGCTTTGATATTTGGGAAAAATATTTTAGTATTAAATATAAAAATTCTAAATATTAAAAACAAAATAGAAAAATTAATTTCTAAATTTACCTAACTTATTAATAAATAAAAAATTTATGCTTATTGAAAGGTTTAAATTTTGACATACAAGTTTTACAAAATTAGTCATTTTTAGAACTAGAAATGATTTGTTACTAAATTTGAATTTAAAAATTTTAGTTAAATGGTTCATCACCTATAATAATAAATATTTATTCAAATTTAATTATGTGTAACACCCCCATACTAGACTCGATCGCCGAGTTAAGGCATCAGGATGTCACATTCGTTGCCGAAGCAACTACTGAAAATTTCAGATCAATTTATCTTATTATTTAATTAATGTAGATCATTAACTAATTTTAGTAATAATTGAATTTATGGTAGAACTAATTATAAGTTAAAGGAGCTCATTAAAACACCACAATTGATCAAAGGCCAAATTGTAGAGTTCATAAAAATTTTTGAATTGTCGTCGCGACATTGGGTTTCCACGTCTTGACATGGCAAACTTGTCATCGAAACGTCGTCTCCATTTCCTACAAGTTTCATGCTTTATTTTTATTTATTTATTTTATATCATTACCTGAATCCTATTCAGATGTCATAACCACCACTTCATTTTACATATCATCCACTTGCATCTATTTCTAATCTCAAGTCCTCATAAGAACATGATATTCAATTAAATATAACAAAGTTTATAAAATTAACACAAATATTAAAATTTTACAAATAAGACCATTAGAGGACTTGCACTTGCAATATTAGTTTACCCACATTATGTATATTTCATATTTAGTTCTAAATTGTGCCAATCAATTTAAATTCTTCATAAAATTTTAACAATGAATTCACATCAATTAACAATTATTCACTTATCATATTATCGATTCGTTTAAATATACTCAAATGTATCAATCATTCCATCACCTACAACCATTTCAAAACATTTCAAATTCATCTACTATATATATATATTTTTTCTCCTCCTCTCCATTCCTCATCCTTTATGTATATATTTGTTAGAATATTTAGCTTTTAGTATATAACACGCTTATATATAACATTATCTATAATTCCATTATTTACTTATGTATTCATATCAAAGCTGTCCACTTGAGTCGTATCACTAAATTATTTATATCTTGAGCTACAGAATTCTAAATTAAGCTCCTCTTGATGTTTTTAAAACTAGACTCAAATATATTTTTAACATAAAAATTCCAGAATTTATAATTTAGCCATTAAGTACATAAAATCTTCAAATTTATCCCTATTCTGCTGTTTGACAGCTTCGACCTTCTTTACTAGAAATTAATTATCTCCTAGTACGGGGTTTGGATGATGTTTCCGTTTGTTTCTCTTGAAAATAGACTAATTAAGAATTTAATCATATAAATTTAAACCCCTAACTATTTTTTTTTACAATTTTTGATGATTTTCTAAAGTCAGAACAGGAGAACCCAAAATCAATATGACCTTGTCTCACAAAAATTCATATATCTCATAATATGAATTTTTTTTTGCTTACACTATTTCTTCTTTGTAAACTAGACTCAATAAGCTTTAATTTCACACTTTAATTAACCTCTAATTCAATTTCTAAATTTTTTGGTAAATTTTCAAAGTCAAACCATTGTTGCTGTCTAAAACTGTTTTAGTACAAAATGTTGATAACCAAGATTATAACACCCTCATTTCCTTTCTCTACAATATTTCCCCATCACGTCCTCTTATTTCCCTTCACTAACATATCAAAAACATAAAACCTTATATAAGAAAACTCTACTTTAGCATCATTTTCATGCTTTTTCAATAATATCAAACTTAAAAATATATTAAAATCTTGATTTTCTTACCTTGTCCTATTGATTTCAATCTTTAACTTTATTTTCTCTCTCCTCCAACTTCCATTTTCTTGAATCCAAGGTGATTTTCTTATTCTCTATAGTCTCCTTATCACTTTTCTCTCTTGGTGATTATGAAAAGTTCTTGAAATTCTTGGTGAAAATAGTAGATTTTTAATGGAATGACCAAATTGTAAAGACAACAAAGTTTTCTTCTTCTCTCCCCCTCACTTACGTTGGAAAGATGGGAGGATCCTCTCTCTCTTTTTTTTTTCTCATCTTCCTCTCCTTTTATACTAGCTATTTATAATAAAATATTAGTAAAATATCTCATTAAAATAGTAATAAAGTAATATTTATCTGATTAAATAATTATAAAATATCATCAAAATATCTCCAACATCATCACTGCCTTCTAAAATTCTCTCTCTTTCTAATTGACCATTTTGCCCTTTATGATATTTTAAAATTTAATCATTGAATCATCACTTAATTTGATAAAATTATGATTTAGTCTCTCATAATTCTTCACCTATTCAATTTGGTCCCTACATGCCAAATCCATATAATAGAAAATTGGGTTATTTTCACTTTTGGTCCTTCAACTTTCTTATTTTGACACTTTGATCCCTTAAATTTTGAATATTTACACTTGAGTAAAAAACTTTTCACATATTTACGATTTAGTCTTTACTTTAAATCAATATACTAAAATCTACTTCTTAATTATTATTATTATTATTTTAAATACTCATTAATATTCTCTTTTATCATCTTTATATCATTTTCTCATTTTATCAAGAAATCAATTATCCATCATATCATGCTTCTTGATTTAACTATCTTTTGACATATTGCAACTTTCATTTTCTTTGATCTTATACCTTTTTCACTAAAATTTTATCTCATATTATTTACGACCAATGGGGGTTTTGAAAATGTTACATTATAAAATTAAATAAATTAATTATACTCAATATTTCTTCATCATCAAATTAATCGAATATAATTATAAATATTTATTCAAAATAAAAGTATAATAAATTAATTTTGAAATTAAATAATTTAATTATACAAATTTTGTGAGGTTAGTGTCACAAAATGGACTCTAGGATTGATAAAAAATCAAGTTTAAAAATTAATAAATAATACTATGACACTTTTTTAATTTATTATAAAATAACTTATGTAAAGCAACTATTTAGTTCATAATTAAAAATAAAATAATAGATTAATTTTTTGGATTAAGTTTACAAAAAAAATAAGGCGTTGGTCCGTTATCCTTCCACTGCGAAGAGTGGGAAGTTATCGCTGCTCTGTGACTCCAGCCTCACGCTTTACCTTCCACTCTAGGAGCGAGGAGGCCCGATCCTACGCTCGAGACCCATAACTCAACTCCACGCTTGGAACGGGCGGGCCAGAGAATGACCACTTCGAACCCGGTTCCGTGAGTCGACCCAAAGTCCCACCACCTTATTGTCCCCACTTGGGTTACAGGCAGGCGGCACCCCACTCGACGAGCAACGGTGATCTTAACCTGCATTTTAAATACTGCTTGTTTGATGTACAATACCGATGTGGGATTAATTCTTCATTGCACGTGCATCATGACGAGTGGCTGACTTTGAGGTGCTATCCGAGTTGTGTAATCGCTGTTATACTCAAAATCAATGATTGCCAAAGATCAAATAGGTTCCTCTGAATCGATAAACCTATGAATTACATAATAGAAACGAAAACAATCGATCTCGACAGATCCCTCTTTTAGTTATCATTATCACACACAGTACTGGATTTGCATTTGTTCTTTTTGTCTATACAAAGTTCTATTGATGCTGGCTTTCATCAAATACATTGAAACATTAAACATTAGTTTAGAATCAATTCCTATTAACCATTATTTCCTTTAAAAGTGAAATACTTACTGCAATTTAGACAGTGTAAAAGTCTGTTCCATAACCCCATAGCCATAGGCCTCAGCTTCTACAATATGTACTCATATAGGAAATGTGTGATGTATCCTATACGGGTTTTTCATATTTGAATATATCTAATACCTATATTTTTTAAAAAAATGAAGATTCGAAATAACATAATATGCCGAAACGTGAAAAAGCAACACATGCAATCCTTTCTCAACTCACTTGCTTCTAAGCTTTTCTCTCTAGTTTTTTTAATTCCTTCAACTGTCATAACTGCAGCCCTAGACACAATTACATAATAAGAATTTACACTTGAAAATAACCGAATATAATATTTAGTGTGCTTTTTAGATTTTATTAAATTAAAATTAAAGGTTATATACAAACTCATGCCCCTATAATTTTTTATATGGTAGTGGATTGTAATTCAATGAATTTATTAAGTCTTCCAAATTATGAATATTTTAGTTAGCTAGGTTTTTTTAAGGGGGAATATTGTGTTTTGTTTTACTATTTTGGAGAAGGAAACATGTCAAGTTGCTCATGATCACTGACTTCCAATTGCAAATTGAACCTAACTTGGGCTTGAATTAATTCATGTAATTAATGGTGGTCCATCCCAAATTGTTGCTAAAGTTAAAAAAAGGGAAAACCCTTCAACACTACATTGAGCTATTGAAAAGGGCAAGTATTCAGTGCTCAAATCATTTAAACATACCACAGACACTTACCCAAAATGTGTTAATATTTTAGAAACAATAGTTTGTTGAACTATTTTTCATAAATTATACGAGGTTAAAGTATTTAGGAGGCTCATGTATTATGAAAAATAGATTAAATTAATTTTTTATTAAATTATTAGATGGATAAATTAATTTTTTAATTATATTTTAGTAATTTATATAACAACTGACATAATAGTTCATATGTACTTTATAAAATTTTTTTAAAAAACTTATAAATTTTTAAAAAATTCAAGTAGTAATAATAAAACATATAAAAGTTTTGTTAAAAATTATCCACATCACCAATAAAATCCTGATGAATTATCATGTGAGTGGTCATATTAATACAGTTAAAATTTTAACAATCCAATAAAATTTTCTATCCAAAAAATATAATTTAACTAGATTTTGAATGTTAAGGGCCAAAGTAATAAAAAAAATTAAGACCAAAATAACAAAAGAGGTAAATATTAGGAGTTGAATTTCTAGTTCTACATTTTCATATATACATATAATTATTAGTTTCTAATCCTTGTTTCTAAATAAGATATTCATAAATAAGTAGTTTCAACATACATGAACAATATTCATAAAATATATTAGTAGGATTGTACCTTTTAGTGTATTATTTTGTAATTTTTTTTCTAAATAATTGAAAGAAAAATGGTATGATAAAGGGATTTTAAATTTTATAATACAAAAATCTCTTATAAGTATTTATTCTAAATTCTGATTGTACAGGAATAACCAATATTTTAAATAAATTTTTTTAATAAAAATAAGAATTTGTTATGATAGTCACTATTACCGACTCGCTACTTGATCGAGTATTGACCCTGACCCGTACTCTACGGTTCACATGTAAAACACTCGCGCCTTTTTTTAAGACTGCATGATGTGGGTTCACACTATCATATAAACACGTGTTAACCTTAGAGTAGGGTATGTGTTGACATGCATAAGAACCTACTTACGATATCACATCCATAAATAATAATAATATCATATAAATACACAACTTAACCCGTCTAAAAAAACACATATAAAAATACTCAACAAAATAAAATTCTAATAATAAGAGAGAGAAATTTACAATAACATATCTACCACATAGACAAATGCATGTTACCTTTTAAGACAATATTAAGTTCAATTAGTTAAGTAATCATAATATGAACAAAAATTGTACAGAAATGCATATGCTAAGAAGATCATTGTAGACCTTTCTTGGAGTCTCAAAATTTTATTTTAGAATCATCAATTAAATAAATATTATAAGATTTTATATTATAAGGAAAAATAAATAATTAAAGAAAAACGAAGGGTGGTGGTGGCATTGACGCACAGTCCTCGCTGGCCATGGGATGAATGTCATGTGCGCCCTAATTGCACGCTGAGCACTTCACTCATCACTTTATATTTAACATTTGAGACTGCTCAGATAGATACTTTCATCATCAAAATCCCAATACTATTCGATAGTTAATATTAGATTTTGATTTTGATTAATTTAAAATTGAATTGGACTAAATTTTTAAATGTGAGTAAAAATCATTTGAGATTATTTTTTCTATTCATAAAATTATAGACTAGTCTATTTTTAGGGTTTTTTAGGATTTATTTGGTATGAGAAAATGAAAAGTGACTAAAGTTTTAATTATTTAATTACATTTTTATCTATTATTATAAATATTTTTTTTTTTACTTATTTTATCATCTTTTGTATCAAAGCAAAGCTTTAATCAGCAAAACGCATGGGTGAAATAGGGAGATATGGAATGCATTCGACTGCCCTATTTTTCCGAATTATCTTTAAAATTTTAAAAGAAAATATTTTTAAAATTTAATTTGGTCTTGTTGAAAGAGATCTACTCTTTTAAGTAAGTTTTTTAAAGTGCCATTTGTTTAAAATTGTCAGGAGGGATGGAGTAAAAAAGATTTTAGGAAGAGCTAAGATTAAGTTATATATTTTTATGAGATTTAAAATATAAATTTCACCCTTCTATTAGCTTGTATCTCTATAAGTTTCAACTAAATCAAAATTCTAATATTTTGGGGGACAACTTGTAAATTTATCATAAATTAAATTAATATTTTATGAATTTTGGAGGGCCAAAAGCTACAACTTCTCATTTTAAGGGGGCTAAGGCCCTGTCTGCTCCCTCCCTTTCACAGCCTAGTCGACAGACTCTTTAACGAGTTAATATTATTTCAAGTTAAGATTTTATCTCTCAACTTTATAAAAAATATAAGTGTTGAGACATTAAATTTAACAAAATACAAAAACAAAATTAAAATAGATCATATATAACACACGATCCCATCAAAAGAATTTAAGGATTTACTGTTAATAAAATTTTAACTCATACCCTACAATATGAAATACTACCGCTTAAATTAACCCCTATAAAGTTGAGAGAAAATCTCAAACCGTAGAAAACTTCCTAGAAAAAAAAAATCCTTAAACTCCTAACCAATAATATTTTAAAAACTTGCTCGAAAAAATAAAAAGAAAATCCTCAACCGCTCCTAATTTATGTATTTGAACGTCGATGATTGAAAATTTTTATAATTCATTTCCTCTTCATCTTTACTGCTGTAGTATAAAATTCTTAATTTCATCATTTCCAAAGTGATAATAATGCATACCCAAATCATTTGATTTTCCTTAATTAATTAATCCAAATCTCTACTCTTTTCGACTATTGGCGGTCACAGGCACGTGCTTATATAAAAAAATGCATGCAGGATTTATTTTTTTAATATTATAAAGAATGGATCAAATCTCACATTAATTTTTTTTTTTAAAAACTTAATTTCTAACTAAACATAATGCCATCCCCTTGTTAATTAATCTGGCAAACCAGCTGTTTAGTATTAATTAATTAAATTTATTTAATTAGTTGAAAGAGTGAATCATGGAGGTACTTTCAATAATTTCTTTTTACTTTTAATTAATTATTTTTTATAAATATTAACAAATAACAGGTAGGCATCAAAGAATTAATGTACACTAACAGTTCATGACTGTGTTCTTAATGGTGAAATTATGTTCTTAGTATTTGTATTATTTTTAAATTGTATATTTAGTCTTTATACTCTAATTTAGTCAATTTTAATTTCTATGCTTTTTCAAATCTTAAAATTTAAGTCTTGGCTCAAACGGTGACAGTTAAATTTGTTAGGTAAATTTTACTATTGCTTTCGTATTATGTTCTCCAAGTAATCATTTTAGTTAGTTAAAATGATGTGGCTTTTTTATGAGTATTGTGTAGAAATAGTAAGTTAAAATGATATTACACATGTGATAATATATTTATCGTATAAGATTTTAAAAATAGCAAAATTTAACGTTATTGTTTGATTAGGATAGAAATTTCAAAATTTGAAATGTACAACGACTAAAATTGATCAATTAAAGTGCATGGACTAAATTCATAACTTACGCATAGTATAATGACTAATAGACAAAATTTAACCTATTCTTATTCTCTCTTTCCAAGTCAATAAATAAATGATTAAATATCTAAGAGGTCCTTGCACTATAGAGTCAAGAATGAAGTAGTCGACATCGCACCAATAGATATATCATTCTTTTTCTACTAGAATCGATTTGTATTGAGACTAGTATATTTCAATATATCTTTTCGTGTTTATCAACACATTTGAAAAAATATATGTATATAAAAAATATCTAAAAATGCATGAAATTAAATAAATTTCAAATATAAATATGCATCAATAAACTTCATAAAATTTTGGATCTTTATAATTTTTAGAATATTATATATATTTTTATTTTTAAAATTTTAAAATTCACTAATCAAAGATAGACACGTGTAAATTTTTTTTTTACAATTGTATTTTAGTTTTGTACTATTTTTTATGATATAAATTTAAAAAGTTAATATTGTATTCAATTACTTTTATTTGCTCACTTTTAAATCCGTTATCAAATTTTTTTTCTTCTAATAACATAGGGATTAAATTACTCTATTTATTTTAATACCAACTAAATCACTAGACACTAATAATCCTATATAATACAATAACCTCATGAGTATTTTATTCCAAAAAATAAACAATAAAAAAGACCCTAACCCCATGATAATTAACTAAATAAAGTAGCAATATTAAAATTAGTTATTCTCTATAATAAGGGCCTGTTCAGTCCTACGAGTCCCCTCAGCTATCCCTACCCTAACCCAAAATATTGGGAAGAGCCAAAACAAAATTAAGAAATCATGTTCCATTTATTTTTCAATATTTAACATTAATTATCGTGTGAAGTTTTTCAGTCTCATTATATATGGATAGATTTAGTTCGAATTATTTTGATTTTTAATTTATTTATACTTAATCTTGATTCTACATTTTAATTATTTGAATATATATATTTACGATTCATTTCACTTTCATAAAGTTAAAAGAGGATTTGGAGATTATTCCAACACTTTATTATTTTTTTTCTAAAAAAGTTAGACTTAGACACATATTTTAATATTAATATAAAAATATAATAAAATTCAAAATTCTCTATCCGATACATGTTTAATCTTTAAAAAGAAAAAAGAAAAAGAAAATGGATTTAAGCCGCCATTCACCTCACAATCCATAGATCTTGGCATCATGAAAACCATGAACCATTCCAAAAGGAACTTTAATCCATATTGTTAATACAATGATTTCTGAAAACATAGCATAAAAAGTAACATTTTATTAATAAATTTCAATTTCAATTTCAATTTTTAATATTCAAAATTAATTCATTATCAAATGTAAACACTTGAGTTTGGGTCCCGAAATAACACGTGAGCTGACGTGCAAAGAACATGGCGTGTGTTCTTTTTGCTTTCCTTAAGATTTGACCAGTCAACCTTCATAACCTTACGTTAACTACCCTTAATTTTCTATTTTTTTCGTTAATTAAGATTAATACTTTGATCCACGAATCCGATATTACTTACAATCCGGTGGACAAGTCCCTATAAAATTGTTAATTATTATGCATTAATATAAAATTTCATAAACATACCCCTAAAAATAGTGAATTTTTTTTTTATTCATCCAATTTTTATTTTATATAATTCAATGATTAAAAATTCAAGCTTTCTATGTTCAAAATTTCTTTTCAAGCTTTCTTTTAATGACATTAAAGTAATACTATGATCATGTGCTGTAAATAAGTGATCACATTTCTTTTTCTATATTTAGTTTTAATTATTAAAATTATTACATGGTATTTAAATATAAATATAATTTGAATAGAAAATCCATAATAGAAAAAAAAAGAAGAGAGTCTTTAATCCAAAATAGTGAAATTATAATTTTTAAGAAATTAAAAAGTAATAAATTAATATAATAATAAAAATGCATTTTTACACTTAATAATAGATTGCATCATAACATTTCAAAATCCAACATCAACCAATAAAACACAAGGGCCATACAACATTGTAACCTAATGAGGATAACCACTTATATCATCTAAGGTGCTTCCGAAACAATGAACAAACTAATAAACTATTCTGTCAGATTGTAGCTCCATCACTCGTAGTTAATTAGAAATTAGATCAATATGCGTAAACCTTAAATTTCGTTATATGCGTATGTCATATGTGAATTTTGTCTAACTCTTCATTTATTGTGTTTTGTACTAATTAAATTTTGCGTTGTAATTAGTTAAACATATATTTGTATTTGTATTGTATTTGTGAATGCAATGTATTTAGCGTTATTCCATCAATAATAATATCACCATTTCCATTAGCTTGCAATTTTAATTCTTTATCAAGAGATAATGCTTCAGTTGTTTCTTTCAATATAACCCTTTTTTTACCGTTGAAATTTATATCAGACAATGACTTATTAGTAAACCGATCATTAACCAAATTAATTGTGATGTTCAAGCTCTCAGTAGAATAGAGAAATAGAATAAAACATTCATTAAAAACAATACCGACTAGTCGAGAAATTCACTAATTTCTAATATACAACACTTCCTATATTTCTTTCAAAAAGTTTAAAGTCCCTCAACAACCCTACAAATACATTTAAATTTAATATATATATATCTTGAAATTTGCGTGAAATACAAATTTAAACCATACATACTTCAAAAAAAAAAAAAACCCAAAAAAATTAAAGTTAAAAGATAGCTTCAAAATAAAATTAAAATGAAGCGAATTGGGAACACAACCCCAATGAAAGACAGGATGGCATATCCAAGTGTGGGTTTTGATTCTTTTGTTTGTATTTTATTGTTCTTATTTATTTTTCCATCAAAACCCTATTTAAAGACAAAGAGGCATAAGCATTCTCCCATGCAAATTGTCCCCCCTTCTCTCCAATCTCCAACACACCTCCACTAGCTTTTCTCACTTGAGAGTTTAAGCCTACATTTCACACCAACTAAATCTCTTCCTCCATAACTTGTCTCCCTCAACACCATTCCTTCCTGTTCCTCATCTCCTTTTTAACTTACTTCTGCATTAATTTGCTTTCACAAACTCCCCACCTATATATATTGTAATCTGTGTGTTTGTTGAGAATTAATTTCATTAGATCATATATATCCATAAGATGTCAAGCAGAAGGTCAAGATCAAGGCAATCAGCAAGTAATTCAAGAATAACTGATGATCAGATCAATGATCTTGTTTCTAAGTTACATCAACTTCTTCCTGAGATTCGTAACTCCCACTCTGATAAGGTATTTCAACTCCCCTAACCCTTCTCTCTCTCTCTCTCTATATATATATATAACTTTTGTAATTTTCATTTAAGTATTATTAAGTCTTGAAAACTGGGGTTCTTTTTTTTCCCTCTGACAAATGATTAAGGACCAAACCCTTGTTTAACTTAACTAAAATAAAAAGATAAGAAAATTGGGTGTAAAATTCAGACAATCCCATGCATTTATTTGGCTTTTTACTTCATCGAGAAATGGAGGAATAAAAAAGTTATCAAAATTGGAGTTTCTCTCGGTTATTTTTTTTCTATGTCACTTTGCACTAAGCTCGAATATAATAAACTACAGACGGTGATGGATCTTTAATTTGATTTTGGATTTAAATTTAAATTATATTTATCTCCTCTCTTTTTCTTTTTTTTTTTCATTTGAGGTATTTGATCATATTTACTGATATATATATATATATAAATTTTAGCAGTTTATGATTAAAACTATAAATATAAAATACGTTAAGTTATAAAGTATGAACTTATATATTTGAATATGATATTTCAACTTGTTCTTTGATGTTGATGATAAACAGCAATTAGATTTTAATTCATTGTAACTAATAAAATGATCTCACGAAACAAATAAAATTAACAAAGAACTTCAATTATTAGCGACGGAAATAGCGGCAAAACTTTTAGTGACGATATTATTATTATTATTACAGCGACTAAAAGTAGCAATTTTAAACCCGTTGGATTGACAGGTTTCAGCGGCGAAAGTGTTACAAGAGACCTGCAACTACATTAGAAGCTTACACAGAGAGGTTGATGACCTTAGCGAGAGATTATCAGAACTATTAGCGACGACTGACAACGCCCAAGCTGCCGTAATTCGTAGTTTGCTTATGCAATAATAGATCACTTAATTAATAAAAATGAGGGTTAATTTTTGTATTAGGATTTTTATGGCTTCACTACTTTAATTTTATATTTTTAGAGTTTTCTTAATTTGTCTTTATATTTTTGTTATTTCTTTGCATTTCTTTTCTAATTTATGCTTTTTATTTTCTTTTGATTACGTCTTTGTTTGTTACTAGCTAGCTAAGAACCTAAGTTGAAACCCAATTGAGTAGATAATCTTTGTGCCAAGCGTTATGTGTTAATTTAGAAATAAATTTAAACAAATTTTAATTCATCCATTTTAAATTCAACTCATTAACACTTAATCAAATTTAAATAATTAAATAATTAAATATTGTTATCTAATGTATTGTTTAATGTGATTTTAAGGAGAGAAATTTACTTTTTTTCTCAATAGTATTTTAATTAACCATAATCCATGTTCATAAGCATTTATTAACCAATTATGATATACACTTATGTGGATGAAAAATAAAATAATATAACAAATATATTTATAAAATATTTGTATAAAAAATAAATAAGACTTTAGTTGAAATAATAAAAAAACTCAAAATCATATTCAAATGTCGGTTTGAATAAGAGTAATTAAAAAAAATTTTAATCGTAATATTCAAAATATAAATCCGTTTATATATTCATACTAAATTCAAGTCTTATCATATAAATTTGGAATAAATAAAACAAATCAAGAATCTATAAATATCTGCCACACATACTGTCCAGTAGAAAAGAAATTAATGAATGCGTAATGATATTAATTAATATGTAGTATAACTCAACAAAAGAACTTGATTAAATACAAAATTATCTTAAATAGTGATTAAATAATTTGTAGTCGGTGCTTATTATTATAAAATAATAAGAGAATAGAGATCTTGATCCACTGATCAAGCTTCTCTCAACGTGCAAACGTGATGAACTCACCAATTTCAAGACATTAATTAAACCAAACTAGTTTTCTCTGCCAATTAATTAGAATGGTAGTAATTGTTAATTACTTATTAAATCAAAAGTGCTCAAGTAAAATATCTGTCTTGGGACTAATCTGTATAACTTATCTTAAATTTTACTCAGCAGGTGTGTCTACTGATTCTAAAAGCTACCTAAAGTTAATTAATATTGTGAACAGTTTAAGATATTCCTTTTTGATTGTAATCAAGATTGTAATTTATCAATTGAGTTTTAATTTAGTTGATTTCGTTATTATTATTATAATAATAAGACATAAATTTAAAGGTATTTAAATATATATTATTTTTTTATTTATGAATTAAATATTTAAAGAAGATGATATTTAAGTTAAAATTTTTAAATTTAGATTCAATTTGTTTTTATTTTTCACAAGTAACATTTTTGAAGACAAGTTTTCATAATTTTTTCAATGTCGACATTATTTACCCATATTTGTTCATAATGTTGGAATTGTGCATATATGTTGGCATTGTGCATACATGTAGAAATGGGCAGCAATATACTTAATTGTCTCAAATTATATAGCAATATGAGTAGAGGCATGGTCAATTTTATCGAAAGTGATTTTGAAAAATATTGTAAAAGAATGTTATTTTAATTATGTTGTTGTAAAGTAAAAGTTATATATTTAAATGATATTTAAATTAGTTAATATTTTGATATATGAAATATATAAATTTAAATTATAATAAAATATTAAAAATATTTTATTAAAATAATTAATATTATGATATATGAAATGTATAACGAATTTAAATTTATATATTCATGTATTATATTAAAATATTAAAACCCTAACCAACACCCCTAATTCATCATCACCAATAGCTTTGTCAAGTGTTGCATCACAGTTAACTTTCAACCAATTATCCTCTGACCTCTCTCAATCATATCTAAATACTACATATTTCATAGTTTCGTCTCTATAAAAGTGTATATAAACAATGTTTAATAGGATTAACACTAGTGCAACATTTTCATAGAAAGATCTTTAACTTACTTAGCATCTTTAACTTCTAGATTACTATCTATATTCTGTTATCAACCAAATGTGAGGAAAAGGGTTTGTTTTGCTTTGTACCCTTAATAACTTATACATTGACTTAACATTGTATATGTCGCAGTCTGCTCATGAGCAAGGCACCCAAAAGTGCGGAATAGGCCACTAGATGTGAACAAATGCCACTCCAGATGTGGAAGGAGGCCTTCTCAAGTGCAACAAGCCCTCAACATGCCTAATTCAAGAAGGAAGAGTCAAAAGGTTATTGGAATGTGGTTGACACTTCTAGAATGTGATGAAAGAAGGCTTGAAAGAGTTAGGAAGTATATAAGGAAGAGATCAAAATTTTGTGGAATCACTACACCAAAACAGACTTTTAGCGGCGTTTTCAAGCGCCACTAATAGTGTTTGCGGCGCTTTCCGAAGCGCCACAAAAAACGCCGCTAAAGAAAGCGCCGCAAAATTTAGTGGCGTTTGTTGTGAAAAACGCCGCTACAGGTAGGGGCTTTTAGCGGCGGTTTCCAGACAAACGCCGCTATAGGTAGGGGCTTTTAGCGGCGCTTTTCGAACAAACGCCGCTACAGGTTGGGGCTTTTAGCGGCGTTTTTAGAACAAATACCGCTATAGGTATGGGCTTTTAGCGGCGCGCACCGTGACAAACGCCGTTCTGAGTTGGGGCTTTTAGTGGCGTTTTTAGAACAAACGCCGCTATAGGTAGGGGTTTTTAGCGGCGTTTTTCATAAAAACGCCGCTACAGGTAAGGGCTTTTAGCGGCACTTTCCAACCAAATGCCACAACGGTAGGGCTTTTCGCGACGCTTTTCAAACAAACGCCGCTACAGATAGGGTCTTTTAGCGGCGTTTGTTACGAAAATGCCACTAATTTGCATGATCTCTTTGTGCTTTTTTTCCAATATACTACCCTCCCCCGCATAAAAAAAACTACCAAAAAACAAGAACAATTGCATATAATTCCAACAGAAGGCGACAAATAAAACATTTAAATCTCAGTAAAAGCATTAAATCTAAACGATACTTCAAATTTAATAAAAGATATATGATATTTATTAATAAATGAAGCATAATTCAAACAATAATGTTTGACTGTAACAATGTTAAAAAAAATCTTACAACAAGAAAAGAAATGTCTAAGAGGCGGCTCTGCATCGCTTCTTTGGAACAAATTGCATCATAGTCTGCAATGTGTAGTGGAGTTCTTCATACTTTCTGTTCTGCTCTGCCTCCCGCGCTGCTGCCTCTGCTCTAAGTTGAGCAATATGCTCCACCTCTCTCGCTGCTGCCTCCGCTCTAAGCTTAGAAATTTGTTCCGCCTCCTCATTCTTTGCCTCGCGCTCTAAAGTGAGAACTTTGTTCCGCCTCCTCATTTGTTGCCTCCGCTCTAAGCTGAGAAATTTGCTCAACTGTGCTCGCTTCCATCAGAGATATCTGGTCTTTCAGTCTCTGAACTTCAGCACGAGATTGACTCCCAGAAGGCATGTATTCTTTGAGCCGGATCAAAATATTGGGTCGAGTAACACACGATCCTTGACATCGAACCCGACCATACCTTGTAAGACCCAAAACATTAGTGATAATTCTGTTATAAATATACTCAAGATTAACAAAACTATCAATCGAAGCAGTCGTACCTTTCAGGACCCAAAACATCAGTAATAATTCTGTTATCAATCTCCTTGAGATTAACAGAACTGTCAGACGAAGCAACCGCTTCATACTCCGCCTTCTTCTCCTTTAGTTTATCCTAATAAATCAATAAAAGAGTTAGAAACGAAATATATAATAAAAAGGAATGGAACATAACTTAAAATTAGAAATTTAAAACTTCAAACGATGAATTAAACCATTATAATTAAACATTATAAATATTTATAAAAAATCAAATTTTATTAAATAAATATACCAAAATTTCTGCAGCCTTGGATGTCATCGGAGATCCATCCTTCTTCCTATGCGTAATGTCAAAAAGTTGAAGGCGTCCAACTTTTTGACCTGACGAAACTTCCTACATTATAGCAGAAAAAATATAATTTAATAGTATAAATCATTAATATTTGAAAGAAGTAATAAATTATAATACCTCAGCCTCAGCTACACGAGCAAAACTTACGGAACTGCGCTGTGTGCGTGAATTGTTGTTTCATCTCACGCTTGTTCCAACTCGCTCACGGTCCTACATAATGGGATTTGAATTATTTATATAGTAAAATCGATAAACCGAAAAATTTCTAAGACTTTGAAAGTATGTAATACCTCTCCTTTCTTTGAATTCCAGAATCTAACTTGATCTTCCCATTGGTACCTCAACATTCCCGACGGGACATTTCATGATTTTAAATCGAGGCTTATGTCTTTCTTAAAATATTGTTTTTAGGGTGCTTTTATTGTCTTTCCATTTTTTACCCAACGTCTTCTTAACATAGTCATCGGAGACCTCTAAAGCAAATCTACCCTGAATTTTTTTTTTTAAAAGTTAATATAAATGAAGGTTAAATTAAAGTATTATAAATTACATTCACCTTTGATTACCTTAATATTCTCGAGAGCCTATTTTTGTTGGCATCAGGAATGTGATGCCATGATTCGTAGTTAATGGGCAACATATTCGAATTTCGTGCTATAATGCCCAAATAGCCTGCCAACAATCGAGCTTCAGATCTGATAGGCTGGCCATGATTGTTTCTCCTTACTTCAACACGCTGGGTAGGCTCTAAGTCATATAAATCTGTAAGTAACGTACGTCCCCGAGCTCTGCGCGTCCCACCACCCTCAGCTGAAAAATGATATATTATTATATTAAAATTGAAAAATGGATCAATAATAAAATTCAACATGCATGTAACTCCATGCTCGTCATCTATGTCCGGCAGACTAGAAGATCCAACAACTGTATCATGTCCACTATTTACGTCTTCTGGATTTGGAGTATAATTTCTAATATTTAAACCTCGTAATCGTCTTCTAGGCATTTTTCCTGCAATACACATAAAATAGTTCAAAATTTTAGTAACAAATAACAACAGTAATAGGACATTTAAAACAGTTAAATTATATAACATGACCAACATGAAAATTATAATATTACATATAAATAATAAATCGTTAAATCTTACTACATCATATTTCTTAAATATCTTCGTCCACATCCTGACGAACCCATTGAAATTATTGACTAGTATTAGGGATATTTTCAGTTAAGTCTTGTTCTGGAAAAGGCAAAGTTTCTGATCTTTCGACTATGTCATCTCTACTTCCACTGCCAATGTCGAACAAGTCTCTAGGGGTGTTTCTAAGTACAACGTACCAACCTCATCGATTGGATCTTTGAGTAAAAACTTGTTTAACTTGAGAAGAAAACACATACGGCTCGTCCATCAGTTGTTCTCTGGTGTGAATCAATCGAGAGAAATTCACCATTGTAAAGCCATATTGATCGTTTTTAATTCCGCGAGCCGTATTCACATCAGCCCAATCACCTCGAAATAAGACAACTTTGCATTTGCCGTAATAATCCAACTCAATGATGTCGATAATAAGTCCGTAATACTCAGATTCCCTCGACCGGACATCGCCCCTAGCACTAGCATAACTTGTAATCGAAGAATTAACAACAATTACGCAATTTTGGGTTCTCCTCAATCTCTCGCGATACCTTGTATGAAATCTGTATCCGTTGATGAGGAAGCCATTATATCTTTTAACTATTCTGTTTGGACCTTGTGAAAGTCATTTAACGTCGTCATTTACTTCATTCCGACTCCAAACCTACTGATGGAAAGTAAATTGAGTAATTATGAATGTTATGAGAAAACATTATGACTTGTTAATGAAAACTTAAATTGCATACCATTTGGCTTAACCATTCATGGAATGATTCTGCAAACAACTTATTAATTTCTCGTCGATTTAATCGTCGGGATCGTGAACGAGCTTTCAATATTTGTTTGTACTCACTACGATAAAAAAGGTTTTATTTTGTTAGAAGACAAACAAATTATAATTGATGAGTATTTATCAAATTCTAGAACTTACTTCTGAAATGGTTCCATTGAATCGTGATGAAAAAGAATGTATCGATGTGCTTGGACCCACGATCTATCGTTTAATTCTGCAATTTCGACTTTGCCGATCGGTTCTCTGAAACTTTGAAATAAATAAGTCTCGGCCAAATTATGATCTGTGAGCCCAACATTTCTACTTGGTCTGTTCATTCTTGTTTCAACATCTTCCAAATACCTCGAACAGAAAGTCATACATTCCTCTGCCAAGTAGCCCTCGGCAATTGATCCTTCTGGATAACGTTTATTGCGACAGTATGACTTCAATTTGGAAAGGAACCTAAACACGGTATACAACATTATCAAAAATTGCAACTAAAGGCATTGAGCTGAATGAAGTAATATTTTGCAAGTAAAGTAAGACCTTTCAATGGGATACATCCATCGATAGAAAACGGGTCCACCAAGAACTGCTTCACGCGGGAGATGAATTAACAAGTGCACCATAATAGTGAAGAAGGAAGGCGGGAAGATCTTCTCCAGATTGCATAAAGTCAATGCGGCTCGATCTTGTAGTCTCTCAAGTTCTTGAACATTCAAAACTTTACCACAAATGCCTTTCATTATATTTGACAGTTCAATTACAGGAGCCGTCACCTTTTTAGACATACAACACCGCATAGCAACTGGAAGTAAGTCTTGCATCAAGATGTGATAGTCATGTGATTTTAAGCCACATAGTCTTCGATCCTTAAGACTCACACATCGCGATATATTTGATGCATACGCATCCGAGACCTTTATATCCTTCAACACCGTACAGAACACTTCTTTCTCCGTCTTCGACATTGAAAAAATAGCAGGCGACAACCGATATTTCATATTCGGAAGTTCTCGGGGATGAAGCTCACGCCGAATTCCCATGTGGACTAAATCAAGTCGACTCTGAAGATTATCTTTCGATTTTCCATCGACATTCAAAATAGTCCCAATGATGTTCTCACAGACATTTTTCTCTATGTGCATGACATCAAGATTATGGCGTAAAATCTGATGCTTTCAATAAGGCAACTCGAAAAAAATACTTCTTTTTTTCCACAAGTCCGCCTCATTAGGATCATCCTCTTCATCAGTTTCATCATCAGATTCATCCCTAGATCTTCTATTTCTTTGCGGATTGGCCGGTTGATTCATCTTCCCATACATGAAATTCATATCTTTCAACATTAAGAATATTTTGGATCCACCGGTCTGCGAAGGAGCTGATCTGAACTCTTCAGTACATCAAACTGAGCACTCTGATATCTAAATGTATGATTTTCCGGTAACCACCGACGATGCCCCATGTAAGAGAACTTCTTCCCATTATATAACCATTGCGAACATAAATCTGCGCAAAGACTAACATGGACAAGCATAACGTCCCCTGGTACTCCAACCGGATAAATTAGCATACGCGGGAAGTCGTTAATAGTCCACATTAAAGCCACACGTAAATTAAAGTTCTCTTTTCTCATTGCATCGTATGTCTGAACACCAGCCCATAGTTGTTTTAACTCGTCAACAAGTGGCTGCAAATAGACGTCAATATCATTCCCCGGCCCTTTCTCTCCAGGTATAATCATAGACAAGATAAAAGAAGATTGTTTCATGCAAACCCATAGAGGCAAATTGTAGGGAACAAGCACCACAGGCCAAGTACTGTACGTTGTGCTCATGAGTTTGTAAGGGTTAAATCCATCGGATGCTAGCCCAAGCCTCACACTCCGAGGATAGCTTGCAAAGCTTGGAAATTTGGAGTCAAAAGATTTCCAAGCTAAAGAATCTGCAGGATGCCTTAACAACCCATTATCTGTTCGTCCATCACGGTGCCACGTCATTGATTCGGAAGACAACGAGATGAGGATTAATGGAAGACAAGCCGTTGGGATCTTAGAGTTTCCTTTCGAGGAATTTAGCCCAAGCAGTAGCCAATCTGCAATCATAAAAAAAAATCATAAAAAAGTACGAAGAAGAAGAAAAAGAAAATCTTCAACAGACAGATGAAACAAAGTTATAAACAAACTTACCAATACGAAAAATAGTAGTTGAAGCTCAAAATCTAGGGAAAGCTTGAAACAGATCGAAGGGAAAAAAGGGTGGGGAAAAGGGTGAACAAGAGAGAAAAACCGATGTCAATGGGGGAAAAATGGGTGAAAAAACTTAGGGACTTACGAGTAGGGAAAAGGGGGGAAACGGACCAGGCAGAAGGAAATGGGAAGGAGGTTATCGTCTGGGTAAAAAACAATAGAGCAAAACGACACCGTTTTGCCCAAATAAATTTAACGTTTACGGCGTTTTTAACCAAAGCGCAGCTAAAAGGGTACCTATTGCGGCGTTTGACCAAAACGCCACTAAAAATGTAATAAAACGGCGCTGTTTTTCTTATATCTTTTGCTATAAAAAACGCCGCCGCTAATGCGTTTATAATTAAAATTATTTAATATATAAAATAAAAACAATACAATTTTTTTCATTTAAATAAAAACAATATTTAAAAGAATATAAAATTATTTAATAATAGTATTTTATTTTTAATTTAAATAAGTAATTTTTTTAAAATTTAAATAATATTTAAAAGAATTAGATCAAATTTAAAATTTTGAACATGATTTAAAATGTGAATTTATTTAATATAAATTAAAAACAAAGCAGTCATAGACCCAAAAAATTTTAAATTTATTTTAATAATAGTATTTCAATTTGTTACCATATATATTTTCACACAAAATACCCTAAACCCCTAACCCCTATCCTATTAACCCTTAAACCCTAACCTTTGTCCTCTTAACCTTTAAACCCCTATCACTAACACATAACCGAAAAACCCCCGTATCATTTAATCCCTAATCCTTAACAAATAACCCCTAAATATTAAATCATAGACTCTAAACCTTAAACCTTAAATCTTAAAATCTAAACCCTAAACTCATATCATTTTAAACTTATTATAAACCTTAAACCCTAAACCCTTAACCATCGACCCTAACTCACTAAACTCTAAACCTTAAAACCCTAAACTTCAAATCCTAAACCATAAACACTAACCCTTAAACATTAAAACCCTAAACTTTAGAATTACAAGCCTTAAAACTCTAAACCCTAACCTTTATCCTCTTAACCCTTAAACCCATAACACCTAAACCCATAAACCTTAAAAATGTATCCTTTAAACCCTAATCCACAACTAATAACCCCAAACCTTAAATCATGGACTATAAACCTTAAATCTTAAATCATGAACTGTAAACACTAAACTCATAACCTTATAAACTTATAAACCCTAAACATTAGACAATTGAACCACTAAATTATAAACACTAATGCCGAGTATTATAAACCTTAAACCATAAACCCTTGACCATCGGCCCTAAATCACTAAACCATAAACCTTAAAACCCTAAACTTCAAATCTTAAACCATAAACAGTAAATCGTAACCTTTATCCTCTTAAAACCCTAAACTTTAGAATCACAAGCCTTAAAACTCTAAACCGTAAACTTTATCCTCTTAAACCCTTAAACCCTAAACCCTAAACCCATAAACCTTAAAAATGTATCCTTTAAACCCTAATCCCCAACGAATAACCCCAAAACCTTACATCATGGACTATAAACCTTAAACATTAAATCATGAACTGTAAACACTAAACTCATAACCTTATAAACTTATAAACCCTAAACATTAGACAATTTAACAACTAAATTATAAACACTAATGCCGAGTTTTTTTTCCAATTTTTATATTGATACCAATAGTAACTCCTAAACTTTACACCCTAAACTATATATATATGCTAAACCATAAACCCTAAACTATGAAGATAATTAATTTAATATTTTAAAACTAATATATATCTTTTACGATTATATAATAAATTATTTAATATATAAATTTAAAAAATCCAAGAAATTGCTAAAGAGAAGCTCAGACTCTTAGCGGCGTTTTTTATGAAAGCGCCGCTAAAGGTCTGACTTTTAGCGGCGTTTCTACCAAAGCGCCGCTACAGCTCTGACTTTTAGCGGCGTTTCTAAGAAAGCGCCGCTATAGGTCTGACTTTTAGCGGCCTTTCTACGCAAGCGCCGCTACAGGTCTGACTTTTAGCGACGTTTCAACGTAAGCGCCGTTATAGTTCTGACTTGTAGCGGCGTTTCTATTTAAGCGCCGCTACAGCTCTGACTTTTAGCGGCGTTTCTACGCAAGCGCCGCTACATGTCTGACTTTTAGCGGCGTTTATATTCAAGCGCCGCTATAGGTCTGGATTTTAGCGGCGTTTCTAAGAAAGCGCCCTACATGTCTGACTTTTAGCAGCGTTTATATTCACGCGCCGCTATAGGTCTGGCTTTTAGTGGCGTGCTACAGTTCTGACTTTTAGGGCGTTTGAGTAAAAAACGCCGCTATATATCATTTTTAGCGGCGTTTTTTAAATAAACGCCGCTATTGCTCATTTTGTAGCGGAGTTTTACTTGAAACGCCGCGAATGTAAAATTTTTGCGGCGTTTTTATTACAAACGCCACTAAAAACGCCGCTATAAGTCTGTTTTGCTGTAGTGAATTAAAAACGTTTCAGAAGCTCTAGAATACTCTAGGCATGTATAAACTTGTAAAACATTATAAAAAACATTCTAGAGACACGATCTTAACCATCCATTGTAATAAATCCTAATTACAGGATCAAAAGGGCTTGACCTATATAAAAGAGGCATCATTCCCTCATTTGTACACAATTTTGCATTTTACCAATAATAGTTCTAGTATATCTCCCAAACTCACTTGTGTTCTTTAAGTACTTTCTTATTGTGATTATTAGAGACTAGAGGCTAGTTAGTGGCTCTCCGAGTCACATCCAAAGTTGACTTAGGCATTTGTTAACACGAGACCCAGGTTAAAGGTTGCACATTAGCAGCACTAAAGTCTCAGCCGTAACATCTACACTAATATAATATAAGGTCATACAATTTTATCAAATCATCAATTTCATAGATTAACATTTTCTGAATTGCTTACTCTCTTTTTTTTCTCAATCAACCATTCTTCTATACTTAATAGTTCCCGCTTTCTTTCCTCCTTCAATAATATCTCAATTACTTTAACAAGCATATAAATTTATAGTGTCAGGTGCAAGTAATTTATGTCTCTCGATATCTCTACTAATCTATCTTCCCATAGCTTAATATTTTCACTATATATAATTCAGTAGAACAAATACCATGTTCATCATCAATGCATCTCGATCAATCAATCATAAAATTAATAACTACTCACAAACATGCACAATAACATTTATATTAACTCTAATTTATATTTAATTTAATTGTATATTAATCTAATTTATAAAAATGGATGGAATATAGACTACAACCACATACATAATTTAACACCGCTTTAAGTAATTAATAGCCACACATTCTATAAACAATAACCATATTATATAAGTACACAACTTAACCCATCTAAAAAATACATATATAAAAACACTCACCAAAACTAAATCTAATAATAAGAGAGAGATTTACAATAGCATATCTACCACATAGACAAATGCATGTTACCTTTTAAGACAATATTAAGTTAAATTAGTTAAGTAATCATAATATGAATAAAAATTGTACAGAAATGCATATGCTAAGAAGATCATTGTAGACCTTTCTTGGAGTCTCAAAATTTTATTTTAGAATCATCAATTAAATAAATATTATAAGATTTTATATTATAAGGAAAAATAAATAATTAAAGAAAAACGAAGGGTGGTGGTGGCATTGACGCACAGTCCTCGCTGGCCATGGGATGAATGTCATGGGCGCCCTAATTGCACGCTGAGCACTTCACTCATCACTTTATATTTAACATTTGAGACTGCTCAGATAGATACTTTCATCATCAAAATCCCAATACTATTCGATAGTTAATATTAGATTTTGATTTTGATTAATTTAAAATTGAATTGGACTAAATTTTTAAATGTGAGTAAAAATCATTTGAGATTATTTTTTCTATTCATAAAATTATAGACTAGTCTATTTTTAGGGTTTTTTAGGATTTATTTGGTATGAGAAAATGAAAAGTGACTAAAGTTTTAATTATTTAATTACATTTTTATCTATTATTATAAATATTTTTTTTTTTACTTATTTTATCATCTTTTGTATCAAAGCAAAGCTTTAATCAGCAAAACGCATGGGTGAAAAATGGAGATATGGAATGCATTCGACTGCCTTAATTTTCTGAATTATCATTAAATTTTTGAAAGAGAACATTTTTAAAATTTAATTTGGTCTTGTTGAAGGAGATTAACTCTTTTTAAGTGAGTTTTTTAAAGTGTCATTTGTTTAAAGTTGTTAGGAGGGATGCAATAAAAAAGAATTTAGGAAGAGCCGAGATTAAGTTGTATATTTTTATGAGATTTAAAATATAAATTTTATCCTTGTATTAGCTTTTATCTTTATACATTTCAATTAAATCAAAATTCTAATATTTGGGGGACAAATTGTAAGTTTATCATATATTAAATTAATATTTTATGAAATTTGGAAGGTCTAAAGCTACAATTTTTCATTTTAAGGGGGCTAAGGCCCTGTCTGCTCCCTCCCTTCACATCCTAGTCGACAGGTTCCTTAATCAGTTAATATTATTTCAAGTCGAAATTTTATCTCTCATCTTTATAAAAAGCTTAAGTGTTGAGACATTAAATTTAACAAAATATAAAAACAAAATTAAAATAGATCATATGACACACGATCATCTATCAAAAGAATTAACCTACAATATGAAATGCTACCACTTGAATTAACCTCCATAAAGTCGAGAGAAAATCTCAAACCGTTGAAAACTTACTAGAAAAAAAAAAACCCTTCAACTCCTAACCAATAATATTTTAAAAACTTGCTCGAAAAAATAAAAAGAAAATCCTCAACCGCTCCTAATTTATATATTTGAACGTCGATGATTGAAAATTTTTATAATTCATTTCCTTTACATCTTTACTGCTGTAGTATAAAATTCTTAATTTCATCATTTCCAAAGTGATAATAATGCATACCCAAATCATTTGATTTTCCTTAATTAATTAATCCAAATCTCTACCCTTTTCGACTATTGGCGGTCACAGGCACGTGCTTATATAAAAAAATGCATGCAGGATTTATTTTTTTAATATTATAAAGAATGGATCAAATCTCACATTAAATTTTTTTTTTTTAAAAAAACTTAATTTCTAACTAAACATAATGCCATCCCCTTGTTAATTAATCTGGCAAACCAGCTGTTTAGTATTAATTAATTAAATTTATTTAATTAGTTGAAAGAGTGAATCATGGAGGTACTTTCAATAATTTCTTTTTACTTTTAATTAATTATTTTTTATAAATATTAACAAATAACAGGTAGGCATCAAAGAATTAATGTACACTAACAGTTCATGACTGTGTTCTTAATGGTGAAATTATGTTCTTAGTGTTTGTATTATTTTTAAATTGCTTATTTAGTCTTTATACTCTAATTTAGTCAATTTTAATTTCTATACTTTTTCAAATCTTAAAATTTAAGTCTTGGCTCAAACGGTGACAGTTAAATTTGTTAGGTAAATTTTACTATTGCTTTCGTATAATATTCTCCAAGTAATCATTTTAGTCGTAATTTTTGAATTTTTAAATTTCATTATTAACTCAAATAATAGTCGTTGAATTCATTAGTTAAAATGATGTGGCTTTTTTATGAGTATTGTGTAGAAATAGTAAGTTAAAATGATATTACACATCTGATAATATATTTATCGCATAAGATTTTAAAAATAGCAAAATTTAACGTTATTGTTTGATTAGGATTGAAATTTTAAAATTTGAAAGGTACAACGACTAAAATTGATCAATTAAAATGCATAGACTAAATTCATAACTTACGCATAGTATAATGACTAATAGACTTAATCTATTCTTATTCTCTCTTGCCAAATCAATAAATAAATGATTAAATATCTAAGAGGTCCTTGCACTATAAAGTCAAGAACAAAGTAGTCGACATCACACCAATAGATATATCATTCATTTTCTACTAGAATCGATTTGTATTGAGACTAGTATGTTTCAATGTATCTTTTCATGTTTATCAATATATTTGAAAAAAATATATGTATATAAAAAATATCTAAAAAGATATATAAGATTAAATAAATTTCAAGTATAAATATGCATCAATAAACTTCATAAAAGTTTGGATCTTATTGTGATTATTAGATACTAGAGGCTAGTTAGTGGCTCTTCGAATCAAATCCAAAGTTGACTTAGGCATATGTTAACACAAGACTCAAGTCAAAGGTTGCACATTAGCAACACTAAAGTCTCAGCCGTAACATCTACACTAATATAATATAATGTCATACAATTTTACCAAATCATCAATTTCCTAGATTAACATTTTCTAAATTGCTTGCTCTCTTTTTTTCTCAATCAACCATTCTTCTATATTTATAGATCCTGCTTTCCTTCCTCCTTCAATAATATCTCAACTACCTTAACAAGCATATAGATTTGTAGTGTCAGGTGCAAGTAATTTATGTCTCTCGATAACTCTACTAATCTATCTTCTCATAGCTTAATATTTTCACTATATATAATTCAGTAGAACAAATACCATGTTCATCATCAATGCATCTCTATAAATCAATCATAAAATTAATAACTACTCACAAACATGCACAATAACATTTATATTAACTCTAATTTATATTTAAATTAATTGTATATTAATCTAATTTACAAAAATGAATGGAATGTAAACTACAACCACATGCATAATTTAACACTGCTTTAAGTAATTAAAAGTCACACAACCATTATGTAACGTCCCTCACTCGACTTGATCGTTGGGTCCAAATTATGGTGTGCCACATTAATTTTCGGAACAACTATACTCAAATATGCAGTATATAATTATTCACACATACAATTAAGTATCAATCACATTCAATTCATGTTAAACAATTAATATGTATTTAATTGACGATTTGTTCCTCAAAAATTATTTGGTGACTTGTTTGCCATTCCGGTTTTGTTAAATAGTAGATCGGTTTTAAACCTATACAAGATTGGCCCGGTCCATTAGTTTTAGTCCATTTAATCCAAGTTTCGGATTTTTTTATGGATTTAGCATTGTTTGGCTTTGAATTTTTTTTATAGAAAAATATATATGTTGATATTTATTTCACAATTAAATAAAGATGTATGGAAATTTGGGATTTTCATCTTTAATTCACTAGTTATAGGTTAATAATCAATCTTTTTATCTTTCAAAATTGAGACAAAAAAACATAAATATTTAATTGTGAAAAAAAAAATTTAAGTACTAAATTGAATATTAGCCCTTTATTTAGTGATAAAGTATTTTTTTTTTAAGGAATTCACTCATCCTTGACCACTAGTTTCAAAAATAATTTATTAGTTGAATTTGATTTAAAAATAAATATTAACATAGAAATTTGTTTATAAAAAGAAAATCAAAAGCTAAACAATATTAAATTCATAACAAAATTCAAAACCTAGATTAAACGGACTGAACTTAATGGACCGGGCCAATCTTTTATAGGCTAAAACCAATCTACCATTGAACAAAATCGAAATGGCAAACAAGCCACCAAACAGTTTTTGTGGAACAAATCGTCAACTAAATAAATACTATTACATACAAAATTCTGTAAAATAGAGTAAAAAGGTACTCTTTTCATTTATTATTAGTGTTTTATGTGCATTTGTGGGTTTCATCCCCAAAATTGAAAGCCAAGTCTTTCACCGGTAATAGATCATTTTTATACAATTTCTTTTAATGCTTATGTTTCCTTGTTTGGGTTTCTTTCAAAATTTCTGAATCAAATTGGTGTAGTTATTGGTAGATATTAGAAGAAGATGGTGCTGGTTTTGGCTTTGGGGGATTTGCATATACCCCATCGGGCGGCTGATCTCCCTCCCAAATTCAAGTCCATGCTGGTTCCTGGAAAGATCCAACACATCATTTGCACTGGTAATCTTTGCATCAAGGTATCCCATCTTTCCTTTCCTTTCTGGGTTTTTTTTTTTTTTGGTAGCTGAAATCATAGTTGAATTTGGTTCCACTTCTTTAGCACTTTGGGTTTTATGTTTCTCGGCAAGTAATTGACTATGTTAATTTTCTCTTCCTTTTTTGGAACTATGGATTGTTCATTCCTTTGTAGTAGTTATGCTAAATTTATGCCTAATTTAATCTGGATTTCTTGTTTTTGCCCAATTATTTTCTCTTTGAGCTGTAATATTAGTATTTTAAATGATCGCCAGCAATTGTTTTATTTGATAATTATAATTTTGATCCGAATAGCCATTGCTGCAACCTTGCATTTATACATGCAAAGAACGATTCCTGTCATGTTTGATCTCAAATGCGTATAATCACTTGTCAGATACTAGTTTGTGTTCAAAATTTCCGAAGCTTTTCCGTATGTTTGAAGGATTTTATCTCAATCCTCTGAATATGTGTAGGGCATATGTGCCACTTTTGAGAAAACGAGAAGAGTCCGTGTAACATAGCATTAAGTAGGATTGAAGTACATATTCAGTTGAACTTAGAAACATGTAGGAAATTAGTCACTAAGGGCTAGTTTCTCATTGCTTTTGAAAAGTGCTGCAAAAAAATGCTTATGAAAAATGCTTTTGAAAAGCTTGGTTTAAAATTTAAGGGTTTACTATCTCTTTAGTATTGCTTATGGCTTTAAAAGCACTTTTGAAAAGCAATGAGAAACGATGCCTAAGTCTAAGCTGTTTTTCTCTTATTTGCATAGCCAACAGCAAATCAAATGAACCTGATTTGTTAGCTTTAGCTTTAGCTTTATGGAAATTACGCCATAGTATTTCTACCAATTGAACTTTTACAATTTTCGTTTATCTTATTAAAATTACCACTGGCTCAGCTAATTCGGACTAAAATTTCAGGAAGTTCAAGATTACTTGAAGACACTTTGTCCTGACTTGCATATTACCAGGGGTGAATATGATGAAGATACAAGATATCCCGAGACCAAAACATTAACTATCGGACAATTCAAGTTGGGATTGTGCCATGGCCATCAGGTATTATTTTCTTCTTTCCGCTGGTATATGGTATTGGACTCTGCATTTTAAATCAGTAACTAGTTTGCCATTGATGCGGATTATAAATTTATATTGAAGGATGCATCTCCTGCTGTGAAAAATATGTGATTTCATGCTAATGGTGTTATCCACACCTATGTCACTTGGATTCTGTTGTGAAATATCGGATGCAAGAATGAGTCCAACTTGAATATGCTCTTTTTCCCTTTTTTTTTCAAGTTTTTCCATGTATTTTTGAATGATCCATGAGGGATATATCTCTGAACCCTTGTAGATCTGCACATTTCAGCCAATACTAATCAGTCTTAATACGACTTTGATGCATCAAGGTCATTCCCTGGGGTGACCTAGACTCCTTAGCCATGCTACAGAGGCAACTGGATGTAGACATACTTGTAACAGGTCACACCCACCAGTTCACCGCTTACAAACATGAAGGCGGAGTTGTTATAAACCCGGGGTCTGCTACTGGTGCATATAGCAGCATCACTTACGATGTCAACCCTAGCTTTGTCTTGATGGATATCGATGGACTACGTGTTGTGGTCTATGTCTATGAACTCATCGACGGAGAGGTTAAAGTCGACAAAATCGATTTTAAGAAGACACCTGCTACAACTCACTCTGCTCATTGAAACTTTGGGGTTTGTTCTCTGTTGCTGTTCACATTTTCTATGGATTTGCTCAAAAGTTTGTCTCGCTAATCTAATGTTATGTCCTGTTTTGGAAGCCATTGGTTTGGATTAAATTAAAGAAAATGAAAGTAAAAGCTAAGACAAGCTTTGAAATGGATTTTTTTTTTTTTTTTTTTTTGAGATGTTAGTGTGCCTTTACATGAATAATGGTTTTGATAAATTATTGGTTTTTAATTTTTTTTTTCATGCAGATTATCAAAACTAGATAACCTTTTTCTTTTTTCTTTTAATGTTGGGTTCGGGTTATCAGCTAGCTTTTAATATGATTTCTTTTTATCACATGTATGAACTGACTTGCGATTTGTCTCTTCTTTTATTTTTCTTGAGAGGGCCATTTGTCTCATTTGGTTATATATATTATTGCATAAATCAAGTAAATTGGGTACCTTAAAAAGGAAAAAAAAAAAGTAAATTGGGGAAAAATATATATTAAAATATTAAATTTCAAATTAAATAGTTTTACTTATTTGAGTTTTTGAGGCGATCCAAGTAATTTGATTTACGTTTTAGATGCGAATTATTTGAAAATTTTTATTTAAGTGATTTAAGTTTTTTTTTTTTTTTTTTTAAATTAGGTTATCAAGTTTCAAGCTACAATTTGATATTCGACATGGTAGATTAGTTCTTATTGATGAGTAGAGGGGAAATTTTGTTTAAATTTTAGTTTACAAATTCGCGGCATTTAAAATTATGTCATGAAAAAAAAAATTAAACAATGATTTTATCATTTTAATGATTTAAATAAAAATTTTTGAATAATTTAATATTTTGTACTTTTTAAAATTGAGTAACTAAAGTGTAAATTTGCTAATACTTTAATGACTTTGAGTGAAGTTTACCCTTATATGTATATTGGTCAAAAGAAGACCAAAGATAATAAACCTAAGACAAATTAATTACACAAAAGACCTTTGAGTGAGGCTAACACTTACTTTGACAATAGGGGATATTGTTTAAACCTCCCTTGTGATCTCTTCAAACACTGTTAGGTTTTCTTATATCAAAAATCAATTTTATCGTACAATCTACAATTTCATTTAACTCCCTAGAAATATGTTGCATGACCCAGTATCTAATATTTACTAAGAGTTGATTAATATATAACCCTTGTATTTTAGAGTATTTTCAAATATCAATCCTTAAACAATGAAACAAATTAATCAAGTGTATTTTAATGAAGATTTAAGTACTTTAATGACATTGGGTATATTTTAATTAATCAACTGTTTTTTTATATCAATCGTTAAACAGCATCCTTTTAATTTAAATGGAGATTTAAGGCTCGACTACTAGTCTAACCTAACATAAATTATGCACATATAATTAATAATTATGAATTATAAAATTTATATTAGTATTTTTATTAAATTATAAAAAAAATTAGTAAAATAAGATGAGAATTTGTGTTCAACTTTTTTTTTAGTGTACTAAATACACACCCTTAAATTAATCAATATAAAAAATTATTTTTTATTTGCAACTGTTCTAAAATAATAATGAACAAATAAACAAATTTAAACATACTATAAAATCAATTAATAAACCTAAACCTTAATCCTCAATACTCTTAATGAGCAGTGAACCTATAAACCATAAAATGCTTATATATCCCTCGAGGCTTAACAATCTGAGATGGAAAATTTGGGTGATTCACTGCATCAGGGAATCCTTGAGTCTCAAGGCAAAACCCTGCATGTTTTCCATACACAGTTCCATTTTTGCCCTTCTCATTCTTCAACATATTGCTTGTATAAAACTGGACCCCAGGCATATTGGTCCATAGCTCCATTTTCCTTCCACATTTGCTTTCTACAACCACAGCAACTTTCCTCAAGTGTCTCGACCGCCTCGATTTATGGAGCACGTAGTTTATGTCGTATCCGTGGGGTAATTGGTCGAACTTGCTGCCGATCTCGCGAGGCCGGCGGAAATCATAAGGGGTTTTTCGAACTGGAACTATTTCACCCGTTGGGATTAGTTCAGAGTCCACCGGTGTTATCTTAGAGCCAAATAGCTTAAGTGTGTGAGACATGATGTCGCCACTGTTGTGGCCACCGAGGTTCCAATAGGTATGTAAGGCTAAATTCACTGGGGTGGGTTTGTTTAGTGGCTTGGCCATCATTTTCACAGCTAGTTTGTTCTTATGAAGCAACATATATGTCACTGAAACTGAAAGATTTCCAGGAAAACCTGCATAATTTAAGAGAAAATTTTTAATTTTTTTAGGGACGAAAGTTAAGTTTTAGCGACGATTTTGAAGTTTAATGTAGATATACCTTCTTCACCGTCAAAACTTTCGTAGCTAAAAGTTACATGGCTATGTTTTTTATAACTTTTCACAGTCCATATAACATCAGAAAATCCCTTGCTTCCACCTAAATTTAAAAAATGTTGAAATGTTAAAATATAACCAACAATTTCAATTTTAGTTAAAAAATAGTAAAAAAAAAATTACCATGAAGGGTGTGTTTTCCATCATTAGCGTCGGTTTTATAAGTGACACCATTTAAAATAAACTTAGCCCCTCTAATTCTATTAGCCACTCGGCCTACAATGGCTCCAAAATAGGTTGTATCATTCTGAGAGAAACCCGAAATTCAAAATCATAATCGATTATAATAACATTCTTCACATTCGCTATCATCATAATATTACCTTGTAATCATTAACCAAGTCATAACCGAGAACAACGTCATCCAATTTCCCTAAACAAATAAACAATTTTGCATTAGTTTTAAAATTATGTAAAAACACAAAATGTAAAAAAAAAAAAAAAAAAAAAAAAGTATTAGGGATACCAGTTTTATCAGGGAGAATAACAGAGAGCATAGTTGCACCATAATTAGTGAACTTAGCAGAGAAATATCCTCTCTTAAGTTCATATACTTTAACATGCTGTGCTTTAGAAAAGCATAATAAAGAAAGGACAATAAAAACACAAAAGGAAAAAATATTAGCCATGGTTTAATGTTAATGAGAAATACAGCTAAAAGTCACAGATTATATAGAGAGAAGAAGGGTTTGGATAAAGTTGAAACTGGGTAAAAAATAAGTAGATTAGCACAGAGTTTACAGATCAAAGATAAATATCCCGTTTATTTTGCAGAAAAATCTGTAGGTTATGATTATGAATACTGAAAATTATGGCAAGAATTTATTGCATTATAACTCTGTTTTTTTTTTTACTCCAGCGTATATGGATTTGGTGTTTATTCTTCTAAACTCAATTTGGGTTTATTATTTTTTGGATAAATATCAAAATTACTATGAATTTTGTTTTAATTTGTAATTTGATACATGAATTTTTATTTAGTTCAATTATATACTTGAAATTTTAATCATGGTTCATATGTATACATAAAAAAAAAAATTGTGATTCAAACTATATAAGTTTAAAGAAATAATACATCACTTTCTTTTCATATTAGATAAATATAATTATATTCACTTTCTTTTCATATTAGATAAATATAATTATATTTGTATATGCAATATGTATAAAAGCAGGGTAGTTTTGACATTTATTTCTTAATTTCTTTTTAAAATAACAATTTGAATTTATTAGCTATTCATAATTTGTTTTATAATATAATTGGTTTTTAATAACACGTGGAATGATTGGATTTGCTTTTTATTTATATAGATATTTAAAATTATTTTATTTTTTATATTATATTTTATAAAAAATATATATTTTATTAAAATTACATTATATTATCTCTCAAAAAATACATTATATTATAGTATTTATTATATTAATAAAAATATACTTATTTTATTAAATTATTAAATATATTCATGTAGCATATAAGATACGTACTATTTAAATATGTTTAGATACATAAAAGTAGTGTTATTTGAACAATTACATAAACCAAAATATGAAAATATATAATTAATACGATAAAAACCTTTTTCACTTATTAAATTTAAATATTTAGCGGATTTAAATAAGTAAGAAAAATCCACCCATTGGCCATTACTCTCTCTTTTCGCGTGGTGGTTCTAAGAATATGGCGCAATTTACTAAAATATACAATTTTAAAAAAAAAGTTACGGAAAATGGTCGAAAATTTTAATATTTACCGGAAAGGGCCATTTTTCCCGAAAACACGTCTACGTCAGCGCGTTTTCAGAGGATAAATCAGAAAAACGCGTCCATGAGGGCGCGCCTTGTGCCACATCAGCCAAAAATGCGTCCTTGAGGGCGCGCTTTGCTGATGTGGCACAAAGCGCGCCCTTGTGGACGCACTTTGCCCTTGCAACGGTAAAATTTTTTTTTGCCCCCCCACCCTTTTATTTTTTCACACCAAAGTCCTTATTCATTTTTCTCTCAACTTTCTTTCAAATTTTTCTCAAATTTCTCTTAAATTCCTTGAAACTTCCTCCCAAATTTCACAATAGTCCTTTAATATTTACAAAAAAGTCCTTTTTATATTTTTTGAAATATATTTTTTATAAATTTTAAAATATTTAATCGTATTAGCAATGGCCGGGGAATTAATTCGTCTCGACAATAAACACATCTTCGTCGATCAAATAACAATGGTAAGTTTTAATTTTAATTTTAATTTTAATTTTTCAATACTATTTAATAATTTTTAAGTTTATGCAATTTTAATTAAATTTTATTTTATAATTTTTTAAACAGTCTAAAGATCGGGTGTTGCAATGCTATATTCGCAATATGCTTGGTCCGCCATCACTGTTGATCGAGAATTACCTGGGAGAAGCGAGTTTTTGACACTTGGCCACGATAGGCCGGGGGTGCAAGTTGGACCCGAAGTAATCAGTGCGTTGATAGAGAGGTGGAGACCCGAGACACACACTTTCCATCTTCCATGCGGAGAGTGTACTATCACTCTGGAAGACGTGCATTTGCAATTGGGATTGCCGGTGGATGGGTACGTAGTCACCGGGTCCGCAACTTCTGGTGATTGGGCAGCCGTATACTACGAGCTTTTGGGTGCTATTCCGGATAACATTTACGGAGGTCGAATCGAGATGGGCTGGCTACGAGACACTTTCCCGGAGCCGAATAATGATTCGACCGAAATAAAAAGAATACGGTATGCTGGGGCATACATTCTTGAGATGATTGGAGGCTATCTGATGCTGGACTTGTCACGAAACCTCGTACATCTGAGGTGGCTGCTGAAACTCGTTGATTTTAGAGCAGCCGGTGAATTGAGTTGGGGGTCTGCTGTGCTAGCAAAATTGTATCGGGAGATGTGCGGGGCGACGCGGCCGAATAAAATGAAAATCGGAGGTTGCCTATCACTACTGCAATCATGGGCACGGTTTCGATTTCCATTTTTACGTCCTCGAGTCGACCACCCATATACATTCTCATTCATAACGAGGTAAATTTAATATTAGATTTTATAATTATTACGTAGATTTAAAATATAATTGTATGCTAAAAATTTATTTAATTAGGTGGAACCATTCGGCGAGTTATGTTAGAATACCTACCTCGCTTGAAGATATACGGTTTTTATTAGAGCAACGGTCGGAATCACAAGTAAGTATTAAATAAAATATATTTTCATAATAAAATAGTCGTTTCGTATTTCGTATTTAGAATTTAGTATTTAGTATTGCGTATTTAGTATTATGTATATAACTAATGTTTTTATCATGTTAATATATTTTTAATGGACACCATACGAGGATCCGGCAATTCGGGCAGTAATTCCGGAGGATTTCTTTCAAAATCCAAACCTTTGGCATGTGAAGGTCCCATTGATCAACTATGCCACCATGGAGATACACCAGTCAGATCGGGTTCTGCGTCAATTTGGATTCCGACAACCGATTCCCGTGGCACTGAGGTGCTCGATAATGAGCATAAAGTCGACTTACGGTAGTTGCACACGGATTAGCCAATATTTTGATCAGCGTATATCAAAATGTAGGAGAACCAGTATGACTATATACCTACTCGGGAACTGATCGTCGTTCCTGAGTTAGCGTGCATGCCGGAATACATGTCATAGTTTAGGATCCATGGCAAACCGTATTTATTGTCGGAAGAGGAGAGGCGACGACAACTTCGTGAACAAAGGGAACGACGCGACCCTTTAAATCCAAGGAGAATGGGTGATGAGACGGGACCATCAGCGAAGCGTTTATTAAAACACCGGGCCCATCAACGATTGCCCATACTGATCCACGGCCCAACACTTCACCGTAAGCGACACCCACATCACAGCCTTTTCAGATTATGCCAGGTGCGTACCCTAACCCTTATATGTATCATAACCTTTATATGTTTCCTTTTTCTAGTCCCACGATAGGTTGGAATGCATGGCCCGGTTCAAGTCCGTTCCCGACTACTCCGACTGGCCAGCCGATCTTTAGGCCGCTGTCGCATGAGGGATCGTGTAACACCCCCTAACCCTAAACCATCGTCGGAACAGGGTTATGGGGCATTATCGAACCAAATAGACCTTTTACAATAATTAACAAATAAATACTTAACATATTATCTCATTCAACCTTACATGTTATAACCTTGTTTATAAATATCAAAATATATACAACACTAGCCATTCCAATGGCTAGTTACCATTTGGACATACTTGTGTCAACACTATCATTCCATCCTATACATACCATTATAACCTTAATTAACTTACCAAACATATTCATTGATTCATTGGATAGTGTGAGTGATCTCCGCTGAGCTTCCAATCTATCAAGTCTCCGAAAAAAAATCACTAGAAAACAGGGGAAAAATACAACGGAGTAAGCACATAATGCTTAGTAAGTTAGTTAAACATAATTATCAACTTATCGTATACATATGTTTGTTTAAAAAATATATAAAACATTGTTAACCTATTTTATTTCAATCCTCAACATATAAATTCCTTATTAAAACCAAATGGTCACATTTTAATAATTCTTGTTCACAATTAAATAATATTATCCCACATATATTACCAGAAATATATATATAAACACAAGGAAAATCAAATTCTTATATACACATAATCAAACCATACCCATACAAATTTCCACATCATTTCCATTCTATTTTCAAGTGTATTTCGTTAAGTTTTCCGGAAGTTCGATAGACATTCAGTAGTACACATATACTGTAAAAGTTCAGAGTTCGTCAATTCATATTTCTCAATTACTATTTCATTACACTTTATACATGAAATCATTCAGTTTGAATTAATTTGATCAATTCATTTATATTATTCTTTTCAATTAACTTCTTATATTATTCATATCATTTCAAACAAAATTGTGAACTTTAGTTTCATTTCTCCATCTCATATAATATTTCAATTCACAATTCATCTTTGAACATTTCATGAACCTTTGGTTCATGCATTCAATTTCATATCACAAATCTCATTTCATATTTTATTTCACAAATTCACTTTCTTATTTCTTTCAATAGCATAATCACAATTATTCGGAATTTATCATTTCACTTATTTACCCCTATTAACTTGACTCGGACCTCGACGGATACACGGATTCCATCCCAACACACCAGAATGATATAATCCTCCAAACACACTAATATATCATAATCCTCCCAAACACTCCAGAATAATATATCCTCCCAAACACACCAGTATAATATAACCTCCCAAACACACCAATAAGGCATTAAATGCCTCTTCGGATAAACCGAAGCATATATAACAGAATCATCTTCTCGGTCGAGTTACAAATCCAATGGCATGCCATTTGTATCAAATCTAGTCCGACAAGTTAATAGGGTATCGGAATCACATATCTATATCACTTTCACTTTCACTTTCAATTGATCATAATCATTCGGATTCAATTCAATCACAATAACAAATTCACAAAATCACATAATTTCACTTCAAGTCACATTTCAACTCAATCACTTCCTCATACTTTCAATCCATGTACATTTCAAATAATCACATTCAATTCAATTTGATTCAATTTCAATTCACTTTTCATATTTCCATTCCATTCATTTATATATATATATCATCAATTCAATGCATTTTCCACTTTCTAATCAACATATCATCAAATGCTCATACATATTCAAACTTCATTTCAATTTCATTCAATTCACAATTAAATTCAGTTTTATCTAATTCAATATCAATATTAACCTTATTTCTATTTACTAAACATATTATTCAAAATTCAACAATTACTAATAATAAGTTAAATTCCAATACATATTTATCACTTAATTCATTCTTGATACTTACTTCAATTTGTTTATCATATATACATATATTAATTTAAAATTTAACAAATAATCAAAGTTGAATTATAATAATACTAACTTGAATTTCTCGTTTTTTTTTTTTTACTCCTCATTTGTTTTTCTCTTTTCCTTCCTTGCTCAATGTCTCGAATTCCTTGTTTGCTAAGGAAATAATAATGATTTACATTATTAATTACAACATTAAATTACAATAAATAATTTAATTTTATTCAATTCCTACCCTTCCTCTTCATTCCACATTCTTTATACACAATTCTATTATTTACTTATAAGTTCTTTCAAGACTGTTTACCTGAGTCATTGTCACTAAATTATTTATATCTTAAGCTACGAGACTCCAAATTAAGATCTAAAACCTTTACCTGAAACTAGACTCACATATATTCTTACTATAAAATTTTCAAAATTTTTGGTTTAGCCAATAAGTACAGTTTATTCTTTAAAGTCACCCCTATTCTGTTGTTTGACAGTTCCGACCACTCTTTGCTAAAATTTAATTATCTTTTTATACAGAATTAAAATGATGTTCTATTTTGTTTTTTATAAAAATAGACTCATTAAGGAATCTAACCATATAAATTATGTCCCAAAATTATTTTTGTACAATTTTTAATGATTTTTCCAAGTCAGAATAGGGGATCTCGAAATCACTCTGAACCAGTCTCACAAAAATATAAATATCTCAAAATACAGAATTTAATTGCTTTCTTTGTTTCTTTCATATGAAAATAGACTCAATAATATTTAATTTCATATCTCACTCAACTTCTAATTCCATTTCTACCATTTTTGGTTATTTTTCAAAGTTACTCTACTGCTGCTGTCCAAAACTGTTTTAGTGCAATGTGTTGATTTCCATTTTTCCCCAAATTTCACAATTCATACAATTCAATCCTTGCTCAATTAACCCCTCAATTAAGCTAATTTTCTTAATTAATACTCTATCTAGACATTATAAGTTATTTCAGAACTATTAAAATTTAGAATTTCCACATAAAACCCTAACTTTAAACTCTTTTACAATTAGGTCTCAAACATTTACTTTCTATTCAATTCTTTCAGTAAAATCAACATAAAAACAATTTAAAGCTCTAATAACAAGCTAAATCATCATATACTTCCAGCACATGCTCATAGCAACTTTCAATTTCTTACATAGAATAAAAAATCTAATGACTTCAACAAGTGGACCTAGTTGTAAAAGTCACAAAAACACAAAAATTTGAAGAAATAATCAAGAATTGAACTTACATAGTATAAAAATGATGAAGAACCAGCTTAGAGAACTCTTCTCTGCCGTTTTTGGCTGGAAAATATGAAAAAATTTGCTAGAAAGTTCTTTTAGAAAGATATTTATTCACTAATTTTACAAAATTTCCAATTTTGCCCTTCGTTCACATTACCTCTTCACTAATTTTTATATTTCTACCGTCCAGCCTTTTTGCCCATATGTCTAATTGCCTATTTAGTCCTCCTTTAATTATTTCTTAAGCTATTTAATCATTTTAGCAAATTTTACACCTCTTACGATTTAGTCCTTTTTAATTAATTAACTATCCAAATGTTAAAAATTTTTAACGAAACTTTAGTACCAACTTATTAACACTAAATATTTTTATAAATATTTATGGCTTGATTTATAGTTTCGAGGTCTCGACACCTCGTTTTAACCCAAGTTACCTAATAATTTTTTTTTCTTTTTAAAATCACAAAATTCACCAATTCAAAATATTCCTATTATCACACTTAACCTATAAATTATTAATTATCAAAATTTTTTTCTATCTTATTCGTCGGATTTAGTGATCTCAAATCACTGCCCCGACTCTACTGAAAATTGGGCTGTTACAGATCGCACGAGGCGCCGTCAAGGAGCTCTTCTTTTTACCAGTCTCCTTCGCCTTATGGGATTCAGACACCCTCGCCATGGTTTATGCAAATTCCTCCGCGGTCATTATTTTATCAAGGTGGGTCATCGTCCCAACACCCACAACCAGACCCCCTGCCGGAGGAACCAGAATCCTCGCCTGAGGTTCCACAACCCCCGCCGGAAGCTAGAAGAAGGAGGAATCGAGCGCGTAATCGTCGACCACCCCCATGTGGCACTGATTCCGACCAGCACTAACATTGATTCCGACCGCCTTTTTTATTTTTTTTGTAATTTAACTTTTATATATTTAATAAAATAAAAGTTGTTATTTTTTTATTGTAATTTAATTTTAATATCTTTAATAAAATAAAAGTTGTTTTTTTATTCTTTTGTAATTTAATTTTATTATCTTTAATAAAATAAAAGTTGTTTTTTTATTTTTTTAAAATTTAATTTTAATATCTTTAATAAAATAAAAGTTGTTTTTTATTTTTATTTTTTGTAATTTAATTTTTATATCTTTAATCAAATAAAATTTGTTTATTTTTTATTGTAATTTAATTTTTATATATTTAATAAAATAAAATTTTTTAATTTTTTTTGTAATTTAATTTTTATATCTTTAATAAAATAAAAGTTTAAGATTTTTTTATTGTAATTTATTTTTTTATTTTATTTTGTTTTGCAACTTAGTCCTTCTACAAAAATTCACCATTTTCATTAAGAAATAAATAGAATTCACATAGCCACCAAGAGACAAAAATGCTAAGAAGACTATCAACTATTCCGGTTTGGACACAAGCGAGATTATGGCATGGGTTCCTACACCATCCGCATAACCTCCGTTGGTTGGCCGTTTCTCGGATATCCATATTGTTGCGTATTCTACTCGAGCAAGGTCAATCTTTTGGTTTGCGCCGCAGTTGTCTATCCGGTAACAACTTATATGATGCAAGCGATACAGACGACCACTTACATTCATCTGGGACTGGTGGGAATACGTGTCTCCACACGTTGTACATGTTTTCTATTTTATACACTTCGTCGACATAGCTCATGGGATATGATAAACCGTAAAAGTAACATATTTTAATCTCACATTTAGTATGCTTTTGGATGATTTATCCTCTGTTTTATATAAAAAGGTGCTCTTAATCCTTTCTTTTCATGTCTTATATCCAGGAAAGCACCCGAGGATAAAAAGAACGAGAAACGAGCCCAAAACGGAGTAAATTTGGCCAAGGAAGAAATCGACACGGCCTGGACCAAAGCCCACACGGCCATGCCTCAATAAACATCTAGAACATGGTCTTACCCCGAGTAATACAACCGTGTCTCATTAAAGAAATCCGAGCATGGCCTGGCCACGATCCACACGGGCGTGTTGCATGACCGTGTCCCTGTCGCTGGAAAGAGCACTTTCACTCGGATTTGGATACTCTGGGGCAAAGAAACCCATTCCAAGAGCCTATATAAACCCCCTAAGTACCAGTTGAAAGGGGGCGGTGAGCTAGGTAAATGAGTACAAGCCGAAAAGGTTAGAATGGTATGAATCACTCGAAGATAGCCAGTTGATCCATCTCAAGAAGCCGAAATTCTACTCAAGACGACGGATCTCTCCTTCAATTTATTCAGGGAGTTTTAGGGATTTCTTATGTTTTGTTTTATCTTTTCTTCTGAGATGTTTTCTTTATTTGTTATAAACTAAAACCTTCAAATACCTGAAGGGGATGAAACCTATGATGGATCTTGTTATTGTTTTCTAAATTATATGATAAATACTTAGTTTGTTCTTAATTATGTGATCTTAATCTAAATTTGATGTGCTTAGGTGGAGGAGGAATAGACCCTGCCTAAGAGTAGATCTAGCATAATTAAGCGGAGTTGATCACACGCCTAGAGATAGGGTGACGAGATTTTTCCTGATTAGGGTGAAACCTAATATGGGAGTCCATATATCGATTTACTGCTATTCTAGGGGGTTATTATAAGAGAAAGAGATTTCCACTAATTAACCTAGGGTTAGACGTTATTCGCCTCGAGAAAGGGTTTAATATACGTTAAGGAGTCTTACGGATCAAACTAAGTAAATAAATCATATAGTTCAGGGTGTAATAACAAGTGAAGTCTAGGTGGATTCTTCCTGAAGGTATCGTCTTAATCAACTGAGTTTTTCCTAAAGTTATTTTCCCAATTCGTTCTTTTTGTCTTTGTGTCTTTAGCTTAGCAGTTCGTTACATTTAGATTAAATAACAACTTCATTTATTTTAGGCTAAATAATAAAAAGAAAGTTAGTATTAGTATTTTTAGTTCATTTAGGTTCGATAATCCAGTCTTGCCTAAGCTATACTACTGTTCGATAAGTACACTTGCCTTTAATTGTTGTCAGAGTTAGTTTCCAGGTTCGATCATTCTCTTTATAAATTTTAAGACTCTGATTCACAGCGATCAGGATACAGACGGAGATTCTGACAAGCTGCAAGTACATGAGCGCATGGGTAACGTAGTGCATCAAATATCCCACAGTCGCAGGTCCTACTTCTCAAGTATACACGATATTGCCCGCCAACAATACATTGGTTTGGTCTGTCAAACTCCGCCACACGAAACCATAGGTTGTCGCGATCGTGACACACTGTGTCATGGTGTTGGCCCGTGCTTTCCCCTTGTTAATTTCTCGCAAGACCTTCGCACACCATACATGGCCTCCTTACATTTGACCTTTATAACTCGCTGCTCGCTTCTGAAATAGTGCCGCTAAACGAAAATATGTCTTTCGTACAACCGATGTTATCAGCAAATGACGCGTTCCTTTTAGAACAAAATTTATGCATTAGGCCAGGTTTGAGGTCATATGACCATATCGTAGGCCACCGTCATATGCTTGTGTCCACTGTTCAAAAAGAATATTGCATAGGTAGTTTGCGCCTTCTTCGTTAACTGATCACAAACTCGCCAACATCTCGTGAAAGCGGTCCTTATTGATCTCGTACCCTGCCAATATAAGTTGATAGCGAATATTACATACCACTCTTTAATTAATAATAATTTGAATATTACAAACGAAATTATATTAATAGATATTATATACCCATGTTGGTCACTTGTCGTCGTTGACTTGTTATATCGATTTTGCCCGTGGTAGTTGGACGCAACATGCCTTAGGCAATATCGATGGTGTGTGCGATGCCACAGGCTTCCCTGTCGCTCTATTGCAGCTAGTATTCTAGGGCCCCGATTCGATATAACGCATATATCAGGTTAGGGGCAGACATGTCTCCTTAACCTAGATAGGAAGAAATCTCAGTCATCAGCTGACTCCTCAGGTGTTATTGCAAACACAATTGGAAGGATTCTCCCACTGCCGTCCTATGCCACAGCTAGCAACAACCGATGCGTATATCTACCATACATAAAAGTACCGTCAATTTGTACCAATGGCCTGCAGTATATAAATGCGTCTCGGCATTACTTAAATGTCCAGAACAGACGCTTAAACATTTGGCATCCATGGAGCAACCGATCGTTGTAGTACGCCGGTTCCGTTTCAAGGTCTGTTATGCTGCCTGGGACATATCTCTCCAGCACCTGACACCACTGCCACATTTCATTATATGAAGCATCCCACCGACCATGCAACTTTTCCAACGCCTTCTGCTTGGCTATCCAAGTCTTCCGGTAAGAGGGCGTGTACCCCAATTGGCTACAAATATTGCCAATTAAGGCCGACACTGTAGTATTAGGATCCGCCTTCACCGTCGGTATTATTAAGTCAGCCAACATCTCTGAATCCATCTTCGGATGATCTTGTGAAACACCTGTCAACGAAGTACGTTAAATAATGAACATTACGTAATATTAGTATTATTCAAAAACCTTGAACACCTAGTGATACTGTACCGGCAAGACATGTATGTGGACCTTTGTACTTTTTGATCTCCCACAAGCCTGTCTTTTTCCTCAGCGAGGCCATGATTTTTCATGAACATGTACCGTCTTGCACTACACATTTGGCCTCGTACTTATCGAGTTTGGATTTAACCATATTGTAGTTAACCCCGTTTTTGATGTTATATTGTTTCAATGCACCAAGAAAAGTATCATTGTTGGAAAACTCTTTACCAACTTCTAATTCGCCCGAATCTAATGACGAACTTGTACGGTCACGCGTTCTGTGTAATAGTTCAGGAAACTCCAATGCATCGTCTTGAGATAGATCAACATTATGCATGTGGGCTGGAGGCGAGTACGCCCTGAATAGCTGATCTTCTTCTTCTTCATCTGAACCACCTTCAATATCTTCAGGTACGGTTAAAACAAGCTCCGGTTCAAAAAATAATGCAACTTCTGGACCATCGGGCCCGGGCTCTCGAAGTAGATCAATATCCGATTCATCATCTGACCCACCATCATCTGTAACGAATGAGGGCCCCTCGCCGGTGGATGTCGTGGGGAGTACATTATCCCTTCTTAAACAACTTCCGTAATGTTCCCAATCATATGTGGATTGCCAACCACTAGAAGTTGATGACGTTCAACAATACGTATTTCTAGCATCAAACGTCGAAGGAAGGATATGCATGTCCCATCCACCAACCGAGTGTCGTGTAGGGGTTGTGTTTTTCATACTACCACCAAACACGAACACTTCCGTATTCTGCCTCCCACTAACAGAGTGTCGACTTGTGGTCGTGTATTCCTCTCGAACAGCAGTAGATGTTGAAGTCGAAGGAAGATCACTTGGCAATGAAAATTGTACATATACCTTAAGATAGAGTGATCCACTGGCAAGATGAGTCTCCACTATTGCCTCCAAGCTCCGAGGACCTTTGATGTCGAATGAGTCATATCTCACCGGATCAACCGTGAACTTTCATTGGCACAAAATCTATACTTAATAGACTGAACTTTCATTGGTGTTGTTCTGAAGATTTTATGCCTAATTCTTTTGTGAAGTTCTATCAAATCTATGTTCCGGTTAAAACCCAGTCGCGCTGTGTTATCCGATAAAAACACAACACCATTTTTAGTGTCACAAACCTCACCATCGTAGTAAATAACAGCATTAATACGTTCACTCATCTTCAGTTTCTATTTTACTTTTGCCTCAATTTCTGTTATGCAACCTGAGAATGAAATTTGACTGATTTATAGTCTAAGGATTGCCAGAGAAATCTAGATAATTCCACTTAATTCTCCTTATTTTCTTACTGATTTCATGCCCTTGTCGTCCAGCCTAAATAGACTTTGGGTTTATTTTCCTTTTAAGCCATCTTTCTTTTATCATTTAAACTATTTAATCATTTTCCATAATTTTACATTTGTTACAATTTAGTCATTTTCATTTAATTACATACCCAAACGTTAAAATTTTTTAACGAAATTTTAATACCACATTACTAACATTTTATAAATATTTATAAAAATATTTCCTACTCAATTTTATGAGATCGAGATCTCGATACCTTGTTTTTACCTAATTCCTTCAATAATTCCTTTTTCTAACTAACCAATAAATCGGTAAAATTTTTCTATCGATATTTTAATACGATTTTCCTATCATATAAATATTCATGCAAATATATTGAAATAAATTTCTCTTTAAATCAGATTTATGGTTACGAAACCATTGTTCTGATAACCTTGAATTTAGGCCATTACACCAGTTGGGGCAAGATATATAGGAATTCTAGGGACGGAGTCACCACACTACCTGCAAGGCTTGGTAGTGGAAGTGTATTGGCAACAAGATCCTTTAACAGGGAAATTATGCATGGCTGGTCACTCGGCTGAAATTGCAGTGCCTCCCAATTTTCAACGCTTGCCTTCTCTAACATCAACTACTCCACCTAATACCTTAGGCAAAGGTGGTACAGTTAAAGGAATCGTGGTCAGTTACTAAAAAAGAAAAATTATAATATAATTTTTAGAGGTAAATTGCACATCACCCCTTCTACTTAGAAATTGGTTGGTGAAAAAAAGCAACAATTTAATTATTTAATTTGTTTTTTAAAATAATAAATTTATTAATTGTATAATAATTAATTGAAATAATAAGTGTTTATAAGTAATATATTTGTTTTTTGGGAGAGAGTTTACATGTAGAATTACAAATACATATTTGAGCAATTACAAAATAGAATTAAATCAATACGAAGTACAAATGAACAGTTAAATTGTCTAATATGCTTTTTTTTATTAATTAGTCAAATAGATCGTTTTTATGAAAATTTAGGAAAATAAGGCAGTTTTAGAGAGGATGTGTGAAAGCGTGTCTAGCTAGACGTGGAAAGCGCGTCGCATTTTTTTGACCTTTTTAATATAATCAATCTTTGGTCAGATAGTTAAATGTTAGTGGTTTTATTCTTGAATCTCGGGTTCGATTTCTCTCTCGCTCACTTTCAATTTTTTTTATTTCATGTTCTTTTAAGCTTTTTATTATTTTTGATTAATATTTCTAACATATCAACTCCATTGGTTAAATGGTTAAATAGTAATGATTTTATCTTTGAGTTTGAGGTTCAATTCCTCTTCTTTTAAACACATTTGTAATTTTATTTCATGTTGTTTCAAGTTTTTCTTTATTTTTAATTTTTTTATTTTTAATTCATCTTTCTAATTAATATCTCTTTATTCATAAAATCAAACAATAAATATGTAAGTATATAATAAAGATAATATATTTTACATATATCATTATGTTAAAAACATTTGAAATTAATAACTCTATCAACTAGTTTTTTTGATATATTTTTCTTTATAACACTTATATGTCAAATATTTATTTTCTCCATGTATATTGTGGACATAGTAATTTCTGATATTATAAACTGAAATAATTATTTCAAATATAATTATTATTTTTATATGTACAATATTTCAAATATTATTATTTTTCATCTACATTGTGGTATGATGTTTCAAATATTTTTATGTGAAATATCTTAATTAATTATTTCAAATATCATTATGTTTGATATGTGAAATATTTTTAATACACATACAAAAATATATAATACTAAAATTTACTGCACTCATGATATGAATTGAAAAATAAATATTACACATATAAATATTATATTTACTAAAAATAATGATATTTGTAATAATTATTTGATTTTATAAATAAAAAGTTATTAATTAAAATGATGGATTAAAAATAAAAAATTGAAAACAATATATTTATTAATTAAAAAAAGAGCTTGAAACAACATGAAATAAAAATTACAAATATATTTAGAAGAGGAGGAATTGAATTTGGGACTCAAATATAAAATCATTATTATTTAATCATTTAACCAATGGAGCAAATATGTTAAAAATATTAATTAAAAAATAATAAAAAGTTTAAAACAACATGAAATAAAAAATACAAATGTGTGTGGAGAGGAATCAAACCTGGGACTCAAGGACAAAACTAGAGGTGTGCATGAGCCGAACCGGGTTTGAGCCGGGCTCAATTAAAAATTCAGGCTCGTTTGCTAGGCTCGGGCCCGGCCTGGCCAGAAAAATGGGCCTAAAATTTTTCCCAAGCTCGACTCGTATAAAAATGCTAAAACTCGGGCCCAACCTGACCCACCTATATTAATTTTTATATTATTTTTAATAATTTTAAAATATATATAATACATCAAAAATACTAGAAACATCAAAATAAATATTTCCAAACAAATTGAAAATAAATTTTAAAAAATATGTATACTTAAATAACACTAAAGGTGGGTTTGGATGGGCGATTGAGTGCGGTACGGTGCGTTTAGCTTACTTTTTATCTCATGCTACTGATGATCGCTACGAAGATCTAATCTCACCACCACCATCTTTGTTTTTACACCGATGCAGTAAGAACACCGCCCATCCAAACCCACCCTAAAATAGATGCAACTTAACAAGCAAATGCTACTAAAATAATAACAAAATTAACAAATGTCTTTAAAATAATAACAAAATTAACAATAAAATAAGTTTTATACAATATCCAAACAATAACAACAAAATAGTGGCAACATAATATGCAACGCCCCAAAATTTCTAATTTCGTTATTGTGAAAATGTGACATAAATATCTGTCAGCTTTAGTGGTTATGTGTTTTAGGAGTGTTTGGGAGGTCCCAAGTTTAAGCCTTCGGTTAGGCAAATTTTGGTATTTTGAATGAATTAGGCCTTACTTTTGATCAGTAGACTTTTACTTGATTGTTGGTAAAAATATATTAGAATGGGCTTGCTAGTCTAGTGGTTAAGCGGAGTGTTAGTGTATAAGAGGTCTTGTGTTTGAGTCCTTGCGCAAGCAGGGGAACTAATTTTTGTTTGAGGCGTGTGTCGTGGTGGAGTTCAAATTAAACTGGACTGCTGAGTAATTGTGTTTTAGTGGGTTAATAGGGGCTGTCGTTTCTTCTCCCTTCTTGTTCACTTTGGTTTTTGTTCCCCTTTGGCCGAATCTTATTTCTTCTCTTTCCACTCTCTTTTCGTTTCTGTATTTTTGCGAGTCATCTCTTTGGGTGCAACTTTTGACTTCATCTATTTTGGTAAATGGAATTTTTCCCCCTTAGTTATTGTATTTCGAGTAGGCAATTAACAAAGGGTTCGTTTTACTCTCGTTTAGGTGTTGTTCAAAGGTTTTAAGCAGATATTCCAGTGTGTGGAGATGACTGGTTAACGAATTCGTCGCGGTAAGTTTTTGAATCGTTATTGGTTTAGTTTCTCGAGTTTTATGTTGGGGATATTTGGTTTGATTGACGAATCAAGTGATTAATTAAGGGATATATTGGTCAAATATAGGTTTTTGAAGGCTTGGGTTACTTTGCACAGCGAATCGATACCAGGTGTGTACCTGAAATGCAGAAAACAGGATTCAGAGAAAAGTTGAAATTGCTTGCTGTCGAGAAATAAGAGAAAATGATGCAAAAAAATGGTAGAGAAAGGAAATAATGGTGTTATAAATTTGGAAATCAACATTTTGCACTAGAATAGTTTTGGACAGCAGCAGTAGTTTAATTTTGAAAAATCATAAAAAATAGTGGGAATTGAGTTAGAGGTTGAATAAAATATAAATTAAATTTTATTGAGTCTAGTTTTTCATGGAAGAAATAGTATAAGCAATGGAATTGTAAATCATGAGATATAATAAATTTTCTGAGATAAGGTCAGAATGATTTCGGGTTCCCCTGTTTTGACTTATGAAAATTATCAAAAATTGTAAAAAAATAATTATGGGCTTAAATTTATAGTTTAAATCGTTAATGAGTCTATTTTCAAGAGAAACAAATAGGAACATCATCTAAATTCCGTACTAAGAGATAAATAATTTTTAGTAAGGAAATGATGAAGCTGTCAAACAGCTGAATAGGGATAACTTTAAAGATTTTACTGTACTTATTTGATAAACTATAAATTCTGAAAATTTTATGGTAGAAAGGTATTTGAATCTAATTTCAAAAACATTAAGCGGATCTTAATTTGGAATTCTGTAGCTCAAGAGATAAATAATTTAGTGATAATGACTCAAGTAGATAGCTTTGAATGAACATATAAGTAAATAGTAACATATATGAGTATTGAGCTAGCATGGGTCACTTTAAAAATGGATCACACGGCCAAGGCCAATTTGGGCCGAGTGGGCCACACAGGCGTGTGGATCCACACCGGCAGACCACATGGGTATGTGGGCCCATTTTTACCAAAATGTTTTTAAGGTTGCATGGGTCGCCCAAATCGACTGTGAACCTACTGTAAGGTCGGTAAGCGCTACTTAGACTCCTAAATGTGTGAAATTTACTGAAAGGCTTTAAGCCTAATTTAAGGTTACATGGGTCGCCCAAATCAACTGTGAACCTACTGTAAGGTTGGTAAGCACTACTTAGCGCTATTGTGGTCCATTGTATGTTGCATTGCATTGGGTCGGGGGTTGTTATTCGGAGGAAGTGTACTGAAAGGCTTTAAGCCTAATTTACTGGCATCTCAGCTGCAAACTACTGTTTTGTGCCGAATTCGATACTACTTGGAGTGTAGGGATGGGTAGGTTGATTATATCCCACATGGAGTGTAGGGTTGGACGGAGATGGTGTGTAGAGGCTGGTTGGGTAGGATTTTGCTCTTGCATAATCAAGCATTACTACTCGACGTCTTTGTGATGCGCTAAGGCCCTACTATATTTTTGACACTGTATTGAGATGGGCTAAGGCCCAAACTGTCACTGATACTGAAAAGAGCTTAGGCCCAAGACTGTTCAACTGTGCACTGTGAATACTGATTGTTTGTTTGTTTCAGCGGGATTACACACTGAGTTTACGTAAACTCACCCTTTTTGTTTAATGTGCACAGGTAATCCCTAGACTTAGATGGATTAGTGCAACGGAGGACTCAGTGGTGGCCACAGTAATATTTAGACTTCATAGTTTTCAATTTACGAGTTATGATTTGTTTATTATTGATTATTTGGGTTGTAATTTAAAGATCCTCTGGGGTTTTAGTTTTAAATTTGGGTTTTTATTTATTTATTTTACTTTATTGATTTATATCTGCTGGTCGTAGGAAATTCGGTTTTTAAAAAGTTAAAGTAATTTCTAAACGCATGATCACCTAGACTGTTTTATTAAAGCTTCCGCAACGAGAGATATTTCAAAACAAATGTTTTAAATGAATAAAGACAACTTCCTAAGTTCTAACAAAGGTTTACTAAAGATAATAACATGGAATATTTTCATCGTAACAACGAGGTTTCAAAAACACTATCCTGTGACATTGCCAGATACGGCCATAACGCCTAGGTCGGGTTTGGGGTGTTACATAATAGTAAAAAGGTCACAAAATAGGGAGAAAACAACAAGAAAATAATATTAAAAAAATAGTTTTTTTGTCTTTTAGTGAATCCGGCCCAGGCCCGGGCCAAAAATGCCTTACCCGAGGCCCGACCCATTTTTTAAACGAGTCTTATTCTTTGTCCAAGCCCATTTTTCGAGCATATATTTTTGCCTAAACCCTCCTACATTTTAGGCGGGCCTTCAAGTCGGGCCACCATGAGCAGGTCTTAGACAAAACTACTAACATTTAAATATCTAATCAAAGATTTATTATATTAAAAAAGGAAAAAAAATGCCACTTAAAGGGAAAGCGCGTCCAACTGGGCGTGCTTCTCTACCACTTGGACCTACTTTTATACTCTCTCTCCAAAATCGATCTATTTAGCCATTTAACAAAAAAAAAAAAAAGAAGAAGAAGACATATTTATAGTATTTAGCCCTAATAAACTAAGAACCAAGATGATTTGTACCTAAAAAGTAGAAAATTAAGTCCTCTTTAAAATTAAAAAAAAAAAAACTCAGTTTTGTCATTAAATTTGTAAGTGTTTTTTTGTGAAAATTTATTAACTTGAAATTTTGTTTAGGTTATTCTCATATGACATGTAATATGGTTAATAGAAAATGAACATAACAAGTTGACAAATGTTAACAAAAACTATCAACAAGTTGAATTATAATTTTTAAATTAGAAAAATATACTTAAAATTTAAATATTTAAAACACAAAGATTAAATCTTAAATTTTAAATAAATAAAATTATTTTTGGTTAAATTTTCTGAAAAATTCGCGTCAGCTCAAACTTAAAAGCTTAGAAGAGAAACAAGTTAACTTAATAACTTAAAAGAAACCAAAAATAAAAAAGGAAGAAAGTGTTCCACTTTTTAAAGACGTTTCGAGGGAATTGTCTGCGAGAGTTGAAATGATTTCATAAAGTCATCGGTCAGTTGCATTGGATGCTTGTAAATTATGGTTTAAAATTTCAAAAAATCAATCTAATATTAATCTATTAATTTAAATTAGACCTAAAATTTATTTAAAACACAATAATCAACTTTTAAATATATATATATTTATACTACATAAACAACTTAAATAAAACGTATTTAAAAACATACGACATTATTAAAATTTATGATGATATCTAAACATATATATTCTCAACATATCAAAGCTATCTATGCAATATGTTAACACTAAAACTAACATAATGATCTAATTTACGTAATATTGATATGTGGAATACTCAATTAGAACACTTAACATTTGAAGATCAATTTAAATTCTAGATCATAATTTGAAAATGTCTAAGAAGATTTTTGGTTCATGTTACATTCTTAAGATAATTTTACTTTTCAACATAAATGTTCTCATGTCCTGTAAAATTTCTTAAGTTAGCAATCTTATATTGTCAGTAGTGTCAAGATTACATTTTACCTCTCTATTAAAAAAATAGACAAATTAGCCTATGTACATGTAACACCCTCTATCCCTAAACCGTCACCGGAACAGGGTTACAAGGCATTACCGAACATATTAGTCAATTTTCCTAATTACTTATAAATAAAAATTTACCTTCATGGTATAATTTAGTAATTTAATTCCTATATTGGGCTCTTGAAGCCAAAGCATATATTTAACGTAGAATGGAACTTGTTCAAACATTCTACAAAACTAGCGAAAATATATATATTTTTTATAAAAATTTCGACAGCATTTCTGCTTATTTTCACATATAACCCCCTGCAATTAAAACCGTATTCATTCCAAATATAACCAATTCAACCAATTCCAAAATCCAACAATTCAACCAATGCAATTTCATATTTAGATTCTACTTATAACATCAAAATACCAAATATCATTCTTTACAACAAAAGTCATGTAGTAATTTTAAGTAACCAAAATAACACCTATGTACATGCCATTTTAACACAAAATATAGTACCTACTTTTGTAGTCCTTGAAGATGTGATGAGATGAGAGATCTTCTAGTTGGACTTCTCTTCTAGTCTATTTGTACCTACGCGTTAAAAATAAACGCGTTAAGCCAGTGAAGGCTTAGTAAGCACTACAAGAATAATTAATTAAGCAATCATAACAGAATATTTTAAACTCAATCAACTATTGCATATTTACTCACATATAAGTCTCTTCAACTATGCATTGCTTTAAGTAAATTTAACTTATCTTTTGTAAGGTATAAAACTTACCTTAACCCATCAGCAATTCACTTTTATTCTCAATTCACAATATTAGCCCAAAGTAGATTTTCTAGAACACACCGGATATACGGAACAAATATAGAGGTGCATTATGATGCACAAGTGAACAGAGAGCACTGACGTGCTAATAATCGGAGAGCACCAATGTGCTAATAATCAGAGAGCACCAACGTGCTAATATCAGAGAGCACCAACGTGCTAATATCAGAGAGCACCAAAGTGCTAATATCAGAGAGCGCGCTAAAGTTCCTTAATGGCATGCCACTAATATCCCAGTAGTTCTAAATTTCATCTACTTGGGCATTAAAGCTGAATCTCATATATTTAAATAATTCACATAAATATTTCAAAAAGGATAAATAACAATAATTTAAAATTCTTGTAGTACTTACAACAAAAGATTGAGGTGATATAAGTTTTTCTTTCTTCACTCCTTAACCTTCTCTTTTCCTTTTCCTTCGATTCGGTCCTCTCCTTCCTTTTCTTTTTCTTCAATTTCATATAAACACATAACATTTATATGTTAAAAATAATCAAATAATTTCCTGTATTATTTAATAAAATAAACATGTATTTTATGATAAATTCATCCTTTCTTACTTTTGCTCACATTTCAATTTAATACTTTACTCATAAACTTATTCAAAGCTGTCCTTTTGTGTCATAGTCACAAAATTATTTATTTCCAGAGTTACATAACTCCAAATGAAGAACCGTAAATTTTTCCTGAAACTAGACTCACATATATTCATACCATAAAATTTTCAGAATTTTTAGCTTAGCCAATTAGTACAGTTTATTCATCAAAGTCACCCCTATTCTGCTGTCTGGCAGTTCTACCCTTCTTCACTAAAAATTAATTATCTCTTCATACAGAATTCAGATGATGTTATCGTTTATTTCTAGTAAAAATAGACTCATTCAGGATTCTAACATATAAATTTAAGCCCCTAATTATTTTTCTCCAATTTTTTATGATTTTCCAAAGTCAGAACAGGGGATTTCAAAATCACCCTGAACTAGTCTCACCAAAGTCTAAATATCTCAAACTACAGAATTTATTTGCTTTCCTGTTTCTTTCATATGAAAATAGACTCAATAAGCTTTAATTTCATATCTCACTCAACTTCTAATTCCTCTTCTACGATTTTTGGTGAATTTTCAAACTTACTCTACTGCTGCTGTCCCAAAACTGTTTTCTTATAGCTTATTTTGCAATTAAGTCCTTTATCCAATTCTAACTTCAAATTCTTTCAATTAAACCACTAATTCATCATTTTATTCATCATATGCTATATTCAACAACTTTAAAACTTCAAAACTTCAACTTAAATTCATCAAAAATTTGTTCTAAAACTTATAAAGCATCAAAATTAAAAGAAAAGGACTAAATTAACTTACCAAATTAAACTCCAAGCTTTAAACTTTCAATTTACCCTTTTCTTCTTTCTTTTCTCTCTTTTTCTTTCTTTCCCTTGTCACTGTTTCGTTTTCTTCTCTGTTTCTTCTCTGTTTCTTTTTTTTTTTACCTTATTATATAATATTATATTATATTAACATAAAATAATAATATATTTTATCACACACAAAAAAAATCTATGCTTATGCCGCCTCATCAATTAAAAATGGCATAATTCCTTTGTAATCCTTTTTATTTTCTTTAATCTTTAATTAAACTTTCACACCTATTACAATCTAATCCCTATTCCCCAAATGCTTCTAATTAAATCAAATTCACCTAAATAAAACCCAAATAGGTGCACACTAGCTTCGTAAATATTTTTAGTAAATATTTACGATTCAGTTTTATGAAAACGGAGACCGAAAATATATTTTTCGGTTACTCGACTATCGGGTCACTACAGTACATTAGATCAGAGAATAAATTGATAATTTTTGTTAAAAATTTTATCCATTTATATTGTAAAAAACTGGTGTAATTGATAGAATAACCAAATAGTGACACGTGACATGTAATGTGTACCTAGACTAATTTTTAACGGTACAAATAAATATAATTTTTAACAAAATGACTAATTTATTCTTTAACCTAACATATAAAAAATATTTTTTTAATTTTTAAGTAAATAGACAAAATACATTCTTTCATAATACTTTTATCATTAATTTGAATACCAACTCTTTCGAGATTCTAAGGGGTAATCATCATGTAAGGACTTTTTTATCCTTTCAAGGGTAATCCCAATACCTCCCCTGGTTTGTCCTCACTTACAGATTTTGGATCCTCAGATGGCTAGAAAAGAAAATATAAAATAAAAGTTATTTTAATAATTACTGTGGATCATTCGCAAATTGACCCATATTACTTAAATAATATTTTTGGTGAAATTAAATAATAATCATTTTTTTAGATTCATCCTTAATATCTGAAATGATCATACTAATATCATATAATCATTTTATTTTCATAGTATTTTTCAAGTTTTATATAATTAAAAAATATTTAGCACACTATTAATAAAAATTTATAGACTCCGCAATTAAGAGATTGACAATCATCTTATAAAATATATAAGAATATTTAAAAAATACATGACAATTTTTTTAAAATTATTTGTAAAATAAACTGCGAATATAACAAATATTTACACATAATATAATTAGAATTAATTTATTATAATAATACATAAACCCGGGTACAAAATTCTAGAAGGCATATAATAAATCCAAGACGGTGGGCTTTGCTTTGGACAATCTTTTGTGCTTATACTATGGTGGCTTTTGTATAATGTTAAAAATGCCAAGACAAATGGGAGGAGCTTCAATATAAAAAAACAAAATTCAACGGTCAAAGGCGATGTATCAATCCCAATTTTAAAACAAATAAAATATTTAAAAGATAATATATTGAGGTTTTGAAAACCGAAGATTGCTTATTGTTAAAGTAATAATTAAAAAAAAAAGGTTTTATTTCAAAGAATAGAAAATAGGAAAAGTTCTAATTTTATATTTTCATTATAGGTTTCTTTTTTGTTAGTTGAAACTTTATTATGGGTATTTGAAATAAATTTTTGATATTCCAGCTATATTACTAATTAGTTAATTAAATGTTTGATTTAAATCTATACTTATATATAAAAACTATACTTAAGAGTCGTTTGAGTCATAGCTCGATTGATATGAACATTATTACTAATATAAGAGGAAGTGGATTTGAGTGCGCTGAAACGCATTATCCTCCTATTTATAAATTGAGGAAGAATTATAAGTAGTTATAAGCATTATATATATAATAAAAAAGATATGACAGATGTCATTTTTATATTGGTCAATTTTTAGTTTTGATACTTTTATATATTCAAATTTAAGATCATTTTAACACAAAAAAAATCTATTTCAACGTGAGTTAAAATTTGTGTTTTTTTTTTTAAATTCAACTTAATATTTTAATCAAAATAAATAAAGGTGTTAACTATTTGTACTAATCAATAATATTATAAACGTAGAAAGACCGAATCATATCACGTTAAAATATAGAGAGTAAATCTTAAATTTTAATATAGTAAAGTCACCATTCCCTTAATTTATACCTTACACAATAATCTTGAGAGAAACTATGCTTTTGTTTATATAAATATCTATAGTAACTGGGTGTATAATAAAATGTTAAATGATGTTGATTTAAAATAAAGTATGAACATGAAACAAAATAATATATTTTATCTAAATTTTGTTTCTATTTTAATTCAAATATTTTAAAAATAAAATTTTTGAATATTTAAATTGAATTTCTAGGTATATATTGAATAGCAGTAATAAAAAAAATGAATGAAATTTATTATATCATTTGAAACCTATAATGATTTAAAATTACATTTAATAAAAGTAAAATTATAATTATAAAATCCCCAAACGAAATATTGTTAAAAACTCAGTATTAATCTATAAACATACCAGTTAAAATTTCCATGATGAAAATATAGTTATAATTTTATTTCTAATGCTATTAATGAAGTTCCAAAATTTTATAAATATGATTATTGGATGACACATACCACTTTACGATACAATAAATTAATAAAAATTAAGTGTTTAAAAATATTTGAATATAAGATATTAAAAAATCAATTAAAAAAATGCAAGAAGACGCTCTAAATTCTGGGGATTCTATTCCCCAACTAGAAGCTGTAGATGGAGATGGATCTTAGAAGGAAGCGGATCGCATCACTAAGAAAGTCCGGTTTAAAGGAGGAACAGGCGAGGAAGGCATGGATATGCTGGTTGACCCTGATCTGAGCCCCAAGATATCCTGGAAAGACAAACTTTTGGGCTTCAACTCTGGAGTATCTGATGAAGGAAAAACGAACCCTTTTAGAGGCGCCACTGATGACGACCTTGAATTCCTGGAGGGAGATATTCAACGTTCTGTAGTGAATGGCATTCCTGCCATTGACTTCTCGGAGAGGATTCAACAACTCCTATTCGAAGAAATGGAAAAAATAGTTATTATAAAATTACTCGGTAGAAACATTGGATATGTGGCTCTTTCTAACCGAATCAGTAGCTTATAGAACCCTTCCAAGCCGTTCCGGCTCATGGACATTGAAAATGGATACTACTTGGCGAAATTTCATTCCTTCGATGATTACACAAAAGTCCTGTCTCAGGGGCTGTGGTTGGTCTATGGCCAGTACTTAACTGTACAACCGTGGACAAAAAATTTTAGTCCAGCACAAGCATATCCAAGCATGGTTTTGGCTTGGATTCGTCTACCAGGACTCCCAAGATACTTGTACAAGAAAAGAATCCTTGAGGAAATCGGAGGGGTCATTGGGAAAGTTGTTCGTTTAGATCTCAATACCGATAGTAGGTTTAGAGGTTGATTCACCAGGATGGCTGTTTACATCAATCTGGATAAGCCACTGATCCCCCAAGTCCTCGTTAATGGTGTGATACAAAGGGTAGAGTACGAGGCACTGCCAACGATCTGTTTTAGGTGTGGAAAGTATAGGCATACAAAGGAACTATGTCCTCTAATGCGAACGGAATCCACACCGGAGAGCGAACAAATGGTGGATATCCCGACGAAGGCGGAGGGAGGAGGAGAAAGGGAAGTTTTCGGGCCTTGGATGGTGGTCGAACGGAAAACACGGAGCAATTTTTGAAACAAGAATAATCTTGCCAAAAAAGATAACAAGGGAAAAGGAATTGTGGGATCCAGATATGAAGTTTTATCTAATATGGGAAGAAAAATGGATTTGGAAACTGAGCAAAATAAGGGTGAAGATGAGCAGAATAAAGTCGAAAATGAATCTTTAGCTGACTTTCAGGATCATCCAAACGTAGGTATTAATGGGGGAATAAATGAGCTGGTACCTAGGGGCAGGCCTAAAACTAATAAAGGGCTACAGCTGGACACAGTAAAAAAAGGTAGTGCACCGTTGGCCACTAAAATATCTGCCTCAATTAATGAAGCAGTGGGACAGCACGTAATTAATGAGGGCAATGAATCTGCTGCAGAAGGCCCATTAACAAGCAAGTATGTGGATAACCCAATAAGGAGAGATATGATTCAGACCAATCTTGCGGTGGGGCCTAGTGACATGATTAATGAGGGCAAAGGATCTGCTGCAAAAGGCCCGTTAACAAGCAAGTATGTGGATGACCCAATAAGGAGAGATATGATTCAGACCAACTTTGCGGTGGGGCCTAGTGACGCACTAATAAATCTGCATATTAATGAAACAGGGAGCTCCTCTTGCCACCTTTCAGCTAATGCTTTTAATATTTCGGATAACAACATAATTTTATTACCTGATAATAACTCCAATTTAACGCAATTAAATAGGTCTTGTCTTAACCCCATTTTTGATACCTAGGATGATAATGGGGATAATGCACACCTAACAACACCCAAGGCTGATTCAATATCGCCAATCATGGTTGAAGCTAAGATGGTCGATTCTTATGAGAGTTTAGCTAGCACAAGACATACGACAGTCTCCTTCAAAGAGAAAGGTCCAGCTGAAGGCATTAATAAGAATCGAAATTCCGGTAAATTATTGGGGGGTAAGGAAGGTGGTTTCCGAGCCACTAGAAAAATCAATAAAATCTCGCATGGGAAAGTGAATAATTTTAAAACAAAAAATTCCTCTAAAATTCCTTTGAGTGAGTCCATTTCTAGACTGACTAAGACGGTATCCACATTTAAAAATGCAGATGTAGAGACTTCTGCCCCAATCACTGGCAAAGGGATTTAATTTTATTTCGTTTCATTCTGTTCGGTTTTTTGAGTTTTGGCTGTGGACTTTGTCTTATTTACTAAATTCCTATGAATCTTAATCTATCAATTTTTTCTTGGAACTGTCAAGGGTGTGCAAGCAGCAAATTTATCCGTGCTTTTTGTGAATATAATCTTGAGTGTAAACCTGACATTGTGTGTCTTTTAGAGCCGAGAGTTAGTGGTCAAAAGGTTAATACTATTATTGATAAACTGGGATTTGATCGTTCTCATCTTATTGAATCTATTGGCTTTTAAGGAGGCATATGGGTTGGATGGAAAGATTACATTTCTATCAGTATTATTTATAATCATCCTCAATTCATGCTTCTTCATGTTCAAGGCACTAATTTTAATGATGGTTTTTTTATCTTTGCTGTTTATGGTAGTCCTGATAGAACTAAAAGGAAACTTCTTTAGGGTGATTTAATGGAAGTTTTGCCTTAGGATCCTTCGCCATGGATGATTTTGGGTGACTTTAATACTATTCTATCGCCTAAGGATAAAAAAAGTGATCGATCAACAGGTAAGAAGTGTAATTTTTTTGGTAACTTTGGGGATGCTTGTAACTTGCAGGATCTTGGTTATATAGGGCCTTCCTATACCTGGCAAAGAGGGAATACATCCGAGCGGTTAGATAGAGCCAGGGCAAACGATGCTTGGATATCTGCTTTTTCACACTCCCTAGTATATCATCTCCCACGTATTAAATCAGATCATAGGCCTATTTTGCTCAAAACTAACCCTATGCTCAGTGTTTCAAAAGGAAGACCATTTCGTTTTCTTGCAGGATGGACGAAACATGCAATTTTAAGGAACTGGTTTCAAACAGATGGAGATATCCAGGTAATATGGCCGACACTTTATCTGAATTTACTACTCATGTAAAAGATTGGAATAGGTCTACTTACGGCTATATAGGCACTCGCAAAAAAACCTTTTGAAATCTCTTGGGACTATTCAAAAGGACATGGAGCAGTCGAATTCCAGACATTTAGCTAATTTGGAGATAGAGATTCGAGATGAATTGGAGAGTGTGCTTAACCACGAAGAACTCTTATGGAGACAAAAGGCTAGGTGCGACTGGCTTCAGTTTGGGGACAGGAATACCAAGTTCTTCCATAGTCGCACAATACAAAGAAGAAAATTCAATCGCATTCTAGCTTTACGTATCAGGAATGAAGAGTGGTGCTCAGAGCAGTCTATTCTCAGTGAAGAAGCCGTCAAATACTTTGAGAAGCTGTATGGCGAAAATCCTAATCCCATGCCAGAAATCCCTTTTAATATCTTTCCTAGGCTTAAGGAGCAAGATATTGATTTCCTCAAAAAACTGGTGGTGAATGAAGAGATCAAGAAAGCCTTATTTGATATGGATCCACTAAAAGCCCCAGGTAGTGATGGATATCATGCGCTTTTCTTTCAAAGTCAATGGGACCTTATTGGAGGGGCGGTTTGCGAATGGGTTCATGGTATTTTTGCTGGTAAAAGGATTGAGGGGGAGCTTAACAACACTCTCATTGTGCTTATTTCAAAGAAGGATCGACCGGAAGACTTTAGTCAATTTCGGCCAATTAGTCTTTGCTCAGTTATGTACAAGTTGGTGATGAAGGTAATCACTAATAGGTTCAAAGTGGTGTTTCTGAACTTCTCTCTCCTGAACAAGCTGGGTTTATTGCGGGGAGGAACATATCTGATAATGTCATTATAGCATAGGAAGTTATTCACTCTATGCGTAGTAGGAAAATAGGTAAAAACTGGATGGCCATAAAATTAGACTTGGAGAAAGCCTATGACAGAGTCAACTGAAAATTTATAGATGTGTCCCTTGCTGCAGCAGGGATTCCTGAGGGACTCAGAAAGGTTATCATGAATGTCGTTTCCTCTTCCACTATGCAGATCCATTGGAATGGTGTCCCGTCTAGATCTTTTAAACCGGTAAGAGGAATTAGATAAGGATGTCCCTTATCGCCTTACCTTTTCGTTCTTTGTATGGAATGGTTAGGGCACCTTATCAGCTCAGAGATGGAAATTGGTAGGTGGCATCCCATTCGGCTTTCTAGATCGGGACCGGCATTATCCCACCTTTTCTTTGCTGATGACCTGGTTATCTTTAGTAAAGCGGAGATGAATCCAGATCATTTGCTAAAGGATATTCTTAGACGTTTCTGTGATCTTTCAGGTCATAAAATTAGCGTCCGGAAGAGCAACATGTTTTCTCAAAAGGAGTGGATACAAGTTTAAGCGATCAGATTAGTCAGCTTTTTGGTTTTCAGAAGGTTCGTAACCTAGGAAGCTACTTGGGGGTGCCCCTTCTTCATGATCGTGTTACGAAGAGCACTCTAAACTTTGTGATTGACAAAGTGAAAAGCAAACTTCAAAATTGGGATGCTCGGAAGCTCTCTCTGGTAGGGCGTGTTACTCTCGCTCAATTGGTTCTTTTGGCTATTCCCAGTTACTTCATGCAGACCATGGCAATTCCGAAAGGGGTATGTAATGAGATTGAAAGGATAGCTAGACAGTTTATTTGAGGAAGATCAATTGGTAATCCAAAACTAGCCTTAGTCGGATGAGAGTCCATTTGCCAGCCCAAGAATTGTGGAGGGCTTGGGCTACGACATCTCCAAGATCACAACAACTCATTTCTTATGAAAATTGGTTTTAATCTTGTTTCTCGAAAGGTTACCTTATGGGTTCAAGTTCTTCGATCTAAATATGGATGGAAGACTCAGCTTCCTGAGTCTATTCTCAAAAGTCACTGCTCTCATCTTTGGAAATCTCTCTCTAAGGTGTGGCCTCTTCTTCGTGAGAACCTCAAGTGGTCTGTTGGGGATGGAGCTACAATTTGTGAGTGGAAAGATAATTGGATTCCTGAAGCTGGGCCTCTGCTCTCATACATTTCCACTCATGAAAGACTTAACTTGGATAACACCTTGAAGGAATAGGTACTCCCAGATGAATCATGCTGGTGGTGGAGAAGACAGAATCATTTGGGGTCGTTCTGGGTCAAGATCCTTCTCTACCCATAGTGCTTATTGGGCATTAAAGGAAAGCTATTGGAGGCCTAAAAATGACATATGGAAGCCCATTTGGAGATATCAAGGACCTCATAGAGTCCGACTTTTTCTTTGGATTCTGGCCAATCAGAGGCTCTTAACTAATTCAGAAAGGACAAGGAGAGGAATTGGTCAAAGTAGTGCATGCCCAAGATGTGGTCATGATTGTGAAGACATCATGCACGTACTCCGTGATTGTACGACGGCCAATGAAGCATAGATGCTTGTAGTTCCTCCAGAGAAGCAATCCAGGTTTTTTTCTGAACCTTTACAAATTTGGTTAACTTCTAACCTTTGCTGTCATCTTAGATTGCAGGATAAGGATATTACTTGGTCTTGCATTTTCAGGATCATAGGATGGAGAATTTGGAAGAACAGGAATCTCTTCATCTTTCAAAGCATTGATTGGACGTCTATTGAACTCATTAAAGCATCTTTCAGTTGGGCACAAAGTTTTGAGACCCTCATCACTGATTCTAAGGTTACCGCTATTTATTCAAGGAATAAACAACATTGTTCTGACAACTGGGTTCATTTATCCTCTGACGGAGCAGTGGCTAGAGTATCCGAAAATGCCTCAGCAGGTGGTGTGGTTCGTGATCAGAATGGTAATTGGATACTAGGATTCACGCATTACTTGGGAAGCTGCTCACCTTTGGAAGCAGAACTTTGGGGTATCCTTGATGGAGTGCTCATTTTATTGAATAAAGGGTACAAGAAGGTCAAGATTCAGACTGACAATCTCGAACTGGTTAAGGCCTTGTCCATGAAGGATTTTGTGGACTTTGGAACTACAATACTCAGAAGAATTAAAAGACTGTCAAATTCTGAAGGTCATTGGGAAATTAAGCATGTTCCCAGGGAGCGCAACTCAATAGCAGACCAAATGGCGAAAATGGGACTCTCTTGGCAGAATCCTCTCCGGATATTTGAAGCACCGCTTGATGTGGTGGTTATGGCCTTCCAACAAGACAAAGCGGTTTATGCCTCTTAGAAGGTTCTAAGTTGTCATTTTTATATTCACCAAAAAAATATATATTTGAATATGTTATTAGTGAAATTAAAGTTTCTAGTGATCAGTGTTGGAATTGTTTTTATAAGAAAAAAAATTGGTATAAGGTTTGTATTTTTTTTTTCATTTTAACTTTTATTTTTTCTTTAGTTAAATTTGATCATTAATTGTTTTTATAAAGAAAAAAAATTGGTATAAGGATAAATTTAACCATTGTACTTTCTTTTTCTTTTCATTTTAGCTTTTATTATTGTTTTAGTTAAATTTTATCATTAGTTTTTATAAAATAGCCAAGTAGAAAATGTCAACAAAAACATCAAAATTTTATCAATGTTGCTGCATGATAACTCACGTGGTGGTCCATATATATTTCATGCTAAAATGATATTATTTGTCTTATGAAAAAAATTTCATTTAGTTCCTTTAAAAGTTTTAATAAAGGTAAAATTACACTTTGGCCCCCCAAATGATAAAATTTTGATTTAATCCTTTAAAAACTATAAAAATATAGGTTATTTAAATGGTGAAATTATATTTTTACTATCGTAAAAATTATTCAGTCCTCCCAAATAAAATTTTCTGGTTTCGACCCCATGCATCACGTCAACAAATAATTTAAAATTATAAAAATATTTAATAAATAAAAATTTCATAAATTTAAAAAAAATGTAAGAAGTACTCATGGATTATCACATGAGTTACCATGTTTAAAAATATAATATTTTAGTTAATATTTTTATTAAAATCAACAATTCGACTCTTTTTTGAATGTTGATGATTAAATTCGATTTTTATAAAAAAATATAAACCAAATTAATAAAAAATTATAAATATTGAAGAATAAATTTATTATTATACACCAAATTTCAAAGTCAACCATTTGCATTTGAAAGCCACGGTGTTTAGAAGCAGGAAAATTCTTTCCCGTTGTTTGAATCACAGAATAAAACAAATATTATCACAATCATAAAGTCGCAATCCTAATATATAAATTAATGTAAATTTACGGAATTGACCATTCCTCCTTGGTGGTGATTTATAGGAAAAGTCTTCGTAAGAAGATACAAATTCACATTTATAAACTCTCAACGATGAAAGTACTGTGCAATTGATTGCATCGTTAATTTTCACACATAATATTTAAATAAAAACAAAAAAAATTCATAAGTTTTACAATTTATTGAAATAAGTCCCTATAACTTTTACTCTAACAAACCAGCCTTTACCTCCGCCTTCAACCATCAACTTATATTCAAATAAGTCCCTAACATTTAATCTATACGTGGACTTGTTTATCTACAAATAAAAACTTAATGGTTAATCCTAAATATAAAAGGAAGTAAATACTTAATTTTAATAAATCTTTGTCATAATTGATAAAGACGTGTTAAAATTAGAAAAATAAAAACTAAACTTTCAAAATTTTTAGCCAAAATATTTTCATTACATCCCAAAAAGTTAATAAACTTAATATTAAAATGAATTGGGAGGGATTAATGAAAATCAAATTCAAGGGATCTGTTTTGTTTTTATCATATTGGGAATTGAATTCAGAGTTCCGTACTTCCATATATACTTCTTTGTTTTAGGGAACCATTTATAAGTTGTAAATACTTATTATTAAATTATTATATTTGACGTGCAATAAAAAATAATATATTTTTAGAATGTATTCACGCGGCTTTTTATAAATGGAAGTGAGATAGTTAAGCTTCGAAGTAATTGTTGTTTACAGTTTTGTTCAGTAACATTAATATTTTAAAAATTAACATATACAAAATTATTCTTAATTAGTCAACAATTTTATTAAATTAGGCAGAAAATTAATTTACACGCAAAACATTCAATTAGTAATCTTCCAGGAAATGACCCGTCAGTGGCAAAATGGGGAATATCTTAAACTACAAGGTCATTTGCTAGCCTATCACTCTTGCATAATCAACAAAACCCCGCGCCTTTTCAACTGTTATAAGAATCCAAGCAAGTCCGTACTTTTAAAAATCAAAGGAAAAAAATGGCGATGAGAGGAATTGGGTTACTTTACTTGCAATTCAGAGCTTTATTAAAGAAGAATTTGATACTTTCATGGCGGAGCAAGAGATCGACGTTTCTTCAACTCTTCTCTTCGCTCTTCTTCATTTTCCTCATCTACTGTATCGAGAAAGCCACAAATGCTCAAAACTCCAATTCGACGGCGTACAAGGTGATCCGAGATCCCAAGCCGTTGGTTGCTCCGGTGATCCCCTCTTGCGAGGATAAGTTCTTCATCAAGCTGCCTTGTTACGACTTCGTTTGGAGCGGGAATGAGAGTCAGACTGTTGATAGGATCGTTAGAGCCATTAGAGAGAATAATCCCGGTAGACCTATTCCCGAGTCTAAGGTAAAACTTTGTTGAATACGAATTTCACCAACAAAGCAATGAAATTATATTTCGTTTAATGCTAAAGATTAGGATTCGATTAACGGAATGGCCGTCCAAATTTTTTATTTTTTATTTTTGCTTATTAGGGTTCTGTTAATTATTTTGATGTAATTTTGCTTAACAAATAAAATTTATCAGCATTAACAGTTGGATCTGAATTTTGAAATTTGAAAAGTAGAGGGGCTAAATTCGTGAAAATACAAGTACATGGATTAAATTCCTAATTTTCCAAAAGTACAGGGACTAAAACCATTTTTAAACTTTTTTTATAGATGTGATAGTAGCAGAATGCTAGGGAAGTTTTGCTGTAGCTATTCTTGGATAAATAATACAGTAAGTAACTTAATCCCATATATATATATATATATATGTTATCTATGTTTTTTTTTTCAGGTTAAATCGTTTAGGACTACTGTTGAAGTTGATGACTGGCTTTTCAATAATCGTATGCATGTGCCGGGAGCTTTGCATTTTCAACAAGTAAATGCAAGTGTGATTAGCTATGGTTTACAGACTAACTCTACTCCAGTGGCAAGACGAGGGCAATATGAAGATCCCACACTTAAATTCCAAATTCCACTTCAAGTTGCTGCAGAACGTGAGATTGCTAGGTCACTAATCGGAGGTACTAAGTTCTATCCTTTTCAAGAAATTTTATTTGCGGGAGGTTTGATTTGTATTTCTTTGTCTGATTGGTTTATATGATGAGTACAGATCCAAGCTTTAGGTGGACTGTTGAATTCAAGGAATTTGCACACCCTGCAATGGAAAGACTTGAAACTATAGCCATGGTTGGACCGACTTTTTTCCTTGCTATTGCGATGTTCAGTTTTGTGTTTCAGATCGGTTCATTGGTGTCAGAGAAAGAACTCAAACTTCGACAGGTCTTTCAGTTTTTATGTTTGAACTGAGATTAGCATTGCATCCTCATACAGAAACATCATGGATGCTCTTTGTTGACTTTCTGATCCTTTCCCAGCAGGCTATGACTATGATGGGTCTTCTTGATTCTGCCTATTGGTTATCGTGGCTCACGTGGGAGGGACTCATGACACTAATTTCGTCACTCTTCATAATTCTGTTTGGGATGATGTTTCAGTTCGATTTTTTCCTGAATAACAGTTTTGCCGTTCTCTTATTCATCTTCTTCCTTTTCCAACTCAACATGGTAAAAACATGTTCCTTGATCTTCGCTGATGTTTTGTTTGTGTTTATAATTGCTTTTGTTGATTTCTAGTCTTAATTAAGTCATGATTTGTGACTTGTGATGCTTGATGGCAGGTTGGTTTTGCATTCATGTTGTCAGCCTTCATGAGCAAATCATCTTCAGCCACGACAGTTGGCTTCTCTATTTTTATCATTGGTTTTTTTACTCAGGCAATGCTCCAACTCTAAACTTCTTGATTTGAAATTACATGTTCAGCTATATTTATAGATATTAGTTATTTATTGCAGATTGTTACCACCGTCGGATTCCCCTACAGTGATTCCTACAGTCAAACCCTTCAAAGTATCTGGTCATTATTCCCACCCAATCTTCTTGCTCAAGCACTAAGGCTTCTTTCTGATGCTACAGCCAGCTCGACAGACATTGGAATTAGCTGGAGTAGACGAACCGAATGTGCTCCAAATGATGATGAGTGTGTAATAACAATTGTATGTCCATTTCAAAATTAAAGATTTTCTCTATTGAGAATGTTTCCCATTATATCTTCCACAAACTCTTCACTTCTTTCCTTCCTGTCTGCTTCGTTCTCCTTTCATCAGGCTGCAATATTTCAAAATGTTTTTGGATAGTTAAATCATTCATTTATGCTTTATTTCACTTGTTCTTAACAGAATGATATCTACATATGGCTGTTGGCTACATTTATTGTGTGGGTTGTTTTGGCTATCTACTTTGACAACATAATTCCAAATGCATCTGGTGTGAGAAAACCAATATTGTACTTTTTGAGGCCTGGCTATTGGACGGGGAAAGGTGGAAAGGAAAAAGGTAATTAAATTCCAAATTCAATTTATATTCAAGAATTTTCCTATTGAATTAGTGTGCCTAACTTATAGTTTTCTGGCTTTCTCTTCATAGAGGGTGGTGTTTGTAGTTGTATTGGTAAGGCTCCACCTTTGGAGCATAATTCTCCTGATGATGAAGATGTCCTTGAAGAGGAAAACCTTGTTAGAACACAAACAAGGGAAGGTACCGTTGATCCAAATGTTTCAGTTCAGATACGTGGTCTTGCAAAGACATTTCCCGGGACCAGAACATGCGGTTTCTCCTGTAAGTGCAAGAAGACTGCACCATACCATGCTGTTAAGGTAAGCAAATCCCTTATCAGCCTTATGCTGTCCAAATTTAAGCACCAGAACCTAAATGGTTTTCTCTTTCCAAAGTACTATTTTTCCTAATATACCTCTAAAGGAAATTTTCTCGTCCCAGTTGTGCTATGTTGGGTCATTTAGGATTGTAAGAGTTGTTTAATTTGATTGGTCTTGGGCCTGCTAGCACCCTTTCAGTTGGACTTCATGCAGTGACATCATTATGGCTCCTAGGCAATGTTCTTCCCTATCTATATTTGTTCAACAAGTAAAGATTTTTCTGCAATATGGATATGCATTTAGATTTGGAACTTAATTATCTTTTTCTGCGTATCTTGTATGGGTGAACCTCACAAAACATATTGTAGATGTGCATCTAGATTTCTTCTGTAAGTGGAGATTTATTTAAAATCTGCTGCTTACTTGTGAACTTGTCTTCAGGGCTTATGGGTAAACCTTGCAAAGGATCAGTTATTTTGTCTTCTTGGACCCAATGGAGCTGGAAAAACCACAGCAATCAACTGCTTGACTGGCATAACACCTGTGACTAGTGGAGATGGTAAGATGCCTTGTTCCTCAAATCTTTTTCTCTTGATGCGTATTATTCAGCACAATGACTCATCTAGGGAAATAATAATATGTTATAAATTATAAACAGCATTGATCTACGGTAATTCTGTTCGAAGTTCTGTTGGTATGTCAAACATTCGAAGAACCATAGGAGTTTGTCCTCAGGTAACCCTCTCTCTCTCTCTCTGATATGCAGCCATTCATAGTCGGCAGGTGTGTCAGAGCTTGCTGTTTTCAGCATTTCTAAGAAAACATATAATATCAATTGTCATTCGATTCAGATCTTAACATATTCTGTATCATGTATTTTTGTAGTTTGATATTCTTTGGAATGCTCTATCCGGTAAAGAGCATCTGGAGCTGTTTGCTAGTGTCAAAGGTCTACTTCCATCTACAATCAACTCGGTATGTACCACATAGATATGTCTATCTCTGAATTGGACCAGTTCTTAATCATCGACATTCCATCATATAAAACCATTTAAATATTTACAAGCATGCCAGATGAAATCTTTTTCATCAGGAAGGACCCTTTCAACTATCCTACCCATAAAGATCGATTTATTTGCTCAAATCACAGGTAGTTCAAAAATCATTGGAGGAGGTCAGACTCACAGAAGCTGCAAAAGTGAGAGCTGGGAGTTACAGTGGCGGAATGAAGCGCCGACTCAGTGTTGCAGTTGCCCTTCTAGGGGATCCAAAGTTAGTCATTTTGGATGAACCAGTATGTCAATCAGACCTTATCCTCACGTTAATTTGCTTAATCTACTTCGCAAGCACTTCTCTATCCCCTGGTACCTCGTATTTATTCCCTTATGACTGCAGACTACTGGTATGGATCCGATAACCAGAAGGCATGTATGGGACATAATAGAAAGTGCAAAGAGAGGTCGTGCCATTGTCTTGACAACACACTCTATGGAAGAAGCCGATGTTTTAAGTGACCGTATAGGAATCATGGTAAAAGGTAGACTCAGCTGCCTTGGAACCTCGATCAGGTTGAAGTCACGATTCGGTACTGGTTTCATTGCTAATGTTAGCTTCACTGGAAACAACAATGGACTTAGCCCTCCGAACGAAGATGCGGCTGACACAACACACCAACTGGAGTCTGTAAAACATTTCTTTAAAAAAGTATGTTGTATAATTCCAACTTATTTAAACTCTTTTGAGTTTCAAACACTTGGTTTCTCATTTGGGCTCGTATTCTTTCAGCATCTAGACGTGGAGCCAAAGGAGGAGACCCAAAAATTCTTGACTTTCGTCATTCCTCATGATCGAGAAAAGCTTCTGACTGTGAGCACTTCCTAATCTCGGTTGGAATAATCTCTTTTTTTTTTTTTTTCTTTTTTTGCTTTGCTTGTTAATTATTTTCATTTCTTCGATATTTGTAATCTCAAACAGGGATTTTTTAAGGAGCTAGAAGAGAGAGCAGGAGAATTTGGCATAGCAGATATACAACTTGGTCTCGCAACCCTTGAAGAAGTTTTCTTGAACATCGCAAGGCAAGCAGAGTTAGAAAGTGCTGCAGCTGAAGGACGATTAGTCACTTTGACGATAACGTCTGGAGCATCAGTCCAGGTAAGTGCAACCAAATTTGAAGATAGAATCATGTATATATAAAACTAAAATTGAAATTTAACATAATTTTGAAATTAAAAATCCTTAAAACGCAATGCAGATACCAATAGGTGCAAGGTTTGTGGGGATTCCCGGAACAGAATCCGCTGAGAATCCTAGAGGTATCATGGTTGAAGTCTACTGGCAACAAGATGATACCGGGACACTCTGCATTTCAGGTCACTCTGCTGAAATACCACTACCTCAAAATTTTCAACCGATGGCTTCTGTACCATCTCATACCCGGAACCTCTTTGGCCGAAGAGGACCAGTTCAGGGAGTTGTGATCAACCCGGATGAAAGTTTTAGACCTACTTCATAATCATACATCAAAAACACCGCCTCATACCGGGAACCTCTTCGGCTGAATAGCACCAGTTTGGGGAGTTGGTCAAGCCGGATTACACCTACTTCATAATCATACATCATAGACACCTTATTTTCATCATTATTTTACTTGTTTGCTTGAATCACTGTAGTCTTCTTTCAGGTTTTTCATACGTATAATTTTTGTGGGTATATTAAGTAATTTATTTTTTGTAATTATATTTTTATTTAATTTATAACATTTTGTTTGTAGTTGTGGAGGCCCTTTCTTTAATATCATCTGATATTAGTTAGCTTAGTTAACAAGAAAACACAAAATTATAAAAGTTGGAACAAACTCTAGCACGCAATTAAGAAGCCAAAAGAACAACTAAAAATAACAAGGCAAAGTTTAGACGAAACAAACGAAATGAAACAATTTATCACAACGATGATTATTTTGCGGCATGTTTGAAAGTTCAAAATCTATTGATTTACACTCAAATCCACTCACAAACACTGAGAAACATTGAATTTTCAGAGGCACTCCGCCCTCGCACACATCCTATCGACCCGGTTTCAGTTTCAAAGCAAGTTCTATTAATTTACACCACAAAGCATATGAATCTTGAACCTAATAGTGCCAACAACTCCTCAAATCTCAATAAGATCACCTCCTCCAATCTACTTGAGTCGCCTTGGCTGCAAAATCGAACCAAAACAATAGAGTTTTTTATTAACACGGGAAAAAAGGTAACCATTTTCGGTAAAGTAAATGGTACGGCATTCTTTAGCTTCTTATGTGATAGGAGCTATAAAGAAAACACCATTCAGAGTGCAAGTGTTAGCTGTGAACCGACATTGTGAAATATGTGAACTAAATAAACTAATATACAACCTTTAGGGAAGCTGCACGGTGAAACATGTCAAGCTTACGACAAGCTATGAACAAAAATAGGTAAGTATTAACCAAGAATCAGCACTCCATACCATTTCTGTCTCTGGATGACAGTGGTCTGTCGCTTTTGCTCCCTTCCTTCCCTGCATGAACCAGTCTCTGCGTCCTGGGTGACTGTGAGTTGATTTTACTATTGGCTGAAATTGGCAGAGACTGGCGACGAGCAAGGTTAATTTTTTCACCTCCGTCCTGGCTAAATCGAGGAGAGCCTTGCAGTCTCAGCTTAGCCTTGGCAGATTCAGTTGCTGCCATGTAGCTTGGCAGTGCAGGACTGAATTGAGGCCCATTCTCAGTATGATCTTGTTTTGCAGGATTAGAAGCTTTCCTGCCAGACTTCTGATTCTCATTGTTGGTTGAATCGCCCTTCCTGTTCAGCTCCACGTTTGCTATGGGATTATTTTCATCCTTAACAATACTATCTATCGAAGGCTTTGAATCAACAACAGAAGGATCTGCATGAAATAAACCTGATGTCTCATTCATCCCTAATGGCCCCGGCATAGTTTCAATGTCAGGTGATTTCGAGACTGCCACAGTGGTCTCTTTTTTCATCTTCTCAGCTGAGCCATTCACTGTTGAAGCGATCTCTTTCTTAACCTTCTCAGCCGAGTTATTTACTGTCAAGGCTGTTTCTTTCTTCACCTCTTTCTTCATCTTCTCAGCCGAGCCATTTACTGTAGCTGTTTCTTGTCTCATCTTCTCGGATGAGCTATGCACTGTCCTGGCCATCTCTTTCTTCATCTTCTCAGCTGAGTTATTTATTGTCAAGACCGTCTCTTTGTTCATCTTTTCAGCTGAGACATTTACTGTCAAGGCTGACTCTTTCTTCATCTTTTCAGCTGAACCATTTTCTGCAGCTGTCTCTTGTCTCATCTTCTCAGCTGAGCTATTTAATGATGTTTCTTTCTTTATCTTCTCAGCTGAGTTATTTATTTTCAAGGCTATCTCTTTGTTCATCTTCTCCGCTGAGCTCTTTATTGAAGTTGTCTCTCTTTTCATCTCCTCAGTGAAGCTATTCACTGTCGAGGCCATCTCTTTTTTTGCCTTTTCAGCCATACTATTCAGACTCTGTTCCACAATATCCGGATTAGTAGCACTTGAGAACTTCTCCAAACTCTGCTTTGGCTTATCAGATTCAACCTGTGACTGCACTGAATTTTCTACTACAGGATTATGAACCTTTCTCAAGTTGCGTTTAACCTTTTCAAGCTCATTTTGTGGGTTTTCCTGCACTGCCATCTCAGCTGGATGACTGGAAACTTTCCTCAGGTTACGCTTGGGCTTATCAAATTCAGAGGTCGCTTGAACAGAGGCACCATCCAGATTTGCAGGACGAATCCTGCGAACACTCAGTTTTGGTCGACCTGAATCAGTTTCAACAACTTGACCGTTAGCTTGTTTCTTCTGCAACTTAGAGGCTTTTTTTGGTTGAGGAACCGGTTTCCAGAAGCAGGATGCTGACCAGCGCTCTAACCAGTTCCAGACTGAATTTGGTTCCCCAGCATCATCATGGAGGCGCAAAGGCATTACAGGAGGTGATGAAGCAACAAGCTAAAGAAACAAACCCAACAGTCACTTGCCCAATGTGTAAGAAAAAGAAGGTAAACAAATCAAATGACATTCCAATTAAGAAATCATGTCTACTGATGGTGAGAAACAGGTGAGATTGTTAAGTTAGATTATGTGCAATAGTTTTTGTGCCACTGATTCAGATTTTCTTAAAGGTATTAGAAATACCAATGCACCATCTACTGACAGATAATTACCAATCAGACTTTCAAACATCTCGTATTTGCAATACTTTTGGGTGCCAGGTAATGCCATAATGTTTTCCCCATAAAAAGGAGTTTATGGATAAGGATAAAGCCCCGAAAGCATAATAGCCAACATATGGAGTCATCTCTAGAAATGTCGCACAATATCAAGGTAAATTCTATATATTTTCAATTTCATAAACAAGATATATTATAAGCACAAAAGCAGCCATACCTTACGAGCAAAAGCATTTGCAGACAACTTTCCAATACGTGCAGGCATATTCACTCCAAGAGAAACCACAGGCTTGCTCTCCTGCCAAACAATGAGATAAGAATTAACAAAGCAAAAAAAGCTGGCTTACCTATTTCTTGAATAAATACAAATTCGGTGCAGGAAGATGAGGACAAAAGCTAAAAAGTACATGTTCTGTACCTAAAAGAATTCATATATACTGCGAAATCCTGCATATTGCAATTACGGGAAGTAAAGAAAATGCATGGTGTTAGCTTCAAAAGCATTTTGACCACCCACAGAACGTAGTGTTCAATTTTGCTCAAAAACCTCATGCCAAAGATCTCTTTTAATCATTCTCACTAAACTTAGTTCATGATGGACTAGTCAAATTCCATTTACATATGGACCATCAGATGGCCAATATCAAATTTAATTTATATAAAAAATCAAGTTGCGAAGTAGTAGGCATGCCTATTAAATTTGAACAAAAAGATTAGTGATTGTAAGATAAATTTCAATTAGTAGCACCAGGATCATGAATGGTAATTGGTCCATGATCGGATTCACAAAGAAATTACCCAGAGGTTCATTTGATTGTATTTCTTCTGCACTTCAAGACCACCATCAGAACGTCTGGCCATTACTCCACGAATATGACTTTGTAGCTTGACAATCCCCATCACACAGCACAAAGTAGCAATAGCTTGTCTTCTAACCAAGTGACCACGAATAAGTGCCTGCAGCCTTATAATGCCTCTGAGAGCCCAGAATGCTCGGCGAGCCTTCACATAATGAACTAATATGAGTGTAGGGATAATCTCAACTAAAGGTCCTTCCTTGGCTATAAAAATTATTTGAAAATCGATGGTAACATTTCACAGGCAAAAGGATAAAATACCAGGTAACCTCTAAAAGCAGCCTGAACGATGGTTGCTGCTTGCTTTTGCTTCATTCTTTCAGGATCATTTTGGGAATCTTGAAGAGTGGATTCCTGAGAATCTATGCCTTGACTCACTGGTAGTGATATCCTGTCATCATTAGAGATATTTGCAACCTCCTTGTTTTCCAGTTCTAATTTCCTCTCATCTCTCTCATTTCTCTCATTAGCATATTGATTAAGTTGTGAAGGGAAGGGAGGAACCACAGGGACTTCAGCTTCTGATGCCCTGGCTGAAACCAGCACCTCGTTTACATTGGCAACATTCTGCAAATAAGAGTCCAATAAAAAACAGAAGTGTACATTAATATTTTAGGATTGATGGAAGAAAGATGCCATATCATGTTTATCTCATAAGCTGAGGAAAGAATGATACATTCCCAAAACCAAAGCATCAAAACAGCCATGTTAAATACAACAGCTCCCGAGAAATTTCGAGGAAGCTACTGTTCAAATCAGCTAATCCTTTACAATTACTTAACTTTCTCAGTAGAGGGAATGAAGCCATCAAAAATAAACCAAATGACAGAGGAACTATATTTGCAGTTCCTCGTGTATTTTTCGTTTAGTAGTAATTAGCAATAAATATTACCTCCCTTCCTTTATGATAACCAGTTTTGGAAGATTTCTTTCCAAAAAGCACAGCCTTAATCCATTTTCCCGGTGATTTTCCCATTTCGCGAAGTTCAGGAGAAACTGCAAATACCTTTAACCGATTTTCAGCATCATTTTATGCGGTAGCAGCTTAAGAATACATTTAACCATAAATTCAAGAATAATTAAAAATAATGCAAAAAAATACAATGTCAAACGAAAATAGAAATTACGCATAGCAAATTACAGTATAAATTCAAAGTTCAACAAACAATTATAAACAAAAAAGCAAAGCAAATTACTAGAATCCGTTAAGAATCCAATGATCTAACAGATTCAAAGACAAATTTCAAAAACTTGAAGAAATTTAAAGTAATTAAGCCAAAAATTTACGATCTACTGTGAGATTAAATAAAAAATAAACAGATATGGCGCCACAAGGAAAAAAAAAGCAAAACCAAACATCTTAAAACTAACAAATTTACACTAGATCTGATACTTACGTCACAAATGCAGTACTTTCAGAGCTCAAATCTACATTCCTGATTTTCAAAAAAAACACCGAAACATCAGTTTTTTTTTTTTTTTTTCCTTCGAAAATCGAAACCAAAGAAAGAAACACTAAAAAGAAGAAAATATTTCAAAAATCGAGACAATAGAAATCAAAATGTACTATGAGAAAAGTTAGCACAGAAGAGAGAGTAAGCTTACAAGCAAAACAAGGGGAAGATTTTCCTTTTTGTTTTTTTGATTCGCTTTGGCTTCGCTTTTGTTTGCAGTGGTTAGGTGTCTTTGTATTGAGAGCGAGAGAAGGATCTAAAAATAACGGTGACTAATCCAGTATAAGCGATTTTAGTGTAATGATTTTGAGTAGGACAGTTAAGACCGTCAATGGAGAAACTTGACAGAGATTGAACCTACAGTGGGATTTAACGGTTGAGATTGATAAAAGATGATAGGCGTTGGCGTAGGGGATGATTAAGATAAGTAAAAGAGGGAGGTGGTGGTTGTCCTATATTACAGTTACTTCGGGAACAAACAAACCAGCCGCAAGTCAAGTTTACATATATTCGGCAATTTGTAACTTAAATTTTAGAGATATTTTGTATATTCGTAATTTAATTCACTTAAAATTTGTTTATTATAATTTAGCACGATGTTTGTTGTTTTTTTATTGCATTATATAGTTGTACTTATTCTTGTATTTTTATGTTTTAATAGTTTTTTCGTCGTCTCATAAAATTTGTTCAATTTTTCTAGAAGTCTTGTGTTGAACTTACGTTTCTGCCCTTTTACCTTGTTGTCGCGCGTGGGAGTTATTATTTAAGTAGTGGCAGTTGCACGGACGAAATGCCATGATGAATTGATTGATAGATGTGGCGTTGGATACAACCGAACAAGAAGTAAAAGGAAAAGTAATTTGCTTCGTCCAGAATTCAGTGTAAGTTTAGATAGATGGTACGATGTGATATGTTTTGTTTATTTTTTATTTTATTATAGTATTGTTATAATATTTAATTTTATTATCATTAATTGCAAATAAATGCATTGTTCATTTAAACTCATTCTTAATTTAAGCTAACGGAATAAATGAGATATTAATATTCGTAATCTATTTTAGTTTAATTTGAAGAAAATTTAAATTGTATTCAATAATTATCGAGTCGAATTCAAGTAGCTTGAGCTATCAATTGAACTGAATTTGAGTTTAATAATATTTGACTCAAATGACTTGTGAATCTTATCAAGTTCTTCATATTTTCATATTATTAAATTATGTTGCCTTTAATTTATATCATTAACTCTAAGCTTAATTATTGAGTCAAGCTTGAGTAGTTTAATCATATTGCAAGTCAAGCTCGAGCTTAAAAATAGATGTTTGATCGAGCTCGAATCGAGTATCCAACTCAAGCTTGGTAATATTTGGGCTTAGCTCGGCTCAGTTACACCCCTAATTGATGCTTATGTTCAAAGGACTATATTTCATATTAATATCAAAATATGTTTAACGTAAAACTTTTGTGTCATTCAACACAAAAACATTAATGTAATGTTTGGAAAGCTACCTAGTAAATAGATTTGGGTGTAATTGATTATAATTACAAAAATATGGCATATTTGGGTAATCATTGTAGCCGGTGAGTCCCATCGAATTGGATGTAATTGAAGCACTCAATTACACTTTTCAATTCTTACGGATGAGAATGAGAGTAATTTTACAAGTAATCACACCCAAATTCAATTTTTTGAAATTACTTTTATAAAAGTTATAAAAAACATATTACAAACATGAATACATATGAATGTTTAAGATGATTATAGCAATATATATATAAATCATAAAAATGTATGTTATAAAATAATTTGTGTGTTTTATAAAATTATAACAAAAAAATTATATTATTTAAATCCGAAAAAATTTCAGAATTTATAACAAAAAATTATTCTAAAATAATATACATGTTTTAAAAGTATTATAATATTATTTATTTATAAAAAAATTATGGTCAAATATGGATATAACTTATTCGTGTGTCCGTATTATATATTATAAAAATAGTATATTTATTCATAAAAATACTATATATATTTATCATAAATATAAATAAGTTTCTAAAGTTATAACAAAGAAGTATATTATTTATAAGAATTGTTACAAAAGTTTTGGATATAAAACATTTTTTATAAAGGTTATATATTCAGGGTAGAAGCTAGAACAATATTTTAGGGGGGGCCGGATGAAATTTTAATTTTTTATAGTTTATATCTTTATAATTTATAAAGGACTAAATCAAATTTTTATAATTTTAGGGGGGCCAAAGTGTAATTTTACCTTTACTAATTTAAAATTTTTTAAAAATTTTAAAGGCTAAAATCGCAATTTTACATTTTAGAGGGGCTGGGGCCCATGCCAACCCCCCGGCTACGCCCCTGTATATTATTTTTTTACTTAATTTACTTTTCAACTTAAAATAAGTTATTCTCTAAATTAAGTTTACATAAGGTTTTTATAATTAAAGGTGCAAAGTATTTAGATGGTGAGCCAAAATAGTATAAGGTTGATGCTTACTATGCAAATAGAAAAAAAATTTATTGCACCATATTGTGGGATATTATTCTATTTAAGAGAATTGTACCAAACCCAAGCACCATAGATAGTTTGCAAACTCTTTAATTTGAGATACTCAAGGTTTCAAAATCTGATTGAGAAGACATTTATTGTTCTAAAAAAATATTTCTCATATTAACAACCTCACCTTAGTAAAGCATTAAAAAAATAAGATCGTACTAGCATATTGCATATTTCATAACTTCAATCATAAGTGGAACTAAAATGATTCATACTTCGTAAAAAGTGCATGGGAAAAATAAATATCGGTAATATTAATGATGCAGATTCAATTCGGATGATGATAAACTTGATTAAAGACCAATAGATGTTGAGAAAGAGCATATGTTAAACAATAAAGAGGGAATAACCCGATAAATTTGTAATAGAACAAATAGATAAAATTACACATGATGTTTATTTTTCTAATTGTTTTTATTAGTAATCATGTTATCAATTACTTTTTTAGACTACATAATACATATGATGATTTGATTTTTATTTTTGTTACTTGTTTAAAAATTATTTTTATCATACTAATAATAGTTTGTAGTAAGTAATATATTTTTAAAAGTATAAATTATGTAATTGTGTAATTACAATTTGTATTACTAAACATGACATAGGCATTAATTTTTGTTACTTATTTAGAAATAATTTTTAGTTTTATTCAATAAAAGGTAAGGGAAAAACTTAAGTTTTTTTTATAGGAAAATTTGGTTGTTTTATACAAAAAAGAGTTATAGAGAAAAACTTGAATTTCATCTCGCATAGTTAAATAACTTAATTTCCTATAAAATTTCAAATTATTTTTATAGAAAAAAGATAAAATTAATTTTTAAAAGGTAAATGAATGACCAAAATTAAAACTTAATAAAGTTGGTTAACTAAAATGAAAACAATTGTTAACATTAATGCTTAATTTGTAATTTTTTATTTTCAGTGCCAACAATGAAAACAAATGAAAGTTAAGTGACCAATTATGAAATTTACCCATTTCTTTTTTGACCCACGCCATGTAAGGTAACACAGTAAATTTATGTGATTCGGTAAATCAGGTAAATCACAGTATAAAATTACCAAATCTATCACCAAACCATCAAAAGTGGAAGTCGACGTTTCACCCTTTTATGTCCGATTAAGGTTTTATGTTTTTCCATCTATATCCTCATTGTCGGCAATTAATTACTACTACAGGGATAACATTTTATATTTTTATAAAATTGTCTTGTCCAAAAATTTTCTATCAAATACCAACCATATTACCAAATGAGAAGTTTTGATTTATGACTTGGTTTTGATGTGTGGGATCCTTAACTAACATTCATCTTATTTTGAATTAACTAACTAACATACATTTATTAGCATTTAGTGGGTCTATTTTTTTCAATTATTTAACACTTGGTTAACGTAAACACCAAACAACCCATCTCGGGAAAAAAAATTAAATGAAAAATTACACTTTTAGGTCCACATATTTGTCAATTCTCAAAGGGACAACATAAAAATTAAAATCAACAATAACAATAATAATAGATTTATGTCACTTGTAACAAATTTAGTTTTAGCACCCACTAAAACAAAATGATTTTACGTCTTGAATTTATTATTAATTTCCTAAATTAGGTGATGATAACATTAATAATAATGAAATTGGTAGTTGTGAAAGTTTAATATATAATTTTAAGCTACAAATGAAAAAGACATTTGAAATACCTTGGAATAAGGATTAATAATAATATTAATCTCAATTTGGTACTTTGGGCAGCACAAATTTCTCTTTCCGCCTCCTGAAACAAATTTCAAGTGAAGTACTATAAGCCAATTGGCACACTCCTATTTAGAGGTATCTATAGTTGGGTTGGACTTGGACCTAACCAAAATCTTAGGTCTTCTTTCAAAATTGATCTAAAATTCTGTCCAAATCTGACCAGATAAAAATATTAAAATTCAAGCTCGACTTGTACGTATAGTTGGGTTGGACTTGTACGTATTAAAATTTTATATTATTTATATATATTTTAACCTTAATAATTAAAATTTCAAAATAATTAACCATAGAATATGGGCCAGTATAAACTTGAAAAACTATCGGACCCAACCCAACTAAAAAACTATCTCTTTCTTTTTAGCCCCTATTGGCATTTGTTGCTTCAGTGTACTGTTCTCTCCAAAACCCTACCGACTAATACCCTATGTTTTCTTTCCAAACCCTGCATTCCCTCTCAGTCTCTCCTCTCATTTGATTCGAGGGCCTTCGTCAAGCTCAAACTCGGGTCTTTCATTTTCTTCACAAGGGAATCCCTTCAAGGTAGATTTTTTGTTTTATTTCTTTTTAAGCGACCTTTTTCTAATTGCCTGTTGGGTGGCTTTTGTTGGTGATTCTTTATTTTTTTTCATTGTTTGTTTCGAGGGATTGTTTCTTTGCTTTTACGATGACCTTGCTTGATGTAATAACAAAGGCTTCGGCTAGTACCGAGCCACATACTTCTCAAGCAGACCACCCCATAGTTCTAAACACAGATGATATTTTCTTTAACTTAAAGCCTGAAGTTGAAAACCCCAATCCCACATCGCTTGTTAATCCCCTTACTGGATGGGGAATCTCTCAAACCGATACTAAACTCATTGACTTGAGCAAAAAGTTTTATACAAAGTTAAACAGAAAGCTCAAAGACATCCATAACTTTAATAAAGAAGAGTTTATTGGAATATTGGATCCATTTCTTGAGAAAATTAGGGAGAAAGGTGGAATTGTTATTGGGGTTGATCCAAATGATAGCGGGTATACTTCTGTTTTGCTTGAGAAAGTTGGGTTTTTGATTGGTAGAGATGTTTTAAGTTTGGTTTTGGAAGCTTGTATTAGTTTGGAAATTTGGGAATTGTTAGAGGTGTTGATTGTTAATGGTCTTGTTGACCATTCGTGTTATCCCAATTTGGTTGTTAATATTGCTGCCAAGAAGCAGTCGGATTTGCTTTGTCTTTGCGTTAAACATGCTCGAAATTTGGGTTCGGTTGAGTTGCTTTGCATATTGAAATATTTTCTATGTCCACCTAAAGATAGTTATGTTAGTATGGTTAATGTGAGGAAGGAGTGGGAGAGTCAAGCTTTGCTGGCTATTGAAAAGGCCAAACTCGGAAAGAAATCACGTTTGGCCAAGGAGGCTTCGATTTTGCTTATGGTTGCATACGATGGGTTTTTAGATCCTGAGCTTTGTTTGCATTATTTGTTAGCTTCGAACAATGTCGATGAGGTGATATTGTCATCTTTGCTTGGTAAATTAGTCGGTAAAGAGTTGATGAATTTGATTCGATACTTGGGGAAATGGTTGAAAAAGTATGAGAGGTTTCCTCAAGCCATTCCATGTCCAAAGGCATCTTCTGCTTTAGGCTTAAAGGCCTGTGATTGGGTTCCCAAGGTCGAAGATGTTGTGAAATGTCTCGGGTTTGTCGTGGATGAGAACTTCTCTTCAATGATGTTGCATCCCAAGTTCTGTGAAGAACTCAAATCTATTGAGGGAGTGGTTAGTTCCCTAGCATTTGAAGCAAGATTCTGTTGTTCGATGGCAAATGTAATCGAGAAGTTGAGAGCTGAAGATAATCAGAGCTAGGAATTACGGTAATGTTGCATTGACATACTTTCCCTATCATTTGCACTGCTGTGTCTAATATATTTTTGTTAACTAGACTTGTATTCCTTTTGGATTGAATCGAAGTTATTTTTATTCTTTTTGTCTGCTCATATTTAGATATTTGAGTGCTTATGGTTGCTTTGTTAGTTTCTATCTTTTGTCAAAGCTATCTATCAGCTAGTTGAAAAAATGTTTATCTTGGAGTGGCATGGTTCGTTTATTAGTTAGCCGTTGACACATTGATAGAATTATTCATTATCAAAAAGAGCCCTAGAATGGTACTTTAATTCGAGACTGCAGGCATGCATGCGCAGATACTTGCTTCGGTTCTATGATTAGGTAATCAGCTATTTGGTTTTTGTCATCATAAAATATGATCTCAATATGAAGAACCTAGATCAGGTTGTATTTTCCTAGTATCTTTCCAAGTTCTTTGCCTTAGGAAGTAAGTTGATTCTTGGATATAAATGAGCTCTACTTGAAGCATGGATCTTGTTGATTGAAACCACAAAAAGACCTTACAATTTTGGATGAGATAGGAAATATGATCGGAAAACTTTGTATCGTATGAAATACGATAATACTATGATGGATACGATGTCATGGTATGGAAAATAAATATCGGGTTTTTATTCTTAGGACCATTCCAAGTTCTTCACCTTAGGAAGGAAGTTCATTGAATCTCCAAGCATTGATCTTGTTGGTAGAAATTGAACCTCTATACAAATAGACTTGATAACTTCGGACACGATTGTAAACACAAAATAAACACATCTTTATTAAATACAGGACTTGTTAGATGTATACTTGATATGTCCCATACACATTGGTTGTTTTTTTTTTTTTTTAAAGAATCTGAATTGATGTAAAAACGATCTCCTCCACACTCAAGCAATCTATCATCTCTTGCTTTATTTTAACTTTTCATAAAGATCAATCTCCATTCCTTAAAGAAAAGACCAGTTCTTTACTTAAGGCATCTTATACTTATTGTTTGCATTAGCTTTCAAAAGTGTAAGAATGAGTTAACTTTTCTTTCCAGGAAAGAATTTATACAAAACCAACAGTGTTACTTTAAGAAAGAAATTATGGGCGGTAAATATGAAATGTAAAAGCAATTGAGAACTAAGTAGAATGCTCTTTGAAAAACCAGTTTGGTGTGATTTTTAACCCATCGCTTGGACTTTGGACAACTTCGCTTTTATATAATCGGATCAAAAACAAAAGAGGGTAAGGGTAGAATCAGATTTTTTTTTAATGATATTTAATTAAATTGGTAGAATCAGTCGTTTGATAAATTTAACTACCAATACAGATGTAAAATATTGGTGCATTTATGTAAAACTAAGAAGAAGGAGCCATTTTATTTAGAACATGCGGAGCCGCACACTTCGAAGGTATTCTTCATCTTGGTATTAAAAGTGTAATTTATATTATGGATTACAAACGCTGATGGGCTGACTTAGATCAGCATTGTGCATTATTATTTAAATTTGCCTTTGAGATTTTAAATTTTGTCAAATTTATTTATATTTGATACTTTATTTTTTAGTTTTATTAGTAAAGTTAGAAAATTTTTATGTTTTTTATATATTTGATTTTTCTTTATTTTTTACTATATTTTAAATTTATTTATCATCACCACGATCCTACTTGTAAAATTTTAGCACTCTATTAACAATGTGTTAAATGTTTTTCTTTAAATTATATAATACACAAAAAATATTATAAAATTGAAAAATGATTTATACTAAGAGTATTGAATACTAAAACTCAAATCTAATTAAATTTCAAACTAGCCTTAACTTTTTTGGTTTTTTTGGAAGCTCATTTTTCAAATATTTCAACTTTCATTTAAAGTTTTTCCAAATATTGAACGTGCATAACCAACCATTGATTGAAGTTGTGTTGATACACGGTTGGAATGATGGTGGTTGGTCACGATTCACCTTGTGAGTGAGAGCCTTCGGTGATAATAGGTAATCGAAATTCAAGTGATTTAAAAGATTTGACTATGGATAGAGGAAGGAAGGGGTACTCTAGTCTTTTTTAAGACGTGATATGTCGTTGTCATATTAGTTTCATATTTTTTAGAGTTCAATCAATTTTTTAATGTTTTTTTGTAAGTATGAGTTGTCATATCAAATGTGTATGTGACACGCAATTAGTAGGTGTTCGGCTATTTTATCAATATAACTTAAAAAATTTGATAATTGGATTATGGAAAATAGATAGCCGGCACCACTCTTTTTTCTAATAAAAAAATAATTTTTTGGGTTTTAGACACTAAATGGTTGATACTATGTATTTTTTTCAAAAAAATAATTTTATAAAATATGTAGTTCAATATATTTTAAATTAATTTTTAAATTTAATAATAATGTGAGTGATGCAATAATAATTAAAAAACATGATAAGTAATTCAATATTGTTTTAAAATATAAAATATGTAATTAAACTTGGAAAATAAAAAGATGGGAAAACAAGGAGGGGGTTATGTTGCAATATTATTATTTTTTTTTGTTGGGTGATTTTGGACTTGTGTTGGTCGGCACTACTATCCCCAAAAAATTTATTTTTTTAATCAGATAAAAGGGGTGTCGGCCATCAGTGTGCTAGCAACCCAAAAATTTTTTTAATAGAAAAAAGTGGTGCTTGCCATCTATTTCCCGTAACTCAATTTTACTGTTCATTTCAGGTCATTTTGGTGAATATTTTTAAACCTGGGTTATTTTATAAATATCAAATATTTTTAGGTTAAATTGATAAAATAGCTTGGGTGTTCTGTTTACATTAGAAATATGATCTCTACTTTGTGAATTTGTAAGATCTTAAACTCACAGGTTTAGAGTTTGTCGATATTTTTAATTTATAAAATAATTTTAATCTACTTTGATAAAACATTCAACAATGTTAAATAAGAGGTCAGTTGAGCCCATTAAGTATAAATGTAATGTAGACATGTATCATAGCAATTCCCAAAATTTTCAGAAATCCTCGGTTGAATGGTATTAAAAAAACAATATTTAAAAATTTGCGTTTATTTTAGTGAAACAAACAATTCCACCCAAAAGAACATTTCAAGAATGGTAAGTTAAGAATATAACGAAACATAGCTTAACAAAAAAGTTGTATGAACATAAACAAAACGCAAAATGAACAAAAAAAGAAAAGCATAGTTTCAATGCCTCTATAAAATGATAATACCATGCATGAACTTAAAATACGTAAAATATACAAATTACTCCAATTAGCAATAGTAAAAGGTAGCCACAATTATGGCAAATTCTACAGGTAGCTGGAGTCAACGTTGGCCTAGCCATACTGCTGAGAGGGTTTTCCCTTCATGGGGAGACTGGGCTCTGGATTCTGACGGAATTTATAGTCTTGATATTGATCTTCCTGGTATTAATTAATCAACCATTCTTTTTTAGTTTACCCCTTTATTTTTTTATTGAATATAAATCATATATATAAATCTTTAAATTTAGGGTTCAAACAAAATGAGGTGAAAATATGGCCAGATTCAGATGGTTCTATAAGGCTTGAAGCAGAGACGATAGTTGATGAGAGCAAATGCAAATACATTGACCAAACCATCCAACTGCCGGAGAATTCGGATATCGTAAACCTTTACGGACGATTCAGAGGCCAAGTACTCACCATTACTGTCCCCAAGAAGGTGAACGCTGATGATCAAAGTTCGCAAGAAGATGACCATGAAGGCGAAGATGAAGCTGAAGGCGAAGATGAAGATGAAAGAGATGATATTAAAGAAAATCGGACGAAACCGGAACTCGAAAACAAGAAGAGCGATAGCGACCAAGATTGTCGTAGTTCACCGAAGGAGAATATAACGAAACCACCGGAAGGGAAAGAAAGTGTGTTAGCGATTGTGATGAAGTGTGTTGAGCGAAACAAGGTGATTGTTGTTTCTAACGCTATATCGTTTTCGATGGGGATGTGGGTGTCGAAGCTTTGGACGTAAGCATTATATGTCTACGTTTACGTATATGTGTTCGTGTGTTATGTCATTAACTCAGTTTCTTTAAAATATATTACGTTACACCTTTCACATTATATAGGTTTGGTCGTAACTTTGTCAAGTGAAGACACTCTGTTAAAACTAAATTTCTTTAAAATATATTACGTTACACATTTCATGTTACTTAGGTTTCTTCTTGACTTTATTAAGAACTGACACTTTGTTAAAACTAAAGTTAGTGAATACATGTATACATAACATGTGGAGTTCTCCTCGCCAAGGACAGATGTCGGGTATTCTATTCCATAAGTTCTCATCTCATTGCAGCCTACCTAAAGGGTTATTGTGTTTCCTAATAGATCGACCATGAAAAAATTACATCCTACATGTATCAATATTCCAAGTTAAGAGAGGAGCACTATCATCTATAAATACTCTTCTCTAATATTGGGGAATGCTATACTCTTTATACTTTTTCACTTCTCCGAGAACAACAAAATGACTACATTACAACCTTCGGCACACTTTCATGTGAACCTTCACCCAAACCTCCTACCTCTTCTTCCCCTCAATACACTTGTAAAAGAAGGTATATAAAATGTATCTAAAAATAAAGCATGATGTCGGTTTGACTTGACTTGCATCTTTAAAATTTAGTTAAATTATTTTTTTCCAATTGAAAAGTTGATTGGGCCATTAAAATTATTTCAAACAAAGTCATAAAAGTTAAAAAAATTATTTATACTTTAAAAAAATTATTTAAAAATTCAAAATTTTATTTTTAAAAAAGTTATCCACTTGAAGTCCATACTGCCATGCATACTAACACGTTAGTGCTATTAAAATTTTAATAATTTTGTAAATTTTTCTATTCTAAAAAAAACAAAATCAATTTGAGACATTTTAAAAGTTAAGAACCAAAATGATAAAAAATGTTAAGAACTAAATTTATCATATACCCAAAAATAATACCCTAGTTTGACCCTACACAAAAAAAAATTCGATCCATTAACCAAACTTGAAATTATTATTATTAAAATGGTAGTTTAATAAGTTATATAATTTAACTAAATTTGATTCAATATTATTTTTATTGTTACTTAACTATCAAGTGATTCAATATTACTTAACTTCAGAATTTTCATGGTGGTGACTACTGCACTTGAATTTTTAAATTCAAAAAGTAAAAAGACTAAATTTTTAAATAAAAGTAGGGGACTAAATTATAAATATATGAAGTGTACTAACACTTAAAAAATATTTCAACATTTAAATTTTTACTCTGTAATTTGATAAAACAAGTAAACAACCAGCGCAGAGAATAGAAACCATACTAATTTAATTTCATTAATAACTATTATTTGATAATTATCTAGTTTCAAAAAAAAAAAAAAAGGTAATGCTGTCAATAAATTCTTAACTATAATACAAACATTTATGTATTAAATAAATTTAATGAGGAAGAGATTAAGGGTAAAATTATAGTATTTTTATACATTCTAATATTTTTTATGATTAATATTTTAACAATATAATTGTTGAATTTATTAAGATATTTACACTTATTATGCATGTAAAGTTTTTAATCGATCCGATATCTCTATTATATCACTTTAATATATATATTTAACAAGTGAAATTCTTTTATATAGAATAAATAGTTAAATTTTTTTAATTTACTTCAAACTTGACATGCATAATATATATGAATGAAACATTAAATGTGACGATTAAATTATTAAAATATTGATAGTATAAAATATTATTAAAATATGTAAAAAACCTCTAATTTTACGTTGTTGTAAGTGTACCCCTCTCAAATTTAATTATCAAATAATCTTAAATTATACCATAATAATATCTAACTCAAAGCATTGTCTGGCAACCCAATCATGCCAAATGCAACAACCACTCGGTAGTGAATATCTAGATTCACTTTCTTTTGCAAGGTATCGTCATATACAATTAAAGAAGTATCACTATATATGATGCATTAAAATGTATAAAATACAAAAAAACCTTTTATTTATATGAAAACATTAAAACATAATCAAATTCGAAGGTGCATAATATTGAGAGGCTGCTGGCCTTGTTTGAGCTATCACCAATCAAACATCAATTGGCTGGCCTTAGCTCACTGCGCCAAATAATCGAACACCTGGTGTCTAGTAGACTATATGATAACCAGCATCCACCACCAAGTCATGCCCGGTAATAAGCTCAGAATCCTGGGACGCGAGAAACAGCACGGCATCAGCAACATGCTTCGTTTTCAGCACCACCCCTTTCAACTGAGTATAGGGTTCATAGATCTGCTCCACTTCCTCCACCTCCTTCCCGAGGTACCGACAGAGTAACGGGGTTCCCACAGCAAACGGCGACACACTGTTTACCCTAATCCCATGCACCCCAAGCTGTTTGCTTGCCGATCTCATCAACCCAAGCACTGCATGCTTTGTAATGAAATAGTCGGTGTTCATTTCACCAGCGGCGCTAGCGGCGGTGCTCGCCGTACAAACGATACTTCCTCTCACATTCAGTTCCACCATGGCTCGTGCAGCGTGTTTCACGCAGGCAGCCATGCCACGGACATTTATGTTGAAGAGGCGGTCAAACTGTGCTAAGTCCAGTTCAAGGACGGTTTGAGTGGAGTTGCTAAATATCCCAACGTTACTGAACATGATATCAAGCCGCCCATAGTTTTGGACCGTCGATTGAACTAAATTCTTTACTTGCTCTTCATCGGTAACATCACAGTGCATGAATGAGCACTTATGGGAACCGATCGATTCGACTACCTTTTGGCCTAATTCATCTTGGATGTCAGCAATCACGATCATTTGAGCACCATGAGCAGCGAAATGATGAGCGGCGGCTTCTCCAATGCCACTAGCTCCACCGGTGATTATGGCTATTTTGCCTTCTAGCTTGTTGGACATTGTAGGGTTAGCCGATTTTGCTACTCAGAGTCTCAGAGACCACTAGTAAATGGACAATGATGATATGCAATGCACCATTTGATGCATAAAAAGCTCTGGGCCGGAACCACGAGCGACAGATATTTTCCAATATTTCTTTCTGACCATTCTAACCCACATCAGTGGCAGGGGAGCATTAACCGATGCTACACACTTGTAGGTTCTTGATTAAGAGTCTGGCATGGGCCGTACAAACGGGTCCAAGTTTTCTTTGGCACAACGTTGCATGTCTCCATCGGCTGTTCGGTCCCTCAGCTTTTCTAATTTGGATTATGTGGAATATATGGGATCTTTTATTGAAAGAAGCAAAATTATAACAAAAAAATTATAGCTCAATTTTAAACATAAATAACAATATTATTATTAAACGATATATATGAGTTTTAATGATTATGTTTAAATAAAATTATTAGCATATATTTATAATCTTTTTACTATTTTTATTTTATTTAATAATTACGTGTAGTGTTAATGTTTTTTTTGTAAGATGAAATTTCATTCATTGGAAATCAAATACGAAGGTGGGCTAAAACCCAAAGATATACAAATAAAAACTCAAGGCTTGACCCACACACGGCTACCTAAAAATCCTAGTGACCTAAACACCACCACCATCACAAAGGAGGAGGAGAGAGAGGACAAAGGTCCAGCAAAGATTTACTTCATGAATCGTATCTCAACAATGTCTTCTGCATTCCCTCATTTCAATATTTACTCCATGAATCATATAATAAAAAGCTTAATAAATAATTTAATATTTGAGTTTGGTATTCAAGTTTTTTTTTTTTTTCGTTTAATGTGAGATTTATATTTAACAAAAGTTATAAATTTTGATATTTAAAAGTAATAATGTTAACTTTTAAGTGTTTAAATTCAAGTTTTAGTGTTGATTTAATGAAAATTCACAATTAGCTAATATTATTAATAATTAACTTTCATCCAATCAACCCTAAAACCTTAATTAAATCACATTCATTTGACTATTTTTTGACAAAGTAAATGCAAAATTAAACAAAGTCACAATTATACTATTTTTTTTCTATTAACAAACTAATGAATAATTCAAATATAATAATATTAGCAATGAACTTTTATTAAATTGACCCTAAACCAAAATTAAGAACTAAAAAATTAACATCGTTACCTTCGAATACTAATGTAACACCCCTAACCCGTATCCGCCGCCGAAACAGAGTTGCGAGGCATTATTAAGGAGTACAAAGCACTTACAGATAATTTGAAATCATTATCTTTACACAAATAGTACACTTGAGGTGTACAGTTCTATAATTATGAATAAACACATTTATCAGACATATTCTATATTTTTGTATATCACAGTCTCATATTTCTGTGTATCAAGTACCATCATTTCCTCGTATTTCAGAAAAATATGTATAACAATTCATAGACATGCAACTCACTAACTCTTCCTGCCAATCACAATTTAAATTGACAAATCACTTATTGTCCAATTTCAATGTTCACTAAAATCTATCATACAAATTTGGATATACGTTGATAAACCGTAAAAGTAACATATTTTAAGCCCACATTTAGCATGCTTTTTGATGATTTAAGCCCTGAATTATGTAATTTGGTGCTCTTAATCCTTTGTTTTCATGTTTTATACTCAGGAGAGCACCCAATGACGAAAAGAACAGAAAACGGGCCCAAAACGGGGTAAATGGGCCATATCACGAAATCCACAGGGCCTGGGCCCAAGACCACACGGCCGTGCCCCATTCAACAGGCTCGAACACGACCTAGCCACGACTTACACGGGCGTATGCCATGGGCGTGTCCCTGTCGCAGGAAAGAAGAGTTTCACTCGGATTTGGATACTTAGGGGCAAAGAAACATATTCCGAAGCCTATATAAACACTCTAAGTATGACCAGAAAAGGGGAACCCAGGACTTTAGTCAGGGGGCGTCCAGCTAGGCCAGAGAAGGTAGACTTGTGGAGATTTACTCGAAGATAGCCAGTTGATTCATCTCAAGAAGCCGGAGTTATGCTCAAGACGGAGGATCTCTCCTTCAATTCCTTTAAGGGGTTTTAGGGATTTATTATGTTTTGTTTTATCTTTTCTTTTGAGATGTTTTCTTTTATTGTTATGAACTAAACTCTCAGATACCTGAGGGGGATGAAACCTAAGATGAATCTTGTTATCGTTTGCTGAACTATATGATAAATATTTGACTTGTTCTTAATTATGTGTTCTTAATTCTTCTGTTGATATTTCTGGGATATTAATTCAAGTATGATGTGCTTAGGTGGAGGAGCAAAAGTCCCTGCCTAAGAGTAGTTCTAGCATAATTAAGAGGAGTTGATCGCGTGCCTAGAGATAGGGTGACGAGATTTTGCCGGATTAGGGTGAAACCTAATATGGGAGTCCATAGATCGAGTTAATACGATTCTAGGGGTTTTAATTAGAAAGAGATTTCAATTAATCAACCTAGGGTTAGACGTTATTCGCCTCAAGAGAGGGTTTAATATACATTAGAGAATCTTACGGATCAAGTCAAATGAATAAATCGTGTGGTTCAGAGTTAGATAACAAGTGAAGTCTAGGTGGATTCTTCCTTGGGTATCGTCTTAATCAATTGGTTTTTCCTCAAGTTTTTTTCCCAATTTCATTCTTCTTTGTCTTAGAGTCTTTAGTTTAGTAGTTAGTTAATTTAGATTAGATAAACAATTCATTCAATTCTTAGGCTAAATAATAAAAAGAGAGTTAGTATTAGTACTTTTGGTTCCTTTTGGATTCGACATTCCGGTCTTGCCTTAACTATACTACTGTCCGATAGGTGCGCTTGCCTCAAATCGTTGTCATAGTTAGTTTCCAGGTTCGATTATTTTTTATATAAATTTTAAGACTTTGACATCATGAAAACAACGATCATACGTATCCACCAATAGATTCCATGTACAGATATCATCATCTCAAATTTCCACATACATTTATTTTCCATATTATGAACTGAAATAATGTAACACCCCTTACCCGTATCCTATGTCGGAACTGAGTACGAGGCATTACCAGACTAAACAATACATTTGGTCAAATTAATTAACACATATACATAATGACTTAGTCAAGCCACTATACATGCCATGGTTTAAATCATTTATAAATAAAGATACCCATAGATAGCTTGATAGTGTGAAGCAATCTCCGATGACCTCCAACCCGAGCTTGTTTAGTAGGACTCTGTAACATAGGAAAGAAAAAGGGGTAAGCTTATAAGGCTTAGTAAGTTCACATGTAAAAATAATAAGCATTAGCAATGAATTTAGCTTACTACTAAGCTGTCATAACTTGCATAAATAATGCTAAGTTCTTACTTTCCCAACTTACTCATTTGTAGCCTTACCAAAGCCTTAACATGACAAATCCTCACAACAAGTTCTCAATTTGATACAAACATTAAATCACATGCTTATACCTTATTACTCATGTTCACATTAATCTGTCTACTTGAATCGCTGTCACTAAATTATTTATTTCTTGAGCTACAGAGCTCCAAATTTAAAACCAATAATTTTCCCTGAAACTAGACTCATATGTCTTTATACCGTAAAATTTCCAGAATTTTTGGCTAAGCCAATTAGTACAGTTTATTCATTAAAATTTCCCCTGTTTCACTGTTCAACTTTTTCGACCACTTTTCACTACGAATCAATTTTCTCCCTGTATAGAATTCAAATGAGGTTATAATTTGTTTCATTTGAAACTAAACTCATTAAGGATTTCAAGCATATAACTTTTATCCCATAATTCTTTTTGTACAATTTTTAATAATTTTTCCAAGTCAGAACAGGGGATCACGTAATCATTCTGAACCAATCTCATAAGAATTTAAATATCCTAAAATATAAAAATCCATTGTTTTCTCTGTTTCTTTTATATGAAAATAGACTCAATAAGCTTTAAATAAATATCTCATCCAACTTATAATTCAATTTCTAATATTTTTGGTGAGTTTTCAAATTCACGCCACTGCTGTTGTCCAAAACAGTTTTATTGTAAATTTTACTCTTTCATGATTGCTTTGTATTAACATCCATTTAATCATACATAACCCAAAAACATATCCTTTAACTAGCCATTCCAATAGCTAGCCATTATCGAATATTTACATGCCATTCATTTTCCCCTTTAACCTATACATCAACAACAAAACTTAAACTTATCATGTCACGATTTAATTTGGCCTAAAAGCCTCACACATAGTCATAAATCAAATTTATCACCTATTTATACATCATAAGTATAGACCTATCGTCACAAGGTCATCACAAGATCATTTTCATAGGTATGACTTACTCATTTACATTCTTACCAAATGTTCCATATACATCAAAATTTAGTACTCATGAATTTTGCGTACATACCTGTACTCTTTCAACATGATCATACCTTGTCATTTCTTTGATATCATCTTTGGATTTTCCCATTGAAACTCTTGGGATACTAAGGATGGATACTCGGGAAAAACTCATACATGATGTATTGTACCAGTGCCATGTCCCAGACATGGTCTTACGCTAGCTTTCATATCGTGGCCGATGCCATGTCCCAGACATGGTCTTACTCTAGCACACATATCAATGCCGATGCCATGTCCCGGACATGGTCTTACATCGCTCTCATATCTCTGGGCCGATGCCATGTCCCAGACATGGTCTTACACTGGCACACATATTGCCATGGTCCACCCATGGTCTTTACTATCAATTCATCACATGTCGAAATTCGATCATACTCCGCCCTGCATTTCTCTTAATTTGATCTTTCAATACAATCTCGATACCAAAACGACCATTTTACCAACTTTCCCGATTTTCGATTTTCCTCACGTTCTAGGCCCAAATCTTATTTTCTCGGGGTCATGAGCTTGGAAAGTTTAAAAGACCCTAGCCATGCCTTCCCATGCTAAATTTTGTCCATATGAAGAAGATGGACAAATTTGGCATTTTAATTTTGTTTTTAATTCATTTAATTACCAATTTACCAAAATGCCCCTAACTTAAAAATATCTCATTTCACTTATCTAATGTCCATTTTGTCCAACAATTTAACCAATGGTCTAATTTCCATTTAAGGACCTCCAATTTAAAATTTCATAGAAATTGGACACTTCTAACATGTAGAACTCAACTTTTGCACTATTTACAATTTAGTCCTTTTGACTAAATTGAGTGCCCAAACGTCGAAATTTTTGAACGAAATTTTTACGAAATCTTTCCGTAAAATTGTAGACCATAAAAATATAATAAAAATATAATTTTACTCGTCGGATTTGTGGTCTCGAAACCACTATTTCGACTAGACCCAAATTTAGGCTGTTACAACTCTTCCTGTAACAGCCCAATTTTAAATAGTGTCGAAACAGTGATTTGAGATCATTAAATCTGACGAAAAGTTAGAAAATTTTGTTAATCGATAATTATAAGTTAAGTGTGATTTTAGAAATATTTTAAAATTAGTGAATTTTGTGAACTGAAAGAATTAATGAGAAAAATTGGGCCAAAAACGAGATATTGAGACCTCGAATTCATAAACTGAGCCATAAATATTTTTAAAAATATTTATGGAGTGTCATTAAGCTATTATTAAACTTTCGTTAGAAAATTTTAACGTTTGTGTAGGAAATTAAATGAAAAGGACTAAACTAAAATGAAAGTAAAAGTTAATTTATAGATTAAAAGAAATTATGAAGGATCAAAATGGTAATTATACCATTTTGCATAGTTGAGGCGGTTAACGTAAGAAAATCTGAGATTTTTTTAAAAGTATATTATTATATTATATTATATTATTATATTATTATATTATTATAATATTATATTATATAATAATCCAAAGAAAAAAAAAAGGGAATAGAAACAGAAACAAAACGAAGCAGAGACTAGGGAAGGAAAGAAAGAAGAAGAGAAGAGAAAGAAGAAAAAGGGGAAAATTGGAAAATTTCCAAAATTAGCTAAATAAAAGGGGATTAAATTGAAATATTCGGAGAATTCTCTTCAATTCTCTTCATTTTCTTTAGCTGAAAAACAGTCATGGAAGAGAGTTCAAGTTGGTTTTCATACTCAAGCTTCATGTAAGTTTAATACTTGCTTTCTCCTTGAAATTTCTATGTTTTTGGACTTTCTACAATTGAGTCCAACTTATTAATTCATTAGTTTATGATTCTATGGTTAATTTTTAAATTTGATGTGGATTAGTGCTAAAAGAATATGATGAATAAATATTGATTTGAAGCTTTAATTTTGTTATATGATGATTTTATCAAGTGAAATTGATGGAATTTGGTTTTAGGACCTAATTGTGAAATAGCTGAAATTAAGGCCTAGTGTTAAAATTCTGATTTTCAAAAGTTATGAAGTAGTTTAAAATGATAGAGAAAAGTATTAAATGAGAAAATTAGCTTAATTGAGGGGTTAATTGAGCAAGGATTGAATTGTATGAATTGTGGAATTAGGGACAAAATAGAAATCAACATGTTACACTAAAGCAGTTTTGGGCAGCAGCAGTTGTCTAACTTTGAAAAATCACCAAAAAGTGTATAAATAGAATTAGAAGTTGAGTGAGATATGGAATTAAATCTTATTGAGTCTATTTTCATATAAAAGAAACAGAGAAAGCAAAGCAAGTCTGTATTTTGAGATATTTAAATTTTTGTAAGACTAGTTTAGAATAACTTCGTGATCCCCTATTCTTACTTTAGAAATTCACTAAGAATTGTATAAAAATAATTTGGGAACATATTTTATATGCTTAGATTCCTTAATGAGTCTAGTTTTATAAGAAATAAACCATAACATCATATGAATTCTATATAAAAAGATAATTAATTTTTAGTGAAGAAGGGTCGGAACTACCAGACAGCAGAACAGGGGTGATTTTAAAGAATAAGCTGTACTAATTGGCTAAATCAAAAATTCTGAAAATTTTGATGGCAGGAAGATATGTGAGTCTAGTTTCAGGAAAAATTAACTGTTCTTCATTTGGAGTTCTGTAGCTCTGGAAATAAATAATTTAGTGACTATAACTCAAATGGACAGTTTTGAATCTACTTATGAGTAATTAATGAAATTATTGATAATGTTACTTATAGCATGTTATATACATTAAGGAAGTGGAATGGAGAGGAGGAGGAGGAAAATATGTATGAATATTTAAGTAGTATGGCTAAATTGAAATGTTTTAGGCTCAGAGACTAAATTGAATAAAAGTAAAATTTTGTGTTTAATTTTGTAAAAATGTGGAAATAACCAATTTGCATGAAATGAATTATTTTATTATTTAAAATTGCAAAATTGAATGAAATTATTAATTTAGATTAAGATCAACTGAAAAATCAATGAAAATAAAAATTTCCAAAGTGCCCTCGAATCTTGATATTTCGCAAATTTAAACTGTAAGTTCGTAACTTAATTATGTGATATAAGGAAATATAAGTTGATGGTACGTGAAATATTGATATGATGAATTAACTGTTTTATGTTTATGAAGAAACGGCAAGTGAATGATATTTATCATGACATGAAAATATGTGATTATCTTTAATATGTTAATACAAGGTAATTAAGTATGATGAAACGAGTAATAAATTCAAGTAAGACATGACGAGAAAAATGAATATCTTTAAGGGGCCATATGTTTGATTTTGATTGGTTTCAAATATAAATATTGAATTAAAATAAAATGTCTGATAAATAAATTTGTAATTCCGGTAATGCCTCGTACCCTATTCCGGCGTTGAATACGGGTAAGAGGTGTTACATTTAGTGGTATCAGAGCTTAGGTTTAGTCGGTTCTCGGACCAACGTAATATGTATGAAGTCTAGAAATGTATGCCATTATTAATATATAACTTAAGATAATGTGATATCTCGGACTTTGATGATATTTGAATCATCGTTATTCAAACTTTATCATTATTATATGTAATTTATTAATTATGTGTGATAAGTATTTTAAGGTAAGTGTTTAGTAAAATGATAAATTTAAGATTGGGTACTGAAAATTGAGACTGATACTAAACTGAATTATGGAATATTGAATATTATTTTGAGTACTGAATTGAATTGTGAAGTTACTGAATATTATTATGTGTATTGCATTAAACTATGAAATTATTGATGTAATGAATTACTGCAATACTGTGAAACTGATTGAAATAAGAAGTGAAAATAGAATGAACTGGAATTTAGAAAGTTATTTAAATTACGTAACTGAATTATGAATTATTTGAATATTTGAAGGTAAATTAAATAAAGAAAATATGTGAGTAATTGAAATGTATATTGATTGGAAAGTAATTAGTGATTTTAAATTTGATTGGACAATAAATTAAAAATACGAATTGAATAAAAATGCATTAAATTATGAATATGTGTAAATATATGAATCGTGTTTGATTGAAAAGTGGATGGAACTGAATTGAAGTATGATTATATGTGAATATTTGCAATATGTATTGGTACTGAATTGTATACTGATTAGAAAATGGAAAAGTGAATTTGAAATAAAAAAAAATGATTTGAATACCCTATTAACTTATCAGACTAGATTGGATACAAATGGCATGCCATAGGATTTGTGATGTGATGAGGAGATTTGAGGCTCGGCCGAGGTGATAATTCTGTATTATATTCTTCGGTTTATCCGAAGAGGCATTCAATACTGGTGTGTTTGGGAGGATATGGTATATTGGTGTGTTTGGGAGGATATGATATACTGGTGTGTAATGAAGGATTTCATTATTTTGGTGTGATTGGTTGGAATCAGCGTGATCCACAAAGTCCGAGTCTTGTTAATAAGCGAGATATATGAATATTAAGTGAAATTAAAATGAGAATTGATTTCCCTATTAACTTGTCGGACTAGTCGGATATAATTGGCATGCCATAGGATTTGGAAGAGAATCGGGACGGATTTATCGGCTTTGCCGATCGTGCACTTTATGTGTCGTAAATCGTGCACTCTATGTGTCGATCGGGCACCTCGTGTGTCGATCGGGCACTTTATGTGTCGTATCGGGCACCTCGTGTGTGTCGATATCGTGCACTTTATGTGTCGTGATCAGGCACCTCGTGTGTCGATCGTGCACTTTATGTGTCGTATTTCGTGCACCTCGTGTGTCGATAATCGATCGTCGCGAGTACTATGTACCGTTTTAGGCACAATGTGCCGTACTGGTGTGTTGGGTTGGAATCCGTGTATCCATCAAAGTCCGGATTGTTAATAGGGTGAATAACTAAAAAAAAAAAAAAAAAGATTGATTGAACTATTGAAAATATGAGAAGGAAATTATGAGTTGAATTGTGAATCGAATTGAAATGTGAGATTTGAAGCATGAACTTAGGGTTCATGAATTTGCTAAAATATCGAATTATTGATATTGAAATCAATTGAATAAATGAAATGAGAAAATTGAATGAATTTGATCGATTGAACGTATGAAAAAGTAGAATTATGAATTAAAATCGATATATGAAATTGAAAGCTTGAACCAAAGGTTCATAATTTGATTAGATAATATAGATGATATATGATGCTATTTGATGAAAGTCTATTGTTGATGTATGAAATTAAAGTATAAATTAACACATATAATTTATATTGTTACATGTTTGATATTTATTATTTATTATTTATTATAATTTTATAATTTGAATTATGATAATACCACTGAGTATTGATATAGACATGCTCAACGTACGATTGTATTATTATAATTCAAATTATTTAATATTAAATATTAAATGTTAAATTATGCATATAGTAAGTGAAGTATGAGGTAAGTGTTATTGTTGAATTAAATGAAAATTAAATTAAGTGATAGATAAGTATTAGTATTGAATTGTATAATGATGAGAAAGTGAAATTAAATTTAGTTGTGAATAAATTGAAGTGAAATTGGAATTGAAAAAAAAAAAAAAGTAAAAGTAAGTAATTTTCATTTATAAAGTATGTTCATAATATTGAATTAAAAATAAATTACAAACTGAAAGGATATGGAATGGATATAAATGATAAACTACATAAATATGTGCACAAAGGAGCTATAGAATTATAGAAATAATGAAGTTTTTGATCAAAATAACAAGGAAATTTCGAGGACGAAATTTTTTTTAAGGGGAAAGAGTTGTAACAGCCCAATTTTAAATAGTGTCGAAACAGTGATTCGAGATCATTAAATCTGACGAAAAGTTAGAAAATTTTGTTAATCGATAATTATAAGTTAAGTGTGATTTTAGAAATATTTTAAAATTAGTGAATTTTGTGAACTGAAAGAATTAATGAGAAAAATTGGGCCAAAAACGAGGTATTGAGACCTCGAATTCATAAAGTGAGCCATAAATATTTTTAAAAATATTTATGGAGTGTCATTAAACTATTATTAAACTTTCGTTAGAAAATTTTAACGTTTGTGTAGGAAATTAAATGAAAAGGACTAAACTGAAATGAAAGTAAAAGTTAATTTATAGATTAAAAGAAATTATGAAGGATCAAAATGGTAATTATACCATTTTACATAGTTGAGGCGGTCGTAAGAAAATCTGAGATTTTTTTAAAAGTATATTATTATATTATATTATATTATTATATTATTATATTATTATAATATTATATTATATAATAATCCAAAGAAAAAAAAAAGGGAATAGAAACAGAAACAAAACGAAGCAGAGACTAGGGGAAGGAAAGAAAGAAGAAGAGAAGAGAAAGAAGAAAAAGGGGGAAAATTGGAAAATTTCTAAAATTAGCTAAATAAAAAGGGGATTAAATTGAAATATCTGGAGAATTCTCTTCAATTCTCTTCATTTTCTTCAGCTGAAAAACAGTCATGGAAGAGAGTTCAAGTTGGTTTTCATACTCAAGCTTCATGTAAGTTTAATACTTGCTTTCTCCTTGAAATTTCTATGTTTTTGGACTTTCTACAATTGAGTCCAACTTATTAATTCATTAGTTTATGATTCTATGGTTAATTTTTAAATTTGATGTGGATTAGTGCTAAAAGAATATGATGAATAAATATTGATTTGAAGCTTTAATTTTGTTATATGATGGTTTTCATACTCAAGCTTCATGTAAGTTTAATACTTGCTTTCTCCTTGAAATTTCTATGTTTTTGGACTTTCTACAATTGAGTCCAACTTATTAATTCATTAGTTTATGATTCTATGGTTAATTTTTAAATTTGATGTGGATTAGTGCTAAAAGAATATGATGAATAAATATTGATTTGAAGCTTTAATTTTGTTATATGATGATTTTATCAAGTGAAATTGATGGAAATTGGTTTTAGGACCTAATTGTGAAATAGCTGAAATTAAGGCCTAGTGTTAAGATTCTGATTTTCAAAAGTTATGAAGTAGTTTAAAATGATAGAGAAAAGTATTAAATGATAAAATTAGCTTAATTGAGGGGTTAATTGAGCAAGGATTGAATTGTATGAATTGTGGAATGAGGGACAAAATAGAAATCAACATGTTACACTAAAGCAGTTTTGGACAGCAGCAGTTGTCTAACTTTGAAAAATCACCAAAAATTGTATAAATAGAATTAGAAGTTGAGTGAGATATGGAATTAAATATTATTGAGTCTATTTTCATATAAAAGAAACAGAGAAAGCAAAGGAAGTCTGCATTTTGAGATATTTAAATTTTTGTAAGACTGGTTTAGAATAACTTCGTGATCCCCTGTTCTTACTTTAGAAATTCACTAAGAATTGTATAAAAATAATTTGGGAACATATTTTATATGGTTAGATTCCTTAATGAGTCTAGTTTTATAAGAAATAAACCATAACATCATATGAATTCCATATAAAAAGATAATTAATTTTTAGTAAAGAAGGGTCGGAACTGCCAGACAGCAAAACAGGGGTGACTTTAAAGAATAAACTGTACTAATTGGCTAAATCAAAAATTCTGAAAATTTTGATGGCAAGAAGATATGTGAGTCTAGTTTCAGGAAAAATTAACTGTTCTTCATTTGGAGTTCTGTAGCTCTGGAAATAAATAATTTAGTGACTATAACTCAAATGGACAGTTTTGAATCTACTTATGAGTAATTAATGAAATTATTGATAATGTTACTTATAGCATGTTACATACATTAAGGAAGTGGAATGGAGAGGAGGAGGAGGAAAATATGTATGAATATTTAAGTAGTATGGCTAAATTGAAATGTTTTAGGCTCAGAGACTAAATTGAATAAAAGTAAAATTTTGTGTTTAATTTTGTAAAAATGTGGAAATAACCAATTTGCATGAAATGGATTATTTTATTATTTAAAATTGCAAAATTGAATGAAATTATTAATTTAGATTAAGATCAACTGAAAAATCAATGAAAATAAAAATTTCCAAAGTGCCCCGAATCTTGACATTTCGCAAATTTAACTGTAAGTTCGTGTAACTTAATTATGTGATATAAGGAAATATAAGTTGATGGTACGTGAAATATTGATATGATGAATTAACTGTTTTATGTTTATGAAGAAACGGCAAGTGAATGATATTTATCATGACATGAAAATATGTGATTATCTTTAATATGTTAATACAAGGTAATTAAGTATGATGAAACGAGTAATAAATTCAAGTAAGACATGACGAGAAAAATGAATATCTTTAAGGGGCCATATGTTTGATTTTGATTGGTTTCAAATATAAATATTGAATTAAAATAAAATGTCTGATAAATAAATTTGTAATTCCGGTAATGCCTCGTACCCTATTCCGGCGTTGAATACGGGTAAGGGGTGTTACACTTCTCCCCTTTTAGGATTTTCGTCCCCGAAAATCTTACCGGAATGAAATTGAATATCTTTCGCACAATTTCCAACATCACTAAATAACCCTTTTTAAGACGATACTTTTAGAAACACACTGTCATCGATCTAAATCTCAATATAACTTAATCAATTCTGTCAAATAATGAATCGATACATATTGAAATTATTATACTAATTCCGTCACTAGCATTTCTCTTGATCTGATGATTGAGGGAAACCTGATATGAAATTCACAATAGTTCTGCCTTATTATCATTCTAATATTATCACTGATATCGTTAATCCTGAATACACTTAACATTCAACTTAATTGCATGCGACATATCAACATCTAAATACAGAGTCGGAAGTACTGTGTTCATATTCGTATGCCCAAAACATTTACTTTAACTCTTTTTGGGCCCTTTTGTCACTTACATCCTTAATCAAATTAGGGAACGTTACGTAAAATTGAGTACTTCACTTCCACTTTGCCATAGTATAACTATGGTTTTATGTATGATCACTTATCATCGATCGGATAAGCGTAGCTAAAGCTACCACTTATCACTTGTCACTTGTAGCCGAAGCTAGCACTATTCACTGATCAGGTAACCGGAGCTACCACTTTTCACTGATCAGGTAGCTGGAGCTACCACTTTTCACTGATCAGGTAGCCGAAGCTAACACTTTTCAGTTTCACTTGTCACTGATCAGAAGTACTCAAATCCGTTGTTCCGCTCAATTTGATCATTTTATTTGGTTTTCGTATTGTTGCTTTATTCTCAATTCATCAATACATATATCTCATCATACATTGTATAATTCATGAAATTAACATTCAATCATTAATTTTCAGCCATATAAACTTACTACCACTTATCCAAATAAAAAAAAATTCTTTGTTAATGAAATACTTTGAAGCACTTGACACACATCTAAGTTCAATACTCTTACCCATTAAAAGTTTTGACATCAAGTTCAAAGTCTGGTACATAACATTTCATACTCTTACTAATGTAATCGCTCTGAGTATCATCCATCTCTCAGATTTCTCAAATAAGCAGATAATTATCATTGTGCTAGACATCACAATATTATGTCTTTAACTTGTCGATATATATATATATCAAGATCATTTGAAAAGTGAAAATCAATACACAGTCTAAGTTGAACTTCCTATCATTCACACTTTGCCAACTTCAATTTCTTCTCAAACGGAGAAAGATTAAACTTATAGTAGAATTTACTTCAATCATGTTACTCGTCAAGCACTTAACTATACTGATGCCACAATACTCATACAGCTTAAAAATCATAGTGCCATAATAAGACTAACTTCTCAATTACTTTAGTAGATAATGTCCCGACTGAAAACAAAACGTCTCGATCATCGGAGAAATTTAAATACAAATTTCCATAACAACCAATACAAAAGCACAATTTTTATACCTCTGGCAACTGTATCAAAGTGTTCTCGCCATCAAGTCAAAACTTATAATCATCCTAAGCATTTTAATAATAAGAAGAAACCATTTTCATCAATAGAACATTTCCTACTGATACCTCATGGCTGATTCTTTGAACATTAATTTATTAAGGAAACAGAAATAACAAAAACTCACAACATGGAGCTACACAAAAAAAAAAAAAAAACTCATAAGCACTGAAAATAATCTTAACAAAAGCCATACAATCTTCCTTTATTTTCATTGAGCAATAGCTAGTAAAACAAGACACTAACATCATACGGACCTTACTGGTCAACTTTCTATCTGTGTATGATGCAGAAAGCCGTAAAAGAAAGAGCAATTTTGATCACAACTCAAATAGACTACAATGCTTTCATCTACCTGTAAATTTAGCTGACATTCTCATACTATAGGAATTTCATTCAAAATCTTGTAGAGATATATATATACACCTCTGGGAGTAAATAAACACATATAATAGTCGGAAGAGATTGTTGTAATTTCTTAACCATAAACACTGCATTCAGTCACTAATACATCTCGATCATGATTGCACTAACTAATCTGTCTTTACTAACTCGATATTATTCCAATTGCAAACAGAAATAAATTCAGAATAAATTCCAGCAATCACATACTTTAGGTCTCATACTTGGATGAGTTAATTAACTAAGCCTGACCTTTCTTTAACTATAACATTTTGGAATCCGAATGATCTTCATATTAATCTGACATCTTTTCTGCAACTATGTTCATTTACTAAACCATTCTCAACTCTGATCACGTTGTTAGTTAATCTACAACTCAACTCTTTAGTCTTCCAATTGTAAACCCATTCGATCTGAATTTCATAAAATTTCTTTATAACATACCTTATTAGAAGGGGGTGAAGTTGAAATGCCTCTGACTTGCCTCTTATATATATTCATGCATATAACTTAACACTCATCAATATATATTTTGCTTCAAGTAACTTAACTTGCATACTCATTTTAGACAACCTTACTATCATCTTATACAAACAAGTGCACTTATACTTTCATTCATAAACCTCAAGTAAAATTACTCATAACATTCACTTAATTTCACAAGTTATACTCATAGCATCATACAAATGCCAATCAAACATGGACACTTATCATAGTATAGACTTTCCTTTCATCTCATCTTTCATATTTCAAAAGAAATTCCTATCCACAATTTATATATCATTACATAAACATCATAATTACTTTTTACGAGTCTCAACTCATCATAAACACACTGTTTGCACTATCAAAGTTAGCTCGGTTGAAGCGCGCATCTGTCTAATAAAATAATTTATATCAGTGCCGGGAGTCGTCACACTATCACATCTCATTATGGCATGTATAGCTAGACTCTCACACTCACTATGGTAGTCCGAGAACCGACTAAACCATAGCTCTGATACCATTAAATGTAACACCCCTTACCCGTATCCTATGTCGGAACCGAGTACGAGGCATTACCAGACTAAACAATACATTTGGTCAAATTAGTTAACACATATACATAATGACTTAGTCAAGCCACTATACATGCCATGGTTTAAATCATTTATAAATAAAGATACCCATAGATAGCTTGATAGTGTGAAGCGATCTCCGACGACCTCCAACCCGAGCTTGTTCAGTAGGACTCTGTAACATAGGAAAGAAAAGGGGGTAAGCTTATAAAGCTTAGTAAGTTCACATGTAAAAATAATAAGTATTAGCAATGAATTTAGCTTACTACTAAGCTGTCATAACTTGCATAAATAATGCTAAGTTCTTACTTTCCCAACTTACTCATTTGTAGCCTTATCAAAGCCTTAACATGACAAATCCTCACAACAAGTTCTCAATTTGATACAAACATTAAATCACATGCTTATACCTTATTACTCATGTTCACATTAATCTGTCTACTTGAATCGCTGTCACTAAATTATTTATTTCTTGAGCTAAAGAGCTCCAAATTTAAAACCAATAATTTTTCCTGAAACTAGACTCATATATCTTTATACCGTAAAATTTCCATAATTTTTGGCTAAGCCAATTAGTACAGTTTATTCATTAAAATTTCCCCTGTTTCACTGTTCAACTTTTCTGACCACTTTTCACTACGAATCAATTTTCTCCTTGTACAGAATTTAAATGAGGTTAAAATTTGTTTCATTTGAAACTAGACTCAATTTCAAGCATATAACATTTATCCATAATTATTTTTGTACAATTTTTAATGATTTTTCCAAGTCAGAACAGGGGATCACGTAATCATTCTGAACCAATCTCACAAGAATTTAAATATCCTAAAATATAAAAATCCATTGTTTTCTCTGTTTCTTTTATATGAAAATAGACTCAATAAGCTTTAAATCAATATCTCATCCAACTTATAATTCAATTTCTACTATTTTTGGTGATTTTTCAAATTCAAGCCACTGCTGTTGTCCAAAACAGTTTTATTGTAAATTTTACTCTTTCATGATTGCTTTGTATTAACATCCATTTAATCATACATAACCCCAAAACATATCCTTTAACTAGCCATTCCAATAGCTAGCCATTATCGAATATTTACATGCCATTCATTTTCCCCTTTAACCTATACATCAACAACAAAACTTAAACTTATCATGTCACGATTTAATTTGGCCTAAAAGCCTCACACATAGTCATAAATCAAATTTATCACCTATTTATACATAATAAGTATAGACATATCGTCACAAGGTCATCACAAGATCATTTTCATAGGTATGACTTACTCATTTACATTCTTACCAAATGTTCCATATACATCAAAATTTAGTACTCATGAATTTTGCGTACATACTTGTACTCTTTCAACATGATCATACCTTGTCATTTCTTTGATATCATCTTTGGATTTTCCCATTGAAACTCTTGGGATACTAAGGATGGATACTCGGGAAAAACTCGTACATGATGTATTGTACCAGTGCCATGTCCCAGACATGGTCTTACGCTAGCTTTCATATCGTGGCCGATGCCATGTCCCAGACATGGTCTTACACTGGCTCTCATATCCTGGCCAATGCCATGTCCCAGACATGGTCTTACACTGGCTCTCATATCGTGGCCGATGCCATGTCCCGCATACTCGTATTACACTTTTGGCACATATTGCCATGGTCCAACCATGGTCTTTACTATCAATTCATCACATGTCGAAATTCGATCATACTCCGCCCTGCATTTCTCTTAATTTGATTTTTCAATACAATCTCGATACCAAAACGACCATTTTACCAACTTTCCCGATTTTCGATTTTCCTCACGTTCTAGGTCCAAATCTTATTTTCTCGGGGTCATGAGCTTGGAAAGTTTAGAAGACCCTAGCTATGTCTTCCCATGCTAAATTTTGTCCATATGAAGAAGATGGACAAATTTGGCATTTTAATTTTGTTTTTAATTCATTTAATTACCAATTTACCAAAATGCCCCTAACTTAAAAATATCTCATTTCACTTGTCTAATGTCCATTTTGTCCAACAATTTAACCAATGGTCTAATTTCCATTTAAGGACCTCCAATTTAAAATTTCATAGAAATTGGACACTTCTAACATGTAGAACTCAACTTTTGCACTATTTACAATTTAGTCCTTTTGACTAAATTGAGTGCCCAAACGTCGAAATTTTTGAACGAAATTTTTACGAAATCTTTCCGTAAAATTGTAGACCATAAAAATATAATAAAAATATAATTTTACTCGTTGGATTTTTGGTCTCGAAACCACTATTTCGACTAGACCCAAATTTAGGCTGTTACAAATAACATTTACAAGATATACCAATGTATTTCAAGTACGTTTTCATAATATTTCATTTAGAATTTCAGATTATTTCATATTAGAACTTTTCTCATTAACTCATTTGAAATACAAATTCATACGGATAATACACTCAAGGTGTACAAATATATAATCACAAATGAACTCATTCATCAACCAAGATTTATGTTCATGTCTCATCAACTCGTATTTCCTTATATCACATAATTCCATGTAACACTTACCAAACTTTGTCAAATTAGTGAACATCTTACAGAATTGGTCTGCACTGATATGCACTGAATTTCACTGATAATCACTGAAGTCATAGCATAGCTTTGTTCATTTCACTAGAATGCCATAAATCAACTATGGTCTTACATCTTCACTATCATTATGCCATGGTGAAATCATTTTATATTTCAATTCACCACTTTTCACTAGAATGCCATAGCCCAACTATGGACTTATACGAATATCAATTATCACTTGTAGCCAAAGCTACCACTTATCATTTGTAGTCGAAGCTACCACTATTCACTTGTAGCCAGAGCTACCACTTTTCACTGATCAGGTAGCCGGAGCTACCACTTTTTACTGATCAGGTAGCCGGAGCTACCACTTTTCACTTGATCAGGTATCCGAAGCTACCACTTATCACTTATCACATAGGAGCTCACTCTCGAGCTATTCACAGTCACAGGTCTGCTCACACAAGCTGTCGGTCATGACGAGCTACACGGTGTTGCTTAGTGCCATATTTCACAACTCAGTATGGTTTTCCTCATTGAAATACCATACCTACATTTCACAGCTCAGTATGGTTAATACCATACCTACGTCTCACAACTTGGTATGGATGATACCATACCTACATTTCACAACTCACAACTCAGTATGGTTAATACCATACCTACGTCTCACAACTCGGTATGGATAATACCATACCTACATTTCACAACTCAGTATGGTTAATACCATACGTACATTTCACAACTCAGTATGGTTAATACCATACCTACGTTTTACACTTTGCCATGGATCAACCATGGTCTTATCCCGTCAATTCATATTTCACTATGCAACGATCGTGATCGATCCTGCATTTTAACTCAAATCAAACATTTACTGAAATTTTCACAGTTTAATCAAATAAGTGATAATGGTGCTTCATTAGCACAAATCAACAACATTTATCAACATACGAACTTACAAACTTAATTTTTATATCATAACGATAATCACAATTTCATAGTAAATATTCGAAATAAAACATTATATCATTTCTAATTTAACATTTATCGATTATAATCAGGCATGTGATCAATTTATACACAAGTCATTCATATATTTTTCCTCCTCCTCCTCTCCATCCACATCCTTAGTATAAATAACACACTTGTAAGCAACATTGTCTATAATTTTCACTATTTACTTATATGGATATTCAAGCTGTCCATCCGTGTCACAATCACTAAATTATTTTTATCTTGAGCTACAGAACTCCAAATTAAGATCCATTAATTTTCCCTGAAACCAGAATCACATATCTTCTTATCATAAAATTTTTAGAATTTTTGATTTAGCCAATAAGTACAGTTTATTCTTTAAAGTCACCCACCCCTGTTCTGCTGTCTGACAGTTCCGACCCTTCTTCACTAAAAATTAATTATCTCCTTATACAAGATTCAGATGATGTTCTCGTTTAGTTTTCTTGAAAATATATTCATTCAGGATTTTAAACATTTAAAATTAAGCCCCTAATTATTTTTCTCCAATTTTTGATGATTTTCCAAAGTCAGAATAGGGGAACCCGTAATCATTCTGACCTTGTCTCACAAAACCTATTATATCTCATGATTTACAATTCTATTGCTTACACCGTTTCTTCTATAAGAAACTAGACTCAACAAGCTTTAATTTAATATTTTATTCATCCTCTAATTATATTTCTACAATTTTTGGTGATTTTTCAAAGTTAGACTACTGCTGCTGTCCAAAACTGTTTTAGTGCAAAGTGTTGATTTCCATTTTGCCCCAAATTTTACAGTTCATACAATTCAGTCCTTGTCTAATTAACCCCACAATTGGGCTAATTTTTCTCAATTAATACTTCATTCTATTATTTCAAACTACTTCATAACCCTTGAAAATCGGAATTTTAGCATTAGACCTTAATTCCAAACTCTTTCACAATTAGGCCCTAAAACCAATTTCCATCAATTTTACTTGATAAAATCATCATACATCAAAAATTAAAGCTTCAATTCTATGTTTATTCATCATATGATTCCAGCACTCATCCATAGAAACTTTAAAAATTATCCATAGAATAAAAAACTAGTGACATAGTAAGTTGGACACAATTGTAAAAGTCCAAAAACATAGAAATTTCAAGGAGAAAGCAATAATTAAACTTACATGAAGCTAGAGTATGAAAACTAGCTTTAACCCTCTTCCATGGCTGTTTTTCAGCTGATGAAAATGAAAAGAAATGAAGAGAATTCTAGATATTCCAAATTGGTCCTATTTTTATTTAGCTAATTTTGGCAATTTTCCAATTTTGCACTTATTTCACCCATTTCCAGATTTTTCTCAGCTATTTCCGCTCAAAATATCTCCTTTGAGCTTATTTTCACTTTAGGTCCTTCCTCATTTGAAAATTGAGCTATTTAACCCTTCTAACAACTTTTACACCTTTTTTAATTTAGTCCTTTTTATTTAATTAACCACCCAAACGTCAAAATTTTCTAACGAAATTTTAATACTACCTTATTGACACTCCGTAAATATTCATAAAAATATTTATGACTTGGTTTATAACACCGAGATCTTGATACCTCTTTTTCTCAGTTCCTTGACCAAATAAATCTTTATAAAACACAATTTACTATTTCAAAAATCTTTTAAAAGCTACATTTGGCTCGTAAATATTAAATAATATAATCTACGAGTTCATTTGTCGGATTTGGTGGTCTCGAACCACTATTTTTGACATCACTGAAAGTTGGGCTATTACAACTAAAATATATTACTTTTGTCAAATACTAAATTCGATAAAAAAAAGGACATAAGAACTATGTTACCACAGTAAGATAAATTGTCAAACTTAGATTATTAGATAAATGAGAAATAATTTATGTTATGTAGACATGTTCATAAGTCGGGCTACTCGTCCAAGCTTGAAGATCTATCCGAAATTTGGAAGAGTTTAGGTAAAAATATTAGGCATGAAAAATAGGCTTGGGCAAAAAAATTAGGCTCGTTTAAAATATGGGTCGGGCTTGAGTTTTGACATTTAAGGCCCGACCTAGCCCGTTTTAAAGTTTATAATATTTTATATTATATTATTTTTATATATTATGTCATTTATAACACATTAAAAAAAATAAACATATACTAAATATATAATACTACTCTAATGTAAACACTAAAATAATATTAAGATGACTATATAAGAAATTCAGTAAATAAAAAATATATAAAATTATTAAATATTAAATTAAAATAATATAAATATTTTTAAAAAAATTAAAAATAACATGAGCGGGTTTGAACAAAATTTTAAACCTATATATCAGGGTGGACCAAGCTTGGACAAATATAAAGTATATTAATATCATACTTAGGCTTGACTCGACCCGACCTATGAACACCTCTAATGTTATGTCATTGAAATTTATTAAACTTCTCACTATTTTTTTTTTTTTGAATAAACTTCTCACTAGTTATTAAAGCTAAAATCGATCCTAAAATGGGTCCATTTCTTAAAAGGAAATTAAAATAACCTAAAATGAGTCCATTTTTTTAAAAGGAATTTAAAATAATAAAAAGCTTAATAATAAAGGATTATAATTAAAATAAGGAAAAGAAAAAAGACATGCAGGATTTCTATAATTTTTTGATAGCAAATAAAAATTCATTAAGCCAGTAAATAAGGATTGCAGATTATATGAAAATCATAAGGTGACAGTCCGTAAGTTCACGGACTGTCGTCAGCAATTGGATTCTTTTGTTTTTGTTTTTGTTTTTGTTTTTTTTTAAATTTTTTAAATTAAGTTTAAAAGTTATATTTAAGAATTTTGCGACTATGATTTTAGGATATAAGATTTTAGGTTTAGGATTTTAAAGTTAAATTTTTTTATAAAAAGATTAAATTAATTTTTGAATAACTTAAATTAAAAATAATAATAATAATTGGCTCACGTTTGTCTGTAAGTATACAGACCGTGAGCTAAGTCTCATCCCAAATTACAACCGATCGGGGCAAAGGATAATCAAAGCTTAGATAAATTAAGAACAAACTGATTTCCAGACAAGTATGATGAAAAGACATGATCCAAATTCTAGTGCCAAGTCCACAACATTATCCAGTAAACTACGACGAGAGCTACTTATCTCTTCAAGCAAATCACTGCCATTCATATATAATATGAGCAGTCAATTGCTATGGTTCGATACTGGCGACCTGTAGTCACTTTTCAACATGATATTTCGAACCATCTATGCAAAAATAAAACAAGTTCAAACCAACACAAAAATGGGCTAGCCTTATTTGAGGAGGGACACAGCTCACTGACACAAAATAATTAAGGACCTGGTGGTCTACTTAACAAGAAAACCAGCATCCACCACCAAGTCATGTCCGGTAATAAGTTCAGAATCCTGTGACGCAAGAAACACCACAGCATCAGCAACATGCTTCGCTTTCAGCACCACCCCTTTCAACCGTGCGTAGGGCTCAAACAACTGCTCCACCTCCGCCTCCGCCTCCGTCCCCAGGTGACGATAGAGTAATGGGGTTCCCACAATGAACGGCGACACGCTGTTCACCCTAATCCCATGCACCCCAAGTTGTTTGCTTGCCGATCTCATCAACCCAATCACCGCATGCTTCGACATGTTATAATCAGTGTCCCTTTCACTACCGCAGCTAGCATTCGTGCTCGCCGTACAAATGATGCTTCCTCTCACGTTCAGTTCCACCATGGCTCGTGCGGCGTGTTTCACACAAGCAGCCATTCCGCGGACATTGACGGTGAAAAGGCGGTCAAACGCTGCGAAGTCTAGTTCAAGGACGGTTTGAATTGAGTTGCTAACTGTCCCAGCGTTACTGAACATGATGTCGAGGCTCCCGTAGTTTTGAACCGTCGATTGGACTAAATCCTTTACTTGTTCTTCATCGGTAATATCACAGTGCATGTATGAACACTTATCTGAACCGATGGATTCGACTACTTTTTGGCCTAATTCATCTTGGATATCAGCGATCACGATCATACGGGCACCATGGACGGCGAAACGATGGACGGTGGCTTCTCCGATGCCGCTTGCTCCGCCGGTGATTATGGCTACCTTGCCTTCTAGCTTGTTGGACATTGTGGAGCGTTGATGTTGATATTCGGTGACGCTATCAAGCAGACAATAATTATAAGCAAAGCTGAAAGCACCGTTAGATGCATTAAAAACACCAAAGAAAATGTTAAAGAAAAAACCTTACGCTATAATTTTCATGTTTTCTTTTTTTAATTAAAATACTAACAGCGTGTTTAGTAGGTTGTAATAACCAACTGAATCAGGCGTCTATTGCGTATAGAAATTACAAATTTAGATATAAATAAATTATTTTTTTTAAATTATAGGAGAAGGTTTTTTTTTTCTTTTTCTATACGACATTTTTCATTAAAAATAAATTGTTTTAAAAAATTCTTCAATCATTTTTCTTTTTTTTTTATTTTCACCCAGTAACCCATGGACGGCGAAACGATGGACGGTGACTTCTCCGATGCTTGCTCCGCCGGTGATTAAGAATAAAAAAAAGAACAATGATTGAAGAATTTTTTAAAACAATTTATTTTTAATGAAGTTATATAAAATGGAAGGTTAGGTGATGATAACAAGTTTATTTTAAAAAAAATACATCAATATTTTAATTGTATTATTGTATTATATTTATGATATTTATTAAGAAATTTAATCCTTCATATTTATAAACTCTATCAATTTAATCCTCAAATATATATAACTAAATATAAATTATATATTATAAAAAAGTACTAAATATAATATTATTTATTTTTATTTTTATATATAATAAATATGTGTTTGTATTTAATTATAACTATAAGGTTCAAATATGCATTTAGCCCCCCAACTTGACACATTATCCCAAGTTGGACCCTAGATTTTTATTCCATCAAGGATTTTGATATATACTCTTTTGTAACAAAGTTAAATATATTTTTATAAAAATATTTAAAAATTTAAAAGAAAATATATAAAAATTATATATTTTTTAAATTATAAAAGAAATTATAAATTATAAAAATATATTGATCTAAAAAATAAAAAAATGTAAAATTCAAGTTAGAAAATTTGAAAATCCAATTAATTTACATATTTTTTAAATAAATTGCATATAAATTAGATGATAAAATTTTCAATAAATTTTATGCTTAGAAATAAGTACGGATTATTACAAATTCTTTAAATTGACAAGAATGTAAAAGATGATGATTTATAAAAGGCTTATAGGAAACCTTTTTTATTTGTTAATTATTTGTTAGGTTTCATAGGAAAAATTAGATTCCTCTGTTGAAGATGTTATTAGCAGCGTCATAAATGAAGTTAATAAAAATCACAAATTTACATATATGTTTATCATGATTTAATTTTGTGTGTTTAAATATAATTATAATTATATTTAGTTATATGTATTTGAGAATCTAATTAATAAAATGTATAAATATTGAAGACTAAATATACTATTATACTAATTAAAAAAAAATAACAAAATATCAGTCAAGTTCAAATCAAGGAATGAGGTCTGAATGGTATTCCATTGACTGAATACCAGCTTCCATGAACCAAATGAATAAATAAGGAAAATGGCTGAATGATGGTTGGCTGTAAATAACGCCTGATTCAGTTGGTTATTACAATCAACCAAACACGCTGCTAGTATTTTAATTAAAAAAAAAAAATGAAAATTATAGCGTAAGGTTTTTCCTTTAACATTTTTTTTGGTGTTTTTAATGCATCTAACGGTGCTTTCAGCTTTGCTTATAATTATTGTCCTTCCGCATTATTTCAATTTTATAATTATGTCCTGTTACATTTTTTATTTTACAATTGGGCTCAGAATTAGATCTTTTAACGAAAACGCGCGGATCCTCCCCGGGTCAGGTCAACGCGCGGGTCATAAGCTTTAAAACAGCGTCATTTTGGTCATTAACTGATCACCTCAAAACGGTGTCGTTCCTTTAGCTTATATAAGTCAATTTTAATAAAAAAAATATTTCTAAACTAGTTTTTTTTAAAAACAACTTCAAAAATCCTCTGAAGCCCTTCATCCTCTTGTCTGGGCTCCGATCGTCGGACTCATGGACACGCGCCACATGCGCCATCGCGGTCGGCGGCCAGAGAGCCAAATCTCTCTATCTTGAAGTCAAAACACAGGTAGACTTCTCACCTTTTTCTTATTTTTTAGTGTTCGTACTAAAAATAGCATAGATCTAAAATAAACAAAATAAAATAACGTGAAAATCACCTCTGCTGAACAATCTCTGTATTCTATTTCTATATATTTTCATTTCTGTATGTATCTTTGTCTGTGTCCCTTTTTACAGATTATTATAGGCTTTTATAGCCTTCGAAATAAAAAAATAAAAAAGGAAAAAAAAATATCTTGTCCCATTTTGCCATATTTTGCTGCTGTTTTTTTCCTTATTTGTGCAGGAGAATGACGAGAAGCCAGGCGTCGGAGTGATTCGCGCCCTGATTGCGGCGTGATTGGTGGTGACGTGACCGAGGGGCTGCTGGGGCGCTTGCAGCGCGAGGGCTTCCTAGGGTTCCAGAAACCCTCATTTTTGATTAGGTTCTGGGCCCGTGTGAGTTTGGGTTTGTTTAGGTAATTGGGCTCGTCGGGTTTGGGTTTTAGTCTTGGGTTGTAATGGATTCGCTTGTAATTGGGTTTTGGGCCACGGGTAGTTTAATGTTTTGGGCTCTGTAAATGGACAATGCTGGACATTTGGTTTTATTTTTTTTTGGTTTTTTTATTCTGGTTTGTTTCATTTACACGGGCTCGGGCTAAATTGGGTTCTTACAATCAACATCAACCCTCTACAATGTCCAACAAGCTAGAAGGCAAGGTAGCCATAATCACCGGCGGAGCAAGCATCGGAGAAGCCAACGTCCATCGTTTCGCCGTCCATGGTGCCCGTATGATCGTGATCGCTGATATCCAAGATGAATTAGGCCGAAAAGTAATCGAATCCATCGGTTTAGATAAGTGTTCATACATGCACTGTAATGTTACCGATGAAGAACAAGTAAAAAAATTTAGTCCAATCGACGGTTCAAAATTACGGGAGCCTCGACATCATGTTCAATAACGCTGGGACAGTTAGCAACTCAATTCATCACTAAATATATTATTGTAGCAGTGAAAAAAATGTCACATCATCACTTCTCCATTCTATTAAATACTTAATTGAGTGAAATTGTTAAACTATCCCTGTAACAACCCGATTTTGAGCTTAGTCGGAATAGTGGTTTCGGGACCACAAATCCGATGAGGAAAAAAAAAAAATTTAAAAAAATTAATATTCTTATATTTTTATGATCTACAATTTTATGAAATGATTTCGTAAAAATTTCGTTCGAAAATTTTGGTGTTTGAGCACTCAATTTAGTCAAAAGGACTAAATTGTAAAAAGTGCAAAACTTGAGTTCTAGAAGCTAGAGGTATCTAATTGCTATGAAATTTTAAATTGAAGGTCCTTAAAAGGTAACTAGACCATTGGTTAACTTTCTGGAAAAAAAATGGACATTAAATAGGTTAAATAGAATATTTTTAAGTTAAGGGCATTTTGGTCATTTAGTGATTAAAATGAGTTAAAAACAAAATTAAAAGCTAATTTTTGATCATCTTCAACCCCTTGGCCGAAATTCTCATAAGGAAGACATAGCTAGGGTTTCTCAAGCTTCCAAGCTCGATTGTAAGTCCGTTCTAGCCCCGTTTTTAATGATTTTTACGTTTTTGAAATCCTCGTAAGAAGATTTACCTATTTCTACCATTATTTTGAGCTAGGGTTTGTGTTTAAAAATTTACCCATGGATGAAATGCATGTATTTTGATGTTTTATGGTAGAATATGAAGCTTGAAATGATGTTAAAGAACTTTTGCTAAGCAATTTTAAGTGAAAACTGGTAAAATGACATAATCGGTAAAAATTCCTAATGTTCATAAGTGTATGTTAGAGTAAGAATTTGATGTTGCCATAGAAGGGAAAAATGATCAGCATGCTATAAAACATAAGAATAAGGGCTGAAGTTTAATTTTCGAGTATTGGGGCAAAATTATAAATATGTGAAACTTTAGGGGCAAAAATGTAATTTTTCTATAGTGTGATTTTTAGACTAAATTGAATAATGTGCGTATTAAATGAGTTAAATATGTTATTATAGATCAAGAAAGACGAGGAATTGACCTTGATCGGGGAAAAGAAAAGGTTGTTGACTGAATTGCAAATTCGTCATATTTTGCACCGAGGTAAGTTTGTATGTAAATAATGTATTGTTTTTACTTACATTTCCATATTTTGATAAACGGCATGAATTGTGGCTGAATATTTGATGTAATTGACAAAATATCGATAAGTGAGAAATTTCGGTTGAACCTTAGGAATAAAAATGGATTCGAGTGACATGTTCACTTGAAACCTATGTGAAATCTAAGTGGAATAAGTGATCCGGTCTTTGGTCCGCACGTTCTACCGGTGGCTGAGTTATCCAGCATGTGTTACGGATACTCGACAGCCTTGTGTGAGCAAAGATCGAGTAGTTACGTATGACCAACGACTTGTGGGAGCGGGACCAGAGATTGTGATTATGTGAAGCGGGTCTTTGGTCTTATAAGTTCTACCGGCTGGTCGGGTAATCCCGCATGTGTTGCGGATACCGACAGCTTGTGTGAGCAGCACCGAGTAAGTTACGTATGACCGACAGCTTGTGTGGAGCAGACGCGCGAATGTGAATAGCTCAAGAACGAGCCTATGTGTGATAAGTGATGTGAAGTAGCTTTGGCTACAAGTGTGGCACTATGTGCAATATTACGATGTATCCGTTAATATTCGATATGTTCAACGGAAATGACTAAGTGTAAATGACTGTGATTATGTGATGAATAAGTGTAGGTATATGTGTGTAAACTTATGAGCAATGTGCTCGATATGTGATAGAACTTTGGTAAGATTGATACGGAGTAAATGTTACAATGAAAGTTCTTGAAATTTAGAAATAAAACAGTTTTGAACAGCAGCAGTTATGTGTCTTTGAAAAATCACCAAAAATGGTAGAAATTGAATTAGAATTTGAATAATATATGAAATTAAATCTTATTGAGTCTATTTTCATATGAAAGAAACAAAGAAAGAAAAGAAGTTCTGTATTTTGAGATATTTAGATTTTTGTGAGACTGGTTCAGAGTGATTTCGAGATCCCCTGTTCTGACTTGGAAAAATCATTAAAAATTGTACAAAAATAATTTTGGGACATAATTTATATATTTAGATTCCTTAATGAGTCTAGTTTCAAATGAAACAAGTTACAACATCATTTGAATTCTGTACAAGGAGAAAATTGATTCGTAGTAAAAAGTGGTCAGAATAGTACAGTGAAACAGGAGAAATTTTAATGAATAAACTGTACTAATTGGCTAAGTCAAAAATTCTGGAAATTTTATGGTATAAAGATATGTGAATCTAGTTTCAGTGAAAATTTACGGATCTTAATTTGGAGTTTCGTAGCTTAAGATAAAAATAATTTAGTCACTGTGACTCGAATAGACAGCTTGCTCCAAACTTGAATAAATAATGAATTTGATTGTAGGTTTGAATGTGTTGTTTTGTAAAAATACTAGATCCATTTATTAATTATTTATATACTTACTTACTAAGCTATATGCTTACTCTCTTTTCTTTTCCTTGTTTTATAGTGTCATCAAGCTAGTTCGGGATACGGTGATCGTCGGAGATCTATTCACACTATCAGCCTTCTTTTGGTATTTTGAAAACAATATTTTGGAAATTATGGCATGTATAGAAGGCTTAATTGTTTAGTTATTTATAGTTACGAATGGTTATTTTGCTTATGGGTATTGTGAGTTATTTTTGCTTATGGGTATTGACGACTATGTATGGGAAAAGTTTTAACTTTATATGGATTTTACATTTTGAATTTTGTACAATAGCTTGGATCATGTCCGGTAATGCCTCGTATTGTAATACCCCCCAAAAAAAAAAAAAAAAATTTACAGTAAGATATTATCTTTGATATAATAAGGAAATAAAGCGAAAAAAAAGAAAAATTTAGATTATGTCAATATTCGGAAGTATATTATGATATATTACATTATTAATTCAAGAAAGGACTAAATTGTAAAGTGAGAAAAGTATTGTTGCCCAAGTGTAAATACTCAAAATTTGAGGGGTTAAAGTGTAAGTATGAAAAGTTAAAGGACCAATAGTGCAAATATTTTAGGGGTGGAATAATCTAGAAACTAAAGGAAATGGATGAATTAGGACCAAATTGAATAGGTAAAGAATTATGAGAGGACTAAATCATAATTTTACCAAATTATGTGATGATTCAAGGATGGAATTTTAAAAGATCACAAAGGGCAAAATGGTCAATTAGAAGAGAGAGAAATCTAGAAAGTAATGATGATAGTGATGATATTTTATAATTATTTAATTAGATAAATATTATTTTATTTTGATAAGATATTTTATTATTTATCATTATTTTATTATTATTTATGTAGTATATAAGGAAGGAAAGATGATGAATTATCATCATCTCTTTCCCATGCAAACCAACGTGAGAAGAAGAGAAAGAAAAGAAAGTTTTGCTTTCTTTACAAATTAGTCCTTTTACCAAAAATCCATCATTTTCACTTAGAATTCAAAAGAATTTCCATAGCCATCAAGAGAGAAAGATGACAAGGAGACTATAGGAGCAAGAATATCAAGTTTGATTCAAGAAATAGAAGCTGGAGGAGAGAGAAAATCAAGTTAAAGATTGAAATCTATAAAACAAGGTAAGAACATCATGTTTTCAATATATTTTTAAGTTTGATATTGTGGAAAAAGCATGGAAATGATGTTAATGTAGAGTTTTCTTATATAAAGTTTTATGTTCTTGATATGTTAGTGAAGGAAAATAAGAGAAAGTAATGGGAAATGTTGTAGAGAAGGAAATAAAGGTGTTATAAACTTGATAATTAACATTTTGCATTAAAACAGTTTTGGACAGCAGCAGTAGTCTAACTTTGAAAAATCACCAAAAATTGTATAAATTGAATTAGAAGTTGAGTGAGATATAGAATTAAATCTTATTGAGTCTATTTTCATATGAAAGAAACATGGAAAGCAAAGAAATTCTGTATTCTGAGATATTTAGATTTTGGTAAGACTGGTTCAGAGTGATTTCGAGATCCCCTGTTCTGACTTGGAAAAATCATCAAATATTGTACAAAAATAATTTGGGAACATAATTTATATGGTTAGATTCCTTAATGAGTCTAGTTTTATAAGAAATAAACTATAACATCATATGAATTCTATATAAAAAGATAATTAATTTTTAGTGAAGAAGGGTCGGAACTGCCAGACAGTAGAAAAGGGGTGACTTTAAAGAATAAACTGTACTAATTGGCTAAATCAAAAATTCTGAAAATTTTATGGCAAGAAGATATGCGAGTCTAGTTTCAGGAAAAATTAACGGTTCTTAATTTGGAGTTTTGTAGCTCTGGAAATAAATAATTTAGTGACTATAACTCAAATGGACAGTTTTGAATATACTTATGAGTAATTAATGAAATTATTGATAATGTTACTTATAGCATGTTATATACATTAAGGATGTGGAATGGAGAGGAGGAGGAGGAAAATATATATGAGTATTTAGCTAGCATATTCTAGGCTCAGAGGACTAAATTGAATAAAAGTAAAACTTTATGGGCAATTTTGTAAAATGTCAAAAATGACCAAATTGCATGAAATGGATTATTTTATTATTTAAATTATAAAATTGAATGAAATTATTAATTTAGATCAAGATAGGGTGAAAATATGTTTTAGGGATTAAATTGAAAAGTGTTGAAATTATGGAAAATTCGATATTTCATATAATTCATGGGTGTTGTCGATATATATGAGAATAATTAGGCTTGGAACAAGGATTAAATTACAAGAATTTTATTTTTCTCGAATCTAAGGATGAAATCATCATTAATTAAAATTTAGGGGCAAAATGGTAATTTTGCCTAGAGCATTAATTGAATGTATCGAATATGAAATGAATGAAAATGATGATCAAATTTATCCGGATAACTCAAATACGAGATTTGAACATGGAAAAGAGAAGACATCAAATTAGTGAAACTATAAACATGGGCAAGCAACGAAGTAAGTTCATGTAACTTGGATTATATTCTTAAATGTTTGAAATGTATGTTATTGATGTGAATATAATTTGAACGCTCATTGTATGAAAATTGATGAAACATTGATATATTTGATAAAAAAGGAAGAAATCCGGTTGAATGAAAGGAAAATTCGATGGATCATTGAAAAGGAATTGACGGTAAAAAGGATCTAGCCGGACGGGTGATCCTATCCCGATATAGCCCTCCCGAAGAATATGTGTGAAAAGGATCTAGCCCGGACGGGTGATCCTGATATAGCCCTCCCGAAGAATATGTGGAAAATGGATTTAGCCCGGACGGGTAATCCGAATTGGGGTCTGAATTTAGCCTGGACTGGTAATTCAGATCCAAGCTCATTAGAGTAATTGTCGTTCTGAGGATTTAGCTCGACCGTAATCCTACCGTAGGATGATGAGGTTCGCGGAGTGTGCTCTCTTACAGGATTTAGCTCGACTGGTAATCCCGCTGTAAGGATGAGGTTCGCGGGAGTGTGCTCTCTGAAATGGAAATGTGCGCACATGAACATGAATTGACGGACCTGGATTTGTACACTATAAGTGTACTACTAGAAAATCCATCGAAATTCTGAGAAATTCAACGGGATAAATATAGAAAATGACAAGTACTTGAAATCATGAAATTAAACTTGAAAGACATAGAAATGATAATTATTTGATACATTGAAATATGGCATGGAAAATACATGTATGTGAAATTTGCTCGATAATTATGCATATTCAAGATTATGAACTCACTCATGGAATAAATATACACTAAACTCATGAAAATGATGGTACATGAAATATTGTCATAATAAATTGAACAATTTATATTTATGAAGAAACAATAAGAGAATGATATGTATCATGACATGTAAATATAATACTATCTTTGATACGTTGATACAGAAAATTATGTGTATTAGGACAAGTAATAAATTGAAGCGAGACATATCGAGAAAATAAGTTTGTTAATATTAAAGTACGTTAACCAATGTAGGAAAGTTTTAGGATTTTGCGAAAAATTCCTATGATCCCGATTTAATTCCGGTTGGCTCTAATGTATGTTTTGGGCTTCGAGGGCCCAATAGAGGGACGTTATGATTATTTTCGTAATATGAACAATAAATGACTCGTAATTATTCGAAAATGTTCGGTAAACTCGTAATACCTCCTACTCTATTCCAATAACAGATACGGGTAGGGGTGTTACACGATCCTGCTCGGCGATGCACTGGTAAGAGGTGTTACATTTTAGTGGTATCGAGCTATGGTTTAGTCGGTTCTCTGACTAACATAGCGTATGTGAAAGTCTAGCTATACATGCCATAAAAATACCGTGATAGTGTGACGACTCTCGACAATTTAAATTGTGTTTTTATATAGTAAATGGATCCCAGAAGAAGCCAGAGTCGATGACGTAGAAAGTAATCTGTGGCTCCCACGCAAGGGACCGTGCGGTGGGTAGTAGACTGAAACACATAGTCAAGGAGATGGGGCTGGGAAGCCTTCCTCCATATGATGAATAATTGGTATACGTAATTTGTTCGAAGCGAATCCAAATGTTCAACCTCCTCCACCTCCTCCTATTCCTCAACCGGTTCGTAGTTCCTCAGTCTACAGAAATGATAAGATCGACTAAGCCTCCGGTTGATAAGATCCAAAGCAAGGGTCAAGAAGAATTCTGGGGCTAACATAGATGATGATCCCAGAAAGCGAGTTTTGGCTTGAGAATTTATTCGGGTATTTGATGAACTTTCTTGTACTTAGAAGAATGTTTAAAGTGTGCAATATCTTTATTAAGGGACTCGCGTATCACCGTGGAAGACATCGTATCCGTGGTTCCGAAAGAAAGGGTTACATGGGATTTCTTCCAAGAGGAATTTAGAAAAGAAGTACATAAGCCAACGGTTCATTGATCAAAAACGCAAAGAGTTTCTCGAGTTAAAGCAGGCCGAATGTCCGCGTGATGAGTATGAAAGAGAGTTTGTTAGACTCAGTAAATATGCCAGGAATGTGTGTCTACCGAGGCCATTATGTGTAAGAGATTTGAAGATGGGTTGAACGAGGATATTCGACTGCTAGTTGGGATCTTAGAGCTGAAAGAGTTTGTGGTATTGGTTGATCGAGCTTGTAAAGTCAAGAGTGAACAAAGAAAAGAGAAAAGTCGTGATTGAAAGCGAGAGATGCAAGAAAGAGGCCAATAAGTAAGTCATTCCAATCTCAATCCAAGAAATCCAAAGATATGAATCATCGATTGATTGTTTGTACCGGGTATTCGCACCAAAACCGTGGGAGATCATATTCGGGTTCTAAAACTCAAGCTACTTCAATGGCAAGTGTGGGTAATGTTAGATCCAATAGACCTGAATGTCAACATTGTGGTAGACGACACCCCGGCGAGTGTTATATGGTTAGCCGTGCTTGTTTTAAGTGTGGTTCTCAGAGAGCACTATATTAAAGATTGCCCCGAGAAGATTGAAGAAGGAAAATATCGAGAGTGTTAGAGCGGTAATATCGCCGCAGAGGTAGACCACCGAGAAATGCCGAATCTGGAGCTAGCAAGAAAAGTATAGCGAAAGAATCACCGTAAGGTCGAAGTGAGAGCACTAGAGCAGAGCTTATGTCATACGTGTGCCCGTGAGAATGCGTCATCTCCGATGTGATCATTGGTACATTCTCTCTTTATGATACTAATGTTATTGCATTGATTGATCCCTGATCTACTCATTCCTATGTTTGTGTGAATTTAGTATCTAGTAAAAGTTTGCTCGTTGAACTTATCGAATTTGTGATTAAAGTGTCAAACCCTTTAGGCAAATATGTGTTAGTTGATAAGGTTTGCAAGAATTGTCCTTTGATGATTCATGGTCATCGCTTTTTTTTAAGCTAACTGATGTTGTTGCCATTTGATGAGTTTGACGTTATTGCGGGTATGGATTGGTTGACATTGTATGATGCTAAGGTAAATTGTAGACAGAAAACCCTTGAATTGAAATGTGAAAATGGTGAGATTCTTTGGGTTGAAACAGATGAATCAAATAAATTGCCTATGGTGATTTCGCATATGTCCTTTCGTAAATACATGAGAAAAGGGTGTGAAGCTTATATTGCTTATGTGTTGAATAATCGAGATGTCCGAGTCGAAGCTTGAGTCAATACCGAAGAGTTTGTGAATTTCCGGATGTGTTTCCCCTAAGAATTGCCAGGTTACCTCCAATTAGAGAGATTGAATTTGCTATTGATCTATTGCCTTGGACTGCACCGATCTCGATTGCTCCTTATAGAATGGCTCCGACTGAATTGAAAGAATTAAAAGCTCAGTTGCAAGAGTTGACAGATAAGGGATTTGTGAGACCGAGTTTTTCTCCTTGGGGTGCTCCCGTATTGTTTGTGAAGAAAAAAGATGGATCTATGAGACTTTGTATTGACTATCGACAACTCAACAAAGTGACTATAAAGAACAAGTATCCGTTCTTCGAGAATTGATGATTTATTTGACCAGCTGAAAGGGGCGACCAGTGTTTTCAAAGATCGACTTGAGGTCTGGTTACTATCAGCTGAGAGTTAAAGAGTCAGATGTGCCAAAAACCGCTTTTAGAACGAGGTACGGACATTATGAGTTTCTTGTGATGCCTTTCGGTTTGACTAATGCTCCTGCCATCTTTATGGACATGATGAATCGCATTTTTCGACCATACTTGGATAAGTTTGTGGTTGTGTTCATAGATAATATCCCGATTTATTCTCGAGATGAGTCCGAACATGCTAAACACTTGAGAATGGTGTTCTGATTTTGAGAGAAAAGAAATTGTTTGCTAAATTTAGTAAAAGTGAGTTTCGGCTTTGTGAAGTCGGATTTTTGGGACATATAGTTTCGGGTGATGGTATTCGGGTTGATCCGAGTAAAATTTCGGCAATAGTTGATTGGAAACCGCCAAAGAATGTATCTGAAGTTAGAAGCTTTTTGGGTTTAGCCGGGTATTATAGACGTTTTGTTGAGGGATTCTCAATGATTGCCTCTCCTATGACTAAGTTGTTGCAAAAGAATGTTAAGTTTGAATAGACCGATAAATGTCAGCAAAGTTTCGAGAAGTTGAAAGCGCGATTGACAGAAGCACCGGTTTTGGTACAACCTGAGTCGGGAAAAGAGTTTGTGATTTATAGTGATGCATCATTGAATGGTCTTGGTTGTGTGTTGATGCAAGAGGGCAAAGTAGTAGCTTATGCCTCGAGACAGCTAAAACCGCACGAAAAAGAACTATCCGACGCATGATTTGGAATTGGCCGCCATCGTATTTGCTTTGAAGACTTGGCGTCATTATTTGTATGGTGAGAAATGTCGAATCTTTACCGATCATAAAAGTTTAAAATATCGATGAATCAAAAGGACTTGAATTTTGCGACAACGGAGGTGGCTCGAATTATTGAAAGATTATGAGTTAGTGATTGATTATCATCAGGAAAAGCAAATGTAGTTGCAGATGCCTTGAGTAGAAAATCTTTGTATGCTTTGAGAGCTATGAATACGAGTTTGACTTTGTTTGACTTGATTCGATTTTGGCCGAGTTGAGGGCTAGGACCGTTATTTCATCAAGCAAATTTACGAAGCTCAAAAAAGAAAGACAGGAATTGCAAGTTAAAAGAGTTCAATGTGAATTGGGTAGTGATTGATTTTCGAATCGGACCGGATGATTGTTTGATGTTTCGTGATAGGTGTGTGTACCAAAAGATGATGAGTTGATTGAAAAATTTTACATGAGGCACACAGTGGTTGTTTGTCGGTTCATCGGGTAGTACAAAATTGTATAATGATTTGAAGAAATTTTATTGGTGGTCGGGTATGAAAAGAGAAATTTCGAGTTTGTATCAAAGTGTTTGATTTGCCAACAAGTGAAAGCCGAGCATTAAGTGCCTTGGGTTTACTTCAACATTGATGATGGTTCCCGAATGGAAATGGGATAAATTACGATGGATTTTGTGACTGGTTTGCTCTCGACTCGAAAAAGAAAGATGCCGTTTGGGTTGTGGTGGATAGATTGACGAAATCGGCTCACTTTATGAGTGCGACGCATCGACTACTTATTTGATAAGTTGGTGAATTGTATATTGTTGAAATTGTGAAATCGCGCACGGAGTGCCTATGTCTATTATTTCGGATAGAGATCCGAGGTTCACTTCGAGGTTTTGGAAAAAGTTGCAAGAAGCCTTGGGTACGTAAATTGAATTTTAGTACGCGCTTCACCCGCAAACCGACGGCCAATCCGAAAGAGTAATTCAGTTCTTGAAGACATGCTCCGATGTTGTGTTTTAGAATTCGAAGGTAGTTGGGAGAAATATCTACCTTTGGTTGAATTTGCTTACAATAATAGTTATCGATCGAGTATACAGATGGCACCGCATTGAAGCATTATATGGTCGCAAGTGTCGAACTCCTTTGTATTGGACCGAGCTTAGTGAGAAACAGATTCACTGAGTTGATTTAGTTAGAGAAATCAAGAGAAAGTGAAAGTAATTCGTGATTGTTTGAAAGTCGCTTCGATCGACAAAAGTCATACGCGATTTGAAAAGAAAAGAAATTGAGTTTCAAGTGGGTGATAAAGTGTTTCGAAAGTATCTCCATGGAAAAAGATTTTGAGATTTGGCCGAAAGGGCAAGTTGAGTCCTCGTTTCATTGGGCCGTATGAGATTATCGAAAGGATTGGACCAAGTGGCATATCGGCTAGCTTTACAAAGCACAGAGTTAGAAAGAATTCATAATGTGTTTCATGTGTCAATGTTATGACGCTTATCGTTCTCGATCCTTCACATGTGATTTCTCCGACAGAGATTGAGATTCAACCGGATATGACCTATGATGAGGAACCGACTAAGATTTTGGCTCGAGAGGTTAAATAGTTAAGAAATAAAAGTATAGCTTTAGTGAAAGTATTGTGGCAAAGACATGGAAATAAGAGGCTACGTGGGAACAGAGAGGAAGCCATGATGAAAACAAGACCCAAACCTCTTTTTCTGTAAGATTTTGGGGACGAAAATCCCTAAAAGGGGGAGAGTTGTAACAACCCGATTTTGAGCTTAGTCGGAATAGTGGTTTGGGACCACAAACAGATGAGGAAAAAAAATTTAAAAAAATTAATATTCTTATATTTTTATGATCTACAATTTTATGAAATGATTTCGTAAAAATTTCTTTCGAAAATTTTGGTGTTTGAGCACTCAATTTAGTCAAAAGGACTAAATTGTAAAAAGTGCAAAACTTGAGTTCTAGAAGCTAGAGGTATCTAATTGCTATGAAATTTTAAATTGAAGGTCCTTAAAAGGTAACTAGACCATTGGTTAACTTTCTGGAAAAAAAATGGACATTAAATAGGTTAAATAGAATATTTTTAAGTTAAGGGCATTTTGGTCATTTAGTGATTAAAATGAGTTAAAAACAAAATTAAAAGCTAATTTTTGATCATCTTCAACCCCTTGGCCGAAATTCTCATAAGGAAGACATAGCTAGGGTTTCTCAAGCTTCCAAGCTCGATTGTAAGTCCGTTTCTAGCCCCTGTTTTTAATGATTTTTACGTTTTTGAAATCCTCGTAACAAGATTTACCTATTTCTACCATTATTTTGAGCTAGGGTTTGTGTTTAAAAATTTACCCATGGATGAAATGCATGTATTTTGATGTTTTATGGTAGAATATGAAGCTTGAAATGATGTTAAAGAACTTTTGCTAAGCAATTTTAAGTGAAAACTGTAAAATGACATAATCGGTAAAATTCCTAATGTTCATAAGTGTATGTTAGAGTAAGAATTTGATGTTGCCATAGAAGGGAAAAATGATCAGCATGCTATAAAACATAAGAATAAGGGCTGAAGTTTAATTTTTTAGTATTGGGGCAAAATTATAAATATGTGAAACTTTAGGGGCAAAAATGTAATTTTTCTATAGTGTGATTTTTAGACTAAATTGAATAATGTGCGTATTAAATGAGTTAAATATGTTATTATAGATCAAGAAAGACGAGGAATTGACCTTGATCGGAAAAGAAAAGGTTGTTGATGAATTGCAAATTCGTCATATTTTGCAACCGAGGTAAGTTTGTATGTAAATAATGTATTGTTTTTACTTACATTTCCATATTTTGATAAACGGCATGAATTGTGGCTGAATATTTGATGTAATTGACAAAATATCGACAAGTGAGAAATTTCCGTTGAACCTTAGGAATAAAAATGGATTCGAGTGACATGTTCACTTGAAACCTATGTGAAATCTAAGTGGAATAAGTGATCCGGTGCTGGTCCGCACGTTCTACCAAGTGGCTGAGTTATCCAGCATGTGTTACGGATACTCGGCAGCTTGTGTGAGCAAAGACCGAGTAGTTACGTATGACCGAAGACAAACTTGTGGGAGCGGATCCGAGATTGTGATTATGTGAAACGGTCTTTGGTCTTATAAGTTCTACCATGGTCGGGTAATCCCGCATGTGTTGCGGATACCGACAGCTTGTGTGAGCAGCACCGAGTAGTTACGTATGACCGACAAGACTTGTGTGAGCAGATCGCGAATGTGAATAGCTCAAGAACGAGCCTATGTGTGATAAGTGATGTGAAGTAGCTTTGGCTACAAGTGTGGCACTATGTGCAATATTCGATGTATCCGTTAATATTCGATATGTTCAACGGAAATGACTAAGTGTAAATGACTGTGATTATGTGATGAATAAGTGTAGGTATATGTGTGTAAACTTATGAGCAATGTGCTCGATATGTGATAGAACTTTGGTAAGATTGATACGGAGTAAATGTTACAATGAAAGTTATCAAATTTAGAAATAAAACAGTTTTGAACAGCAGCAGTTATGTGTCTTTGAAAAATCACCAAAAATGGTAGAAATTGAATTAGAATTTGAATAATATATGAAATTAAATCTTATTGAGTCTATTTTCATATGAAAGAAACAAAGAAAGAAAAGAAGTTCTGTATTTTGAGATATTTAGATTTTTGTGAGACTGGTTCAGAGTGATTTTGAGATCCCCTGTTCTGACTTGGAAAAATCATTAAAAATTGTACAAAAATAATTTTGGGACATAATTTATATATTTAGATTCCTTAATGAGTCTAGTTTCAAATGAAACAAGTTACAACATCATTTGAATTCTGTACAAGGAGAAAATTGATTCGTAGTGAAAAGTGGTCAGAATAGTCAAACAGTGAAACAGGAGAAATTTTAATGAATAAACTGTACTAATTGGCTAAGTCAAAAATTCTGGAAATTTTATGGTATAAAGATATGTGAATCTAGTTTCAGTGAAAATTTACGGATCTTAATTTGGAGTTTCGTAGCTTAAGATAAAAATAATTTAGTCACTGTGACTCGAATAGACAGCTTGCTCCAAACTTGAATAAATAATGAATTTGATTGTAGGTTTGAATGTGTTGTTTTGTAAAAATACTAAATCCATTTATTAATTATTTATATACTTACTTACTAAGCTATATGCTTACTCTCTTTTCTTTTCCTTGTTTTATAGTGTCATCAAGCTAGTTCGGGATACGGTGATCGTCGGAGATCTATTCACACTATCAGCCTTCTTTTGGTATTTTGAAAACAATATTTTGGAAATTATGGCATGTATAGAAGGCTTAATTGTTTAGTTATTTATAGTTACGAATGGTTATTTTGCTTATGGGTATTGACGAGTTATTTTTGCTTATGGGTATTGACGACTATGTATGGGAAAAGTTTTAACTTTATATGGATTTTACATTTTGAATTTTGTACAATAGCTTGGATCATGTCCGGTAATGCCTCGTATCCTGTTCCGGCGACAGACCTGGGTAAGAGGTATTACAATCCCAGCGTAACTTAACGTGATATTGAGCCACCTATAGTGCATGTATAAACACTAACGTGAACCGATGAATTCGACTACTTTTTGGCCTAATGATCTTGGATGTCGGCGATCACGATCAATGGGCACCGTGGAAATGATGGGAGGTGCCTTCTCCGGTGCGGCTTGCTCCACCGGTGATTATGGCTACTTAGCCTTGTAGCTTGTTTGACATTGTAGATGCGGACAATAATGATGAGCAATGCACAAGAAAACACCAAAGAAAAATGTATTATTGTATTATATCTATGATATTTATTGAGTATTTTATCGAGTTTATCATCTTCAATCATGTCACAAATTTAATTAAGAAATTACGAAAATATCTTTTTATAAGAAAAATGTTATACTATTTACGGATATTTTAGACCTTTTATTTTAACCAAAAGCAATTAGAAATATGGCATATAGTGAGATTTGAACCCACACCAATTGGATTAGTAAAATCTTAAATTCACTACTCAACCAAAGTTTCATTTTAAAGTATTTTGGTTATATTTTATTTTAATATGCACAAGTTTATTATCTTTATTAGTTGTATAATGTTGTTAATTGAGTTGGTGTCACAAGTTAACTCAACATTAACTCATAAGTATTAACAAAACCATGATAAATAATTGTAATGCATTCAGTATTGCTTATCTTATGTATTTATGTGTTTAAATTTCATTTTACTCATAATTTAATATATATTAATGACATGCATATTTCATGTGTTATTATGATTAATTACTTTCAAACTATACGTTTTATTATTTATTGTATGTTATTTTTAAATACACATTTGTATATAAATCTGTAATTTCCATATGCATACACATGCGATAGGATTTCTAGTGTTATATATTTGGTTTGGTTTTATTTTCTTTTTTAACTTTCGTGACTAGTCAAAGTGGTTTTTTTTTTTTGTGAAAGTATAGGTGAGTATTGGGTACACAGCTTTAAAAAATTGACATGTATTTTTTTAAAATATATATTTTTTAATGTTTTATTATACGGATACTTGCCAACCCTTAACCTTATGAAATCTAAAAACTCTATCAATAATGTATGAACTAATTTTCCTGAAAAATATGTAATTGTCATATTGTCACTACTACTTTTTAATGATTTATTTTAACAATCTAAAAACCCTCCACACTCAAGCAATCTATCATCTCTTGCTTTATTTTAACTTTTCATAAAGATCAATCTCCACTCCTTAAAGAAAAGACCAGTTCTTTACTTAAGGCATCTTATACTTATTGTTGCATTAGCTTTCAAAAGTGTAAGAATGAGTTAACTTTTCTTTTCCAGGAAAGAATTTATACAAAACCAACAGTGTTACTTTAAGAAAGAAATTATGGGCGGTAAATATGAAATGTAAAAGCAATTGCTAAGTAGAATGCTCTTTGAAAAACCAGTTTGGTGTGATTTTTAACCCATCGCTTGGCCTTTGGATAACTTCGCTTTTATATAATCGGATCAAAAACAAAAGAGGGTATCAATTAGGAGAAGGGTAGAATAGATTTTTTTTTAATGATATTTAATTAAATTGGTAGAATCAGTAATATGAATGTAAAACATTGGTGCATTTATGTAAAATTAAAAAGAGGAGCCCTTTTATTTAGAACACGTGGAGCCGCACACTTCCAAGGTATTCTTCGCCTTGGTATTAAAAATGTAATTTATATTATGGATTACAGACGCTAATGGGCTGATTTAGATCATACATGGGCTGATTCAGATCATACATGTTACAACATCGTGCATAATTATTTAAATTTACCTTTGAGATTTTAAATTTTGTCAAATTTATTTATATTTGATGCTTTAATTTTTAGTTTTATTAGTAAAGTTGGAAAATTTTTATGTATTTTTTATATATTTGATTTTTCTTTATTTTTTTACTATATTTTAAATTTATTTATCATCATTACGATTCTACTTGTAAAATTTTAGCACTCTACTAACAATGTGTTAAATGTTTTTCTTTAAATTATATAATACACAAAAAATATTAAATTTGAAAAATGATTTATACTCAAGAGTATTGAATATTAAAACTCAAATCTAATTAAATTTCAAACTAGCCTTAACTTTTTTGTTTTTTTTGGAAGCTCATTTTTCAAATATTTCAACTTTCATTTAAAATTTTTCCAAATATTGAACGTGCATAACCAACCATTGATTGAAGTCGCGTTGATACACGGTTGGAATGATGGTGGTTGGTCACGATTCACCTTGTGAGTGAGAGAGCCTTCGGTGATAATAGATAATCGAAATTCAAGTGATTTAAAAGATTTGACTATGGGTAGAGGAAGGAAGGGGAGCTCTAGTCTTTTTTTAAGACGTGATATGTCGTTGTCATATTAGTTTCATATTTTTTAGATTTCAATCAATTATTTAATGTGTTTTTTTTTTTTTAAAGTATGAGTTGCCATATCAAATGTTTATGTGATAGGTGTTGGGCTATTTTATTAATCTAATCTTAAAAAAATTTATATGTACAAAAATAACTCAGGCTTAAAAGCATTCATCAAAATAACCTGAAATGAACAGTAAAATTAGATTATGAGAAACGGATAGCCGGCACCACTTTTTTTCTATTAAAAAAATAATTTTTTGGATTTTGGATACTAAATTGCCGGCATCGTGTATTTTTTTTCAAAAGAAATCATTTTATAAAATATGTAGTTCAATATATTTTAAATTTAATAATAATGTGAGTGGTGCAATAATAATTAAAAATCATGATAAGTAGTTCAATATTGTTTTAAAATATAAAATATGTAATTAAACTTGAAAAATAAAAAAGATGGGAAAACAAGAAGGGGTTATGTTGCAATATTTCCATTTTTTGTTGGGTGGTTATGGACTTGTGTTGGCCTCACACCACTATCCCCAAAAACCATCTAGTGTCCAAAATCTAAAAAAATATTTTTTTAATAGAAAAAAAAGTGGTGACCGTCATCTATTTTCTATAACTCAATTTTACTGTTCATTTCAAGTCATTTTGGTGAATATTTTTAAACATGAGTCATTTTTGTAAATATCAAATTTTTTCAGATTAGATTGATAAAATAGCCTAGGTGTTCTGTTTACATTAAAAATATGATCTCTACTATGTGAATCTGTAAGATCTTAAACTCACAGGTTTAGAGTTTGCCGATAATTTTAATCTACTTCGATAAAACATTCAACAATGTTAAATAAGAGGTAAGTTGAGCCAATTAAGTATAAATGTTATGTAGACATGTATCATAGCAATTCCCAAAATTTTCAGAAATCCTCAGTTGAATGGTATTAAAAAAATAATATTTAAAAATTTGCCTTTATTTTGGTGAAACAAGCAATTCCACCCAAAAGAACATTTCAAAAATGGTAAGTTAAGAATATAACGAAACATAGCTTAACAAGAAAAGTTGTATGAACATAAACAAAACCCAAAATGTCTATAAAATGATAATACCATGCATGAACTTACAATACGTAAAATATACAAATTACTCCAATTAGCAATAGTAAAAGGTAGCTACAATTATGGCAAATTCTACAAGTAGCTGAAGTCAACGGTGGCCCAGCCATACTACCGAGAGGGTTTCCCCCTCATAGAGAGACTGGACTCTGGATTCTGACGGAATTTATAATCTTGATATTGATCTTCTTGGTATTAATTAATCAACCATTCTTCTTTAGTTTACCCCTTTATTTTTTAATTGAATATAAATCATGTGTATAAATCTTTAAATTTAGGGTTCAAACAAAACGAGGTGAAAATATGACCAGATTTAGATGGTTCCATAAGGCTTGAAGCAGAGACGATGGTTGATGAGAGCAAATGCAAATACATCGACCAAACCATCCAACTGCCGGAGAATTCGGATATCGTAAACCTTTACGGACGATTCAGAGAAGCCAAGTACTCACTATTACTGTCCCTTAGAAGATGAACGCTGATGATCAAAGTTCGCAAGAAGATGACCACGAAGGCGAAGATGGAGCTGAAGGCGAAGATGAAGATGAAGATGAAAGAGATGATATTAAATAAAATCGGACGAAACTGGAACCCGAAAGCAAGAAGAGCGACAGCGACCAAGATTGTCGCAGTTCACCAAAGGAGAATATAAAGAAACCACCGGGAGAGAAAGAAAGTGTGTTAGCGATTGTGATGAAGTGTGTTGGGCGAAACAAGGTGATTGTTGTTTCTAACACTATATCGTTTTAGATGAGGATGTGGGTCTCGAAGCTTTGGATGTAAGCATTATATGTCTACTTTTATATATATGTGTTTGTGTGTTATGTAATTAACTCAGTTTCTTTAAAATATATTACGTTACACCTTTCACATAATATAGGTTTCGTCTTAACTTTGTCAAGTGCAGACACTCTGTTAAAACTAAATTTCTTTAAAATATATTACGTTACACATTTCATGTTATTTAGGTTTCTTCTTGACTTTATCAAGAACCGACACTTTGTTAAAACTAAAGTTAGTGAATACATGTATACATAACATGTGGAGTTCTCCTCGCCAAGGACAGATGTCGGGTATTCTATTCCATAGGTTCTCATCTCATTGCAGCCTACCTAAAGGGTTATTATGTTTCCTAAGAGATCGACCATGAAAAAATTACGTTGTACATGTATCAATATTCCAAGTTAAGAGAGGAGCACTATCATCTATAAATACTTTAAGACCCAAATTTTGCCCGAGCCCAAACCAAAAATAAACTAAAATAAATATAAAAACAGTCCAGTACAATGTCCATTTTACAAATTAACCCTAGGCCCAAACAAACCCTGACCCAATTAAATTAGCCCAAAGCCACCAATGGCCCAAAGTGATTTTCGAAACAAAATCCCTAGCCCCTCCTTGTGCGCCGCTGCCTTCACGTGCTAAGTCAGCACGCTCGTCGCCCGATGACCACCATTCTTAGCATCTTGCACCAAAATGTTAACCCTTGCTTCATTGACTTCCCCCCTCACACCTACAAAGCGATAGAACGAGACATAAGTGGCAAGAAACAGCAAAACAGAGATAAACCAAATAGCAAGCATAAATCAAATAACTTGAATTCTCAGCTATAAAAAGCCCCAAGACTCGTTTGTATTTTTTACAGATTAATCAAAAAAGTGAAATCAAACAAAAGGGTGATTCCTTTTTATTCGTTATTTTTTTCTATTTTACTCTAAAATAAAAAAAATAAGGAAATAAAAGAAGAAAAGGTGGTTACCTGAATCGTTGGTATTGTCACCACGAGCGTCTGAATACCTCGGAACCATAAAGATTTGGATGAGGGTTCGAAAGACGTTGTAACCCCTTTTATTTTACGAATCTCGTCTTTTATCTTCTAAAATAAACATAGGATTTGAAAAGTTTTTTTTTAAATAAAAGAGGGTTAAAAGGTTTTTTACCAAATTATTACAAAAAAAAAAAAATTCGAAAATGGGGTCCCCTTTTCAGAAATGACGAAAATGGTATACTGAGGGTGGTTGTGCCTCTGTCAGAGGCGGCACCACCCTCTGACCCTTACTAATTTTTTCCACTGAAATAAAAAAAATCTGAAAAAGAAAAAAAAACAGGAAATGGCAGAAAAAGGAAAAATGAAGTGACAGGAGCCTGGTGAAGCCTCTGCCACAGGCGGCACCGATGGTGCCACTGGCACAGGCATCATCAGCTTGGCCTTCTCCTCGTTTTAAGCTCCCCATTTTCAGCTCTAAGGTTTTTTACCAAATTTTTAGCAGCTGAGTTGAAGAAGAAGAAGAAGAAGAAGCAGATGTCGGCGCTGGCGCCGAAAAAAGGAAGAGAAAGGAGGAGAAAGAAAGAAGAAAAAAATAAAAGTATGTATAAATTTTCTTTTAATAATGGAAGATATTGTTGTTATTGTGTTTATAAATTTTTGTTGTTATATGATATATATTGATTTTTATTTTTATTATTTGTTGTTGTTAGTTTAGCTTATAACTATTGTTAGTTATTAGGACTAGGTTAATAATATAGTTAGTTAGTTATATTATTGTTAGTTAAAAACCCTATAATGGTAATATAATGTTAGTAGTATAATTAAAATATTAGAATACTATTAATATTTTAGTTAATATGTTAGTTAGTTAGTATATTGTTAGTAGACTAATATGTTGTTAGTATATTAAAAATATGTTAGTATATTAATATTTTATTTAATATGTAACATAGTTAGTATATTGTTGTTAGTATGGTAATATGTTATGTTAGTTAAAAACCCTAAAAACCCTAAAATCATATATTGACTATATTAGTATATTAATATTTTAGTTACTATATTATATTTTTAATTAGTATTAGTAAATATTGTTAGTAAGGAACCGTAAATATTATTTTTGTTATTATTTAATTTTGATTTGTTCGTAAGTTTTGTGTTTATATTAAATAATTTTGTGTTCTAAATTTTTAATATATTTGAAAGTTTTTATATATTAGTAAAATTATCATAAAGTAATTGTTAATTAGTTATAAAAATTGAAAATATTTCTGATGTAGATATTGTTAGAAATGGCAACATATTGGATATTGTCTGATGAGATAATAACTTCAGCACAAAGGGAGAAAGTTGATAAGATGATGAGAGAAGTGTAAGATTACAGAATGAAACCAAAAGAAGACATTGTTCAACACCTTATTACCGTAAATAAGAAGATGCAAGAAGTGTTGTGGAATGGTCATGAAATGATTAGGAAGAATAAAGTGCAAAACTTAACCCTTAAAGGGACATTAATAGAACGAGACCATCAAATAATTTTAGACGAACTTTGGAAGACATTGGTACCACAAACCTATTGAAGTCTAGTTATATGCTTTGTGAAGTCTATAATCTCGTATGGAGCTAGGAAAACAGTGCGGCAACGTATAGGCTCAGGGAAGTTGACTAGGAAGCAAAGTGTGTTTGACATACCATGGATGGATAAACTAGATATTAGGATATTACCAAGAGAATTTCTAAATTCAATACCTGTTATAAAGATTGAAGAGGAAGAAGATCCCGAGGAAACTTCAAATTGGATTGAAGAAGATGAATACGAAGAGAATCAAGTATTGCTAAATTGGATTGTACAGTATTTCCCGGAGGAATATACAAGGTCGGAGATTGAATAAAATATAGAACTGACTTTAAGTGGTTAGATGTAAAGATAAATGTTGTTCATGTACAAAATGATAATTGTAATAGTGTGAGCTTAAGAATGAAAAAAATAGTATATTCAAACATTAAGTTATTTATTTAAGAATAGTATATACTGATCGAAAATTTTCTGAGCAATTTTGTTTATTTTTTAACGGATTGAATATTGAAGATGGATGATCAGTTTTTCGTATGCGTTTATTTCGATGGAATCATCTTGACAACAACCGTTGGATGCATATTTGAATGTCGGCAACAAATAGCAATGAGATTTAATAGAAATGTCTCGTTGGATGATATGAAGCGAAGGATAAACGCAAAAATTGTTAGATGGTGTGGGAGAACGATCTCGAGAATTTTCTACAAGTTTCCAATTTCGGCAGATCCGATCAAATTCACAGAAATGGAACTTGTAGACGACGAAGACGTGGAGACAATGATCACTCTTTACTGTGGGAATGGGAGTAACAGAAATGCACCGATTCACTTATTTGCTAAGTTAGCCGGTATTGAGGCAAATGAAGACACCAATGCATATGGTGAAGAACATGGAGCTCAAGAACCATGCATGGTGCCTTTAGTATCGTATGTTGATGCCGAATCGAATATACGTGGGATCAATATTGATCTTAATATTACACCCGATATTGATGTGGTTGGTGATGATGGACATGACAGTAGTGATCATTGTGAGGAAGAGGTCGATAGTGACAGTGATCCCGATATAGAAGATGTACCTGATAATGTTGACAATGAAGACGTGAATGACGATGAAAACATTAGCGCGTCTCCGGTCGGGAACCAGATGGGATGTATTATGATACACAATAATCCTAGGCCACACATGCCACTCATAGACCTCGACGCAGCGCGTATAGCTGAGTTCCCAGAGTACCCTGAAATATATCCTGCTCACCGACTGGCCGTAAATTCTGAACATGAATTATTCGTAGGCCAGAGATTCGAAAGTAAAGAAGAGTGCGTATCTGCTATTAAACGGTATAGCATGGATATATAGCGAATTATAAAGTCACAGTGTCCAAACCAACGATTTATATTGAGGAGTGTTAGAAGGCAGCGAAAGGGTGCAATTGGCGGGTACGAGCTGCATTCATTCAAAATTCGCAGATGTAGGAGATACGAAAATTGGTTGAACTGCATACATGCAGATCGACACGGTTGACAGAAGATCATAAAAAACTTCATTCGAATACCATCTGTACTGATTGCTGAAATACAAGCACGATTTCAGTATCGAGTATCGTATCAAAAAGCGTGGATAGCTAAACAGATGGTAATGGAGCAACTGTATGAAGATTACGACTCATTGTATAACGAGCTGTAGGGATGGATAGCTGCTATAAGAGAGTACGTACAGGAAACTGTGATTGAGTTGCAGACACGACCTTTTTACGGCCCAGATGACCAATTACAGCCGGGGAAAAGAATTTTTCATCGGATGTTCTGGATGTTTGATCCATTTGTGCAGGCATTTCCACACTGCAAGCCGTTTGTGCAGGTTGATGGGACATGGCTATACGGAAAATATACACAGATCCTACTTATTGTGGTTGCTCAAGACAGCAATAGGAACGTGCTCCCAATAGTGTTTGCCGTAGTAGATAAGGAGAATATGGAATCCTAGGAATTCTTCCTTACCAACCTGCGGAGGTATGTTATTAGCAACGATAATATTTGGATCATTTTCGATAGAGGGAAAGGATTAATTGTGGCAATTAGGCGTTCCGGTGTGCCATGGAGATCTGTTTACTGCATCCGTCATATTACGGCTAACTTCCTTCGAGAGTATAAGAATGCAGACTGGAAGAGACAAGTGGTGAAAATGGGCAAAGGATGGCTTTAAATTTTCAATATAAGTTTAATGTTTTTATGTTTTCTAGTTACCATAAATTATCTCTTGTTAAAAAGTATACAGCGTATGAGTTGGAGCCACATATTTTTCGCCAAAGAATAACTCAACTTTAGACTGACATGGAAGGTCAAACGAACAAATCTTTTCGAGAGTGGTTAGGTACAATGGAGCCGTGGCAATGGGCTCAAAGTTTTGACGAAGGCTTTCGTTATGGTCAAATGACCACAAACTTGGTAGAGGGGGTCAACGCTGTGTTGTTGAAAACACGACATCTTCCAATTTCATCTGTCTTTTCGGCTACATTCTACAGGTTGGCCACGTTGATGCCAAGAATGGGTGAACAACAAGTCAACCAAATGGATGCCGGATACGTGTTTGTGGAAGATGTCAGGGATGTATTGATTGCAAACCGTCGAATTGCGAGGTCGATGACTGTAGAAATATATTCACGACGTATGGAAACTTTTCGAGTTACGGAGTCCATCGGTCGTCGACCCGGTTTGCCACCTAGGTCTTATAAAGTCGATCTTTGGAATAGACAGTGCGAATACAGGAGGTTCCAAACACTTCATTATCTGTGTGGACATGTCGTGGCAGCGTGTGCTAAAGCGAACCTTAATGTTGAGCAATTTATGAATGATGTGTACACGCTGGAGCGTACTTTGTGTGTCTGGGAAAATGAGTTCCCTGTCCTGTCCGACCTGTCTACATGAGAGGTGCCTCGGACGACTTTTGAGCTTGTCCCAAATAGAGGGCTACGCAGGAATCCGAGAGGTAGTCCGCAATCATCTAGAATATGTAATGAAATGGACATTAGGGAGAAATCCGACGATTGGCACTGTGGAATATGCAGGTTAGGTGGTCATAATCGAAGTAAATGCCCGCAGCGAAACTATCATGTTGGCCATTCGTCACAGGCGAGTGGGAATTGAGCTTATTCAGATAAACCATTGGATTTGTATTAATATTTTTGGTGATTTTGATTAATTTAGGGGCTGAATTGCCAAAAAAAATTACATGTATGGATTTGTATGGATTTCCATTTTGTGCGATATGGGTTATATAATAAATGTTGTATTTTTGGGTTGAATGTATATAAGCCATGCGAATATATATATGGATCACATAATCAACCAAAATCACTTCATACTTTTCCTACTCATATCACATGTATAAACCATGCTTCAATATTTAACCATGTACGTAATACATAAAATGTCCAAACCACATGACTTAAACATTAATGCCATTTATAAAATTAAACTTGTCTCAGCATATATATATCATTATAACATATATTTCAACGTGTGTGATATAAATCAAAATGACATGCTTATCATTTACTATCATATCCTTAACCTCATTTGCATATTCACTTTACTTATCAACCAAAACAATCATATGGCATATTCATTATTAATCTATTACCAATTGTACCTATTTAGTCAATCATTCAAGCATAATATCTTCTAACCTTTATAAACATAGCTCATATTATTAGACCTAATCGAACTCCTTAAATACCAAATCCAAACATACCATACATATATTCGCATGGCTATATATATATATACATGAACAAAAATCAAACTTAAAGATTCCATCACATGGTCAAATATTGTTACGAACTTTTAAAGCTCCAAACAACCAATTTAATTTTATACAAATAATGTACAAACATTGTAATATTTACAAATACAAAATAGAGGAAAACCAAAACCATAAGAAACACCTAAAATTGATGGTTCGATGGTGTAGTCTTAGGTGTATACTTCTGCGGTGGTCGACGTTCACGTCGTGGGTGCCCGCGACGACCAACATCCTCTTCAGGCTCCGGTGGGGGTCCAGGTGGGGGGTGCTAAATATAGCCAAAAAATCATATGGCTCGAAGGGCATAGATGAACTCGAGCCAGAAAGACTGCTATGATGTAGTGGATACGACCCAGGAAGCCTAATGTCATGCAGTGGATACGAGCCGGGAGTGCTGTACTGCGGTGTGTATGATCCAAATATATCAAACCCGTACTGGTATCCACCTCTTGAGGAGCCCGAGAAGTAGTTATAGCCCGGCACATCCGGATGATACAAATGTACATCCGAATGTGAATGTGATTACTCGGGCTCCGGCTCTGGCTCATACTCGGGTTTCGGCTCGAGATCAGGATCTGCAGCTACCTCGACCTCCATATCGACTGCTGCCTCGTATGCCCTATCTCGCTGCATGTGTAGGGGGACTACAGTCGACTGTCCCCCGAGTATATATGGCTTCCCCATACTAGAGTACCATTGCATGTACTCTAATGAAGGTTGAAAATCGGCAGCCATATCCATCCGGGGTATTCGGGACATGCGATCATTCCACACCGCAATAAATTGCCTATGCCTAACCCCCCCAATCAAAGCCTTGTTTCCCTCTCTTATTTATACAATGAACCTCTCCCACCTGGAATGGCGGATCGGGGATATATTGGACGCAACCAAATTGCCGCAGCATTCGGTCTCCGTGATACCACTCGACTACATTGAAACAGACAATTGGTGTATTTGTGCACCACATATACAAGTGAATATAAGCGGGCTGGGGTATAACGGTTGCAACTTCCGGTCGACGATATGGCGTCCATATAAACTGCACGATTAATAACATTGTCAAAATTTAACACGGTGTGCGTAAGATATACAAAATAACAAGTAACCAATATTGGAATCACTTACCCCTTCCCCGGCATGTTGCTCAATCATAAGCTGGTATATTGGGACAGTGTACGACCTCCCGATACCCGGATAAATACTCCACCTACAAAAAAAAATTCAAGTCAAATATAATCAATATAAAGAAATTGTCAATTAATAACAAGTTATATTTTATCACCTGTTTACTAGCGGATATACATATGGTTGGTGGGTAACTGATACCAAGAATGGCATTCGATACAGAGCCCATGACTGCAATAGCGTAAGGCATCCGCCTATGTCTACGGCTGCTAGCTTTGTCGTCTGACAAAGCTCACGGTACAACATCGTAAGAACAGCGGAGCCCCAACTATACGACCGAGCATTGCCGATATCAGCCAATAGGGGTAGGTACTGAAAATGAACCGTATTATTGTTTGCACCGGGCATCAGTACACCCCCTATGATGTGCATAATGTACGCTCGAGCAGCGCGCATCAACTCGACTGCAGTGGCATCAGGTGATAACTGTCCATACTTCGCTCTCAGCCATGTAAACTTCAAGCCCATAAAATTTTCTTCGTCATCGCCGTACGGGTCCCTTAGTAGGCTCTGACAAAGTGTAAATGGGTCAGCTATCGCACTGACGCCCGTAATGGGACTCCCGTCAATTGGGAGCCCAAGCTGCACTGCAACATCCTCTAGAGTGACTGTGCACTCTCCACACGGGAAATGAAAAGTGTGGGTCTCCGGGCGCCAACGCTCGACTAGTGCGGATATTAAATCATACCACAAGTCAAACGTCCGGATCAGTGCTGCTGACCCAAATCCAGCTTGCTCAATATATGGTACCAATCGTTTATCCGGGGGATTTCTTAACTCATTCACGCGGCCCCTTAGTGCACGGTGCGAGTCCTGAAAGTGTTAAATCAGAAAAAAATTAGTATTATAACATAAATTATTATGTACCTATTTTGTTAATATATCTCGCGATTAATAAATAACAATACATTACCAAATCATTAGCTGCGCCAGATATGTGTGGATCTGTACTAATCAATCGAGCTATTGCCGTATCAGATATTTGATTTCTAACCTACATAAAAAATTTAATTTTATATTAAATTTCAAAAAAATAACATGCCAATAAAAATAATATAACAAAAACATAACATATTTTAATATAACAAAAATATAACATAATTTAATTTATTATGTACCTATTTTAATATAACATATTTTAATATAACAAAAACATAACATATTTAATATAACAAAAATACAACAATATACTAACTAACTAACTAAATTTTTTATTATTTTAGGGTATTTAACTAATTAACTATAATAATAACTAACAATTTATTATTTTAGGGTTTTTAACTAACTAACTATAATAAAATATAGTTAATATTTAAACTTTTTAGTAAATCATAATAATAACTAACTAACAATTATTATTTTAGGGTTTTTAACTAACTAACTAAGTATAATAATAAAAAACAACTACTAACAATATAATTAATATTTACACTTGTTACTAATCCTAATAATAACTTATACTAATAACTACCTACCTAAATTATCATTTTAGGGTTTTTTAACTAACTAATTATAATGTTAACTAACAATATTATTACAAACTAAATTACTAACTTTTTACTAATCCTAATAATAACTTACTAACTAAATTATTATTTCAACATTTTTAAACTAATTATAATAATAATAACTATTTAATAATACTACTAATTAAAGTACTTTTTAAACACTTTTTCTAATCTAAACTAACAATAACTAAACTAAACTAAACTAAACTAATCTAATAATACAACTAACTAACAATAACTACTAAACTAACCTAAACTAAACTAAACTAAACTAACAATAACTAAACTAATCTAAAAATACAACTAACAATAATTAAACTAACCTAAACTAAACTAAACTAAACTAATCTAATAATACAACTAACTAGCAATAACTACTAAACTAACCTAAACTAAACTAAACTAAACTAATCTAATAATACAACTAACTAACAATAACTAGTAAAACCTAAACCCTAAACTAAACTAAACTAACAATAACTAAACTAATCTAATAATACAACTAACAATAACTAAACTAACCTAACCTAAACTAAACTAACATTAACTAAACTAAACTAATAATACAACTAACTAACCTAAACTAAACTAACCTAAACTAAACTAACAATAATAAACAAAATAATAATAACAAAATAATCATCCATATTTAAAAAAAAAAATTAGATACTTCTATTTTTTCCTTCTTTTTTCTTCTTCTTTCTTTCTTCTTTCTCCTCTTTTCTCTTCTTTTTTTTGGCGCCGGCGCCGGCGTCTGCTTCTTCTTCTTTTTCTTCTTCCTTTTCTTTTGTCAATCTGCTTCAGCTTGAAATTGGGGACCATTATAAGGTCCCCAAGACACAACCCGACGAAAAGCCATGCAGAGAGGGTCATCATCAAAGCGGTGCCACCTGCTGCAGAGGCACCAGCCAGTCACTGCTTTGTCAGAGGCTGCACTGATGTCTAGCTAGCTTTTTTTGGATGTTTTTTTAATTTCAGTGTTAATTTCAGTGTAGGGGAAGTAGGGATGCAGAGGGTGGTGCCGGCTCTGACAGAGGCGCAACCACCCTCCCTATACCATTTTCGTCATTTCTGAAAAGGGGACCCCATTTTCGAAATTTTGTTTTTTTCTGTAATAATTTCGTAAAAAACCCGAGGGTTAAAAAAGGGGTCAAAAAGGCCCCATTTTGCATCCCCAGCCACTACCCACGGCGGATCCATGGCGGAGGATGCGACCGGACCCTAGATCGGAAGAACGAAAGAGGGAGAGATTTTTTTTTTTTTTTTTTTTGGTTTTTGAGAAGAAGATAAAAATGATTTTTTAAAAATAAAAGTAGCTTAAGTGAAACGGTGTCGTTTCACTTAAGCTTTTAAAATATAAAACGACGTCGTTTTACGTCTGACGGACCGACCCGACCTGCTCCAGGAGAGAATCCGCGTGTTTTTTATTAATGGGATATTTGTGCTTTTGGCCCTTCTGCTTTTTCAACCTTCTTTAATTAGATCCTTTTGTTTCTTTTAATTTGGCCTGATAGTTTTGCATTGGTTTTATTTGGGTCCATTTTAAAACGCTGCATTTGAAGAATGGGGATATTTCCCATTTGGTCCCTCCCCTTTTTATGCGTGTTACATTGGGCCCTGATTCATTTTTTTTCTTTTTAAATTTAGACCTTTAATTTTTATTTCTCTCTTAATTTAGTCCCTTTAATGTTTTATTTATAATTTGGGCTCTCAAATTTATTTTAATTCCAATTTAATACAGTATTAATTTAATATCAATTTTTATACTTTTATATGTATTATTTCCATCTATTTATTTATTCATTTGCATGTACACATATTCTTTTTGTTTTTCATCATTATTATGTATATTTTTACTTCTCTGTTAGTTCATTTTTTTTATTTTACTGTATTTCATTATTATTATTATTGTTATTATTATTATTATTATTTAACCCCAATTTCATCTTCATTCATTCAATTTCCACCCTTTATAGATTCATTTATTTTTTTATACATATTGTTTTATCTATTATTTATTTATTTATTATTTATTTATTGTTCATTACTTTTTATTACTTTAAAGTAATTTATTTCTTTTATTGTATTTTTACTTTATTATTATTCATTTTTATCTATTGTGCTTTATTACCAATTACACCCCTCTTATTTGTACTTTAATTTGATATTTTATTTTCAATATTTTTTAAAATTATTTTTCTCAATATTTATTTGTGTACGTATATATTTCTTTGTCCTCATAATATTCAAAAATTTGGTATTTTCTTTTGTGTGCATTGTTTTGTCACTAATATTATTATTAATATCATTGTTATTATTTATTTTATTTTTCTTTGATTGCTCATAGTAGCGTTAAAATAATGTACATTATGTGATTATCGTATATTGTTTTCATTAGTATATTCATTATTGTCATTTTATTAAACGCGACATCTCATTCATATATCATCGTTTTGTACTGTCATTCATCAACACAATATTTTATATCATTAATTTTTATCCGAACACGTCAACAACATTTTCAAAAAATAGGCAATGTTCCGTATTTGAAAGATTCGATAAAATCGTGCCCTAACTTATGGGGTTTCGATTTTTCTCGTTGAATTCGAATAATCGAATATCCTTTCAAAAATTAAAACACATAAGATTTCAAATAAAAATCAAAGGCCAAATTATTCTCAAAGAGTCGAAATGTCGTGTCCTAACTTACGGAACGTGTCGTTTTGTTGCCTCGAGATAAGAAAGTCTTCAATATATTTTCGACTTATTTAAGCATTCCAAAACAAAATATACATTTATATAAAAAGGGATCATATTTTAAATTCTTTTCGAGTTTTCAACTTTCGACATAAAGACATCAAATAATCAATTAGGTACCAATTTTGGGCTTCACTGTAACAGCCCAATTTTAATAGTGTTGGAACAGTGATTCGAGATCACTAAATCTGACGAAAAGTTAGAAAATTTTGTTAATCGATAATTATAAGTTAAGTGTGATTTTAGAAATATTTTAAAATTAGTGAATTTTGTGAACTGAAAGAATTAATTAGAAAAAAATTGGGCCAAAAACGAGGTATTGAGACCTCGAATTCATAAAGTGAGCCATAAATATTTCTAAAAATATTTATGGAGTGTCATTAAGTTATTATTAAACTTTCGTTAGAAAATTTTAACGTTTGGGTAGGAAATTAAATGAAAAGGACTAAATTGAAATGAAAGTAAAAGTTAAATTATAGATTAAAAGAAATTACGAAGGATCAAAATGGTAATTATACCATTTTGTATAGTGAGGCGGTATAACATAGAAAAATCTGAGATTTTTAAGGTATATTATTATATTATTTTATATTATTATATTATTATATTATATTATTATATTATTATATTATTATATATACAAACAAAAAAAAAAAAAGGAGTAGGGAGAAGAGAGAATTGAAACAGAAAAAGAAACAGAGAGTAAGACGAAACAGAGAAGAAATAGAGGAGAAGGAAAGAAAAAGGAAAAATAGAAAGTTTGAAGCTTGAAGTTCAAATTGGTAAGTCAATCAAGTCCTATTCTCTTAATTTTGATGTTTTAGAAGCTTTAAAGCAAGATTTTGTTGAAAATAAGTTGATATTTTGAGAGTTTTGGGTTTTTAAATATAGCTTATGTTGAAGAAAAAGATGAATTATGGATTAAATTGAATGAAATCTAAGTTAGAATTAGTAAAAGGATTAAATTGTAAGGTAAGCTATAAGTTTTCTACTATAGGGATTAATTTGGAAGAAATTATGAATTAGGGTTTTATTATGAAAATTATATAATCAAGTTGAATATGGAAGGAATTTAAGTAGAATCAAAGCATGAATTAAGTTAAGAAATAAGTAAACTTAATTAGGATTTAATTGCAAAATAAGTTATAAGAAAACAGTTTTGGGACAGCAGCAGTAGAGTAAATTTGAAAATTCACCAAAAATCGTAGAAGTGGAATTAGAAGTTGAATGAGATATGAAATTAAAGCTTATTGAGTCTATTTTCATATGAAGGAAACATAGAAAGCAAATAAGCTCTGTATTATGAGATATTTAAATTTTAGTGAAACTGGTTCAGGGTGATTTCGAGATCCCCTGTTCTGCCTTAGAAAAATCATTAGAAATTGCACAAAAATAATTGTGGATTAAAATTTATATGTATGAAATCCTAGATGAGTCTAGTTTCAAATGAGCTAAACAAGGAGGCCATCTAAATTCTGTACAAAGAGTAATTTAATTCGTAGTGAAGAGAGGTCAGAGCAGTTAAACAGTGAAATAAGGGAAACTTTAAGAATAATCTGGTATTGATTGGCCATACCAAAAATTCTGAAAAATTTATAGTAAAAAAATATATGAGTCTAGTTTTGGGAAAATTTACGGATCTTAAATTGGAGTTCTGTAGCTCTGGAAATAAATAATTTAGTGACTATAACTCAAATGGACAGATTTGAATATACTTATGAGTAATTTATGAAATTATTGATAATGTTACTTATAGCATGTTATATACATTAAGGATGTGGAATGGAGAGGAGGAGGAGGAAAATATGTATGAATATTCAGCTAGCATGGCTAATTTGTAATGTTTTAGGCTCAGAGACTAAATTGAATAAAAGTAAAACTTTATGATTAATTTTGTAAAAATGTGGAAATGACCAATTTGTATGAAATGGATTATTTTATTATTTAAAATTGCAAAATTGAATGAAATTATTAATTTAGATTAAGATCGACTGAAAAATCAATGAAAATAGAAAATTTCCAAAGTGCCCACGAATTTTGATATTTCTACAAATTTACCTGAGATAAGTTCGTCTAACTTAATTATGTGATATAAGAAAATATGAGTTGATGGTACGTGAAATATTGATATGATAAATTAACTAATTTATGTTTATGAAGAAAAGATAAGTGAATGATATTTATTATGATATGTAAATATGTGATTATCTTTAATATGTTAATACAAGGTAATTAAGTATGTTGAGACGAGTAATAAATTTAAGTAAGACATGACGAGAAAAATAAATATGTTTATGGGACAATATGTTTGATTTTGATGGGTTTCAAATATAAATGCTAAATGAAATAAAATGTTTGAAAAATAAATTTGCAATTCCGATAATGCCTCGTACCCTATTCCGGCGTTGAATACGGGTAAGGGGTGTTACATTCACGAGGGTGCTAATCCTTCATTGTGCGTAACCGACTCCCGAACCCGTTTTCTGGATTTTTGTGGACCGAAACATATTGCTTTGATAAATCAAACATTTCGTTAAAACAATCAAACTACGAAGTGATCCGACCACACCTTATAAAAAAATCGGTGGCGGCTCCCGTTTTTCGTTTTTATTTTCAAAATCAAAGTCGACCCCCGTTTTTCAAAAAAATGGTTTCGACAAATACTCTTCTCTAATATTGGGAAATGCTATACTCTTTCTACTTTTACTTTTTCACTTCACCGAGAACAACAAAATGACTACATTACAACCTTCGGCACACTTTCATGTGAACCTTCACCCCACCTTTTTTTTAATCTCTTTTTTTTTTTAAACTTCAAACACAATATATGCTAAATACAATGAAAATAATATACAGCTTTTTTTTTTTGGATTTTTTTTTTTGAAACTTACTCGGAAAAACTCAAGACGATCAAAACGTGTCTTACCTTTGGGTGTTGAAAGAAAGAATTCGACTTTACCTTTACGTGCGGTATGACAAAAATCATTCTTACCTTGCTTGTCTTCACAAGCTAAAACTCGAAGTTCGAATTTATCTTGCTTGATTAGGACGAACTTTCTCTCCTCGGGCATGTAATGTAGCCGATGCTTTATGCGCGAATCAACATTTTTCAAAAAAAATGGGAAATCCATGTACACGAATTGCATATACAAATATAAAATTTGCTTAAGAAACGAATAAAAATTGAAAACAAGGACGCATGAAGAACCACCATGGGACGGGAAGTTATTTTACTCTTCAAGCTTGGATGGTAACAAGGCATACATCAAATGGAACGTGAAAGGCATAAGATGGCAAAACATGTTGATTAAATAATGATGAAATTAAAAGTGTAAATTTGGTGGTGGACGGCACGGCTAGGGAATATTGGGGGTAAATAAATGAAACCTCCTACCTCTTCTTCCCCTCAATAAACTTGTAAAAAAAAAAGAGTATATAAAATGTATTTAAAAATAAAGCATGATGTTAAATTTAAATTTTAATGCTTACTACTTTTGTCACTTTGACTTGCAATCTTTAAAATTTAGTTAAATTATTTTTTTCTGATCGAAAAGTTAATTGGGCCATTAAAATTATTTCAAACAAAGTCATAAAAGCTAAAAAAAATATTTGTACTTTAGAAAAATTGTTTAAAAATTCAAATTTTTATTTTTAAAAAAGTAATCCACTTGAAGTTCATTATGCCATGCATACTACTACGTTAGTGCCATTAAAATTTTAATAATTTAGTAAATTTTTCTATTCTAAAAAAAATAAAATCAATTTGAGATATTTTAAAAATTAGGAGCCAAAATGATAAAAGAATCAAAAAAAAAATTAAGAACTAAAATTATCACATACCCAAAAATAATACCATTGTTTGACCTCACACACAAAAAAAAAATTCGATCCATTAACCAAACTTGAAATTATTATTATTAAAATGGTAGTTTAATAAGTTATATAATTCGTGACACCAGCAGCCAACAATAAGACATTTTATTTAATTTTTGTTCATAAAAAACTTTCTATATTAAATTAGTAAAAATAAAATAGCTCAAAATTGTATCTCCATTTTTATAAAACCTTTAAAAAATCGCAACACCTTTCAAAAAAATTTAACAAAAACTATATCTATATACTTATAAACACGTGGCACATACCCACATGTTTTTTTTTTTTTGCATTTTATAGAAAAAGTTAAATTTTAATTTTGGTCCTTTTAATATATCTAAATTTAAAAATTAATCTATATACTTTAAATTTCAACATAATTGGTACCTATAGTGTTTAATGTTATTAATTAGTCCACAATTGATACCTTTTTTGAGATTTGCCTTCTGTTTTTTTTTTTTTTTTATGTTATAAGATAATGAAATTTGACCCTTATATAATGCTAAAAGTGTATACTTTAATTTTTTATTTAATTTGATTCCTCTACTTTTATAATTTAATTTAATATTATTTTTATTGTTATTTAACTATCAAGTGATTCAATATTACTTGACTTTAGAGTTTTCATGGTGGTGACTATAGCACTTGAATTTTTAAATTCAAAAAGTAGAGAGATTAAATTCTTAAATAAAAGTAAGGGACTAAATTATAAATATGCGAAGTGTATAAACACTTAAAGAATATTTTAACATTTAAATTTTTACTCTATAATTTGATAAAACAAGTAAACAACTCAACGCAAAGCATAAAAACCATACTAACTTAATTTCATTAATAACTATTATTCGATAATTATCTAGTTTCAAAAAAAAAGTAATGCTATCAATAAATTCTTAACTATAATACAAACATTTATGTATTAAATAAATTTAATCAGGAAGAGATTCAAGCGTAAATTTGTAATACCTCTTAACCCTAAACTGTTGCTGAAACAGGGTTACGAGGTATTACCGGATATATCAGACAATTTACCAATAATTTTTAAATAAATAACAATCATATTATAATATAATCATAAATACATATAAATTTTTTTAAAAGTTCGATATAACCCTTTTATAAATATTTAACCTTCCCTGCAAATTTCAAATCGCAACCAAAATAATTCTAGTATTTCAACTAATGCATTTATATACTCAAATATACTTAAATCATACTTGAAATATTGATTTAACAACTTAATTAATGAAAACCCTATTATCATTTCTAATTAGCTCATAAAACTATTCAAACCATTTCAATTCAATTCTAATACCATAAACAATTTATACCGTTTCACTAATTTAATCATCAAAAACACCAAATACCTTTCTTTACAACAAAATTATATAACATACCAAAATAACCATTATAATCCCTATGTACATGCCACTTTGACTTAAAGAAAGAAGACATCACCAAAATCTTTATGCTGGAGTCGAGATCGTTCGGATGCTGGACCGGGAAACTGGACTCCTATCAACTTGCACACGGAAACAACCGTACGCTGAGTATTTCCTACTTAGTGGTATTACCATTATTCAAATTATAATACAATAACCAAGTAAATTAAATCATATAACTTTAAGATTTATCAAACTAGTTCATATATATAACTTTTCATTTTCTCAATATTTACAATTCAACTTAGCTTTTTATTAGTTAACATCATATACTTTCACATTGAGCCATTATTTATCTCATGAACATTTAGTTCATGCTTTCCCTTCACATTTTCAAATCATTTTCCACAATCACATTTCTTTCCAATAGCTCAACTGGTCCATTTCGTTCGATTTAACTTTTCATTTAATTACTCCTATTAACGGACTTGGACTTTGGCGGATACACGGATCCAACCATACACACCAAATTGGCACCCAGTGCCTCATCGGATAGTTCGAAGCAATATTTGACACCCAGTGTCTCATCGGCCAAGCCGAAGAATGTTGGTACCCAGTACCTCGTCGAATCTATCCGAAGTAATATAATAACACCCAGTGTCTCATCGACTCGAGGTCGAAGAATTCTTGAACTCTTCCAATCCTATGGCATGCCAACTATATCCGACTCAGCCCGACTAGTTAATAGGGTTTCCAATTATCAATTCAAATTCACTTTCAAATCCACTTTCAATATCAAATTCACTTTTCCATTCATTAATCAAAATACAATTCAATACTAACACATATTTCTCATTCAATTCAATTTTCTAAATTCAATTCAATAAAGTTACTTACTTCAATATTTACTTACCATAAAATAAATAAATTTAAAATTAATATTTAATAATAAATAACTTGAATTATAGTAATACAAACTCGAATTTATTCAATTACTTCTCGACAACTTTTTTCTTTCCTTTCGTTGTCAATGCCTCGGGTTATTTGCTAGAATTAAACTTGAAGCTTCCAAATCCCAATTCTCCCTTTTTCTTTTCTTTCGCCTTTCCTTTCTTTCTTTTTCCTCTGTTCCCTGTTTCTTCTTCCTATCTTTTGTTCTTTATTTCTGTTATAATTTATTTACTTTATTTTATTTGTTAGCTTAACATATATTAATATATTTTTATTCTAAATATCTATTAAATATTTAATCATATATTCACATTTGTACACCATCAATACCATACAATTGTCATATACTTAATTAATTATTTAATTAATAATTATCTTTTACTTAATTTTCAAGTAACTAAATAAATATAATACAAATGTATATATACTCATTATTACAATTGTCACTACTTAATTTGTTTATTATACAAAAAATCTCACAATTTAATTATTTATCTCATAAATATTTTTAATTTAATTTAATTTAATAATAATAAATATCTATTTACTAAATAAATAAAAATATTACAAATGTACATACTTAAATTAATACACTTGCATTTTATCTTTACCATACACTTGGCAAAATCATAATTTATTATCAACCAAAAATCTTATACTAATTATTTAATTATTAAATTTTTAATTTAATAATAATAAATAATAAATATCTTATGCTTAATTAATAAACAAATTAAATCTATAAACTACAATTGTATACATATTTTAATTACACATGTATTATTTTATCACCATCCATTTATCAAAATCATAACTTATTTATCATATAAAAATCTTATAATATAGTTATTTTAAATTAATTTAATATAATTTATAACTAAAATAATATATTTATAATTTATAACTTAACAAAAATCTTAGATTTTTGTTTAAATGTTTGCCGCCTCATATTTCAAATATGAATTAATTGCCCATTTGGTCCTTTATAATTTCTTTTAATCTATAATTCAACTTTTACACCTTATTCTATTTAGTCCTTTTTCCTAATTATTCTTAATTAGACTAAATTCACCTAATTAAAACCTAATTAAGCACACTACTAGACTCCTAAATATTTCTAATAATTGTTTTTAAACTCGATTTACTAATACGGAGGCCCTATAACTCACTTTTCCGGTGCCTGTGAATTTTGGGTCATTACAAAATTAGAGTATTCTTATACATTCTAATAATTTTTTATGATTAATATTTTAACAATACAATTGTTGAATTTATTAAGATATTTATACTTATTATGCATGTAAAATTTTTAATCGATCCGATATCTCTATTATATCACTTTAAAATATTATCTATCTATCTATCTATATATCTATATATATATAACAAGTGAAATTCTTTTATATAAAATAAATAGTTAATTTTTTTTAATTTACTCAAACTTGACATGCATAATATATATGAGTGAAACATTAAAATATATAAAAATACTCTAATTTTATGTTGTTGTAAGTGGATCCTCCCAAATTTAATTATAAAATAATCTTAAATTATACCATAATAATATCTAACCCAAAGTATTGTCAAGCAACCCAATCATGCCAAATGCAACAACCACTTGGTAGTGAATATCTAGATTCACTTTCTTTTGCAAGGTATCGTCATATACAATTAAAGAAGTATCACTATATATGATGCATTAAAATGTATAAAATACAAAAACCTTTTATTTATATGAAAACATTAAAACATAATCAAATTCGAAGGTGCATAATATTGAGAGGATGCTGACCTTGTTTGAGCTATCACCAATCAAACATCAATTGGCTGGCCTTAGCTCACTGCGCCAAATAATCGAACACCTGGTGTCTACTAGACTAGATGATAACCAGCATCCACCACCAAGTCATGCCCGGTAATAAGCTCAGAATCCTGGGACGCAAGAAACAGCACGGCATCAGCAACATGCTTCGTTTTCAGCACCACCCCTTTCAACCGAGTATAGGGTTCATAGGTCTGCTCCACTTCCTCCACCTCCTTCCCGAGGTACCGACAGAGTAACGGGGTTCCCACAGCAAACGGCGACACACTGTTCACCCTAATCCCATGCACCCCAAGTTGTTTGCTTGCCGATCTCATCAACCCAATCACCGCATGCTTCGACATGTTATAATCAGTGTCCCTTTTACTACCGCAGCTAGCATTCGTGCTCGCCGTACAAATGATGCTTCCTCTCACGTTTAGTTCCACCATGGCTCGTGCGGCGTGTTTCACACAAGCAGCCATGCCGCGGACATTGACGGTGAAAAGGTGGTCAAACGCTGCGAAGTCTAGTTCAAGGACGGTTTGAATTGAGTTGCTAACTGTCCCAGCGTTACTGAACATGATGTCGAGGCTCCCGTAGTTTTGAACCGTCGATTGGACTAAATTTTTTATTTGTTCTTCATCCGTAACATCACAGTGCATGTATGAACACTTACATGAACCGATGGATTCGACTACTTTTTGGCCTAATTCATCTTGGATATCAGCGATCACGATCATACGGCACCATGGACGGCAAAACGATGGACGGTGGCTTCTCCGATGCCGCTTGCTCCGCCGGTGATTATGGCTACCTTGCCTTCTAGCTTGTTGGACATTGTAGAGCGTTGATGTTGATATTCGGTGACGCTATCAAGCAGACTAATTATAAGCAAAGCTGAGAGCACCGTTAGATGCATTAAAAACACCAAAGAAAATGTTAAAGAAAAAACCTTGCGGTATAAATTTCATGTTTTTTTTTTTTTTAAGTAAAATACTAACAACGTGTTTGGTAGGTTATATTAACTAACAGAATCAGACGTATGGAAATCCTATCAAATACTATGGAAATCACATATTTTTTTCAATGGGATAAAGGTTTTTTTCAATGGGTTACTGGGTGAAAATAAAAAAAAGAACAATGGTTGAAGAATTTTTTAAAACAATTTATTTTTAATGAAATTATATAAAATGGAAGGTTAGGTGATGATAACTAGTTTATTTTAAAAAAATACATCAATATTTTTAATTGTATTATATATATATATATGATATTTACTAAGTATTTTATTGAATCGTATTACAAATTTAATTAAGAAATTACGAAAATATCTATTTATAAGTAAAAGTTATACTATTTACGGATATTTTAGACCTTTTATTTTAACCAAAACCAATTAGAAATATGACATATAGTGAGATTTGAACCCACACCAATTGGATTAGTAAAATCTTAAATTCACTACTTAACCAAAGCTTCATTTTAAAGTATTTTTGTTATATTCTATTTTAATATGCACAAGTTTATTATCTTTTTTAGTTGTATAATGTTATTAATTGAGTTAGTGTCACAAGTCAACTCGACATTAACCCATAATTATTAACAAAACCATGAAAAATAATTGTAATGCATTTAGTATTGCTTATCTTATGTATTTATGTATTTAAATTTCGTTTTACTCATAATTTAATATATATATATTTTAATTACATACATATTTCATATGTTATTATGATTTACTTTCAAATTATACGTTTTATTATTTATTGTATGTTATTTTTAAACACACATTTGTATCTAAATCTGTGATTTCCTTACGCATACACATGCGATAGGATTTCTAGTATTATATATTTGGTTTGGTTTTATTTTATTTTTTAACTTTCGTGACTAGTCAAAGTATTTTTTTTTTTTTTGAAAGTATAGTTGAGTATTGGGTACACAGACTTAAAAAATTAACATGTGTTTTTTTTAAATATATATATTTTTAATGTTTTATTATATCCCTATAGAATACTTGCTAACCTTTAATCTTACTTGTGAAATTTAAAAACTCTATCAATAATATATCAACTAATTTTCTTGAAAAATATGTAATTGTGACATTGTGACTACTTTTTATTGCTACTTTTTGTTATTAAGTTGAAGATATCTTATTACGTGCTTGATATATTGAAAAAGAGTTAAATGTACCATACATCCTTAAACTATAATTTTTATTTTAAATGATTCTAAAATTTTAAAATATTCTAATTACATATTTAAATTATCGAGGTTAAATCAATAAGATTTTTCTATTACTAAAATTATTAATTTAACCGTTAAATAAGATGTCAAATCTTATATGGCATAGTTTAAAATAATTTTTTTTAAAATGACTATTGTAAAAATGGATATTGTAAAAATCTTAGTTTGGAGACTTTCAAATTTTTTACAAAAACTTTATTGCTCACTCTTTTCTTTTTTCAGTTTTACTTTATTTTTAGTTTTTATTTTTAAAGGTTATGCGACAACGTTATATTTTTAATATATTTTAATTTTAAATAATGCTACATAAGATTAGATATATGATTTAACAGTTAAATTAACAGTTTTAATAATTAAAGGACATCATTGACATAACATCGATAGTTTGATAATGTAATTAGAATGTTTTGTAGTTTGAGGGTCAATTTAAAATGAGGGTCATGGTTTTGAGATGTTTGGTGCAATTAACTCATTAAAAAATATATCTATGCTTTTCTGGGTAAATTGTATCATACATCTTTAAAGTATAGCTTCCATTCTAATTTGATCTAAAAATTTAAAACGTTGTAATTAGGTCCATAAACCATTGATATCATATCAACCTATTCCTTTTTAACTAAAAAGGGTTGAAAAACATTAGGGTGCTGAAGGGTGAAACCCGCCATCTACAACCAGATTATGGCCAGTGATAAACTGAGACTCCTCACTAGCAAGGAACAGAACAGCATCAGCCACATGCTTCACCTTCAATACTCCATTATTTTTCAACCAATACATCCTCGCGAAGCTTGTCTCTACGTCCTCCGCCCCCATCCCGAAAGCTTCGCAGAGCAAAGGCGTTGCCACTGGCCCTGGCGACACACAGTTAACACGTATCCCATGTGGACCTAATTGAGTACTTGCACACCTCATCAAAGCCAACACCGCGTTTTTCGACATCACGTAATCCGTATGCCTATCGCTCCCTACGCTTGCAGCTATACTAGCGGTGCATATGATGCTTCCTTTGGTATTTGCCTTCACCATAGCACGCCCTGCGTGCTTGATACCGGCAGCAACCCCGCCTACGTTGATAGCGAAGAGCCTTTCGTACAATGATAAGTCGAAATCGAGGATTGTTTGCAAAGATTTACTCATAATGCCCGCATTGCAGAACATGATGTCTAAGCGACCGAACAATTGAATCGTGGATTGAACCAGCAATTCGACGTCTTGCTCCTTTGTTACGTTGCAGTGGGCGTAGGTACAGGTGCAACGGAATCGAATCGATGCAGCAAGTTCCTCGCCCTTCTCGTCTTGGATGTCCGCAATCACGATGGCTCGTGCGCCATGATCGACAAAGAGGTGCACGGTGGCCTCACCGATTCCACTGGCACCACCGGTGATTATGGCTACCTTGCCCTCAAGCTTTTTGTTGCACGCTTTGGGATCTGCCATTTTAGGCTCAAAATATAGCCAGCAGATTATAACCTATCTTATATACTATGAAGCATGAAAAGAAAATGTTCATCATATAAAGCATCAAACGCTGACCTGTAAGTGGCAAATTTAACAAAGATTCCTCGATATGGTTTGTGTCCTATAGCAAAGTGTTAGAGATTACGCAATTCCTTACGTCAGCTGAATGCAACTCTAATACTTCTTTATTTTCATTTATTTGAATTTTAATTATTTGTGTAAATTCTAACCTTAAAAATAATATTATTGAGAGGGATAATCATAAATAATATAACGTTAAATCGATAAATTTACGTGCTTTATTTTGATAAACTTTTGGACACAAAGCTATTTATTTTTAACGCTTATTGTCTAATTTCTGTGTAGATCCTAATAATTTGACAGCTTTTTAAATTTCAAGATTATTTTATTTTAAAATTTATTTTTATTTAAAATATTATTTGTAAAGATATTTATTAAAAATTTAATAAAATTTTATCTCTTTATATTACAAATTTTATATTCTATTTTTAAACATAAAATTTGTTTTTCATGATTCAACACTTGTAAATAAACCTCAAAAATCAACTATAAAACAAACAATTAAGGATATTTTGTTCAATAATGAAGTAACAAATTGTGGTTCAGTGGAGGTGCATTAACTTAAAAATAAGTATGCCTTGTTAGCATCTTAAAATCATGTCTAAAAAATTCGTGTTTAGGATCTGACCAATGATGTTTGAACTAAACCAGACCGGCCAATTGAACCCATTAAACTGAGAATCAGTTGAGGTATCAATCCAAAAAATGGCTTTGAACCGAATGGACCGTGAACACTAGTTCACGATTTTAAAATTTTTAATCGAACCAATGGCCTTATCGATTCAACCACCAGTTTAGTTCTAAAAACATAGGTGCTGCCGTTGCTATATGAAATATTGGCTAAAGCAACTGATAATGTGTTCGAGAGTGAAAAACCATTCAAGCTAATAAAAACTGCAAGACCATCATGCACATGCATGCATTGCTGTGACAATGATATACAGGCCCCAAAGAGTGGGGTAACAAAATCGCATGAACACAAAAGGAAAATTTGAAGACTAGCCATGTTTACTCGATATTTGTTCTCTATGTCCGTTTTAACAGTAATCCGAGTGAGAGTCGTAAAAATCACTAGGGCAAGGTGACATGACCTCTTGTTCAAGCAACTGAACTACCTGGCTCATTGTTGGCCGTTCGTCTGGATTTGCATCGGTACACTTTGCTGCTACTTCAAGAATTGCTTCTAAAGTTTCCATGTCAGCGTCATTACACCTTCGATCAACTATGCATTCTAATCGGTTCTCTCTCAATAGTGTGTTCATCTGCACGTGTTGGAGCAAAAACACAAATTATGGTACTAACTCAAACAGTTAATCCTCCATCCTAATAGCGGAAAAGGTTTGAGGAGCTTACCCAACCAACAACATTCAAGCCCCTCTTCACAAAAGTTGGATCGGTTGGCCTTTTTCCGGTTACAAGCTCCAACAAGAGAACTCCAAAGCTATAGACGTCAGACTTTTCAGTGGCTCGGCCACTTTGCAGATATTCTGTCCCATAATAACACCACCTTAATGACTGCAATGTTGCCAGATGTGCTACTCGAATCTCTCGAACTAAGACTTGAAACAACAAAAAGTAGGGGCAACTGAAACATTCTAGACAAGAGTTAACGGCGAGATGTACCTGGAGCCAAATAGCCGAAAGTGCCAGCAACGACGGTAGTGACGTGTGCCTCCTCATCCACCAAAAGTTTGGCAAGACCGAAGTCGGATACATGAGGCTCCAAGTTTTCATTGAGAAGAATATTGCTGGATTTTATGTCTAGATGAACTATCTTCGGACAACAATCATGGTGCAAGTATGCAATACCTCGGGCCGAACCAAGGGCTATTTTTAATCGAGCACACCAATTCAATGGCCTGACTTCTTCTTTGCTTTCTGAAAATGTAAATAACATACAAGAGCACACAATTAAAACCAAGAATTTCGCTGTCTTGTTAATGAATGCATAAGATATCATAGATAAAACATACCATGAAGAAAGTTGTCCAAGCTGCCCATAGCAAGATAATCATAGATAAGAAGTTTCGATGCCGGCAACCTGCAGTAACCTCGTAGGTTGACTAAATTAATGTGTTTGATGCTGCCCAAGATCTCTAACTCTCTCTCGAAGACTTGATCAGATCCTTCACGGTTCCGATCTATTCTTTTAACAGCAAATGTTCCACAATCATTCATGACCATTCGATATACAGTTCCAAATCCACCCGACCCCACAACATCTTCTTCATCAAGGGACTCCAGCTTTTCTATAATCTCGCATGATGGATACGGCAAATCCCCATGAAAAGTGATAAGTTTTTTGCCTACAAAAGTGAGAAAACTTTTAGGAGCCAAGTAGGGTTGATAATTCAGAGCTGGGGCAGAAGCTGGGAACAACAGGACATTGTATAGAAAAGCCAGAGTTTAGCTTACTCGAATCTTCGTGGACTTGTTTTTTGACTTCTGTGTATCTCTTAGCAGCCCTTTCCTTCTTCGATAGAAGACATATCCAAAGAAATGCAAGGAGCACAACAAGCATGACAGCCATTGTTGACATTGCACCGATCAGCACACCTTTTATGTAATGAGATGATCGCTTTGTTTGGCCTGCAAGAATCGGAAACAATAATCCCCATATCATTACATGATTAAATCTTTGAAGAAATATAGTAATATAGTCTGATTTATCCATAAAACTTGCCAGCTGCTTCATCACTTTCAGCATGAGGTAGAACTGCTGGGAATCCGAGTGAAGTCCGACATGGCCGGTGAACTTGCTGTCCACATAAATCCAAATTGCCGATAAACCTGAACATAAGGTCGGTGGGAACATGCCCATGTCAAACAGATACCCATATCCAACCCTCACACCAAATCAAAGTGATATACACTCAACGGCTTCATCATAAATATATTATCAAAATGCTTAAAACAATTTCTTTACTGTATGCTTACGAAAAGGCAAATAAAAACCTTTCAAGATATAACATTCGAAGAAATATAAAGCTTGAGCATTGCAGCTTATCATTAATAAGTTGATCCACATAACGAGAAGGGTACTCACGACTTGTTCCCAAAAGTGTTAAGTACTCCGATATCTGGGATTTCACCGGAGAAAAAGTTGGTGGACAAATTACTGCATCAAAAGTTTAAGAAACCTCATTTTTGCTTCTTAGTTTTCAATTAAACAGCTTAAATTATTCAGCAAAAGCAATAAGTTCTTGTGAACTTACAGGTAACGCAATCTTGTAAGACGGCCTATTGACAAAGGTATAGAACCCTTAAGCAAATTGCTCGATAAATCCCTACAAATAGCAAAAGTATCAACAAAAACAGACCCTTCGATTCACATTTATGCCTTGTGACTAAAATAACATGGTAGCATATTCAAGGATCTTACAGTACAGTGAGAAGAGAAAGGCTTCCAATATTTGATGGTATGCCTCCTTCAAGATAATTAGCTCTCAAGTAACTGTGCATACAGAGAATCAAAACGTGTAAATAAAGAGCTCTCAAATGAAAGAATAAATAAGAGAACTCATATGTTTTTGCTTACAGAGCTCTCAAATGAGTACAATTTGAAATTTCATTAGGAATTAGTCCATGTAAATTGTTTTGGTGCAGTGCCCTGTATTAACCAACATAAAGAATGTTAAAAACAAGAACCCAGAACCAGCCCAAAGGGAGCTAAACCCCAAATTTTCATGCATTAATCTCCTGGGTATTGAAGAAAATGAGGATTGAACTCACAGTCTTTGCAATCTGTTGAGTTTTCCAATGCTGGGAGAGATTGACCCTCCTAATTGCATGTATGGTAGGTTGCTGTAAAAGCAAATATCAATACTAAAAGAGCCAAAGCAGTAAAATGATCAAAAGAAACAAAAAGGTGTGGTTTACAATTACATTGATCGAACTCTTTGAAGATTGGGAAAACATGAAATGCCAGTCCAATTACAGGGTGATTCATCAGTAGCAAGCCAGTTTCCAAGAAAGTTTTTACTGTCATTCAGTGTGCTTTTGATATCCAGCAATGTTAAACCTTTAAAATAAATAAATAAAATCAGATCAACGAGACCAAAAAGGTTCAACTCCAAAATAAAGACCCAAGATTGAAATCTACTGGAATGGGAAGGTTTCTTAGCACAAAAACATCATCAAGCTGAAAAAAACAGTGAAACAGTGATGGGTTTTTAGCTGTTACCGTCGTCAGTGAGAGCAAAAGAACCAGAGTTCCAAAGGGTAACTGCAAAAATCACAGAGGAAAACCACACAAACACACTCATTTTCCACCTCAACTTCCACAACAAGTTTCTGGGAAGTTCTATCAAGGAAAGGGGGGTGCGGGGGAGAAAGAAAGTTTTGTGGGAAATGAAGTGATGATGATAGTGAATAATTATTTTGAAGCACGAGACAGAAGCAAAGAGGAAGAGAGAGAGCTTTTTTCAGAATATTTTATGAACACAATGGAGGATACCCCCTTTTTTTGAAAATTTCATTGAAAGTTGTGCTGCTGTGTGTAGCCGTTGTCGTACCATTTAAAATTCAATTTCAAAGGTAAAAAAATTCCTGTGAAAAAAATAATTTGATGGGGGAGATTAAGTTGAGTTTGGATGGATTGTGCGTTTATTTGTGATTAATGTAAAAGTAGTAGTAACGGTGAGATTAGATATTATAGCGATATTATAATGTGAGATAAAAAATAAGCTAAATGCACCGCACTTAATCACCCATCCAAACCCATCTTACATCCATAGATTTCCTTCTTTCTTTCTTTTTTTTTTTTTTCTGTTCAATCGATTGCATGGTCAATTAAGCTAAAATCAATTTCAATATGTTTTATATTTGATATTTAAAGAATAATTTATTGATAAATAATATTGAAATTTTATGTATAATATACTAATAATTTAATAAATATATTATGAGTGAATTAGATTATATCAAATATATAAATTAGCATTATATCAATTTACATGTTAGATTATATCATGTTATTCTTTAAATGCCATTAAATAATTAGTACATTTTTGAGATTTTGTCTTTTTTTATTTGGTAATTATAAGAGAAGGGCAAAGTCTTAACAACGCAACTAACGTAATTCGAATATAGGTTACACTTAGGTCAGTGAACACTTTTAACTATCATGCCAATACATGTATTCTTTTAAAATTTTATTTTTAATTACAGAAAATTAATATATCATTAAAATTTATGGCGTCAAAAAGCAAAAAGAATATATCAAAACACGACGTTTAAGATATAGTAATAATGCGAGTAATATTGTTGCCTCTTCAACTTTATGGATTTTCACCTTATGCCAAATCTTCAAATGTCCCCAACCTTTTTAGAACTAAAGATGTAAGATACTCGGTTCTTCAATACGTTTTAAAAAAATTGTACACTACTAGCACAATATGCTTTTTTTTAGTACAACATTAAAAATGAAGATCGAATAATATTATTTAAATTTATATTAAATAAGTGACTGATAACAACTTTAACCATCACACCTCGTGCTGTTCTAACAATAGGAGTAAATACAAATTCAATTTCTTTCCTTTTCTTCGCAGAACATATTACACTTTGAAACACCTTTTATCAAACCAAATTTCTTTTAGTACCAAACTTTTAGGAAAGGCAAATACTCAAGTACAGGGCCAGCAAAGCAAGGGGGTAATGTTTAGGGGTATTATTGTCCTTCGAATTAGCGGCAAAAATAATGAAAGTTACACATTTGTCAAAGCTACTAGTGAGTGTGCGAGAGTGAGTGGAGTGACAAAAATAGTGGGGGGCTTTTGAAGGTAATTTGAAAAATCAACTTTTAGGTAGTGTTTTTTTCTTTTTTCTTTTTAAATAAGAAGATATTCTTTTAACCTACTTAAACTCGCTTTTACATTAATAATAATATTCATACCAATTGAATTAAAATTTAATTAATAAATAATATTTTTTATTTAATTCATTTTTAATTTATCTTTTAAATTCCAAACCTATAAAAACTAATTTATACTCTAATCTATAAATCTTAATTCATTTTCATTAAATGTCAAATCATTGATTTTTCTTGATATATTCTTTACACATTAACCTTATTTTTAAAAAATATATATTAAATAATTAGTTTGTATTGGTGATATATAACAATTATAAATATATTAAATTATTTGTTACAATTTTATAAAAAAAATTATAACATTGTTGAAGCTAGTAAATAAGTTGTTATAACAGCACTTAGTATTTAAGGATTAGTTACTTGTAATTAAGTACTAAGTACGTGAATGAGTTATTACCTACCTTTTATATTACAGTCATATAGTAGCAGCAAAAAATATACTGGAGGAATTTTGTTATTCAATACTATCCTATTATCGTTTCTCAACATGGTATCAGTATCCAGGAACAATTTTTTGCCTCTCTGATTTTTTCATAATCTTCTTCAATGGCCATCGATCCATCTTCTTCTCTCATTGACTTTCATCATCCTCTTTATCTTCATCCATCTGATACTCCTGGCACTATGTTAGTTTTTCATCAGCTTCTTGGTTTTGAAAATTATCCTATATGGAGTCGATCTATGCATATCGCTCTTCTTGCCAAAAACAAACTCGGATTTGTTGATGGTACTTGCTCACGGACTGATTTTCCAGTTGCTCTTCATCCTCAATATGACCGTTGCAATGCCATTGTGCTCTCTTGGATCTTCAACACTGTTTGCGAAGAACTTTCAGCTGGTATCGTTTTCGCTTCGAATGCCTGCCTTGTTTGGAAGGATCTTCAAGAACGCTACAGAAAAGTCGATGGGTCTAGAACTTATTACCTCCATCATGCTATTTCTTCCCATACTCAGGGTACTGCTTCTATCTCCACGTATTTCACCCAACTTCGCCTTTTATGGGATGAATATGATGTTTTGGTGCCTTGCTCTCCATGTGGTTGTGAAAATGCTCGAACCGCATCTGTCTCTTTTCTTCAACAACGACTCTTTCAATTTTTAATGGGTCTCAATGATTCTTACTCTACTGTGCGAAGTCAACTCTTACTCATGCAACCACTGCCGTCAGTCAATCAAGCCTACTCCATGCTTATTCAGGAAGAATCTCACCGTCAGCTCTCTTCTCTATTACTCTCTGCACTTGAATCGAATGCGCTTTATTCCTCGACTACTCCCATTAGTAGTTCCAAGCGTCGATTCAATGGCATTTGTGACCACTGCAATGTTCGGGGTCATAAATGTAAGACTTGTTATAAATTGATTGGTTTCCCTCCTGATTTTAAGTTTACCCGCAAGAAATCGGTTGCTACTAATGTCACCTCTTCGGTTAATTCTATTGATACTGTGAATCCCTCCTCTGTTCAGACTCCATCCGCTCCTACTTTAACATCGAACAAGATCGCAACCGTCGCATATATTGCAAAAGGATTCATCTATTTCTGCTACTGCTCAGATGGCTGGTACGCTTTCTTCCTCTACATCATCTAACTGGATTATTGACACAGGAGCTACCAACCATATGACATTTGAATTTCACTGCTTAAATTCTTCTGTTGTTATTGCTCCTAACAACTCGTGTGTTCAATTACCTAATGGGAGATCAGCCCCGGTTACTCATGTTGGCCATCATATTCTTTTCCCCACTTATAAACTCACTAATGTTTTATATATACCTGACTTTAATTACAATTTGCTTTCTATTTCTCAACTTACTAAAGACCTTAACTGTTTCGTGTCATTTTACCCCTCTTTCTACCTTTTACAGGACCTTTGCAGTAGACGGGTGCTGGGGATTGGTAGAGAACATGCTGGTCTATACTACTTCCAACTACACCGCTCTCTTTCAGTATTGTACTTCCTCACAAATCTACCAATTCTTCTTTGCCCATTGTTACCTCTTTTATGGCTTTAAATCATGATTCTCATGTATGGCATGCTCGCATTGGTCACACCTCTATTTCCACAATGAAAAAAATTGTTCAATTGCAATTTGCTTTACCTGATCTTAATGAATTATCTTCTTGTTCTATTTGTCCATTGGCTAAGCAAACTAAATTGCCATTTCCTCGTAGTCTTACTCAATCAACTCATGTTTTTTCTTTAATTCATATTGACTTATGGGGACCTTATAGAATTTCAACTCATAGTGGTCATCGTTTTTTCCTCACTATAATTGATGACTTCACTCGAATGACTTGGGTCTACCTTTTGCGAACCAAAAGTGATGCCTCTATTGCTCTTACACAATTTGTTGCCTATGTCAAAACACAATTCTTAGCTGATATCAAAATCATTCGTAGCGATAATGGCTCTGAATTTTTTAACTCTACTTGCACACCTTTTTTCACCTCTCGTGGTATTGTCCATCAAAGTTCATGCGTTGACACTCCACAGCAAAATGGAGTTGCTGAACGAAAACACCGCCATCTCCTTGAGCTTGCTCGAGCCTTGAAATTTCACTCTAATTTACCATCTAAATTTTGGGGTGAATGTGTACTAACAGCTTGCTACATTATCAACTGTTTACCTAGCTCTGTTTTGTCTTGGACATTTCCTTATGAAAAACTTTACAAAACTCCTCCATCTCTCAATCATCTAAGGGTTTTTGGTTGTTTATGTTATGCCACCGTACCTCATTATCATGACAAGCTTTCTCCTAAATCTATTCCTTCTGTTTTTCTTGGTTATTCTCTAGTTCAAAAAGGTTACATTCTCTTTGATCTTCTTTCAAATAAATTTTTTGTTAATCGCAATGTTGTTTTTCATGAAAATGTTTTTCCTTTCAAGTTTTCATCTTCTCCTCCTCCAATGTTTCCCATCAATAATTTTGGCCCCATCGAAGACTCAAATTTTCTTTCCAACCCTCCTATACCTCTTCCTATTACCTCATCTAATTCTTCTTTACCCTCTTTTACTTTGGACCCTTCTTCATTTCCAGCTTTACAACCACCTCCTCCACTTCGACGATCAACCTGAACCACTACACGACCCTCTTGGCTGCAAGACTTTGTATGTTCTCCTCCATCTTCTTCATCCTTTTCACTTGCAATACAAGGTTCGTATCCACTTACTCTGTCTTATACTCATTTACCTTTACATACACACCACTTTGCTGCCACCATATCACAACTTGTGGAACCACAATCCTATTCTGAGGCTATTAAACACAAGTTTTGGATAGAGGCTATGCAACAGGAAATTCAAGCTTTGGAATCAAATGGCACTTGGGAAGTAGTCTCTTTACCTCTCGGGAAACCTTCTAGTAGTTGTAAATGGGTATATAAGATCAAATATCATTCCGATGGTGCTGTTGAAAGATTCAAAGCTCGACTTGTCGCCAAGGGTTACAATCAACAAGAAGGGATTGACTTCCAAGAAACGTTTTCTCCAGTCTCAAAATAGGTTACTGTCCGTACTGTTATTGCTCTTATTGCCCTTTTTCACTGGCCTCTTTCTCAGCTAGATGTTTTCAATACTTTTTTACAAGGTGATTTACATGAGGAAGTATTCATGACTCTTCCTGAGGAATTTCGCAACCAGGGGGAGAATAGGGTCTGCAGGTTACGTAAATCTCTCTATGGCCTGAAACAGGCTTCACGACAGTGGAACTTGAAGTTGACTGAAATATTGATTTCACATGGCTACATTCAGAGCAAACATGACTACTCAATGTTCACAAAGAGGATAAAACTCAAACAAGTCATCATGTTAATATATGTTGATGATTTCTCGACACAGAAATGATGATGTCGATCACTAAATTAAGAGGCATAATGCACAAGAATTTCAAGATGAAGGATCTTGGGAGTCTAAAATATTTCCTTGGGATCGAAATATTAAGGTCAGATGCAGGTATTGTGCTAAATCAGAGAAAGTATGCTCTTGAATTAATTGAAGATGCTGGTTTAAAAGGAGCGAAAGCAGCAGTGACTATATTAGAGCAAAATCAAAAGCTTACAACAGTAGAATTTGATGAAACATTGTAGTCGAAAGATGATGATGAAGTTTTAGCAGATGCAACAGTTTATCAAAGACTTATTGGAAGATTGTTATACTTGACAAACACCAGACCAGACATTGCTTATAGTGTACAACACTCAAGTCAGTTCATGCATAAGCCTAAAAAGTCTCACTATGTAGCTGCATTGAGGATTGTGAGATACATTAAAAGCAATCCGGGACAAGGAATTTTTACTTGCTTCTGATGGAGATTCTGTTTTAACTGCATATTGTGATTCAAACTGGGCATTTTGCCCTATGTCTAGAAAATCAACAACGGGATATTGCATAAAGCTTGGAAGTTCATTAATCTCTTGGAAATCAAAAAAACAAAATACAGTCTCAAGATCTTTAGCAGAAGCAGAATATAGGAGCATGGCATCTACCGTTACAGAGCTGAAATGGTTAAAAGGATTACTTGATGAGTTGGGGATTAAAGGAAATAAACCAACTATGCTTTATTGTGATGATCAAAGTGCAATTCAAATGCAAAGCAAATCCCGTTACCATGAAAGAACCAAGCACATTGAAATCGATGACCACTTTGTGAGAGAAAATATTCAAAAGGCTTGGTGGCTCGAACATATTTCCACAAAGGAACGACTTGCAGATATTCTCACCAAAGGATTAGCAGTACAACAACATCGTCACTTAATATCCAAGTTGGGAGTGATAGACATATATCACCCTCCAACTTGAGGGGGGTGTTGAAGCTAGTAAATAAGTTGTTATAACAACACCTAGTATTTAGGGATTAGTTACTTGTAATTAAGTACTAAGTATGTTAATTAATTATTACCTACCCTTTATGTTACAGTCATACAGTAACAGCAAAAAATATACTGGAGGAATTTTTTTATTCAATACTATCCTATTATCGTTTCTCAACACATTTCAGAAATAATATTGTTAAGAAAATAAAGAAACAATAATATAAATGTTTGGTATTATGATTAATATACAATAAAAAATAATGAGTGAAATTAAATTAAAAAATAATATTAATCAAACTAATCAAAAGTTTAGATTATGTCTTTAGTATTTACCCTGGAAGTTGTTTCATAAAATTATAAGTCTAGTTGTAGAAAATATTAGTAATGATTTATTTTTGTGTGTATGAAAATCATGATTGTTGAAATCATTTATTTAAATATTTTTACTTATTCCTTTACCATTGCAGGATGTACTCGCTATGGTATTTAAGTAATAAACTGTTATGTATAAAAAGTTTCCTTTTTTATTAAATTTATTATTATTAAATTTTATTCTTGAAATAATTATTTTGTTTTTGTTTTTAATCATTATATCATTCAAGCATTTAATTATTTTTTTAGAATTTAATTTATTTTGTTTATTTAAAAGCGTGATGTTTTAAAAGTATATTCAATTATTTTTTACATTATTTTAATATATGTTTTTAAATTGAAGGTTTATTATATTAATAATATAATTATTCCAAATATGTTTTTTAAAAATTAAAAACCTAATTTGTTGATCAATAATAAATGTGAGAAAATTTGATGAACTTTTAGTGCATAAATTTTATGCATAACCAGTTAATAATAAGATGATACATCATTATTAGAGTAAAGAAATATTGAAGGCTTTAAAAATAAATATAAATAATTTTATTATAAAAGGTAAATATGAATTATAACTATTAAACATAAATAATATAAAAAACATTCTGAAACTGGAAACCTAAAACCTGAAATCAATGCCTAAAACTCCAAACTTGAATGAGAAATAAAATAATTATAATTAAAAGCATATATCATATTTAAAAGCTTTACCATTAGAAAATATTGTTTAAAAATTTAGAATCTTTAGATAAAAAACACACACACACAAACACATGATAAATAAAAATTATCATATTTTTGTAGTGTAAATGTTGAGAGTATTTTCGGAAAATTGCAAAAATATATATTTTTATGAAACAAACAAAACAAAATAAAATCTTCAAAAAAATAACTTTGATTTTTGATTTTTGCTTTGACTGATGTTGCTTTTGAGCTACCAAATTGTTACTTTTTATAGATTTTTATTCTAATGTCTAAATTTATTTGAACCTTTTTTTTTATATATATCGTCAAATTTTAAAAATATTTAATTAATAGATATTTAACTATTAAATAGTTATAGAAAATATATAATGAAATAAATAAATCTTATTTGTATTAAATTAAATGTATAAATTAACATTTTTAATTTTATTTATCTAGTTAACTATTTATTTTTAAATATAAAATCTAAAAAATATTAAATTAAAATATAGTTATAGGGTTTAATAAATAATAAATTATTTAATTTAATTTAAATGATTTTTAAAAAAATATTTATTTAATTAAATTTTTATGTTTATCTAATTAAATATTTATTTAAAACATAAATTTAAGGCCCATTCAAAAAAATTTGATCCATTAAAATTAATATTTTCAATTATCTAAAATTTTACGCATGTTTTCTCTACAAAAATTATATCTAATTTTATTTTTACAAGAAAAATATAGAAAAAATAAGTAGATAAGAATTACTTATCACTTATAAGAATATTTTTAATTATTTCTATTTTACTTTATTTATTTTAATGTTATATTATCTTATAAAACTTTACATTTAAAAATTTATTTTTGGTTTAAAATAGGTCGAATGTTTAAAATTTAAGGATAAAAAGTAAAATATAAATTTGTATAATTTAAAATATATATTTATTAAACAATCCAGTTATATTCTGTAATTAATTTTAAGTAATATATCAAACAAATTTTATAACTTAAATTCAGTACTTAAATTTTTAATATTTAATTTTTAACACTTGTTTTTTTAGCGCTTAACTTTTAATTTATCAAACAGCACCTAACTTTAAAATTAATTATAAATAATCAATAATTTAAAAATATTATTTAAGTTTAATTAATGAGTACTTTATTTTCAAAATATTGTAAATATATGATTACAACCACGTCCAATTTTTTTTGCAAAATTTTCAATTGAGTAAATTTTTATTTAAGTTAAATTAAATAAAAATATATTTGTGCCGCGTGTCGCAATTCTAGTGTATGGTTATATTATATATTACTAATTCTTAAAAAATATAGAACTTTAATTTTTACGAATAACAAATTTAAAAAATTATTTTTTATAAAATATTTATTTCTACCGATAACTTGTTGCGCGGCGAATTTAAGGGGAAAGCAAAGGCCTTCCCCCCTCCAAAAGAAAAACAGGATGTTTAATTTCTTCTAAAATAATAAAATTATAAATTAATATATAATTAAATTGTATTTTGACTTCTTAAAATAAAAAAATTTCTTTTAGACACTTAAAAAATGATAAAATTATGTTTTAACCTCTTAAAAATTATAATTAAATTTCACCCTTTAATAAATTTTTTAAATTCACCTTACTTCTTGACCTTTAAAATTAAATTAGAAAAAAAATACATTTAAACTCACTTGAATTCATATTTTTCTCATAGTAATGATTTTTTATAACAATCAAATAATTACAAATTTTATTGTAAATAGAAATTGAAATAAATTAAGGGGAAAAAAAAGCCTCAAGTTTTCAAGACGTGCAAATGAAGTTTGTTTCAAACTCCAGATTATCCTACGAGGTGATTACCTTATTATCAACATAGCAATCCTACCAATTAAACTTATTTACCATTATAATTATGCTTTTATCTATATCCACACCATATTTAAAAGTTTTTAAACGAGCACGAGGAGTGTATTTAGGTGGCTAGCAGGAGTCCTGGTTCCTCTTAAAATGGAATATTTTCTATTCAAGTTTTTTAAAATTTTTAATTAGTAAAGATAACGTTGTATTTTGACCCCCTAAAATTAATAAAAATTTAATTTAATCTATTAAAAATTATAAAAATATAGATTATTTAAATGGTGAAATTACATTTTTAGTTTCGTAAAGTTTCCCTTAAAAAAAATTATTGTTTCTCCTCTGGCGAGTATAATAATCTCTTTTAATAAGCAATGATGGGATTGATGTGAGCTTGTGAGTTTTCGCATGTCTCTCTTGTGAGGTATGCATATATCTACAAGGTCTTGATTGATGAAGTATAGACAAAATTTTTTTTAACTAGATGAAGGTTAAAAAATTAAATTAAGTCGATACTAGTAACTCTACCCTTATAATGATTAATATAATAACTAAATGCAATTTTGATGTCATTACATCATCTCTTACCAACAACCCTATCAAAATAACAACGTAAAATTTGAGGGAACTTATTTCAATTTAGACCAAGAAAAAGCAAAAGGAAAAGGGCAATAAGCTCGAAAACATAATGTACCTAACGGCCAACCACACCAAAATATCTAACGAATTTTATATATTCGATAAATATTATTATTTAATTTGAGTACGGATTTAATGAATGTTTAGTGTGCATCCTATCAATTTAAAAGAAAATATTCATTCGAAAAATAAAGAATAAATTGTTCAAAAAAGAAAGAAAAAAACCTTGTAATGTCCTAAAAGAAATCATCTAACAGTCCACCGGTGTGGGCTTACTAAGATGGGCTATATTCTCCTTTGAGAAAAGCTTTCGGGTCCTTCCGACCCAATGAATTTGGGTTAAAAACCCATAAATCTGGGGCAAGTTTTTAATGCTAGATTTTTAAGCCAACTCATTATTTAAGTTAATGTCATGCATTTAACGACAGACTTAATATTTTTAACCAACTTTTAATTTTCTTTTTTTCATTTTTTTTTGCAAAGTTTTTAAATGTTGAATATTAGACTAACATGAAACTTCTTAATCTAGTACGGAAATCCGTATCAAACTTGAATCCCAAAATTGTGTACAAGATTTGGTTACAAAAGATTAAAAAATAGGCATTTTCAAGAGTAAATATTAATACCGGTATTAATTTTTGTTTTTATCATCATTGTTGAAGTAAAGAATCGGACAGGAGGAGAAAGTGATGGGTGATTGAAGGTTTGGTTCATCTGTAATGGACAGAGAGTCAGAATAAGAAATTGAGGGAGGAAAATAAGAGAGGAGAGGAAGGAGGGAAAAGGGATCCTTTGTCCCTCATGCCCAATGACATATATATAGGGAGTGTCCTTTGTCTGACAATGTCATGTCACCAACAATATGGATGGTAGGCTTGCTTGCACAGTCGAGTAGGTAACAAGTCTATTACATGTCAACTACTGCCATGCATAGTATTATACGGTTTTACTCTGACATTTTTCTTGCTAAAATTGTAAAAGGTTGTCAAATAACAAATGGCCTCTCCATTGGATTGAGTTGGCTTCCTGCATAGTTGGTCATGAATGACTTTGGACAAAGAGCCACCATAAAGGCTATGAAATGAAGGGCCGCTTGTGGCTGCACTTAGCGAGAGGTGCTTGCCTAGGTTCTTGCAAGGCATCTTTCGTTTTTCCACATTGTCATTCTTGAAGGAGGGGTATAACAATTATAATATTAGGAGAGTAACTATTAATATCAATCTTAATTTTTTTTTTTAATTCCAATATAGTTTGACGTATCATCTAAGGGCTAAATAATTTTGACCACTACTTTATATAAGTCTTAACAATACCGATCTTGAGTCAATATTTAGAGTTATGTTTGTTAACCGGATTGAATCAAGTTTAACTTGGGTATGATATTATACTAGTCAAGGTAAGACCTAGCAAAAGGCCAGACTGTCTACTTGGGCCAGATGGGTTTCGGCCTATGTCAGTTTGACCTTGGGCCTACCTAATGATTTACTAAATTTTCAATTAAAAAATATATTTATTTTAATTAAAACTATTTTAAAATTTTTAATATTAATATATTTTAAAGTTATTAAAAAAAAAACAACTAGACATATTAATATTTACATATATCGTTAGAAATTTAATCTCTATATTGTAAAATTAAAAAATATATTAAATAGCTAATAATTTCGTGACAAGAATGTTATATTGTAGGTATAAAAGCTTGAATTTAATCCCAAACAATCCCATTCCTCTTTTCAATTTATAAAACCTAACTTAACTTGGCCCTTGACTTTTAAGAGTTGATCAATTTTTAATTGGATCTTTTCATAAAACCTTTAAATGTCACAAATCTACAGACTAAACTATTCAAAAGTTTTCATTTAAATCATTGGGTTGTTAAAATCATACCACCTATACTAATAAAAAACTCTTCTCCCCCTTCTTTTTTATAGCTCAACTTTGTTTCACAAAATGTTGAATATTATGAATTTACGAATCAAAATTCAAATTGTTTTCTTCTCCAATTTTAGACACTAACTCTCAAATCAACTTAAATATAAGATATGTTCTACTCATCGACAAATACTAATCCACTATACCAGTCGAAGCTTGCTAGCTAAATTTTCAAATAAAAACATTCAAATAATTTAGCAATCATTTTATAACTTTTTAAAATTAACCAAAACATAAACTTATTAATAATTTAGTGATATTGGATATTGTTTACCCATAATTTATATTCCAACTTGATTTTTTTTTTTTTCAAATTCTTAAGGAATAATCCGAACCTTAGAACTTAACAATGATTAAATCCATAAGAAATAGATTAAAGGAAAAGAATAAGGGAAAAGAACAAAGATCGGAAACATTTTTGTCATAAACAAACCCCTACACTACATTCTGCACAAAATAGTAAAATGAAACAATATGAAAGTCAATCATCAAACAACATTACATGAAAAAAACAAAACAAAACAAAAATATACACGGACATGCCCTTCACATTCTACTAACAACTATCCTATCTTAAGACTCATCAAAAGTGAGTGTCAAATATGAATACGTATTCAGTAAATATATGCTGAATTCAGAAAATCATACTCTCATACTCGTATCTGAATATGTATCGAGTATGATAACTTTAGGACAAACAAATAATAACAACCAGCAGCTGACAACTTTATCCGATCAATGCACACTTCATGCAGCAGCAAAAAGAAAACAATCAAACACGGGCCACGTAAACATGTTACGAAAGAATATTGTGTCTGCCATCCAAAAAACTGTGTTAAACTTGAATCCTAAATGCCATTTCCGTGAGGTCACTGGTGCGGTATGTTTCGGATATATGTAGATCGTTTATCGACAATAAATGGTCAGGGAGAAATATCAAGCAGGCACAAGCATGACTAAGTCGACCGATCCCATTTACCTCAAACAGCAACAGCTTGGCCAGTAACAGCATCATGGAGCTGCAAGGAACCGTCTTTCATCAAGTTAAGACTTAAGCTCTTGAACCTCTCTCTTGAATACTGTCTCGATGCCTTTCTCCAATCAGTGCCGGCTTTCATCATGGCAACAAATTCTTCATAACAGATTTGCCCGTCCTGAATAATCAAAGGTATATAGATTTTAAGCACCATGAAACTGAAAATGATTTAAGAAAAGAAAATTATTGAGAAAATGGAAGCTATACCTTGTCAGTGTCGACTTCACGCATGATGTCGTTCAGTGCATCAACATCAGTTTCACCCGACTCATCAGCTAATGCATCCCGTAACTCATCCAATTCAATATATCCACTATCATCTTTGTCAAAGAACATAAATGCTCTGCGGAAATGCTCGTCATTTTCCATCTTTTGCAAGTGGATTGTCACTGCTACAAATTCCCCATAATCCAATACTCCATTTCCATCAACATCAGCCTGATACAAATTAGATCGCAACACAGAAAACACAAGTTAACATTCAAGTTCTTGCAGCATGCTAGTAGAACAGCTTCAAAGTGAAACTGGACCATACCACTTCCATTAACATCTTGATCTCTGGTTCAGCCAACTGCGAACCGACCTTTCGAAGGCCGGCCTTAAGCTCCTCGTACGAAACTTTTCCATCATTGTCTGTATCCATCAATGCGAACATATCTTTGATTACTTCAACCTCTTCTACTGATAAGTGCTCAGCAATTACCTGCAGCATTTACAAAACTAAATCACCTGCAGGAACTTGCACATTGCATGATGGCACAACGGTTTTGGATTTTTAACTGACAAAATCACATAATCTGCCTAACAATACTTACCCGTAAAGCTTTCTTTTTAAATCTATTCATCACTGAAAACTGCTTGAGCCTGGCTCTCACAATATCTCCCAATGGAACATTCGGAGCTTTCTTTGTATTTTGCAACCAGGGATGTTCTGTGACCAAAAGAAAGGTTTCTGCTGATTAGAAATTCTAAAAAGTAAAATATTTCCATGCAAAAGAAACTTTTTCTGAGTAACTGAGTACAGATCATAGTGCCCCACTATGCTCACTTCAATATAAATTCCCTTATAAATTCGGAAGAATATATACTAAAATTTAAACTAGATAAATGTATACATATGTCATCATTTGACACGGTCAGCATTTGACCGCACAAAGTTGCGTACAATTTTGAGTCATTTTCAAATGCCAAATGCTATAAACCCAACCCATACACTGCATAAAAGTGAGCTCAATGCTCAAATTCATTATGGAAGGATCTGTACTGTCAAGATGACCCTGACCTCACTCTTTATAACAATAATTTACAACATTTAGGCAGCAAGCACTTTGGGTCCTCAAATGTTATCTAAATGCTTTTAGCTAAGCACGCAATTAGCGCGTCCTCTCTATACCAACTGGAAATTCAGTATGATAAGGAACTGCCAGAGAACTTACCGAGCACCTGTTGAGCAGTCAACCGTTTCCTAGGATCCGGTTCTAACATCTGCCGAACAAGACTCTTTGCACTCTCTGAAACTTGAGGCCAAGGTTCTCTCTTGAAATCAATGACCCCTCTCAAAATTGCAAGAGCAACTCCCTGTTCAGTCTCTGGAAAAAAAATACATGAAGGTACAAAATCAGTGTGTGTCTATCTATATATATATGAATGCCACATCTTCATTAGAGTGTCTGAAACTGCACAACCATGGAAAAGTAGAAAAGGAGTACCTGCCCAAAAGGGGGGAACCCCACATAATAAAATGTAAAGGATCACACCAGCACTCCACACATCAACCTCTGGTCCATAATTTCGCTTCAGAACTTCAGGGGCCATGTAATATGGACTCCCCACGATTTCAGAAAACTTCTCCCCTGTAAAAATAAATCCAATCTCAAATATCAAGCTGAAATCCATGAATAGATCTCCCTAAAACAGTAATCCAACTCCAAAAACTCAAGATTTAGCGGTCGAACAAACATCCAACTAGCAAAATCCAAAATCCAGTCAAATCAAAGAGTGCCACAGAAACAGGGGAAAACACAGAAATCCCCATAGCACTCAGCTTTGTCACAGAAACCAGCCAAAACCCACACAAAAAATACTTTATTCTATAAATTCAGAGTAGAAAAAGCGACCAAAACCCTTAAAATGAATTCAAAAACCCTTCTTCAACCACACAATTGGGGAAGCCAGGGAATTTTTTGAAGAAAAATATTCCAACCCAAACTTTAAAAATCCAAAATTTTATCAGATGAAGTTCCAAACCATCAAGGAACCCACGTAAAACCTCAAAAAAATGGAAGAAATAAATAATTAATTAATTACTCCACATACCAGGCTTAAAGAACACAGACAAACCAAAATCAATCACTTTTAGCGGCGCGTGTTCTTTCTTGTTAGCAAACAAAAAATTCTCGGGCTTCAAATCTCTATGCATAACGCCATTCTCGTGGCACATCCTAACCACCTCTGCTATCGTCTTCGCCACGTTCGCCGCCGCGCGTTCCGTGTAATGCCCCCTCGCTACTATCCTGTCGAACAATTCTCCTCCTTCACAAAGCTCCATAACCAAATGAACATTTTCATTGTCCTCGTACGTCGCTTTCAGCTTCACAATATTCGGGTGTTCCGGCAACGTTGACATTATAGCAACCTCGCGTCGGACGTCTTCGATGTCGACGGCTGTTCGGAGCTTCCGCTTGGAGATTGACTTGCACGCGAGGGCTTCGCGCGTTTCCCTGTCCGTGCAGAGGTAGGTGATCCCAAACTCACCTCGGCCGAGCTCGCGCCCGAGGATATACTTGTCCCCAATTCGAGTTCGGTGACTCAGTGGGATCACATCTTTCAGAACTCGGATCGGAGCCGGCGAGGCAACTTTCTCAGAGAACGGGTTCGGTTTCCTTTCCCGGGCTTTTTTCTTTCCCTTCTGGTTCTGGTCGGACCGGTTCGGTTTACTCTCCGGACTCTCGTCCGGTCTAACGCAAGCGTTACAGTTTCCCATAACAAAAAAGAATTCAAAGAACAACGGAAAAAACTAAGCCGCCGACGTTGCGGGGTAGGTGGGCGGACGACGGCGGAAGAAGGCGGAGGAAGGAAGAAAGAAATGAAATGAAATGAAAGAAAACGCGGGGTGGACTGGTCAGTCGAGAAAAACTGGGGGTTTTGAAATTTCTTCTTAGTATGATTTTGATTATTATTTTATTAATAGATTTTTGGGAAAAAAATGATTATTTAATTGTTAATATAATGATCTTTTTCTTAATGTGATTAATTGGTTAATTAGTATGAAATGTGGAGCGAAATGATTCGTCTTCATAAACAAAGTCAATATGCTGTAAATTTGCACCGTCACATTTCGGGTTTTTTTTTTATCAAATATTTTATAACATGTATACTTTTTTAATTATCCTAATTTAAAAAAAATTAAATAATTTATATTGTAGCTTGGTTTTGGTTACATTTTTTACCCACATCACATTATATATGATATGCAACTACATGTGTCACAGTTATATTTGATATTTATTTTGTAATTTTGTTAAATAATTTGATATGATTATGTATTTTCCTACCTTTTTTTTTCAAAAATAGGTTGTCTAACTGTAATTAAATAAAAAATGAAATTCTTTCATATGTATTTTGACAAGGGAATCTTCCAAAAAAATATTAAATTAAGTTATTTTTTCCATTCTTTTTATCTATAAAAAATTTTGAAGCAGCGGAAAACAATCTAATGATTTTTTGGACCCACAAGAGGAAAAACTTATTGCTTTAATCCCAGCCGTTGCTTTTTATTATTCCAAGACAGCCATCCGTTTTTAATAATTCTCTTTTTCTTTTTCCCCTCAAAATTTAAAACAAAAAAAAATCTATTGTCGACAGTTGTATACACATAGAAAATATGGGCGGATGCCAATACATCTAGAAGTTGTTTTTTTTTTTTTTTTTTTTTGGATATAACTCAATTTGAGAATTAGGGAATTTGGTAATTTGATTTATTTTAGTTTTTGAATTTAAATTTTATCGAAAATTTGATGATGTGATTAGTATTATTAAAACATGATTGAATTGGTCAATCAGACTGATTGAAGCAAGAACAATCGTATAATAAGAATAAAGAGGTAGAATTGATTATATAAAAAAACTAGAACAAAAATCAACAGTTGAATATGTTAAACCGATTTAATATTTTTATATTTTTAATTATTTATTTAATCATTTTTAGTCTGATGATTAAATTGAGAATCAGTGGTTTGATTGAAATCACCAATTTGGTTATTTAAACATCGAATGTAATACTCTAAAATTGTACCACGCCGTCACTAAAAAATTTATATACTATGTTAAAATTTCAAGTATATGGCACAACTTTAGAGTGTCATATCATCAAACTTTTTATATTTTTCAAGTTTAGAAATAGAAATAAATCTAATTTAAAGTATATGCTAATTATACATTGATAAATCCATTAAATAATTATTTGACGGTCTCATAAGTACTACAATATTATTTTGTTACAATCTAAATTATTATTAATTATTATTATTAGGTAATACATCTTTTTTGGACGATGCTTAACTATTTGGTTTGGTTGCAACTTGCACTTAGTGTGAGGAGTTGCTCAAAATATTTGACCTATTTTATTGCTGTTTTTTTTTTTCTTTCTTTCTTGATGGGTTGGTTGCTTAAAAAATTATTTTTTGAAAGCAATGGGACAAAAATTTGAATATAATTTTCAATTTTGAGTTTATATTTACACACATCTCATTACAACAAAAAATAAAATAAAATTTTAGAATTTGTTAAAATAAATACATAATATTTGATTGAATTAAGTTAAATCGAGTCCTATTTTATCATCCTAACTCGATTTAAAAAAATTTTGAATCGAGTCGAGTGAAATGAAATTCAAGTCAAGTCGAATCGAGTAAAATTATTCGAATTATATTAAAAAATTAAACACGTGAAATTAAAATCTTGTTACACTATAATTAATGTCATGTTATGGCACATAAATTTGAAATCATATGTATTTGAAGACTTTTTCAAAACCAAAATAATAAAATAAAATACTTTATTATGATAAACTTGAATAATTAATTAACTTATTTAAATCCTAAATTTATTATTTTAGAAAAAAAAACTTAACTTTAATCATATATTTTTTTAGATTTTTTTAAATATAAGTTCATTATATATTTTTTAGATTTATTTTTATATATACTTTTTTAAAATATAAAATTTAAATTTTTTTTAGAATTTTTATTGAGAAAGACTAATTTATTTATTTTTAAAATTGACAGGACCAAAGGGTATTGCACCAATCTATTATTTGAATTATCCGAATTGTAAAATTCAACTCGGCTCGAACTCGAAACTTAAATTACTTAATCGAATTGACTCGAATAACTTAAAATTCGAATTTTTTCGAATTAAATCGAATTTTGCTAAATACATTTACTTTTATTATTAATATGTGGGTAGTAAATTAAAAATAAATTTATCATAAATTGGCATTCTAGAAGCTAGACCACGAAAAAAAAAACATAAAATGAACATACATATGTTTTAATGCATTTAATACTTGTGTTTAATATTTTAACTATTTTATATTATATTTGTATTTAGTTAATAAATAAATAAATAACAGAAACAAAATAGTCAAAAGTTTGGTTCAAACACCGAACTCTAACTGCCATCTAAAAACCTTGGCGCAATGTCACGGGCCTTTAATTTTGCTTAGTGAAAACGGATAAATTTAAATTAGGTAATATTAAGGTTTATTATTTGAAACATTAGTTAACGGAAATCTTTTTAATATTACAAGTGATATTAAATAATTGTCATATATCATTCATTTGTTTTTTATTTTGTAAATATTAATTTAATCTAATAGTTTTTATTTTTTTTTAGAATTAAAAAATTTCACTATGATAATATTTTAATCTATACTATATAAACTGATAATTGAGTTTGTATCATGAATCAATTAAGCATCAGCTTAGTTAAAATTTTGACTAGAATACTTCTTTTCTTTATTTTTAACGATGTAAGAAGACAATCGAGTGACTTTAAATTAAATAAATCTTACGCGTGATGCACCAAGTTTAGCTTCTAACAACAATTTCTTAACAAAGAAAGTTAGGAAACTTAAAAATAGTAAGTTCAACATCATCAGTCGAGCCTAATCTAGCAAACCAATATGGAACTGAACTTCTTATAACTGTATATCATTAATCCTTCATACAAGGCTATCGAAAGAGTATTCACAAAACTTTCCAATATCATCTTAACAGTATCCATACAATCACTTTCAACAATAACTTTACAATGATTCATTAATCGAGACATTTCAACTAATACCTTTATATATATATAATAAGTTATATTTTTATGTTTTTATATAAAATTGACAAAAACTCAGTTATGATGAGATTTGAACTCATAACATAATAAAATTTAAATATTTACCATTTTAACCGACTATTTTTTTATTATATATAAACTTTTAATAAATATATCAATATATCTGTTTATTTAAATGTGTACTTGAATCAAAATTAAAATTTAATACATATAATTATTAAAAAAATTTACATATTGACTCAAAATATATAAACATTCACTCAGTAAATATCCCATAATCTAAAATTAAATGATTTTGTTTGACAAATTACAAGGAATATTGCCCAATATATGAAAATAAAAATAAAAATTAGGTGTGGAATTGGGAAATTGGTTAGAAAATGCAAGCAGACGGCAGGGCAGGGCAGGGCAGGGCATTGTTAGGTGGAGACGTGGTCAAAGATGAGGATTGAACAAATGAAGCACTCACCAAATACCAAAGTCTTTCAAGGCAGCTTTGCCTTGTTTAGCATAGCTCAGCTATCCTAATCAAAATCAGCCTAATCTCATTAATACCACTATTAAATAAAAGGGGGTTTACTAAATTCAACATTCCAAGCAATCAAAGTCAACCCCAAATTATTTCCCCAATGAAAAAATAAAAACAAATGAAGTTGTAAAAACACAAAAGAAAGGGAAAAACAAGGTTACCTAAGCTTAAGCCATTCCTTCTTTACCTTATTAGTTATTATTCCTACCTCATTTTACCCTTTATTAAACAAGGTTGAAGCTAGTAAATGCTCTCCTACCTATTTTTATAATGTCATTATTAATTAATTTTAAATAATACGTTTCGCTGTTTATTATATGTTATTTTTAAATTAATATTTATGTTTTAAATTTATAAGTTCCACATATATGTGTATGATAAGATTTGAAATTTGTTTTGTATTGTAAAAGTTTGAGTAATTTAATTCTCTTTAAAATAAATAGGATGGTTTAGCTTTTATATGATTTGTTTTTAAAGGTTGGTTTAGTGTTGTTGATGCGGTTGAAAAATATTTTTAAAAAGTTTAGATTGAAAAAAATGTAATTTTGGAAAGTATTGTGAAAAAAAAATTGTTTATTAAGTTTAAAGGTTTACCATCCGATCTTGATATTACGCTTTGAGAACTTAATGAGAATTCTTAAAAAAAAACACAAAGAGTTATATTAAATGCTTCGAAAATTTGAAAGGCTTATTAAGAATTTTTAAAAGTTTTGAGGACCTATTTAAAAATTTAAAAAACTTTTCCAGGTATACAATATAAATGTAATGCTTTATATTTTATATTTTATATAATTTATAAAAAGATAAATAATTATATAATCAATATAAATGTTAGAAAATAATAGATCAAGAAGTTATTTTATTTTTGACTTACTAAAAAATATAAAAATAAAAGGTTGCCCAACCGTCAAAAGCACTTAACCGCAATCCCCCCCCCCTTGAAATTTGAAGGAAAAAATCGATTGTTTAATAATGCTTCGAGTCAAAAAACTTCTAGATAGGCGGAAGTTTTTTAACCCCATCAGTACTGGAATCGATTAAATAATCGAATTTTTATTTCCTCCATTCGATTATTAATTTAGTTTTAATTAAATAAATTATATATAGGATTATAAAATGTAAAACTATCAATTTAATCAATATTTTTTATTTCAATTTATATAAAAATACGAGTTAACTCATTTTCTCTTTTACTCTAGAATGATGTATCAATAAGTTGAATTTTAACAACTATGAGATATGTTGTTGAATAAATTGGAACAGATTAAAGACATTTTATTTCTTTAAAAAAGAATAATTATTGTTAGCCAACCGTTGACAGGAAGTTGAGTTGATAATTTCCAAACCCATGAGAAAAGGGGTTATCTTTGGGAGTCGGAAGGAAAATCAAAGCGTGGAAATGGACCACTTTTGTTCCTCTGCCTCTACACACACGCTGTGCGAAGTGTGAACATTTTTCATTCACATGGCAAACGCGTGGAACTTCCACTTAGTCCTTCCGTTTCACAACTCCACGAGGTATGGCCATCTAAAAACGTCCATGGGTTTATGTATAGTTCTACGTGATTTTGAGTTGCCCGTATTATATTTTTAATTATGGGTTAAAGAGTTATAGATAATTTTAGATGTTAGGTAAAAAATAAAGGTTAGGGATTGTAATATTACACTCATATAAAAAGAAATAAATAACACATGAACATGATAAATTAAAAAAGTCTTAATACAATTGACAAAAATTAAAGCTTCGAGTTATGAATGTACAAATTTAAGTTCCACGTAAGTATGTGCGAATGTTATATTAATTTATTTTAATTTAATCTCAACACATATAAAATTACGTAAGTATTTAACTAATATGGCTTTTTTTGTTGATGGTGTAATTACACTTTACAAGTTAAATATATAATTAAAAAATATTATAATTGTTATTCTAATAATTATATTATCAAAGATTATACTCGTTTAATAAAATATTATTAATATTATATATATAACTTAATTTTTTTGTTGAACTAATGTAGAATTTTATTTCATTTAGAATAAACTGAAAATGTAAAATGAAGTGCTTACTCGTCATGATCATTGTTATTGATCTTACATACGATTACGACTATGAAAATAAACGAAATCAGTGATGATTGTTTACTTGTATTCATTGCACAACTTGTAGGATTGTATGATAACAACTCTAATATTTGATTATTTTTTATTTTTATTTTTGTAGATTAGATTACTATAGTCTCGGTATATTTGACTTATGCGTCATGACATTAATAATATATTTAAAATGTGTACTTCACATATATATATATGTGCCCCGCAAAGTGGTGGAACCATTGGTAGAGGTTTTCTTAATGCATTAAATGTTGGAGTGTCTTAATAATTATTTGATTATCGATTTTGATTACTCATCTTATATATTTTGTATTTTTATATTTAAATATGGAATAAAGTAAATAAGTTAAACCTCAGAAGGCAATGATGAGGAGTCATTTTAAGTTTAATGCAGGGGAACTTTATAGTCTGTCATAGATAATTAGTGTAGACCCCATCTAATAAAAAGGGCAAAAATAAAAATAAAGTAGAAATAGATGACCTCCATCATTGTGTTGGGAAAAAAGAAAAAAAATGCCCTTTCCATTACCCTGACCCCACCTCACACTCACACTCCACGCCTTGGAATAATATTAGTAAAGATTCCATTTATTTTTTGACCTTTACCTTTTCAATTTATAGATGTTCGTTCGTGATGGCAAAATATTGTAGTTCCGATTTTTCTTTTAAATATTAAATATTTTTATTCATGTATGTTATATTAATTTTTCACATACTCATGTACTTTATTCTTGCATATGATAATAATTAATTTTTATACAAATTCATGATTCTTTTTTAATCTTATCCAACTAATCAATCAGATCGAGAATCAGTTAAGATATTAATCTGGAGAGCTCTCAGATCGGTTGACACGAGAATCAATACGAATCAATTAAATTTCTCTAATTTTTTTATTATTATGAATTTTTTAATAATTTATTTAATCGAATTGACCAAACTGATTGGATTGACGAACCACTAACCTGGTCGGTTTAATTTCGAAAACTTTAAGATGCTTAAGCATATTTGAATTCATGTTCTCTTTATTGTTAAGATATCAATGATGCTAATTGAGTTAAAGTTAAATCAACGAATAATAATTTTTATTTGTATAAAATTGAATATGTAAATAATTTACGTTATATTTTTATTCTAAGACATTATTGTATTTGATTATTATTTTTGTAATCGTAAATCTAAAATATTTTTAAAATATTTGTTTGATGGAAACTTTTTATATTTTGATTTGTTTGTTTTATACATAATTGGTTTTTTTCTCAAGTATAAATATATAAGAAATGAATATAATTATTAAAAATAAAATCATATTAATTTATCATTTTTTTATTTCAAAGAAAAAAATTTATGCCAAGAGTTTCATATGCGATATGATATAGTAAAAGATAAATGACATAATGAATTTTTTGTCCCTCTATTTTAAAAAAAAAAATTATTTTAATTCTTTATTTAATTTTTAGTCTCATTTACTTTTTGAATTTATATTTTTTTTGTCAAATCATATAAAATGAATAAAAAAGTAAAATTTCTTTTCACTTTGTTAATATGGTATACACATGAATTGTCATATGGATAACGCCTAAGCATTTAATTAATTTAAAAATTTTGAAAAAAATAAAAAAATAAAATTAAAAATGATAAAATATATATTTTTTTAAATTTTAAAAAATTAATTAAATGATGATGTATAATCCATATAGTAATCCACGTATATACCACTTCAGGAAAATTAACAAACATTATTGTTTTCATCCATAACGGGATGATTTAATGGAAACGTAAATTTAAAACCTAAAAATAATAAAAATTAAGGATTAAAATATATATTATAAAATTAGAGGATGAAATAAAAGAAAAATCTTTGACCATAACTGCCTGCTCTCATGTACTTCCTGGCTGACATTGCTTGCCCCATTAATGAAACACCCGCGGTTCACTTCTTTTAGATTAGGTGAAAATATCAAGCAGGTCCCTCTATCATAGTAATCAAATTAAATTAGTCTATTTTCTATTAAATGGATCAATTTAAATATTATGCAATTAAAAGGAATAAAATAATGTCATATTTGGATGGAGTTAACATTTAACCTATAAAAATTAAAATGAAAATTATATCTTTTATTCTGAGTTCAACTATAAACAAAAGATTACATTTGCAAAATCATAAAATCTATAACTATATTAACTTTTTTAAATAATAAATGATAATTTTTAAACAATAAATGTTAGTTTTATTAAAATTTGAATTTATTCAATTCTTTTTAACAATACAAGGACTATATTAATCTATTTAATAGTTGAAGGACTAAATTAATAAAATCCCTATAATGGAGGGAGTTTTCAAGTGCTTTCACCTTTTATATTTTTACTAGAGTGTCGGCCTGTGCGTCGGCCTGTGCTTCTTCTACCCAGTATTATAGCATAAAAAATAATTTAAATAAACAATGGTGTTACTTTTTTCATAAAGAAAACAAAATTATATTAAAACTGTTATAAAATAAAGAGACGGAGAGAATAAATAATAAAAAAAATATGAAATTTAAAATATATTAATTTTTTATTTTGATCATAATGGACATTTTCTTAATAAGATATTTATAATAAAAGTAAATTAAACAAAAAATTTACTTTATTAGATTGGAGAAAAACTATAATCTACATTGAAGATTTATCCAACACATGTAAATTGTTTTGTCTTTCCACGTTCAGTTTAATCATATAATCAGCTCTTTTGTTGGCCTCCCTGGGGACAAACAATGAACCTTTTTCTCTCCGCCTATTTGGCATGTTATATGCTATGTCTCAAATATTATTCGGTTTGGACCGTAAATGAAAGTTGAGAATAAATTTATAAAATTACGAATTAATATCCTTCAAAATTACATTTTAATTTTTTTTTAGAAGTTTTTAAATTCGAGTGTGAATGTAAGATATAAATATATATTCGACACGGATGTATCAGTATATTCATTATGTCAAGTACTGTATTTGAAATCCAAGTAACGGAGGCCACGTATCCAAATACCGAGTATAAGGAACAAAAACTGTCACCGCTTCATTATTTGTGAAATGCTGCCCATTCGCCAAAAGCCAAGACCCAGCCCATTAAACATTACACTTAGATGGGATGGTTTTAATATATGCATATGGATCAAAAGTTGAAAAAAAAGAATCAAAAACTATTATTTCATTAAAACAAGTTATTAATATATATATTATAATTAAAAGAAATGAATGAGATATTTTCATACCTACAATATGATGTTCTTGGACTAGAATATTGTTAGCTATTAATAAAATTTATTTAATTATGAGTAAGAAATTTGTTTGATTGGAATACTTTTGACTTAAATTTTATTTTGGATAATATAAAATACAAATTATATTGAATTACTTTACTATATTTATATACTCATGATAAAAAATTTAATATAATATTTTTAAAAAATATTTTATCTTACTTAGAAAAGCATTTTATATATTTTTTAGATAAAATATTTTTATAACATATGAAAAGCTAGAAACTTAAATCACAATCGTTTTATGCATACCAAAACTTTTTGTAGATGATCATGTAAGAGTCAAATTATTTCATCCGGTGGGTGTAAAAACTTATGCGTGCCCAAAGGTCTAGAGAAAGCAAAAGCAGCTAAGGTTTCGACAACTTTATTCCCTTCTCTGTAAATATGCAAAACTTTTACCTCTTTATTCAATTACATCAATTCCTTTATTACCTTTGCAAGTGTGTTTTCTAAATGATCCGTCACTTGCTTACTCGCAACTGTTGTTGCTATCATACTATCCATTTCAATAAAAACTTTACGTGCACCCAAAATCCAAGCTTGCTCGAGTCCCTCAAACACTCCCCATAATGTAGCTTCAATAACCAATCAAGTTCCCATGTTTCTAGCACACCTCGTAAGTCATTTACCATTATAATCCTGGATCACACCCCCAACCGTAGCAAGGCCTGTATCACCATGTTTCGCTTCATCCGATAGTGCTAATAGTACCAATATTCCTAGATATAATGGTAATTTCAGTACTAATTATTCCTTAAATAATGTAATATTTTTTATATAAAATTACCTATACTGAATGACTCTAAATCATTTCATTTAAATCCTAATAAAATGATAATAACAACTAATGAATTAAATTACCTGGTTCTTTGAAATATACACTTCAATGTATCATTTCAACTATATCACTACAAGTCGAAAGAAAAGTCCTATTTAGTTATTGCTCTTATATAATTCAATTTATTCATTTAAAAAATAGATATAAAAGTTAACTTACTAACAATATGTATTAATTTATGAAAAAATATTTAGTAAATTGTTAGTGAATTTTTTAAACTTCATAAACAAGATTGAGGATGAAAATTTGTCATATAAGGTATAATAAATATTAAAAATATAAATATTGTTAAGGGGGATTGACTCCTTCGGGATAAGTCTTTAAAGTGTCATCCGTCGGATGGTTGATGCGGCCTTCAACAATCATAGGTATTATCCCAGGACCCGAGTCTCTCAACTTCGCGGAAAGCCCTAAGAGTTCACAGAGTGGCTCGGTTGGTGTAAAGATTACGTATTTGAAGTGTGGGTAAGTAATTAATTTGTGAACTCATGCAATATGTGGATTGAAACACCAACCAAGTGGTACCATGTCTCATTGAAAAGGCTACTTATGCCTTGGTTGGTGGTTTGATCCACATCGCGTGTGACTTCATCAATTAATTATCTACGCATTTTTTAGGTACATACTCTCTCCACTAACCAAGGTGCTCCTACTCCATGAACCCTTGTTGAGGACCATATCGACCATCCGACAGGCGACACTTAAGAGACTTGTCCTGAAAGGATCGATCTCCATCAACAAATATATAAATGAAATGAGACACATGTCAAGTTTTTAAATATGTTTTGTGGAATTAAAAACACACACTGCCAATGTATCAATTACTAGCTCTAACTTATTAGTAAAAATAAAAGGATGATTATTTGATACACTAGTAATGAATTTTTTTATTTTCGTAAGCGATGTTAAGGTTTTATTACATGTCTTTAAATTGTATTTAAATTACTTAAAAATAATGGATGTTAAAATTTTTTAAAATAGTTACCTAAAATAAAAAAAACTACAAGCTTAAACCATTATGTAATAATACATAAACAATTTTCATACAAAATTTAGTAAAATACATTTTTAATTAATATTATACTTCTTCACCAAATATTAAAATCTTATATTCTAACATAATTTAACTATAAAAGAATGTAACGTGTCTGTTAATATTAAAGAATCTTACATGAAGCATAATAAATGTTAAAAAATATGCAAAATTAATAATTTTTTAAAATTATTTATGAAATAAATAATTGTACTAACCCTTTTAATGATAGTATCACCCTACCAAAAAAAAAAATAAAATAGTATCAACCATGGTGAATGTAAACGAAATGGCTCCTAGTATTTTTGCTCAATTTTTACGAAACACGTGGCTGGTGGAGTTAGCGAGTAGAATACGTGAGTTGTACTCGTTTCCTGTAAGCAGTATCAGCGACATAAAGTATCTTTTATCTTTCTTTGTTCTCCCTGGATTCGTGGGATTTACGACAAACCCCAAATTCTGCGTAAGCTCCAAGAAACATATATTACTCTTCAATTATGTTTTCATTTACACGTAGCCAAAAATACTTTTAAATTCTTTTTTTTTATTTACTCGTTAATACTCAAATTCACAACTTCGAATTATTTTAATAACTTTATAAACTAAATTAACATTTAATTTATAATAATAATATTAAACTAATTTAATATGATTGGATGTAATAGTAAAATATATTATCTTCTTAAAAAAATGATTCAAATTCGAATTTTAAAAATAATATTATTAAAAATAACAACTATATACGCTAAATATAAATCATAAAATAAACCAAAGAATATAAAAAACATGTTATAGAATTCATATTTAACTTTCTTAATTAACTTTTGAAAACAAATAAAATATATATTATTGAGTATTGTTTTTGTTTTCTATGTCAGATGTCATAGCATACGTTATAAATATGTTTTTTGGGGTCAATAGTTAATTGCTTGCGTATGTGTAAAAACGTGTGATGTTTAATATTTGCATTTTTTTATATCACATTCAAAATTAGGGTAAATAACACAAGTCATCATCTAACTGTTAAAATTTTTCATTTTAGGCAATCAATAAAAAAATTTATAATTTAAGTACTCAGGTTACATAATTCGATCATTTTAATCTATCCTGCTAAAATGGTAAACAGGAATTTGACATGAATTTTTAAAAATTAAACCCAATATTTAAATTTTCATTTCAAATTTTGTTTTTAAACCAAAACCGAAAAAATTGAAACACGTAACTTCAGCTTTGATTTTTTTTGTTTCACCATCATCAGCATCATTCATAATTTTTGCAGCATGAGTTGAAACATATATAGGAGCGGTTGTTAGAGAGATCTTGAAGGTTAGTGTCAAAGAAGAAGATGACAATGGGGGCATGGGTGTTTCAACTGATGTTGCAAAGATGATGAAGGACGGTGATGATGGTGAAACAAAGAAACCAAAGCTAAAGCTATGTGTTCCAATGCGCTTCTCCCTCGCGTCTAACGTTATAACCGATCATTACCGTTGGATTTCTAGGATCAACTATCACCAAGGGGATATTCTATTTTGGTGCTGATTGGACTTATAAAAAATGTAAATTAAATATTAAGGAATTTCTAGCCATCCGTGGGGGACTTGTTCAACAAATTATATAAATAAATATATATTTATATTCAAAGTAAAACAGCTTGACGAATTTTATATGAGAAAAAGAAACAAATTATGGTAATCAAATTGAATTTCAGCTCAATAAAATTTAAATTTTTTTATTTAAATTCATCTTAATTGGGTAAACAGACCACATTATATTTATTTCTTATTAACTGTTTTTTGAGTGAAAATAATTTTAATTTCAATCATTATTTTAACAAAAAAATATAAATTTAAAATTTAATTTTCAACTTTCACATTTTAAAATATATTTTATATTATAATTTATTATATACTATAGGAATTTAATTATTAAAGTTAAGACAAAAAAAAGTTGCCCAATTCTGTCCTAATACATGTCTTAATCAAACTAATAAAATATTATTATACTTGGTGTTCATTTTATAGGGAACAAAACATTATTGGTTAAAAATAAATGAATTTTTGTCAATTGTGAATATCTTTAATATTTTTATTTTGCTATGTATAATAAGAAATAAATGTTTGAACTCTATGTGATGACTTGATGGTTAATGTTGTTTATTGTTCTAGGTGTGGCTTAAGTTTGAGTCGCGCTAATCGCGTTAGTTATTTGAGTTTTTCTTTGTTATTATAATTCACCAAAAAAAGAAGAAATAAATTTTTTTCCTTGAATTCACTGTATTTAACATAAAAAAATGTTTTTTAAACAATTCTTTAGATAAACTACATATATAATTTTCACATTTTAATATATTATATCTATTAATACTCCACCAATAATACAACATATATTTGCATAAATATTAATTTAACAAAAAATAAATAATGTATATTTTATACACTTTTCCTTTTGTTAATTTAAAAGTATTTAAATATTTTCTTTATAATTTTTCTTGCTTGAATTTTACATATACTTTAAGTGAATTTTTGTAGTTTATTGAACTTAAATAAATTTTTTATTTGAATAAGTCTTTATTTCAAATGAAAGACAAAAGATTGATTAAATAAAGTATTAATTAAAGGTTAATTTTCTAATACGATGAAAAGGACTGAGGTTTATTACATGTTAAATAAAATTAAAGAGTTTTTTTAAGTGTAATAAAAATATAAAATTTCCAAATAAAATTAAAGCATAATGGAATGATTTTTTCTTTTAGGCTAACCTCACAGCCACAAAGACCCCATTGGTTGCTTTGTTGTCCACCTTTATCTCCATATATTTACAACCCAAAGGAAACCCTATTTCACAAAAGATGAAATAAATTAATTGCAAATCTCTAATTCTTCATATTTAATTACTCTAAAGATAGTGTTAATCATTTTTAATTTTGTTATTTTATTTTAAAATTTTATTTTTTGTTTTTATTTTTATAAAGGCAAAAATAGGAGTTTGTAAGAGAGACCGGATTATATATTTATGAAATAAAATTAAATATTTATGAAAGGGGTTAATATACAATTTGGTACTTAATTTTAGTTTCAATGTTTAATTTGATATTTCTTTTATCTCGGTTTGATATTTGAGTTTAGCTTCAATATTCAATCTGGTACTCGAGCATTTTTTGTCCTATCGTATTTTTACTAGAGAGCATGTGTTAGGGCCACATGATGCTATTTGGTATTGGTACCAAATTGAAAATTGAAGCGATTGGAAAAAAACCTCAAGTACCAAATTGAATATTGAATCCAAAATCGGGTACCAAATGTTACATTAACCCATTAAAGAAAAGCAAAATTTTGAAGAGAAAAGGCAAAGCTGTGATAAACTGCTACCGTCACAGCCACTCCCAAATTGCTTGGAAAAAAAAAAGAAAAGAAAGAAGAAACTAAGGGTTGACAACATAGAGAAAGGCAAGAAGAGAGCCGCCTCTGTTTCTCTCTCTCTAAATAAAAATTTACAGAGGCTTCTCCTTTCTTTCTCTGCTTTCTGTAACAGACCCAGAAGCTTTAACTCTATTTTCAGGTATTTTTCTTCACATAAACTACGATACTTTTCCTTGTTTTAAATTTTTTGCATTATCTTAATATCATTCCTTTACTGGGTTTCAGCTCTTTTAGTTTTATATTGCACCATTTAAAAACAGGCCTTTATTTATTTTTTATTAATGGATAATTTCTTTTTTTTCCTTCGTTAATTAATGATTAAGTATATAGGCTTTGTTGGCTCGTTCTAAAAGGAAATTGGAACTTGTTTTATTTTGGGTTTAAATTGTTAAAAGCATTAAGAGGTTAGTCAAAGGAAAAGAAGCGTTTTTAAGGGGGATTTGGGGTTGCCCGTGTTCTTTTGTTGTTCTTATTGATCTGTTGTGTAAAACAAAGCACTTGGTGTTAATTGAAGTTATTTGAAGATATTTGATTGGTTTTCTTTTGCGGGTGACTGATTTTGTTGTCATTTAGAGTATGCTAAAGTGAATGGAGAATTGCTTGCTAAAAGAGGTGAAAGGGCTGCGAAATTATGTAATTTTTTAGATCTAGTTCGAGAAATTGTCTTATTTTCCTACTGCTTTCGGAGATCGACTATGTAGACCAAACGAATGTTTGGTTTTTGGTGAATTTTGAACTGTTAGTAGGGACAATAGTGGATGCAATGGATTATTTCTTTTGACAGGTAAAAGGAGGAATCATTCTTTTCGACTAATTATGTTTCTCTGTCACATTATAACTGTTTGAATGTCACCTCTGGGATCGGTACCATTCTTCTACGGTTGCAGAGTGTAGATAAGGTATCCGGAATGTTTGTATTACTGGTAAAAATGTTGTAGGCACATGGAGTTCTCCCATTTGGAATTGATAAAGAGGAGTTAGAGCTGAAAAATCTTTTAGAAACATACAATTTATAGATTATAAAAAACAGGCTCCTTGTTTTATTCCGTGCAGTAGAAGCCATTGGTTTAAGGTGATTCTTGTTCATATGCTCTATACAATGTCTAGACGCAATTACTTCTCATTTTCTGTGATGTTTAACCTGTTCTATTGCTTTTCCAGCTGCTATGAAGATATCAAACGGCAATGCGGGTTTTAAAATTGTTCATACGATATTCATCTGTCTCAAAATATAATTAGCTGACATTTAGTGGCATGTAACGCTATTTGTTTTGTAGCAAATATGCAGATTATCCTCTTTGCCTTTGGCTTGTTTTAGTGCCTTGTCTTTGTATTATCGATGTTTTTCTTAATGATTGATACACGGGGGTTAAACTTTTCTTCCTTTAAAAATTCTCTGGTCTGTGTGTGCAGATCATGTTACGAGCAAAGCATATTGGTAATCTCTCCAATGGTGCAAGGACATTTCTATTTAGTGGCTCACGAGGTACTGCTGCAGATGGGAATTCATGCACGTGCCCTGAAGACGAGTCCTGTGTTTCAAGAAGGCAGAACATAAGAAATGAAGCTTTGTCAAAATCCTCATCCAGGGGAGCTCTGAAGTTGGCGATTGCATCCCAAGCTGTTGATTCTCATGAAGCTGAGAGAGCACCACAGCTTGTCTCCAATCCTATTCCGTTGCGTAGATCTAACATTGTAAATTCTGCCGGCAGCGCTAATGCTATTCAACATGATGAACATGCATCAGCTACTATTTCTGACCAATTTGTTAAAGTTGGCATTGAAGCTGTATCGTTCTTGTCTGACCTGATGAATTATAAGCTTCCTTTATCTGATGGGGGTACAATATTAGGCTCACCTGGACGTTGTGTGGTTGAATCGACAAGGTCACTTCCAAATATAAAATCCCCAGCTTTCAGGTCTGTCAAACGAGAGAACATTGCCAAAGTCAATCCAAAACCATCATCTGAAATAGCGGCTGGGGATAAATCAACAGTTAGCTACAATGGTACGAAAGATAGAGGCAATAATAAATCCAATTTTGTTAGAGGTTACAAGCGAGTTTCAAATGCGGAATTTGTGGATTCATCAGAAACTCATAGTAGTTCTGCAAATACTTATGATAGGAGGAAGCCTATACCACAGAGAGTGAAAGCTCAGTCTTATCATTTTATGTCGAACTTGAATTCCAATGTAATACCTTCTCATGCAAAGGTTTCAGATCCTGGCATAGATGGTTTTAGGAAATCCTTTAGAGACATGAAAACGGCAACCACCGGAGTTTGTATGACCAGACCTTTAGGAGGCATGGGGCATGTTGTGGAAAGTGTATCCCAGATATTGCGACAGCTGAAGTGGGGCTCTGCTGCCGAGCAAGCTCTTAAAAATCTCAACTTTTCAATGGATGCATATCAAGCGAACCAAGTGCTAAAGCAAATACAAGATCCTGCAGTTGCTCTTGGCTTTTTCTATTGGTTAAAAAAGCAGGCTGGATTCAAGCATGATGGTCATACATACACCACCATGGTGGGTATCCTTGGTCGTGCAAGGCAGTTTGGGTCAATAAATAGATTGCTTGATCAGATGGTGAAGGATGAATGTCAGCCAAATGTTGTGACATACAATCGTCTCATTCATAGTTATGGACGTGCAAATTACTTGAATGAAGCTATGAACGTGTTCAATCAAATGCAGGAAATAGGTTGTGAACCTGATCGTGTCACGTATTGTACTCTTATTGATATCCACGCCAAAGCCGGGTTTCTTGATGTTGCCATGGACTTATACCAAAGAATGCAAACAGTTGGCCTTTCGCCTGATACCTTCACTTATAGTGTGATAATCAACTGTCTCGGAAAAGCTGGGCACTTACCCGCTGCCGACAGGCTGTTTTGTGAAATGGTCGATCATGGTTGTGTTCCTAATCTAGTTACTTACAACATCATGATTGCTTTACAAGCAAAGGCAAGGAACTATGACAGCGCATTAAAACTTTACCGTGATATGCAGAATGCTGGATTTGAACCTGATAAGGTCACGTACAGCATAGTAATGGAGGTGCTTGGACACTGTGGATATTTGGATGAAGCAGAAGCAATTTTCGGTGAGATGAAAAGGAAAAACTGGGTGCCAGATGAACCTGTTTACGGCCTGCTGGTTGACTTATGGGGTAAGGCCGGTAATATTGAGAAGGCTTGGCGATGGTATCAGGCCATGCTACAAGCTGGGTTGCGCCCCAATGTTCCTACTTACAATTCTTTGCTCAGCGCTTTCCTTCGAGTACACAGGTTGCCTGAGGCTTATAACTTGCTACAAAGCATGCTGGATTTGGGTTTAAATCCTTCTCTGCAAACTTATACCTTGCTCCTGAGTTATTGTACAGAAGCCAGGTCACCATATGATATGGGGATTTGTTCCCAGCTCATGGCTGTCACAGGTCATCCCGCACATATGTTTCTGCTGTCTATGCCTTCAGCAGGACCTGATGGCCGAAATGTGCGGGACCACGTGGATAAGTTCTTGGATATGATGCACAGTGAGGATAGAGAGAGCAAGAGGGGGCTGGTGGATGCTGTTGTGGATTTTCTTCACAAATCGGGGCTTAAGGAGGAAGCTGGGTCTGTTTGGGAGGTAGCTGCAGAGAAAAATGTGTACCCAGACGCTGTTAGAGAGAAAAGCTCATGTTATTGGCTAATCAACCTACATGTGATGTCGGATGGTACTGCTGTAACAGCATTGTCTAGGACACTTGCCTGGTTTCGCCAGCAAATGTTAGTTTCTGGTATCAGTCCCAGCAGGATTGATATAGTGACTGGATGGGGCAGGCGGAGCAGGGTTACTGGATCATCACTTGTGAGACAAGCTGTTCAGGATCTTCTCAGTATTTTTAGCTTTCCATTTTTCACCGAGAATGGCAATTCCGGGTGTTTCGTAGGGTGTGGAGAGCCGCTTAACAGATGGTTACTTCAATCATACGTGGAGCGGATGCATTTACTTTAGCTTGCCGTCCTCGTAGCACAACAGAATTTTGTTGGAGGATGTAGAAGAGGAAGAGGTTTTGTATATTTATTTAAATTATTCGCAGCCTTTCAAAGTTTTAGAAGTTAAATAAGGAGCTGATGGCGGCTTCTTCATCATGTTACAGTTAAGATTAGCTTTTGATTGAAAATTCGAACCCCGATATTGGATCCAAGTGCTATGCAATGGCGACCGGTCTATTGAGCAGCAGGATATATATAGATATATATAGTGTTAATGGCAAAAACTTTTGGCTGAGAAGTTTATGTAAATGATCCAACTTGAACAGGGAATTTGCAGATAGATTTGTCATTTTTCTATTTTTTAAAATTTCAGCATGTGATGATTTTAACCCTTCCATTTTCTCTGGTTTAGAGATTTGCTGACTGTAAGCTATCAACGCAGCTGAAATACGAGTACCGTTGATCACCGGTGGGGGCAATCTGAGAACTGACGTGAGTTAAAATTGCTTAATTTGACAATGGCGCGGTTCCCTAGTCATTTGCCATCAACTTCATCCTGTGATTTTGTTGATAAAGTAAATCTATAGAATTAATTGATAAAAATCTTTGAATCAGATTGAGCTAGCCAATAGGATTACGAATCGATTGGGATATTGGTCCAAAAATCTTCATGCAATTATGAATTGGAATAAACACAACGCAATTAACATTCGAAAAGATAGGGTCCAGTCCATTTTAATGGCAATTATTATTTTAACCACTGCCTAAGATAGAATAAATAAAAAATAAATTATTTAATCTACAAGCTTTGAACTTGAAACTTTTGTGTTAGTAGCATGAAGCTACAGTCAACCAAGCTAATAAATTCACTCGAGAAAAAATAATATATGTAAGTTTTCGTCATTGGTTAGATGGTAATATATTAATTTTTGAATTTTAAAAAATAAGGATAATATTTTAATTTTAAATCCTCTAAAATATTAATGATTTAAATTTAAATTTGATTAAAACAAAAAATGCATATCCCTAGTATTGCTGCTTCTGTTTTGTTTGAAGGATGTTGGCAGGGATTACAAGAAAGTTAAAATGCAGCATTTATTTGAGATTGTCAAAAGTTTTGATACAGAAATGTACATTCTACAAACATCAAAATGCCCCTCTAAATTTGGTATTCTGTGATGTAATTGGAAAAATAAATCGAACAAACTTCGATTATGCTAAACTGAAACCACTGATGCAGTCCTAGCTATCTCTCGAGAGCAGAGTTTTGATATGTCAGAAACTTGGGTTTTTAAGTGACAACCAGTTGCTTCTGCATGAATGTAATTCCCTTCTCGATGCTGGCCTTTAATCCTGGCTTAAGAGCTTCCAAAGCCTTCTCTTTGTACTTGGATAAGCGTACGAGTTCAGATGGAATCAAAGCTTCAACCCAGACTGGAAGATCAATCTGATCGAACTGCGCGAAAGAGCACTCCTAAATGTCCTAATTTCTATCCAAAGCGTGAATGGATGATTCTACAAAACTTGGGGCTACACAGGTGATAGAAGCAAAGGTAACTTGGTAGACTGCGAACTCTAGAAGAAAAGACAAATCTTTATTGAATAATTTCTCTAATAGAGGTCGTCCACATGGAGAGGACCAATCTCATGATGCAAGTTGGAAAAACAAATGCAAAAGATGAAAACATGGCTGGACCTAATACCCTATTTATAGCTTTAAGAATCGATTATTTGCAGCACAACAGAATTTGAAGATAAGCAAATAAAGTAGGTGTGTATAGCTGGTAACGTATCAATAGGCCGTGGACAAGGTGACAGACCTGCCTTTGCCTCCACAACCTCCTCCCCGCCAAAGATTAAAATAAATAAATAAATGTAAATTATTTGGCCTACAGGTTTCGACCTTCGTGTTAGTAGCATGAAGCTACAACCAAATGAGCTAGTAAACTCAGTTGTTTTATTGGTAGAAAAATAATAATATTTTAATTTTAACTCCTCTAAACTATTAATGTTTTAATTTTAATTTTTTTAACACCTTAAATGAAAAGTATTGTATTTATAAAGATTAATGTATTGGGTTATCCACTTCCTTTTCCTCCCGCATGTCTTGCATCCGAAAAATGGTATTGAGTATTGAATATTATATCAATAGTTGTAATTAAATAATTAATTCGTCAAAATAAATTTAGATTAAATCCTCTTATATTTAAATATGAGGCTTTAAAATTATGAAAAAAAAAGAGCTTAAATATCAATGTAAAAAAAGTGATATAGATTAAAGGTAAAATCATACTTTAAACCAAATATTTATTACAATGAAGAAAATCATCAAAGATGTTAAACCAAGCAAGTAAATTGGTTTTTTGACAAACATTTATTACAATGGAGAAAGGTATTGAACTAGTTGACCTAAAAATCAGTATAGACCGGTTAAATCGAATTTAATGTATAAGGACTAATTCACTTATCTTTCAAGGAATAAAATGTAATCTAACACTTAGGGTCTGTTTGTTTGGTGGAAAATGTTTTCCAGAAAACATTTTCCAAATTATCCAGTGTTTGGTTGAAGGAAAATGAATTCCTCAAGGAAAACATTTTACAAACACGGTAAAATGTCTTCCTTATTTGTGTAAAATGTCTTACCAAATTTCTTTCGGTAAGTCATTTTCCAAAGCTTTCCCAGGTACGTTCTCCTTCTTCCCTTCTTCTTCTCCTTCCTTCTTTCTTTCCCAGATCATTTTCCAAAGAACTTCATTTGCTGTCATTAATTTCGGTAAGTTCCTCTTTTCGTTGGTCTTCTTGAAATCTTTGGAAAATTTCTATCTTTGGTCTCCTTCCTTCGTCTCGGTTTCGCTCCAGAACACCGGTTCTTTCTCCGCTCCTTGGAACTGAGTCTCCTCCTTCGACTCGACGGAAACCGTTTACCTCAAGGTCCGTCGCACCACTAACGCTTCCGGCTCCTCAGGTTCGCCATACGCCCCTTTACCATATCTGGCTCCAAAGTCACCGCCACCCGTCGAGTTCTCAACCTTTTATTTATATAATGATTCATTTTATCTTTGAAAAAATAACAATATTCAGTTTTAGGATGTAAATTTCTGTTAAAATTTGAAAAACATTCGGTTAATTTGAATTTTTTTCAGGATTATCATTTGTAAGGTAATTTGGAAAATTAGAGGTTAAAATTTTAGTTCTGAGGAATTTCAGGATTAAATTACGGGGTGAAATTTTAGGTTGCAAGAATTAGCAATTATTTGTAAGAATTAAGTTTGACTTTCTTTTTAATTGTCATTGCGGTATAATTTCCATTTGTTCCCAAGGGATGAATTAAACATTGGGATGCCTTCTTATAGTTTTTCATGCCAAACTTCTTATTTGACAGCTATGGCTCGACAAGATTTCGACTTTAATGCTTGCATATATGATGGTAAAATCCTATTCTCTTCACTTTTTTAATGCTTCCATTACTGATATGATATTTGTGAAACATGATGACAAGTGTCAAAACTTAGTGAAAAGCTTGTGCCTTTTGTGCATTCTTGCATAATTCAAGCGAATTAGAATCGAGGATATAAATTCTCTGTGGACTTTTGAGCTAAGCCGAATGAGTTACTTTGTTCTTTTTATAGGTATATCGTACTTATCGAGAGCACAAGAGTTGGCAGCAAAAGTTTGAATGGCCAATCCAATTCTTTTGTGAATAATATCATGAAATTTGTTTATTTGATATAGATGTTGAGAGAATTCTTTGATGATCTTGTTGCTTTAAAAATCCCAACAAAGGGTGGAGGAAGCCAGGCAGTTCGTGAATATTTCTCATTTGAACTGGGGAATACTGTTGAGGCATGAGATTTTGAGGGCTCATTATGACAGTGTTAGTTCCTTTTGCCTTTTGTTAGAATTTCAAATTTGTTTCATGATGTCTTTGCTAATTTAGATTTTATTTATAGTTAGTAATGAATGATGGATTCTTAGTTGCAACTTATTATGATTCTACAGATCAGATTGAAACTTACTTCCTTATCCTATCATTTTCCTACCTTCTATATTTTAGCATTACTTAACTTTATTCAATGAGACTAAATAATGGATTGCCCTCAAAACTTTTATCAGTCTTTTACCCTTGTGCATATATCTAGTTGTTACTGCTTGCATCTAATCTTTTTTGAATCTAACTTCTTGCATTGATGAGGGTATGTTTTACAATGATATGATCGCAAATTTATAGGCATGTCATTGCCTAGTCTGTCACATTTTGGACAGCAGCAGAGGCAACAGATTCGGCCATTGTTGTTGATAGTCTGATGAGGATGAACAACAAGGCTTTGGAGGATGCTATTGTCGTGTTTGACACGATTGCAATGTCTATTGATGTCAAAGACAGTATGTTTCTCTTTGGAACTTTTTTATAACAATTTTTAATCTTTTATCCCCCTGTATGTGCATCTTTAATATCTTTGGTGTCTTCTTTTTTCTGAAAGATTGTTTCTATGCGTGTTTTGATTATAGATTTATATGCATTTGCCTTTGAATTGGCATGGCAATTAATTGTTTTCCTTGTTGCAACTGACCTATGTTATTTTTGTTGTTACAATCGTTTTGATTGTAGTTTTTTTGTCTTCAAATATGTGTTATTTTATTGCATGAAGAGCCATAGTTGATATGTTCAAATATGAGGTTCAAAGCTTTTGTCTTGGTCATATGGTAAAAAATAATTCAATGAATGCATGCAACTGTTTCATTGGATTCATATTCCCATTTCAATCTAAAATTTGCCTGAGTTGTAGTTTTGGATAATGTTTAAAATTTGGTGAATTGATTAGGGTTTTATAGTAATTAAGAATTTATAAATTGTTCTATGATCGGTTTTTATTTATTTATTTATTTTCTAATACGATGGTATTAATACCCGTTTTATAATTTGGATAACTTTCGATGCACTTTAAGTATTATAGAAGTGGATACGATGCCGTAAGGAAGCACACAGATGCATGCATGATCCTATCATCACATTTAGGACCGGTGATCCACTAGAGTTCTTCTCGTTGACTAGTAGCATGAATAGAGTAGTCATCGATGTGCATAACTACAACCTGTTTTCAGATATGTTTAGCAGCATGTTCGTGCAACAGAATATCGATTATACCTATAATCAAAGAGCTTTTGATCTCGGACGCTTGAAAAATTTTATGTGGTGTACTACTAATTATGTATTTGGATAATATTATTAATTTTTAGTATTAATTGTGGTTTAGAAGTTTATTTATAATTATTTAATCCTTGTTTTTTATTTTTTAACACAATTATAAAATTTGACTTTGGTTGTTTTCAATTTATGACGGTTAATAATGTAGCTTAATAATTGAGTATTATTATATATTTAATTTAATTTATTTATTTATAAATAAATCATTGCAATATATATATAAATAATTTAAAATATAAAAATTTATTAATATGTATATAAAATTTATTAATATATGTAAAAACAGTTTTTTCGGAAAATATTTTCAGGAAAACTGCCAAACAACAGAAAATATTTTACACAGATTCATCCAAACACCAGAAAATATTTTCTGTAAATCATTTTCCAGAAAAGTAAATCATTTTCCAGAAATCATTTTTCGGAAAAGATTTTACTGCCAAACAAACGAAACCTTAATACAAAAACTTTCGTAGTATTCTTACCTTTTATTTTGTACTTTAGTTTTAACAACAGGTTTTTTAATAATTTATATCATACTTGTATTTAGGTTTCTTTCATCTTACCCATTGGTGAGAATTTGAGATGGAATCAATTGAGGTATATTCTTTTTAATTGGTATGTTGAGTCCTTTGGATTACACAGTGAGTCCTGTTCTTTTACAATAACAACCCCTTCTAAAGTTATTTTTAATAAAAATAAACGTATAAGTTTAAAATATATATGTATTTTAAATTTTTTTAATATAATGAATATTTCTACTCGTAATTCTTAAATTGTAGAAAAAAGCACTTAAGTGCACTTAAACTTATATATTCTTTGTCATTGTAATAGCAATGGCACCAATTGTGCTAAGTAAGGTCATTTGAATTGAACTAGATTGGTTGAATAACTAATCTGGAGAGAGGTTGGTTGAGTTAATAATTGATATGGACTGATTGAAGGAATTGAAAATTGGTTGAATTGGATTTTAAATATTTTTTTCTAAATTTTTTATGATTTGTTTAATTAAACTCGATGGACCAACAATCGAGACTGACAAATAAGTGGTTTGATTGGTTTGATCATCAGTCCAGCCCGGTTCTAAAAACCTTAGTGCTGAGATGATTTAGCATACTTTTATTTTTATAAAATAACTAAAAATAAATAATTATATGAATTATAAAAATAAATATAAAAATATTATCACACATGCTAACAACGAGATGTGTAGCTAAGGGTTGGTTAGGGCCCTGCCCCCTTAAAATGAATTTTTTTTCATTTAGGCCTTTAAATTTTTAAAAATTTTAAATTAATAAAGATAAAATTACACTTTATCCCCTTAAAAATGATAAAAATTTGATTTAGTCATTTAAAATTTATAAAGATATAGTCTATTTAAATGGTGAAATTGCATTTTAACTATCATAAAAATTACAATTTAATTTCAACTTTAAAAATATTCCTGACTTTGCCTCTCCCAACAACCTCTTAATCTAATGACAATAACATTAAATAATTCCACCCTCCACCCCCAATTATAAAAAAAAAAAAAAAAAAACCATTCCAACATAAATACTATTTTAATGAATATTAATTATTTATTATTTTTTTCTATTCTTTATATTTGTTTTATGATTTAATATTCAAAATTTATTATCATTCATTTTAAAAAATACCAATCTCTACTATTACAGTATAAATATCAGCACTGGTTTTAATATTGGATTGTTTATATACATTTATTTACTAAAAATTAGAAAAATTAAATGATAATAACTAAAAATTTAGTTAAAAAGCAATTTATTGGATTGTTTATTTAATTTAAATATATAAAATTATTTATTTTTAAATGGATAAAGAAAATGATTTTGTATTTAGTCAATTGTCTCCGATTTCGATCCCCTAAGGAATTTGGAAGAATTGATCCCTAGTATTGTTTGGGCCACTGGAGGATGAATATTTGGAATCATTCCCCCATGAAAATTGATTTAAAATTTTATATATTTAATGTTATTGTAAAAAAACTTAATGCGAAAAATATTATGATATATAAAATATTAATTTTATATATTTTTAGCTTATTAATAAAAATTGTGTATAAAATCTAATGTGAATATATAAATTGTATTTCATAGATTAAAATACATTTTAATATAACTCTTATAAAATAATAATAAAAATCATAAATAATAAAATAATTGACATGAACAACTAACATCACTTGCTACCTTGATTTAGATTTTATCATATATAAAAATATATAAAATATATCTCATGCAAAACTTGTGAGAATTTGCATGAAGTAATAAAATTTATTATTATTAATTATATATAAATTAAAATTAGTTAATCTCGATGAAGGTTTTTATATCAAAAAGTTGGATTACATTTTATTTTTTTATTTAAAAAAATTAATCTATATAAGAGCAAGTTAATTCTTTTATTAAGAAAATTAATTTTTATTATTAAAAATTAATCCATATATAATTAACAAGATATGGATTCGATCCAAAATTTAGAATTTTGGACATCATTTTGTTCTTACATGTATAATGATGCATGAAAGAATTAATTTATTAAATAATTAAAGAAGATAATATCTTTTTTATCATAAAAAGATAATATTTTCTTTTACAAAGTTTAAATTGCTTACACCTACCCTTCGTTGGTTGGTGTGAAAAGCTTCACCTTTCCTGAAAATTTTATATTCAATTATTCTTCACATCTCCCTTCTAAATAACGTATAACATTTCTCATTTTTATAATTAAAAAGTAAATTAATATTAAAAAATAAATTTAATTTGAAATTTATATTGTTTTTAACATAGTTATTATATAAAAAATAATGAAATATAATATTTACTATTTTAAACTCGAAAAAAGCCAAAATAAATCTAATAAATTTATTGGTTCATGTATATGTTAAATATTTAAAAAAAAAAGGACAGTGGGCTTACCATTAAGTAATAAAATTTATCCTTATTAATTATATATAAATTAAAATTGGTTAATCCCCATTTTAGCTTTCTCGCGAATCAAAGTCTCACCCTCTTCCTTCCATGGAATAGGTGCCTTTGTCCGTCACACTCTTAGAGAAGAAGAAGACGAAGACGAGGACTACGAAGCTATTTTAACGCTTCGGTTTCATCGCCGATCATTTTCCGTCATCGTACTTTTTGAATTTACGACTTTATCCCTCGCATTTCCAGTAAGTTCATCTTTCTTTCTTTCTTTCTGAAATCTTTTCTCTGGACATATATTGATAAAGCACAAGGAGAAAAGAGGAAAAGGAAAAAGAAAAAAGAACAAAAAAGATTTATGCATGTTGATTCGATTGAGATAATAATCGATGGGGCACAAGAAAAAGAACGTTGCTCCGCGCTCAAAACAGTTGCCGGCGCCGGTGAATGTTGTTAATGATTCAGGTGAAGCTGAGTTGAGTGGGAATAATGCGAAGGTCGGGGTATCGGCTGGTGTTCCGGATGAATTGAATGGTTCGTCTTCGTCGTCTGTGGTTAAGGCTGACTGTGAGCGAGCCCTAACGGCACTCCGACGTGGCAACCATACGAAAGCGCTTCGGTTGATGAAAGAATCGTGCACTCGTCACGAGAACTCGGCTCAGGCCGCTCTAGTTCACCGCGTTCAAGGCACGGTGTGCTTGAAAGTGGCGTCCATCATGGATGACCCTAACGCTAAAAATCGGCATTTGAAAAGCGCGATAGATTCAGCCAGAAAAGCTGTAGAGTTATCACCCAACTCCATAGAATTTGCTCATTTTTATGCTAATTTACTGTATGACACGGCCAACGATGCAAAAGAGTATGAAGAAGTGGTTCAAGAATGCGAACGCGCGTTGGCCATTGAGAATCCGGTGGATCCCTCTAAAGAAAGCTTACAAGAAGAAAGTCAACAGCAAACATTAACTGCGGAAGCGAGGATTTTGCAAGTGCAAAGTGAGCTTAGGTCGTTGATACAGAAATCACATATCGCTTCAATTTCTACTTGGATGAAGAATTTGGGGAGTGGAGAAGAGAAATTCAGGTTTATTCCGGTCCGGAGAGTGACTGATGATCCAATGGAGGTTAGGCTAGTGCCATCGAGAAGGCCTAATGAGATCAAGAAAGCTACAAAGACACCAGAAGAAAGAAGGAAAGAAATTGAGGTTAGAGTTGCTGCTGCTAGGTTGTTGCAGCAGCAGAAATCTGAAGCAGCTTCTTCTTCACCACAGTTGCAAAGCAAGGGCGAGATGAATGAACTGGATTTAACTTCAGGAAGCGGGCAAAGAGGAGCAGATAGGAGGAGGAGGAAGAATGGTTCTACAGCTGAAAGGAAAGATTGGGTTCGATCATATTGGAATTCAATGAGCATTGACTTGAAGAGAGATCTGCTTAGAATTAGGGTTAGTGACATCAAAGCGTATTTTGGTTTGGTGAAAGATGGATTGGCAAGTGATGTCTTATCAGAGGCTTTAGAATTTGCGGAGGCTTATAAGACTTGGAGCTTTTGGGTTTGTTGTAGGTGTAGTGAAAAATTTGCGGATTCAGAGTCTCATATGCAGCATGTTGTTCAGGAGCATATGGGGAACCTCATACCAAAAATGCAGAAAGTGTTGCCACAGAGTATTGATAGTGAGTGGATAGAGATGCTCCTTAACTGTTCTTGGAATCCTTTGGATATTTCTGCTGCAATTAAAATGATTGGGGACCGTAATGAGCAGTGTAATGATTGCTTTGATGATGCATGGGATTCATCTCCAGCAAAGGAAAACGTTGGGGTTAGTTACAGTTGTGGTAGTGTAGAGGGTAATGTTTGTGAGAAAGTTTCTAGCATTGAGTGCAAAGGATGCGATGGAAACAAGGGTTCTGTAACATCTCCCCTTGTTGATAGTTGGCCAACAGTGGCTGATGCTGAGCGTGCAAAGTTGCTTGAAAGAATTCATGCCACATTTGAACTGCTTATTAGACATAAGTACCTTGCTGCTAGCCATCTTAACAAGGTGATACAGTTCACAATGGATGAGTTGCAGAGTCTGGTTTCTGGTTCTCAGCTTCTAAATCATGGTGTAGATCAAACTCCCATGTGTATCTGTTTTCTGGGATCTACACAGCTTAGAAAAGTTCTCAAATTCCTGCAGGACTTATCTCATTCTTGCGGTCTGGCTAGATACTCTGAGAAGACTGCTCCTGTGGATGATGTGAATGGTACTACCAAGATTCTTGAGGTTAAGGAGAAGATTGTTCTTAATGCAGATGCTTCGTGTCTCCTCTTGGATGAACATTTATTGCCTGATGCAGCAATAGAAGATTCTGCCCTGGCAAAGTCCAGAGGTAGCAATGGAAATGAGTTTGTACAGGATGCTGATGCTCTGCTGTCCTGGATCTTTTCAGGCCCCTCAAGTCAGTGTCAATTGGCATCATGGGTACACATGAAAGCAGAGAAAACACAGCAAGGACTAGAAATTCTCCAGATGCTGGAGAAGGAGTTTTATCACCTACAGAGTCTCTGCGAGAGAAAATGTGACCATATGAGCTACGAGGAAGCATTGCAAGCTTTAGAGGATCTCTGTCTTGAAGAAGGTAAGAAGAGAGAGACTGCCACTGAATTCGTTCATCGAAGCTACGAATCTGTCCTTAGAAAGCACAGAGAAGAACTTGTTGAGACTGAGAGTGATGATATGTTCCTTAGCAGTAGATTTGAGTTAGATGCTATTGCAAATGTCTTACAAGAAGCAGAAGCACTGAATATCAATCAATTTGGCTATGAGAATACTTATGCCGGTGTGACTTCTCAGTTGTGTGACTTGGAATCTGGGGAAGATGATGATTGGAGAGCTAAGGATTATCTGCATCAAGCGGACACCTACATAGAAGTTGCCATTCAGAGACAGAAGGAACAATTATCTCTAGAGGTCTGTCATTTGCTTTAGGTGCAACTTTCAATATAAAGAATTGATTCTTAACCTGCCATTCTTAATTGTTTCATTTTGTCAAGCAGCTAAGCAAAATCGATTCACGAATTATGCGAAACGTTACTGGGATGCAGCAGTTGGAACTCAAACTTGAGTCTGTATCTGCACATGATTATCAGTCAATAATGCTGCCTTTAGTGAAATCATACTTGAGGGTTTGTATTAAGCTAATTGGATTTATGTGTTCTATTTCTTATAGACCATGCCATATCGTGATATGCTCTTTATCTATTTATTTATCATTTTTAAATTCAGGCACACTTGGAGGACATGGCTGAGAAAGATGCCACTGAGAAATCTGATGCTGCTAGAGAAGCATTTTTAGCAGAGCTTGCACGTGACGCTAAGAAGGTTGCTCGAGGAGGAAGTGGTAATTCCAGACATTCTCAGGAGAAAGTCAAGGATAAGAAAAAGAACAAGGATTTCAGAAAATCCAAGGATTCAAAGGTATTGCTACCTTTTATTTTTTAATATTCAGCTGCTAGTAACTTAAATTGCATGTTCCATGGTGCAGGTCTAATGTTTTCATACTGTTTCAGGGTTATGGTGGAAATGAGCTGCATATGCTAAATGATGAGACTGCTGAGCAAGTGTATATTTCCTGCTGTTCTCCATTCGCATATTCTCATTATCTATTCTGATCATTCTTCTCTTTGCAAGTGGTGATAGTACCTTTTGGTATAGTTTAATATTAATGTGCATTTTCATGTATGTTTCTTGCAGTTCCGGGGTAGCTGATGGTGACCATCTAGATTCTAAAGTTGTTTCTGTGAATAATGACGACTTAAAACAGCAAGAAGAGGAATTTAGACGAAAAATAGAGCTCGAAGAAGAGGAAAGGATGCTTGAGGAGACTTTGGAGTATCAAAGATGGATTGAGAATGGGGCTAAACCGAAGCACCTTGCAGAGCAAAATACAAGAACTATTCAAACGCATGCAGAGAAAGCGGTTGATGGATTGCATGATGCATGTTTGGATGCTGGTAATCTAGATATTCAGGTGAGCATTATGTTGGTGACTCTTTCCTTTATACATAATGAGATGGAAAGTTGGTAAGATATCATGCCAAGACGTGCTTCATGCTGTTACCTTTTATAGGAACCATGATGAGATAATCAGAAAACTTTATAAACTTTCTTTTCAGCAACATTTGGCACCAAGTAGTGGGGTCACAAACAAATTGGATAGCATACCAATGAGCGCTGCCAATGGTTCAGCTGTGCCAGTGGCTTCTATTACATCCGGCACTAAGGGTGCCGTCCCAGATGATGGTTTTTTTCCTAGTAATCAATGGACAGAAAGAAAGGGTCGACGACATAAGGGTAACAACAAATTTCTTGATGGAAAGTATCAAGTCTCGTCATCTGAAAATCAAAACATTCAAGGTAGAGTCTCTCATGGCAACGTGGAAGAACAAGTTGGATATGTTGATGGTGGCCCCATGGACAGTGGTAAACTTATTTTGATGCTACATTAAATCTATGGTCTTATGAGCTGGAGCTTTTTAATTTACTGGATATCAAGTCCTAGACATATGTGCTCATGCACCCACACTCTTATCCTTATAATATTGGCCTATCTTCTCTTTCTGTTTTGCTTATTCAAAATATTCTTTTGACTACCTTGTATTATATACTATTAGATAGGGTACAAAATTAAGTATTAGGTTGTATAGATATAACGTTTGCCACGTTTTCTTTTGGAAAGTTACATTTTCCTGCTTAATTTTGTTAGCTGCAACAAGTATTATATGTTAACCCGATCCACATGCATTCTCTTATTATCTATCTATACTATGTAGAGGGGAAATGACTATCTAAGCTTTAGAATACAGGGAATAAAGTGTATGAAGTTGTATGAGAAAATATAATCATTATTATATGCTATCCCATTCCACATTCTGCTCTGATCACCGTACCATAATGGTTATAGACCATCTGTCATTATGAATTTGTGTTACTATTTTTTTATTATTGTTAGTTTTTGTGGTAAGCTGCTTTTCTGATTTATTTGTCCAACTTTTGGGAACTAAGTCGATGTGGGTGTTTCTGTAAAACCAGCTGCTCCTGTTTCTGGGGAAGGTGGTACAAAGACTTTAAGACAACTGCAAGCTGAGGAAGATGACGAAGAAAGGTTCCAAGCAGACCTTAAGAAGGCCGTTCGCCAAAGTCTTGGTAATGTCCTTACCACATTTACTTTTTCATGCTTCTTATTGTTTCCCTACACTTACAAATTTGTACTTGAGATTAGGTATCTTGAAACATGTCATCCATATAACTGTTTTAGTGTATGTTTGGTAATTTCTCACCCATTTTCTCATTAGCATATCATGAACAGACTTTAAAACGATTTCGCCTATGAATTTTTTATTGGTAAAAGAAAAATCTTCGTACTTCTTTAAGGAATATTTTGCAGTCAATAATGCTTTTCTACAGTTTTTGTTGAGACAACTCAGGCAAAACACTTTTTCCTGGGTATTTGTTACAAAGGTTAAGTGTTGGGAGTCCTCAATCTGATTGGCTAATATGCTAATTTTTTTTGACAATGAGCTGCCTAGTTATGCATTTATATTTAACTTTGTAGTTTTGGCTAAACTCTATTGCATGTACCTGTATTTGGCAGTCTACTGTGTAGGTGCATGAATAATCTCACATGCATGCATTTGTATTTAACTTGGTAGTTGTAGCTCAACTCTAGCGAGTGTACCGGTATTTGGCAGTCAGTTGCTGAGATAAGTTCCACTTTTATAAATTGGACTGAAACTTTTTGTTGTAACAGAGGTATTCCTTACTGTAGTATAGTTCTGTTGTGTAGTGTTGTTCTTTATGATTGATTGCAGCTTGGCTGCAAAGCTGCACATACTGTTAAACATGGTCTTGGCGTTAAGTTTCTAATTTTCATTTTTCTTGAGTAGATGGTCTGCTTCAGCAGCTTTCTAACCTTGTGATTGTCATTTTTCAGACACATACCAAGCACAACAGAGATTTCCCTTGGCTTCAAGTTTGAAAGTAGTAGAAAAGGTACCTTTGGAAGTAAAAACCCATGGTGTCTCACCAAATGTGGTCTCCGGTGAAGGTATGAAAGAAACTGAAGTGTTTGGTACAGGTCTGCTGAATGAGGTTGGCGAATATAATTGCTTTCTGAATGTTATTATACAGGTTAGTTTTTCTCGTACTGTGATTCCTGGTCTCGTTCAGCCCACCGTCCTTAAACTTGGCCCTCTATGTAATCTTCCCTTTCTAATCATTTGCTGCCTTTGGTATTAACTTCAGTCATTGTGGCACTTGAGACGGTTTCGTGATGAATTCTTGCGGAGATCAGCATCAGATCATGTTCATGTGGGAGATCCATGTGTTATCTGCGCACTGTATGAAATTTTCACTGCCCTGAACATCGCATCTAGTGATGCACGGAGAGAACCAGTAGCCCCTACATCACTTAGAATAGCCCTTAGCAACTTGTATCCAGATAGTAACTTTTTCCAAGAGGTAAGTTCAGTGTTTATTCTACATTGCATTTCTAATGGTTAGATATCCCATCATTACTCATAATTACGATTTTAGATGGATTTCTATGTTTGAAAGATTTGACAAAGATAATAGCAATTTACAGGGTCAGATGAACGATGCTTCTGAAGTATTGGCCGTAATATTTGATTGCCTTCATCGGTCTTTCACTTCTGCTTCAAGTGTTTCTGATGCTGATTCTATGGACAGCAACTGCACGGGCTCTTGGGATTGTGCAAATAGTGCTTGTACAGTGCATTCTCTTTTTGGAATGGATATCTTTGAACGAATGAATTGCTACAGTTGTGGTGTGGAGTCCAGACATTTGAAATACACTACTTTCTTTCATAACATAAATGCCAGTGCACTGCGAACAATGAAGGTGTCTATCCTTTGCACATGGAAAAAAGAACTCTAGAATTCCTTTTGAACAATTTTCTTTTCTTGGTTTTCCTAACAAAACATTTTTTTACCTTTTAGGTTATGAGTGAAGAATGCTCCTTTGATGAGCTTTTAAATCTTGTGGAGAGGAACCATCAATTAGCTTGTGATCCAGAGGCTGGTGGCTGTGGGAAGCTCAACTATGTCCATCACATTCTCTCAAATCCACCACATGTTTTCACAACAGGTTGTGCTTGAAGTTATTAAATGAATTTATTCTTGGTTACTCAGTGGTTTATACTTCTATAATCATTATCATTTTTGGTCTTGCAGTTCTCGGTTGGCAGAATACATGTGAAAGTGCTGATGACATAGCAGCAACACTGGCTGCCTTAACTAATGAAATAGATATTAGTGTGCTTTATCGGGGTATTGATCCCAAAAATAAGCATAACTTGGTCTCTGTGGTACGTATGTGCAGTCTATTTTCCTCTTTGCATGTGTTTGTGTTTTAGTTTGGAGTACAAATTTTAAAATGCAGAAATAGGGGTGATTATTGGACATTATTTTTAAGGTTTGATTTTAAACTCTCAGGTTTGCTATTATGGGCAACATTATCATTGTTTTGCCTATAGTCATGATCATGAAAGATGGGTTATGTATGATGACCAAACTGTCAAGGTAAGTTTGTGTTCTATTATGGATGTATGGCATGTCATGTCATCCAGTGTATTCTCTAATCTCTGGTACTAGAAAACTGATTTTTGATGTTCAGGTAATTGGTAGCTGGGTTGATGTTCTTACAATGTGCGAACGGGGGTGCTTGCAACCACAGGTTCTTTTCTTTGAAGCTGTAAACTAAAGAATTTTTTGTCGAATCTTGTCATAATATTTGATACACAAAGATAGCATTGAGCTTAACATGGGTTTTGGCATTGGTTCGCTATCAAGTGAAGTGTTGTTCATAGTCACATTGCGGTTTATACTGTAAAAATATGCAAAATTGGTTCCAGAAGAAAGCCAGAGATGTTTTGTTATAGTAAATCCAGAGTTGTGATGTATAAAAGAAAGGGAAGAATTTTGGGACTCCTTTGAGTTTTTGTAGGAGAAAGTGAAGTCGTTTTTAAGGGAAGATATGATGTACCAAAGAATTTTAGAACGTCCTGATAAAGTGGCTCCGAGGGGGAAAAAGACCCCTGAAATATTATATGAATGGGTAGCCATGAATGGCATTATTGAATGAGAATGTAATGCAGCAAGGATTGTTGACAGGAGGATATAGCAATTATAAGTGGGGAAGACATTAGATATGGAAACTGTTGTAGATTTTTTTTTTTGTTTTTTGGTTCAAAAGATTATTTCCCCCAATATATTTTGAAGAGAAGGTTAAGTATGGGTCAACATCAGGACCCTGCGGTGTTCAACTCATGATATTTCAGCTTATAGTAAAATTTTGTTGTCACCCTGATGCTGTTGCTATTTTGAAATATACATACATCTGTGTTAAGAAATTGCACCCATTCACTGCCTCTTCATTTTCCTACAAACCATTGCCGGATTTGTAACTATTTTTGAGATTTAAGTAGATGCTTTTCTTCAATCATGGTTTTATGAACTAAGTAGGGTCCACTCTCAGAGTTTTTGTATTATAATTACGAATAGAAATTTTTTATTGCATTATGGATTTCAAAGTTATTTGTCAATGATAAATATTATTTATGAATGTTAATGAATAATTAATTATAAAATATAAACTATTATTCATTATTATCCTTAATGTAACATTAAAATAATTTGAAATGTTTTCACCATCATAATCATAATAATTTGAATTGAGGATATTTACCATTTTTTTGGATTCATGATTCTAAGCAGGAGACAATATTAACGGCAAAAATTAATAGATTTAATAAGCTATAGAATTTTAAAAAAGATATTTTGATACTTATGTAATTATAATTTTTTTTTTGAATTTTTTTGTTAATTTTAACAAGATTTTTTTGTTTTTCATTTGAAATACAGTATTTTTTTTTTAAAAAAAACTACAATTATACTAGAAGTTACAATCATAATCTTTGAAATATGCGTTTAATGGCTTAAATCATTAAATATAAGTTACAATCAAACTTTTTTAAATTTTAAATTAGAATATTGAATAAATATATATTAATAAATTTTAACTTTAATTTCAAATATAAAATATAATTTTAACTTTAAATTTTAAATCATTCGCATATATCTTACTGTGTTATATAATTATTTATTAAAGGTTCAATTTAAAATCTTGCACTAGTTGCTTGCTAAGTTACCCACTGTCGATACTTGTGACACACAAGTACCCAACCCTAAACCTAAGGCAGCCCCTTAAAATTAGAATTCTCCTAAATTCCCCAATAAATGTCCCCTAAGCTAACGGTCACACACTTGGAAACCCAACCCAGCGTCCCATTTCCATTACGCCTTTTCTCTTTTTTACTCGGTCTTTTTTTTACATCCACCAAATCCGCTGATATCAGACCTTTTCACCTCAAATTTCGAAACCCCTATTTTCAGTTTCAACTCCCCCCTTCCCCTATTTTCTTTGCTCCTTCTTCTCCGTTTAGTGTTTCACCCCCACAGTTAACCCTGTTTAATGATACCATGCAAACATGACCCTCAAAAGTGGCACCACCAGCGCCTGCGCCGCCTGCAAATACCAAAGGCGAAAATGCATCCCCGAATGTCTCCTCGCCCCTTATTTCCCTGCCGACCAAACCAAAGTCTTCCAAAACGCCCACAAATTATTCGGCGTTAGCAACATCGTTAAAATCCTTAAAAGTTTAGATCCTTCTCAACATGCTGAAGCCATGCGTTCTATTAAATACCAAGCCAATGTTCGTGACAAGTTCCCCGTTTACGGCTGTTTGGGTGTCATCCGTCAGCTTTATTACCAAATTCAGTTACTCGAAGAGGAATTCCACTCCGTGCTTTCACAACTCGAAATGTATAGACAATATCACCACGAGGTGCCTTCGCAACTAGAGCTAGGCATGGCACCGCCTACGAACGGTCTACATTTTCTCACCGCCGTATCGGACATGCCGGTTTCGATGCAACGTTCCTACTCTAACAGTAATAACATTGGTTATTGCTCTTCTTACGTAGATTCTAAGGACCATAATAATAATAACAATAATAGTAATAGTAATAATAATAATAATTCTTTGTGGATTCAACACCCTTTTCTTGCTACAAACAGTAGCAGCAGCTCCAACAGCAATGAGAATAATCCATTAATGGCAATTCAATCTCAGCTGTTGGTTTCAAACACGCAGCCTTTAGTTATACAACACGAAGTTGTTCAAGATTACGATGAACTTCATCCTTTCTTCGATACTATTGATGACAGACAATCTTTTATTCATTCTAAAGAACCTTATGATTCCAGGTAATCAATATATATATATATATGATCATATATGTGTGTGAATTAAATTGGGATTTAAGTATTGATGGTGTGGGTTTGAATGGTGCAGTCGTGGAGATTCAGCAAAAGAAACAACACAAGCAATTGAACTTGTTCCCAATAATGAATTGAAGAATGCTGCTGCTTGCTTCAGTCTCACTAGTGTTCACTGATGAAAATAGCAGCCAGAGAAAAAAGAAAAGAAAATCTATGTACTGCAACTTACACTCTTTTATTTCATTTCATTTCTTCATAGTTTAGATATTCCATACAGTGCATCCCACTGCTAGAATAAGAGTTGAACATTTCTGGGCCTTAATGATTCCATGTTTTACCATTTTTTTAATATTTTAATTAGTTTAAAATTGGTATAGATTATTATCATATACCCAGCCAGGTCAAGATGATATGTGTAATTTTTTTAATTTGTTTAAAAATTATTTTTTAGGGTGTAGTGAGAAGGCCTATCACTCTTTTAAAGTAAAAAAGTGATGCGCTTATCTTCTTGATATGTTTATAGAAAAAGAAGGATTAGTCACAAACTATGGAAAAGATATTGTCTAAGAGGGGTAGTTACGAATATCCAACATCAACCTTATAACGAATTTGAAAATATCAAAAAATATTTTTTTTCAACTATTTTAAACACCAAATCTGTTACCCTAATCCAAATCTATATAAATGTATGATTTTTTAAATTTTAATTCGTATTTTTTATTATAAAAAAGTAAATACCAAATATATTTTCATTGGAAGTTTTTTTTTTTTTACCAAACATATTTTTAATTAAAAAACATTTTCAAAAATAAAAGAAAATTTAGTGGATTAATTTTTTAAACAATGTCTTCTTCTACCATAATCTATTTCTAATTCTTAAATTAAATAAAAAAATTAAAACACACATATTTTTAATTATTATAATATCAACTATATTTAATTTATACATATAAGCCGCTTGAGTTTTTGTTTGATTAGTATAGGTATTGTTGTCAATGCAAGAGAACGTAGGTTCAAATGCGCAAAATTGCATTATCTTCTTATTTATAGGTTAGGGAGAGATTATAAATAATTCTAGATATTATTCTCATAAAAAATAGATATAATCATAACATATAATAAATTAAAGATTATTAAAAAAAATTAGGCATATAAACTTTATAGTTTTATGATCATGACATCAATATGCCTTGACAATGTGGGCAGAATCATTTCAAAACCAACCAATGATGATGGACTACCGTACGAAGGATAAATACACTCGAATTCCAATCTCTATTTTCTTAATTTAAAAATTACATATAATCTTTTCTAGGATAAATACCTATATTAGTAATAATACTGATATTAACTAAATTAAGATTTAATTAATCTCTAATATCAATATTTAAATTGATATTATTTAAAATATATAATATATTATTTATTAGACTTGTACATGGATTGGGTTGAGTCCTAACAAAATTATAAACCCGTTTGATAGGTTCGTACTCGGCCCAAAAAAAAAGACCTACATTTTTGTCTAAGTTCGACCCGGATTATAGATGCTAAACATGGGCCCAACCCATATTAATTTTTTTCATTTTATTTTTTCTATAAAAAATTTAAAAATATAATACATCAAAAACACTAAAAATATTAAAATAATTATTTCTCAACAAATTGAAAATTAATTAAAAAAGTCTTTATACTTTAATAACACTAAGATAAGTACAACTTAACAAGCAAATGTCTGTAAAAAAGTAACAAAATTAACAATAAAATAAAAGTTATACAATATCCAAATAATAACAATAAAATAGTAAAATGACAGCAAAACAATTTTTTTTTTTTTGCAAATTCAAGCCAGGCCGGGCTTGGACAAAAAAAAAAACTTACTTGAGGCCTAACTTGTATTCTAAACAGGCCTAATTTTTTTTGTCCAAACTCATTTTTTAAGTCTATATTTTTACCTAAATTTTCTTACTTTTTAGACGAACCTTCGAGCCAAGTGACGCAACCATAAACAATAAGATTTGATAGAAGGATAGGATATCTCATTATTCATAATAAAAGACGTAACAACAATAAATTAACCGGTTGCTATTGTGACCTTTATAAAACATTAAAATATAAAACAATTAATTAGATATATATATATATTTGATATATCGATAATGTATGTTATTAATAAATTATATGATAACATATATAAAAGTTATTTGAATTTATTTTTTAAAATTTATTTATGTTATATTATCATCTAATTTGATTAATTAAGAACAAAAGATCATTAATTAATTTTTGGCAAGCAATTATATCAATTTTTTTTGAACAATTTAATTATAAGTTCTGATTATATCTGTTCATTTTGACACAATACCTAAAATTACTCTTAGTCCTTCCCCAACTCATGAATATGAGGATAACGCGTTTCAACATATTGAAATCCACATCCTCTTACATTAATAATAATATCTATATCAATTGAGCTAACACTCAATTAATAATTATATCACATATTAAATAATAAATAAGATAATACTATTGGACATGGATAAGGATTAGCAACCATATCATGAACCCGGTGACACGAAGCTGACAAGTGACATATCCAATTTGGCAATTTGAAGTATTTTGTTAAATGTTCTTTCCAAAAATAATGGGATTGTTTAATATTAGATCTTATCAGGTGGTGCATGCTTAGAATTATTCCAATATCATTTGAATATTTTTTATATATGTTATATATTTATATTAAAAACATTCAAATATTTGTAATATATTTTATTATATTTTAACAATTTGTATACTATTTTGTGTTACAAAATATTTTATTTATACGGAATCACATAGCTCAAAGTTTGTTTGTTTTTTTTTTTTTGGTCAAACGTAGCTTAAGGTTGAAACTTCATTAATAATGACTATTTTTCAAATTTGTATTTGTAAACATTACTTCAATGTTGAAAACTATATTTATTTTGGATTTATTTTCTTAATGGTCAAGACGTCGAGTCAGCGTCGCAGCTCAAAGGATATATATCTCAAGTCCCTGTCATTTTTTATATTTTTTATTTTAAAATTTTAAAATTCGAGTTTAATTATTAATATTGTTGAATTTATTGGTATAGTATTTTGAAATAATAATAAAAATATTCTCTTGATAGTAATGTAACAAAAGATAATGTTATGAACCCAAATTTAATTGAATAATTTTAACATTATCAACAATTAAGCTTATATTTTTAAATCTAAAATATAGAGAGATTAAATTCCTTAAAATAAAAATAAAAGGACTAAATTCTTAACATGAAAAGAGTAAAAGGACATAAATTATATTTTAACTTTTTTTTCCCCTAAAAGAGGAATTCTCTCAAGTTGTCGCGTACGAGTTTCCTAGTTTCCATACTTTCACGTATAAATTATAAGAGTGAGTTTATTTTACGTAAGCTTTACGTAATAACTTTTTAGGGGTTAAATTAAAATTGTAAAATTTTATGAGTTAAAATCTAAAAAAAAAGGTTATTGCTATAAAAAAACTTGAACTAAATTGTTGATTCATTTGAAGTGTGTAAAATGTAAATTATCTATTAATCAAAGGATAAAATTAGCATAAATTAAATAATTAACCATTAGCCCTTTAGTAAAAAAAATTAATAATTACAAAAGACTAAAATGGAAATTATTCCATTTGAGATTACTTCGTGATTTAGTGTCGTACACGAATAATATTTAGCAATAAAGTTAAATATTTTAAGGGTCTTTTATTTGTAAAAGACAAGTTTTTTTAGATTGATGATGAAAATGATTGGTTTTGGCAAATTAATTAATAGCTATTGAATTAGAGGAAACAAAAAAATGGGTAGACTTCATTTCCTTGCATTTGGTGTAAGACAGAGTGATACGTACAGATCTTTCTTACCTGTTCACGTTAGACATAGCAAAATTCCAACGGCTCATATGTTTTGAACAGATTTGGTTTATATGGAGTCGATTCTTTTTATATAGTACCGTTTTGCTTCACCATAAAACTTATCATTTTATTTAAATATATAATTATTAAAAAAAGGTAAAAATGTAATAATATATTATAGAAAATTTTATATATTTTATGTTTTTTCGAAGAATTATGTTTAATTATTTACTTTACTTTAAAAATATTGAAAATATTACGGATAAGTAATAAAAATTAAATTGAAACGGAACGGGGTAAGATAGGATAGGGTAGGGTAAGGTGGAGCGGAGATAATAGTAGATTTTAATATTATATATCCATAGTGAAGCAAGACGGGTGGTGGAATAAAACATACTAACCTTCAAAATAGTAGTGAATTTAACAACATTCACTTCGCCATGCTCCATCGCCAATCCTAAATTAGTTTTAAAATTAGAAAAAAAAAGTGTGCATAAAATAAGCATATATATTCTTATCCTTTTTGTCTTATATATATATGTAAATTATATTTGATATGAGAATATATCATACTATATAGTACTAATTAAATACAGATACATCATTAAAAGATGTGAAATAAATCTAAAGTATTTTTTTGGTATAATATCACGTTTAGCTCTCAATATTTATATTTTTTTGTTAATTTGATCATTATTCTTTTTTTTTTAAAGTTAAATTTGTCCCTTAAACTTTTAAAAAAGAGTGAAATAGGTTTTTTAACAAACATATTGTCTAAAACATTAATTTTTTTTAACAATATTGGCACAGTAACCTATATAACAATCCATGAATACTTCAAGTTAACATGATACTATTTACTTTATATATCATGTCAACAAATAATTTAAAATTTATATAAAAAAAAGTAGCGGAGTACACATAGATTGTCACGTGGGCTGTCATGTTTTGAATTTAACATTTTGGTAAGAAAAAACAAATCGAGTCTTCTTGAAAGGTTAATAGTCAAATTCAATTATTGTTAAAAGATTGAAGGCTAAATTTAGTCTAGAAAAAAATAAGAACCAAATTAATAGAAAAATATATAAATATTAAAAGCTAAATTTACCATTAAGTTTGTATTATTTAATGATGCCTAGTTATCTAATTTATAATTAATGTAGGAAATTATTCACGATGTTGTAGTCGAGTGAGTTTTAATTCGACTGACATGAATATTGTTGTTAATATAAGAGGACATAAATTTAAATACGTTAAAATATATTATACTCTTATTTATCTATTAAAAAATATATAAATAATTCAAGAATATAGTAAATCCGTTGATATTAAAATATAAACTCGAAAGTTGTTCCCTTTCCAAAATTAAAATTTTCATCAGTTTTCCAAAATCCGTGAATTTAATTTTAACCGAAAGTGGTTGTGACGTCCATTTCACTACTGTCATTGAGTAGATATTTTTGGTTCTTCATGTCCGTATGTGGTCTGTATCTAACCTTAAATATGAGGAATCTTCATTTTACGAGAGAAAGTATATCATTATGCTACTCCCTAACCTATAGGCTATATATTTTTACTATAGAAAACTCACACTTTCAACCTTTTTTTATTGTTTAAAGGATTTGTTTAATTGATACCTACAGTATTTTTAATAATTTCGTTTACATTTAAAGTAAACTACATCAATAATCAGTAAATTAAAGCTAAAATTTTTATTTTATAATTAGATTAAAAGAAATAAATTTAATCATTAAAGCTTTTGAAAGTATTTTTCTTTCACTTAATTTTTTAAATGATAAATATGGTTTCTGTCAAACTAAAAAAGTTACATCAATTGATATATATATATATATATATATAAATGATAAATAAATTTATGTTGCTATCATTTTAATTTATTTAACGTCTATTTAAAGCTTTTTCAAATTAGTTAGTTTCCAGTTAACTTCATCATCATCTATTTTCATTTTCATTTTGTTGCTTTAATTTTCTTTTATGTCTTTTATTGAAAGTTTTTTTAAAGGACCAGAGATCATTATTTTGCTGAGTTGTTTCCGACTAATAAACTTACTTTTTAAAGGACCAGATACCTTTTAATTTTTTTGAATTTTTTTTATTAATCATAAAATTTTTAAAAATTTAATTAGACTTCCAATTTTTTTATATTTTTTTAATATGACACGTAAAATTACTCTTGATAAAAAAATAACCTGGAGAAAAACATGCATTTCTCTTCATAAAACATTCCCAAAGGAACCTTCATTTCAAATATATATATTAAACTTCAGCAAAAACACACCTTTCTCTTACAAAACACACCAAAATCTTCCAAAAACAACAGATTATTAATTGTCTCTCTTTTTTTTTTTTTTCTTTTTTTTTTTTTTTTTTTGCATGGAGAGTTTCCTCAACACCAAATGGATAGCCACGGCGGCGAGCATATGGATTCAGTGCACCAGCGGTGCATCTTACACCTTCGGCATCTACTCTCCGGTCCTCAAATCATCCCAATCCTACGACCAATCAACTCTGGACACCATTTCCGTCTTCAAAGACATAGGCGCTAACGCCGGTATCCTCTCCGGCCTCCTTTACTCCACCGTCACCTCTCGCCGTACCAGACTCCTTAATGGTCCTTGGGTGGTCCACGTAGCCGGCGCCGTCCAATGCTTCGTTGGGTATTTCTTGATATGGGCATCCGTGGTGGGGTTAATCCGGCAGCCGCCGGTGCCGTTGATGTGCTTGTTCATGCTGGTGGCAGCTCATGCGCAAACATTTTTCAATACGGCAAATGTGGTTAGTGGCGTTGAAAATTTTCATCAATTTGGTGGGACCATCGTGGGGATTATGAAGGTACGATAAGAGCCATGGATTTTTCGTATTTCCTTTTATTGTTTTATGTTTTTTCATAATTTTAGTCACCATAGATATTTTTAAAGGAAATAATTATTTGAAACGTACAGAAAAAGAAGTATAGAAAAATTCGGGCCGTCAGTATAAGAAAGATATTACTTGCACGAAATATAATAATTGCCTACCATATATCCATGTCAAGTTGCCGCTGCTCAACACCAATCAGATAATTCCTTTTTATTTCAGAAAAACCAAAATGGAAAATCAATTTAATGGATAATAATTAAGAACTAAAAAAAAAAAAAAAAAAAAACTTTACAGTATACATCCTGCCTGGATGTAGTTGATCGTTGGCTTTAACTTTCTGTTCAAAATTATTAAAATTCTTTTTTTTTCTTTAAATAATTATAGGTTTTGATGATATTTGTCTCCTTTTCTTTTATAAAATGCTTAAAATTATTCATAGTTTCTCTCTAACCTATAAATAAAAAGATAATGCGCTTCAACGTATTCGAATCCATGTCCTCTTACATTGACAACAATATTTATACCAATTGAATTAAGAATCAATCGGCTTGTCCAATAAATAATTAAGTTCAATTTACTATTTTTAAAAATATATTAAAATAATAGTTATTTTTATGTTTTTTTATTTATATAAATTAAATGTAAATAAAATAATAATTTAACCTAGACAAGTGGGATATCCAATGTAAATGGTTGAAACTCGAAAACTTAAAATCTATAAAAATTTTGATGATGTTGATATTTTAAGATTGTGTCATATTATCACTAATTTTTTTAAATATTTAACTGTGTTAATAATTAAACTTGAATATTAAAATTTTAAAAATAGAGGATTAAATTTTAAGTTTATGAAAAATTAAAAAAATTCCCATATTTTAACCTTTTATTTTCTGAAATTAACACAATTTCTGCTGTTGCGTGATATTAGGGGTTTCTTGGTTTGAGTGGAGCAATTCTGATTCAAGTTTACGACACATTATGTGAGGGTGACCCAACCGCTTACATTTTGATCCTTGCCATCACTCCCACTCTGACCTCCCTATTGCTGATGCCTTTGGTCAAAATCTATGGAGCCACCACGGTCGATGACAAGAAGCACTTAAATGGTTTCTCGTCCAGTGCTTTGGTCGTTGCCGCTTATCTCATGGTCATTATAATATTGGACAATGTCTTCACCTTACCATCATGGGCCCGGATCATTACCTTCATGTTTCTACTCCTTTTACTTGCCTCACCTCTTGGAATTGCAGCCAAAGCCCACAAGGATTCCAAGAGGCCTTCTATCGAAACGAGCCCTTTGATGGACGATTCAGAACCAATGCCAATCAAATACGGGGAGTACCACGAGATTCCTGGTGAAACGGACCGAGTTAAGGAGGTTGCTTCGTCTTCGAATGAGAGCTTATCAAATGATCATCTAGAAGATGGTATTGATATGAATCTATCGAGAGCAATGCTTACTGTGAACTTCTGGTTGTTGTTCGTTGCGATGATATGTGGAATGGGTTCGGGTTTGGCGACTATAAACAACATTAGCCAAATAGGTCAATCTCTTGGTTACTCGACCATTGAGAGATCTTCTTTGGTTGCTTTATGGAGCATATGGAATTTCCTTGGTCGGTTCGGGGCGGGGTTTTTGTCGGACATAATGTTGCACAAAGGTTGGGCGAGGCCGTTGTTCATGGTTATTACACTAGCCACATTGACGTTTGGCCACTTGATCGTCGCTTCAGGCTTTCCTGGAAACTTGTATATAGGCTCAGTCATGGTAGGCATTTGTTATGGCTCACAGTGGTCATTGATGCCGACCATCACGTCAGAGATATTTGGTGTTCGGCACATGGGCACCATTTTCAACACCATTGCCATTGCTAGTCCTATCGGATCTTACATTTTTTCTGTGAGGATCATCGGGTACATTTACGACAAAATGGCAACTAGTGAAGACAACTCGTGCTATGGCACTCAATGTTTCATGTTATCGTTTTTCATCATGGCAGCGGTTGCTTTCCTTGGATTTCTCATTGCGTTCGCATTGTTTCTTCGAACAAGGAGGTTTTATAGGCAGATTGTGCTTCTAAGATCAATGCATTCTTAAGTATCTCGAGAAGCAATTAGTAATTCTTTCAATAGAGATTCAAGAGAAGATTTGAGTAAGAGATTAAAATTTCGATTTACCTTTTTTAGTATGATTGCAAATATAATGAATGTATTACTGTTAAATTAGACTCAAAACCATAGTATAAATGGGGTCAGGATTATTATTTAAATATTTGTTTGATTTTGTGAGTTTATATATACAAGCAGTTACTTTTCATTTTTGTTTGCAATTAGACCTTTGTTACTAACGATACAAAAAAGTCCTTCAAAATTTTCATTTTTTAAATATTTATATTTAACAATATTTTAGCATAAAGTATATAAAATACATTAGAAGTCGATGAAAAAACTTTATATGTAGTTAGGTCTCTAAAAGTAAATATATTTAACTCCTCATCGCTCACACGTTTTATCACTATACATGTGATAATTTTAAAGGGAGAGTTATGATTTTTTGTAAAATTTTTATATAAAAATAAAAATATTTATTTTTTAAAAATAAATTTTAATTGAAAGAAAAATATTGATTTTTTAACCCGATTACAAGCAATTAGCAAATCAATCAATCTAGACCATTTTTCATGATACTGTTATTGATTCTCAATTTGATCGGTTAATTTAGTTTAATTTAAACAACATTGGAGATGAACGACTAACAATAAGAGTCTTCATTACATTAAAAATAATTTTTAAGTATTTTTTTATCAGAGTTAATATCTAATTAATTGGTGACTTCAAATTTATAAAACAAAAATATGTTAATATTTAAAAAAATCTGAATAATAAAGATATATTTTTAAGTGTAGCTAAACTTCAAATAATATTAATACTAATAAAATCATAAATTGAAAATTTGAACATTTTTCATACTAGAACAAAAGTTTTGTACTACCCTTTTGCATTCGCAAGTGGCAGAGTTAAGAGCAGGTAATTTCCTGTTGCCCCAAGGATAAATACGGAATTACAAATTAGAAGCGAACAAAAAGGGAAAAAGTATAAAATATCCATCGACACAAAACTCACTTCTCCCAACTCCGAAGAGGGGTTGTCGTTGCTGATCGTCGTTATTACTATTTTTTCCCGTTCTGCCCCCTCGGCCTACTGAAACTGAAATACGTAAATTCCGCACTTTCGATTTGATACCCCCCCCCAAAAAAAAATTTTAAAATCAGGAGTAGAAGAAGAAGAAACCCTAAAGAATTTAAGAAAATTGGCAAAAAGAGAACATGAAGACGACGAAAGGAGGCAAAGTGATGAACCCTACGGACGCCTATCGTAAGGAGCTCCGTAAGAAAGAACTCAAACGGGTAAAAGTTCAGTTTCCTTTTAGGGTTTTATGTTTCCCTTTTTTACTTCAATTTCTTCTTTATTTAAAAAAGAAAATCAATTTCGTTCCTCGTTTTGCCTGTTTGAGTGAAGATAAATGCAAAACGATTTCACCTAGTTTGAATGGCTTAGGTTTTTGCTGTTATTTTACTAGTTATTTTAATCGAATGAATTTGCAAAGAACAATGTTGAATTCGAGGGGAATTATTGGCTTCCATGTTAATATCTGTCTCAAATAAGCTTTTGGAAGTTAAAAAAAAAAATAGAACATAATAATGTCGCTTAATTTTTATTTTGTTGTTTTGGAGCAGAATTTGTAAATGTAAGTGATTGTTTCAGCTTAGAATTCTATTATATTTTAATGTTTTAATAGTTGTTAACAGAACAAGGAAAGAAAGAAGGTGAGAGAGGTAGGGATTTGAAGAAGGATCCACAGGCAATGAAGGAGCAGATTGAGAAGTTAGAAATGATGAGTAAGCCGTTCTACTATGATGTTTCATGATCACGATCTATTGATGATTTAAAGTCTGTTTAGATGCAAATTAGCACTTAATTGAAATGAGCAGAGCTTAATGGAGATGGTTATGTTTTCAAATTAGGAATTTTTATTTGCAATAGACTGTACCCATTTTTTCCCTTAGGAAATTTTAGGACTGTACTTTAATGCAGAAGACTGAACAAGCCTTAAATGCTAGCTGATTTTCTACTCTGTTTTTGTCCTTCTTTCGAGGAGGTTTCAGCCTTTTGTTTCCGCAGTTCACCTTGTTCTCACTAGTATATTTGGGTATTTCTTTACTAATTTCAATTTGAAATGCAGTCTGGTGCTCTGCCAATTATATTCATTAACTTTCTTGAGTTATTACAGAGGCTGAAGGTGCTTTAGACAAAGCAAGCAAACACACAAGAACAGACAACTTCAAGACATACTTAACCTTATTTTAAAGAAAAGGAAGGTAATAATTTAAGTGATTAGTAATTGGAACTGTTTTTGAAGAAATAATTACTGGCTTAAGATTTTTCCGCCATCTATTAGAATTAGTTGTTTGCATGAGATAACTACAATATCCTTTACTCCCTTGCTCAGGAATTTGAAGATAAAATGAAGGAGAAGGGTGAGACCCCTGTTATGTTCAGGTAGTCGTTCTCTTTATGATATCATTGGCATGTTTCTTTATGCTTCAGTCTTAGCATCTTCAAAATTCTCATTTACCAACTATGGTTTATCTCTGCTGCAGTCACTTGGGGCCTCCTCGGAGAAGGACAACTGCAGAAGAAGATGAGAGAGCAAAGCATCCTAAACCTAAAGTACGATTCAAATCAATCGATTAACTTCTACATTTACATTTTTATGCCTGCTTACGTGGAGTCTAATTTGTACTACTTTTTTCTTTCCTTATCTGCAGGACTCTGTTTATTATCACCCTACTCTGAATCCTACAGGGGCTCCACGACCTGGGAAACCACCAATGTACGAATCATCAATAGGTCTGGGAACTTCATCTTTGATCTGTTTTCTACTGAAACACAGTTCTCTTTCCATTGCTTCTGACTTAAACTCTTAAGCTGGTTTTACTCTCTCTCTCTCTCTCTCTTAGATTCTGTTATTGGTTTTCTCTTCAGGACCTAGAATTCCCTTGTCTGGTGCATCATCAAGTGCCGCTGCTTCTTCCTCACAGACTTGAGTTAGAGGATACTTCTGTAGCTGTACCACCTCCACCTCCGCCTCCTTTGCCAGATACCAGTAAATCGGACTCAGGGGATGCATCTGATGTTCCTGCTTCTTTGCCTCTACCACCCCCACCTCCTATGCCACCCAAGCCTGCCACAATGAACTTGGGTATTCCTTTGCCTCCTCCCCCTGGTCCACCACCACCACCTGGTTCCCCATCTAAAGAGCAAGTTACAGTTCGACCTCCACTGGCTCCACCTCCTCCCCTTCCGCAGTCTGTGCTGCCTCCTCTGCCTGGCACCAACAGAAATGAAGGGGAGAAAATATCTCTACAGTCAGATGACTCAATCTCCAAGGAGCTGGCTCAGGTGAGCTCTTCTCCATCCTCTCTAGATATGCTGTCTTTCTACATATTAAAAATGGCATGGTAGCATGAATATAAATCTTGTATGATATTTGTGCATATATAATCATTGCTACACTTTTAGATATAAAATTAATACATACTAAATAGTAATTGCATATTTTATCACAATGGAAAATGGTATGTTATAAATGAAAACAAAATAATTGTGCTATAGCCTTGTAGGCATTATTTTTGTTAAATAATTTTTTTCTTAATTTATATAGAGTTTAAATTCAGGTCATTTTGGATTCAGTTTTGAGTTTGTTGACTTTTTATAGTCAAATGCATTGGGTTCATATTCCGATTTAAGCTTTAATGGGGTTTTAGGTCCCTGCGTCGGTTCGAGTAAGAAGGGAGACTGCAGCCCCAAAAGCAAAACCAAAGCCTTTACACTCAACCATGACAATGGCAGCCGAGCCCGTAGCTCCTGCCATCGTGAAGCAAGAATCAACCAGTTTAAATTTTGGGCACATTCTGATTGTAACTGATCAAATTGTTGCCTTGTTAACTGACAAAACTATAATTTAATAAAAACAGTTTTGGAGACCTTTCTTTTCTATTTTTATGTTCATCTTCTTTCTTGTTAGTCACTTTGCTATTTGAAATTTTTTATTTACCAAGTAATTGGACTTGGCTTATGTAAGAATGAATGGCCTAGTATTATAATCTAAATTCGAATCTTAATTAAATAAATTATTTGAATTCGAGTATAACGGATAATGAACTCAGATATCTAAATTCGAATCTATTATCCGCGAAAGTAAAGCAATTTTAGATATTCATTATCCTAATACATTATTTACAAAAAGCAAAATGGATTCAAATAATAAATATTTAAGAGTTAATTTTACGAATAGTAATTTAAATAATAAATATTTGAGGGTTAATATTGCTAATTGTAATTTAAAATATTTTAGTTTAAATACTATCTTAATACACATTATCAAAATTTACAAATAACCTAAATTTGCACTATCCATGTGAGCTGATATAGTTTCTATATCCTAGAACACAGTCCAGGGCCCATTGATATGTATGTATGAATGCATTAATTTCCTTTTGATCATTCAGTACTTCAAATTTTCTGCCATTGATGTATGTATGTATGTATGCATCTTGTTTTCCTACAGTTAATGAACATCCATAGCATGCTCAAGTTTTGTTAAATAAAACAGCTTATGTTATTATTAACACTAATAAATTCCAATCTGATGCGCTCACATACCATTTGCTTTTAACAGCTAAAATAGAATCCCTTCTAACAATCACGCCCACGAATCTGTAATCCACTAAAAATCAATCTGGAATTTGGCTCACTCTGAAGCCTTCTCTGCCATACAATTTTCACTGCATACACCACCACCATCCTGACTTTGCTCTACAACCTTCTTGGCAGTCGCGGCTTCAGCTTCAGCTTCTTCCTTAGCTTCCTCAAGAGCCTGAATCAAGCTCCACAGACATTTCTCAGCATCATCTAATGGAGACTTAGGCATAAGAATCTCAGCAACATCAGCAGGTGTAATCTTAACCTCTTTCATCAACCCATCAATGGCGTCAAACAATGGATGAGTTTCCAAATTCAAATAATTCTTAGCAAGCACCTTGAACCCTTCAAACCCACAATAAGAAAGCTCAATATGTTTATCCATCCTGCCCCGTCTTATCAATGCGGGATCAAGTTTCTCCACATAATTAGTAGTAAAAACAATCAACCTCTCCCCACCACAAGCAGACCAAAGCCCATCAATAAAATTCAATAAACCCGAAAGCGTCACTTTGCTGTTACCACTATTACCACTCTCTTCTTTTACCTCTTTCCTCTCTCTCTCATCATCCGCCATAGCTTTCCCTCCTTTTTTCTTCCTTTGACCAGTAAGATCAAGTGAACAATCTATATCTTCAATCACTATAATAGACTTACTCGTTGTCTCAATCAAAAGCTTCCTTAACTCAGTATTATCTTTAACAGCAGTGAGTTCAAGATCATAAACATCATAATTCAACAAATTCGCCATTGCAGCAATCATAGTTGATTTCCCAGTCCCTGGTGGTCCATAAAGAAGATACCCACGTTTCCAAGCTTTACCAATCCTAGCATAAAACTCTTTACTTTCACTAAACGTAACAAGATCTTCAATAATCTCTTTCTTCTTATCTGGTTCCAACGCCATTGTTCCAAAAGTAGCTGGATGTTCAAACACGATGTGACTCCACATGGTTTGTTTATAACTCGGCCATTTATAACCAGGACTGTTTGTGTAAAGCTTCCTTTGCCTGTTCCTCACTTTAATTTCCTTCCCTTCTTTCACTACATGTTCTAAATAAGTACCGGTTATCATCTCTCTGTACCGTTTATGAAAAGTAAGCCTGTAATACCTTTTCTCCTGTTCGGGATAATACGCCATGGGCCGAGTAGCTGACACCACTTTGCTCGCTACCCACCATACTTTAGCTCCTCGGAACTCGTCGGTTACTTTCTCGTATTCGTCCATGCTGAGAACTAAGTTGTTGCTGTCTTTTCCCATCTCGGCTTTTAACCTTTTAGCTGTTTTGGAAGAGTTGGCGCTGAGATAAGCTTCAACGGCGACGTAAGCCTCGCTGCGTTTGAGGCGATCGCCGGTGAATTCGTGGATGGAGATTTTGACGTAAGGGGAGAAATAGGTCATGATGGTGTGAGTGTATTTTTCGAAGTAACGGCGGAGTTCGTAAGGGCAATATTGACGAATAATAGCCCATATGAACATGAAACTGGCAATGGTTGAACCCATTGTCGTCCACATCTCTGTCATTGTTGAAGGCACCATCTCCGTCAGTTTTTTCTGTTTTGCTCTCGGCTTATTGCAAACTCCTTGCTCTTTGCTTTTTAAAGTAGTCTTTCTCGGTAAGCAGGTGTCTTTTTTTTCCTTTTAAAATTAGATTCTAATAATATACTTTTTTTTCTTGATAACAATTCAGTCAGGCACATAAAAATGTAAAATAATTACTTAATTTTTTTTAAAAAAAAAATTTTAGTTGAGTGGCATCCTATTCTATCAATCAATTAATTTCATCATCAGTGCAACGGTTAATTGAATTAAATGATAAAATATGTATGTTTATTTAATTAATAGATTCTATCTTAAAAATAAGAATTAGTCTATTATTGAAATTATTCGATCTGATAGTACTTATTTTTGAAATGTTCAATGCCAAAATCACGGCATGAGTAAGTAGTCAATCCGTAAAACAAACTATGTATTGTACTTTATCCCTTGGATTACCAGGGAACATTTTACCAGAGATTTATATTGTATCAATCTATCCTTACGTGCGTGATTCCTATTGAAGCATATACTCGAGGGTGAGTGCAGGGCGAACGATTTTCTATAATGAGATTATTTAAAAAAAATAACAACTAACTCTAAAACTATTTTTTTAACACATCAAAAGTTACTATGTAATTTTCATATTTCAAATATGCTTCAAATGTAATAAAAATATCCAAAGATTTAAAACTTTTATTATTTTATTTTTGAATATATTATAAAAACATTTGACAACATCTTTTAATTTTTTTTGGAGCTTTTTTTATTCCCTAAATACTACAATAATCCAAAATTTATAGTATAAATGTTATTATTAGGGACGCTGAATAAATGGAAAAGCTTCAAAATTAGTTTTTGTGAAAGTACCATGTGCATTTTTAAATAGTTTTTATATTTAATATAATTTAAGTACATTTTATAGCTTTTGAAACCCATTTGTAGAATTTTTTTCAATTCTACTATCGAGAATAAATTTGATATATAAATATTTTAATATATTAAAAATGAAAATAAAATAATAATTTTAGAAAAAAAAAGGAGATGAAATAGAACTGACATCTATCAACATCCTACTCCATTTTAAAAATAGAAAGAAAAAAACAAAAAGTAAAGTGAAAGTGGATAGTGGATAGTGGATAGTGGTAAAAGAAAAGCCAAAAAATAGGACATAGCTGACTAATCCACAACACAAAGCTACCTATAAAAATTGAGGGTAGGTGTCAACCTTTTAAACCATCTAAACCACTCAAACAGTGGGGCACTATAGATTTTCACTTTTGTCCTGCCCAATTTTCACATATTTTCCTCTTATTATCAACTAAGTTAATATTTTTTCGATAAATAAATAAATTTTTATTTGAGTAATTCTCTTTAGATTTAATGCTTGTTTACGACATGTATATGTGTTTACCATATGTGTATAAGTATTAATACCAAAAAAAATATACCAACTTTCTGTCTTGCTATTAAGAGTAATATGGATTCTATCCGATCATATTTTTTAAATTTTTTAAACCCTTCATTATAATTTGATTCGGTAGGATTTGATTCTCAACTTTTTCATTTTTTTTATTTTTAAATTTATTTTGAAGAAAAATAAGTTTTGAATATTATTTAATAAAATTTTAAATTCATTTTCATAAAATATTTCTAAAAAATAATTAATTTTCAAGAACTTTTAAATTATTTTAACTATTTTTATTATAATTTTGTTTTATATTATAATTTATTATAATTTATATATTTAAATAAAATTCAATAGTAATTTTTAAACTTACATTCCATAAATTTTCAAATTTTTATTTTTCTTATTCAACGCTAGTTGTTATTACTTGAAAGATTTTATGTAAATTATTTTTTAATGTATGAAAATATTTTTAATCATTTGATTTTTTTTATTTTATTTATACCTGACATTTACGAAAGGGAAAATATTTACTCTATTCTAAAATATTATAAAAAGAATCACGAAAATCTCTTAAAGCTGTTTATAAAATAAATAGAAAATTACAGTGCGAGTACCAAACACCCACCCTTGGGAAAAATGATGGCTAAAACGGTGAATTTGTTATCTAGAAAGAACTGAAAATTGAATCAATTACAAATGAAGCGATAATGTATTATCTTTGTGAACAAGATTTAGATATTTTGATCATTGAATAAGGTTCATATACGAGTGTTAGAAATAGTAGGAACAGTGGCGGCAACGGCATTAGAGGCAGCGCCACCAATGAAGGACAAGAAACCGGTGGCTGCTGGTTCTTGGTCATCCAAGAAGAGATCATCGGGAGCTTTAAAGGCACCATGAGCACAAACAAGACCAAACCCAAGCATAATAGCGGAAATGATAAGAGATCCAACAGAGGTGAGGAAAATCACAAAGATACTGAAGATGACAAGGATCCCAAGGGTCTCACGGTCGGAAAAGGTGCGACCGAAGATGATAAGAGGTTGATCAGCAGGACGGAAGAGGTAAAGGAAGATCCAAGAGAAGAGAAGCCCTAGAAGGAGGAGAAGGGAGAATGGGTGGAAAATAAGCGAAAATGCAAGGGTGACGCCAATGACCATCAGATAATTGACTCGGAAATAGGAGTAATTTTTGCGGATACGGAGGGTAGCGTCGGAGAAAGATTCCGGCTTGGAGAAGGTGGAACGGTCAGCAAGTTCAGGCCAAGGACGGCGCTCTGAGAGGCTGTTGCGGAGGGAATCATTAAGGCGGGAAAGGAAAGCGCGAAATGCAGAGATGGCGACGGGTGGCTGGGTTTCGCCGGGTTGTGTACCGAAGATAGGGAGGGCGGCCGGAACTGAGGCGGACATTGCAACGGACTTGGGAAGATTGGAGAACGGGAAAATGTTGTGGGTCCGTTATTTGTGTTTTTTTTTTTTTTTTTTTGGTGGTTGGATTTGTCAAGTTTATGAAGGGAAGGGGGAATTTAGATTTTAGATAGTCCTAGATTTGAGGTTTGGCGTTGGGAGAGATTAATGGGGGAACGAAAGACATGATAGAATACAAACAACCATATTTTCCTCTTTTCCCTCTTTTATGTTTATTTTATTTGTTTTTAAAAAAGAAAATTTTAATGAATGGACTTAAATTTAAATTAGTATATTCGTCGCGTGGGCTCGGAAGATTTCGGGCTCATTGAGCAATAATGAATATTCCTATAAATTTGATGTCATTAAAATATAGAGATGGAGAATCTTTACAAGATTATGTTAATCGTTTCCATGTAGCAAAAACAGAATTTAGAGAATCAGTGGGTTATTGATGCCTTTATAATCGGTGTTTAGAATGAAAGTGTGCAATCTTCGTTAATTTAATGTAAACATGTCAAAAAACATACAATACAAGTATAGGAGACTAGTGATAATGATATATACAAAATTACAATAAAACTATTTTGTGGAATGATAAATATATTTGATAAAAAATATTAAATATACTCCAATTGATTTCACGTCTGTTTTGCAATGTTTTTATTAACATTGAAAAAATTAATCATGTTAAAAAGCTATAAAATAATATAGGTATTAATATCTAACAATCTATAACAATGATACATCTAATAATTAATATGTGCAATCTATTGAATAAATGGCTATTTACATTTTGGCCCTTTATTATTTTTTATTTCTAGTTTATGTTTTTGTTAATTAGTTTATGTATTAATTTAGAAATAAACACAAAAATAATAATATTTTTTATTAACAAAATAATAATTTAATCTATATAATTTTAACAGAAAATCATATGCATGCATTTTCTCTTTATTGAATTCTATCTTATTTCCCTATTAATTTTAATTAATTCACCATAAACTGGAGAAATTATTTTATGAATTATTCTCATCATATCATTTATGATTAATTTTTAATTATTTAATAACATTTCAATAATTATTTTATTATGAATCATAAACCTCAAGTCTAGAACTATAAACTTTAAATCTCGAACCCGAATATTCAACCATCAAATATTAAACTTTTTGTATAATTTAATAATTTTGATATATATATATATATATCCCAAGCGAACAGAATTTCACTGAAATGCAATCGACGAGACATCGACTCATTTAAACTAAAAGGAAATAAGTAATTCCGGTGTCATGTGTCATGTCATCCATCATCTATCATTTTCCTGTTGGAAATCCATTTATTTTCTTTTGCCTAATTAAAAAAGAAAAAAGCAAGACAAATAATAAGATGAAAGTACTTCAGTAGGTTTTCACTATAAGGGATGGAATCAAATTACTTTTTTATTAATAAATAAATTAATTTAATTTTTATATTATTAAAAATTCAAATAAAATTGACCTTTAGTGTTAAGAAAGCATCATTTATGGTTAAAAAATTGATATTTTTAAAATTTTTTTATAAATGGAATTTTTTTGTTTAAAATTTAATGGTAAACCGAAAATAATTATTTTTAAGTAGTATATATTAATTATGTTAAGATTTGATATTTTTAATATTTTGAATAGTACAAGAATTAAATTTATTTATTTAATGATAAAAAGATTAATTTTATCTAATCCCTATAATAGAGAGATTAAAATATATTTCATCCAAATTAAAACTCATAACACGTAAAAATAATACTAATACTTCGGTTAGTTACTAGTGTAATAACATGAGTTAAAAATTTATTTATTATGTATGTATTAGAATAGTTAGACATAAAATAAAAAAATAATTGATAATAACTCTTGGTTAAAAATAAGATTTATTCAAAATAAGCAATAATTTTTCTCTCTCATTACTAAAAATAAAAGGAAGCATAAATGAATATACTATTATAGAGACAAAATTTTAAATAATAAATACTATATTATGATATAGGTGAAATTTTTTCAACAAATATAAATAAAAAAATAAAATTTTAATAGGGTAATCAAGTACAAATGTAGAAAAACACTAAAAAGGCATATATTCAAATATTTTTTTATTTTTCTATATAAAATAACAAAAAAAAAACTTTAAAGTAATACATTTACAATGTAACATGGAAATATTTTTATTTTTTTTTCAATTTTATAACATTAATTCAATCATGGGCTTCATGCATAAGACAATTAACACTAATATACGACTAAACAAAACCTTTAAAATCATGAAAGGTTGGTAGGTTGAAATGCACAGGGCAAGAGGCATCGGAGAATGGAGAATGGAGATGATCGGTCCCCTCAAGGGCTAAAGGACAGACAATGGACTCTTTGTTTGCGAAATTGGACTAAAAACGAAAACCAAGGCGTGGCCACTCTCTTCCATTATCATCCACCATGACAAAGACAAGCCCTTTCTGAACTGGAAAACCCAGTTTTCAATCTGCCTTTGTCGCCTTCACCTTTTCAATATTATACGACAATATTTGTCCAGTCATTTCATTTCACGTCGCATCAACTTTGCACCCCCTACCCCTACCCCTACTACTACTACTTCAATCTTCCTTCATTCACCCTCGTTTTTCTCAAGGACTTTATATTCAATGTACAAAACAATATAATGCTTTAAAATTTAAAACATATTTTACAATATTTAGATTTTGAATATTTATATTCGAAATATATTAAATGTAATTATACATATGAGTCTTTTAATTTTATCATTTTGAATTTAGTTAATTCAGTTTTGGATTGTACCGATTTTTATATCGATTATGTTGTAATGATTTAATTTTATTTTGTGAATCATCAGACGGTCCATATTATAATAAATTAGTACTCATAGTTCCTCGTACATGTATTTATAATTGTACTCATAGCATTGTTAAAAGTAATTTGTCAATTTCGCAAGAACATTAGATAGAAAATTTTTAATTCAATTTTGGGTTGTATTACTATTTTATTAATTGATAAATACAAAAATTATACATAATTTTTTATTTAAAATGTAAAATTATATAAAAAATTTAATTTGTACAATTTTATATATGAAAATTTGATTTTATTCAATTTTCATAAACTATTAACGTTATATAATATAATTTTACATTCATAAATTGCATACACAAACAATTATATTAATCGGATATAAAAAAAATTTATATATTCATCTCTTTAAATGTGTACACTTGAATTAATACCAAAAGTTTATATAAACTACAATTCAAGTTTCACGCGTATAATTACATCAAATCAAATATTTATCTTTTCTATTAATAATATTTTTAATCTCTTGAAATATTATAAAATTACATTCTAGCCTTAAAAAATTTATAAATTCAATCTTTAACCTCTTATATAAAATTGATGGATTATAGTAACCTCTAATGTCCTTTTCTATTTGGGTCTAATTAAATATAGATTTGAAATCGACCCCCCCAAAAGCACCTTTATTGATAGGTGTATGTATCTACTAGAGTTGGATTTTAACCAAAAAGCTTAGCTCAATTGATTAAGACCTAAATGGCCAAGATCGTTTTCTTCCACAAATCAAGTTTAAATTTTGTGAGTATTTTGAAAATAGAAACCCATAAATAGCAAATATTAAAAAGTGCATTTTTAAAATTTTGGGGAAAAAATAAAGTTCAAACAAGGTTGGAAGATATTCTAAATATATGACAAAAGTCCCATAAATTATAGAGTTAATTTATGCTAAATAAAAATTTTAAAATATGCTTAATAAAAATTTAGGATAGTTCGATTAAGTCTTAACTCGATTGGTATGAACATTGTTGCCAATGCAAGAGGACGTAGGTTTGAGTGCCCTAAAGCGTATTATTTTCTTATTTATGGGTTGAAAATAGACTATGGATATTTTAAGCATTGTGTCATAATTTAGGATAGGAAATTAAAGTTGAGTTGTTTTGGATTGAGGATTCATGTTTGCACTATATATTATTAAACTAACAATTTATTATACATTTTATTTCAAAAATAAAAGAGTATAATTTCATTTGTCTTGATATTGAATGCTCGCCTGTTAAATAAATATAAACAATAGCTTAAAGTAATCCATTGAATTGGATATTTATTGGATGACATTTCTCATTTAATTAAGCCTTTAATCTCTTTCGATATTTTTTCTAATTAAAAAAAGCCAAAGAAAATAAAAGATTAATTCTTTTATTTTTTATTGACACTATAACCATTATGCATAAAATCATTATATTAATGGGGAAATGAAATTTAACTAAGCATCGATTCTTCTTGTTGCTATTTGCATATTAAAAAAACATAAATCTAAATCCATTTATTCGACATGTTTATTCTCTTTCTGTTATTAATTATGCATATTAATGAAAATATACAATTCTCAAATATTTAATTTCATGACTTATTCAAAGCAAAGCAATTGCTGAAGTTCTTATTTAGCACATGATGATAACACGAGTTTAAATTCTATCATTGTCTGCTATTTTTTACAATATTGTAATAACCCAAAGATTTTTCTTACAATAAACGTAGAATTATTTTATTAATATCAAGGGTACTTAAGAAGAAATTGTCATACAATTTACGTATTTAGTTTTATAATTCATATATACTTAAGTGGCGTATTTGGAAAAACAATAATCTTGTTGTTTTCCAAAGAATGTAATAGAGTGTCAGTGAATATCAAAATCTCATATAGTTGGGTTAAGCAGTATGTCTTCTTTCATAAGGGAAGATCGATCAAGTGGCAAGAAGTTAGATCGACAATCCCTTCGAAGGATAGTTAGGTTAAGTTAAATGTTGATGGTGTTGTAAAGGTAGAATCTGGTTCTGCTACCTCAGGAGGAGTCTCGAGAGATCAGGGAAGAAAGTGGATATTAGGCTATAACAGGTGCTTGGGGAATTGCTCAGGATTCGATGTTGCACTCTGGGGAATTTTTGATGGTTTGAAAGAGTTTTAATTCAGATTGATAGCATAGAAGCTGTAAAGGCTATTCAAGACTACACCAACACACCTTCGAGTTCTACACTGATTAGGTGGATTCACTAACCGATGATGAAGGTTGAGAATTGACTTTTACAGTACGTGCCTAGAGATAGTAATAAGGATGCTGATTGCATAACTAAAATGATTTTTGATAGAGAGGAAAGCTTAATTATTATGGAACAATTTAATATATTAAAATAATGCAATTTTTGTTATTTATAAAAAAATATTAAATTATACTATGAAAACAATATTCAAAGGAAGTATTATAATTGAACTAAACTTTCCAATCATTGCAATGAAAAAAAAAGAAGGAAAAGAATTGCTAGCGTTCAAAACATTATCAAATATAGATATTGGAATAATGATATATAAAATATTTATACCTCTTTTAATTAAATATTCGTATATAATACCACGCTTAGATAGCATAGGTCATAGGCATGAATTTTATATGGGCCAATGGCTCAAGAAAAAAAAAATATAGGAACAAGTTTCCTCTTATTGGCATCCATGACTACTTTGCCTTTAGAAAAAAAATTATATTGTTCTTTAGTTGTGGAAGAGTTATCCAAATTAATGTTTTTTAAATTGAATCGATAATCAATCAGTTAAGTCGACATTTCATTAATTTGATCGATTCAATTAAAAATTTATTAAAAATATTGTCCAGGGCCTATAAAGAAATTTGTAAGATAGAGAAACTCATGGTAGAATTGAAATTTATATTAAAAAATACTCTATAGTAGAAGAAAAGATTTAATAGAATATTGATGAATATATTCGACCGTTCATGTCCAAACCTTTTGCTGTCATGTGGCTATTGGGTGAATGAGAGTCTCTAAAGACTAAATTGTCCATTGCATGTAATTGGTTAGAACATACGTCCTTGATTCAATAAAAAAATGTCCCTAACTGCTTAACAGATCTTACCTTTTAACTTATGACAAGTACTATTATTGAAGGTTGATTGCTACATGTTGTAGAGTTGAGTGTTTGTAAAACTTCAATCCTCTTAATTTTTGTGAATTTTGCATTGGTATAACAATTTCTTATACGAAAATATATTCACAATTTCCGAATTAAATTATAACGTATGTAACTATTACAAACTACCAATCATTCACATCCAATCACGATTAAAGAGAAAAAGAAAAGGTAATGACCTCAACTATTGAAATCGTTGCCTAATGGTAACATTACTTAATATTTTTCTTCTCTATTTATTTTTAACAACATTTATCTTCGCTTCTTCCAATAATTGGGTTTTGTGGGGAGTTCAATCATCTATGGTAGTTGGGTATAATCGATAGTGTTGGGACATAGTGAACAGATGTAGCGTGAAGAAAAGGGTAGAACAAGGGACAGTAGGCCCATTTATTTATGGACTTTATGATGATGTGAATCTAATTTTGTTTGTTTCTGTTTTATTATGTTGCATGGTTGTGTATGGGATTTTGTGTTTGTACTCAACCATGCTTGCCTTTTTATCTCTTGTTTTCTTTCTGTTTTATGCCACATGTAACCATGAAAACTGGCCCAAATCCCTTCGCTCGTTGCCTTTTACCACGTACATTCGAGAATGAGAGAAAGACATCGCTGACACTGGTTTTTTTTTTTTTTTTTTTTTTTGACGATTCATCATTTAAGATATGATTTATATGGTTTATAAATAATACGGTCGATGCATTGCCGGTGGCAATTGGCGTTGGAAGCAGTTTAAACATTTGCTTAGTCCATGTTGAGGGTATTAGGCCTCCCAACAAGAATCCGAGGCAGGACTTATGTAATATGGAGATTGGAGATGGAATACAAATAGTAAATTTCCGGCACAGGAAGCAGGTAAGTAGTCGGGATGTGGGAATGTCCAGGATAACGCAAGCTTAGTTGTAGGCGATTTAATAGCTCGGGAGAAGGGGTTTATTAAGGATAATATTGAAGTGTGATAATGATGTAATTTTACACGTGATTAACGAGTAATTGGAGGAGTCAAGTCTTTCCACACTTGTGAAGAGCATTCAGGAATTATGCCGCCCACGACAATGACAAGCATGGAGGGTCTCTTAATTAGTGATGTAATGGGTATAACTTATAAGAAAACTTGTGATTGATTTGTAATTTCGAATAATTATTCCTTTTATTACCTCTTTTTAAATTTAAGGATTTTTGTTGATTCTATTTATATTTATTGATATACGTTATTTTAGAAGAGAGTAAGAGAAAATGTGTCTTATAAGACACGTTTTTATTAAAATTTGATAATTTAATTTTTTTAGTCAAATGGTTAAATGTTAATTTTTTTGTCGTTGAGTTTTGGGTTAGATTATTCTCCTATTTATATTTGTATTTTTTATTTCGTGTTGTTTTAAGCTTTTTTTTACTTTTAATTAGTATTTTTAATATATTATCTCTTTTGGTTAGATGATTAGATAATTGTAATTTCATCTTTGAGTCCTAGGTTCAATTCCTCTTATACGCATTTTTTATATTTTTTATTTCATTTGTTTAAAGCTTTAGCTTATCTTTAATTAACGTTTATAATTAATAAATATATTATTTTCAAGTTTTTAAATTAATAATTCTTATAATTACAAAATAAAATAATAAATATGTAATTATTTTTTAAAAACATCAACTAATTATTTTGATATATTTTTCTTTATATATAATATTTATATGTCAAATATTTATTTTCTTCACCTATATTGTGGGTATGGTGATTTCTAATATGGATTGAAAATTACATACAAAAATTATATTTACTAAAAATAATTATATTTGCAATAATTATTTGATTTTATAAATAAAAGAGTTATTAATTAAAAAGATGGATTAAAAATAAAAAATTGAAAACAATATATTTATTAATTATAAACATTAATTAAAAAAATTTGAAACAACATGAAATAAAAAAATACATATTAAAATGCTTATAATAAAAATTTGAACCTGTGACTCAAAGATGAATTTGCAATTATCTAACCAGTTAACCAGAAGAACTAACATGTTAAAAACATTAATTTAAAATAAAAAAATGTTGAAACAACGTGAAATAAAAAAATACAAATGTAAAAGAGAGGAATCAATGTTGTAGATTGGAGAAAAAAATTGTTTGGATTTTGATTCGTAGATTCATAAAGTTCAACGCTTGTTCATGAAAAAAAAAATTGAACTATAGAAGAATAGAGAAAGAAGAGTTTTTAATTGGTGCAAACAGTACAAATAAAGAAGGTTATACAATAATGATTTTAACAGTCTAACGGCTTAAATGAAAATTTTTAAATAATCTAATAATTATTTTGTTACTTTTTAAAATTTAGTGACTAAAATTTAAATTTATTAATAATATAATGATGTTAATTCTTAACTAACTTTTCTTTTTGAGTGGTTGCATGCCATAGATTAACTTAAATGATGTTTTATTAATCATACTTTGTAACTATCACTTTAAGCTAATAACTTTCATAAAAAGAAGCAGACAATCACTTTTTACACTTAATTAATTTACTATACATTCTCAATGCGTGCGATAAAGAGTGAGTACGACATCAAGGCACCAGCTCCATGACTTCTATCTTCCCTTTACAAGTCTCTTTTATAATTTAAAAATAATAATAATGAAAATATTAAACATGGGCAAGTGACAAATTCACTTAGCACATGGTGCATCAACCCATCATAAGGCATTGATAAAGAAGCTTTCAAGGAATTTCTTTCCCTTGCTTACCCTTCTTTTCCCTCTAGGGTTGCAAGTTAGGCTAAGGTCAATTTAATGTGATTATTGTGGGTTGATCACTCAATTAACAAAGTTTCTTTAAATGAGTAAATTTTATCAAAAAATTGATATTTGTGTAGCACACAAGTCAACCATCATGCAAATTAGAGAATTAAAATAAAAAACACGTAGTTCGATAATTATGTCTAAGTTTACTTTCAAGAGGCTCATATGATTTAACTTTCAAACTTCCACAATGAACACTTGAAAAGAATACATAAAATATATACCAACGCTCATCATAAATAAATGGGGATATACACGCAACTTAGAATAACCTAATTATAAGACCTAACCAACCAAAACGACAAAATATCTCTTAAGCTCTTTGCTCAACATTGTGTGAATCATCGTCAATCTACGACGATGTTATATCTATGTTACTATATAATTTGCTTTTAATATATAAATTTATACGTTATCAATGTATCAGATACAAATCATCGTGCTAATTAAAAAATATATAAAATATGTGAAGAGGAATGATTAGGCATTGATGGTAATGTGTCTCGAAGGATCTGAATGTTAGACAGAAACAAGTGTTTCCGTTCATCATTAGGGACCGACCCTTTTTGTATCCATAATTTAAATAGTTGGGCCCATCTATCTATTCGATTAATTTGTATTGGACATTTATGATCATTGTGCTTTGTTTATTTATTTATGATAATTTCAATTTTAGCTTTTGAGTCCACAGTTAGTTCAGTATTTAAAATTATTTCATTCAATCATTGTTAAAAAAATTCTAGCAATGAAATATATCAAATTAAGGTCAGTGTTATAATGTTTATTTAATAAAGTAAATAATTTGGATATCTAAATATTTTTAAATTTAATTAGATTTTTGCACATTAATGAAATGGGTAAAAATAAAGATATAATAAATTGGCTTAATTCATGATTTGATCTTTAAAGTTTATTTATTTTTTTCATATTTGGTAATTTTTTTTTTGTCTCAATCTTATATTTAAAGTATGCTTTGTTATATTTTTGGCCTCTTTTTTTTTTATAGAAGTTAAAAAAAATCTAATCAATTACAAAGCGCCACATGGCAGTTTTATGTAAAAAACAAATGTTTTTTATTAAATATATATACATGTTAAAAAATGAAAAATGGAAACAAAAAAAACACGTGGCGTACTTTAATATATATACATGTTTTTATTAAATATATATTATAATATATAATATTAGAAAATAGAAAAAACACGTGGCATACTTTAATAGCGCCACGTGGCATATCAACACCAATCAACAGGTTATCAATGCCGGTCAATGGTTGATCAAAATCTTTTTTTTTTTTTTTGTGAAAAGAAATATTGAATTACATCAACTAAATAAAACAACCATTAATTTTATCAACTTGAAGTAAGTCTAAAATTTCCTTAGGAGACTCACCAATTACTTGTAAACTTGATTTTCAGCTCAAACTAAGTTTAGCAAGATGATCTGCTACCAAATTTTGATTTCTTAGAATATGCTTAATCTTTCACTTCCCTTCCAACTGCATGATGCTCTAAGTTTTTCGAAGCATAGTAATCCCTGAGTCTTCCAAATCCACATCAGTCAAATTTTGAGCGACTTTAAAGTTATCAGTCATGATAATGATTTGTCTAAAGCCCTTATTTAACAATGTGCTTTTTTTAATTCCACAACTAATATTAAAAAATTATCATGTGTATTTCTTTTCTTTTCTTTTTTTAATATTTTACTATATCTTTATAGTACATTTGTTAACTCCTGACCCTACTTGTGAAGTCTAAAAGCTCTACTAACAATGTACTAATTTTTTTTCCATAGATTTATTAAACATTGACATAAAAATTAAATATAGCTTTAATTAAAATTGTATAATTTGGATTCATCAATGATATAATTATATTTTTTAATGTTCTTAATTTCCTTTTCATCATATACTATGAAGTTTTGCTTTCACTAATGCCAAAATTCTCTTTTTCGATATCATTTATGTTCGTTTTGTAGTTTATGTTTAAAGTTTGCGGTTGTTTCTTCTAACAATATCGTTTTCAAAGTGTAAACTCGCGTTCTTCTTTTTAAAAGTGTAATTCGTGTTATCACTACATCTAACATTTATCTGTTATAAAATAAATAATAATGATATCAATTAGACTAAGTTCAAGAGAAATTACCCCTGAAGGTTTATTATTATCATTGGGTAATTTTTTTTTTCCTCTTATCCTATGAATAAATAATTATAAAAGAAAAGGAAAGTTAAAAGAAACAAAATTATGTATTTTGTTTTGCTTTGATAGAAAAATTTAATAAAGGAAAGTAAATTAAAAGAATATTTACAATTTTTGTTTGATTAAATTATAAAAAATTAAGGAAATGATTGATTATAATAATTTTTTTCAATTATGTTCCTTTATAAAATAACTCGAGTAAAAAATTGATAAGATAGAAATGTAATTTCACATCTTTAAAAAAAAAAAAAAGCTCACTTACATTTTCTAGCTTTTCAAAGAGAAATTCAACTCCTCCTATATTTCCTTACTCAAATAAAATAAACTATCCAAACAATGGATATATGCTGTTTTTTCTTCCCTTTCTTTTCCCTAGTTTTAATACATTCCAATAATAATGTTATTTTTAACATTGAATAAATTAATTACTTTAAAAAAATCAAAGCAATTTAATTTTTTATCCATTTCGAAAGTGTGCAACTAATGATAATGTTAATATTGAGAAAATTTGCTGTTATACTAATCAAAATTATATATGATTAATGGAAAACATTAATGCTGTGATTAATTGTATTTAGTTACTTTTGAAATTGATTGGGGTTAAATTGCCCACTTTACAAAGAATCTGGATTCTTGTAAAAAGGATTGACTCTAAGTTCATTAAACTATTAGTAACTTCAAAATGTTTTAAAATGGTCACTAAACTATTTAAAACTTTTCATTTAAGATCACTAAATTATTCAAAAGTTTTTATTTAAGTTACCGAGTTAATATGGTTTTTTTAAAAGTCTGGCTAGCGAGCTCTAAGGGCGATTCAACGATTGGTATGATGAATCAGTGCCAATCAATGAGTAGAAGAACATACATTAGATTCAAATAGATTTGACGGTTAGTGTTGAAAATCAGAGAAGAAAGTTGTTTGAATTTTAGTTTGCAAATTCGGAACGTTCAAAGTTGTTTTATGAAAATAACTGAATTGTAGAAAAGAAGAGAAAATAAAGTTTTTGATTGATGTAGGTAGTGTAAATAGAAAAGGCTATATAATAGCTATTTTAACAACCCAGTGACTTAAATGAGAATTTTCAAATAGTTTAGTGATCATTTTATAACATTTTAAAATTAAATGATCAAAACATAAATTTATTAATAGTTTAATGATCTTTGATATAGTTTACCCTAAAATTATTTATTTAACATTTCAATAAATTGAAAACCCCATTTTGAAAGGAAAAAAAAAAATTGAAAATCCCCCCAAAAATGAAAAAGAATACAAAATACATGAAGCTAAAAAGGGCATCGTGCACATTGCGCATCCCCGTTTTTTCCTTTTCCTTTCCACTCCATCCAAACAAAGATCAGATCTCTTTCTCTATCTCTCTTAATCAACTTGTTGAAAGAGCAGTATCTCTTCATTTCTTTCGCTACCCTTTCCCTTTTGTCAACTCGTTAAATAGTCTCCCCCAATCATCCATCCCACTTCGATAACTTAAACCCTCTCCCATCCCATCACCCCAAAAACCCAAACTTTAACCAGAAAAAGGAACCCTCCCCTTTTTTTTCCTGTTCTTTTATAGAACCCAAGATTGTGGATCCAAGTCCCAAACCCAAACTCTCATCCTGTTTTTAATGAAAAAGGGTCTTTCAGAATGGATCCCCCATTGATCAATGAGTCATCTTTTTCAGCAGCCAATCCTTCAGCTTACAGCCTCGCTGAGATTTGGCCTTTCCCGATCAACCCAGGCTCTGACCCAACTGCTGTAACTGGAGGTGGGTTGGGGCTCCGGATAGGTAATTTGGGTGGGTTTGGGGAAACTTCGGGTCTTAGAGATGGGTCCATGGAGGAATCTACTGTGACTGAACAGAGTGTTGGATGTGGAGGTGGGAGAAAAAGGAAGGAATTGAGCTCTGAAGATGAGTCTTCCAAGATTGTTTCTACTACTACTAGTGCCAATGAATTGGTGGGTTTTTTTTTTATTTTTTTATTTTCATGTTGGTTTCGAATTAGAACTTTTGTATTGATTCCTTTTTTCTTTTTTAGATTTTCAGTTGCTTGGTAGATAAGAAAATGGTTGGAAAATTTTGGAATTTAAGGCCCATTAGTGCTGGCATTTAGTTATTTTATCTTTAATGTAAGGTTTTTGGATTGGAATTGATGTGGGTTTTGTTTCATTGTCCGCTTGTTTTACTCAAATTCAGCTATTCCTTTTATTTGCCGCTTATAGCTGAAGCCAAGTTTTGGGCTTGAGGATGAACAGAAATATTTTAAAGATTCAAAATTTGCCTAACTCACTAGAATACTAAGCGGAAATAGGGGTTATGATACGAATTAATGTTGGTTTATGTTTTGGTATCATGTTGTCTTATGGTTTAATCTTTTAACAGAATGATTCCAATGGAAAACGGATGAAAACTCCGGTCTCAAAGAATGGAAACACGGGTTCTAAAGAAGCCGAGGTGGAAGCGAGTTCTGCAGATGGTTGCAAGCCAGATAAGAATAGCAAACCTGCCGAACCACCTAAGCAAGACTATATTCATGTTAGAGCTAGACGGGGTCAAGCTACTGATAGCCATAGTCTCGCCGAGAGAGTAATTCACTTTAATCATATTGAATTTGCAATTTTCAACCTCAGAACTTAAGAATGTAGCTTTTATGGACTAGTAAACAAATTTCGGATCCAGATTTACCAGTCTTGCTTGTTCATGTCCTAATTTGATTGGTAAAGCAGGGTGGTTTAGGCCTTTTTTGAACATGTTCTTAGGTTAAAGTTTTCTTCTACAGGCCAGGAGAGAGCGGATTAGTGAGAGGATGAAGATTCTTCAAGATTTGGTCCCTGGATGCAACAAGGTTTTTATTGTTGTGTAGTTGTGTTCTATTTCTGTTCCAATGTGTCTCGAGAAAAAACGTGATGGTTTTAGTGTCTCTTTCTTCTTATTATATTAAACTTAATACAAACTTTTCAATCAGGTCATAGGGAAGGCACTTGTCCTTGATGAGATTATTAATTACATCCAGTCACTGCAGCAGCAGGTTGAGGTATGAATCTGACACATATAACCGTGTTAGTGTCCCAATTTCTGATATTTTAGGTTATCCTCAAGCCTTAACACGTTATTCTAATGTTATTTTGCAGTTCTTGTCAATGAAGCTCGAAGCAGTTAATTCAAGGATAAACGTGAATCCTAGCTTCGAAGGGTTTTACTCAAAGGATGTAAGTATGCTTATGTTGAGTGATAACGTAATATTTGTGTCATCGTATAAGCTATTAGCATGAACAGCATTGAGTTGAAGTCTGATGTGAGATAAAAATTGCAGCTTCATTTCGAGTTAATAGAATATCTGAAATTTAAATCATGAAGTGGTGTACAACCAAGCCTGAGTTTAAATTCTTTCAAACTAACTTTAATTTGTTGGCTGGAAAGTTATATTTGGAGATTTCTTTAGTAGAATTTTACATTTGAACTCTGCCACATAAGTGCTAAATACATTATAAAGGGTCTTGCGATTCTAGATCTGACCATTATAAGTAATATAGAGGAAACTTGTAAGCTTAAATTAGGCACTTACTTTAATGACCTCTTAAAGTACTTGCTTCCTTTAATCCAATGACCTCTTTTGAATCAACTATGATGCCCTAAATTCCAGTGTTAAGGGCATTAGGTGCGCTTTTGGTGCTAGACCCTTATATTGCCTCAAGCACTAGGCATAGAAAATCGCTTTTCCGAGTGAAGTGCAATATGAATGTGTATGTATATATATACATATAAAGATTAAAGCGAACTTCAATGAGGTGGTCATTTTTTTATGCCTATCGCCTTACTAAAATTGTACGTAGGCACACTAGCCATGTGTCTGATTGAATGCACCTTGAAGTCTAGTGCAAGGAACAAGCATGGGTGTCCTTCGGTGCACCTTGTCAAAAGTGCTATACTCTGATGTATATAGCAAACTTTTCAGCACCCTTATCTCTGTTTGTCCCACGTGTTCAACCCAAAATATCGAACATGCTCCTCTATGTTCAGTGTTATGTTCTTCTACTTTTCTCCATCCTTTTTTTTTAATGTAAACTTGTAGCTATATTACTCATCTGTTGGCATTATTCACCAGTGCCATCACCGTAACTTAAAATCTGCACCATTCATCATGTTGACTATTGCCTTCAAAATGATACATTTGGCACTGCAGAACTTGGCATATGAACTATGATACTAGATGTTAAATGCCCTCTTAAGTTACTGTCAGCAATGTCTAGAATCTAGATGTGAGGCTTATTCTAGGGAATTTTTATGAAGTTAAACTACTATATTTTTACATACCCAAGCATAGAATTATTGTAGCTGCGGTGTAATATCTTAATGTTTCAATCTGGTCTTTTAGCTTGGTTTGCAGCCAATTGATGGTGCTGGAATGATATTCGGCTCACAAACAGCAAGGGAATATGTTCAAGGGTCGCAGCCCGAATGGCTGCAGATGCATGTCGGCGGAAATTTCAAAAGGGCGACGTAATTCGTAGAAAGTCCTTCTTGGCTTACAAAGCAACAAAGAACAGTCTGTTTGTTGTCTGATTTAGATCAAATTACATGTGTTGCAAGAAATGTGTTTGATAAATGTGGACTAGTGTTGTTAAATTTGTAATATCATATACATCTTGTAGAAAATGCACATCTAATCTCCTGTTATATGTTTTTCATCTGACTAATTCAGGGAACTCCATTGTATCAGTTTAACTAAACGAAAAATTTCTTCTGAACTGTTGCATCCCCTGTTCTTTTTGTATGGTGGTCGAATCATAATATCTTTTCAATTGTTTTAGGAACAACATGAACTTCACTAAAAAATGGCTTCCTTTTGTGTGTGTATATACATATTTGTATATATGCATGGCATGGCTTAAATTATGGGGACTAAGTTGAAATTTATCTTCTTTTTTTTTTTTTTTTTTTTTTTTTTTTTGTGTTGTGGAGTGATACTTTGATCAAGTTTCAAATATGATGGTAACCTTGCATTTTATAAATTGTATAATCCACACTAATCATACAAGTTTTAATTAAAACAAATGATATGTTTTATTTGATTTTCAGTGTCTTTTTCGTTTATTATGATTTTAAATAGTGATAATTTATCATGATTTTTAGTATTATACTGTAATATCATATATTCGTATGAGACCCGTTAACTTAAAACTTGAGTAGTCTTATATATATTTTTAAATTTTTATACAATTAATATTTTAATAATTTAATCGTTAAATTTATTAATATATTTATATTTGTAATGCATGTAAAATAAATAGTACAATACATTAATTCCCATGCACCAAAGTATTGATCTATAAATAATCTTGTTTGACACGGTTTAAACCATGTTATAAAAAAATAAAAAAGGATCTTGATTGATTTTCATTTTTGAAAAATGGTATTTGAAGATTTACTTTATATGTATATAAAAAGCTCTACACTATAATTATTGCAATGTAAGAGATGCAGTTCATAAATAGAGAAAAGTTTAGGGGCTTATAAACGCAAATTCCAATAATTATCTGGTAACAAAAGTAATGTTTAGCTTCACGGCAATAAGGAAAAAAAAGAAGAAAAGCTTTGAGGTCCAAATTGAATCTCCCCAAACCCTAACCATGACCTGATCCGAAATCCCCAAAATCTCTCATCTTCATCCTCCACCGTCCGATCAAAGCTCCATCATAGAATAAAAGCAAAAGAAATCACCAGAAAAACCTGAACTGCTTGACGATGCCGTCCCACGGGAATCTGGATCGTCAGATCGAGCACTTAATGCAGTGCAAGCCGCTATCGGAGGCGGAGGTGAAGACTCTGTGCGAGCAGGCTCGTGCGATCCTTGTGGAGGAGTGGAATGTTCAGCCGGTGAAGTGTCCGGTCACCGTCTGCGGCGATATCCACGGCCAATTTCACGATCTCATCGAACTGTTTCGCATCGGTGGCCACGCTCCCGACACTAATTATCTCTTTATGGGCGATTACGTAGGTAGGTCCAATTTTCCTTGCATTTAATTGTCATTGCTTAATTTTCATTTAAGTTGTTTTAAGTTTTAATAATATATATTTTATAATTTTATTGATTAGTTTTTTTTTTTTTTTTTTTTTTTTTTTTTTTTTTTTAACATTACGGGATTTGTGGTTTTAGATATGGGCACTTTTAATTGAAAACAGCCAAGCTGAAAGGAAGATTTAGGAAAGGAAATGATACCCTCTTAATTTTTGGTTTTAAAAGTTCTTTGTGGTTGGAAATTGGTTTAATTTGTCCGTACAAAAGCAAAGCTCTAATGTTTTAATACGGGAGTTGTTGGAGAATAACTTATATTTATCATCTAGCTAGTTGACATAGAATTGTTAGTCAAGATTAAGATACAGCTGCTGGAGTAGAGATATGTGAAATTTTGAAGAGTTTCCTTATTTAGCCTGAACTTGTTAAATTTCAAACTAACAGAGTCTGTTTCTGAGAGTTTAATGACTGGTTGATGTTCATGTTGTTTGGTTTCATCTGTGGTCGTCTCAATTTAGTGTCATACATTAAATATGAGCCACAAGTACGACAGATTTACCCTACAGCTAAAAATATCCAGGTTTTAAAAAATCTAGATTTGAGCCACTCGGCAGTAATTTCACGATGATGGTAATGTAGGAGATAGTGGAGAGTCTTTAGATTGAGTTTCATTAACAATCTAGTAATGATGGTTCACTGTTTGTTTTTCTCTGATATGGTCTTCTCTGGCCTTTTTCTTGCCTTACATTGCAACAAGTCATTAATATTGATGCATCTTTAGTAGTTGATTTGCATGTAGCACTAACTTATGTCTTGTTCTTGGTGTGTGCAGATCGAGGATATTACTCTGTGGAGACTGTCACTCTTTTAGTTGCACTGAAAGTTCGTTATAGAGATAGAATAACTATTTTAAGAGGAAATCATGAGAGCCGGCAGATAACTCAAGTGTGCGATATACATATTTAGTGTTTTTCTCCTCCTTCATTTTGTAATTGCACTAATAGTTTTGTTTTTTGCCACCTTAATTGATTTCTGCATTTTGGAGCCAAATAGTATTTGTGCACATTCTCTGGAGTACTTTAATTTTCTTAGATAGCATATGTTAGTGTCAGTAAAATGAAAATTGAAAATGTAATAATAAGGTTTTTCTGCAAGAAAGTTTGCTTGATTAGTTCATTGTAACTTTTGACAAGGCAAATTAATCACCGCTTGTAAAAGAGATTGGAGAATCAGAGCATGGACACTAGTTAACCTGCAACACATACTAGATAAACTAATGTTTCATGATAAGCTAGTATTAAGGGTTGAAGTTTTTAAGTGATTTTGCCAAATCAGTCCGTGTTCAATAACCAATTACTACTCTTTTCAGGTATGGCTTTTATGATGAATGCTTGAGAAAATATGGAAATGCTAATGTCTGGAAGTATTTCACTGACCTCTTTGATTATTTACCTCTCACTGCCCTGATTGAAAGTCAGGTTTGAATTCTCTGACACTTTCATGTTGACTACTTCCAAATCTCAGCTGAGTGCTGACAACTATTCATATTCCTTGCAGATTTTCTGCTTGCATGGTGGACTATCCCCATCTTTGGATACATTAGATAATATACGTGCTCTGGACCGCATACAGGAGGTAAACCTGTATAAAGTTTATAGTTTTAAAAGTAGATTGTCCACCTTGTTAAGAGCCCTATAGTCTGTGCCATAAAACGTTATAATACATACATAGTGCATTATTAAGCATTCCATATAGAGTTAATGGGTATTATCTTTCGAAAATAGGTGGGTTAGACTGTTTACGAGTTAATGAATTGCTGCCTGTCTTTGTTAATGTCAATCCTAAAGATTCTAATAATAGTGTTGATGCTTATATGGTAAAGTCACAACAGCAACATCTATTAAACTTGTAGGCACTCTCTTTTCACTGTATTTTCCAAAGCCTAACAGGCATCATCAAATCAAGTATTTTCACATTTATTGGCTGTGTAGGTTCCTCATGAGGGTCCAATGTGTGATCTCTTATGGTCTGATCCTGATGACCGATGTGGATGGGGAATATCTCCTCGGGGGGCCGGGTATACCTTTGGACAGGATATTTCTGGGCAGTTCAACCACACAAATGGGCTCACTCTGATTTCTAGAGCTCACCAGCTTGTTATGGAAGGATATAATTGGTCCCAGGTTTGTGGATCCCTCATCAAAATAGAAGCATATGTTGAATAATTTGTTCTCACAGATTGTGTATGTTAACATTTGTATTATTGTAGGACAAGAATGTGGTAACAGTGTTCAGTGCACCAAATTACTGCTACCGTTGTGGGAATATGGCTGCAATACTTGAGATTGGGGAGAATATGGAGCAAAGTTTTCTTCAGTTTGACCCAGCTCCACGTCAGATCGAACCAGAGACCACGCGTAGAACCCCTGATTATTTTTTATAATTCCCGTAGCATACGTCCGACCAGCTAAAATTTCATATATCCTGTTGTGTTTTTGTAGATGTGTTTTACAACAATCAGAGAGTTCTGGCATCTAGTTGAGGGAAGGACAAAAGAAACCATTGCTTTTTTTTTTTTTCTTTCTTTTTTATCATTCTTTTGGTTGTTCTGCTGCTGCTGCATTCATATGAGTCTCTATAGGTTTCATTTGTAGAATAAGTTTTTTTTTTCCTTTAATTTTTTTTCTGTGTTTCGAGTTTAAATCATCTGGGGTGATTAAAGTGCATGTTCCATTTTGTAAAATGTTGATTATATGTGAGAGATGTTTCTTTGTGGTACATGATTTCCCAAACTTGTTAATTTGTTTAACTGAATTGTAGCTCAATTTTGAAATGCAAGCGTCAAGTCAGTTCCTTGGTGAATTGCTTTTACTTTTAAACCTTTCAGTGGGGTGTTTTGGAGAGTGAAATAAAACCCAGTATTTGAAATGGATTTCTCTTTGGTTACCCCTCCCCCCCCTCTTTTTGGAGCCATATTTATAAACTGTTACCTATATTCACATTGTATTTGTAGGCACATGTTTGTTTTTCCTCCCTGGAGCAACCTAATCCTCTAGTTAGGCACCGGTTTTTCAAATGCACTATATAATTATTCATGTTTTCCCATTTATTTATTTTCCATTATTTTCCAACCAAAGTCAACATCGACATCAACATTGGAGAAGAGGAGTTTTTGAGGGCGGAAATCATGGAGTTTTCTTGTTCGGGTGAAATATGACAAGGGAAGATGGTGGTGGCATCATATAGAGTGGAACTACGGTAAATCGTTGTATTTTCTTTTTCCTAAGTATAAAAAAATAAAATTTAATGGGTATAGCAATGGTGTTAATTGATTTTATAAGTTTTAAAGAGAAACAAATTTTCTTTTGTTTTAGCAGGTCTAATTAGCAACCAGTTAAGGTTTTAATGGTTGAATGGTAATTTTGATCAATTTTTCTAGTTGTAGTGACTAAATTGATAAAAAAAATTAGGGTTACCAAAATAAAAATGATGTTATTTTTGAGTGACCTCAAATATAATTTACCCAAATAATTAGTATAATGCAATAAAATAAATTAATAATTAAGATCTAAATCATAATAAATAATATATTTAAATAACGTCCACGTGATATGAGTTTAATTAAAAACACAAAAATACTACTATCTTTACTCAAATCTTAATTATAGAAATAAGAAAATCTCAACAATACAAAGTTTACAAGCAAAGGAGCTCAGAAAAAGGCTCTTCCATATTACAAAAAACCAGAAACAAAAGGCCATCAAAGCCCAACATCTAACTACGCTCCTGCTCTTCATCCATGTCGTCATCATTAATCTCACTAGTATTCCTTTGAAACCTTCCCATTGATGAAATATGCATTTTCTTCTCTAGTATTTTCAACCGGTCCATTTGGCGCATTGCTTTCTTGGGTAAGTTAATGGTTTCGCCTCCGGTCTTCTCTGGCGTCGGACTCGGATTTGAATCGGAAACTTTCTTGGGTTTGTTCATGGCTTCCGCACCGATCTTCTCCTGGTTGATGGGATTCGATTCGGATTGATTTTGAGTCTCCGGTTTATCCCCAGCAGGGACGGTAGATTCCGGTTTACCATTGGAGGATGAAAGCGACGACGTTTTCAACACTTGGTCTCCTTCAACGTTCACTTCTCCTTGCTTTTCGAAATCGCCTTCTTGTAAACGTCCGTATTTCTTTCTGTAAGCTTCGAGTTCGGCTTCTAACTCATTGAGTTCATCTTCTCTTTTGGCTACTAAATTGATCATCTCTTCGAGTGCTTCTTGGTCGTATTCGGCTTGTTCTTCCATCATTCTTTGGTACTGTAAGGCTTCCATTTGGACGGCCGCTTTCTCGGTTTGTAACCTGGTGATCATCGCCATCGCGTTGTAAGCCGCTACGGCGGATGCACTTCGTTCTTCGTCAAGTTCCATGTACAATGCCATTAGTGATTTACGATCCATGCGAGGACTGCTGGGGACTTGGCCCTCGCCGATCTCTGACGCGAACTCTGTTTTTTGAAGCAGTTTCCTCGGAGTTCGGGTCCACCGAGGACTGTTTGATGCCGAGTCCGATAAGGGGATCCCGAAGAACCTGTTTCCTTTCATAAAGTTGGGGGTCTTATCTTCTTCATCACCTTCTGGCATCGATGGCATTGTACCACCCTTGCAATCATCCTTCACTGTTAAAACATTCATCACCAACATATAAAACCAATATTCTCAAAATGGTTTATATATTATATAAATTGACCCAAACTATATTTTATTAATATCTTCCGAAAATTGTATAAAAGGGTTAATTATATGAATTGGATCTTAATTTTATTAATCTAACAATTAATTTAAATATTATCGATTAAGTATTAATTTAGTGAACACCAATACTGCATGCTGCAGCAATAAACAAAAAAAGGGTTTAAGTAAACTTCAATTTATTATTTTTCCGTTTATCTTTTCTAATAATAGTTGACATTTAAAACATATATATTAAAATTTCAACATTAAATAATATATGATATATTAATACTCAAATATAAATCGTTCATGTACTAAATATATTCATGTTTAATATATTTTAAATATGTTAATGTTAGACCCAAGTTAAAATGTAAAATAAAAAGAGCTTACTGAAGTTTAATAATTAATAACAATTTATGATTGTTATAATAGAAAAAGTTTGATGCAATTAACCTAATAGAAACAAACCTAATGCATGCATGGTTTAAAAAGTTTAAACTTACGTGGCTTTTCAAGTCCCTTTGAACGATCATTATCCTCCTGGACCTCTGGTTCATCCGGTTTAAGCTTGAGCTCCGTATATTTAATAGCCGGAGCCCGAGGAGATGGCGAAGGTGCTAACGAAGACATGGAAGAATTCTTGCCTTTAGAGCCATTAGAACCTATAGATTTCACCTTCAATGGTTGCCCACAACAAGTACACCGATGATCATTACTCTTCTCAAAAACCACTTCTTCATCCTTTTTAGCACCACCAGGCAAAGACAATTGAACTTCATTATCTTCATCAACCAACAACTGATCAATATCCTTATGCAAGATCCCCAACAAGGATTTGTACGTATCACAATCGGTTTCTCTCTCGGTTGCAAAAGACAAGAGACAACTCTCGCACAAGCTCCGTATGTCGGAGAGCTTCTTATGAGCATGACAAAAAGCAAGACACGACACGTTCTTCTTATGGTCGTCGCAAATAGAATCGTTGTAATAGAAATCGGTTGATCGGCCGGCGAGGAGATGGTCGAGCCTGGTACAAAGCAAGCAAGGGATCGGCAACTCAAAGAACTTGGCGAATTCATTGGCGAATAATGCGATGAAGCCGTCGATGAACAACATGAAGATCATAATCCATTCTAACAATGCGTAAATGAAGAAATTGGGGACTGCACCCAGCTGTTGTTCTACGAATTGCTTAAATGATCGCTTCGCCATCTCCAAAATATATAAAGAACCCAAAAAACCAAATATTATATTTAGATAAAATGTATAATTAATTATTGAGAAGGGAGATCATGACAGGGAGACCAATATCATGAACCCCCTCTCTCTTTTTTGGTTGTGGGAGACAAAGAGAGAAAGAAAATGGAGGTTAATGTGGAGTTTAAAGGAAACAAAGATTAGGGTTGGATGAGGTTTTTTTTCTTCTTTTGACTATAAATAAGAGAATGCTTATGAGGGAATTGAGATTGTTAGGAAAATTTTGGACCTCAAAATGGGGTATTTTCATGCACTTTCCAACCAATTGTAAGCTTAATTTAAGGGTTTTTCTACATGGAAAATTTACCAAATTTGTTAAAAGGGGAGGTGGGAATCATCCTAAAATGGGAAAGAATGTTGGGTTTTTATGTATGTATGTAGGTGTTTATGGGATATAATAAATTTGTATTATGTATTAGTTACTTACCTATTTTCAAGCATGAGTTGCATCAATCTCTACAAAGGAATTGGCTGCAAAATCAAATATATTTTTTTGTTTTTTTAGAAATCATTTCGTCTAAATATATAATGAACAATTAAATTAAGCATAAAATATGTCTAATTAAAAGTCGCACAAAATCTTAAATATGAAACATCAAAATTTTCTAGACTCATATTTACTATTAAACTTAAATTTCATTTGCTTTGATTTGTATCACCATGGTATTACAAAAATTATTTAGGAGTGTTGTTGTTATACTCTTATAAGAGCAAGACTCGTGACAGAATATGGAATAATTTGCAGACAACCTTTCGTCGAGAACATACACACAACCCTCCATTGAAAACAATTCATAATGATTCTTTGCTCAAGACAACTCATAAGGAACCCTGCGCATATCCTATTTGAACTGACTTAAAAATTACCGCTATACACCTCGCGAGGACCACTCCATGACCACCCTTTGTGGAGACCATTGAGACCAGGGGCGTAGCCAGGGGGTTGGCAGGGACCTCAACCCCTTAAAATGGTAATTTTTTCAATTAAGTCCTTTAAAATTTTAAATTAGTAAAAGTAAAATTACACTTTGGCCCCTCCTAAAAATGATAAAAATTTGATTCAATACTTTTAAATTTATAAAGATATAAACTATTAAAATAGTGAAATTGCATTTTTACTATCGTAAAAATTAAAATTTAATTTTGGCCCCCCAAATTTTTTTTTTCTACCTTCGCCCTTAATTGAGACCCGTATAGCCTCAAAGAGGAAAATGTCAAAGCAGATCACACAATACACTATATAGCAACAATTGACCTATAATGATCTATCATCCGGTGAATCACACGATCATGCCTACTTACATACTATCAATTATGTGTCACTATAGGACAAGATATGACCCTCTCTGTATGTATATACCCAGGGTCGACCCTGGGGCAGGGCAGGTCGGGCCTTTGCCCAGGGCCCAACAGAAAAATTATTAAATTTTATTAAAAAAAATTTAGTTTGGGGCCCATTTTTTGAAGAAAAGAAGTGCATTAGGGGCCATTTTTTTAAAAAAAATTTAGGGCCCAAAGAAGAAATGCGTTAGGGGCTCATTTTTTTTAGTTCGCCCCGGGCCAAGGAAAATTCAGGGACAGCTCTGTATATACCCTAGAGAGACTAAAGATACCCTTTTTCTGAAGAAAAACCCTAAGTAATAGTCAAGTATCCCTCTTCTTCTCTTTCTCCTTTTCCCTTACTACTTGAACCCCAACTCTCGGCGTTATCACTGCTATGTTTTCCTCCTTATTGAGCAATAGTATCAACTGTTGTCTTATTTTTCATAAAGATTTTTATATCTGATTTTGAGTATCCCAATCCAAAATTTATTCCAACTGTTTCGTGCAATAAACTTTTTAAGAAATAAGATGTTTTAACCATGTCAATGGAGGCAAGTCCAATTGCGTCACTCATCCCTTAATATTATGTTGTCTTAATCATGTTTTGAGAGTATCGAAACAAGGATCGTATCAAACAAGTGTTAGAAGTGTCCCTGCTTCGTAGACTTCCACGGTGCTGAACTCAGCCAAATCACGTTTTAATTATTCTCCAACAGTAATTAATGTCCAACGAACAGCCTTTTCTACAAATGTTGTTTACTTGTAGGTCCAAACATTTGAAAAATAAATAAGATGCTACCAAAAGCACTGAAGTACCTCATGCCTGGTTGCCTTGCGAGACACATCAGATTCTGTCTTAAAATTCCTTATACAAGTGATGAAGTTATAGTGGAAAGCAGCTTATCAACGAATCTCATTCCATATATATGACTTTTTATATTTTACTTGAGAACAACTACCAAAGATGCTGATTAGTGTCAATCTAGAATCACACCAAATCTTTCATGTAAATCATGTTGTTCAATTATGACAAATATTTTGATGGGAAGTAATTGAAATTACCGAAAATCGTGGAAGTTCAATCGGTGCTATTTTTTCCTCAATAAACACAAATTGGTAATTATGGTAAGTTCATAAACACAAAATCAACTATAATAATAGCAAACAAGAAATTAAATGAGATGCGATTTTTAAGTGGAAAAGCTTTTAAAATAGAAGGTAAAAATCACAGGATTTGATAGCACACTCAAAAGTTCCATTGTATACAAAGATCTTGCTATAAAATCACAATATAAAATTATTATTGTTGAAATAGCACAATCCCACATCTAAAATTTAAAAAATTGTGGAGTGTTTTGTACTATTATAAATAGATATGGTTTCTCCTCTTTAGATCATTCCAAAATTTGTCAACTTTTCATAAGACAAATTTTTCTTATTCCTATTTGTCTCATTATGGAGCATTTTTAAATTCAATAATCACTGCTCAAAAGTTAAATCAAATTAATCTCGAATGAACCCGATCAAAGATTTAATCAAAAAATATTTAAATGTGGTAAAATGAATTTTCCCTACATAATGAGACTCCCAGACCCATCACATTCAATAAATCTAGGTTAAATTCAACATCATACTATCATATCAATTGTGTTGTTCAACTGTCGTAAAGATTTTGACTTGGGTTTTTATTAATTAATTCATATCACTTGTAATGAAATTTTGGACATGTCCATTCTTCATTGGATTCATATCAGACTACAATTGGGTACCCTTATACTCACTCAAATGCCTATAGAAAAGGACTTACTTGTCGTGGAATGAGCAAAGGGATCCATCCAACCAACTTTAACAAAGTTAATCCATAATGTTCCATGGCTATAACATAGCTGAACCCACGTAATGAATCTACTGATTCTATTCTCTCGAATTGCTTGGAAAACACGTTTCGTTCCCAGCCTTATTTATACACCACATGTTCATCTAAATTACCTTATATCTTGAATTCAACTATAATATTTGTGAGTGGAGTCTGTAACAAATATGATCGAGGAAAGAAACGAGAGATCCCTTTGTGAGAAATCAATGAAGATGGTGGTGAACATCATTAGACTCTCATCATTTTCGATCGCCAAGATGAGTCTCGGAGAACCAACGACAGCAACAACCAAAAGCCCCATGCCGACGACCGGTTCAGACAAGTTCACCGACGGACCGTCTCGATTTGCCGGGAGCCACAAGCAGAGTAGGTCAAAGCCTTATTCGTTCATGATGGAGCCAGCTGCAAGCGAAGGGAATGAATCGAGGATGGTTCGTGAAGAAAAAGAACATAGCGATGGGCGTTTTGCTGCGTATATAAGGAAAGTACATGAGAAGAATCGAAGAAATTCGCATGAAGCATCAAAGCATTCATCCTATATACTGCCACCTCCACCCACTCCATTAAGAAGAAGGAAGTAACCTTTCCTTCATATGCACCATTGAATTTCAGTTTCTGGGCTTTTTTATATATAAATAAGAATGTTTTGTTTAATAACATGAACATGCAAAGTTTTTTTTGGTTTTTTTTTTTTTTCTTCCATGTTAATCCGTAGTCCTCAGGGCGTAGAACTTGGTTAAATGGTGTAATATCCATTTTAGCCGCTCTTAAAGTTAATCTTTTAATTTAATCCCTTTTAGCCTCTTAATCAAATAGAGAAATTGTATTTTTGGCTTCTTTCAAAAATTAATTAGTTTAAGTCATTTTAATAGAAGGTTTTTAGGTAGGCGCTCCAAAAAAAAATATAGTAGGAAATGGAGGGTATGGTTGTTTAAATTAGACTAAAACAAGAACTTAGAGAAAGAGATTGAATTGATTGAACCGCGAACCGTCTTGAATCGCAATTGAAGTACGAACGGGTTAAACCGGGTATTTTATATTTTAAGGCCAAAATTCTTGACCCAAATAAGTAGAAAAACCCAACCCTAAATTCACTAACTCACCATCTCAAACCCAACCCAAATCCAAATAAATATGTAACGTTATATAAGTGACGTAGTCACTTTGTTAATGTTTTTAAATTTTTAATTCAATTTAAACCGTATAATGGATGTTTATGTTACTATTGTTATTTAAATGTATTTATAATTTTTTTAAAAAAATTCAAATTTGTTCCCATTATTCAGAATATATATTTTTTAATAATGAACGTGTTAAATCAACGGTTAAATTAATTAGATTTAATTAAATAGATAATTAAGTCAATTAAACTAATCAATCAAAAATCAATAATACTAACGATTCAATCACCTATTTAATTTTAAATAGAGCTAAGCACAGCTTATTAAAAGCATTATGAGCCACAAAATCTAGCCTGCATAGTCCCTTCAACCGTGGGTTTACATATAGGTAAAGGCCTGGATCTTCAATTGGTGCAATCTTGGCCGTAAAACCTGCTACTGAGTTCACCTCTCACACGGCCATGCTATTAGATTTGGTCCCTTCATCCCTCATTATCAGTTTCAACCACAACATTCCTATACCCTTTTGTCCCATGCTAAGAACAGGCCATTAAAGACAACCCATACTCACATTACAACTATTTAATCATACACCATAAGTAAAGTGTCCTCAGAACAGTGTTAGAATTGTTTTGTATACGTTAAAATGTGCTTCTTTCACCTAAATTTGGATGCAAAGACAAAGAATATGGAGATTCTACTCAATATGTGTACAGTTTATGTTTCAACTATTTAAATCGTAGGATAATGAAAAATTAATAGCCCTATGATTTTTTTTTTGTATTTTTTTAATTGGGAATTACAATCTTTTTATTGTTTGCAATAAATAAAAATATGCTCAAACTCAAAATTTTTTTAATAAAAATTGTAATAAATTTCTGTTAGGATCGTCCCGATTAAGCAACGAACAAGTAAAAATAGTAGAAGAAATTGAGAAATTGAACACACAAATTTAACGTGGAAAAACTCCTCCAAAGAGGATAAAAAACCACGGGTAAAGATAATTTTACTATAATGGCAAGAGAATGAAGAGTACAAAAATTGGAGATAAAAACTAAACCCCGAAAACCCGAAAATAAAGAACCCTCAAAACGTAAACACAAAATTCTCTAAATGTGTTATGAGTTCTAATCTCTAATGGGTATTTTTTCTAAGGTTGTAAAAGAGCCTATTTATAGGCTAAATCCATAGGTCAAATAATAATAAAATAATCTAAACTAATCAGTGTTTGATTGAAACAAATAAACAGAGTCTAACTAGGAGATTACTTATTGAATTTGACTAAAATAGGAGTCATAATTAACAAATCTCCACCTTGACTCATATTTCCACAATGCCATCTTTGCCAAAGCCCGCCACGAGCCTATCTTGAACCATGCAGGGAATTAACTGAGTCGATTCTATGCTTAGAAGCTGGAAGACTTCTAGCCTTCGACTTGTACACTGCCAAATCAAAACTAACCCGGGTTTGATTTTCACAGCTTGATGCCTAACTTTTCAAAACTTGCATCCAAAAGAGAACCTCTCTTTAACTAAAGCGGTCATACCTTTTCCCTCCTATGACCAAGTTGCCTCGCTCTAAATGAGTTGACTTGGCTCAGAATGCAGGCGAGGACGTCCGATTTCACCGGTCACTGTAGAACCTTCCAGAACATAAAGACTGCCAGTTTTTTTACCTTTTAACAAAACGAGAGCTCCACGAGATACTTTAATGCCGCTCGACTCAATGTTGATTCTGCATCCTTTCAAGTCTAAAATACTCAAGGAGATGAGATTCTTTCGTAAATCAGGTACATACCTGACATCTGAGAGTGTCCTAATTGTCCCATCGTGTATCCTAATTTTAATAGTGCCAATTCCAATTACCTTACTAGATGAATCGTTTCCCATGCACACAAATCCACCTTCAACTGAACTGTATGTGGAGAACCATTCTCTATTGGGACACATGTGGAAAGAACATCCTGAATCTAGGATCCACTCGGACGTGAGCTTGGAGTTATCACTCGTTGACACTAACAAGAAATCATCATCGCTTTCATCGACCAAATTAGCACCAGCTACATCTTCCTCGTTACTCTCAGCAGCTCTTTTCTTTTGCAGTTTATAACAATCTGCTTTGACGTGACCTAACTTTTTACAATAGCGACACCTTTTGTCTCGTTTCTTTGATGCTATCAAAACGGAAGCTTGCCTATCTGCCTTGCTATCCAAATGAAGCTCATTGTCGAGTTAGTAACAGCCCGAATTAGACCCTAGTCAGAATAATGGTTTCAAGACCACAAACTCGAAGTAAAAATATTTAATTTATGATTGTTTTAGAGTCTATGATATGTTGGGTGATGGTATGCAAATTTTGTTAAGTAATTTTTATCGATAAAGTGCCCAATTTTATTATTGGAATTAAATTGCAATAAGTTGCAAAATATGAGGTCCTAGAAGCTTTAAGTATGAAATAGCTTGGATTATCAATTTGAGGCCTATAATGTGATTAAATTGTTGTGTGGAAATTTTGTTGAGAAATTTTATCGAAAAAGTGTTTAATTTGGTTAGTAGGATTAAATTGTTATTGGTGCAAAGTGTATGTTCCAGATGATAAAGGGTATAATTGTGATGGGTTTTTAAAGTAAAGGTCCTTATGAAGACATTAGTCCATTTATAAGTTGATGAAGATATCTGTTTGGTATTTTTGAAGTTAGTTGAAAAGAAAAAGGGCAAATTTGGAAGTTAAATTAAATGGTATAATAAGACAAAAATAGTAAAAAAATAAAAATAAAACACCATTCTTTTCTTCTTCTCCAGCCGAATGTGAGAAGAAAAAATGGCAGCCATGGATGAGCTCCATTCGGCCAAGCTTCTATGGCTTATATAGATCTCGAAAAATGAGATTTGGACCTAGAACTGGAGGAAAATCAAAAAAAAATCGAGAAAGTTGGTAAAATGGTCGTTTCGGCATTCTAGGTAAGTTCGTGTGTTAATAATAATGCAACATCGTGCTTGAATTGTAATTTTCTATTGATATGGTATAAATTGTATGATTTAATATGTTTAGGAGAAGTTGATGTATGATATGGAAAATGTGATGTTTGTTGTGTTATGTGAAATTGAATGTTAAATTAATATTACATGGGTTGTATGAGTTGCTACACGGCTGTACCTGACGAGATTTTGGCAAGTAAGTTCATATGGTTGAATTTATATGTTTATTTGTGAATGATTGAATGATATAATGTGTTGTTAAATATGAATTTGCTGTGGAATTATGAAAATTATGATAAAATGTAAGAATAAAGGCGGTAATTCAAATTAGGAAAAACGCAAAATTGAGTACGTTTGTATCGTGACATGTGATGAATTGACGGATAAGACCATGGTTAATCCATGGCAAAGTGTGAAACGTAGGTATGGTATTAACCATACTGAGATGTGAAACAGAGGTATGGTATTATCCATACTGAGTTGTGAAATGTAGGTATGGTATCAACCATACTGAGTTAAGAAATGTAGGTATGGTATCGTCCATACTGAGTTATGAAAAGTAGGTATGGTATCGTCCATACTGAGTTATGAAAAGTAGGTATGGTATCGTCCATACTGAGTTGTGAAATGTAGGTATGGTATCATCCATACTGAGTTGTGAAACGTGGCACTGAGCAACGACGTACTCAAATTCGTAAGACGTTACCTAATTTAATAATAAGTAATACAAAAGAAGTGAATCAAATGAAAGAGATTGAGTGATTGTTAATGTTGAGCTCAACTATGTGTACAAGAGAGTTACGTAATGTTTTGGTCACATGTATAGTACTAAGTGCAGGCTACTATGTGTATCAGATAGCTTCGGCTACAAGGGTGGTACCATGTGTAGGCCACCGTGTATCTGTTATCATTACGATGAGTTCAACGGGAAATTGACTAAGTAAAAATACATGTGATTGTGTGATGATTAAGTGTAATTGAATACGATCATGTTATGAATAAGTGCAAGTGTGAATGTGACCACTTGAGAAATGTGGCAAATATACGTATGAACAATATGTTCAATATGTAATCAGAAATTGGAAAGATTGGTATAAGCAAGTGATGAACACAACTAAAGTGAAAGAGAGCAAAAATTTACAATAGAACTGCTTTAGAAAGTGATGTGATGGCGTAAATTTGAAAAATCACCAAAAATAGTAGAAATTGAATTATAAGCTGGATGAGATATTTATTTAAAGCTTATTGAGTCTATTTTCATATAAAATAAATATAGCAAACAAACGATTCAATATTTTGAGATATTTGAATTTTTGTGAGGCTGGTTCAGAATAATTACGTGATCCCCTATTCTGAATTTGAAAAATCATTAAAATTTGTATAAAAATAATTATGAGATATAAATTATATTCTTGAAATTCTGAATGAGTCTAGTTTCAGGGAAAATTAACGGATCTTAATTTGGAGTTCTGTAGCTCCAGATATAAATTATTTAATGACTATGACTCAAGAAAACAGCTTAACTAGAATTTGAATAAATAGAAAGAATATGAAAATAGCATGTTATAGTATTGCTTATTATTTTCATGTGAACTTACTAAGCGTAAAGCTTACTCCCTCCTTTCCATTTCTTTTAGTTTTGTCAGCCAGCTCAGGGTTGGAGATCGTCGGAGGCAGCATCATACTATCGAGCCATTATCCTAGGAGTATTGGCATGTGTATGTCAAATGTTTTCAAGTGAGTGGCATGTATAGGGACTTAGTTTTTCAATGATGGATGTTGTTATGATTAGCCAAATGTATTGGCTTATATTGATTTGTTGATTATAGCCATGAGATGTGGCTTATAATGATTTTGGCTTGTAAGCCTATTTGTCCATGGTATGTGTTAATGTCTTGCTATGTGGTATAAGTGATTAAATAGATGAAAATGTCAAATACATGTGTTTGAAAAGTTTTAAATTTTGGGCAAAATTTGGTAACCCGATTTTGTATAATTGTGAATTTTAAGTCCGATAATGCCTTAAACCCTATTCTGGTGTTGGATACGGGTGAGGGGTATTACAGAGTTTGTCTCTACTCAACAAATTACCCTTCACATCTTCGAACGAGAGTTTGTCTCTACCATAAATCAGGGTCTCCCTGAAAGACTTGTATGAAGGGGGTAAAGAGCACAATAATAGCATAGCCTGATCTTCATCGTCAATATGAATCTCAACATTCTTTAAATCATTTAAAAGAGTAATGAATTGACTGATGTGATCTCTAAGAAGCTCACCTTCGTTCATACGAAACGTAAATAGACATTGTTTCAACACTAAACGGTTAGCCAGAGACTTAGTCGCATAAAGAGTTTCTAACCTTTTCCATAAGGCAGATGAGGTCTTCTCCATCAATACCTCCTGCAATACCGTCTTTCTTTGAGGCACAACTTGGATTGCAGACAAAGCCTTTTCATCAAGCTCTTCCCATTCTGTTTTATTTAGATTCTCGGGCTTTTCCCGGTAACAACCTTTTTCAAACCGGATTGAACTAGAATTGCCATCATCCGAACTTGCCTGATTGAAATTTGTCTCACCATCGAACTTCTCAACTTCAAACCTTGTTTCTTTGCCATATCCGAATGGGTGATCTATGAAAATTGAACTAGCTCTTGATACCACTTGTTAGGATCGTCCCGATTAAGCAACGAACAAGTAAAAATAGTAGAAGAAATTGAGAAATTGAACACACAAATTTAACGTGGAAAAACTCCTCCAAAGAGGATAAAAAACCACGGGCAAAGATAATTTTACTATAATGGCAACAGAATGAAGAGTACAAAAGATGGAGATAAAAACTAAACCCCGAAAACCCAAAAATAAAGAACCCTCAAAACGTAAACACAAAATTCTCTAAATGTGTTATGCGTTCTAATCTCTAATGGGTGTTTTTTCTAAGGTTGTAAAAGAGCCTATTTATAGGCTAAATCCATAGGTCAAATAATAATAAAATAATCTAAACTAATCAGTATTTGATTGAAACAAATAAACAGAGTTTAACTAGGAGATTACTTCTTGAATTTGACTAAAATAGGAGTCATAATTAACAATTTCGTCTGTTAATAAAACATTTATCAGTGAATCAAGTTTCCAAGATTCTTTTAACTTTTGATATATATATATATACAAATATGGTTAAGGTGATGCAGAAGATAACATAAACTAATTTTTCTATTGTATCAATAATTGACTAAAGAAACAGCTTAATTAAAAGCAAATCTGATTGAATCTACCTGTGTCATGTATTAAAATAATGTTTTCTTAATTAAATACAAAAAATATCTCCATATTCCCTACTAATAGAGTTGTTCATGGGCTGAGTAGGGTTTGTGTCGGACCAAGTAAAAATTTTTAGGTTTGAATCTGAAAAATAGGCTTAAAATTTTGTCCAAGTCCAATCCAGATAAAAATACTAAAAGCCTGAGCCCGGCCCGAACGTATTAGAATTTTTTATATTATCTTTTTATATAATTTTAAAATATATATATATAATACATCAAATATAATAAAAACATTAAAATAATTATTTCCAAATAAATGGAATTTTTTTTAAAAAAAGAATATTTAAATAACACTAAAATAAGTACAACTTAACAAGCAAATACCTTTAAAATAGTAGTAAAATTAATAATAAAATAAGAGTTATATAATATCCAAACAATAGCAACAAAATAGTAGTAATATAGTAGCGAAATAATAGCAAAACAATTAAAAAAATTGGCAAAATAATAAAAAGCAGTGACATATTTTTCTTTTTTGCTTGCAAATTTAGGTCGGGTTGAACCTAAGCTAAAAAATGTTTACTCGATGCCCAACTTGTCTAGAAAACAGATCTTTTTTTTGTCCAAATCTATTTTCTGAACCTATATTTTTATCTAAATTCTCTCACTTTTCGAGCAGGTTACGAAGGATTCTACCTACAAAGTAAAATCAAACCCATCGAGTAAAAAAATTAAAATAAAATGGGGACTTGACTCATCCACTCAAAGACTTTAGGTTGAGTTAACAAATAAGAAATCAAGGTTTAGATTGATTGAATTGGTGGATTTATTTTTAAAAAAAATAAATATCTTTAAAGTAGTTTTAATATTAAATAAAATAGGTGGTGAAAGGGACAAAGAATGATTAAGAAACTTGGAACCCTATACTCCATGATTAATCAATGTTTTCAAAAGGTGTGGGCATCAAGTTTTATATACATGGAATATTTGTTTTTGTTTTCTTCTCTTGTGAAAAAGGGCCAATTATCTTTAATAGAACATCCAATGTGTTTCACATGATTTTGGTTAAGTCAAATACACTTCATCGTCTATATTTATTATTTATGAATAGTAAGTCTTTTGTTTTATATTAATATTTAGCGTAAATTTTTAGTAAATTCTTTTTTTTTTCACTTATCTATAAAAAATTATAAAATGATCACTCAATTATTTATTTATTTTTGTCCTTTTTATCACCAATTGACTAGTGGCAGTTTTTAAATTTGATATAATATCAATTTTAACCCTTAATATTTATAAATTATGTCAACTTAGTTTTGATTATAAAAAAAAATTAATCCAAGTGTAATTTGGTATTTTTCTTGCAGTTTTATTTTTCTTTGTGACATTTAGAATTAATCTTAGAAGAGTAACAAAAGATGAAAATTGTTATATTTGATTTTTGGTTTTTTTTGTTTTTTGTATATTTTCAATTAATTTAATTGATAATTTTATTTTTTTTTTAGCTTTTCAGGTGAAATGGTGTAAAATTGCAATAAAAAAGATCAAATTACAAAATGTGTAAATGTTGAAAGTTAGATTTCTTAGAATTAGTACTACGTCAATTTTAAAAACTATCATTGTTAGCCTATTGGTGAAAATAAAACAATATTGAATAATTGAGTGACTATTTTATAAATAAATAAATATATATATTAATAATTGAGTGACCACTAATATAATTTACCCTAATATTATATATATTATAATTGTTTAAATATGATAAATTGTCTTTATTATTAAATCATAATTTAGGTGGACTAGCTCAACCCTTGGACGGCCCAATTATGTTCATCGAAAAAATATAGTTTACGTTTTTTTTTTTTTTTTTTATGCTTGGATTAGTAGCTTTCATGGTTGTTGAAAAACTATGGTTAAAGCTATTTAATTTTATAAAATTATTAAAAATATAAATGTTTTTATAATAAGATCCATTTTTTAAAAAATTATTTATTAAATTTTTATTAAAACAGTGTTCGATTAATTCGTAACATTAACATAATAAAAAAATTATAAGTAATAATATATGAATCAAAATATTAACTCAAATGAATTTAAATTAAATTTAAATGGGCGTTAAAAAATAAATTAATGGCACACTCACATATAAAAAATAAATTTATGTAATAAATATATTTAAATTTAATAATTAAAATCCATAAATATATTATTAAAAAGTATAATGCATTAAGTTGAAATTATATAGTATGTATTTTTTATTTTTATATAAAAATCTGAAAAGATAAAAACACCTGAGACCCAAAACCACCTCCATTCACCCATTCACACATCATTTTAGTCCTATAATTAAACAAAGCGAAGTTCACACGTGGAACTGACTGCTTACTTTCCATGCTTAGAGTCGTAAGGGCCACGCTTCTGGCAATTAGTAGTGGAAAATTAAAAATAGAGTAAAAGTGATAAAAGGGAGTTAAATTATATTTTATTTTATATTTAAAAATTAAATAAATTAATTTTTATACGTTAGATTAATGAGTAAGTTGATATTTTTTATTAAAATTTTTATTTGTTTTTATTGTTAAAAACTTAGCTAACTGAATAATCAGATAGTTATATTTAGTATGTCAAGTGTCAGTTTTTAACGGTGTAAACAGATAAAATTTTTAACAGAATGACCTGTTTACTCTTTAATCTAACATTAATGGTCTAATTTACTCATTTCTTGAGTAATGATAGCAAAATACAATCCGACTTTTAATATAAGAATTTCTATAATACTTTTACTAAAAAAATATGTTATTATTTAATAAATTATTAATTTGTCCATCACAAATTAAGTAAAAGGTGTCATTTTTATTTAAAGAGTAATAAAATAATAATTAAAAAAGATATTTGATATAATTTCTAACTTTATTAACGTTGACCAAAATAAAATAATAATTCATATATTTATCATGCTCATAAAATTTTAAATCAATCCTATACTATATCGATGGAAAATATTATCTTCATCGATATTATATTTAAGGGTTCAAAATTGTTTTTACATTTTAAATGATTAAATTTAGTACTTTAAAAAATAAAAAGATTAGGACCCCTGAAAAATTAATGTTGAATTTAGGTTATAATAGAAATTTATATGTACAATCCAAGCACGTAAGGTTAGTCATGAAAAAAGTACTCACTCTAAATCAAGACGATGATGATGGCTGACATGGCACCTGACCAAACTAATTCACTAATTTAATTTTACACAACGAAAAATTTGAAATATAAATTTCTACTAATAATATATGTTGATATATCTTATTATATAATGCTTATGTTTAAAATATTTGTATATTGTTATTATACTTTTATTTTATGTCATATTTTAATTGTTTTTAATAGAATATATAATCATATATTACAAAATCTAATTTCCAACTTAAAAACAATATTAAAATAAAACAAATTGAAAGTCAAACCATCAAACTTTTGCTTAGATTTTTTTCAGAACATTTAAACACTCGGCTTAATGTTAAGCAAACGTTAACAATTAAAAATTAAAAAAATAGGAACTTGCATTAATACTATTTTTTTCAGTAACCGATTGTAGATTTTAGGCATTGTATACGACATAAAATTAAATAAGAGAAATAAAAAATCGACCTGAATAGATGTGTTTAGATAATACATATTAAATATCACAATTAATCAAATCAAACAAAATTCTATCCAATCGGTTTGATTTATAATTAATTTAATTTTTTATGATACATAGATTAGTGAACAACTTAAAATTCTACATAAAAATATATAATTCACAAAAATATCCTATACGTGTTATTCGTTATTTACTTGAAAAATTACTTTTATCAAATAATATTTAAAAAATCATAAAATAAAATTTATTTTATTAAAATAAATTCAAAATTTAAAAATTAAATTTAAAAAAATCGAAAACTGAATAAAATTAAAAACAATATAAAATATATATCAACAACTAAGAATTGTCGTCGTCGTGATCAGATCAACCCAAATCAACTACAGACTACAGTCATGAATACCATAGAATTAAAAGCACTGTCCCTGCATATCATCTGGGCAATCCAAGGTAACATGCATGACATGACATATCACTACACTACAGGACAAAACAGGAGAACCACCCATTCTGTCTTCAATTCAAACCATTGATGCAAAAAATAAATCCACCACAAAGGAAAAAAATGAAGACCATCCTCCTTTCCTTATCTCTTTAATAAAATAAAACCAAAACAAAATAATGTTTGCTTTCATATGTCAAGACAATAAAACCACACAAAAAAAACTCGGTATATATATACAAATTGTCTGATATAACAGAACATTGCATCTAGAGTCTAGACCACTAATCCACCTTGATATTTTTCTTTCATTTTGACCCACCAAGATTTGCAAGATCAGTAATTGAATGGAGGCTGCACTTTGTTATTTTCAGTTTATTTTTATTTTCATATATATAATATATATATCAACTAGCATAGATCAAAGACTAAATGAAACATTAATCTAACATAAATAAAAACAGAAAACAACAGAAGCAAACAAGACATGACAGTTTTGTTCTGTTTTTAGTCTGTACATGAAAAACAAAGGGATTCGAAAACAGTTACCTAATTTAAACTTATGTCCTTTTTTTTTTTTTTTCCTCTCTAAATCCAAATTTAAGCTCTAATAATAATAAGCTTTGTGTCGCTTTTGCTTATTATATAATTATTGTCATTCTTAAGCAACACTGATGATTTTATTGTTATCTCCACTGCTAAAGTTTGGCATCACCTGAAATGGAGAATGCCTGGAAGTTGAAGATGATGATGAATCCATTTGATCGGATTGCAAAGACAGCTTGAGTGACAGCGATAAAGGATCCGTCGCCGGATTTAAGTTTGTGTTGAGATCGGATCTCTGAAGAGCTGGGAAATTTGGAACCGGACGGATGAGATTTGCCGTCGGAACATTGTTATTCAATTGATTCCCCTGTGCTATTGTGGGATTTTCAGTTTGATTCTGAATTGGAACCGGCGGAACTACCTGGTTAAAGGCCATGGGAAAAGCCGCCGGCATAACGGGAAACACATTGGTTTCAGATGGCTGGGTTGAGTTTTCTTGTCGATCAACTCGCTCTTCTTCCATTGGAATCGCCTGCACCTAATCAAATAGTAGCAAAATGGAAAAGGTCAAAATAAAGGCCAGTGAATTAAGAAAAATATTTCCACATTAAATGTCGGAATTCATAATAAATTCTAGATCATCAGTTCTTGGGAGTTCTATTGAAATAAAATAATGAAAAATAATGTATCTTTTATCGATTTTATCCCAAAAATATAAATTAGAGATATGAATAAATAGCTCATTCATCAATCGCTTACCTTGGCTATGAATAAATAGATCCGCATGAATTTATCCAGTAACTACCATACATCAATCATATCATAAATACAGTTATTTATCAATTTATTTATATAATTTGATGAAATTAATACAATTATCTTATCACATCAAGTTTCTTTTAGTGGCTAAAATGATAAAACTACCCAAAAAGAAAAGAACAGAAAAATAAATCAAAATTGGTTTTGCTTATCAAATACTAGAAGTCAAAGTGGATTAAATCGATCAATTTTATTTTTAAATTTCTAGATTCATATATTTTCCGAGAAAAACAATGATGAAAAGGACGTTGAGAAAAGAAAAAGTAATTACTAGTACCGTATCGGTGGTGATATCAAAGAGGCTAGATCTGCGACGGCGGCGGTTGAGATTGCTTCGTCGGAGAAAGTATTTCTGAGCATGGCTTGCTACCTGTGTCGGAGTTCGAGTCTTCACGAAGTTTCTAGAAATCCCTCTCCAATCTCCTTTCCCTACTTTTTGCAGTCCTACCAGAAACAGCTTGTGCTCCTCCTCCGTCCACGGCACCCCTAAATTCATTTACAAGAAATCGAAAACAAAAAATAAAATCAGAATCGTAAAAATCAAAGGGAAAAAAGAGAGGTCAAGATGTAAAAAAACATATATAAACCTCTTTTGCGCTCTCGATTTCCGGTGGAGTGAGGAACGGCATCGTCGGCGGAGGCGTAACCGGCGGTGAGGTTATCATCGCCTTGATCTTTGTTGTTCTTGTTGTTATTCTTGTTCGATTCATGAGGTTGTTCGTATTGAGAAAGGTTGTTCATACTCACACTTTTCCTCATGGAATCAACCACCAGTCTGACTCCAAAAAGCATGATCTCTCCACCTCCTCCGCCACCGCCACCGATCGGAGAAGAGTTGACGATGGAGGAGGAAGAGGCGGAGGCGCACGTGGCAGGCGGCATCCCCATGTTTTTTCTTTCTTTCCGATTTTTCGCTGGGAGGGAATCTTTGGCCGTACAAGTTTATAGAGAGAAAAGATAAAGAACCGATACTGAAGTCGCGTGGAGAAAACATATACTAAAATATATATAGACTAAGGACAAGTATGAGGTGGCATCACGTTGTGGCGACTGTTTTTCGATCTGCGAAAAACACGTGGCGTCTAATGGTTGGTTTCTGTATCTTGTCCGCCTATAAATCTCCAAAAAGATAACATAGTGGGCTTTGTTATCGACAAAATAATGCTGCATTGTTATTATGAAAATTATCCCTTCCTTTTCTTTTCTTTTTTTAACCAAAAAACCAAATTTATCCCTTCATTTTCATTATGAAAATTATCCCTTCCTTTTCTTTTCTTTTTTTAACCAAAAAACCAAATTTATCCCTTCATTTTCTTCTTTAATTTTTAGGCGACACTTCAAATAATTAAATAAAAGCGATAATGTTTTGATTCAGATATTTTTTATAAAGTTATGATTAATTCGAAATATTTAAATATTTAAAATTTGGATTGATATATTTATAATCCAAATAATTCGAATAGAATTTCATCCATCTAAATTGATATAGTTCATTTGTTTTTAATTTTTAAAAATAATAAAAAGCAAATTAAAAATAGAGTGAAATTATTTTCAGATTTTCTTAATTTTTTTCTCAGTTTTTTTTAAAATATTAATATAAATAAAAATATTAGATTCTCAATTAGATTTAATATTGGAATAATTACACATCTATAGAATATATTTAAAAAATTTGGACATGGCTTTTTAACAATTTAACTTCAATTGTAAAATTTTAAAAGAAAAAATCAGTGCAGAATTATAAGATAAAAAAACATATCTTTTTTTCCTTTTTGTTGGCCAGCTATCTTTTTCTTTCTTTAATAATAATTAGACTGCTTACATAAAAATATACCACTATAATAACTTCATCATTAAGTTTCTGCAACCAACCTTTTATTAATTTCCTTAATTGAATCTATTTAAACAAGTTGTTTAATAAATATTCGAAAAATTTTATTTTAATAACCACGGGTTTTAATTCTATGCAATAAAAAATTAATTATTATAAAAATTATATATATTTTGATAAATTAACATTACTAAACAAATGGTCATAAATTTTAAAAAAAAAAGGTACATAAAACTACTTTTTTATTCTATAAAAAAATCTTCAAGATTTTATAATTGTTACTTATTTATTACATGATATAAAAATTTCACTTCTTTTAAGAGACAATAGTACGCACCAACAATACTTTTATAGTTGCAATTAGAGAAGGACAATCTGCACATGAAAGTGGTGGGAGCATTTTCCGGGAAATAATATCTTATCCAATCCATTTATTTTTAATTAATTCAAATGAATCCAGTCAACTTAAATTTGACTTTAAAAAATTTGTCACATTGCAATATTAGTAACATAATTTATTTTGTGATTAATCGTATTTTAATCTGTTCTTTAACTACACTAAGCAAACTCTTTTTTTTTTTTTTTCTCTCATTTTAATCCCCTAACCTGTTTGCCGACCAAATCATTTTCCTAGCAAGCTCGCTATCACAAACCCAATCTCCTTTTTTTTAGTTAATTATTAAGGTTGCATTTTGTCAGTGCTTTTACTTACTTTTTTTTTTATTTAAATAAGCGTAACCTTTATTTATTTTGAATTACCTAAAACTATCTAAAAACATTTGAACAAAATCTTCCGATTATCTACGGATTTGATTCTGTTCAAAATGTAACTTAATTGAGCATATATTCAATTCAAACTATCAGATTCAATGGTTACGATTTATAGGTTGTTAATTACTTTACATAATTAATTTTTTTCTACTTGTAATAAGTCAAGCTACTTTTCCCTTCCTGCTTTATTTATTCTCACTCTCCATCCACTATCATTGGCAAAGTGAGTTCACAATTATTGAGTGTTACTTTTCAGCAATTTGAATTAGTGGTTAGTATTCAGTTTATTCCATCGATTCCATTTTCTTAAATTTAATAAGAATCAGGATAACTTAAAAAATTAAATATTGAATTTAAGTGGTAAAATTTATTCGATATATTTCTTAAAATTAAGTTTAGAATATGACGAGATTGTTTGCTAATTTTTTTTTATTTTAAATATAAAGCATTTAAAAATAATATTAAAATAAATAAAATAATTTGAAAATATTTATATATTAAGTTTATTGAAAAAAATCTATCAAAAATATTAATTTTTAATTAACTTATCTTTTTTTTAATGAATTATCAAATAAAATTTTTATCTGTTTAATTGAATTGATTGGTTAAATTAACTAACCCACTTGGATTTTATTTATTATAAAATATAGTTAAAATAAATAAAAATAATATACATTAAGGCAATTAATTTAGTTATAAGCTCACTCTTAAATTGAATATTAGTTAAATTTAGGATGTGACTCAACTTATTCATAAACAAAATTGAATACAATAAATAGATAAAGTTAGTGTTATATTAAATTTCCTCAACTAATCTTGAGATTAAAAATAAAATAATAAAATAAAATCAGACCATGAAACGGTGTAGTTTTACTGTGCAAATGTGTTGGGTTGTTGGAATGGATTGTGTTTCACCTGAGCTTATATATAATATTAGTATATTTTATATTTATAAGTGGTTATTATTTTTAATTTAATAAATTTTCTTTTATTAAATAACGTAAACATATATTTTAATGTTTATATTATATTTAATTTTATTTGATGGAAATTATATAATATAAAAAAATAGAATAAACAAATATATTACATAACTAAAAAATGGGTTGAGCTAGACTAGGGCTTAGTTTGGATGAGCGGTGAGTTTACCTCCGGTGAGATTAAAAATAGCGGTGACAGTGAGATTAGTTACTGTAGCGGTAAGATTGAATACTGTAGCGGTGAGATTAGAAACAATGGTGGGGTGTATATTTGGATTCAAACGCAGCTGTAGCGGTGAGGTGAGAATATGAAATGACTATTAAAGACATCAAATTAAAAAGGATATATAATAGAAGTTTTTTAAATTATTTTACTTTTACGAGATTATTAAAAATATATGAAATTTTAAATTTATTTAATAAAATATTAAAATGTATCTTTGACATTTTATTATAAATATTTCAATTAATTACATAATTATTTTTTATAAAAATCAACTTAAAAATATTATTTATCATGAAAATACAAACAATATTTTGTATTAGACTTGATTACATTTCATGGCAACTTGGCTTGGTCCTACAAATGAATATGCTTTTCTTTTAGGGAAATTTTATTGGTGGAAGAAAAAATATATGAAGTTGTGAGTTCTGCAGTATCTTCAACAGTCTGAAAAGAAAAATGCCGGGGCTGGGTTACTGAAGAACTCTCAACCTCTAAAAAAAAATAAAACAACAGAGAAGATTTTATGAAGTAACCTTAGAAACTGGCATTTGACGGTAATGGTGAGGAAACATTCAACATGTTAGAATGCAGCAGTAAGTGAATTTGGTCATGGGATCTTTGCCTAAAGAAATTTTTAAAAAAGAAAATATCAGCCATAGGTTTAACTTGACATTTCACAGTTCAGCAAAAGGAAATAAAAATGGAGAGAAATGAGAAATCAGAATTGAAAAAGAAGAAGCAGCAGCAGCAATAGCATTTGCCGTAAAGAAGCACTTTTTGTTCTGCCCAGATGAGTTGTTAAAATACCAAACAGTAGCTTATAATCCCAGCCAAATCAAACTTAAGGTTATAGTGGGAAAATAGCTTTCCACTGCAGGTGAGTTTTTTCCCACTGGTAGCTTTAGCTCCAGTTAAAAATAAGACCAGCAGTGAGATGAGAATTTTTAACCTCACCTCACCATTAGATATCCAAACAGCATTTCAATGAGTTTCATACCTTCAGCTGCACCTCACTGGCACCAACTGGTGAACCAAAGGCAGCCTAGATCAATCTTAAGTCTTGAAGTCTTTAATGTTGAAACACAATTTTTAAATAGGCTTTTTTTTTTTCAATGTCTATTTTTTTTGCATCTCATACTTTTATTTATTTTTTCATATTTTAGATAAATACTTAAATTTAGACAAATAACTCAACCCTAAACATGTATTGAAACAAATCTTTTGAGTCCTCCATTTATATTACTGATAGATTGAAAGTTAATTATTAGCTAATTATTATTACCATATGACTCAAATTAGGGGTGAGCAAAACTTAATTTAATTCGAAAAAATTGAATTTCGAGTTAATAACTTTTGAAAATTAGTAAATTGATCTCTCTCTCAACAAAAATTACAAAAAAAAAAATATTTTTAAAATTTAAAATATTTATAAAAATTCTAAAATTTATATTTTAAAAAAATTATAATAATTTTTTAAAAAATCTAAAAAATATATAAAGAAAGTTAAAATTTTAAAATTTTTTAATATAATAATTTTGGGACCTAAATAAGTTAATTAATGAGCTCCAATATGGAATTAGTTATACTGTAATAAGATTTTAATTTGACATGTTTAATTTTTTAATTTAATTCGAATAATTTCACTCAATTCGAATTAAATTTTACTCGATTTAATTTAAAAAATTTTAAATCAAATTAGGATGATAAAATAAGAATTGTCAACTTAATTAACTTGAAAAATTTCGCTCGAATGGATCAATGCTGAGCCTAACTCAAACCAATAAAACATAACTAAGGAATGCACCTGTTTCTATTTTTTCATGCAATTATGAGGAAAAAGTGAAATACAAATTGGATGCGTCCGCACAACATATAGCAACTGTACGATATTGGCTACAGTTTTTTATAATTAGCGGTGAATTTAATTTTTGAAATATCAAAATATAATTTTAGTTTATATTAATTTATAAATTCATTTTTAATAAATTAAAGGAACTTTTTAAAGGTCAAAATATTAACCACGTATTAACTTACAGTATAATTTAAATTATTTATGATATGATTGAACTGTATTTCTTTTATCCCTTTAGATTCACGTATACTTATAATTATAAGGAATTTTAATTTTTTAAATGTGTTAGAGTGTCTGTGGTAAATATGAAAGCCGGAGATCTAAATTTTTGTTTCTAACAGAAAATTTTATTCTTATTAAATTCAGGGCGAAGTCAGAACAAATTTTTGGGGGAGAGTCGGATGAAATTTTAATTTTTTATAGTTTATATATTTATAAATTGTAAGGGATTAAATCGAATTTTTATAATTTTAAGGGGGGCCAAAGTATAATTTTATATTTATTAATTTAAAATTTTTAAAATTTTTTAAAGACCTAAATAACAATTTTGCTGGCCCATGCCAGCCCGTAGCTTCACCCCTCATTAAATCCATTCTTATAAATAAGTTTGTTTCTTTTATAGCATGTCTTTGTATGAAGGCACTACCAAAAAGTTTGTAATCCTATTGATAGAGGTACCAATAAATTTTGGTGGGATCAAAACAACGAAAAAATAAAACTAAATTTCATTCAGAATTTGTGTTGGTCAGAAGAGTAAAGGAGGATATAGAATCAGGACATAGATGGGAGTTTATATGAGATCATTTTTCTTTTAGCTTTGCAAGTTGTATATTCATCTATTGAGATTTTTTTATCCGTGAATTGTGTCGAAACCACCCCTCTGCTCTTGAGAAGGGCGTGAATCGAGCTTGGGTTTTGAAGATGACAAAACGTGGGAGTCGCCACCAATCCTTTTTTGTTGAGGTGTGATTGGGTCACCTTGAAAAGTAGTTGTTTTAAATAAACCATTTAATTTATTAAAACAACGATTTTGGTCTCTACTTAAAAGTCGAGAAAATGGGTTCGGGAGTCGGTTACGTACGAGGAAGGGTTAGCACCCTCGATACGTCCAAAAATTGGTACCTAATTGATTATCTAATGTCTTGATGTCGAAAATTTGAAAATCTGAAAGAATTAAAAAGATCCCTTTTTATGATGATGTCAACTGATAGTTCTTAAAGAAATCGAAGATATATACAAAGGGGGCTATTCAGTCTTGAGGCAAAAATGTCGTATCCAATACTTTAAGACACCCCTTTTGACCATCGAGACTAAACTTCCCCTTTTTTATTTATAAATTTACTTTAAGGGACGTTCTATTATTTAAAAATGGACGAGAGAATCGCAAACCCAATACTTTAGGGCACGTTTTCTCGAACCTCTAAATATAGAACGTTGCCTTGCTTTTAGAAAACCTTACTTCGGAATAACAAAACACCATGTCCAATGCTTTAGGAGATGACATTTTGAGTTCCAAAAATAAGCCCTTTTTTCGTAAAAAATATACTTGTTCGAAAGGATATTCAGGCATTTAGATTAAATGAGAAAATTGCAACCCAATACTTTAGGGCATAATCTCTCGGGCTTCTAAACACAGAACATTGCCTCGGTTAAGAAAATCTTACTTTGGAATATCAAAACATCACATCCAATGCTTTAGGACACAACATTTTGAATTCCCAAAAATAAACTTTTTTGTTAAAATGTACTTGTTTGAAAGGATATTCGGATATTTAGATTAAACGAGAAAATTACAACCCAATACTTTAGGGCACAATCTCTCAAATTTCTAAATAAGGAATATCACCTTCACGGAAAGAGGCCATTTTGTATTAATATGTCACATGTTTACAATAAAAGGTAAAAATAAATTGCAATACTGATATACGTAGTGGCACGGAAACGAATACGTAAATATGAACGTCAATGGTGAAGGCGAAGACATAATAAGATGAGTCTAAAATAAATGAGGAAAAAACAAAACATAAATAATAATAATACTAAAATAATGATGATGAATATATATACGAGTCACAATACAATAATAGTGATATAGAAATAATAATAGTATAGTTACAATAAAATAATAGTAATAATAATATGGCAAGATATGTACGATATAATAATATATAGTAATAATGATAGTAATAATAATGATAATAATAGTAATAATAACAATAATAATAAATGGCACAAAATATGTACAACAAATAATATAAATATAGCAATAATAATAATACTATGTATGTGCAATAATATAATAATAGTAATAGTAGATATAATAATATAATAATAATGATAATAATGATAATAATGATAATATTAATATACAAGTAATGATAATAATATATATATACAATGCAATATTACTAATAGTAGTATATAACGATAACAGAATAATAATGACCATAGAAGTAATACTAATAATAATAATAATATAGTAATAATAATACAAAGATAAAATAAATATAATTACAAAATATTAAAAGAGGATCAAATTGGATTAAAAAGATGATTTTGGGGGTCAATTCAAAATAAAATAAAAAGGAGAGGGCCTATTCAGAATGCGCGCGGAAGGAGAGGGTCCAAAAAAGCAATTATTCCATTCTTTATGCACTGTGTTTTTGCGCTGGACTTAATTGGAACAGAAGAAAACATATTGGGGCAAATTTAAAAGTAATGAAAACTTGATTAGAAAGGTAAAAAATACGGAGGGACCAAAAGGGCAATTAGCCCAATACATGAAAACACGCGGATCCTGAGGCGGGTCGGGTCAACACGCGGATCCTGGGCGCTAAACGACGTCGTTTTGGTGTTTAAAGGCAATGACCAAAACGACGTCGTTTTGTGGTGTATATATAAGTGAAAATTAGGCCAAAAAATCATTTCTTAACAGATTTACAAAAAAAAACTTTAACCCCCTTTGTGTTTTCTGCGGGAGGCGAGAAGAGGCGATTTCGGCATCCCCATGCATGCACGCCGACCACCGCTCACGGTGTTAAAAGCGTAATTTTCCATTTTTTTCTTTTTTTTTTTATGCTCGTATATATATATGTTGTTTTTTGAACAGAAAAAAAAATAAAAAAATAAAAATAGGAATACCTTCGAAAGTCTTTTCTACTGTTTTGGTGTTTTTTTATCGCTTTTTTTTTTTTTTCGATTGATTTCAAAAAAAGTCCCATTCTGACCTTGCTTTTCGGGTTTTATAGAAAATAAAATAAAATATAATATTTGCCATTGCTTGTGGTGTTGCTATTGCTTTGTCTTCATTTGCGGATGTGGGAGCAAAAAGGAAGTGGGAAAGCGGCGGTGGTAGACAAGGGCGGTGGAGAGCGGCGCTAGGTTTCTAGAAACCCAGGCTTTTCCCAAAGTTGTGTTTTGTTGGGCCATTTGGGCCATCTGTTATTGGGTTGTTTTTGTTCTCTTTTTTTTTATTTGGGCAGGGCAATTTGGGTATTACACATTTGCCCTCTTTGCTCATTGTCGTGTAACGAGAATAGCAAAGACAAAAAAGGCCCAAATTTGCCCGACTCCATCGACTCTGGATTTTTGGCGCCCTTACTCTTCATAAGCCCACTGCCTCTTGTTGCTTTGGTCCACTTCACTGCGCAACTTGGATTAACTTCAATTTGCTTTTCTCGTAACCGAGAATGACTTCAATCTTGATCTGCCGCTCCACTATCATGGAACAAAATCTGATCTTTTCAATTTGCTTCCTTACTATCTTCGGGAAGACTTCAATCTTCAATCTGCTCCACTATCATGGAAAAAAATTTGAACTTTTCAATTTGCTTCCTTACTATCTTCGGGAAGATTTCAATCTTCAGTCTGCTCCACTACCATCTTGAGGGAACAAAATCTGAACTTTTCAGTTTGCTTCCTTACTATCTTCAGGAAGACTTCAATCTTCAGTCTGCTCCACTATCATGGAACAAAATCTGAACTTTTCAATTTGCTTCCTCACTATCTTCAGGAAGACTTCAATCTTCAGTCTGCTCCACTATCATGGAACAAAATCTGAACTTTTCAATTTGCTTCCTTACTATCTTCGGGAAGACTTCAATCTTCAGTCTGCTCCACTACCATCTCGAGGGAACAAAATCTGAACTTTTCAGTTTGCTTCCTTACTATCTTCGGGAAGACTTCAATCTTCAGTCTGCTCCACTATCATGGAACAAAATCTGAACTTTTCAATTTGCTATACCGTCTTCTAAGGGACATATTCTGTGGAATATGCTGATGCTTATGCTCATGCGAATGATGAGGATGCTATGATACGTGCTATGAATGATAAATGATTAGGATGTAATGATCGTGATGAATCAAATGCTCCTAACTAGATGTGTCTTATGGATGATATGAGAATGGTCTAAATTTTTTTTTTTTTAGGATTTTTGCTTGCATCATGTTGTCCTTGTTTGGGCCAGAATTTTGACTCAAAACCCGAGAGAATTCAGTTGTACTTTAACTGATTTGCCCCCATTATAGCTTCTAGGTCCATTCCTTCAATTCTCGAAGGGAATCTAGACACCCCTTTTCCAGATACTTGTCAAGCCTTTAGACCTGGTGAGTTTTAAACAATAGTCCTGCTGATGCCCCTTGTATTATTTAAAATTTTCAGAGTAATATGCAAAACTTCTTTCGTGAAAGTATTATTAGTCCAAGAATGGTTATTTCAATGCCAAAATGCTTGAAAAAGATTATGATGATGGATGGGGTAGAAATTTTGTGGGAGCATAGCTCGAACCAAACAAGTTAATCAAAACTGGCGAATGTAGCGAAGAAGAAAGTTTATTTGAACTGTGTCTTCAAAATACAAAGGTAACAAACCCAGAAATGGGTAAAATGGAAATTAGGTGCCCCAGATATCGCAGTTTGAGCTTCTCTGCCTGAACGTCTGGAAGACCATTTCGAGTTCGACATGTGTTTAGGAGATTCTGAGTATTTTGTCGATGCACCAAGACGCAACCTGCCCCTTCCTTGTTGGTTCGAGATTCTTTCATCACGATTTGGAGCCGCCATTTTCAACCCAAATCCCCTTTAATCTCCCTCTTTTTTTTTTGGAAGATCTGAAGGCGTCCTTTGTGAGACTTCGACTTTGGCGTCTCTCCCTTTCTTCAAGTATAGTACTTTTTAACAGAATCCGAATTTACGGGATTGGGCAAGTTTTTCCCATCCATTTCGACCAGGATCAATGCTCCTCCAGAAAAAGCCTTTTTCACCACATAAGGTCCTTCCCAATGGCATCCATTTTCCTTTGAAATCCTTTTGTATAGGGAGGATTTTTTTTCAAGACAAAGTCTCCCTCGTGAAATTCTCTGGGGCGCACCTTTCTATCATAAGCTCGCATTATTCTCTTTTGATACATCTGGCCATGACGAATAGCCCTTAACCTTTTCTCCTCAATCAAGTTCAGCTGATCGTATCGAGACTGGATCCATTCTGCTTCATCTAATTTTAGCTCTGACAAGACTCGAAGGGAAGGAATTTCAACTTCGATAGGTAATACCGCTTCCATTCCATAAACTAATGAAAAAGGAGTTGCCTCGGTGGATGTCCTGACTGATGTTCGATAAGCGTAAAGAGCAAAGGGTAATTTTTCATGCCAATCTTTATAGGTTTCGGCCATCTTCCCCACAATTCTCTTAATGTTCTTGTTGGCTGCTTCCACTGCACCATTCATCTTTGGACGATATGGCGATGAATTGTGGTGTTTAATCTTGAATTGACTGCAGACCTCCGCGATTACGCTGTTATTTAAGTTTAGGGCATTGTCGGAGATGATCCTTTCGGGCATCCCGTATCGACAAATGATTTCCTTTTTTAGGAATCTACTGACTGTAGCCTTGGTAACACTGGCGTATGAAGCAGCCTCCACCCATTTGGTGAAGTAATCAATGACCACAAAAATGAATCGATGCCCGTTCGAAGCTTTTGGCGAAATCGGTCCGATAACATCCATGCCCCACATAGAGAAAGGCCAAGGGGAAGTCATAACATGCAACGGTGAGGGAGGTACATGAATTTTGTCCCCGTATATCTGACATTTGTGACATGTTTTAGCATACTTGATACAATCCCCTTCCATGGTAGACCAGTAATACCCGAATCTCATGATTTGTCTAGCCATTGTGAAGCCATTAGCATATGTTCCGCAAACACCTTCGTGGACTTCCTCCAAAATTGTCTTAGTTTCCATTGCGTCGATACATCTCAACAGTACTTGATCCTTCATTCTTCTGTATAGTATCTCCTCATCCAGGACATAATCACAGGCTAACCTTCTCAGTGTCTTCTTTTCATTCTCGGTCGCTTGTTTGGGGTATTCGCGATTTCTCACATATCGCAATATGTCTTGGTACCAGGGGTGATCATCCCTTTCTTCTTCTTCTATGTTGCAACAATAAGTTGGGGCCTCATAAACACTCATTTGAATGGGCTTTACATCTTCTTGCTTACTCATTTTGATCATGGAGGCTAAAGTAGCCAAAGCATCCGCCATCTGGTTCCAGGACTATCCTTCGGTAATTGATCAATTTGGGGTCTCTCGTCTCCCATTCACCTTTTAGTTGGTAGATCACTAGTGCAGAATCCCCATATACTTCAGTAGCTTTATTTTATGCGTTCAACGGGCGACACGAGTCCCATAATACATGCCTCGTATTCTGCCATATTGTTTGTACAATTAAAATCCAACTTGCATGTGAACGGGTAGTGATCTCCATTTGGGGATACCAAAATTGCCCCAATCTCATTTCCAACAGCATTTGACGCTCCATCGAAATTCAACTTCCAATGGTAATCTTTTGCAGTGTCTTCTTCAGTGGCTGCCACATACGTTAAATCCTCATTAGGAAAATCAAAGTTTAACGGCTCATAATCTTCTAAAGCTCTGCTAGCTAGGAAATCGACTATTGCACTCCCTTTTACAGCCTTCTGGCTCACATAGACAATATCAAATTCAGACAGAAGAATTTGCCATCTAGCCATCCTTCCATTCAAGGCGGTTGCCTCCATCATATACTTTAGAGGGTCTAATTTCGAGATCAACCAGGTCGTGTGATACAACATATATTGTTTCAATCTCTGAGTCGTCTAAATCAACGCACAACACAGTTTTTCAATTGGCGAATATCTCATTTCACACTCAGTGAATTTCTTATTGAGGTAGTATATCGCCTTCTCTTTCTTTCCTGAATCATCATGTTGACCTAACACACATCCCATGGAGTGATTAAGCACTGTCAGATATAGGATTAATGGCTTATCTCAGGTGCGGGGTGACAAGATCTTGGAGGGTTTGACAAATCTTGCTTTGACCTATCGAAAGCTTTTTGACATTCATCATCCCATACGCCTGGATTATGTTTCTTCAAAAGACGAAATATGGGATCACATTTCTTGGTTAACTGTGAAATAAATCGAGCAATGTAATTTAATCTTCCAAGAAAACCTCGAACTTCTTTTTGAGTGTATGGTGGAGACAATTCTTGTATAGCCCGGACTTTGTCCGAGTCAATCTCGATCCCTTTCTTGCTGACTATGAAGCCTAGCAGTTTGCCAGACCTAGCTCCAAAAGTACATTTGGTAGGATTAAATCTAAGTTGGAATTTCCTTAACCTCAGGAATAGCTTCTTCAAAACTCGGATATGTTCTTCTTCCGTTCTAGACTTTGCAATCATGTCATCCACGTAAACCTCAATCTCTTTGTAAATCATATCATAGAACAAGGTCACCATAGCCCTTTGGTACGTAGCTCCTGCGTTTTTCAACCCAAATGGCATTACTTTATAACAGAACGTGCCCCACAATGTTATGAAGGCGGTCTTTTCCATATGTTCAGGATGTATTTTTATCTGATTGTACCCAGAAAAACCGTCCATGAAGGAAAACAGTGAAAAACCTGCTGTATTGTCTACTAGAGTGTCAATATGAGGCAAAGGAAAGTTATCCTTTGGGCTAGCCTTGTTTAGGTCTCTATAATCCACACACATTTGTACTTTCCCATCTTTTTTAGGGACAGGCACAATATTGGCTACCCATTCCGAATATTTAATCTCTTGCAAGAACCCAGCGTCAAACTGTTTTTGGACCTCTTCCTTTATTTTCAACACGATATCTGGTCTCATCCTTCTAAGCTTCTGCTGAACTGGCTTGCAATCTCTTCTTATGGGTAAACGGTGTACTGCAATATCGGTACTTAAGCCAGGCATATCCTCATACGACCATGCGAAAACATCCTTGAATTCCTGCAACAACTTGATAAGATTCTACCTTGTTTCTTTGGCTATACACGTTCCGATTTTTACCATTTTCCCTTCTTCTAACATCACAGTCTCTACTGTTTCCTTATGAGGACGAATTTGTCTCTCCTCCTGCTTCACCATTCTTAACAAGTCAGGAGATAAGTCACCATCCGTGTCATCTTCAAAATCCTGTAAGTCTTCTAAGCATATGTCTTGCTCAAAAAGATATTTCGATTCCATGGCAGTGTCGCTCAAGTCATTGATATCCAAGGACCTGTTGCAATTTAAGAGAATACGGACAGAATGAATGAATTCGTGAATGGATTATGTATGAAAGAATGGTCAGAAAACAAAGAAAAGAATGGAAAATGTTTGCTTCAAATGATGTCGAAAATGCATTTTATTGAATAATAATACTGGAACATGTGCCTATTTCATGAAAGAAATCTTGTTGCTTCTTAGGCTCAAAGCAATGAGTGTGTTCTGGACATTACTCTGAATAAGCTTTAAATACTACAGGAATTTCTTCTGCAGTCCAATTGTTTAAAACGCTTCCCGGTTCATAAGGTCGAATATCTGATAAGATTCCCTCTTCAGCTGCCTCCTCAGAAATGGCATTAATACAGACGTTACCCATCATTGCTACGATGTCCTCTTCCTTCCGTATCTTCAGCTCGGAGTGGATTATCCCTCCTGAAACAAAGATTTCGGATATGTGCGGGATTATCATGGGTTCCTACTTGGTTTCTTTTCCGCTCAGACGAGCACGTCTTCTTTCTTGCCTCCTTTCTAGCTCTTTCTTCTTTTGTCTTGCATCTGGTTTGAATCCCAGGCCAAAGCGGTCTTGTTTTTCTTTCGGCATCAGGGCTGCCATTCTCCCTTGAAGGTACTTTCTCAGTCCTCTTCCCGGTAACGCGCCTTTCCCCACGATCATTTTTAATCCCATCCTTGTAGTCTTGGAGATTCTTGGTTTCAAGATTTTCTTTCCTTCCCTAATAAAAGTTGCGTTCACGAACTCGAGAGATCGGAAGGAACATTCAGCTGCATCGTCATTTGTCTCTAAGTAGGGCATATCACTGGTCACGGTTGTAATAATGTCCTCTTCTGCTTTTATCGTTACCAGCCGCCTGTCTGCTACCAACTTCACCTTTTGATGTAACGACGAAGGTACTGCCCCTGCCGAGTGTATCCATGGTCTTCCTAGTAAGTAGTTATAGGAAGGGTTGATGTCCATCACAAAAAAGTGTATTTCGTAAGTGGTTGGGCCAATTAATAAGGGTACCTCAATCCTCCCCATGACTTTTCTTTGGGTGCCGTCAAACGCCTTCACTATGCTCTGGCACTCCTTCATGTGCGAATTATCCACTGGCAATCTGTTTAATGTGGACAAAGGCAATACATTTAATGCAGACCCGTTGTCTATCAAAACTCCTAGTAGTATACGCCCTTTGCATCTAGCGGTAACGTGTAAAGCCTTGGTGGATCCCCTACCTCCTGGCGGTATTTCATTATCATTAAAATAAATGAAGTTGTCTGTACTTATATTGCTGACCAATCGGTCCAATTTATTAACCGAGATGTCACTAGCGACGTAGGCTTCGTTTAAAGCTTTCATCAGTGCGTTCCTGTGCGCTTCTAAATTCTGAAGCAAAGTCAACACAGATATGTGCGCCGGTTGCTTGTGCAATTGCTCTACCACACAATATTCGCTGTGTTTCAGAAATTTTAGGAACTCTTTTGCTTCCTCCTCTGTTACTGGTTCCTTGATTTTCGGCTCAGGCTCAACTGGCTTTTCTTCCTCCTGTTCCATCATTGGAGCTTTCCCCTTCTTTAAGTCATGGTGTCCTTCACCTGGATTTTCTTTTGAAGCGCTGGCTGCAGTCTCCTTTCCTGGAACTGTTATATTGCATTCGTAATTCCAATGAACCTCCTTGTTATCTTTATAGGCAAATGCAGCGGGCCTTCGTATTATCACTTTCGGCGCTACTCGCATTCCCGTCTTATCACTAGCCAAATCTTCCTTTTCGGGCCCTGTTATATTACACTCGTGGCTCCGAGGAATCTCTTCTTTACAAATAAAAGTAGCGGGCCTCCGTATTACCACTTTTGGCGCTATTCGTGTTTCAGCCTCATCGCTTTTTGGGCGCGAAATAATGATCATTGAGAGGTTGGTTTTCGAACTCTTTACCGTCAACTCTGACACGCCTATGCTCCTCTCTTCTGTGCCTTCGTTATAAAATTCAACTTCTTTGTTGTTCATTAAGTTTTGTACCAGGGTTCTAAACTCCAGATTCAATTTCATGCCCCAACTCCCGATGGTATTCACAATAATTTGTCGACTTTCCTTGACTCTTTTCCGCAACAATTAATCCGTGTTTGACCATTTTCATAATGACCCAATTTTAAATAGTGTAGTGTAAAACAAATGATTCGAGATCATTAAATCGACGAAAAGTTAGAAAATTTTGTTAATCGATAATTATAAGTTAAGTGTGATTTTAGAAATATTTTAAAATTAGTGAATTTTGTGAACTGAAATAATTAATGAGAAAAATTGGGCCAAAAACGAGGTATTGAGACCTCGAATTCATAAAGTGAGCCATAAATATTTTTTAAAAAATATATATGGAGTGTCATTAAGCTATTATTAAACTTTCGTTAGAAAATTTTAACGTTTGGGCAGGAAATTAAATGAAAAGGACTAAACTGAAATGAAAGTAAAAGTTAAATTATAGATTAAAAGAAATTATGAAGGATCAAAATGGTAATTATATTATTATATTATTATAATATTATATTATATAATAATCCAAAAAAAAAAGGGAATAGAAACAGAAACAAAACGAAGCAGAGAGCAGGGGAAGGGAAGAAAGAAGAAGAGAAGAGAAAGAAGAAAAAGGGGGAAAATTGGAAAATTTCCAAAATTAGCTAAATAAAAAGGGGATTAAATTGAAATATCTGGAGAATTCTCTTCAATTCTCTTCATTTTCTTCAGCTGAAAAACAGTCATGGAAGAGAGTTCAAGTTGGTTTTCATACTCAAGCTTCATGTAAGTTTAATACTTGCTTTCTCCTTGAAATTTCTATGTTTTTGGACTTTCTACAATTGAGTCCAACTTATTAATTCATTAGTTTATGATTCTATGGTTAATTTTTAAATTTGATGTCGATTAGTGCTAAAAGAATATGATGAATAAATATTAATTTGAAGCTTTAATTTTGTTATATGATGATTTTATCAAGTGAAATTGATGGAAATTGGTTTTAGGACCTAATTGTGAAATAGCTGAAATTAAGGCCTAGTGTTAAAATTCTGATTTTCAAAAGTTATGAAGTAGTTTAAAATGATAGAGAAAAGTATTAAATGAGAAAATTAGCTTAATTGAGGGGTTAATTGAGCAAGGATTGAATTGTATGAATTGTGGAATTAGGGACAAAATAGAAATCAACATGTTACACTAAAGCAGTTTTGGACAGCAGCAGTTGTCTAACTTTGAAAAATCACCAAAAATTGTATAAATAGAATTAGAAGTTAAGTGAGATATGGAATTAAAGCTTATTGAGTCTATTTTCATATAAAAGAAACAGAGAAAGCAAAGGAAGTCTACATTTTGAGATATTTAAATTTTTGTAAGACTGGTTTAGAATAACTTCGTGATCCCCTGTTCTTACTTTAGAAATTCACTAAGAATTGTATAAAAATAATTTGGGAACATATTTTATATGGTTAGATTCCTTAATGAGTCTAGTTTTATTTAAATAAACCATAACATCATATGAATTCTTTATAAAAAGATAATTAATTTTTAGTGAAGAAGGGTCGGAACTGCCAGACAGCAGAAAAGGGGTGACTTTAAAGAATAAACTGTACTAATTGGCTAAATCAAAAATTCTGAAAATTTTATGGCAAGAAGATATGTAAGTCTAGTTTCAGGAAAAATTAACAGTTCTTCATTTGGAGTTCTGTAGCTCTGGAAATAAATAACTTAGTGACTATAACTCAAATGGACAGTTTTGAATCTACTTATGAGTAATTAATGAAATTATTGATAATGTTACTTATAGCATGTTATATACATTAAGGAAGTGGAATGGAGAGGAGGAGGAGGAAAATATGTATGAATATTTAAGTAGTATGGCTAAATTGAAATGTTTTAGGCTCAAAGACTAAATTGAATAAAAGTAAAATTTTGTGATTAATTTTGTAAAAATATGGAAATAACCAATTTGCATGAAATGGATTATTTTATTATTTAAAATTGCAAAATTAAATGAAATTATTAATTTAGATTAAGATCAACTGAAAAATCAATGAAAATAGAAAATTTCCAAAGTGCCCTCGAATCTTGATATTTTCGCAAATTTAACGAGTAAGTTAAGTGTAACTTAATTATGTGATATAAGGAAATATAAGTTGATGGTACGTGAAATATTGATATGATGAATTAACTGTTTTATGTTTATGAAGAAACGGCAAGTGAATGATATTTATCATGACATGAAAATATGTGATTATCTTTAATATGTTAATACAAGGTAATTAAGTATGATGAAACGAGTAATAAATTCAAGTAAGACATGACGAGAAAAATGAATATCTTTAAGGGGCCATATGTTTGATTTTGATTGGTTTCAAATATAAATATTGAATTAAAATAAAATGTCTGATAAATAAATTTGTAATTCCGGTAATGCCTCGTACCCTATTCCGGCGTTGAATACGGGTAAGGGGTGTTACAATTTCCCTCCAGGCCAACCTTAAAGGAGTCTTAACCTCTGTGATACTTGCTTTGATTCTCTTCTTTGAGCTTTCGCTAATTGCGTTGACTCCGCTATTAGCATGATTGGGTAAAGGATTTGTTTTGCTTGGTATGTCATCTAACTCCACCACACCCATGTTGATAAATTTTTCCACCAATTTCTTAAAAGAAAGGCAATTCTCTATTGAGTGCCCCGTGATTCCCGCATGATATTCACACTGTGCGTTCGGGTCATACCATTTAGGATATGGAGGCTGTATTGGTTTTAGATGATAAGGGGACACAATGTGCGCATCGAACAAGGTTTGATACATTTCCTTGTACGTCATCGGAATTGGTGTGAAGTGTATTTTTTCATTATTTTGTCTCGTCGTGCTAGGTTCTTTCTTGGGTAACCCCTGTTGTCCCGTGGCCACTGCTTTCGGCTGATTAATGGTGATTGCCTTCGGGTACCCCATGCTCGCATTATTCACCTCACTTTCTTTCTTCCTTGGGGGCATCCTTTTGGCACTTTCCCCTGTCTCAATTCCTCCACTTTTTACAATATTCTCGATCATTTCCCCGGTCGTTACGATGTCCAAGAAACTCCTGGTTGCACTTCCCAACATATGCATGAGGAATGGGGCTTTCAGTGTGTGGATGAAGAGCATTGTGGTCTCTTTTTCCAGAAGTGGTGGTTGAACTTGGACGGCCACCACTCTTCACCTCTGTGCATATTGTCTAAAGCTTTCGTTTCCCTTCTTTTCCATGTTTTGCAAAGTGATCCTATCGGGGGTCATGTCTGTTACGTGGTTATACTGCTTTAGGAATGCTTGAGCCAAATCTTTCCATGAACCAATTTTGGCACGACTTAACTGGTTGTACCATTTGGCTGCGGCACCCACCAGGCTATCCTGAAAGCAATGAATTAGCAACGGGTCGTTATTAGTGTATCCCGCCATCCTTCTACAAAACATAGTGATGTGGGCCTCTGGGCAGCTTGTCCCATTGTACTTCTCGAACTCAGCCATTTTAAAATTGTAAGGGAGCACCAGATCAGGGACCAAACTTAAATCATTAGTATTGATTCCCCGACGTTTTCCGGCATTTTCTATAGCTTTAAGTTTCTCCTCTAACCATTTATATTTGTCCTCAAATTTGTTTTGGTAATTAGTTTTCGCTTTTTCAAACAATCTCATTTAAGTCGAGGAACGTTGGGATCGATTGGATTATGGCTGGAGGTTGGAACTCGAGCAAATCCGGAAATTTATTGGTATCGATCTTTGTGGCTGAAATTTGTTCTTGATCGATAGTGACAAACGTCCTTTGGGGATTCACATCTGGCGGCGTTTGGGTGCTCGGTGGGGTAAGAGCGGGGTTATCATTATCATTCCCCGAGTTAGCAGCAATGCTCTTTTCCTTCTCACGTTCTTTAGTCATCAACTGCATCAACTGGTTTATCATGTTATTCTGGGATTCTTGCATCCGCTCTATAATGTCCTGCTGGGTTTTGGTCAGCTGCTCCTGTAATTGCGTTTGTCGATCTTGCATTTCCTTTTGTATTTGCTCTAACTTTTCCATTCTTTGATCCATTTTTGTCTTGCCTCTTGTACCGTAGCGATGTTCTAGGGTAACTGCCATTATTTTAGGGTTCTTTTGTGAGATTCAAGGTGCATGATACAATGCAATGCTGATGCATGAGATGTGTGCAAACAAAAAAGGCGTTGATTCCAATTCAATTCCCATTAGAATAGCTTTTCAAGAAAACAAGTTTCTTCACATAAAGTGGATTACATATAAGGCCTTGCCTTGATACCTAAAGCCTTGACTTTCTCAAGAACCAAGCTAACTCTTGACCCTTCTCTGACTCTGACTCATACATCAAACTTAGTACATCAGCTCGAATTGCTAAAGTTTGTAGGTGATTTGCCACCTCTCGTATTTGGGTTACAGCTTCCTCCATAATATAATCTCGGCTTCTGACTTGACTCTGAGAGTGATGCAGTTGTTGCTTCCATCGCTCCTCATTGACTTCAAAAAGCTCTTCCCGTAGCTTGCAACCATGTAAGGCGGATTCTAACTCTTCAATTCTTGCTTTCATCTCTTCAATCTTGCTCAAACTAGCCTTCAATTCAGCTATGGAGTTACGGCTATGGTACTGATATAGTGATCTTTCCAATTCTGACACCCAAATTTTTAATTTCTCTTTCTCATTTTGACTTTTTATCAGATCCTTTTTCAGGGCATTTTCTCGCCCATGCGCTTCCCGGAGTTTCCTTTTGCACTGACTTACTCTATTCTTTTCCTCTTTAATTTTTTGACGCCATTGATCTGACGTTTTTCCAAGTCCCGCAGTCTTCATTGACCTTTGTAGCTTATTGTAGTCAGTCTTCAAACCGTCTAAATCTTCTTCAGCTTTATTCTTCCCTTTCCTCAGCTTCTCGGCTTCTAACTTTTGAATATCAACATCCAATCCTAGCTGCATTTTCTCCTCCTCTAATTGTTCTATCCTCTTGCTTAGCTCCCGGTTCTTTTCCTCAAAGTCCTGTTTGATGATTTCAAGCTCGGTAGGGATCACCCGTAAGTGTTCCTCTAGTGGTTGGGTGTTCTCTTGGTCTGATATGGGAATATTATCATTGACTCTTTGACTTCGCCACTGGTCATACTCAGGGGTTGTCATCAGACTGGCAGCGAACCTTTTTATTCTATGAATTCGGTTCCAGGCATTTGATATCTCGCGTACTTTCTTTTTGTAATTCCCTCTTTTATATTCAAACTCGCACTGAGCTAACCCTCGTGTTGGCGGCATAATTTGTCTCGATTTGTACTGTCTTAATGCGAGGAGAGGAGTGTATCCAGTAGCTCCCCATATCCCAAGTATGGGAACGTAATCAAACTCTCCGCATCGATATAAGATCTCATCAGGAATCGTCTATGGAGCTCCCCATTCTACATCTTCTCCTTGTAGGTTTCGCAGAATCATCATCCAATTTTCTTCCATGATATCGTCTCGTCTAGATGTGGTTACCATATTTCCTAGCGGAGAATAGTCCTCAGAGAAGATTCGACATGATACCTTTTCCATTTTCCAAAAATGACCGTGAAACCATGCTAATAAGAGTTGGGCGCAACCGATAAATCTCCCCTCACCCGCTCTTCGACATGCACTTAGGGACCTAAAAGTTTCGGCTAGGATTGTAGGAATAGGAGTGATCCTTCTGTCTAACTTATCAAAGAGATCAGACACCGCTTCATCCACATATCCTAAAGCTTTGGGGAAGATAACCAGTCCATAAATGCTCAAAGCTAACACATCAACTTTCTTCTTCTCTTCGGGATGCGCTATAATTAAATCTCTCAGATTTCTCCAAGGGATGCATTTGTAATCTCCTTTTTGTTTTGTCCGGGCTGTAACCCACTGCTCACTTATCCCCGTAATATTCATCAACTTTTTTACGAATGTGGGGACATTAACAGCTCTTAAGTAAGCCTTGTCAGTTTGAATCTTCGGGCAGCGGAGTAAGACTGTGTATTCTTCAATGGTAGGTACCAAATCTACCTTCCTGAAAGTAAAGCAACTGTAAGCAGGATTCCAAAACTGGGCCATTGCTCGAAACAGATGTTGGTCTACTTTGATGTCAAGTAGGTACGGCAAACCGCTATAATGATGGTAGAATAGTTGCTTGATCTTATCGTCCCATTGACTCCATATTTCCCTCATTTCTTGAAGATTGTTTTGGGTTACGCTGATGCGTGTATAATCCCACAACTCTGATACATACCCCGCTGTACGGCTATCACCTTTTCTTTGTTGAACTGTCTCAGCCCATATCCGGACGGCTGCATTGTCCTCCACTTTATCAAGAAACCCCTTCTCCGTGACAAGCTATCTATTTGGCAACCGAATGTGAATCAACGCCCTTTTGATGAATATGCCATGCAAAAATAAAAATGCAAAGTCATTATTTCATACGCAATAAGCAGAGAGTAAGACACTTAATCGGGTAACCACTAGGATTTGGTACGGCTCTACCTAGGGTGGCTCTTAAGGCTCGCTATATGGGGTTCGGTTCTGGAGTAAAGGTACCTGAACCAGCAGATTTCTCGATCCTCACCCATTATAGGCTCATATGGACCGAGTTCGGTTCAGGGGAATACATTTCCTTATGGCTGCACGGAGATGAAAATCTCACGAAGACATAGGTACAGATGTATTCCGAAAGCGATCCACTATCTTGCACGGAGGTGAAAACCTCACGAAAGAGTAGCTTCTCACTCCCACTTAAGAGGTACGACCACGACGGTCATGCAACATGATGCAAAATATTTTACAAGGCTCAAATCATAGCAATCAAATGAAACGACACAAGTAAATGCAACAAGAGGATCATAATTTTTCGAATCAAATTTTCAATTTTCGACAACAAGATAGAAAATAATCAACTTAATGGCTCGACTCTCAAAGCTCCCCAGTGGAGTCGCCAAGCTGTCGAAACCACCCCTCTGCTCTTGAGAAGGGCGTGAATCGAGCTTGGGTTTTGAAGATGACAAAACGTGGGAGTCGCCACCAATCCTTTTTTGTTGAGGTGTGATTCGGGAGTCGGTTACGTACGAGGAAGGGTTAGCACCCTCGATACGTCCAAAAATTGGTACCTAATTGATTATCTAATGTCTTGATGTCGAAAATTTGAAAATCTGAAAGAATTAAAAAGATCCCTTTTTATGATGATGTCAACTGGTAGTTCTTAAAGAAATCGAAGATATATACAAAGGGGGCTATTCTGTCTTGAGGCAAAAATGTCGTATCCAATACTTTAGGACACCCCTTTTGACCATCGAGACTAAACTTCCCCTTTTTTATTTATAAATTTACTTTAAGGGATGTTCTATTATTTAAAAATGGACGAGAGAATCGCAAACCCAATACTTTAGGGCACGTTTTCTCGAACCTCTAAATATAGAACGTTGCCTCGCTTTTAGAAAACCTTACTTCGGAATAACAAAATACCATGTCCAATGCTTTAGGAGATGACATTTTGAGTTCCAAAAATAAGCCCTTTTTTCGTAAAAAATATACTTGTTCGAAAGGATATTCAGGCATTTAGATTAAACGAGAAAATTGCAACCCAATACTTTAGGGCATAATCTCTCGGGCTTCTAAACACAGAACATTGCCTCGGTTAAGAAAATCTTACTTTGGAATATCAAAACATCACATCCAATGCTTTAGGACACAACATTTTGAATTCCCAAAAATAAACTTTTTTTTTTAAATGTACTTGTTTGAAAGGATATTCGGATATTTAGATTAAACGAGAAAATTGCAACCCAATACTTTAGGGCACAATCTCTCAAATTTCTAAATAAGGAATATCACCTTCACGGAAAGAGGCCATTTTGTATTAATATGTCACATGTTTACAATAAAAGGTAAAAATAAATTGCAATACTGATATACATAGTGGCACGGAAATGAATACATAAATATGAACATCAATGGTGAAGGCGAAGACATAATAAGATGAGTCTAAAACAAATGAGGAAAAAACAAAACATAAATAATAATAATACTAAAATAATGATGATGAATATATATACGAGTCACAATACAATAATAGTGCTATAGAAATAATAATAGTATAGTTACAATAAAATAATAGTAATAATAATATGGCAAGATATGTACGATATAATAATATATAGTAATAATGATAGTAATAATAATGATAATAATTGTAATAATAACAATAATTATAAATGGCACAAAATATGTACAACAAATAATATAAATATAGCAATAATAATAATACTATGTATGTGCAATAATATAATAATAGTAATAGTAGATATAATAATATAATAATAATAATGCTAATAATGATAATAATGATAATATTAATATACAAGTAATGATAATAATATATATATACAATGCAAAATTACTAATAGTAGTATATAATGATAACAGAATAATAATGATCATAGAAGTAATACTAATAATAATAATAATATAGTAATAATAATACAAAGATAAAATAAATATAATTACAAAATATTAAAAGAGGATCAAATTGGATTAAAAGGATGATTTTGGGGGTCAATTCGAAATAAAATAAAAAGGAGAGGGCCTATTTAGAATGCGCGCGGAAGGAGAGGGTCCAAAAAAGCAATTATTCCATTCTTTATGCACTGTGTTTTTGCGCTGGACTTAATTGGAACAGAAGAAAACATATTGGGGCAAATTTAAAAGTAATGAAAACTTGATTAGAAAGGTAAAAAATGCGGAGGGACCAAAAAGGCAATTAGCCCAATACATGAAAACACGCGGATCCTGAGGCGGGTCGGGTCAACACGCGGATCCTGGGCGCTAAACGACGTCGTTTTGGTGTGTAAAGGCAATGACCAAAACGACGTCGTTTTGTGGTGTATATATAAGTGAAAATTAGGCCAAAAAATCATTTCTTAACAGATTTCCAAAAAAAAAAACTTTAACCCTTTTTGTTTTTCTGCGGGAGCGAGAAGAGAGCGTTTTCGGCATCCCATGCTATGCATGCATACCCACCGCTCATGCATGGCGAAAAAGGTAATTTTCCTTTTTCCTTTTTTTATGCTTGTATATATATGTTGTTTTTGCGAACGAAAAAAAAAAAAATAAAAATAGGAATACCTTGAAAGTCTTTTCTCTTGTTTTGGTGTTTTTTGATCTTTTTTTTTTTTTATTTTTCGATTGATTTAAAAAAAGTCCCGACATGACCTTGCTTTGGGTTTTTATAACCGAAAATAAAATATAATACAATATTTGCCATTGCTTGTGGTGTTGCTATTGCTTTGACTTCATTTGCGGATGTGGGAGCAAAAGGAAGTGGGGAAAGCAGGCGGTGTGCAGCATAAGGCGATGGAGAGCGGCGCAGGGTTTCTAGAAACCCCAGGCTTTTCCCAAAGTTGTGTTTCTGTTGGGCCATTTGGGCCATCTGTTATTGGGTTGTTTTCGTTCTCCTTTTTTTTTTGGGCCCGGGCAATTTGGGTATTACAAATTGTATACAATTCTTGATGAAAAAATAAGACAAAGCCTCGACATAAGGATAATATGTTAATATTATTGGGTACTTGATCGGACTGCTCAACAAGCAAGATTTTGAAGACTTGTTTAAAAGGATTCAACCCCTTAATCAATATGAATATATGATTGACCAAATTAAGTTATTAGTCCTTATGTTATGCATAAGTTGTAGATTTAGTCTTTATATTTTAAATTGATTATTTTTTATTTTTGTATTTTTTGAATTTTGAAATTTTAGTAATGATACAAATAATAGCAATTAAAATCATTAGACCAAATTCTTCTGATAGTCTCGTATTGTGCATAAATTGTAGATTTAACTTGGTGTTCTTTAATATGATCATATTTAGTTCATATATTTTTCAAATTTTGATATTTTAATATTGACTCAAACAGTATCTGTTAAATTCATGAATAATGTGGTTTTTTTTATGTATTATATAGAAATAACAAGCTGATATACCATTACACATGAAAATATATTTGCCACTTAAAATTTTGAAAATAATAGAATTTAACTGATCGAATTTAATAGCTACCATTTAGATTAAAACTGAAATATCACATTTTTAAAAAGTAAAAAAAAAAAAAAAAAAGAAGAGAAAATAAACTAAAAGTAACTAAATATAAGTTCAATGATTAAATCAATAATCTACCCATAATATAAGGAAGAATAACAATATCTGACCATATTATTTATTCTATTTACTTAATTAGTTCTTTTCACTTAGACCTAATAATGAGTTGAGCCGCTCGAAAAATAAGAGAGTTTAGATAAAAATATAGGACCAAAAAATATGTTTGAACAAAAAATGATGCCATTTTCTAAATAGGTTAAGTCTCAGGTAAGAGTTTTTCAACCTGAGCCCGGACCAAATAAATTAACTATTTTTCAATAAAAAATTATATTGCTGTTTTTATCCTCCTGTTTTTGGTGTTTTAGTGCTATTCTTTTTTGTTGTTGTTTGGGTGCTATTTTCTTTGTACGTTTTTACTACTGTTTGTTCTCGTTTTTAATATTATTTAGATATTATAGAACTTATTTTTTATTATTAATTTTGTTACAATCTTAATATAAAAAATTTTTAATATATTTTTCAATTTATTTTAATATTTTTAAATATATTTAATATATTATATTTTTTAAATTTATTGTATATAATAAAATAATCTAAAGAAAATTAAAATAGGCCTATTCGGGCTGAGTTCAAGTTTGAAAAATTTAAGGTTATTTTTCAGACGAAATCTAAACTTAAAAAACGCACCTAAAATTTTGTAACACATTACCCGACCGATCATGAACACTATTTTCACTTATCTACCACGGACGGATCACACAAATCCCTCGCACTTCCCAACGCAAAACCACTACATGCATTTGGCCACGTGTGATCTCTCTTTCTTCCACGTCATATAAAATATTTTACAAAGTGGGTCCCCCAGTAGGCGCGCGCCAATTGTTCAATACCATAAGGAAGAAAAAGAAGAATAGAACAGGAAAACGATTGGACAGAAGAACCGCACCGGTTCGACCGTTGTGTCAGCTGAAGTGGCGTGTTGGTAAATAAAACAGACAGAAAAGGGTAGTTTGGTAATAACGTGAAGGACTTTCAGTTCCCAACTGACAGCTGCTTCAAGGGAAAGGGAAACAAAAAAAATAAAACTAAAAGCCAAACAACCTCCCTTTTTATTCTGTTCTTCTTCTTCTTCTTGACAAATTGGTCTGAAAGATACAGCATCTGTTCGATGCATTAGTGGCTACAATGGCCGATTCAGAGGTAAAGTATCTCTACTACTTTTCTTCATAATCTAGTTATTGTTCTTTCTTTTCTTTTTGGGAGCGAATTTTCAATATTTCATTTTTTTTTCAAAAATTGCTGGGTTTTGTTTTTAAGAAAGAGTTGATTCGATCCTTTTATTAAAAAATGAGTATTTTTTTATGTGGGTTTTCCTTTATGTTTTCTGGGTATTTTGTTTTTTGAACAGAAATTGACGGCTTTGAAAAAGGCTTATGCCGAAATAATTTTGAACACGGCTAAAGAAGCGGCGGCGAGGATAATGGTGTCGGAAAGGAAAGCTCTCCGGTACCAGCAGGAGCTGTTTGCGGCTAAAGACGAGGCATTACATATGTTGCTTAGGTTGAAACAGATGTTGGACGCTAAGGTAACTGTTTGGTTTTTAGGATTGTCTTTGTTTCTGTTATTTTTGTTCGTGTCTGATGATGTTTCAGTGCCGATGTTATAATTTTTGTTTCCTTAACTGCATAAAGTTTCATAATGTGGGTTTTCTCTGGATAATTTGTTTTTGTATCAATTTGCTAAGTTGATTGCATAGAAGTAGTTTCCATTAAATTTGTAACGCTAAAAGGGAATTTCATATGATTGGTTTGATTGCTTTTAGTAAAAAGCATTTCGAACATTATACACGACAAAGTGAGCTTGAAAAAATTCAACTCACGAATCGGGATTGCATTTTGGTTATGCGGTTGTTTTCTGTTAGTAACTGTATTTGCTTTCCTTTCCTTTCAATGCGTTGCTTTTATGGTGAGACCAATGTATTCATTCATGAAAATTTACTGGTATATGCGCATAAGATTGAAGCAGATAATCGAGATTGTTTATTTTGTATCTTATATTGGAGATCATTTTGTTATCTTGTGATCCATCATATCTTATAAGCTTGAACTTTTATAAATGTTCCCTTGTATTTCAAGGCCATACCCTTGTAAATGTGTTCTTTCAAGGTTCTCTATGGAAAACAAATAGTTGGTCCAATTGAGCCAATGCTTAAAACTACAGTATATGCTGTCTGCTCCTTGATTGTAGGTTAATGAAGCGGACATGATGTCTTTGAATCAACAGAAAAGAATTGAGGAGCTCGAAGCACAACTAGGGGAAGCCGAGGATATAGTTAGAGATCTTAGAGCAGAGTTGAGAGAAGTACAAGATGAGTTCGAGAAGCTGACTAAAAACTCAATGCAGTGTTCGAGCGAACAAAAATCAGGACATGATGTTGCTGCTTCTGAAGAAATGTCTAATGTAAAAACGATCAGCGATTTCGGGTCTGTTAGATCTTCTCTGCTCGATGCACAAACTGACATTGTGACAGTTTCTGCCATCAAGAGTTCATGTCCGAGTGGAACAAATGTGGGTATTAAGTGTTCTTGTAAGGATAATTGCTACGTTTGTAACCCTGATTTTGCTTCCATAGTGATGAGACGAAAAGAGCCTGACCTGTATAGAAATGGGTGCACTCAGAGGATTCGTGCACTTGAAAGGTGTCTGTTGAATGAAAATCTTTCTCTTTCCGGGCAAGTAGATGACGCAAAGAATGAAAATGCTAGAGAAGATGATGAAAGGAAGGATATGTGCTCGAAATCTTCTCTGAGAACTGACAATGGCAGACCTGAGGAAAGAATGAATGAGTTCAAAATGATGCAAAGTGATGTTCACGACATCATCCGAGCACTTCCTCTTGGTCCATTTCGTAAGAAAAGGAAACGAGGTGCTAGATATAAGAAAAATAGAGCTACCTTGCCGATGTATATGTGTGATCACGTCGTAGCAACACGCCAAGAATCTGATCTACTGTGCGCTGAAAGTTTTTCACATGCTGCTGATGAGAATGCTCGATTCGGGGAAGATTCTAGGATCATCAATCACGATGCTCTGAAGGGTTCTCAATCTCCTTCTATCCCCAGTTCGCCTCCGAATGCAGTGAAAGCAGTTACTGAATCAGGATATGAAAAAGTTCACAATGACGAAAACAATGATAAATTGCTGTTAGACAAAAAAGAGTCAACAAGGTTAGACGGTGGATTGGTTGAGAATTTAGGGGATGTATTTTGCAAACCGGATCTTGAGATGGTTGATGTGTCTGCAGTAAACTCGGATGTTAAAGTGTCTGAAGGATCTTCTACTCAATTGGTAAATAATAAGTTTCTCATGTACACAAGAAAGCGGAAGAAGGATCCTTTGAGCAGCCCCGATAGAGATTGCTCACTTGATAATGATAATTCTAAAAGGAAGACAGAGGATAAACGAAACAGTTCTCTAGACTCAGAAAAGTCGACATTGACAACTGAATCATCTCGAGACAGTAGGCGACTGGCACAGGTGGCTCGCCAGGTTGGTTATAAATTCCCGTCAGTGCTTCTTTACACATTATATTTGTGCATGGGTCGGTGTAGGCATCATCAAGTAGGGCATGTGTGTTGCCGTATTAGACAGTGATTAGGTTCGGAGAAGCTTAGATTCTCATAACCTGATATGATAGTGAAAGCATCGGCAAATTCGGGTCATAAATTTTTTTTTTGGGATAAGTGAAGAATTCATTACTCAAGAAGCAGAAAAACCTGCTACATGAACAACATCAGTCAACAAGAAACTATACAAAGCCTATACAAGAAAACAAAACTATGCATTCATGTACTAGATAAGCCCCAGTTCAAGCAAAGCTGTTGGTTAATGGTGTCCATCCTATTAATCTGTTTACCATTCAGCTGCATTCTCTCCACTTCTTGAATTCTTGAAAGCAAGACCTCCACCGGATTAGAAGGTTTGCCAAAGAGTCTGCCATTCCGCTCACACCAAATGATATGTATAAATGCAGTCCATGGAAGTTTGAGAATGCAAACTATGAGAGACTTACCTTTCAAGTAAGCCATAGCCCAAGTCCCAATAGATCTTATAATACCACAGAGAACCAAAATCAATCCCCAAAACCTTCGGGGGAAGTCACATTCAAAAAAGATGTGGTCTCTTGTTTCAGTAGCGGAGGAACATAGAAGGCAACTGCTATCAATGTTAAGATCACAAGCAATTAACCTCTCTCTTGTAGGTAGCCTGTTCAAAATAGCCATCCATGCATTGAGTGAGTGTTTAGGCACATGGAGTGGAAACCAGATAAGGGTCTGCCAAGGCACCTTTTCCCCTTTCATTCGAGTATCCTCCCAGAGCTTAGTGTTAGACACATAGACACCAATAGGGAACTGCAACATAGATTCAGCAGCAAGATCCCTCAGCTTAAGGAGCTGCCTCCACGTCCAGCTGATTGAGGAGTTCAAAGAAACATTCCAGAAAGAATCCCCTTTTAAAATTTTATCTCATTTGATTGTATGTTTTGAGCTGCATTCTTCCAGTTTTTAATAATTCGATTTCCGTTCATGATAGCTACAATCCATTGTTTTTATCATAATACCAAAGATGTCTGTTGTTTCCTCTTTTGCAGCTCATATCATTATCGGAAAAGAAGTGGCGGCGGTAGTAAATTGGGCTGCTGTTGGGTGCATGAATACAGGGATGCTGAACTGGAGCAGCAAAAATTGTTGCAGTCCCCGAGTCTGATGGGCTTATATTATTGAGCTGGTGTTTTATTAGAAGAAGATAGATGGAAGAACAAGGAAGAGTTACTATATCCATTTAAGTAAAAACAACGTTGTTGTATGTTTTTGGTGTTGTTTCGGTCTCATTATTATGGAATATATCAACATCTAACTCTTTTGAATTAGCTTTACTAATATGATTCAAGTTGCAACATTGCTATTGGTTAAAGCTAGGGATGCCAAAATCCGATCAATGTATGAATTTTGACCGATTTGCTCAATTGCTTGTTTCACTCTGCTTTGTAAAACGAAGGGTGGGCCTTGCACTCTTTAAATAAGGAAAATATTTTGTATAGTTTCGATTATGAACCAGTAGAATGATTAAATTGTTGATTTTTTCAAAAATTTAAAATTAGTCCCTAAAAATAATTTTATTTTTCGCGCGGGCTAACCACCCTTATTGCCTATATATTTTTATATATTCCTATTATATTTTTAATGTGTATTAGGTATATAAAAAGACATCATAAATCTAGAAATATTATATATACACGTATAGTAACTTAATGACAACATCTGACTGTTACAAAGAAGAAGGGCCGGTGATTACAATAGTTCAGTGATTAAATTATAATTTTTGAAATTAAATGACTAATGTAAAAACTTTTGAAATTAAATGACTAATGTAAAAACTTAATAATAGTTGCGTGACATTGTGTGCAATTTACCCTAAAATCTTTTTCTACAGTTCTTATTTTTTAAACAATATATGAAGCTCTTGTTTGCTTTTCAGGTGGAATTTATATCTCCTCCAGAAGTTCATAGAATACTTCGGCCCGGTGGTTTCTGGGTCTTGTCTTGGCCACCGATAAACCACGAGAACCGGTGACGTGGATGGAACACAACCATGGCAGAGTTGAAATCAGATTACGACAATGTGTTTTAAATTGTATGCCAAAAAGGTGACATTGCTGTGTGGCAGAAACCTTCGGATAACGATTGCTACGTTAAAAAACTTGCTGGATCAGATGTGTATCCGGCCATGTGTGACAACAGTCTCGAACCCGATTCGGCATGGTACACTTCGCTCCGACCGTGCGTATTAGTTCTGGACCCGAAACTTACGAAATCAGCCTTGGAATCCCTTCCGAAGTGGCCGGAGAGGTTGCGGGTTGCGCCCGCACGCATTTCGGATGTTCCCGGCGGGAGCGGCGGTGCTTTAAAGAAAGACGACAGACAGTGGAGAGTACGGGCCAAGCACTACAAATAGTTAGTCCCTGAACACTGTTTATGGAGGTTTGGCTGCAGCTCTTGTTGACGATCCATTGTGGGTCATGAGTGTTGTCTCTTCTTACGCTCCCAACACATTGCTTGTGGTGTATGATCGGGACCTTATTGGAAATTACCATGATTGGTAATTTCAAATGTCCTCTATTATATTTGAAGATGTTGGGTGAAATTAGACTAAATTAAAACGATGCTTCACCCGGTAGATGTTTCTTAAATGGGTTATACTTCTACAGGTTGTAATTTTTTTTTTGTTAACAGAGAATTTCTTTTTTTTTTTTTAAAATTTACAAATTAATATAATTAAAATACAAATACGAATATATATTTTAGTAAACACGAAGCATAAAATCAAATTATTACATAACAGGCAGATTGAAAATTAGAATAAAGTGTAAAATTAAATAAACATAAAGAAATTAAGCAACATTAAGATTGATTAACTAAAGTTCACACATAATAATATTAGTTGATGAAATTTGAAGACTTACATGTATAGTTACATATGATATATCTCAAATCTAAATAATTAACACTCATGATTTTTGTATTTAACAATCAGACTTACAAATAATTTCAATCAGAATAATTAATTAAATAAGGAAAAGGTTTTTGTTTATGGTGCTAATTGCCCCCACTTCATAATATATATCCACCATTTTTCAAAAATTACTCATATATTTAAAATAATAGGATCCACTTTTATAGTTTTATAATTTTTAGTATTTTTTATAAAATTAATATTTTAACAATCTAACTGTTATATTTTATATTCCATTTATATAGATTACGTATGCAAAATTTGATGTAAATTTATTTGTTTTATAAAAAAAAACTTCCAGTTGTTCGATAAATATTAATCTACACTTTTTAGATCAATATGGTAGAGATATAAGCAGAGCATAAACCAAAATTTTTTTTCAGGGCTTGGAACTAAATTGTATAATTTTATGAGAGCTAAAATACAATTTTACTATTTTAATAATTTATATATTTACAATTTTTAGAAGACTAAATAAAAAAACTTATCATTTTGAGGGCAAAGTGTAATTTTATTATGTACCAACTTTAAAATTTTATAAATATTAAAGGACCAAAACATAAATATACCATTTTAAGGGGTCGGGGCCATTGCTAGGCCCTAAATATCAGATCAATTTTAAAAGTTTATAAGCATGATAAATACAATTTTGAAGATTGGATCATTAAAATATTACAAAAAGATACAAAATGGTGTAAAACTATTTTCAATTTAAATTTTACACCGGTGTAAATGAATTCTTTTATAATAATATTTTTATAACATATATAAGTTTGTTTTTTAAAATATGCCAAACTGAAAAACTATTTAGAAAATTAACTATTTTGACGTTTTACATGAGGATTTCTCTGTTTAACATTTGGAAAATTATCTTATTTGAGTGAAGGTGTGATAAGATACAATCCATTAGAAGAAGATATTATGTTGTTTTTATTTTATTAATAAATTGGAATAGATTTTTTTAAATGAAATATTTAAATTAATATTTTTATTTTTATTTAAATTATTTAAAATAATATAAAATATTATATTAATAAAATTAAAATTAAAATATATATTATTTTTTAAAAATTAATATTTACTTTTATTAAACAATATAATTATATTGAGTAATTATATTTATTAATTTATCAAAATAATTTTTTAATATAAATTTAACACTTGTAAAATTGAATAATAAAAATCTAATTCTGAATTTTTCACTACTTAAAATTTCACTTTCTTAAACACCCTAAATAATCTAAAAACTAATCTAGTTTTCTGAAAAAAAAATCTATTTAGTATATTCTTAAAGAGAAACCTACATGTTCCTACATTAATTATTTTCTTACTAATAAAAAAAATATAGGTTTAGTATAACATTTGGTACTTAAACCTTACACTTTTTCTTAATTTAGTACTTAAACTTGACAATTTTTCTTATGTTGGTACTTAAACTTTTTGAGGGTCCAATTTACTACCTAAACTTGACTTTTTTTTTCCTAATTTGGTACCTAATCTTTTTTTGTTCGATTTGGTACTTGTCAAACATTTTCAAACTACTCTAATATACTAGCAATGTTTTTTAATGAAGTAGCAAAAATAATCAATATATGATCGACATGTGCACTTTTAGTTTTATTTGTTTAATTGATTATTTTATTAATTAAAAATAATGAACTTATTTTAATTTGGGTTTTAAAAAATATTTTTTATTTAATATTAATTCGTTAAGCGTAGGTCGATATTTTTTTTTAACATGAATTTCCTCTAATACTGACAATATTTTTGTAGCATAACAAATTATTTTTTAACACCGTTAGTGTTTTGCATAATTTGTATAGCATTTAATAAATTTAAGTATCAAATTGAACATAAAAAAAGTTGAAGTATCAAATTAGGAAAAAATGTCAAATTAAGGTACCGAATTAGGCTAAGAAAAATTTTACGTACCAAATTAGAAAAAAGGTGTTAAGTTCAGGTACAAAGTGTTATATTAAGCCAAAAAATTATAATTAAAAAAAAAAAACCAGCTGAGCTGAGCTTACGCAAGGAATAATAATAAATTAAAAAAAATAGTAAGAGAAACGAAAGGTGACAAAAGGAAAAAAGCCTTTTCAGCTTTTCAAGTCTCCCACCTGAAGAAAGGCAGAAAAAAAAAAAAATTCAAATCCTCTCTATATCTCTAACCATGAGTCTCTTCGGTCTGGGCAGGTGAGTGTCAATATTCCCATTTTCTTTTTTAAATTTCTCCTAAAATACTTAATCCTTTTCTATGATTTACATTTTTTTTCTTTTTTGATTTTGCAATGATGCTTTATAGATTATGTGAGATCTGTTATAATTCTATAATCTTTTTGCTGATTTAAGATCAGCAGCGATCAACTCATTATTTTTTTGGCTGCCATTAAGTTTATTTAAAAATTCTGAAAACATTTTCCTCTTTCTTCCTGATTTGTTTTCTGGATTCTTTGATTTATTTGTTTAAACTGCAATCCTATTGTTTTTTGTTAGTGCAATTTGATAATGGTCGTGGTTAGGTGCTCTTTTGATTATTATAAATTTTCTCAAATCTTAAAGCAGGTCAATCACGTCGATCATTAATATTGTATTTGGATTTTTGTATGTTAATTAAATTGAAGGCTATACATTACCGATTGTGAATCTCAATGCATGTTGAACTCGCCTTCATGTTCTCATTTAATGGTTTGCTCTGATAAAATTAGTTGATTCGATGCTAGAACTACGATTAAAAGCTATGCGGTTCGGATGGTTTTCGTGAATGAAGATGTTAGAAAGGTAGAAAAGGCGCACATATTGATTGTTATCTTAGAAAGTATGTGGCCTTGATTGAAACAGATGAGCTTTGCATCTAGGTGCTGAATTTTATCAAACCAGAGTGTATTTTATGTCTAATAAATATTGTTTTTTTACTTCAAAAAAAAAAAAAAATCAATTTGATACACCATGCTGTAGATACATGAAATATACTCAAGTTTTTTTTATATAATTCTATGGAAAAAAGCTTTTGAAATTTGAACTTACCTATATTAGATGTATGTATTTCAGACTGCCATTCTCATGTCTGAGAGTATAGCTGGTAATCATGATTTGTGAGTCTTTTCAGTTAACCATTTTCCTGATAATAGATTGCTCTAAAAACAGAAATCAGCGAACATTCCGCCCAAAAAAAAGTGCACCCTCAGGAAGTAAGGTTGGTTATTTTTGTTCCTTTTCCTAATGAAAAATAATTAATATATTTTATCTCTGCTTGTTAGAATCTGATGTGATACGTTCCCCATCATTTTGCTTGAATCTTTGGGATTGTTGATGTGACCGCTGATCACCTTCTAATTTATTCCCTTGGTAAATGTATATATTTATTAGTAAGAATTTCTTGAGTGTGAACTTGAAACTTTAGCATACTGGTCTGGAAGTATTCTACAAAGTGTCCAGATTTAGAATCAAAATAAAAGCAAGCACAACTTAACAGCTAAGATCTAATGTATCAAAAATCATAAACAAGACCCTGGAAAGTTGGCTTCATTTGCAAAGCATACTAGGAAGAGAAGCTCCTGAATCCTTGATCTAATTCCTTCTGCTGGCTCTTCTGCTTCTTGGATTTTTAGCTACTTAAATGGTTGTCATTAATACTGAAACTTGCTATTTCTATCTGTAAAGCAAGAATTCCCTTGACCATACCAACAGATGAAAAGAAGAAAAAAAGCTGACTTTACCATTCATATTCCTATTTGATAAATTTCATTGCTTTTGAAGTCACTAATTCAACTAAATACCTTTACACTGTGATGTTCTACTTAAAATTCTCTGTGGCAAAGTGGAAATACTACAAATTTCAATGCTCTACTGACATGCATTATGGTCCTACAGCCTCACCTGTAGGACCAGCTCATGGATGTTCGAGGGTCTTATGTACACGTACTATATGCTATAATTTTTTTTACTAAATGAGGATCTACCTCTAAGCATGGTTAGTAGTACTGCTGTGTTTTGAACTTGACAATGATTGTATAACCTTTTAGAGGTTTCTCTCCATTTCTTCCGAACTGGCTTCTTTATAGTCTATATAAATACTTTCTGGCCTTCATTCTGCTATATTAGTGGCTTAGCAGAATTTACAGTTCTCATCCAAGTACTGTAAACACGAAATGCAGGGTGCACAGCTTAAAAAGCACATTGATGCTACCTTGGGCAGTGGAAACCTAAGGGAAGCAGTAAGGCTACCCCCAGGGGAGGATTTACATGAATGGCTCGCAGTCAATAGTATATCTTTCTCCCTCTCTTTCTTTCCAACTCACACCCTGCACGCACATAAAGAATCAGAATAGTTCCTTATTTATTTAAACTTGTGTATAATTTATCCATGAATATTCAACTTTTGGTGTGGCCATGCTGTAAGTTACTTTCATGAGCTCATTTATTTTTATTGAATTTATTAGCTGATTTTTGATAGAATGTTTTAGTACAGTTTCTTTCCTATTTCTAGGTTACTACCTAATTTCATTGGAACTCATTGCTTAAATTTAACCGTTGGATCATTTTCAGCTGTGGATTTCTTCAATCAAGTGAATCTGCTCTATGGCACCCTTACAGAGTTTTGTACTCCTGAGAACTGTCCTACAATGACTGCAGGCCCTAAGTATGACATATCGAACCAGATTCCTTTTGCCTTTTTCAACAAATTAATCATACAAATCCTAGTCTTAAACTTTTCATCATGCTGTAATACTCTGTTGTTGATTGATTATTTGCTGCTCAACAAAACTTTATAGGTATGAATATAGATGGGCAGATGGTGTGCAGATCAAGAAACCTATCGAGGTTTCCGCCCCGAAATATGTTGAATATTTAATGGACTGGATTGAATCACAGCTTGATGATGAATCCATATTTCCTCAAAAGCTTGGTAAAAATCTTCATCATTCATGTGTTTAGTCATCTTTAATTCTTTGTGATGAAGTCTGACATACCGTCATCTAGAGAAAGTTGTTTATCTATACATGATGACAACAATGTTGGATAACATACTGTCCTCTTTAATTTTTTGATTGTGTCTGTGCTAAATACTTGCCTATGTTTAACTGCATATTGCAAATTTGCTAGGTGTAGCATTTCCTTCCAACTTCAATGAGGTCGTGAAGACAATATTCAAAAGACTGTTCCGAGTATATGCCCACATCTATCACTCACACTTCCAGAAAATTGTGAGCCTTAAGGAAGAAGCCCATTTGAACACATGCTTCAAGCATTTCATACTGTTTACTTGTGTAAGTCTTTTTCTGCTTAATAATTAATATTTTTTTTTTAGTTCTCTACCCTCTTTTCCAAGGCAGGCCTCTACCACCATTTGCCCATTTTATACAACTAAATAGAACCCACTTGTTTACCTACTAGTGCTACTAAATAATCATGTTGAACAATCCTGTTCAAATATGTTGCAATATGGATATAGCTAAACCTTTGTCCTTTTATATGTATATTTACTTATTTATTTTTGCAGCGGGTGATGTTTCGTTTACTATATAATTTGTGAGAACGAAATGCATGCCATATATGTTTAATGGTATTTGTAGAAGAATCTCTTATATAGTCAAGAGACAAGAATATAGGTTGTGGAATGAGAAATCGTAAATATATATATTATTTTTTTTCATTTTAAGTAGCAAGACGGCAAACTATGGATCTAGTTTAATTTAAGTGTTGAAATGTTCTCTTAATCTCTGAAACATTCATTAGAAGATACAAGAAACATGCATAGTTGATTCGAAAGTTATTGGTTTAATTCAATTCACGGTTTTGCATCTGCAGGAATTCGGGCTGATCGACAAGAAAGAGTTAGCTCCACTTCAAGAGCTCATTGAATCCATCATAGTCCCTTGCTAAATATATAAGGGTTTAATTCAATTCCAAAATCTCCGTTTTTCTTATGATTTTACATTTTTATCACATATTTTTTATTCAAGCCCTGACAGGCCGGCAGCCCCCTTGTGTCATGCCAGCTTGATGCTTGCATCGGTTGGACGTAAATCTTCAATATTCTTTTATTTAAATTAATCAAAGGAAAACCAATATGGACATGTCACATAATATGCATACATTACTCTAAAACATGCAATTCTTGAAAAATTCTCTCCTAGTTTTAAGGATTTAATTTTTAATCACTCATACTATTAAGAATCTAATATTCTACCGACTGATTACATGAATGTTGACTATTAGAGTTCTAGTTTTATTATATATGAATACAATAATTTTGGTAGATGTTGAAAACTGTGGCACCGATCGCCATGTATAGTGATTTGGTCAAAATTATGAGTGGTTGGAAAGGAGTATCTAAGATAGGTCGGGGTGGTGTGGGACAATTTTAGACATTAGGTTATTGGACAGCAAGGCTGCTGCCACTCCATGACCATGACACAACCAGCCCTTCTTCCATCGTTTAGGGATGTGATCTTTTTCTTGACATTTCAATTATATTGTCCAACGGCAAAGCTAGAAAATTTTTTCATAGGAGTACTAAAAATTAAATTATAATATTTACGATAGTAAAAATATAATTTTATTATTTTAATAATTTTTATTTTTATTATTTTTAAAGGATTAAATTAATTTTTATAATTTTTAAGGGGTTAAAATATAGTTTTATTTTTATTAATTTAAAATTTTAAAAATTTTAAAAGGCTTAAATGAAAATTTTTCATCTTAAAGTGCGGGTGTACTTCTACCCCTGATATTTCCTATTCCTCTTGACTTAATTAACAGCATTTTCTATAGCGACTACTCCCAATCCCATACAGGCTGTAATAGTAAATATTTAACAACAATAATACTATCATAAATACTGGTTTAAATAAAAAGAAAATGCTTCTTCTTTTTTTCTTTTGAGAAAGGAACGATTCATTAAACCAAATTAATTAGTGCGATACATAGGTAGTTTGTCTCTGTCATCCATAGCTAGAGTTGACATAAAGTTGGGAAGTTCAAAATACACAACGTAATTATCATTGTTTCTAAAAAAAGACTAAATTTAATGCCTTTGCATTTAAGGGTATTTGCACAATGGCCGCCTTTTCGGAAAATAATTTGATTATTTTAGGTCTCCAAAAATGTCTTTCATCAATAATTTGAATAAGAATATAGTTTTCGGAGGAATTATTAGTAATTCAACCTAAAAGAAACAACTCAAATTTAGAATTTTACATTTGTACTTTCATTTGATATAATTTCATTTCTTTATTTTTATAATATTATCAATTACTCTAAATAAATAATATCTTTAACTATTCCAATTAAATGCTAATAAAAATTTCTAAGTGCATAATAAAGGGATTGAAACAATAATTCACAATTTTTTGAGTAAATTAAAATAAAATTAATAATTTCAGATAAAAGAAATTAACGGTAACGGCTAATTTAAGAATTGGGTATAACTTAGAGGCTAATCAACGCAAAAAGCCAAATTAAGAAATAATAATAAATGACAGAATCTTGAAAAGACAAAAACCCGGTACACAAAGCAAAACGAAAACCGAGCCAAGCCTAACCATTATCCCTCGTTCTTATCATCTTCTCCCTCTTTTCTCTCCTCCATACTTTGAATTTATATTCCCAGTATATAGCTTTTCTCCTCTACAACGAAGCTAAATCGAAGGACCCTTTTGTCTAAATTATAATTTCCCAGATTTAATATATATATGATACAGTGAACAAGAAGATAAGATGAAGAAATAAAGGACGAGTGAAGAGTGGAAGAATAGAGAATTGTTTTTGATATTTTTCTTTAGTAGCTTCTCATTGGATTTATAAATATCTCCCTTTTAATCCATTGTAAAAGTCATAACGTAACAGGTTACTGACCACCAAGTTAGGCCCACCTATTCTGAAATCTCACTAATGCTATATCGGTTACCCACAATTTGTTCGTAACGAAAAACATGGTGGGTATTTTTTCCAGATTTTCTGTTGGCAGGTCTGCCCATCGACGCTCCAAGAGTGCCTTTGTAAGTTTCTTTTTTTAATTTTTTTTCCTGTTTCTCTTTTTTAGAAGTTTATTTGGGTGGATTCTGTAACATTCAAATCTGAATATTTGGGTTTTTATTTCCCTTTTGGATTAGTTCATTGATGTTTCATCGTTGTTTGGGTTTTCGAATTTTAAATTTTCTTTAGTTTCTTGTTTCTTATTGCTTTGATTTGGTCGAAATATCCCTTTTGTTTATGTGTTGGGATTGGTTGATTTACTTTTGAGATATCATGTCATTATGGTTCTGATCTGACTATTTCTGTTATTGTCTTTCTTATTTAAGAACCATTTCTTTTTGAAATAGGTAATTTTGTTGCTGTGGTTTTGGGTTTTCATAATAAAATTCAGTCATCATGTTCAATTGTGTATCTAATTTGATGAAAATAATAGAAAGTAGTACTGCAACTGAAACCTAGACATTACCAATATGAGCAAACCCAGGTTTTCAGATCAACAATCTGTTTTCTTTCATAGTCTATAAAATTATAGATGCCTGGTATAATCCGTATATGCTTTTGGGGTTTTTGATCTCTTCTGTTATTCAATTCAAATGCCCTTTTAGACTAAGGTCTGATATATTTCTTGTTTTTGCAAATAATTTTGTTGAAAACCCTGCTACTAGTATTAACCCCGAATTTTTGCCCTTTTAGACTAAGGTCTGATATATTTCTTGTTGCTTGTGACCAATGATTCCCCTTTCACGGTGCAGGTGGAAACCAATGTTATGCCCCAAAATGCCGATGTAGTTGATGCTGCTACTGCTACTGCCCATGGAATTGAAGTAGCACTTGAGTTCAAGCCTGTCGAATGTCCAACCGAGCCTTTGGACAATGACCGACCAATTCAGTGCCCCCTACCTGAACCTTCAATTCTAAACGTAATCTTTCGAGGCTCGCCTTTTGTGTTCTTTACCATTGATTGCACTAGTTTAGGGTTTAGGCTTTTTATTCTTGATTAATTCGATGCAAGGAAAATGGTTCCTCTGAACTGCATCTTAAGAATTTGGTGTTACTAGTATATAGTCTTATGAGAAGCTTTTATTTTCATAGGTTATTATCTTTCTGGTATGCATGGCTTATATAATGATTACCTCTTTGTTCATTTTTTATGTTGGTGGTAGGGAATTGTACAAACCATTACTTATGAACTTTTCATCTATTTAAATTAAAATCTCATATACTGCTTTCTGTAATCAGGATGGAAGGATCTGGAAGGAGCGAGTGTCGGCTAATGTAAGGAGAACTGAGTTGCCGGTTATGAAGGACGGAAGCACCCTTGAATCTGAGGCTACTGGAATGAAACCCCAAGCAACCCGCTCGAATCGCTTGATTTTACCGTCTCTAAGTGCCCCAGAACATAATTTATTGAATCTCCTTGAAGAATGCAATGCATCTGGGATCTAAAGTCTGGTATCAAATCTTGATTAGAGCTCAACTTGGAATAATTTGCATAATATAAGTTCAAGGTGTTTTTATTATATGTAGATCATGAAACCGTTGCCCTCACATGTACTGGATGAAATCTTTCATTATTTGTATTTATTTCATTTGTTTCAACACCTCTGCAATGAGATTGTCATAAGTCAGTTCAAGTATCATGGCATCTATGGTCGAACCGGTTATGCTTCTCGACTTCCTTTCGGGTTCCTGAGAAATTGTTAAAGTGCTTTAGGTAATGGATATGTTGTAGGGATAGCGATCCAATGTTGAAGTCTTTGAGCAGAGACTGTTAGTTGCATGACTCTTTCAGGTCCACAGGTTCTTTGGATGAATTTATCAAGGCCTAAATGGAGGAGTGTTAGGGTGAGCTTTCTAGAGTCGGCTTTTCATGAGTTTTGATTAAATATAAATTATTAAAACTTTTGTAAAATATTAGTCAATTACAAAAAATTCTTAAAATAAATGTATTGATATATTTTATACGTTTTTTTTCGAGCTCACGGTAGATTTGCTTTTGTTCAACACAAATTAAATAAAATATTATTGAATTACATAAATTATAACCATTTTTGTAATATTTTTGTGTAACATTGAAGCTTATTGAAAGCTCATTCTAAAGAGTTTTTAGACTTGTTTTTGAATAAATGATAATTGGCACCTCAGTTTAGTTACTTACTTTTCTTGAATTTTACTATTTTTATTATTTTCGGGACCAAAATATAATTTTATTATTATTAATATAAAATTTTATAAATTATAAAATAACTAAATGAAATTTTTTTTCATTTTAGGGAGCTGGACCCTGCTAGCACCCTTAGCTTCATCACTATTTTTCAATAAAAAGTTGACATGTTTTTAATAAATAGTAATGTAGATTATACTCAAAACCACTAAACTATTAATAAATTTATGTTTTGGTTGTTTAATTTTAAAAATTACAAAATAATCATTAAACTATTTAAAAATATTCAAATTAAATTATTAAAATAATAAATAATTGACTAAAACATAAATTTATTAATAATTTAATGGCCTTATGTGGAAATTTACCCTAAATAATAATTGGCATTTCATTTTCCTTCCTATCTATAAATAGAAGAATAATAGACTTCAGCTTATTCAAACTTATATTTTCATTTATTAACAATAATACTAATATCAATTGAAGTAAGATTCAATCTCATCCTTTTTTGTCTTGATAAAACGATAATATCATGATTTCCTTAGAGATTTAAGGAAAAAGAAAAATGTTTTCCCTTTGGTAGATTATCAATTTACCTTATCCTTTAATTTTAAATTTTTGTTAGCCAAACCCGACCCGTAATATAATTGTCAAAATTCTCGGGTTTCCTAGTCCTCTGTGTCAGTGTCTTTGCTCGAAGACGGGGAAAAATCAAAGCTTTTAGTATTTATAATAGAGAGAAAACTAAGTTAACAAGAAAGGAGATTTTCTCTCTCATTCGACATTGTTGAGGGAAATTGAGGTGAATGGCGGCCTTGCAATACCTAGACTCTCTTCGAAATGAACATCCAGAGCTATCCGACTGGTATAGTTCTCTTGCAGATCTGTATCAGAAGAAGCTTTGGCATCAACTTACTCTCAAGCTTGATCAATTCGTTGCTCTCACCTTCTTCCAGGTCTTTATCTCTCGTTCTATTCCGTATTGTTTGGGTGTAGGGTTTGTAGATCTCCATACTAGGGTTTTAAGATTTTGGGAGTTTGGGTTTTTTGAACGGAGGAGCTTTCTTTCTTTTTTTCCTCTTGTTGTTTTTTGTTTTAGCTTTTGTTTAGTTTTAGGAGACAGGATTGTGTTGTAGAATTGGGGGAATTATTAGGTTTTTTAATTCTTCGCTACCATTCTTTTCTTTTTGTTCTAAATTGGAAAGAAATAAATTGGATGTTTATCGCTCTTGATGTTCAATGCCTCAAAAGATTATTAAAGAAAGTTTTTGGTCAGTGTTATGAAATGGCATTTGTTATTTACTTTAGAAGAATTGGGTTTATACTTGAATTTATGGATTCTTATACATGCATTAGAAATGAACAAAATGTAGGCTATGTGATAGATCTTTGCTAGTCATCCAACCTCTTATGATACTTGTTTCTTAAATTTCAGGCTGGAGATGCACTGATCAAGTTGTATCATAATTTTATCACTGACTTTGAGACCAAGATTAATCTTCTCAAGCTCGCACATTTTGCTGTTATAGTTTCTCGGCAATACTCAGAGAAAGAAGCTGCTATTAGTTACCTCGAAGGGGTTATTGAAAAGCTTCAAGCTACTAAAGAGAAGCGCATAGAAGAACCTATTCTTTATATCGAGATGCAAGTCGCCAAATTCAAGCTTGAGCTGGGCGACCAAAAGGAGTGCAAGAAACTTCTTGAAGATGGGAAGAGTACCCTTGACAGTATGGATGGCGTAGATCCATCTGTGTATGCTAGCTATTATTGGGTTTCATCTCAATACCATAAATTTCGTCAAGAATTTGCTGAGTTCTATAAAAGTGCTCTCCTTTATCTTGGGTACACATCGGTGGATTCTCTCTCAGAATCTTTTAAGTTGGTATGTTTTTATAGGCTTATGTGTTTTTTTCCATGCAAACGTATCACCTCGTGATATTACTGGAACTCATTAATATGTTTCATTTATCAAGCTTTAGTGTTACAAATTTCTTGTTATTCAGAATCCTCTCTAGAAATTATTTCTTTTCATAATAATTATTTTATTATCTAATCCATGTGCAGCAGTGTCTCTGAAGTCTAATTTCAAGCCTGAATAGTTTGAACCTTTTTCTTTAATGCTACATCCCCTTATAATATCTCCAATAACCAAAACTTTATACTAACATGGATGAGTCAAGTTGCCAGGCATACACTTGATATAAAACTGGCATAAAAATGGGGATACCTCAGTTTAGAAGATAAAACTGACTGTGAGATGACTGATATACGTGGGTATTCTTTTTCCAGCTGGAAAGACTTAGCTAGTACTTCCTTTGCACCCAAGTCATAAGGAATAGATGGACAAATAGATAATCTAAAGAAATTTTATGGTATTTATTCGTATGGAAGATACGCTTATCACTTCATTTCATTTTATCTTTTGTATATGTAGGATTTGGCATTTGATCTATCCCTTTCTGCTCTTTTGGGATATAATATCTACAACTTTGGGGAACTGCTTGCACATCCTATTGTAAGAATGACTTTGTCATGTTTCCTAATTTATAATATATGTTGTGTCTGAATTCTTTTACGGGAAATTATTTGGTACACGGGCATTGGAAAGTTTTTATTCGACAAGCAAGGTTGAGATTTTGCCTCATGTCTTATTTTTTTAATTTTTTGAATGCTACTTAAGGACACATGGCAAAATCTTAACTCCACTTGTGGAATAAAAACTTACCCCCGCAAGTGTACTAAATAATTATCCATTTTTTTACTGGCAAAATATTTCTCGATGCAACAGTTATTCATGCTTGTTGTTGTTTTTTTATTAATGAGTTAAGCACATATACTTCAACTTTTTGTAGCTGACACTGCAGTTGCCTGATACAATAGTGTTCCTTAATGCAAAACATTATGGTATCAGTAGAGAGCTTATAAAAAATGGTGCCAGTATAGGTTTTATTTTCTGGGGTTCCTTTGAATTAATGTTTTTACTTGATTTCATTATGTTTGAGACGTTGACATCCTCAACATCTTTTACAGGTAAAGAGTCTTTTGGGGACCAGTGTAGAGTGGCTTTACTATATCCTCCTAGCCTTCAACTCAGGGGATTTAGTTCACTATCAAGAATTGTGTCGCATTCACAATGCTGCATTGAGGACTCAACCAGCCTTGGTTGAGAATGAGAAGAGGCTCTTGGAAAAAATTAATGTTCTTTGCTTAATGGAGATTATCTTCAGGTGTGTCAGTTTACAGTGTCCTCGAGTGGATCGGGTCAGAGTAAATTGCTGCTATCTGTATGTGTAGTTAATAACTAAACTACAATATGTTTCCATGCAGCCTCCCGGCTGAAGATCGAACCATTCCTTTAAAAGTTATTGCTGAGCGAACAAAACTGTCGATTGAGGATGTTGAGCATCTTCTCATGAAGAGCCTGTCTGTAAGTTCAAACATTCTTCAGATTTCTTTCGCCCTTTCTGTTTTCTCGCGTTTTTCTTTTTCCTTAATTCTTCTTATTATTTGTTCATGACGTCGAACATGTAGAAGCCCTGTCTCAACAGTTCTTTGAAATGGGCTAAAAATCCTGAAGATGACTTGTATAACCTTTTACGAGTCACACTATACAGGTGCATCTGATAGAGGGCATAATAGATCAAGTTAAAGGAACTGCTTACATCTCCTGGGTGCAGCCGAGAGTTCTGGGAATCCCTCAGATCAAATCCTTGCGGGATCGGTTGGATAATTGGGTGGGCAAAGTACACTCTGCTTGCTTATCAATCGAGGCTGAAACACCCGACCTTGTCACACCATGATCTTTTTTCCCTTTCTGTCCAGTATACGAAAAGGAAACAAAAGGAAAAGGCAATGGCAAGCAATGATATTGCTTGATCCTTAAATGGTTCTTTTGAAAGGAGAGCGGCTCAGACCTTTTGGCATTTGTTGGATCTCAATGGCAATGGCAATGGCAATGGCAATATGCCTAAGGATACAGTGTTAAAAATTGAAAAGAGCGTCTTTTCTGTTTCTTTAACTTTGTATTAGGAATTTTCATTAGAAACAATAAGATGATCCACTTTCATATGGGATGATGAAAATGCATTTTCATTTGTTTTCTTTCCTCCTGTATTATACTAGAATTGGAGCATATAAAAAATTGAAAATTATGATTCGTAACATTATAAAAAAAAGAAAAGAAAAAAAAAAGACGTTATGATTCTTAACATTATACAGAGGAGGCGATTAGAACTGGGGTTTTGATTACTGGATCAGTAACTCAAATGTAATTATAAAATATTTTGTTTTTACTATTTTACTAATTATGAGTGGTTTATGATTCAATCAGTTTAATCTGATCTATCTATCGGTTTTGATCAAAGTAATTTTATCCAATTCAGATAAACAATGAATAGAACCCAAACGACATATCTTCGTTTAACACTAAATCCAAGACTATTAACACAATTTTAATGCATCTCTTCTCACATTGAAAAGAGCCATAATGATTAAAAGATAATGAATAATTATTGGACCTCTTCACTCCAAAATATGTCATGACATAAAACATCAAATTTGAATAGGCACGTAGGTCAAACATGATACACACGTAATGTAAGAATTGCCTATGGCTACGGCTTTGGGTGCAGTTACGTTGATAACTTGACATGGTTTTAACTACAAACTAGTTCCATGGCTGAGACAAAGCTATACCTGCAGTGGATGCCTCTAACCCTTGTTTTCCATGTATGGCAGATTTGAGGACATTGTATTGCTCTGTCACAGACTTGTATAGAGCTTGTGTATATACATCCTTAACCTGCTCATCCCAAAAGGAAAAGGAAAAGCCAACTCTCAGCCCGCAATCACAGATGCTGTTTTCAAGCAATAAGTGTAACAGACACAAGATGCATTCGTAAAAAAATATTTCCAGTATCTCTTAATTTTGATATTAAGTAAATTAGTTTTTTTTTAAAAAATCGATATAATTTAGTCATTGTAAATTTCGAAAGTAAGAAACTAAGAACAATTAATAAGGACATTTATTTTTTCAGCCAATTTATTCTAATTTTGATTGGTATACTAACAAATTTAACCATCAATCTTTACAAATTTTGTCAATTTAGTCCTAGTTCTAAAATATTCAGTACCAACTGTTTTTAGATTTCTAAAAAAAATTGTTGAAAATTTTAAAATCAGCATCAAATTGACAAAATATATAAATATCTAAGGCAAAATTTTTTATTAGTAAGATAAATTAACGAAAAAGGTAAACAAAAATATTAATTATCTTTAGTTGTTCACTTTTAAATTTAACAAGGACTAATTTGTTCAGCTTCTTTTGAGAGGGCAAATTTGCTCAATATCAAATACCATATTCCAACTTCTATAAACCATATGTATAACATTACGTAACACAACCCAACGCAACCAACCTCTTCAGACTTTTCACAATTAGCAGCAATTTCTGGAGCTACTGATAATCCAGCCCCATGAAAGCTTATGATTCTTCTTTCTCCAATTTCTTTTTCCACCTTTAAAAAGAAACCCATTGAATCACAAGAGAAAACATAAATATTATGAACAAAACCGGCAAAGCAAAAATACACACCTTGGATGGAGGGGGCATAATGTCATAGCACAATAGAGCTAAGGGATACATATGCCCTGGAGCACCTGAACTTTCCATCAGCCTTCTCATATTGTCCACTGATGAAGAATCAAACGGTGCCTGATTCATCCTTATATTAGTATGTCTATAAATGGAGCAAGCTGATAATGAAAGCAGCTTTTACCCATTTCTCACTTACTGGATTCCATTCTCCTGTAACAGGATCTGGACGGTCCCGGCCGCCACTTGGTGCAATCCATACTAATTTCGAGCCAGTCCTATAATGATACGAAGTTTCTGGTCTTAGGCTACATATTTGTTGTAAAAATCAGAGCGTAGATTCAAGGATGTTAATATTACAATGGCATTAAGGTACCTTAGCAGCAAAGCCATCTCTTTTAAACTTCGTATGTTGGCTTTTCTTTTCATATCAGCAAGCTCAGGAACATCATACATGTGCTTTTTGGAGTACACGCATATAAGGTTTCTAAAATGAATTTGGTACAACTTTTTCTTTTGTTAGTGGTCCTTTAGCATATCTTGACAGAATCAAGTGAAAACACAGTAACTATTTGAGTACCTTCCCATGCTGAAAGGCTTGCAAAGAGGATCTGTAATGACTCTATCCCCTGCAACATAGATCTGCGGCATAAACAGAAATTATGATTAAACACAACGATAACGACTACTACGGAATGCTCGGAATGGAAAGTATGGGGGAATCACCAGGTTCTCGGCAATATGTGGATTTGTTTTCTCAAGCAACAGTGCAATGACGGCTGGGTCAGCTTCAGTTTGATGGTTTGAAAAAAGTACAACATTGTGACCCTGCAAGCAATTTAACAGTTAAACCCAAAAAGGTTAGCTAAAATGGAAAATATATAGCTAGTAGTACTACACACTTTCCAAGTCCCAGCTGCATATTAAAAACTCCTATCACCACTTTTACTTGTGCCAAAAGAAATTGCAATTAAGACCCATAAAAGAGTAAGATATAAGTCCAGAAGTAATTGCAGAAGAAACTATGAGGGAAAACTGAGCGTTATTACCTGCTTAAGCTTCTCCTCTATTTCATAGAAAAGAGAAAGATTACCAACGTATGAATTTCTGCAACGAACATAATAGATGAATGTTATGAAAGGTTACAAATGCATCCTTGTGTAATCAGAATATGAACAATATTATTTTACATAATGAACAGAACTTACTAGCAATGAGAAACTATATATTCCTTCACAATTAGAAGACAGTATGGAAGTCGTCCACTTACCTGAAATCAATCAAAGGCCGAATATAATTTTGACCAAACATGTAGTAGTCAAATGGCTCCCGTAAAGCTTTGTGGTAGGGTTGAAAGACAAAAGGATCCTGAAAAGCTACCGTCATATTTCATGTAGAAGTTCATAAAAACTTATGATTTGTATGCAGTATCTAAGAAAGGAAGTTCATATATGTTACAAACTGCAGTGTCATCTTGAAAGAGCATCATAGAACAATTACCTCTACATCCAAAAGCATCAGGTCAAGTGCTACAGCCATGTTCGACAACACAGTTTCAGCAGCAGCAGGATCTCCACTTTGGAAAACCTAAATGTTGTGACGTGCAAAAGAAAAAAAAATGGGTTCTCTTTTAAGTTTCAGATATACAGGTGAAAGTCAAGCAGTAAGTCAAAATGTTAGCCCAAATATTGCAATCATTTAAGGGATATACTATTGAAAACATGTAGTTTGACTGGATACACTTCCACCAAGATTTTCAAAGTGCAATGAAGAATTTGTAAAGAAGTTAATATCACATTATGAAGTTCACGTACCTGTTCTCATAACACTGTGTATCTTAAGCCAGTATAAATAGTGCATTTGGTCTAAAAGCACAAAGCTAACATATGATGGTATATCTGCTAACATTTTCTAGACCAACATATTACATGCAGAGTAGAACATACATTAATGTGAACGGAAGTAAGAGTTCCAGTTTAGCAGTTTACAGCATTTTTATAATTCCGATAGAATTCTTCCATTCCTGCTGCAACATTTGGAGGTAACCTTTCTGCCTCTACTTCCTTCTTAATTCCAGATAGGAATTCTGTAGACAAATAAGCAGTATGAGAGAATAAAACCAACCCTCTAGTTCAATTTTGGAACCATAAATAAATGTAGTTAAAGTTAATTTGGGTAAAAGAGCTTCTTATAATACTTGAGTATGTCATTGAATAAATAAAAAGCTATTATCAATAACAGAGCTTGTAGTCCAATGAATTTTACTTCCAACCATCTTACTCATAACTAAACATCCTTTCATATAATTCGTAAATCAATAAATACTCCTACGAAGCAAATTCTTGCATGAAGCTAAGAATCGCTTTCGAGTGTAGCTATTACTTTCGTTAATCTTTGCATAATCTCTGCATAATCTCTGCATCAAATTGTTTTACTTCCAAGCTTCTTGGAAACACATTAAAAAGATTTATATTACAGCTGCATGAACTTAATCCATTCCAGTGAACAAAAAAAAAAAAACAACAACAAAATGGACCTTTTCTTAAAGGCTGTTTTTGATGCAAGCAATTTAGAATTTGATACATTCTTCTATACTCCAAAAAACAGGTCAGTCATCACGTAATCTTTGAACAACTCAAAAGAGAACAAATTTTACGTTCACAAGTTTTTATGACTAATTCCCTTTCAAACCTCATAATATATATTTATTTGTATATGTTTCCACTCTTCGGAAATACACAAGAATAAAATAAATAAATCATGCTGTAATATTTAAAATATTGGAAACTTCATTTGCTTAAACAAATAGAAAAGCATTATTTTAAAAACACAAAAGGGGGAGAGAGCTAAAAAGAAAGCAGACCTTCCTCAGAGCGAGCTTCAAGGAAGGTACGGGAATGCTTAATGTCCATCTTGCCGCTTCCAGCAGCGGCGACACCGGATTCCTTATCTTTAACGAGCTCAGCCATTGCCTTTGCTGTCAAGAAGAAACTCCTGGTCGTTGCTTTAGAAGTAGATCCAAACAGTTTCACTCGCTGAAACGGAATTAAAGAAGAAAAAGAAGAATTGAGTGAAATGGAAAATGGATAGGTAGAAGAGGAAGTACAGCTTAAGGATGGGGAAGACAAAGCAGACATCAGAGTTGTGGCATTTTGATTTGATCCAAAAGAGATAAAACGAGATTTTATTTATATAAATATGCACAAGGTGAAGGAAAGAGACATCTGTGTTGAGCTGACGTGTACCGTTACGATAGGAAGAAAGTCATGGGGACACGCGACATCCAATGACTACCTCTATTTATTTATCTATTGCTGCTTGCTGCTGTTTTTTTTTGAATTACCTGTTTTCTAATTCCTATAAGACTTTTCTAAAAATAACAAAATAAAACATTTTGACGACTGAGGCTATTTCATTATTTTATTCCATTATGAGCTTAGCCAATCAAAAGTCCTTTTTTGGGAAACCAAATATTAACTATAATTTTATATAGCTTGTACGAAATTTATTTGTCTTTTTGAAATATATATAAATTATGAGAATTTGAACCGTGCAAAACTAGATGAATGTACGCATGAGATGTGTGATATTTTATTCCGTTAAATGTCCATGAAAATGAATTTTGCATGTTCTTCGTTTTCTAGAATACGGTTTAATCAAAAGAAAATCAATGCAGAGCTTGGGGGTTTGCCTAATTTGAAGCCTCTTAGCAATTTAGCCCAGTCTAGCAACGCAAATTCGAAATTTAGGTCCAATGGAGTAAACCAATGACCTTGATATGCATGTTTAAATGGTCGGTTTGGTTTTTAATTAAATTAAATTATCTAAAATATAAAAATATTTAATTGTTAAATTAATTGAAATTTATATGTTTTTTTTTTGTTAAAATGAATATAAAACATATTAAAAATATATATCACTAATGATATTTTTTGTAATAATTCAAAAAATATATTATTTATTATTTATTTTGATTAATATAAAAAATAATAGTTCAAAAAATACATTGCTAATATAAAAAATATATTATATATAATATATATTATTTATTTTGGTTAATTACTCAATTTTGAATCGGATTAACTAATAATTAAAATTTTAAAAAATCAATAATCGATTAATTCGGTTTTAACCGAACTATGAATACCCCTACTGGTGAGAAATTTTTTTTTCTATATGTGCAAAAATTAAATTAGAATTTAACTAACATAGCAAAGCCAGGAGTTGGCAAATGCTCGGACCTCCTCAAATGAAAAAAAAAATTTCATTTACACTCTTTTATAATTTATAAAATTTTAAATTAATAATGGTAAAATTACACTTTAGTTCCCTAAATATAAAAAAATTTGATTTCATATTTTAAAAATTATAAAGACATAAACTATTAAAATAGTAAAATTACATTTTAATTATAAAAATATATAATTTAATTTCAATCCCTTCAAAAAAAGATATTTCTCAATTCACGTACTAACATACAAAATATCCTCACAAGCATCAGCCTTCAAAAGAAAAAAAAGTCCGAAAGAGGCACATTACGAACACTAATAAAACACATCCAAAACATTTTGAAAACGTGAAAAGTTACTTCTTAAACGGAAAAAAACAACTATGCACTTATCTCTAGAGATATATGCTTGAGTGTCAGGCCTTTCAATTTTAATTTGTTATTATTTGGAGCATTATAAATCAAGCTTTTAACAATCAGGGGCGTGTAAAGGGGTTGGCTCCCAAAAATGGTAAATATATCTTTAATCCCTTTGAAATTTATAAAATTATATATTAATATAATGATAATTTTGCATTTTGAACTCTTACCTTAAAGCAATTTTGTGACTTCCTCATCAAGTTCAACTTCAAGCTTTTGCAAATTAACTCTCTCTGCTAGCTTTATACCATCTCTAAATCTCCTTTTACATGTGGTATGTGTTGATAATATTTTAAGAGCATCTACCACTCTCATCGCGGATGACTGCCCAACACTCGCCATTGTTGGCATGATGCCCTTAGCAGTGGATGCACGGAAGACACCTGCATGCTCAAGGGAGCAGCGGATAGCAGCAGTGTTGAAGCCTTTTATGCTTCAAGAACTCTAGCTCATTTGTTAACTCTTTGGACAAACACACCCTTCCTTCCACCTACCAGAAATAGAGAAACAAATTTAAAAGAATTCAGGCTTCAGATGTAACATCCTCAAAACCCCCTTGGTCGTAAATAATATGAGATAAAATCTTACCGAAATCAGGTATAAGATCAAAGAAAATGAAAGTTGCAATATATCAAAAGAGAGTTAAATCAAGAAGCATGACATGATGAATTAAGGAAGGGATTAAATCATAAATATGTGAAAAGTTTTTTGCTCAAGTGTAAATATTCAAAATTTAGGGGATTGATAAAAATAAGAAAGTTGAACGACCAAAAGTGAAAACAATCCAATTTATTAATATATGGAATTGGCATGCAGGGAACAATTTGAATACGTGAAGAATTGTGAGTGACTAAATTGTAATTTTACCAAATTAAGTGATGATTTAAGGATGAAAAATTGAAAGATCATAAAGGGTAAAATGGTCAATGAGCAAGAGGAAAAATTCTAGAATGTAATGATGATGTTATTTTATTAATATTTTTTAATTAATTAATTAATTAGTTAAATATTATTTTATTAATATTTTACTTAGATATTTATTATTATTTTATTTAGAAAATGGTAGTATAAAAAGAAAGGAATGATGAAGGAAATTTATCATCCTTCCAACGTGAATGAAAGGGTGAGAAAGGAAGTTTTTTTTTCTTTACAATTTAGTCCTTTGCCATGAAAAGCTACATTTTTACCCCAAATTTTTAAAAATTTCCTTGGATATTAAAGAGAGAAGATGAAGTGGAGATTCTAGAGAATATGTTCACCAATCTAGAAGCAAGAAAATAGTAGATAAAAGTGGAGAAAATGAGAAGAAAAAGGAAGGAAAGTGGTGAAGATGAGAAATGCATGGAAATGAAGAAGAAATGAAGAAATTCTTGACAAAGGAGGTAAGTTTTATACTAAACCTACTTGTATTTCAATAGATTGAGTTAAAGATGTTTTGAGTGAGATGTATGAAACATGTATTTAATCTAAATACTAGAAATAAAAAGTATTTGATGAAGAATAGAGACTTAAAACACTAAATTGGTAAGAGAGAATGTGATTTGTATGGATAAAAGTACTAAGATTAAGAAATAAATATGTAATCTACACATAAACATAAGTGACTAAATTGTATAGTAATCAAAAGTATGGTAGTTATGTGTGATTGAATGAAAGATAGTGCAAAGAACCCTGGAAAATAAAATATTTTCATTAAAATAGTTTGGATGATAAATGATGACTTATGTAATGTGATTTCAATATTGAGTCGATCGAGCAGTGGTTTCGAAACCACCTAACTGAGTCAAAATATTTATTTTATTATTCTATTAGTATTTTTAGCATGATAGTATTACGGTATAAAAGTTTCATAAAGAAATTTTATCGATTAAATAGTTAATTCGGTAAAAAGGACTAAATCGCGTAAAGTGATAATTATGAGTTCTATTGCATAAATGGCTTAAATGACATAGGTTGTCTTAGTGGGAGTCCTTGCATGGCAATTATACCATTTCCTTTTTGAATGGACGGTAGTGGGCTTAAGTTTGTATGGCTTTATGTTTTATTAATAAGGTTAAATTTGTAAATTGGTTAATATATGTTATATTAGTAAAATAAAATAGAAAAATGTCTTTATTTTCTTCATGCATGGTCGATTATAAGAAATAAAAGAATTCTTCTTCACATTTTTAAGGTTCGGCTATATTGATGCTTGATTAAGGTATGTACTGAACTCGGTTTTTGATAATCTTTACGTTTTTGAGATCGTTGCTTAGTAATCTACAAAGCCATGCCCTAATTTCTGAAATTGGTGATGTTTTTAAAATGTGCCATTGTTGAATACTTATGTATTTTGATTTTTCTTGATAAATTATTGATGGTTGTTTATAGATATACAAGTTTTATAAAGTGATTTTTGACAATATTGAGTATTTGGGATTAAATTGAAAAAGATAGAATTTTTGTGGCTAGAAATGTGAATAAAATAAAAATATGGGCTGTTTTGATGCTATATAAAATTCGGTTATGAATGGGTATATGAAAATTTTGTGTAATTTTGCTATTTAAGTATTATGGACTAAAGTGTTAAAATGTGATAGTATAAGGGTTATTTTATAAATAGGTCAAATTACATGTTTATGGATTAAATTGAATGTGTTGGTGATTAAATAGGTTGAATTTCAATTAATATAGACCAAGAGAAACAATTATCGGAATTAGATCGAGGAAAACAGAAAGTAGACGAATAGTCGGCGGATTACGAGGTAAGTTCGTATAGCTAAAAATCGAACTGTTAGATATGTGTAATTATTTAAATTGAATATATATATGTATGCGTAATGAATAATTTATTAGAATTATCGACTCTATGAATATGTTGCTGCCACCGAATTATATGATTAATTGATACAAAAATTATATGTTACAAGTATTTGAATACAAGTTTCCTGATACATGATTATATGATTAAATATATTATATGGTACAAGAACTATATGAGTAAATGAGATATGGGATGAATTGGTACTTGAATAAAAAAAAAATGTCATAGATGTTATATATGTACAAGAATTCGGCTGGATAATAAACATGGCTTATGCAAACTGAGCATTTGAATATATATGTTTTAATTGAATTGAAAATATATGAATTGAGAAATTGTTATATTAAATATCGTTAATTTTGAATTTAAATTAGTTTAATATGATGTTTTGAATTTTATAGAGTTATAACTGAGATAATTGAATATGATTATGCATGGAAATAATATATTTGAGTTTAATTCGACTGAGTTACGATATTTGAAAGTCTGTATGGACTTTATGGAATAGCTAGAATTTTCAATATATGAATTATGTATAAGATGACTTTATAACAGTGATATTCGGGCTTTGAGCCTAGCAAGCCTTGCGCAAGCCTTGCGCTGGTGAATTAAATCAGGATTTGTGCCTAGCAGGCTTTATGCCGGTGTATTAAATCAGCCTTTGAGCCTAGTAGGCCTTGTGCCGGTGTGTGATACAGGCTTGTGCCTAGCAGGCTTTATGCTGGTGAATTATTATAAGCTTTATGCCTAGCAGACTTTATGTCGATATGACATCGATATGTGATTGCATGTAAGACCACGTCTGGGACGTTGGCATTGTACGATATGTATGATTATCCGTGTACCCTATCCAATTTCGAATGGATCAACGGGTAATTTACCGATTTATAATATATAAAGTAAATGTTATAAGAGATATAAGAAGTACATGATATATGTTACATAATTTATATGAGATTATATGCTAAATGAAATATAAGTTACATGGATTATATGTTACAATTATATGTGTACATGATACATAATACTTGGTATACATGATTTATATATTACAGGAGTTACATGATTTATACGAATACATGCTATACGAATTACATGAATTACATGGATATTATATTGCTACAAGAGTTATATGTTTTACATGAATATGTGTTATACAGGTTACATGATTTACATGAATTGACTGCTACACGAGTAGATGAATTATAAAGATGATGTGTTACATTAATTATATAAGTTACAAGATGAAATCTTGTATGAGATATTTGATGGGTATAAATGAAATGAGAGATGAATTTAGATATTAAATGGACACTATAAGTTTGGTTTCTTCCTTGTGAATGGATGAACTATTGTTCTTACTGATGAATTGATGTTATACAATATAATTCTGCTATTGGTTATATGAATGTGTTACAGGTCATTTGAATGGAAATAAATTAATGTGAATATTATGTGAATTTAAATGCTTATTGTTTTTACTCATGTTGTTTTGATGAAATATGAGTAGGTAATATTTATATGGTATAAGTATAGATGGCTACCAAGTATATAGTTCTTAATGAGCAAGACATTGAGTATTCAATGATAGTTTCATTGATTTGACTGAAAAGATGACGATGTGAAAATAGAAATGAAGATACGAATCAGTACAGGTATATGTGTAATACTCGACAAGTAAGTGACATTGATAAATTCATGTGATACGTGGGTAGATGTGATAAATTACGCATGAATTACATGACTATTAAGGAAATAAATATTGAATTAAATAAGGCTAGTTCAAAAGCAATCAAATTGCTTAAAATGACAAGCTAATTGTTAAATCTTTTATATAGTGCTGTTAATTATACGAGCTTATTAAGCTTATTAGCTTACTCTGTTTATTCTCTGTATTTTCTGAGTGATTCAACCGCCGCTTTCGGGTTGGAAGTCATCAAGATTTCATCACACTATCTAAGGGTAATTGGTATTTCTAAACTCTTTGATGTGGGATAATATGGCATGTATAGGCTAGTTAATAAGTTGAATTATATGGTCACTTGTGTATATGAATGAGATATGATCTGTTGTATTTTGATCAAGCTGTAACACCCCTTACTCGTGTTCGACGCCTAACAGCAGTATTAGGCATTACCAAGAGTACGTAAACACTTACATGATTATTTAAACCATTTATCACTCAAATATCAAAATTGATTATAAAAGTTCCTTTAACAAACCCTTGAAGTCCAAATCATGCATTGGGATTGGGTGGGACTAAATTAGAATCGTATAATTTTTTTATCCTTAAGTTTATCTCATTTACAAGAGTCCCACGCCTGTGTGGCTCACATAGCCGTGCCTATAGGGCATATAACTCTCTCGACTTGCATCCTGTGGAGAAACTTGAGTCATATGACCTTAGTACACGCCCGTGTTACTGGGCCGTGTGGTAAAGTTAATTTTCATAAATTATGCTATTTTTCAAGCCATATTTCTCACTCATTTGATCCTTATTCTTCACCCACATTTAATACATACAAAAACCAATTTAAGATATTCAATCGAGCCTTATACTTAATACGATTTGTTAGTCGTGACACTTCATATAAATAACAAGAAACGGATATGGGCTCAATTCTCATTAAATTTCTCTTGTACTTGTACTTTTTCATCCTATGTATTCATATAGCATATAACAATCGCACCTCTGCTTTTTCATATACATTTTTATAACAATTTGTCTTGGTTTCAAACTACTTCATATTTGAGTTTTACTTATCCAATCATTTGAAACATCATCTTTATACATATAGTGCACTTGAGATGCAAAAATTCTATAATTATGAATGAACACATTTATCAAACACATTCCATGTTTTTATATATTATAGTCTCATATTTCCATGTATCATTTACCATCATTTCCTCGTATTTTTGACAAATACATGTAATGTAACTCATAATCATGCAATTCATTAACTCTTCCCCGCCAATTACAATTTAAATTGGCAACTCACTTATTGAGCCCAATTTCAATGTTCTCTAAAATCCATTAGGATGTATGTATCCATCAATAAATTCCATGTCTGTGATATCATCACCTCATATTTTCACAACATTTACTTTCCATATTATGAACTCAAATAACATACACAAGACATACCAATACATTCCAAGTACATTTTCATAATATTTCATTTCGAATTTAGATTATGTCATTTTAGAACTCTTCTCATTAACTCATTCGAAATACCATTTCATACGATAATACACTCAAGGGTGTACAAATATATAATCACAAATGAGCTCATTCATCAACCAAGTTCTATATTCATGTATCATCAACTCATATTTTCTTATATCACATAATTCTATATAACACTTACCAACTTCGTCAAATTAGTGAACGTCTTACGGAATTGTTCTGCACCAGTATGCATTAAATTTCATCGATAATCACCGATGCCATAACATAGCTATGGTCTTTCATCTTAAACACGCATTTCACACCGATGCCATATTCCGGATATGGTCTTACTACGTAAATCACTTGTCACTTGTAGCCAAGCTACCTCTTTTCATCGATCGTAGCCGAGCTACCACTTGTCATCGATCGCAGCCGCAGCTACCACTTTTCATCGATCGGTAGCCGAGCTACCACTTTTCACCGATCGTAGTCGAAACTACCACTTTTCACTTGATCAGGTAGCCGGAGCTACCACTTTTCACTGATCAGGTAGCAAGAGCTACCACTTTTCACTGATCAGGTTGCCGAAACTACCACTTTTCACTGATCAGGTAGCCGAAACTATCACTTTTCACTGAGCTACCACTTTTCACTGATCAGGTAGCCGAAGCTACCACTTTTCACTGATCAGGTAGCTGGAGCTACCACTTTTCACTTGTCCTTGATCAGATAAGTGTAGCCGAAGCTATCACTTATCACTTGTTGCCATGGTTCAACCATTGTATTTTCCGTCAATTCATGTTGTCACTGAACTGAAATGCTCAATTTGATCATCAATACATATGAAATAACACATCATGAAATTCATAAAATTAACAAATGATCACTAAAATTTAGCCATATAAACTCACAAGTTCAATTTTTGTATTATAACGATAATCATAATTTCATAATAAAGATTCCAAATAAAACATTATATCAATTATAATCGAGCATGTAATCAATTTATACACAAGTCATTCATATATTATTTTCCCTCCTCCTCCTCTCCATCTACATCCTTAGTATAAACAACACACTTGTAAGTAACATTTTCTATAATTTTCACTATTTACTCATGTGAATGTTCAAGCTGTCCATCTGTGTTATATTCACTAAATTATTTTTATCTCGAGCTACAGAGCTCTAAGTTTCAAACCGTTAATTTTATTTGAAACTAGACTCACATATCTTCTTACCATAATTTTTCCAGAATTTTTGGTGTAGCCAATTAGTACAGTTTATTAGTTAAGTTCTCCCCTGTTACACAGTCCTACTGCTCTGACCTCTCTTCACTAAAAATCAATTATCTCATAGTACGGTTTTTATATAATGTTTCTGATTATTTCTAATGAAAATAGACTCACTAAGGAATACAAACATATAAATTATAACTCATAATTCTATTTGTACAATTTTTAGTGAATTTCTAAAATAAGAACAGGGGATCACGAAGTTGTTCTAAACTAGTCTTACAAAAATTTAAATATCTCAATATGTAGACTTCCTTTACCTGCTTTGTTTCTTTTATATGAAAATAGACTCAACAAGCGTTAATTCTATATCTTACTCAGCTTCTAATTCGATTTATACAATTTTTGGTGATTTTTCAAAATTAGACAACTGCTGCTGTCCAAAACTGCTTTAGTATAACATGTTGATTTCTATTTTGTCCCAAATTCCACATTTCATACAATTCAATCCTTGCTCAATTAACCCCTCAATTTAGCTAATTTTCTCATTTAATACTTTTCTCTATCATTTTAAACTACTTCATAACCTTTAAAAATCAGAATTTTAACCCTAGGCCTTAATTTCAACTCTTTCACAATTAGGTCCTAAAATCAATTTCCATCAATTTTACTTAATAAAATCATCATATAACAAAATTAAAGCTTCAATTCAATATTTATTCATCATATTCTCCCAGCACTAATCCACATCAACTTTAAAAATTAGCTATAGAATCAAAAACTAATGACATAGTAAGTTGGATCCAATTGTAAAAGTCCCAAAACATGGAAATTTCAAGGAGAAAGTAAGAATTAAACTTACATGAAGCTTGAGTAAGAAAACCAGCTTGAAACTCTCTCCCATGGCTGTTTTTCAGCTGAAGAAAATGAAGAGAAATCTAGATAATTCCAATTTGGTCCCATACTTATTTAACTAATTTTGGCAATTTTTCAATTTTACCCTTATTTCATCCATTTCCTGATTTTTCTCAGCTATTGCCGCCCAAAATATCTCCTTTGAGCTTATTTTCACTTTAGGTCCTTCCTCATTTGACAATTAGGCTATTTAATCCTTTTAGCAACTTTTATACACTTTTCATTTTAGTCCTTTTTATTTAATTAACCACCCAAACGTCAAAATTTTCTAACGAAATTTTAATACTACCTTATTGACATTCCTTAAATATTCATAAAAATATTTATGACTTGGTTTATAACACCGAGATCTCGATACCTCTTTTTCTCGATTTCTTGACCAAATAAATCTTTATAAAACACAATTTACTATTTTAAAAGCATTTTAAAAGCTACATTTGACTCGTAAATATTAAATAAATATAATCTACGAGTCCATTTCTCAGATTTGGGGGTCTCGAACCATTATTTTTGACATCACTGAAATTTGGGCTATTACACAAGCTATGTGATATGACTTGAGTGAAGATGGTTGATTTGATATATAAGTATTATATGATGTATTCATCTTGTGATAGTTTTGTTAATGGGCATTTTGGTATAGATGATATATATACTTGAACATGTTATGCAAATGATGCTTGTAGGTACATGTCATAAGAGCTATGAAAATGGCTTAAACCAAGCCTGTTTTGTGCCACACGGTCAGAGCACACGAGCGCGTGACTTAACCGTGTGACCCTATTTCGTAAGTTTTCCTATATCTTTTATATGTTATTAAATTATTCCCCGTTGTGTAATTAGAATTTTATATGCTTGTTTTAAGCATGCTATGAATATGAATGCTTGATATTATTGAATTGAGATGATGTTTGATAAAAGTTAAAATTTTACTGTTCCAAACTGTGTTACAAGTCTGGTAATGCCCCTTACCTATTCCGGCGACAGTTACGGGATAGGGGTGTTACAACTTAAATTTGGAAATTCACCTAAAATTATAAAAATTTAGTTATAGATTAAATCAAATATGGAATTAAAGCTTATTAAGTCTAGTTTCATATGGAAGAAGCGGTGAAAGAAACGAGATTTTATAGTTTGAGATATATTAATTTTCGTAAAACGAGGTCGGAGTGGATTTGAGTTCCCTTGTTTTGACTTTGGAAAATCATAAAAAATTGTAAAAAAAAATGATTATGAGTTTAAATTTATATGTTTAAATTATTAATGAGTCTATTTTCAATAAAAACAAATGAAAAAAATCATCCAAACTTCGTACTAAGAGATAATTAATTTTTAGTAAAAAAATGTCAAAGCTATCAAGCAACAGAACAGGGACAGATTTGAATAATTTACTGTACTGATTGGATAAATTATAAATTCTGAATTTTTTATGGTAAAAAGATATTTGAGTCTAGTTTCAAAAACATCAAGTGGATCTTAATTTCGAATTCTGTAGCTCAAGATATAAATAATTTAGCGAATATGACTCAAGTGAACAGCTTTGATATGAATATATAAGTAAATAGTGAATTATAGACAATGTTACACATAAGCATGTTATATACTAAAAGCTAAATATTCTAATAAATATATACATAAAGGATGTGGAATGGACAGGAGGAGGAAAAATATATGAATATATATATAGTAGATGAATTTGAAATGTTTCGAAATGGTTGTAAGTAATGGAATAATTAATACATGTGAATATGTTTAAACGAATTGATAAAATAATAAGTGAATAATTGTCAATTGATGTGATATTGAATTATTGTTAAAATTTTATGAAGAATTAAATTGATTGGCACAATTTAAAAATAAATATGAAATATATATAAAGTGGGTAAACTACTTTGAAAGGGTAGGTCCTCTAATGGTCTTATTTGTAAAACTTTAATATTTGTGTTAATTTTATAAACTTTGTTATATTTGATTGAATATCATGTTTTTATAAGGACTTGAGATTAGAAATAGGTGCAAGTGGATGATATGTAAAATGAAGTGGCGGTTATGACATCTGAATATGGTTCAGGTAATGGCATAAAAAAAGTGGCACTTGTAGGAAAATGGAGACGACGTCACGATGACAAGTTTGCCATGTCATGACGTGGAACCCCAACGTCGCGGCGACAGTCCAAAATTTTGTATGAACTATACAAATTGGCCTTTGATCAATTGTGGATGTTTTAATTAATGAGCTCCTTTAACTCATAATTAGTTCTATACTAAATTCAATTATTATTGAAATGAGTTAATGATATATATTAATTAAATAATATGATACATTGATCTGAAATTTTCAGTAATTGCTTCGGCAACAATCCCAACATACAAAGTTAAATACTTGCAGTTTTCAAATGTATCAGCACCTAGTTGCTATCTACATGATCTTCTTACATTTTCATGCAGCTACAACGTAGAACAAACTAGAGAAAGCATTTTAAATCCATGTTTCAATCACCATCAGCAGGCTAGGCCCTCCATCTAGTAATTATGAAAGACTAAAGCCGAAAGGATACGTTCAAAATCTGATAGATGAAGTCATCGTACGTAACATATACCTCAAGTTTTGAGTAATTACAGAAAGGCGGTTCAATATTTGGTACAATGAATATATCCTCCATGTCGGATTCATAAAGATTAATATTTTGGGGGTTTGTGGTTGTATCCGGGGGTTATAGTATCTGCCATTGGCTATCGCAGCTTTGTCGTCAAAGTTTCATGGGTTTAGGCAACAAAGGCCCAATCTAGAAGGCTTGTGGGTCGCCCTCCATTAGCGCTTGGCAGATTCTAGAAAGTCCAATTATATGACTTTTCTAATTCCACAATTAATATTTCAATCCCTAGTCCCTACATATAAAATGCCATTGAAGAAAGAGGGATTAAGGTTTATTGGATTATGTGATATCTGAAATTTTCTAAAACATATATGTTTATAATTTTATTTTTTAAATTAAAATGATAATATATTTTCTGAGTATATTTTAATTTTTTATATAAAATATATAAATAACGTAGTAATAATATTTTTTATTTATTAAACAAAAATTAAAATAAAATTTAATCTTTAATTTTGGTATTTTTTGCTTGCAATATTTAAGGATAATTTTTCTTAATTTAATCTTTAAATTTAAATTTCATTAATACGTGATTAATTCACATTCTAAAATTAATACTTGAAATTTTTAATTTTTTTTTATAAAACTAACTTGATTGGTTGCTTTAGCATATACTTGAAACAAACCAATGAGCAAAGCCTAGAATAAGTATAAATTAAGGCCAAGAATATGAACTTTATGTTTTTAACCCTAAACCAAGGCCAAGAATGAACTTTATGTTTTTAACCCTAAAACAAGCAAAATAATTATTAAATTTTAGATTTTTCTTAAGTTGTTTAAATAAAATCGGATCGGTTGAATCAAGTTTTAATTTAAAGAAAAACATTGAATCGATTGATATGAAAATTATCCATAATTCTTTCCTAATCATTAAATAAAATAATACTACATTTTTAACACACTTAAATTCATATACTCTTATATTAACAACGACGTAAACATAAATCCACAAATTACGATATTTCAAATGTGAACCCAAAAGTGTTCGTACATTTTGCGGACTACTTCACATTTTAAAGCCATAAGAGCCCAATTCATGCACTCTTTCTCAAATTGTCATCATCAATTCATACACGAGAAAGTCAAAAAGAAACAAACCCCTTTTATTTTGGAAAAAAAAATCCGAAGACTTTAAAAGGAAAGACAAAGGGGGAAATGTGCAAATCCAACCCTAGTGCCTGCCTGAAAACTTTGTTTGCAAAAGCCAGCGCCCTCTATTTCCAGCTCCGTTTCTCCAACAGTTCCGTTCCCACCGCCGCACCGTCGTTTTCCACCTCAGTTTCTCCGTCCATGGCTGCAACGGACTCTCCTTTAACGACCAAGGTTTGTATCATTGGGAGTGGCCCCGCCGCTCACACGGCCGCTATCTACGCTGCTCGTGCTGAGCTCAAGCCTATTCTTTTTGAGGGATGGATGGCTAACGACATTGCGCCTGGCGGTCAGCTTACCACCACTTCCGACGTCGAGAACTTCCCTGGATTCCCGGATGGTATCATGGGTTCGGAGCTTATGGAGCGGTGCCGGAACCAGTCGCTTCGGTTTGGTACTACTATCTTTACCGAAACTGTTAACAAGGTTGATTTTTCTTCGTCTCCGTTTAAGATCTTCGCCGATTCGAAAACTGTTTTGGCTGACTCGGTTATTGTGGCCACTGGAGCCGTAGCAAAGCGGCTTAATTTCCCTGGTTCAGGGGATGGGTTAGGGGGGTTTTGGAACAGAGGAATCTCGGCGTGCGCTGTGTGTGATGGGGCAGCTCCGATCTTCAGGGAGAAGCCATTGGCAGTGATCGGTGGAGGTGACTCCGCCATGGAAGAATCCACTTTTCTCACCAAGTACGGTTCCAAGGTTTACATCATTCACAGGAGGGATACGTTCAGGGCATCCAAGATTATGCAGAACAGGGTTATTTCGAACCCTAAAATAGAAGTCATATGGAACTCGGTGGTTGTAGAGGCCTACGGCGATAGGGTTTTGGGAGGGCTCAAGGTGAAGAACTTGGTCACCGGAGAAGTTTCCGATTTGAAAGTGAACGGTCTATTCTTTGCCATCGGGCACGAGCCTGCCACCAAGTTTTTGGGAGGTCAGCTGGAGCTCGACTCAGATGGCTACGTTGTCACTAAACCAGGTACAGCTCAGACCAGCGTGCACGGCGTTTTTGCTGCCGGAGATGTCCAGGACAAGAAGTATAGACAAGCTGTTACTGCGGCTGGCACCGGTTAGTCCTTTTTTCCTTTTTTAATCATCATCAAGCTGCCTTCTGAATCTGCAAATACTTGTGTTGAGAACTATATAGAAAGAAACTTAGGCAATTAAATATGCAGTTGCTCAGTTGCTCAGTTTATCAGTTTTTCATGATAGATAATAGTTCATATAGCAAACCCGAATCCATTTCTTTTGAATCTGCAAAACATGCATATTGCTATGCAGTGTTGCCATGGAGTTGTAGTTTACTTGAACTAAAATTTGTGTTTGCAACAATGCAGGGTGCATGGCAGCCTTGGAAGCCGAACATTACTTGCAAGAACTTGGATCTCAGGAGGGTAAGAGCGATTGATCATTGTTCTACCAAGGATTTAAAAGCTGTTTGCTTTGGATTGTGATTGTTTTCGGTATTCTTCTAGACCTAGATTTATCCTTTGTTCTGGATCAATATTAGAATTGCCATTGCCATCTATATTCAATATCTGTTTTAATGGGATTGGCACAGCATTGACTTTTCTGTTACTTCACTAAAGCTTAATGAATAATATATTGCTATTTTCATTTGATCAATTTACCGAGTATTTTTTTGATTATGTTTAAGCAATGCTTGTTGAGATTGGATCTGCAAAATTGTGGATTGAAAAGCAGATTTGGAAAGTAACAGCACAAAGTTAGAGAAGAGTTCAATGGAGATCTTTGTATTAGGAGTCATTGCATTTTGCCCCCTTTACTCAAAAGATGGGCAAATTAGTCTCTATACATTAGATCAAAGAATAATTGATTCTTTTGTTAAAAATTTCATCTATTTTTACTGTTAAAAACTGACATGGTTAGCAGAATAATCAGATTATTAAATGTGGCGTGCCACGTGCGTTTCATGTTGATATACAGCGATCTGTTTTTAATAGTAAAAAAATGGATAGAATTTGTTACAAAAGGACCAACTTGCTCTCCGATCTAATGTGCAGGGACTAATTTATCTATCTTTTGAGTAAAGGAGATAAAATGCAATGATTTCTAGTATAAGGGCCATCACAGTACTTTTGCGCACAAAGTTCCAATTTTAAGACTGAATTAGGCAATTACATTGTATTGATTTGCAGGACGTCAAAAGCATTCCTTTCTCAAGTCTGCTGTGTGAAGCAATTGATTGAAACCAAGTTGCTCTTTACTAAGTAAATGAGCATATAATTTAGTTTTCATTTTGGTTCAAGCTTGAGCTTTGAAAATGAAACTCAATCCATTTGGAGTTGAATTTTTGAGCCGAGCTTGAGCTCTGTGTTGCTTAATCGAGTTAAATTTAAGCTCGGATATTCATATAATGTTTTAATGTTTGTAATTATAATCGCCAGAATGGTTGACAAATAAAGTGCTTGTATATTGCATTTTGCATATTATAGGAAGATTTAAATGATTGTTGGTGAGATAAGTCCCCATTAAAAGTGGGATACATACACACTTAGGATCCAATATTTCCATTAACTGTGTAATACAAATTATTAATTTTGGTTAAAGGTGAATAAAATTTAATTCGATTCGAAAAAATTAAATTTTAAGTTAATTGAATCGAGTTATTTGAATCAACTTGAATAAGTAATCCGGTTTTCGAGTTTGAGTCAAGTTGAACTTTAAAATTTGAATAACATATTGATGTGCAAACATTTTTTTGATCATTGTTAATTTTAAAAATGAGTAAATTGATTTTTTTTTTCAACAAAGATTACAAAAATAAAAATCAAAATAATTTTTAAAATTCAAAGTATTTATAAAAATTTCAAAAAATATATTTTTCAAATTATAAAAATTTAAAATAATAATTTTTTGGACTTAAATAAGTTTATTAATACTTCAAGTTTATCATTTATCTTTTCTTTTCTTGCTTTGAAATTCTTTTTCAAATATATATGGTTTTAAATTTACGTGTTCTAGCCTAGAATTAGTTATGTTGTAACAAGATTTTAATTTTTTAATTTAACTCGAGTAATTTCAATCTATCCAACTCGACTCGAGTTTTATTTCACTCTAACTCGAATTCGAAAAATTTCAAATCAAGTTTAAAAAAAATAAAATAAAACTTATAAATTTCGCATAATTGTGGTAACAGGACAGTGGCAATGCGACTACCGAAATTAAAACATTATTTGAGTCACCGGTACACTCATAGACATAGATAGATATCTCATTCCTAAACCTCGACTTCTCTCACAAAGAAGATTTTTATGATATTATTATTTTAGGGCTGGGAACATGTACAAATGCCGGTAGCACCACAAAAGCTATGGTCCAATTGGCATGATTTCAATTTAAGGGTTTTTCTTTTCTTTTTGCCGACTGGTGTTTATGAGTTAATTCAAGGAGCTTTTAGTTAGTTGTAAATGGATTTTAAAAAGGCTTTTAAAATTTATGTATAATTTTACCTTTTTAGTAGACGTACACTTTTGTACTATGAGTCAAATTGAATTTTATCATCTCTACTAAAAAAATGAATAAATTAATTCTTATACGTTAGATCTAAAGAACAAAATAATACTACTGTTAAATATTTCATTCATTTTTATTATTAGGAACTGATCCTTATACGTCAAAATGAGATACCCGTGACATGCTATATGTAACTGTTTAATTATTTTGTTAGCTGCATCACTTTTCAACAATGAAAAAAGGAAATTTTTACAAAAATAATCTATTTGTTCTTTAATCTAAGATATGAGGACTAGTTTGTCTATTTTTTAGTAAAAAGGACAAAATGTAATCTAACTCGTAATAAAAAGGCCTTGATGGTACTTTTACCCTTTTTTACGGCAGTTGAAAACAAAATTGTGTGTGCATCATGAAAGGCATTGGTCATTTCCCAATGGCTAAAGATGGAGGATAATGTGAATATAAGTCAACAGATAAAATTTCAGGTTTACCTCAAATGAACTGGAGGCCATGTACATTTTTGTACAAATGTGATTAGCCACTCTTGTTATCAAGAAGACTTATCCGTATGCCAAGATTTGTCCATCAGCTGCCCACTTCCCTAGCTTTTATCATCCATTGAGATTGATTCAATATCCTCTGGCACTGGACCTTGCACAATTAGGTCATCCCAGAAATTAGAACTATCCAGTAAGGCATCTATGTCGGGATCAGGAGCAATGTCATCAAGTTCTAAGGGAACCAAACAAATGGGATCAATAAATCCCCTATTCCCAGTTTCAGACTCCATGCAGTCTTCGGTGGGGATATCAACAACGCTTTCCGGGACCATTTCTGGTATTTGAGAAAGTTCAGGCATAATTGTATTTGTTTGAGGAATGGAAATGGATGGGACCTTTTCTCCTCCAACCAGTGCACTCAAATCGGTAGATTGTGTTGTTGTAATCTTTTCAGAAGATGTTGTACATGGGGAAGATTGAATCTCAGATATGGCACTTGAGGGGCGATCCACCGAGATCCCTGAAGTTGGTGGGACCTCTTGAAGAGTCACTCCTGATGCATGGCTTGAAGATTTCCCACCATCCAATCCACTAGATGATGACAAACCATCACCAACCAGGAAATTATCATGATAGTTGTTAATGGAGTCAGGCCTGGTAGAAGTATCCCCTTTTACGATCTGCCTGAGCATTGCTTTAGCATCATTCGTCAAAGGCTGATATTTAACAATCTGTCCATCAGAGGCAGCAGAATGCTCATTATCAACAATACCATCCTGTTTTAGTCTCCTTTTCTTGTTGGCTTCGGTTATGTGCCTATTGCTCTCATTTTTCTGCTGCATAAATTGAGCCAAAAATCCAGGGCTCTGGACAGCCTTCGCCAAGAATGACATCATCTGCAGCTGCCACTGCTCCATCCCATGAAGTCGTTGTGCCATGGTTTGCATTTGGTTATCTGTAGACTGTTGCTGCTGCCTCAACCTAACAAGTTCCTGCATAAGCACATTCTTGTCCCTCTTAAGCCTCTCAACCTCTTCCTCAAGCCCAAATTCCCCAACCTCAACACAAGCACCCCCAGATGAACTCTGTCCATGTGCTTGCTGTGTCTGCTGATGACCATGGCCCTGGGAAGGCTTTCGGCGGCTAATGTTTAGAAGCAGGTCTTTCTGGCCTCTTAGAAATCCCTCATTTGCAAATTCCCATCGGTCTGAATCAACCTTCCGGAAACCCTATCAAAACACAGGCAAGAAAAGAAAATATGGGGGCAAAAAGAAAACAGATCACTCAGCAGAATTGTTACTGACAAAATACAAGAAATTATGTAAATATGACAGTCCAAAGCAAATTATGCAAAAGAAGTTCATAAGTACAGACATAAAACATCCATCTGTTAAAAGCATTATAATCACTGGTAGGATGAACAGCTATTTCATACACGATAGGAACTAGTTTAAATAATCCCAAGGCAAACCTTATCAGGAAACCTCTTACACTGGTCTAACCTCAAAAGAAGGTAAAGAGTAACAAATTAAGAGCTCAAACTGCGCTCAGAAATTTGACTCAATTACAGTACTCCTGTAGAGATTATATAGGCAAGCACAAGTAGGAGGTGGCAGCTTGAGTCAACTAATTCAACCACATTGAATAACAAATGAGCAAGCCTTCCTCAACGTCACTTGAAATCTAATTTTAAGATAAGGTTCTAACATTACTATGACTACCAAATTTGAAATTTCAATTTTTACTGACAGCTGAAGTAATAAGGAAAATCACACATCTTTCAAGGCAATTCTAGTTGCGGAAGAACAATATATCCATGTTATGCAAAACATAAACTTTGCAGAAGGCAAATAAATACAGTACTGCGAAAACAAATACAAAGGCCACTGTGGCTGGAAATTGGATTCAAAGGAACCTCAAGAAACAGTCCAAACATTTTTACACAATAACACCAAAAAGTTAATAACAAAATAAAAAAGAAATAACACTAAGAAGTGCCTAAACTTGGTACAAAGAAATTCACAATCAATTAGAAGAAAAGCTTTCCAAGTCCATGTATGATTTTATTCTCCCTTAAAATGCTAAAGCTTTCAAGGCAAAGCCACATCAAACGAAAGCATAATTAGTCTCAGAGCAGCTGCACACAGTTCACCTCAATTTCCCAGTAACAGATAAGTATTAGCCAATTAATACCATTTTATGTAAACTTTAACTTGTATCTTTTAAGTTAAAAAAGTATTTCGCAGAGACATTTACTTCTCAGTTGTTGCTGGTTTCCTATCACCGTTATCCCAAAATGGCTGAACCCTCAATCAACGCCAGTATTCCATTATTATTTTTAAAGGTTCATGTATTTGATGCGGACCTATATCATGAACATCCTAAAATATTTTTAAAGACATTAACTAATAAACAAGCTTACCTGAATGCATGCGGCTATAATGTTAAGCAATATTTAATGAAGAAAGTGATGACATGCAACAGCCAACCTACAAAGATGACAAAGTAACATATATCCCACTCCAAAGGAAACCTGTGCAGGATCATGCGATAAACAAAATGCAACACCCACAGTTCTAAGATGCCAAAGTAATATACATCCCATTCCCTAGCAAATCTGTGGAGGAGCATGGATAAACTACAATAAAATCCAAACAATACCATAAGATTTCATTTAGCAATGAGAAGAAACAATTCTCAAACTACAGTTTACAAGCACCAATATTCTTGTTTTCCAACAAAGATACAAATTGCTCAAAAGTAGCTCTTGCATAATAAGAAAATATAGAACATATAATCCATTTCGATAATCTGAATTCCGAATCTCATATTTATGGAATGAAAAACCAATATCAAACACCTAGGATCATGCATGAGCAGAGTAGAGTATATATTTATGATGTACATGTATATAAAATAGAGGAATTTGAATATTACATGCAACATACATAAAAAAAAAAATACAAAAACAGTTTGAGAATTGCGTTTATAGCAGAAAAAAAAAAAACAAACAAACATCTAACTTATTCCGCAGTTTTTCCACTTTCTTAAGAGTGGTATGGCACAATGATTTATTAAAAGGAAATTCAACTCTGATCTTAGAATAATGAAGTATGTGTTTTTGCAAGTCAATTGTTAGCCTCAGTCTCACAAGACAAACACTGTCAAATTTTGTGATAGATTATCAGGATATGAACTGGATGATTATCTTGGTCACACATTCATATGCACCCCTCAGTTACTCACCACGTCTAATATAAATGTCCTTCAAAAATGTGTAAACTAGTGACAACAAACAAAGGCAAATAACAGTAACTATCCTTTGATAACCTTTGTGACCACGTCATGATCAACATTTGACCTGCTATCTTTCCGAACTTCCCCTTTTCTACTCCATTTAGTTGCTGAGAAAATTCAGGAGGAAGCACAATTAAAACTTCAAATCACACAAACCATGACTAGGGAGAAAATGGAACAAAGCCATCAAGTCCCCAGTATAAACAAAACATTTAATTTAGATAGGGCCCTTATCAAAACCAAAGCAACTAAAGCCTAACCCAGAACAGAGATTTGCTGCCACCAATACAATCATATACTCCTGAACATGTTCCTATAAATTTAGCTTCACATGGACGATTTCTCAAACTTATCCTCTATGGTTTTTGTTTTCCTGAATCTTCTCAGCAACCATAAATGGATTTTATTTGAGCTGATCACTTCCAGGACAATTAAATCTATTCAGGACAATCCTAATAATCAAGTAAATCAAATAGAAATTAACGCATTCATTTGTTTTTTCCTAATTAAGGCTTTGAAACACTAACTGCAATAACTATATATGTTAAAATAATAAAGCAAAAGGTTTAAAAAAATGAAAAAGGGACGTACATAGGTATTCAGTTGCCTGACGAAGCTGGAGAAGTTGTTGTGCTTGAAATACTTGGGCAAAACATCCCGTGCGAACTCCGGCGGGTTCCAAACAATGAAACTGTTATTGGCTGAGCTCCAAGAAACGACGGCATCGGTGGCGGGATCATCCACCATATCATAAGTCTTGCTCAAGAAAGGCGGTGGCGCGTTCGCACTCTGCACCACGACTGGCTTCGGCTTTGGTTGAGGTTGTGCAGCCGTTTGAGCTCCTCCGGTGCTAGTCGATGCATCATCTTTTTGGATATTACTACTGCTATTCACTCCATCCATTTCACTTCACTGATTCTCAAAACCAAAAAAAAAAAAAAAAGAAGAAGAAGAAGAAGAAGGGTTTTAGGGTATTGAGGCTTTAAGGTTATTTTGCGCCATCGGAGACTCGCGGATTTTTGGGGATTTTGAAATTGTAAAAGAGAATGTGTGTGCGAGAGCGAAAGAGAGTGGTGACTGGTAACAGCTGAGAAACCGACAGGTGGCCGGTTTCGGGCAAGGGACAGGGCAGGGTTTTAAGGGAGAGAATCAGAATATGATCACTTAGTACTTGTACTGTATCTGGTAATTAATTTTATTTTAGATTTTTAAATTTTTAAAATATAATAGCTTAATTATAGTTTCACATTATCATTTAAAAATTAAAAATTTATATAAATTTTTGAATAAATTGTACCGCGAGTCACTTTAAAATGGTATTATTTCTATTTCGGTTAGTCTAATACTTTTTATTAATTTAATCATTTTAATTAAAATAATTATTCAAATTAATTATTAACAGATAAAAAATTTACTAATCTATTAACGAATTATTCACATGACATTTTTTAACTTTTAACTAAAACTACTATAATTAATTTAAAACACTTTTTCTTATTTATTTGCAACACAAGAACAACCTAATTATTTTCTTATTGCCTCACGTGATTAATGGATTTATAGAGCATTGCTCATTCTTATCTTCTTGCTGACAATCGTCACTATACCTTCTATCTTTGGTGGAAGATCATCAAATTTCATTGGTCAATGAAGTATTTTCTAGTGCCATTGTATGTGCATTCAGGGTTCTCGATCTTCCATTTATTGGGTTAGTACACATCACTCCTATATTCTGCTGTACTTGATTTTCCTGAAATTTTCTGAGGCTAAAACAATATTGCATTGGCAAATAAAAGTCAAAAGGAGGATCTGGATACTGGTGTATTTCTTAGCTACTAGTGTTGCTTTTGTTCTTGCACCTCTAATCGATTTCAGATACTATACAATACCTTTCTACATTTTCATGCTTCATTCCAATCTTAATGACGGTCGAAGAAGTTAGTTTCTAATGGATATTCCCTGTAATTCATTCAGTTACTCTGTATTATATAAACAAACTCTTAGTGTTAATATTTTTTTCGAATTTTCTCGCAAACAATTGGAAAGATAACTAGTTTAGTTTCAATGAAGAAAATAATTATTCGGAAAATTATCTTATAGATGGGAAGTAAAAAAAAACATGTATTTTCACGCCGTTCAAATATAAATATGTAAGGCTAAATGTTCATAAGGGTAAAATATTTCAAATTTGTTATATAATGACTTAATTATTAGAAAAATGCTTAAATAAGAATTTTCACGTACTTCAACTTAATTTAGAATAAATTACGTGCTAATTAAATTAGATATTACTTGAAAAAATAAAAAATAAAAAACATGAATTGAAACTTGATATATAACATTTGAAAAGCCTCTATTTGAGCACTTTAAAAAAAATTGACTTTTATTTGACCATTTTAAAAGGTTTGGCCTTCGCTTGAACACTTTTGTAAATTGCCCTAAGTAACCATTTTGATACGATTAACCCTTATGTGATTAGCCCCTAAAGGTTAAGCCCCAATTCGAGCATTCAGTCTAAATATAAATACATATGATAATTATAAGCATAATAACCTTTTTAACCCTTCAAGTTTACAAATAAAGTCATTTTAGTTCCCCATTTAATTTTTCACCTCTTTTAGCCATTAATTTGGTTTTTTTTGTCAATTCACCCAAAATAGATGGAAAACTTAACATTTGTTAACTTTGCTGATGTGATATAAACGTAAATTTCCATGCGGGTGATACATTAGCATGTGATTAATTTTAATTTTTTAAAATATTTAAAACATTTTTATACTTTTTAAATAATTTTAATGATTTTAAAAAAAATTATAACTTTTTAGATTTGTATACTATAATGATTTTTATACCGAAAAGATCGAGGGCTAAATTTATTATTATATATTTCCTATGTATTGAGCAACACAATTTAAATGGGCTTAATTGAATTTTTTTTTTAAATTTGGTAATAAAGCTTTTTTTTGACCCTTTAACCTTATTAGTTTTAATAATTTTTAATTTACCTCTAATAAAAGAGTAGGGTCAAACTGAGTATATGTGTAAAGATTAAGGGTTAAATTTGTTATTATATCTTATATATAAACACCAAAACATACATTTAAGGTTAACAAAGGCGTTGTTTTGTTCACTCATCTAACAAATATCAGCTAATTTTATCTATTTTTTAAATAGAGGACTAAAATGCAATTCTAAGTATAAAATAAAAAATTTTGTGGTACTTTTACGTGAGAATTATTCGATTATAAAATATTGATGTAAGAAATTGTATAATAGAATAATGTATATTGTAATTTGTATCACGCAAGGTATTACGAGACATGTAATTGTAATGATATAATGTGTATTCAATAATCCTAAAACCATTGGGAGGAATTTTTGCTATTAAAAAAAAAAAAGAAGCAGTACGTTGGTCATAATAAAATAGTGTGTTACAAAGTAATATTATTATATGTAATAAATATTGAAATGGGTAATATGGTAATATATATTGTAATCGTTGTTATAAAAAATATTACAATAAATGTAATAAATACTGTAATTGATAAAGTATATTGTAGCAACATAAAAACTTAACGAAATGTTCGTAAAAATTTGTGTAATAATATAATATATACGAGAATTGTTGTTGTATTATAAAATATATAAAATAAGTGATAAAAATAATATAATTGAATAATATGTATTGTAAATTGTGTTAAATAATATATTTTATAGAATATAATAAAATAATATTTTTGTAACTTCTGAAAATGTCCGTTTAATGTATCGGAAAAAATTGTCCGTTTATTACAGTGAGTGGGACAATAATGTTGTAATAAAAATGAACGAACCAGGTTTTAAGTTTGGACATTGGAGTGAGTGAAAGCATCACCGTCCAACCTTAAATGATTGCGATGCTGATTTGCTTGTCTGTCTCCAAATGGCCCAATCCATTCAAACCCCACCATTCTTTACCTCTCCTAATTCAGAAATAATAATAATAATAATTCAACACCCTTCGTTGTAAAACATTACCTTTTTTAATTTATTTTTGGGTAAAGTACTGTTAATGTCATTAAAGTATCGATAAGTTTATATTTTAGTCTCTAATTTTAAAAAATTAGAAGATGATTATTGAATTGTTTGAATATTTTTATTTAAATCACTAAAAGTATTTAAAAGTTTTTATTTTAGTCATTGTGTTGTCAAGTCTTTTTCTTTTTAAAGTCTTACTAGCAAATTCAAGTGATGATTCAATGATCGATATAGTGGATTAGTAACCATCGACGAATAAAAGAATATACCTTAGATTCAAGTTGATTTGACGGTTAATGTTAGAGATTAGAAAAGACAGTCGTTTGGGTTTTGATTCACAGATCCATGACGTTCAAAATTGTTTCATGAAAAAATTTGAGGTGCGAACAAAGAAAGCCATACAATAGTGATTTTAACAGTTAGTTAACTTAAATAAAAACTTACAGATAATTCAGAGACTATTTAATAACTTTTTTAAGTTGAATGATCAAAACGTAAATTTACTAATAATTTAATGACTTTAAATATAATTTACCCTTATTTTTGTAGAACCTTCTTTCTTTGATCATTATTTTATCTTCTTCCCATTATTTCTCAAATAGGAAAATTCGGTAGCGTTGGGCACACGATAACATATCATAATCCTATTTTTATTTTGATATTTTATATTTCAACTTTGATGTAATTACTTTTTTTAAACAAGTTTTTATGGAATGAACATGGAAGAGACATGTAGATGAAAGAGAATATAAAAATTGTTCTTTTAAATAAGTTACCTCATGATTTCTTCTAATCAAAATGATTATTTAACAAAAAAATTTCACGAGATTGTCATATATAAAAATTAACGATTAACAACATTTACCGATGAGTCTTCGATTTGGTGGTTAAGATACAAACTTTGGGTCATTAAGTTTTCAAATTCGAGTACTATCATTTGTAATTGTTATATATAAGTATTTAACCTCACAATATGTATGTGTCACATACTATTTTTTTTCAATTTATCATTTACTGTATTTTATATTAATTTAATTTTACATTACAACTCAATAAATACTTATATTATATTTTGTGAATTTACTATATTTGTAATGAAAATGCCTTATGCCAATAGCTTACTTAAATTGTAACTCAAATAGCTATTGCTTTTAGGACATTCACTAAATTACATATATGACTAAATCTTTAATTAATGTTTGTGTTTACTCCAAAATCCTAATCATTATTTGCCCCTCTAATAGTACCAGAGTGGTCATGGCAGTTGGCTTAGAGCCTCTACCATTAAAAAAGGGTTAATATTATTTATTTAAAGTGGCTAATGTAATAATTATCTTTAAATGCTTTGATTTAGTGATGCCTTTAAGAGGGGGAGGGCCAAGTGTATGAGTATATGGGTCATTTTATAAATAAAAAATTTAATTTGTTAAAAAAATCCTTAAACTACTATGTTTTATTTAAATAAGTTTTTGAACTATTTTTATAGTTAAATAAACGACTATCTTATAAGAGCTCTTGATTTTTATATGAAAACAAAATTATTTTGGATTTCATGTTCTTAATTTATCGTTGATGTAATAGAAATTCTATACACTTTTAACATTGGCATAAAATTTAAAAGAGTGATTAAACTATTCTCATCACATTCACATTAGTATAAAATGAAAATTAGTTTAAAATTCAAAAGATTTTTACTTTAACATTAAAATAAAAGGCTTCCATGGGTAAAAATTATAGATTAAGGGGCCTATTTAACTACAAAAATAACATAAGGACTTGTTTAAACAAGGTATAATAGATTAAGGGCTTTTTAAATCTATTAGCCAAAAAGAAAAAGTGGGCGAGGATTATAATTATTAAATGAATATGGGGTCCGTGTAACACACGTGCTATGGAGAGTGTTTGACTATAGGATATCTTACACTGTCATCATTGTCAGGAGTTTTTGGTGCGGGAATCAATTAAAAGCAGTTAATCACAGTTTAAACTAAAATTAAGAAATTAACCATGGTTTAATTTAATTAAGTTAACAAGCCCCCTCTCTCTGTTTTTTTATTGTTGGGTTCCACTGTTACCCTCCCATTACCACTCATCAAGCCATTGACAAAGAAAGAATCAAATATGCTTTTAATTTCTACAAAGACATCTCATTTGTTGCTTTATTGTTTCACTGTTCATACATAAAAAAAAACAAAAAAAAGGAGAGAAATTCTCATCATCTAAAAAGCAAACAAAAAGGGTCCATTTTATTTATTTATTTATAGCCTTTAGGCTACTACTTCATGCCTTAGTCACAAAGAGAAAGGAACAGCGGCAACAGCAGCAGAAGCAAGAGGAGAATCTCTTGTTCCTATTTCACTTCATTCTCTTTCTTCTTCTTTTTCTCGTATCATTCTAAGGGTAAGCTTTTTTCTCCTTTTCTTCTTAACTGCAACAATTTTTTTTTTTCTTGTTCACTCATCAAGAACCTTTTTTTTTTTAAATGTTTTTGAAGTACCTGTTTTGATCAACTTTGCTATGTGTTTTTAGTTGGTTTATGTAGGCTCAAGGTTAATTAGAATGTAGAGTTAAATTTGTTACTATAATTCAAAAGGCTTGTTAATAGGTACCCTGTTTTTTTTGGGGTGGGGGGGGGGTGGGGGAGTAGATCAAAACCAGTGTCGGTTGCTACTAGCAAAATTCGTTGTTTTTTTCTTTTCTTTTCTTTTAGAAGTGACAAAACCCTGTTTACTAAATTTGGAAGTTGTTTGGTCTATTCATGTTTTGAGCATCATTTGTCACTTTTGGCATTTGAAACTTGAAGGATATACGGGGGTGAACTCATATGGCCTTTTGTTCCTGTTATTGGTTCTGATTGTATTTGTTACTGTGTTTTTTCTTTGAAGATTTTTTTCAAACAGTCGGTGGTGTTCTGCAATTATCGAGGGCAAAAAAGGGTGTTTGTTTGTTTATTTATTTGCTGTTTCCTGTCATGGTTTCGAGGTCTTATTCTAATCTCTTGGACCTTGCCTCCGGTGATTCCCCGAGTTTCGGTGGGGAGCGAAAGAGGTTTCCTCGAGTAGCGACCGTCCCCGGGCTATTGTCCGAGGTTGACGATGAGACCTGCAACAGTGTTGGCTCTGAGGCTCCTTCTTCTGTTTCTCAAGAACGGATGATTATAGTAGGGAACCAGCTTCCACTGCGAGCACATCGAAACGAAGACAATGGAGAATGGTGCTTTAGTTGGGACGAAGATTCGCTTCTTTTGCAACTTAAAGACGGGCTCGGGGAAGATGTAGAAGTCATCTATGTAGGTTGTTTGAAAGAACAAGTTGCTCTGAATGAACAAGACGATGTCGCCCAAACATTGCTCGAAACTTTCAAATGTGTCCCTGCATTCATACCTCCCGAGCTTTTTACTAAGTTCTACCATGGATTCTGTAAACAACATCTGTGGCCTTTATTTCATTACATGCTCCCTTTATCGCCAGATCTCGGGTGTCGATTCGATCGTTCCCTGTGGCAAGCTTATGTTTCGGTGAACAAAATTTTCGCTGATAAAGTGATGGAAGTGATAAGCCCTGATGATGATTATGTTTGGGTTCATGACTATCATTTGATGGTTTTACCAACATTTTTGAGGAAGAGGTTTAATAGGGTGAAACTCGGATTCTTCCTCCATAGCCCGTTCCCGTCATCTGAAATATATAGGACACTTCCTGTGAGAGATGAAATTCTAAGAGCATTACTCAACTCCGATCTCATCGGGTTTCATACTTTTGATTACGCTAGGCACTTCCTCTCATGTTGTGGCAGAATGCTTGGTCTTTCTTATCAATCAAAGCGTGGTTACATAGGGCTTGAATATTACGGTCGCACGGTCAGCATCAAAATACTTCCGGTCGGGATTCATATAGGACAGCTCCAATCTGTGCTGAACCTTCCCGAGACTGCAGCTAAGGTGGCTGAGTTGCGGGATCAATTTAGGGGTCAAACTGTTATGCTCGGAGTTGATGACATGGACATTTTTAAGGGGATCAGCTTGAAGCTTTTGGCCATGGAGCAATTGCTTATGCAACATCCCGAGAATAGAGGTGAAGTCGTATTGGTTCAAATCGCAAATCCCGCAAGAGGCCGAGGAAGAGATGTACAAGAGGTCCAGTCCGAAACTTATGCCACAGTGAAGAGGATTAATAATAGGTTTGGAAGACCAGGATATGATCCGGTTGTTTTGATCGATACCCCACTCCAGCTTTACGAGCGAATTGCTTATTACGTTATTGCTGAGTGTTGTCTGGTTACAGCAGTGAGGGATGGGATGAATCTTATACCGTATGAGTATATTATATGCCGACAAGGAAACGAAAAGCTAGACGAGACCCTAGGGCTCGATCCATCGGCACCAAAAAAGAGCATGTTGGTTGTGTCTGAATTTATTGGATGCTCACCATCTCTGAGTGGGGCAATCCGAGTAAATCCGTGGAATATTGATGCTGTGGCTGAAGCTATGGATTCTGCACTAATCGTCTCCGAGGCTGAAAAGCAACTGCGGCATGAAAAGCACTATAGATATGTGAGTACGCATGATGTGGCATATTGGGCACGCAGCTTTTTGCAGGATCTCGAGAGGGCATGTGGGGATCATTTGAGGCGGAGGTGCTGGGGAATCGGTTTTGGTTTAGGGTTCCGAGTAATAGCTTTGGATCCGAATTTTAGGAAGCTTTCTGTTGAGCATATTGTTTCAGCTTACAGGAGAACCAAGAACCGAGCAATTCTTTTGGATTACGATGGCACCTTGATGCCGACCGGTTCATTAAATACTACTCCCAATATAGAGGCTGTCGGAATCTTGAACAATCTGTGCCAAGATCCAAAGAACCTTGTTTTCCTTGTTAGTGGAAAAGATAGAAAGATTCTAACCGAATGGTTTTCCTGTTGCAAAAAGCTCGGACTTGCAGCAGAGAACGGTTATTTTATCAGGTGTGCTTATTTGATCTCGTCATCCATTCTTTGAGTTGCCACTGCTAATGTAGAAAATAGATTTGGTTCATTCTTGTTGCCAACACGCTCGGCTTATTTTAGGTTTTGCAAACTATAACAGAGCTAGTGTTAATTATTAGTCCGATTCTTTGCAAACTATAATTGTTATTAACTTATCCTTCTACTATTTGTTGTTTTTCCCAGGCCGAACCATGATTCAGATTGGGAAACATGTGTCTCGCTGCCTGACTTTGATTGGAAGCAGATTGCCGAGCCGGTGATGAAGTTATACACTGAAACAACAGATGGTTCTACCATCGAGACGAAAGAGAGTACGCTTGTGTGGAATTACCTCTATGCCGATCCTGATTTTGGATTTTGCCAGGCTAAGGAGCTTTTAGATCACCTCGAAAGCGTTCTCGCTAACGAGCCGGTTTCAGTTAAGAGTGGCCAGCACGTTGTAGAAGTTAAACCTCAGGTTAGTACATACACAAAGGCATACCAATCTCCAATATTCTTACAACGTAACTGATCAGGGCAGGGTTGTTCAACTTGTAATTGCTTCGTGCTGTTAATTTCGCAGGGTGTGAACAAGGGTCTCGTCGCTGAACATCTTCTCACGACAATGAGACAAAAAGGAAAGCTTCCGGATTTCGTTCTTTGCATCGGAGATGACCGGTCAGACGAGGACATGTTCGAGGTGATCATGCGTGCAAAGACCAGTCCCCGTCTCTCCCCGGTTGCTGAGGTGTTTGCTTGCACTGTCGGCCAGAAACCGAGCAAGGCCAAATACTACGTGGAAGACCGAAGCGAGATTTTGAGAATGTTGCAGGCTTTAGCCAATGCTTCTGAACAGGCTGCAAAGACCGCTCCCACCCCAGCTTCTTGCGGTGGACTAATTATCAACAGAGAGTGACCAGCTCCCTTCTTTCGATCATCCTACATGGTTTTCATATCAAACTGTACATTGCAGTTATCAATTGGTAGAGTTTTCTAGTTAAAAAAAAAAAAAAAAGAGAGAGAGACAGAGCATGAAAATATTGAATTTCTGGTCGTTTCTTATATGTAATGTCGAATAAATGGAGATAGTTTCGTCAAAAATGCCTTTTAGATAGTGCTTGTTGTAGCTTCTATTGTGAGTTTACAAATTTATCCCTTATGTTTTCTCTTTTTTCCATCTCCTTTGTTTTTTGTTACCCTGCTTTCAGCTAGTTTATTAATATAATTTTTTTGCCTGTTCTGATAATGGCATTATTTTTAGAATATAATTTTTTTAAAGAAATTAACCCTAGTAGGCAAAGACTTGATTTTAACAGCTAAAAAATTACACATCAATTACAGCAGAAAAGAAAAAAAATTACACATCAGCTGAAACACAACTTCATTAGAACAATGCTCTATTTCAGTGTCCAAGAAGCAAATATTGAGGATTCATCAAAACAAAACCATTTAAAAAGTTCCCTTTGATAGTAAGACTCGGCAGTGGCGACAAATCCGGAAAGACAATAAACCTAGAATTTGGCACTTAGAATCCAGAAAGACAACAAACTAGAGCATTGTGTCACTGTACATACATACATACTAACATGCAAGCATTAGCATTATAAAGCATCACAATGAAAAACAATAATATTATGAGGAATCCAAACAATAGAAAAGGGCTGAAGATGGAAAACATCACAGTTGTTGCAATCGGCAGCCGTACAAATGTGGGATTTGAGAACACTAGTAGAGATACACAAAGCATGAGCATTTCTATATAAGGTTACACTTCAAACATCCACGTTACGAAAACAAGTGTTTATATATCCCTAGCCAAAACTTTTTTGCTAGAACCAGCTTGCTGAAAGTATGATTATAAAAGCTTTCACCATGACCAATTATGGTGGAAACATAAACTGCTAAAAGAGGCATTCAGATCCAAAAAAAAAAAAAATACAGGGTTTGTCATTTTTGACAGCAGTAGAAACTGTTGGCAGTCATAACAAACATGATAAATGCCGTAAAAACAGGATGCGGAAACAGGACAAAAGAAAACACAGTTATGTAAAACCAGCATGATTTTGCATAAGGTTTACGTGTCAACAGATTTTATGTTCCCCACATCCTTTCCGAGATATCAGGCCACGCAACAAAGATAACCCTAACCCCATGTTAGTAAACCCTAAAGTAAATCAAAACCTTTCCTCCATTCTAATAATTCTCATCAAACATTAACGGTTATCTGCAATTAATCCAATAAGTGGAAGTAAACAATTCACTTGGCATGCAAATCTAAAAAGTTTTCCTCATTGAGAGAATTAAAAAAGAAAAGAAATTGACATTTTTAATCCATTTAAGGTACTTACCAAAATTAATCTTTAAGGGAAAAAAAGGATACCCTGTTCAAAATAGATAATGTTTCTAACGAATCATACCTAATATTCAACGTACCGATTATCCACAAACCATAGAAGTGAATATGAACTATATCCTGAAGCTAAGCTTCAGAGTGTGCCAAATTATACAGCAAGTTTACAAAAGCTAATAGGGGAATGCAGTTGCATTGCTTTTCTTATAATCATTTTAGGCAAAGATTCAGATGACACCGTAACGAACTATCAAATCGTTACTTCAAAGAAGAAAAACCTAATGGAGTCGTAGCAATCAATTCTTCAAACCTAAGCTCAATCAAACATGTAAAGGAGCAAATAATTTAGACAATGCAAGTAAAAAGTAAAGGAAAATTGAAATGAAATTATCATTGGTAAAAAACAAGAAGATTAAAATGAAACTATTTGCCAAAGTTCAAATCTATAACAATTACTGAGAAAAAAAACTTAAAAGCCTCAAAGTACAACTTAAGTTCCCTAAAACGTCAAAGAGTTTTGAAAAGTACCTATCTCCAGAAGTTGGTGGACGGAATATACATGATTAACACTTCATACCATCTAACTGTTGTCAAGAAGCTACAACTAAACTCAAAAGTTCCCAACCTAGCTATTTCAACATTGTATCAAACTGATGTCTAAAAAATGGAAGATGTGAAATTGGCTTTGTCTCCACGAGCCACTAGGATCCCATACCTTGTACAATTGCAGTAACCCTCTGAAAACGGACTGAGCTATGCCTTTCTCATAGTCAAGTAGCCTAAAAGCTGTCTCAAACTTGGATAGAGTTCTCCATTTCTTCCCCATCGCTACAGTAAGAATTGGGCACAATTTTCCTTATTTCTTTCTCACAACTAAGAACCAGCCTTCCATCATTCCCTACCACCGCCTCCTGGCTATACTCCTCAACTGAATCCTTCTCCACTACCACTTGCCTTTCCTTACTATAGACCATATCACAAAAGAAATCAGTCAAAACTGTTTCATATCCTGGCATTTTTGCATAACCCGGAAAATAGTTGATGTCGATAATGAGATAACGGTTTCCGAATCGGGTATCTCTTATCACGTCAAAATTAAACAAGTTCAAGTTCATTGCCCTTCTCAAACCCTTAGCAATATCCGTCATGAAACTCTGTGGTGGCAATTCAGTGTCCTCCAAATGCATCATCTTATAGTACTTATCATCACTTTTCTGATGAGTAGCCAAATTGGATACTTGAGAGAACGACAGAGAGCCTTGTAAACTATTCAATTTCTCCTCCGAAACGTCTGGTAATGACTTCCTTTTAACACATTTCACATATTCCCCAACCACATAAACCTTGAAAATAACCCCTCCATGGTTAATAAACTCCTGCAAAACAATCGGGGGTTTAAGCTTGTTTAACCCTTCATGGTTAAAAACGAGAGCCATTTTGTGCGATTTGGCACTCCCATCAGCTACCAAGGGCTTCGCAATAACAGGAAACTTAAGCAATTCCCAAGCTTGGTTATCAAACAAGGTTTCCCGATCGTAAATCACGATCTGTTTAGGGATCCCAAAGGTTTCGCTTTGATTTTCGATCTTGAGTTCGGACACCACCTGGAGCATCGAAATCCTATTGTGGAGCCGTTCGATTGCAGCAGGAGAATCAATGATTACAGCATTAGGGTTTTGAGAACGGAAATCCTCGAGCTGACTCCTCCAATCCTCACCGTACAACTTGTGAAGCACGCAATCAAACGGCCCTTGGTCAGCCAAAGGACGTCCCATATCGATCTTAACCAGATCGATTCCACGTGACCTCGCTTGCTTCACCAACGATTCTCGAATGAAACTGTTCTCTTTCTTCGGCAACAACGCGTAACCAATCTCGAATCTTCTCCCTTCTCCCGCCATTGCTCGTTTTTTTCCCCTTTTCTCTGTTTCTCTCAGTTGAGTAAAAATCTCTCCTTCAGCATCTTTGTCTTTAACCTTCGATCACTCGATTCACAAAATGAAACGCTCGCTTCTTTCGCATTTCGGATTTTCTATGGATCCAAACAAAACCAAATCATGATTCATGAAAAGACTCAATTTTTTGGAATTGTTAGGGTGGGTTTTTCTCTTCTTTTATTTTTTTCCTTTTAAAAATATAAATTAATTTTCTTTTGGTCTTTTTCTAAGAGCCTTGGAAAAAAAAATTAATTTTTTTCGCGGGGTTGAGTTGGGGACAGCAAAGGAAAAGAATGCGGAACGTATATATAGGTTCGACTAGGGTTAAGTAAGGAGAGAGAATGATAACGTAACCAGGGTTAGTACACAAGTAATAAACACGTGGCATGTTCTTTAGGTGATATGCTGATTCGCGCCGCACAATTAAATCATTTATAAAATGGACGGTGGTGATGATGGTCAACGTTTGATTGACGTGATTCGGTGTGGAGGAATTTTTTTAAAGTTCCCGAATACATTTAAAGTACTGGCCAAATTAGATTCAACCTTGAATCAAAAATTGATTGGTATATCAAATCAAATAATGAGTTGAATTAAATTTTGAAACAACTCCTCTCTTAAAATATGAAATGAATTGGTTGAATAAATTTTCTTTATTTTTTATTTTTAAATTTTTTTAATAATTTATTTAATTAAAATCAGATCAAGAAATTGAAGAATTGATGGTCTAACCAGTTTGATTTTATCCAAAATGTAAAATTAAGCAATTACACTTATCTAAAATTCATTCATTGAAATAAAACCTACACGTGATAATAAAAAATATACCTACAATTGAATATAACTGAAAGTCCAACTTGAAGAATACTCAAAAGATTATCTCATTTGCAATGGAGAACTTACCTTAGGCTTTGATTTTTATTTGGTGATAGGAGGGAACTTTTGCTCATTATTATCATGGAATTTTAAATTTTAAGCCAAAAGCTTAGCCTTAGTTTTTACAATATTAGTTGCATTTTTTTTTTAAGAATTTGTTATATTTATATTTGTTATTTGTAATATAATGTTTAAAATTACCTATAATCTCTATTTAACCCATAAATAAGAGGATAATATAATTTAGTGCATTTAAACTCACGTTCTCCTACATTGACAATAATATTTATATTAATCAAGATAATACTCAATCAACTATTACTTTATTTGTTTTATATTTGCATGGGATGTATTTAAATTATCGGCTCCATACCACATTTATATGATATTTTTAAAGATGTGACTTGTATTTTATTTTATTCTCACGTGGCTGAATTTTGGCACACTTTTTTAGAGGTGATGTGGATAACATTATCACGTGAGCTTTTTTTTTTTTCCTTCATTTTATGATTAAATGATTTCTTTTGAAAAAAATAAAGGAAACTATATAATCCGGAACTTGTAAGTAGTAACTACCCACAGAAAATTTTGGGTTTTATTTAATACTTCAAATGAAAAAAGAAAATTTAAACTTAATTTAATTAGATGTAAATTGTATAATTTCACTAATAGTAAAAATTTAATTTCATTATTTTAAAAGTTTTAATCTTAATAATTTTTAAATGATTAAATTAATTTATCATTTTTAAGTTCAAAATATATTTTATCATTACTAATTTAAAATTTTATATATTATAAAGAATCTAAATAAAAAAATTATTTTAAGGGAGTCGAGTCATTTACCAACCCTCTTAACTTTGTCACTGAACACAATCTTATGGTGAATTCGAATTGTTTACATCTATTTTGATAGTGATTTGGTTCGAGCTAGTGAATTGAGTTGAGAAATGTTATATGAATATTGTTTATTATTTAAGTAAGAATATTTTTAAATCGTAAAACATATATATTAAGATAAAGAGAGATACATCTCGCAAGGCTAATATCATGAATTGTAATTTGAGATTAGAGAGAAATTATTAATATTTATCAAATATAAAATGATAAGTCCCACATCTTATCGAGTCTTTATAAAAAAAAAAGTATAAAAGAGGTAAAAAAAAAATCAAATAATATTGAGCTTTTGTATAATTTGCATTTTAATAATCTAACCCACTTTTCTTTGAATTTCCAAAAAGGAAAAAAAATTACATCGTGTCAAGAGATAGTGTGGTCGGTTGGATGGCGTACTGTGGAGGACGAAAAGCCATGCAAAGACAAGTTTTTTTTTTTTTTTCTTTTATTTTTGGGTGTTTTGTCGAGAAGATGGAATCAACTTTCCCTTAAAGTCTTAAACTAAAACATGAATTGATTTTGACTGAAACTGTTTTTTTTTTTTTTTTTTTTTTTTTTTTTTTTTTTTTTTTTTAAGCACATGAAAGTGAAGCTGTTATCTAAATGCATAAATTTTTAAACACAGCTTTTAACCTCCAAACATATGTGGCTCTGATGCCTCATAATTCATTTTTGGCAACATTAAAGTGGGTCAGTTTAGAGTTGTTCCGGGTCGGGTAACTAAAAAATGAGAGAGTTTAGATAAAAGTATAGGTTCGGAATATAGGTTTAGACAAAAAAGAGAAAACAGGCTAAGCTTCGTATAAGCTTTTTTGGCCTGACCCTAGCCCAGCCCGAATATATGTCTTTTAAAATTTGTTGGGAAACATTTATTTCAATATTTTTAATTTATTGAAAAATATTTATTTTAATATTTTTAATGTATTTGATATATTATATATTTTTTAAATTTATTTTATATAATAATTTTTTTTAAATAATACGAATCAAATTCAACCTATCAATCGAATCTAAAATTTTATTAGCTTTGGATCCGGACATTAACAACCCAATTGAGCTTTGGTATTTTATTATTGGGTTGGTGGTAGTGGAAACTCATAACGAGGAGGTGGCTACCTTCTTAAGTGGCCTTTAAAAGGGTCTTTCATTGAAATATTCTAAGCCCAATTCAATGAATTACTTTGGGCCATAATAATCTATAGTGAAATGTTATTGGTAAAAACATGCTTTCGAAAATTTAAATTATTATTATGATTATATTTTTATTTCAAGCCTTTTAGATTTCAAAATTTAGATATGATTATTAACACTATTAATTTTTTGTTAAATTTGTTGATGTAATATTCTGAAATAAAAAAAAAATTATGTGGTAACCATGTAACTAAAAAAAAGGGTGTTGTATTGAACCTAAAAAAAAAACAGTGTTAATTTTTTACTTGAATTTTGAAATCTAAAAAATAAATGAACTAAATTACTAGAAAAATTATTAAATTTTAAATTTTCAAAAATTAGAGAGAATTATATAGCACATTTCAACCAATGTCATTTTCAAAAGAAATTGACAAATTTACAAAGAATGGTAAGTAAAAACGTGAAGAAGCTGAAGGGAAAAGATAGTATGAAATGATATGAAACAGCGGTACATCAAATTCAAATGAAAATAGCAAAATTCAAGATAAAATAAATGATGTGTCAATAAATTATCATATAATTCTTTTTCGAAAAGCAAATACAAAAAATGGTAAGTAAAAACGTGAAAAAACGGAAGAGAAAAGATTATATAAAACAGTGGCACATCAACATAATATTACCGATGTGTCATTAAACTATACTACAATTCTTTTTCGAAAAGCAAACACGGTGGTTCGTGAGTTTGCAGAAGATTACTAAGATGCTTCTTACATTCTTAGTGTTTGATAAAGACGCCAAATAATCATTTGTCTCTATGTGTATCTTACCAAAATTTCAATATTTATCTATTTATTTTTTCAAAATATTTATCTATTTATAGTTGGGTTTATTTTTTCTTTTATAATTTTTATTTATTAAAATAAAAATATAGATAAAGATATCAAGAATTCGACAGTAAATACGATAAAAAATAATTGAGAATAAAATTTCAAAATAAACGATGTATGATTTTTGGGCTATAATCGAACCAAAAGAAATGTTGAAAAGGTTGTCAGCTATAGTTGCGTTAATATGTAATAAACCATGTATGATTTTTGGGAGCTGACGGTTTCCCATTGAGCTTTTGGGAGCTGACGGTGGTTAAGGGATTCGTTTTGGGGTTTATCGGCCTTTATTTGACCATGCCCCCTTCTGATTATAGCTTCCTCAAGTTACCCGGGAGCCTTGAAGATCTTCATATTCTCAGTGTTAGAATTAAGTGACCCAAATTCTTATTTAAATAAAATACAATGGTAAAATAAAATAAAAGAAGAATCCCTATAGAATTACACTTCTTTTATTTTATTTTAAATAAGGTTTTTTAAACCTTATTAAACTCCATCTATTTGATATTGATTAGAATAAGGAGTTTCAATTTTACTACTCCTATTAGAATATGGCTTTATAAGCCTATAAATAGACATGGTCTATTCCTCTTGTAATTGATTCGAATTCGACATAGTGAATTTTCTTCTCCTCTGCCCGTGGTTTTTCCTGAAAGGGTTTCCACGTAAAATCTGTGTGTTCTTCATTTCATTTTTTTTTTTTTTTTTTTTTTTACAAATTGGTATCCGAGCTTCCGGGTTTTTTTTTCATCTCGATCACGGTAATAGCGTCTTTGAAGTATGAAATTCCGCTGTTGGATCGTAACACCAGATTCGCGTTGTGGCGAGATAAAGATGCGGCGGTTCTTGCACAGATGGATTTAGAGGAAGCATCGTTGGCGTAGATAAGATGCCTTCGACATTGACGGAGGAAGATAAAAGCGCAAGGATCGAAAGGCACTAACACAGTTACATCTGCATTTGTCTAATGAAATTTTGCAGGATGTGATGAAGGAGAAGACTGCCGCAGCATTATGGAAGAGGCTAGAACAAATATGTATGTCGAAAACTTTAACTAGCAAGTTGCATATGAAGCAACGTCTTTATGCTCATCGTTTGGAGGAAGGTGCGTCTGTGCACGAACACTTAACAGTGTTTAAAGAAATTCTCTCAAACTTGGAGGCCATGGAGGTTCAGTATGATAAGGAAGATCTAGGGTTGATTCTGCTTTGTTCGTTGCCTCCGTCTTATTCAACCTTTAGAGACACGATTTTATATAGCCGCGAGTCTCTCACAGTTGATGAGGTTTATGATTCTTTGACCTCGTATGATAAGATGAAGCATCTTGTGGTTAAAACTGACTCTCAGGGAGAGGGTCTCATTGTTCGTGGGAGACAAGATCGGAATGCTGATGATGATCGTGGAAGGACACAGGAACGAAATCCTCGCGGTAAATCTAAGGGTAGATCAAAGTCTTCAAACAGAGGTAAAACTTGTAACTTCTGCAAGAAGAAAGGGCACATTAAATCTGAGTGCTACAAGCTACAGAACAAGATTAAAAGGGAGGCTGCAAATCAAAAGGGAAAACAACCAGAAAATTCTGGTGAAGCTGATATTGTAGAAGACTACAGTGATGGTGAACTTCTTGTAACACCCCTTACCCGAGACCGTTGCCGGAGTCGAGCACGAGGCATTACTAAACTTAACTACTAATTCGGCATAAAATTTAAAACTGCCCATCTGCATCATAGTCACTAAAATATTTATATCTGGAGCTACGGGACTCCAAATTAAGATCCGTTAATTTTCCCTGAAACTAGACTCATATATCTTTTTACTATAATTTTTCCATAATTTTTGGTATGGCCAATCAATACCAGATTTTTCTTAAAGTTTCCCCTGTTTTACTGATTGACTGTTCTGACCTCTCTTCACTACAAATCAAATTACTCTTTGTACAGAATTCATATGACCTTTTTATTTATTTCATTTGAAAATAGACTCATTTAGGATTCCATACATATAAATTTTAATCCACAATTATTTTTGTGCAATTTCTAATGATTTTTCAAAAGCAGAACAGGGGATCGCGAATTCATTCAGAACCAGTTTCACTAAAATTTAAATATCTCATTATTTCCATTTCTTTTGCTTACTCTATTTCTTTCATATGAAAATAGACTCAAAAATCTTTCAATTCATATCTCCTTCACTTTCTAATTCCATTTCTTCTATTTTTGGTGATTTTTCAAAATCACGTCACTGCTGGAATTCAAAAACTATTTCATTGCAAAATATTGTTAACTAGTTTATAGCATCTTTACTCCATCTCATTTAAACTCTATACATGCCATATAAATCTTTAAACATAAAACAAAAGCTACCGGAATTGATCTGGATAGTGAGCTTTGCTGTGATGATCCGATCTACCACTTCTCTTTAATTCAATCTACATAAAAATATCAAACACACACAAGTAAGCTTGATGAAGCTTAGTAAGTTCATTGGTTTAAAAGTAACTTACCACACATAATATTTCCAAAACAATAACAAAATATTTACTAAAGTTCCCTGCCATTCACAACCATTGTTAAATACTTCACATAGATGAGCTCGACATTAACAACTACTCAATCTCTTCCATTTGATTCACTCATTTTATATTACTTCTTATCAAATTAGGAAACGTCTTACAAATTTGAGTACGTCGTTGCTCAGTGCCACGTTTCATAACTCAGTATGGATGATTCCATACCTACATTTCACAACTCAGTATGGGCGATACCATACCTACTTTTCATAACTCAGTATGGATGATACCATACCTACATTTCATATCTCAGTATGGTTAATACCATACCTACATTTCACAACTCAGTATGGATGATACCATACCTACATTTCGTATCTCAGTATGGTTGATACCATACCTACATTTTATAACTCAGTATGGATGATACCATACCTACATTTCACACTTTGCCATGGATTAACCATGGTCTTATCCGTCAATTCATCACATGTCACGATACGAACGTACTCAATTTTGCGTTTTTCCAAATTTGAATTACCGCTTTTATTATTTCATTTAATCATAATTTTCATAATTCCACAGCAAATTCAGATTTAACAACACATTATATCATTCACAAATAAACATATAAATTCAACCATATGAACTTACCCGGCTGATTTGTAGAAGATTTTGAAATTTAGGGACTACTCTGCAACTTTTTCTTTTCCTCTTTCTTCTTTGGTTTCTTGATCTATAATGTAAAATATTTTCACTCATTAGCATATATTTCATTTCTATTTCACTTCACAAATTATGCTCTTCAAATTTCGAAATTGCACTTTTACCCCAAAATTTACAATTTTTACAATTTAGTCCTTACTCAATTCAGCCATCAATTGAACTAATTTTTCTCAATCAACACTTTATTCTATCATTACAAACTATTTCACAACCTTTGATATTCTGAATTTCAACACCAACCTCTAATTCACAACTTTTTCACAATTAGGTCCTAAATATCATTTCCTATCAAAATCACTTAATAAAACCACCTTAATATGAAATTAGAATTTAAATTTCATAATAATTCATCATAAACTTCCATTTCTCAGCAAGGGTAACTTTTAATTTTACCCACCAAATCAAAAACTAATGAATGCTATAAGTGGATCTAGTTGTAAAAGTCATAAAAACATAAAAATTATCAAGAAAAAGCAAGAATTAAACTCACATGGTGTAAAAATATGAAAACCAGCTTTCTCCAGAACTCCTATGGTGTTTTGGCTGAGATAATGTGAATTTTCTCTAGATTATTTTCAATCTTATCTTAATAAACATATTAAAATCACAAAAATTCCAATTTTGCCCTTGTTTCACTTATCTTTTGCTGATTTCCTTGCCTTTGCCGTCCAACCTTCTCACTTTTAGGTTTAATTTCCCTTTAAACCCTCCTTCTTTTAACACTTGAGCTATTTAATTCTTGTAGAAATTTTTTATTTGTTACAATTTAGTCCTTTTTATTTAATTGACTACCCAAACATTTAAATTTATCAACCAAACTTTAATACTAACTTAATAACACTCCATAAATATTTCTAAAAATATTTATGGCTCGATTTTCAAATTCGAGGTCTCAATACCTCGTTTTTGACCCATTTGACCTAATAAATTCTTTTAATTCACCAAATTCACCAATCCGCAAATTCTTCTAAATTCTCACTTGACTCATAAATATTAAATTACTATCTTATTTAATCTTACCTGTCGGATTTAGTGATCTCATATCACCATTTCCGACACCACTGAAAATTAGGCCGTTACACTTCTAGTCGCTTCTGTCAACAATTTTAAAGAGAGCGAGGAGTGGATATTTGATTCAGGCTGCACCTTCCACATGAGTCCCAATCGGGATTGGTTTACAAATTACGAAACGGTGTCTGAAAGTGTTGTTTTGATGGGAAATAATGCTTCGTGTAAAATCGCAGGTGTTGGAACAATTAAAGTTAAGATGTTTGATGGAGTTGTCAGAACACTTAGTGACGTACGGCATGTTCCAGAATTGAAGAGAAATTTAATTTCGTTGAGTACTCTTGATTCAAAAGGGTACAAATACACAGCTGAAAGTGGGATGTTGAAGATTTCCAAAGGTTCCTCATTGTGATGAAAAGGGCGGAGAAAGACTCGCTAAGTTATATGTTTTTGTGGTTCTATCTGTTATTGGTGATGTAGTTGTTGCTTCCTCTTCTTTGTGACGATGATATTACTAAACTTTGGCATATGCGCCTAGGGCATATGAGTGAGAATGGCATGGCGAATTGAGCAAAAGAGGACTTCTTGATGGGCAAGGAATTTGCAAACCGGTTTCTGTGAGCCTTTGTGTTTTTGGGAAGCAAAGAGAGTTCGATTCACAGAGGAATCCATAACACGAAGGGAACATTGGAGTATATTCATTTCGATCTGTGGGGCCATCAAGAGTGCCTTCGAGAGGTGGAGCTAATTATATGCTAACTTTTATTGATGATTTTTCCGTAAAAGTTTGGGCATTCTTCCGAAGCAAAAAAAGCGATGTGTTTTCCGCATTTAAGTCTTGGAAAACTATGATTGAAAAAGCAGACGAGAAAACAAATAAAACCTCCGCACGCATGACAATGGCTTAGAGTTTTGTTCTCGATGAGTTTAATAAACCGTGCAAGTCGAAAGGATCGTGAGACACTTAACGATTCATCATACTCCACGGCAAAATGGCGTTGCGAGCGAATGAAACGAACGATCATGGAAAAGGTTCGATGTATGTTGTCAAATGCCAACTTACCAAAGTCGTTTTGGTCGGGCGACCTCATCGCATGTTTTTAATCAACCGATCTCCATCCGTTGCCGTTGAGAAAAAGACTCCACAAGAGGTATGGTGCCGTAATCCCGCTAATTATTACGATTTAAAGATCTTTGGGTGTCTCGCGTATGCTTATGTTAATAATGGAAAATTGGAACCAAGATCCATTAAATGTGTTTTTCTTGGTTATAAAGTGGTGTGTAAAAGGATATAAGTTATGGTGTCTGAAAATAGAAAAGTTGTGATTAGCAGAGATGTTGTTTTTGATGAAAGCGCTATGCTACCTAACTTATCTCTTAAAGACTCTTCCAATAAAGAAAATCAAAAGCGGTGGAGCATCGAGTTAATACTGAGTCAACTCCTAAGCAAGCATACAAAAATTGAGAATAGAGTTGCTTCTTCACCAAAATACTCTATCGCCAAAAACAGAACTAGAAGAGAAATTAAACCTCCAAAGAAGTATCCGAGGTGACCTAGTTGCTTATACTTTAAATGTGGTGAAGATATAGATGCAAACCAAGATCCGTCTAATTATTCGAGCGGTTAGTTGTGAAGACTCGAGAAAAGTGGATGTTTGCTATGCAAGAGGAAATAGAATCACTCCATAAAAATAGAACATGGGATCTTGTGAAACTTCCTAAAGGTAAAAAGGTTGTTCATTTGTAAATGGGTGTTTAAAAAGAAAGAAGGGACTCCAGGAGTTGAAGAATCCAGATATAAAGCAAGGCTTGTTGCAAAGGGTTATAGTCAAATTCCAGGAGTGGACTTCACAGATGTGTTCTCCCCAGTTGTGAAGCATAGTTCGATTCGAGCTTTGCTTGGTATTGTGGCTATGCAAGATTTGGAGCTTGAGCAGTTAGATGTAAAAGCGCATTTTTGCATGGAGAGCTTGAGGAAGATATTTACATCAACAACTGAGATGGTTTTTACTGATCTCGAGAAAAAGAGGACTATGTTTGCTTGCTTTGAAAAAGTCTCTTTAAGGTTTGAAACAGTCACCAAGACAGTGGTATAAGAGGTTTGATTCCTTTATGACTTCTCATGATTTTAAAAGAAGTAGTTTTGACAGCTGTGTTTACTTTAAGAAAAACAGTGATGGTTCTTTTGTGTATCTACTTCTTTATGTTGATGACATGTTGATAGCAGCAAAAGATAAAGTAGAGATAAGAAAGGTCAAATCCCAACTAAGTGAAAAATTTGAGATGAAAGATTTAGGACCAGCAAAGAAGATACTTGGTATGGAGATTCTCAGAGATAGAAAATCAAGTAAATTGTACCTAAGTCAGAAGGGGTACATTGAGAAAGTTCTTTGCGAGTTCAATATGCAGAGTGCTAAGCTGTTAGTAGTACTCCTTTAGCAAAACCATTTCGGACTTTCATCGGTTTTGTCTCCACAATCGGATGATGAGATTGAGTACATGTCACATGTTCCATACTCTAGTGCGATGGGATCTCTCATGTATGCTATGATTTGTTCACGTCAGATTTATCATATGCGATCGGTGCTTGATTTAGCGAGATACATGGCGAATCCGGTAAAGAACATTGGAAAAAGCGATTGATGGATTTTAAGATACTTACGAGGTACTCATCGATGTTTACTTACGGTTTGGAAGAACTAGAGATGGAGTCATTGGGTATGTTGATGCTGATTTCTTTGGAGACCTTGATAGAAGAAGATCTCTCACTTTGGTTATGTCTTTACAATCGGAGGTTGTGCAATCGGTTGGAAAGCTACTTTGCAAACTACTGAGAACTTTGTCTACTACCATCAAGTTCGAGTACATGGCGATTCTGCGAGGCTTGTAAAGAAGCTATTTGGTTGAAGGGACTCTTTAGTGAGCTCAATAAAGACCTTCAAATCAAGACATGATATTTTGTGATGATCAGTGCCATCTTCCTTACAAAAGATCAAATGTTTCATGAGAGAACAAAACACATTGATGTTCGGTATCATTTTGTTCGTGATATTATTGCTCATGGTGATATTGTTGTGAGCAAAATTAGTACTCATGAAAATCCATGAGATATGATGACTAAGTCACTTCCTATAACCAAGTTTGAGTATTGCTTAGACTTGGTTGGTGTTCATTGTTGAAGTTAAACCCTTAAGGGGTTTTATGGAAGAGGTGGAGAACTTGTTCGTTGAGAGTTCGCGATGAAGAACGTGTTTATTGAGAATTCGTGTCAAGGTGGAGATTGTTAGAATTAAGTGACCCAAATTCTTATTTAAATAAAATACAATGGTAAAATAAAATAAAAGAAGAATCCCTATAGAATTACACTTCTTTTATTTTATTTTAAATAAGGTTTTTTAAACCTTATTAAACTCCATCTATTTGATATTGATTAGAATAAGGAGTTTCAATTTTACTACTCCTATTAGAATATGGCTTTATAAGCCTATAAATAGACATGGTCTATTCCTCTTGTAATTGATTCGAATTCGACATAGTGAATTTTCTTCTCCTCTGCCCGTGGTTTTTCCTGAAAGGGTTTCCACGTAAAATCTGTGTGTTCTTCATTTCATTTTTTTTCTATTTTTTTTTACACTCAGGTTTCCTAATTTGTTAGCTCCCTTCTCAATTTCTTTTTCTTCTGTAAATTCATTTTTCAGATGTATTTTGTGGGATTCTGTTTTTGCATAATGTTACCCTGTAGAGATCACCTTGAAAGCTACACAAGCGACTATACCATACAAGTGTTGGTAGGATATAATGTAGTCCATATTTTCATGCAAACTTTCATGATACCGGGGACTATTTTCATGTCCTTGCTCGCCGGAGCGTTGCTCGAAGTCTTCAAGGCGTAGTCCTCGTTGAGTTCACTGCCACAGCTGGTGCTTCTTCTTGCTATTTCTTATTGACAGTGATCGGTAGGCCCCTTGTCTTTTCTATATGGCCTGACAAGGTAAGCTTCTTCCAATACCTATGTACCTTTCATTGAACTTAAAAGTGGAACTTCTTGCAGGTTGCACAAAAAAGGGAACGACTATTGAACTATATGCTTTTCTTAAGGCTTACTCCGACTCTGCCGAACACGTTCAATAACGTCGCTTCGCCTATCGTCGACGTGCCTTATTATATCTTCTTCACCGCAACTTTCATCGGACTCATACCTGCTGCTTACATAACTGTCAGGGTATAGCCTAAACTTCTCTCTATTCTTTCTTCGATCGACATGGCAATGAAAACCCTGCTTCGATTCCGTTATAATGCGTGCTTGTTCTGTGTTTCTTCTGTAGGCAGGAATAGCTTTGGGAGAGTTGAAAGCAATAGGAGATCTTTACGACTTCAACTCGATTGCCACTCTTTTCCTTATAGGACTCGTCTCCGTCACGCCTATGCTCATTAGCAAGACCAAATCGTAGCATTAAACGCAACATGATGTTGCTGTTTCTCCGGTTGATGAAACTTCACACCGATCCTACCGATGGCTAAGACAAAGAAGGTCTGATCCGGGAAGTTGTTATTCATCAAATTCTTTTCCATGCATTGTATTTTGCTTTAATCAATTCTCAGGTTTGAGTCTGTATAAGGAAAGGAACATTCAGTTTCAATTTATATAATTATTGCCAACAATGGTCTAATCCCTTTGAAGAAGCTAACTTTCACAAGCAATTAGTTGTAATTTTCTAAAATTAAAAAAAAAAAACATTGTTTAAGATCCCTTAAAACAACCAAAAAAACGTTCATATAGAAAAGTGTAAACTATCAAAATAGTCACTTTTGTTTGTTTCAGGTTACATTTTAATCACTTATGTTTAAAATATTACGTTTTAATCGCTTATGTTATCGTGTTGTAACATTTTAGTCACTGAGCCGTTAATTACTGTTAATAGTGTAACGGTAAGCTGACATGGAACGTTAAATCATAATTTTAAATGAAAATTTTAGGTTAAATTATACCATTGGTTCATATACTTTTTCGCTCTGAGCAATTTAATTCTTTTCTTTTATATTCTTTTAACTTTCTTTTTTTTTTCTTTATTTTCCATTCTCTTCTACTTCTCCCTTTGTTTCCTCCCTTCTCCATTTCTTTTAATATAATTTTTTTATGTTTTCCATTTGTTAGAAATGGAGAAGGGAGGAAAACAGAGAGAGAAGTAGAAGAGAATAGAAAATAAACTAGTTTTAACAAATGAAAAACATAAAAAAATTGTATTAAAAGAAATGAAAAATAGAGGAAAAGAGAGAGAGAAGTAGAGGAGAATGAAGAAAAACAAGTTAAAAAATATAAAAGAAGAAATTAAATTGCTCAAAACGAAAAAAATATAGGGACCGATTTTATAATTTAACCTAAAATTTTCATTTAAAATGGTGATTTAACGTGCCACATTAATTTATTGTTATACTATTAACTACAATTAATGACTCAGTGACTAAAATATTATAACTCGATAACATAAATGATTAAAACGTAATATTTCAAATATAAATAATTAAAATGAAACTTGAAGTAAACAAAAATATTTATTTTAATAGTTTACAATAATAAAACCACGTAATAAAATTAACATTTAATGTAAATACATATTACATGTACAGCAAAATAGCTGACATATGATCAAAATCAACTAATCACATATATTTCTTGTAGGATCATTGATAGCTTAGTAAATAAAGTTAGCATTGATGTAATAGTATTACACAAAAACATTATCTAATGTCTACTTAATTTGGAAGAACCCTGTTTTTCATTTTAAAATACTGGAACCAGAGGAGCGGAAATTCCAAAAATGTCATCCATTTCGTCTTCTTCATTATCACCATCGTCTTCCTCTGTTTCCCACATGAAGTGTGCGTAAGATCCAAGCACCATGCTGCAAAATAATATACACCAAGAAACTGAGTTTGGGTTTTGCAATTATAAGGATATAAAGTGTGAAATAGTGGTTCTTTTTTTTTTAGTTTACCAGTCATCGGGAGACGCAGTCATGGCTCGGTCGAAGTAAGATCTCGCTCGGCTTTTGTCTCTGTGTCTTTCCCATATTAACTTTGCGTACAATGATAAAACCTCTCCGTCGCCGGGACTCACTAAAATGGCTCTGCCGTAATACTCCTCGGCTCTCTCCGTATCCTTTTCGACCTTCGAAAAACCCAAGAAAATCGGGTTATTTGTTTAAACCTGGTAGTCGTAGTGATTAATGTTATTGTTGATGTTAAATCTTTTACCTCGTGCAAGAATCTGCCGTAGTTTCTTAAGAGAAGTGAATCGGCGGGATTCAGATTCAACATTCCTCGATAGTAATCGCTGATCTTGCTCTTATGATCGAACGAATCATCTCCGTGATTGCCACCATGTTTCCCGCCATTTCCTAATCCGTCACCTGAAAAACCGATCTCTTCCTTTGGGATACTGTATTCCGGCCAAACCGGCGCCAAACTCGCCGCCCTATCGCTTCCGTTTCCAGTCACCAACGCTCGGAGTTCCCTATCTACTTCGCCGTCCGACGCACACTCTTCCTCCGGTATCCCCGCCGAGATACATCGAGATCCGACGGGAGACCGAGACACTGACCTTGCAATATCGGAATCGGACAACGCTCGCCTTATATGCGGGTGAGTTCCCTTGGGCTTCCGTTTATCCATTGGGGAAAGCAAAGATATTAAAGGAGAGCTAAGGGTTCTCTGATCGGCGGAGTAAAGACCGGCGAAAGAACTTTGACGTGAAAGAGAAACCTTCGGTGAAGAAGCGGTGAGAGCCGGTGACGTGACCGGAATCGAACCCCCTCTCAAAATCACAGCTTTCATAGCTGAAGAGCGTTTGTTTCTCGGAAAAAAAAAAGGTTTTACAGGTTCAGTTACTGTTAGGCCTTTGAAATGGGAGAGCATTACGTCGATATAAATAGTTGCATGTTAGAGAGACATGTGGTGAGGGTAGTTGACTTTGAAAATCAAGGATATTTCGACACGTGTAAGAAAACACGTCGGCGTCGGCTTTGCCGAAGAGCGATGACCGGTAGAACCCCACATTTTTTGTGGGGTCACGAGAAATGGCTGATTCGATGGCGTAAGAAGGTGCTGCCACGTGTTTAGGATAGTTCCGGTTGCATGAAATTTGTAGTTTCTCGAAAATAAAAGGCTTAGTAATTTACATCTTTTTAAAAAATTCGATTTCACCGTCAATTTTTTTTTAAAAACAGTTCAATTATTTTTTAATCAAAATACTAATTAAAAGATTGAGTTTTTAAATATGGTACTGATAATTTACGTGATGATAATTATTTTTAATTTCTATAAACTTTTTAAATTTCATTTTTTAAATATTTTTATAAAATTTAAATTATTTATTAATGTATCATCTAAGATAAATAATTTTATATCAATATAAAAATACAAATAAATTATCATATCTCATTAAAAATTAATGCTTTAGCGAGTATTCGTTTCTATTTTGATGTGTTAATATGTAAAAGAGATGCAACCATAATGTAAGAACATAAATATTTTATGCCATGTTTTAATTAATTAATTATTTTATATTTATATTAGATAATTATATTTTTATAATTTTTAATTAGTAAAGATCAACATAAAAGTGAAATAATGTTAAAAAAACTCAAAAGCGAAATAAAAAGAGTTTAATTAAATTTATTATTTTATTTAAACTAATGAATAATTATACTTAAAAATACTCATCTTAAAAAACATTTTAATTTTAAATTTCAATTTATTATTTCAATAAATATTATAAAACCACGTTGCAAATGAAATGTAATATAAAGTCCAATCTCAGCCCAAATCACAATCCCTTCCTAAAACTTGCCTCGCCGTGGGCTTAAGCCTACTTGGTTTATTTTATTTATAGGAGTACATGTAGAAATTGGAATTTTTATTAATGAAAAAAGAAAAGAAAAAGAAAAAGTTTTTTTGTTAAAATAATATGAGGGGTTGAGTAAGCAGAGTTTTGAGTATCTTTTAGTTGATTTGGACGTAAGTAGAAGATTTAATAGTTAAATTATCTAATTATAGTGTTTGGTGAATGAAGGTTTGTAAGAGTTTATTGAGCTAAAACCTCCAGAGCAAGAAACGTTAAAATGAATAACTTTTTTCAACAATTGATTGAGAATGAGATATGAAATGACATATCTGACCATGCTTACTTAAAAAATACTCCCTTTGCCCCGTGCTTTTAAACCTAATAGGGGCGCCAAGATACCAGTAGCCTTCATTTTCTCATTTTCACTTTCACATTTAAAGTCCAAAATAAATCTAAAAAAAAAAAAACTCCATCGTGAATATATAAAAATCAACATTGTCGCGAGAAATTTTCAATCGAGCCCATTCATCCTTGAATTGAAATATGTTATTTGACAATTTTATTCAGAGTATAACATAATTTTCACTAATTTACATACTAATAACATGACATAATTATCACTAACAATATAATTTACAATTATATTGATACACTAATAATATTTATTATTTTCTACAAAGGTTAATATTTGCAATTAAGGAACTTAAGAAAATTGTTTATTTAAAATTTTAAAAATATTCACTAATTAAATTTCATAATGGATGTTTTAATTCCTTGGTAATAGTGTTTTATTTCAATAATTTCACCCAATATATACTAAAATATTCTAAACAAATAAATACTTAACAATAAAATGTGTCATGCATTTACTGTTATTTTACACGTATCAACATTCAGCTATCAACTAAATTTTACTAAATATTTTTAAATAAACAATCAATAAAATCAGTTAATCAAACCAATTCAACAATTAGCCAATTGTCAAATTATTTGTATGTAAATATTGATTAATATGGATGTTGTAATAAATGATATAATCACAACGAGAATACTAAAAGGAGTTATTCATGTTCAAGCAAGTTTCAACAATACCATTGTTACAGTTACAAATGTATGGGGTCGAGTAATCTCTTGGTCCTCTGCTGGCACTTGTGGATTTAAGGCTACAAGAAGGGGGACCCCTTTTGTTGCTCAAACCGCAACGGGAAATGCTATTCGAGCAGTAGTAGACTAAGGTATGCAACGAGCATAAGTTATGATAAAATGTCCTGGTCTCGGAAGAGATGCAACATTAAGAGCTATTCGTAAAAATGGTATACTATTAAGTTTCATACGGGATGTAACCCCTACACCACATAATGGTTGTAGACCCCATAAAAAAAGACGTATATAAAAATAAACACTAAAGAAATTTTAAGAAAAATAAATAATTCAACGAATAAATACTTAAATTTGATAATCATTAATTTAAAACAAAGGGATTTGTTTTTTGTAAAATACCTAAAAATAATAAAATAATCCATCTCCACTTCAATATATTTAAAAATATTGTGAAATACCTAAAAATAAAGAATTTAATAACTTTTTTTAAAGAAATTGAAGGTTTAATTAAATATTTTAAAAATATTGTGAGATGGTTAAAATTTTTTAGAAACTTTAAAATACTTAATTAATATTTTCAAAAAAATTAAAAGGCTTAAAGGTCTCAAAATATTTCATCCAACCCAAATTGGATTTATATAAACTCAGTATGAAATCCAAAGGAATTACTTTTGGTAGTTTTACTGAACTACGATATAACTCAAGTGATGTACTTTAATTTTCCACGAAAATCGGCATGAGAAAAAAAAAATCTTTTCTTGAATTGTCTGAGAGAGAAAAATCAATCACTTTTAAGATAAGAAAAGGACAAAAAAAATACACACTCAGGAAAAAAAAAAAAAAAAAAGGTAAGCATCAAGTTTACGCATGGTTTCTTTGGCAGTATCAACACTGTTTATCTCTTCTCCAAACTTGCAGTGAGACGGTTCAACAAATTTTCAATCTTTTTTTTCCAGAAAAAAATAAGAAAAAGAAATATCTGAAAAAAAAATTCTTTTGTGTGCTTTGTTGATTTTCTTTTGTTTATGATCTTTAAAAGTACAATTTATCTCTAAATTTCATTCCACATATAAAAGATATATCTATTTCTGTATTTTTCCCACTTTCATTATCCTTAACAAATAATATCTTTTTCCAACATGTCTAGACTATTTTTTTTTTTTTAATTTTAAGGTCGTAGATCTAAATCCAAATCTTTCAACTAAAATTTCCATTTTCTTCGTTTCTATCTTTGTTTGATCTGTTGTGTTGTTGTCTTAGATATTTTTTGAAATTTTTAGTTCAAATTTAGGTTCTTTAGATATATACTAGAATACCCATTTCTCAAATCTCTAGGAATCTCACTTTTTAACTTAAATTTTTCTTCCATTTTCATGTAATTTTAGTTTCTGGGTAGGTTTCCTCTCCCATGTTTCTTACTTAATTTAGGGTTTTCTTGGAAAAAAAAATTTCCTTTCTTTTTTCTACTCATGGATTACAGTAGAGAGAACGTAGTTCATGTAATTCCGACAAATGATAATTGGGTCCCGAATTCAAGTGACCCATCAGTTTGGGCAACAGAAGAAGATTATCGTGTTTGGAACAACCAAGAAACCTCCACCGACACGCTTCTTTCCAATTCCGACCAGCCACCGAACAAGAAACCAAGAAATTCCCAGGATTTAAACACTAGGTCCAGAGCCATAGGCAAGATGTTCTTCAAGACCAAGCTTTGTTGCAAGTTCAAGGCCGGGACTTGTCCTTACATTTCGAATTGCAACTTCGCTCACAGCACCGAAGAGCTCCGCCGTCCACCTCCTAACTGGCAAGAAATCGTGGCCGCACACGAAGAAGAGAAAGGGATCCTGTCGGAGCCGAGGGAAGAATTTCAAATCCCATCTTTAGGGTCTACCAGTTTCTCAGGAGAAACACAGAGGTCATATAAAGGAAGGCATTGCAAGAAGTTCTATTCGGAGGAAGGGTGTCCTTACGGTGATAATTGCACCTTTTTGCACGACGAGCAGTCCAAGAATAGAGAGAGTGTAGCTATAAGTTTGGGCCCCGGAGGGTACGGTGGTGGTGGCGCCGGCGGAGGAGGAAATGGCGGTGGTGGTGGGAATGGATCAAATGCAAAGCCGTCTAATTGGAAGACAAGGATTTGTAATAAGTGGGAACTTACTGGTTATTGCCCTTTTGGAAATAAATGCCATTTTGCTCATGGAGCTGCAGGTATGATTTTATTGATTGCTTGGTTTGACATTTTCATATAGATTATGGAAAGTATTTATGGGTTTCGATTGTTCGTTATTGGTATTAGTTATTCAGTTAAAAGAAACTAGCATTTAGCAAGGAACAGGATTACTTTTGTTCAATTGTTATGAGTATACAGGGATTGTTTGTTTGGTGGGTATGCTATTGTATACCTAAATGATATTTGAGATTAGTGTGGTAGTATGCAATAATTTGTTAAAGCAATCCTCATTTGCAGAACTTTGATCTTTTACTTATGATTTAGCATAAACCGATGTGTGGGGAGATGCAAACCGGATAGATGTGTGTGTGTTTTTTCCAGCGAATACAGGTTATTTTGCTGTGTGTCAAGGATGAATGTATACATATTTCTTCTTATTGCAGAACTACACCGATACAGAGGGGCCCTTGGTGATGCAGAAACTAAGGATACTAATGCTACCTTGCCTGACTCGAAGCAAGGTGGAGGAATGCCTTTGAGATCTCCTTCAGACCCCGTGGCGGCATCGGTTCCCCAACTTCCGGTTTCAGACGTTTACCACTCACAAAGGACATCGATTGTACTCCAAAGGCCGGGGCAAAGAACTCTTCAGAAATGGAAAGGTCCAGATAAAATCAGTCTTATATATGGTGACTGGATCGATGATATTCAATAAACTCATTTCTTTTGAGTACCGTGACCCGGGACTGTAAACAGCCTTTCTTCGGGACAATGAATAGTCGATAGGGTCGTGCACGTAGGCCTTGGGGGGTAATCTTTTTTTCTTTTGCTCATTTCATTTCAAAGTCTTTAATGGATCCTTTAGCTTATGTACAAGGGATTTTATTGAATGGCTCTAGACTTTGCCCTTGTTATCAAATACCCTTTTTATTTCATTATTTTTGTTTTTTTTTCTTTAAAAAATTGAGCTAATCGGTGTGCAACAAATAGTAAAGAGATCAAGGGCTGATATTAAATTAATCACAAAATGGTCCACATCATATTTTCACCGAGGAGGACTCGTTCAATAGCCAAAAATATGATGCATTACCAAGCATTAACTTTCCAAATTAAGCTTACCAATTTTTCATACTCCAAAAACACTTTGACAATGTCGCCTTGCTTTTCTCTTCCCTCTCAACACAACAAAGAAAAAGAATCTATCTCGTTTTTTCTTTCATCAATGCGAAAATACTCGGCCGGAACCATCTATACTCCGGCCACCGATACCCAGTTTATTCAATGTCGACGTCGACGTTCTCTAGTCATGCGCAAGGACCCTCGTCGAATGCTAGCCCGCCATTGGCGATAATTATATCAGTAATTTTGCTTGTTTTGTTTGCCTTTGGTTTTCTCACCATATTCTTTTGTAGGTGCATCCTGCAAAACCTTGTTAGTATGTGGAGTCGACGGCAGAATCCTTCAGGTGCCGTCGATGCTGCCACAGGTGCAGATATGAGTAATGGCCTCGATCCAGAACTAATACAAGCTTTCCCCACGTTTTATTATTCCACTGTCAAAGAGTTTCGCCGCGAAAAATATGGCCTAGAATGCGCTATTTGCTTAGGAGAGTTCAATGATAACGATATGCTTCGACTTTTGACAATTTGTTGTCATGTTTTCCATAAAGAATGCGTTGATCTATGGCTTGAATCGCATAAAACTTGTCCGTTTTGTCGCGGGGAGCTAGACGAGCCTAGGCAGTCGTTAGACAAATCACCTATGATTGTCCGTAGCAATTCCATGCATGAAATCGGAGCAAGCCAAAGTCCATTACAAGATGCTGTTTGCATCGACATTAGAGAAGATGACGATGACAAGGACACTGTTGGTGAGCGAGAAAATGAAGCACAAACATCTTCTAATACAAGACAAGAACACCGTAGGATCCAAAAATTTTCGAGATGGAATTCAACCGGCCACTCCATACCTAGGACTAGAGAAGAGGATAGATATACTTTGAGATTGCCTGAACATATCAAAAAACAATTTGTAAGGGGACACAAGATTGCAAAAAGTTGTATTACCTTTGGTGAATTCACAAGCCCTTCCGACTACCGGAATCAAGGCTCTGGTAAACCATCGGAGACACTCCAAGGAGACATCGATAAAGTTTAAGTTTTTAGGAACTTTTTTTTTTTCTTTTATTCTCACAAAAGCTCAATTTTGATATTATGTTAGGAAAATTCTTAATAGAGTTTATATTACAAGTAATATGTGACAACATTTTTCAGTTCTTATCGTTTTTTTTTATTCTCATAAGAATTTTTATTAATTTGAGTTGAAAGAACCGAATATACTTTATTTTTTCAAATTTAAAGTCTCGGCCCATGATATTCATGCACAGTATATTGAATGTGGAAGAAAATTGTGAACAACTTAAACGTGTTTTTCTTTTTTATGATCTAATCAATGAAGCAGAGGCAAATGACAGATAGATAATAAAAAAAGCATTGAGATATCTTTTGATTTTCACAGGATGACAGTGACACAAAATCTCTCTTTATCTCTAGATGATTATACTGCTATGAATATGATTGGATTATGTAAAAAGGGTTTGCTTTAGATTTATAAGGGAATAGAAGGATCTCTTGATCTTCCTTGGTTAGCAAGAAAGAATCTACCACTCGAAAAGGATCGCTTCATTGCAACAGGGTTCATCACACAGTGCAAGACCCTCGTTTTATTGCTATTCTTACTGCCTTCTGTGGATTGTTTCGATGATCCAGCGATAACCGATGCAAACTGGCACGCTTCGTCTTGATTCATAAGCAAAATATCAGCAACTGAAAGTTGGGTTTGATGTAAATGATCCATGGAAACTGATCTTCTCATATGCTGATGACCTTCGTCTCGAATCTCGATCACGGCGTTCCTTCCTTGAGCGTTGCCTACATCATTTGCGGCGGCTGCTACGTTTTCGTCCTGCGAAAGTTCGTTGCTGCGAGGGGGTTCCGTCACCGGTGAAGCGCTAACAAAGGTTATCCTAGCACGGCACAGAGGGCAATTCGAATGAGAACTAAGCCATGCATCAATGCAATGGACATGGAAAGCATGGCTGCATTTAGGCAAGAGCCTTAAACTTTCGTCTTGTTGGAACTCGTTGAGGCAAACGGAGCAATCCGTTCCTTCGACCGAGTTATCGCCCTTTCTGTATTTGCAAACCGTAATGGAGTTGATGAGAGCCTCATCCAAACCGGTAGATGAAGCCTGCCATGGCTCATGAGTAGATGGGTTGTGATTGTCGTCCAACATTTCACCACCACTGCCATGAACCTCTCTCCTCCTCACATTTTTCCCACAATATTTATATATTATGGTATAGTAACTTAGTAGAATAAAAGCACAGGCTAAAATGCCAATGATTGTAATCATAAGAGGGGAGAAATTAGAGGCTGAATCATCATGAGGGAATCCCATAGGAGGTGGAGGAGAGATGACGATATAACACCATTGTGGACAATACAAGCTACAAAAACCTTGAGAACAGTCTTTGGTGTTCATGTATGGCACCCAGGTTTTTTTTCTAGGGAAACAAACAGACCCCTTAACAACAAAGATAAAAGCTGGAAGATAGCCCTTTAGTTCGATTAGAGAAACCACAGGAAAATAGGATGGTCTAATAAGGATGAAACTAATGCTTTTCCAATTGGACACTACATGTGCAAAAGAGTGCTAACACAGAACAGAGTGCATGGCAATGAAGGGCTCCTCCTTAAATGCATTTCTTCAAGACATAAAAAAGAGTGCTAAAAGCAGCCAAAGCCCAAAGGGGCTGACATGGAAAGCAACATAAGGACAAGAAAGAAAAACATCAAGAGAGGAATACTAAGAGTGTTCTCTTTTGCTTCGTTATTTTTTTATCCTTCTTTTTCCTTTTTCTTTAGCTATATTGTGTGTGACTTTTCATTCCTTGTATTGCAGTAAACAATACTAACAAGTGTTGGATGTAGTGTAAGAGTCGAATTATATTTTGTCCCTCTATTAAAAAAATAATTTAATTTTTATATGTTAGATTAAATAATAAACTGATTGTTTTGTTTGGTTATTTTGTCAACCACACCAGTTTTTAACAACAGAAATGAATGAAAATTTTAATTAAAATGACTAAATTACTCTTTGATTTAATTATAAAGATTAATTTACTCTTTTTTTAGTAAAAGGGACAAAATAAAATCTGACTACTAGTACACAGACTTTCATGGTACTTTTACCGAATTCAAACACTAGAGATAACCTTATTCGAAAGAATATTTATGTAAATTATAAAAGAAAATACCTTAATCATATATTAAGAACAGAATTTAAGATAAATTTATTATCCTTACGATTGAAGCAAAGGACTTTAGAGATTTTCCCTACTAAGAACAAATAAAAGAAAGGCTTAAACACAAGCCAAGCACCTATAGAATGTTTAGTCAAGTGACAATTATTTTCTAGGATAATGAAATGACTTACTTTATTGCAGGGCAAAGTTGTTGTCAAAACTTTAAAATATATGCAGTGGATCAATGGATTGGGCAGTTTTTAGTCAAATGAAGAAGCTTTATTGAGTCAAGTGCTATGACCAAGAAACCCTCTTTCTCTCTAACCAAACAGCATAGTTGTGTTACCTTTTCTCTTCTTTTCATTTCTACTTTTTTTTTTCAGTGCTTTCTATCTCTCTCCCCAGAATCAGCCCAATAGTCTAAACCCCTTAGTGACCTATTAACTTTAGTGATCTTTTTTTGCACATTCCAAAGACCCATTTAGATAAAGTATGAGAATGAGATCATGATATGTTTAATCGATTCTGGTAATCATGTGATCATAACAAGAATAATGCTAACTAATAACAAGGTAATAATTACCCAATTAGAATATAGATATCTTTTTTATATTATGTTTTAAGCATTGGCACATTCCACCCAGTTATATTATTTGAATTTTAAGTAAATGTAAATTAGGAATATATGAGAATTTTTTTACCTAATTTTGTTAATTAGATCCATTTTAATCCTTGAAAGTCTAGGAATTATATTTGTAGATATAAATTGTCAAACTGAACATTAAGCCTATAACTCTTGGCTCCTCAGCAAGGTAACTAGGTTTGCTTTGATTTTAGTTCTTTTTTTATCCACTTCAATACTCGAACTTGACAACTAAGTTCATTTTGATATCTGAATTTAGATTCTATCGGTGATGTGATCATATCATCAAAGTTTTACATTTTTCCAAGTTTAGAATCCGGAATGGACTTGATTGCCAAGTTCAAATACCAAAATGGACATAACTACCAAGTTCAAGACCAAAAGTTTACATTAATCCTTTTAATAATCACCAGAGATATAACATAATTCCCATCCAAATGAATTGAATGCATGTAATATAAATAATAACTTACACGAAAATTTATCAAGACACAAACAAAAAGAAAATGTAAACATTTAAAGACCACCTGTATAGGCATGTGACAAAACTTTCTAGCTTAAAGTCTCATTTTTGTACACTAATCTCAGAATGATGGAAAGATGAGGTCCAAGTGAACTCAATGATGATCTAAGCCTCTTCATTTTGATCATCAGGCTCATCCTTTTCCTCTTTCTTTTCACCTCCAGATTCATCATCTTTCCTTTCACTGAATTTTAAACGTATTGGTCGGTCCATCAATTCCTGAAAATAGAAAAAGAACAACGAGTTCATTCAAACCGTTTCGTTTTAACAATGATTACAGTCATGCTGACGACAAAGTTAAAAAAAATCGAGCAAGAATCGTAAAAAGGAGACAATTGAGTGAAGGGATCATCAAACTTATGTCCAAGGCAATTTCATCATACAAAAGAGTTCTACACAAATCACCATCATAAGCCTTAAAACCAGTTTGTTTAGCCTGGTAATCATCATATTAGCCATGCATTATGGGCTTTATGATAGTGCCTTCCAAACACAAGCAGAAAAGCATAGTGCAAATATATATATACGTGTGTGTATAAATTAAATTTGATTACCTTCCCATCTAGAGTAGAAACAGCAGCTTCAGCTTCCTCCATTGTGGCAAAGGAAACAAAGCCATACCCGGCAGACTGTCCCGACGGGTTAGAAAAAACAACCCTAACTGAAACTGGATTAAAGGCAGAGAAAAATTCTCTGAGGTGACTAGACCTAACTTTCCAAGCAAGATTAGAGACATAAAGCTTATGGCGTGTCTCACGGGAAGGAACAATTGGCTCCGAAGAAGGCGGCGAAGGTTTCTTCAGTCTCCTTGAAAACTCTACCCTAATAATTCTCCCCGACACTTCCTGCACCATGAATCATTACTTAAAATATGCATAATGAGATGATTAAATAATGTGTTCTTCCTTTTTGATATATCAATTTCAGCTCCATCATGAGCTCATATACAAGGAGGGTAAGTGATAACCCCTCAAACATTTCAAACCAACAATGAACAATCCAATGGCACAGGCTCAAACTGAGTTCAAATGTATCTCTCTCAATTAAAAGAACAACATAGGCTAGCTAATTCACAGGACATAATTGAATATCATTGAAAATGACAATCATTTAGTCCAATCTAACAATCAAAATGTGCAAAAAAAGATAGGAAACAAAATACCCTTTATTCAAACAGACCAAGCAAAAGAGTAAATAAATTTAAAATGAAGAAAAAGAGAAACTTACAAGAGAATCGAGTTTATCGATAGCAGCCTGAGCTTCTTCACCAGAAGCCATTGTCACGAATGCGAAGTTCCTACTTCTCCCATCTTTTTGCTTTATGATCTAAAATGGAATCCGCATAGCAAACCAAAAAAAAAAAAAAAAAAAAAAAAAAAAAAAAAAAAAAACCCATAATGTAAATAATTTTAATTTGCTTTGGCAAAAGGAGGAAACTTTAGCTTTATAGAGAAGGGCATATAACCTCAACATCTTTAACAGTCCCACATTGGCCAAAGAGGTCTTTGATATCAGCAACCGTATAAGACCAAGGCAAATTCAACACAAAAAGCTTCCTTTTCACATTTGATTTCTGGGTTTTATCTGTTTCAGCTTCTAAGCTCACCTCTTGCAGTGTAGAGCAGAGTTGAAAACTCAATTTCTTTTGGGTGCTGATTAATGGCGAGATGGAGATATTGTGGGAAAGTAAAGGAGTAGACTTGGAAATGTGGGAAGTTAAGGAAGAGAGTCTACTGGGTTTGGCATATAAGAGGAATTTAGAGGAAGAAGAAGAAGAAGGGTAACATGAAAAGGATAGTGCTGCTATTGCTTCAACAGTGGCCATTGTTTTTTGAGCTCTAGTTCACAGCGAAAGCAAAGATTTGAGGCATCGTTTATGGTGGAAAATACCTCCACATACAATTGATGTGGACTGTGGATAAGACTCGGAGGAGCCAATGGAGATTTGGGCTTCATTGTTTCATCATAAACTCAATGTAACAGCAATAGGCCCAAATCTCTAAAACTAGACTAACTCCTTTTTGTTTGCAATTTTCATCTAAATTAATCTCAAAGCCCAATCTCTACTGTTAAAAGCTTAGAATCCTTATATCGGTGCAAATTGTAAAAAAAAAAAAAAAAAAAAAAAAAAAAAAAAAAAAAGTGGGTAAAAGTACCATAGAGGTCCTTGTACTAGGAGTCTGATCGCATTTTTCTCCCTTTACTTAAAATTGGGTAAATTAGTCCCTATACGTTAGATCAAAAAGTAAATTAGTCATTTCTATCAAAAATTTCGTCCACTTGTACTGTTAAAAACTAGAATAGATGACAGAATAATCAAACAATGACATGTGACATGCCATGTGTACCTCATACTAACGTACGAAAACCAAATTTTAACAATAGAAATTGATACTTTTTTTTAACATAGGACTAATTTGCTCTTTGATCTAATTTATAGGGATTAATTTGCCTATTTTTTTAGTAAAGAGGGCAAAATGCAATCCAACTCTTAATAAAATAACCTAATAGTACTTTTACCGTGTTAGATGTGGTGGTCATGGTTTTTAAAACCAGATTGATAGTCAAATTCGTTAGATTATCGATTTTCAATACAATTGTCATTCGATTTCAATTAAATATATTATTAAAAATTTATAAAAATTTAAAAAATATATGTATGACCCAATTTTTACAATAACAAGCCCAAATTTATTCAGCCCAAATCAACAAATCAAATGGCCCAATTTTATCAAGCTTTAGCAGAAAACCCTAAGGGCTTTCGGAGTGACTAGCGCCGCAACTACCCATCAGCAATCTCACGTTTGCGCACGTCTCGTCCTCTCCGTGTTATGCGCCTCCACGGCGGTGTACCTGCGAAAGAAAAAGAAAACCGCCCCAACAGATTTAATAAGAGTAGGAGTCCTTTTCATTTTTCAGAGAAGGCTATAAAAGCCACGAAAATACTTGTAAACGGGGTTTTTTTTTTACACGATTTACGCAAGAAATCCACAGAGCAGTTGTTACGAATCAATATTAAAGAAACAAGAAAAGGTTTTTTTCCCTTCCGTTCTTCTTTTTGTCGAATCCGTCTATTTTCTATTTTTTTTCCTTCCTCTTCATTTTGGAAACAAAACCATTCCATTTTTCATAAATAGATTTCACAGGTTTTCAAAAAAAATAAACAAAGTTTTAAAAAGGGGGGAAAAGGAAAAATTGAGAGGGCCTTACCGGGTTTCCTCCGGCCGCCGCAATCGATACGCGCGTGGAGGGGGGAGCTCGTCGCGAAGTGGGGGCCGAAACTCTAAAGAACCAAAAAGGTGGGTGTATTCTGGTTTTTGTTTTGAAACAAACAAAGAAATGAAGGAAATGTTAGTTTTTTAGGTTTTAAAACATTTATAGAACGGCGCTGTTTAGTTGGGGGAGGGATATGCGCACATTTACCCAAAATGGGTAAATTGTGAAATTGGTCCTCCCTTTCGCACTGTTGTTCCAATTGCACCCTACTTCCATTTTTATTTTGTTTTAAATTTGGTCCCATGCTTTTGATTTTGATTTGATTTAGTCCTTTTTCGTTTATTTTGGTTATTTTACCATTAAGTTAATTATTCTTTTTAATTTTTTTTATTACTCTGTTTTATATCTATTATTATTATTATAATCATATTATTTCTGTTATTATTATTATTATATATTATTGATTTTACTACTTTTTTTTTCTATTACTTGGATTGTTATTATAGCTACTCTCACTTTTATTTTCACTAAAGTATTATTATTGTTCTATTTACAAATGTTATTTTTAATTTACTAAGTACTACTATTATTATAATTATATACTTTCTATTTTAGGTACTATAATTTTTTATATTATTTTGTTTACTTCTTTTTGTATATTAGTATTATATTTATATTTTCACTATCAATACCTTTTTTACTACTATTATTATTTTTAATTAATACCATTATTCTAATATTATTACTATTTTTTTTTTATTGATATGTGTTTTTGCGTTTATTGTTGTTACCATCCTATTACTATATTTATTATTTTAGTATTATGTTTTCCTTTTTTTATATTCATAGGCTACTTTAGTAGTATTATTGTTACTATTCGTTTTATTTGCTATATATTATTTTTGTCATTATAATATTATTGTTCTTTTCCCCTTTTAGTGTACTAATATTATCCCTTATTATTGCCGTGTCTACATTTCAACGGTTTTGTTTTTTCCAAAATTCATAAAAAGAGTTTTTACAAAGGTAATATTTCGTGTTTGGACGCTCGAGAAATCGTGCCCAATCGTGCTGGGTTTCGATTTCTCGTTCGTCTAGATAACTTAATATCCTTTAAAGATTTTAAACGCCTTTTTTAAAATAAGGTAATGTGTTGCGTTTGGAAGTTCGAGAGATCGTGCCCAATCGTGCTAGGTTTCGATTTTCTCTTCGTCCAAATAGCCGAATATCCTTCAGAGGTTTTGACCGAGTTTTCTTAAATAAAGGCAATGTTTCATGATTGGAAATTCAAGGAATCGTGCCCAATCGTGCTGGGTTTCGGTTTTTAGTTTGGCCAAATAATGAAATACCTTTTTCAAATTGCAATACATGAATTTTGGAAATCATGAAATAATCTTGGTATCGATGGTTTGAAGCGTCGTGTCCTATCGTGCTGGATGTGGTATTTCAACTTTTCGGAACAAGAGAGTTTCGATATCCAATGCGAGTCATCCAAACATTTTTTTCATATTTTAAAATATTTTCTAATTTTTGGTATTAAGGACATTAATCAATCAATACGGTACCAATTTTGGGCATTGCGAGGGTGCTAATCCTTCCTCGAGCGTAACCGACTCCCGAGCCCGTTTTCTTAAAATTCGTAGACCAAAATATTTTCCAAAGTGACCCAATCACACTTTAAAAAAAAAGATTGGTGGCGACTCCATTTTCCTTTTTAAGTCGGCCCGTTTTCTAAACAAAAAAATGGTTTCGACAGCTTGGCGACTCCACTGGGGACCAATAAGAGAGTCAAGCCATAAAATTGGTTGATTATTGTCCTTTTTATCGAAAATAAATTTTTTATTTCCATTTGCATGAGTTTGTGGGGCGTCATATATCTGCTTTGGTTTGAGACACATAGAATATTTTTGCATTCATATTGCATGACCGTTGTGGTCACACCCTTAAGTGGAAGCGAGAAGCTACGCCTTCGTGAGGTTTTCACCTCTGCATGGGCTAGGGGACTGCTTCCGGAGTATATCCATACCTATGGTTCCGTGAGGTTTTCACCTCCGCATGGCCATAGGGAAATGTATTCCCCTAAACTGAACTCGATCCGTATGAGCCTATAATGGGTGAGGATTGAGGATCTCGCTAGTTCGGCACTTCCTTGTAACTAAACCACATATAGTGAACTTTAGGAGCCCACCCTAGGTAGAGCCATGCTAAACCTTAGTGGTTACCTATGTAGTGGTTTGACATTTTTTTACTTGCTTTGGTTACTTTTATGCTATACTAACTTGTTTTATTTTGGTCATGTTTGCATGTCATTTCATACTTAAAAGGCGTCGATTCCTATTTTAATTACTAAGTTAGAAGGCTTGTTATGGAGAACGGATTCCTTGATAAAGTAGAGGATAATGCGGCCGTGCGTATATGGTCAGAGAAGACACAGCTTGAGAAGTGAGATAGTCTAACCGAGGGGTATACATCAGAATTATTGGACTTCACTCGCATCAGTGTGACACAGAATGAGCTCCAAGAATTAAAGGATATATGGGCCTGTTGGGATGAAGCAACTAAGCAGCTTTTCTACCTTAATTATGGTGATCTACCCTACTTACTGGACATCAGAGTTGACAAACACTTATTTCGGGCTATGAATCAGTATTGGAATTCCGCTTATAGCTGTTTCACATTTGGGGAAGTGGATTTGGTGCCTACAGTGGAAGAATACACGGCTTTGCTTCGTAACCAAAGGGTTCAGGTTGGCAAAGTTTATTTCAAGGCCGCTAATGCACCAACTTTTGTAAAGAAGCTGATGAGTATCACTGGGATGAGTGAACAGTGGGTCACTACACGAATTCAACAAAAATGTGAAGGGAAATGCATTTCTTGGGGGAGCTTGAGGGAGCTGATTGTGGCACATCCAGATGCCAAGAGGAAAGTTGACATGTTCGCCCTAAGTATCTACGGCTTGGTAATTTTCCCCAAAGCTCTGAGACAAATAGATGAAGCGGTTACTGACTTGTTCGGTCGACTTGACAAAGGGGTTACGCCAATACCAGCGATTCTTGCCGAAACGTTTAGATCTTTAAACTCGTGCCGGAGAGCAGGTGAGGGTAAATTCATAGGCTGCTTGCAACTATTGTTGGTGTGGTTCCATAGCCATTTCTGGAAAGTAGATAGAGCTTCTTGTCGGGTTTTTTTTGCGAAATACTCTCCATTAAAGGAGTTGGCAGCCGCACCCAGGAGAGAGGACATATCAGAAGAGAACTGGATCGCACTTCTTCAGAATTTTCAGGAAAAGGATGTAGAATGCAGAGCTCCTTGGTTCGTTCCTGATGCAATTCTCTACCGGTGTGGGAGTTATGATTGGGTTCCTCTGTTAGGGATCTGGGGAGCAGTTGGGTATGCTCATTTGCTCGTGCTAAGGCAATACCAATCGAGACAGTTTATACCGGTAACGCATGGGCTAGCTCAGTTTGAATTATCGTATAATGGGAATAATTATAAGAAAAGAGTTTGAGAAATTTCTGATGCGTGGAAGCAGATTCATCGAATGAAAAGAGTTGCAGTGGGTCCAATGGCAGCCCTCGAATATAATACATGGCGGAGTAGGAGATTAAACGATAAGATCCCCGGGCCGACACAGGATGCTGATCGATCGATAGAGGAATACCTACAAGTAGTCCCTTCTGAGTTGGAGATCATGAAGCAGGACTTTGAAAGTAAAAATTCAGAGTTTGGGAAAAAGATAGAACAACTGGAAGAGGAAAAAATGAATTTTGGGTTAGATATTGATATCCAGAAATCAGTGGCTGAGAAGCTGAGAAAAGGAAAAAGGAAGGCTGAAGAAGATTTGGATAGCTTGAAGACCGGTTACAAAAAGTTGCATCAATCGATGAGGACTGCTGGGCTGGGTAAAACCTCAAAACAATGGCATCAAGAAGTTCAGGAGGAGAAGGCCAAGGTTGACCAGTGGAAGAAGAGGTTCCATGAGGCTCAGGCACAAAAGGATACTCTTAGAAAGACTGTAGGTGAGAGCCAAAGTGAGAATGAGATGTTAAGAGCTCGAGTAGCAGAACTAGAAGGGGCATTGTCTCGAAGTCGTAGCTCTACGGTGAAATTGGAATCAAGCCTAAATCGGATTGAAGAGTTGAAAGGAAAGGTGGTAACACTTAAAATGGCGCTGCAAAATAGTGAGCTCCAGATCCAACTATTGGAGGCAAATAACGAGCGACGGGAGGAACAACTTCAACGTTCTCAGAACCAAATCAGAGAAAGAGACTACCTTATGGGCGAAGCCGTGATTCAGATACGAGAAGAGGCTGAACAGTTACAAACCTTAGCTGTTCAGGCTGATATGTTAAATGTAGTATATGAGTCAGAGTCAAATAGGGGCCGAGAGTTAGCCTCACTTCTTGAGAAAGTTAAAACTTTGGGCATAAGGGCTAGGTCGTATATGTGACTCTGTTTTATGTAAAGGATTTTGTTTTTTAAATAAGTTTTCTGTAAGAAATTGAACTAGAATTGACGCCTTTTTTCATTTACTCATTTACATTGCATTTCATGCATTGGCATTGCATCACATCATGAGCATTAAAATATCACAAAATAGCCCTATTAACTAAACATCATATTATAGTTATCCTGGAACACCATTACTACACACGAAGGAAAACAAAAACCATGGATCAAAGGTTGGAAAGGTTGGAGCAGATGCAGAAAGAGATGCAAGACCAGTTGCAGACTCAGATGCAAGAGCAGTTGGCCAAAATCCAACAAGACGTGAGGGATCAAATGCTGGAATCCCAGAGAAGTATGATGAGCCAGTTAACGCTATTGTTGACTAGAGCACAGGATAAAGGAAAAGGCCCTATGGTTGATGTCGGGGATGAAAATAAAAATTCTACTTATCCAATGTGCCTAGCCCCGTAAATTCTCAAGCGCAAACTCGAGAGTGTCGTTAATATCGGACCAAGTATCAAACCGCCTCTAAGACCGCAGAAACTTACCGATGTGCTCGAGCTCTAACCCTGGAGACAATTTGCCAAAGATCATGGTCCCTAATTTCGTCGATGCAGTAGAGGGGGAGAAAGCGAATGCGGAGTTCCCAAAGGAGTTTGAGGATCGCTGCAAATGGCTAGAGGAGAAGTTTAAAGCATTGGAAAGTACTGATTACCAATGCGAGGTGGATGCTAGGAAGCTGAGTCTAGTTCCAAATCTGGTACTTCCTCCGAAGTTCAAGATGCCGAAGTTTGAAAAGTACAATGGGACTCGCTGCCCTGAGGCCCATATTACCATGTTTTGTCGGAGAATGACGGGATATGTCAACAACGACCAGTTGGTGGTTCACTGTTTCCAGGATAGTTTGACTGGGGCTGCAGCAAAATGGTACAACCAGCTGAGTTGTACACAAATCAAATCATGGAAGGATTTGGCACAGGCTTTCATGAAACATTACGGCCATGTGACTGATATAGCACCTGGCAGGATCACGCTGCAAAACATGGAGAAGAAGTCAGGTGAGAGTTTTAGGAAATATGCCCAGAGGTGGAGGGAAGTTGCCACCCAAGTCCAACCACCGTTGCTGGAGAAGGAAATGACCATGCTGTTTGTTAATACCCTAAGAGCACCTTTTATCAACCATATGTTGGGGAGTGCCACCAAGAGCTTCGCCGACATAGTGATGTCCAGCGAAATGATAGAGAACGTGATAAGGTGTGGGAAAATTGAAGTTGGAGAGAACATGAAAAGATCGGCTCCAAAGAAAAGGGAGAATGAAGTGGGTAATGTAAGCTCGGGTTATCCCAAAACCATTACTATTAATCAACCAAGAGTGGTGACTGCAGGCCAGCAGGCCCCATTAAGATAAGAGCCCAGCATGAGGCAAAAGACCGAGAAGTTGCAGTTTACTCCCATACCTGTGACGTATAGGGAGTTGTATAAAACTTTGTTCGATGCGCACGCCGTAGCCCCATTCTACTTAAAGCCGTTGCAACCTCCATATCCCAAGTGGTATGACCCAAACGCTCAATGTGAATACCATGCGGATATAGTAGGTCACTCGATAGAAAATTGTACTTCATTCAAAAGGTTAGTTGAATGACTTATCAAGGCGGGAGTGGTAGAGTTCAATGACGCTCCTGGGGGAGGAAATCCATTACCCAATCATACGGACAAGAGGGTAAACGCAGTAGTTGAGACCAGGAGGAGGAGAACCAAGCAAAAAGTTGATGAGGTCAGAACCCCATTGAGGGAAGTTTAGAAAGTAATGCAGAAAATGGGGTTAGTTCTGCAGGGGAATATGAACAGATCTCGAGATGCAAGGAATTACTGTAAGTTCCATAACAAGGAAGGCCATGAGATCCAGCAGTACAACAAATTCAGAACCTTAGTACAAGGGTTAATGGATAATAAAGAGCTGGAGTTCTTTGACTTTTCCAAAGAGATGGATGTATGCTCCACAGAGGAGGGTCTGTAGAAAGGATCCCTAAAGTCAATCACCCAATAGTGGTTATCACACGGCCAAGGGTCGATGAGGCAGGAGTAAGAATGGCACCGAGGGTCGAAATTAAAAAACCCGTGACTTCTCCTTATAAGGAAACACAGAGGATTGTAATCAGAAAACCCGTAACTTCTCCTTATAAGGATACGCCGAGGATTGTAATTCAGAAACCCGTGACTTTTCCTTATGAAGATGAGAAGAGGGTACCTTGGAATTATAATTTCACTATGACAGTTTCCAGGAAAGAGAATTTGGCCAGCACACCCGACCCAGAAGCTGAGTCCTCTATGATGAGAAGGGGGGACGAGAAGACAGGACCACTGATTAATGAACCACAAAAGCAGAGGATGAGGTCGGGAGTTTTAAAGTTCTGAAAGCCACGTGTGAGTACAAGTGTTGTGGAGCAATTACACAAGCAGCCGGCACGCACATCAGTACTAGCCTTACTGCTAAACTCAGAAGGACACCGTAGTGCGCTAATGAAAGCGTTGAACCTGATTAATGTTGCTGATGACATTTCGGTAAATAAGCTGGACCGTCTAGTAAATAACATAAGCGCAGATAATTTCATCTCGTTCAGTGATGATGAAATACCGTCGAGGGCATGGGATCTACTAAGGCTTTGCACATCACTACCCGATGCAAAGGTATACACCGCTGTGGGTATTAATTGACAACGGATCGCAAGATCGAACGTTTTGCCTATCTATCTACATTGGGACAAAGTTACCGTAGACGCCTCACATGAAAACTTGCCAAAATATAGGGAGAGCCTTTGATGGCACTGAGAGAAAAGTGATGGGGAGGATCGAGATACCCCTCCTAATTGGGCCAAACACGTACGAGGTAGATTTCCTCGTGATGGACATCAAGCCTTCTTATAATTGCTTGTTGGGGAGGCCGTGGATCCACTCAGCGAGAGCTGTACCATCGTCATTGCACCAAAAGTTAAAGTTGGTGACAGAGGGCCGGTTGATAACTATAAACGCAGAGGAGGATATCATCGCGTCTGTTACTAGTAATGCACCGTACATAGAGAATGATGCGGAGGCTATAGAGTGCTCCTTCAGGTCATTAGAGTTTATAAATGCGACTTTCATCAGTGAAGGTGGTAAGGTCCCGGTGCCAAAAATCTCTGAAGCCACAAGGATGGTGTAACAGCCCAATTTCAATAGTGTCGGAACAGTGATTCGAGATTTCTAAATCTGACGAAAAAGTTAGAAAACTTTGTTAATCGATAATTATAAGTTAAGTGTGATTTTAGAAATATTTATGGCTCACTTTATGAATTCAAGGTCTCAATACCTCGTTTTTGGCCCAATTTTTATGAATTCAAGGTCTCAATACCTCGTTTTTGGCCCAATTTTTCTAATTAATTCTTTTAGTTCACAAAATTCACTAATTTTAAAATATTTCTAAAATCACACTTAACTTATAATTATCGATTAACAAAGTTTTCTAACTTTTTCATCAGATTTAGAAATCTCGAATCACTGTTCCGACACTATTGAAATTGGGCTGTTACAACTCTTCCCCCCTAAAAAAAAATTTCGTCCTCGAAATTTCCTTTTTATTTTGATCATGAACTTCATTATTTCTATAATTCTATAGCTCCTTTGTACACATATTTATCTAGTTTATCATTCCATTCTATATCCTTTCAGTTTGCAATTTATTTTTAATTCAATATTGCGAACATACTTTATAACGAAAATTACTTACTTTTTTTTCTTTTTTTTTTTAATTCTAATTTCACTTCAATTTATTCACAACTAAATTTAATTTCACTTTCTCATTAATATACAATTCAATACTAATATTTATCCATCACTTAATTCAATTTCCATTTAATTCAACAATAACACTTACCTCATACTTCACTTATTGTATGCATAATTTAAATTTAACATTTAATATTAAATAATAGACATCAAACATGTAACAATATAAGTCATATGTGTTAATTTATACTTTAATTTTCACATTTCAATTCGATTCACAATTCAACTCATAATTTCTTACTCATATTTTCAATAGTTCAATCGATCAAATTTATTTATTTTTTTTTCTCATTTCAGTTATTCACCCTATTAACAATCCGGACTTTGATGGATACACGGATTCCAACCAAACACACCAGTACGGCATATTGTGCCTAAAATGGTACATAGTACCTGATCAGTATACGACACACGAGGTGCCTGAAATACGACACATAAAGTGCCCGACACGACACACGAGGTGCCCGAAATACGACACATAGAGTGCCCGATTTACGACACACAAAGTGCACGATCGGCAAAGCCGATAAATCCGTGCACTCTTCCAAATCCTATGGCATGCCAATTATATCCGACTAGTCCGACAAGTTAATAGGAAATCAATTCTCATTTTAATTTCACTTAATATTCATATCTACCCCTATTAACAAGACTCGGACTTTGGCGGATACACAGATTCCAACCAATCACACCAAAATAATGAAATCCTCCCAAACACACCAGTATATCATATCCTCCCAAACACACCAATTTATCATATCCTCCCAAACACACCAGTATATCATATCCTCCCAAACACACCGGTATATCATATCATCCCAAACACACCAATAAGGTATTAAATGCCTCTTCGGATAAACCGAAGAATATAATACAGAAATATCTCCTCATCATATCACAAATCCTATGGCATGCCATTTGTATCCAATCTAGTCCGATAAGTTAATAGGGTGTTCAAATCATTTTTTTTCCTATTTCAAATTCACTTTTCCATTTTTCTAATCAGTATACAATTCAGTACCAATACATATTTCAAATATTCACATATAATCAGACTTCGATTCAATTCCAACCACTTTTCAATCAATACACGATTCATATATTTACACATATTCATAATTTAATGCATTTTTATTCAATTCGTATTTTTAATTTATTATCCAATCAAATTTAAAATCACTAATTACTTTTCAATCAATATACATTTCAATTACTCACATATTTTCTTTATTTAATTCAATTTGATTCAATTCAAATCACTTTTAGTTTCCCATTAATATACCTTCAAATATTCACATAGTTCATAATTCAGTTACGTAATTTAAATAACTTTCTAATTTCCAGTTCATTCTATTTTCACTTCTTATCTCAACCAGTTTCACAATATTGCAGTAATTCATTACATCAATAATTTCATAGTTTAATGCAATACACATAACAATATTCAGTATTCCATAATTCATTTAAGATCCAGTCTCAATTTCAGTACCCAATCTTAAATTTATCATTTTACTAAACACTTACCTTAAAATACTTATCACACATAATTAATAAATTACACATAATAATAATAAAGTTTGAATAACAGTGATTCAAATATCATCAAAGTCTGGAGATATCACATTATCTTAAGTTATATATTAATAATGGCATACATTTTTAGACTTCACACATATTACGTTGGTCCGAGAACCGACTAAACCATAGCTCTGATACCACTAAATGTAACACCCCTTACCCGTATTCAACGCCGGAATAGGGTACGAGGCATTACCGAAATCACAAATTTATTTATCAGACATTTTATTTCATCTAGCATTTATATTTGAAATCAATCAAAATCAAACATATTGTCCCTTAAATATATTTATTTTTATCGACATGTCTTACTTGAATTTATTACTCGTTTCATCATACTTAATTACATTGTATTATCATATTAAAGATAATCACATATTTACGTGTCATGATAAATATCATTCACTTGCCGTTTCTTCATAAACATAAAACAGTTAATTCATCATATCAATATTTCACGTAAAAAGGGCTAAATTAATTTACCTATCATCTTCCAAGCTTCAAACTTTCTATTTTTCCTTTTTCTTTCTTTCTCCCCTATTTCTTCTCTGTTTCGTCTTACTCTCTGGTTCTTTTCTGTTTCTCCGCCCTTTTTCCTTTTGTTTTTGTTTGTATATATATAATAATATAATAATATAATAATATAATAATATAATAATATGATATAATAATATAACAATATACTTTAAAAAAAATCTCAGATTTTCATATTTAAACCGCCTCAACTTTACAAAATGGTATAATTGCCATTTTGGTCCTTCATAATTTCTTTTAATATATGGAGTGTCATTAAGTTATTATTAAAGTTTAGTTGAGAAATTTTAACGTTTGGATATGTAATTAAATGAGAAGGACTAAATTGAAAAAGGTGTAAAAGTTAAATTATAGATTAAAAGAAATTATGAAGGACCAAAATGGCAATTATACCATTTTGTAAAGTTGAGGCGGTTTAAATATGAAAATCTGAGGTTTTTTTTAAAGTATATTATTATATTATTATATTATATTATATTATTATATTATTATATTATTATATTATTATATATATACAAACAAAAACAAAAGGAAAAAGGGGGGAGAAACAGAAAAGAACCAGAGAGTAAGACGAAACAGAGAAGAAATAGGGGAGAAAGAAAGAAAAAGGAAAAATAGAAAGTTTAAAGCTTGGAAGATGATAGGTAAGTTAATTTAGCCCTTTTTACTTAATTTTGATGTTTTAGAAGCTTTAAAGCAAGATTTTGATGAAACTAAGTTGATATTTTGAGAGTTTTTAGGTTTTCAAGTGTAGTTGATGTTGAAGAAAAAGATGAATCAGGGATTAAATTGAATGAAATTTAAGTTAGAATTAGTAAGAGGATTAAAATGTAAAGTATGCTATAAGCTGTGTTAGAGGGATTAATTTGGAAGAAATTAGAAATTAAAGTTTTAATATGAATATTAGATAGTCAAGTTGAATATGGAAGGAATTTAAGAAGAAACAAAGTATGAATTAAGTTAAGAAAATAAGTAAACTTAATTAGGATTAAATTATAAATGAGTTATAAGAAAACAGTTTTGGGACAGCAGCAGTAAGGTAACTTTGAAAAATCACCAAAAATGGTAGAAATGGAATTAGAAGTTGAGTGAGGTATAAAATTAAATCTTATTGAGTCTACTTTCATAAGAAAGAAACAGAGAAAGAAAATAAATTCTGTATTTTGAGATATTTAGATTTTGGTAAGACTGGTTCAGAGTGATTTCGAGATCCCCTATTCTGACTTGGAAAAATCATCAAAAATTGTATAAAAATAATTTAGGAACATACTTTATATGGTTAGATTTCTTAATGAGTATAGTTTTATAAGAAATAAACTATAACATCATCTGAATTCTATATAAAAAGATAATTAATTTTTAGTGAAGAAGGGTCGGAACTACTAGACAGCAGAACAGGGGTGACTTTAAGGAATAAACTGTACTAATTGGCTAAATCAAAAATTCTAAAAATTTTATGGTAAGAAGATATGTGGGTCTAGTTTCAGGAAAAATTAACGGCTCTTCATTTGGAGTTCTGTAGCTCTGGAAATAAATAATTTAGTTACTATAACTCAAATGGACAGTTTTGAATATACTTATGAGTAATTAATGAAATTATTGATAATGTTACTTATAGCATGTTATATACATTAAGGATGTGGAATGGAGAGGAGGAGGAGGAAAATATGTATGAATATTTAGGTAGTATGGCTAATTTGAAATGTTTTAGGCTCAGGGACTAATTTGAATAAAAGTAAAACTTTGTGATTAATTTTGTAAAAATGTGGAAATGATCAATTTGCATGAAATGGATTATTTTATTATTTAAAATTGCAAAATTGAATGAAATTATTAATTTAGATTAAGATCGACTGAAAAATCAATGAAAATAGAAAATTTCTAAAGTGCCCCTGAATTTTGATATTTCTACAAATTTAACCAGGTAAGTTCGTGTAACTTAATTATGTGATATAAGGAAATATAAGTTGATGGTACGTGAAATATTGATATGATGAATTAACTGTTTTATGTTTATGAAGAAACGGCAAGTGAATGATATTTATCATGACACGTAAATATGTGATTATCTTTAATATGATAATACAAGGTAATTAAGTATGATGAAACGAGTAATAAATTCAAGTAAGACATGTCGATAAAAATAAATATATTTAAGGGACAATATGTTTGATTTTGATTGATTTCAAATATAAATGCTAGATGAAATAAAATGTCTGATAAATAAATTTGTAATTTCGGTAATGCCTCGTACCCTATTCCGGCGTTGAATACGAGTAAGGGGTGTTACAGATGGGCCTACGGCTGACGGTAGGAAAAGGAGCATTGTCTGGAAGGGGACTCGGAAAATACCTTCAGGGCCCGGTTAGAGTGCCAAGATTGGTTGACAAACATGATCGCTTTGGTCTAGGGTATAGGCCAGATACCAGACAGAGAAATGAGGAGCTGGAAAGGAAACGTGAGAGACGGAGGGCACGATTAAATGGTGCTGAGATCACATGGGGTTCGATGACTTTTCCCCATATATCTAATACATTCGTGTCTGGAGGAATTATTCATTCAAGGTTAGAGATTGTGAATAGAGAAACGGCTGAAGACATGATAAAAACTTTGAACATCAATGCTGTGTCTGAAGGGAGTTCGAGGAGAGGAAACTCGGCAGGTATTCGCCCTTACGAGCCGGGAAGTGTTCTGCACAACTGGACTGCGGAAGAAATTCCTGTAGTTTTTAGGACTAAAACAGAGTAATGTTCAAAACACACTTGTTGTTTCAAGCCTAGGGAACAACGAGAATCTTTTGTGAAGTAGGCTCATGTTTAAGCATCTTTACTTTCAATAAAAATGCATTTTCCTTTCATAACGTGCAGTTATTCTTTTGTTTCTCTTCTTCCCATTCATAGTCATAACGCATAAATAAGCCAGTCTTAAATTCATTTTCATTGAATACTCTTTCATGCTTACCATAGACCCCCCAGATATTGATGTCATGAACAACGCTGTTACGGACCTATAATTTCCTGATGAGCAAGACATGGGCCTGGAAGAACCTCAGGACTTTACTGGATGACGGAGATTGTAGTATATCCTCGGATTCATTAAGGATGGTGGAGCAGAAGAAAAAGCGATTACGCCTCACAAAGAGACAATTGAGAATGTGACTCTGGAGGAAGGGAAAGAGGTGAAAATTGGAACCCTCATCACCAGAGAAACAAGGTAGGACCTCATCAGACTTCTGTTAGAATTCAAAGATGTCTTTGCGTGGTCGTATCAGGACATGCCTGGGTTGAGCCCAGATATTACGGTACATCGTATCACAATAAAGGAAGATTGCAAGCCGGTTCAACAGAAGCTCCGAAGGATGAGACCCGATGTTGCGGTGAGAATCAGAGAGGAGGTCAAGAAGCTGTTTGACGCTAGGTTCTTACGAGTTGTGAATTACTCAGAATGGGTAGCCAATATTGTAACACCCCCTACCTGTATTCGTTATCAGAATAAGGTACGAGGCATTACCAGAGTTTACAAATTTTTTTTTTTTAAACCGAAACCATTCTAATTCAACATATTTTCAAAATAAAATTCATGCATATTTATAAAATAACTTCAACACATAAGCCATATCAGTGGCTAACCTTATATTCATTTCATATTAACATTTATTTTATTAGCTTATACATGCCATTCATTTCCAAACTAAAATTTCTTTAAATACCGAAATACTGGGGTTGATAGTGTGATGAGTCTCCCACCGATTCGACCTCCGAGCTCTTAACACTACAAAACAAGGGAAAGGAAAACAGAGTAAGCACTTTGTGCTTAGTAAGCCCATGTAACAAGAATTATACTTACCTAATATTTTCAATACAATGTAATAAGCATTCATATATCCATTCAATGCATTAATACCCTAACATGCACAAGCTCAACATTCAAGTTAGTTCATTAATTTCCATATATCAATAATATACACACCATGATTGATGAGCTCATCAATACTATGATTTTCATTTCCTTGTTATTTTTCCATATTTATCCCGTTGAATTACTCGAAATTTCGATGGATTTTTAGAGGTACACTTTTGTGTACAAACCGGTCCGTCAATTCATATTCATGTGCGCACATTTTCATTTGAGAGAGCACACTCCGCGAACCTCATCTTTACAAAGAGATTACGGTCCAAAGCTAAATCCTGTAATATAAACTCATAGAGTATTGTCGGGATTACCAATCCAAGGCTAAATCCCTCGCAACGACAATTACTCTAATGAGCTTGGATCGAATTACCAGTCAAAGCTAAATTCAGACCCTAATTCGGATTACCCGTCCGGGCTAAATCCATTTTCCACATATTCTTCGGGAGGGCTATATCAGGATAGGATTACCCGTCCGGGCTAGATCCTTTTTTACCGTCAATTCTTTTTCAGAGATCCATCGAATTTTTCCTTTCATTCAACCGGGATTTCTTCCTTTTTTATCAAATATACCAATGTATCATCAATTTTCATACAATGAACATTCAAATTATATTCACATCAATAACATACATTTCAAGCATTTAAGAATATAATTCAAGTTACACGAACTTACCTCGATACTAGTTCGTTTATAAAATCTACTAATCCGGGACTTTTTCCTTTCCTCGATCTAGCTTTGTATTTGAGTTTTCCGGATCTAAATAAATAAAGTCAATCATCAATTCAATACATTTCATGTTCACATGTAGCATTTTCTATAATTCTATTATTATTTTTAGCTTATTCAAAGCTGTTTACTTGAGTCACAGTCACTAAATTATTTATTTCTCGAGCTACAGAGCTCCAAATGAAGAACCGTTAATTTTACCTGAAACTAGACTCACATATCTTCTTCTCATAAAATTTTCAGAATTTTTGGTATGTCCAATCAATACCAGATTATTCTTAAAGTTTCCCCTGTTTTACTGTTTGACTGTTCTGACCTCTCTTCACTACGAATCAAATTACTCTTCGTACAGAATTCATATGAACTTCTTATTTATTTAATTTGAAAATAGACTCATTCAGGATTCTAAAAATATAAAGTTAAGCCCCTAATTATTTTTCTCCAATTTTTATGATTTTTCAAAGTCAGAACAGGGGATCCTGAAATCCTCTGAACCAGTCTTACAAAAATATAAATATCTCAAATTACAGAATTCCTTTGCTTTCCATGTTTCTTTCATATGAAAATAGACTCAATAAGCTTTAATTTCATATCTCATTCAACTTCTAATTCCACTTCTACGAATTTTAGTGATTTTTCAAACTTACTCTACTGCTGCTGTCCAAAACAGTTTTGTTATAGCTTATTTTTTTACAATTAAATCCTTTACCCAATTCTAACTTCAAATTCTTTCAATTAAACCACTAATTCATCATTTTATTCATCATATGCTATATTCAAAAACTCTGAAACTTCAAAAATTTCAACTTAAATTCATCAAAACTTTGTTCTAAAACTTATAAAGCATCAAAATTAAAAGAAAAAGGACTAAATTAACTTACCAAATTAAACTCCAAGCTTCAAACTTTTAATTTTCCCTTTTCTTCTTTCTTTTCTCTTTTTCTTTCTTCTTTCACGTTTGCTCTCTGTTTCTTTTCTGTTTCTATCTCTTTTGTTTCTTTTCTCTTTTCTTTATATATATATATAATAATATAATAATATAATAATAAACTAAAAATCTCAGATTTTTCTTCAATTCACCGCCTCAATCTAGACAAAATGGCTTAATTACCATTTTGGTCCTTTATACTTTCTTTTAATCTATAATTAAACTTTTACTTTCATTTCAATTTAGTCCTTTTCATTTAATTACCTACCCAAACGTTAAAATTTTCTAACGAAAGCTTAATACCGCATTACTAACATTTTATAAATATTTATAAAAATATTTCCTATCATATAAAGACTCATGCAAACATATTGAAATAAATTTCTATTTAAATCAGATTTATGGTTGCGAAACCATTATTCGATAATCTTGAATTTAGGCCATTACAACTCTCCCCTTTTAAGGATTTTCGCCCTCGAAAATATTACCAAGAAAGAGGTTTGGATATTGTTTCCTTATTGCCTCCTCCGGTTCCCATGTCGCTTCCTCGATCCGTGTTTTGCCACAATACCTTCACCAAATTTATTTTTTTATTTCTAAGCTCCTTTGTTTCCCGTGCCAATATCTTGACCGGTTCTTCACTGTAACTCATATCCGGTTGAATCTCCACTTCTGTCGGAGAAATAACATGTGAAGGATCTGACCGATATCATCGTAGCATAGACACATGAAAAACATTATGGATTCTATCAAGTTCTGGTGGTAATGCCAACCGATAAGCGACCGGTCCAATTCTTTCTATGATCTCATATGGCCCGATAAATCTTGGACTCAATTTACCCTTTTGACCGAACCGGAGAACTTTCTTCCAAGGAGACACTTTCAAGAATACCTTGTCACCGACCCGAAATTCAATCTCTTTTCGCTTAAGATCGCATATGATTTTTGGCGATCGAAGTCGCTTTTAAACTATCCCGAATAACCTTTACTTTTTCTTCGTTTCCGGATTAAATCAACCCCATGTATCTTCTTTTTTTCAGAGCTCATCCAATACAATGGTGTTCTACATTTTCTACCATACAAAGCTTCATATGGAGCCATTTTAATACTGGACTGATAACTGTTATTGTAAGCAAATTCAATCAAAGGTAGATACCTCTCCCAATTACCTTCAAACTCTAGTATACAACATCGAAGCATATCTTCCAATACTTGAATTACACGCTCAGATTGGCCATCTGTCTGAGGATGAAATGCAAGATCTTGAAATACAACAACTGAGTACCCAAAGCTTCTTGCAATTTATCCCAGAAACGAGACGTAAATCGGGGATCTCTATCTGATATAATGGAGATAGGCACTCCATGTAACCTGACAATCTCAGATATGTACAATTCAGCCAGTTTATCTAAAGAATAATCCATACGTTACCGGAATAAAGTGTGCTGACTTTGTCAATCGGTCAACAATCACCCAAATAGCATCTTTTTCCTGAGACAACGGTAACCCGATACAAAATCCATAGTGATTCTTTCCCATTTCCATTCCGGTATAGTAATTGGTCAAGTAACTCAGAAGGTACCGATGTTCGCTTTAACTCGTTGACATATCAAACATCTTGATACAAAATCGAAATATCACGTTTCATATACCGCCACCAAGTACATCTTTTTCAAATCATTATACATTTTATTACTTCCCGGATGTACGGACATATAGTACCACCGTGAGCCTCGTGTAAAATCTTTCAGACGAGCTCAATTCTTGGGTACACATACCCTACCTCCGAATAATAAACAATCACCAACCCCAACTTGAAATTGTAATCGATGCACGACTCACATTGTGCCCGTTTAACTGTAGAACTTCTCATTACTCTTCCGAGCTTCACATATTTGCTGTAAAAATATCGGTTTAGCTCTCAATTCAGCTAAGATTGAACCATCATCAATCAAAGACAATCGGGTATTCATAACTCATAAAGCATACAGAGATTTTCGACTCAAAGCATCACCACAATATTAGCCTTACGGATGGTAATCAATAATCAAATCATAGTCCTTTATCGGTTCAAGCCCACTGCATTGTCTCAAATTCAAATCTTTTCGTGTCATCAAATATTTCAAGCTTTTATGATCAGTATAAATATGACATTTCTCACCGTACAAGTAATGCCGCCATATCTTCAATGCAAAAACAATAGCAGCTAACTCAAGATCATGTACCGGATAATTTCTTTCATGTGGTTTAAGTTGTCTTGAAGCATAGGCTATTACTTTACCTTCTTGCATCAAGACACAACCTAAACCATTTAATGAGGCATCACTGTAAATAACAAATTCCTTACCCGGTTCAGTCGCACTAATACATTGGTGCTTTCGTTAATAGATCTTTCAATCGGTTGAAACTCACGACATTCATCACCCACTCGAACTTTACATCTTTTCGCAATAATCGAGTCATCGAAGAAGCTATCATAGAGAATCCTTGTACAAATCTCCGATAATAACCAACTAAACCCAAGAAACTTCTAACTTCAGATACAGTCTTCGGTGGACTCCAATTGACAATAGCTGAGATTTTACTTGGATCTACCCTGATGCCTTCAGCAGATACAATATGTCCAAGAAAACCCACTTCTCGAAGCCAAAATTCACATTTATCGAATTTAGCATATAATTGTTTCTCTCGCAGAATTTGCAACACAATTCTCAAATATTCTCAGTATGTTCTTCTTCATCTCGAGAATAAACCAAAATATCATCAATGAAAACTACCACAAACCTATCTAAATGCGGTCCAATATCCGATTCATCAAATCCATAAATACCGCAGTGCATTAGTCAACCCAAATGGCATAACTAGAAACTCATAATGCCGTGCACAGTTCGAAAAGTCGTCTTTGGCACATCCGACTCCTTTACTCAGAATCGATAGTAGCCCGATCGGAGATCAATCTTTGAAAATATAGTAGCACCTTTCAGGTTGATCAAATAAATCATCAATCCAGGCAACGGATACTTATTCTTTATAGTTACCTTATTGAGCTGTCGATAGTCAATACACAATCTCAAAGACCCATCTTTCTTTTTCACAAACAGAACCGGAGCACCCCAAGGTGAATGACTCGGTCGGACAAAACCTCTGTCAACAAGTTCCTGTAACTGTGTCTTTAATTCCTTTAATTTGCAGAGAGGATTCATTGATGCGGAGCTATGGAAATCGGAGTAGTTTCGGAATCAAATCTATAGAAAATTCCACTTCTCTTTCTGGTGGCAACCCTGGTAACTCTTCTGGAAACACATCAGAAAATTCACATACCACTGGCACTGCTTGAATCTTTGACTCAGATACCTTAGTATCTAATACATAAGCAAGAAAAGCATCATACCCCTTTTTGACATACTTCTGAGCAGTAATAACTGAAATCACATCAGATAATCCCTGCATCGATCGGATTTAACGAAGTAATTCACCATTCGACACTTCAACACAATATATTTACATTAGCTGATTTACTATCGCATCATGCTGAGTTAACCAATCCATGCCCAATATCACATCAAACTCATCAAATGGCAGTAACATCAAATCAGCCAGGAAACAATAACCTCTTACCATCAGTGGACAATTTTTACAAATTTTATCCACCAAAATAGATTGGCCAAAGGGGTTCGAGACTTTAACCACAAATTCAAGAGGTTCAATAGATAAATCTTTAACGCATGCAAGTTTTACACATATATATGAATGCGTAGAACCGGATCAATTAATGCGATAATATCGGTTTCAAGTAAAGAAAATGTACCGATAATAACATCGGTCTTTGAGGCATCTTCTCCGCACGCATGACATATGTCCTAGGAGGTGCTCGTGTCTCGTGCCTACTTGTAGTATCTTTTGTAGCTCCTCGGCTACCACTAACATTACCGGATGGTCGAGATGGTCTACCCTCCAAGATTGATTACTTGGCTTCGATATATATTCAACTTCTTTTTCACTTCTTTCTCGGACAATCTCGAGGAAATGGTCAAAAGAACCACATCAGTAACATGCCCGCTCTTAAATCGACATTCACCAAAATGAGCTTTATTACAATCATCGGCATCTCGGCTTAGGGTACCAACACCGCCAACATCGGTCATCGATGGAGTGGAAGGTCTTGAATTAGTGCGTTGTGAACCTCGCACTCTATCCGAATACCCAGTGGTTGAGGTAGAACGATCTGGTACTTCTTCAATTTCTTTGGAGCAGAAACCGAGATTTTTCCATTGGTCTTTTACTAAAAATTCGAGCTTCCTCTCACTGTTTCTTTTCTTTGCTCCATTCTTTCGCTTTATAAGCTCGTTACGCTAGTGTAGCAAACTCTCGAATTTCAAGAATTCCAACAAGTAGCTTAATTTCTTCATTCAACCCTTCTTGAATCGTTTGCACATTTCGACTTCCGATTGTACCCATTCTCGAGCATATTTACTCAACCGAACAAATTCTCTTTCATACTCGAGATCATCGATCTATTGCCCTGTTTATTTCAAGAAATTTTTTTTCTCGATCAAGGAATCTCTGGTGATATATTTCTTTTGAACTCGGTCCGAAGAATTCCCATGTAATTTCTTCTTTCGGAACAATCAAGCTTTAGTATTCCACCAATGATAAGTTGTGTCTTTTTAAAGATGAAACAAAGACACATTTCAAACATTCTTCCTCGCGTGCAAGATAATTCCTCCAAAACCCGAGTAGTATTTTCTAACCAAAATTCAGCTCTTTCGGGATCATCATCAAGCTCTTTGCTTTCGAAATTCTTCGCCCCATATTTTCGGATTTTATCGTAGGAGCTTTTCCTTTTCGACAGATTCGCACTGCACCTGTGGAATCTCGGGGAACCGGTGGAGGAACAGGAGGGGAGCTTGAGTTTCTTTGCATTGTAGGGTTAGTTCTTATGTCTTTGGGTAAACCATTCATTCATCATTTGAAAGAAGGCTATTTTTGCCTCCTCCCCTTGACCCTCTATACCGGCCTTCTCATCGCTAGTTTCTTCTCTTTGTATTGAAGCCGGAGCATGACTCCGGCTTCCTCAGATTGAGCTCGGTCGGATGACATTACTATAAGAAAACACAATTTAAATGGTTAGGAGATATCACACTATCAAAAATAATTTAAATGGCATGTATAGCTAATCCGTGTATTCGCTATATCGGTCTTAGAACCAGCTAAACCGTAGCTACGATACCAATAAATGTAACACCCCTACCGTATTCGTTATCGAGAATAAGGTACGAGGCATTACCAGAGTTTACAAATTTTTTTTTTTTTTTAAACCGAAACCATTCTAATTCAACATATTTTCAAAATAAAATTCATGCATATTTATAAAATAACTTCAACACATAAGCCATATCGTTGGCTAACCTTATATTCATTTCATATTAACATTTATTTTATTAGCTTATACATGCCATTCATTTCCAAACTAAAATTTCTTTAAATAATTTAAAATCTTTGGGGTTGATAGTGTGATGAGTCTCCCACCGATTCGACCTCAGAGCTCTTAACACTACAAAACAAGGGAAAGGAAAGCAGAGTAAGCACTTTGTGCTTAGTAAGCCCATGTAACAAGAATTATACTTACCTAATATTTTCAATACAATGTAATAAGCATTCATATATCCATTCAATGCATTAATACCCTAACATGCACAAGCTCAACATTCAAGTTAGTTCATTAATTTCCATATATCAATAATATACACACCATGATTGATGAGCTCATCAATACTATGATTTTCATTTCCTTGTTATTTTTCCATATTTATCCCGTTGAATTACTCGAAATTTCGATGGATTTTTAGAGGTACACTTTTGTGTACAAATCTGGTCCATCAATTCATATTCATGTGCGCACATTTTCATTGAGAGAGAGCACACTCGCGAACCTCATCTTTACTGGCGGAGATTACTATCCGAGCTAAATCCTGTAATATAAACTCATAGAGTATTGTCGGGATTACCAGTCCAAGCTAAATCCTGCAACGACAATTACTCTAATGAGCTTGGATCCGAATTACAGACCCAAAGCTAAATTGAGACCTAATTCGGATTACCCGTCCGGGCTAAATCCATTTTCCACATATTCTTCGGGAGGGCTATATCAGATAGGATCACCCGTCAGGGCTAGATCCTTTTTACCGTCAATTCCTTTTCAGAGATCCATCGAATTTTTCCTTTCATTCAACGGGATTTCTTCCTTTTTATCAAATATACCAATGTATCATCAATTTTCATACAATGAACATTCAAATTATATTCACATCAATAACATACATTTCAAGCATTTAAGAATATAATTCAAGTTACACGAACTTACCTCGATACTAGTTCGTTTATAAAATCTACTAATCCGGGACTTTTTCCTTTCCTCGATCTAGCTTTGTATTTGAGTTTTCGGATCTAAATAAATAAAGTCAATCATCAATTCAATACATTTCATGTTCACATGTAGCATTTTCTATAATTCTATTATTATTTTTAGCTTATTCAAAGCTGTTTACTTGAGTCACAGTCACTAAATTATTTATTTCTCGAGCTACAGAGCTCCAAATGAAGAACCGTTAATTTTACCTGAAACTAGACTCACATATCTTCTTCTCATAAAATTTTCAGAATTTTTGGTATGTCCAATCAATACCAGATTATTCTTAAAGTTTCCCCTGTTTTACTGTTTGACTGTTCTGACCTCTCTTCACTACGAATCAAATTACTCTTCGTACAGAATTCATATGAACTTCTTATTTATTTAATTTGAAAATAGACTCATTCAGGATTCTAAAAATATAAAGTTAAGCCCCTAATTATTTTTCTCCAATTTTTATGATTTTTCAAAGTCAGAACAGGGGATCCTGAAATCCCTCTGAACCAGTCTTACAAAAATATAAATATCTCAAATTACAGAATTCCTTTGCTTTCCATGTTTCTTTCATATGAAAATAGACTCAATAAGCTTTAATTTCATATCTCATTCAACTTCTAATTCCACTTCTACGAATTTTAGTGATTTTTCAAACTTACTCTACTGCTGCTGTCCAAAACAGTTTTGTTATAGCTTATTTTTTTACAATTAAATCCTTTACCCAATTCTAACTTCAAATTCTTTCAATTAAACCACTAATTCATCATTTTATTCATCATATGCTATATTCAAAAACTCTGAAACTTCAAAAATTTCAACTTAAATTCATCAAAACTTTGTTCTAAAACTTATAAAGCATCAAAATTAAAAGAAAAAGGACTAAATTAACTTACCAAATTAAACTCCAAGCTTCAAACTTTTAATTTTCCTTTTCTTCTTTCTTTTCTCTTTTTCTTTCTTCTTTCACGTTTGCTCTCTGTTTCTTTTCTGTTTCTATCTCTTTTGTTTCTTTTCTCTTTTCTTTATATATATATATAATAATATAATAATATAATAATATAATAATATAATAATAAACTAAAAATCTCAGATTTTTCTTCAATTCACCGCCTCAATCTAGACAAAATGGCTTAATTACCATTTTGGTCCTTTATACTTTCTTTTAATCTATAATTAAACTTTTACTTTCATTTCAATTTAGTCCTTTTCATTTAATTACCTACCCAAACGTTAAAATTTTCTAACGAAAGTTTAATACCGCATTACTAACATTTTATAAATATTTATAAAAATATTTCCTATCATATAAAGACTCATGCAAACATATTGAAATAAATTTCTATTTAAATCGGATTTATGGTTGCGAAACCATTATTCCGATAATCTTGAATTTAGGCCATTACAAATATTGTCCCCATTCCTAAGAAAGATGGGAAAGTACGAATGTGCGTTGACTACAGAGACCTAAACAAGGCCAGCCCAAAAGACAACTTCCGACTGCCTCACATTGACACTTTGGTGGATAACACGGCAAGTTTCTCATTCTTCTCGTTCATGGATGGTTTCTCAGGATACAATCAAATAAAGATGCATCCTGAGGACATGGTAAAGACTACCTTCATAACCTTATGGGGAACTTTTTGTTACCAAGTGATGCCATTTGGGTTAAAGAATGTGGGGGCAACATATCAAAGGGCTATGGTAACCTTGTTTCACGACATGATGCACAAGGAGATTGAGGTCTATGTCGACGATATGATTGCAAAGTCTCGAACGGAAAGGGAGCATGTGCAAGTGTTGAGGAAACTATTCTTGAGGTTGAGGAAATTTCAGCTGAAACTCAATCCAGCTAAGTGTACTTTCGGGGCACGATCAGGGAAGCTACTTGGTTTCGTGGTCAGTGAAAAAGGAATCGAAGTAGATCCAGATAAAGTCAAGGCCATACAAAAGTTGCCTCCGCTGCGCACTCAAAAGGAAGTCCGAGGCTTTCTAGGAAGACTAAATTACATCGCTCGGTTCATCTCGCAATTGACTGAGAAGTGCAATCCCATATTTTGTCTTCTTAAGAAACACAATCCAGGCATTTGGGACGATGAATGCCAGAAGGCATTTGACAAGATTAAACAGTACTTGTCTAATACTCCAGTGCTAATGCCGCCCAGTCCTGACAGACCATTGATTCTATATCTGACGGTATTCGATAATTCAATGGGATGTGTGCTAGGCCAACACGACGAGACAGGGAAGAAAGAGTGGGCGATATACTACCTAAGCAAGAAATTCACCGAGTGTGAAATGAGATACTCGCCAATCGAGAAATTGTGTTGTACATTGATCTGGACAACTCGGAGGTTGAGGCAGTACATGTTGTACCACACAACCTGGTTAATCTCGAAATTGGACCCTCTCAAGTACATGATGGAGTCGACTGCTTTGAATGGAAGAATAGCCCGATGGTAAATTTTGCTCTCCGAGTTTGACATAGTCTACGTGAACCGTAAAGTCGTGAAGGGAGTGCAATAAGCGATTTTCTACTGCAGCAGGCGCTAGGCGACTACTTAATCCACGAATTTTGATTTTCCCAATGAGGATCTGATGTTTGTAGCGACAATTGAAGAAAATATGTTAGAAAATCGTCCCTGGAAGATGAACTTTGACAGAGCATAAAATGCCGTTGGTAATGGAGTTGGAGCAATCCTGATATCCCCGAATGGAAACCATTATCCATTCACTTGCAAGTTGGATTTTGACTGCACGAACAATATGGCAGAATACGAAGTATGTATCCTGGGAATTCGAGCACCATAGACCGCCAAGTCAAGTCGCTAGAAGTATATGGAGATTCCGCGCTGGTAATCTATCAGCTCAAAGGAGAATGGGAAACAAGAGATCCCAAATTGATCAGCTACCGAAAGTTAGTTCTGGAACTAATTGAGGAGTTTGATGATATCACATTCTTTTACCTCCCGCGTGATGAAAACCAAATGGCTGATGCCTTGGCCACCCTAGCTTCTATGATCAGAGTAAATGAGCAAGAGGGTATGAAGCCCATCCAAATGAGTATTTATGAAACTCCGGCTCACTGCTACAATATCGGTAAAGAAGAGGAGAGAGATGATCATCCTTGGTATCAGGATATTCTGCGATATGTAAGGAGTCGTGAATATCTTGATCAAGCAACAGAAAATGACAGGAGAACATTGAGAAGACTGGCCAATGACTATGTCTTAGACGGGGAGATCCTGTATAAAAAGAGGAAAAAATAGGTGTTGTTAAGATGTGTCGATGCTGTTGAGGCTAGGAAAATCCTGGAAGAAGTCCATGAAGGTGTCTGTGGGACGCATGCCAACGGGTTTACAATGGCCAGACAAATCATGAGATTTGGGTATTACTGGTTCACGATGGAAGGAGATTGTATTCGTTACGCCAAGAAATGCCACAAGTGCCAGATTTATGGAGATAAGATACATGTGCCTCCTTCACCTCTTCATGTAATGACTTCCTCATGGCCTTTCTCAATGTGAGGCATGGACGTCATTGGACTAATCTCACCGAAGGCTTCTAATGGACATCGATTCATCTTCGTGGTCATTGATTACTTCACCAAATGGGTAGAGGCAGCTTCATATGCTAATGTCACGAAGACAGGAGTTAGTAAGTTTTTGAAGAAAGAGATCATATGTTGCTACGGTATGCCAGAAAGGATCGTGTCCGAAAATGTACTAAACTTGAACAACAGTGCGATAGTAGAAGTCTGCAGTCAGTTCAACATTAAGCACTATAACTCATCGCTATATCGCCCGAAAATGAATGGAGCAGTTGAGGCGGCTAATAAAAATATCAAGAAAATTGTGGGGAAAATGGCTGAGACTTATAAGGATTGGCATGAAAAGTTACCGCTTGCCCTCTACGCCTATCGAACATCGGTTAGAACCTCTACCGGGGCAACTCCTTTCTCGTTGGTTTATGGAATGGAGGCAGTCTTGCCTATTGAAGTCGAAATCCCTTCACTCCAGGTTTTGTCAGAGCTGAAGTTGGACGAAGTAGAATGAGTTCAATCTCGATATGATCAACTAAATCTAATTGAGGAAAAGAGGCTAAAAGCCATTCGCCATGGTCAGTTGTACCAGAGGCGGATGATGCGGGCTTACAATAAGAAGGTCCGCCCCGGAGTATTCCATGAAGGAGATTTGGTGTTGAAACAGATCCTCCCTATGCAAAAAGACTTCAGGGGAAAGTGGATGCCTAATTGGGAAGGACCTTATGTTGTAAAGAAGGCCTTTTCTGGAGGAGCTTTAATACTAGCCGAGATGGACGGCAAAAGTCTGCCAAATCCAATTAATATAGACTCAGTCAAGAAGTACTTCGCATGAAAATGGGCCTAGGCGAAAACCCGCAAAGGGCATCTTGAGTTCAAAAAAAAAAAAAGAGGGAGAGGCCAAGGCGAAAACCCGTAAAGGGCGCTTTGAGACCAAAGGGGCTTTGAGTCGAAAACTCGAAAAGGGCAGCTCAGATTATGACCAACTCGTGATGGGGCACACAGTAGTTTCGCCATGCCAGAATTAACAGCGAGGAGGTATGTTACATTTTGGGGCATCGACAGAGTACCATGGTTCTCCTAGACACATGTTGAGCTTAGAATGGACATCAAGAAGTACGTACAGAGAAGCTCAGGCTGAGATATCTGAGGCATCAATTCCACTCTTACTCACTTTGTACCTTAGCAAATTTAGTGCCTTTGTTCAATTCATTCTTCATGGGTTTTGTCCCGAATAAATTCCAGTTTCATTCATCTCTACAATCTTTTTCCAAGCATTTCATATTGAAGTAATGATTACTGAACTAATAATGCTTTCACAAAGGAAGTTTTAAGTATTACTTTGAAAGTCTCTAAATAATACAAAAATCTGAAACATGACAGTTATTTAGAACTAACCAGGCTTAAAGGGTTCGGAGCACTTAAAATAAGGGTCTAAGTAGTGACGACGTCTTCAGATTCTCTATTGGAAGTATTAGTTGAACACACGTCAGGGATCACCTTAATAAACAACAAGCAATGATAGCCCAAGGGTTAAAGATGGATTATTCTCATGACATTTTGCATCCATTCATAACATTCATAATACATATAGTTTGGAGCATTTTTCATGACATCCTAATCATTTGACATAAGCATAGACCCCATGAAATCAATTCTACAGGTAGGTCCCCTAGAGGACAATGTAGCAAAGTTGATGGGAGTTACAGAAGATTACAGATCTTATCTCCACTGAGCAGGAGTGGAGCAGATCGAAGTGAAAAGCCTTATCTCTACTGAACAGGAGTGGAGCAGGCTAAAGATAGTAGATCCTATCTCCACTGAGCAGGAGTGGAGCGGATCGAAGACAACAGATCTTATCTCCACTGAGCAGGAGTGGGGCAGATCGAAGATAATGAGCCTTATCTCCACTGAGCAGGAGTGAAGCAGGCCAAAGATACAGATCTTATCTCTACTGAACAGGAGTAGAGCAGATCAAAATCAGCGGATCTTATCTCCACTGAGCAGAAGTGGAGTAGATCGAAGTGCAAAGCCTTGTTTCTACTGAGCAGGAGTGGAGCAGGCTAAAGATAGTAGATCCTATCTCCACTGAGCAGGAGTGGAGCGGATCGAAGACAACAGATTTTATCTCCACTGAGCAGGAGTGGGGCAGATCGAAGATAATGAGCCTTATCTCTACTGAGCAGGAGTGGAGTAGGCCAAAGATACAGATCTTATCTCTACTGAGCAGGAGTAGAGTAGATCGAAATCAGCGGATCTTATCTCCACTGAGCAGGAGTGGAGCAGATCGAAGTGCATAGCCTTATCTCCACTGAGCAGGAATGGAGCAGGCTGAAAGACAACAGATCTTATCTCTATTGAGCATGAGTAGAGCAGGTTGAAAATAGCAGATCCTATCTCCACTGAGCAGGAGTGGAACGGATTGAAGACTACGAATGTTATCTTCATGTATCGACAATGGAGCAGATTCAAACCTCTAGCCTAATCCCCTAAACAATTGGGTCGCAGGCTAAAAATAGCAGATCTTATCTCTACTGAGCAGGAGTAGAGCAGATCGAAAGCAGCAGATCTTATCTCCACTGAGCAGGCGTGGAGCATATCGAAGATTATAGCCTTATCTCCACTGAGCAGGAGTGGCACAGGTTAAAGATAGCAGATCTTATCTTCACTAAGCAGGAGTGGAGCAGATCGAAAACTATAGATCTTATCTCTATTGAGAATGAGTAGAGCAGATGGGAAGACTGAAGCTTTATCTCCACTGAGCAGGAGTGGAGCAGGCTAATGATACAAATCTTATCTCCACTGAGCAGGAGTGGAGAAGATCGAAGACAACAGATCTTATCTCTACTGAGCAGAAGTAGGGCAGATCAGAAAAACAAATCTTATCTCTACTGAGCAGGAGTGGAGTAGATCGAAACAAAATTCCTATACCCATGAGGGTGTAGTGGGTTAAAACGAGGTTACCTGAAAAAAGAAGGCATCAAGAAGCACCGAGGCTCAGCAAGTCGAGGCAAAATTGGCTCTTTCAGAATCTTTGCTTCGTTCCCGTTACACGACAACAAGCAAAGAGGGGCAGTTGTATGACCCAATTTTTACAATAACAAGCCCAAATTTATTCAGCCCAAATCAACAAATCAAATAGCCCAAATTTATCAAGCTTTAGCAGAAAACCCTAAGGGCTTTCGGAGTGACTAGCGCCGCAACTACCCATCAGCAATCTCACGTTCGCGCACGTCTCGTCCTCTCCGTGTTATGCGCCTCCACGGCGGTGTACCTGCGAAAGAAAAGGAAAACTGCCCCAACAGATTTAATAAGAGTAGGAGTCCTTTTCATTTTTCAGAGAAGGCTATAAAAGCCACGAAAATACTTGTAAACGGGGGTTTTTTTTTACACTATTTATGCAAGAAATCCACAGAGCATTTGTTACGAATCAATATTAAAGAAACAAGAAAAGGTTTTTTTCCCTTCCGTTCTTCTTTTTGTCGAATCCGTCTATTTTCTATTTTTTTTCCTTCCTCTTCATTTTGGAAACAAAACCTTTCCATTTTTCATAAATAGATTTCACAGGTTTTCAAAAAAAATAAACAAAGTTTTAAAAAGGGGGAAAAGGAGAAATTGAGAGGGCCTTACCGGGTTTCCTCCGGCCGCCGCAATCGATGCGCGCGTGGAGGGGGGAGCTCGTCGCGAAGTGGGGGGCTGAAACTTTAAAAAACCAAAAAGGGGGGTGTATTCTGGTTTTTGTTTTGAAACAAACAAAGAAATGAAGGAAATGTTAGTTTTTTAGGTTTTAAAACATTTATAGAACGGCGCTGTTTAGTTGGGGGAGGGATATGCGCACATTTACCCAAAATGGGTAAATTGCGAAATTGGTCCTCCCTTTCGCACTGTTGTTCCAATTGCACCTTACTTCTATTTTTATTTTGTTTTAAATTTGGCCCCATGCTTTTGATTTTGATCTGATTTAGTCCCTTTTCGTTTATTTTGGTTATTTTACCATTAAGTTAATTATTCTTTTTAATTTTTTTTATTACTTTGTTTTATATCCATTATTATTATAATCATATTATTTCTGTTATTATTATTATATATTATTGATTTTACTACTTTTTTTTTCTATTACTTGGATTGTTATTATAGCTACTCTCACATCACTTTTATTTTCACTACTATTTTTTTTACAAAAGTATTATTATTGTTCTATTTACAAATGTTATTTTTAATTTACTAAGTACTACTATTATTATAATTATATACTTTCTATTTTAGGTACTATAATTTTTTATATTATTTTGTTTACTTCTTTTTGTATATTAGTATTATATTTATATTTTCATTATCAATACCTTTTTTACTACTATTATTATTTTTAATTAATACCATTATTCTAATATTATTACCATTATTTTTTTTATTGATATGTGTTTTTGCGTTTATTGTTGTTACCATCCTATTACTATATTTATTATTTTAGTATTATGTTTTCCTTTTTTTATATTCATAGGCTACTTTAGTAGTATTATTATTGCTATTCGTTTTATTTGCCATATATTATTTTTGTCATTATAATATTATTGTTCTTTTCCCCTTTTTGTGTACTAATATTATCCCTTATTATTGCCGTGTTTACATTTCAACAGTTTTGTTTTTTCCAAAATTCATAAAAAGAGTTTTTACAAAGGTAATATTTCGTGTTTGGACGCTCGAGAAATCGTGCCCAATCATGCTGGGTTTCGATTTCTCGTTCGTCTAGATAACTTAATATCCTTTAAAGATTTTAAACGCCTTTTTTAAAATAAGGTAATGTGTTGCGTTTGGAAGTTCGAGAGATCGTGCCCAATTGAAACACCCCAAACTCGGCCCACGAGCTTTGACCAGATTTGGTATGTTCCTCAAGAAAACCGGTTTCAAAGTTCTTTGTTACTTAGAGAAAACTTGTGCGATTTTAAAGAAAATATGGTTTGGGTTGGGCTTGTGTTGAAAACCAATTTATCTTACATTGAAATCCATTTATTTAAGGTGACAAAAATTTAGGGTTTATTTTAAAAGAAATTTTACTTAAACTTTAATTGATAAAAATTTGTAAACATAATAAATAAAATAAATGTAAAATAAAATAGTTCCCTATGGCCTTATTACATCAAATAAATCCAAATAATTGAAAGTACTTAAGTAAAAATAAAAGTCCAAATCGTAAAATTTCTTTCTGTGCATGGCCACCTTTAAGCTCCCGCCGACCCGGTCCATTACTGATCATCACCTGAAAAATGTTCCCACAACGGGGTGAGTCAAACAGACTCAATGTGTACACGACACTAAATCATAATAGAATCAGGCATACAATAGTTACACATTCAAAACATAAAATACAAGTTATGATGCATTCCCAAACCCAAACCTAATTGTCCATCCGCTACACACACCCTCGTACACTCGCCGGTCCACACCGTGGGACTACTAAATCAACCCTCCTTCCGCGCTACACACCATCGAAGGCGATCGCTGCGATCGGCGTGCTCATCGCCCATATAAATTCGTGGCATAGCCACAGATAATTGTGTCATGAGACACCACATTCGAGATAATGTAACCGGTTACCACATTCGAGATAATGTGACCGAAGTCACCACATTCGAGATAGTGTGACCGAAGTCACCACATTCAGATAATGTGACCGAAGTCACCACATTCAGATAGTGAGACCGAAGTCACCACATTCAGATAGTGAGACCGAAGTCACCACATTCACTTCCCCTTTCTCATATAACCCGAATGCCCCATATTATTCATATTATGCATATCATACTTAAATTCACATTCATGTCACTTTTCACATGTTAAATATAACATATTTCGTAATCCTAGTAGAAGTAGGAAACGTACCTGAGTACTTAGTACCATATCATGGTACTTTAGCCACTTTCATATACTTAATAACACATATATTAATAAACATAGCCATAATACATATTATAAAGTAGTGTGGGTACACACCTGATTCGCTTAGCAAATTCCTTGAGATTTCGAAATCTGATCTACTGCTTAAATCCTTAATCCCTACATTTGATTAATCACTTACTAATTTAATAAAAAGCCATTCAGCCATAAATCCAAATCCTAGTAGGATTAGTATTCTTAAACTTACCTTGTTGCCGATTGGGACACCAACAAATCCCGAAACTGATCCTTGTTTTCCTAGTAGTGTCGAAATTCCTATAACCTTACGTTAGATTTAATCTAATCCTCAAAACATAAAGCATGACCTTTGGCCGAATCTTATAGTTTCTTACCTTAACTCTTTAAATCCCGAAACTCTCTTCCTGATTAATGGAGATGCCGAAATACCTTAGATCTGAAATCCCGAAATTCACCTTCCATATTTCGATCAATAAGATTGAGGAGGGATTAGACTAACTTTCGGCTTAAAAGAAAGGAATTCAATTATGATTATAGATCCTTACCCTTTATATTGAAATCGACAGATCCTTCTTGACACCACTTCAGAGATTGGGCTATGGCTAAATGATGCTCTCACAACTTTCGGCTTTTGGAGGGATTAGAAAGAAAAGAGAAGAGAAGAGAAGAGAGCCCTAAAAAAATTCGGCAGAGAGAAGAGGAAGAAGAAAAATTGATGAGTAGCCCTCTTTCCTTCCTTTTATAGCCAAAATTACTACTCAGAATCCCTTACTTGGCCACCACTCTTCTTTATTTGATAACTTTATCCTTTGAATTAATAATAATAATCCTTCTATTATCTTTTCTTTTATCCATTAAAAAAATAAAAGAAATTAATCCACAATTATCTCTTGAAAATAATTCAATTTAAAAATCCTTTATTTATCACCTTTTTAATCGAATATTTATGAAAATAAAACACCTCCTTTCTAGAAGCATGTGCCATCCACCTCAGTCTTCTGGAAGCAAAAATAAAACCTCCTTTATTTGCTTCCCAAGTGACTCGAACTCAGGCCCATTCCTCTTGCATATGGCGCCATTTCCATAGGCCCTAAGTGACATCTTCAGGCCACTTTTCCAAGCCTGTTTGTGTGTCAAATTTCACAAACTTTTTCTTTTAAGGCCACCTTGCCTTAATTTCCCCTTTTAAACCTTAAAACTCGTCATTTCTAGGTCATTTCTAAGTTTCCAAAAATTTTCGATCGGCTCTGTAAACTTGACATTTCCTTACATTTCCAAGTTTCCAGAAATGTTCACTTTCCTTTTTTGAATCATTTCTAAATCATTTTCCTAGTTTCCATAAATGTTCACTTTCCTCTTTATTCCTTTACATTTCCAGGACGTTTCCCTACATTTCCAAGACAAGACATTTCCTTACATTTCCTTGCATTTCCTTACATTTCCATACATTTCCTCACATTTCCATACATTTCCATACATTTCCTTACATTTCCTTACATTTCCATACATTTCCTTATTTCTAGAATTCACATAACACATTCATAATTCATAAAACATGCCATTTTACCACATGGTTCCTTGTGTCATGCTTCACATGGAGTTTCTTTTAAAGCCTCATTTACCTAGCTCCCCTTTTTACTTAAAAACCAATAATTTTCCAAAGCTTTCTTCTTCCATCCTAGAATTCTAAAAACCCTTAATACACTTCCAACACTGCCAAAACCTACTAACTCATGAATTAGGCACGAACGCATAACCCCTAATCTAGGATGTTACACCAATCGTGCTGGGTTTCGATTTTCTCTTCGTCCAAATAGCCGAATATCCTTCAGAGGTTTTGACCGAGTTTTCTTAAATAAAGGCAATGTTTCATGATTGGAAATTCAAGGAATCGTGCCCAATCGTGCTGGGTTTCGGTTTTTAGTTTGGCCAAATAATGAAATACCTTTTTCAAATTGCAATACATGAATTTTGGAAATCATGAAATGATCTTGGTATCGATGGTTTGAAGCGTCGTGTCCTATCGTGCTGGATGTGGTATTTCAACTTTTCGGAACAAGAGAGTTTCGATATCCAATGTGAGTCATCCAAACATTTTTTTCATATTTTAAAATATTTTCTAATTTTCGATATTAAGGACATTAATCAATCAATACGGTACCAATTTTGGGCGTTGCGAGGGTGCTAATCCTTCCTCGTGCGTAACCGACTCCCGAGCCCGTTTTCTTAAAATTCGTAGACCAAAATATTTTTCAAAGTGACCCAATCACACTTTAAAAAAAAAATATTGGTGGCGACTCCATTTTCCTTTTTAAGTCGACCCGTTTTCAAAACAAAAAAATTGTTTCGACAATATATATTAATAATTTAACGACGGATTTAATCAATTTTTATCTTAATTCAATCTATTCATATTGATTTACAAATGAATCGAATCTCCATGTTACTTTGAACAAATGTAGTAAATCTCAATAAATATAGCAATGAATTACACCCTTCTGTGCGCTTATGGAATGATGTAAAAGTGAAACAATTTTGTATTAATTAAAATAAAGAAGAAATTGATTTCCAATCCTAGCCACACATTCAACGACAGGCTTTATTTAGAAGCCAGTTTTATAATCATAAAATAATCAGGGTTTGAAATGGACATGCACCCAAATTTCACACACACACACACAAAAAAAACAAGTTGGCTAACCTAAATCAAGGTGTTTAACATCAAAAATTAATATTAACAACGTGAAAACATCATGATAGTATTATAATAGCTAATATCACTTACATATATTATAAATTATAACACCCATAAATTTCTTACTTAACCATAACGAAGAGAAGTATTTCAACATTAATTTTATTATAATTTTTTATTATATTTGTTCTTTTTGTTATTTCAACGTACTCAAATTCACATCTCCTTATATTAATAACAATATCGATACCAATCAACTAAGACTCAATCGGCATAATGAAGAAATTGTTAATCTTATACAATATTTTTTAATTAATAACTTGTTTACGATGATTTTTAATTAAAATCAGGAGTATAATTTAATATCATGATAGTATTATAATAATAGTAGCTAATCTCTTGCAGGTTCAGGTAATCGATTAGATAATTCCAGAAACCCTTGTGCACTAAAGTCCTAAAGTGCCAACACAAAAGCTAAAAAGCCTTGAAAATCCAAATAATGAAGAACAAAGGACTGTTCAGTGTTCCAGAAAATCATATACAATTCCGAAAGGGGTTCCATTTTTATAGGGTTGTGTTCCATATCAACCCTAGCCAGGGTTAAAGATGATGAGGGATTGCATCACAAACAACTTTGGCATTTCTGGCATATCGATCCGTTCTTATCCACTTAATCAACTTGCATAATATTATTTTAATTGTCTTAGCTACAATCTAATATTTACCCTGGTTCATGTCTTTGTCTTCAGCAACTTGGTTTCGGTAATGAATAATTTATACGACTTACTCACGTAAGTATAAAACTATTATTCCCATAATTCAACCCTAATATTTCATGTTATATATTTTAATTTATTTTCTTTTTTCTCTATCGTAATTAAATATTTAATTGAAATAAGGGTTTCTGGCTTTTATAAAGCAAATCAAGCCATTGATCATCATTGACTTCATTGCATACGATTACATGAGAAAATTAATTAGGTAATATTTTGGTGAATTCATACACGATGAAATTTAATTTAATGCACGAATCAATGTGAAGGAATACGATGCTAAATGGACCTACAATTTGGAAAATTAAAAAGAAAATCATATATAGTGTGCGCATGATAAAAAATGATAGATACATTTTTGCTAGCCAATAAGCATCAAATTAGATAAAGATATTATTGAACTCTAAATGACATCATGGCTTAGACAAATTTGAACAATGGTGGGTCCATCTCCATAATCACTTATAGGAACACCCAATTTCATTATGTTCTTTTTTATTGCATTAAAAGGGCACTAATAGCATCACACATCATGCATTTCGTGTGTTAAATAGAAAAGCTCGTCAAGTTACTTTATAGTCACTTTTGATCTATTTTTTGAGATATGGATAAATAATATAAAATAAAAGGAAAATAAATTATTAATAATTTAAAAAATTTACAATATAATTATTGAACCATTTGAAAGTTTTCATTTAAGCTTTTAGTAACAATTCGACGATCGGTACAGTGGATCGGTACCCATCAATAAGTAGAAGAACATACATTAATAGATTCAAGTTAATCTGATTGTATATGTTGAAGATCGAAGAAGAAGCTGTTTAAATTTTGGTTTATAAATTCATGATATTCAAAGATGTTTCATGAAAAAAATTGCATTGTGGAAGAGAAGGGGAAGGAAATCTTTCAATTGGTACAAGCAATATAGATAGAAAAGGCCATACAACAACAACGATTCTAACAAATCTAATTACTTAATTGAAAACTTTTGAATAATTTAATAAATATTTTGTAATTTTTTAAAATAATTTTTTTGAAATTGAATAACTAATATATTATTTTATTAAGAGTTTAATAATTTGAGTGTAATTTACCTTAAAATAAAAGAGCAATGGAGATTTCATATCAAAACCAACATGGATCGAATCAAAACTCCCAAAAAAAGTTGGTCAAGTGATATTAACCCCATTCACCACTTGCTTTTAAGCTTTTTTTTCCTTCTCGTCAATGATGTGATTATCCTACAATGCCTCCACCCACAATCACTAATAAAATATATTTTTTATATTTATATATTAGAATATACCCATTGTCTTCTTGTTGAAGACAAGACAATAGTACTACGTCGAGGATGAATGCTACCTGGGGTTCAAATACAATTTTTTATTAATTGGGTTATTCATTTAGAATTTGAGAAGATTTGAATAAAAAATTTAAGTTAAAAAATAAGTTTGAACTTAAATATTTAAGATTGAGCCCGACGTAATCTATTTTAAAGTTTATAATATTTTATATTATGTTATTTTTATATATTATATAATTTATAACAGATTAAAAAATAAATATATACTAAATATATAATACTATTTTAATGTAAATATTAAAATAATATTAAGATGATTATATTAAAAAATTCAATAAATAAAAAAATAAAATTATTAATACTAAAGTAAAATAATTATTTAAAATATAATATTAAATGTACTGGATATGTATAAATAATATTTGAAAATGCTATTATGCAATTTTCTTTTCCTTTTTTCAAAAATTATGCGATTTTCATTTCATTAATTTTATTTCAAATATCTTTTTATAAAAGAAATACTGAACCAAACCGCCTTTCGGACACATATCCCTTAAGAAAAACACATTGACACACAACTAGGGACAAGAGGCAGCTGACCCACTCTGCTGATTCCGAGAATGAGGACATCCATTACCCCCAACTACATGCCATTGCGACTGGGACACGTGCGCCTTCTTTTTTTTTCCTTAAATAAATTTAATGATATTGTGACGGTTCACTCCAACGGCAAAACGTCGTAGAAGTATTAGGATAACCGTAATGTAAGTTGCCTGAAAAGATTAGAAGAGAGTCGGTTCCCTCTTGCCCTGATGTCTATAGGCTTACAAAAGTACAATTTTAATCATTATCGATGAATCACATGACATTCATATATTGATTTCAAACTCTTTTAAAATTTAATCAATTTATATCATATATATAAGTGACACATATTTTATCCATATCAAGAATTTGATACAAAATTATGTAAATTTAAGTTGGTTTACATAAGTTTGAGCTCAGTCAATGGCGTTTGACTTAGAAAATGGGATATGGATAAAACAAAATTAAAAATCTTCAATAGATAAGCAGACAAAATACGTATTCTTTAGATTAGAACTCAAAATTCATATATAGGCAAAAGATATAAACACCCCCTTAAGAAAGGAGTACAATACATGCATGATATTTTCCCTGTCTTTCACATTGCTCTTAGTCTTCTTGCCCTAAAACCAGAAAGACCCTATTTACAATTTAGCATTTGCCAAAAACTTATGTCTATAGTCACTCACTTAGAAAAGCTGGCTCATTATCATTATTAATATTTCCACTTCTATATTTTGCTTCTCCTATATATATATATATCATATAATATACATAATAGTAGAGAGAGGTATGTATGGCGTAACACTAATACTAACACTAACAGGGTAAATATAAAAGGATATAAGCCACTATCTTTTATGGCATTTCTTTGGCTTAATATTCTATGATTAATCCTCCCATTGGTGCTCTGTGGGGAATCCCTTTTCTTCGTTTGGCAGTTCGAGTTGGAGGTGGTGTTGATGGTCTAAAGCTCTGCACTTTGTTGTTAATCTTCTCATGGCAACTGCTACTGTATGAATCCTCAGAGTCTAACGCTGCCATGTTCATACCTGGCTGCCTTTTCTTCTTGTGGAAATTCTTTGATGTTCCAACAATCTGCATACACAACCAACACTTATTTCCCTTATCCTACAATTTTCTCACCTACAAAAAAGAGGAGGGAAAATATATATACACCTTGCAGCCAAGAGAGCAGAAACGGAAGGAATCGACAAGGCTGCGATCACAGACCTCACAAGTGTTGGTAACACCTTTTCCAGGCCTGGGTTGTGGCCTTTCATTAAGAAAAACGATCTTAGCACTGTTGATTATATAAGTTTGGACTCCAGATATGTCTAGGTATTTTTGTATCTCAGATACTCTTATCACATCATGGTATGAAGACCTCCTTATCTGTTAACAAAACAGAGAAAGTGCCGAGAAAATTTAGTCAATGCCTGTTTGGATGCTGAGAAAATTAATAAAGATGCTTATAAAAAGTACAAACTCAAATGAAAAAAAGGGTAAATAGTATTTGGCAAAACTTGAACCATGAAAGCAATTTAAAGGGAAAATTACTGAACCTGGATATAACGATGATCCTTGTGATAAGCTAAGCAGAAAGAACAGAGAGCGCCATTAACGCAATCTAAGCAGAACATATTGCATTCACTCTTGTGAAAATCAACATGATGTTTACACTGAACAAAGAACTGTTCTTTCAGTAAAGGTTTCAACCATGGCGGCCACCTATTATCTTCTTCATCAGGCCCACCAGCTCCCTAAACAAACAATACCATTCCAATTAATCACACATAACAATGAGGGGGGAAAATGAGTAAAAGCTTAATAGAGAATGTTAAAAAAAAAAATACCATTATTCTTCTGTTCTTGGGCTTGATTTCACGAACAGTGGTTTCTTTATTTTCGATCGCCAGCTTGAACTAATTTACAAAGGAAACTCAAGAAAAAAAGAGTGGATCCTCTGTTTTTGGTTTTTGGTTTTTGGTTTTGAGTGAGAGATTTCGAGAGAGAACTAAAATGTAAAAAACAGAGAAGGGAGATATGTCGTTCTTATCTAAATAAAAAGAAGTCCACACCGAACCTAAGTCCGAAGCTAAAACCTGGATGTGTTGGGTGCATGGAACCTGCCTCGTTTTATTTTTAAAGGGAATTTCGTTTTCAAACTTGCCCTCATCATATTATTTTTACTTTTATTTTTCTGTAATTATTTGTGGGTTAATATTTTTTTTATTTTAGTACTTAAATTTGACAATTAAATTCATTTTGTTCCTTTCACTTAGAAAAATATAAAAGATTGATGATATAGCATTGACACTCTAAAATCGTTTCATATCATCACTTAAAAAATAATAAATTAAATGACGTAGCATAATCTTAGAGTCACATAATCAAATTTTTATATTTTCTCAAATTCAATAATTTAAATAAACTAATTTGAAAAAAGAATTACAAATTTTAACGTGAATCTAATTGTAAAGTTGAGGTAAAAATTGCACCTTTTTATTATTATTATTATGAAAGATTATTTTAATGCCTTGATTGCGTCAATATTGGCAATTGATTCAAAGTAGTGCTTTGTGATATTGTACTTAGTTTTTTGTTTTCTTGTGATGGATTTAACCATCTATATATATGATGTCCATGTTCTTTGTTTCTACCATTTGGCTCATTTTTAACTAATTTAGTTTGTCTTACTTGGTATTTTCTTTTATTGTAAATAAAATAATTTTTTAAAAAAATTAAGTAATTCACAGAGGTGATAAGATAAAGAGATTGTTTTAAAAAATTAATATAACAGTAAAATGCGCATAATTTCTAGAAAGTGTAATTGGTTATTTATTTTATTTGTGTTTCGCAAATTACATGTCCTCTCTCAATTGATGGGCTATCACTAAAGTTTTGTAGTTCAAGGGTGACGTTAGAGGCAGATTGAGGCATAAGCTCCTATAATGGAAGATTTCTCCTTTTTAAGTCCTTTAAATCTGATATGATAAATTTGTATTTTGACATTTAAAAATAATAAAATTACATTTTAACATTCACAAAATTTATAATTTGATTTAGCTAAAAATATCTAATTCCATCCCTGTTATTATTATGTCCATGATGTAATTTGGTAAGGTATAATTACAAAAAGGGTAAATTGTACCAATAATCACTCGACTTTAGACTAGCTAACAAAATAGTCACCTAGGTTTCATTTCAGTCACCCAACTTTTGAAAAATAACAAAATAGTCACTAACGTTATAAAAAAGTGACAAAACAGTCACTGACTAACAGTTTCCGTTAGTGTCTTAACAGAACCGCTGATGTGGCAAGTTAACTAGCTAATGTGGTCGGTTAACTTGCCACATTGGATGAAGAAATTGAAAAAAAAAACCTAAAAAACCCCCTTTAACAGAGAAGAAGAAGAAGCAGCAGAAGAATAATAGACTGTAAAAAAAAAAAAAAAAGAAGGTCTTATTTGCCTAATTTGGCAGGGTCTGATTCTTTGCCATTAAAACTCCATATCTTTGCTCTTCTTCTTCTTCTTCTTGGCTCTCTTCCTCTGTAACTCTGTAACCTTCTGCCATTCTAACGGAATGATAGCCATGCATCTTTTTGTTGCGAATTAGAATGAACCATATATTAGAATCTTTACCGCTGTTGAGAGAGCTCTCATAGCATGAGATGAGAGCAAAAGCCAATCCTATTTTGGGGATCTTGTCTGGAGCTTTCATGTTGAGTTCACCAGCAATGTTTAAGTAAGAGTTTAGTGTCACCTTTAATGTTACGAGATCATTTAGAATGCATGAACTCCAACTGCATGGGAACTTTTTAGTTTTTGAGAACCTCTTAGTGACCTATTCTTAAGTCACCCATTTGAGCCCTGAACTTTACATATCAAGAATCAAGCATGGAACTTTCCATCAATGTTATGCCGGCAAAAGGCACTTACATTATAAGCATCGGAATGGGAGCATGGATTCTTATATTTGAAATAGGGGCAATGGTGTAGTTACAAAAATGTATTCCTAACCCTTGTAGAAAGTGTAGCAACATACAAAATTATTGAAGCGTTGCAACATGGGTTTAGAAACTGAATTAAGTAGCAGTCAAAACATCAAATGCAATGCTTGAAGAAAAGGCGCCCCAATGCACTTCTGTAGCCGCCTTCTGGTCACATGGGATTCGAACAGTAAACCACACCCCATTTTGGAAAAACCATAAGGCCCTGCCAATAATGGTGGACGGTTACAGAAGAAGAGAGCCAAGAAGAAGAAGAAGAAGAAGAAGAAGAATAGCAAAGACATGGAGTTTCAATGGCAAAGAATCACACCCCGCCAAATTAGGCAAATAAGACTCTTTTTTTGTACAGTCTATTCTTCTTCTACTGCTGCTGCTTCTTCTTCTTTTTCTTCTCATTTGTTAAAGGGTTTTTTTTAGGGTTTTTTTTTTCAATTTCTTCATCCAACATGGCAAGTTAACTAGCCACATCAACTAGTTAACTTGCCACATCAGCGGTTCTGTTAAGACACAAATGAAAACTATTAGTTAGTAACTGTTTTGTCACTTTTTTATAACGTTAGTGACTGTTTTGTTATTTTTCAAAAGTTGGGTGACTGAAATGAAACTTAGGTGACTATTTTGTTAGCTACCTTAAAGTTAAATGACTGTTAATGTAATTTACCCTTACAAAAATATGTGAATAATAAATGAAAGTAAATTTATCGTATGAAATCTGTGAGCTTGACTTAACGTAGCAATGTCCTTTAACGAGGCGTATCTTGACAAAGCTCGACTTAGTTGAGAATGTTCAACACTTTCAATAATTATATAATTAATATTTGCACAATTTTTATTTTTATTTACAAAATAAAAGGGGAAGAGTTGTATAAAATAATGGAAAGTGAAGACAAGTTGGATAGAGAATATATATATATTATGGGATTAAAAGGCTAGGCTATGTTGAATATAGATGAGACAGGTTGATATTTAATTAAGTTGGCCATAAATAAGGAGTTAGGTTTTTATTTAAAATTTATGCATTTAATAAAGTTGGGCCCATCCTAAAATATCACCAAAAAGTAAATTCTATTTTATTTAGAAAATTTTATTTAATTTTTTTTTCTAATAATTTGATTATAGGTTCTAATTATATTTATTTTTTTTGATACAATACTAAGAATTACCCATAACTCCTTCCCAAACGGTAAATAAGAGGATAATGCGTTTCAACATACTCAAATCCACGTCTTTCTGTATTAACAATAATGTCTACTAATTTAGTTAATACTCAATTAACAACTCCACTTACTTTTCTAAGAAGAAAATCTGCATTTTTCTTTTGTTTATTTTATTATATATAAATAGACACACATATAATATATAATATCGAATAACCCTTCTCCCAAATAATTTATCTAACTAACTTGCTTGAAAATGATGTTAAGCATGTGAGTGCAAAATCACCAAAAGCTTAGAAGAAGATCTTTTGGATCAAATTGGGATGCTCATCAAAGATCTTTCATTAGATTTATGTATAATCCTAAAATTGGGGAAGAAAATGGGAATTTTATTTTATTTCCCAAAGAAAGTTTTCAAAATTCGTCAATTTTTCTAAATTTGTGAGATCGTTTAATGTGGTTGTCTATATGTATAAAGGTAAGAATTTTGTTTTGATGCAGAAAAAAAAATTGTGTGTTAAAGATAACTGAAGTTGAATTATTAATTTTTAAAAGGGGTCAAAAATGTAAAATTTTATTTGATTTATGAGAAAAAAATTAAATTAATTAGTTAATTTTAAGAATTAATTAAAAGGACATGACCCCTAATTAAAGAGGCCATGATCACTACTTATCCCTTATTCCGCTCTTGATTGTCCATAAGAGTGCTTCAACACTACAAATGGTATTTGGAAATACATACCAAAATGATAATAATAACGATAATAAATCTTACCTTTCATGTTAAAAGATATATCTAATTAAATAGGTATTGTATAGAAAAAAAATAGATTTGATTAAGAAAAAAATTTATTTGTACGATTATATTTTGTTCGTTTGACATTTTAAATAACCAAACTTTGTTTACTTTATTTACTTCTTTTCTAATCATAGTAAGATTGAGGTCAATAGAACTTGTGAGCACGATGTAAACTATGGGGTATCGACGCTTATGTTGCAGGGCATTCTTTGATGCTTAAATCAATAAAAGTTATTAAGGCAGAGTTGGGAGCTTAAGGGAAAATAAGAGAGTGATAGTGTCAATGAATGAATCCTATAAGATAACTATACCTCTCTCTTTATATGCTTAGGGTTTGTGTAACAAGATTAAAAAGGATAGGAGAGAAGAATCAATTTAGCTTGGTGTTTTTCTTAAACGTTTCCTCATTCCTTTCCTTTTTTAGTTAATGCATCTAAGTTGGGTGGACCGATTTCCATACAAATTATTGATACATAAAAAGATAAAAATGAATAATTAATTTAGCTTGGTGTTTGCATGATGGTGCTACGAACCGAATAAAAGAATTCTAATGGTTAAAGAGAAGTATGAAGATTCTCCAAGTAATAAAGTAGAGTTTGGGTATGAAAAGGGTGTTTTAGCCATACAACAAGGAAGGTTCATATGTTTTGACACGAGTCCTTCTACTAGGAAAATTAATCAATTAAGTCATAATAGGCCTGTAATATATTTATTTGAATATAATTTGGTGGGTTGTTGTCTTGGTGAAGGACCCTCAATTGGGGCTAATGTAACTTGACTTTTATCTACATATTATACATGTAAGAGATTGATATCTATCAATAAATTAACATAGACTCGATAAATATAACCACGTTATATTATGCGATTTATCTCTTCTGAATAAGATTAATTGTATATATTATCAATAAATCAACATAGACTCGATAAATATAACCACTCTATATTATGCGATTTATCTCTTCTGAATAAGATTAATTGTATATATTAATAATAAATCAACATAGACTCAATAAATATAACCACTTTATATTATGCGATTTATTTCTTCCGAATAAGATTAATTGTATATATTTTATCTATATCATGTGATTAAATTAAATTATACGATATCCCATATTATTAAGTGTAAGATTGAACTATAAAAGTCAAAAAGTACCAAGGTTTGAAATTGATCCCACGGACACGGCACACCATTCACGACTAAAAAGAAATAAAGGAATAATGCTTGATGCAATGGTTTTTTTTTTTTTTTTCACCTTTTTGACCGTGTTTTAGGTTGTTTGACTCGTTTAACAAATATAAATAAATATATGAATAATTATAAATTTAATCCCTAATATTTATCTATTATGTCATTGTAGTCCTAATTTTTTTTCACTTTAGCCCTAAACCTCTAATATTTAGTCAAATCGATTTTTTTAGATGAAAAAAATTACTGGACCATTAAATTTTTAATATTACTGTCATGAAAACTCACGTGATAATCTATATGTACTTCATAAAAATTTTAAAAAATATTTTTAAAAAGTAAGAAATTTTTATTTAAAAAATTATCTACTTCAGTAAGTTACCACATTATCCATATCATTAATGGTTAAATTTATTATTATGCACTAAATAAATAGAGTAACATATACGGCCTTTTGGCGACAGTCCCACTTCGGTTATTGCAAAGCGAAGGTTGTGTAATAATGTGAGACCCCACCATTCTCTTTTTATATTATTTTTTTATTCATCGAACCTACATGTCTTCATATTTCTACATTTAAAATTGCGACATCCAAATAACAACCACAAAGCATTATTACACGCAAATTGTTCTAGCCACTGAAACTATGCCACGTCATTACGTGTGGAATTTGACTTTGACTGGTAAGAGTTGACCTTGTCTTTTTTGCTTGAATGAAAATTGCCCAAAATAAGGGAACCATTGAATTAGTATCGAAATTTTCTTTGCCTTTATTTGTTTAGATTAATCTTTGAGAATTGGTCAAAAAAAAAAAAAACCTTAAAAACTACTCTCTATTTTCATATAGTCTACTAATTTTAAAATGAAGTATTTAAAACAATTAATCATAATATTAATATTTTTTATTAAATTTTAAAATTTTCATGCTATTTTTATATATTTTTTTTAAAATTAAAATTAAATTGATAGAATATATAAATATTGATGATTTAATTTGTTATTATATCAATCAAAATGACGTAAATTGATGGAAAATATTAATTTTCATGGATAATACTTAATTTTTTTTAATTGTTCAGTTTTAAAGTTAATAGGGATTAAATTGCTTCAATTTTTTTTGAGAAGGATCAATTAGTTCGATATTAAAATTGGAAAGAATTGGAGAGGTGTTTTTTTTTACCAAATTTTAATTTATTTTTATTTTCTTATAAATTGAGGAGTGGAAGCTTCACCTTTAGAATAGTTTTATAACGGAAGGAAACATTACATGAAATCATGGAGATGAAGACTAATTCTAGAAAAAAAAAAAAGAGAGAATCTATAAATGTGGAAGACTTGAAGTGAAATTATCATTAATATGTTGAACTATTAGTGGTTTAGAGAGAACTTTTTTTTTTTTTTATAGTTGAAAATTGTGGATATCTTTTCTACAACTTTGGCTTAATTCATGTTTATTTTGTATCTAACAAGTGATAACTTTGACATGAAATCATGTGATTTTAGGGTTTTTTTTTTTTTTAATAATAATTTTTTATACAAATTTTAGATAAACGTATTTTAGTACGTTTGAATTTACGTTTTTTTGCACAAATAACAATACTGATATTGATCTGAGTTTGCTTTAGATTGAAATATTAATTATTATGATATGATTTGTTGATAAGGTTTGAATTTTAATGGTCAAAATTTAATTCTTAACAAATTTGAAAATAAATTGAAAGTTTGTCGTCGAATTTGATTGACCTTTGATAAGAGAAGCGTGGGAGGTTACGTTTTCTTACTTTTGGAATAAGGTAAGACCACTTTATTTGTTTTGGGTAAATTATACTAAGATCACTAAATTATTAGTGACTTTGTCTTTTAGTTACTTAACTTCAAACAGTTATAAAATAGTCACTGAATTATTCAAAAGTTTTCAGTTAAGCTATTGAGTTGTTAAAATCGATGTTGTATGGTCTTCTCTATTGGCACAGCTTGTACCAATCAAAAGTTCTCATTCCCTTCTTTTTCACAAATTTTTTTCATGAAACAACTTTAAAAGTAACGAATCTGCAAACCAAAATTCAAACAACTTTCTTATTCGATCTCCAACACTGACCATTTGATTGACTTGGATCTACTGTACTAGTAGTCGAATCGTTACTTGGAGCTCGCAAGTTAGACTTAAAAAAAAACTTAATAGTCTATTGACTTAAATAAAAACTTTTAAATAGTTCAGTCACTTCAATGAAAACTTTTGAATAGTTTAATGACGATTTTGTAACTTTTTAAAGTTAAATAACTAAAACATGAATTTACTAATAGTTTAGTGACCCTGAGTGTAATTTACCAATTTATTTTTTATATATGAAATTGTCGTAGAAATTATGTTTTGAGGAGTCTTGTTTGTTTGTAAAGACCTTAGAAAAGGGAAGTCAATAAAGTAGCCAGCCGCTGGGGCGCCTTGGCGTATTTGCTTCTGTATGGGAGGCCAAATTTCCTAGCAATTTCCCGTTTCCCACTATAAAATAAATATTATTTTATTATTATATTAGCTTACAATTTTATAATTTTTGGATTTTGGAGGGATTAAATTAATATTTCACTCTTTTTATTAGGTCAATGCTCTTACTTGCATTATTGATAGAGTCCCTAATAATTATTCACTTTTGATTAGTTTTAAATTCATCCACCATTATATTTGATTTTGGCATAAAAATAAATTTAGTCCCTAACGTTGATTCATTTTTATCATTTTGGCTCTTAACTCTTTTTTGGAGGATTTTCATGACACTGACGTGATAGCTCATGTGTTATTTTATGTATACTTCACTACTACCATGAATAAATTTTGCTTAATTTCTTTTTATCTTATTCCCATTAATTTCATAAAAGTTGCTAATTAGCCCTGAATGCACTACAGGAAAATAGGGTTTCATAGAAGTTTTTTACTCGAAAGATCCAACTGATGAGGGTTGGTACGTTGTACTCCGAAACACCCCTAGAGACTTATTTGCCATAGGCAATGGAAGTAGAGATGATATCGTCGAAAGATTAGAAACTTTACCTTTTCCAGAACAAAACTTAAATGAAAATATCCCTAGTTCTAGTACACAATTTCAATGGGTTCGTCAGGACGTGGACGGAGATATTTACGAATTATGATGTAGTAAGATTTTACGATTTTTTAAATATATGTAATATTATAAATATAATATTTCATGTTATATAATTTAACTATTTTATATGTACTATTATTGTTGTTATTTCTTACTAAAATTTCAACTATTTTATGTGTATTGCAGGAAAAATGCGTAGAAGAAAATTACGAAATTTAAGTATTGTCCGAATACTCCAAATTCGGAAGAAGGAAATAGTGAGCAATGAGATACTATTGGATCTTTGAATGTGCTGAGGAGGCAGTTGACGAGCTGCGAGAATTTCAAAGTAATGTTAAGTTTATTTTACATGCGTATAGACTTTTATTATTGCTCCTATTTCTCAATTTCAATATAATATATTATTTTCTAGCTGAAAGTGGTGGAAACATGCTACTTAAAGATTTATACAACTTAAATCCTGTCGAGCGTGTCAAAGTAAGTAGAAACAGTCATGGTCAGTCTGTTGGATCAGAAGCTCGACTGTTAGCAGGCTATTTAGGCATTATAGCACGAAATGCTAATATGTTGCCTATCAACTACGAATTATGGCATCACATGCCTGATAGCAACAAGAATCAAGCTCTCGATAATATTAAGGTAACAAAATGTGAATGTAATTTATAATACTTTGGTTTAAGTTTCATTTATATTTACTTTCTAAACTTGTATTTTTTTAGGAAAGATTTGCTTTACAGGTCTCGGATGCCTATATCAAAAAGGCATTGGGTAAAAAATGGAGAGACCATAAAAGCACTTTGAAAAAAAGATTATTTTAAGAAAGATATAAGCCTCGAAGAAAAATTGCGAAATGTCCCGCCGGGAATGCTGAGGTACCAATGGGAAGATGCAGTTAGATTCTGGAATTCAAAGAAATGAGAGGTATTACGTACTTCCAAACTCTTATAAATTTTTCGGTTTATAGTATTTACTATATACGTAATAATAATTTCATTATGCAGGACCGTGAGTGAGTTGGAACAAGCAGCAGGCAAAAAAAAAAAAATTCACGCACACGGTAGGGTCGAGAAGTTTTGCTTGTGTAGCTGAGGCCCAAGTATTATGAATTTATTAATTCTGTCAAATATTAATGACTTTCTATTATTAATTGATTTATTTTTACTACTATATTGTAGGAAGCATAATCTGGTCAAAAAGTTGGACGCCTTCAGCTTTTTGACATTACGCATAGGAAGAAAGATGGATCTCCGATGACATCCGAAGCTGCAGAAATTATGGTATATTTACTTAATAAAATTTGATTTATTATAAATATTTATAATGTTTAATTATAATGGTTTAATTCGTCTTTAGTAGTTTTAAATAATGTTAAGTTATATTGCATTCCTTTTTTTATTATATATTTCGTTCTTAACTCTTTAATTGATTTATTAGGAGAAACTAAAAGATAAGAAGGCGGACTATGAAGCGATTGCTTCGACTGATAGTTTTGTTAATTTTGAGGACATTGATAACAGAATTATTAATAAAGTTTTGGGTCCTGAAAGGTATGGTCGGGTTCAATTTCAAGGATCTGGTGTTAACCCGACCCAATATTTTGGATCCAACTCGCAGCAATACATGCCTTTCGGGAGTCAAGCTCAAGCTGAAGTTCAGAGGTTAAGAGACCAGATAGCTCAGAAGCAAGCGAGTACAGTTGAGCAAATTTCTCAACTTAAAGCAGAGGCAACATCAAGAGAAGCTGAAGTTCAAAGAAAATATGAAGAACTCCAGCTACAACTTAAAGCAGAGGCAGCATCAAGAGAAGCTGAGGTTCAAAGAAAATATGAAGAACTTCGGCTACAACTTAAGGCAGAGGCAAAAAGAATGAGGAAGCAGAGGCAACAATGAGGAAGCGAGGCGAGAAGCGAGAAAGTATGATAAGCTCCAGCTACAGCTTTAGACTATGATGAAGATGTTCCAGCAGTCGCAAATGTCACCATCGTAGACATTTATTTTCTTATAACTTTTAACATTATTGTAAGAAATTTTTGAATTATACTTCATTTATAATTTATGTCATATATCTTTCGTATAATTTTGTATCATTTAGATTTGTTATTTTTGGTTGGATTTCATGCTATATTTGCTGTTTTGGTTGGATTTCATGCAGGAATGGTGGAATATTGGTGAAAATTTTATGTTGTAAATCTGTCCAAATTAGCGGCTTTTTATAAAAAAGCGTCGCTAAAGACTAGGACTTTTAGCGGCGTTTTCTATAAAAGCACCGCTAAAAGTTAAAAGCGCCTCTAAAAGTCCTGGTCTTTAGCGGCGTTTGTTTAAAAAAAACGCCGCAAAATTTAGTGGCGTTGTCTATAGCGGCGTTTTTTGCAGTGCTTTCCAAACAAACGCCGCAAAAAGTTTGTTTTCTTGTGATGGATTTTAGGTTAATTATGAAAACGGGTTTGTTTATTTATTTACCAGCATACAGAAAATAAGCTAGGAATTATTATTGGAAATAATGTGCCTTCGAAGATATATTCTCATAAAATGACGGCAAGAAATCAAGAACAAAAATAAAAATAAAAAAGGGTTTAGATATCGGAAAGGAGCCTTTGTGACAAATGCTCACTTATTTTCTTAAAAAATTTGCACTATTATGTAAAGGCCCATGAAGAGACTTAGCCCATAATATTTATCATGGTGCCTTCATTAGAAAGCATGTCACGAGATCACCTTCTGCATGAAAGTGCATGGGACTAAGCTGTCCCCTGCATGTCTCCGTAGCCCCATCTTTTTATAGGTCCTATTTCTTGACTTATGTCAAATATTATTGTATTTGTACAATTATTTGCTTTTGGACTTAAACCCAGGGCGAAGGGCCTTTAAATTTAAAAAAATTATGAATTATTATAATGTTAAATTTTTACTTTTAAGTTTTTAAAATTTTATGATTTATTTTTGACTCTTAAAATAATTTTCGGATTTCATCCCTACTTAAACTCCTATTTTCTGGGTCAGTATATTAAGTGAGTAGTAATATGCAAGGTCCAACATTGTCATTCATACTTATATTAAGTGAGTAGTAATATGCAAGGTCCAACATTGTCATTCATACTCAAATTGTGGAAGGTATTGGGTCAAATGTTTTAAGGACCCCCTTAGGCGAAAGGTTGGTGGTGTAGAAACAGTTAGCAGCTGGATTCAGACCTGAGTAATAGGAACGAGAGAAAAGATTGTATAAAACAATGATATTATTTCTTTTCAATAATTTAATGTCACAATAATAATTTTATATTAAATTTTAATAATTTTATTTAAATTTAATTTTTTTAAGATAAAAACATTAATGTAATATTAAATATTAAAAAATACAAATGACTTAACCTCGTTATTTCATAAAATCTTTTCTCATGGGACAATAAACCAAGGTGGGTTGCTGCTAGCGGTGGGTGAACATGAACTATCGTCAAAGGTGGTTCGGTCGAATGGCGTTAGGAGAAAAGCTGAGGTGACTTGAGAGGACTTGGTGGTTCCAACCATATGCTTTTTATAGGTAGCCGCAGGCTGCACGTTGAAGGTATACCAAATTGTTACTTTTGATATTGTTGATAGCTTATTTAATAAGTTTGAATTGATTTTTATTTACGGTAAAACGGATATAAATATATATTTATTTTTACTAAAAATTTCTCTCTCCCTCTCAAATCAATTATTTTTCCATATTTTTATTTAATTATCGATTTATTGAAATTATTTATTGATTTGATGGTTGTAGGTTCTAATAATAGGGTAACATTGTTGGTCATGTGTGAGTTGATAATAATTTTATTTGATAATTGACTGATGGTTGATAGCTAATTGCTTATTATAGTGGTTGGTTTGATCAATTAATTCTATTAACTGTTTATTTAAGAGTATTTGATAAAACTTAACTGATAGCTAAAAGTTGATATGTGTAAAATGACAAATAATGACATGACACATTTTATTGTTAATTATTTATTTGTTTATAATACTTTAGTCTTTATTGTGTGAGATTATTGAAACGAAACACTACTGCCAATGAATTAAAATATTTATTATGGAAATTAAGAAGTGAATATTTTTGAAAATTTAAATAAACAAATTTCTTAAGTTCCGTATTTACAAATATTAACCTTGTGAAAATTGATAAGTAAACTATACACTTTGTGATAATTATGTCATGTTCTTAGTATGTAAATTAGTGATAATTATGTCACACTTTTAATAAATTTGTCAAGTAGCATATTTCAATTAATATAAAGTTGCATAAGAAATCATTCTACACAAGTAAATTGAAAATAAAATAAAAGTACATAAATATTCAAGAAATAGATACATGTGGCAAATTGAGTAATATTTTAGCAAGCATGTGGCAAAAGGAGTCATTTTTGAGCAAGCATAGTCAAATATGTCATTCTCAATCAGTTGTGAAAAAAGTTGTCCACCTTAACGTTTTTTGTTTCAGAGGTTTTAGCTCAACAAGCTATTACAAACTTCCATTCACCAAATACTACAATTAGAGAGCTTGATTACCCAATCCTCCATTTGTGCCCAAATCAAATTAAAAAAAAGTCTAAAACTCTGTTTACCAAACACCCTAATGATCTATAAATTAATTAAATTAATTTTTTATTATAAATTTTTATAAATTTTAGGTTTATAGATATCTTAAATATTTAAATAGAAAAGAAGGATTCACTTACTCTTTTATTACACAACTAAAAAATGGTGTTTTTTTTTTAACAAAAAGAGTAATTATTTTATAATATTTTGTGTTTAAAAAATCAAATTGGATTTGATTTGGATTAATGCGGTTAGTGACTTTTTCGAATTAAGATTTTTATATGCTTTTTTAAATCTATTTTCAAATTTTATATGTAGCATATTTATTTTTACATACAAAAAATAATTATAAATTAAAATAAAAACAAAATCCAATGTGAACCAAATATGACTATTCAACCGCAAGTAGACAAATACTTAAATTTGAAAACGAAAGTTGTATTGGATTGTTTAGCTCTTTTTCTTTTTTCTTTTTTTAATATAAAAAAGTAGCATTGAATTATGAATGATGAAATCGTATGTTATCAAGAGCTAAGATGACCCATGATTGGGTGTTTAAAGGCATAAACTGTTGGGAAATTATCATTTAAAGATATTATTACTTGAGTGAAAGATGACCCAACAAGAAGCTTCTATAAGTGTTGTTTTCCTATGCTTCAATCTCTTTTTTAAGTCATTAGGATGAAAATAAATGAAGGATTATATATTAAGAGTCGGATTATTTTTTGATTATTTTACTTAAAAAATAGGAAATTAGTTCATATATTTTGGATGATAGAGTAAACTAGTCATTTTATTAAAAATTTCTTTCATTTTTATTGCTAAATAAAACTTGGTCTCTACACGTTAGCACGAGTTACACATGGTATGTCAATGTATAATTGTATAGTTATTTTGTTAGCTACACTAGTTTTTAATTATAGAAATAGATGGAATTTTTAACAGAGTGGAATGGAATATGTCTATAAGAATTTGTAACTCGATTTCATGGTATCAACTTAAAAAATAAAAATAAAAACCAACATGAAAGAACGACTAAATTCAAGAGTTAAAAGTTGTTTTTATCTCTTTTTATGAAATACAAATGTCGATAGTTTTTTTAAGCATAATGCTAAATTTAACTCTCAGCATTTATATTTTTAATTATTAATATTTTAAAAACAGTCGATTTGCAAAATATTAATTGTTTAATAATATTAACGTGACAACCCGTATATCACAAAAATTATTATATTTAAAAATTTAACGTTTTAATTAATATTTTGTTAAATTTAATTTTTTTATAAGTTGAGGACGAAAAGGTATCTTGTCTCTAACTATTGTTGCCTCGTCTAATGAGGTCAGTTCTCCACTTATTGGCAATCCTGATATTCCGATACCAACTTCCAATTTCGATGGATGTCTGTTAGACTTGCCCTTTTAAAAGAAGAGCCTATGAACACTTTAATTAGAGGTATGAAACTTTTTTAAAATTAAAAAAGACCATAAGAAAAGTGGGTGAAACATTGAAATGATGAAGAAGGGGTCTGTAAGGAAATTGATTGCTGTTTAGTCAACATGAAAAGGATAATCAAACTCAGCACCCCATTGAGTGGGGCTAAGAACTTTAGATTAGATGGCCAACCACGTCAGTCCCACTCCATTCCACAGATGTGAAACGCGTCTCCACACTCATTAAATCACTTTTTTTAGTTACTTGTAACCCTAATCCAAGCAAAGTACACATGTTTTCTAGTTTCTTCTGCGTGTCGCCCAATCACATGTTTTTCCCCTACACCCCACCTACGACAAACTCCGCTTACACTTGGCACCCGCGAAATTAATTTTTTTTTAAGGATTGAAGTTAAATTATAATTTTTATCATAATAAAAATATAATTTTATTATTTTAATAGTTAATATATTTATAATTTTTAAATAATTAAATTAAAATTTATTATTTTAGGGATCAAAATATAATTTTATATTTACTAATTTAAAATTATAAAAATTTTAAAAGTTTTAAATGAATTTTTTTTATTTTTGGGAGGCTGGGACCTTGCCAACCTCTAATTATGCCATTGATACCTAATAACATTTGAGGTCAGGTTCATTTTATGTAAACTATGTATGGATATCAACTAGATTTATTTTGATAATGTAATAAGAAGTGAAAATAAAATTAAAAAAAACTAGAGCATCCAAATTAAGAACTTAACTTTTAAAAAGATAAAAATTACAAAATATTTATTTAAAACAAATTAAAAATGATTGAAATTAGACTATTTATAAAGTTTTTGTTTTGTTTTTTAACAATCTTATTATAAGTTCTGATTATATATGTTCTTTTTAGCATGATGTCTAGAACTATCCATAATCTCTACCCTATAAATAAGAAAATAATACACTCGAGCCCACATCCTTTTACATCAACAATAATATCCATATACTAATTAAGCTAAGACTCGATTCACCGTGATTTACAAAGTTTAACCCTGCTTAACAGTGATTCAGATATAATATGAATGACATTATCAACAGAAATAATTATAACTGTGCCATCTCAAATTCTTAGAAAAAAACTTCAAATTCTAGTACCAAAACGCACCGTTCAGTTCCCCTCCCAGTTACCACGGTTAAAATTTTAACCGCCATGGAAGTAGCCATAGTTAACTCATCCGCCTCAAATACACCTCCACCTTTTTAAAAAGCTCACCCTCACAAAAAACCACAAAGAAACTGCGGGTGATACCTTCAGTCCTTTAACTGAAAAAAAGAAATGGCGTTTTACGTGGACGAAGAAGAGGTCTGGAAATGTCCAAAGCATCCATCGAAACGTCACCGTAGTGGAATCTGTCCGTTTTGCCTCCGAGACAAGCTCGCTTCTCTCTGTCCCGACTGCGCCCACTCCCGTCCTTGCGCGTGTAGTGCCACCTCTTCCTCTTCTTCCTCATCTTCTTCTTTCTATCGTTTCTCGACTCCTGCTGCCGAGGATACCTCCGGTATCGGAAGTTTCGGACGCGGTTCTAATCTTACCGGAAGAGAACCTACGTTCCGACGATCGAGATCCCTAGCGGTTCGTTTCCTCTTATCGAAACCTGAGCGTTTAAGCGAAAAGAACGAGTCGGCAAGTGGTAAGTGCAAGACGCCATCATTTTGGTCGATGTTTAAGGCCGGCAATAAGAGCAAGCGATACGAGAGTGAAGATCGTGGAAGAGAAGAAGAGAAAGCGAGAATAGCAGAGGAAGAACGGATGAGGATGATGAGGAAGTCGAGGTCTGTTTTGGTGACGTCACATTCCGGTATCGGAATATCGAAATTATCGCCGTCTACGAAAGCAAAGAGCTGGTATTTCCCGAGTCCGATGAAGGTCTTCAGGCAAACAAGGGGATTGGTTTTCCAAGAACGCTCTCCTTTGTATCGAGGGTGATTGTTTCTGTTAGTTATTTTTATTCTTAAATCATTTGTATAATAATAACTAAATATATTTTTTAAGATTAACTACAGAATGAACAAAAATATGATTTTTTTTTTAGATATTAAACATTTTGGAATTTGAGGTTCTTGTTATTGATTGAATAGGATGTTTGATATGAGTAAGAATTTCCATTTTCTTTTTGTGTTTTAATCTATGAATTTGGGCAAACTTTCTGGAATTAAACTCAAAATTTATTTGAGCTCTTATCTAATCAAAGAATATATGAATTTGAGTTATATGTATATAACTAATTTGTTGTGAATTAAGAATAAAGTAATTTCTCTTTTATTTATGTATGTAAAAAAAGTAAATAACAAAAATTTTAAATTTTTTTATTTAGCTTAATTTTTATGGACTTTTATTTATATTTCCAGTAATCAACTCTGAATAAAATAATATCTTTTAAATTTGATATTTTCAGACTTCGATAAACAGAAAAGCAATGATGAGTTGGATTTTCCAATCAGTGTAATATGATTTAAAAAAAAAAAAAAAAAAGCTATCTATATTTTTATGTTTAATTGTAGGTCTAAAGTACTGAGTCCTATAGTCAAACGTATAAGTTTGATTAATTATATCTTTCATTGGAACTTTTTTAAAAGCAATAATATTATTGCAAAATTCCCTACAACGACCTTTTATCAACCTGTTACAATCATTAAGTTCTATTGTTGGTTTTTGAAGTTATTAAAGTACAATAATTGTGTTTGGATATAAAATTCGAATCATTTATTAAACATAATTATGTATCTTCTGCTAGTAATATCACAAGAGATAATATCAAGAATGAAAATCTTCACCTTTGGGTGTATTAAGTTGGGCGAGTTTCGGGGTTAGCTTTGGTTGCAATAGTGGCAAGAGATGATGTTGGTAGATAGCTTGAGGGACTTGGGAGAAACATCGGCAGATGCAATGTTGAGCGGGTTGAATTTTGTGCGATTTATAATAGCTTCACTTTGTATTGAGATGCTAAATGGGATAATGTTATTGTTGAAACGGGTTGTGATCAAGCTAATAAGACAATTTTGGATAAGATTCGTGGGCAATTGAATAAGTTTCAAGAGATTAGCGGGTGATCATACAAAAAGTTTCAAGAGAAGCCAATATTACATCACATACTTTAACTAGAATAATAAAAAATCTCTCTTATGGTCTTAAAATCTTTAAGGAGATTTCGATAAAAAATCATTGAGCAAATTCGAATAAATGGTCAGCTCATTTGTAATGACACGGATTTATCTTTATGATTGATATCGATATATATTTAAAAAAAAACAAATAAACATTGGAAAATCCGGTGAGTGTGTTTGGATTCAGAATCTGAAACCATGATTTCAATTCCAAAGACAGCAATATTATATACAAATACATAGAACCTTATCACATGCCATGATCTGAATCTCAATGGAATAATACCTGAACCCCAAATTGTGAAGAATAGATCCCTTTTTGACCACTTTTTAGTTGTGCAGGTGGATCAAAGACTTGAAATGAGTGTATCCCTTTGTTGTTAATTATTTTGACAGTAAAGATTCCGAAACGAACCGTTTAAAATCTTCTACCTACCTATTTTTAAAACTCTCTCTTATTTTTTTTTCTTTGTAGTAATATATTTTGTGGTCTGTGATCCCTAGTGTTCGCCTGTCACAACCGCTTCCACTAATTTCAGGGTTGAGTTGAATACATATTATTTTTTTTGTCTAGAAAACTTAGACGGTACACAATCTTGATCTCGTTCTCATTCGATCCCATGAGTATTATAAATACAACTTAATGGGTGTGCATTGTGTAAAATATGTTATTCTTTTATTAAATTAGCTTTTATTTATGATTTAATGTCAAAGTTTGAAACCATGAGATGTATTGTGTTTGGTATTCACCTCATTCTTTAATTATATTGTTAGGGTTTTTATATTTGTTTACGGGAATGAAATATATTTTATAACTAACTATTTATCTCTTCAAAAATTACCTAAAAACAGGCCCCCGCGATCAAAGAATTAATAACTGCTACCTAATTAATAACTGTTACCTAGCAGTTTTCTTTTCTTTGGGCCGGGGTGTTTTAATTATTTGACAGGCACAGCATAGAATCCTTTGAGCTAAGCCATTTGTTGAGTTGCAGTATTTTTCCACGGTGGCCAGAAATAAATTATCCCTTGTCTTTTCTCTTTTGAATTATTTTGCTAAGGCTGGGCAGAGAATCTTGGTTCTTGTATGTTTGACACGTAGGGACTAAGTCCTTCATTCATGGATATTATCATTCAAATTCAACTAGAAATTAAAAGGGAGTTTGACAGTCTCATTTATCCAAATTGGCATGGGATTTGAACAGCGTACCTTCCATTCATTTCTCCTTATAGGGCATATATGCTGTACTGAAAATCAGAATGATTTACACATTTTTATATCACTTACATAAAACCTTAAAGTACAAGTGTTTCTCATTATATATATTCCTTGCATGTACTATGTGGTATTGTTGGAATCCAGGCAAATTGAGAGAAAGAGAAAGAACCCTAGCTATATAATATCTTCTTCTTCTTCTTCTGTTTTGTGAGGAACAGAACATGGAGCAAGTCATGTGGGGGGAGATGTCCCACGTTGAACATGGATGTGTCGTTTTGGTATTTGGTGCATTGCAATTTGCCTTTGATTGCTTCCTTTTTCATTGGATGTTTCAATTCAGACATCGAAATCGCTTTCTACCATTTTTGTTCTCTTTTTTTAACAAATTTTAGCGATGGATATACGCACACGAACGCCATTTTAAAACAACCAAGAGTTGGAAGAGGCAGAGGATAGCTATTAGGTGAAGCCAAAGCAATTATTTAATATTTTATGAAAAATGTGGCAGATGCTAAGCTCTCATTTCAAGTTATATAAACCCAAAAAAATTGTCCATGGAGAAGATTTAAACATATTAAATGTAAAGTAAAGATTATTTACTTTATAGTTTGAGTATAATTTTATTTGGATTAGTGATAGTATTTAAATAAAACCTTTTTAATAATGTTGACTCTCAAACTTAAACTAAATATTCGAGAAAGAAAAAATTTCACTTTTACTTCTTCTAATTACTTTATAATTTTAGTATGTGTTTTCATTGTTGTTTTTGGGAGTGCAAACAAGAACTTAAGATTTTGGTTATGATTTGAGGAGGAAATGGCAACTTGACCAACCATTCCCTCAAAATGCATGTATTTAATGTGAAAATGTCACTTGCCTATATGGGTATATGGCCATCCTAGAGTTTGGTTTTCGTAGATTTATTTGCCATTTGATGTTCCCTTTTGAGGCAAAAATAAATTATAAATGTGTGGGATTAAAATAAAATTTTATTTTAATTTTAATTTTTATATTTAAAGTATTTTTATCAATTTTGAAAGTCAAAGTTACTTATAACCTTCCTTAAGCTCAGACACTACTTGTCCCCAAGTAAAAGAATAAAGTGATGATTGAACTGGTTAAATTACTGATTTATCGATTCAAATAATTTTTATTAAATTCAACCGTTTTTTTATTCTTAAAACCTATGAAACCATAATCCATTAGAAACTGAGCTTGAATGAATAAAGTGGTAGCAGCAGATGATATAATGCAGCTGTTCAGCTATCAAATCAAACAGCAAACATAACAAGCATTCCCCTCATGCCCTATTGCTTCATTCGCAAAACTAATAATAAGGCGAATCTTTTGGCAGTGAACCAACGAAACTATGTGGGTTTCACCGAGGAGTCCCACCACAAATGCATTGCTGCTTAAAGCTGATTTCGAGTATACGTGTTTCATGTAGGGTATATATAGGATGAATACACACTCTTGCATGATTTCTCAGACACGATAAAAAGTGAAGTAAATTATTACTTAGGAATGTTTTCTATCTTCCACATATCCAATTGGGACCCCCCAACCCCTAGTTGTCCAAACTTTCAAAGGTATTTTAGTTTATCACGTACCTTTGATGGCAGCAAGTGTTCCTCGGGAACGAAGCCTTACATGATTTTTGGATAAAGAACCGAATAAAACTTATATATAACATGCTTACATAATAAAATTTAAAATTAGATAGCCGAAAACACAAAAATTGGGCGCATTTTGCTTATGGTTATGGACCCAATGGGTTTTCTTTTTCTAAAGCTTTAATTGGATTTATGTCTGATTTTTTTTTTTTTTTGTTAATTTGAAACCTTGGGCTTTGGTAGTTAATTCTCAAATTTATGTTTCTCTTTATGTTCCTGCTAATGCAAAAAAAAAAAAAAAAAAAAAAAAAAACACTTTGAGAAATGAAAGAGATATATCTATGTTTCTTTTTACTCGTTTGTGCTGTTCTAATATCATATAGGACACGACAAGTACTTCAAAGAAGTATTTAAATTAAAAATTCGATCATATGTTTCACATTGATTACGCGGGTGAAGTGAAAAATTTTATGTTAAATAGTTGAAGCTAAAAAAAAGTTACCCTTATCGAGTCATTTTACAAAGGGTTTTATCTACAATATTGGGTTTGAATTGGATCGGGAAAAGGCCAAAGATAGGGCCAATTTAATCAAACTAAAGAAGAACATACAAAAGAAAGAAAGAAAGAAAAAAAAAAAGCATAGAAAAACATCCTTAAGCTAAGTACAAAGGGATGGATGAACAACTGTCTGCAAAAAGAAACCAAGTTGTATCCTGTATGTGTTACAGACGTCAGAGATGATGTAGTTTTAGAGAATGCATTGGTATCCACTAAGGCAAGCAAATGGAGATGGACAGTGGACCCTCACTTATTGAGGGAATGCCAAAGGGAAGGGACGGTGGTTGTGCTCTTTGCATTGCATGTGGTTCTTCCACTACTCTCTCTCTTTCGTTCATGCATGCGCTATTGCAATGTTAAAAAGTAAGAAGAGCCTCTATCTTTGAAATCAAGCAAAAGGTTTCAGACATGAAAATTAATGAGATAACAATGGGTTCACTTAACATTGATTCTTCGTTTTGGTAATGGAAAATCAATGAATGCTAATCTTTGAAATCTATGTTTTGAAAGTGGGATCAAATGTCAATACTATACAAAATCTATTCCCTTATCATTGTCCACCATGCTAATTTAAGGCACTTTCTTTCTACACCTACTAACTAAACTATAGTACGATGAAATTAGCCTTTAACGTTGATATTTTTTGTCAATTTGACCCTTATTATTAAAAAAAAAAAGAGAAATTTGATTATTAACTTTTCAAAATGGGTTGAATTATTGTTGTTTTAACAAAAATATTGACTAAAGCAATAGTTTGCATGGCAACCTACGTGTACTTTACACTTTTTTTTAGTTTTTTTTATCTTTGAATATTTTTAATTTTAAAATTATTTGTTAATGTGACATATAAGATAAATAGTGTTATGTTAGCATGAAGTACATCTGAACTACCATATGACTTACTGTACCAATATTGTTAAAAAAATAATGTTTTAGTCAGCATTTCCATTAAAAAAATTAATTTAATTTTTTTTCTTTTTGAAAGATAAAAAGTCAATTTAACTAAAATAAAAATAAAAAATAAATTAAAAAATATAAATATTAAGGACTAAATTAATCATTATACCTTAAACCATCTCTCTTTCTTTTGAAAGGTCGTAATTGTACTTATTTTTCGAACACTTTTTTTCCCAGTTGAGATAATTTGGTGGATTTTCAAAAGTGGTGGGTGCCCCCAGGATAGGCCAATTTAGAGAAGGTGGTTGATTATCGTATAATATGCAATTAGTAATCAACTTTAGTAAGATTACAACAGTAAATGCAGACATTTCCTCAAGCTGAAGTCACTGGAATCGGCCTATCATGGTTATGCCACCAACATGAAATAGTTTTATAGCCTATTCAATGATAAATCACATCTGCATTATTTGTAGATATTTATATTACTTATATTTCCAAATCGGGGACTAATATAAAAGTAATTTCTAACAGGCTCATAATTATATATATGTATATATATTATCCATTGGTCTGACTCATAGATCCATCATTCTAAAGATAAAAAGATTATGTTTGGAGGCTTCATTTACTTAAATAAAGTGTGGAAATGCATGTTGTTAGGTTTAAGTTTAAGCAAATGTGGGCGCCAGCAAAAGCACACTAGGGATTCTAGTGTGAGTTTAAACTTGTGTCTTACTTACGACTGAACCATGTTGTGGTGGTATCCCACAACTTTCCTTTTGCATGTGCTAGTTCTTATCCCTTTTTTTGGATGCAGCATATGCGTATTTGATTTTCAGGGCTTCAATCCAATCCCTATATATAGCCACCTTAACTTGGTTTGTAAACCAAGGTTGTGAGCTTTGAAGTGCTCAAATGGCTATGCATAAGGTGTTTGGTGCGGTTTTATTTGTGTTATTAGGTGTAGGCATCTGTTCTGCAACTAGAGCTCTACTCACTCTAAACGATGTAGGTTCTCACGTACCAGGTATTGGTCATGGTGGTGCCACCATTGGTGTATATGGTGGTGTTGGGCTTGGTGGAGGAGGTGGAGGCGGTTCAGGAGGCGGTAGTGGTTCTGTGGTTGTAGGAGGAGGTGCTAGTGCTGGATATGGAGGTGGTGGTGGTAGCGGAGAAGGTGGTGGTGTTGGAAATGGAGGTGTTGGTGGACATGGAGGTGGTGGTGGTAGTGGTGGAGGCGGAGGTAATGCAGGTGGAGCTTCTGGATATAGAAGTGGAGTTGGTGAAGGAGGTGGAGCTGGTAGTGGTGCCGGATATGGAGGAGCAGGTGGACATGGAGGAGGAGGAGGTAGTGGTAATGGTGGTGGCGGAGGTAGTGCGGGTGGAGCTTCTGGGTATGGAAGTGGAGGTGGTGAAGGAGGTGGAGCTGGAGCTGGTAGTGGAGTTGGAAATGGAGGAGGTGGTGGAGGTGGAGGTAAGGGTGGTGGCGGAGGAGGCGGTAGTGCTGGTGGAGCTGGAGGATATGGAAGTGGAAGTGGAAGTGGAGAAGGTGGTGGAGCCGGTAGCGGTGTTGGTAATGGTGGCGGTGGACATGGAGGTGGTGGAGGTGGTGGTAGCGGCGGTGGTGGTGGAGGCGGAGCTGGAGGATATGGAAGTGGAAGTGGAAGTGGTGAAGGTGGTGGAGCTGGTAGTGGAGCTGGTAAGGGTGGTGGACATGGAGGTGGTGGAGGTGGTGGTAGCGGTGGTGGTGGTGGAGGTGGAGCTGGAGGATATGGAAGTGGAAGTGGAGGAGGAAGTGGCTCTGGGTATGGTTCTGGTAATGGTGGTTCTGGAGGAGGAGGTGGTGGTGGTAGTGGTGGTGGTGGTGGTGGTGGTGGGGCACATGGAGGTGGATATGGTAGTGGGGAAGGAGTCGGGGGAGGTTCTGGTGGTGGCGGCTCCAATGCAGGAGGTGCACATGAATGAAGATATGGAAGTGGTGGTGGAAGTAGCAAAGATGGTGGCCATAGTAGCTATGCCCCGTGAAAGCACCTTACCATCACTAGTACTCTACACTAAGATTATGAATTTTCTTACCGCAAGTAGTAACAAAAATAAGGTTAATTTAGGTAAGAAAATCAAAATGCTCAAAAGCATTGCTAGAGATTATGGAAGTCAAGTGAATGGCTTTAGAAATTGTATGAAATGAAATTCATATTCTATACCATATAAATATATATATAAAGTTCATATGGTTTTTAGCAAAGCTTAAATTTTATTTGATATACACATATTTAAAGTTAAAACATGTGAATAATATTAAGAAGCAACATCATAAAATTAATAACACAAGTTTCGTAACCCATTAATATAATATCATCTATTTTTTTGGATAGTGTATCAATAAAAATGGAAACCTCCAAAGAAAAACCAAAAATATTGTAAAATATTTTATTTAATCTTAATTATAAAATATAAAAGTTAATTTCACAAACATTTCCAAATTATAACTCTTATTTTAAATCAATCCTTAAATTTTAAAACATTTTAATTATGGTCTAATTTGAGATATCTAGTGAAATTAACTTGAAGAGAAAGTTAGATTGTACTTTTTTCATTATCCAACTTTGCCTGGCTTGATTAGACAATAGAGAATTTAAGTAAATAAAAAATAAAAAATAAATATTTTACTTGTTATCAATATCTCAAAAGATTAAAATTAGTTTAAATATCACAAGTAAAGTCACATGTAATTATATGAGATATTCTAATAATTTAATTTTTTTGTTATGAATATATAATGAAAAATATTAATATCAAAATTAAGGTAAATATAATCCCATTTAATTAATTAAAAAGCCAATAAAATGAAAGAGATTTAAACTAAAAATACTAAAAAATATTTTAGTTTCTTAACTAACAAAACCTAACATATAAAAAAGAAAAACCCATATCTAATATTTACTTCCCCAAACAACATCCTAGATTTACAATTTCCCTAAAGTTAAAAAGTAAACCAGGAATGAGTATATCAACCCTGTTCAGCACAATAGATACGAGCTCAGCCGTTTGTCGCGGCCAAAACCAACCCATTGGATTTTAAGCAAAAAAAAAGGCGCACAAACTGATCAACGCGAGACAGGAACCGGGTGCATAAGGTTCTGGTTATGTTTGGTCCTAGGGCTCACCCGTTTGCAAGGAGACGATCCCATTCTTTTCTTCATTTTACCTGCTTGTGGAGACAGTAGAGCCATAAGTTTCGCACCTCGTGCACTAGGCATCTTTTTGGCATATCGCATTGCTTCAATTCTTCCTTGATCCATCTCAGGTGTCTTGTTTACTGCTCTTCTACAAACACCACCTCGTTTCTCCTCTTTCAAACGAGTTTGTGGACCACATCCTGAAATGTATGGCGTATAGTTGTCATGTTATCCTAGAAATGAGCACGTTATGGAACTTAATATTTAAGGCATTCTTTTACCTGAAATGTTCCTATGACAACTGTCTGGGGATGGAGATCTGGATGGCATTATAGGGGAACCACAGTCATTTGTAGCTTCCTTAGAACAATTAATTGACCTCAATGGTGGTATAGAAGCATCTGTCATAGGGTCATCATCAATAGGGTCAATGGACTTTGATACATGAAATTCTGATTCATTTGCAGGCACTCCAGAAATTCCATCAGCAACAACACGGGGTTCATCAACCTTAACTTCAAACTGTGTATCGCAAGAGAATTGAGCTGAAGCTTTATCAGCAACATCTTTAGTTTCATTGGCACTGCAATTGGCACTCTTTTCCACCTCAAGATTGGAGGCAAAGTCTATGTCATCTAGAACAGACTTTGGTGAAGAATCAGAAATTCCAGGGTCTGCACAAGGCTTTTGCACTTCTATTGCAGTTGAAAACCAAGGTATACCCTGTTTAGCATAGAGCAAAATGTAGGCTTCCTGGGACAGCACAGCTTCTTCTTCAACACAAGTAACCTACAAAAGACAAGACATGACCATTATGCACTATTATTCTAAGTACCATCAAAATGTTACAAAGTATATTACAAGTAGACACCTAAATTTCAAACTTAGGATGGAAATTTGCAATATCAGTGAAATTATCAGATCCAAATGCTTGAAGAACAAGCAAAATATTTAAAGCAGTGGGGAAACAGAACCCTCTGTAAGGTATCCTTCATAAGCAGGAAACTTTCAACAATAAACACATTGTATCCAGTTCAGAAACGTGATATGTTAGTAACTATCCTTAGTAAAAACCAGAATGCACATTAAAATGTGAAAAAAATTCATCAACGCTTACCCTTGAATCATTCATCTTATGCCACATATTAGGAGAGGATCGAATGTAGCAAACATAGTGTCCAGAAGTAGGTCTGAATCCAGAATGTTTCACAACTGCAAATAGTTGATACCTCAGTTCCTCCTATTGCAAAGAGGATAACAAATGAAACAAGTTAAATAATCATGCATTAAACATAAATTTTGCCTCGTCTAATATGCTCACAAAACCAGTATAAGACCATATAAACCCACTACTAAGCATAACATCAAAAATCATTATTGCATTAGTCAAGTGATCTTGTAGATGGTAGCAACGAAAGTGATACTCACATTATTTCTCTCATTGCCAACAGCATAAGGCTGCAAATCCAGCTCCAATGGGAAGTCAACATGCTTGTCAATCTTCTCAATATAGGTCCCTTCAGTTTTAAATCTTTTCAAATGAAATGTTGCAACTGAAGGAGCTTGATCCAGCATGAGCTGTTTCTCTACGGACACCTGTTCTTTACAATTCTCACACCTAAAATTCAATTGCAAATCTTCTATCTTTTCCACTTTGGTGAAAGATTCCAAGGCAGTCAACAAAGAGTCCGCATCTTCAATTTCCAAACTCAAATCATTCAAAGGCTCATAAGTGCTTGAAACATGACCACAATTGCAACAACATAGCTGAAACAATAAAAGTCAAATATGTTCAATAAGAAAGTAAAAACAAATGTTTATAGGTAAACGAATAACAAACAAGACCAAATTGTATCATTCATACTCTGCTAACAAGACGACCACCAAAAACCTTCTTAACTAGGCAATCATCAATAGAGGACAAATCATTCTTGAGCTTTGAGCAACAGCTTTCAAGTCTGTCTAACAAGCATTGCAGGAACTCGTGAGCATCTTCTTGCTGATATCTTTGGAAAAATGATGAAAAATCTGGTTCCATGTGAGTCAAGAACCACAATTACAAAAATATTACATTTTTTTCCTTAATTATACACCTTTCCAAGCACATCAATAGCAAATATGGCAATCTCATCCAATTAAACTAAAGAAAAATACAACCAAAATTTACTAAAAATTCAATTATGGATCAGAACCCATCAATACAAATTCAATTATAAATTAATCAAGCTAATAATAACCAAATAAAGGATACAGTTCAAATTGTCAAAAATTTTGGTAGGCGATACGACCCCTCCAGATGAATGTAGTGAAAGCTCAATGTGATCTCGAAGAGCACAAAGCAAACAAAAACTCTCCATATCACCTAATAATTCCAGCAAAAAACAAAAATAGTGAGAAACCCCGAAAAGGAAATCAATAAAAAAACAGAGGCTGAAAGCAAAGATTCTTACGATCACAAGGCTTCTCATGGTGATTCAATGATCTAAGACCCAAAACAAAAGGAACAGTGTGGGTAAAACATTGCAACACGGCGTTGATAAAACATGTATTACCCAAATTTTCCAGCCCTGCACCCTACATAACCATTACCGAAAATTTGAATCATTTAGAATTATCATTCCAATTAAAAGTACAAATAAACTCCAAAATGTTAAAAGTAAAAACATACCACACCGGTCGGTTCATCTTCGTTTCTAGAAATCTCTTTAGGAGACCAGTGCTTTGACCATGAATGGGTCCATGACGAATACCCAGATCCAGGGGATTTGAATTCGTTGTCTCTGCGAGAGTAGTTGTAAGGAGAATTATAGCCACCGTGAGTCCATCTCTCGTCTTCTTCTTCCTCTTGCGGACAGTTTTCAGGTTCCTTTGACGGCTCGGATTCAGTAGAAGAAGCCGGTGGCGGCGAAGGACCTGTGGCGGTTTCTTCTTCGATGGGATTTTCCATGGCTTCAGTACCAATAGAATCAACGGCCATTGGAGAAACAGATGAAGACCCAGACAAAGAATCGGGAACCAATGGAAAAGCTCGACGGAATCCATCAACATGCTCCTGAGAAACGATAGATTCTGAAGGAGGCGGATCGGCTGTCATTAGGGTTTGAGGAAAAGATGTTTGGACTTCCATATTTGGAAGATTGGGAAAAAAAAAAGAGTTTGATGGGTTTTGAGAGAAGCAAAAGAAGGTATTGGAGGGCAATGAAATTTATATTCTGGAACACAGGAAGACTCAAAATCTTATTTGTTCTGAGAGGAAAAAAAATTTAAAATAGAAGAGGGAAAACTGGGAGGAGGGAAAGTGGGAAAAAGGGATTTTTTTTATAAAACCATTTTCTAAAGGGGGTTTTGAAATGGGAGGGAAAACTAAGCCGCCATTAATTTGGATTCTTTTCAGAGGTTTTTTTCACACATTGAGTTGACTGCTAATGCTATGAGAGAACTTTGTTTTCTTTATCCTAAGGAGAAAAGTAAAAGTAATTAGAACTGTTCGGCTTAGGCTACAAGATCCGGTCCAACCTTACTCTTTTGTACGGTTTCTTTTTTCCTTTTAAATTTGGGTAAACTACGTCTAAGATAATTGAACGATTAATAAGTTTATTTTTCGATCATATAACTTTAAAAGGTTATAAAATTATTAATAAATTATTCAAAAAAATTTATTTAAGTTACTGACTTGTTAAAATTATTGTTATTTGGCCTTCTCCGTTTTCACCTCCCACACCAATTAAAAGGGTAAACGTTCTCTCCTCTTCTATAATTTATTTTTTTAATAAAATAACTTTAAATATTGTAAATTTGTAAATTAAAATTCAAACTTTTTTCTATGATGTTTGACATTGACCATCAAATCAGTTTAGATTTGATATACGTTCTTCTACTCGTCGATGGATACTATTTCACTATACCAAATATCAAATCGTGCTGAAATATTGTCAACTAGACATTAAAAAATGACTTAATAGTCTATTGGCTTAAATGAAAACATTTGAATATTTCAATGACTATTTTATAATTTTTTTAAGTTGAGTGACCAAAATGTAAATTTACTAAAAGTTTAGTGACCTTGGGGGCAATTTACCCTTTAATTTTTATCTAAATTGTTAATCAATTTCTCCATTCTTTTCTTTAATTTTTTTTTGGGTGAAAATAGTTGTTTTTTTCTCTAATATTACCCATATTTTTCCTATTTAATTAAATAATATATGGACTAATATGGAGTCAAAACAAAAGTTATAGAGTTAATATTAAAATTAATGAAAAACTATTTCTTTTGAGGGAGAAAAAGGATTTTTATGTTTATAGGAATTTGATTCACAATTAATTCATAATAATTAAATTTAAAGACCCAATACGTTTTCAATAATATTTCCATTCTTAAAAAAAATGAAAATATTTTGAATTTTCCTTCTTTGTCTAGTAATGTCCAGCGATAGGATCAAGCAAGAAAAATCGAAACCGACCTGGATCGAAGTATTTAATTGACTTATTAAATATAAGTTTAAAATCTACTATTAACAAAACCAACCTCAATTTAATATATAATTAATGTTTTATGATATATATTTAAAATAATTAAAAATTAATTGTCTTTTAGAAATATTTATGATTTTTTTTATTTTATTTTCTATCAAATAATATTCAAAAGTGATAAAATATATTGTTTTGTCAAAACAAGTTTTAAAATTTACAATAAAAAGTATATAAATGAAAAACAAAAAGTTAAACAAAATCAAACCGAATTATAGTGAACGTTTTAAAAAATACAGAAAAAACCCGAACTGAACTAACCAATTTCACCCTATCTAAAGCTTGGAGACTAGAAAGAAAAAGAAAAAGTTATGCTTCAAATTCCTTTTGTTGGTTTTCAAAAAGAAACCCCAAAATCCAATCCCAAATATATCTTAGGCCAAAATACAATTCAGTTTTTCTTTTAAGTTTTATGTTGTATGTTCCATATGATATATATAATGTATTGCAGCAAAGTAGCTTCTAGACATCTAATCTTTCGTAACAATGATTTCAAGCAAAGCAATGATAAACAAAAAAACTTTTTTCCAAACAAAGCAAACAATTTCTTTTCCAGCATTTTTCAACTTTAATAGTAAAGTGGCCTAATAAACTGGACTGAGTGAATAAAATGCACTAAAAAAAAAAAAAAAAAAAAAAAAAAAAAAAAAAACCACAACACACCACTTGTAGTACAAAATTAAGAAAACCATAAAGAAAGCTTGGAGGTTTTTAAAATATTTATTTGTCCTGTGAAAAAATTGTTATTATAAGATGGGTCTACTACATTTCACTACCAAAAGATATTGGCCGGTGATCTAACATAACAAACTCAGATATATATCACATATATAGTTTTTTAAGGCCAGAACACTGCATTACAGGATTCTGTCCTGGAAATCGCTCATAAAAGTGGATGCAAAGGAGCTCAGCTTCTTTCCGGTCTCTCCTGCCATGTTCTTAAGGCTCGAGATATCCTGCTGTGCCTGAAAGTCGAATTTCATATAAAGAAGAAATAGATCAACTTAACAAGATAATGAAACCCAGAACAAAAATAGGGATAAGATGAGCTTCCTTGATATCGCATGCTCGAATCAAAGTTCAAGCGATGCATAAAAGAAGCGATTCATGAAGCAAACCTGGAAAGAGAGTCGGTTGATGAGGTCACTAGCAGTAAGGTCAAGAGCATTATCTGCACCTTGACCAAATAGATCAGAGCTGGAGATGGCTGTTGAGCTCTACAAAAACAATTTGGCTATTAATCTCGGAAAAGCCACATTTCATACATAAACTTTACTGTTCTCACATCCCTTGAACTTAGAAAAGACAAACTATTTCCAATAATGCCTATATACTTTCTGTTAAGGATGAAATATTGAGTGCGGATTCCAAAAGTTTGGTGTTTTCTATGGCTCCCTCATCATAAGTAAATGATGCCTAATTGCAAATACAAAACAGTTTACAATTATGTTCTTCTAGGAATCTAATTTTGCTGAACTCTTTCAAGCCTTAAAAAAAGAAATAGCAATTGCACATACTGAGAATTTCTGCAAAGTAACTTGAGCTTCATTGTCAGCTGCTCTGGTTTGGTCACCAAAAAATTGGGCTGATGAAATAGATTTAGCATTTGAGAATTTTTTCCTAGCTTCATCGGTTTCCTGAATCTGAAATTAAAATGAATCGATAGAGAAAAAGAAAAGTTAAAAAGTAAAAAAAAAAGAGATGCAAGCTGAAATAAGAACTAAGATAGAACACTTCAAAGGGGGTAATTATAAAGGTTGAAGATAATTCTCTCCCATCAAATTCTCGTAAATTAAATTACATGGAAATGTACAATATGGCAATATGGTCTTCTCAAAGAGTCAATCGATTTCGGATGTACAAGCAATACATCCGAGTAGATTCAAGGTGCTCGTAATGTCATGTTAGAAGAAAGTAAAGTTGCTATGTCTTGAATTTTGATTTTCAAGGAATAATGCAACTTCACTTAAGCTCAAAGGTCAAAGGATAACCGAAATAAAATATTGTGTTCAATCTTGATGCCAGACATCCACTTTAAGAAGTTGAAATCCTCTCCAGCAGTAGAGGTTTTGGAATGAACCTTGAGTGACATAAAGAATCATAAAGAGCAGGATGTTCTAAAAGCAAAAGGAGAGAATTCCATCAACCATTTATAAATAAAATATTAAGGTGGTCATCTACAGATGTCATATTACCTGCACTTTTGAGGAATTTGAGCTTGATTTCTTCTGAAAACCACTGTCCATTCCAAATTCTGCAAAGAAACTTGACGACTTTGGTGGAGCAACATGATTAAGCACTTGTGGGCCACCATGATTCAACTCAGTAGATTGAACATTTTCTACGTACTCAAAACGAGAACGAGATGGAAAAGATGAGCCAGTGGGTGCAATGTCATTAGTTGAGGAAGCAACTGGGACAACTGGTTCTTCAGGCTTCTGTTCGTAGAGATTTTCACTTGGCTACAATTAAAAAAGACCATGTTATTCCATGTAAAGGCATATAAAGCAGTCCCCCCTTCCCCCTTATGAGCATTCTGCTGTTATTGCCTGGCTCACAAAATTAAACAATAAATACCTTATTAGTAAGCTTTCTGGCACCAAGCCCCCCGGTCTTCCCGGTAACCTTTCGGGCACCAAGAGGCTTCTTGACAGCGCTGGTAACAATGGTATGGGAAGCTTTTGGGGCAGCAGAAACTTCGGGTTTTTCTTGACTGCCTAAAGAACTTTCTTTAAGAACTTCATCAATCTTGCTGCCAGAAAATCCATTAGGTGCTGCTGACGATTGAGGAGCAACAGGGGATGAAGGCAAACCAGCATCTTCAGCCATACTTTTAGCCACCTCTTTCGATAGCATTTGCCTATATAAATCAGCAGCTCTTGAAGTATATTTGGCCTCAATTTTGCCTCCATCAGTCCAACCATGTTGCTTAAAGAAAACTTGTGCACGGTTGTTTCCACCATAGATCATCATTTTCAATTGTTCAGGAGACCAAGAATCTAAATTTGTAGACCTGCATAAAATATACAAAATCTTCCATAAAAAGAAAAGGCAAATTCAACAACTCGAGAACATAAGCAGCAGCAGCTGCATCAAGATATGACAGTATAGACATTACAAAATCCACACTAATGTGCATGTCAATGTAAACACCAAAATCTAAAAGACTAGCTATTTTTCTCACTTTAATTCCTACAGTTGCATTTCAGCAGATCCAAAACGAAAGAACATAATCTGCTCAATAGAATCTTTCCATATATAAGTTTATAAAATTTGAGAACAGACTTGACATTTCAGTTTCATCCATGAATTTCCTCAGGAAAAAAAAATTGAAACCATAAAAGAGCCTTTTCTTCCCCTATATATTGAAGATCAAACAAAAATTTCAACCATTTTCAAGCATAATTTGAATAATTTGGATGCATAATAAATAAAACGCATCAATCAATGTTAAACACGAAAAAGTACAAAGGATTTGAATTAAAACCTAACAAAGCTGATGTGTACACCGAGACTCCGGTGAACGGCTGAGCAATCGATGCAGAGAAAGATCCCATACGTGACCGACGCCCATGTTGGATTTTTCGCATTACAATCGAAACACATCTACAATATTTTTTTACAACGCAAAATAGCCGAATTCAAGATGCAGCAACAGAATTTCCAGATCTGAACCAGATCTAAAAACATAATTACAGAAAAAAAAAATCAAAATTCGAAACACAAAATAGAAACAAACCTTGTTTTCTGATTTTGCTTTCAGCTTTCTGAAAACCGCGTTCTTGTCGCTCAGGCTATCGGACGACGCCATTGATTCCTTTTTCTTCTTTTTTTTTTTTTTAAGAATTTTAGAACGAAAATTTTATAATATTTTTCGTTTTTGAAGATGATTTTTTTTCCGAAGAGGTGTGGGATCGAACACCTCCTCCGGCTTTGAGATTATGAGAGAAGAAATCTAGTAGTATTGAAAAGATGATACCACCTCGGAATTTACAAAATATAAATAAATAAATTTACCATGAACTCACCAATTTATGAGCTGTTGTATTGTATTCTAATACAATTAATATATGTATTATTTATAAATATATATTTATTAATGTCATAAATTAATCAAATATTAATTCAAATGAAAAAGAACCACCATCTCTCTTCATAATCCTTACATTGTATCAACAAATTTAATACAATTGAAATTAGGACTTATACGAATCAAAAGTTCCTAACCAATCAAATTAAACCTATTTTATTGTTGGAAACAAATGAAGCTTTGTTAAATACCAAACAAAAAAAAGCCGAAATCAATCAAATATTACACTTCAAATTTAATTTCTTTTTGGGTAAAAATACATTTTTGCTTATTTAATCCCTGTTAATTTTGAGAATTAGTAACTAAGGAAAAGTAATCATAATATTAATGTTTTTTTTCATCAACTTTATTGGTATAATAACAAAATTAACCCTTAAATTTTATACATCTTGTCAGTTTAATCTTGATTTAACAAATTTAGACTATAACATTCACACGTTCTATTAATTAGGTAATAATTTAAAAAATTGAGCCTACAATACAACATTCACACAATATATAAATATTGAAGGTTAAATTTATTATTATACCAATAATTATATAAAATAGATGGAAAACATCAATGTTGTGATTAATTGTTCAATTTAATCTATATCTAAATTGAAAAAATATTTAATTTTGTGATTAATTGGACTTAATTCCTCACATTTTACCATTTTATTAATTGTTGTTTAGCCCAACTGAAAGGGGAAGGATGATCCCACGATTGTGGCCTAAGGTTTTTGGGTTCCGGACTCCGGAGTCCGTATTGAGATTTTTCAAGGCCCAATTTTAAATACTTTGCTACATTATTTTGGTTAAAATTAGCACAAAATTATTGCATTATTTGTATATTTAAAATTTAATCTCTCAATTTTTTTTAATTTAAAAGTTTAAGCTCAACCGTTAACAATGTTAAAAGAATTTTATTAAGTCCATTAATGTGAATTTTTTTATTTCTTTCTTAAATCATTTGATAGCCAAAAATTAAGATAAATTATTTTAATTGAGTTAACAATTTAAATTTTATTTTTAAATCCGAAAGGCGGAGAAACTAAATTTTACGTAAAGTTAAAGCATATTCAATGTAACTGAGTATTATATCCGACGTATTGTTTTTTTAGTGGTATTATTGTTATGTTTCAATGTAATGTATTGTTGGTATTTTTTGAAGTATTGTGAAATATATATGAAAAAATATTTATAATTATCAAATGAATTAAATTAAATAAATTTTAAATATAAAATATCCATTAATAAATTTTAAAAATACAACCCCATCGATTAACAAATTATTCTTTTTTTTAAATTCATCTCATATATTAAAGCAACAAGATCACCCCGTGAATTATTATGATAATTCATTTTACCGAATAAAAAAATAATGAGATACTAATTTTTACATTAATGTTTGTGTGTGTGTGTATATATATAATATAACTAAATTTAATGAGATTCTTTTGCTCTTATATTTCTTTTTTTTTTTTTTACACTATTTATTTCATAACACAAATTCATTTTTTTTTAATACTCATCATTTTTTCTCATTTTTTTTTTACTCGCTTGAATTTTTACAAGATAGTGTCAACAGTGAATCTTACGACACTTTCATGTTAGCCTCCCAAATTGATAACTACTCTTTTTTTTCTTTTCATCTTTTATTAATTAATCACTAGAAAATTAAGATTGTGACTTTTCTTATGACAGATTAGGATTTTTATGCATGATTTAGTTTTTTTTATTTGTTGAATGTTATTGAGTTTGTTGAATATTTTATGAAATCCCTCACATTGTGATTGAGTAAATATAATTTTTAGAGGTTGATTAATACAAACCCTTAAAGAAATTAGGACTAATTAATACAAACCCTTGAAGAAATTAAGATTTATTAGAAATTTTAACATTTTTTATTTAGACATTGTTGTTGCTGGTGTGATTATTGTGTTTGAAAATTTGATATATTGCATTCTCATGACACTAAAAAAACACTTAAATGATGATTATTTTTGTGAAAGAAAATTACTAGAGGTATGCTGGCTTCATGAAAACCTTTATTTGTTTAAAGTTTAGATATATTTATTCTGAATGTTTAACAAGAATGAAAAATATTTTATAAAAAAAATATTAATTATATGACGTTCATAAATGTTTTAATTTTTTAAAAAATTAACCCCACAATCTAAAATTCTTAGCTTCACCCTTGAATAGAAGGAGACAATACACACCAATACAATCAGTTCAAATCGAAATTTTCTCTCTAACAAAAAGTATAATTTTGAAATTTTAATTTACTATCAGAACAAATTATATTAATACAATTGGTATCGGTACGAAATTAACTACTATAAGAGTAAATTACTTGCAAGCAAAAATAAATTCCTTTTCTTCAGCATTACAGTTAACACGTTCTCTCTTGTCAAATCCGCCCATGAGTAAGGGCAGCCTCAGGAGAAGCTAAAAGCCTTGGTACTCTCAAAAAAAATAGTTTAATACCTTCAAAAATAATAAAATTACAAATTAATACAATAATAAGCAGAACCTGTTGGGAAAAAATGTTCCATTATTAATCCAGAGCCTTGGTCTGAAATCCATTACAAGAAAATACTTAGAGAAATCTGTTTTTAAATTCAGAACTAAAATCAATACGATATTGGGAAAAATGATTTGAGGGGTATACTGTGCAAAAAAGGAAATCACATGGGCCTATAAGATTGAAAATAAATGTGCACACGCCCTCCAAATCTGATTGGACTTTTAACTTTCAAGGCCCCCTTTAGTTGAAATTGTGGAGCCACCCCCATCATTTGATTTTCCGCACGAAGACAACCAATTAGTAAGCTAAGAAAACGCCTCAAAACTAGGGCAAAGATTCTTTGACAGATGACAATTCACCAAACATGTATTATTTTCAGTCCCCTCTCTCTCTCTCTCTCTATAAAGCTGCTCTTTGTATGTAGCTTCTAATCTATTTCTACAACAAGCACAAAATCTCTTGCATTGGAATTTGGATAATGTTATTAATGTTATTGCCAACTTGGCCACTTGCTTCCTATACTAAATTGGCCTTTCGCCTAATCAAAAGGAGCCAAATCGTTTTCCGCATACCCTTTGTTTGTCGATTTAGGGTATAGTGAGTGCTCCTTCGCATGGTATTTTTTTTTAATTAAAAAAGGTCAACAATTAAATTGTGATTGTTAACTAAAGTTAGATGACCATCGGCAAACACATATGATTTAAACTTCATAATATATATATTCCATTTGGGTATCGCTGTAGTGGGACATTTTAGCTCAGGCACGAACCAGAAGAATAAAAACCAAATAATAATAATAATAAAGTCTAAAAAAAAAGTTCATTTTTTTTACAAACCCCAAATTTATAACATTCCAACACGCCCACAAACTTAAAAAATTTCAGACAAAAAAAACAAAACCCTAACCTTAGTGCGTCGCTCGCCTCCCTTGGGCGCGCCGTCCGCGCCTCGTCCCGAAGCCTGGCTCACCCCCCTCTACTGCCTTGCACGAGAATGGCAAAAACGCCTTTCCCAGCCTCCGTCAACGCCTACAAAGAACACAAAAAAGAACATGAAGCAGAGCAGAACAGAAAAGGAAACAGTAGCGATTTTTGCACTCGGCTATAAAGCCACAATGAAACACAGATTGTAGGGGACGATTTTTTTAAGAGAAAAAAACAAGAACAAGAATTAGAAAGGTGATTTTTTCATTTATATTATTTTACTCTTTATTTTTAAGGCATAAAATAAGAAATAAGCATTAAAAAAAAAAAACCTTACCTTACCGTCGTTTGGTCTCTGCACCGTCGTCCGCGTCCTTTGACTCAAAAGCCATCAAATCCCTTGGGATTCAACCAAGGCTAAGAAGGAACATATCGAAAATTGAAAGGTTCTTTTTGCCTCTTCGAAGGTTTTGGGTTCATTTTTGGGGATTTTTTTTACCTTGGGCCGAATTTCTGTGAAAAAACACAAAAAGGAGGAAACTTTTCAATTTCCCGGCCGCCACATACTGTGGCATGCACACACCACAACCGATGATCTGCGTGGAGGCCGATGTTTGAGTTGTGGCGGAGTTCGAGCCCGTGAGAGAGAGAGAATGGAGAGAAAACTTTTGTTTTTTTAAAGAAGAGAGAAGAGAAATGAAGTTTTTTTAATGTTTTTTTTTTTTTACTTATATAGCATTAGTGAAACGACATCGTTTCACCTTGGGCACTTTAGCGCCAAAAAGATGTTGTTTTAGCTGACCCGATCAGACCCGACCCACCCGACCTAGGATCCATGTGTTTTTTTAGCGGAAGGGTTATTTGCGCTTTTGGCCCTTTCACTTTTTCAACCCATTTCAATTAGATCCTTTTGGTTCTTTTAATTTGGCCCAATAGTTTCGCATTTGTTTCATTTTGATCCCTACTAAAATGTTGCGTTTTGGGAGCAGGGATTATTTCCCATTTTGGTTCCTCCCTTTTATTCGCGAATTCAACTTGGTCCTTTTCCTTTTATTTATTTTCAATTCGCCCTAAACTTCTGTTTTAAAATTCAATTTAGTCCCCTTTTTGTTATTTTTACTATTTTTATTAATTTAATGTTATTATTACTATTATTGTATTTTCTTTTCATGTTTACTACTTGTTATTATTATATTATTAAATTAATTAATTTAGTGTTATTATTATAGTTCTTTCTTGTATTTATTTACTTATTTTTTTTAAATACACTGCTTTTATTTTGTCATTTTATTATTTATTTATTTATACCTTTATATAATTTCAAACTTTGGATTCTTTATTATTTTGTATTATTATTTTGTTTTACATAATATTTATTTGTATTAATTATTAATATTATTATCATTATTATTGGTATTGGTATTATTTTTTTAGAAAATTGTTTTACATAATATTCATCAGCTTGTTCATTTTGTTTATTTATTTCATTTTATTTTTGTCCTTCATATTGTCATTTACATTAGTGCATTTATTATTATTCTGTTATGCATATTAGCACCGCAATTCATTTTTTTACATTTTACTACAAAATCGTGTTACATTAGTCTTTGCTCGATACATTAAAAATTGTGTGTGTGTGTTTTTTAAATAATAAGCAATACTTCGTATTTTGAGATTCGAAAAGTCGTACCCTAACTTACGAGGTTTCAATTTTCTCGATAAATCCGAATAAACAAACATTTAAAAAAAACTTGAATTTTAAATAATCTCGAGAATCAAGAAAAAATCGTGTTCTAACTTACGGAATGTGATTTCTTTCTACAACCGAGATAATCGAATATCTTTCAAAATAAACTTTTCGGGATTAATTATCGTCTCGAGAATTTAAGGTATTATGTCCTAACTTACGGGATGTAATTTTTTTCTCGGTTAACGTGAAATACCCCTTTTCTCAGCAAAATTTCAATTGATTAATATTTTAAAAAAGGATCGTATTTTTAAAATCTTTTCAAAATTTCAATTTTCAACACTAAAGACACTAAGTAATCAACTAGGTACCAATTTTGGGCGTATCGAGGGTGCTAATCCTTCCTCGTGCGTAACTGACTCCTGAACCCGTTTTCTGAATTTTGTAGACAAAAAATCATCGTTTTAATAAATTTAAACTTTTATTAAAATGATTGAATTACGAGGTGACCCAATCGCACCTAAATAAAAAAAATTGGTGGCGACTCCCATTTTTCGTTATTTAAAATAAAAGTTAACCTTTCAAAAAAATGGTTTTGACAATCGCTATTCAACTCCAAGGGTATGCTATCACTTCTCTTTGTCTCTATAGTTTAAAGAACAAAAATAATCGTTATACTTATCATACATACGTGTATAATATATGCTTTGTTAGTGCATACAAGAGGTTGTGATGTCTTAAGACAATTCATCTGATTAGATGAAGGACCATATGGTGGTCATAGATAAGTAGAGGAGTAATGATGGAGGCTAAGTTAGGTGGGTTACTTGCCTTCTTTTGTCAAGGTCCCTAATTTATATACAAGGGTCTTCTCTTGTTTCGAGATGCCACATGTTGCTCTATGATTAAGGGATTGGTAGTGAAATGGTTTGTCCTAATAGGTCTAAGTAGGTTGGCTTTATGTGTACATGTACTTCTTGAATTAGATAAGGTGATTAGTGAATGAAGCTCGTTGGATGTGATGATAATTGATGTGGATAGATTACAAGGATTGTTCAGTGTAAAGTGTATACTCACAAGTCAAAAGGTTGACTTCAATGGGTAAAAGTATTATGGAGGCCTTTGTACTAGGAGTCTAATTGCATTTTGCTCCCTCTACTAAAAAATGGGCAAATTAGTTCCTGAACATTAGATTAAAGAACAAATTGATCCTCCTGTTAAAAATTTCGTCCATTTGTACTGTTAAAAATTGAGCCTTGTACATCAAAATGAGGTACACGTGGCACATTATATGTAACTATTTGATTATTCTGTTAGTCTAGTTTTTAACAACAAAAATGGATGAAATTTTTATAAAAAGGACCAATTTGCTTTTTAATATAACTTATAAAGACTAATTTATCCATTTTTTAGTAAAAGAGACAAAATACAATTTGTCTCTTAGTATACTACAGAGGCGTTCAAGATACTTTTATCGACTTCCACAATACCACCGTTACATTACCTCTATCTTGATGGAGCAAATATTCACAATTAATGCTATGAAAAATGCATCTAAAAATGGTATAGGGTTTTTCTCTCAAGCATCAATTTAGCTCCCAAAAACATAAATTCTATTCCTCCTTGCATATACAACCAAAGCCCATACTTGAATTTACCATATAGTTTCCAGGTGTAAATAATAATGGTTACATACATTCATTTCAAGGGATCTATCAAAAAAAGAAAAAAAAGAAAAGAAAAGAAAGAAACAAAGGGCATTAAAGCAGCAAATCATTGATCATCTCTGCAAGCAATGCTGAAAGTATATTTGAAACTAAAGAAACTAGCATTAACGAACCTTTACTTCATAAAAAAAAAGCTTTAAAGGAAATGCAAGAACATAAAAGAATGGCTAAACCCTAAGAAAATAGCATAGGAAACCTGATGAGGCATAAATTACTTGGTTCTCGTACAAGATTAGGTGAAATTTAGGTGCCGCCATTGGGGGGAAAAAAAAGAAAACAACCATGTCAACCCTAACATGTTTACATTGTTATTATTATTGATATTCTGACATTGCACCTCTAACATGTTTTTCTTACAGATAAATCCCATGAATATCCAATCTCAGAAGCTGAAAAGTCTATAACAACATGGAAGGTTAAGTATATCTGATGCAATAGGAACCCTACCTATTACGACACTTAGACAACAACAACATAATGACATTGATGGTAGCTCTATGTTGGCAACGAACTGTGCATGATTTTGAATCAAACGGTCCAATCTCATTTGTAGAAAATAAATATTGTAGGGTCAATGCAGGCACCAAGAAACCCTTAAAAAATTTGAAATGGGAAAGTCTAGACCTTTTAAAAACTTTTACAGCTTAAAATAGAATATGGGACTGGACAAACTTACCAGGAACTGACTCTCTTTATCTGTAAATTTTAGCTTTCCAAGAAATTCCACCATACATGAACCTAACCCTACTATTAAAGAACATCAGTTTTTAGCCATCTCCCCACCAGTTTTAGGGTTAAACACCAACATGTATGGCATTTTACACCATGAAAGAGCATTGTCGCCATGCCTTATAATATTATCATACGTTTTCTATAAACTATATATATATATATATCTATAAACATGGGAATTGGGATCAAATATTATGATTTTAGTTTTCGAAAGATATGATGATCAACAAGATTCTTGAGGTTATATACATGTAAGTTAATGGTAATAGAAAAACAAATGTTCTCAAATCCAACTATTACTTGCTTCCTTAATCCCCTCTTTATTACAAACATTTAATGCTTACTAAAATTTAATCCTAACAAAATAATAATATTGGTTCAAATGATCAACATATTTATGCACAACTGCATTGAGATTAAAAGTGAAAAGGGAAATAAACATTAACATAAAAAATTATAATCACAGAACAGGGAAATTTTTTTTAAAAAAAATCTAATGTTAAAGTTTTAAAATTGTCATATATATTTTTTATTTTTAAATATTCTTGAAGAGTGTTAATCCTAACCTAATTTGAGTATTTGTCTCTTTTGTCTTGTTTTTTTTTTTCTCCTTCACATCACCTGTGGTTTATTACCGTCAGCAGCGGTAGTATCACGCGCTAAACCTTCGGTGATGGACGCCAGCTGTTGCAAGTTCAACTTGACGACGGTATCGGCGAACAGCCGTGTGTCTTCCTCCGAGTTCCCTTCTGGGATATCAACGACGTAAGATTCCAAAACGACGGTCCAGATCTTCCCGTCACGCTCGAAACCATGCACCGTCGTCACCGACCTGTAATTACGCAACCGATGCTCACCTCCAAGAACGGTAAACCCGGTGACCTCTCGCTCATCGTCCAGAATATCGAGTCTCTCGGTGCTGGTAGCAGCCGGCAACCCAGATATCACGCTGACGTCACGCGTGGAGCCCACGACCATTTGGAAACCTTCCTTCACGGAACAGCTCTTGATGAAGTGTTTGTAAGTGTGGGGTTTGTCGAAACGCCGTACAACGGACCAGACGGCAGTGTGAGGGGCGTTGATACGTTGGGCTAATAAGGAAGAACACTGACCTGGACCCACTGAGTAGGTGTGGAACTCGGTTATGGAAGGGATCAACTCAGAGAGCTCGTCGTCGGTTAACCCGGTAGGTACGGTTACGTGGTGTGAACTGGGTTCGGAACAAGGTGGTGGGTCGGGCATTGAAGAGGAAGGTTCGGGTTTCGGGTCTGCCATTGAACTGAGGAAGGGGAAACGGTAAAGGGGAGTGGAAGACAAGGAGAGGGACTTTACATTACAAAACAACTTTAGCAGAAGCTTATAATGGACAGGTATTACGGGAATGGTGGAGGGTAAAATAGAAAATCAGAAAAGGATATTTTTAGACAATTTTATGTGGGCAAACGACGGGGAGGTAAGTAAAATATTAGTAAATCTATGTTTTAGCCACTTAACTTTAAAAAGTTCTAAAAGGATCATTGAACTATTTAAAAGTTTTTATTTAACTCGCCAGGTTAATTTTTTTTTAAAGTCCGGCTAGCAAGCTCTAATTTATGATTCGATGATCTGTACGGATAATCAATATTCATCAATGAGAAGAATAATATATCTTAGATTCAAGTCGATCTAACGGTCAGTGTCGAGGATTAAAGAAGAAATTTGTTTAGATTTTGATTCACAAATTAGTGATGTTCAAAGTTGTTTAATGAAGAAAAGTCGAAGAATAACTTCCGATTGATTCAGGCAGTGCGAACAGAGAATACCGTATATAAACAGTTTTAATAGTCTAATAACTTGAAAACCTTTTAAAATTAAACTTATTAATAATTTAGTGACCTTGAAAGTAATATACTCATTTTATTTTATTTTTTTTAAATGACCGGATGAGGTGGATTCATTGGGAAGCATGTGAAGTGTCACGGCCGGGGCGTGAATTAAAATCTCGGCACGTGACAAAGACAACAGCTTGGCTTTATATTCAGAGTGTTTGATTTATGATTGCCGAAATTAGTATCTATTCCAAGTTCACTCAGCCAATCAATGTTTTTTCTAATTTTTAATTTTAATTTAGATCAATTGATTTATTTTCTTTAATTAATCAAGGCTTTCTTTTTGTTAGCGGAAAATAATAATTAATTTTCTAGACCCTAAATTAGGGAACAACACACTTTCATTAATAACTAATAATTAAAGGTGAAATTTCCAGATACAATAATTAAAGGATTAATGTTGTTTTCATAGGCTCAGCCGATGATGCTCTTTGTTGGCTGCTTCTTCATCTCTTTTAACTATCTATGTCCACTTCAAATCACAGTCCATATTGCTTTTTCTAAACCACAATATTAAAATTGTAGTAAATTCTTTTTAACTTAAAAAAGAAAAAAAATCTGTAATAATTTATTTTACAAGTTTTATAATTTTAATTTTGAATTCAAATTTTCAATCCTATCAAATTATTTAAGCCGTTTTTTTTAATATTCGGTGACATATTATTTACACTTTTAAAATATTTTTGCATATTGAAAAAAGTATAATATTTATTTAATTCTACAAAATATTAAAATGTATATGTCGCATCATCGTATGTATATTTAAAATAGATGAATTTCAAAAATGCATATAATTTTTTATTTAATGTGCTATATTATACATGAACTTTTATTTTTTTATAATTTTATAAATAATTTTTTGATTTAATTCAAATTTCATAAAATCACTAACATTATTGGTGATATCGCAACAATTTTCGTTCACATATTGTATATAGAAATAATTATACTTATTAATAGAAAAATAAATTGACATCTTGAACTAAAATGAAAGTTTCATATATATAATTGTACAAAATCAAAGTCCATGTGTAAAATTACACGTTGAGTAAAAATTCATGTATAATTTTGATATTAATCCCTAAATCATCACATCAAATTATTTATTTTAATATTAATATAACAATAATATTTGTTTCGAATAGCTGATGATTCGAATGCTTACATTTATACAAATATAAGTTATATAGAAAAAAAAATGAGATAAATTTCAAAGCTAGATATTAATTTTAATTTAATGTGTAATTTAATACATGAACTTTATTTAGTGTAATGATATATGTAAAAATTTAATTCTGGTTCAGATATGTACATAAAAACTTTAATTTTAATTAAACTGCATAAATTTAAAGAAATAAATGTATCAATTTATTTATATATTAAATATTTATGTATGCAATATGTAAACATAAATTTATTCTATATTGAATATTGTGTTAATGGCCTATAAAAAAATTACTCAAATAAAAATTTCACGTATAAAATCATACAAAATCAAAATTTATGTATAATATTACAATCTGATTAAAATTTGAGTATATTATTATTTATGCTGACACAATATGAACCCAAAATAATTATTTGATTGATTCCTTCAATTAAAAATAAAAATATTTTGATTGATTGATTTAATTCACAATTAATTGCCAAAAGTGAGGGAAGAGAGAGAGATTAGAGAAATTAAATAAGGGGTTCACTCCACATCATTCCACGCTAATCCAGCTAAGCAAACCAATTCCTTCATTATTTTGCATTATTATATACCTCCATGAATATACTCAACCCCTGTATATTATATTTGTTAATTTTATAATACTATATTTTTCGTAATTAAATTTGTTTTGCTTGAAATCACAAGATAGGTGAGATGGTAGGGATCTCTCTTACCTTAACTAATGATCGAGAGTTTGACTTTAATTTTAGGTATGGAACAATTTTAAAATTCGTAATTAACATCTATCCCTTAATAAACTTACAGAATACGAAAGATCAAAAATTGAACTCTCTCCGATAAATACCTTAAAAGAAAAAATTCCTTCCATTGTCAACTCCAAAATTATAAAGTAAAAGTATAATTAAATTTTCCGTTGGCATCAACCACTATTTTCTTCCATTCACTTATTGATTCCTTTTCAATATTCTTTTAATTTAGTCTTTGCTTTTTCTTTGAAAAGATTTATTATTTTTTTTCAAAGTCAAATTTATTAAATATTATCTTTTAGTGTAATTTTTCTATAAATAAGTAATTACATTATAATGAAAAAAGGAGAATAATTTTACAAATAAAAATCAAAATCTTGAACTTGATGTCGATCAATTTAAAGTCCATAGAATTTAGTGGCATAATCACTTAAATATATATTTAAAATATTATCATAATTTGGTATAATGATTGAATTTTCCATGTCTATTCTGTTGCCTTATTATTGATTTCCGAATACTATTTTATTTTATTGTATTATTATTTTGTTAAAATTTGTTCCAAGTTTATGTACCCATTCATATATTTGGAATCCAGTTATTTATTTTTATTTAAAAAATTTAATCTATCTAATTTTTGAATTAAAAAATTTAGATCTAATTATTAACATTGTTAATTTTTTTTAAAATTTTTCAGTGTCATATTTTAAAATAAAAATGTTGCTTGCAATAGACCTAAATTTAACAGAAGAATCTGTATTTTTAAATTCGAAAATAAAAGGACTGAATTCTAAATATACAAATAGTACATGAATTGTTAAAAATATTTTAACCCAACTTTTTTAAAGAATTAGATACAAAAATAATTTAGGGGTTGGCATATTGGATTTTATTCTAGCAATGTCTAAGAATCAATTGAAAAAACAAGAGAGTGGCTAACTACATTTTGAGGGTTGGGAAATGGGCATAGAAAAAGTGATGATTCTTCAATGATTTTAATTGTTTATATGATAAATAGGGTACTTGAATCTAGAGTTCAATATATATATATATGCACACTTGTTGTCCTCTTGCAATTTAAGTTGCTACTTTGACTTCTAAATCAGAGGGCAGCTTCAATTTCCCATGAGAGATGCCTTAGACTACAATTAAAAACTACCTCAAGTCAGGCCTCTTCTTTGTCTGAAATTTAAGATAGTCAGGGTCCTAAATATGACTTGAGTTTGAGTCGCGTCAATTGTGTTACTATTAAGACTTTGCTTTTTTCTTTTAATTTATAAAAAAATTACATTTTATTATATTATCATTCTTATAAAATTTGTTTTTTTTAATAAGTTTAGTTTCTTTAATAAATTTTAATTTTAATTTTCATAAATTTATGAACTTTCTTTTTGTTTTTCTATTACAATTTATATACTAATAAGTGAATATATGAGTTGAAATAAATTTATAAATAGTATAATTATATAATTCATTAAATTCGTCGGAAACTCAAAATGACAATTTTAAGCAATACAATAATTAATAATAAACATATCGGTAAAACAATGTTTTTAATTAGACTTGTATTTTATTTAAATTAAAAAAATAAAATTGATTAAAGATAATAAAAGAAGTGGATAAAATTGTTTAAAATTTAAAATTTCAATAAGAATGTAAGATTACTTAAGGAAGAGATAGTACTAAAATTATCCTTATATTCTAGAATATTGACACGGTTGAAAATGTGTAACTATGAATATGGTAATTACATTTCTGAAAGCTTAAATTATTACCGAAAATGTTAGATTCCACGAGCGCAATGCTCCTAACTCAAAGAGGAAGGCAGATTTAACTACAGCTCAACATTTCTCTAACATGGAGATATACCTTGTTTATTGTTCTTCCCACTTGTGTGCCTGTGTTTTTGTTTGCTACACCTTTTGTTCCCAATTTGCTGCTTAAGAGGATTTGAATCTTTTTTTGCAGCATCCATTCAGATTCTTACCATACATACATACATACATATCAGTGATATACAAGGAAAATGGAGATAAAAGGAGAAAAAATGGGGTCAAAATACAAGTTGATTTTATTAATGGTTATATTAAAGAAAGGCGTAAATTAAATACATAATTATTTGGTGGTCCAATAATTAGGTCCAGCCTGTCCACTTGACCTAAACAAAAAGGAGTTTTTTCAAATCATATAATATCTCTTTGAATATTGCCCTAATATTCCTTGTAGGGAAATACCTAATCTTCATCATCTCATAAATCAGGTCTAATGGTGTGAACATGATCGATTGACCCAACCCTAACTCAAAGTTAATTAAGGGTAAAAAAAAAAAAAAGGTTTATCATTTATCAACCAAACAATGGGTAATGATGTTGCACCCATTCATCAAACACAACATCAATATATATATATATTATGTATATATCAAAGTTTTGAACACTTATTTTTGGGACCCCAAGCAAGCATATATTATGATGAATTAAATTAGTGGGGTTGTGTGAATTTTCTCAATGGGGTTGCTTAAGAATGATTAATGTTGATATATAGTTTTGATTTCGGTGCAAAGGGGAATATTTGAAAGACATTAATGCCTATCTTTTTTACTGTCACAAAATCATCACTTCGCTGCAATTTGCCGAGGTATTTGAGAATGAGATGTAGTCAGCCATTGGTGTTTTTAAGCAAAAACTATGTGTTTTTGATTGATTGCATTGCCCATTTTTTTTTTTTAACTGCAGAAGAGAGCTGTTAAAAAGGTAGGGTAAGTATTGAAAAGGGCCCCAACCAGATTGACTTTGAATCTATTTTTTGTGTTATATCAACTTACCTAAAGTTGCTTTCAGATGAGGTTAAAAGTATCGGTAAAAGTGGGGTCTAAAGCTTAGATCAAGTTGAAACTTTTGTATGCATCTTAGCATCAAAGGGCCAATCAAATAATCCAAAATTTCTATCGAACATGCATGTGTCATTATAAGTAGGCAGTGTGTGAATCAGACGTTTTTTCTCTGAAGAGGATATTGAATTTATAATAAATAGACCCTTGATTGCCTATTGTCACGTCAAGCGCTCTATTGAAATGAACAAACTGTATTAATCTTACATTGACAAGAAAAGGGTAATTTCATATCGAAAAAGAAGTTCTTCTTGGAGATGCAAAGTGGGTGTGCATCACATATTTTGGGTAATCGCCATGTGCCCTTCGTCACGCCCATACCCTCCACGACAATATGCCACACTAAACACAAAGAATTAGGCTATAGACATGGGCAACCCAGGTTAACTCTAATACTATTAAGCTCAAGCTTAATCTCGATTTGAAATTCGAAGTTTAAAATTTTATTGAAGTTTTACCGAACATTTGTTTTTAAATTTTAGCTCAATTCAAGATATAATTGTGTTACTAAAGTTCGAGCTCGATTAACCTCGTTTATCAATTTTTGTATCCGAGCTTGAGCTTGACTCAATAATTAAGCTTAGGGTTAATTACATATATTATGGAAAATAATGTAATTTAATAATATGAAAATATGAAAAGCTCGATAAGGCTCATAAGCTGTTCGAATCAAGTATTACTAAGCTTGAATTAGCTCAACCTATAGCTCGAACTCGGCTCAATAAGTACCGAAAATTAATAGTATACTCAATTTCGATCCAATCCAACCTGAGTTTTTTTAAATTTTTTTTATAAAATTGTGATTAATTAATTTTTTTTTTAACAAATGAAAGGTTTTAGCACCATTTCTTATTAGATTTGCTTAATGATTTATCTTTAAAGTTCTGCGCTAATGTATTTACACATATGTTGTGATTATAACACAAAAGGAGCAAAGATTCCTTTAATAAATTATTATATTAAGAGGATAGAAAATGGAGGAAATAACCTTACAGGTGAAAGGGGACTAGTATAGAGGGAATAGAATGAGACTAATAGTGATAAAATTTAAGTTTTATAAATCTAATTAATATTAAATATGTATAAAGGGTAATTTCATAAATATCTTACGGCGGGGTGAGCGGTTTTATTCTAAATCTGACTTGATTTAACCCGACTATTTCTAAAAATTAATCCGCCCCTCCTCAACCCCCGACTTCAACAAAAAAAACTCAACCCTATTGGGTTGGATTGGCTCAAAACTCATTGGATTCGGGTTATTTTGCCATCTCTATGACTAACCCATGTGAGGTATTAAAATAAGTAAAAAGTATCATCTTTCAAGTCACTTGTAAAAGAACTCTAAAAAAACGAGATAAAACACACACACACACACACAAAAATCAAGATCCAATAGAAAATAAAGGCATTTAAAACGCTATCTGTTCGGGTAGTAATGCAACCAATTATTCCAAATAAGTTCCAAATCAATTAGCTTGATCTCGTGTGAAGCCTAAATTATAGTAAAAAAAATTATTACAAGTGACTTGTAAAAGAGTACTCTTTTTCTTATTTTAACATCTCACGTGTGTTTGCCAATGGGTTATAAAGGGATAAAAATGATTTTTTTTTAAAAAATATTTTTAAATTTTTTGAGTGAGGACTGAATTGATAGATTTTGTAAATATTGAGGGCCAAATTTATTAATTTTCTAGAATTAGAACTAAAGTGACAAATTTTATAAACATTGAGGGCTAAATTTGTTGACTTTTTTATATTTAGAATCAAATTGATAAAATATATAACCATTAGAGAGCTAATTTTATTACCAAACTAATAAAAAAAGGCCACATCAGGTCAAAGGGACTAAAATATTTAATTTCAAAACCTTTAGTGACTAAATTAAAAAAATTAATAGTTGAGTGATCAAAATAAAACAAAAAACATAATTAAGTAACCATTTTTATTGTTTACCCATAAAAAATAAATTTCAGCATCTTCCAGGTCACTATTTAACAAGAAAAAATTTAATTGACTAGTTTCGATAATTAATTTATCCATTAGAGGGCTTTCCTAATACTTTCAGCATGATTAAGTCCATTTTATGCTACATGTCTGACCCAAAATGAAACTGGGTCAAACATTTTAGATTGGGTCCAGTTTCAAACATTTTTGGATTGGAATTAGACCCATTGCTTTTTTATCTAGGCTAGGCTGTGTTGGTCCTTAATTGCAGCCATGAAATCATATGCAAATGAAATGCTTTTGAAGAAAAATGTAAAATAATTCAGCGAGGAGTAAATGTAAAAATGGGTAATTGATGAAAGAATGTGGTTTTCTTCCAGTCAATCAATGGGAGTTTACAGCGATCTCAAAGAATTGAAGTCATCATATTGCCGAAAATTTGAATCGAACATCATAGTTCACTGTAAATGGCCAACTTGTATGCATACCTTAGTGAGAAATTTGGCTGCAATATTTGAGATCTAACCTTATTTCAACTGTAATTTTTCTCATTGACTTGTTAGTAATGGCCATGGATTTAGCCCAAACTCGACCTTGTCACTTCGTAAGCCAAGAAGCATGCTGCATTTGCGGGAACGCTTCGTGCCATGGCAGGGCCGAACCCTTTGTAAAGGCCTTTCAAACCCTCTGAAGCAAATATCCTCCTGAATGCATTAATGGAGCCGGTATATTTGGGGTTTTTGTAATCATCTACTTGGATCACACTCTTGATGACATCGGTTGGGTAGACAGTGAGCCAGAATGCAGCACCAGCCAAGCCTCCGGCCACGATGAAAGAGCCTCTTCCTAGTTTAGAAGTGTCGGGCCCACCTGCCATGTATTGCTTTAGTGCTTCGTAGACACCAAATACGACAGCATTCCCGGGAACCTCACGAGCTAAGGTGGGAACCATTCCCTTGAACAGACCCCTTACGCCACCTTCTGACCTCAGAACATGCCTGGCTACATCCATTGGCCCTCCATACTTCACCGCCACACCAGCCGAGGCAGAATCCGCCAATACACTCTGCGCTTGCAATCTGCTTGCACCATAAGAACACTTTGTAAGATGCTATAACTATTATAAACCGATAGGTAAATAGAAAATGAAAAGCCATGATACCGACCTGCATTTGATCAACTCAGTGGGGCAAGCTAAGAATGAAACAGCAACTCCAGCTCCAGCCCCACAAATCACCTGCTCGCCGACTGTAAGAGTGGCACCAGGTTCCGATCTCAACAGCGCTTCCATTTGCCCTCTCACCGTAAACAGAACAGCATTAAAGGCCGCCACAGTAGCAAGTGGTGCCCCCATACCTTTATACAAACCCCTTGAGCCTTCAGCAGCTAAAGTTTGTTTGACAGCATCCATAGCACCAGCATACTTAGGTGGTTGCCCCGGGAGTGGAGCAGGCTGACTTTGAAGCTTAACCTTGATGGTATCAAAAGGGTGTCCGACTATCAACTGTGCCGCTCCTCCAATCGTTCCTGATGTTAGGTCCTTAGCTACATCTCCCATCTGCACACGGAGTAAAACAATTACTTCACCAAAGTGCCATTAAGTGGAACACAATAACCTTAAGATAGTTTGCAAACACAAGAATCAAAGGCAATAATTTTCGATAAAACCGTTTCTCGTTATCAATTCATTTTTAGAGTTGAATGCTTAGTTATGTTAGGGACATCATCTGCAACTACAATAAACTTATCTTAGGGACCAACACGCAAGCTTTTGAAACATAAAAGATAACATGTTTTGTCATATATGGATATAATATTCAATCGCCAACCATGCTTTCCACTAATCTCCATATTGGTTTTCTGTACTAAAGAACAAGTACAACATAAAAGGGACAGATCCACTAACATATCTAAGGTGGAAAGCACCTACAGCCGATCACTTACTTGCAAACCTTTCCACTTATAGAACAATACATGTTTTGGTTCTCATTGGCAGATATAAAGACAAAGCAGAACTGGTATTATTTATAGATGAAATTTAAATGAAATGAAAGACAAAAGGCAAATGAATAAATTAGCAGCAGAAGAACAGATTAAGGTAGCAAACTAGCACATATAATCAAATCTCAATTCTTAAAAAATTTAAAGTGAGCCCTTTAAATTTGTTGCAAACACATACACACACATTTGAGTTTAGATTTGACAAAGGTTGCAATCATCTTTAAACAGGACAACCTTCTGAGACGGTTACTCAAAATGGGAACTTGAAAAGACAATGAAATTTTTGACAGTTTAAGAGTTCAGACAAAATATATACATGAAATATTAGAACATGATCTCAGAAAAACTAAAATGGATGTTATATTCGACGAGAACTAGGAATCTTACCTTGGGAAAACGTTGATGAAATGACTAGTCACAACCCCAGACTGATCAAATCTGATTTAAAAGAAAAAAAAAAAAGCATCAATAAGATTCAAAAGATGTTTCTGCAAAAGTACAACTTATGAACCAAAAAAAGAAGAGAGCAAAATCTTACCAGAAAGTGGCAGAGCAGCCTACAAAAAGCCGCCTACAATTTTGAAGGGTGTTTTAGGGGGTGGGCGAGAGATTGATGAGAGAATATAGGGATCAAAGAAGCACGTGCAATCAATCTTTGGGTCGGAACTAAAGCCTTAGACAGTAAAATAGTAATAATGGAAGGTTTGGTTTATAAAATGTTATATTTTCTAAATTTTTTATCTTTAATTCAGAATATTACAAAATTTTAATATCGCTAAGATTTCATAATTTATTACCATATTTTTCTTAAATAATATAACAATCTTAATATTTTTTCATATTTAAATTAAGAAAGTACAACTAGTTTTTTTACAAAAATAAATAAATTTTTAAGAGATATATGCTATTTTTCTAATTTTATTGTAAAATATAAAATTTCATGAATGGTGTTTTTTTTTTCGGTAATAAAATTTTACATTTTAATCAAACAATTAAATAAATAATATAATGTTTGAATAATTTTATTATAAAAAATAATATAACATTCCGTAAATCAAAGAAGGTGGCCTTTCGATTCATCAGTTCTACACGAAAACCATTTTTTTTTTTTTGTGATTTTATTTATTTATTTCCATTTAAAGGATAACTTTTCTAAACCATTTTGAGTTGGAATTGTCTAACGTTAGCCAATGCCGTGTATTGATGGAACTTGGACCAATTTGTATAAACTATAAAGCAGGGAGCTGTATTAGTTGCAATTTCCTTTTGATACTTTTCACGGTTTATATTTGAAGTTTATGATTTACCTTTTAATAATGTCGTTTTTAAAATTTGAATTTTATTTTCTCATTAAAAGTATCATTAAAATATATGATTCATATAATCAGGACCAAATTAGGGAGGGTTGGTAAAGATCCCGACCTCTTAAAATAATTTTTTATTTAAAACTTTTAAAATTTTAAATTAATAAAAATAAAATTACACTTTAATTTCTCCTAAAAATGTAAAAATTTAATTTAGTCTTTTAAAAAAATATAAAGATATAAACTATAAAAATAGTAAAATTATATTTTTATTACCGTAAAAAATATAATTTAATTTCGATCCCTAAAAATAATTTATAATTTCATCCCTACATATAACATTGCAAAGTTGTATATATATATATATTGCAAATTTCATTATATTATTATTGCACAAGCTTTTTCTTTGTAAAATAATCCAAAGTTCTCAAAGCATATCTATCTAATCATTCTAATTAAGTACTTGTTGTCCCATACTGTACATGTTATTATAATAGAAGTTAAATTATATTTTACCTCGTTTATTTAAAAGATGTATAAATTTATCACTATTAAAAATTGATTTTTATATATTAATTAACACATTACATATCAAATTATTCTGCCAATGGCACAAAAAAGTTGAAATTTATAATAGAAATAATTAAATTGGTCTTTGATCAGGGGGAAGAATATTTGGTAATGTTGGAAGTCACCGGCAAAGCGGATGCAGCTTTCAACAGCATCTGATGCCTTTGAAGGGAGGCCATGCTGTGGCAGCCCATAAAAGGAGCCCGGCAAAAGAGGATTTCGCTACAAAAAATAGCTACAACCACCAGTCGCAAAGATCTAGTGCAAAGAGATTCGGGTTCCAACGAGCTCCATTCAACGGAGATCCATGGTGAAGGCGGCGCCAAGAAGACAGAGAGTGGGGGCATTATTCTGCGAAGAGAAAACAAAATGGGAAAAGGTAGAGTACAAGAAGGCCGAATGACAACCGACATGATGACGGCCACGGCGAAAAAAGAGAGATGCTGCTTATCATCTAATTATCGAGTACTTTTTTTTATATATAAAAAAATATTATTTTAAAAATATTTTTATTTTCAGTTTGATAAATTTAAAAAATATAAATATGTGGAGATTTTTTGAAATTTGGGTATGAAAGAGATTAATTAATTAAATTACTGACACCACTAGCAAGTAAATATCAAATATATAATACATAAGCCAAATGAAGCTTAAATCCAAATTGTATATGGAAGTGGGACAAAGAAAAAATATTAAAAGTTTAAATAAAACATAAAATAGCGAAGAATTAGCATAAACAAACTTAGAAACCCCAAGTAAATCATTTTAGTTTGGGTAAATAGAAAACTTACCAAATTGGCCAAAATTAGTTTGGTGAGCTTAATTATTTTTGCAAAGAGTTAAATTCTATTTAATTAACAATTTAAGTATTTTAAAATTTTTATTAACTTAATTAATGGTTGTTTGATTTGATTAATATCTGAATTGATCATTCGAGATTAATGGTTGTTTGATTTGATTAATATCTGAATTGATCATTCGAGCATCAAAATAAAAATTTACCCTAAAAATTCTTATGTATCAATAATAAATTTATCAATTTTAATCTAAACCCAAAAATTTGACAAAAGAGGGCTAAAAACCCAAATCAAACTAAAATTATTGAAAAAACAACCACTTCAATCTCCGTATCTTAATTAGTGAATGATGCCATGAAAAGGTTGTTCAAGAAAATACAAGTTTTTCCTTAATCGATAGACTTTCTTTGGCCATATAATCCGCAACAAAATTTGTCAAGGGATATAACTCAATTCACCTCTCCATTCAACCTAACAAGTCAACAACCTAAAATATATTAACAAAATAAAAATTATTTATAAAAAACTAAAAATTAAACAAGAAATATATATATATGAATTTTCTTTAAAAAAAAAAATCTATATAAACTCATAATAGTGCACAAAAAATCGTTCATATTGATATCAATATGTATTAATTCTTAGGTGAAATGGAGAATCTGAAATCAAGTTAGAAACACGGTGTAATTCACTACATACATACATACAGCATCAAAGGGATTCATCATTTAAGCATAAACTAGTGATTGAAAACAATGTACTTTAAAACCCAACTCTTTTGCACTCTTAATCATCTTCAACATAGAAATCGATAATGTCCTTGAAATTATTAAGCTGAAGCAATGAACAACAACAATCATTGTTGATCAACCAAAGCATGTGTTCAAACAAGATAACATCCAGTTCCACCAAATTCACCCTTTTCTTCTCTCCTTTTGCATCCATTATTACTTAGCTACCGTATTCTTCCTTCATTACGTCGATCAAAACCCGTAATGGACTCTCCTCTAACATGAAAGGGTCGATCAGGAACTCGTTCTTCTCTTTCCCTACCACCACTGTCACTTTCTGGTCCAACTCGTCACATCTGTCCTCCGGTAGACGCCGGTAACCTAGCTGTGATGCGGTGCCGCATTTTCGCAATAAGGAGATAGGAAACACTAAGCAATCCATGAAATAACAAGTCAGAATTTTGAAGATGAAAGTGTAGGAAAATTATGGAATTGAGAGATGGAAAGATGGAAGGCATATTTATAAGCAAAGCAAAGGAAAAGGTAGATAAATCTATTTTATTTGTGTTTTTTTAGGTATTAATAATGTTTGGTTGGGAAATTAAGGTAATGGAATCGTCAATTATTAATTAATTAAATGTGGTAGTTCATCATCCATCATATAGCCAGGCCTCAATAAGGTTAAGGTTCATGGCTACAATTAAAATTAACAAAAAATTTAGGTGAAGTTCTATTCACTATAATCTTAATTTGTTAGATTATCTTGGTATAAAAACAAAAATGACAGAAATTATTAAGATTGAAAACTAAAAATTACATCATATCCGATTCAGCTTTGCTTCATTACGTGATATTTAATAAACATAATATTGAATCTTGCAAATGAAAATTATATTGAGATAAGCTTGAAACATGTGTTAGGAGCCGGCCAAGTATATTTTGGTGGAATAAGATTATGTTTCAGACGCGGTTTCCATTTTGTGTTTTGCATGTGGCGATTGAATGGGGGGATACTCCATTGATTTTATGACTGTGTAAGTTACAGTCTCGACATGCAAGCAAGCACTCTCCTGTTTAGTGGACCATAATAAGGTAACTTGGAACCTCCACCTAATTTTTAAGGATAGAAACTAGCACCCAAGGTAAGGTTAAACCTTGTTCTAGCAAAGTTTAGCAATCCAATTCGCTACTATATTACCTTAAATAAGACACAGAAATAATGTTCTCTTCAATGGTGAAAGTATTGTAAGACCCAGACCTCGAGATAAAGGCATTACACTAGATGACTCGATAATCAATATGAACAGGTTGAACAAGATAGTTAAACTGGATTTCTGATATTTTATAAACCTTTTAATGATTTATTTAATCAAACCGACAAATTGATAACCTGACCGGTTCACCCAACCCAATTCATTCCAAAACGCAAACTTCCAGGTTTCAGCTGTCCCATTCATACTTGTTTTAAAACCGACCATGTAATCGTTACAACAAACTGTGCGACAATATGCAATTTGCAAACAAATAATACAGCTTTGTGAAAAAGGGCTAGCCTTTACAATAGAAAATAACCCACCAAATACTCACGTAATCATATTAACAAAAACTCCACTATGAAGGGGAAAACAAAATGCCTAATAATTCATGAAAATATAACGGTAGCTGCATCCTTAAGGAAATCAGAACTCGTGCTAGTTAATATTCTCATTCTCTCAAGTAATCTCGGAGTAGCGATCCCATGTTTTCTAGCACCTGATCTCGTATGAACCAGCCTTTGTAATATAGCGAACCCATTCAACTGTGTTATACCCACTCTTTTCCCAGACCTGCAAAATAATTATTAAGTCAATACAGCAACTTTCACCTGAAGGAATCACTTGTCAGAATATATAAATATGCTTACCTTAAGAAACCGGACACGTAAACCAGAGGCTGTAAACATTGGAACCTGAGAGGACATTGCAAATAAGTTACATATATGTATTTCACTTGTCTGAAAATGCAAATATATCCCCTGTTTTAGTCACCCAAAACTGATGATGTTTCTCATTTTCATGAAATGTAATTAACAAAATAGAACCATGACTCTTCCTTTTATATCCATTGATCATCCAATTATTCCAAGTCCCCCCCACCGCCATCAAATTTCAAATTTTCTGTTCATCTAGCATACACAGCAGTTCAACAATCCTTAAGAGGGCAAGTACGGAAATCTGAAGTAATATAATGAAACTTGAAGAATAATTCAAGAATAGCAATACGTTTTCTATACTTTAGAAAAGATAAACAGAGCAAAATAATTCAACATATTTAAGCAGTAAAATGGTAATCAATTTTGGCACCTGAAATTCCATCTGAATTGGAGGCCTTGTCCATGACTTCTTTTCTGCCATCGTGGAAATTAACTCCACTTCTGCGCTCAAGGTTGGTTCTGTTTGTCCAGGGAATTTTCTTATCCTAAAACATTAGATAAATATAACACTGAGCAATTGCAGAAGTCAACCTAGAGATAAAGCATAAGTAGAGTGAAAACTACCGACAACAAGATGGCTGCAGTTAGGGCTGCACCAGAAAGGAACCATTTTGGCCGGTCCACTTTATGTGAGAAGGAAAGCAGGCAGCCAGAGTTTCAACATAAAAATGGAATAAAGAAGATACATATATATTAACAAATAAATACACTTACTTCCAAACCAAGCAATCAATAGAAGCTTGGTACTTTGCTCGACCTGATGTTACTTGGAAACTTGTTTTTGCTGTCTGTTTTGGAACAGGAATTTTGATGACAACTCCAAGAGCAAACATCTTTGCTCCAAAGACACTTTTAACCTGAAATATTAATATAAATAAGCCAATTTCAGATCCATCAGCTTTCAAATATGGCCAATTCCAGAATATATTATTACAAACCTTAACATTTACTTCCATTCGTGTTCGACCAAGCTCCTTGATTGTTGGCAATACCCGGAAAGGAAGATTAACTCCCTCAGTGATTCGGTACCTATGCAATCATCAAACATCAAGTCAAGAAGAACATTAATCAAGCATTTATAAAAGAATTATGCACTGTCAAAACATAAAAAACTGAGACCATTATCAACATTAGGAATTCACTTCCAAAATATATATCCAGATTTCTAGGTTCAAGGCATCTACCATGAACTTCAAACACGATAAATAAGGAAGAAGATTTCTAAGCTTACTTCATTAGTTCAAATTCACCATCAGGTGGTACAAAACTAACAGTCTTTTCTGAGTTGAATCTTGTAAGATTTACACACTGATGGAAAGTAACATCGTCCAGCTCAATTGTCTTGCCACTGCAATAAGTAACCTTGTAAGAGACAGGAATTATAGAGCTCAACTTGCATGCTGGAGTCAAATAACTTCATGGCAATGAGAGCAGTACATATAACCAGAGTGTATAAAAGTATACAAATTAGGCAGTTTAATATGAAACCCTTTAGAAAGTTACGTGAAGAATCAAAATTCAATCATAAAAACTGCACCAATGACAAGAAAGTAACCAAGACGATGATATATGAAGAAGGCAGAGAATAATAGAGTGCAGGAAATTAGAAGCCACCTTTTAGGAGGACGGGATTTAAGTTGTGATTCTTTCTCAAGCCCAATTTTATCATTCAAGCCCAATTTCAGATCAGGCATTCCAGAAAGGAAGCACTTCATAAGAATCTTTCCCGTAACATCACAACGCAAAACACTGCCTGCAATCACCAAAAGGTTTATGTTATACAAAGCATATATCAATAGAAACAATTTCCACAACCAGCACCAACCTTTTGAAGACATTAGCAGGTTTACACTTTCCACAATGTCCAGAAACACCTGAAACAAACAAATTTTAATACCATCAAACAGCACCATTCAATAGAGAAAGGTATTTGACAGAACCCAGAAGAAAGATAACCTCATTCTTTTTATAAACAAGTCCCTCTCTTCGCCAGCCAACAGCACCAGTGACTTGTAAAGTTGCATTTGGAACAGGCTTATCTGAAGGCTAAAGATTCATTCCAAATGGTAATTGAGAATGGTTAATTACAATGCAACTTTACATAAAAATAAAAGCACAAATTAAACCTACATATGTTGTTTGAGCATTGCCTACACACATCAATCCTCAAATAAAATAATTTGTAGTACGCAAAATACAACTTGCCTTGGATGAAAATGGGGACCGAACTCCTTCCTGAGTAATGTATAGCTTTAAAATTTCAGGAGAAAGATTTTGTGGGTAGCCAAAGTCCATGATCTCTGCAATGATAATGGAGGAATCAAATGCCTATGTTATTTAATTTTCTGTTGTTTTTTTACCGGCAAGAGTCTAAAAGCAATATTCATAATTTCTGCAGCTACAACTAATAATAATACTAGTCAACCTAAGCTTCTTATAACAATCATGACACCAAGAGTCAAGAATAATAGCTATCCAGCAAATGCAAAATAAAGCACTACAATAGAACATCATCATTCAAGCCAAAAGAAACAGTGTCTAAACATGCTACAAACCAAGTAAGAAAATGCACATTGAAGGATAAATATTCAACCGTCACTGAATACATACCATCCAACAATTCATAAATCAGAACAAAATTATTACGAATAGCATCTTCATCAAAAGCGCCACCAAAATATGATTTAAACAAAGCAACAGCCTGCAAAAAACGGAGCAGAAACGCAAGCATCAATTATGACAGAAAAAGAATTGCACATATTTTTTTTTCTAGTGGAATATGAGGCAAACCTCAGTATATTAAACATAAAGAACTAGAAATTACTACCTCAACGACAAACTTGAAAGCACAAGCTACATTAGCATTACTGCTAACAACAATTACGATGTATACGTTGCTGATTCTCATGTAAAAGAAAGAGCAACCTCCAATCTGTCTCACGGGACAAGTTCCGAGTTCTTTTGTTTGCATAATGTGCATCCGGAAGGCATCCACCATGTTTCCCCTAAATGAAAAAAATTATACAAATAAAAAATTTCAGCGAAGCTTCATTATTTCACGAAGGGGGAACAAAAAAAACCTAGATATTCGGAGAAACCTGGATTCACCCTCAGCGAAACTAATTGTATTTATAAAAACTAATAGTAGCTGGCCTTGAACTGAAAAGAAGAACGTAGATAATTACCCGACATCGTCTCGGTAGAGACGATTGATGAGGACATCGCCGCGAAGATTCAAGAAGTAGATGGCAGAAGCGGCCACCGGCATCTTCGATCCAGTGGGTCGCGTCACACGTTTAATGAATTGAAATCAATAGGTGAAATGATTGGATCGGAGGTTGTAAGACCGGCGACGGGTCCAGATCTGGGGAAAAAGAGGAATTTCGTGTTCGATTTTTGGTTTGGTGATCAAAGTCTCGGTGAAGAAGATAATTTTCGAAAAGGAAAAAAAATTAAAAGAACTTTAGTATTGTTCGCTGTTGGACTTGGAAGGAAACAAGGGTCAGGTCAGAGGGACATTTCTGTCTTTTCAATGTTTAGAAAAGTAGCTAGATTACCGGAAAAAATAATAATACGAGTAATTTTGCAATAGTCACTGGTAAAAAATGAATTTTACTTTGGTTAAAATAAAAAAAAGTTTACTTTGTAGTCGTATAATTAAAAATATGATGTAATAAGTTTAATGATATTAACAGTTGGACTTAAATTTTAAAATTTAAAAAATAAAGAGATTAAATTCTTAAAAATAATAATATATAAATTAAATTTCAAATTTTCAAAAACTATAAAAACTTATAACACATTTTAACATTTTACTTGTCTTGCATAACTTAGTAAGGGAAACTGAAAATTAATTCATGGAACTTGTTATACCAAAATAGTAGTTAATATTTGGTTAGCTATCGTTCGTGGTCACTAGTAGAAACAAAAATTCATTAGTTAATTATAACAGGTTTTGGACTTTAAGGGTTCTTTTAGATGGATGTATTTAATTTTTTTTTATCTCACACTGTGATATCACTATAATATTTAATTTTACCGGTATCATTGCTTTTACACTAATCACAGCTAAGAGGAAATGATGTAATTCTAAACAAAGCCTTGGAATTTCCATGATTATTGCATTCTTTTTTACCTAGAAATATCGTACTTTCATTAAAGAAACCTAATTAATTTAAGCATAACACCCTTTTATTCATTGCTTCATTGCAGGGCGAATAACCTAACAATTATTTCATAAGTAATCTCAATTAATTTCAATAAAACAGAAACAACATTACTAATAGGGTCCAATTGAAAAGATACGAATAAATATCATGTGTATACAATAATGATAGATTATCAAATTTATAAATGATAAAATATATTTTAATATTTATCCTGATAAAAATATCACCCCCACCCAAAACTCATTACCCAACTGCTTTAGGTTTTATTTGGTGGCTATTTTGCTATTTTAATTTGACAAAAATTGTTGTGAAATGATTTTATTGGTATAAATGTGACTCAATTGAGCTTTGGCTTAGAAGCTCCAATCTGATTGGAAATTTTATACTACATGTCTTACAAAATAGAAATAATGGTAGATAGTTTTAGTCCAGTGGGCTTCGTGATACATGGCCCCAAAATTGAAAAAAAAAATCTAGGAGAACAGGGCCCAACCGGATTCGAACCGGTGACCACTTGATCTGCAGTCAAATGCTCTACCACTGAGCTATGGACCCTATCACTTTAAGAGTTAAAATAAATTAAATATAAAATATTCATTTTCAAGTTTATTTGGTTCAAACACAAACCAAAAATCACCATTAAGAAAAAGAATCGTCTTAGAGATCCCTCCTAATAAAAATTAAACAAACTAGGTATTTTTATTCATTAACGGTATATACCAGTGAGTTGAATGAACCAGTCTGTCCATAATATATAGCCTTCATTGCCATAGAGTGTCATTTGCATGTCCCGAATAAGGCGACATGCATCCTATACGACCGAGATCATCAAAATGCTCGCTTTCCCCGAAATTCGAGTACAGACTTTGGTTTAAGCTTGGGAACCCATACTGTGGGAAGTACTGAGCTGCTGTTTCATATATTTGTGGATAATCCTGCAATTAAGTCCATGTACAAATGGTTAGGCAAAACATAAAGAAACTTGAATCTTCAAGTGCCATTTTTCTTCAGGACAAGTTATATGTACACCTTTGAAGAATCAAAAACTACATCGGGTGAGGCCCAAAAGCTGGCAGGATCGGTATCGACGGAATAACGGGTCTCGTTGTTAGGGTAACTTGTTTGGCACGAAATGGTGCTTAAAGGCTCGTTACAGTTCCTTGTGATGGAAGTAAGCTCCACATTTGTTGAACTGCTTCCTGTACTCATTTCCTTTGGCTTTCCATCATTCCTTTTCACAACACGGCACAAGGCGAAAGCATTTGATCCAAGAGAAGGCTCATCGGACAGCCGGTACTCGTGCATAGCCCAATCGGTTCGATCACCTAAAGGTGCACGCCCTCGGTAGAAAACCAGGGTCTTACGATAACCGGTCACGGCAGATTGACACACCACTTTCCTGTCTTTCCCTGTTGCTTTCCAATAGCCAGCTTTGGTGGCTCGATTCGTTCTCGAGCCATTCGGGTACTTTCGATCCCTTGGACAAAAAAAGAACCACTCCATATCTCGTTTCGGAAGGAAAGACTTCTCTGCAAAAGCAATTAATTTTCTTTTAGATTTTCCATCAAACTTGCGAAAATGAAAGTGAAACACGAGAAGACAAATCAGAGGATTCAACTGGTCGACTCAGTGCTATTTTTCTTTATTTGCAAAATTTGTTTCATTGGAAAATAAAAGACACGATTGAAGTTTGAACAGGTTCTTCGCAGTAGGGTCCTAATGTGCCATGCGAATAAAGAACTGTTCTGATAAAAAAAGAGGTTAATATAACTTTTAGTCCCTGAAGTTGACAATTATATTCACTTTGGTACCTAAATTTGGCAACTAAGTCCATTTTGATCGCTGAACTTGGGAAATGTAAAAGTTTGATGGAATCCAAATTTAGAGACCAAAATAGACTTATTTCCAAGTTTATATTCCAAAGTGAACATAGTTTTCAAGTTCAGGGACTAAAAGTTATATTAACCAAAAAATCCAAAACTACCCAAAACAAACACAAACAGGAACATGAAACTTAATAAACTTCAAGAGAACCAACTTTCTTAATGCTATATTTCTTCAAATTTCGACTACGAAGGTTTAAAAAATAACAAAAAAAACATAAAGAAAAAGTACCTGGCAACTCCCAAGGATCAAACTTGTACAAATCGAGGACGGGGATGACTTCAAGTTCAATTTCAAGCCCTTCATTTTTTCTTTTCAGGTAATACCCTACCAACTCTTCATCTGTGGGATGGAACCGAAAACCTGGTGGCAATAATGCTCCTTCCATTTTATCTGCTACCAGAGGTTTTAGAATTTAAAGGAAATAAATTAATTGATTCAAAAAAAAAAAAAAAAAAAAAACTAGCAATTAGAGCAGAAAGTTATGGACTTTGCTGCTAAATGCCATGGCTGTATCAGTTGATGAAAATCTGGGAAAACCCAAAAGTAAAAGCTTAATGGAAGAATCATTGATGGAAAATTAGTTATACCCTAAAAAGCAAATTTATGTCATACTATGAAATTAAGCACGTTTTTTGAGAATGAACTAAGCTAGGCAGCAGAGAATTTGAGTAGATTAATAGTAGAGAAGGGGGTGTCTGAAATATAGTGCTTAAATTAGTTAGACAAGGCATTGACTGCAGAGAGATTTGCTTGTCTGAAAATTTCACGGGCTTGACCCCACTCACTTGACTTAGTTTTCAAGAAAATTACAGTAATGCACGCACACTATCGATAGTTTTTCTGATTCGAATTCATGTGGTGAACATGAAAATAAATAATTTTACCCAATAAACTAAACGTCGGGATGATAAAAGAATCCTCTATAATAGTAGTATTTTGTCCATTTTATTAAAAAGTTTGGTAAATCACTATTCTAGGTGTGACTTAGATTTGAGTCACGCTAGTTACGTGGTGGTGAGAGACATGGATAAAATGGTTCATTTATTTGTTGTAGAAAATAGAATCTTTTGCACTAATTCTTTAAAAACAACATGATCAATCACATTAAGTGTACACACACATTTGAGATATTTCTACGTACCAAAACAATAAAGAATTTTATTTCTTGTAAATTTACATATTAATGGATCTCCCATGATTTGTATGATTTAAAATGCGTCTCTCCTTTTGAAGAAAAACGTCAAAAATTAAAATAAAAAAAAAAAAAATTGCGCTAATCAAATATATCTTACAACTTTTATAAAATGAGAATGTTTGGTCAATTGAATATGTTCCTAGAGATGAAAACATGGAAGTTGATAGTATAACCAAATTGGCTTTTAATAGGGTGGAGGACTTACAGTTACCAAGTTGGCTTATGATGTCTTTCTAATATTTTGTAATGTTCTTTTTTATTTTCACAAAAAAAAAAAAAAACAAAAGAAAAAATATGTTGTCATGTGTGATAAACTGAAAAAAAAATTGAACTTTTGGTATTGAATTTTATATTATAAAATTAAGCATGGAATATAATTATTTTGTTGATAATAGTAAGTCATGATTTCTAAAAATTTATTATTTTATAATTTTAATTTTATTGCCCTCTCAACAGTCGTCTCTAAAATTCGAAATTGAATTTTGTACCTTATCATTACATCTAACCACTTGTTATTATATATAGGTATAGTGTTAAGTGTTATTAATATTGTAAATTTGCAATACATTAACAAGTAGCGTAAATTACATTTATATAATATTTTATATCCAAAATAACTTGAAGGTTACATGTGTGTTAATAATCCTATTAATTAATTGGTATTATTTCATAAAATTTTATATATTATTCTACACGTTGCGTTTAAAGTTTTATTAAAAAAATCATCGGAAAAAAAAAAGAGCATGAAATGGAAAATAACTTGCGGATAATAAATTACCAGTTCGTCTTTGCTTGTCTTCTGCTAACTTGGTCGACTTTGCTGCTTAGCCCTTAATTTACCTCAAAAGTAAAAAATCAACCTCTCATGCATGCTGCCATTGTCTTCGTCTTTGAAACCCTAATATTATTGTTGAATGATGACTAAAAGAAAATGAAAAATCCCAATATGTTGTGGTTTATCGTAAGGCCTTCCGTTAATATCTATAGAGAGAGAGAGGGGTCGAAAATTCATAAAGTTGATTATGATTTGACGACTCAAAATGATTTTAAAACATGAAAAGACTATGCACATTGACGCATAACTAATCGAGGTTTGATTTATGATCCAGCCAGTGTTTTAAAAAGTTCTACCTCAAAAAAGGAAAAAAAAAAATTCAAAATCACCTATGTTTTTTTATGTCTTAAACTTTCACTTTAGGGCCTAATATTAACAAAATACGTGACTCATCAAAGTTTTGCAACTTTCGAGTATAATGTTGAGGTGGTGTTTACGTTGGTGTTGTTGATTCTATTACGATTATGATTGTATTAATTTGTACATTTCGTTCTAGTCATAAATCAAAATTACAAGTCTTTTTTGTTTTGTTCCAATTAAAATTTTAACATGTGTTACTTGTTTTGATGCGTTTCAATCTATTTTAATTAAGTAATTTGTTATCTTTTTTATAATTATATTAAAAGTAAAATATTTGCACATAAATATATTTAAATTAGGGAAAATATTTGATAGACTATGGGTGAATGGAGTTTTTAAATTTTATGAACAGAGTTGGGGGTTGACAAATGTCATGTATGGGTATGATAAAATATTAAAAATAAATAAATATTAAAAAAAGGCATGTGACAAATTTTTAAAATTATTTGTGAAATAAAAAAATAATAATACTAATGCACCAAATACTAACCCTTTAAATTATATAATTGAGATGATGTGTACGTTGGTGTTATTAATTCCGTTACCTTTATAATTGTACATTTTATTCTAGTCATAAATCAAAATTATTTTTTTTTTTTTTTTTTGTTTCAGTTAGAATTTTAACATGTTTCAATGTGTTTTAATCTATTTTAATTTGAGTAATATGAGATATTGATGTTTTAAGCTGACATTTATTTTTTCTTGTTTTGGTTTTTTTATAATTATATTAAAAGTAAAATATAATCTTTAATTTATTGAAATTAATTAATAATTAAGCTGACATAAATCACCTTCTTTTTCTTTGTTCCAAGTTTGTATTCGATTTTTTTTATTGCTTTCGTATATTTTTCTGTGTTTTTTTTATAAAAGGGAATCCCCTTTCAATCTTATAAGAACTCGGCTTTTATAGCCGTTTTAGATTACAACATGTCTTTTTCTTTTCTTTTCTTTTTTTCTGCTATGCTACTATTCTTGTTACTATTTGTTTTCGCTTCTTTTCTGTTTCTTGCGTTGTTTCTATTTTCTTTTCTGTTATTTTTGCAGGCGTTGACAAGGTCAACAGAGGGAAGACGCTCTCGAGGCATCAAGGGCGACGTTTGCGCTGACAGTGGCAGCTTAGGAACTAGTTTTTTTTTTTTTTTCTAAAAATTTTGGGCTTTAGAATTTATGTTAATTTTGGGCCATTAAAAATTTGGGCTATAAATTTTTGGTATTATTATTATTATTTTATTTCTTAGTTTATTTTTGATGGGCCCGGGCAAAATTGGACATTTACAATAAGAATAATATTAAAATTTTGGAAATTAATGAATTTATTCAATTATTGAGAATTGAGTACCTTAATACTCAAATTCTGACCATCATTTGATAAATCGAGATGCTTGATTTAAAAATTAATTTGATAATATGACAAGCGATTGGAAGCAATAAAAAATACACGTTGTCTTGTCTTTTTTCACCGGAGCCCAGACGAAACCCTAATGGGTTTGGCAACTTTTGGGATCGGGAAAGCCCCTCGACGACAGCGCGAAAGGATAGACAGGTAAACAATTTTGTATTATTTTTTATTTGCTTTCGAATCTGAAAATAAAAATAAATCACCTTCTTTTTCTTTGTTTCAAATTTGTATCTGATTTTTTTTTTTTTGCTTTCGTATATTTTTTTGTGTTTTTTTCAAAAAAGGGAATCCCCTTTCAATCTTACAAGAACTCGGCTTTTATAGCCGTTTTAGATTACAACATGTCTTTTTCTTTTCTTTTCTTTTTTTCTGCTATGCTACTGCTCTTGTTACTGTTTGTCTTCGCTTCTTTTCCGTTTCTATTTTCTTTTCTGTCATTTTTGCAGGAGTTGACAAGGTCAACAGAGGGAAGACGCTCCCGAGGCATCAAGGGCGACGTTTGCGCTGACAGTGGCAGCTTAGGAACTAGTTTTTTTTTTTTTTCCCTAAAAATTTTGGGCTTTAGAATTTATGTTAATTTTGGGCCATTAGATGTTTGGGCTGTAAATTTTTGGTATCATTATTATTATTATTTTATTTCTTAGTTTATTTTTGATGGGCCCGGGCAAAATTGGACATTTACAATAAGAATAATATTAAAATTTTGGAAATTAATGAATTTATTCAATTATTGAGAATTGAGTATCTTAATACTCAAATTCTGACCATCATTTGATAAATCGAGATGCTTGATTTAAAAATTAATTTGATAATATGACAAGCGATTGGAATCAATAAAAAATACACGTTATCTTGTCTTTTTTTTATTTGGGGGCATCTAGGAAAATAAATGAAAGAGACTGCATCTCCAATTTATGCCAATAAGACGATTAACATGTCAAATGTTTTTTTTTTAACAAATATAATAATATACTATTAAGTGATATTAGCCAAACAGTTAATATTTGTCTTGAATAATTTTTTTTACTGACATCAGAATCTCTTTACAAATCTGCACCTCATTGCAATAAAAACTTGGAAATTTAGTCATATCGTTAGCAACATTGTTGTAATCCCTCGAAATATCTCCAATCACGAATCCAAGAATTGGTGAATCAGACGTAACTTCGACATCTTACTATTTGCAGCACCACCTATTAGAATAGCTTTAACTATCAAAGCAATACCACACTCCACCTCTACTTGTCTAAAATCAGAATCCCAAGTTATCTTTAGACCTTTAAAAATAGCTTTAGTCTCAATCTTGAACACCGATTCCTCCTCGATCTGTATAGTGAATCCACTAATCCATCTAGCACAGTGATCTTGGAACACCCCTCCAATTGAAGCAGAGCCATTAGGAACTGAAACTACACCATCAGTATTGAGATTTATCCACCCTCGTTCCTGTGCCATCCAAGAAGCGCCTACTATTCTCTTAATTTTAATGGTGCTTCGATTGTATTGATATGGTTGAGCTTTTATAATTTAAATGGTTAAAGCTGGAGTTTTATAGTAGATTTATTTTAACTTGAATCTCATTATATATGGATTTTATCTAGATCTATTTTGATAGTTATTAATTTGTTACACATTTTTTTTAAAGAAATAATTTTAACAAGTGCAATTATAATGTAAATACAAGTACACATTTAAACATTTACAAACTAAAATCAAGTTATTACTACACACAGACAGGACAGAGAACCAAAAATGATCTGAACTAAAACCTATACATGCACAATTGTGCATAATGAGACTAGAGATTCACTCATGCATGCAATTGTATATGGTGATGAGACTCAAACATCGATATTCAAGACCCAACGTCTCAATCTTTATCAACAGTGTCAAAGTTCCATTTGCATTAATCCGTTGTGCTTTATATTGTTTGATTTTGTGTAATATTTATATTTATAAATCAAACTTTTAACAATCTAAAATTCTAAAAAACTATTAACCGAATTAATTGAGTTTCATTCGCATTAATCCGTTGTGCTTTATATTGTTTGATTTTATGTATTATTTGTATTTATAAATCAAACTTTTTAACAATCCAAAATTCTAAAAAACTATTAACCGAATTAATTGATAACCAAAATTTTAAAAAACTATTAATCGACTTCCTACTAAACTAAATTCGGCCACCAATTGATTAACCGAATTAGATTAGTTCAATCGATTAATTCAATTTTAACTAATGTCTGAGTACTTCTAAGACAGCACTTATTAATTTAGTTTGGTGAAGCGGAAGGTTTCTTTTCACCATTTATTAATTTATATTCAAATTTTTCTGTTCTTTATTCGGAACCCAATATAAAAAAATTAATTTGAAACTAGAAAAAAAACATAATTAAACTAAAAAAAATTATAAAATCTAAGAAAACTAATCTAAAACCTAAAATTTACTCTTAAAATTCTATGGAATTATGCTAAAATAACTCTAAATATAAATGTTATCACTTATAAAATACCTTTCACCTTTCTTTTCGTTTTTTTTCTCTTTCTTCTCCACCAATAAATATAACAAAAACTTAATTTTACCCTTCAGATTTTAAATTATTATGAAGCTTAGTTGTCTCGGAGCTTTTATAGATTGTGATATATATAATGAAATTATTATTTTTAAATCTTTTATATAAATTTATAATGCTTTTTAACATAAACATAATACAAAGAATAACATAAATATTGAAATATATTAAAATTTACAATAAATAAATTATAAATGCGTCAAAATTTATATATGAAAAAATACAACACTTGAATGCAATTATGTTATAAAGAAAATAAATATACCAATACAGATTTTTTAGTAAAAAGAAAAGAAATAAAATAAAATATGAAAAATAATTATTTTAATTTAAAACCTTTTAACCTCAAAATTATAAATGCATGGATAGCATTAATTCTGTAGGAGATAAACTTGATCAAACAATAAATAAAGCGAATAAAATAAGAAGTAAAAAGATCGAACATAGAAATTTTAAGTGGAAAACCTCCTCAAGAGAGGATTAAAAACCACAGGCAAAAGCAAAAGGAGATTTCCCTATAATAAAGGATAGTACAAAAGATGTAGAGAATTAAAAAAAAAAATCCCGAAGCACCATAAGAAAAATCATTCGAAACAAAAAAGCAGAATTCCCTCAATCTAAATAATTTTTTGTTGTGTAAAACCTAGAATAACTAAAGCTTATTTATAGGTTGAAATTCGTAGCGTACATAACTACAATAACTCTAAATTTATCAGAATTTAAGTGAAAAACTAAAAATAGAATTTAATTATAAGAAGAAAAACCAAAATAAACTTTAATCAAAATAAAAGATATTCTCCCACAAATTCCAAGTATTGCCATTATTTACCCAAATTAACTTATAAGCAATTATACAAAGTAGCACCAATTATTAATAGCTACAACACAATGTTAAGTTGTCCCTAAAACAATCACTTTCAATTATAATTTGTGCAAGACTGCTTTTATTAATTTAATGTTAAGTTATAGACTTGGCCCCTTGGGGAAAGTAATGGTTTAAATATATTAATAGTACTTGTACTCTAAATTTTACATTGAAAGAGTAAAGGGATTTTTGATAAATTTAAACAAACAAACAAAAAAAACCTCCAAATTTAGGCAAATACTAATAGACACAAGTGAAATTTTTTTAGGTATCTAATAAAATGTGTAATTCATTTTTTTTTTGAAGAATTTTTAATTACAATATCATACACTTTATAGATTAATTCTTTTTAATAATTTTTTAATTCTATTGAGTGATGATTGATTAAATAAAATTAATGTCAAAAAATTAAATAAATTAACAAATAATAATACTAACACAAGGTTTATGGATTTTATTTTTCTTTCAACTAGATTTATGATTTATAGTGCTGTGGGCAACGGTGAAACTAAAGGCTAATCTAGAGGGACTGAGAGGGCCCTGGCCCCCCTAAAATGTAAAATTGTTATTTAAGTCTTTAAAATTTTAGTAAAAGTAAAATTGCACTTTGGCTCCCTTAAAATTATAAAAATTTGATTTAATCCTTTAAAAATTATAAAGATATGGACTATAAAAAATTAAAATTTCATCCGGCCCCCCTAAAAAATTGTTCTGGCTTCGGCCCTGAGCGAAACCATTTGGGCTAGCAAGGGCCTTGACCCCTTTAAGATATAAAATTTCATTTTTGGCCCCTTAAGGTTTACAAATTTTAATTTAGTAAAAGATGAATTGCACTTTACCCCCAAAAAATGATAAAATTTTGATTTAATCCTTTAAAAGTTATAAAGATATAAGTTATTAAAATTATAAAATTACATTTTAGCTCTCATAAAAATATACAACTTAATTCCGCCCCCCTCAAAAAAAAAAATTTCTTACTTTGCCCATGATGGTGGGTTAGAATTTAGAATTTTAAGGAAAAAGTTAGATTAAGATGTAAGGTCTAAGATTTTAGGATTTCAGACTTTATAAAAAAAACAATTTTATTAATTTTAGAGTTAAAAATAGTAATACAATTTAATTTGATTTTTCTAGATGCAAGCATTCTAAAAAATATGATGTGGCATGTTATTATTGGGTGCTTAAAAATGACTTTTTAGGATGATCCTAATATAAGCTAAACTCCTTTTCACAAACCATGAGATGTAGTTTGGTGGTTGCTCACCATATCCATTAATCACAAAGTTGAGAGTTTGATCTCACTTATGAAAATAGAGTCCATTTTATGGTCACTTGTTTACCGTTTTGAAGAGCACCCGCCGCAAGGAGATTATTGATTATTACCGGTTGTGGATACCTTATTTTCGACCCAAAAAAACTTTTTTCATGAAACTTTTTATTAAAGTTTTTAAATTTTAAAACGACGTTAAGAGGAATAGCTCAAACCTCGAACATAAACGAATATAAAAGATAAAAAAATAGTCAATCAGTTGGATGAATTTTTTTTTTTCAAAATATTGAATCCGTTAAATTTTCTTCCGGTGTACGTAAAATATTGAATTTAAACATAAAATTGCAAGTTATATTCGGGGACATTATTCTCATAAATTAAACCTAATGAGGCAGCTTGGTGGAGATAAGAACTAATAGTGGACAGTTGTGCATGTTGCATTCAACAAGTTGCAGCAGCCCCTCTCATGCATCTTCATGACTAAATGTGGACATTTAACTGTCCGTTGATCCTATTCCACAATGTGAATGCTTGTACATATAGACTGAAATGTAGAACAACGGTATTTTTATATTCGTTGTATGATTTACAGAAACTAATCTCATCAAAATTCATGATTCAATAACGTTATCTCTAAAAGATAAAATCCCAAGGACTGCACTAAACTCTTGTTCGTATATTTACAAAAAAGTAACCATAAATAAAGGACCATGCATGCATATATTGCATGTCCATAAAGAGTCGAGCATTGTTCATTTGCCTCACCAGATCAGCTATTACAATGATATATACATACATACATAGCACTGCTAATTAAGCTTTAGAGATGGGAAAAAGTGGGTAGGCAATGGCAAATTGGAAATGTCAAATCCAAGGTCTCCCAAATTATTTGCCTGCTTTACATGCCCTAGGAAAATAGCCAACTGTTCTTACTTTCTAGCATACGTGTGATTATTAACGTAGAGTTGGGACTGAATAAAATGGTTCGTCTTTTCATTTGAAGCTGAGATTATATCGACAGCTACCATCATATAAAAAGAAGATTGCTTCAATCCACAAGAAAATGACTCTTCAGAAAAACAACCATGGATGCTTTCATATATATTTTCATGTCAACTTCACCTCCATTCAAACAAAATTTGTTCTTATTTGGGAAAGTAGAAAATAGATTTTACTTATACGTGACGTAAGTAAAATATTTATATTTATAAGTTGGGGAAAAAAATAGAGACAATCTATTCATCTCAATTATTGTTAATACTAAAAATAAGCTCAGGTTTATATTTTATTAGATAAATAAATCTAATCAAAGCTTGAATTTATATTATTTATCTACTTGTCGTCTATTAAAGTAAATTTTGTTTAGACTTTTTTGATCGAGTTTTTTATGTTTTAATTAGTATTAATCAATTTTGGTTTGAACTTGAATTCAAACGCAAATAATTAAGTTTAGAGTTAAGAATGAGTTTCACTCTTGTATTTTACTAAATAAATGATTAAACAAGCAATTAATTTAATTAAACTTGTGCTTTTCAAGTGAAACATGATTGAACTCGAATTAAGTTGAGCTTAAACTCGACTTGCTCGATTATTGTGTATTAAATATCTGTACATTCCATACTTATTTAGCCATAAATATAAAAATAAGCCTATTTTAATATATGATTTTAAATGTACTAATATCAAACATTTATTTTATATTCTATATTCAACCCAATTCCAAATAATGTAATATTAATATACCATCAAACAAAACATAATTGGAAAACTTCATTGACAAAAATTTCAAAGTTTGATTAGATGCAACTGTACTTATTAGCTGTAAAGCAATTAAAATAATAATTGAAAGAGGAAAATAACCGTAATGCATAAGAGAATTGGTTACGCAATTTGAATTTTTTTTTAGAGTTTTACTTACGTTAACTTGGTTATGTACTGTTGAAATCACGAGTCACGATTTTAAGTTTTCGGTCGTTCTTGACAGGTACTCTCTCAAAGTATGGTAAAAATTCGAATGAAGATCAAACAAATGGATAATTTGTGATTTGACTTATGAACTTAAAATAAATCAGAAACGAACCAGCCTTATAAAATAACGTGATCCGATTTCTATAAAAAAGAAAAACCTTGACCTGCTATCTATATGGAGATAGGAACTAAAGGTATAGGGTTGACACTCAAAAAAATGAGAAAAGAAGTGATAAAGGTAAAAAATGGATCAACGCCACAAAAACAAATTTTTGGTAAGTTCAAAATAATTAATAAAGAATAATAAACAAGAAAGAGTTATCACTCAAAAAAGTATATTTATCAAAATAGTCTAACCTTTTAGAAAACATATGACTTAACTATATATAGGAAAGCATTTAGGTAAATAAATGGCCACAAACACGATCATGAATTACATGTATAAACCTATTCATGAACCAAATTAATGATGCAAGTTCATTCATAAAGTCACATTCTTCCCCCATGCCGTCCATACATTTATCTTAAGGTTCAATGTATAAGCGAATGGACACATTCTCCTACCTTTGGACGTGCATGCATGTTGACATTCATTCTGTTTGTCAAATGCATCTCCCTTGCATGTTCTTGCATCCACAAGTTCATTATTAAGCATTTAATTTGTACAACACCCCCTTGGACGTAGATGCATGTGGGTGTGCATGTATCAGCGGAATAGTCACTTTAATCCCCTTGTAATGCTATTCATTCATGGCAAGTTCATACATTAAATTCGGCCATGCGTTCTTGTGGAATATGAAGAGACGTATGGGCTTGGTTGAGTACATGAATCCATGGATGCATTGTATATTTTGGTGCATGTGTTTGTCCTGGAAAACCATAACCATTTCAGTAAATATGGTCACACGAATGAACCTGAAAACAATATAAAAAGGGTTCACGAGATCAAAACTAAAACACTCAAACAAAGATAACACATAAGACTTGAAAAAAAGGAAATACATAGCTATATTACTAACGAAATTAAACATGTTGTGATCACAAAATAAACGTGAAAATTTTTAATCTTAAAAAATCGTGGAATTTAAATAAAAGTAAAACGGATGATTAAACTTCAAAAGTCCACATGTAAAATGTTGCATGGATTTGCTTGTTTTCATCTTGCATTTGGACCTCTTGTGTTTAGTCTAATCTTAAGTTCTTTTAGTCAATTCACATGATGTGACCGGGATCACATAACTTATTTGGAGACATTTTTTTAAATAATTTTTTTCAAAAATAATATCTCTTAAATATCTTCACCAATCATAACACCGTATATTGTTGCTCAAAAAAGATAAAGTGAATAATCAAAATATTTAAGTTAAAATATTGGCAAGTTACACAACGTTTCGTGAGTTGCGATTGATGGTGCAACAAACCATTTTAATATAATTAAATATTTAAGATATATTTTTAATAATTCTAAAAAATATGTTTTTAATAATGACTTAATCTAACTTGAATTGTTCTATAAAGTTAATTATAAAAATATTTTTTGAAATATGTTTTTTTAATATTTTAACAATTTTCAAATAAAAGAATAGATTCTTAAAATAAAATAAAATAAAATGTTGCAATATTATATAATACGTCATTGTTTAATGGATAAACTATATAGATAGTCATCCAACTATAAAAAAATTTATTTTAGGTATCTAAAATAAAAGGTTTGCAATTTAAGCACTCACATTATATTGTTCGGTTATTTTGATAACTCCCGTTAAAATTATAAATGACAAGTTGATGTTGCAGTTAAAAAAATCGATATAATAACAAAATTAGCCCTCAACTTCTTCATATTATATCAATTTAGTCATAATTTTTTAAAAATAACCATCAAAATTGATAAATATTCTCAAATTGATCATTATTCCAAAAAAAAATTCAAATAAATATATAAAAATACATAAATATTTTTTAAAAATATAATAATAAAATTTTAAAATATATAAAAACAAACAAATAAATTCAAAAAATATAATAATAAACATAAATATAATAAATATTAATAGTAAATATTTAAAATTATTAATATATATTTTTGAAAAAATATATTTTTATGTTGTTAAAAATTATTATATATATATTTAAAATATTTATGTATTTTTATATATTTCTTTGAATTTTTTAGAACAAGGATCAAATTGAGAACATCTGTAAATTTGGGGGTTAATTTTTTTAAATTATAACTAAATTGATATAATATGTAAAAGTTGAGGGTTAAATGTGTTATTATACTGATTTTTTAATTGTTACATTAACTTACCATTTGTGATTTTAATGAGAGTGACTAAAATGAATAAACTATGTAATGTGAGTGCTTAAATTGTAGTTTTTTTTTATTTTAGGTGCGTAAAATAATTTTATTTTATAATTGAATGATTATCATTATAATTTACTCTTATTTAGTTTATATGTGATATAAATTGTATAATATATAAATAAGTTAGATTTATACATTAAATATTAATTTTGAAATCCAACTAATATTTTAAAAGAAACTTTGAACTTGAACTAAATATTTTAGAGGTGTTCATAGGTTAGGCAATTTATTTACCCCGATCTGTTTTGAATCGAGTTTAGGTTTGTATTTTTAATTTCGGATCGGCTCGTTTTATTATTTATTAATATATATTTTATAATTAAATTTAGATAAAAAAATTATTTTTCAAATAGTGAAATAGACTAATTGGAAAGACTTGAGTGGACCAAGCTTAGATCCAAACTTAAAATTTCTTTAGAATTGAGCAACTGGCCTGGCTTAATAAACCCAATTCAACTTGGGTCGAGCTTGGATACGATTTTCTATGCCAAATTTAAATTACTAAATAAAAAATGTTTCTAAAAGTAAATTAAATTATAAATATTAATATAAAAATATATCTGTAATATTTTATTAATTTTAAAGAGTAAATGGGCTTTTTGGGTAGTCTGGCCCAAAAAAGGGTATAGGCTTGAAATTGTTTTGGGACTGGGCCAACATTTAGGGCCCTTTATGCGCTTCGATGCCGTTTAAGAATTTACAGTTCAGATAAGGCAATCAAAACCATCCACTGTGAGGCACAGACAGGAGGAAACCTGTTGTAATGGCTGCTACTTTCTCCACTGCTCTAGATGTTCATTTTGCTGTCTCTCAATCTGATCCAAAAAGACCCATTTTCTTCACCAAGAGACTGAAACATCAAAACCCTAGTCAAAGATTTCGCATTTCTTGTAAGACCTCCAAGTCTTCTTCTTCTTCTTCTTCAAAACCTCAGCAAAACCCACTAGAAGAACAATCACCCAAAAAAACCCAGTCTTTATCGGAGCAGCTTCAGCCACTTTCCACCACCACACTGCCCGAAAAAGACCAAGCTGCTCGTCTCTCTTCGAACCCAAAGTCCACTTGGGTCAATCCTTCCAAGCCTAAAAGATCCGTGCTTTCACTACAAAGACAAAAGCGGTCACCTCATGCATACAATCCACAACTCAGAGAGCTAAAACTCTTTGCAAAGAAGCTTAACGATTGTGAAAACAATGAAGGTGCTTTCCTAAGTGTTTTGGAACAATTCCCACATCAACCCAACAGAGAAAATTCACTTTTGATACTCAACAGCTTGAAACCATGGCAAAAGGCTTATTTATTCTTCAATTGGTTAAAGACCAATAATTTTTTCCCCATGGAAACTATATTCTACAATGTCATGATGAAGTGTTTGAGGCTTGGGGGACAATATGAGGTCATAGAAGAACTTTCTAATGAAATGGTAAGCAATGAGATTCCACTTGATAACATTACATATTCAACTATTATTAGTTGTGCTAGAAGATGCTATCATTTTGATAAGGCTGTTGAGTGGTTTGAAAGAATGTATAGAACTGGTTTAATGCCTGATGAAGTTACTTATTCTGCAATTCTTGATGTTTATGCGAAATTGGGTAAAGTTGAGGAAGTGATTAGCTTGTATGAAAGAGGGGTAGCTAGTGGTTGGAAACCAGACATGGTTACATTCTCTGTGTTAGCAAAGATGTTCGGTGTTGCAGGAGATTATGAAGGGATTAAGTATGTTTTGCAAGAAATGAAATCTGTTGAGGTTAGGCCTAATTTGGTTGTTTACAATACTTTGATAGAGGCAATGGGGAGGGCAGGGAAACCTGGGTTTGCAAGGAACCTTTTCGAGGACTTGATTGAGTCTGGTTTAACTCCGAACGAGAAGACTTTAACTGCCATTGCAAAGATATACGGCAAGGCGAGGTGGGGGAAAGATGCACTGAAATTATGGGAGGAAATGAAGTCGAAAAACTGGCCTGCTGATTTTATTTTGTATAATACTTTGTTAACTATGTTTGCAGATATCGGTTTAGTTGAGGAGGCAGAGCAGCTTTTTATTGACATGAAGCGATCAGAGAATTTTAAGCCAGATAGTTGGAGTTACACGGCAATGCTAAACATATATGCAAGTGGAGGAAATGTCGATAAGGCGATGGAGTTGTTCGAAGAGATGTTTGAAGTAGGTGTTGAGCTTAATGTAATGGGAACCACTTGTTTGATTCAATGCTTGGGGAAGACCCGAAGAATCAACGAGTTGGTGAGGGTCTTTACTGTCTCGATTCAACAAGAGATCGAACCGGATGATAGACTTTGTGGGTGCTTCTTGTCTGTTGTGTCCCTATGTGATAACAGGGAGGATATTGATAAAGTTCTCGCTTGCTTGCACCAAGCTAATCCTCGGTTAGTTGAATTCGTGGAATTGATCGAAGATGAGAAAAGCAGTCTCAACACCGTTAAAGAAGAGTTCAGACGTGTCCTCAGTGACACTAAAGACGACGCTAGAAGACCGTTCTGTAATTGCTTGATTGATATATGTCGAAGCAAGAATCTCCATGAGAGAGCACACGATTTGCTTTATCTAGGAACTCTATATGGGTTGTACCCGCTCTTACACAACAGAACAGCAGACGAGTGGAGTCTGAACGTTCGAACATTATCTGTTGGTGCAGCCAAGACCGCACTTGAAGAGTGGATGGGGACTTTGGCCAAAATTGTTAAGCGTGGAGAAGCATTACCGGAGCTGTTCTCAGCTCAAACTGGGACTGGAACTCATAAATTTGCTCAGGGACTGTCGAATTCCTTTGGTTCTCATCTGAAGGAACTTGGAGCACCATTCAAGAACAGTGAAGATAAAGTTGGTTGCTTTGTAGCAACAAGGGAGGATTTACTGTTGTGGTTACAATCAAAGATTCCATCATCATGAACTGTTATATCTTAAATAGCTTTCAAATAATGGGAATTCCACACCGTTAATTTTTTTTTTTTTTTTAATAAAAAGAAAACACTGATCTTTGTGGAGTTGTGGTACATAGTTCGAGTTCATATTGAAGAATTGTGTTTTAAAGTTTGAAACTTTGAATTCAGCTGAAAGCTTGAAACTTCCCCAAACATTGGAGCAGATCATGAGAGTTGAAAGCTGGAAACATTTATTTGTTTAATAAATTAATTAGTTAAATTTATTTTAACAGTATAAATATTTTTCTTTTGCAGGTAAAATTAGTCAAATTTATTCAGTTGTCTATAAAAATTTTAAGTAAAATTATAGTTATTTCATATGGACAAACTTATTAATTACCATTTATTAAATTAGATAAAATATTATGTCAATAAAATGATTAAATTCCACTTGAAAAAATATATTAATTATATTTTATTAACTGAAAATAATCTTGAATAAGTGGAATTGCTTTAAAAAAGTATTAAGTTTGTTAATTATGAATTTGGAACATCATACACTTATAAATTGATTACTTAAATTTAGTATTATTAATTAATTAATATAATTTGATAATTCATATTGATTAATTGAATTTGTTAGATTTATGAACTTTATAATTAATAATGTGGAAGAATGTAAGATAAAAGATGCATAAAAGCAAAAATACATATTTTAGTTTTGTTAATTTGATCCCCAATTTCTTTCTTTTTTGAACAAAATTCTCACTTAATTTATTTGCATAATATGAATTCTAAGGTAAGTTTACAATAATTATCTCTCTATTATAGCGTATTATAGGTGTATAGTAGTACCCTCTCCATAACAGACAAACAAATGAGGTTATTGTAGAGAGGGTAAACTATATATATATTTTTATATATATATTTTAAATTTTTTTAAGTGGGTTAAAACTTATTTGTCCAATCAATTCCATTAAGTCTATTTTGATTTAAATAGTTTTTGATGATTAAATTATTTATTATTAAATTTCATAACTAAATCGATAGACTTAACTTAATATTTAAAATTTAAATATATTTTAAATAAGTCCATCGATAAAAAAATCGATTAACCCCGTCGAATTAACCGTTTGTTGGGCGTAGAGGACAAGAAAATGCTCACATGAAAAGTAAAAACAGGATGGTGTGTGTCATTGTAAATCTGGTCTTCTTATTAAGGATGAGGCTTTCGTTGCCTACCATTCATACAAGATAAAAAAGAACCAGGCTCACACCAATCAAAATAAACCCATCTTCTTCATTTGCAGGCAATCAAAAAGCCAAAAATCATGGCACTGAGAATGTGGGCTTCTACCACTGCCAATGCCCTCAAAATTTCTTGTGCTACCACCAAAGCCCCTGTTTTCTCCCTCTCTAGATGCTTTTCCACTGGTACCTCTCCTTTCTATTCCATGTTTGTTTCTTTTAAAAATGTTGAATTTATTATTATTTTTTTACAGTTTTGGATGGGTTGAAATATGCTGAATCACATGAATGGGTGAAGCATGAAGGTCCAGTAGCTACCATTGGCATCACTGACCATGCTCAGGTTTGTTTCTATGAAAATCAAAGCATTTTTCATGTCTGTTTTACGGGGCATAGAGATTTACAATATACATAAATTGCAGGACCATTTAGGAGAAGTAGTGTTTGTAGAGCTGCCAGAACCAGGTGGTTCAGTGAGCAAAGGAAAAGGGTTTGGAGCTGTTGAAAGTGTTAAAGCAACCAGTGATGTCAATTCCCCTATCTCTGGTGAAATCGTTGAGGTTAACTCCAAGCTTACCGAAACTCCTGGCCTGGTAAATCAAAACTTATCATTTTTATTTTCTTTTTATTCTTCTGCTTAGCAACTTATGTTAAAATTTTTGGGTATTTGAAGATCAATTCAAGCCCATATGAAGGAGGATGGATGATAAAGGTGAAACCCGGCAGTCCTTCAGAATTAGAATCCTTGATGGGTCCAAAGGAATACACCAAATTCTGCGAGGAAGAAGATGCTTCCCACTAATAACTTTGTATCACCCAACTAAGCTTTGTTTTTTTTACAAATGTTCTATGTTATTAATAATAATCTACATTCTTCACTTTCTTTAATCCTTATATCTTAATTTTTTTCTTATTTAAGTAGGTTTTTAGTTTACCAGATTCTTACATGGCAATGACGCGAGACAAAAAAGTTGTCAAATCCACCATAGCATCACAGTAGTTTGGAGTTCAGTTTTGAGAAAAACGACCAACAAGGAAAAATGTAAAATCTTTTAGGGTTTTAACATATTTTTAATATATGTTTAAGCAGTTACTATAATCGGTCTATACTTATAATTCAACAAAAATCCGCCCCTCGCCTTGCATCCACTTTTCAAAAGAACCAATTCAAAATTCATAAGACAATTCGGGTTTTGCTATCTCTCATGCATGAAGCTGCTGAAATTGCCACTATTTGTCTATGTTTACAAGACTAGTATTTTATTTTTGTTTTTCAATTTTCTTTACTCAAAAAAAGAAAGAGGAAATTACAAACATTGTAATAAAAAAGTTAAAAAACCTGAAAACATGTCTATCATTTGCCTACCATTTAGTAGCTTCTATGACAAGAAAGAAAAAAAAGTGTCTTTTCTCTTACATCATAGGCTATCACAGTTCAACTTTTCGAACTTGAATGTGATGGGTGGATTCTCGACGCCAGATCGGTTGCGCTCCGCTTTGGACAAGAGTAATGAATTCTCCCTCCACCAAGTTCTTGCCCTAAATCATCAAAAATTTGTATCAGATAATTGTTCAGACATATCAAGTAGTTGATCTAATAAAAAAACATCGATACCCTGAAGGAGGGTGAGCTCACTGATGTCATGCGTTGTTTTACTGTTAACATCTCGAATTAAAGAAACTAGATAGTGTATTTTACCGTTAACAGCTTTAGTGCTCGGGAAAATGTCTCCTCCGCATCATCTGAAAACTGCATATATATCGGTATCACGCCTTGATAGAGTGCCAGCCTCTGCTTAATTCTTTCCCTGTCAAGAAATGATAATTAGAGCACAAAAGTGAGAATAAGGAACAGAAACAAGTTCTAATTCAAAATAAGGGCGAAAAAAATTGTTTATGTAGTATGGCTACTAAAACTCACTCGTTCGTGAAGGCAAAGATCGAAGAGGAAGGACGGTAATGACTCAATAGTATAGCCATGGATCCGGTTCTTGTAAAGACCACGATTGGTGTATTGAGAGTATTAGCCATGGTCGTGGAATGGAAAGCAAACATTTCACCCATATGACTCTGGGAAACAATGCCGTAACACGGTCAGATTATGAATTGCAAAACTACAAAGAGGACACAACCTTGAATGATAATATAGCAAATTCCGAAAACCGATTACCTTGTAAGCGTTAAAACAAACAAGAGGCATAACATTGAGTGGAAGACTTGACTCGGTCCTCAATGCTACAGTGTGCATGACTTTAGCGGCTTTAATCGGATACCTGTGGTTATTGTCATCAACAGAAAATTAGCCACTAATATTTAAAACGAACAAGCATCCACGATTATTCCGGAAAGCAAGTATTTCTGATAGCATCTAACAATAATTACTCACTTCCCGTGTGCAGTTTCTCCAGAAAGCATAATTGCATCAGCGCCTTCTCGAACAGCAATTGCGATATCAGAAACTTCAGCTCTTGTTGGTGTAGGATGATTAATCATACTTTCGAGCATGTTTGTTGCCACGATTACCGGTTTATGCATATCACGACACCTTCTGATGATGTCTTCCTATTAGAACATGATAACAAGTTGTTATATTTGGAATTGGAAAATGATATTTAATCCTACAATCAAAACTTCATTGGTTCAGGTAGGACACAAAAATTGCGTATGTCTCTATAAGTTCTCAAATACAAAAAATGCATACGGTTTTAAAACCATTTCACGGCTTATAAATTTACCTCATTGTACGATCCTTGATTCTTTCTTTAATAGATCTATATTAAATCAAGACATGTTGAGATTTAAAAGTTACCTGCAATAAAGGGACTTCCTCGATTGGAAGTTCAGCTCCAAGGTCTCCTCGAGCAACCATTGCCTATAATAATGTCCATGACAGCAATTAAAATCTACATTTTCTTTTAAAGCTTTTCGAGAATATAAACAAATTATTCGAGAATATAAAAACAAACCCCATCAGAAGCGGAAATTATAGAGTGAAGGTTCGGTATAGAATCAGCACTTTCAATTTTCACAATCACGTGAATGTCTGCATTGCAACCTGCAAAAGAATTTGGTAACGAAACAATCACAAGTGTGGAAAACCATATAATATAATACACACCATGACTAAACTAGAATTAAATTTTACCTTTAAGATAATCTTTCAACTCATGGACTACCTTAGCATCCTTCACGAAAGAAACGGCATAAAAATCAACTTGGTTGTCCACCCCAAATTTGATATCTTCCCAATCTTTGTCTGTAAACACAACGTGTAGCATTCAAAATTTTCTATCAGCAATCAAAGCTGAACAAATTAGACCGTGTTTTAAGTAAAACGTCAAAACAACTGCATGAATAACCTGTTATCGATGGCAGAGTTGCACTTTTTCCACGCACGTTTAAATGGCGCCTCGATTTGAGCTCTCCGCCATCAACTACTACACACGTAACCAAATCCTTTGTCTTTGACATCACAGCTAGCGACATCATTCCACCTGCCATACAGAGACATGGAACAACTCGTTAAGTTACATATACAAGTAAAAACTCAACAAAAACGTGTTTTTGATTAGCGAATAGTTCCCGGAATTTGTCGTGTTTTTCAAAATTACAGATCAAATACATTAAATGCAGAACCAGAAAACAGGATGAGGATTAAAGACAAAAGGATTTTGTTCTATTCCGAGAGGAAACGACACAGGAACGATTCGTTAAAACTTATTTGATCAGTTCTGCTTCTAATTATAGCATCATAAATTCTAAAACAAAAGACAACACGGCTAACAAAGACATCAAAATGAGATCTGTTCTCACCATCAACTAATAGTATGTCTCCAACTTCGACATCATTCACAAAGTCATCGTAGTTTACGCTAACAGTATCTTCAGTGCTAACTCCTCTCCTGATAGTGAATTTAAATTCTTGGCCCTCTTTAAGCTGTATTGGTCGAGGAACATCACCGCTTCGAACCTCGGGACCCTAAACGAAAGAACATATTAACCAGACAACCACATCACATCACAACTAAGGCTAAAAGAAGTTTTATTCCTAATCTATGCATGCTATTAAAATCTGGGTTTTGCTATGTAGTGCCTAATCAGTTAAAAATTTTGCACTTATGATGTACACACACACACACACACACACACACACACACACACACACATATATATGAAACTGGATATACCTTAGTGTCCAACATTATAGCAATAACTTTGTCTTCAAATTGGGCATTGTATTCCTTAACAAGATCAATGGTTTTTTGATGAGAAGCATGGTCACCATGGGACATATTCAGGCGAGCCACATTCATTCCAGCTTCAGCCAGTTTCCATATCATCTCACGTGAGCTCGTCGAAGGACCGATGGTGCAAACGATCTTGGTTTTTCTCCGGTGACTCGAGTTCATTTTCACTTGTCCTAATGCCCCGCCGTTTAAAAGCTCGACTGGGGATTTCAGCTTGTCCTAGAAAAGGGAACAATCAAAATAAATAACATGGAAAAGAAAGGCAAAAGAAATTGGGTCGAGAATATTGAAACCGACAGCGTTGAAATGGCCGTTGGTGGAAGAAGGGACGCCGGTTTGAGTGTTGTGCATGGATCTGGTTGGAAAAGATGAATCTCCTTTAGAGGAAAAGAGACGTCGTTTAGTCCAATTGGTTACGGAATCGAACAGTGAATGGTCGGAGATGGTACGGAAAGACGACAAATCAGCGGTGGCGACGGCGGAAGCGTCGGTTAAGATGGTAGTAATCGCCGCCATCTCCAACACTCCTGAACAGAACAGAGGCAGATATTTTATTTATTTGTGTTTAGAGGAAAACAGAGATGGGGTCTCCTTAGATAGTATTAGGACAGTTAGGAGTTTCTCTGCGCCGTCGCTGTTGCTGGCCCCTGTTAGTGAAGGGTGTAGGGTACAATAAATGGAAGCACACAGCCAGTTAAAGTTAGATCCAGTCGCAGCGCGTCATGCAAAATATCATACCTTCTTACACTTGGCAATTCATGCTTTTTTTAATTATCAAAAGTTACTCCATTTTCAGTCTTTTGAGAATTGAGCTGCCATTAAAACAAAAAATAATTTTGTTTCCATTTTCTGCTTCCAAACATTGATTTTCAATAAAACCAAACAGACTGTATTTCTCTTATTTGTTCAAGGCTGTTCCAAGGGGATAGTCCTAATCATTTATTTTCCTTCCTACCTTTATAAAAAAATCATTTTAATTTTCATTTAATTCTACTTTTTTTTCTATCTTTAAATTTAGATTTTTTATTAGATCGCTCCAACATAAATAAAAAAATTAATATTTTTCAATTTTACTGATATTGTATACACATACCATCATTTAGTTAATTTTTTAATTTAAAAATTCAGAAAAACACATAAAAATTATTTTTAAAAATTAAAAATCACTAAATTATTTAAAAAATATATTTTTAAATATTTTTAAATTTTAAAAAAATATATAATTAAATGTTAACATGTTATCTATATGATAATCCACATGTATGTCACATCAATAAAGTTAACAAATGTTTAAAACTTAAATGAGACAAAAAATTAAATGAAAAACTAAAATAATTATTTTAATAAAATTGAAGGGCCAAATAAATCATCATGTCATAAAAATATTACTTGGAGTGAGTTTGAAAAAAAAAATTCTCATGATCCATTCCTGTGTACATATATCTTAGGTGGGCTTTGTATTCCTTCCGAATTAATCAAGTTTTTGTTTAATTTTTTGTTTGTTGTGTATTGTATTAGTCGGATTTTCAATTGTAATTAGTCAAATGTATATTTATATTTATCTTATACTTGTAATTTGTACGTGTCATGTATTTATAATTGTACTATTTTTATATTAGTAAAACTTTAAAAAGGAAATTCAACTCCATTGCATTGGTAACGAAAATTTGGTATTATGGGTAAAAGTTGAGTTAATAAGTATTTGATTTCCATCTAGTTGTAATTGTATTATACTTATGATTAGGGGTGAAGTCAAATTGTTTTGGGGTGGAATTAAATTGTATAAATTTATGAGAGTTAAAATACAATTTTATTATCTTAATAACTTATATCTTTATAATTTTTAAAAGATTAAATCAAAATTTTATCATTATAAAATATTAAATATAATTTTATTATGTATTAATTTAAAGTTTTATAAATTTTTAAAAATTGAAATATTTTATTTTAGAGGCCGAGCCCCTGTCACACCCCTACCTCACCTGCTTTTATGCTTAAAATTTTAATAAACTTACTGATAATAATAATAATAATATTATTATGATGATGATGATGATGGTTGCATAATGCACGGATTTAAATGTATATAATAATTTAATTATATTATATAATTTGTTCAATTTTTTCATTAATTAATTTAAGATCTCATTAATAAACTAAATACAAAATTAATACATGAAACAGATAAAAACTGATTGTTAAATACTAAATAAGTAAAAAAAAAAAATCATAAAACTTATCATTTGAATCTAAACAAAATATTTATTGGAAATATGAAAATATTGCTGAATTGGATAAAGTTATGCACATCATCTCTGGTGATTCTTTGCAGTTTAAACTTTAAAACGGAGGATATGGTGAAGTTATTAATAGTTCATTTTAGTGCAACCAACATGTCTTCCTGCAAGTGAGAATCTCATAGAGCAGTATATATTATTGCCCTGGTAGTACATTTGGCAGCTATGATAAGTACAATCAGTTAGGAAAATGGTTGCACTTTTTTCGATAATAGCTGAAGTACGTAACTGATATTAATTTGTCTTAGTAACGCTCAGTTTTGGGATAAAAGTTGCATGGGATGTAAATACTAAACTTATTGTATTTTGTTCATTCTATTAAAAATAAGTAAATTAATTATTGTACTTTATATTAAAGATTAAATTAATATTTTTGTTAAAAATTTTAATCTATTTGTTAAAAAAACCTTATCTAAATGGTGGAATAACCAAACAATGATATGTGTGTTGATGTATAAGGAAAAAATTTTAATAGTATAAATGGATGAAATTTTTAACAAAATGGTCAATTTCAAATGTAGATCCTCAGGGGCTTTTCATTTGTTTTTCTTTTTTTTGTAAATTTTCATAAAACCTATAAATTTTTTAAAAGTTTGAATTAGACCTTCCAGAACTTTAAAAATTCTCATTAAACCCCTCAAAGTTTTAAAAATTTTATTTAGGCCCCCCAAAACTTAATGCCAAGATCCATCATCGACCAATTTGCTATTTGATCTAACATATAAAGACGAATTTACTCATGTTTTTTAATAGAAAGAGTAGAATGCAATTCGATTCTTAGTACATGGACCTCCAAAATATTTTTAGCTTAGTTTGTGTTGTATTATTCACTTCTGTAATTATTACATTTATGTCTCCAATTCCATGCCTAATTTTTATTGTTCAGGTGATGAACCTAATCGGTAACGTAAAAGGAAAAGTTGCAGTCAAGGCGGATGATATGATTGACACTGCTGGTGAGTGAAAGCAGTGTGAAGACGGAAAACATAAAATAATGTTCTTAGTCACAAAGACATGCATTGGTTTTGTTTTAGATTCAATTATCTTTATGAGTGAATTTATACAAGAAATGCTGACATTTGATCATTAATGTAAAGATAAGTCAAATCCATTGTACACATTTGACACTTTCTCATCAGAATTTCGTAATTGAATTCTTAATTGAGAGTTAAATATACTTTGCGTGGCTACAAATTATACATATATTAGAAAGAAAACACAAAAGAAGAAGAAGAATTAGAAGGAATAGGATACCTTGCCTCGGAAGTAAATGCATGCGGCAATCAGTGATTTTCCGCTGCTGGGAAACTTGTAAACACAAACAGATATAAGAAGGCCCCGTTTGCAAAAGGGTTAAATTCTCTTTGCTGGACCAGAACAGCTAACCTCATTTACATGTTCCCAAAGGCAACATGTTAGATTAGAGTCACCTGTCGCGGGAGACATGTTAGATAGATCAATGCCTTTGAGTTCAAGAGCTTTGTCATAATTTTGAGTGTTGGTGTTGTCTCCAGGGACATCCCCCATCAAATGCATGCTCCAACACGTCTTCCATTCGCTTTGCCACCAGAATCTGGCAATACAATAAATTATACATGATAAGCAAAAAGAGGCGTATTCTGATCAAAGATTCGATTCTTGTTCCCTTAACAAAATGCCTAAAGAACTCATTGTAATGGCAAAACCTTATGTGCGGAAAACAGAACCAACTTTTTGTTGCATGCTGGTTGAAGATTAGATAAATAGGAGCTTATAACAGTTTATAGTTTCAGTGTCTCAGCTCGAGAAACATTTTTGCTTCAAATAAAGGGGAAAAGTTACCTCTAGACTGGAAAGCACAGCTGCAGGTACTTCAACTAAATCCTTCAGATTTCTCTCTGGCAAAATAACCCTCTTGATACCGTAACGGTGTGCTGCTAGTACCTGCATATTTCATTTACAAAAGCAAGATGTATTGAAAATGATGAGAACCAAAAGCATTTACAGTCTCTCTGTTTGTTGCTGAATACTATCTGATGTAAGTATGTAACCAAAATGTATCAAAATACATATTTTTCGCTGGCAACAAAGAATAGTAGTAGGAATAGCTCACAAAACACACCTTATCCTTGACACCACCAACAGGTAACACAAGACCCCTCAGTGTCATTTCTCCAGTCATTGCTGTATCTGCTCTTACATTTTTCTGACTAAACAGTGAAACCAACGCTGTTACAAGGGTCACACCAGCTGAAGGTCCATCTTTGGGTACAGCCCCAGCAGGAAAATGTATATGAATATCTTTTCCCTGCAGCAGATCGGTGTCCTCAGCAGCTGCTAACTTAAGATCCGCCACCCTGGCTCTTACCTGAAATATAGGGAAAACCATAAAGGAATATACATTTTGAATCACTACCATATGAAATCATCAAAATAAAGTTGAGAGGAAGTACTCTATACAACTTTTGAATAATTCAGATTGTCAATTGGTAAAGTTGATAGATTTATGTGATTTAAGAGAGGATACCCATGTCAGTGCTATTTGTGCTGATTCTTTAATAACATCACCAAGTTGTCCTGTAAGATGCAATTCACCATTTCCAACCACTGACGTAGCCTCCACAAACTGAACCTCTCCTCCAAAAGCTGTCCAAACAAGCCCAACAGATACTCCAGGAGTGGCAACACGATCTGCAGCTTCTCGGTCATCAAATCTAGGAGGCTGCATTAGAGAGTAAATAAGTGTCCTAGGGCATGTTCAGAAAGAATATGAACTCAACCTACAGTAAGCATAAACATATTCAAGTATGCCCCCTCCCCAGAATTTAAGTTTTTTAATATGAAACCAAATGAGGGACACCAGTTGTGAAGATTTACAAAAGTGAATCATAAGGCTGCTCCAAAAAAATAAAAAGAAATAAAGGTGACTATCCTGATAAAAGGAGTAAAATGAGGAATTATTACCCCCAATATTTTTTCCAGCATAGCCTCATCAACAACCAAAGGTGAGGCAATTCTGAATGCATTGGATATCTCATGATTATTTACACCCATTGGAATGACTTCCATTTCCATTTCTGCTCCCTCAGCAAGCCTGTTATCCAGCAGTGGTGAAGTTATCTTATGAACATCTTTGCTAACTGAGACAGCCTGTTCTCGCTCAGCAACTCTTACTGCAGCAGCACGAGCTAAGGCAGCCAAGTTCCTTTCCAGATTACGGACACCAGCTTCCCTGGTGTACCTCTGAATGACAAGTTTAACCATGTCCTACCACCAAAAACAAAAGCACTAAGAGAATATTACACAATAAAATACAATTCTTATATTCTGATCAAAGTTGCTTCTTTCATCTTGCATCTTACTCTGAAATCTCAAGCTAAATTCTAAACAGAAGAGTTCAAGTAATGAAAGTAGCTTCATTTTGTTATATGTTGAAAGTGAAACAGTCTAGATATCTTCCATGAGGTTAATCAATAAAGGCAACACTGTTTAGATTTCAATACATTAGTCCTATAATTGCTTATTCAACCATGGAGGTGATGAGGGAGCAAAAACACCAGTTGACAAATTTCTCAAAACATCTCAGGTATCAGGAAGCAACAGATGTTAATGAACTTAGAGTGACAAGACACCAATATCATCATGTATGGAAAAGTAAGCTTCAAAATGCAGAAAAGATGAACACGTGACAAATACCTCTGGAATTTGAAGGAACGCAGAGCTCAATCCATGCTGATCCAAGACTCTTGGGATCAAATGTTGCATGGCTATTCTGAGCTTTTCTTCAGCTGTATATCCAGGCAGCTCAATGACTTCCATCCTGTCCAAGAGTGGGGGAGGAATAGGCTGCATCCTATTTGCGGTAGCCACAAAAATCACCTTTGATAGGTCAAATGGAACATTCAAATAGCTATACAACCTCAGTTAAAGAACCACAAGGAATCTACTCACATTCATCACATTGTTAATGATAAAGGAGATAGATGCAAATAAACATGTAAAATCTGCAAAAATATTATATACAGTTCCAAAAAGAAAAGGGCTAATTGAATAAATCTAAAATAATAGATGCAAATAAACATGTAAAATCTGCAAAAATATTATATACAGTTCCAAAAAGAAAAGGGCTAATTGAATAAATCTAAAATAAAAGCCATATAGTAAAACTATAATGCAATTTTCTTAAGGATTTACTAATAACAGATCAATAAAGTAAATGAGGTTTATCAAAAACCAAGGCTCAGTATGTTAATCTAGACTCAGAAGAAAGTAGGATACTGATCATTAAAAGATTTATTCTGCTCAGGATCAAGAACCTCCAGTAGAGCTGAAGCTGGATCACCACGCACGTCAGAACCTGTCTTGTCAATCTCATCCAATAGCATGACTGGGTTGCAAACACCTACTCTCTAGAAGCCAAAAGTTAAAATGATAATTACAGTAAGACCAATAATCATTGACGTAATATGAATGCTCCCATGAGGATATGGATAATCTTAATTTATGAGGATTCAGTTCTCCAAACTTCAGATTCTATGTACTCTCAACAGAAGATAATTCAACTTATGATAAATTTGGTATTTACAATCTACAAACAAAATTTTCATTCAGTTCTAAGCTGGAACAAATTGATGGGGCAAAATGCACCATCACTTCTCAGAATAACATATATTTGTGCAGTAACACACAGAATCACATATAAATAGCAAGCACAGAAAGATACTATGCAGTACAACCGCAAAATGAAATGGTATGTAAGTTAACAGCTGAATAGATCGAACCCGAGCCTATTTAAGACCGGAAATTGACTACACAGATCAAAATTAAGACTGCTCATGAAGTTGCAGATGCTAATAATGTCCCTAAAGACTAATAAATCAGTTACTGAGAAAGTAGACCGAGAGAAAATCACAAAGAAGACTGAGAACAAACAGGTAGCTAAATCAAAGTCTGTTAAAACAATCTAGACCTCTAATGATTATAAATATTCTTAACCAGTTGGGACAAGCATCACTTGGAAAACAGTATGCCATAAGATGAAAAAAAAAAAGTACAGAATAACATCTAATTCATGAAACTATTTATACCTTTAACCCATCAATAAGACGTCCTGGCATACTTCCAATGTATGTTCTCCTATGTCCTCGGATATCAGCCTCATCCTTGACACCTCCGAGGGATATACGTATAAATTTTCTACCCAAAGCAGCAGCAATTGATGACGCTAATGATGTTTTCCCCACACCTGGTGGGCCAACAAAGCACAGCACTGGACCTCTTGCATCTGGCTTAAGCTGAGTGCAAATAATTCAAATCAAATTAACTTCAAACCAAAAGTACAAGATTTAGCCTTCAAGACAACAAGATATAGACAGTTCGGTCAACCTTGCGAACAGCCAGATATTCGATAATCCGTTGTTTGATCTTCACTAAACCATAGTGGTCACAATCAAGATGATCTTTTGCAGCCTTTAGGTCCAGTTCCTGTTCTTCACTGGCCTTCTGCCAAGGCAGATCAGCAAGAAGGTCCAAGTAAACACGTGAACTATTATATCCAGGTTGCTGTGGTTGCATTTTCTTAAGCCTCCTGAAACAAAAGAATAAAAAAAACAAACAAATGAACTTTGCTAGACATTGTATCCAATTAAAATATAGAATAGTAACAAGTTAGGATCAACTTTTTCGAAAATGCAACAGAAACAAGAGTGGCATGTGATACCATCAACAAAAATTAAATGCTGTAAGATAATTTGCTTATAGCTTCCATTAATATCCCAAGGACTTAGATTGCTATCAACAACTACATTTTGGCCGCAGATAACAAATTTGTGCCATTTTTACTGCTATCTCAAATAATACCTCAACTCCCTCTGTGCATGCTTCCAGATATTTGAAGGCATCCCTGCATTCTGCATCTTTCTTTCCAGGGAAGCCAAATCATCCTCATCATCATCATTGTCTCCTAGCTCCTCTTTTATTGCTCTCATCTGGAATGCATTTGAATATCCAAATGACGATTAATTAGGCAATAAAACTTACAAAAATAATAATCAAATAATGGTTTTTCCAGAAGCCAACTCAGCACTGGAAATTAGACATGAGAAGCCACCAAGAAAGATTATTACATATGTGGACTATATCCACCTTGACTGATGCTATACAAACAGCTGGACAACAACAAATCATATAGTATTAATTAGTTCAATAACCACCAAAATCTGTAGTGCCCTCTACTTTCCACTCCCTCTAGCAATGCCTGCAGCAGAAGTAAGAAAGCTAACTGCTAACCTGCTGTCGCAAAAGATATTCCTTCTGTGATTTTGACAATTGCCCTTCAACCTTTTGTGTAATCTTCTCTGCTACACGTATTGACTGCACAAGTAATACATTAAAAGACTGGATTCCAGAAGAAGAATTAAATTAACGATATTAACCATAAGTAAATAATGCACCTGCAAATGCCTGTCAACTAACTCAGTAGCTTTCGAAAGCCTTACTTTAGGATCGACAGAGTCCAACATACAGAGCTGCTCTTCAAAACTGATCTCAAAGCTAGCAACAAATATATCGGCCAATTTGTGAAACGGAAGCGTCTCCAAAAGAACTTTTATCCTTCCACCAGTTTTTTGTTTCTACAAGCAGCAAAGGAACATTAAGTATCAAGAATGACAACATAAAACCTAGCGGAAATTTACAATCAACAGGAGAACTAACAATCTTAATTGGCTTAATGCATATGTCATAGTTACTAATAAGTAAAACAAATAAGTTAACTATTTTACCTGTTCAAGAATAGAAATTAGCTCCATGGCTATTGCTTTGAACTGGCGAGACAGTGTTACAAAATCTGGATCTTGTTCCACTTGTTCCATCTCTAAACAAGTTAAAAGATAGAAGATACTTATCAGGAAATAGCCTAAAAACAATGCATGTTAGAACCATAAACAACGTTCCTTCCAATGTTTTTGAAAAGAACACTTGCAACTAAAATAAAATAAAAAACAGAACTATGCATATGCAAGAAAGACTGATACCAACTTACCGGACTTAGTCATCTCAAGTGGAGATATCTTTGCAGTGCAGTAAGGTCCTCGTGTGTTAAGTTCCTCTATATTGAATCTGCATAAACCCTCAAGGACGACAATGTATGTGACCCTCCCACTTGGTTTCTCCACTCCTCTTGATAGATGCAAAGCTCGTGCTGCCACTCCCCTGATACAATATAAAAGCAGAATTCAGCACCATAAGTAGAGAAGTACGTCATAACGAGAGCTAAATCAGTAAATTACAAGATTTTGAATCCTGATACTCTCCAAAATGATGCAAGCTTGAAGCAGCAATAATCTGAAAGCACGAAATAATAGCAGAAGATGAATTGAAAAGTACCTGTTATGCCAGTGAATGACTTCTGAAGGGTTTTTCCCATCAACCTTGTGAGCATCAGATGTGCTAACCTGAACGATCGAGCTTCGCTCACCTGATTCACTTCCTACACCTGAAAAACCGTTAAAAGAACACTCACGTACTAATTATAGACGTTCTTTTTAAATAATTAAAACTGGACTTTTGATAGGTAAAACACCTTGAGATAACATGGAATCCATGGAGGTCGTCTCAGCAGCATCTTGAACCGGAAGAATTCCTATTAATCCTTTCTCCTCTCGCTGCCATAACTCTTGCTCCACCAATTTTACACTGCATAGTCAAACCACGTTATTCTCTAATATTCAAAGCTTCCACGCAGAACAAATAACGAACCAATTCCTGATTCTACTAGCTTTTTATGTTTATTATCCAGCTAAAACAAAAAGAAAATTAAATAAACTTAGAAAACTCAACAAACACGTAAGAAAGAGCTCAATTCTTTGATGTTTTGAAAAGAGAGAATCATATAAACGATCCTAATTCAAAATTTTTAAGCTTTCTTGAACTGTGATTTTCTAAGGAAACAAACGAGAGAGAATAACTTATAACTCGTTAATAAAGTTCAGTCAAAAGAAAATTTGAATAATAAAAAAAAAAAGGAGACCTGCTCTGTGAAGTGCAGCGAATTCGAATAAAGGCGCCAGGCAATAAAACTTTGTTTCTGAATGGAAGAATTGCTAAACGACCTGGCAACTCCACCGATTCCGCCATTTTTCAGCTTCTCGGAGAAAATAAAATAGAAACCAGAACCAGAAAGGGAGATTACTACTTTGTTTAGCTGAGGTTTAAATAGAAGGAAAAAAGAAACGAAAAATCAAGAGATGAAAAAGCGCGTGGAGAGCCTACCAGTGCCCACTGCCAGTGCCTGCTCTGCTCTGCTCGGGTGCGGGATGCGGGTGGGGCTTTGTTTTTGGTATTTTAACTGAACCCACGCCGACGCTCTTTGTTTTTTTTCTGGCACTTATATTTTATTTTATTTTGCCATTATTGAGTTTCTTTCTTTTTTTATATATATATATTTTTAAATTCTTGTTAGTTACAACTCGGGAAGGTTAAAGTATGCATGTATTTTTAGTTTTCTTTCTCTTTGAAATTTAAAATTTAGGTTCAATTCTGAACATTTTTCTATTAAATTTAAATTTATTATAATGTCAAATTTTCTTATTATAAGGTTATCGAGTTTTTTACTTCAAAAAATCATATATTATTAAATTTAATAGAAAAATTTTAACGATATTACTAATTACATCTTAAATTTAAAATCTAAAAAATAAAATTTTAAATTCCTAAAAATAAATCTAGAACAAGATTGAATTCTAAATGTACGAATAATACAACAACTTATATCATATTTTGACCAAATAGGAATGTTTTGTATGGTTGTTTCTTTGCTTATTATTTGAAGAATTTCTTCAAATAGAATTTTATTTTATTTTATTTTATTTATTTTTATATAGACATTTATTTATACTATTAATAAATCAATGATTGAGTTGGTGTAACTTTCAATCGAGTCACTAACTCAGATAGAAAGTTACGAGAATATTTTTCTGTAATTAAAATAATTCATATTATTTGAGTATATTTTAATATTTTCATCTTAAAAAACAAAAAAAAATGCATAGCGTGGGATTTAAATCCACACCAATTACATTAGTAAAACATTTAATTTATCACTCAATTAAAATTTTATTTTTATATTTTTATACATTTTAATTTTATTACGCACACTTTATTACCTCCATCAGTTGTATTTATTAATAATGTATTTGTTTGAATAGATATTACAAGTTAACTCGACACTAACTCAAGATTGGTGACAACACCATAATAAAGAATTTAATCTTTTTTTATACATATTTCATTAATTATTATTAAATAATTTCAAACAGTACATTTCATTAATTATTATATATTATTTTTAAATATGCATTTATATTTTAAATTTATAATTTTCACGCATAGTAAAAATTAATTAATTTTAATAAGATGTCGTAAATTCAAATAATATTAAAGTGAAATATGGTCTCTTATATTTCTTTTTCTTACCCCACGTGTTTTGTTTTAATATTTTAATTTGATAAAAATATTACATTAAATATAAAACTATTTTAAAATAATATACTTCATTATCCAAATTTATATTTATCAATTTTATTTCATATATCACAGCGGATGATAATGAGAGATCAGCTAAATAATAAATTAAATTAAATTAAAAAAAGTCCAATTAAAATAGCCTTTAAGATATTCTATGAAATTTATTGAAGCAAACAACCAATGATTGATTATTGAGTATGGACTTAATTTTATTTTGTTTGTTATCTTATTTAAGATATTTACATTTTATATTATGAATAAATTAATAAAATAAATACAATTATAAGAAGGATTGTAATGACTTAACATTCCTTGTTGAATTTTATTATTTATTAAAAGAGTGAATTATTTGAGTGGACTGAAAAAATTATTTATTTATCATTTTAGTCAACACATTTTTGGTAAACAACACAAAAAAAAATCAAATAAAATTGGAAGTCCTTCGTAAGCAACGAAAAATACAGAAAAAAATGAATTGACAAATTTATCCTTATTTTATTTTGTACTAAAAATTTCAAATTTATTATTCTCTTTGTGTTTTTCCAACTAAAACGTGAAACATTTTCCACCCTCCGATGAGGGACGTTGCTCTCTAGGGGAGTTCTGACCCGTTCGATGTTTCGGATAAGATGAGGAGGTTACGCGTCAGCATGCTGATGGATAGGATGATGAAGTAATGGCGGGGCTGCTTTTAGAATTTGCGGGGTTACAGAGAGTTGTATTCCACGTGGCATTCTGTGATAGGACAAGCAGGACTCGTGTCTGGATATTATTGGATTATTAGATAATGATTAATTAATGTTCCACGTTTCAAGGATGGCTAAATTTCGATTGGCCACACATCAGGATTCAATATCTGTTTGGTTATTTTTCAAGTTTTTAGTGATTTCAGAAATTTCTTCTTCGATACTATAATTTATTGCGAAAATAATAACACAATGATCTTGGAAAAACATAAAAGACTCGTGACACGTTCGAGTATCTAATGATTAAGAAATTATGGCTGGCATTTCACCCTTCGTACCGGATTCAAAGAAATATCATGAATTAATTTTGATAAAAAATTATTTAAGTTTCAATATAAGAATAATTATTAAGTGTATGGTGTAATTTAAATAATTATAAAAATAATTATTAAGTTCTAGGTTTAACTTTGATCAAAAATTTTTTAATGTCAATGTGAGAATAGTTGTCAAGTTTAGGCCCTAAAATATGATTTAACCCTTTTATTATCCAAATTAGCCATTAAGCTTAGTCATTGTTCTCACATTGGGATCTAAATTTTTAGTACAAGTAAATCCATAATATTTCATTGAAAAGCTTCAAATTTAGGCTCTAATTGGAACAATTATCAAATTCAAGCTCCAATACAAAAACAATTGTCTGGTTCAAATCCCGCCGTTGGAAAATTTATCAAGTCAGGAACTAACTTAGACCAAAAAAAAATTTAAACCTCAACATGAGAACGGAAGTCTAGTTCAAATCCCAACTAATGATTTAACCCTTATTTTTCAATAGAATGAGTTTTATTGTCATTTTCTAATTGAGTTATTATTCAACTAATTCATCACGCCAACTTAGTAGTATATTTTAAGTTAATAAAGATATTAGAGTAACTTGAATTTTTAATTCACCTATTTATATAGTATTGCGTTGTCAATGAAGTTTTATTAGTGTTGGCAAAAGTTAAAATTTTCGAACTTGATTTATTGGTTCAACTCTAACATTGTGTAAATTATGTGTGGTGCTTTCTGAAACTATTATGGTTTGACTCTAAATTTATTCTGATCATTAATTTAATTGTGATGATTATTTGATTGGAATATGTATTTCTTTTCATTGTAATACGTTTCTTTTTTCCTAGAAAACAAGTAACACGAGAAAATATATTTTTCTTTTTTAAACCAAACAGAAATTAAAAGAAGAAACTAACTCGATATAAACGTTCCATTAATTATTTATTAATTAGAAGTAAATATTACTACAAATAGTAGTTGATATTATTATAAAGTGTCTTTTAAAAGGGATATTATTATAAAGTTTATTATTAATAAATTAAGAAAAAGAGAAGCTGATACGAAGTTTAATATTGTAGAAAAATGGAATCCTGCCAATATATTTTATATATGAGTTGTATAAACTTACGTTTGAATATTTTTTAATTATATTTTTTCCAGCATTTATCTATATCTATATTATATATTAATAATTTTTTTGAATTGATGTTGTCCTCAATCAAGCCAACAACTCGATTATGAAGTTACGCTCACACAAATTACATTAGTAAAACCTTCAATTTACTACTAAGTTGAAGTTTTTTTATTCAATATGTTTATACATTTTAATTTTATTATCCGCACTTTATTACCTCCTGCGGTTGTATATCTATGCTATTAATAAAAACCCTAATTGAGTTGATGTCACCTTTAATTGTGTCACAACTCGGTTATGAAATAACGAGAATGCCCTCCTGTGATTAAAATAAATAATATTATTCGATGATATTTTAATCTTTTCACTTAACCCACACCAATTGTATTAGTATAGCTTTATTTTGATATTTTTATACATTTTAATTTCATTATGCGCATTGTACTACCTCCATCAGTTGTATATATTAACAATGTATTTGATTGAGTTGATGTCATAAGTTATCTCGACGCTGATTCAAGATTGATGACAACATCATGATGAACAATTTAGTCTATTCTTCTTTTCATTTTAATAACGTAAATATTTTATATGTTATTATTAATTCATTTTAAATCATACGTTTAATTATTTATTTTATGTTATTTTTAAACAAACATTTGTGTTCTAAATTTATGGTTTCTACACGCATACACGTGTGATAGAAATTTTAATATATATTAAATAGTTGATTGAGTTGGTGTCACTCATCAACTCGGTCCAACTCAATTAATAAATTTATCAAAAGCTCATTTTGGAAAATTATTTGGTACATTGTCATTAGAGTTTTGTAGACTCCACAAGCATATTGGGAGTACGTATTACAACTGTCACATTTATTTATATAATTTTTATTTTTTTATTTTTTACTTCAACCTATAATACACTTATTAATCCCTTAATTCGTTTATGGAATTTAAAAAATTCTGTTGGTAGTGTACCAAATATTTTATTTCTTTCTTTTATAAAACCACAAATATTATTTATATATTTTAATAAAATCTAAAAAATAAATATATACTGTTGAGAATCATGAGATTTGAACCCAATACAACATGCACCTTATCGTTTCAATTTTGCTATTTCAACTAAAGTCATATTTACCTTTTATATCATTTTTTTATGTTATTACCATACGAATGTTTTCATCCATATTGTGAAAGTGTCATAAATTTGTTATTTATTTTATAATCTTTAACTTCTTCAAATAGGCGCTGATTGAACCTTGGTTTAGTTGATATTATTACTTAAAATTAATAGAACATGTATTCGAGTACACTTTAATGCATTATTTTTCTAATTTAAAGTTTTGAAAGACTATGAATTGATTTAAATATCATATAATATGTATAAAAATATGTTCCATAAAATGTATTAAAAAGTTATTAGATTTTAAATATTTGCTTTCATAAAACAAAAAGGTTGGGTTTGTTGTAGTGTGAAATATTGGATCATTCATATAATTCAGAAATTTCAACCAAGAAAAATCAAACTTTTGAAAAGAATCACCAATTTATAACATAAACTAAAAAAAAATCTACTAATAATTTTCCATATGGATTAGTTTTTTTAGTATTTTTTATTTTATTGTTAATGTCTAAATTATTAATTAAGATTATGAGTGTATTTAGACACCATAAGGTAATTAGATGAAATTGTAATTGTCAGGGTAGTAATTACAAGTTTTTTGTAAAACTTGTTTACTTGATAGAATGTAATTACATAATAAATTATAATATAATGTTTGATGGTACAAATTTAATTTTTAAAAAAGAATATTAATTATTATACAATTTTATCAATAATACTTAAGAAATTTTTTTCTAAATAAGTAACAAAATTTAAAACCAAATCATTGTATGTAAGATATTAGTCAAAAAAAATATTCGACAATACGATTACTAATGAAACAAACAAATAAACATCTAATACAGTTTGCTCTAATTACTTTAGTATTCTATATTCGTTAGGTTCTACAGATAGTATTCCTTGTCATATTGGTTTGGTCATTGGAGAGTATGCTAATTAATAATAAATACTAAGTAGTTTATTTAAATATTTAGTAAGTCAAATGTATGAAAAATTATCTTTCTTCAATAAAATTTTGAAATTATTTAAACAAGATTAATAAAATAACATATTATTTTATTTTAAAAATAAAATATAGGTCTTAAAATTAAAATATTATTATTATTGTATAAAAATAATCTTGAACTTAAATCATACACGGTTGCATTTGAAAAATCATAAGATAATTTAGTTTATACGTATTTATCTATAAATATTTCAATTTTTATCATTCTCTTTTTTTATTTTTTAAGGGTGAATAATAACATGATATAACTATATTAAACTAAAACTAAAAAAAGTATTAGAAGGCTTATCTTCAACTACCTGCATACCCTCCTTTTAATCAGAAGACATTACTCTCCTTTCAATCACAAGACATTTTAGCTATAAGATTAGAGACTTGATTACTCTTTCTAGGCACATGCCTTATCACCCAATGATCTCTACTCTGTAACACTTGTTGAATTCACCGAAATAAAATCAAATTTGAAGACACATAATAATCTTCTTAGATAGTTTAATTACACCCAATTTAGTAAAATTAGTTAATTATAATAAATATCTCAAATATATATATTAAAAAAAAAACAAGATTTAATAGCAAGTCAATGGAAACAGTTCGGGGGTCAATGGAGTGGGACAACATTTGTGGTTGGTTCACAATTGCAAATTTGCAACTTGGAAATAAACCCACCTTAATATATATATAATCTTCTAGTAGTTCATACACAATGGCATTATTATTCTCTACAATTATTAGTCTCTTACTATTTACTTAGTGGGTAGCTTAAAGTTAAATATCGAAAAAAATTAGGCTGCTTTGACCAATTAGCTACTATGCCGGAATTCCTTCTTGTTTTATATGTGTATTTGTAAAATGATTTTATTATTATTCTTTAAAAGAGGTTGAGCTTTAACTTAATTGGTATTAACGTTATCGTTAATTTGAGTGTGCTAAAATGCATTATCTTACTATTTAATAATTGGAGAGAGGTAATTATGGGTAGTTTTAGGTATTGTATCAAAAATAGCACATATAATAAAAATTTATAATGAAATTAATGTTAAAAAATAAGAATATTTTTTTAAAGAAAGAAAAATAATAAATAACATTTATACATTTGCTAAACAATATTTTCATGCACTTTTAGTGGTTCCTAGAGTGAAAGTATCAATGGATTTATTAAAGAAAAATGATTTTCTGTATTTTTTATTTTTATAATATAATAATTTAAAATTAATCACTCTTTAATATAAATTTTCCTCAATACAGATGATTATTTAATAAAAATAAAAAGTAACATTCAAAGTAATATCAAAATTATTTTTTCTAAACATAAATAAATTTATTAACGAAAATTATTTGATATATTGTCTCTATGAACGATCAAGAATAATTAATCATAATTAATTATTATTATAATAATAAATTTAGTTATAAATTTACCCATTGATTTCAATTTTAAAATATTGCATTCACTTTTTAACTATAAAAATAAGACTTGGTTAAGCCCACTTATAAGTGGCCATGGGGAAACCAAAACCTAATTTTTCCAGGACCATGGGCTACGGCCAAATTATTGGATTATCACAATTTCCAAGTCCAAAGCAGCCTATTCTTTACATCTTATCTTATATTTGTGCGTCAATGGGTTAACTCTTACATGTTGGCGGCATATAATTTAAGTAAAAAGGCATGAACGCTGTTTCAGTAGATGATAATGGGTTGAAGAATGATTAAGGGTGGATTTAGATGAGTGATGCGTTTATTTGCGATTAGTGTAAAAATAGTGGTGGCGGTGAGATTAGATATTATAGTGTGAGACAAAAAGCAAGCTAAAAGTACCACATCACATCTCACAATCCATCCAAACCCACTCTAAATCTCTAAGCGTTAGAGTTTGTGTTTTAAGACTCAGTGAGGATAAATTATAAACTCAATAGGGTATTTGGACAGAATTTAGGTATTATGTGAATTCATATTTGAAATTGAATCTTTTATTTTCTTTATATTCTAAGTTGATTAGAGATGAAGTTAAAAAATTTAATTTAGAGGGAGTTAGAGATGAATCATAAATTATCGAAAGTTAAAGTGCAATTTTATCATTATATTAACATGTAATTTTATAAAAATTTAAAGGAACTACATAAAAGTTTAAAGATTAAATAATAAATTCACCATTTTTAGGAGGACAAGACCGATGGATTTTGAGTGTATGCGTTTTTTTTTTTAATTAGTCACTTGTCATGCCTAATTCTAATATATAAAATTACCATTTTAACTTTATATATAATTATTAAAATGATAAAAGCATAAAACTACACCATAAAATAAACCTTAAATTCTTCTAACTTTATATTTAACTATTCAAAAGAATAAAATTACCATTTTACCCATGTATAATATATTTATTGTATAATAAAATTGTGTATTCTACATTTTTTTTATTAAAAAAAATGAAATTAGACTAGGGTGTGAATGTATGTACCTAACATCTATAGAAGTAATAATAATTTTCAAGATCATATATTTTATAGTGGAGCAAAACATGCCAATTATGAGACAGTGATGGATTTAGTAATATCTATCCTACTTCACTCCATCCATTACCATCCTTAACTGCACTTCTCTTATTATTTGATATTTGTGAAAAACAATTGTATGAGCTTGATAGCTTCATGCTGTGTCAGGGGATTGGTATAACAAAAATTAAGACAAAATTGTACATTCTCAAACTTAAAGTCCCATATCAAGTGTTTTTAATCAATCTGAAACACTTGAAAATCCATGCCTTAAATCCAGAAAAGCAAAAGATAATGGGCCATCGGTATTCAATAACATGGGGTCGAGTAAAGAGAAGGAAAATGTTATCTAAATACTATCCGATCTGAATAAAATAAAATTTAGTTTAGAATAAATAAATAAAAATTATTAATTGAGTCCTATCTCGATTGACATTATATTATTACCAGTGTAAAAAGATGTGGGTTTGAGTACGCTAAAACACATTATCCTCTTATTTAAGGTTGGAGAGGGACTATGAGTAATTTTAAACATTGTATAAAAAAAAACATATATTATAAGAACCTATAATGATATTAATATTAAAAAAAACAAATAAAAGTATCTATAATTAAAAAAAAAAAAAAAACAATCACGAGACAAACAATCAAACATGCCCTTATTCTTTATTTATCTTTGAATCAAAGTCAGATTGGTTGGTTAGACAGTCAGCTGCCTGTGAGAGAACCTTCAAAGTCAGAAAATTCTAAATCAGGTTTCAAAGCCACATCCTTATTCCATTATGACAAAGAAATTCCTTCTTTTTTTGTGTGTGTTTGTTTCTGCTTTTTTTTTTTCTTTGCTTTATTCTCTTTCATATATATATATACACACACTTCTCAACCCACAAAACCAAACTTTGTTGGTGGATATATATATATATATATATCAATCTTTTTTATAGGCCATTTTTCCATAAAACAAGGCTGTCACATGCTTTCAATTTCAATGGCTATACATACTCTCATCATCTCAACATCAACTTTTTTTTTTTTCCCTCTCAAAAGCCCTTTTGTATGATTTATCAATGGGGGCTTCATTATCATGGTCATTGTGCCTCAAGTGTACTCTCCACCATCCACTTCATCTTAATCATGTTTCCTCTTCGTAATTGATTTTTTGGTAAATTACATCATTAGTCACTAAACTATGGTTAAGTTTTCGTTTTGGTCACTTAATTAAAAAATTACAATTTGGTCATTAAACTATTTAAAAATTTTCATTAAGTTACTGGGCCATTAAAATCGATGCTATATGATTTTTTCTGTTTGCAATGCCTACATTAATCGAAAATTTTCTTTTTTCTTCTTTTCTATAATTTTTTTTTTATGAAACAACTTTGGACGTCACGAATTTATGAACCAAAACTCAAACTGTTTTTTTCTCCAATTTTTAACACTGACCGTCAAATCGACTTGAATTTAATGATATTTTTCTACTCGTTAATGGGTATTGATCCATAGTATCGATCGTTAAATCATCGTTTGAAGCTCGTTGGCAAAACTTAAAAAAAAAAAAAAAAAACTTAACAACTCAACGACTTAAATAAAATCTTTTAAATAGTTCAGTAACTTTAATGAAAACTTTTAAATAGTTTATTGACCAAATTGTGACATTTTTAGATAAGTGATCAAAATAAAAACTTATCAATAGTTTAGTGACTAATGGTATAATTTACCTTAAATTTTTTTTTCCATTCTTTTACATACTAAATTATTAGCCACCTAAAAGAAACCCAATTTTCCCTTTTAATGGGTTATTTCCCTCTCAAAGTCGAAGGCTTTCCATTAATCGCACATGCTTTTTGGTTTAACCAATGGCTAACCATAATTATGTTGGTGATAAGGATTTTAAATGAGAATTAGGACAAAACAAAGGAAGCTGATATTAGAGAGAAAGCATCACTGTCTGGTGATGTTTGGTTGGATTATACTTTTATACATAATATATATATATTCACCTTTTCCAAAAAGTCTTCACATGTGTATGTGCAGCCAAGAATCATGGCTTCTCTATAATTGTGTGTGGGAGGGGGTACTATTAAGAGCTGTGATTGATGCCATTTCAATGCCTGTGGCTTTCATGGTTGAGACACATACATATATTGAGAGAATAGTCACCCAAATTTTAGGTCACTAATCCCTATCTGCCTTGCTTGATATTGCATATCTATTATAAAATATAATTCCAGTCAAACAATCATGCATTGCTTGAATCTTTGTGCTAAAAACGTGTGTATCAAGCCAACTAAATGTATCGAATTTCTTGGTCTAGTCTAATATGATTACTTTAAAAAAAAATGAAAAATAGTTGGAATTTTATGGCTAACCCTAACCTTCAAAATTCTTTTTTTTTTTCCCTATGGGAATGAAAATTGGAAGGTTTGGTTAGTTAGGAAAACATGCTGAGACAAGCCAAAAGAAAACCAATAATAATAATATTCAAGATTGGTGCCTCTCCATGGCCCCCCTGTGGTTTCAAATTGCCAGCCCCATATCATTATGTATGAACCCAAGGAGATATTTCAATGTAGAGATAGCCCAATTTGGATTTTGTAAATAATATATGTAGTCAATTGAGGCGGGTGAATGTAATTGTCTTTAAGGTTGAGTTGAAGTTTCGTCTTTCAATTTTGTTGAGAGCTCGTGTTAGAAGACAAGATTCATAAAATGCGAGTTTATTGTCGAAGTGAATTGTGCACCACCTATTAAGGAAATGGTGCCCAAACCCTAAATGGAATCAATGGCTGTTACCACTTGATCAATGTGTCACATATAACCTGACTAGACGAGATGCTCTTGTTCTGCAAACTTTACTTCCAGCTCGAACTCTCGATAAGATTAGTAAACAAAATTCCAGCTCAACCCAAAGACAATAATAATCTGTTAATTAATCATTCAACTTCATACAAACGATATTTTAAAAAGTTTTCTATAAAGAATCTATCTAATTTTATACCGAAAAACTTTAGAATTTTTAGGCCACATGTGGAGCACATGATATTCTTGATTTCAACTGCACAAGATATGGTACGCGTTAATTCACATTTGGAAATAGATAGGGGCATAGAGGATGAGGACAATTTAGCCCTAATTAATGATCAACAAGGGGACTACAATGGGTAGAGTACTGGTGTACTTGCCTTTCATACTATTAGTTTTGCCAAACGTGCCTTCCTTTCTGAATTGTTATACATATATTTATATTTTGGGTCCAAAATAATATTTATTATTTATTTAAAAAATTAAGATTGGACCCAAGATTAATTATCAATATTTAACCACCAAAGAGAGTATTACATGTCAAATTGTGCATTTTTTTTCTCTCACAACTAAACAGTTTCTTAATATTGAAACTCAAGTTTTCAATGTCTGCCACTGCCCACCTTTCCTATACAATAAAGCAAGAAAAGGTTTTGAGGGCCATGAAAGCAAATTCAATTAATCATTAAAAAAACCCAAGTTTTTTCATGTTTTAAATCTTACACTCGCTTAATTGCTTAGCATTGGCAGTTGAAGCATAGTATTCTTATTCTTTTTATTTTGTGTGTGGGAGTGGGACATAGGCAATCTTCTTTATAATTAATAAATATCCATTTATGTGTTGATCAATCAAATTAGAAAGATGAGAAAAGAAGGACTCCATATTGGTGCATGTGAAATGGAGTTGGAACTACCTTGGGGACCAAAAAAAAAAAACTATAAAAATTACCAAATATAAGAACTCCCATTTAATTAATAACCCACCATGAGCCATGAATTACAAGATTTAGGGGGAAAAAAGAAAAAAAAAAGAAAAGAAGATAATAGTAAAGTAATTAGGTAGATGAAGAAGATAAGAAACAAGAGCATATGTAGCTAGCTAGTAAAGAGTGATTTGAAATGGGGATATGTGCCCCCCAAAAATGACTAAAGCGTGATAGATGAGAAGGAAAACATGAATTATTGAAAGAAAAAACAAAGGGGGAAAGGATTGGTCAATGAGAGATGAGGCAAAGATGCAAGGCAACATGATGATCATGGAGGTAAATAAAAGAAACACTAACAATGTGCATTCATGTATGTATGCCCGTCCCATGCAGGGACAAAGTCAGAAAATTTGTTTATAGGGGTCGAAATTAAATTATGATTTTTACAATAGTAAAAATACAATTTCACCATTTTAATAGTCTATATATTTATATTTTTTAAAGATTAAATTAATTTTTTTATCATTTTTAGGGGACCAAATTGTAATTTTACTTTTACTGATTTAAAATTTTAAAAATTTTAAAGAGTTTAAATAGAAAAATTTTCATTTTAAGAGAAGTCGAGCCCCTGTCAACACCCTTAACTATGCCCCTGGTCCCATGAGAGATGGCATGGGAAGTATGGTGTTGAAGTGAGGGACTTAATAATTTTTTTTTTTTTTTTTGGAGATGAGCAATTTTGACCAACGCCCTCCCCAAATGACTTAACATTTTTATACTATACTTAAATTATTACTTTAATTTTTTTAATTGTGACAGCATGTTATTGATTGTAAAATTATATTAATAAAAATATTTAACAAATTTTGCAATGAAAATTTAGATTATGGCATACATGGGCCAAATTATTAAAAATATTGTATAAGGTACCAAAGTGGTAATATAATATATGAGCTAAAAGAGGTATAAGCCCAAAAAAAAAAGGAAAAAAAAAACAAGTGAAATAAATAAAAGAAAAAAAATGTCCCAAATGTTGATTAATTTCATACCCTTATAGTTTTTAACGTGAGAAATTAAAAATCTTCCAACTCTTCAATTAAACATTTTTAGAATAAATTTAACATTTATTTTTATTTTTTCAAGATAAAAATATTTATTATTATTTAATTTGAGATTGTTAGATAAACTGAAAAAAATTAAGTATTAAAAATTTAAGTTATAAAACTGTTTGTTATATTACTTAAAATATTGTTTGATAAGTATAGATTTTAAATTATAAAAAATATGTTGAAATGATCAAGAATTCATTCGTATATATAAAATATTGAGAGTACACTCCATATTTATAAACTCTACTATCTAAGAAACTAACTTACATAAAACTAATTGTAACTACCCAGCTAACTGTTTTTCCTTCTCAATACTCCCCCTCAAGTTGACGGTTGGTATATATCTTTAACCCCCCCAACTTGGATACTAAATACTCATGTTGCTTAATTCCTAAAGCTTTTGTCATCAAGTCAGCAAGTTGCTTAGCTGTTCCAACATGTTGCATCTGGATCAATCCTTCTCTGACTTTATCTCGTACAAAATGACAGTTAATTTCTATATGCTTAGTTCGTTCATGAAAAACAGGATTGGCTGCAATCTGTAAAGCTGCCTTACTATCTGAAAAAAGTATAGACTTATCAAGTTGACTAAGGCTGATTTCTTTTAATAATCCATTTAACCAAACAATATTTGCTACTGCCGCTGCCATACTTCTATATTAGGCTTCTGCTGACGATCGAGAAATAGTGGTTTGTTTTTTTGATTTCCATGAAACAAGAGACTCTCCAAGCTTAACACAGAAACCAGTGACTGACCGCCTAGACATGGGACATGAAGCCCAATCAGAATCACAAAAGGCAATGAGCTGCTGTTTGCTAGCTGCAGACAATAGAATTCCTTGGCCAGGATTTTTCCTTATGTAAAGTACCACTCGAAAAGCAGCCTCCAAATGTGATTTTTTTGGTTTGTGCATGAACTGACTCAAGTGTTGAACTACAAACATAATGTCCGGTCGCGTATTGGTCAGATATAGCAATCTCCCCAAAAGTCATTACTGCAATATCCGCAATTAATTCATCCCCATCAAGCTTCGTTTGTACGGATTCATCGTATTCAACTGAGGTAAGTTTTTGGTTCTGTTCAAGAGATGTACACATTGTTTTTGCTTCCCCTAATCCCAGATCAACTAACAATTCTAAAGCATTCTTTCGTTGGTTCAACACAATTCCTTCTCTTGATCTCATCACCTCTATTCCAAGGAAATACTTTAATACAACTAAGTCTTTCATCTTAAAATTTTGGTTCAAAATCTGTTTCAGTTCATTTACCATACTAATGCTACTCCCTGTAATTAACAGATCATCAACATAAATGAGTAAGATGACTATGTTACCCACGTTCCTTTTTGTAAACAAGGAATAATCATGTTTGCTTTGCATGTAGCCTCCTTGCATTAAAGCCTCAGTAAGCTTTAAATTCCACTGCCGAGAGGCTTGTTTCAAACCATACAGTGACTTAAGCAGATGACATACCCGAGACTCCCCCTGGCTGCGAAAAACATCCGGAAGTTTCATATAGACTTCTTCACACAAATTGCCCTGTAGAAACGCATTGTACACATCCATTTGAAATAGAGGCCAGTCATGAATGGTTGCCATGCTAACAACAGTCCGAACAGTGACATGTTTAACTATAGGGGAAAACGTCTCCTGAAAATCAATACCAGCCTGTTGATTATACATTTTCCCAACTAATCGGGCTTTAAAACATTCCACCAAACCATCAGACTTAAACTTGATTTTATAAACCCACTTGCAACCAATAGAAACCATACCAGCAGGTAAAGGAACTGTAACACCCCAAACCCGGCCCAAACATTATGACCGAATTTGGTTTGCTACAGATAAAACTTTTTGAAAACCATTTTAAAACCGATTTAAAATTTGATAAAAGATGTTGACTTATTTTTAAATAGTTGAGGAGAAAACACTAGACAGTGTTGTTTGAAAATATATTAGTCAAGTTGTTACAGATTCAAATGTACCCGATGGTACTTTAAAAACACATTTTTTTTTATTTTGCGTTTAAAAAAAAAAAAACATGTGCATCCGTTTAAACATCATCAAATAGTTTGAAACAAACATTCAAACATGCAACAATAATAAAGTAATCCTAGGAGGCCTTATTACAAATAAGCAACATAAACCCAAAGGAAAAATAGATAAAAATCCAAAATTCATTTATTAAAAAGTCTCCACTACATGGCCACCTCGAGTCCATCCGGCTCCTCACCCGCGATCTACGAATCACCTGAAAAATTAAAGGAGAAGGTGAGTCACCAAGACTCAATGTGTAACCCTTCCCCGGTTTAGTGCAACAACATACACAAATCATAACCAATTATCATGCATAAGTTTAAGATGCACCCAACCTAACCATCCAAACACCTTTTTCTACCCCGTGTGGTACCAAACCACTGGTGGTGCCAAACCACTGGTGACATATAGTCACAAATGTGATACCAAATCACTGGTGTCCGAAGACACAATTGTGTTACCAAAACATTGGTGACCGAGGTCACAGAATAGATGATGGGGCCAACCCATCGTGTGATACCAAATCACTGGCAGACGATCCCATATCTCAAAAGTGGGGCCAACCCACGGTGGTATAAACCACAGGGACAAGTCACTATGAGGTGCCAAACCTCTGGAGGTACCAAACCTCTGGTGACCGTAGTCACAATGTGTTACCAAAACACCGTGTCCGTCGACACAATATTACTTCCTCCGCTCGCTTAATCCCACATCAATCAGTGATATGCATTTAAAGATATCATGCCAATAGGTTTATTTAATAACATATACTGAATTTATCATTAGTCAAATATCATATGCCACATATAATAAATATGTCATGCTTCCCAAAAGCATCATAAAGAAAGTAAGCTTGTAACAACAAGGACTTACCTGAATCCTTACTTATACCATTTATGGTATTAAATCCGAATCTACACAAATCCGATTTCACATGCACAAAATACTTAGCACATTAATTAGTTATAAAGTGTGTATGTACACACACCTGATACCAATCGAAAGCCCTAAATCCCGAAGAACCAAATCGGCTACACTAGCCTTCTTTGCCCTACACGCTTTTGAGTACTAACCACGGCACACGATACCCGAATCAACCGATTGATAATGAAAGAAGGCTTGGTTTTGAAGATCTCAAAATCCCGGAGCACCTTATGAACCGATTGGAGAAAAGACTAGAGGAGGTCACCTTTGATTGATATTCGGCCAAGACTACACCAAATGGGAAAAGAACTTCGTCCTCAGTGTAAAGAATAGGTTCTGGCTAGAGGAAGAAATAATGGAAAAAAAAAGGAGATGGGGTTTCCGTTTGAGAGGAAATGAAGAAGAAAAAAATCTAAAGGATGCACTAAATTAAAATCATGAAGAAAAGGCTAAGAAAATTCGGCACTAACCCCTATACTTGTCGTCCCACTTTCCTGAAGAGTTTAAAACTCAACAATTTCCTTAATTTACTCTAGGCCACAAATTTAAATGAATAAAACAAAAACATTCATTATCCCTTGCTGATATCCCACTTACTCCATTATCACCTCTTCAACATAAAAAAAAATAAACTAATGTTTATTCCCCCACTCCAGCAGCTTATGGATGCCCCAAGAGTGTCCCTATTTCGGCTAAGAACACAATGGAAAGAAAGAAAAACAAGCATGAATTTCGGCTATGCTTTCAAAATGGGGAAGAAAGAAATGAATTTTTGCATGTTTAGCCAACAAATGGCCGCCATCCTCTTTTGCAATTCCTTCTAAATCTGCAGCTCAACCTCTCTCCTCTCCCATTTTTGGCCAAGACAACAATGTCAAGGAACAAAACAAAAGTTTCAGCCAAGCTTTCCCCAAACACAAGGCCGTCCAACCCCCAAAGCATGCTACCCACGGTCATGCTTTCTCTATTGCTAAGTTCCAACATCACTTTACATGCTTCAATACCAAAAAAATATTGTTTATTAAAATTTCCCATTACCAACATCAATTAATAAAATGCCCATCACTTGCTCCATCTTCCCATAATAAATAAAATAATAATAAGTAAATAACAACAAACCCATTATCCCATGCACCAAACAATACTATAATCCATTTCCCCATCACTTTACCCCACGTTCCTAAGAATAAAATTAATAAAAGTCTTGCCCATATTTCCATCATCAAATAATAACATTGTTTATTAACTTTCCATCCTTCAATAACTAAAATAAAATAAATAAATCAACTAACAATAAAATCCCCAACGCATGCTTCATTCCATCATCAATTTCCCATAGACATTGTTTAATCCCTCCTCCATTACTCCCCCATTATACATAAAATAATAATGATTATATAAAAAAAACAATAATGACATCCCATACTCCTAATAAAATAAGGGAAATTCACTCCATACTTTCCAACAACATTTAGAATAAAATAAGTACTAAAACAAAACAACCCATCTTGCTTGATTTCACGCATTTAAGTGTCCCATATGGGTTTCGAACTCATGACCTGCTGAAGACACCCCAAGCCTTCAGCCACTCTGCCACTGCTTCACTCACGACATAAGCGCGTCAAAATTTCTTTTAACACTTGAGAATTGTAAAATTGCAAGAGACCCCTAATTCGGGATGTTACAGGAACAACCTCCCATGTACCATTGGCCTTCAAAGCTTGAATCTCCTGTTGCATAGCATAAACCCACCTCAGATTCGAGATGGCCTCAGCATAGGTGTGGGGTTCTGTCAAAGAAGAAACATGAGCTGCAAAGAACTGAGTTTGAATAGGCAAATGCAATGAGGAGTAAACTTAAGAAATGGGAAACAAACCGGTGGCACAAGAAGCGAAAGATTGGTTGGAACAGACGTAATCCTGCATCCAAGCTGGTGGCTTGGCAGACTGTGCAGTGCAGTGTAAAGGGATAACGGCTGGTGTAGAGGGTATTGGATGGGGAGAAGAAGATATTGGTAAAACAGGTGACGAGGGAGGAATAGGAATGGAAGGCAAAGGTTCAAGATGAAGAAAAACAGAATTATCAGTAATGGGAAAAGATAAAAAATGCTTGGTGGAAAAAGCAAAAGGAAAAATTGTTTCATGAAAAACAATATCTCGGTTAACAAAAAAAGTGTTGGTTTCAAGATTGAACAGTAAGTAACCCTTTTGTACAAGAGAATAACCCATAAACACAGACAGAATGGCCTTAAGAGAGAATTTACCACGATAGTTACGTGTAGTAGCATAAGCAAGACAACCGAAGACCTTCAGACGAGAAAAATCTGAAGGTGTATTATATAATAGCTCAAAAGGACATTTCCAATTTAAGAGAGGAGTAGGGAGACGATTTATCAAAAAACAAGCAATTAACACACATTCACCCCAAAATTTACTAGGCATATGAGACTAAAATTTTAGTGACCTAGCCACTTCGAGCAGATGTCTATGTTTTCGTTCAGCAACCCCATTCTGCTGAGGAGTGTGAACACATGAGCTTTAATGTATAATGCCGAGCATGTTAAAAAAATAATTGCATTCACTCTTGAAGAATTCATACCCATTATCACTACAAACAATTTTAATGCTAGTGGAAAATTGGGTCTTAACCAAGGCAAAAAATTGTTTGAGACATATAAGCGCATCACTCTTATACCGTAACAAATACACCCATGTCATCCTTGTAAAATCATCAACAATTGTTAAAAAAAATCTATGACCACTATGAGTAGAAACTCTATAGGGTCCCCACAAGTATATATGAATAAGGGAAAAAACCATATTAACACGAGACATATGGACAGGAAACGGAAGCCTAGTTTGTTTAGCAATAGGACATATAGGACATTTATCTATGCTATCATCATTTGAGACTATACAGGGAAGGTTAGGGACCTTATTGAGTCTTGAAATCGAAGCATAGCCAAGTTTAGTATGCCAAAGAAAGGATGAGTCAATAGAAGCAACAGTTGCAACGGAAGGAGGCAAATCAACACTAGTTTGTCGAGATTGATCCAGGATGTAAAGACCACCTCGTGCTCTACCAATCCCCCTCATCTTTCCACTAGAGAGATCCTGTATAAGGAAAAAATGGGGGTAAAAAAAAATAACACAATTGAGATCAGTAGTAAGTTTCGAAATGGAAAGAAGATTATAATGAAAATTTGGAACATAAAGAACTTTAGTAAGCTAAAGGTCGGGTGAAATTGTACAAATGTCAATATGAGTAACTGGAACGGAAGAGCCATTAGGGAGTCGAACATGAGGTGAACCCAAGGCACATGCAACAGGTAATTCTAAAGATTGAAGATCAGACAGTATATGGTCAGTAGCTCCAATATCTATAATCCACTTGCAACCAATATAAATCATACCTGCTATACTGGTAGCAGCCTCGACTGTAGGTGCCTTGTTCAACAGACTAAGAATTTGATGATACTGTTCCTGCGCAAACATTGGTGCTTGCGGATGAGAACTAACATGATCAACCACTTCACTGTCATGGGCAGGAGCGGTAGCAGAAGCATTATTTACTGCAGATCTGGAGCCATCGTTTGCTTTTTTCTTGGTGAACTTAAAATCGGTAGGATAGCCAATTATCCTATAGCAATTCTCTCTTTTATGTCTCTTAACCTTGTAATGATCACAAGTCCCAGTAAAACGTTTCTTCACCATCTGAACTGAAGAAAAAAAAATTGGACCAACCCAATATTACTGGAGTTGTGTTGTCTCTGCGACTCTTCTTGCATAAGCATCGAGTAGGCATGATTGACGGATGGTAAATGATTCATCAACAAAATTTGACTACGCACCACATTATAAGGTTCATTCAACCCCATGAGAAATTGAAACAAATGTTGTTATGAAACATGCGCAATACTTTGCCTGGACTGAACGCATCCATAAGAAGAAGAAGGTACAAGCGCATCATATTAATCCCAAAGTAACCGCAACTTAGTGAAATACGTAGAGATGGAAGTCGTACCTTGAAGCTGCGATGCAATTTCTCTGTTCAAGAAAAAAAATCCTTGAACCATCAATCTTATGGAATCGTTCACTAAGATTATCCTATACCACTACTGCACTAGACGTAAAAACAATCTCTATCGAGAGCTCTTTACTAACCGTGTTTAGTATCCAAGATAAAACAATGGCATTACATCACTTCCATTGACATCTCAATTCTTCTGGAAACGACTCTTTGGAATAAGAACCATCAACCAATCCCAATTTATTTTTAGCCAGCAACGCAATCTTCATGGTCCGGCTCCAAACGTTATAATTTTCAACACCAGTCAACTGATGAGATACTAGTAGAGTGCTTGGAGTATCCAAACGGTGTAAATAAAGCGGATGACTGAAATCAATGGTGGATTCAGTGGCCATGATATAAAATCCCCAATGTTAGAATTTGCAGGAAACGTTGAGCAGACCAAGAAGCAAGAAGCAGTAATCAAAGAGTGCCCTAGAATGACTACCAGAACACGCCCAACATCCGGATTTCGGCCAAAATTACCCAACTACAAACGGGCTAAGCTTTTAAAGGCAAAAAAAAAAAAAACACAATAAGGTAAGTTGAAAAAAACCTGAAAGTAGTTCAATTCTGCAGAATCATGAATGAATCAAAGACCGTCAGTGACTATGAACGGCGACTATGACCAGCGAAAATGAACCACCAGGAAACAGTAAATTCTGTAGCTCTGATACCATGTTGAAATGATCAAGAATTCATTCATATATGTAAAAGAGTTCCCTAGAATGACTACCAGAACACGTCCAACATTTGAATTTGGGCTAAAATTACCCAACTACAAACGGGCTAAGCTTTTAAAGACAAAAAAAAAAAGTACAATAAAGTAAGCTGAAAAAAACCTGAAAGCAATTCAATTCTGCAGAATCATGAATGAATCAAAGATCGTCAGTGACTATGAATGGCGACTATGGCTGGCGAAAATGAACCATCAGGAAATAGTGAATTCTGTAGCTCTGATACCATGATAAAATGATCAAGAATTCATTCGTATATATAAAATATTGAGAGTATACTCCATATTTATAAACTCTACTATCTAACAAACTAACTTACATAAAACTAACTGTAACTACCCAGCTAATTGTTTTTCCTTCTCAACAAAATATATATTCTACAATTTATCCTTAATTTTTAAATATTTTATCTTATTCTAAACAAAAATCAAATTTTAAACGTAAAATTTTATAGAATAATATAATATTAAAATAAATAAAATAAATTTAATTTAATTGAAAATATTGATAAGTAATTCTTATTTATTATTTTTCATACTTTTTTTATATAAAAATTATAACAGATTATTTTATTTTAGATTATTAAATATTTGTAAAAAATTAAATTATTAAAAATATTAATTTTCAATTGATTTAACTTTTTCAATAATCTTTCAAACAAGCCCTTAGAAAATTGGGTATATTTCTTACTAATACATTATCATTATTCGTGTATAGATTTAAAATAATAAAAACGCTTCAAAATTAATTTATCCAAAACTCTCAAATCTAAGCTAAGTTGTTTCACTAATAACTCTTTTACTTACTATACTTGCCTTTATTGGTTTGTTATGTATTTTCCTCTCAAATTTATATAATGTCTTTCTATTACTAGAACCATCAAATGAGATATCAAATCTTATCTGGCATAGTTTAAAATGAAACTTTTAAAGAAATATAAAAATTGTAAAAATAGATTTTATATAAGTTTTCAAGTTTTCGAAGCTTTTACAAAAGCTTTATCGGTCTCTCTCTCTTTTTTTCGATTTTACTTTGTTTTTAATTTTTATTTAAAATTTATGTGATAGTATTGTACTTTTCTTTAAAAAAAATCATTTAAATTATACAATGTTAGATTTGGCATGTTATTTAACAAATTTAATAATTGAAAAACCTGATTGACATAACATCAATTATTTGGGGATGTAATTAGAACACTTAGAAATTTGGGTGCAAATTTATAATGAAAGTAATAGTTTAGGAATGTTCTGTGCAATTATCTCATATTTTAAACAATAAAATCAATTTTCAAACAGGGTTTAATTCACCGATTGAGTTTTAGCTTAGTTGGCATTGACATTATTGCTAGTGCAATAGAATGTGGGTTCGAGTGCGTTGAAGCGTATTATCCTCTTATTTAATGGTGAGAGAGGGACTATGGGTAGTTCTTAGCATTGTATCAAAAAGACAAAGACTAAGAATCGTGATGCTGAAGTAAAGGATTTAATCCAAACCTAACTCCGATAAATTAAATCCGTAAACAAATCTAGATATTTGAAAGAAAGAAAAATATAGTTTCACCGTCCATGTTGCCTTAGCTTAAGGGAATTAATTTGATTGATCAAAAATTAGGAACACCGCACACATGAAAATGAAATATGGGTAATAAAAACCATAATTACACATACCTTTAGTTGAACTAATCTCCATCTCAAAAACAAAACAATAAAATAGAAGTTGGGTCAATAGCTTTTTTGCTTTTGCATGCCAACTTTGAAAGAATTTTAAAGAGGAAATTGCCCCCCACTTGGCATTGCTTCTATTTGTTTAGTTCTTACAACTTGAGGATTTCATGTTTTAATCTCCCTAGAACACATAGGTATACCATTTTTAAAAAAAAGAAAATGACCTAAACCAAACATTTCACTATTATAGAGTTACCCCATATTGAAAATGACATGAACGATATGAAAATAAAACCTTTTCAAATCAAGCCAAAATTCTTGGGAACAACCGAACAAAACCCTATCTCCACTTTCAAGACCAACTCTACATGAAAGAAGAATCAAAGCAATGAAAAAAGAAGATATGCTTTCACTTATTCCACCCAAACTTAATGGGATATCTAACCAAATTTTATTTAATCCATCTGCTTTTGCAATTTTTAAATTTAATCCTAATAATTAAAAGTAGTGTTGATACCATTATTGATGGTCGTGGCATTTTAATATTCAATTTTTTCATTTAAGAATTTAAATTTAAAGCAACTCACTTTTAATATTAAAGTCTGGTTGCTAAAAAGAATGGGATATCTATGAATTAAAATCTTTGATAATGTTATTCATGGGTTTTTTTAAAAAAAAATTAAATTAAATTATTAATTTCTAAAAAAAAAGTCGGAATCTCTTTTTTCTAATTTGAAATGTTGACTAAAATATTACATTTTAGTGATGCCGACGTGACAAGTCATGTATATTTCATGCTAGACCTGTTCAAGGGTTGGGCTTGAACTAGGTTTTTTACACTTTGGGATTCAATTTAAATAAAAAAAGTACTTTTAAATTAAAATTTGATTATAAAATATATAAAATAGGAACTACAAAATATGTTGTTAATATGTTATTAATTTTTAATAGTAAAATGATATTTTTAGGTGGGCTGGGTTGATCCAAAAACAGGCATGGGCTTGAAAAATCTTTGGAATTAGGCCTCGATCCAATCTGACCTAACCGAACACGATTCATGGCCACATCTACTTCATGCTGACATTGTATTATTTGTCTTATATGTTATATCAACGAATAATTTAAAATTTTTAAAAATGTTTAAAAAATTAAAATTTTTAAAAAATATATAAAAATTTCATAAAAATCTAAGAATAATATCCTGAATTACACATGGATTGCCATATTTAAAAATTTAACGTTTTAGCCAGTATTTCTGTTAAAAAAATAATTCGATTGTTTTAAAAGGTTTGATGGTAAAATTCGACTCTTTTTAAAAGGTCAAAGGTCAAATTGACAAAAGATGTAAACATTAAGAGCTAAATCTATCATAATGACAAAATTAAAATTCAATTGATAACATATATTCAAATTTAACAAAAATTAATCAAAAATGTTATCCAATCTATTAATTTTTAATTCATACAAATAAATTGACTAAATCTATAAAATTAAAAATAAAGATATTAAATTTCAATTTTTTTAAATTTTTTTTTTCTAGAATGGTATCTTCAAAAGTTGTTTTTCCGCACTCTTTACATTTTCAAATGCATGCTTGCAACTACCTAAAAAAACCAAGGTGTGTTTTTTCTTCTCTCTCTAGATGTGCATAATTGGAAACCATTACCAATTGATGCTTTGAAAATTTGAAAATTTTGGCCTTTTAACCCTCTATTGTCAATTTTAGTATATTTGAAGTATAGTTATTATTTTTCATCAATTTCAATGCATAGAATCAACAACTAGTGAAAATAATATCAATCCTCGTTCATAAAGTAGAATATCTCATACATCAACATTGAAGGGACCTAATCTCACTTTAAAAAAAGAATGGTGTAATATATGAATAATTATATGGTATATATTATACAAGTAGAGTTGAGAGGGTATAATAAAAAATAATTAAATATATAAAAACAAGACACATAATCATTTTCTAAATCCGTAATTGGAATTACCAAATTATTTAAATTATGTTTTTTTTCTTTTTTTTGATATCTTTGTAAAAAAAATGCAAATTTTAGAATTAAATAGAAAGATGCTAACAATAAGTGAAATAATTAAATCTATAATAATAATAATAATAATAATAATAATAATAATAATAATAATAATAATAATAAGATTATGCAAGATAATTAATTATCTTAGTTTGCATCAAAGTCAATAATTTAAAATATGAAATGATTCCAACTCACCATCATTTCCAAAGGGAAAAATGCCAACTTAAAAAGGGGTTTGATCCCTTCTCACCATATGAATCCTTTGGTCCCATGACAATGAATTTTGTTTTTGGTTTATGCTATCTCAATGCACATAAAAGCTAATTACAATGGTAGATCACCCATTACTATCTTCATTATGTTTCATTTAATAATTTACGGGGAAAAGTCACGACTTATCAATTTTCACACTTTTTTTTATAAAAGATATATATATATATTTAGTAATTTTAATTATAAATTATCAAACATGTTTAAAATATTAATTTTCTGTTGATTAATTTTTTCGACCGCCTTCATGTTTTCCTGTGTAGGGACAACTTGGAAAACATATATTCTTTTTCAACCCAAATGCTTGTCTTTTTCTATTTTATTTTTATTGTACTATTTATCAATAACATGCTTAAGAAAATCTAGAAGAATAAAATATTTTCAACCATTTTCTTAAATAAAAAAAGAGAGAAAATCAATCGTTTTAACTATTAAACAGAGATGTTTTTATGAGATTATAAATTAAAAATAGTATGCTTCACGAAAATGAAACTGATTGGAAGAGATAATGTAGGGTTTGATTGAAAATTTAAAACCACTAATTTTATCAACAGGATAGCAGAAATTGGAAAGGAAAAAACAAAATGTATGGGATATTAACAACACCTTCACCTTGTTTTTTAGATAAGATTTTGTAATCATAAACCTTTACTTTTTGTTTTCTCTTTTAAATTCCAAATATATCAATCAACTTTTAACTCTAAAATTTATATAGCCATATAAATTAAAAAGAGACAAAAATGAGTTTTGGACAACTTACACACATGTATATATTTTATGTAGGGGGAATCCAAATTTTTTTTTAAAGCAGTTTGGGATTAGAGGTGATTATAGGTCGGTTCGAATCAATAGAATTTTAGGTTTGTTTTTTAAGTTCGGGCTCAATTTGAGAAATGAGTCTAAAATTTTGGCCAAGCCCGATTGAATTATTATATATATTTATACTTTTTAAAAATATAATACATCAAATATACTAAAATGATTAAAAATAAATGTTTCCCAATAAATTAAAAAATTATTTATACTTAAATAACACTGAGATATGTGCAACTTAGCAAGTAAATAGCTTTAAAAGAATAACAAGTTTGATAATAAAACAAGAGTTATACAATATTCAAACAATAACAACAAAATAGTAACAATATAATAGCGAAACGACACCAAAATAACAGCAAAAAGCAACTTCCTTTTTGCAAATTTGGGCCGGGTTGAGTAAAAAAAACTTACTTGAGGCCTAGATTGTTTAGAAAATAGGCCTCACTTTTTGCCTAACCCCATTTTTCAGCCTATTTTTTGCCCAAATCCCCTCACTTTTCAAGCGAGCCTTCGAGCCAAGCCGGGTGGCCCAACCCATGATCAGATTTATTCAGGATTGAATTATAATTTTTTTACGAGGCTAAAGTGTAATTTTATATTGTATTTACTTATGATTTCATCACTTCTTAAAGGACTAGATAAAAATCTTTTCATTTTTTAGGGACAAAATACAATTTTATCACATAATAACTTTTATTTCTATCATTTATTAGGGAATTAAATTTTTATTTTTTTTTTCATTTATAGGGGCCAAGACCCTTGCTTGCCCCCTCTAAATTCACCCCTAATTTATGTTTAAGTTAATAATAATACCACCATCAACCCTTTCTATAATAATCTCGTTTCTCTATCACAACATTTGAGATTTGGGTTATATTTGAATTTTTTTAAAACTTTAAAATTAAACTATAATATCTTAATAATATTAATTAGTGAGATTTATATCAATGAAAGTTACAATTATAATTCTATTTACTAAACATTATTTAGATTTAATGAAATATGATTAATAAATTTTTAGGTAAAATTTAAATCTTGAAATAATATCTTAACTAAATTTTTTAATTTTTATTTCACTTTGGAAATAAAAAAATTACTAAAATTTGAGATAAAATGATGTTATAAATAACTAGCTAAGTAAAAAAAAAGTTTGTTTCGAATATTTATTGTTGTTATAATTGAAATGTTGTTATATAAGAAAAAAATAAAATATCTAAAATGATTTTATAACAGATTTAATTATTATAATAAAATGCGATTATAAAGATCACTATTATAGAGAGGCCGGTTGTAATAACAACAATAATAATCAATGAGTATCATGCAATATATATGGGAAAATATTTGATACATTGCAAATAGAATTTTTAGACTTCATGAGTAAGACTAGGAGGTTGACAAGTGTCCTACAGAAATATAGTAAAATATTAAAAGAAAAAAATACACATTACAATTTTTTAAGTTTAAAGTAATAATAAAAAATGTGCATTGCCAATGTATCAAATACTAACCATTTATATATATATGCATAGTGTAAACTATACCTAAAGTCACTAAATTATTAGTAAGTTTACATTTTGATCATTTAATTTTAAAAAATTACAAAATGGTCACTAAACAATTCGAAAATTTTCATTTAAGTTATTGGGTTGTTAAAATTGTTGTTATTTAGCCTTCTATGTTTGCACTACCTGCACCAAACCGAGAGCTCCCCATATTCTTTTTTACAATTTAATTTTTTTTCATAAAATAACTTTGAACATCATGGATCTGCGAACTAAAATCCAAATAGCTTTCTTTCTTTGACATTAACTATTCGATTGACTTTGATCTAAGGTATCGCTGACCTGTTGCTTGGAGCTCGCTAGACGAACTTTAGAAAAAAACTTAATAGTCAGGTGACTTAAATAAAAACATTCAAATAGTTCAATGATTATTTTGTAATTTTTTAAAATTAAATGATCAAAATATAAACTTATTAATAATTTAAAGACCTTGGATGAAATTTGCCCAGACAAATATAAAGCACGATCCCATAAAAATTGGACCTATACATAAATGACTATGAAAGGTTGGTTTTTGCAGTGAAATGCTTTTGATTCCTCGCAGTAAACGCAAAGTCCCCACACTCCTACAAAATTGCTTCCCAATTACCCCTTTCAGACTTCTTTGCTTCATTCCCAATACCTTTTGTTTTTTCCCACCTTATATGCTGCAGTGGTTGTCCCTTCTCTTGTGACTGCCATTATCAGTACCAGCAACCAAACATATGCTTAAACTACTTTCAAGACCCTCATAAATTATACCACCACCCTCCCTCCTACTCAAATTATTACCATAAATTATTGACCTCCTAGGTCTTGTAGAAGGTTTTTGTATATTTAAAATTTAATCCTTTTATTTTATTTTATTTTGAGAAATTAAGTTTTATTTTTTAAATTTGAAAATATAACTCATTTTATTATTACTGTTAAAATTATTGTTTGATTTAGGTTAGTAGTATGCCATTTCCTTTGTTATATGGTTGTCGATTGATATTTTTAAATTTTAAAATGTTACACTAGCAAATTCAATTTGAAAAAATTTAAAGGGTTAATAATTAAATTTGAATATTGAAATTTAAAAAGTATGAGATCTTTGTTAAATCACCTCAAAAGGGATGAAAAAGTTAACAATTTTTAATTTTGTTGACATGGCATTCACGTGGATAACACGACAATATTTAATTATTTTTTTAAAATTCAAATATATATAAAAATTATTTTTAAAAATTAAAAATCATTAAAATTAATTAAATGCTGACATGCCATCCACTTGGCAACCCATGTGTATGCTACGTTAGTGAAGTTCACAAACGTTAACTTTTCGATCCATTTTGGAGTGATTTGATAAAAAAAAAAATGCAAGTTGAAGGGATAAAAGAAACGAAAAATTAAATGGAGAGCTAAAATGACTTTTTCTTTTTGTAAAGTTTGATAGCCAAATAAGTCATTATGTCAAAATTTAAATAACAAAATTAGGTATTTCAACTAGAGGTGCCCATGGGTCAGGTTGGTCAGACCTATGCATGATATTAACACACTTCATGCTTACCTAATCTCCGACCAACTCAAAATATGGACTTATAATTTTATCCAATTTCATTTTAAGCTCGCCCATATTATTATTTTTAATTTAAAAATAAATATTTATATTATTTTTAATTTAATATTTAATAATTTTATATATTAAAATTTTATATATAGTCACTTTAACAATTTTTAATATTTACATCATAGTAGTAGTATTATATACTACTGTATATTTAATTTTTATGTGTTATAAATTACATAATATATAAAAAAATTATATAACATAAAATATTACTAATTTAAAAATGGATCAAGCCGAGCTTGGGCCTTAAATATTTAAGCCTAAACCCGACCTATATTTTAAACATATCTGTCTTTTTTATTCAAACCCATTTTTTGAATTTAATATTTTTATCTAAATATTCTCAAATTTTAAGTTAAATGTTAGAAGTTGGAAAGATAACCCCATCATCTAATAAGTCTAATTCCAACGCATCTCTCATCCCTTTTTGGTGGGTTTTAAAAATTGAGTTTTGCTTAGAAATTAAATTTATTGATTATTTATATTCCAATGATCATGTTAATCATCAATCACTAACCTCTTTATTATCATTATTTTTTTTTTTGAAAGAAAGTTCATCAACCAATTAAAGAATGGCAAAGCCTATGAGGTAATAGTTGAGTGATGCTTGAATTAGGTGCCAATTCATGACTATATTGGCGACAACTAACAAATGTACATCCTCCATTTCCTCTCATTTGTTAGATCATAAAATACCCATGAACAATTTTTACAAAAAAAACAAAAAAAAAACCCATGAACAATAAGATAATATATTATATTGTAATTATTGTTATTGGCTATAGATTAATAGCACTTATATTATTCCTTTCTTTTCGTCTTCCAACAAAACAAAAAAAATTGAAAAAAGTGCAATTAATCTGTGTTAAATTGATAGTATGAGAAAAATGCCTTTTGCTTTTGGTGATGCCATTAGGTTTTTAGCACTTATGAAAGCAAGCTTAAGAGGAGTTGTTCATTGCATATATATACATGGAAAGTGATAAATAATAAATAAATAAATGAAATGAAAAATAAAAATAAAATAGTTTCCTTAAAAAAGAATGTGGGTTGGAATTGGGGATGGTTGGCGGTGATTTTGGTGTGAATAACACCATGAGTAATACTTATAACTATCCACAATTTCTCCTTAACTCATAAATAGGAGGATAATGCGTTTCAGCACACTTGAATTCACATATTCCTGCATTGGCGATAATACCCATGTTAATTGAGTTATGACTCAATAGACTATATTTTCACATTTTTAAAATTATGTTTTAAATATTTAATTATATTATATGAATATGTATGATTATATGAATATGTTTATTAAAAAATTAATATAAATTTTATTTTTATTGACATTATTATTGTTACAATAATTTAAAAGAAGTGATTTTAAATAAACAAGCAATATAATTTAGATATTATATAAAAAAAAATCTTAAATATAATTAATAATTTAGATATTATTACATGTCATTATAAGATTGATCAGTTGATCAAAGCTATAATTAATCGCTTTGATATTTGAGATAAACTTTAAAAATTACGAAATAAACATAATTTCAAGACTTTAAATTAACTTTCTCTTTTCCAAACTCTAATAATTCATAATATCGTTTACTTTAAGAAATAATATTATAATATTAATGTAATTGAGGGGTCTATTCACTTCGTCTTGATCAGGTGATTGTATACATACTCTTAGATGCCATTTAAAAATTGGGTTCAAATGATTTATCAATAAAAAACCATCACAATTTCTCTGGTTCTTGACAGAATCGAAAGATACAACCCACACATAACTCTGAACAAGTTGCACTTTAAAAACATCATTTGAAAGAGAGGGCGTATCCTCCTGTATTAGGAACAATGCTCATGTCAATCGTGTTAAGATTCAATCGATAATAATAGTTTTAATCATGATGGTTTTTTTAATAAAAAAAAAAGAAATTGAAGAAATCGATTAATGAAGTTTCCACGTTGGTCACTTTGTTATTTGTAATTAACTACTTTTTATCTTTATTCCCATGCAAAATAAAAAAAATTACTATTAGCAGATTCTTCTTGAAGACGAACATTAAAAAAGAAAGAAAGAAAAACAGTAGAATTGATTTTGATCCCAAAACGTGTTGACTCACCATTGTTTTTGTTGTTTGTAAATTGAGTCGACAGCATTTTTATCATTGTTTTTATCAGTAAATTTATACATTAATCTAGAACATTATGATTAACTCCAATTTCAAATGCTTTGATTAACTTAATTAATTGCTGTCCACATTATGATAACCTCAATTTTTGGTAGTAATTATCGATGGTTCTACATAAAAACTTTTAAAATTTTCTACCTACTACAAATTGAATTTTCTTTTAATAATAAATAAAACAACTTAAGATGGGAAGATATTGCAAATGTTAAAAATTCAAATATCAAATTTATTAATTGTTATATTTTTAATTTGATTTTCATGAAAAACATTGGTTTGGTAGAAATCAACTTCAATTTTCTCCTCAAAATCTTATAATATAAAATTCACATACGTAATTCTATTGGTTGCATGTAAATTGTAAAGCTGTAATGTAAAAGCAAATTACCAAGTAAAAACGACAGAACTGATGCCGTTTTCATTCATTTCCAAGTACGAATAAATTTAAAAAAAAAAAAGAAGGGAAAGGGAAATGCCGTGTTTGGGAGAAGGAGAAGAAAACAATGTGAGTGATGAAAGTGAGTGAATGGAAGAAGCAATTGCCGTGCAACTTTGTAATTACTCTTTATATTTATGATTAAATAAAAGGAATAATGCAATATTTAGTCTTCCAATTTGGTAATTATCTAATTTAGTCCCTATTTTTTTTGGATCTTGACAATTTTTTTATTTTGGTCTTTGTGATGACATGGTACTTTGAGATTGCGACACAATATCATAGTGTCATGTCATCACAGTAACCAAAATTGAAAAAATTGACAAGCTTCAAGATTAATGTGGAGCAAAAATAAACTCAGGGACTAAGTTGAAAATTTTTGTCAAGTTCAAAGGCTAAATATTGCTTTATAACTAAAAATTACAAAATATCATGGTTTTGGAAACTAGACCGATGGTCATACCTATCAGGCCATCATTTCTCGATCTGACTAGTTTTAATTAAATAAATTATTAAAAAAAGTATAAAAATATTTAAAAAAACATAAAACGCAATTTAACTTTAAATAAATTCGAGGGTCAATCAATTCTCCCTTTTACTTCAGACTTATGATCCATTCTTGATATAGTTTCAAAAAGTGTGCAAAATGCCAAAATGGGTAAGAATGGGGCATAATTATAAAAAGGTTGAAATATACTATAGGTCTCCATACTCTTCACAAATTTAAAATTTAATCCTTATATTTTTATTTTTAATAATTTAGTCCCTTTACTTTTCAAAATTCAAAATTTAAGTCCAATTGTTAATATTGTTAAATTTTTTTTGCTAAATTGGTTGGCGAGACATTTTGAAAAAAAAAAACTCACTTAGTAGCAATGTAATTAAAAATTTAAGGTTATAATAAACTTGAATTTAATAAAATAATTTTAATAATATTAACAGTTGGACCTGAATTTTAAAATCTAAAAAGTACAGGAACTAAGTTCCTAGAAATAAAAATACAATGATTAAACTTTAAATTTAGGAAAAGTACAGACTTTATAAAAAAGAAATGGTGAAATTAGAATTACAAAAATAGATAAAATAAATAAATTCTATTTAATAGTAAATAATTTAAAATTTAAAAAGAGAGAGAGAGTCCTCGTGAAGAAAAGCCAAGCCACCCACGCGAAGAACAAAGAGGAAGCAAAGGTTAAGGCAGCCCCCTCAAAAAAACAAACAAACAAAAGAAAGAAAGAGCAGAATAAGGCGTCTCTCTCTTGGACTGATTCTTTCCCATCGCATCTCTTTTTCTCTCTTTTCCCCTTCTGCTACCTATATATGGAAATCAACGTCCTAACATGCCCATGCCATGGGGCAAAAAAAGTAGGTCAAAAACCATCTCCACCAACAAAAATGAAGCCATGAGAGAATTTTGGGTGATTTTGGGTTATCTTTCACCTACTTGTTCTTTCAGTTTATTTATCCCTTCTTTTGATTGAATCCTAATCTTCTCCTAAGTTTCGTATCTGCTACAATGGCCGTTCAAGCTCAATACCCTTCTAATGTTCTTCTTTTAAACAGGTTCATCTTGGCCTCTCCCTAGTTCTCTGTTTCTTTCTTTGCTTGCTTATTATTTCTGGTCTAATTTTGTTTTGGGGGGTTATGTATTTGCAGAAGTGGACAAGAGGGGAATGAGTTTCCATTGCAGCAACAAGCAGGAGTTTTTCTCGATCAATCCCATTCTCATATGTTGTTCAACAATAATAATAATAATAATCCACGCAAAAGAGGAAGAGAAGTTGCAGGGTCGGCAATAACAGCGCCGATCAATTCATATTCCATCCAGACTCAACCGCCTCAGCTGATCGAGCTTTCTCAACTCCACCATCCAAATGTAGTCTCCACCGGCCTCTGCTTATCTTTTGGCGACCAACAACAAAAGTTACAGCAACATCAAAATCAGAACCAAAATCAAAGCTATCGGCAACAACAACAACAGCAACAAAATCTTGTTTCAAATTCCTCTGTTTTTGCATCCGATGATCTGGTCACTCAAATCAAACGCCAGAGAGACGAATTAGACCATTTTCTTCAAGCCCAGGTACTAGGTTTTCTCTTTTTCCAAATCGGGTTTTGGTAAATTTTTTTAGTTTTGGGGAAAATGTTGATGTTTATTTGGGTTGTTTTTTGTTATTTACTGAAGGGCGAGGAATTACGACGTACTTTAGCGGAGAAAAGGCATAGGCATTACCGTGCGCTACTAGAGGCAGCGGAGGAATCGGTAGCGAGGAGGTTTAGAGAAAAAGAAGCGGAAGTGGAGAAAGCAAAGCGCCGGAACGTGGAGTTAGAGGCACGTGCAGCGCAACTTGGCGCGGAGGTACAGGTTTGGCAGGCGAAAGCCAAGGCACAAGAGGTGACGGCGGCTTCGTTACAAGCGCAGCTCCAACAGGCCATAATGAACGGAGGAACTGGTTTGACGCAGCAAGATAGCAGGAGAGGTGGGGAAGAATGGCGGAAGTGCGCCGGCGGGGAATCAGAGGCGCAGGCGGAGGACGCCGAGTCGGCTTACGTGGACCCGGAACGTGTCGTAGCAGCTGCTTCTGGCCCATGTTGCAAAGCGTGTAGGACACGTGTCGCGGCGGTGGTGCTGCTGCCTTGTCGGCATCTTTGCTTGTGTACGGAGTGTGACCGAGTGGCTCAAGCTTGCCCGCTTTGCCTCACCTTCAGGAATTCCAGCGTCGAGGTTTTTCTTTCTTGAAAATTAAACAAAAAAAAAAAAAAAAAAGAAGAGAAAATCTTAAAAAAGGTTAAAAAATTTAAAAAAATTAACCTTTTTAGTAAAATAATAAAATTTACGTTTCACTCTCTTTATTTTTAGTCTAATATTATGGTTGTTCACTTAAGAGCCGAAGATTTTACCTTTTTATTTTTTATTTTTTAATTTTTACTCGGTTCCCCCTCTTGGAGGTAATGTACATGGCCACTTGGGCAGTGGCATCGTTTTTTTTTTTTTCCTTGCCCTTTATTTTATATTTAGATTTTAATTAATAAATAAAATTCTTTTATTTGATAAATCCTTTGATGTTAATTTTTTATTATTTTACATTTGCATGGTAAATAATTATTCAATTGCCCCTCTCCAATGTGAGATAAATTGTAAAAAATGCGATAGGTATATTAAAAATTAAGTTATCATATTAAATTCTTATTTAATTAAGTTTTTGTTATTAATTAAAATAATTTATTAAATTTTTTTATTAATGTTTTTTGTCATTGTAATTGATCTTGACTGTAAAATAAATTGAATGACCAATTAAATATGACACATGATAATTTCTAATTTAATATAAATTTTTTCATAAAAAATGATTAAAAATTAGAAAAAATTAGAAAAATAAGAAAATTATCAAATATTAAATCCATATTAAAAAACATAAAAATTAATATCAACTTATAAAAATTATAAATTATAAAAATCTAGTAAAATTATAATTTTTCCTATAAAAGTAATAAAGCATGTTTAAAATTTTATAAAAAAATATTAAAATTCTATAAAAATAATAAACAATAAAAATTTAATAAATTTTATTAAAATCATTAAAATTTATATAAACTTATAAAAAAAATAAAAAAAATCATAAAAACTTGAACTAGACCGGATTAGATCAGTTAGTTGGGTTAATTAGATCAAAATTGATAATGATATCAGTCCGAAGAAAGTCATTAGACCTATTGACTTGGGAACCAGATGGTTGAACCGATTTTTTTATTTTGATCTTTTATTTAATTGAACTGGACGGATTAATTGAGCTAGAAAATCAATGGCTTGACCAGTTCAACCATCAATCCGATTCTAAAAACTTTGGTCAATATATTTCATTCTGACATATGCTAATAGTTGTATAATGAAATTTTGGTTTGATAAAAAATATTAAAAAACAAAAAATCGGTTCAACTGCCTGGTTCCTAGGTTAACTGGTCTAATGATTTTTCCTAGATTGATACCCTTCCTGGTTCCGAGCTAATAGATCTAGTTCAATTTTTTTTATGTTTTTTTTATAACTTTTATAAGTTTATATCAATTTTAATAAAATATTAATAATTTTTATTGTTTTTTAAGAATACTAATATGTTTTTAAATTTTATATATTTTTATAATTTATTAGATTTATTATATTTTTGATAATTTTTATAAGTTTATATGAATTTTCATATTTTTAATATTTAATAAATTTTTATATATTTTTAATTTTTTCTGATTTTAGTCATTTTTATGGTAAAAATATTAGATTAAACTAGAAGTTACCATGTGTCACCATTTGATTGGTCCATCATATTTTAACGGTCAATGTGGTCAATGTCGAAAACTGTTAACGGAGGGGCTTAATTGATTATTTTAATTAACAACAATGACTTAATTGAATGCAATTCTAATAAAGACACTTAATTGATTTTTTATTTTTTTTGCATTTTCTTTAAGGGTTTTTAAACATATAATCCTAAAAGAAATGAGATATCTTAAGCTCATTACATTTGTTTGGATATTGTATGATAGAGTGATATGTAATATATATATGGAAAATGATAAATTTAGTCTCTAAAGTTTATTTATTTGGTCACTTTAGTATTAATTTTTGGATTAATTTAGCTTTCAACATTTAACATTTAGTGGAATTATTTTTTTATATGGATAAGTTAATTGAATGGTAAAATTTTTAACGGAATTGACGTGACAACTTGCATTGCAGCCTCTTTATACTTTATAAAAATTCAAAAAATGAAAATATTAAAAAATTAACAAATTCATAAAAAGCCCATATTTAAAAAAATACTGTACATATCAACAATGAAATGCACATAAACTGTCATATAGGATACCATGTCAGTGCTATTAAAATTTAAACAATTGAGTAAACTTTTTTGCCTAAAACAAAACAATCTGACTAATTTTTAAAGATCAAGGACTAAAGTGATCTAAAAAATAAAGATATAGGACTAAAAATAAAAATAAGTAAATATTAGAGTACATTAAAATAACAATTTATCGAGTTTAGATTTTTACCCATATAGTTTGTTTAGAGTAGGAGAAAAGGGAAACATGGTATTGAAAACTTCATGGATTTGTATACCATATGTATGATATATAATTTGTTGAAAGAGTTAGTGAGAGAAAAGAAATAAATACCCCAAACTTTTATCTTCGAGTTTTATTTCCTGCTTATGCCGAGTTTACAAAATGGGAGTATCTTTAACACTAAGAAAATCTCAACATTCACTTTTGGTAAGCCTTGACGTTCATTATAGCATATAAGAGTTGAATTGGCAACTTGGGCACCACTTCTTTGTGGTAACATGCTCCCCCAACAATTACCTATAAGTTATAGAATAGGAAATCAAACCCTCCTCAACGAGACACTTCTATTCTGTGAATTTATTGTTTCTTTAGGTAATCTCAAACATTCAAGAGAGATAAAACTTCGACTAGAAACAATATCAACCTATTAAAATATTTATCGTTTTTAAACAATAAAACTTATTCAATACTGAAAAACACAAATCGATAAATGTGAAATGTCATTCATTTGCACTGAATTCAAAATCTGTGGAACAAAACTGATGAGAACAGTGAGAGTCAATAATTTGGTTTGTGTAGAAAAGTAAACCTAAGACTTTGTTGGTTTGAATATAATAAGGGTGCTTTTTGTTATAGATTAGATCACAATTCACACTTCAAATTATTCTGCAACCTTTTAACAGTTCCTTAGGCTTGTACTTTAAGCTGGAATCTGATTATCATCACATGCCAATCACGTTGCATTGTCCGTCCCACTTCCCTCGATTATCATGGATTATTTCTACTTTGGTTCATGAAACTGGTTCATGTTTTACTTTTCATCATACATGTTTATCACCAAAAATATGATGCGAATAAAAATTATATTTGTTACCCTTATTTTAGTGAGATTTTGTATCGATTAAACCTATAATTAGCTCTCATATAGGTCAAGCTTGTAAATGGCAAACTAAAACAAATATGGGTAAATTAAACCTAGAGTCATTAAACTATTAGTAACTTTATGTTCTGGTCACTCAACTTCACAAAGTTATAAAATGATCATAGAATTATTCGAAAGTTTTCATTAAGTCTTCGAACCATTCAAAAGTTTTCATTTAAGTCATTGGGCTATTAAGTTTTTCTTTTCTTTTCTTAAGGTCCGATTAGCGAGCTCCAAGCGACAATTCAACAATTGGTACAGTGAATCGGTACCCATCAACAAGTAGAAGAATATATCTTAGATCCAAGTCGATCTGACGGTCACTGTCGAGATTGGAGAAAAAAGATGTTTGGATTTTGATTCGTAGATTCATGAAATTCAAAGTTATTTTATGAAAAAATTGAGTTGTAGAAAAGAAAGGAAAGAAGAGCCTTCGATTAGTGTAGGCAGTTTGAATAGAGAAAACCATTAAATGAATTTTTTTTTGTATAAGTTAATGACCATTTTTTAACTTTTTGAAATTAAGTGATCAAAACATAAACTTACTAATATTTTAGTGACCTTAGGTGCAATTTACACTTTTTATAACCAGTAGACTGTTTTTAAGTGTAATGAAATCAAACGACAACATCTAAGAAGCCAAGGCTGTCAAAATGGGGAGCAACGGAAGAGGACAAGAAAGTACATATATTTATAAGAGCAGTGCCCCATGTTCCCATCCCATGAATTGCTCTCCATTGCCTCCCATTAAAAGACCTCGAAGTACCCGGACAATGTACCGACAGATGGTCTTCTTACAAATTTTCACAAGGACCAAAAAAATAAAATACCGTAAAAAACAGTGTGAAATTCATGGTTATGATGGATTGGAACAGCCATAACCCTACAAAATGACTTGAAACATATCGAGAGAGGGAAATGGAACAGCCTATCTTGATTCTTGCTCATTAAAATCCAATGTTATACGAAGCCAAGTTGCCACAGCTAATACAGGGACATGAAAGATCAATCCGATCCATATATTTCTTTTTTTGTCCACATTTTATGGCTAAGATGCATGCATTGCTTTGAGTACAGACTTTGGCCTTTTCTTTCATTTTTCGATGAGTTTTTGAGTAAGATTCATGGGTTCAAGTGCATGAACTTTCTCTGGTATCTCATAAATAAGTAAAAAACCATTGTTGTGGTTGGGGGGGGGGTGTTAGTGGGTCATTGCTTCATGTTTGGATGTATGGGGTGATGGTGTATGGCCTAGTTTATGGTTGCCCCATTCCTAGCTTTTTTCTAGTAGAGTCCGCCTCATTCTTTTTGAGTAAACTATATTTAATGTCACTAAATTATTAGTAAATTTATATTTTGATCACTTAATTTTAAAAAGTTATAAAATGGTCACTGACTTATTTGAAAATTTTCATTTAAGTTACAAAGTTGCTAAAATCGTTGTTGTATGGCTTTCTATGTTTGCATCACCTGCACTAATTAAAAGCTCTTCTTCCCCTTCTCTTATTCATTTAAGTTTTTTTATGAACCAATTTTGGACGTCACGAATTTATGAACTAAAATTTAAACAACTTTCTTCTTTAATATCTGACATTGACTACCAAATTGACTTGAATATACATTCTTCTACTTGTTGATGGGTATTAATCTACTGTACTAATCATCGAATCGTTACTTCAAATTCACTAATCGAACTTTAAAAAAACTTAACAATCTAACTACTTAAACAAAATCGTTTACCTTTCTTTTTCTTGATTGCAGGTTGAATCTATCCTTGTGCTTCGGTAAAGACCATACAAGTGTTGGCTTGATCAATGATTTTAAGGTTTAGATTTTAAAGCCCAATCTTTAAAGCCACCTATGGAATTTATTGGGTTTCTTTGAACAACTCAATTAATAATTTGTGGAATTGGGTAAATATCAAAATTATACTATGATTAAATATTTTTAACTTTACTTCAATATTTCATAACAATAAAAGTGTATCATTAAAGTGAATGCCATTATACCATATGATATGGTATGGCCGTATGGGAGGGCCTAACTAATGTTGCAAAAGGTTGTAGCATGTCATTAAAGTTAATCAACGGAAATGATTCCACTTTCTTCTTTTAAATAAAAATGGAGATTGTCAGTCCAAATCAAAGTTGTGTCATCAGAATCAAATTCCACTTTAAATGTGCTCAAAACAAGGTTTAAGCTTAACAGTTTCCATCTTGCACTATTTTTAATTCATTCCATGTGTTAGGTTTGCTCATCAATCTTATTGTTTGATAACAATGTGATCTTATTATAGTTAATAATTAATCTGATAAAATCTAATGTATTAAATCATAATTTATAATGTTTATATGTATCCATTTAATCAAATATGTATCTTTGGATTTTTTTTTATTAGATGAGTGATGCACAAATTTTAAATGATTTGTTTGAGAATAAATCGATTATTAACATTACTATCATTATATTAGATCTATATTTGATTAGGTCTGAAGGCACACCTAAAAAGTGAGAGGATTTGGGTAAAAATATATGCCGAAAAATAGACTTGGACACAAAAATAAGGCTTGTTTTCTAAATGGGCCCAACATCCGGTAGAATTTTTTGGCTCGAGCCCGGCTCAAAACACATGCCTGTACTTTTTTTTTGTAATTTTAATTTCTTGGAAAATATATTTTTTTAAATATTTTTAGTCTATTGAATGTACTATTTTTTTAAAATTTATTTTTATATAAAATAATAATAAAATTTATTACAATTGGATCGGATTGAACTCAGATTTATCATTTTTAATATAACCTGAGTTTAAACAAAATTTAAGGCTAATTTTTCGGGCTAAACCCGAATCTAAAAAGCATGCTTAAAATTCTACATTGGCTTGATCCATACTATGATAAGGTTTAACCATATCTTGTCACTTGTAAAAATCTAAATACAATCCAAATAAAACAAATTTTTAAAAAAAATAATATGAGTGGGTCTAAAATGAGTTTAGGTTAACCTTTTGTAAATATGGACTTAAAATTTTACCTAAATCCATCCATATTTCAAGCCAGGCTAGACTTGAAAAAAAAACATAAATTATGTTAATATTATGCTTAGATTCAACTCATAAACACCACCGATTGAAACTTATTGTTGCCCAAAGTTTATTAACATTCCAATAAAGTGGGACTTTGTGGACATCGGACATTAATTGTTAAAGAAGAATTAAAGGGTAGAACTAGAAAGATTATAGAACAAACATCAAAGGGAGCAAAATGATGCTAATTTTCGATAAACTCCAGTTTAACTAAACGGTGTTTGGTGCCACTGTTCTTAATGAAAGAGCATATGTTTAACCCTAAAACCTATTAGGGTTGGGCTTACCATTTGTGAGGTCCAGTGTGTGTAAGAGCTAGATAGGCAGAGTCTTATTTTTAGCAAGTTATTGGGCCTGACCTTTTGGAACATATGGTGTGGATGCCTACTAACTTCACAACTCTCACACCATCTATGTTACCTTTTGTTTTCTAGTTTACTTTCACTGTAAATCAAACTATTAAAATGTTTCTTTCATCACCAAATCAACAAAACATTAATAATTTTATTTATCAAATTTGATAAAGCTTAAAGTCAAGGTTATATATAAGTTCAGGTAAGAAACTAATAAAGGAGGAGACAATAAAGACATAATAGTGAGAGTTTAGAACAGTTCACTCTAATGGGGTGGAGAGACATAAATAGAGGAAATGAGGGAAAAAAAACTAATAGAGAGCTTCTATGGTGTGAGAAGGGGCTAAGAGAAAGAATCCCAAAAAGATCCCTTGCCCTAATCCAAAATATATATATATATATATCTTTGGTGGGACTAACACTATGATTAAAATATTCATGTATAACAATATATATATCGAGTTTGAAGGAAATCATTTTATTTCCTTTCATGCATGTTTATTATAATCTAGAAATGATTTGTATTGAATTCAGGTTCGAATTTTGATACTAAGTCCACTGTTTAAATCTTTGATTCTCTCATTTTAATGTTAAAAACAAGCAAAAAAAGAAAAAAAAAAAAAGAGAGAAATTACTTTCTGCCTCTCCATCAAGAACATATACATAAAACAATGATATTTATTTTTATCCATAGAACTGAAATCAAAGACAAAACTAATAATACTTCTTAAGTTAGAAACACTTGAATTTATTAGTCTATGCAAATGACTTATTGTTATACCAACACATGACGTAAGCTCAATATATTGACAAATAATAACTGGCAGCAAGTCAAGCCCCAAGCAATAGCTCTCGTTATCTTCCCCATGCTTCCTTGGGCCCCAAGTTAACCCCCAAAAGTATCCCTTTTCCCTCTCTCTCAATATTTCTTCTGTTGTTATTATCTTCTCCATTTAATCGTTACTTTGCTCAACTATCTTTCATTTTCCTTGAGTATCTTTCAAAATTTGGATAATAAATTATTAACAATTTTAGATTTGGATAATAAATAATATATTCCAAAAAAAATTACCAATAAATATAGTAAATCCAATTATGTTAATCACGAATCTAACCCTTGTTAATTGCACAAATATTACATGGTGTCAAATCTTAAACCCATGGATTTGGTGTCACGAAAACCTGCCGTTACTTCAGTCTTTTATTTTTCCCTATGAAATCTACCCCTGATTTCATTAAATCCCCATCTTCTTCTCTTCACTTTTGTCTATCTCACCAGATATGGAAGCTGAAGATTTAAGAAACCATTTCCAAAGCAATAAACAAAATGGGTTTTTCTCTAGGTTTCTTTGTTACACAAGGAATGGTGGTAGTAATGGCAGTAACAATAGTTCTAGTAATGTTTCTTCTTCTTCAAGGTGTCGCAGTACCAGGTTTTATGATACTAGAATCGAAGAACGTCAATCCCATTTCTTAGATGCTTGCTTCCTTTGCAAGTAACCTCTTACGAGTAACACAGACCATCTTCATGTATAGGTTCGTATGATGTTTTTTTTATTTTTAATGTTTATATCGACAGAAACCTGCATTTGGTTGTTGATTGTATGATATATGTATGTGCAGAAGGGACGCCCCCATTCTGTAGTGAAGTGTGCAGATATAAACAAGTAGTGATAGATGAACTTAATGAAAAGTTGAAACTTCTAGTCACTGTAAAAGCTTTGAGAAACAAGGACCAAATGGAATCTAAATCTAATTGTCGAAACAATTTTTTGTTTGGAAAACGGGTCGACTTTAAAAAAGAAAAATGGAGTCGCCACCAATCTTTTTTTGAAGTGTGATTGGGTCGCTTATAAAACATTTTGGTCTACGAATTTTAAGAAAACAAGTCCGGGAGTCAGTTACGCACGAGGAAGGATTAGTACCCTCGCAACGCCCAAAATTGGTACCTTATTGATTGATTAATGTCCTAATATCGAAAACAGGAAGAAATTTTAAAATACGAATCTTTGAGAAAATGTTTAGATAATTCGAATTGGATATCGAAATTCTCTTGTTCCGAAAGAATGAAACATCACATCCAGCACGTTAGGATACGACGTTTCAAACCCTTGACACCAAGATCATTTCATGATTTCCAAAATTCATGCATTGCAATTTTAAAAGGGGTATTCCGTTATTTGGCCAAACGAAAAAACCGAAACCCAGCACGTTAGAGCACGATTCCTCGAATTTCCAAACATGAAATATTGCCTTATTTTTGAAGTTAAGAAAACACGGTCCAAATCTTAAAAGGATATTTAGTTATTTGGATGAACGAACCGAAACCCAGGACGTTAGGGCACAATTTTTCGAACTTCCAAATACGAAACATTGCCTTGTTTTCGAAAGCTCTCAAATAAGCGATTATGAAATTGACCGAGAATGCATTTGTTCGATTTGTTCGGGACAAAAGTGAAATGACCAATATTGGCTAAAACGTTGGAGTTTAAACCATAACGTAATAATAAAAACCACACAAGCATAATATCGAGCGTGAAATAAAAATACATGGTACTAACACTATCCGAAAAAATAACACATATCAATCCAAACAAACAACGTACATGAAATGCAAAAAAAAAAAAAAAAAAAACTTATTATAAATATATAAAATAATAGTGGTAATGATAAAAAATAGTAATACTAAGGAATATAATAATGATTATAAAATTAATTATAAATAAAAAATAATAGTGGTAGTAATACAATAATAATTATAATAGTAAAATACTAGTAATACTAAATTAGTAATAATAATAATAACCATGGTAATATAAATAATGAAAATGATAATAAAGATATTGGTAAAAATAAAAATGGTATTAATAATAAAATAATAGTAATAATATTAAAATTAATAGTGATAAATAAAAATAATAACGAAAATAAATAGTAATATCCAAAGTAATAATAATAATAATATTAGTAATAAAAATAACGATAATAATAAATATGATTATAGTAATAATAATAATATTATATATAAAAAATAATAATGGTAATAATAAAATAATAATAATAATAATAATACGAAGGAATATAATAATAATAGGAAAGTTAATTAAAGATAAAAAACTATAGTAGTAATGATATTAAAATAATAGTAATAATAAAAAATAGTAGTAGTAGTAAAAATAAAGGTATATTAATAATAATAAAAATAATAATAGTATTAATAATGATAAGAATTAAAAAAATTAATAATGAAAATAATAATAAACAAAAGAAATAAAGAAAAGGACGAAATTGAACTAAAAATAAAATTTTGGGACGAATTTTAAAGAAAATAAAAGAGAAAAGGACCTATTTGAATGAGCAAATAACATGGAGGGACTAAAGGGGAAAATTTCACCTCCCTCCAAAACGCGACATGTAACGGCCTAATTTTCAGTGGTGTCAGAAATGGTAATATGAGATCACTAAATCCGGCAAGTAAGATTAAATAAGATAGTAATTTAATATTTATGAGTCAAGTGAGAATTTAGAAGAATTTGTGGATTGGTGAATTTAGTGAATTAAAAGAATTTATTAGGTCAAATGGGTCAAAAACGAGGTATCGAGACCTCGAATTTGAAAATCGAGCCATAAATATTTTTAGAAATATTTATGGAGTGTTATTAAATTAGTATTAAAATTTGGTTGAGAAATTTAAATGTTTGGGTAGCCAATTTAATAAAAAGGACTAAATTGTAACAAATGCAAAATTGCTAGAAGAATTAAATAGCTCAAGTGTTAAAAGAAGGAGGGTTTAAAAGGAAATTAAACCTAAAAGTGAGAAGGTTGGACGGCAAAGGCAAGGAAATCACCAGAGGATAAGTGAAACAAGGGCAAAATTAGAATTTTTGTGATTTTAATATGTTTATTAAGATAAGATTGAAAATAATCTAGAGAAAAATTCACATTATCTCAGCCAAAACACCATAGGAGTTCTGGAGAAAGCTGGTTTTCATATTTTTACACCATGTGAGTTTGATTCTTGCTTTTTCTTGATAATTTTTATGTTTTTATGACTTTTACAACTAGATCCACTTATAGAATTCATTAGTTTTTGATTTGGTGGGTAAATTTAAAAGTTACCCTTGTCGAGAAATGGAAGTTTATGATGAATTATTATGAAAATTAAATTATAATTTCATATTAAGGTGGTTTTATTAAGTAATTTTGATAGGAAATGATATTTAGGACCTAATTGTAAAAAAGTTGTGAATTAGAGGTTGGTGTTGAAATTCAGAATATCAAAGGTTGTGAAATAGTTTGTAATGATAGAATAAAGTGTTGATTGAGAAAAATTAGTTCAATTGATGGCTGAATTGAGCAGGGACTAAATTGTAAAAATTGTAAATTTTAGGGTAAAAGTGCAATTTCGAAATTTGAAGAGCATAATTTGTGAAGTGAAATAGAAATGAAATATATGCTGATGAGTGAAAATATTTTATATTATAGATCAAGAAACCAAAGAAGAAAAAGGAAAAGAAAAAGTTGCAAAGTAGTCCCTAAATTTCAAAATCTTCTACAAATCAGCCGGGTAAGTTCATATGGTTGAATTTATATGTTTATTTGTGAATGATTGAATGATATAATGTGCTGTTAAATATGAATTTCTTTGTGGGATTGTGAAAAATATGGTAAATGAAAGAATAAATGGTGGTAATTCAAATTAGGAAAAACGCAGAATTGAGTACGTTAGGTGTCGTGACATGTGATGAATTGATGGATAAGACCATGGTTAATCCATGGCAAATGTGAAATGTAGGTATGGTATCATCCATACTGAGTTGTGAAATGTAGGTATGGTATCATCCATACCGAGTTGTGAAATGTAGGTACTGAGTTGTGAAATGTAGGTATGGTATAAACCATACTGAGTTGTGAAATGTAGGTATGGAATTATCCATACTGAGTTGTGAAACGTGGCATTGAGCAACGACGTACTCAAATTCGTAAGACGTTTCCTAATTTGATAAGTAGTAATATAAAATGAGTGAATCAAATGGAAGAGATTGAGTAGTTGTTAATGTTGAGCTCAACTATGTGAAGTATTTTAACAATGGTTGTGGATGGCAGGGAACTTTAGTAAATATTTTGTTATTGTTTTGGAAATATTATGTGTGGTAAGTTACTTTTAAACCAATGAACTTACTAAGCTTCATCAAGCTTACTCGTGTGTGTTTGATTTTTTTTATGTAGATTGAATTAAAGAGAAATTGGTAGATCGGATCATCACAGCAAAGCTCACTATCCAGATCAATTCCGGCAGCTTTTGTTTTATGTTTAAAGATTTATATGGCATGTATAGAGTTTAAATGAGATGGAGTAAAGATGTTATAAACTAGTTAACAATATTTTGCAATGAAACGGTTTTTGAATTGCAGCAGCGACGTGATTTTGAAAAATCACCAAAAATAGGAGAAATGGAATTAGAAAGTGAATAAGATATGAATTGAAAGCTATTTGAGTCTATTTTCATATAAAAGAAATAGAGTAAGCAAAAGAAATCGAAATTATGAGATATTTAAATTTTAGTGAAACTGGTTCTGAATGAATTCGTGATCCCCTATTCTGCATTTGAAAAATCATTAGAAATTTCACAAAAAATAATTGTGGATTAAAATTTATATGTATGGAATCCTGAATGAGTCTATTTTCAAATGAAATAAATAAAAAGGTCACATGAATTCTGTACGAAGAGTAATTTGATTTGTAGTGAAGAGAGGTCAGAACAGTCAAACAGTAAAACAGGGGAAATTTTAAGAAAAATATGGTATTGATTGGCCATACCAAAAATTCTGGAAAAATTATAGTAAAAAGATATATGAGTCTAGTTTCAGGGAAAATTAACGGATCTTAATTTAGAGTCCCGTAGCTCCAGATATAAATATTTTAGTGACTATGACGCAGATGGGCAGTTTTAAATTTTATGCCGAATTAGTAGTTAAGTTTAGTAATGCCTCGTGCTCGACTCCGGAAACGGTCTCGGGTAAGGGGTGTTACACGACACTTTGTGCTGGACTAAATTGGAACCAAAGAAAAATTATGGGGCAAAATTGAAAATAAAAAAATGATTGTAAATCAATAAAAAAACGGAAGGGCTAAAAGTGCAATTAGCCTTTACGTAGAAAACACGCGGATCTTGAGGCGGGTCAGTTAAGGGCAAAACAACGCCGTTTTGGGCATTTAAGGCCAGCTCCAAAATGACGTCGTTTTGGGCCCTATAAATGCTAGTTTTTTTTTTTTTTGAAAATTTCATTTCCTCGTACATTCCAAAAAAAAAAAAGGAGAGGAGCTCTCCCTCTCTCCCCTTGGGTGATTTCCGGCCACAAGGCCGATCACTGGCCGGTCAGTCGCCGCCGTGGACCACTGCCGCCGCCGGCCACCATGCACAGTGGTCGGAACTTCAAAAAAGGTAAAAAATTTCCCTTTTTTTTTATATTAATATACTTATATATATAATCTAAAAAAATATAATTTTTTTATATATATACGCAAATGCTACTTCGAAAAGGAAAAAAAATAGAGAGAAAGAAAAAAAAAGAATAAAAGAAGATAACAGAACTTTGCGGATTCTTTACTTTTCTATTCTGTTTTGCTCTTGCGTATCCGTGAAAATCAAAGTCAGTCCCCCCCTTTTTCAATGATTTTCCCCCCAACTTTATAGCCGAAAAATCCCAAAAAAATAAATAACCCAAAATACAAATCTGTTTTTGCTGTGCTGTATTTCCTTCTTTTTCGCAAGTGGAGGAGCGCACGACATGGAGAGCGAGGCGACGTGACCACGTGCGCGAACGTGGTGGTGGCTACTGGCGGCGTTGGCTATTAGGGTTTCTGAAACCCTAATTTTTTGTTTGGGTTATATTGGATTAGGGTTAATTTTGGCCTCGTTTAGGGTTTGAGTCTTAGTTTTAATAGCTATTTGGGCTTTGTTAAAATTGGATTGTTTTTTAAAAAAAAATTTGGACTTTGTTTTATTCTATTTTTTTATTAATTGATACTGGGCTTGGGCAACAAAAAATTGGGCTCTACACTAATAAGGCCGAATCTCATGATTACCCTTTCCATAAAAACACTACTGCAGCTGCCTAAATGTCAAAAGGAGGAAGAAGAAGAAGATGATGTCCATTTTTGGTTTAAGAAACATGTGTTATAGATTTTTTTTTAACTGTAAATGTGTTGTATATAGCATATATGAGAATACGACATAGCCTCTATCTATTTTATCATGCAATTTGATGTGGATTTTCGATTAGATTATTATTATTTTATTTTCTTAGCCATTCCTTTTTATTTTTATACTGTTCTTTATTTATTTCTGCATTGGATTCTTTTGTTCTATTTTCAGTATCAGTAATGTTAAATGAGAAAATGACATTCTCGAAATTATTTTTTTAAAAATAGACTTTTATTTAAAAACGAAAAATGGGAGTCGCCACCAATCTTTTTTATGTGTGATCGGACCACCTCATAATTTGATCGTTTTCATAAAATATTTAATCTAAAACGAGGATTTTTGGTCCACAAGGTTTGGAAAACAAGTTCGGGAGTCGGTTATGCACGAGGAAGGATTAGCACTCTCGTTACGCCCAAAATTGGTACCTAATTGATTACTTGATGTCTTTGGTGTCGAAAATTGAAAATTTGAAAAGAGTTAAAAAATACGATCCCTTTTTGTATTAATGTTAATTTTGCTTATAAATTACTTGAATAAACCGAAATAAACGTTAAAGACCCTCTCGTCTCGAGATAACAAAATGTCACATCCCGTAAGTTAGGACACGACACCTTGAACCTTCGAGAATAAGCTTGCCTTTATTTTTTATTTGAAATCTTATGTGTTTTAATTATAAAAGGGTATTTGGTTATTTAAACCTAACGAGAAAAATCAAAAAGCCGTAAGTTAGGGCACGACTTTCTTGAATTTCTAAATACAAAAATTGTCTTACTTTGAAAACTTTCTTCTTCTTTTTTGAATAATATCAAACGTAATATTTAAAATGATGAACATTTATCAAATTCGGGATATAATATAAAACGGCCTATTATGGATAAATACGTTTAAACACGATTTTTTTAAGTGATTTTAACGAAATGAGATAAAATGGTGATGTAGAAAACGGAACGATGATATACAAATGAAATGTCACATTAATAAATGACAATGATGAATATACTAATAAAAAAATTTACGAGAATCACATAATATACACTATTTTAACATTAATATGAACAATCAAAAAATAAATAAATAAAATAAATAATAACAATGATAATAACAACAAAGTATGCACATACAGGACAAAGCCAATAAAAAAATAATAAAGACAAAGAAAATAAATAAATACATAAATAAATATAAGGGAAAATAGTTTATAAAATATTGAAAATGAAGAGCCAAATTAAAATATAAATGAAATTAAAGGTACAATTTGTAATAAATTATATAAATAAATAATAATAATAGTAAAAAAACATCAAAAGAAAAATAAAAGAAAAAAACAAACAAATGTATAAATATAAATAAAAAAATAAATGCAAAGAAAAATAAAGTATAAAAGATTGAAAGTAAGGGACTAAATCAGAATCTAAGCAAAATTTAAAGTAAAAATCATAATAAAATAAATAAACTAAATAATATAAGGGACTAAAATTAAATGTGCGAGAAAGGGCGTGGACCAACTAGGAAATTATTCCCAGGCCCACAAAGCGCATCGTTTCAACTTGGACTGAAATGGAACAAAGCCAAAAACGCAGGGTAAAATCGAAAAGAAAAAAAGAGAGATTAAATTGAAATGAGGCAGAAAAGCGAAAGGATTAACCGCGTAAATATCCCTCTGAGGGAAAAACATGCGGATTCTGGCTTGAAAACGGGTCGGATTTCGGGTCATAAGTAAAACAACATCGTTTTGGCAACTGAAACTTAAGTCCAAAACGGCGCCGTTTAGACCCCCATATAAATGGAAAAAAATTAGAAAAAAAAATCACTTCCTCTCTCTCCCTCCCCTTCTAAGGCCATGACTCCGGCCGACGGTCGCCGACAACGGCGCCGCCGTCCACGGTGGCGAAAACTCAGAAAATCCCCTTTTTTATTTTAAAAAGAAGATCTCGATTTTGAGTTTTTCGCGCCGTTAAAAACCTCTGACGACGGGGAGACGAAGCTTCTCAGGCGAGTTTCTCTTTCTCTTTTCCCCTTTATATATATATATTATATTCAAAACATAACAGAAACAAAATGAAAGTAGTCACATTTTGTAATTTTTGGTATTCGATTTTCTGTGTGTCTCAAATTACATGGATGAATCTGGCTTTTATAGCCATTTACATATATTATTTTTTCTTTTTTCTTTCTCTGTCTTGCTACTGTTTAGCCTACTGTTACTGCTTCATTTATGCTTTGTCCTTCTTTTTGCTTGTTTGCAGGCGTTGACGGAGGTGGAGAATGCGCGTTTTTGCTATTTTCGTACAAGGCAATAGAGGAGGGGTCAGGCCTTGGGGCTTTGATATATTTTGTAAATGGACTTTAATTTTATTTATTATTTTTGATTTTGATTTTATTGATTTGGATTTTGTTTGGGCTGGTCAATTTGGGCTTTTGTTGGCTCGGGCTAAATTGGCCTACTACAGACATAATTGAATTTTACATAAAAAAGCTATTCTCTTCTGTTTGATTTACATTTCATTCTTGGAACTTTTTCCTGCCATTTATACTTGTTTTAATTAAAAGGCAAAACTGGAAAGACTATAGAACAAACTTCAAATTGAGCGGTAAAGGATGTTGATCTTCAATAAACTCCAGTTTAACTAAACAGTGTTTGGTTATATTGTTTTTAATTGATAGGGATCATGGATGATATGATAAGGAGGTTTATAAAATATTTTTCTAATATACGTTACCATTTATTTTTATTTTTATTTACTTTTCTAATCATATAAATATTTTTTTTTATCATCCAATTGGTGATAAATGTAGTGAGAATTTTTAAAATGAGAACCATGAGATCTAAAATGATCTTAGTCATTAAATATAAATAAATGGTTTTAAGCTTTAGGTTTTGTATTTATCTTACCTATCTTACCTTATTAAAATAAAATCAACATCACTCAATCTTTCTCTTTTCACCGTGTAATTAAAATATGGGGTGAATAAAATTGGATAATCTTTACTTTCAGATTTAATTTCATTTTTTTTGAGAAAAATTGAAATGGAAAGCAAGATATTAAGGTTATTGAGATCAATCAATTTGTGTATTAGGTATTTATTTATTTTATTAAAAAAAAATTGATTGACCATTTCATTCTAAAAAAAATGAAATTTTTTCCTTGATTGAGTAAAAAGTGACAAAAAACGAATACCTAATACCTAAATCGATTAATCTTAATAACTTTAATCTCTTGCTTTCCATTCTAATTTTTTTCTTAATTTTTTTATATAAGTAAAGATTATCCAAACTTTTTTTACTCTAAAACTTGAATTACACGGTGAAAAGAAAAAAAAGGAAAAAAAAATAGGAGTTGCTGGTTTTATTTTAATAAGATAAGCAAAAAAAATCTAAAGCTTAAAATCATTTATTTTAATCTAGTCGCTAAAATCATTTTAATCCTCATTATTCTCATTTTAAAAGTTTCATTATACTTATCACCCACCAAATCACCATTAATATTTTTCTTTATCAATAAAAGAAAGTTAATGTCCTATTATCATTGAAGATAATTTTTATTCATATCAGGCTTAAGTTTAAAGGAATTTCATACATGTTGTTATAATTTTGAAATGATTTAAGTTTATTATAGAATATTTCACAACCGAAATTCGATCCATTCTTATGCCCCTAGAGCCTAACTCATTTCGCGAGATGGTATGCTTGCAACCTCGCGAGCCACACATCACTAGTGTCCCGCCTCACCATTTCGCAAGTTCACAAGCCTCGCATCACCGATATCACGCAAGGTATAATCTTCTCCATGCTTCCTTGGACCGTAAGTCGGCCCCCAAAAGTTGGTATAATCTCAAGTAATTATCCTATCCTCATTATTTTCTCTTACTTTGCTCAATTCTCTTTAAATATATTTCATTTTCTTTAAATTTCTAATCTACCTAAGCATTGAAAACACTCTTACAGAGCCAACTCCAATACCTCCATAATTAACTTTCTGCTCGCAAATCTTTCGAAAATTCAAGCCAAACTTCAAAATACAAACATCTTTAAATTAACAAGTTTTACAATAACTGGTTCGGAAATTGACTTACGAAAATAACAGGTACAGAAAACTTTGAATTAAGATTCTGTATCTTATTTAAAAAAAAAAGAAACCTAATTCAGGGCCCTCTATTGTGAAGGAAAAGTGTCCCCCAAGCAGCCATTATCAATGTTAGTGGAAAATATCTTATCAAGGGTTGAATCAAATATTTGTAAAAGAAAATGCTTCTTCACTCTAATTCAATTCCTTTAATCAAGGGAAAAAAATATTAAAACCCAAATATTTTATGTGTTTTTTAGAATAATCTCTCTACTGTTTTTGATTATATTTGTTCTTTTTAAAATAATATTTAAAAATTATTCATAACCTCTTTTTAATTTAAAACTAAGAGAATAATACGTTTTAATGCACTTGACTCCAGATCCTCCTATATTCAAAACAAAACAATATTTATATCAATTAAATTAATACTCAATCGACATTTTATATATTTAAGTTATTATAAATTTTTGAAACCCAAAACTTTTGGTTTTGTTTTGGAAAATCTGTTCATGACAGCAACTCTGTTCTTATCACAAATAATATAATATGTTTCTACTTTTCCATTATGATTATATTGTCTGCTTACCATATTTTCACAGCAAACTTATCCAATATCCACCATGGATAGACTTGTTTATTTAATTTAATCATTTGCACTTCTTTTTCTGCATTCAATATTACTAGGTTGGCCATGGAAATGAAAGGGCGGCGAGGGGTTTTACTTTTCTTATTTATTTATTTTTGTGGGGATTGGAAATGGAAACGTTTTAGCATATGGAGAACCACAAGGAAATGGTAATGGGAAATATGTGAGAGGGACCTTGTTTGCATTGATTGTGACAAATGGGGCTGCTTGAAATTTGGAAGTGTTGAAAAATGAAAACATTAGGCAAATTGGGGTCGTCTTGTTGCGAAACACCGCAAGTATAGGAAATTGAAAACTAGATTGAGTTATATATCAACCAATGAAAATTAATCCCTTTCAACTAATAAATGTGTGGGTTTTAATGGGGAGAGATTGAAGACTAGTATCATCCACCAATACAACTTGGATAGTTTTTCTTCTCTACGGAGTTGAATTTTTTTTAGAGAAATTTTTAAAGTATTATTTGTTTAAAATTTATAAATTTCTCAATAGATCGAATATTATCTTCAATTAAGATTTTAACTCCTAATTTTGTTGAGAGCTCAAGTGTCTGTGGCTGTGGGTTCGACAAAACGAGGGTAACTTGTCAAGTTTAATCATGTATGGTGCACAACCATCTATCTAGGGGATGTGAACATCCATGCTTGATAGGGTTTGAACATATACTCTTAAGTGGTAACATAGTTGAACCCACCAAGTGCCAAGGCATGAGCCTAGACTCTATCAAGTTCAAATACTCACGTTACTTCGGTGTACTGTGCATTATTTTTTTTTTTCTAATGAGGTGTTTTCGTTCTGTTAAACTTCCGCCTCTCTAAATTAACTTAGACATTAAAGCTCTTTGTAAAATAAAAAAGATAAAATTTAAACTGGAGACAATATTAATTTATTAAAAGATCTGTCGGTCGGCTGATACGTACTTTGAACACTTTAAACAAAGTCAACCTCTTCTCAACAAAAAAATTGTCTAATTTCTATTCGTAAATGCAGTCTTTAATCTCTCCATTGGAACCCACATATTTTGAATTAGAAAAAATCAATGTCATTACTTAAAAATTGTTTTGTAGGGGAGAGATGGTCACTGTGTAAACTCAAAAATTATATGCATATGGATTAATACCAGCTCGATGTACCCTGAAATATTTTCCTTAAATTTACAGAAAGATAGTATTTTGCATTCCGCACTTGATAATTGTTTGTTGGTAAGGGAAAGATCTAATTTAGTCCACAAAAAATATATAGTATATGTAGAGGTGAAAAGGAAAAATGAGAAAAAGCGAATGGCTAAGCTCTGCAATCCTCACCTGAATATAAGCACCAGGCGATCCATGTCATGGAGTACATCAGAGTGAATGTATTATTCCCATTTAGATAATGACACCTTTGTCACCTCAATTTCCTGTATCCAATTTCATTATTTCTTCTTTACCACCGACAACTAATTGCCTGCATTGCTTTTCCCCTTCTAATTTCTAACCCAAGTCAATTAACATCTGTTTCTAAATCTGATGCAACTACAGCTAGCATATGATCAAGTTCCAAGTCCATCTTTTATTGAGATTAAAAAAAACTTAATACATAAGGTATTTTGACATTTTTCTTAAACATATTACTTGTATTAATTATTTTTGGTTTAATATGATATTTGTAATTGCTAAAAGTTATACATTTTAGCACTTGAAAGTAATGGCTTTTTTTTTTTTTAGTGTGTGTGCTTAATTCGGGTTTTTGAGTTTTTTTTATTAAAAAAATCATAACTAACTAATTATTGATACAAGAAATTAACAAGGAGAAAGTGATGATGACTGTTGAGTCGGTTCACCTATGACAGGCTGAGAGCTGAAGGCAAGAAATAAGAAAGAAGGGAAAAGAGGAGTAGAAAGGAGAAGAGAAAACTAGAGAATGCTTGATTATCAAGTAGAATGCTTGGGGAAAAAAAGGATCCCTGTTATTCCGCATGTCGGGGTATATATAGGGGTGATCCCCTTATCTGATAATGCCATGCCACTGATGATAACAGATGGTAGGCTGCTTGAGTGGTCGACTAAGTGGCAAGTCTGTTACATGTCAGTAGTCGTCAAGCATAGTAACGTATGGTCTTGCTCTGACATTCTCCTTATTAAGATTGTACGAGATTATTTTACCTTAGTGGTCTTTCAGTGATCTTCCGAAAGAGGATAAAAGCGGGTGGTGTGCAGTAAGTGGGTAGTTGGTCATTAAAAAAACCAGTTGAATGGCCACCAACAAGAATACATGGTGTGCAGTATGTGAAGGGCCACTCTTTGTATTGCCACATGTCCAATTTAAAGTAGGGGTATAACACTAATAATATTAACAATTAATTTTTGTTAAATTAATCCTAAAACTTAAATTAATTTACATTTGTTGGACTGTATTTGATAAATCAAATATAAAATTAAAAAAATTCACAATTAATACTATATTTATTATATTAATAAAATCATGAAAAACTTAAATCTAATAATAATAACAATTAACTTTAGTTAAATCAACTCAAAATCTAAAAAGTGTGAGATATAAGTATAGAAATTGTTGATAAATAAAATTAAGGTAAATGGAACATAATTATTATGGCAGGCCCAAAGCAGCAGTACACCATGAATAATGTAAAATTCACTGAAAGATTGGCGTCTGAAACGACTTGTTTTGAGAAAAATAGGAGAGCAAATCCAACGCATGAATGACATGGACAAATTGTTGATCCTATCCTTTTGCAAAGAAAATAAGAGGTTAACATTTGTGATGGAGCCAACCAATTTGATTGATCATTTCATAATAAATCAGTTTCAAACTTTGAATAAATCAATGCAAAAACATAAATCCAACCAATAAGCATAGACTTAATCGTATCCACATGTTTTGGGGCAATTCAAAATAGGCTCCAATTTTGTTCTCTCTCTCTCGTCTCTTTCTCTCCCAATTTTCTTCTGTTTTGGGTTCTTTTTTTCACTTAGTTCTCAACCGTTGGTAATCTTTTGGTGTAAGTTTTCGACTATTAGGGTATGCAAGTGCATGGTTGCATGCACGCAGCTATACCCTAATAGGTAATAAGTAAATTTATGGTGGTGTTAATCTAGTTTTGTAATTACTTTGTTGTCAAATTATTTTATGCCATTGCTATTTTATAAATAATAAAAAAAATTCTTATCCAAAACCTATCAAAGCCAAGAAATATTGGAAAATCCTAATAACTTGTCAGCCACAGAAATCGAATATGCAGCACACTATATAAAAAGCTATCTCACTTTACTTTATTTCGACACTCTCCATATATATAATTCTTATTATATGTTTATGTTTTATATATATATATTGATTGATTTAGTTTTAATTTAATTACAAAATTAATAATAAAAACTAAAGTTTACTTATGGTATTTAGAAGTTAACATAAATATTGATTTAAACAATGGGTGACTATGACTTTGTGCAATTAACATGTGAGTTGAAAATAAATATCCCTACTGGAAGATATTTCACAACTCTGACCGAAAGCTTGAGCTTCAATGGTGACTGAAATACCCAAATAAGTAATAAAATCGAGAGCTTAAAAAAGCCTGTAAATAAATAAAATATTATAATATGACCTTGAAATGTTGAGCTGACTAGTTTTCAACTATTGCACTTCTTTTGAGTTCTTTTTGCCCTTTTAAATCTGAGCCCACCATCTTTGTCTCCTTCAAAATTTAAACCCAAGGTTTCATTTATTTTCTATAAATGAAACCTAACCCAGCTTCATTTATTCTCACATCTTCTCCTCCATTCCTCTGCAAAAAAAATAAAAATAAAAATAAAAAAATGGCCTTAACATTACGGTCTTCTCCTTCCTTCATCAATCTAAAAGAAACCAAAAGCTTTAAAACCTCCGATGATCATTTCTTAGCCACCGTTTCCTTTGCTCAAATAAAGCCCTCGTGCCGTTTGCGACCAAAATATTCAATGTCGATGCAACAAGTTTCGCATGAGAAAATCTCCGAGAAAAAAGAGAAACTGCACAGTTTAACGATTTCCCACACTGAAAACAACAGCAAGGTGCCTGTTTACGTGATGTTACCGCTCGACACGGTGACACACGGTGGTAACTTAAATAAGCCGAAAGCGATGAATGCTAGTTTAATGGCGTTAAAGAGTGCCGGCGTGGAAGGAGTTATGGTGGATGCTTGGTGGGGCTTGGTGGAAAAAGATGGACCTTTGAAGTATAATTGGGAAGGGTATTTTGAGCTTGTACAAATGGTTGAAAAACATGGTTTGAAACTTCAAGTTGTCATGTCTTTTCACCAGTGTGGTGGCAATGTCGGTGACTCTTGCAGGTGCTGTATATACAAATATGATTCTGTTATGGTTTTGGAAAACATTAAACTAACGTTTCTTAATGTTTTGAATATGTTTAGTATCCCATTACCGCCATGGGTGCTTGAAGAAATAAGTAAGAACCTGGACCTTGTGTACACTGATCGGTCAGGGCGGAGGAACCCTGAGTACATTTCATTGGGATGTGATTCCATGCCGGTTCTTAGAGGACGAACACCTATTCAGGCTTACACCGATTACATGAGGAGCTTCCGTGAGAGGTTCAGAGATTACTTTGGACGAGTTATTGTGGTAAGTCATTTACTCTCGCGGTATTTGTTACATCTTCAATCACGATAAATGTTGAAATGGATAAGCATAGAAGGATACCACTCAATGGTGGACCACAGGCGTCTCATGTTCTATGCACTTTTCTTACAGGAAATTCAAGTGGGGATGGGACCTTGTGGGGAACTGAGATACCCATCTTATCCGGAAAGCAATGGAACATGGAAATTTCCTGGAATTGGGGAGTTTCAGTGTTATGACAAGGTAATTAAACTTAAGAATTTATTGAAATACTTAGAAATATGGTCTATAATTCGAATGATCAAACTTGGACTGTTGTTAAATGTTGAAACAGTTCATGAGAGCTTCACTTGAAGCAGCAGCAGCAGCTATGGGGAAGAAAGACTGGGGAAAAAGTGGACCACATGATTCAGGTCATTACAAGCAATTCCCTGAAGAAACCGGGTTTTTCCGAAAGGACGGCACATGGAACACCGAGTACGGACAGTTCTTCCTAGAGTGGTACTCCGGTATGCTATTGGATCATGGAGATAGACTACTTTCAGCAGCAAAAGGAACATTTCAAGGAACTGGAGCCAAACTATCAGGAAAGGTTGCTGGAATACACTGGCATTACAACACAAGGTCCCATGCTGCTGAACTAACAGCAGGGTACTACAATACTCGACACCGAGACGGGTACCTCCCAATAGCTCGAATGTTTAGCAAGCACGGAGTTGTTTTCAATTTCACCTGCATGGAGATGAGAGACTCGCAACAACCCGAACACGCAAATTGTTCGCCGGAAGGATTGGTTCGGCAAGTTAAGATGGTGACAAAGACTGCACGAGTCGAACTTGCAGGAGAAAATGCATTAGAGAGGTACGATAGTGGTGCGTATGCACAAGTTTTGGCAACGAGTAGATCAGATCCGGGCAGCGGATTGAGTGCTTTCACTTATTTAAGAATGAACAAAAGGTTGTTTGAAGGGGACAATTGGAGGAACTTAGTGGAGTTTGTGAAAAACATGTCCGAAGGAGGTCGGAAAATTCCGGACAGCGACTCCCGAGGAACAAATCTTTACATTGGGTTTATCAGAAACAAGAATGTGGAGAAAACAAAGGAGGCTGCTCTTGTATAGAAAATTTGTATATACAATTTTCATGTATAATATATAAGCTAGAAAACCAGAAAAGAGAATGTATATGTAAACAGAGCAAAGATATACAGTTCGTATGTAATACACTCATATGCCAAAATGATAGAATCTCCACAAATACATGGAGATTTCATTAACAGTGGAGTTTATATAAGCATAATGCTTATATCAAACCTTATTTCGATCTTCGCCTACTTGATCTAGACAACGATGTAACATGAGATTTTTTGACTCCATTGCTTCCATCTTGTGATTCTTGTATTGCTTGTTTCAAGCTTTCCACAACTTGACTCATTGTTGGTCTTTCCTTGGCATTTTTGTTTAGGCAGCTTTTGGCTAACTGTCCAACCTTTTGAGCTGCACTGAAAGAATAATCGTTCCCAAGTCGAGGATCGATGATCACGCTGAACCGTTTACTATCAGGAGGGAAATTTTTCACCCATTCAAGAAGCTTTTGCTCGTATGTCGGTCGGTTACGTTCCACCGTTCGTCTCCCTGTGATGATCTCGTAAAGTACCCCGAAAGTCCATATATCACTTTGGATTGTGAGATGACCTGTATCGATATATTCTGGGGCTGCATATCCATACGTTCCAACCACCTTGAACAAAAACCAGCCATAAATCAAAACAAAACACATCAAAGTTCTTACTGTTCTTGAATAGCTGATAAATCCACTTACAGTTGTAGATACATGAGTACGATCCCCGGTCGGTCCTTCCCTCGCAAGTCCAAAATCCGATAGCTTCGGTTTAAAACTTTCGTCCAAGAGCACGTTCGAAGATTTGAAATCTCGATATATAACCTATACAATTAACCCAGAGGATGCATTCAATGAAGCATTTTTTTCTCTATTTTCACACACACACACACACACACACACACACACTGCAAATAAAAGAAAAGATTGTGAATACCTTAACTTCCAATCCTTCATGCAAATAAGCCAGTCCTTGAGCTGCTCCAAGCATAATCTCCAACCTTGTTTTCCATAGCAATGTGGATGTTTTATTGAAAAGAAGATCTTCTAAGCTACGGTTCGACATGAATTCGTAGACCAGCAGCCTTTGAATCCCTCTTTCACCATCTGCACAACAGTACCCTAAAAGTTTCACCAGGTTTGCATGGTTGACGACACCCAGAAATTGAACCTCCGCTAGCCATTCCTTATGACCCTGTATCAGATTATAGCAAAAATATCATAAGAATCTGAAAATATAATGCAGCTATGTACCATGAAAATGTATCATAAAAGCCAAAAACTCATGTATGTCTACTAAAAACAAGGCCATTCAGATGAGAATCTTAAATGGCAGCTATGTTATTCAGGTTTAGGTGTATATCCAACACAGCTATGTTATTCATTTCTACAATAAAAAACTGACATAACTGACCAAATTGACAAGAATATTTAACTAAAAAATCAGTTTGCTCTTTGATTTAGCCTACAAACACTAAATTGCTCATTTTTAATTGAAGGGGTAAAATGCAATCAGACGCGTGGAACAGGGGCTCCACAGTAATTTACCTATTGAAACCATAAACAACCCTTTTTCAAGTTTCAATCTTAGAAACAGAGCATGATTTCAGAAAGACCAGAAAAAAAAAAATTAGAAGCAAAAATACCTGTAAACCGTGCGTGTTGAGTTTCTTGATAGCCACAACTAAAGGATGTCCTCGACCACCGAGTGGTTTAATCGTGCCTTTATAAACACTCCCAAATCCACCTTCACCGATCTTTAACGTCCTATTGAAACCATTGGTCGCATCGCTCAATTCTTCCAACGAGAAAACCCTTAAATTTTGCCGTTTCTCTTTGTACAATTCTGGGATACTCTTCGAAGATTGGAATGATTTCGATGTTTGACTGGAATCTGAATAGTCTTGTGATTTGGCTAGGTTCTTTGTTCCAAAAACAGAGCCTATTCCTCTGTTTTTGTTCTTTGGCTTGTCTTTGATGAAGATGGGAAAACACTTCATTTTCTACGACCCAAAAAGAAAAATAACTCTTGCAGTTGCCTTCAAAACCGTTTGCTTATATAATGAAAGATGAAATTAAGATAATGAAAAAACAGAGACTGAATTTTGACTATAGAAAAACAGGGAGAAAATTTTCCAAGGCATTGCTAATTACTACTACTCTCCCTTCAAATTAAAATAGATTCAGGATATATTAATAATTAAAAACAAAATAACCCCAATTCAATGATTCCGAAATTTTAAATTATAAAATTGATCCAATTTGTAGATCAATGCCAATTTTTCAAACGGGTTGCTATACTTCTAGACCTTTTGATATATTGGAATAAATGTATAAAATATTGATAGGTAGAAAGACTTTTGCAGTCCTTTTAATTTCATAATTGAGTAAATTGGTCTTTTTTTTAAAAAAAATAGAAGAGTAAACAATTAAGGACATTTAATCATAGTGCAAATGTCTTACATTAATTGTACATAATTTTTATTAATTTAATAACAAATTTAGCTCTCAATGTTCACATAATTTTATCAAATTGGTCTCAATTCTATAAAAAAATTAACAAATTTTGCCTTAACTTCTACACATTTACACAAATGTTACGGGTTGAATTTGTTAAATCAAGCCAATTTAATAGAATGTATAAACTTTAATGATTAAATTTGTTATTATATCAATCAAAATTATGTATAATTGATAACAAAAAAAAAGATTAACTCCATGATAAACTGCCATTAGTTGCTCACTTTTAAAATTAATAAGGATTAAATTGCTCTATTTTTTTTTTTAAAAAAGGACTAATTTGCTCAATGTCAAAACTGAAAGGGAGTGGATAGCTTCTTTACCAATATAGTATTGGTCGTTAGCAGGTAGCATTAGACAACGACATTTTAACCCTTAGAAAGAGGGAAATGGTTTGAATTGAATGGAACTGGAAAAACAGAACAGCACTTTGATGGAAAGTTCTCGTTTGACTTTCTTCCTAGGAACCGAACAGAAGAGAAGAGAAGGATAAGCAAAGTTTCCAGCAACACGTCGTTTCAACTCGACTGACCCAACCGTGTGGGAGAATCAAGAATTTGGATTGAATCAATTAATTCAACTGATTTTATTTGATTCAGTCAAATTAATTTGGCTTTTCTTTTATAAGGGTTTTAATTGGTTGATGTTATAATTATTAAAATTAAAATAAACCCATTTTACGTGAAAGTTACAGTTTTTAATGTATGAATTTTATATTTCATTATTAAACTGTATTCCAGCCCCAAAAAGAATAAATAAATCCTTTTGGGATTTGGGAGTTGAATTAATATGTGTTGTAATCTTGATATTTGTGTATAATAAAATGTAATCATGGTCATGGACCTGGTCTTACTGCTAAGAAGAGTACATAATTTGATGTTTGATATTGATCCCCCACAATAAGGACAAATACAAGTAATATGTCGGTCCATCATTAAAAAAACAGATCTTCTATAATTTAAAAGATATACGACTTGGTTTCCTAATCAGGAAAGCAATCCACTTAACCTAGTCACGTTTTTTTCTAATTATTCATTTTAATCATAAATTATTATATAAATCTTTCTGATCGCATCATTCACGATCATTTTTTAATTATTTAATAATATTTTAGTAAAAATTTTATATTATTGATACATAATTTTAATAATCTTTTACCTTAAATCCAAAATCTTGAATTCTGATATTGATCCCTAAATCTTGAACCCCAAATCTCAAACTCAAACTTTGGGTTAGGGGTTCGAACTTTCGGTTCAGGTCTGATGTTCGGGATTTGAGGTTCGAGGTTTAAGATTTGGGATTCAAAATCTAGGGTTATGGATTAAAAAAAAACCAAAATTATGTGTCAATGACATAGAAAAATTTGTTAAAAAATCTTGAAATAATTTGAAAGGGACCATGGATGATGTGGTGAGAAGAGTCCATAAAATAATTTTTCCATTTTAACACTTCAATTAATTTTTCACGTCATTTAGTTCTTCAATTTGCATTGTTTGTCAAATCACTTCAAAAATGGATGAAAAAGTTAAGGTTATTTAACTTTGCTAATGTGATATAGTTGTGGGTTGCCATGTGGATATCACATTGAGTCAAATTTTTTTAAAATTGAAAAAATAATAAAAATGATTTTAAAATTATTAAAAAATATAAAAATATATTTTAAATTTTTAAAAGATTAATTAATTAATAACATGGTATACATGTGCATCAAAGTTAACGAACGTTAACCTTTTCATCTATTTTGGGATGATTTGAAGAACAATACAAGTTTAAAGAATTTTATAAAACTGGAGGGTCTAGTAAATCATTATGCCTTCTAGCTAAAATATTAATGTGGATTTTGTTGTTGGTGGTTGAGGGAAATGTTTATTTAAGAATTTATTTGGAATAATTAATGGTTTGGATAGAAATAAAATTCCAAAATAGATGAATTGAATACACAATTTACGAACAGAAAAAGAAATTTGACCCTTCATTAATGGGATTATTAGGTGAACGGTAAAAGTTGGCGAGATTGGGAACCAAGCAAGTACCTTCCTCTGTTAGTGAATTACCAAGTTAGCATCTGAAAGGCCAAATTAAAGTAAAGAAAGAGTTTTGTCCCTATAGTTCATAAAGATGGAGGATTTAAGTTTTAGATATTTAGGTTGAAATTTATAATGTTCTTTTGATTTTATTATAAGCTATTGTCATATTTGAATTTTAATTTAATTAATTAATTCATAGTCTGAATTATTTTAGTACGTGGTTTATATTATAATAGTTTAATTATATACCAGGTGATTATTCAAATATATATATATTTTTCTTTTATGAATTATAAAAAGACAAAACCCTAACAGCAACGTGACTCGAACCCAGTTCATGAACACCCTAATTATCAAGCCAACATACAGGTTCATAAGAATACTTCAAACCTTATAAAAAAATATTGTATTATATATTAGAAAAAAGTCAAGAAAGAGTTCCATTCTAACACATTTGCTTGACCTTTTTTTTTTTCCTTTCCTAGTCAATTTAATCCATAAATATGAAGCGAATAGTAAAAGCAACAAAAATCAAAGTCAACAAAAAGCAAAATCGTATTGATTATACCGCCGGGACTACCAGTTAATGGTGTTGATTTAGTACCACAAGGATCTTGACTTTGCCAATGCCTCTTTTATTTAGGACATTACACCTTAATTAGACTAAACGGATAGGTTATCATAATTCATATGAACTGATGATAAAAATTATTATCAAATGCTCGTTTAATACGCTTCCTTCTTTACCTTTTATGTTGTGTAAAAAACCAAACAAACGATTCAGTCAAGTGAAATTTGACTAAACCCTAATAAAGTAGGAGACATTGTTTAATTGGCTACCTAATCACCATTTTGACAAAAGGGACAAAATGTTGATGAGAGCCTCTTTACTTATGAAAAGGATAGGTCCTAATTTTCATTACATTGTCTGAGCCTTATTTTCCTTTTGGATCAAGTATTTACCAAGTCCGTACTAAATTAAGTTAATCCTTATCAATTTAATCCATATATTATTAAAAAAAATCAAATAAAGCAAATTACAATTTTTTCTCTTAAAAATAAGATGAAATTTATTTATTTTTCATTTGCAAAACCATATAAAATTTCAAATTATCGACTCTATTAACAACAAATAACATTTTTTCAAACATAGGTTACCCATAGGGATTCCTTTGATCAGATCAAGAACTTGCCAGATATATTCACTGCTTGGCACGGTAAGCATAGGTTGCACCATGGTCCATGGAATAGTCGCAAAGAACTCATTACAACACATTGATTTGGGGACCATTGAGACCATATCAAAGAAAAAGCAGAACAAAGACAATAATCAAAAAAGAAACGTTTATCATCAATTTACAGGGAAATCTTTAAAAAAACCAAAGGCAAGCAAATTGATACAAAAAGCAACAATCTGTGAAATATATATATGGGACAATTGATCAACTAGTGAATGCTTAAAGGTATAATATACCGCGTGTTCGAGGCAATACACAGAGCACACACTGAATCAATAAAAGTACAATGGAAGGTAAAAGCTAAAAGGCAATTCAATAGTTACTCTAACAAGAAAATTTTCGGATGAAGAAGCCGAGTGGGAAGGCTGATAAAATTGAAAATTAATACTTGCTGGTTGCACATATGCTTTATGGTAATTCCATTTAGAACATATGAAAAAGGACCTAAAACATGATTACTTGAAAGGCTATCAAACTATACCTGATTTTTCGAGAGCGGTACTTCCAATAGAAGCTAGGGAATACAAACTCATGAGGAAGCTTTTTTAATCCCAGTATTATGGGTTGTGGAGCTTGAACCCGAATACTCTTGGAACATAGATTTGTGATGCCTTTAGTGGCTTCAGGTGCGAGTATGTCATCAGGAACAGGTGAGGGAATGTGGTCCCGAAGTAGGCTCCGTCAATGTCTAGATAGAATTAAGGTAAACTTATTACATGCTCGAGGCAGAAATGTTGGAAATATAAACATTGACATGCATGCATGCAACAATAAGTAGTAAATAATTTCAGAGGCTAAAAGGATACTGCCTTGATACTTAGACCGGGGGTAGTAGATATCTTCACATCTAGGGCAGAATATTTTTACGGTGCTTGACCGAGGGAAATCTGATTGACCAACTGGAAGGCACGGTTGGCCACAGCAGTAAACTCTTGGGCATCTACCAAAATCGTAGTTCTTGTACTTGTCTAGCTGTAAAAGTTTCAACAATATCGTTTGTAATATTTTGTATATTAATATGTGAAAAATGAAATCATCACATTGAATACTACAGCGAGCTGCTCACCATAGCAGCCATTCCTTTGCTTGTCAATATGAACCGAGCATGGATCAGACCGTAAAGCATTTCAGCCGCAGATTCAACTAATTCATTTTGCTCCTCTGTAAACATATCTCCTATCAATGTCAGCCCAACAGAAATTATTCATTACAAAAATACATGAAATAGACACTTACCCATGTTGGTAGATGACAAATTTTGAAAAACTTGCCATCTTCGATTTTTAAATGCAGTCAAATTAGAAAAATGCCGATCATGGAACTAGATGCATCATGCATCGAAGAACATATACGAGACTAATGTCTAACAGTCTCAGAAACTTAGAACGGCACTAAAATATCCGAAATCAAACCGTAAGCTTACCATGAGAAGATTCAATATCCAGAATCAAATCAAGCGCATAATCGTAATAAGGAACTTGGCTGCTTAGACCACAAAGGTTAAAATCATCTTGTATATAGTCATCATCAACTTCACAAAAGAATTCGTTTCCTCGTAGGTTGCAGAACCATGAGATCCAGGACGTGTCATCCCCATCAGAACCACTAACATCTGACTCTTCAGTGTCGGTTTCGGATTCATCTGCCACTAACACCATCAAAATTTGCACCAGCATATGTCAAACAAGAAATAGGAAAGTGATGCCACCAAAAAAAGTAAAAGGAAATGACCCTCACTTTGAAAACATGGTTCACAAAAACAAAGAATCTACCGCATGGATAATCACGAAACAATAAAAAGTACAATCTTAAAAACTTAAACATGGAGGTTTATATGGCTAAAACCAACCTACTTTCAATGCAGACACCTCTTTAGAGCTAAAAATACAGATGTTGAGGAAATCTTATTCATATAAGGTTTGGCAAATATTCATATAATCTCATCAAAGCAAACACTTTGACAACCTAAATTAAGAATGTTAGCGTAAAAAAACACATGCCAAGAACAATCTTTGAGCTTTCTCATATTTTTTCACTCAAACATTAATAATATTAATAACAATAAAATTCACAATTTGATTTATAATAGCTCAAATTACATACATTCCAAACCTTTGGGCAAACTTAATTTCATTAGAATCAAATAAACGTAAAAACATGAAAAAAAATACAACTTCAAAATATTCAGACCTGAGCCTAGATATGAATTTAAATAAAAATAACAGAAAACACTATTCTTCATATTGAAACGAAAAAATATTCTAAAAAAATGCTCTAATTTAATAATTGAAAGAGGGAGATGTGATTAATAACTATACCATGTGAGGCGTTTGCTTTGGGTAGAGAAGTGGAGCGAGAGTCGCGATGATGATCAGGTGGATGTTTCCCCACGAGAAGGGAATGTGCGGACTTATCCTTGCCGTTGGTCGCCCTCGAAGTCGACGGTGACGATCGTTCCAACTGCTTATCAAGCGCCTCGTTGATTCGTTTCCGATCTACAGACCCCAACTCTCCCTTGGAGCCACCGGCCGCTCTCTCTCCTCTGTACATCTTATAAATATCTCTTCTCTTCTTCTTCTTCTTCTTATTTGCTGGTGATATTAATCGCCACCGTTATCGCCGATTCATAGCGTGAAATGACGCAAATGGCCCCTATGTCCCCCAAAAATCTAGGGTTTTCTCTTTTTTTTTTTTTTTTTTTTGATTATGTTATAAATTTTAATCTTTCTATTTCTGAAATGGAGCTAAGCGCTATACCTAGCTAACCCATTTTTATTTTTTATTTTTATAATTTTTCCTTTTTATCTCTCTGGATTTTTTTTGCGTTTTTTTTTTAATTATTTAGCGAAACGAAAAAGAATAAAGAATAAGAGAATAAGCAAGGATGATGGAGGGAAATTTTTAGAGAGAGACAAGGTTAAAATGGGAAAAGAATATTTTAGGTTCCGGCGATATGTACGACAAATCGGCGAGGATAGCTTTTGGCCTATAAAGAGGTTGGGGGGCATGCATTGGATGTGTGATTTACTTACATATTCTTAAACGTGGCATGTGATCTGATCAGCCTGTCACATGTTGGTTACTATAGTAAAAAGAAAATTATTGAGAGGTACAATATTTTTATTATTGCTTTACAAAAAACTTTGAAGTTTTAATTTTTAAATTATGTGCATTATAATTGTGATTATAATTTCAAATACTATATATATGTAATTTGTGGAGGAGAGGCCAATATTGTCGGAGAAAAAGCTGTGAAGTGTGAAGTGCATTTGCTAAGAGTCAATATTATTTACGATGAAGAATTTAGTTTCCCACCGAGGCGGCAGAACATATTGGGTGAGAATGCTTTCATTTAGACTAACCCACCCTAACCATTTCAACCAAATGCTCTCATGAATGAGCCAAAGTTAGGATTTAGCATTTAAAAAATAATAAGTAACTTTGAAAGTTGAAAGAGAAGGAAAATCTAAAGGTAGAAGAGAATCTAATGAAGTGTGAAGTGGGGACAGTAGCTAGTTGAAGCCGTGTACTTTCCGTAGGTTTGAGACAAATCTTAATAAAAAAGTCAAAATCCATTAAAACCATTAATTTACCGAGATAAGATCTAATCGACAATTCAAACAATAATTAAAATTTCACAACTATTTTAAAACTGAGTTTAATTATATTTTTAATCACTTCTATAATTGTCTTTATATATAAAACCAAAAAATATATTCTACAAATTTTAAAACTATTTTTTTATCAAATTTTCATTGTTATTGATAAATTTTATCTAAATTTATTACCAAGTTGTTTCATCTAGCCATGTAAATTGTAATACCTAACGTCTTAAACCCATTATCGGAGCAATCAACCCTAATTAACACAAATTTAAACCTGAACAGATATTAACTCCCTACAAATCAATTAATTAAAAATGAAAGAAAACCTGAAAAAGGTTTCAGCTCCTATACAATCAACTAACAATGCTAATCCATATTTAGCTGTGCTATCCCTTTCGCATTCTTTGATAGCTTGAGCCTCAACAAAATCGTACCCTATTTTTATTCACATAAATCTTATAACCAATGTATCTCAACCTAATGCATACATCAACATGCTAAAGTCCATCACATACTTCCCCCCATCATGTGGCAACCTCATCAACCTCAGAATGGAAAACAAAGCTAGGAAATGTTGTTGTTATATCCCTGCATGATTCGTATTATATAATGGATGAGTTCCCAAGAGGAGTTGAGGGTTTCTACATACACCGAGTAAATTGTTGGTAAAGCATACCTGAGGTATGGAAGAGTCATGATTTTCAACAGTGATGGGTTACGGGAAACGAAGTTCTTCCATTCAGATATATCGATCTTCCCATCCTGATTAATGTCCGCATCCAAGAATGTCTGCTCGCAAATTGCCATGGGTCAGTAAAAAGTTGCATAGTAAAATCCCACCAAAGACAACATGGTGGATAAAGAGTAGGAGGACTCTTTCATTTATTCTTATTGTAAACCAGATACCTCAAATGGACAGCCACATGAAATCCACTAACGTTAGAGGTATTCATTTCGAGAAGTCTACGGTTAGGAACCTAGGTAACTTTATGCAACTAAACCACAACAAGCACTCACCTTATCAAGAATTGCCTCAATGGTTTCATCAGCTAACTTCATTTCAGATTCACATAACAGTGCAATCACCATTTGCTTGACCTGCCAAAATCACAGAAGATAAAATTGCCTGCAAGAGTTTTATGTACAAATGTAACTGAATCAAAATATGAATATGGGAGGGGCATGCAGCAATTTGTAATCTTTAAGACCAGTTCTGCTAGGCATTATATATAAATAACAAACATGCAAGTGCACACATACCTCATTACGCTCAATAAAACCCGTTCCATCCATGTCATAAAGTCTAAACGCAACTGCAATGTAAAACAATCAACTTAAAAATGAGATGCAAAATTAACACCATTCCGGCATTCAAGATCATTATATCAACTGTTTACTTACAATTCATCTTGTCCTCTTGTGAGACATTTGGATGGAAGACATTGAGTGCTCGAACAAAGTCACCAAAATCAATGACTCCCTTCTTCTTTGCGTCAAATAAATCAAAGATCTGCATATATTAGAAAGTTGCATAAATTAACCAATTCATATCTTTAAACTGTTCGCCAGAATACCCAATTCCTAACTTTCATATTAATTATTAAAAATTCATGTTTACAGAAGGAAACTGAGATGAGCAAAGAAATCTGCAGCCTATAGATGATCTTGCCCTCAAAACCGATGTAAATGTGATAAACATGCAACCTAGTCACCCATTGCTAGCACATCACATGCCCATCCAACATAATTTCGACAAAAGCAAGTCGAAACTTGGAAGTAAAATTGAAGTTCCCACAACAATATCAAGCGACAAAATATATTACCCGATTTGCAAAAATGTTCTCCTTCTTCCTATTCTGAAACAGTGCTAATTGAAACTCTTCCTGCAAATACAGCAGAAGAGATAGAAGGGCATCAAACTTTGCATTTAAAAAAGAACAAAGAGAACCATGACCACATGAAAACCATATAGACAGTACTGTACCTTGTTGATCAGCCCATCATCGATCACAGAACTGCTTATGCTCTTGAATAGCTCAAAGAGTGCTTCAACTTCACTAACACTAACTGCAAAAAAAAAAAAAAAAAAAAAAAAAAACAATCAAGTAGTCAAATTTTAGCAAAGTTAGCAAACTTTATAATCTATTCCAAGCTGACCCAAATAATCCAAATCTTTCAGGAAACTAAAACCAATAATAATTTTGGAAATTTTCCTTCTTAATGGAATGAAAAGCCATGTTTCTTGACTAAAATAGTCTCTAAAAACTGATGTTTCACCTCATAAAATCAACCAGAGAATTGGGAAAATGCAATGAACCAAAAAAAAGATGTGATGATTTGTAAACTCACAAGCAGTTTGAGAAGCTAGAATAATAGGATCTTCGTGTCCAGGGTATTGTCTTGTTACTTTAGATTGGAAGCAGCCCATTTACTGGAAAAAGAAAAAAGAAACAAAAAAAAAAAAAAAAAAGGCAGTTGCTAGACTAAAGCGCCAAGGCTTTACTATGTTCTCTCAGCAAAACCATTTTTAAACCCTGCATATTCATTCACAGCATGAAATTAGAAATCAAAAAAAGGAACGAAAAATATACTAAAATTTCACCCAAAAAACCGAAATTATACTTGAAAAAATACAAATTTAATTTACGTCATTACAATCGAATCATAGATCTTTCAACAATGCGAATCAAATTAAAGCGAGGCTAAAAGAAAAATCATTTCTATCTTTCTACAAAAAAAAAAAATAAAGATTTTAGAAACTTACCTACCGGAAAAATTCAAAATCCGCCGCTAAAAAATGAAAAGAAAAAATCCGTAATGAAAATAATCAGTGAAGAAAATGAGGGAAAAGCCGAGAGCGGATTATAAAGGAAGACAAGGTTTTTTTTTTTTTTTTTTTGACTGATTAATCAGACGGTTGAGACTGATTTGATCTGATCAGAAGAGAAAAGCCCATTTTCCCCCTAATAATTTTGCAGCTTTAATTTTTTTTAATTTTCGTTTGTCTAAAAGGAACAACAGTGAAACGCCAGAAACGACCAGACTTTCGACGATAGAGAAAAAGTGATTAACACTGAAAAGAAAAAGAGTTGGAGAGGCCAACTAATAGGACTAAATAGATGCGAGTGACAGCACGTGACTTTGACGCGAGTGGTTGAATTCTATTTAACGCGTCCTGATGGAATTTGGAATATTCTTTCCTCCGTGTGTATCAAGTAAGAACCGTCCATGATTCCTTTCGGTTTTCAGAAACAAATCTCCACCGTTGTTTTCTTTTTATTATTATTATCTTTAGGCCTAATCCACGGATTTGACCTTAAAGTATACCTATTTTCTCACTTTAATACTTAAACTTATTTTCTCTCAATTTGATATCTAAAATATCAATTACTTCTCAATTTAGTACTTAAAGTATGCTTCAATTATATTTTTTAGTCCATTTTTTATGTTAAATTTTTTTAGTACTTAAAGCATCACATGATGTCTTTACGTAAAAAAATAATTATTTTATTTTATTAAATGTATATTAAAAATATATAAAATAAAATAAATATATAAAAATTCATAAAAATTTATAATCTAAAAACATATAAATTATTAAAAAATATAATTTAAAAATGTAAAATATTTTTCTACATTTTATATTTTATATTTTTTTATGTGTATATACATTTAATAAAATAATATGTTTATTTTTTACATAAAGATACCATATGGCACTTTGTGATTGGTTGTAAGATTCTTTTTAAAGCCCGTAGAAGATAGACTAAAAAATATAACCAAGGTATACTTTAGGTACTAAATTAGAAAGTGATCGATATTTTTAGTATTAAATTGAGACAAAAAAATAGATACTAATGTAAGAAAATTAATATACTTTAGGTACCAAATCATAAATTAAGCGTTTAAAAAATTATGTTTTCAAATATCAAGAAATATTTCCAAAACTGTAATTCCATAGTCTCTCAAAATTCAATTTAGGTATTGTTAAAGTCAAATCCTAAACCATCAACACGTCAACGAAAATTCTATTTACCTTTTAATTTTGGTGCACGTGTTTGGGGAGTAGAACATGGTTTTCATAATTCCCAATTGAATTACAACGATAAATCACATGAAGTGTTGGGTTTTGGTACGTATGATTCACGTGTTATGTAGGAAAAAAAGAAGCCAATTATCACATTAATTACTATATTTGTTTTACACTATCGTTTAATTTAGTGCAATACTAAATTTGAGGATTTGGTTCTCTCCTTTTCATGCTATTTCATTCCTCTAAATGCAAAAAATAATTTGATTTAGATATTTTTCGAATTAAGTTGAAGTAACTCAAATTATCAAAGGAATTAAAATTGTATTTTTTTAATATTTAATTTAAATAACCGGTATACCTAATTCAAATTGATAAATCGAATTTAAAATTAATGTTAGAATTGAAATTCTTTTTATTAGATAACCGAGTACGATTAAGTCCAACTCAATTAATTTAATCATTATCTCGAATCAAAATCGATATTGAAAAAATCATTCCTCAATCCAATTTCAAATCTCATTTTGAGTTCATCTTAAACTCTTTTAAGATACTCTTTTTAGAGGATTAACGTCGAAAAGGAAAAATAATGTCATATTTAATGGAAAAAAAAAGTGAACCTCCACTTTGTAAAAACAATAATCATCCTTTCTTTTATCAAACGTACTTTTATTTTCAAATAAATTTATTACAAGTTTAATACATTAGTATTTAAGTTTTTTTTTCTTAATGTAGTATTTATAAAAGTTATATATATAAATACCTATATTTATTTTATATTTTACGATTTATTTGGTGAAAAGTTATAATTAATTAACAATATTAGCATAATTGAAAAATAAAATTATAAATTTAATTTGTTAGAAATGTCTGAAAATTTTTAAAGTTTTTAATTATAAATTTTCATCAAACTAGCCATAAAAATATGAATTAAACATTAAAAAAATTTATAACTTTTACCAAAAATAGATATCGTGTTGGATAAAGAAAAACACATATTTCGTGCTGGATTGATTATTTATTTTGTGTTCAATTATTAGGGTTAATTATTTATATATGTTATTTTGTAGAGTTAAAATTTGAAGATTAAAATATACTCTAAGTAAGGTTCTCAGAATTGGATTGATAGTCGAAATGGCCATGCCACTGGTTTGTATGATTCAATTAAATAAATCAATTGCATTAAAAATCATTAAAAAAACAACTCAATCCATTTTTATCTTGGTTCAATCAGTTCGTACAACTCAACTAATCTGATTCTTATCTCTAGATCGATACCCCAACCAATCCAGTCTGGTTCAAACGACCGTGGCTCTAAATCTCTACACCTTATACAATTGAAATTTAATCCTCCTACTTTTATATTCAATAATTTAATCCCTCTATTTTTTAGATTTAAAAATCCGCTTTCAAATTATATATAACCACATAACTTTATAATTGAAAATTTAATTATGTTAACTATTTGAATTAATCAATAACATTATAAAAATGTAAAGATCAAATTATGTTAAAATTTAAAGTATACGAATTAAATCTTAATTTTGAATATATTATAAGGACCAAAAATGAAAATCTTATAAAATAAAAAAATTATTGCATGTAACAACGAGATTGTTTTTAAGACTTATTTTCTATAAAAAAGAAAAAAAAAAGACTTTCCTTTTTGTCCCATTTGTCAACGGCCTAGTAATGAATTTTATTTTTCTTTTAGCCAACAAATCTTTATCCAAATAAGCGAAAATATTCTATTTTGGAACTTAAGAATATTATAATATATTATATTATTTATTATGTAAAAGTTTCAAACTTGAAGACACATTTCAAGTATATTGTCCACACATTTAAAAAATTTATAATCTATACTATTTATTAATTTATTACTGAATTAGTGTCGCATTTAATCCGACTATTAATTTAGTTAAAAAAATATAAAAATATTTTTAGCAATTAAAGAAAATTACAGGTTTAAGGGTGTAAAAAGCTTTTTTAAAAAAAAAAAAAGAAGAAGCAATTAAGCCCCTCCTTTTTTTTACACTCAATTGAGAACTTAAAATTTTAAAATGCATCAAAAAGGCCCTCAAACTTTTTCAAAAAAAGCAATTAAGCCCTTACTTTTTTTTCACTCAATTGGGTACTTGAACTTTCAAAATGCATCAAAAAGACCCTCAATTAGTTTGGGCTTAATTGCTTTTTTTTGAAATAGCTTGAGGGTCTTTTTGATGCTTTTTGGAAGTTCAAGTACCCAATTGAGTGAAAAAAAGTAAGGGCTTAATTGTTTCTTTTTTTAAAAAAAGGTTTGAGGGTCTTTTTTATATATTTTGAAAGTTTAAGTACCCAAATGAGTGCAAAAAAAAAAAAAAGAAGAAGAAAAGGGCTTAATTGCTTCTTCTTTTTTTTGAAAAAGTTTGAGGACTTTTTGCACCATTAAACCAAAATTATATTATTCGAGAGTATTTTAGTATTTTAATTTTAACAAAAAACTAATTAAAATATGAATATAGTGAGATTTTTTTAGACAATGCCTAGAACTACCCAGAGCCTATCTCTAACTCATAAATAGGATGATAATGCACTTCAGCACACTCGAAATCATGTTCTTCTATATAGTGAGATTTGAACCCGTAACAATTAGATTACTAAAATATTAAATTTATCATTCAATCAAAGCCTTATTTTAATGTATTTTATATATATATTTATTTTAATATACACAATTTATTATCTTCATCAGTAAAATAATTAGTTTCAAATCATACGTTTCATTATTTACTATTTATTACTTTTAAATAAAATTTATATTTTAAATCTGTAATTTTCACACACATACACGTGTCATATAGAATTTCTAGTAATTTTAAACCTTTGAAAATGTCTTAGCTTGTTATAATGTTTTTCCTTTTCATATAACATATAGTCCCTTGCATGCGCATCTTTTCTCCACCAATCAAATTTTCTTTTCTTTGACTTTATCCGAATAATTCAAACATACGACTCTTTAAAAGAAATACTAATTTATCTTGATTTTATTATATATTTCCTGCAGTTAGTTTTATAAAAAGTGAGTATTTGATATATCGATAATGTATTTTTTTATTTCGTAAGTAGTTTTAAAAATTGATTTTTTTTTTATATTTTATAATATCCTTATAAAACACTTATTAACCTCATGATATTTATAAATAATTTCTCTAAAATTATTTTTATCAATTTATTATAGACATTAAATTAGCTTTGGGCTATTCTTTAATATATATAATAAATTCAATGGAACTGACACCAGTGGATCCGTGGCGCAATGGTAGCGCGTCTGACTCCAGATCAGAAGGTTGCGTGTTCGATTCACGTCGGGTTCAAAATCCCGATCTTAATAGGATCTCAACTATTTTGGGTTTTTCTTACACGTTCGGGTCCATAACCTCGGATCCGGACAAAATATGGATCTTAAAATAATCTCGTAGGCCCAATTTCAGCTCATTTCCATTTCCTACACTAAAAGGCCTAATATATTTATGCATACATCAAACAAAATAGGGTTAATATAATTTTTTACCTCCTCAACTTAATAATTATATTCACCTTGGTATTTGTATTTTTTTTCGCTTGAATTTAGTAACCGAGTTAATTTTAGTCTTTGAATTAGAAAAAATATAAACATTTAACGCTGTGGCACTATGAGATTGTTTCATGCCATCACTTGAAAAAATGAATTTACTGACGTGACATAATCTCATAATGTTATATCACTAAAATTTTACATTTTTTTTCTATTTCAAGGATAAAAATGAATATAGTTGCCATATTGTGGTACCAAAGTGGACTAGAAAAAATTACAAATACCAAAGTAAGCCTAATTGCTAAGTTCAAAGGTTAAAAATTGCATTAACCCTATAATATATATGTATACGTATACAATTATTTTTTTTAATTAAGGAGCGTAAAACCTATTACATAGCAATCAATCTAGAAAAAAATAAACTATTAACATCCTCATGCATCACATTCAAAGTAAAATCAGGAGGTTGGGACCAAGAGTAAAAGCCAATAACTATTGCTTTTGCGACTTTTGCTAAGCAATAAACTATCCAATTGTATTCTCGATATATATCTAATACCAATATTTCAATCTCGATGTAACAAATCTTGGATGGTGTAAATAACATTGGGATGATAAAAAAAGAAAAGAAAAGAGAGACATCGGGATGATGTTTTGAGTTTCATAGAGGTAATGCAAGGATGCCCACGAAGACGTCAGAGCAGAATCAACTTCGTGTTCTTCATGTAAATGAGAGCTAAGGCGAAAAGAAAAACAACAAAGGGTCAAAAAGTTGTGTCAATAAACACCTATACGAACAGGCCACCAAAAGGCTAGGGGAAGACCCAATATCATGAAAATGATGTTCATTTTACATCACACTCCACTCAAATGGTATAAACTCCTCTCGCTATTACCCAAATTATCAGTCTATATATTGAGTACAAATTGAAGATATTCCGACTTTATATGAATATAATTTTTGTATCATTATTGAAAGTTGTTTAATTTTGTACGAAAGATATAAATTCACGATTATTATTTTATAAGTGTTAAATACGAGTATTGTAATATTTCAATTTCACATTAATTTTTTTTTTTGTGATTCTCTATTATGTATACATGAAGAATAAAAACGAAAATTATCATGTAAAAATAGATAATAACTCATAAATTAAGCTTAGGTTTTTTTTAAATAGTGAAGGGTTGTATTAGAAGTGTGAACCTTTTACCTTAGTATTTGGTGTGGGTGGGTAGATAAGTTGTATAAATCGATCCCGTCATTTCCTTTTTTCAACCTTTTTTTGGTTCTATTCTTTGAGATAATGATACCTTTATAATAAAAAGGGAAGAAAATTGCTTATATTAGCTGAAAACATGCCCCCCAATATCAACAAGAGGTTGAACGTAGGTTAAATTTTGTTATTAGCCCTTGTACTTTACGAAGGTTATAGATTTAGTCTCTATGCTTTTTAAAATTTAAAAGTTCAGCCATTACCAAACGATAATTGTTAAATTCATTAAGTTTAGTTATGCTATTTCCAAAATTTGATGTGGCAGATATATTATCATATGTATAATATCATGTCAGTTTGTTATTTCCACATATTACTCACTAAAAATCTAGTTAATAAATTAATGGTTGTCATTTACGTCAATATTGAAATTTCAAAATTTGAAAAATATAGGGATTTATAACGATGCAATTGAAAATATGGATTAAATCTATAATTGCATGCATAGTACTAGTAGTTGAACTTAGTCAAACGGATTTAATTGCTACTGGTTGGTCAAGATTAAAAATTCAAAATAATATAGGGACCGAAATTGAACAAATTAAAAAGTACATTAACTAAAATTGATAACTTAAAATACAGAGATTAAACCCACAATTTTTATAAAGTATAGAGACTAATAGCATTTAACCTTTAATATATTGTGTTCATATCATTGTAGGGTACATATGGTCCAATTAATCATTCTTTGCACTCCAAAAAAGTGTGTGCCATTGACCTCTCTCTCAAATGAAAAGGAAATAGTAAAATGTACCCTCCTCTCTCAATTGTTCTTTTCTTCTCCTCGTCCTTTTTCTTGCATAATTTGATGATTATTGATAAAGGACTGACTTGGAAAAAAAAAAGACTTGATTTTTGCAACTTTGATTGAGATTAATAAATTGTTATTAAACATCTAGTTTTGTTAATTGGAGAGATGGGTTTGGAACTTCATTAACATCCATGGTTTCTTTCTCCATCTCTTCTGCTTCAAATGTTGAGTGTACCCCATACAACACATAGAACACAGTTATTAAACATCCCCATATTGCAAACCTTTTGAACGACATCGTTTTCAATGTTGTCATAAGGAAGACATTAAGGAAAATGGATATAGCAGCCGGCCATGGCATCAACGGCACTGACCATTCACTAGGTTGACCAAACCTTGGGACCATGTAATGAAACAAAGCTGTAATAATAACCATGATCCCACCGAATAGAGGCAAACCCCACCATTGATGTTCCATTTTCCATGAAATGGAGAAACCTATTGCAGTTAAGGTCAAGAAACAAAGGAAAGACAGTGTAGGGAATGGTGGGTTTTTAGCTATGATCACATATTTTCTATAAATGAGAGCATTGGCTACTAGGTAGAACACTAACAAGGTGCCGATGGAGATCATTTCGATCACTATTTCAAGGTCGGTGAAGAGTGATATTGATGCCGTACAAAGCCCTACAATATCATGGATGTTAATGGATCAATTTCTCTTTTTTCAATACATGCAAGGCTTTTTAAAAAAATAAAATGAAACGTACCCAAAAAGAGTGTGGCATTCAATGGGGTGCCTGTTGAAGGGTGAACCTTAGATAGCCATAATGGAACTAGCCTTGCCCTTCCTATAACACAAAGGTACCTAGCTTGGCCTAACATGGCAACCAAAAGAGACGCTATGATCCCTAAGCTTGCTCCTGCCCCAACAACATTCCCTGCCCATTTCCAGCCAATTCTTTGGAAAGCCATTGAATATGATGCTGTTTCAGCTATCTATACGTATCATATAACAAAACAATGTCATATATATAACCATATATATGTGTGTATATATCAAAGTTTATTTCAGGGTTTTGTTAATTTGACCTGTTGGTAAGGGACCATCATGCATAGTGCCAAGGCCATAAGACAGTAAAGTCCCGAGACAATGAGGACTGAACCGACGATACCAACTGGAAGGCTTAGACGAGGGTTTTGAATCTCTTCAGCCAAGGTTGAGACTGAGTCATAGCCTATGTAACTGAAGTAAACTATGGCTGCACCATCAAGTACGCCTCTAACACCATATGGAGCTAACCCTTTTGGCTTCACCAAGTTATTAACATTCCCATTGTAGAAACCGGCAATTATGATGAACCCAAAGAAAACAATATGAAAGATTGTCATAATAAGGTTCAACATGGAGCTTTCCTTTGTACTGCAAATCCCCCAAGAAAGGAACATCCATCACTTTCAAAATCCAAATAAAACAAAAAACTCCAATTATCCAAAAGCAACTAAGGGCAGTTTAAGAGTTCAAACCTATGGCTTAGGCAAAGAGTTAAAAGAAGAACAGCCGCAACAGCAATGAAATCCAGCTTGTTATAGCCTTGTAGCAGTCCATGAACTTCAACTCTCCATGAATTTGGATCACTTACTCCAAAAGCTGAGCATAAATACTCTGTAAAACTTCTTGCCACAGCAGCATTTGATAATACATACTCCATTAATATGTTTGCTCCAGCAAAATACCCCACAAATTCACCTACAAAGAACGGGAAAATGGAGAAGTGTTATAAAACGTAATGGTGTTATTGGTGTGTGTATATATATGTGTGTGTATGTACCGAAAGTCACTCTCAGGTAACTGAAGGCACCACCAGCAACTGGGACCTGGACTGAAAATTCAGTGTAACACAAAGAAGAGAGGAGTGCTGAAATTCCAGCAACGATATACGAAATGAAAACAGATGGGCCGGTGGTGTTGCGAGCAACATTGCCGGTGGTGACGAAGACGCCGACACCTAGCATTCCACCAACACCGAGAGCTACTAAATCGAACCACTTGAGTTTCCTTTTCATATCAGCACCAGACCTTAGCCTGATTCGATTAAGCTCTTGGTCTGGGGTCCACGTCGCTAGCATTCTCTTTCTGAGCCTATGAGGGGTTTGGGAAAGTGATTGGAAGTAGTTGAAGAAGAAAGGTTTGTTGTGTGTGGATTGATTTGTTGCCATGTTTGTGAAGGAAAATGGGGGTGTTGGTATCTCTTTGTAGCTTTAATTCCCATGAGAAAAAGCTTGAGGTGAGCGTTTTAAATATGCACTTAGGGGAGGAGAGAGAAAGAGTACATGTTGGCTACTTGCTAGATAAACTATCTACCCTGTTTCCAACCCTAATTGAAAATAACCAGTTGACCTTGGGTTATATTCATGCCGACAATTTTACCCATTTCTTTTTTTACATCCGGGATTCACATTGAATATAAGTTAAATCTTGTATCAAGTAATATTTAAACATTAAATGAGGCTCAAATACATATGATATACTTGCATCATAGACTCATAAAATGGAAATAATTAAAAGTAAATAAAAAAGACAACCCATTATTTGCCCAAGGAAAAAAAACAGTAGTAAGAAGAGAATTTGAATTAATCTTTTGGAATTTTGTTATCAAAAAACCTAGAAAAAGACGTGGCTATCAGAACACTTTGTTAAAAGCAACCAAAGATTGCTTCACCATCAATATATGGTCTCTGAGAATAAATAGACTAGATTCCTCAACAAAAAATGTAAGGTTTTTACATTCTTTTTTTTCCCTCTCTTATTATCATTTTACCATAACTGTCATGAAAAAAAAAACAGTATATATATATATATATATATATAGTATGGCAGGTGTGTTGAGTATAATTGGATCATATATGTGGCCTGGAATGCATGCAATACAGTTTGTAAAAAGCTTCCTCCGCCTCTCTGAAGATGCGCCCCCAGTTTTCTTTTTCAGAAATAAAAAAGCTTTCGGCGCTTCACGTTAAGCTAAAAATGCAAATCCTTTTCCTTTTGCTTCTAAGATCTGGTCACGTTTGATATCTTTAATTTGTCTTTACAGATTATCTTTAAACCTTTACCTCACAATATAACCCCCAGAGAGCACATTTTAACCATTTCAATCATTAGCGTATTTAGCAACCGATTCAATCACATGGACATGCATGAAACCTCATTTTTATTAGCCATAAAACATAGAGAAGGAAAAGGAAAAAAAAGTACCCAAAGGAGCTACCAGTTAACTGCATGCGAAAGAAGTTTTAGGGGTAAATCACATCCTAGGTCACTAAATTATTAGTAAGTTTATATTTCGGTCACTCAATTTCAAAAAGGTATAAAATAGTTACTGAATTATTCGAAAGTTTTCATTTAAGTCTCTGGACTATTAAAATAATTATTGTATGACATTGTTTGTTTGCACCGCTGGTATCAATTGAAAGTTCTCCTAACCTTTCTCTTCTACGGTTTAGTTTTTTTTCATCAAATAGCTTTAAACATCGTAAATCTGTTAATCAAAATCCAAACAACTTTCTTCTCCAATCTTGACACTAACTGTTAGATCAACTTGAATCTTTTGCTCATTGATGGGTACTAATCCACCATATTGATTGTCAAATTGTCACTTGGAACTCGCTAGCCAAACTTTAAAAAAAAAAAAACATAACAACTTAGTAACTTAATAAATAAAAACTTTCGAATAGTCTAGTGACTATTTTATAACTTTTTGAAGTTAAATGACTAAAACGTAAGTTTATTGTTAATTTAGTGACCTTGGATCTAATTTACCATTCTTTTTCATAAAAAAAAAAATATCGTAAGTTTTGATGATTCTCTGTAGCTATCTCCTTTTGGTAAAGTGCATGGTTTTGACATATTGGCTACAGAATCAAATCAATGGTACAAATCCAAAAATTAATTAAGACTTAATTATAATTACTTTAATCATCTCAGAATATATCATTTATCCAATCTTCCCTTTTGGTAAAATTCATAGCTTGGAGGCTAAATCAGCATATACCCCATTTTGTCCTTCCTATACAAATTAAATAGGGCCTTTAGCATCCTATAGATAAGACTCGATTGCATAAAAACATCATTAGATCACACATTGGTGAAGAAACTTCATGTTCCTCGACGTGTCACGATGAGACACACACACACACACACGCATATTGCTTGTAATATTGTTGGACTATTTATATGTCAATAGCTACATGGATTTTGGATACTTGTGGAAGCAAAACGAAAGAGGCCATGGGAGAACCCCGTTTGGAAGTGTCCAGAGTGTCCACAGTTTAGGTAGGATATTTAGTGGTTTATGTGTAAATACTAATTAGGATTCAAAAGTGAAATTATTAGTGATGAGGTGGGTATATGGGTTTTCATTGAAATATGCATTTAGGAACCAATTAAACCCTACTTGACCTTCATGTCATGAATTTGCTTCACAAATCAAACCAATTCTTCACCAAAAGACTTGTAATTAAAATTGAAACTTTTCATACCTCAATCTCCAATATCTGAAACCCTAGTGGAGGAATTTTTTTTCTTGATTATTCTTAGTCGAAAGTGCAAGGAGAATTTGGTATTAAAATCATCATTTTCGAGTGTATCTTGACATTAAATTTTGGGAGGCTTAATTATTATTATTTTTTAATTTTCAAAGGTCTAATGAGAATTTTTAAAAATTTTAAGGGACCTAATTAAATTTTTAAAAACTCTAAGGCCAAGCCCCAGGCTTCAATGGCTGTACATTTCCGATTTTATTTGAATAGCATCACGATGCAAATAAAATTAATCTCAAACTACAAAACTGAGCAGAGTTATAGTTATATAAAAAAAAAATTAAAAAATTCAAAGATGTCCCCTCCACCCAATTTGGGATAAATTGAGCTCTAACCCTCTCATTTTTTTAAGTCCTTATAAATGTCAAACTTTGATAAACTGAGCCCCATCTCCCAATTTTCTCTACTTTATATTTGCCCTTAATAATTTATTCCGGTTCCATTAATGAACACTTTGCTCCTGAAAAAAGTGAAAAGAAAAGTTGACTTCACTATGTATATATATCTTGAGTTCGTGGTTAAGATTTGAAGAAACATAAGATATTTTTTTAAAAAAAAACTTTTTTTTTTTTTTTTGCAGCTGTGTCCTTTATTTTGATCTGAATTGAGAACATAATGAACACATTGGTTGACTTCAATTTCAGACATAACAAGATCATGTCTCTGCAACTTGCTTGATTAATCTTGAATATTTTATGACAAATATATACATTTAATGACGACATAAAATAAAGTCTTAGCCTTAAACAAAATCATCTCTATCCTTATTGAGGTCCAGTTACAGTTAAACATTAAGAATTAGCTTTAAACTTAAGCATTTAGCTTCTTCTTCTTCTTTTGTATATAAAATATATACCACACAAAGTAATGAAATAATTAAGATATGGACATAGTGGATTTTTTTTTTTAAAAGAAGCCCCTTTAAAACAGTAATTAAGCATATTTTAGACAACTAAAATAAGTAGAGCATTAGGGGGAGTGGAATTTATTCAAAGTGCACTCATAAATTATATTAAGTTTAAAGTTGAACAAAGGATGCCAGTAGGAAACGTATTGGATTATATCTATTTAAGTCTTTTATTCACTTTTATCATTCAGATTTTTTTTTAAAAAAAATGTAATTTTTAGGGTAAAGTAATTATTAAAAAATAATTTTTTAAACATGTTTGAATCATGATGTAAAAGATTTAAAAGTTATCCAACGTAATTTTATCAATTCTCAGTTTCTTAATAAGAATGTAATTAGGAGTGTTCCGATTACATCAATAGAATCACTAATTATAATAGTTACAACATACGTAATTATAAAGAATTATATCCAAATTTAATTAATGGATAATTTTCCAATAATGGGGATAAACTTGGATAAGCCCATTTTACAAACAAATCAAAGTGTGCTTTTCTTTGTTTTTTTTTTTTAATTAAGTTTTAATTTAATTTGTATCATTATTATTATAATAAAAGAATGTAAATTTAAACACATTTTTTTTTCTAATTGGCATAGTTAATTTTAAATTTTGATGGTGCTTTTTTTTTTTTTTTAACTTTTCCTTTGGGATTTTAAAGCTTGGTCTAAAACAAGATTGCTCTATTATTAAAACAATTAATATTTTATAGTTTTTTATATAAATAATCTAAAAATATTAATTAATTACAAAAATTGAGTAGAAAAAAAGTTTATATAAATTTCTTATTTAAAGTTTATCTAAATTCAATACTTGAATTTAAATAAGAATTTTATATAGTTTTTTTTAATTATATTATTTTTAAGAAAATAAAAATATGAGAAGGGTTTATTTCTGTTATTCTTATATTTTTTAAGAGTTATTTAAATTTAATTTCAAAATAGGATAGACTTAACATGCAAATAGACTAAAAGTTGAAAACCATTTAATTTGATGCGCTTGTACTAACACCCTTTTTTCCAGTCAATCTAAAAAGTATAATTACTTCATCAGGTCCTTGAATGTTTTATATAATCAGGTGGCACACAAAAAAAATTAAACACTAATGATTGGGTAATGGTTAGGGAAAATAGGAAGTGGTGTCGCCGGTTAATCAGACAACACCGATCAGTACGGTAACAAATGAAACATTTTTCTAAATAATTTTTCCTTTAGATTATTTTCGTAATTAATTAATATTTTTAAGTTATGTATATAAAAAAACATATTTTATATACTATAGCATTGCAAGAAAAATGGCTTTTTGGTTAATAAGGATAAAAGTCCTTGTTGTCGCAAAAGGAGAAAAATCCGTTAATGTAGGTATGTGGACTTCATTCTTCATAATCATGGGCAAATATTTTATTTTTTTATGGGTTATGGAATTAGTTCTTTGACTGTGAGGACCTTTGGTTTTTCAACTTTCCATTCCCACTCTTGAATTTTATTTATTCCCCTAATAAATTGCAGTCATTTTTGTTTTATATGATGTATAACAATAAATGCCAATCGAGTCTTAACTTGAATGGTATGCGTATTGTTTTCAATATAGGAGTATTGTGTTTGAGTGCACCGAAGTGCATTATCCTCCTATTTATGGGTTAGTGAAGGGCTATAAATAGTTTTAGGTATTATATTAAAAAGAGTAAATATGATCAGAACCTAAACATATGACTTCAAAAGATAAAATCCTATGTTATTAGTGCTTATACTTTGTGCTATTTTTATTTTGGTTATATTTAATCTTTATATATATATATTAATTTAAAATTTTAGTTATAACTAATCTAATTTTGTTATTATTCCTTTACATCTATATTATATTCAAAAAGCTTTCTTGAGTTGGTGTCACTTCAACTGGATTCAAATTTTTATTTTTATAAAATAATTAATATTATTATAAAGATATTTTATCATTTCAAATTATATGAAATATTAAAAAAAAAAGTTGAGGAGATTCAAACCCAAAACACTTTATATAAGTTTCAATATTTAAATAGTTTTTTATAAATTTATTTTTCACATATATTTTTTCACCTAATATTACTTTTCAACCATTTGTTTTACCTTTTCCTATAATATTTTGAATTTATTTAAAAATAATATAGTTTATATATTAAGCCATAAAAAGTAGAAAGAAAAAACTCGAGATTGAAAGCTGGACAAATATAGGATATTGTATAAAAAAAAAAAAAACTCGAGATTGAAAGCTGGGCAAATATAGGATATTGTAAAAAAAAAAGAAAAAAAGAGAATATAAGGATGGAAAAGATGTGTTGATATACGGTATCAACGGAGGTCAAAGTTGGAGGTCAAGATGGAGGTGAATGTTACTTTGCAGGGGCAAAGCCAGAACAATTTTGTAGGGGGGCTGGATGAAATTCTAATTTTTTATATTCTATATCTTTATAATTTTTAAAGGATTAAATTGAATTTTTATAATTTTAGGGGGTCAAAGTGTAATTTTATCTTTATTAATTTAAATTTTTTTAAAAATCTCAAGGGCCTAAATAGTAATTTTATATTTTAGGGGGACTGGGGCCCCTGCTAGCCCCCCTAGATTCGCCCCTGTTGCTTTGGTCTAGAGAAAAATTGAGAAGCAGAAGATGAAGCCCCCTCCTTTAGGATGCCTGTTGCCTTTTATTATACCGGGTTAGATTCCAATCCCCCTCCTTTAGGATACCTGTTGCGTTTTATTATACCGGGTTAGATTCCAATCAGACCCCTGGTCGAATTTTGAGTCGGACTCCCGGATCGAATTATAATTATATAACAAGATGTAAAAAGAATTGAGTTTTCAATACTCTTAGTTGAACTCTTACAAATAAATTTAATACTTTAAAAATTAGTTTAAACTCACATGATTATGATTTGATATTTATTAAAAATCAAATTAATTTGAAGAAACTTAAAATTAATTATTAATAAGAAAAATGGAAAATAAAGAACAACAAAGTTTTAATTTTTTTAAATTTATAACACATAAAATTAAATTTATTTTTTTTGGAGAGGTCAACTTTATTTAATATGGAATTCTGAAATATGTAGGGGACCTTGGCTCTCCTTAAGAGGCTCATGGAAGTGGCACTTCAACTAATTCCACAAATGTGGGCCCAAATCTCCTTTGACGTGCGTGCATCGCATGCGTCCTTTCCATGGACACCATTCCAAGTTTCCAACACACAATCTAAGGCAATCTAATTTCAGACGTAGTCTACCTATGATTTAACCAACAAAATTGAATAAGGCTTAGGGTTTTCTGTTTTTAGAAAACACCAGAGTGGCCTATATGGTTTCATAGATTTTATTTTATTTTATATCTAAATCATTGTAGATTAGAAATATGTATTAAAGAAATATCTAAGTTATATTGAGAAAAAGAAGCACCACCAAATGGATATACACGTACGGGAATTAGGGTTCAATTTCCACTAATGTCAAGGAAAAAAGGGTTGAAGATAATTATGCAACCAACCATTCAAATTCCGGGAGCAATTGTTTTAAGTGAATGCAGCTGTCAAGAATTGACATTTATTTATCATAGTTTAGAACAAAAATGAACTGTTTGTATAAAAATATATGCTCGAAAAATAGACTTTGGTAAAATAAAAAAGACCCGTTTAGAAAATAAGTCGGGCATCGAGTAAGATTTTTTGCCTCGGGCTTGGCCTGATATTTCAATAAAAAAAAATATTGATGTTTTTGCTGTTATTTTCTCATTATTTTGTTGTTAATGTTTGGATATTGTATAAAACTTGTTTTATTGTTAATTTTGCTACTAGTTTAGAGACATTTACTTGTTAAGTTACACTTATGTTAATTTTATTTTAGTGTAAACACTTTTTTAATTTATTTTAATATTTTTAGTGTGTTTTGTGTATTATATATTTTAATAAAATTATAAAAAATTAATACAAGTCAAATCCAGTTTTTAGTATTTTTATTCGAATTGAACTTGAACAAAAATTTAAGCCTAATTTTCAAGCCAGACCCAATCCGGCCCATAGGCAACTCTAGTTCATACCCAAAAGTAATTCATCCCAATATATCCATATCCAACTTATAAAACACTCATATCTTGCTTTTCTGGGTGTTATTTTTTACATAATTGTTGGAATTAGATTAGATTGATTAGTCAAATCAGTTGAATCGAGATTAGATTAAAATATCGATTTAAAAAGAAGCATCAAATTAATTGACTCACAAACCTGACGAATTGATTGAATCAAATTTTTTTTTTTATTAGGGAATCTGAATTTCCTAATTCCACTCCTCTAACTGTGACAAGGATACAACAACTTAGAAAAAAAAAAACTCATAGTTGTAGTATATAAAATGTAAATTTTAATATTCTTTTATAAAACATTGCATTAATATTATTTTTCATAACATATTTTTCTTGGACTCATTATATCAATAGTTATAAGTCCATTTAGCTTATATATATAGGGCTTGTAGGTAAATAATATATACTGGAGTTATATATAATATTTTAATATATGTTATTAATTTCAATTAATCAACTAATTTGTTTAATTATTTGCTTTTGAACTAGATTAAATCAATAATAAAAATTTCAAAAAATCTTTATTCATCCCTGGTCAGATTAATGTTGGCAGCGAATTGATTATCCAAATTAATTCGACTTAATTGGTTAATTTAATTTTAATTGAATATGAAAATTTTATTTTTAGCCTTGATTTAGTAGTTATTGAGTAAAAACAAATGAAGTCTTAATACTATTAACAAAAGTCGAGGCCTTAGATAAAAAATATATTATATATGAAATAATATTTGATACATTATTAGTAGAGTTTTTAGACTCCAAGCAAGGTTAAGGGATTGATAAATGTCTTACAGGGATATAATAAAATGTTAGTATTTGGACATTTGTCAACCCCTGACTAGACTTGCTCATGGGTCGGGCCACTTGGCCCGGCCTAAAGGCCCGCCCGAAATGTGGGAGGGTTTGAGCAAAAATATAGGCCCAAAAAATAGAATTGGACAAAAAAATAAGGCCTGTTTAAAAAATGGGCCGGGCAGCATTTTTTTGCCCAGGCCGGCCAGAATTCACTAAAAGACAAAAAAAATCTGTATTTTTTTTTTTTGTTTTTGAATGTTATTTTCTTGTTGTTTTCTCCCTATTTTGCTACAATTTACTATTATATTGCTATTATTTTGTTGTTATTATTTGGATATTGTATAAAACTTATTTTATTGTTAATTTTGTTATTATTTTAAAGTCATTTGTTAATTTTTTATTAGTTTAGAGGCATTTGCTTGTTAAGTTGCATCTATCTTAATGTTATTTAAGTCTACATATTTTTTAAAATTTATTTTCAATTTGTTAGGAAATATTTATTTTGATGTTTTTAGTATTTTTGATGTATTATATATATTTAAAAATTATATAAAAAATTAATACGGCCGGCCCGGGCCTGGGTTTTAGCATTTTTATCCGGGTTGCGCTTGGGAAAAATTTTAGGCCCGTTTATCGGGCTCGGCCTGACCCGAGCCCAATAAATGGGCCTAAATTTTTAGTTGAGCCCGGCTCGGCCCATGAGCACCTTTACCACTGACCCTGCTTATAGAGTCTAAAAACTTCACTGGCAATATTTCAATATTTTCCCTTAGTAAAAGGGTTAATATTTAGTACATTTATAATATATTATTTTATTCCACAAACAACCTTAAAAAATTGTAATGTGCTCATTTTTTTAAAAATATTTATTTTCTAATATTTTACTGTACCCTTATAGGACACTTGTTACCCCCTCTGACCTTACTTGTGGAGTTTAAAAACCAATACAGTCAGTACCGCACCGGTGGACGCACTATTTTTCTATAGGAACTAGTACGTAATGGTACCGTTCTGTTTTGGTGTACTGTTTCGAGTTTACCAAATTTTTGAAAAATAATATTAAATATATCAAATGAATTAGATTAAATAATTTTAAATATAAAATTATTCATTGGTTACATAAAATACTCATCGATAAACTTCACATATAAAATTTTATCTATGAACAATTCTAAAAAAAAAAAAAAAAAAAATCCCACGCATTAAACAATAAAATAGCCACAACATTATCTTTAAAAAATCCAGAATAAGATAATCTCATACTAAATATATAAAATAAAAGTTTATCTTATTGTATAATACCAACCCATTATATATTAGTATGTATTTATCTAAAAAAATGAGTTTATCAATTGTAGGTTTCATACTCGTCCTGTTTACAGACTAAATTTAAATTTCATAACAAACATCTACTCTTTAATCGGTTTATAGAAGAAAGACGGAAAATTAATTACTGAACTTATTCGAATGAATACATTGAAGGAAAAAAATAAATTTGATATATAAAAAGTTGAAAAAATAATAATTTATAAAATAATTAAACTTTATTTTTTAAAAATAAACATGGCTTAACGAATGTAATTAAAGCAGACAGCACATCAAGCGTTTTCAACTTCCAAGGTCTTTTAGAACTTCGAGATTCAAAATCAAGATCGTTGATGGAATCACACGACTCTTTTGCGCAGTCGGATTCTGATGTCAACGATTCCGGCGGGGACTGGAAATTCCCCTTCGGTATCCCCGACGCTTCCACCGGCATCACAATGGTGTCTCCGCCGGAATCACCCCTGGACAAGCTGCCAAATGATCTTTGTGCCGCGCTTCATGACGGCCGGGAAATATTCCACTCTCCTAGATACAAATCCACCTCCACCTCTGCCGCTTTCTATGATTGCAATGATGATGAAATGATCGACAATCACGGCGGAAAAACTGCTAGTGCTGACACTAGGAGGGCAGTTGATTTGGGAAAGGATTCAGATTTAGGGTTTTCTGAGGAGGAAGTTGATTCGGCGAGGAATATTAAAAGCACTTCGAATTCAGATGGCACTAAGAAGAAACGGGTGTTGCCTTCACAGCCGTTGGATTTTGAAACAGAGTTGCCTTCATTGTCTTACGGCAAAGCGGAGGATGGTGAGAAAGCTGATGAAGAACCGAATGTTAATGAAACCGGGACGGTCCATTCGGATACAAATGCAAGCAGATTGAATGATAATTTTAGGAAAATTAAGCTTCTGGATGTGCTGTTGAAATTGGCAAAGGATTGTGAGGAGGATGAGAGTTTAGTATGTCTTAGTCTTTTGGAGGTTGCAGAGAGAAAATGGGGTAAATTCTAGGAAGTGATAAACTGAAAGAGTAATGGCCAACGAGTTCTTTTGGGGGGTGCATTTTAGTATTCTAGATGATGAACATTTTGGGTTTCTGATATTTTCTACTAGGAAATGAATGGAAGGAAAAGCCTCAAAGATCAAGAAGTGTTTTTTGTACTTTAGATTGCAGGTATGCTGGAATATATATGAATCTTTAAAGCTCTAGGCTAGTATTTTGTTGTTCAAGTCCATGCCTTTGTATTAATGCATAGTTGTAAATGTTAATGAATGGAAAAACCTTTCGGTATGTATTATAAAGAACCTCCGGTTTCCGACTTTGATTGCAAGTTTCGGCTATGATTGTTCTGCTTGTGTAGCTCGTATGTGCATGGACACGCGCGGGTCTGTGCATTAATTCCCCATTCTTCGTAGGCATGCTTGGGCACATATGTGTTTATGTCTTAATAGGTTGGTTGGGTTATGGAAATGGACCATTAAGTTTTAGCAATATCTATTATTGGTGGTTTGGATTGAAGCTTTAACTTGTGGATTGATATTCAGGACCTGATAAGTAGAGCTGAGTTATGATGATATTTGTCAAAGTAGGAAACAAGTGAAAGGTGCTTTTTCTCCCCAGTAATGAAGGGATATGTAAAGCTAAAGTGCTTGCATTTGCATCAAAGCATAGTCTAGTACGCTCCATTTTTTCATTTTTGTTTAGCTCATAAGTCATATGAAAACCGTAGGTACCCACCTTAGTAGGTCATTGTCCACTACATTGCTCATGCAGTAGTGCAGTTTTGGTGTGAGCAGAGGTGGATAAGTTACCCTGTCTGATTTTTGTCTTTTGCCTTCCATAGCCTACTTTATTGATTTCTCCAAATCTACTGTCCCATACTTTGAGAAGTTTCCGAACCCGACTTCTGTCAATTGCCATTTCCACCTTTCAGAGGGCACAGAATGGTGATTTGGAATCGGGTTTGATTATGTTTTGAATTCTGAAAGAAAGAAAGATTGTGCATGTTCTTTAGCGATAATATTTCCACATATTGTTAACAAGATTGGTAGGTCTCTAAAATCAGGTTATTAGCATCTCTATTATTACCAACTCTTGTGCATCCTTTTTAGCTATGTATTTAAGTATATACAGGATTACATAAGATTAGAAAAAACAAAAAGCAAAATCTAAAGAACCAGCACTCTAGTAGCTTCTTAGCGCCCCCAAAGTTAAAAACCAAACACCACAACCGCACCCGAGTGCCAGTCCAGCCAGGATCAAACTTTGGTCAAGGGTAAAAAAGGAGCAACCATCAAACCTCATTCAGACTTTGATGTTCAGCATGCAAAAGATGTCGACTGAATAGTCCAGGTAAATAAAAACCAGTGTTAGAGTGGACAAGATGTGGTTTACTGAGCTACAACAAGCCCTCGCCTGTTGCCCAAAACTTCAAAGTAGGATGAAGCAGTTCTGCCTGCAGGAATGAATGAACCTTTTGATGGCACATCAAGCAGCAAATCTCGGTCACAACTTCCGTTGGCAAAATGGAGAGAATCCAGACCAGCGCGAGAGAGATACCATCTGGAGGCAAGGCAAATAGGCTTCTCGGACTAAAGCGAGCACCATTGCTGTCTAAGAATGAACATTTCTGCTGTGATGTGAATAGTTTCATGGAGGATAATGGTCTAGAACAATGCTAGTTTCATAACTGGCAGATCAATGCATCCCTTGTCTAGCAGGGTTCTTATCCCTTTCAATGCCATGTCCTGAAAATTTTGATGCGCTATTGCTATCACTATATGGGGGGAAGCTTGAAGACTCTGAATTTTTAGGATATTTTAATAATTTTTATAATATTTTGAACCGCGACTAAAATCAACTTAGGTAGATAGTTATTTAGATTCAAACGGACTTAAACGTTTCTTTAGTCAAGTCAATGTTGTTCAACATCCAGCCAACAATAGTGAACAATTAATGATTACGCTATGAGTCAATAGCCACATCATCTATGATATAGAAGAAAAAACCAAAATGCATCAGTTCGTCAGTTCAGTGTGACCTTTATTTTTTAATCACAATTAACTTTTTAAATCAAAGGGGTAATTTAGGTATTAAAATGAAAAAAATAGTATAGATATTAAAGTGTAAAAATGAGTATAATTCAGTTAAATTGTAATAAAAGCTAAATTTTATTAAAAATTTCGATTTATTTCATTCAAAATTTAAACTTCTTCTAAATATCTTTATAAAATAATTTATAAAAAAATTAAATAATATTTTTGTTAAAATGGTAAAGAATAAATCTTCACCGATTTATAAAAATAAAAATAAAAATAAAAATTAAAGCGACAACTACTCAAGCAGGAGTTTTATATAATAGATACGCTAAACAACCCCAACTTTTCGGGAAAAAAAAATATGAATCGAATTATTCTTTCTCCATGAAAATGGAGTAGTCCAACGAGTCTTAGCCTCTTAATCACGCTACTTTCTTCGTCGTATTTTCTCTCGTCGTCGCTACCTCTTCCGTTATTAGATCTTCGAAGCGTGTTTCTCCCTTCATTTTGTTTGTTTCGCTTTTCTTTTTCTTTAAATTTTCAGTTATGTTCTTATGATCAAATGAAGGGCCCCCAAAAGTAACACTTTTTCTTTTTTGGCTTTTGTTGTGCTTCCTATTTAATGATTGCTGTGATGTATGATTTATTGGTATTTTTATTTGTTTTATGATTTATTAATCCCAGCTTTTTAGGGTTTGATTATAAATGTGAGTTATTTGGTTAGGATTTTGTTAGAAAAGAAAATATAAACACCAGTTTTAATCTATGTTACTTGGATTCGAGTGTTAGGGTAGAATACTTGAGTATTTTTGTATTTTTAAAATTTTATGTATTTGAAAAATGTTTAGAAAATCATATTTTCATACTCATATCAATTAATAATTAAAAAACAAGGTCGGGGCAATCTTGTTTCAATATATTTTTAATTCAGGCCTCAAATGCTAGTTTAATTGATGTTCTTCATGTTTTGTTCCCCAGATGGAGAGAGTGCCTGCATTTACCCAACTGTTAAAGAAAGGAGAACTTATATAGCTTAACCATTTGTTACTGCCTTATTGATCAGCTCATATTTAGGTAAGTTTGCTCCCTCCAAGAATTTAAAGTGTATAACTTGATGGATTGTAGTACATTTGTTAAAGCCTTTTAATATTTATTTTACTTGGATTTTGGGTGATTCACGATTGTGGAGATAATGGAATGTGTATGCCTTTTTTAAAAAAAATCATATATTTGAAGAATCATATCTTGTATTAATTCTTGAATATGTGTCGGATACGTTGAGAAAAATTTGAAGTCCGGGTAACATAGTGGAAGACTAAATAAACCATTGAAACCTACTGCAGTAGAACTATGGTAGTCATCAGTTACTTGCAATAGTAGGACTAACTCGTCTGAAACTTGGAGAAATCAGCTCTTTAGCACAGAGATAGAAGGCGATGCAATGGAGTCTACCTCTCAGGAAATGAGTACGACTAACCAACCCGGTCACAAACCTTCGTTCTCGGCTTTAATCGATGCTATAGCATTGCAAGAACAATGTTTTGAACAGTCGCTAGCGAGTCAACAGCTTTGGGCCAAACAGCTTGCTGATGAACAGGAGGCAAAGATAAAAGCAACTGTTCAGAAAATCACAGTGGATGCTGCTGAAGTTGATGAAATTCTTAAAGGGAAAAACATTGTTACATCAGATGTGAAACCAGAAGGGTTTAACTCCAAAAGGTATGATCCGATGGCTTTAATGTATTAAGCCTTTTTCCTCATCATATAGGATAGATTTGCTTCATCATCAGTGCATGTTATGGTGATTAGAGTGTCTTTCTGTGCATAGAATTTCTGTCTTTTTAACATACAAACTGGAATGTATTGACGTCTCAGTTTTCGGTATCTTTAGCTCTATGGGTAAACTGATGATTCTGATGTTGAATTTCACTCAACAAACTTACTTCTGTCTATTTCATACATGCTAACAATGTTTAGAGATGTGTTTCTATTTCTTATTCATCAATATGTGCACCTTTTTTGGTTCATCGAGTGTTTTTATCTTGTCTACGGGCAGTGAGAAAGGGGAGCTTCAATCACAGCCTCCATGTGGGCAATTTTCAACATCAAGATCCCGATCTACCTCTGTCGTCCGGTATCCAGAACCAGATGTTTACAAGGAAAATAGAAGGTATTCCCCAAGAGATCATGTCAGCAAGAGGGATCTTGGCTATTTCAACTCTAACATCCGATGTAATCGTTACAAGGACCAACAGAGACCAAATTCCCAGAGTTTCAAATACCAACCAGGTGATAGTAGAGGCAGAGCTTATCGTAGGGCATCGAGAAGTCCTGAGGCTGACACTAACCCTCACTATGGAAGGTCTATTGATAGCAGAAAGCATAGAGAAAGAAGAGGTGCATCACCCTTGGAAAGAACCTGGAAAAGGGAAAGATCTCCATCTAGATCAACGTCTCAGAGATATTGCCATGAGGATTCTAATTCCGGAAGGTCGGGAAGTTTCAGATGCCAGTCGGGTGATGATACTGGCAGAATCTATCATACGGTGTGCCAAAGATCCACTGATGTCGGTATCCCTCACGATAGTAGGTTTATTGATAGAAGAAAACATAGAGAAAGGAGTGGTTCATCGCATATGGAAAGAAACTGGAAAATGGAAAGGAGATCTCCATCTAAACCTAAGCATCATAGTTATTTCGACAAGGACTCCCATAGTTTCAGATGCCAGCCAGGTGATGGTAGAACCAAAAGTTATGACAGTAACCCTCACCATCGAAGGTCTATTGATGGCAAAAAGCATAGAGAAAAGAGAGGTGCATCACCCTTGGAGATTGGTAGGAGTCACAAGAGTAGACAGCTTTCAGCGGAAGACCGAAAAGATGGTTATAGAGACAACGGTGATGAGAAGATTAGTGAGCCTAAAGGTGGCAGGAGTGGCTGTCAGAGTAAGCCAACCGTGGATGAAACAAGGGAGAAAACACTATATTAGGTACGAGGAAGATCAAGAGGCATATATGTGCTAGCTTGTGTCGTTTTAAAGCAACTTTCCGTCCCAAATAGAACTTTGTTTAGTCTTCCTGTTGGGTTATGTTTCTTTGGTGGTACTCAGTAATGCGGTACTTGCTAAATAGATTTTCTTATTTTGGTTTTATGTACCATTCGGCCAATGGATTAACATTGGAGCAATAGAAAAACAAACCCTTTTGAGCCACCATGGGTTCCCAGCAACGAGTTCTATTGAAGAAATTGGTGCAACAGTGGCTCATAGAATGGAACTGAATGTTGGTAGATGGTGTGTGATGGGCAAAATCCATCATATATGCAAAAGGCGAAAGACGTTAATATATGGCAAAAGTTGAAATAAAATAACATGGTTATTAACTTATTATATTAACATGATGCTTTAGTACAAAAAGCAACAAACTTTCATGTCTCCAAGGCAAGGTTAGATGGGTAAAGTTCCTCAGCTATTGCTTTGTGATTTAGTCTCTCCTTTCTTCTTTTTCTCGCTCTTTTCAGCTGAATTTTTCAACTGGAAACACAAGAATGTTCAGTGTTAGTTCGTGTATACCAAAATGAAAAATTAATATAAAGTCAGCCGTTAAAGATAGCTTTATCAGGTATTCCAGCTTGACTCACCATAATTATCAGAATGCGGACAAATACAGCAACAAAGTCGGTGAAAAGAGTCAGGGCATGCTTCACGTAGTCGAGGTCACCCAAGTGTGCTTTCTCGATTATGTCCTGCGTGTCGACTATCATATATCCCACAAACACCAAAAGCCCTAAGTAGATCTGTGAGGACAATCAAAGACAAAGAGGGAAGGTCAATAGCAGTTTTTCAAGTACAACGAGACAGAAAGTTTCTGAGCTAATATTCGCTTGCCTCAGTCATAAAGAGGGCTGTGGAACCACCAAAGATGGAGGAAGCAAAATGCAACCAGAGAAGCACGGACACACCAGATGAGAGCAAGCCACCAAGGTAAAGGTACTCTCGTCGCCTTGCTAACATAGCAGCTCCTGAAAAACATGCAAAAGCCAATGCTGTTCCCACAAATGAAGCTACCAATACACTGTCATTGTGGATAAATACACCATTAGTACAAGCCACTTTTTTTTAGTATTATTATTAATCATTTGCAAAGGAAGAAAAGACATACAAAGTCACCCATCCAAATGAGATTCACAGGTCCAGATAATAGTAATAGTAAAATAGAAATTAAGCATAGTATTATCTTCCAAATGTAACACAAATTAATATAATTCTTGAAACAAAATCCAAGTATTTTCACCGCATGGGTGTATCATTAATATCACAAAATTACCAATTTAGCTTTTATAGGAAAGATACCTCGGGTCGATTTGAATAGCCAAGTCAATTAGAGGACCGATTGAAGCTCCTTCAAACACTGCCGATGCCATTAGAAGAGAAACCCTCTTTTGCTGCAAAATTAATAAAACCAAAGCAGAAGATGAGTACATGCAAAAAGAAATATCATCATCTTATACAAATGAAGAAAGATTATTACCTCTTCACAAGGAGGGGTGGAAAGGAGCCAAATAATGGTTCCTAAGCATGCAAATGTGGTGAGGTAACCCCCAATGTTCCAAAGAATATGGAGATAAGCTCCAACAGCAGAGGCAATCAGTGCACAACATAAGGTCAAATAAACCTGCAAATTAGAAACGCTATGCTTAGATAATCGAGATCCTTTTTCTTATAAGCAGAAAAATAATTAAATAGATGGATAAAATCATAACAAGCATTTATAATCACATAAAAGATGAGAACTGCAATACGTTTTAACTCTCAGAAGAAGCCAAGAAAGATTCAATCCAACGTTCAAAATCCTAAGTAGCAAATTAGATTTACCTGCTTGAGATGAGCTTGAACGATGGGAGAGATCTGACGGAAATTCTTGAGAGTATCGTAACTCCAGTTGTTCCTGGAGTGGGAATCGAAGAAGGAAGTGAAGGCATCCATTTGTTTGCTGAAAAATAGCAAGAAAATTCACAGAGAAAACCAAAGAAAAACTGTCGGGGTTCTTTCTTGTTTTGGTTATTTTAGTTACGAGGTGGAATATGGTATTTATCGATAGAGCAGGATGCCTGGATCAGATAATTTTCATGGAAATCTATAGGTATTTAAGTTACTAAAAAGCCCTTCGTTTTCGTAGAACTTTAACGACTTTCTGCCCAAGTACTTCAACCATAGCTCCTTGATTTCACGAATTTTTATTTTTACAGGGATTAAGTTGCTTAAAGCAATTTTAAAATATTGAGTTATGGTAACTTTTTATCCTGAATTTAATAATTAAGTTCACCTTATTTTTTTCATTTTTATACATAAATTTTACAAATAAACTCATTTTAGTCTTGAACTTAAAATATAAAGTTAGTAAAAATATATCACATGTATTTTTTTAAAATTTTACGTGATATCATACAATCTTAATATATTAAAATTATTAAATTTTGATGGAATTTAAACATCAAAATAAATTTAATTCCCAATCGAATATTGAATTCAATAATTTAAATTTATATTAACCTAAATATTTTAAGACCAGGTACCAGATAATTTCTCAACATTAAAAAGAATGATTAAATACGGAAAATACTGGAATTTTGCACTTATCCAATATTTGAGAAACCGAGGAAAAGAAAAAGCGCAAGTGCTCTGGAAAATTCGAGGTGTCATGGGTTGAAAACTAAAAGCATCAATCTTCGTTCGGCTGCTGATGCGTCACGTAGCCCAATAGAATATCGCCATGTCAACACGCTACTTCCATTGCCAACATCATAATTTTTTATTCTCTCAGGGAATATAAAGGATATATTGCTAACATCCTTCTAGAACCCAAAATATCATTCCAGAAACTTATAGGGTTGAACTTGAAAGTAAATTTCTTGAGAATTTAAATCCTCAAGTTTAATTTTAACTCAAAAGAATATGTTTTAAAGCATATAAGATGTTTTTCTCTTAGTCCCTGATAAACCATAGACCCTTGCTTCACCGAAAGGGTGAACCTTACATTTAGCTATTAGATTAGGAGCATTTTTTTATACAACTTGAACATGTAAGAGGAAATTCCATGCATTTAGAGCATTTAAGAAGTGCAGAAAAGATTTCAAACCTTCAAAAATGGAGTTACAGAGTTAGTGTCCTTTGCTTTCCCAGATTTTCATGTATTGAAGCCAAAAATTCATGCTTAAGAGCATCCTCTGCTGTAATCCTTAATCTTGGGTTCACTGTTAAGCACTTGTCCACAAGATCGTAAAGCGAGCTCGGTATCTCTGTAAGGAAGTCTCGTCTCTTCGTATTAATTCGGCACCACTGCCGTAGGTTCATAGATGTTAAAGACTGCTTACCATAGAGCTCCTGTAACAAAAGTATTAGCTATTTACTTTTAAATAGGTTATAGATGCAGATCATCCATTATTATACTTGCATTTATTATACCTCAGGAAATGAGGATTCACGATTATGTAACTTGGCAACTTCCCAAAGATCTTCACTGCCTCTCAGCTTTGCAATATCATTTATATTACTGAAAGTGCCAAAAGATGTTGTGAACATAAGCCATCAAACAAGAAACTGGATCGAGCGGTTTCTGTTAAAGAAATCTTACTGTTCGGGATCACTAATAAAGGGTGATTTCCCTATCATTAGGTAGAGTAGAGTGACCCCAGCAGACCAGATATCAATTTTTGGACCTTGATGTTGAGATCTGAATAAGACCTGAAGAAAATAACAACACCAATTATCAAGGAAATCTGGCATACGCTGTTAATATTTTTCTTTTGGACATGTTGTTTTGGTTATCTAATGAATTCAACGCATAAGAGCACCAGGTATTTTCTTTTATTATTTAAAATCAAAACATGAATTGAAGTTTATCGGCCATTACCTCTGGAGCTCGGAAGCCTTTTGTTCCAGCACAAGGACCTTTTGTCTTATGCTTCCCATCCCCTGCAAGTGAATAAAATTTGATGAGTTCTACTAAGGAAAATGATTCTTTCAAACCAAAGTTCCAAAATTTACCCAAAAGATGCTTGCCTTTGTTCTTGGCAAAGCCAACCCCGGCTAAAGCTAAGCTAGTTGAGCTCAAAGGCATTGGAGTAGGATGAAGAATCTGTCTATCCCATTTTCCTGGAGAAGCAGCAACTCGCTTTCTCATGGGAGCAGGAACATGTGACACTCCAGGTTTTGGACTCTGCATTGCTTCCTGTGCCAGACTGATGAGCTCTTTCCTGCCTTGGCATGGCAAAGGCTCTCTGAGCCTTTCTGCGGAGGGAGTCCTTGCACTTAAATCCTTTGTTGAGGTAATGCCTGAACCATCTACACCTTGACTATTTATTTTATTCCAACTACTCAAGTCATTATGAGGAGCCTTCCTTTGAATTGCTGTCTTCCTCATGTTCTTAGGCTCTAAAGTTAACCTGGAGCCTTTGGTTGCCTCTATATTGATTCCCTCTCTTGATTTGATATTTAGAAACTTGCTGCTATTTGTCAGAGGAATGGCTTTGGCAGGACCGATATTATGATGAAAAGTTACATCATATCCCGACTTGGATTTGTCTGTGAAATGCATAAGAATGCCACATCAATCATAAATAGATGGTCCTCTTCATTGCCTACAGTAAAAAGTACTAGGATTCTTAATTTCAAGCTCCAGAAAAAAGGAACTAACCCATACTACTGTACTTTTGATGCATTTCCTGTCAAAACAAGAGAAGAAACAAAACTAATAGTCCTCAAATTAGAGCACAAAAATATTCCCCCCGAAAATGGGGGAGAGGGGGATATGCAAACGGCCAACCACAGGATCATGTAAGGTTGGCACTTAGCTACTTACCATGGCAAGATTGAAATCAATAAGATAACCTTTGTTGGTCTTACGAGAGAAAAGAAAGTTTCCTGGTTTAACATCTCTGTGAACTATTCCCTGCAGGTGTATAAAGAGTTATTAAGAACCTGTAATTTTGTAGAATAGATGCATCGCATCCAGAAAATCACATACCTGCTTATGAAGATTTGCAAGAGCTTTGAACAAGCAAAAAGCATACCACTTTAACTGAAAAACATCTATTTCTCTTTTCAACACCTGCTCAATGAAACAAACTCACCATCAAGCAGAAGAACAAACAAAATATGGCTTCCAAAATTCTAATAATTACCTCAGGCCTATCATGCTCAACATACTGCAAAACAAAGCAATCAGAATTCTCACTCTTAATGCATCCTTCATATCGTATTATAAAGTTCTTTCCCCTGGCATTGACAAAAAGAAAATATGAAAGAGTGGAGGAGGGAAGAAGAGCTTAATATAAACTGCTTTGCTTTTATAAACAAGAAGGATTTCTTTAAAGTGAAACAAACTTATTACCCAAAACGCTCCAGCATTTTCTGCTCATTGTTAACGTAGTTCTTATGAGCATTGGCATGAGGACCTGCGATGAGAAAAACAAATAATATAATAACAGGGAAATGACCCATACATGTAACCCAATGAGAGTCCTCATTGCAGCACAGCAATGCAGCTGCATGTTATATCAATTTTCCTCTTACATTTAATGGCAACTAAAGCCCCGTCATTCTTCCTTCGAGCCCTGTACACAGTGCCATAACCACCTGCCAATTAAAGTTTCACCTTAGCCAATTAATAAATCATCTTAGTTATAAGCAGAACTGTGATGTGAAATGCAAGCAAGAAAAATTGAAGCTATGGTACCTGAACCTTCTTCCTCTTCTACAATATAAGATTCAAAGTCAGGTAATACTTTTGGCTTTGCCTGGTCCTAAAGCAAGCATACATCGATATTTAAGTTACAATTAAAATAAAGCACAGCAGCCAACTCAGGCTTATTAAATAGACTCCACTTACAAAAATGGATGTAATAGAACACTATACAAGAGACAGCAAGCTACAAATGCAGAGGTGAGCTTACCTGAAGAGATATAGAGGTAGAGTTTGCCCTTCTTTCATTAACACATATATCCTTACGGTTCTGAGTTGATTTCTGCGCAGTACGAGCTGATAAATTATCTTTTACACGATACCTCTTCCTTTTGTAAGTACTGACAACATTGGTATCCCCTAAAGACGTGTTGGGGGTTTGCAATACTGGAGGCATAACACTAGATGCTGCCGGTACGATTTCGAGTTCTTCACCTAGAGATGGCATCTTATGATTGCAGTTACCCTCATCAAGGCTTTTCAAATCTCGTTCAGGTGGTTTATCAGAAAGACTAATGTTAAATGGAGGAGACAGATCTTCCAATCCTTGTCTTCTACGTACCAAATCAAGTTTCTCCTCTTTCTTATTGTCCTCCACAGCCACTTCATTGTCTACTGTTCTAAAACTTCTTTTGGTAAAATCCACATAAAATTTTCTACCCAACGCCACTCCTATATTGCTCGTCTCAGCACACTCGGGAAAGTTTATACCATTGAGGATAACAGCTTTGGTTTCTACTTCAGGTTTACTACCAACCAATTCTTTGCTGACATTTCCCAACATATAGTCCTCCACATTTACCTTGCTTTCTACTTTTTCAATGCCCTCTTCTCTATAGCTTAATTCTCTAGCACTACTCATTCTGCTCATATCATCAGTTAAATGGTACTGCACCTGAATTTTTTTTTTCAATCAATTAGCGTTTGGAGACTATAACACTGAAATGAATAAATTACTAAAGATAGATTTGCTTGATGGCATTTCCAACTCGAAGATCTAAAATTATCATCATAAACTAAAAGTATAGTCAAATCAATCTAAAAACTACTACAAATTCGCAATGTCAAGGAGTTAATTGGCAGATCTATTGTGTAAAATAAGCTCAAAAAATACCTTCGTACAATAATTTCGAATTCTCTTCACCGAAGGAATCAAATCCCTTTCGTTATCATCCTCGGAAAAATCAGAAGCTGAAAATATTACTTAAAGGTCAACAAAAAAAAAAAAAAAAACACGAAATTTAACAAAAAAAGTGAAAAAAATGGCTCGTTTTGGAAATTACCATATCGATCCCTCTTGCAAAGCCATGTCTTCGGGAAATTGCGGAATGGAACCTGCAGCGAAGTGAAAGCATCGGCGACAGTGAAATTTCGAGCAATATAAGCGGCGAAAAAAGAAAGGCCAATTGAAGAGATAGCGACGAGATGCTTGTCGTCTGAGAGAGTGATGGGAGAATTCGGGATGGAACAGAGCGAGAATATGATATCGGGGCTTGCCGGAAAGAGTGTGCATTGGGAAGCGAGGTCCGAGATAGGGGCGGGCTTGCCGATGAAGATTATAAGAGAAAAAATATGCCAGGCCTTTTGAGACTCGGTGGCTGAGAGGCTTAGTGACTCAGTGAGTTGATCCAAGTTACTTTTCATTTCGATTATGGATGTAGAGAGAGGAGAAATGTTGAGGTTTGAAAAATGGAGGTAATTTACTAATTTGCTGGAAATTTTGAGACGATAGTGAAATAGGCGGGAATCAGGCACGTGATCTGGATTTTTAAGATTTAACTTGTGCGAGTTTTCCTGCTATTGTTTTAGTAATGGTTAAACTTTGATATTAGTCCCTGTAGTTTATAAAAGTTATGAATTTAATCCTTATACTTTAATTTGGTCATTATTAGTCCTTTTTACTTTTTCAAATTTTAAAATTTCAGCCTTCACAAACAATAACTGTTAAGTTTATTAAGTTAAATTCCGCTATTTCCAAAATCTAATACTGCAAATATATTATTATATGTGTAATGACATGTCAACTTATCATAAGTATTAGAGATAAAGATTAGAGCCTAAACTCAACTAAATACATGGTTTTGTCTATTGACTTTCATAGCTATCATGCCACTGGGAAAACTGATAGCATAGTTAAGGGTGAGTTAAAAGTATTATGAAAATCCATATACTAGTAGCTAAATTATATATTGACCATTTATTTAAAAATAGATAAATTAGTCTTTTTATATTAGATTAAAGAGTAAATTGGTCATTTTTGTTAAAAGCTACATGTGACATGTTATGTGTACCTCATGCTGAGACATAAGGGCCAGTTTTTAAGGGTAAAAGTGGATGAATTTTTTTAACAGAATGACTTATTTACTTTTTAATCTAATGTATTCTAGTTTATTCATTTTTTGAGTATATAGAATAAAATTAAATATGAGACTCCTAATACAAGAGCATCATTGATTGTTTTGTATGTGAAACCTTTAGCCCGTGGGAAAATAAAGGCCTCAGGCCAAAACAAGGGTCGACTATCCTCTTACTGGAACAGATGGGAGTGGGACAGCGAAAATTGGGTATCCATTGATGTTGCTTTTCTGGCTTGTTGCTCTTTGGTAATGCGTGTTGCGGGTCAATTAGGTGATACTTCCCATCAACATTTCACTTATGGACCTACGGTGATAGCTGGCTTGTTCGTAAACGGCCTATATTCATTTATAACGACCGCAGTTGCAAAGTTCTCTTAGAGGGGATTCTCGTGCTTTGGCAACAGTGACTCCATAAATCAATGGCACTGCTCTTGGCCCTCCACGAAAGACGGGGATGCGGTTTTCATAATGCTAATGGCCTGAGCTCTTATTCGCAGCACTTCTTTTGAAGGTAATCTGATATCAATTTTGCAGCAATCATACAAGAAGATGACCACTGGATACTACAATTTTTAGGTTTCTCTAAAATTAAAGCTAGAAATTATATCCAAAGACTCGCACTCGAAATATAAACTACTTTTAATACAATTATGACATGAATACACACATATCCTCATGATATCTCTCTCAGAACTTTTCATTAGGAACCGTGACAAAGATATTCACTGTGTATGCACCCTGCTCCTCCTCTGGTGAAGGAATTACGACGACAACTCCATCCAAAATCGATCGAAACCAAAGGGAAACATGAACGGGTTTATTTCCTAGTCGGAAACTAACATCGTTTGTCCCTAAATCATCCCAATTTGCATAAATGACCTCCATGTTAGCCTTCAGCTTCGGCTTCAACATCCCATGTTTTGAGCAGCTTTCTACCTTGATGACCTCAAACGATTCATTCACAAACAAACAAAACTCAGCACCCATTTCACTTCCAAGATCGTTCTCCGCATCCTCAACACAAGCTAACGATTCAATCTCCATATTCTTACTTTCAGCATTGATCTTGAACACCATGGTTTTGCTTTCGTTTTTTGTTTGGAGTACTTTCGCTGATTAAATTAGGGGAGGAGTCTGGTATCATTGAAACCCGGCAAGTAAAATAAGGGTAGCTTTGGTTCATTGTTGTGGTCGACAATGTTAATGTGAATGCTCGCCCATGTCTTGAGGAACTCAGTTCTTAAGAAAAGGTCTACCAGAAGAATGCTGCAGCTGATTCCGATCGAGTATCCTCCGTATTGGAAATTGGTCACCTGTTAAAACATTGTTAGCTCCATTTGAAAGTGATTGTTAAATGACAGACTGTTAGATTACCTGAAAATAGAATAGTGGGGAGAACTGTGGATTATGTTCATCAATATCGTTCCAAAAAACAAGCTGAGCTTCAGCCTCTTCCCTTTGCTTCAAATCGAGAAACTCCGAAAGAGTAGTCTGAATCGTTGCCTCGATTATTCGAATGCCCGAATCGTTGGACACGATCTCCAACTCACCATCGTTTCGGTCCCTTTTCTGAAGACGTCCGGAGATCATCGGTTGTTCCAACAAAGCTCTCCCAAGTGACACTTTAATCCACCCTGCAACTACCCAACCTGAATCTTCTCCTTTCATGTAGCATTGGACCATGTTGAAACACCTCTGGAACATCTCCGGACCAACAAGATCCCGTGACAGATTCGGTTATCCTCATCGGAGTAACCGATTGAAATCTTTTAATGGATACCTTAGGGACTAAGCTATTGCCATGCTTGCCATCTTCGGAAAAGCTTGTGAACTATTGCCATGCTTGCCATCTTCGGAAAAGCTTGTGAACTAAACAAGTTACTTCTTTGATAATTGTGATGGTATTTATGGCCTAATTAGTTCATGAAATTGGAATCACGTGAAAGTTAAATTTTGAGCAGGGGGTAGTTTGCTTTGATTTCCCTTTGGTTACCAGCTCTCGAACCTTGACAAGACTATGTGACAAAGCATCTAACCATTGAGGACAAGAGGAAAGCCAGTGAGCAGGGGGTAGTTTACTGGTATACCTAATGTGTTATGATAATTAATGAACAAAATTTGCTAATCTAATCTAAATAAAGCTTTTCCTAGCTCTGTAATTAAAAGTTAGTTAAAGTGGCACATTGCAAGTGTCTTTTTCCATGTGTTTTGTCTTGTCTTGTTTCCCCAATTAAAGCCCAAACAACAAGCATATTAAAACCCAAATTAGTAAGTTTATTAATTCAGGCAAAAAAATGGGGCAAATATCCCATATACAAAAAAAAAAAAAAAAATTATGGAAATATACTAGTTTGAAAAATAATTACTGGAATATACCATTTTCCCCAAAAACGTGTCCACGTCAGCGCATTTTTGGAGGATAAAGGGCTAAAGCGCGTCCCTGAACTATTTAAAATTTTTATAATTTTAAATTAATAAAGTAAAATTGTACTTTAACCCTTAAAAATAATAAAAATTTAATTTAATTTTTAAAAATTATAAAAATATACATTATTAAAATTGTGAAATTATTTTTTTACTATTATAAAATTTGGACCAAAATTTTTTTTACCGTAGACCTGATCTGACAAATGTTGTTTCAGTATTAACCATTAGACAACGAATTAACAATGGACATCCTGTAAGCTTTGGAAACTCTTAAAAATGGAAATCGCCTTGAAATTGAGCAGCATGGGACATTATATACTGATACACATCACTAAATTTAAAGTTTCCGGTGACAGAAAGTTTTAGTGAGGCTTAATACTTCTTTTAGCCCACTTATTATAGTTAAATTATTACTTTAGTACATGTATTATCTTTTTATTAATTTGTCATTTGTATTTTATTTTATTTATCAGTTTCACTCGTATACTTTTATTCTATAATCTCGTTATCTTAATCCAAATTTCTGTTAAAAAAAATTAAACCAATCAATGAGATGTTGTCAGTTATAATTTTTTTTTAATTCACTTAAAAACTTTAAAATAATTAAAAATCATAAAAAAAACCCAAAAGAATCTTAAAATTCAGGCAATTGTAAATAAAAATAAAAATCATAACTTTTTTTGATTTTATAAGTTTTCTTTTACTTTCCTTGACTCGTGGTAGCACTTCACCTTTTTTAACAAAAATTTGGATTGAGGTAATGAATAATATATAATAAAAGTAGAGTCAAATTAGTCAAATATCAATGTGATAATTTAATTATAGAACATGAACCAAAAGAAATATCAAGCCTTTTAGAAATCATAAAGGTTGTCCAAGTTCATCTTCAACATGGTTTCTCAAATAATTATTTTAAAATGATTTATTTTTAGGATTTTTTTAAAATTTTAAATAATCATTGACATGACAAAATATCGCTTCTGTAATGGCCTAAATTCAAGGTTATTGGAATAATGGTTTCGCAACCATAAATCCGATTTAAATAGAAATTTATTTCAATATATTTGCATGAATATTTATATGATAGGAAATATTTTTATAAATATTTATAAAATGTTAGTAATGTGGTATTAAACTTTCGTTAGAAAATTTTAACGTCTGGGTAGGTAATTAAATGAAAAAGACTAAATTGAAAAAGGTGTAAAAGTTTAATTATAGATTAAAAGAAAGTATAAATGACCAAAATGGCAATTAAGCCATTTTGTTTAGTTGAGGCGGTTTATTTTGAAGAAAATCTGAGATTTTTTTTATGTTTAATATATATTATTATATTATTATATTTTAATATATTATATTATATTGTTATTATATATATTATAAAGAGAAAGTAAAAGAAAGAACAGAAAAGAAATAGAGAGTAAAGACGAAACAGAGAAGAAATAGGGGAGAAAGAAAGAAAAAGGGAGAATAGAGTTTTTAAAGCTTGGAGTTTAATTTGGTAAGTTAATTTAGTCCTTTTCTTTTAATTTTGATGCTTTATAAGTTTTAGAACAAAGTTTTGATGAATTTAAGTTGAAGTTTTTGAAGTTTTAGAGTTTTTGAATATAGCATATGATGAACAAAATGATGAATTAGTGGTTTAATTGAAGGAATTTGAAGTTAGAATTGGATAAAGGACTTAATTGCAAAACAAGCTATAAGAAAACAGTTTTGGGACAGCAGCAGTAGAGTAAGTTTGAAAATTCACCAAAATTTGTAGAAGTGGAATTAGAAGTTGAGTGAGATATGAAATTAAAGCTTATTGAGTCTATTTTCATATGAAAGAAACAGAGAAAGAAAGAAATTCTGTATTTTGAGATATTTGGATTTTTGTAAGACTGGTTCAGAATGAATTCGGGTTCCTCTATTTTGAATTTAGAAAATCATAAAAAATTGAAGAAAAATAATTAGGGGCTTAAATTTATATATTTGGAATCCTGAATGAATCTATTTTCAATAAAAATAAATGAGAACATCATCCGAATTTTTTATGAGGAGATAATTAATATTTAGTGAAGAAGGGTCAGAACTGCTAGATAGCAGAACAGGGGTGACTTTAAAGAATAAACTGTACTTATTTGCTAAACCAAAAATTCTGAAACTTTTATGGGAAGAAGATATGTGAGTCTAGTTTCAGGGAAAATTAATGGTTCTTCATTTGGAGTTCTGTAGTTCGAGAAATAAATAATTTAGTGACTATGACTCAAGTAGACAGATTTGAACAAACTAAAAATAATAATAGAATTATAGAAAATGCTACATGTGAACATGAAATGTATTGAATTGATGATTGAATTTATTTATTTAGATCCGGAAAACTCAAATACGAAGCTAGATTGAGGAAAGGAAAAAGTCCCGGATTAGTAGATTTTGTAAACGAACTAGTATCGAGGTAAGTTCATGTAACTTGAATTATATTCTTAAATGCTTGAAATGTATGTTATTGATGTGAATATAATTTGAATGTTCATTGTATGAAAATTGATGAAACATTGATATATTTGGTAAAAAGGGAAGAAATCCGGTTGAATGAAAGAAAAATTCGATGGATCTCAAAAGGAATTGACGGTAAAAAGGATCTAGCCGGACGGGTGATCCTATCTCGATATAGCCCTCCAGAAGAATATGTGGAAAATGGATTTAGCTTGGACGGGTAATCCGAATTAGGGTCCAATTTGCTGGGTAGTAATTCGGATCTAAGCTCATTAGAGTAGTTGTCGTTCTGGATTTAGCTCGGGTGGTAATCCCAATCGTAAAGATGAGGTTCGTGGGAGTGTGCTCTCTGAAATGAAAATGTGCGCACATGAATATGAATTGACGGACCGGATTTGTACACTAAAGTGTACCTCACGAAAATCCATCGAAATTTCGAGTAATTCAACGGGATAAATATGGAAAAATAACAAGGAAATGGAAATCATGATATTGATGAGCTCATCAATCATAGTATATATATTATTGATACATGGAAATTATTGAACTAACTTGAATGTTGAGCTTGTGTATGTTAGGGTAATAACGTATTGAATGGATATATGAATGTTTATTACATTGTATTGAAAACATTAGGTAAGTATAATTCTTGTTACATGGGCTTACTAAGCACAAAGTGCTTACCCTATTTCCTTTTTCCCTGTTTTGTAGTGTTAAGAGCTCGGAGGTCGGATCGGTGGGAGACTCATCACACTATCAACCCCAATATTTCGGTATTTAAAGAAACTTTAGTTTGGAAATGAATGACATGTATAAGCTAATAAAATAAATGTTAATATGAATGAGTATAAGGTCAGCCATTGATATGGCTTATGTGTTGAAGTTATCTTATAAATATGCATGAATTTTATTTTGAAAATATATTGAATTGAAATGGTGTCGGTTTAAAAAAAAAAATTGTAACCTCCGATAATGCCTCGTACTTTATTCTGACAACGAATACGGGTAGGGGATATTACAGCTTCAACATAGGTACACGTGGCATGCCACATGTCATTATTTAATTACTCTATCAGTCATGTCATCATTTAATGGTATAAATATGGGGTTGGGTTGATTTTTTTTTATTTTTAGTTATTTTTCCAGATATATATATATAAAAGAAAATAAAAAACATTATCGTTAAACATTTAAGGAATAATATATCTTCATTATATTTAGATTTAATTAACTGGGTTGAACTAAGAAGTTTCTAGAAGCCACCTTGTTTGAACATTAATTCCAAAGGAAGCTAAACCACGAGCCGTAACCGAGCTGTGGTCAAAGACTTCATCAACGTGAAAAAAAGAGGTTAAATCAAAAGGGGAAATCCCCCACCACGTGTTTGTTGTTTTGTCTCATTCTAACATTTAGCTGTTTGGGTCATTGGCAATGGTGTTTTGCAGGCACCGCCTGGTTTCCGGCTACCATCCGCGTAGCTGAACCGCTTGAATCGTCAAAGGGTTCCGTTCATTTCATGCAACAAAACAATAAATGCACACGTAAACGAAGCAGCAAGGAAATCTCGTTTGGCTTTCCCGTTTTATTGAATTGAAAATATTTTCTTCAATGAAATAACTAAATCATATGTTTTGAAAATGACTTAAATGTCCTTTGAAAATCTTGTGGTCAGTAATTTCTTATTAATTCATCCTTTAAGAAAAAAAATATAGATACATATAAAATTTTAAATTTCATAGCCGACATTATGATATGTATCAACATGGTCTAATGTTTTTATTAATAATATATATATAATTGTTTTACAATTTGGATATTTATATATTGCATTTTGATGCTGACTTTCAACTATTTCTTATCAATTTTTTACATCCCTTGTAATACTTGGTTTTTTATAACTAAATATATTTTTTATATTATTCCAAAACTATTCATATTACATTTGAACTCGTGATTTTTTAAATATTTTAATACTAAAAATATTAATCGAATTAATACTTAATCTACGTATACACTTATTTAATTAAACGATACAATTAATAAATATTATGAAGTAATGCTAAAAGATTTTAGTTGAAATTGCATTTTGGTTAAAGTTAAAATTTTAATTGAATCCTTGAACAGTTCTTATCACCTCTTATTGTAAAAAAAGTGATATAAAAAAGAAAAGATTTATGGATATATATAATTAATTAATTTGCTTAAAGTTAATTTTAGTGCTTATTTCATTATCACCTTTTTTTATTTCAACTTGTAAGCAAGGAATATACTCTTATTTTTTATTCATTAATTGGGTTGGATGACTTGAAATAAATTATGCCATAAATAATTTCTATCCTTGGCTTTCTTGGAATCGATCCGTAAAATAACGAAATAGAAAAGATTAAGAAGATCAAATATACGAATTTTACGTAGAAAATTCTTATAAAAATGATAAAAATCACGGATAAATAATGTTTTAACTTTTCATTAATAAGTCAATAAAATATAGAGAAAATAAACTTAAATGTACTAAATGTATTTTACCAATACTCCGAATCCAAAGCCTTAACTCTCATATAACAAATCTGAAAGGAGTACTAAACTCGCTCCATAGTTATCACAAAAACTCATCTATAACTATATTTCATCGCCTTTAAAAAAAAATTCTGTAATATTACATATTTAATTGCCTTCTATGATACAAGTTTCATTTTAAATAACATAGTTTAACAAAAAAGAAGGGAGTCACATCCCACGTAAAATTAAATATGGCATAAAAAAAACTTTTAAATAATTATAGAATAGAAAATTTTCCATGAAAATGCAATTTCGGAGAAAAGGAAAAGCAAAAAATGCCCAAAATTGTAATTTAACAATAGACGAGTGCATGACACGTGGCATTCCACTGATTCCCATTGCTACGTCACAGCTCACATCCTGCAATTCTCATTAAATTTAAATTTAATCAAAAGCAATAAATAACAAAAATAAAATAAAAATTCCAACAATTCTGGCTCTTTATTATTTATGACAACAATACACCAACACGTAGCTTTTGCTTCTTCGAATTCTCCTCCATCTCACGGTTACAAGATCTCCCTTCCCCTCTCTTTCTCTCCGGCGGCGATCTCAAATCACCTGTAAATCGCACCGTGACGCCCGATTACTCGTCACCTCTGTGATCTCCGCTGACACCTCGTGGTTTCAGTTTATTCTAACTCGTCGCCATCATGAATCCTGAATAGTAAGCTCTTAATTTTTTTTTTCGAATCTGAGGAAAAAAACCTTTAATTTTCTAGTTTCCTTTTGATTTCATGTTAAATTAATCATTTTCAATTTATATTTATATGGATCTGCTTGTTTTCCCTATAATTTATTTGTTTCTTTCTTTATCTTGGTTATTGATTTGCTTTGCGAATCGGATCCGATTGATTTTTGTTTTAGATCTGTTTATTGATTTTCTAGCTCTGTAAGTTTGATAAGAAATAATAATTTTAGCCAAATATTTGTTATTTTTTGGAAGTAATTTCTTAAGTTAGTTAAAAGTTTCTGGAGAATTTTAATATGTTTCGAAGAAATTTAAGCTTAAAGATTGAAATAATCGTGCATCGATTGATCGTTTATATTCTGAAGTCGTATCAAGGAGCTTGGTTGCTTTATAAGATTTCAATTGATCTATGTTTATATGTTGAGATTTTATATATATACACACACATATACTGTGTATAAATATCCTGAATTTGGTCTGTTTGTTTTAATGACAGTGATTATCTGTTTAAGCTTTTGCTTATTGGTGATTCTGGTGTTGGGAAATCATGTCTACTTTTGAGGTTTGCTGTAAGTTCTTGGTCCTTTGATTTAAATCTTTTGGATCTTAGCTTCATGATTTGTTTTCTTCTCTATCCGTTCACCAAATATTAATGCTTTGAAAATCATTTTTCTTTAATTTTGGTCAACCAGGATGATTCATATCTGGATAGCTACATCAGTACCATTGGTGTTGACTTTGTGAGTATCGTCTTAATACTTTTTTAAACTACTGGTTTGTTCATTTCAAACATATTAGTAGCAACTTAAATCTGATTTGTGTTCCCAAATGCAGAAAATCCGTACTGTGGAACAGGATGGGAAAACCATCAAACTCCAAATTGTAAGTCACAAATATTTTCTTTTGTTAATCCGGTTTTGACTCTCGAAAGTTATCAATTCGGAATGCATACCATGATCTGGTACATGCATAGTTTGGTCTACTTTAACCAGTTGCATTCATATTCTTAGTTCTAGTCAATTCTAGTTCTACAAAATTCTTTGTTTAGAAGTTAAATCCTTTTAGTTCTTTCCCGTAGAGTATATGATACAATTTATACACTTAAAAAGCTGTATCTTTTCTGATCATTCTCAATTGCTGATTGCTTTTCATGTTTGTCTCCGGATATGCAGTGGGACACTGCTGGCCAAGAACGCTTTAGGACAATCACTAGTAGCTATTATCGTGGGGCTCACGGTATCATAGTAAGCCCATATCTACCTTTTTATCTATGTTTTTTCTCCCTTAATTTTCTTTCTGCAGGACTAATCTCATGCTTCTTTCAATCTTGGCAGGTTGTTTATGACGTGACAGACCAAGAGAGTTTCAACAATGTCAAGCAATGGCTAAACGAAATTGACCGCTATGCCAGTGACAATGTGAACAAACTTTTGGTTGGGAACAAGTGTGATCTAACAGCAAACAAAGTTGTGTCATATGAGACAGCTAAAGTAATAAAACCGATTGCACATACAAACCCATCCCAAATTTATACAGTTTTAGGTATCGAAAAAAAGTCGTCAACTTCTCATCACTTATTTCTTGTTTTCCTTTTGTACAGGCTTTTGCTGATGAAATTGGGATTCCTTTCTTGGAAACAAGTGCAAAGGATGCCACTAATGTTGAAGAGGCTTTCATGGCCATGGCTGCTTCAATCAAGAATAGGTATGTATAACATATATGTGTGTATATATGCATACGAGTTATGATATACTAGTGTATAACTAAATTAGATTTACATATTGTTATAACTTGTTAAAAATATCATGGAAGTCCCTATATTAGGAGTTAGATTGCATTTTGCTCCTTTTACTTAAAAAATAGGCAAATTAGTCCTTGTACGTTAGTTCAAAGAGCATATTGGTTCTATTTGTTGAAATTTTCATCCATTTATACAGTTAAAAACTAATATGGTTTGATGGAATAATCAAACAGTGGTACGTGGCATGCCACATGTACATCATGCTAGTGTACAGAGACCAAATTTTAACAATAGAAATGGATGAAATTTTTAATTGAAAGATTAATTTGAGCTTTTATTTAACTTATGAGAATTAATTTACCCATTTTTTGAGTAGAGCAAAATGCAATCCCGCTCCTAGTATAGGGTCTCCGTAGTACTTTTACCATTATAACTTTTTTTACTATTAATATTTGTTTAATTCAATTATTGTATTTTATTTTTCAATCCATGCAATGATTGTATACAGGATGGCTAGCCAACCAGGCATGAACAATGCGAGACCTCCAACGGTGAATATCAAAGGACAGCCTGTTAACCAGAACTCTGGTTGCTGCTCTTCTTAAATGAAAATTTAGTTTTAGTTGGTCCATGTGATGATATTTGTCCTTTTGTGTTATTTGTTGCATGTAGTTGGGGAAAAAAACTAGTCTTATTTTTATTTCATTTGATAGTAAAAGATGGTTCTACATGATTTTTATATTCTTATCTTTGTTTGTTATATTAAATTACTCAATTCTAAATTTCTATTCTTTTAATTTGATTTGATTTAATGACTACACTTTGTACAAAATATGGATATTTGTGAAAATCACTTCCTACCATCACCAATTGGCCTAATCTGAATAAACAAGACCTTTTCTAAAATTTATGCTAAAGAAAGTAAATAATTTCTAATAGTTTACCATTTTCCTCGAAATCCTTTTTTTATTTATTTATCAAGTGGAATATTATTACACAAATTAGTTTAACCTAACAACAGGTGGAAGGAATATTATTTACACAAATCAAGCATAAAATAATTATGAAAGAACTAAGCTCATGGAAGAAGCATATTCTACTTAATTAAGTCACAAGGGCTAGACCGGTGGACTATTAAACCGAAAACCTGAGGTATGAATAATTCGATCCCTGATCCAGGAAACTGTAAATAAGTCAAACATGCGAGGAATTTTGGTTTCATGCAAATCACAACTAAGTAAGAAAACCACCTTTCTGCTTGTTGGGTTGGCGGATCGTTTTGCCGGTCTTGATTGCTGCCTACTGGAAGGAACTGGGTAGATATTGGAAGGGCTCTTGTTCTTGTTTGGTTCTACTGATTCTTCGAAGGAAGTGATTGAGCTCCCTTTTAAGGCCGAATATTTTATCTTTTTGTTTAGATGGAAGATGTGCTTATTTATTGAGGACTGCACTTGTTGTCTCTCGTCCTTTCCCTTTCTTCAATAAAAATATAATATCCAGCTATTATAAATAATAATAATAAAACTACTTCAATTCATTAAATTGAAAATTAGAGGTATGAATAATTGTACCTAATTGGGATACTTTTATTACTCAAAAGAAACTGCAATAAGTCAAACTTGCAAGGAATCCTGGTTCCATTTGCATAGAGCACAGCAATAAAAATAAAAACATTCATAGAATATTTAAAAATAATATGAAATATAAGTGAATCGCCATGATGTTATGTACCTAATCATTGAGTCAAGGCATCAAGATGTCACATTCGTTGTCGAAGTAACTATTAAAAATTCAGATAAACTTATCATATTATATAATTAATGTAGATTGTCGAAACCATTTTAAAATCGATTTTAGAAAAATGAGGATCGACTTTAAAAACAAAAATAGGAGTCGCCACCAATCTTTTTTTACTTAAGTGTGATTGGATCACATTATAAAACGTTTCATTTTAAAACACTTGATTTTGACATACGAAAAATGAGAAAACGGGTTCGGGAGTTGGTTACGTATGAGGAAGGGTTAGCACCCTCATAACGCCCAAAAATTGGTACCTAATTGATAAAATCATGTCCAAATGTTTGAAATTTAAAAAGTTTAAAATAAGATCCCTTATTAGAAGTAAAACCAAGATTTACCTATTTCAAAGAAATATAAATACCACATCCAATAAGTTAGGATACAACATTTTATAACTTTGAAGCTAGGTATATCTTTATTTTAGAAAATTCTTACCTCAAGATACAAAACATCACACCCAATAAGTTAGGATACAACATTTTATAATTCTCAAGAATAAGTTTTTTATTTGAAAGTTGAGATATCTTTATTCCGAGAGAATATAAACATCACATCCAACACGTTAGGACACGACATTTTTTAAACCCTCGTATTTAAAGTTATCTCATGATTTACAAAACTTGTTAAAAGGATATTTGGCTATTTATCCAAACGGAAAATCGCACCCAACACGTTAGGGCACTATTTCCCGAATTTCTAAATACCGAAACATTGCCTCATTTTAAAACTTTGGATAAATATAGTAAAAAATATATTTTAAACAATAATTTATGAGGCAATATTGCATTTATACGTGAATATCAAAGGCAATTATAACACATTAACATTTAAAATATAGACAATAAAAAAACAATAGCACACATAAAATAAAATAGCACATGAAAAATAGCATACATAAAATATTAAAAATATAAAATGATATATAAACAACAAAAATAGCATAAATATATTTGAGAAAGTAAATAAGTTTTGACAAAAACAATTGATTCATAACTTAAAAACATGCTCATAATATTCTAATACGTAAAATATGTTAAAGAATAAACAATGTTATACTATATAAATAGTTTCAGATAAAAAATATATATATGGGATAAAATATTATATAATACTTTTAATATATAAGTTAAGAAATAGTATGTAAGTAAATAATCAAATTAAATAATAATTAATAAGAATTGAAAATACATAAGGATAATCTATAATAAATATATACAAGTTTAATAAATTAATATATGAATAATAAGGGTAATATAATATACTCAAAACAATTAACGAATATTATAACATTTTTTTTAAAACAATAAAAAAGTATAAAAATGATATGGATAAATAAAAAAAAAGTTAAAAACGCATATGTCAACCTAACTCCCGCAATATGAGGATTCAACGAAATTCCTCCACCAAAATCTAACTCGAGCAGGCGGCACAAAAGAAATGAAAATAAGCGAAGAACAAAATAAAAACAAGCCACAGAAAATAAGAACGCAAGAGGAAGAGAAATTTGAGTGAATGCTCTCAAGAATTCTTATTGCTTTCAAATTCCAGTCTCTTTACAATGAAGGGAGAGGCCTCTATTTATAGTTGAGCCTCTCCAAATCCAACGGTACAGATCAATTACATCAACGGCTAAGATTAAAAGGTATCTACAAATTAGATCTCTAAGATTACAAAATCATATCATTTAATATTACATACTATATCTTCTAAGATTTCATATCATATCTAAGATTGCATACCATAACTTATAGGATTGCATATCATATCTAATATTGCATATCCTTGAAGATTGTACTTCCATATACGTCAAGCTTGTAGATGGACCTTCAATCTTTAAATGATATATTTTGGACTGGACTTGGAATTTATTTTATTATTTCCGGTTTATTATTTTTTGTATGGGCCCGGGCTAAATTGGGTTCCTACAGCTACCCCTCTTTGCTCATTATTGTGAAACAAGAATAGAGCAAAGACTATAAAAGGACCAATTTTGCCCGGTCTTGGCGGAACCTTGGCTTCTTAGTCTTCTTCAAATGACTTCCAATCCGAACAGCATTGGATCTTCATCTTGATTTCAGTGAGTTTGATAACTTCAACTTCATGAATGCAATATCCACTATCTTTTGATCTGCTCCATCTGCAAAACCCGGGAGACCGGATCGAGATTTTCAATCGATCCCTACAAACTCGGGGATCACGATCGATGTCTTCGATCCGCTTCGCAACTTCAGAGGAGCGTCAAATCGCTACTTTCAATCGATCCCCGCAAGCTCGGGGATCACCGGTGATGTCTTCGATCCATTTCCTGCGACTTCGTGAGGCGTCAAATCTGCTACTTTCAATCGATCCCCGCAAACTCGGGGATCACTAAGTGATATCTTCGATCCGCTCCCGCAACTTCGGGAAGATCAAATCGCTATCTTCAATCGATCCCCGCAAACTCGGGGATCACCGGATTGATATCTTCGATCCGCTTCTTGCAACCGGAAGATCAAATCTGCTATCCTCAATCTGATCCCTGCAAACTCAGGGATCACCAGATTGATATCTTCGATCTGCTTCCTGCAACTTCAGGAAGATCAAATCTGCTATCTTCAATCTGATCCCTGCAAACTCAGGGATCACCAGATTGATGTTTTCGATCTGCTTCCTGCAACTTCAGAAAGGTCAAATATGCTATCTTCAATCTGATCCCTGCAAACTCAGGGATCACCAGATTGATGTCTTTGATTTGCTTCCTGCAACTTCAGGAAGCTCAAATCTGCTATCTTCAATCTGATCCCTGCAAACTCAGGGATCACCAGATTGATGTCTTCGATCTGCTTCCTGCAACTTCAGGAAGATCAAATCTGCTATCCTCAATCTGATCCCTGCAAACTCAGGGATCACCAGATTGATATCTTCGATCTGCTTCCTGCAACTTCAGGAAGATCAAATCCACAACTTTACCGTTATCGCTTCACTGTCAACTGAAGGACATATCATATAAACTTGGTTTCATGTATTATGAATGCAACATGTCATGGAAGTGATTCCTTTTAAAGAATTAGTATGCAATTATTGTGATGAATCAAATGCTCCTAATGAGACTTACTATGATACAAAGATGTCATGAGTATGATTCCTACTTTAGGTGTTATCACTCATTTATTTTTCCATTCTTGTTCATCAATCATGCTCTGTTCAACCAGCTTTCCCCAATATAATTTCTGAGTCGACCCCGCTTGAACCTTGCACATAAAGTCGGTATCTCCCACTGCAACTTATAGGGGAATGACATTTGGTTTCTTTCATATTTCTGTTACCACTTAGAGGTACAGAACTTGTATCCTTTTCAACCTGTTACACCATCCCCTGAGTGTAATGACCCGATGTGTGTGATTGCATAGATGCAGGGTATCCTGACAATGATCCCCCTTTTACACTTGGCTTGACCTTGTTCGTCATTTGTCGATATAGTATTACCAACGAAATTGTCTTATCCAATAAGAATTTGAAGAGATAATCATTTTTCATCATTCTCAATCTCTTAGGCTTGGTGAATTCTGAGCAATAATCCTGTTTCAGATTCCCATATTATTTAGAAACTTTCTAGAGTAATATGCGAAACTTTTTTTATGAAAGTGTTATTAGTCTATTAATCGTTATTTCAATATAAAATGCTTGAAAAAGAACACAAAAATGGACGAGAAAGAGATTAGTCAAGAGCATAGCTCAGAAAAATAATTTAATCAAAGATAACCCAAGCAAAGAAAATTGATTTGGGTGTATCTCAAAAAAGAATAAAGCAATCAAAGATAAGGAATTCAAAAATGGGTAAGATGGAAGTTAGGTGCCCCAGATATCGCAGTCTGAGCTTCTTTGTTTCAACTTCTTAAGGACCATTTTAAAATCAATATGTATTTAGGGGATCCTGAGTACTTTGTCGATGCCCCAAGGCGTAACATACTTCCTCATTGCTAATTCAGACGTAGCAAGACTACTATATGCCCCACTTTTATTCAAAATTTGAGCCGCCCTTTTCGGGTTTTCAACTCAAAGCCCCTTTGGTCTCAAAGCGCCCTTCGCGGGTTTTCGCCTTGGCCTCTCCCCCTTTTTTTTTTTCTTTGGACTCAAGGCACCCTTTGCGGGTTTCGCCTTGACCCCTTTCCCTTTCAGGTAAAATCCTTCTTGACTAAACCTGAATTCACCAGATTAGGCATGTCTTCATCTCGATCAATATCAATACTCCTCCAAAATAGGCCTTTTCAACATAAGGTATTTCCCAATTCAGTTGATGCTTTCCTCTAAAATCGTTTTGTAAAGGAAAAATCTTTTTCAACATCAGATTTTGAATTCCCTAAAATGAACTTCTTTAATGTAAGCTCGCATCATATGACCGTGGTGGATAACTTTTAACCTTTTCTTCGATTAGGTTCGAATGACAAAACGCTTCAAATCCATAAACCAATGGGTAACATGTTGCCCCAGCGAAGGTTCTGGCCGATGTTCAATAAGACAGAAGGTAACGGTAGCTTCTTATGCCAATCCTTACAGGTCTAAGTCACCTTTCATAATTTTTGTTTTCCTCTTTTTTTTTATTTTCTTTTGGCAGCTTTTTCTGTACAGTGACATGCTACCGGATCTCTGGACAAACTGTAAACTTTAACTTTATCTGATTATACATTACATGACTTTGGTGTCGATCATTTCCTTTATTCATCATTTTTTTTATGACTGTCGGCTTTGCAATATTGGCATATGAAGAAACATTCACCCTCTTAGTGAAATAAACAATGACCATGACAGTGAATCGATGTTAACTTGAAGCATTTGACAAGATTAACCCCATAATATCCATGCCCCACATATGAAAAGTTTGTGAAGAGCTGGAGTAAGCCCTTAAATATTGTCTCCTTAGATACGGTATAGTTCATATCATCTCTTTCTCTGCAAATTGGTAGTGCCCAATCCTCATATTTAGGGCGCTTCTTATTAGCCCAAGCATGTCCTGATATGATCATGCAAAACGTCTTTGAGTATTTTTGAAAATAACTCAATAATGTCCGCATTATTTCTATGGTAAGATGAGCTTCGATCTTCACCCCTTTTCTAGGCCCACAATATCCAATGTCCCTTTGTAGAGTAAAGTCTTTTTTCATCTTGTCAAACCATTCTTAACAAGTCAGAAGAGATGTCGCTATCTCTGTCATCTTCAAAATCTTGAGATCCCCTAGACTCATACCTTGTTCAAAAAGGGAGTTAGTAACAACGTTGCTCATGACATTGATATTTGGATACCTAGGTACGAAGACGAGCAAATCCAAAGAATAAATGATTCTAAGGATGATTATTGATATGGTCATGAATAAAGAATGAAAGAATAAAAACCAAAGAATGTACAGTTTAAAATAGAAAGAATAAAAGAATATGTGCTCAAACAGATACATTTTATTGAAATAAAATTTTGAACATAAGCCTATTTCACAAAAGAATTCTTGTTGCCTCTAGGCACAAGACAACAAGCCTGTTTTGAACATTACTCTAGATTAGCCCTAAAAGTACAAAGATTTCTTCCACAGTCTTATTATTCAAAACACTCTCAAGTACACAAGGGCTTGTAAACTTTGTTCTCTGATTTCCTCTTCACTTTCAATTTCTTCAAAAGATCACAACTTTCTTGTCTCCACGATTGGATAATGGGTTCTCCACACTGGGTGTATCATCAATCTTAAAAACTCCCATCTTAAGAAATCTCTCTACTACCTTTTTGAAGGCAGTACAATTCTCTATTGAATACCCCGTTACTCCTGCATGGTAATCACATTGAATGTTGGAGTCATACCATTTAGGATATGGGGGTTGTAACGGATGCAGATAATATGGGGACATTACACGTGCCTCGAATAAAGTATCATATAGCTCCTTATATGTCATTGGAATTGGTGTGAATTGGAGCTTTTCAGAATTTTGTCTAAGGCCTGATTTTTCTCTCGTCGACCCTTGTTGTCCAGTCGTAACTACTGCCTTTAAGTACCCTTTATTGTATGTACTCGCATTATTCACCTCGTCATCTTTTTTTCTAGAAGTGGATCTTCTTGTAGTTTCTTCCGCTTCAAACTTGCCACCCCTTATGGCATTTTCTATCATTTCACCCGCCATGACTATATCTGCAAAGCTTTTAGTGGTGCTCCCTATCATATGGGTAATGAATGGTGCCTTTAGAGTGTTGATAAATAGCATAGTAGTTTCCTTCTCTAAGAGAGGTGGTTGGACTTGCATAGCTACTTCCCTCCATCGCTGCACGTATTGTCTAAAACTCTCGTTTGACTTTTTTTCCATGTTTTGCAACATGATTCGGTCAGGCGTCATATCTGTAACATGGTTGTACTGTCTCATGAAGGCTTGAGCCAAGTCCCTCCACGAGCTAATGTTAGTGCGGCTGAGTTGGTTATACCACCTAGACGCTGCTCCCGTCAAACTATCTTGGAAACAATGAATCAGAAGTTGATCATTATTCACATAACCCGTCATACTTCTGCAAAACATCGTGATATGGGCTTCGGGACAGGTAGTTCCATTGTACTTCTCAAATTCTGGCATTTTGAACTTGTGAGGAAGTACCAAATCTGGGACCAGACTCAAATCCTTGGCATCTATACCATGATGATGGTCGGCGTTTTCCAAAGCCTTGAATTTTTCCTCCAACCACTTGCAACGATCCTCTAACAGTTTCGCAGATTCAGTTTTGACCCTCTCTCCTTCTACTACGTTTAAATCAGGGACAACGGGATTAGCAAGGTGATCTCCTGGGTTGGATCCCACATTAATTTAAAAATTTGCAGGCAATCCGGTGTCAGCTTGCCCTTGCTGAGGCCTTATTATGACAGGTGACCTTCTGGGATATTCTTCGTGTAGAGCTTGCACATATGTTGGAGTGAACTCTCTAGGTAAATTCTCATTGTCCTCAACATTGATTATAGGATCCTTTACCTTATCTATTGTCCCTCATCTCTTGTTGGAGTTTCGCCATCTGTTCCTGTATCTGGTCTTGCATATCTCTTTGGAATTACTCCATTCTCTGGTCTATTTTCCTTGACTTAGCTTGCGTACCGTAAGGGTGTTCAGCTTCTAGATTTTCTTTCTCTCTCTCTCTCCTATAATTTAAACTAATTAGGTTCTCTCTATGGATTTGGATGCATATGATGTAATGCAAATGCATGAATGCAAAGGGACATCGATTCTGATCAACTTCATTGTAAAAAACTTTATTAGAAAACAAATTCTTTTACATAAAATGGACTACTATATGCTTTCGCCCTAAATTCTAAAGTTTTGATTTTCCAAAGCAATGGAGCTAACTCTCAAATACAATCGAACTGTAGCTCATACTTCATGCTCCATGCATTAACCTGTGATCCAAAAATCTCTAGATGATCAGCTATCTCACGAATCTGAACTATTGCTTCACCCATGAAATAATCCCAATTTCTATGATGAAGCTCTTCCTTCCAACGCCCATTCCTCGGAAAGAAACTTCCACTATTGCCCCTTCTTAACCTTGGTGCTAGCAGAATGCGTCCATCCACTTGGGTGAAATTAGAGTTGATATTAACACCTCAAGATTTCAGCATTGGTTCAGCATCATAACTTAGACAAAGCATTCACCCTTTCTTTAGACATCTACCTCAATTTTCCAACCGCAGGCTCTTTGGAAAGTTGATCATTCTTGGACCAAGTTGAATTATCATGGTAGTTGTTACATCGATATTTAATGAAAGGCCTCCTTGAGTGGCTCTGAAACTTGAATGGAAACCCCTATAGCCAAGGGCACCTCCTCCAATGTCTGTGAAGTTGTTCTGATTAGGCATCCCTGTTTTGCAGCTTGCTACCTTAAAATGATATTCAGCACCCTTAGTGCCTCTTGAAAGTTATCAGTTTCCTGCCCGCGCCGAGCATTTTGAATTGCTTGTATAGGTATCTTCGCAGTATAGCTAATCTCAACTTTAAAGGTCTTTGAATGATACGGTCTTCTAAATCTCTTTCTTTCTCACGTCCATTTGTCTATCAAGGCTTGTATTTATATTGTTTCTGGTAGGTGTAACATCCTCAAATTCAACTGTAAACCCATGCTTATTGTTAGGGAGAACAGCATTAGTAAATAAACTTTTCTTCCCATCATAGGCAAAGTCTTTCCATCCAAATCATTTTTGTAGGTCTCATGCACTCTATCGGTCATTTTCTTTACAACACTCCTACCATCCATAGGGCGACCATCTTCATATGAAAGAGAAATATTGTGCTGGCATAAGTGTCTATCCGTACTCCCCATACTCACTTTGAAATAATTAGCGAGTATAATTACCTTTTGCCCTTTAGTTCCAACACTACGCCTTGTTATAGGGTGTCGTACAATCTTATCCAATTATGCTTTGTTCGGAACAACATCCAGAGGCACAGGTGTCTGAGGAGACAAGGATTCTAGTATTGCCCCTATTCCCTCTTGTTCTAACGAATCTATACCCTTGTTTCTCTAACTACTTTTGACCATATAGGAACGATTGCATTGTCTCTCACTTTATCAATGAACCCGTTCTCCATAACCAGCTTTCTAACTTAGAAACTGACCGTGAACCGATACCTCTTAAAATATGGAATGATATGCACAAAAGAATAAGACACAACAAGTTAGTACCATGGAATATAGAGCAAGTAAAACACTTATCTGGGTGACTACTAAGGTTTGACATAGTCTTACCTAAGATGGGCTCTTAGGTTCACTATATGCGGTTCAGTTCTAAAGTTGAGGTACCCGAACTAGCAAATTCCTCGATCTCACCCATTATAGGATCATACGGACCGAGTTCGGTTCAGGGGAATACATTTCCCTATGGCCATGCGGAAGTGAAAACTTCACGAAGACATAGGTACAGATATATTCCGGAAGCAATCCACTAGCCCATGCAGAGGTGAAAACCTCACGAAGGCATAGCTTCTTGCTCCTACTTAAGGGTGTGACCACAACGGTCATGTAGTGCAATGCAAAGAGATATATTTTAAAATCACATGCAATAAAAGGATCATATTTTTTAAAATCAGAACTTTAAATTCAAACAAAAAGACATGAAATTATCAATTTTACGGCCTTACTCTCTTGTGTCCCCAGTAGAGTCGCCAAGCTGTCGAAACCATTTTAAAATCGGTTTTAGAAAAATGGGGATCGACTTTAAAAACAAAAATAGGAGTCGCCACCAATCCTTTTTTACTTAGGTGTGATTGGATCACATTATAAAACGTTTCATTTTAAAACACTTGATTTTGACATACGAAAAATGAGAAAACGGGTTCGAGAGTTGGTTACGTATGAGGAAGGGTTAGCACCCTCATAACGCCCAAAAATTGGTACCTGATTGATAAAATCATGTCCAAATGTTTGAAATTTAAAAAGTTTAAAATAAGATCCCTTATTAGAAGTAAAACCAAGATTTACCTATTTCAAAGAAATATAAATACCACATCCAATAAGTTAGGATACAACATTTTATAACTTTGAAGCTAGGTGTATCTTTATTTTAGAAAATTCTTACCTCAAGACACAAAACATCACACCCAATAAGTTAGGATACAACATTTTATAATTCTCAAGAATAAGTTTTTTATTTGAAAGTTGAGATATCTTTATTCCGAGAGAATATAAACATCACATCCAACACGTTAGGACACGACATTTTTTAAACCCTCGTATTTAAAGTTATCTCATGATTTACAAAACTTGTTAAAAGGATATTTGGCTATTTATCCAAACGGAAAATCGCACCCAACACGTTAGGGCACTATTTCCCGAATTTTTAAATACCGAAACATTGCCTCATTTTAATACTTTGGATAAATATAGTAAAAAATATATTTTAAACAATAATTTATGAGGCAATATTGCATTTATACTTGAATATCAAAGGCAATTATAACACATTAACATTTAATATTAATATAGACAATAAAAAAACAATAGCACATATAAAATAAAATAGCACATGAAAAATAGCATACATAAAATATTAAAAATATAAAATGATATATAAACAACAAAAATAGCATAAATATATTTGAGAAAGTAAATAAGTTTTGACAAAAACAATTGATTCATAACTTAAAAACATGCTCATAATATTCTAATACGTAAAATATGTTAAAGAATAAACAATGTTATACTATATAAATAGTTTGAGATAAAAATATATATATGGGATATAATATTATATAATACTTTTAATATATAAGTTAAGAAATAGTATGTAAGTAAATAATCAAATTAAATAATAATTAATGAAAATACATAAGGATAATATATAATAAAAATATACAAGTTTAATAAATTAATATATGAATAATAAGGATAATATAATATACTCAAAATAATTAACGAATATTATAACATTTTTTAAAAAAAATAAAAAAGTATAAAAATGATATGGATAAATAAAAAAAAGTTAAAAAAACGCATATGTCAACCTAACTCCCGCAATATGAGGATTCAACAAAATTCCTCCACCAAAATCTAACTCGAACAGAAGCAGCACAAAAAGAAATGAAAATGAGCGAAGAACAAAATAAAAATAAGCCACAGAAAATAAGAACGCAAGAGGAAGAGAAATTTGAGTGAATGCTCTCAAGAATTCTTATTGCTTTCAAATTCCAGTCCCTTTACAATGAAGGGAGAGGCCTCTATTTATAGTTTAGCCTCCCCAAATCCAACGGTACAGATCAATTACATCAACGGCTAAGATTAAAAGGTATCTACAAATTAGATCTCTAAGATTACAAAATCATATCTTTTAATATTACATACTATATCTTCTAAGATTTCATATCATATCTAATATTGCATACCATAACTTATAGGATTGTATATCATATCTAAGATTGCATATCCTTGAAGATTGTACTTCCATATACGTCAAGCTTGTAGATGGACCTTCAATCTTTAAATGATATATTTTGGACTGGACTTGGAATTTATTTTATTATTTCCGGTTTATTATTTTTTGTATGAGCCCGGGCTAAATTGGGTTCCTACATAGATCATTAACTCATTTCAGTAATAATTGAATTTACGATAAAACTAATAATGAGTAAAAATGCCAAACTCTAAAGTTTATAAAATTTCTAAACTGTCGTCGCGACGTTGGGGTTTCCACGTCGTGACATGGTGAACTTGTCATCGTGACGTCGTCTCTATTTTCTTACAAGTTCCACACTTTATTTTTATTTATTTATTTTTATATATCATTACCTGAATATATATTCAGATGTCATAACCGCGACCTCATTTAACATATCATCCACTTACACCTATTTCTAATATCAAGTCCTCATAAAAACATCATATTCAATTAAAGATAACAAAGTATATAAAATTAACACAAATATTAAAGTTTTACAAATTAGACCATTAGAGGACTTGCACTTTCAAAAGTAGTTTACCCACTTTACGTATATTTCATATTTATTTCTAAATTATGCCAATCAATTTAATTCTTCATAAAATTTTAACAAAGAATTCAATATCACATCAAATAACAATTATTCACAGAATTCAATATCACATCAAATAACAATTATTTACTCATTATTTTATCAATTCATTTAAACATATTCACATGTATTAATTATTTCGTCACTTACAACCATTTCGAAACATTTCAAGTTCATCTACTATATATTCATATATTTGTTTTTTCTCCTCCTCCTCCTCATCTCCATTCCACATACTTTATGTTTATATTTATTAGAATCTTTAACTTTTAGTATATAACATGCTATATGTAACATTATCTATAATTCCACTATTTACTTATGTGTTCATATCAAATCTGTCCACTTGAGCCATAGTCATTAAATTATTTATATTTTGAGCTATAAAATTATGTTTCTTTCACCATTTCTTCCATGTGAAACTAGACTCAATAAGCTTTAATTATATATTTAATTCAATCTCTAACTAAATTTCTATAATTTTTGGTAAATTTTCAAAATCACTGTTGCTGTCCAAACTGTTTTAATGAAAAAAAATATTTTCTTTTCCATGGTTCTTTGCACTATCTTTCATTCAATCACACATACTTGTCATACTCTTGATTACTATACAATTTAGACACTTATGTTTATGTGTAGATTACATATTCATTTCTTAATCTTAGTACTTTTCACCATACAAATTATATTCTCTCTTACCAATTTAGTGTTTTAAGTCTCTTTCCTCATCAAATACTTTCTATTTCTAGTATTTAGATTAAATACATGTTTCACACATCTTACTCAAAACATCTTTAACTCAATCTATTGAAATACAAGTAGGTTTAGTATGAAACTTACCTCCTTTGTCAATAATTTCTTCATTTCTTCTTCATTTCCATGCATTTCTCATCTTCACCACTTTCTTTCCTTTTTCTTCTCATTTTTACCACTTTCATCTACTATTTTCTTGCTCCTAAATTGATGAACATATTCTTTAGAATCTCTACTTCATCTTCTCTCTTTAATATCTAAAGAAATTTTCAAAAAATTTGGATAAAAAGGTAGGTTTTCATGGCAAATGACTAAATTGTAAAGAAAATAAAACTTCTTTTCTCATCCTTTCACTCACGTTGGAAGGATGATAAATTTCCTTCATCCTTCCTTTCTTTTTATACTACCGTTTTTTAAATAAAATATTAATAAATATCTAAGTAAAATATTAATAAAATAATTTTTAACTAATTAATTAAAAAAATCACCAAAATATCAACATCATCATTACATTCTAGAATTCTCGCTCTTTCTAATTGACCATTTTACCCTTTATTATCTTTCAAAATTTCATCCTTGAATCATCACTAAATTTGATAAAATTGCGATTTAGTCCCTCACAATTCTTCACCTATTCAATTTGGTCTCTACATGCCAATTCCATATCTTAGTAAATTGGATTATTTTCACTTTTGGTCCAACTTTCTCATTTTTACACTTCGATCCCCTAAATTTTGAATATTTACAATTGAGACAAAAACTTTTCACATATTTATGATTTAGTCCCTTCCTTAATACATCATGTCATGCTTCTTGATTTAAGTCTCTTTTGATATATTACAACTTTTTCTTTGATCTTATACTTTATTTCTCTAAGATTTTATCTCGTATTATTTACGATTAAGGGAGTTTTGAAGATGTTACATGTTATATTTAAAATTTTAAAATTTTAGTAATATTTAAATTAAAAATAATAATAATATAACTTTTTCAAAATGATAAAAATTAAATTAATAAAATATACAAATGTTAAAAGTATACCTACAAAATATCGAAGATTTAAAAACAACATAAATTTAACAAACAATCTTTTACCTAGTAAAAGTTGTGGTTTGAACACTGATGCTATTCACTTCTAAACTAGTAGACCCATTATGGACTGTAATGTGATAAATGGTTAATAGTGAGATTCTTCACTGTAGCAATGCATTTCAGTTTGCTTCCTTCCTCAGAGATCTGTAGTAGCCTCCTGAATATCTCATTGGACTTATCACTTTGCATTTTAAGTCACTTTACAACCACCACCGCGTCGAGGCTTATTTTTTGTCTCTCTCATCATATAATAAAATAATACGATCACAATTATGGTGGTTGGAGTTTCCATCTCCCTCATGACAATAAAATATATTTTTTAATTAATCATTTATCTCTTCAAAAATATTTATAATAAGGAGATTACTCAATATTACTGATGATGAATATATCCTGATTTTGAACACCTTACTTCAATTTCAATAATTAAAAAATGATTGTCAATGAACCAACAAAAACAAAGAAAATCAATAAGGCTCACCAATTCTTATGATTTTACTTCAATTTCAATAATATCATGAAATAACGATTACAAAACCCACTTATCTGGTTAAATTTTACTATTGATCTTTGCATTTTTTAAAATTTGTAGCTTTAGTTTTTGTATTTTAATTTGAACAATTTTAACTCCTATATTTTTCGAGTTAGTTAGATTTAGTCTTTATATTTTTAAAATTTCAAAATTTTAGTTATGACCTAAACAATAGTAATTAAATTCTTTTAGTTAAATTCAATTATTAATTATGTACTATTCGTACAAATATAAATTTGGTTCATATTCTAAAATTTAATTATTCTAAATCTTTATATTTTTCTAATTTTAAAATTTCAATATTGATCAAATGACAAATAATTAACTGACGTAAATTTATTGAAGTTTAATTTACAAATTTATATGTGATAGTATAGTGTGTATATTTATATGTGAAGAAAATGTTTGAGAAAAGAAAAGTGACAGAAAGGCTGTACGGACTCAGAAAAATACTTGGGAATGAGGCAGACAGAACTGTGAGCTCGTTTAAAGACGTGTGAATATTTTCACTGTATTTTTGGGAATCGAATTAGGAAACTTCAATGAAAAAAGGAGAGGTATATTTAATACTATTCAATTAAATGGAAGTCAATAAAATCTCTAATACTAATTCAAAGTTACTTAACTCATAAAGTTATCAAAATTCTTTCGTTTTCACATTGCCAATACTTTATTACCAAAAATAATTTTTGAAATTACTTTAGTGAATCATAGATAAAAAATTTGTGTTGTTTTTTCTTTCTTTCATTTTCATTAAATAAATGGAAGTTAGGGATGATTCCTAGTCTTTATCTGTTGATACAATATACGTACAATTATTAATAGCTTCCTTCCTGATTCTTATATAAAGGATAATGCGCTTAAACGCACTCGAATTCAAATTCTTTTATACTGATAAAAATATCAATACCAATGAAGTTAAGACTCAGTTCACATTGAAGTCAATTATTTAAATTGGTATAGCTATAACTAGACTAACAAAGTTGTTGTACATTGACAAAAAGGTCACAATTTGAACTTTATGCAATCTATTCTCTCATGGTAAAAAAACATAAATAAATAATCAAAGAAATATTCTTTCATTGTGTGTGAAGGGAATAAGAGATATTTATATACACCTTTGGAAATACTATCAACTTTGATAAATAAATAAATAAAAGAGAGAGAGGAAGAATATGGGACACCCTCTTTGAATGGTATATGTGCAAATTCTTTTTTTCCCTCTAACAAGCTTCGCTTTTTATTGAGATGGACTAGGCAAGCAACTAGGCATAGGGAAGTTAAACCTATCCCTTTCAAGGTTTAAACTCAATGCCTTGTGTGTATACAATTGTTTCACGTTTGATCTTTGATCATGAAGTAGTTTTGCTAAACTTCGTTTAGCATTCGACCTAAATGGACACTTTGATGATAAGTATCCGTCCACCAAATGTAAGTAAGCTTCCAGATCATGACAACATGCTATGTCCACGTTTGGTTTTAAATAAGGTGACATTTTAGTATCAACCCGTAATTCTGTTCCGACGTGAGAGTATGTCCATGGGTTATCTTCTTGTTGTTGTTGTTGAGTTTTTTCACCGATGAATACACCTGGAACTTTAGTGATCAAATCTTGATTGTTAACGATTCTCAATACTTTAACATTTTTCTTATTTAATCGTTCGACGAAGCCTTTATTACCGACTCGAGGTCCTCCAAAAGAGAACACGGCGACCGGCGGCACGTGAGGGGCACATGAGCTTATTTCGTCGGCAACTAAAAGAGATAGCGCCGCGCCAAGGCTGTGCCCTGTGATTGTAATGCTAAGGGGTTCTCCTTTGTACATTTCGATCAACCTTTGCACTTCTTCGACCACTGATTCAGCCAAGCTAGGCACGTGAGCGCCGCGTGTTTTATTTAAGCTTAAGAACCCGCGTTCGACCCTTTGGGTCGGGTCATCGGATTCGGGGATTTGATCCAGTTGGGCTCGGAAATTTTCGGCCCATTCCATGCACGTAGCGGTTCCACGTAAAGCAATCACGATATCCCTCCTCCCCATGCGGTGGATCTCCCTCTTATCATCGCAAACCGCTACATACCCTATCCAACTTGACCTTTGGGTCATCCATCCGAGATCCGGAGCCACGTCGTCGACCCATTTCGGCAACCCGACGGAGGAGGTTGTGTAGAGGCTCTTTGTCACCTTGTAAGACCTATCGGGTAACGCCACGTGCCTCGGTAACGGAGCCTCGTCGGTTGACATGGCCGGGTTCGAATGGAAACCATGGTAAGCAGCTTGAACGAATTCACCGTACCGAACAACTTCTCGCCGGAGATTCTCGTCAAGAGGGTCGAGCAAACCGGACCAATCATTGCAACCGTGGTACTCTCTCCAACGAGAACCGAGGTTGTTCCTCGGAGAATACTCCATGGTTTTGGATAAAAGCCTCTGAAGCCTATTTAAATGGCGGGGAGACGTCTCTTCGGCGGCTTTCATTTCCGGCCAAATCCGGGATAGGTTAAGCCCTTCGAGTAAACCCTTACCTTTGGTTTCGATCGACCCGTTGCTGGTGGAAGTTTTGACGACTCTTTCCGGGTCGGGTTGGTTTGATTTCTGAAGGAGTTTTTCGAGGTTGGAAAGGGTTTCCCGAGTTAACTCAGTCGAAGATGTCGATGAAACATGTCTTCGAGAAGTTGGATTTAGAGGTGATTTCTGGCACTTGAAGCTTGCTCGCCTGGCATTGAAGACGTTCAAGTTCTGAGCCGGAAGAGTCAACCCGACGCCGATCATCATGTAGTAACGTAAACCGGAAAAATTGACAGAAAATTATATCAAAGAAAGAGGCAACGGCAATGGCGATGGCGAAGGAAGAGAAGGCTTAAATCGAACAGCTAATAGGAAGACCAAGTGGGTATTAAACTTTAAAGGTAAAGGCATAAATTAATGGTATTTATAGACAATGATTTTCCAATGTATACCCACACTTCACATCATAATTACATAAAGAACCTTACTGTCTTATAATGGTAATGATGAAATTATGAGATGTTTTATATGGTCTTTTTGGTATTATGGGGGAAAAATTAATTGAGAAAGCTACACCCTTCAGCTTTACCGAGTTCAAGAAAAGTCTGCCATCAATGAGAGAGCTAGTTAACTTTATTTGGAGTTTGAATTGACCGAAAGGACCCTTGGATTCGGCCTTCTCATTGAATAGGATAAAGTTATAATGTTTTAATTGTTAAAATTATTTAAAATATAATTATATAAATACAATAAACAATATATTTATAATTTTTTGGGTAAACTGTCTAGTTGGTCACTCAATTTTTAGGGCAATTTCATTTTAGTTACTCAAGAGTTAAATCTCTAATGAGAGTTAACTATACGCATCACACTATGCTTGCACTTTCATTTTAGTAACCTAAAAAATATATTTTTTAAGTATTGATTGGGTAAAAAAAATAAATAATTAAAGTAAAAAATTAGTAGAAACTAAAATAATACACAAAATTTATCAAATTTTACTTGTTTATCTCACTACCAGAAATTCTAAATTTGGGTTTTGAAATATAAATGTTTAAATATTAAGATTCAAAATTACATAACAAATCGGTTGACATTATTAATGGAAAAAAAATTTTCAACAACTTATTTAATTTATTTTGATGTTTTGAAAATACTTTTTCAAAAATTATCAATGAAATTTATCATCTTTAATAGTTGTCTAAAAACCCAAATTGTCAATGAGTTAATTTAGTTGATATTATTAAGGATAATTTGAAAACATAAAATAAATTTTTAAAATTAAAAAAATTAAAAAAATTAATTTTAATATTATCCGTAACAAATCAGTTGACATTATCAATAAATAATTTTTTTAATACTTAAAAAAATATTTTTTTAGTGATCAGTATGAAAGCGGCCTAAAAGTTAAGTGACCAAAATAAATTTTTAAAAAAAAAATTTTGAAAATTTTTAATTATATAATATAAAATGTGAATTACTTCCGTTTACGTAAAAGAATTTTTCAAATTTCATTTTTTCCCCAATTCCACAGTCTTCAAAGTTTTTTGTGTAGTTGACTTTCAAGGAAACCGAACCGTAGTGAAACAACCGTGTAACCGAGTACGGGATTACGTTCAGTCAAGGGAACCATGAAATGTGAACACGTTTTCTGTTTCTTTCTTTTCCCTTAAATTCGACAACAATTTTTATATAGTTATAAAAGGGGGGACAATATTATAACAATCATTATTATTTAACGTTAGACGTGTTCAAACGGTTAACATATCCTAATCGAATTAGTGTTAATTAAATTTTTAATTTTTTAACTATTAATCGAATCGAATTTAAAAAAAAATTAATTGAATTGAAATTTTTCGGTTAATTGAATTAATTGAAATTTAAATATTTTTGTTTTTTTTATTAAAACAAGTATAAAGCATATAAAAAACAATAAATTGATAATATTCATTTGACCGAATTAAAACTACATATAATTTATATTATTAATGATTAAGTTTGATTAATTAAATTAATTTCGAACCGAATTAATCAATAACTAAATTCTTAAAAAATCATTAACCGACCTCTGACTTAGATCGGTTAACCAATCGATTAATCAAATTTGATCGGTTAATTCGATTTTAACTAAAATTTGATCACCCCTAACGATACGAGTGAAAAATGTATGTAACAAATTTAAAAAATGATATTTTTTCGATATAATATTAAGGGTAAAAAATGAGGTAATATGATTTAAACTTGTGTCAAACAAATGTCTAATAATAACTTTAATAGTCGCTCTATTTAAGTCAAGACAATTAAAAATGATATTATAATAACAAAAAGGGTAAACTATAAAAATAGTCAATTTTGTTTGCCTCAGATAACATTTTAGTCACTGACGTTATCGTTTTGTTACGAAGTAGTCACTCTACCATTGAACTCCGTTACCTCCCTAGCGGTTGTCCTACGTGGCAGTCCAAATGAATTTTAAATGCCAACATAGATATCCAATTATTGGGATGAAAATATGTTTTTAATTAAATAAATTTAATTTAGATTGCCACGTAAGACCGCCGTTACGGAGGCAACGAAGCTTAACGGTAGAGTGACCAGTTCTTAACAAAACAATAATGCAAGTGACTAAAACGTAACATTTCAAACATAAATTATTAAAATGTAATCTAAGACAAATAAAATTGACTATTTTTATAGTTTACCCTAACAAAAAATTGTTTTGGTTAAAATGATAAATTTGAAAGATTAAATATCATAATATTTTAGTTTCAAATCTCGTTATGTGCCACTATTTTTTAAAAATTTATATAAAAAATAAAATTTATTACTAGTTGATGACCGATTGAGAGTAATTTTAATTAATATTTAAAATAATAAAATATGACAGAAATTATTTTATGCTTTTAATGTTTGTTTTATGATTCATATTGATGTTTATGATTACTCTTTTTAAATAATATAATATTTAAAACCCCACTTCCATTTAAAAATGCACTGTGCCTTGTAATTTTTTTAATCATACATATAACATAAAAAAACTTAATCGAAAAGATACCAAATAACAATTTTTATAGTTATATTATATTTAAATTTACAATTAATAACATATTGAGAAGTGATTAAAATGAAAAAATTGATCAAAAAGTGTACATTTATTTATGTTTAATATTTATTTTTTCCTCCCGACAAAATGGAATAAACTATTAGTTTATTATTCCATTTCTTGAAGGCTTGATATATTTGAAATTGAAATATTCTGGTCTCGTATTTTTACTTTTTGAATTTGTCTTTTATAGTTTTAAAAACCCTTACGAAATATTTTTTATATATTTTTTAAATCAAATAAAGAAAACCCAATTTGCTAAGAAAAGGATTAACGATCAACTAGCTAGCTAAGCTTTTCATAAATGTTGAATTTTGAACGAGTTTTCTCGTTGAAAAAAAGAAATCAAATTCTAGTCAAAACGTCCTCTTCATAGCTTTTGATATTTTCTCAACTCCCAAACACGACTATGTTCTCTGTTTTTTTTTTTTTTTTTTAAATTTAATCACATAAAAATAAATAAATAAAATCCCGGTTTGGGTTTTTTAATGGGAGATTGCTAAAAAGCTTACAACCCCGACGATTCTAGCTCAAAATTAGAATGACAAGATTCCGACAAGATCGGATAGGGACATAACCGCCCAAGCTGAGCGGTCACCACCTTCGCAACAACATTAGCAACATAATTCGCCTCTCGGAATGCATGCCTCACAAATATTTGCCCAACATTAGCATGTAACGTAGTAATACGGTACACCAGCTCAAAGGGACTCTCACCTGCAGAAGGAGCATTCAGCAAACACACAGCATGAGCGCAATTGAGCTCGACCAACAGCCTATTGAACCCCCTCGATCGGGCAACAATTCCATTTCCAGCTAATAATATAAAGCGGTTGTAATCTTCTCAAATTCAAAATTTATTCCTTCATTCATATTTAATTATTAAAATAATTAAAATAATTCTATTAAATTTACTGGTGTAACATATTAAAATAAAAAAAAATACATTTAATCGCCATGTAAAAAATAACGTTATAATAAACTTAAATTTAATAAAAAATTATAATAAAAGAAACTAATTATGTTATCAATTGGATTTACATTTAAAAAAAATGAAAAGTAAAAGAATTAAATTCATAGAATTAAAAGTAGGATGACTAAATTCTAAATGTTTAACCTATAATAATTATAGACTAATTAGATTAAATTGTATAGACAAATACTATAGCACATTTTTAGAAGTTTTTGTTTGTTTTTATAGCACGTTTTTATCTGTTTATGTATGTAGTCTTACTTTTGTAAGTGATTTTAGAGATAGTTTTGTTGTCGTTTTACCCAATTTGATGGATATTCGATTCTTTTGCCAATTTTTGCTTGTTATTTTGGACCATCCGAGGTTGATTTCTTTATTATATTAAGTGTTTGTAATAACTCGAAAAATTTCATACTTGAGTTATGGCATAGTCAATTGTCAGCGTACCATAATGTTCATTTGATGTTGAGGTTAAAGCCTTTATTGTATTGATCGAGCTTATCATTCATTACCTCCCCCGAATGGTATAATACTACTAACGGAATGACTTAATTTTCCTTTAAAAAAATAATTCATATATTCTTTCAAAAAAAAAATCCGTATATTATATAATGACATATATGTTAATAGAATAACAAACTCTAAATTTTGATAATTCTTGACCATATACTTTAAAAGGAATCCACACTACCAACAAGTGTGGGTATAGTGTAATGGTAAGGCACGCTTAAAGAGAGAACATAAATTTAGATCTTAAAGACAATATTATCGGGAGGGACAGTTATGAATCCTAAATATAGACCGTAAAACGGGCATGAATAATATAAAAAAAAATCTACACTATATATGGTATATTTGATTAAATTAGTGTCTTAACACCATGGTTAGGTATATATGTTTCATGTCAAATTATAAATATGGTTCATCCACTATGTTTAAATTTAGAATTTAATATTTATATTTAATTTTATATAATCTAGTTCTACTACTTTTTTTTAGTCCAAATAGTTGACACTCTTAATTATTTCGATTAAAATGTTTAGGCTAAAGATTTTCATAAAAGTTACTCATTCCAAGCTTATCATACCAAAATAGATTTTTTTGGTTAAATTTCATACTTTGCAAAATTTTAGGATTTAGTCATTGTACTTTAATTTGATCATTTTTAGTCCTTATGCTTTTCAAATTTTTAAATTTCAGTTTTTACCAAATGATAACTATTAAATTCATTCAACTCCAAAATCTAATTTGGCAAACATATTATCACATGTGTAATGCCATGTTAGCTTCACATATTACTCATTAAAAATTTAGTTAGTAGATTAACGACTGTCGTTTACATCAAGACTGAAATTTCAAAATTCATAAAGTATAGGGATTTAAAATTATCCAATTAAAAAATATGGACTAAATCTACAACTACACACGTAGTACATGACTAGTAATTAAATTTAACTAAATAGATTGAACTGCTACTATTTGAGTCAAGATTAAAATTTCAAAATTCAAAAAGTATAAGGACTATTGACCAATTTGAAAAGTATAAGGATTAGAATTGATCAAATTAAAATACATGAACTAAATCTAAAGTTGTCCATGGGCAGGTTCAACTGAAAAATGGGGGGTTTTGGGCAAAAATATATTCCCAAAAGATGGGTTTAGGCAAAAAACAAGGTTTGTTTAGAAAATATGTCAGCCTTGGATAAGGTTTTTTTGGCTCAGGCTCGACCTGAATTTTCAATAAGAAAACCCTGCTATTTTTCTATGTTTTGCTGTTGTTTTCCCACAGTTTTGCTATCATTTCACTATTATGTTGCTATTATTTTGTTGTTAATATTTAAATATTGTATAACACATATTTTTTAAATTTTTTTATCAATTTGTTGGGAAACATTTATTTAAATATTTGTAGTGTATCTGGTGTATTATGTTTTTAATTTTTTTATATAAAAAAAATAAGTTTTTTAAAAAATTAATACGGGCCCAAATTTTAGTATTTTTATCCGGATAAAAATTTCGACCTAGTTTTGGTTCGAATCAAGCCCAAGCCCGAGTCTAGCAATTGGACTTAAAATTTTGTTAAGACCCAATCCGACCCGATCCATAAACAACTCTAACCTTTTCAAAATACAAAAATAATAGAAAAATTTAAGTTTTTTTATGTTGGAAAGGTGGTTTTAAGAAAAACTCATCACAACTAATGGTATTGATAAAGTTTACAATCAAATCATGTTAAATTAAAATCAAATCATGTTAAATTAAAATATCAGGACTAAATCCTAGATGTTAAACATGACAGAGGATCAATACTGAAATATTATCGTTATCTTTTAGTGGAAAAAAAAAACAAGAAGAACACGATAGAATCGTTTAGTATATATATGATGCGGAGAGGAATCACTAAAATTAATATGATGTGGAGAGTCGTCACCGAAGTCACTAAAAAACAGTGGGCATTAACGGTGGTGCAAGATGGTGTAGGCCATTAATCAATCTACGCTAGAAACCAGTGAATGATATCAGCAATTTGGCCACTTTACTTGCTGCACATCCTCAAATTGCCTAAAATCTGCTCCACCACGATGAAATTGCTTTGCACGCTTGCACGGTGGATAATTGGAACCATGGTGAAATTTAGGGTCCATTTCTAACATCTATATATATATATATATATATATATATGAATGTTTGAATCAGATTAAATTAATTGGATCGAGAATTAATAAAAGTATCAATTTTAAAAACAGTATCAGATCGATTGAATCGTAATCTGTATCAATTGAGAAACGACTGAATCGATGATTGAACTATTTTTTAAAATATATATTTTTTAAATTTTTAACTAGATTGATAAATTGGTGGTCTAATTAATTGAACCATTAGTCTGATTCTTTTACCCATAATCTTTACAAATCCTTAAATCAAAGAGAAAAAATACTGCTAATTTGCATACAAATATATCTAACTCTAAATTTTGGAAAAAAAAAATTATTTAAATGTTTTTTGAAATTTTATTTTAAATTTGTAGTTAATGTTTAAAAATAGGATCATTGGTGTCTCCAAAAATTTCTCAAGTCGTCTTTTTTAATTTGATTTCTTTATAAGATGTATAAATTTTTATGATAAACTTGATAACAATTTTAATTTAATTTGGTAAGTTAATACAAAGTAATATATGAATATCACTTGATAAAAAATTAAGTTAAATAATTGCGGTATTTAAAGATAAAGTAGTATTTAAATATTAAATTGATTAAAAAAATTCACTTAAATAATTGTATTATCTTGTATAAAAAAAATTACCATATTTAATACAAATTAAACATTTAAGTTAAAGATGGTTAAAAGTATCTCGATATAATAAGTTGCTTAATATAAAAAAACTATGAAATGACTTAAGGATTTCAACTCTATTTTTAAAAATCCCCATCAAAATATATATTTTTTAAAAAAAATTCCAAATACTATTAAAAATAATATTTTGATAAATAATTATTATTTTCATAATATTTTAGGGGGGGGGGGGGAAGTCTGGGCACTTTAATTCACGAATTTCATGGACAATATATTAAATGGAACGTGGAAAATGAAGCGTTGAAATGAAAATAAAGTCAGATAAATCCACTACAACATATATTCTTTCTTTATCAGTAACAAATTAAAGAATTATATAGCTTTTTGTCGCTGTTCTTATCACATGTCAATTAGGACTTCAAAAACTTTTTCAACTTCTTTTTTCTTTTTTTCTCCTTTCATTTTCGTACCCTGTCAACCATTTATTTATTATTTCAAACTTTTTGATTTTCAGTCACATGCACCGACAATCAATTTGATGTTAAATATTTGTTTCATTTATTTTTATCATGACATTATAGTCTAGTTTCCATTATTTTATCATGACATTTTCAATTTTTATTCCCTTTTTATATGATTTGATTTTCAGTTAAGTGTTTATAATTTTTTATTTGTAATTTTTAAAATTTAAAACATTTAATGTTTGATATTTGAATCTCATTTTATATAATTTTGTGAATCCTTCTTTTGATTTATTCCAATCAATTAATTAATTTTAGAATTAAGAATGCTTCAATCCACCGAATCGAGTTAGGTCAACCTATCAAATCGAATCGATGACATTTTATAATAATAAAAAACTCAACCCATCGAGTCTAGTTTGCTCCTAATGACAAGTTGGTTAAATGGTAAGGTTAAACTCTAGTAACTTTGAGATTCTAACAATCTTATCCTGTAATAATATTTTATATTATTTTTATAGTTATTTTAGTATATTATTTGTAATTATATTTATAATTACACTTTTAGCATCAGCTAAAGATTTTTTTTTTAATATTATAGGTTTTAGTTATATTTGTTCTTTTTTAATATTTTATTTTCAATCTATTATTAGGAAGATAATACGTTTCATCGCATTCGAACTCACGTCCTCTTATATTAATAATAATATCGATGCCAATCAAATTAATGTTCAATTAAAAAAATTGATTGTGATCTTATATTTAAATCGATAAATATGGCTTAAACGCGAATAAAATGTTTTGATATTGTGGATCAAACACATTAAAGAAAAGTGGCCTTTTTAACAATGGGATCTGACCTTCCTCCCTTTTTCTCACTTTCAGGTAGTTTGGCAATTGGCACTCGTCAATTCAGCTTTTTCACTAGTACGCTCTGTGTGTGTGTGTGTTTTTTAAAGTAAGGTATATTTTTAAATTCGATAATTAAAAATTATTTATTTTACAAAATCAACTTACATTTCAACAAAAGCTGTGTTTATTTTGTAAAACTTTTTTTAAAAGAAAATATTTAATTTGGGGTATTTTAAAATCTAGTCAAAGAATACAAAAAAAATTATAATAATGAATGAAACAACTAAAACAGTTATAAAAACATTTAAAATTTTAAAATTTTTGAGGGGAGTTTTGAATTTTTGCAAAAAAGCTTGTGAAATATCGTTTTCTGACAATTAATGGAACCTCTCAAAAAGTGTTTTTATTCAAATTTTAATGAATTTATAAAAAAAAAAATTACCCGAAACCTGAAATAATGACGGGTTCACAAAATGAAATCCCCTTCACTCACCAAGAAAATATCAAACATTCACTATTAATCAAATTTATATGACTTTTGCTAGATTAATTGTTCTCAATAGTTGATATAGAAAAGCATTATTAATTTCTAGTGCCTCTAATTTTAATTATTATCCATTTTCATATTGTACTTCACTCATAATTAAAGACAGAAAAGGCTTTCCTAAAGAATTATTAAACTCAGAAAGTGAAAAACTATATGCACATTTCCACTCTAAATATAATATATGTATAATTTTAATTTTTTTTTTTCTTAATTGACACGTTAAAAACGAAATTTGACATCGAATTTTTATTACTTGTAATATTAATAAAATTTGAATGCATCTGTAACCTACATCCAGACTGTTATACTATTATCAATCTTAGTTGATTCCCTATCATTAACTTAGTAGTGAATGTATATTAAAATTAAATTACAAAATTGTTGGGATTGACTCGAATAAATAACGAAAGAGAAAAATAGAGAAAATCGAACACATAAATTTTGTATGGAAAACCTTTAGTTAAGAGGATAAAAAATTACGGATAAAAGGGACATTGACTTTTTACTAAATAAGTAAACAAAACGGGAGTACAAGATTGAGAAAACAAATCTAAAATAACAAAACCCAAAACCTCGAATACAAAGCTCTAACTTAGGAACAAAATTTTCTCCATAACTCTCATGAAGCTCTCTCAAAAACTCATATGTGACTACATCTTGATTGGCCTCACAAAAATAGGATACAATGTCCTCTTTAAATAGGCTAAGATTGAAGGGCTAAAACAACTAAAATACCCCTGAAGTAATCAAAGTTCAACTGGGAGACGAAACCTAGCTTGGAGTCTAAAATGCGACTGCTTACTTGAGGAATATGTCGCGTCGTTGCAATGTCCCATGCTTCCTCGTTGTGGTCGTGCACGCATTGAGTGAGGAAATTCTCTGCGACATCGCCTCTACTTTGGTTCCTCTTTGGTACATCATAGATTGTCTTCCAAAGTGCTTGCAAAGTGTCCGATAAATGCGAGGCACACTTCACAAAAACAAATAGTATATATTAATTTATGTCGTTACGATAAGGGTAAAAGTAAAATATTTATGTAAAAGTTATATTTATAAAAGAAAAAAGTAATTTATTGAATCAACTACAAGTGGTGTAATAAAAGTCGTGTGTACAAATTTTCATTAATCCTAGGTTCCATCCTTGAACTCTTAGTTATTTGAAGTAATGTTTTTTAGTTTTTATTTAAATTAAATATGTTATATAAGAAAACACAAAAACACCATTGCAACAACATTTATTACTTTTTAAAAATATTATAATTGCTTATATATATAAAAATTACAAATTAAAAATTTCTTTATGAATCGTCTCTCTTGTTTTTATATATATATTTTTTACTTTTTCTATGTTCAATTATTCCACTCTTTTCAATATCCTTTTACCTTTTTTCTATTATTTGATTATTTTATTTTACCTACAAAATAAATATTAATAATTTGATTTTAGAGGATTAGTATATTTTAAAATAAGTATTAAGCTCTGTTCCTTCTAATTTATTTCTTTTATTTAAAAGAAAAAAATAGAATGGATGAATTTGTGTACAAATCACAAAAATTAACTATAAAAAAGATGAAATAATTGGACTAAATGGAGATTTTTTAAAGATTTGGATTAGCTTATTCAAGCCATAAGCCAAACGTAATCTATAATTCACATGCAACCATGTGTTTATCACACCCACTAATTTGTTTGTTTTTTAAAAAATAATTGAAGCATGCATTGCGTGGCTACCTCTTTAATTTAATTTAATTAGTTAATTTCTTTTATTATCCAATCCCTTTCTCTAAACTTAACAATCTAACTATTTTTTATATATTTAAAGAGAATGCTGATAAAAGCATGACGTGGAGATGAAGATTACCACCAAAATTCTATTAATTAATTTATTTAAAATATTAAATTAAGATGTATCACGAATCTATTGAGTACCAATTTAATTAAAAAAAAAACTTCTAATTCAAAATCGATTCCAAATAGATTAAACCTTCAATTTCATTAAAACTACTAAGACATTGCCTTTTCGATTTTTCTCAAACTTTTCATTTAAAATTTTCTATTATATATTTTACTTAAAAATTTTCGTCTAACTCGTGGACTCGTGGATGTCTCATAATTTAACACGTAAGATGTTATTAACTATTAGACCTTAACCTTTCCCTTTTGTGCATTACTGATGTAGTTGGTCTTTTGAGGCTTTTGATGGTTTTTCTTGGTTGATCGGTGTTCATCGTCAAGTTGATTTGATGATGGTAGGGTTAGGATAGAAATTTCAATAGTTTGATCAAATTAATGCATCTCTAATTTATTTATGAATTATTTCAGTGTTGCAATTACTATCAAATTGTCTATGGCATTTGTGTATTAATTTGTAATAATTTATTTATTATTTGTACCATGTGTCATGTCTCAATATTCTTATTGGTCATGGTTGTTTTAATAACAAAAGTTTCTTAAAAGAACTTTTATAAAAGATGATTCATGATGAAACGTTACATATTCACATCAAACATGATTTTTATTATTCCGTTAAGAAAGAGTTCGGCTCGATGTTTTTAATTAAGATAGAATAACTACTCAGTCATGAGCTAAATAAACTTAAAATATAATCAAATCGATTTAAAAAATACAACAAAATCACGATTCTATGGAGTTGATATACAAATCTATTGCATAAAATATGCTCAATAAAATACCTCTATACAATAATTTTGAATTCTCTTCCTCGAAGGAATCAACTCTCTTTTCTCCCCATCCTCAACAAAATTCACAAGTGAAAAATAACTTAAAAGCTCAATAAAAAAACATAAACACGAAATTACACCAAAAAGAGTGAAAAAAAATGATTTCCTTTGGAAGTTTACCATCTCGTTTTCTCTTGTGAAGGCATACTTTCGGGAAACTACCGACTCGAATCGGTAGCGAAGTGAAAATATCAGTGACAGTAAAATATGGAGTTAAATAAGCGGCAAAAAGAGAAATGCCAATTGAAGACATAGCGTCGAGGCAGTTGTTGGCTGAGAGAGTGATGGGAGAGCTTGGGATGGAACAAAGTGAAGAAATGATTGCGGGGTTTGCCAAACGAGTGTGCATAGGCCATAGGGAAGCGATGTCCGGAAGATGGGTGGGCTTGCCGACGAAGACTAGAAGAGAAAAAAACATGCTGGGCCTTTTAAGAGTCGGTGACTGAGAGGGTTGTGACCCGGTGAGTCGCTCCGAGTTACTCATACCACCAACATTACTAATAATAGTATTATTATCATTATCTTGATCGGAAGCAATATCCTCAAATGCTCCATGATTCTTACTATTTTGTTAAGAAAAGCTTTTCGAATTTATTTGAGCGGGAAGTCGACAAATGCCCCTAAATTGTGCAAGATATTTCAATGGATGCGAAGCATTTTATCTTACTTTGAAGGGTATCTTAGTGAATGTCTAATTGTGGCCTTCATTGGCAGGTTGTGGGTTTAATATTTTGATTTTGTTAATGAATAAGAAAATATTTTTTAACGGAAGTTTTATTTCAAAAGTTAATCATCCTCTTCATTAGCCAATCCCCTTTATCTTAGACGTTCATTTACTCAAAAATAATCGACTTTTTTTTAAGCATAATGAATAAATATATTTTTTAAAAATCTATAAACTTTTAATAATTTATTAAAATTTATAATTTTTATGAAACACATAAACCATCACGTAACACACCCATTAATTTATTCATTTAACAAAAAATCAATTTGACAATGTTAAAAGTTAAGATAAAAAAGTGACAAAATTGAAGTCACAAGGGGCGACATCAGTTTCCATTTTAATAGCATTGGTTTCCACTAATTATGAGATGATGATAAAGTAACACGTGGAAATGGTGATGATTTCTTTTATAAAGATATCATTATCCAAAAAGGAATTGTACATGCAAAAATTCAAATCTTAAAATTTAAGAAAAATAGATTAAGATAAGGAGAGAAAATGGTTAAAAATTGTATGGATAGATCACAGATGATCAACTCGAGAAGAAGCGGCTGGATTCTTTTTACATTAAATAAACTTAATTTTTTCGATGTAACAAATTTATGCTTAGTATCAAGTAACGTATAATTTCGACTCCTACCATTATTTATATTATAACTACAGCCGCAATAAATGCATAGCCGTTTGATCTCATGATTTTGTCCCCAAAATACAACACCCAAATGTTAAAGATACACAATCGATGTGAAATTCATGATTACCTGATCCTAAAATAAAAAAGGAAAATGATTCAACAACATAATATGCCAAGATGACCGCTCTTTGTAATTACCTAGCATGCAGTTAAGGCATGGTTTATCATAAATAATCCAGAGAAGGCAGCACTTCGTTAAGACATGTAAAATATTTGCATATAATATGAGAATGATATACAATTTGATCCTTAAGCAGTTATGCTCCATCTTTTGTTCCATTCATAAGCAACGGCAACTCAATTTACAAGGGAAGAACAAGCATATATACTTTGCTTCAGCCTAAAGAAAATATTATTCGCGATTTATTTATGTACGTACAAGAGAAGGTAAAAAGGGACGATGTTACCTACAACATCTCCTGTGTTGTAACTGCAGGTTTTCAGTAGACATGGATGTCAACACTGATGGTACTTCCAAGGCAGCTGCTTTCTGTAGCGAGTTTCTTTGCTGAAATCTTTTGATGTGCTTGGCAGGTTAGCCACAAGCACGAGATTCTTGCTAGTGCTGCCTGACCGACAACTCTAACTCGATAAACCATGCTAAGATCTGCCCATATTGTACTTCCCGTGGCACCTGATTCAAGACTCTGGTTGTATCCGTCGAGATCAGCTTCTGTTACCACCACTACTGAACCATCATCAAAAGTCACAAGGTCTCGTGCAGGTGAAAATTCTGAAGTTCTTAAAATTAAATCCATCATGTAGCTGTGGAAGCCAGCCTTCCTCATTTTAAGATAGTAGAACTCTTCAACAGCCTGGAATTGCAAGAATGAGAGAGATTACTCAAATCCATTGTTTCAAAATCATGGTTGTAGAAATACCAAATTATTCCTGAACTCTCGATTGGAGAAAGTGGAACCCGAGACATTATACCTGCCATTGGGAAGCAGCTAAACGCACCCTCGGCCTGATCAACTTCACATAATCATATGCAGAAACAGGTGTCATCTGCTTATAATATACCTATGTAGAACCAAAATTCATCAGTGCAGCTAGAACCAACAAGTATTACGATCCACACAACTTTATAGTCTATATAGCACTAACCAGGTAACACAATACAATGGTTGTGCTGCGGCCACGACCAGCTTTACAGTGGACATATGTAGTTTGCCCAAGTGACACATTTCCTTCAGGAAAAAGAAAGAAATGACATTTCAGCAAGAGAAATTATAAAAAAAGCATTGAGAAACATTTGAACTATGTTATAATTTTTGTAAGAAAAAGGCCACTATCAGGCAAACTTGACCAACATTAGCAAAGCCCTCAAAAAACGCTTACTATGAATGAAATCAATTGCTTGGCATATCGATGTCAAAGATGGTGCAAAGTAGTAGTCTCTTGTAGGGATCACCAAATGGTTAATGCCATAATTCTACCACAATATTGCAGAAAGAAAATTAACAACGTTAAACATGAAAGGATTAACAGCATAATGAAATGGAATTTTCATATTGTAAAAAGAGACAACATTCACAAAATAAACATACAAGGTCTTGAAAAGTAGTAAAATATGAATAATGTAAATATACTAGAACGGAATGCCCACATGATAAAGAGATGTAGGAACCAGAGTTTCGTAAGGCTCGTTTAGTGTGATTACTCCACGAACACCATTCTCCTTTAGCCTTGGAACATCAGTCGGAAATGGAACAGCACCTAACAGTATAAACTGGAAAAAGAAAAAGAAACTCATATTAGAACTTGTAAAATAACTGTGCACTTGTAAGAATAGCAGATTACAATATAGATTATCCAAATACACATTATAAACATCATCTTCAACAACATCAACTACTTAAGATGAAGAAGACATGAACTTTAAGCTACATACCTCATCAACTCTATCCCACCACCGGAACTCAGGCTGAATCTTGTTCCTAACAACATTGTAAAACAAGGTCGGGTAAAACAGTGCACGAGCCCCCGCACCGACCAATACCCTTTTCGCATCCCATTGCTCAACGCTTCTTTCAATACCCAAGACCTCATTACTTCCATAATAACTCTTATTTTCTTCTTCTCCAGCTCTTTCCGCCCCTTCCCCTACCTTCAATTCCTCAATATGCATAGCCCCAATAATTCAACAGAAATGAAAACAAATACGCACAAAATTACAAACCCTAATCACCGAATTTACAGAATTTGGACAATTTGATCAAAGCAGAAAAGGAAACCCAACAAAAAAACGAAATATTTGTAAACGTTTTCCAACACAAACCCTAATGCTTTAAATTTGAACAGGAAATGGAATGAAACATGACCGGATTATGATTTCTAAACGAAATCACCAACGTATTTTGAAAAAAGAGGGTCGATCAGACGGCGGGAACAAGCCGGAGATGACGTCGATTGATCGAACGGTGATCGACTGATGGAAAGGGGAAACCCTACCCCTGATTTTCCTTTTTTTTTTTCCCGATTTTGTTTGGTGGGAAATCGTGAAGAGATGATTTCCTGGATTCCACTCCTCCGTTTTTTGCACTTACAACAAACTTCGAAGAAAATTATTAAAATAAAATAAAGGGGAAAACTCGAGAAATTCAGAAATTTATATCTGGATCAGGGAGGAGATCTAAAATGACGGGGCGCGATTAGCAGGTACTTCTGACAAGTGGATAAATAAATGACACGTGTTGAGTTAAGGTATGTAGGGCTTTTTCCACTGCATATATATATTTCTAATTATCACTTCACAAATAAAATTCAATATCTCCCCATCAAAATAAAAGTAACATTCAATCTTTTTTATAACTCTGCACTTATTGATTTTTAAATAATGATAAAAAATCATTTCTAAGTATGAATTATCTTTATACACAATTAATACAACAAATCTTTAAAATATTAGTTGAAAAATATATTTATTTTTTTAGGTTAATTAATATTATTTTAACCGTCTCCAGAAAAAACCTTTACATTTTACTTTCGATGAATACATGTGTATACATGCATGAATTTTGAGATAAATAGGAAACATTGAAAGGCCATCATAACAATTTCATCACTTTTCTTGTAATTATAAAATGTGACCATGTAATCTTTACAAATTTGAAATTTAATCAATATATTTTTATATTTTTAAGAATTTAATGTTTTCCATTTTTCTTATTGACTGCTGTGATATTTTAAAATAAAAAATACTCACTTCATAATAATGTAGTTAAAAAAATGACATTATAATAAAACTAAATTTAACAAAATAATTTTATTTGAGTTAATAATTAGACCTAAAATCTAAAATCTGAAAAGTAGAAGGATTAAATTTCAAATTTATGAAGAATGGAGTTATAACATATTTTAACATTCTTGTAAATTAAACAATACAAAAAGGAAAAAAGCAAGGGGAAAAAACAACATTCTTAAATACTGCAAATCCAGTTCATACCAAAAAGAAACTGACAAGGAACATAACATGGTGGCTTTAAAGCATTCTTTTTCAGCCAATCTAATCCCAAAAAAAAGCACATGGAATTTAAGCTGTTCACAAGTAAATAACAAAAGCTAAATGAACCAGTCATTCATGTGAGCTCCATTTCAGCATCTATAAGAACCCTAAAACGCAAAGAGCTTGAAAACAAATTTGCTAACTGTGTATAACAAAAAGACAATGACATCGGGAGGTGGAGACTCACAGTTTCCCATACATCTCTTCTGTTCTTTTTCTTTTTTTATCAATGCAACAATGATACTTTCAAGATTTTGTCAAGAACAAAACAGAACATTATGTGTTTTCTGATGCAGTGCAATTTCCAAATGAATAGAATTCACTCATGATGCAGTACTTACATAGATTTTGATAAGCTTGAGTTCCCTGTGATCAATAAAAGCTCGTGAACATCGTGAAGATCTCTACCAAACGGCATTATGAACTACACTAGCAACCTGATCTGCAACTATGGCTTTGCTTAGCACCAAATGGCATTATGAAGTAAGTACACTGGGAACCTGATATGCAACTATGGCTTTGCTTAGCAGGGTAGCATCATTATACAAATCGCTTCGGCCTTCAGAATATACCATTTAGGGTGATTAACAAGAGAAAGATTAATAGGGCAAATTGAGATATTTGAAAATATCACCTAGCAATTCTACTGAGCTGAATAGCTAGCTCCTTATCTCCAGAGTTTTTCAGATGTTCGATGATTTTGTTAACATAAATAGCTTTCAAGCGAATCCTTTTATTAAGCATTGACCTAGCAAGCTTTGCAGCTTCAACCGAATGGCTTTGCTGACACAGGCCAACCAAAAGAATAGAATAGATATCAGAATCAATGGATGACAAGAATCGCATCTGCTCAATTTCATCATATAAGCAAAAACCATCAAGCACTCGGCCCTTGCGACAGATCTCCCTAATCATGAGACTACAAGCAATGCCATCTGGTTTGGCCCCACTTGCTAACATCTTCCTAAAGAGAATCTCTGCCTCATCAAGTCTATTAATCCTAATCAAAGACACCACAAGAGCACTATAGCAATCACCATCAGAAACACCACGTCCAGCAACTTTATCAATCAACTTATACGCTTCTTCAACATGTCCCTCAGCACAAAACCCTTCGATCAAAGTAATAACAGTTACACGGTTAGGAGCACACCCACAAGTTTCCATTCTATCCAAAACTCTCAATGCCTCCATTGTATGACCCTTCTCACAAAAGCTTTTAATTACAGATGTATATGTGATGACATTTGGACTACAACTCCCACCTGTTGTCTCCATCTCCTCCAAAAACTCCAATGCTTTCTCCGTACTCCCATGCATACAAATACCCTCAAGAAACACAGAATACACCAAGGCATTTGGAGAAAACCCTTGCTCCCTCATAGCCTGAAACAACTCACAAGCATCCTCCAATCTACCAGCATTACAGAACCCCTTGATCATCGCAAAATAAGTGATCATATCAGGATAAAGATCAACCAAGCCGATCTCTTTCATCAATTTATTAGCCATATCCATATCCCCTTTCTCACAAAACAGCCTGATAACAACATTATAAATGGTAATATCCGGACGCAAGTTAAATTCAGGCACTTTCCTCAATACCAACAATGCTTCATCAGCAATCCTAGCTTCTTTACACAAATTCAAAATAACTTTGAACATTTTAACATTAACCAAACACTTTTCCACCTTGTAAGCTTCAATAACATCCAAAATAAGAAATGGACTTTGCTTAATTTTCAAAAATTCACAAGCTTTGCTGTACATATAAGAACTATACCTACAATTTGATTGAAGACCTGCCCATATAAAAAACCTCAGGCCCATTCGGGATATATCAAAGGAACATCTTTTTAACACCTCACAGACACAATTTGGGTCCAATTTGGCATTGACTAAAGCAAGGGTTTTCTCTACATTGCTTTGTTTTTTCTCTAAAAGGGTGAAGAATTTGTCCGCAGAAGAAGCCGAGCTGAATTGAAGAGTGAAAACTTTTCTTTGTTTCGGGTAAATTGAGAGTGAAATCAACCGGGAGAGTGAAGCAATTGACATAGGGATTATAGAACAAAACAATAAGGGCAAATCTTACCCGATATAAAGAGATTGTTTCTGAATGAGGTTGGCTGAACTTTGGCACAAATGAGGGTATATTGAGTTGTTCATATGCGGCCCAGTACTGTCCAGTCAACTCATAGCCAGGCAACCATGATCTTATAGACGACCCTGCATTATAGTTGTAGAGCAACTTTTTTAAGGTAATTTACAATTATATCTTAAAGTATAATTGTTAATGTTACAAATTACAATGTTAGTTGAAGATATAAAAGTATTCAAGTCGAATATATGTTTGAACATGAGTATTTAAGTATAATTTTCATTTTATTAAAAATTTATCAGTATCGAGCATATATCCAATTTTTGTATTCAAATATGAGTCCGGTCTGTATAACCGAAAACCACAACACCTCATTTGTATTCAACTTTTGTATTGGCATTTTAGCAAAACACATGGCTAAGCTTATTGGCATATTAACAGACTCTATAAAAATGATAATTGAAAACCGAACTGACTTTGACCGAAACTGAAATAGCGACCGAGTTTTGGTTGGTCCAATCGGTTAACCGACGTAACCCAAAGATATCAAGTACAAAAGCTGGTTTCTTTTTTAAATTACACAAGCCACGATGGAAATACTAATAAATTATAGTAAATAATTGAATTTCTCATGAATAATTAGCTGTTTATACAACTTTTACAGCCCACTAACACCTCATTTCTCTTGATTGATAGCAAAACAAAACTCAATGACCAACCCTAAATTCATTGAAAAAGCTAATCCGAAATCAAAGCTACCTGTTTCATGGTTGCTACCGTTTCGAATGAGAAACATAGAATTTCGAAATAGGCCTTAATTAATTCCAGGAAAAAAAAAAGGTTAAGCGATGAGCAAGGCAACAAAGTTGAACATCAATAGCTTCATTAATTTTAAAAGAAAGGTTGAACATCAGTCGACAGTAGATTAAATGTAGCAAGAGAGAAAAATAACTTACAGTGGGCAGCGACGAGTCGTTAGCCGATGAGCAAGGCCACAACAAGCAAGAAAGACGGCAACCGACGTCCGAGAATGGTTGACGGCGAGCTGTTACCGACCGGCGTTGGGTTTATTGGTCTGGTTCAAGGCAGTTTTTAAGTTAGGCGGGTGAGAAGGTGGGAACAAAGGAGTAAAGAAAGTAAAATAGTCACGAAATAGCTTTAGGTTTTATTTTTCAAAATTTTGTATTGGGTTTTTGGGCCTACAAATATTGGATTGGATTTAATTTTATTAGTGTGGGAGTAAATGTATGATATTATTTAATACAGTATTAAAAAATAAAAAAAATTTATAGTCATTTATTTTTAATTTTACTTTTTGTTTACGACGTAATTTCCGTTTATTTTCATATATATATTTTTTTGATAAAATATATATAATTTATTAACAAGCTTTCAATTTATTTTTTTTGGTAATTAGCTTTCAATTATATTATAAATATGTATATATGAAAATATTTTAAAGAATATCAATAAATTTAAAACCCTAAGTCAAAACACACTGATATCGTTAGTATCAATATTGTAGTAAAATTTATGATTGTTGAACTATGATGGAACTGGTGGATGAATCTGGTTGGATAATAATGAACAGATGCCTTAACTTTTTTTAAAAAAATATTTTTTATATTTATGATCTATAATTATATGTACACCAATATTCATTGGTATTATGGATATTTTTTATGCAGTTCAAGTGTACTGAAACGTATTATTTTCCTAGTTATGGGTTCGGAAGAAATTATATATAATTTTAAACATTATATCAAAAAGAACAGATATGATAATATTCAAGAGAGAGAGAGAGAGTAAAGAGTAGCCTTACAATGTAATTGCATACCCTTATAAGTGGCTTTAGACGTTATTAAAAGGTAATTAGTAGTCAAACAAAATGTTGAAATGGTAGACAAATACCCCTAAAATTTAGGATAATTTTCACAATTAATATATTCCAAAACCCTAAATCATAAAAAGGGAGATTCCTTTTAGTAACATTGCAAAATGGTAATTGGAACACAAGATTTGCGCTAATAAGCTTTGATTGAATTTACACTTTATAACCAAACTGCTTTTTTCCCACCATTCAAATTGAAGGTGGATGATTCAATTAGAGACTCACTAATTATTAATTTTAACACCAAAATTTAATTAATTAAACTAATTAAAATATGTCAAAAAAAGAGAGACAACAAAAAAGGATTGGATGGATGGGTCCGAATTAATACAAAACATCAAAGACCCAACAAAATCCACATTCTTAACAACCAGACCTAAAAAATCCTTTGAAAAAGGAATTTTGACCGAAATGCCCTTTTGGATAGCTTATAATTACGATCGAGGATGAAGAGCATCGAATGGTCTATGAGGGATGGGAGCAGATGGGGCCCAGGGATTGATCGCTATGTGCCTCTGCTGGTGCGATTGGATTAGTTGATGATGGGATCTTGGATCAACGGAGGATGATGTGTTTTGTGGGACCCCCACCCTCTCGCATGAGGGGCACATGGTAAGAGTAGTGGGTGGTTTCATTTGCATGTAAAACTGTGGGGAGAGTTTCAGTGCTCTCAGTTCCTGAACTTCTTTCTGCAACCGCCGATTTTCCTCCGTCAGATTCTCACAGCATCTTTTTAGAAACTCACAGTCAACCTCTGTTTGCTTAAGCTTAGTCCTGCAATTAAGAAAAACAAAAAATTAATTACAAACAGTCCCATGTTTTGTAAATAACTTTGACACCAATAGGACAAAACTGTAAAATCGCTTACCTAGCCCTTCTGTTTTGGAACCAAACTTCAACTTGTCTTGGTCGTAACCCCAGTTGTTTAGCCAAAGCCAACTTTTGCTTCTGCAGAAAAGATCATATCCATTGTTTAAAAATAATTCTCGGCAACCAAACAATAATTCTTCACTTGTTTTTGCTCTAATTTTCAAATTACTTACTGGGTTGAGAGTGTTGTGTTCTTTAAAACATTCTTCGAGGATAGCAGATTGATCTTTAGAAAGCCTAAGTTTTTTCCTCGAAGTATCACCGTCTTCTTCGTCACTGATGCCATGAGAAGAAGCTCTTTCGATCTCGAGCTCGTCGCCATTGTTATTACCTTCTCTTTCTCTCCTTTTCCCACTCAGGCTACTCGATATCGTGCTGTTCGGAGATGAAACTCCGGCTTCTTCTTCACAATCGACCATGGATGGCAGTCTGTTAACGTCGATCCCTTTAAGAAATGATCTAGTCTCGGCCCGTAAAGATTCCGTGTTTGGATCTGCATGCAAAACCCATAGTTTTTTTTCACGTTAAAAAATGTTGGAAATTTTAGTCTAAATTCAAAAGCAACAAATTAAAGAAAGTAAAGCTTGTTTGGTTCTCGGGAAAATACCAGAAGGAGAATAGCATTGATTAGCAGAAGATGGAACGAGAGATGGGCTTAGATTTAACTGAAGCGAATAACGATTTTGAGGAGAACTCAAGCTTAGACTTAAACCCAGATCTTGATCTTTTCCCACCATCATTAATTATTTTCTCTTTGGCCAAACAGAAACTTGGATTCTCTAGTGAGAGAAAGAGAAAGAAAAGAGACTTGAAGGTTTAAGAGTTGAAAAGTGATGGATGGATATGTAAGAGAAGGGGAAAGTGGGGATTATATATAGAAAGTAAAGAACATGAAAGACTGGGTGGTGTAAGTTCAATCATGATTTGTTGTCCGAAGACCCATTATCTCAATCATGGCTTTTGCTCCCCAAAATAATTTCCACCTCTGCTGGACATTCATAAAATTATAAAGATACAGATATATGTGATATAAAAATAATAATTTGTTCAAAAATATATATAAAAATAATGTAAATATATATATTTAACAGGATACTAATTATTAATATTTATATAAACATATGGCATACTTTATTTTATAATTGTGATGTAACGTTTCTATGTTTTTCCAATCAGCAAAATAAATATAAATGTAAATTATTATTGTGTTAGTATTAGAAATTTAAATATAAGATTCTATTAACAAATAAATATACTTTCTATTTGAAATAATTTGTATATATAAATGAAAAATTTTAATCAACAAATATTAAGCCTAATGGTAAAACATATTGTACTTCTAATAAAAAGCATGAATCCCAAATATTAACTATTTATACATTATCTTTAAATTAAAAAATTCTTTAAAAAAACTACTCTACTGAAGCCAACAACCAAAACGAAAACATCGAGTCTTGAGTATTTAAATTTAAGACACATTATACTCATATTTAGGCTTTCAAATCACACCGTATGTTGTTGCCAAATATGAATTTTAGTTTGATTAGTTGGCTTAGGATGGATTATTTCGGTTCTTGATCTGTTTATACTATAATAATTTGATCCTACTTCGTGATTATTCGAACATATATTTATATTTATACTTAAAAAAAATTTAAAAATACTATTGAGAACTTATTATTTCCTTTGATACAAAAATAATATCCATTAAACAAATTCACCATTTTCATTCAATAACTACCATCTTATTTTAAAAATATTTTTACAATTTTTTCAATGTGATTTAATCTAATTATAATAAAGCCACAATATAATAATTATTTTCTAAAATGTAAAGGAAGAATTAGGGCTTGCTTAGTTAATGTACAACCAAACGTGAATTAACTTCCATTTCATGCAACATTTTTTTAATGCGAGTGGCATTAAGCATGCTTTGTGGACTAGCTATATATTTTAAATATAACAAATCATAGGGCATGGTTCCTGATTATATTTGTTTATAATATTTATTCAATTAAATTAAACTGAATTAATAATAAAATCTTATTTTCTCAAACTTTGAATTCACCGGTTGAGCTTGAGTAATCGTATTATATAAAATATTAATATTTTTTTCGGTAGAAAAAAATAGTCCTTAGAAGAATACAAAATAAATCACACTTTAAATTGACATAGAGTAAATGTAGCACCGACTCAAGAGGCTCTTCAAATAGTTGTAATATTTAGAGTCAAGTTCTAGTCAATTTAACCATATGATCAGCCACTCTGTTTTGTACTCTCGATACATGTCTTATACGCATCTTTCACCTTTTACATGGAAGGCCATAAATTAACCATAGTTTCACCATTTTGCTATTTGTCGCTCCATTAACTAAGAGTGTTTCAACCAAGAGCACAATATTACACTCGAATTCCACCTATCTGAAACCTCTCTCACATACTAAATGCAGACCCTCTAATGCAAGCTTAACCTTGATATTAAAGACCGTATCATTACCTAATAGCAAAGAATAAACACACACAACCATATTGTATTTTGGAAATTATATTCAATACATTATCAATATGAATTATGTGATGACATGCGTTAAGAAAATCATTTAATCATGCATTAATTGCATGGTAATCAATCAGTAATAATTTTTTAATAAGACAAAATAAGAAAAGAGAAAGTCCTTTTTATACGAGGACTACTTTCCCTTTTATCTTGATTTAGAATTAAGTAATATAAAAAAATAAATTAAAATTCTCGAAAGAAAAAAAAACATGAAAATAGGAACTAATATTTATTACCATAAAAAATGCTGAATTTTATTTTTATTTTGCCGCGAGCCCCACACAAGAAAAGACCTGAACACCACCACACTCTCCATGGTAATCAGACCCTCTCAACCAACCGCCTTGATCACACCTCATATCCTGATCCAACGCTCCAGATCGACCCCATTTGTGGGGCCCATGTTTAATCTTGTGATTTTTTTCCCCAATTATATAAGGAAACCATTGATGGGGTTTGGAGCAAAGCATCAAATCATGAGTGGAACCAGACAGGCAGACAAACAGATAAATTACTTATTTATTTTTGGTTATAAAATGTAGGGCCCACACCAACCCCCTCGTCTCTCCCATGCCATTACCACGAGGGATGGCGTCGCTTTCCTCACCTTTTCCATCTATTAAAACAAAAACGCTTTCATTCTATTTTTTAATATAATATAATCTTTTTACCAATGCGTTTATTGGAGCGTGTACTACACCTCCGATGATAAAGGAACCTTGGGATTGATTGGATTATTGAAAATATCAATTTCTATAAGCTGTTTTATGTATTATGCAGTGTTGCTTGTATTAGATTTTTCATCGGATGGATTGAATTAGAAATCGGTTCAGGTATTAGATTAAAAAATAATTAAAAATTGATTAAATAAAAAATTAGTATGAAACGACAGTTGAGTCGATTTTCTTTTTAATTTTTTAATTTTTAATAATTTTGGAGTCAAACCGGTGGAATTGATTGGATTGGTGCCGATATGGTTTTAAAAAATATTGATATTATGTGTTTTCTTTTAGGTAAACTATACCATTAGTTACTAAACTAATAATAACTTTTTGTTTGGTCAATTAACTAAAAAAAATTAAAATTTGGTCATTAAACTATTTGAAAATTTTTATTCAAGTCACTAGATTGTTAATTTTTTTTAAATCTCTCTAGTAAGCTTCAAGTAAAGATTCGACAATTGGCACAGTAAATTAGTCCCTATTAACAAGTAGAAAAAGATACTTTATATCCAAGTTGATTTGATGTTAGTGTTAGAGATTAAAGAAAAAAATTGTTTGAATTTTGAATCGTCGATTTGTGACGTCTAAAGCTGTTTCATGGAAAAAGCTTAATTGTAAAATAGAAGGAAAAATAGAGTTTTCAATTAGTGCAGGCAATGCAAATGGAAAAAGCCATGGAACATCAATTTTTACAATCTAATGACTTAGATAAAAACTTTTAAATAATTCAGTGACCAAACTTTAACTTTTTTTTAGTCAAGTAACCAAAACGAAAATATAAAATATGTGTTTACCCTATTCTTCTACTAATTTAATAACTTTTTTATTTAAAAACAATTTATTTAAATATAAAGTAATCATATATTTTAAAAAATAAATTACATTGTTGAATTTAAATGTTAAAAGAAGATTTCATTAAAAAATATACATTTAAAAAAGTTAAAAATATTATATTAATCATATTACAACATAGAAACTAATATTGGTGAATCCAAGACGAATCGGTTGGTCGAATTGGTAACTATCTTATACATCAATTTGAAGTAAGATAATAAATTGATTGATTCGAAACATGTACGAACCGGTTAAACTTATTTAAAAAATTAATTAAATTAAATTAAATTATATAATTTTAAATATTTTAAATATTTACGAAAATTTAATTGGATTTACCCATCGTAGTGAATTATCTGACGGATTCAATTAACAAAATTAAAAAAAGAAAACTGTGATAAGAACTAAATCCATTAAAAATACACGATACAAGACTTTCTATAAAATTTGAGCTAATACAAAGCGTGATCGTGACGCAAGTAAAAGTGCGTCGGCTAGAACAATGGCTCAATGGCTGTAACCTAGTCGGCTTCACTGTGAATTATGATCAACGTAACAATAATTGTTTTTTTCTTCATAATCATTGATTTTCAGATATTCTGATCATGTGCTGCAAGTGAAATAGGCTCAATGGCTCATTGGCTAAGTGAGATGAGCCAAGTCAAGAAGCCAACAGGAATGGTGAAGCGAGCGTGTGGGAATGGGGGACAAGGGAGAGTGGAGTTCACGTGGCAGGGAGTAGAGGTGGGGGAAATGAAGTGATAGCGAAAAAGCAGGATGACAGAACTTGAACTTCTCCCTTAACTCACGTGGACCAACATGTCTTGCCTTTGGAACACGTGCTCTCTGGCCCCACACCATCCCTCGTTTGCCTTCTTACACCCACACGGTCGTGCGTGTCACTTTGTCCCTCCACGCCCCGACAACTCACGCACTCACAATCATTTGAAACTTCCTCCTTTCCTTTCCGATCACGCTCCTTATTCCCTCCCTGCTTTTCACGTTCCCTTATTCAACTTTTAACATCAGTAGCTTGAACTCCACGCGCCATGACATAAGCTTGGGATTCCTTCCCGGGAACCGTTAATTTTTAGCCTATCTGTATCTCAATTGGCCTATCTCAATCTCCAGATTTTCATGCCTAAGCCAGCAGTATAGCACTATAATCGATGATAAATTACAATTACACTAATGCCCTTAAAATGTAATTGAAATGACTTAAAAGCCCCTTATCATATGAACTAATCATTATTGCTGTTATTTTGCAGTCAAATGGTATGCTACTGGCTACTGCCCTTTATAGTTGCATTCATTTTTTCATATGAAATATAAAATTATTATTTCTAAACTTATTTTATTCAGGGGTGAATTTAGGGGCTGACACTTCAAATGTAAATTTTTTATTTAACTTTTTATTTTTTTAAAAATTTTAAATTAGTAAAAATAAAATTATATTTTGGCCCCTTAAAATTATAAAAATTCGATTTAATCTTTTAAAAATTAAGATATAGACTATAAAAAATTAAAATTTCATTCGACCCCCCTTAAAAATTATTCTGGCTTCACCCCTAATTTTATTATTAATTCTATTCTTTTATGAATATCATTTTAATGAAGTATTATTTTGCATTAGCACTAATTAACATTTTTTAAATTGCTAATGAGAATTTTGGTTCATAGTAAAGTTGAGGTTTTAAATTCAATAAAGTAATACGCATGCAATTTTTTCAATAAAGTTATAATCAATTAAAATTATCAAATATCCTTTGTTTACAAATTTAAAGTATTTTTTGTTTGCAATTAATATGCTTTCTTGTACTTAATTACAGAAAAAATTAACTATATTTTTAATGAAAAATCAGCTTAATAATTACCGTTAGATTCTTATTAATAGTTTTATTAAATAAGTATCTTAATTTTAAAGTAACAAATAGGGTGGCATGCTTTTAATCATTGATTGGGGAGACTAAAGATTACATTTTTAAAATATGTTTTTAATTAAAATGTCACTTTCTCTCTTCCCCCACGGCTGCATTTTAATGGTTTGAAGTGGGCATGCCATCTAAATCATTGGTTAGGAATATGTCATTCAAAGGCTTGGTCCATCCCTTTCTCAACTTGACCATTAAATGGGGCATTCCGAATACATCATCATCATTCAAATATACCTTTTACCAAGCATATTACACAACTATAATGGGAGGAATTAAGATTCACAATAACTTGTACCATTTGGATTTCGATTCGATTTTATAGGATTTCTTTTTTGAATTTCTCTTTAAATTTTATAACGTTATATGTATTAATTGGGTGCTTTTTCATTTTTTTATAAGATTTTATCATATGTGTTTTAGGAAAATTATGAGTTTGATAGGTTTAAAAGGTAAAATGAGAAAATAAAAAATATGTTATTATATTCGTTTATTGACATGACAATGAAATATTAAAGTAAAAAAAAGAAACGAATCTACTACCTCCGGTAACACTGAACTTCCCAAACAACATCACACAATCAAACCCGTCATCATCAGATCCTATGAATGGATGATGGATCCGACGGTTGAAAAATAATTTTTGTGGTGATTAGATTAAATGAAAACGGTGGCCCCACCCGACATGATGTCGGGTTGATGATTGAAGTGTCCCCACTCCCCACTGAAGTTCGTGAAAGCTATCCCCACGTTGTCTTCTGTTTCTAAAGACCCTTAAGTAATGGAACTACTGTGCAGCACCCAACGATACGACGACGTTTTTCTCGAATAAGTTTTGCCTTGGAACCCCTCTGTTAATTCTTTCCTATGGTCTCTTCTCCTAATCACCACGTGACATGCACATGAAATTGGACCCTCTTGTCGCTTGTTCTATGTCGTAACTATGCATTGCAACCGAACGGATTAGACATAATTTTTCATGGGTTATTATGTGATTAATTAACAGTGTATAACTTTATATATTATATAACATATTATTAAAAATTAAAAAAAACCGATTTAACTTTAAAATTTTTTAACAATGTCTCATGATCTAAATTATATAATATCTCCTGAACTAAATTATATATAATCTTACTTTTATTTATGATTATTTAAATGAAATTATCTAAAAATTCAATTTACCTCTCAAAAATCATTCACATCGTAAATGGAATTTTCATTATCCAACAATATATTCCTTTTAAATGCACGAGGGGACCCTTTCAATATGAGTCCATGTGATTTTCACGTGAAGAAGACCCCTTCCTTAAGGTTGTTCTAAATCAAAACAATGTATCAATGTTGCTATCATTGTCTTTTCTAAAAAAAAAAAAAAAATTTGTTCAAATGATTTAACTTTTGTGTGGATTAAGTGGTCGGAATTTGAACTCCCATTGGTTGGTCGACCCTTCGGTTTGGATTAGACATTTCAGTTTAGCTTAGTCACGTCATGTCATGTCCATTGTCTTCTATCATATGTAGAATCTCTGAAATCTTTTTGGTTCTTTGATTTGTTTTGTTAACCAAGAAGCTTGCCACTAGCCCCTCCCTTCCTACGCTATCAATATCCATATTTAAAGCCAAGGCTCTCATTCATCTATTGAGATACTAAATTGATTTGTTGATTTATGATAGGAAAAGTATGATAAAATTCTTTATTCTAGTTTGTATTTTATTTTTTTATTTAAAAATTAAATAAATTAATATTTATATATTAGATAAAAAATAAATGGGTCATTCTGTTAAAATTTTTATCCATTTTTACGGTTAAAAATTAGTCTTTGTACGTCAAAATGAGATACACGTGACATGATATGTGTAATTGTGTATTTATTCCGTTAGTAGAAATTGATTTATACATACTAAGATTAATTTGTACATTTTTGAGTAAAATAGGATAAATACTATCTGGCTCTTAATACAGGGGGATTCCAGATACTTTTACCTTTATCATATTATATTTTTAAACATCGAATTTTGAGTTAGACTTTCAACACATTGGGTATGGTTTTTAGTGAGAAAATTTTTCTCTCAATTCTAGAGAGTGTTCGAACGATAATATTCTCAATAAAAAAAATACTCTATATGATACGAGACGTTGGTTCAAGTCCAACCATAACCAATGTGCATAGTTTAGCTTTTTTAGATATTTCATGAAGTGCTACTGTCTTTTTTAAGTATTCACGCTCTAAGCAAAACCGAAAGATAGAACTCACCATCATTAATGCATATGGTTCACCTTTTTAAACATTTTATGAGTTCTCATGCTATATTTTTTAGCACTCAAAATTTTGACAAAATCGAAAAGAAATCCATAAAAAATAATATGAGAGGTGTATTCAAAGTGGTAGCACTAACAATTATTGTATATCGGCAACAACGTTGCTTAGTTAATTTAATTAAATATAATGAATTTTTTATCTTCTCAAAACATAAAATATGTTGTTTCGTACGATAGTTGTAAGTGATTATTATTTCATTGCATTAAACCCTCGAGTTTCCACGGGAGGTTGCGCCGCCCTTATTACGCCCTCACGTGAAATCCACGTGGCGCACAAATTTTCATGCAACCGACGGACAGCAAATCACACGTGTTTCGTGTTAACCCACACGTGCACTTTGGGTCTAAGTTTTTAACCTCCCATTTCTCTATTTGCTGGATCTCGGTCAATAGTCAAACCTAAATCATTTGCCTCCTTGTTTCGTTTATTATTTTTTTAAATACTTCTTTACCGGCTTTACCGGCGACCAGAAGTACGAACTCCTCTCACCCATCCGATGATCTGTAAACCAAATCCCAGCCGTCGATTATCTGATCACTCACACGTGCATGCGAAACCCTTAAGAAAGTGGTTTAGCCAGCTTTTGCTTTTGTTCCAGTGAGTGGGTCCCACGTGTCGGTTAATTTGACCGGGTGAGTTGGTCACCATGTGATTTTAACGGCTCAATAAATAATCTGGAAAAAAATTCAGTTAATCGATGTTAAAACTCCGAGTTGGAATGCACATGTTTGTGTTAAAAGACAATACAGGTTAAGCAAAATTACATGTTTATCCTCTTGTCGACAATTTTAAAATAAACTCACGTGCGGGGTTGAGGGTAATCCTTGGAATTTCGAAGAATCTTATAATGGTTTGGAGGGGTTTTGTGTGAGAAAAGCATGTTTGGTTGGAGTACTTGCAATATAAATAATTGGGGATGACAAAAAGAGTATGATGGCACATGACAGTCCAATCATTTAAAAATAATAGTAGGTCTATTTTGTATATTAGACATCAATAATTTTATTATTTATTAATGAAGTGCTTCATTAATAATTAGGGATTTAGGATTTATAGACCCATTTTTGCGGATGAAACTTTTTTAAATATTTTAAGTGAATGAAGGAGGGAATATGCGAGAGTAAATAAATGTGGTTAGCTGTGATGGATGAAAGTAAATAAATTTTTTATCTTTAAACTATTTAATTTTATAAATTCATTGTTATCTTTTTAACTCGTAATATTAATTTAATAAAAACATTAAATATACTAATTGGATGTAAAAAACTCTATAATAATAGTTTATAAAAACGACAGTTATATGTACTTAACTAATTATTTCCTTAACTTGCAACTATGAAAGTGATGTCCATCATAGTATTATAAGACAGATAACATTTTTTTTTTTTTTAATGTGAATCCAGTCAACTTGAAAATTTAAAAATATATACCCAGTCATCTATGCAAAAAAGCTTGTCAACAATCCCTTTCTTTTTTAATATATTTAAAATCGAGGATGTTTCCAAAGGGGTTGGAATAAAATACTAATTTTGAGAATATAATCTTTAACGGGGTAATCAAGCTGATTTGAGTTGGAGTTTTGGGCTAATATGATTTGAGCTCTAATTTTATTAAGTTTATTTTTTAATTTTTGAATTCAAATTCTAACTTAGTGCTTTTGCTTATAATTTTTTTATAAAAATAAATTATTAATTTTTTTGTATTATTTATGTCTATTTTATGCTTCATATTCGAGGTTCGTGATTTTCTTTTTTTTAACAATATTGTCTTCAATGTTTGAACTTATACTTCCTATTGAAAATGCAACGTGCTTTATTATTGCACCTAACCATTGTTAGTAAAAAATTATCAATTTTATTAACATCACAAAATAATAACAATAAACATAAATACTTCTAAATATAAAAATGAACATATAAAAGGTAATGAATTGTCACTAATAAGTTGAGTTTTAATTCGGATGGCATCGACATACTTGTTAATGCAAAAAGATGTGAATTTGAGTGCGCTTAAACATGTTTTACCTTCCTATTTAAAAGTAGACCTGTTCATGATGAGACAATGTTCTTATAATAATGATTAATTTATTGTGTCAAATATAGAGCTATTCATGAGTCGGGTTATGTGCCTAAGTTTGAGAGTTCATCCAAAATTTGAAAGGATTTGAAAAAAAAATATTACGCCCGAAATATTGTCCGGGCAATTTTTGAAGTTTATAATATTTTATATTATGTTATTTTATATATTATATAATTTATAATAAATAAAAAATATATAAAACTATTAGACTTTAAATAAAATAAAAATATATATTTAATTAAAAAAATATAGATGGACCTAGACAGACTCTGACAAAAATTTAAATCCATATTTTAAGCTAAACCAGATTTAGACAAACTCAAAATATGTTAATATCATACGTATGCACGCCTATTAACCCATCTAATCCAATATGAGAAGATTTTTCATATCAGTGCTTCATAAATACCTACAATAAAAAAATATTAAATAAAAACTTGAAATCATAAGCATAAAATTTGAAGACAAGCATATAATTCATGCATTTAAAAATAATATATAATAAATAATAAAACGTAAAATTTGAAGCAAATAGTAATAACATAAATGTAATATGTACAAAATTAAAATTAAAACATAATTTAAATTACGAGTAAAAATAAATTCAAATAGATAAATACATCCGATTAAGAATATTAAATGCGCTCCAATTGGTTATAATAATATTGTCATTTTTTTTATATCATGTCAAAAAGTTATCATATTGGTAAATAGAAAATAAGTTGCAAAAAAAAAAGGAAAAAATTGAAGTTATTTATTAAGAAAATCAAAACATAAAAAAAAAAGTAACAGACCTATAAAATAAATACAAATATTTGTATACGAAAATATTAAAAAGTGATTAAGAAACCACTTATATATCTAAAATTAATATTAAAAAATAAATATTGTAAAAAAGAACCAAAAGGGCACTAGAAACTGTGGCTAAATTAAACCAAAAGGGCCGAAGAACCAATCCATGAAGATTTTTCTTTTTAAAACCAGTAAAGCAAATAGGGAATATCTGAACTAAATGTCAATTAAACCTAACCTTGAGATCAAGTTTTTTTTTTTTTTTTTTTTCCATTACAACAGTTACTAAATCAACTATGCATGAAATATTTTTAGTTAGAAACTGCAATTACAACTTCTATATTTTCTGCAGGCTTGAATTGGAACACAGACAAAAATAAAAACCAAAATAATGGACCAGCTATTTCAAAAGAACAAAGATTAATGCTTCTGGCATCCTTTTTATCATATATGCATCTCTTACATTTCCTTATCCATAAGGAGATAATATGAATTGGATGTAAATCAAAGGTTAATAAAATTATATAACAGTATAAGATATAATGATTTATTTAGCCCTCCAACTTTACAAAATAAATCATTTTAACCATCCATTTAAATTTTTTTTGTCTCTTGTAGCCTTTAAACTTGAGTCCTTTGTCAAATTACCCTAAAATAGATAGAAAAATTCGCTTGTTAACTTTGCTCACATGGATTGCCACGTGGATGCGTCAGCAAAGTTTACAATTGTTAACTTTTCAATCCATTTTTGGAATGATTTGACAAACAATCCAAGTTCAAAGGTTAAAAAGAGGTTAAAAATTAAATGAAGGGCTGAAATGACTTTTTTATAAAGTTGAAGGGCCAAATAAGTCATTACCCTAGATAAAAAAAATTATACTATCCTAAAACACAACTTAGTCGGAAATAGGGAGAACGTAAACGGAGATATAAATAACATGACAAGCAGGCGATCATATTTTATCTTAACTTTGTTGGAGGACTAGCCTTTGCTGGTTAGATATCTTCCTATATCATCGTCCCTGTCATCTCTGCTCCTCCCCCTGCTTGTACCTCCCATTTCTTTGAGTTTCTGTGGAGATGTTCAAAATTTAATGATTGGGAAAACAATGTGTCATCCCAATAAATGAGTTTACGAAAAAGCTTTGAAATTTTAAATAATAAAAAGACAAAAGCAAAATACTATAAAACAATAAATACTAACCAATTGGTGAATCCTTTACAAGGAAGACATTCTGCATACGATTTAAGTAACTCTTTGGGACGAAATAAAATAAGTATGAAACATGAAAATAGTGCTTTCAATCCTGGTTATATTCAAATCAAAAATGAAAATATAGACAAAGCTAAAAGGAACTTAGATTACCGTCTGTGCTTTTCTTCTGGAATCTGCGACTTCTTCATGGTATTGCATGACTTCCTCTTCTAAAGCAGGACACTCGGGTAACTTTATTGTCTGGAATACAGAAAACCAAAAAAAAAAAAAAAAAAAAAAAAGGTTACTGTGCTGGACAAGCTGCTCATCAACTAACATTCTGGAAACAAGTTTAGTAAATGTGGCATACCCAGCTCATACTGATTCACTAGTGAGATAGCAAGACAAGATCTTCCAGCACAAGCTGTTCTACCCACTTGATGGATGTGTACCTACATAAAAATTAGCAAAAAATACAGGCAGCAGTAGCTCTCTTATCTTTTAAAGACCAGATCATTTTGTAGAATAACAGAATGCATGGTTTTTCAGGGTATGAAATATGTAAAGTCCAACCTTAGGGTTTGTGGGGATATCATAAATAATAACCATATCCACAGATGGAATGTCAAAGTCCTCTACCAGCCACATCAGTGCAGACAAATACGTTATACTGCCCGGACTTGAACTTATTCAAGGATTCTAGCCTATTTGCCTATAAATATGTCGGCAAAGTGCACAAGTTATAATTGCACTCCCCAATTGTAGAGCAGAAACATAAATCAAAATATCACCACACGTGAAAGATACCTGAGTCTTTTGACCACTAATGAAGACTGCTTTTACATTACGATCCCGAAGAAGCAAAGACAAAAGGTGAGTTTGATCACATGTTCGAGTGAAAACCATAGATGTACATCCTGACATCTGAATCAAAATATAAACATGAAAGCAATCCTGTAATCACAACAATATAAAATATATAAAAAAAGCCACTTAGATATCTAGTAACAAGAAAAGCAACAATACACAGATCTTTCATGCTTCATCCGTTTACAGTACTAACAGAAAAGAATTATCATGACTGGATTATAATCTAGTTCCAGCTACAAAAATTAAATTCCTTATTCAACCACGAAGCATGAACAATCGTACTTACTGTCAAAGATTGCCGGGCCTAGCTTATATGATGACCTATGTTTTGCTCAAACTGGGTTCTGGGCCAGTTTCCAGGAAGTGAAGACAACTGAATACAGCTATCTATTAATGGTCCAAAAAGGTAAAGGGTGTCAAATTTAGTTGTTCAAACTATGGCACTAAGATGTAAAAGTTTTAAGGCATGAAAATTGAATCACACAAGTCATGGATCCAGTTGCTGCCTTCACTGCAGGATAAGTAGTCTAGCAGGTTCCAGAAAGTTTCTCTTGCACACCAATCAGGGGTCACAAGATGTGCTAAACCTATGACACACTCACTACCACTGATTCAACTCAAGTTATTCTATAGTATTTTCATATTACTTTAACGAACACAATGATGATTACGACTAAAATCAAGTGCATCTAGTATCACATGGACCAAAAAGTTTCCTCGATTTTTTTCAGTAACTTGATCTCTCTCAAAGATAGAATTTCAGCACAAAACCATCATGAAAATCATCACACAGGTCTGATGATCCATATCATAGTTCACATCTTTGAAGAAGAAATTTACTGCTAAAAAGATTCAGGAACCTTGTTCTTTGCAGCTACGAACCGATAATGTTGCTTCAACGTGTCAACAGTAGAATATTTTTGCGCAGCTTCAATCTAAAATGGAAACAGAAAAACTGGAAGTCTTTAAAACATTAAAATTAGAATAAGGAGATTGCAGAAAATTTTTGCTTAAATAGCATCATCAACCTTCACAGGGTTTTTCAGACATGCCCTTTGCAGCTTCTTCACCTATAATATCAACAAAGATTGTAGTCAAACATTAACTAAAATAAAACCATTCAAAATGTAAAAATCAGGTCAAACTGTGAAAATACCGTTCCCTGATGGCAGATTAAATAAGGCAACATGAGGGGAGAAAAACAAAAACAATCATATCTACATGATCAAAGCCATGATATTTTTTGGGTCCTAATAAGAAAACATATGTATACAAGTACAACAGTAAGAATGAGCAACCAATGCACTACTTCCTTCTTTTCTGCAAAATTATTAACTCACAATAACCAAGATCAAACTAGCCTTTGATTACAAGGTTCAGCTATACAGATCTTGAACGTATTTTTGCTTATAGTTTCTAACCCACATCCAATTTGAAACAGAAAATAGTATATGAATATGTTTCTTAAGAATACATAAAATATTTGTTTCCCAAACACACCTTTTTTGGTCATGGTTGCATAAAACAAATGTTATCACAAGGAATAAGACTCAAAATAGTATATGGACATACTTCTTAAAGAATACTTAAAATATTCGCTTTCCCCCACATACCTTGTCGGTCATGGTTGCAGAAAACAAATATGTGTGCCAAGAACATACAAAATATCATCAAGTGCTTTCTCAAAATCCTCATTCAGCAACTTATCTGCCTCATCTAAGACCAGTCAAATACATGTACATATTATTTCAACAATATATGCATATCAAACAGTCAACAAGAAAAGCAAGTTACAAGATAGGTATTTTATTACTCCTTTACTCCAATTATATCAACCAACAACTCTTATATGGAGGCATTGACTCTAGTTTAAAGTGCCATGTAAGACATTAGCATTCATATCATGAAGGTGAAAAGTTATTTAACAGAACCAATAAGACATATAATACAATAGATTTATTATAAGCTAAAATAAAAAATACAAAAGGTTGCCTCAAGAAAAAGGGTGGAAAAAGAATAACAAATCTTTCACAAAATAAGACTCGGTCATTTTAAACTAAAATACGACCACAATTACTGAATAGAAAGGGAATTTAAAAGATAGAAGGAGGAAGAAGTAGAAGAAATTCTTACCAAGTATTTTAGCATACTAAGAGAAAAACCTTTAGTATTAGTTAGGTGATCCATGAGGCATCCAGGAGTTCCAACATACAGGGCGAAGATTAAATTTCAATCATTAAAAAAAAAGATTCAGATGCATTCTTTGTCCTAAGGTACCTCTTTCCTCATCATTGTCTATGTGCATCCTAAAAATTGATAGCTACTAAAAGCAGAAGGATACTAACATTTTTCTCTTCGGGTATTACTTTCACCTTTAAGGAAGCTTACTAACAGTAAGAAAATATCATATAAACTCTAGATATAGTTTTTCCATCAAAGTGAACACCAAGGCACATGATGTTAACTAAATAAACTCACAGAAATACCAAAACCTAAGGTACATAGCCCTCTCCGTAATTATTAGCAAGTAAATCATAAAGAAACTAGATATCACTGCTAACCTAGATGACATCAGTACCATACAAGGGATATTCATTCATATAGTGTGGTGAACCAATATATAAAGATTAAGGAAGAGGATCGTGACAGCCATAGATCAACCATAAACATACCAGATGCCATGTAGCATAATCTCTGTCACTACATCTTAGAAAATAAACAACTTAGAGAAGGAGCCATAAACAACTCAACACACTAGTATTGCAATCAATTTTTATGTATCTAACTGTTATCCGCATCTTTATGATAGCGACCAAGTCTTATACCACAGGTCAACTTAACCTAGATCCTTTAAGCTCAAATTTACGGGGGAGAACAAATGAACTTACAATAATGTGCGGCTGCTTCCCAAGGGCAATTTGTTGTTGCATGAGGTCCACCCCTCCAACAAGCTTTCAATTTTAAGAACCAAATTAAAGCAATCCGAATAAATTGATTTATGATAAGAACAAATTAAGAAGCCAAAATTTTCAAAGTCAGCAAACAACTCTGCCATACTTTAGACATGTAAAGTATAAACTAAAAACAACTCAAGCATGAAGTTTCAATTCTATTAGACAGAAAAAAAAAAAAAAAAAGTAACTATCTTGCTAACAGTGTGGTATATTTTGGCGGGAAACTTACAACAGCACATTTTAGGCCAAACCCGGATCCCCGGATCCTAAAGCTTGAAATTGTTCAGAATTGCAAGCTCCCTGCAATAACAAATATGATTAAACCAAACAAGATACAACAAGAAAAAGAAAAATCTTTTTTGATAACGAAATTAAGCAACTTGTTTAGCAGACCGTGTTTGGGAAAGCACCAAAGCAAAAAATACAGGTGCACATTTATATCCTTGTTTCGAATGGCATTCCAAAAGCGCAAGGAGTATGGGAAGAGTAAACGCCGCCGTTCTACCGGTACCCGTTTGGGAAAGCCCAATCAAATCATTCCCTTCAATACGAAAATCCACACAAATCTTTTAAACACAAAACAAAAGAATTGAATCAAACAAAGTACTAAAGATAATTTTTTAAAAAGGCGGGAGAACCTCCGAGAGCGTGGGGCATGGCGTCTGCTTGGATTTTGGTAGGAGTTTTCCAACTTATTTCGTCGCAGGCTTCCACTAATTCCTCGCATAAAGCTATCACTTTGAACGTCTTTATTTCTTCCTTCAGCCATCTTTGTTTCAGACAGAGTTTCAAAAAGCGTAGCTTTAAAAAGAATTTCTGCTTCTCAACAAATTAAACAGCAGAAAGATAAATAATAGAAAAAATATATTAAAAATAATATTGTAATAAAAATAATTATAAAATCTTTTAATAAAATCAAAGAAAAAATTAGAAAATAGTTTAAATATATTAAAATTAGTAATTTTAAGTTAAATTCTTAAAATTTTTGTTTGGAAAGATAATCTAACCTGTAAGGGCGAAGCCAGAACAACTTTTTAGGCGGGGCGGAAAAAATTGAATTTTTTATAGTTTATATAAATGATTAAATTGAATTTTTATAATTTTAAGGGGCCAAAGTATAATTTTATCTTTATTAATTTAAATTTTTAAAAAAATTCTAAAGACCTAAATAACAATATTATATTTTAGGGGAGGCCGGGGCCTATGTCAGCCCCCTGGCTTCGCCCTTGCTAATGGGCTACGTCAGTTTTCCATTATACCGTTAACGGAAATTAACGGCTAAATGTCTAAAATATTACAATACGATAATACAAGTAACTAAAACGTAACATCTCACACATAAATGACTAAAATGTTACCCGAGACAAATAAAAATATTATTTGAATAGTTTATCCAATAATCTTTTATCCCTTTTAGTATTATTTACAACATTCTTTTCTTTTTATTCCTATAATTGAAATGTTAAAAATTATGCTAGTCGGACTTAGATATAAATATTAGATACGGATACAGTTGATACTAAGGAAGCATTGGATCCAGTTATGTGTATTTAAGCTTGATTCTTGTACTTGACTAGGTTGTCTGTTTGGGATAAAGTTGCTTGTTTGTATTTTAGTTATAATTGAAAATTTTTAATTATTAATTAAAAGTTAAAAACTCAATTAAATTTGAAATTATTTGAATTAAGAATTGAAACATTTAAATTCGAATAATGGGAGTTTTAAAATTTCTCGAACTAAAGTTTTTTTGTCCGCAATGATTGATTTGGTCATGTCCTTATGCTTGTGCTTCTTATCCGTAGGGATAAAATCAATTCAAGGCAACCCATAATCGTCCTTTATATCAACATCACATATCCATTATCCAAATATGCGCTCTTACTAGACTTATATTATTTATTTAAATTAAATACAGAAAACTTTAATTTAAATATATAATACGCTATACAAATAGAGTCATATAGAGGTATAATAAATTATTTAAAAAATAAGTATTTAAAAAAGAGACAATGACAATTTTTAAAAAATTATTTGTAGAATAAAAAATATATTGTTAATATATCAAATATTAATATTATTTAATATACTAACCGTACATTTTTTATTTTACAATAAACTTTAAAAAATTATTATATGTCTTTTTTTAAAAATATATTATTATATCTTTATAAAATATTTGTCAATTCCTAATTTTATTTGTGAAATCTAAAAAAATTTATTAATATTATACCAAATGTAATTTCAAATGTATAAATATAACGTGGAGGATTTTATTTAAAAGTTCACATCTACCCACATTAAATTACTTTTTTTGTTGACGAAGTAGATATCTTTTTAATTCAAACAAAAAGTTTTAGAATTTAATAATTATCAAATGAAAAATATTGATATATTGTTAAAAGTTTCAATAAATAAAATTAGGTTGATGATAAATGTATATACAGTATAGTAACATAACTAAAAAGAATTGACCAAAAAATATATATAAAAGAAATAAAACACGTGTTTGTTAGTATTTCAAATACTCATCCTTGTCAAATTTGATATTATTAGTATGATTTTCGATTCACACTTCGCGTTCAGCTAATTATTTTTAGACAAAATAATTAAAAATTAAAGGTTAGTAATGTAACACTCCCTACCCGTATTCGTTGTCAGAATAAGGTACAAGGCATTACCGGAGTTTACAATTTTTTTTTTTTACTCAATATAGTCCCCTTTGTAGATATCTAGCCTTCCCTGTAATTTTAAATCGAGACCAGTCCACATCAACCAATCCAATTCAACATATTTTCAAAATAGATTCATACATATTTATAAGATAACCTCAACACATACCAAACCAAGATTTGTTAGCCATACCAATGGCTGACCTTACATTCATTTCATATTAACATTTACTTTATTAGCTTATACATGCCATTGATTTCCAAAATAAAGTTTCTTTATATACCGAAATCTTGAGGTTGATAGTGTGATATGTCTCCGACTGAATCCGACCTCCGAGCTCTTAACACTACAAAGCAGAAAAAAAGAAAGCAGGTAAGCACTTTGTGCTTAGTAAGCCCATGTAACAAGAATTATGCTTACCTAATACTTTCAATACAATGCAATAAACACTCATATATCCATTCAATGCATTATTACCCTAACATGCATAAACTCAACATTCAAGTTAGTCCAATAATTTCCATATATCAATAATATATACTATGATTGATGAGATCATCAATACCATGATTTCTATTTCCTTGTTATTTTTCCATATTTATCCCGTTGAATTTCTCAGAATTTCGATGGATTTTCAGAGGTACACTTTAGTGTACAAATCCAGGTCCGTCAATTCATGTTCATCATGCGCACATTTCCATTTTAGAGAGCACACTCCCGTGAACCTCATCCTTACAGCGGGATTACGATCCAAGCTAAATCCTGTAATATAAACTCATAGAGTATTGTCGGGATTACGGTCCGGGCTAAATCCTCGCAACGACAACTACTCTAATGAGCTTGGATCCGAATTACCGACCCAGCTAAATTCGGACCTAATTTGGATTACCCGTCCGGGCTAAATCCATTTTACAGATATTCTTCGGGAGGGCTATATCAGGATAGGATCACCCGTCCGGGATAGATCCTTTTTACCGTCAATTCCTTTTCAGAGATCCATCGAATTTTCCTTTCATTCAAGCGGGATTTCTTCCTTTTTTTTATCAAATATACCAATGTATCATCAATTTTCATACGATGAACATTCCAACTGTATTCACATCAATAACATACATTTCAAGCATTTAAGAATATAATTCAAGTTACATGAACTTACCTCGATACTAGTTCGTATACAAAATCTACTAATCCGGGACTTTTTCCTTTCCTCGATCTAGCTTCGTATTTGAGTTTTCCAAATTTGCAGTAAAAATATGAAAAACCAGCTTAATGAAACCCTTCTATGGTGTTTTTGCTGATGAGGATGCAGAAAATAAAGAGAAATCTAGATAATTCCACTTTAGTCCTAGCTTTATTAAGTAAATTTTGCAATATTCCAATTTTGCCCTTAATTCTCCTTATTTTCTTACTGATTTCATGCCCTTGCCGTCCAGCCCAAATAGACCTTTGGTCTATTTTCCTTTTAAGCCCTCTTTCTTTTATCATTTAAACTATTTAATCATTTTTCATAATTTTACATTTTTTACAATTTAATCCTTTTCATTTAATTACATACCCAAACGTTAAAATTTTCTAACGAAATTTTAATACCACATTACTAACATTTTATAAATATTTATAAAAATATTTCCTGCTCAATTTTATGAGATCAAGGTCTCGATACCTTATTTTTACCCAATTCCTTCAATAATTTCTTTTTCTAACTAACCACTAAATCGGTAAAATTTTTCTATCGATATTTTAATACGATTTTCCTATCATATAAATATTCATACAAATATATTAAAATAAATTTCTCTTTAAATCAGATTATGGTTATAAAGCCATTGTTCCGATAACCTTGAATTTAGGCCATTACAAGTAACCTTCAAGTTTTTATACTCTCGCTATATTTAGAATTTAGCCTTTATATTTTAAAAAAAAAATTTAGATTTTTTATTTTTCTAATTGAAAAAAAAATCTAAGTTCAATGGTTAAAACTATTAAAGTTATTGATGTAATATCTTAAAATTAAAAATAAAACTATTTACTCGATAATCAGGGCAATTTACTAAAATATACCAAAATTAAAAAAATTACGGAAATGGGCCAAAAATTTAATTATTTACGGAAAAGGGTCATTTCCCCCCCAAAGCGTGTCCACGAGGGAGCGCTTTGTGCCACATCAGCCAAAAACACGTCTTCAAGGACGCGTTTTTGGCTGATGTGGCATAAAGTGCTCCCTCGTGGACGCGCTTTAGCCCCTGTTTTTTTTTAAAAAAAAATTATTCTCGAATTTTTTAAAAATTTACGAAAATAAACATTTATAAAGGCTCAAAGTGACAACACCATTTTTTTTAAGGTGTCATCAATTAATAAGGAAATATAACTTATAAAGGAAATCTTTATATAGACCCAAAGTCTCATTTCCCTTGTTTTATTGAGCAAAGTGGGATGAGATATGTGTATATATAGACTCATTAATAGTTTTGCAGTTTGTTCCTAAACAATATGGGATTCCTTCCTCTTTTAACTAACAACATGAGATTAAAGGTTACACTATATGTAATGGCCTAAATTCAAGGTTATCGGAACAATGGTTTCGTAACCATAAATCCAATTTAAAGAGAAATTTATTTCAATATATTTGCATGAATATTTATATGATAGGAAAATCGTATTAAAATATCGATAAAATTTTTTTACCGATTTAGGGGTTAGTTGGAAAAAGGAATTATTGAAGGAATTGGGTAAAAAAAAAAAGGTATCAAGACATTGATCTCATAAAATTGAGTAGGAAATATTTTTATAAATATTTATAAAATGTTAGTAATGTGGTATTAAAATTTCATTAGAAAATTTTAATGTTTGGGTAGGTAATTAAATGAAAATGACTAAATTGAAAGGGGTGTAAAAGTTATTAGAAGGATTAAATAGCTCAATTGTCAAATGAGGAGGGATCTAAAGAGCAAACAAGCCCAGAGGAGATATTTTGGGTGGCATAAGCTGAGAAAAATTAGGAGAATTACTGAAATAAGGGCAAAATTAGAAAATAACAAAATTTACTAAATAAAAGTAGGACTAATTTGGGATATCTAGAAATCTCTTCATTTTTCTTCATTCTCATCAGCCAAAAACGCCATAGGAGGGTTTTCTAAGCTGGTATTTCATAATTTTTTTACCAAGTGAGTTAATCCTTACCTTTTTCTTGTAATTTTTGTGTTTCTAAGACTTTTACAATTAGGTCCTACTATTAAATTCATTAGTCTTTGATTTCATGGATGAAATTGAAAGTCACCATGGTTGAGTGATGTAAGTTTGTTATGAAATAGAATGAAATTGAAGCTTTAATTTGTTTATGAGATGATTTCATTAGGTAATTTCAATAGAAATTGATTTTTATGACCTAATTGTGAAAATATTTGGAATTAAAGTCTATTACTGAAATTCTGATTCCTAAAGGTTATAAAGTAATTTAAAGTGATAGAATAAAGTGTTAATTGAGAAAAATAAGCTCAATTGAGAGGCTAATTGAGTAGGGATGAAATTATTATTTATTAAAAGCTTAGGGGAAAAATGGTAATAAACAGTTTGCAGTAAAACAGTTTTGGACAGCAGCAGTAGACTAACTTTGAAAAATCACCATAAATTGTAGAAATCGAATTAGAAGATGAACAAAATATGAAATTAAATCTTATTGAGTCTAGTTTCTCATAGAAGAAACGATGTAAGCAACGGATTTGTAAATCATGAGATATAATGAATTTTGTGAGACAAGGTCAGAAAGAATTCGGGTTCCCCTATTCTGACTTTGAAAAATCATAAAAAATTGAATAAAAACAATTAGGGGCTTAAATTTATATTTTTAGAGTTCAAGAGAAACAAACGGAAACATCATCCAAATCCTGTATGAAGAGATAATTAATTTTTAGTGAAGAAGAGTCAGAACTGTCAAAGCAGAACAGGGGAGACTTTAAAGAATAAACTATACTTATTGGCTAAACCAAAAAATCTGAAAATTTTATCGTAAGAATATATGTGAGTCTAGTTTCAGGGAAAATTAGCGGATCCTGATTTGGAGTTCTGCAGCTCAAGATAAAAATAATGTAGTGACTATGACTCAAGTAGACAACTTTGAATGAACTATAAATAATAATAGAATTATAGAAAATGCTACATGTGAACATGAAATGTATTGAATTGATGATTGAATTTATTTATTTAGATTTGGAAAATTCAAATACGAAGCTAGATCGAGGAAAGGAAAAAGTCTCGGATTAGTAGATTTTGTATACGAACTATTATAGAGGTAAATTCATGTAACTTGAATTATATTCTTAAATACTTGAAACGTATGTTATTGATGTGAATATAATTTGAATGTTCATTGTATGAAAATTGATGAAACATTGATATATTTGATAAAAAGGGGAAGAAAACCCGGTTGAATGAAAGGAAAATTCGATGGATCTCTGAAAAGGAATTGAAGGTAAAAAGGATTTAGCCAGGACAGGTGATCCTATTCTGATATAGCCCTCCCGAAGAATATGTGTAAAATGGATTTAGCCCGGACGGGTAATCTCAATTAGGGTCTAAATTTAGCCTGGACTGGTAATTCAGATCCAAGCTCATTAGAGTAATTGTCGTTGCAGAGGATTTAGCCTGGATTTGTAATCCCGACAATACTCTATGAGTTGATATTACAGGGGATTTAGCTTGGACTGGTAATCCCACTGTAAAGATGAGGTTCGCGGGAGTGTGCTCTCTGAAATGGAAATGTGCGCACATGAATATGAATTGACGGACCCGGATTTGTACACTAAAGTGTACCTGTAATGGCCTAAATTCAAGGTTATCGGAACAATGGTTTCGTAACCATAAATCCGATTTAAAGAGAAATTTATTTTAATATTTTTGCATGAATATTTATATGATAGGAAAATCGTATTAAAATATCGATAGAAAAATTTTACCGATTTAGTGGTTAGTTAGAAAAAGGAATTATTGAAGGAATTGGGTAAAAACAAGGTATCGAGACCTTGATCTCATAAAATTGAGTAGGAAATATTTTTATAAATATTTATAAAATGTTAGTAATGTGGTATTAAAATTTCGTTAGAAAATTTTAACGTTTGAGTATGTAATTAAATGAAAAGGACTAAATTGTAACAAATACAAAATTATGAAAAATGATTAAATAGTTTAAATGATAAAATAAAGAGGGCTTAAAAGGAAAATAGACCCAAGGTCTAATTGGGCTGGACGGCAAAGGTATGAAATCAGCAAGAAAATAAGGAGAAATAAGGGTAAAATGGGAAAATAACAAAATTTGCTAAATAAAACTAGGACTAAATAGGGATATCTAGAAATCTCTTCATTTTTCTTCACTCTCATCAGCAAAAACGCCATAGGAGGGTATCTAAGCTGGTATATCATAATTTTTGCACCAAGTAAGTGAATCCTTGCCCATTTCTTGTAATTTTGTGTTTTTAAAGACTTTTACAACTAGGTCCTATCATTAAATTCATTAGTCTTTGATTTCATGGATGAAATTGAAAGCCACCATGGTTGGTTTATGTAAGTTTATGATGAAATAGCATGAAATTTAAGCCTTAATTCGTTTAAGAGATGATTTTATTAGGTAATTTCAATAGAAATTGATTTTTGGGACCTAATTATGAAAGTGTTTGGAATTAAAGTCTATTACTGAAATTATGATTTCCAAAGGTTATAAAGTAGTTTAAAGTGATATAATAAAGTGTTAATTGAGAAAAATAAGCTCAATTGAGAGGTTAATTGAGCAGGGACGAAATTATCATTCATTGAAAGTTTAGGGAAAATGGTAATAACCAGCTTGCACTAAAACAGTTTTTGACAGCAGCAGTAGTCTAACTTTGAAAAATCACCATAAATTGTAGAAGTTGAATTAGAAGATGGAAAAATATTAAATTAAAGCTTATTGAGTCTAGTTTCTTATGGAAGAAACGTTGTAAGCAATAGAATTGTAATTCATGAGATATAATAGGTTTTGTGAGACAAGGTCAGAATGAATTCGGGTTCCCCTGTTCTGACTTTGAAAAATCATAAAAAATTGAATAAAAATAATTATGGGGAGTGGTTTATATTCTTAGAATCCTTAGTGAGTCTATTTTTTTATGGTACAAATGAAAACATTATTTTTATTCTGTACAGTGAGATATCTGAGATTTTGTGAAGAGATAGCAGAACTGTCAAACAATGAAACAGGGGAAACTTTAACGAATAAACTGTACTAATTGGCTAAGCCAAAAATTATGAAAATTTTATGGTGTGAAGATATGTGAGTCTAGTTTCAAGGAAAATTAACGGTTCTTCATTTGGAGTTCTGTAGCTCGAAAAATAAATAATTTAGTGACTATGACTCAAGTAGACAGCTTTGAATGAACTATAAATAGTAATAGAATTATAATGAATGCTACATGTGAACATGAAATGTATTGAATTGATAATTAAATTTATTTATTTAGATCCGGAAAACTCAAACACAAAGCTAAATCGAGGAAAGGAAAAAGTTCGGACTAGTAGATTTTGTATACAAACTAGAATCGAGGTAAGTTCGTGTAACTTGAATTATATTCTTAAATGTTTGAAATGTATGTTATTGATATGAATATGATTTGAATGTCCATTGTATGAAATTTGATGAAACATTGGTATATTTGATAAAAAAGGAAAGAAATCCCGGTTGAACGAAAGGAAAATTCGATGGATCTCGAAAAGGAATTGACGGTAAAAGGATCTAGCGGACGGGTGATCCTATCTGATATAGCCCTCAGAAGAATATGTGGAAAATGGATTTAGCCGGACGGGTGATCCGAATTAGGTCGAATTTAGCCTGGGTGGTAATTCAGATCCAAGCTCATTAGAGTAATTGTCGTTGCGAGGATTTAGCTTTGGGTGGTAATCCCGACAATGCTCTATGAGTTTATATTACTGAGGATTTAGCTGGTGGTAATCCCATTGTCAGAAAGATGAGGTTCGTGAGTGTGCTCTCTGAAATGAAAATGTGCGCACATGAATATGAATTGATTTGGACCGAATTTGTACACTAAAGTGTACCTCTGAAAATCCATCGAAATTCCGAGTAATTCAATGGGATAATTATAAAAAAATATGGAAATTATGGTATTGATGAGCTCATCAATGATAGTATATATTATTGATATATGAAAATTATTGGGTGACTTGAATGTTGAGTTTGTAAATGTTAAGGTAATAATGCATTGAATGGATATATATAAATGGATATTACATTATATTGAAAATGTTAGGTAAGTATAATTCTTGTTACATGGGCTTACTAAGCACAAAGTGCTTACTCTGTTTCCTTTTCTCTATTTTGTAGTATTAAGAGCTCGGAGGTCGGATTCGGTGGGAGACACATCACACTATCAACCTCGAGATTTGGTATATAAAGAAACTTTATTTTGGAAATCAACGGCATGTATAAGCTAATAAAGTAGATGTTAATATGAAATGAATGTAAGGTCACCATTGGTATGGCTAACAAATTTCTAGTTTCGGTATGTAATGAGGTTATCTTATAAATTTGCATGGATCTATTTTGAAGGTATGTTGATTGGATTGGTTGATATGAATTAGTCTCGGGTTAAAAAAAAAAAAAAAAATTGCGAGGAAGACTAGATTGTTTATAAAGGAGTTATATTGAGTAAAAAAAAATAAATAAATATTGTAAGCTCAGTAATGCCTCGTTCCTATTCCGATAATAAATACGGGTAGGGGTGTTATATTTGTTGGTATCGAGCTACGGTTTAGCTAGGTTCTAGGGACCGATGTAGCAAATACGGATTAGCTATACATGCCATTTAAATTATTATTGATAGTGTGATATCTCCTCACCGTTTAAATTGTATTTTTCTTATAGTAATGTCATCCGACCGAGTTCAATCTGAGGAGGCTGGGAGTCATGCTCCCGCCAAGTACAAAGAGAAGAAACTAGCAGTAGAAGGTCCGGTACAGAGGGTCAAGGGGAGGAGGCAAAGATAGCCTTCTTTCAAATGATGAATGAATGGTTTACTCAATACATAAGAACTAACCCTGTAGTGCAGCAAACTCAAGCTCCCCCTCCTGCTCCTCCACCGGTTCCCGAGATCCCACAGACTACAGGTACTGAATCTGTTAGAAAAGGGAAAGCTCCGGTTGATAAAATTCAAAATATATGGGTCAAGAATTTGAGCAGCAAAGTTGATGATGATCCTGAGCGGGCTGAATTTTGGTTAGAGAATACTACTCGGGTTTTGGAGGATTTATCTTGTACACCAGAAGAATGTCTGAAATGTGCCCGTTTCACTACTAAAAGACACACTTACCATTGGTGGAATACTAAAGCTTGATTGTTCGAAAGAAGAAATTACATGGGAGTTCTTTCAAAACGAATTTAAAAAGAAATATATCACCAGAGGTTCCTTGATGATCGAAAAGAAAAGAATTTCTTGGTGAAACAGGGTAATAGATCGGTATCTGAGTATGAAAGGGAATTTGTTCGGTTGAGTAAATATGCTCGAGAATGGGTCCAGTCAGAAGCTGAAATGTGTAAAAGATTCGAAGAAGGGTTGAATGAAGACATTAAGCTATTGATCGGAATTCTTGAAATTCGAGAGTTTGCTATATTGGCAGAGCGAGCTTATAAAGCAGAAGAATTGAGCAAAGAAAAGAAACAGGCTGAGAAGGAAGCTCGAATTTCTAGTAAAAAGACCAATGGGAAAATCTCGGTTTTCTGCTCCAAAGAAATTGCGAATACGGATCGTTCTACCTCGGTCCACTGGTATTCGAGCGAGAACGAGGTTCTCAACGATTAATCCAAGACCTTCCACTCCATCATGACCAGTGTTGGCGGTGTTGGTACCCTAAGTCGAGATGCCGATATTGTAATAAAGCTCATTTTGGTGAATGTCGATTTAAGAGCGGGGCTTGTTACCGATGTGGTTCTTTTGACCATTTCCTCGAGAGATTGTCCGTAGAAAGGGGTGAAAAGAAGTGGAGCAGATATCTAAACCGAGTAATCCGGTTTCAAGGGTAGACCATCTCGACCATCCGGTAATGTTAGTGGTAGCCGAGGAGAGCGCAAAAGAGACAGGAGGGGGCCCGAGACACGAGCACTGCTAGGACATATGCCATTCGTGCGGAGAAGATGCCTCTAAGACCGATGTTATTATATGGTACATTTTCTTTACTTGACACCGATATTATTGCATTAATTGATCCCGGTTCTACGCATTCATATATATGTATAAAGCTTGCATGTGTTAAAGATTTATCTATTGAACCTCTTGAATTTGTGGTTAAAGTCTCGAACCCCCGGGCCAATCTGTTTTGGTGGATAAAATTTGTAAAAATTGTCCACCGATAGTAAGAGGTTATTGTTTCTGGTGATTTGATGTTACTTGCCATTTGATGAGTTTGATGTGATATTGGGTATGGATTGGTTAACTCAAGATGATGCAAGAGTAAATTGTAAAATGTAAATATATTGTGTTGAAGTGTCGAATGGCGAATTACTAAGGTTAAATCTGATCGATGGAGGATTATCGATGTGATTTCGATTATTCTTTGCTTTCAGAGGTATGTTAAAAAGGGGTATGATGCTTTTCTTGCTTATGTACTCGATACCAAGGTATCTCGAGTCAAAGATCTGCAGCGATGCAGTGGTATGCGAATTTTTGATGTGTTTCAGAGGAGTTACCGGGTTGCCACCGAGAAGGGAAGTGGAATTCTCTATGGATTTGATTAGGAACTACTCCGATTTCCATAGCTCCATACAGGATGGCTCTACTGAATTAAAAGAATTAAAGATACGATTCTGGGAACTTGTTGATAGAGGTTTTGTTAGACCGAGTCATTCACCTTAGGGGTGCTCCGTTACTGTTTGTGAAAAAGAAAGACGGGTCTTTGAGATTGTGTATCGACTATCGGCAATTTCAATAAGGTAACTATAAAGAATAAGTACCGTTGCCCCGGATTGATGATCTATTTGATCACCTAAAAGGTGCCACAGATATTCTCAAAGATTGATCTCCGATCGGGCTATTACCACCACTACGGGTAAAGGAGCGGATGTACTGAAAAAAACTTTCAGAACGGTATGGGCATTATGAGTTTACGGTTATGCCTTTTGGGGTGACTAATGCACTGCAGTATTTATGGATCCGATGAATCGGATATTCGAACGCGTCTTAGATAGGTTTGTTGTAGTTTTCATTGATGATATTCTAGTTTATTCTCGAGATGAAAATGAGCATGCAGAACATTTGAGAATAGTGTTGCAAATCTGCGTGAGAAGAAGCTTTATGCTAAATTCAAGTAAATGTGAATTTTGGCTCCGAGAAGTGGGTTTCCTTGGACATGTTGTATCGTAGAAGGCATCGGGGTAGACCAGAATAAAATTTCAGCTATTATTAATTGGAGTCCATAGAAGAATATATATCGAAGTTAGAAGTTTCTTGGGTTTATTTGGTTATTATCGGAGATTTGTACTGGGGTTCTCTATGATAGCTTCTCCGATGACCCGTTTGTTGCAGAAAGATGTTAAATTCGAGTGGCTGATGAATGCCAGCAGAGTTTTGATCGATTGAAAGATTTATTGACGAAAGCACCTGTGTTGGTACAACCTGAACCATGTAAGGAATTTGTTATTTATAGTGATGCTTCATTAAATGGTTTAGGTTGTGTCTTGATGCAAGAAGGTAAAGTAATAGCCTATGCTTCAAGACAACTTAAGCCACATGAAAGAAATTACCCGGTACATGATCTCGAGTTAATTTGCTATTGTATTTGCATTGAAGATATGGCGGCATTACTTGTACGGTGAGAAATGTCATATTTATACTGATCATAAAAGCTTGAAATATTTGATGACACAGAAAGATTTGAATTTGAGACAGCGCAGGTGGCTTGAATTGATAAAGGACTATGATTTGATTATTGATTACCATCCGGGTAAGGCTAATGTTGTTGCTGATGCTTTAAGCCGAAAATCTCATTTACTTTGCGAGTTATGAATGCTCAATTGTCTTTGGTTGATGATGGTTCAGTCATAGTGAGTTGAGAGCTAAACCGACATTTCTACAAGCAAATATGTGAAGCTCGGAAGAATGATGAAAAGTTGCGGGTTAAACGGGCACAATGTGAGTCAGTACGATTCTGAATTTCAAGTGGGGATTGATGGTTGTTTATTATTCAGAGATAGGGTATGTGTACCCAAGAATTGAGAGCTCATACTGAAGATTTTACACGAGGCTCATAGTGGTATTATGTCCGTACATCAGGAAGTAATAAAATGTATAATGATTTGAAGAAGACGCGTCTTGGTGGCGGTATGAAACGTGATATTTCGAGTTTGTATCAAGATGTTTAATATGTCACAAGTTAAAAGTGAACATCGTGTACCTTCTGGTTACTTGACCAATTACTATACGGAATGGAAATGGGAAAGAATCACTATGGATTTTGTATCAGGTTACCGTTGTTGTCTCAGAAAAAAGATGCTATTTGGGTGATTGTTGATCGATTGACAAAGTCAGCGCACTTTATTCCAGTATGTATGGATTATTCTTTAGATAAACCTGGTTGAATCAGTACATATCCGAGATTATCGAGCTACATGGAGTGCCTGTCTCCATTATATCGAGATAGAGATCCTCGGTTTACGCCTCGTTTAGGACAAATTGCAAGAAGCCTTGGGTACTCGGTTGTATTTCAAAGATCGCATTTCATCCCTCGACGGATGGCCAACTGAGCGTGTAATTCGGTATTGGAAGATATGTCTCGATGTTGTATACTAGAGTTTGATGGTAATTGGGAGAGATATCTACCTTTGATTGAATTTGCTTACAATAACAGTTATCAGTCCAGTATTAAAATGGCTCCGTATGAAGCTTTGTATGGTAGAAAATGTAGAACACCATTATATTGGACAGAGCTCGGTGAAAAGAAGATACATGGGGTTGATTTAATCCAGAAAGCAGAAGAAAAAGTAAAGGTTATTCGGGATAGTTTAAAAGCGACTTAGATCGCCAAAAATCATATGCCGATCTTAGACGAAAAGAGATTGAATTTCAGGTCGGTGACAAGGTATTCTGAAAGTGTCTCCTTGGAAGAAAGTTCTCGGTTTGGTCGAAAGGGTAAATTGAGTCCAAGATTTATCGGGCCATATGAAATTATAGAAAGAATTGGACCGGCCGCTTATCGATTGGCATTACCACGGAACTTGATAGAATTCATAATGTTTTTCATGTATCTATGCTACGACGATATCGGTCAGATCCTTCACATGTTATTTCTCTCGATGAAGTGGAGATTCAACCGGATATGACTTACAGTTGAAGAACCAGGTCAAGATATTGCACGGGAAACAAAGGAGCTTAGAAATAAAAAGATAAATTTAGTGAAAGTATTATGGCAAAAGCATGGGATTGAGGAAGCGACATGGGAACCGGAGGAGACAATGAGGAAACAATATCCAAACCTCTTTCTTGGTAAGATTTTCGAGGACGAAAATCCTTAAAAGGGGAGAGTTGTAATGGCCTAAATTCAAGGTTATCGGAACAATGGTTTCAGTAACCATAAATCCGATTTAAAGAGAAATTTATTTTAATATTTTTGCATGAATATTTATATGATAGGAAAATCGTATTAAAATATCGATAGAAAAATTTTACCGATTTAGTGGTTAGTTAGAAAAAGGAATTATTGAAGGAATTGGGTAAAAACAAGGTATCGAGACCTTGATCTCATAAAATTGAGTAGGAAATATTTTTATAAATATTTATAAAATGTTAGTAATGTGGTATTAAAATTTCGTTAGAAAATTTTAACGTTTGAGTATGTAATTAAATGAAAAGGACTAAATTGTAACAAATACAAAATTATGAAAAATGATTAAATAGTTTAAATGATAAAATAAAGAGGGCTTAAAGGAAAATAGACCCAAGGTCTAATTGGGCTGGACGGCAAAGGTATGAAATCAGCAAGAAAATAAGGAGAAATAAGGGTAAAATGGGAAAATAACAAAATTTGCTAAATAAAACTAGGACTAAATAGGGATATCTAGAAATCTCTTCATTTTTCTTCACTCTCTCATCAGCAAAAACGCCATAGGAGGGGTATCTAAGCTGGTATATCATAATTTTTGCACCAAGTAAGTGAATCCTTGCCCATTTCTTGTAATTTTGTGTTTTTAAAGACTTTTACAACTAGGTCCTATCATTAAATTCATTAGTCTTTGATTTCATGGATGAAATTGAAAGCCACCATGGTTGGTTTATGTAAGTTTATGATGAAATAGCATGAAATTTAAGCCTTAATTCGTTTAAGAGATGATTTTATTAGGTAATTTCAATAGAAATTGATTTTTGGGACCTAATTATGAAAGTGTTTGGAATTAAAGTCTATTACTGAAATTATGATTTCCAAAGGTTATAAAGTAGTTTAAAGTGATATAATAAAGTGTTAATTGAGAAAAAATAAGCTCAATTGAGAGGTTAATTGAGCAGGGACGAAATTATCATTCATTGAAAGTTTAGGGAAAAATGGTAATAACCAGCTTGCACTAAAACAGTTTTTGACAGCAGCAGTAGTCTAACTTTGAAAAATCACCATAAATTGTAGAAGTTGAATTAGAAGATGGAAAAATATTAAATTAAAGCTTATTGAGTCTAGTTTCTTATGGAAGAAACGTTGTAAGCAATAGAATTGTAATTCATGAGATATAATAGGTTTTGTGAGACAAGGTCAGAATGAATTCAGGTTCCCCTGTTCTGACTTTGAAAAATCATAAAAATTGAATAAAAATAATTATGGGGAGTGGTTTATATTCTTAGAATCCTTAGTGAGTCTATTTTTTTATGGTACAAATGAAAACATTATTTTTATTCTGTACAGTGAGATATCTGAGATTTTGTGAAGAGATAGCAGAACTGTCAAACAATGAAACAGGGAAACTTTAACGAATAAACTGTACTAATTGGCTAAGCCAAAATTATGAAAATTTTATGGTGTGAAGATATGTGAGTCTAGTTTCAAGGAAAATTAACGGTTCTTCATTTGGAGTTCTGTAGCTCGAAAAATAAATAATTTAGTGACTATGACTCAAGTAGACAGCTTTGAATGAACTATAAATAGTAATAGAATTATAATGAATGCTACATGTGAACATGAAATGTATTGAATTGATAATTAAATTTATTTATTTAGATCCGGAAAACTCAAACACAAAGCTAAATCGAGGAAAGGAAAAAGTTCGGACTAGTAGATTTTGTATACAAACTAGAATCGAGGTAAGTTCGTGTAACTTGAATTATATTCTTAAATGTTTGAAATGTATGTTATTGATATGAATATGATTTGAATGTCCATTGTATGAAATTTGATGAAACATTGGTATATTTGATAAAAAGGAAAGAAATCCCGGTTGAACGAAAGGAAAATTCGATGGATCTCTCGAAAAGGAATTGACGGTAAAAAGGATCTAGCCTTGGACGGGTGATCCTATCTTGATATAGCCCTCCCGAAGAATATGTGGAAAATGGATTTAGCTTGGACGGGTGATCCGAATTAGGTCCGAATTTAGCTGGGTGGTAATTCAGATCCAAGCTCATTAGAGTAATTGTCGTTGCGAGGATTTAGCCTGGGTCGTAATCCCGACAATGCTCTATGAGTTTATATTACTGATTTAGCTCGACCGTAATCCCATTTGTAAAGATGAGGTTCATGCGAGAGTGCTCTCTCGAAATGAAAATGTGCGCACATGAATATGAATTGACGGACCGAATTTGTACACTAAAGTGTACCTCACGAAAATCCATCGAAATTCGAGTAATTCAATGGGATAATTATAAAAAAATATGGAAATTATGGTATTGATGAGCTCATCAATGATAGTATATATTATTGATATATGAAAATTATTGGACTGACTTGAATGTTGAGTTTGTAAATGTTAAGGTAATAATGCATTGAATGGATATATATAAATGGATATTACATTATATTGAAAATGTTAGGTAAGTATAATTCTTGTTACATGGGCTTACTAAGCACAAAGTGCTTACTCTGTTTCCTTTTCTCTATTTTGTAGTATTAAGAGCTCGGAGGTCGGATTCGGTGGGAGACACATCACACTATCAACCTCGAGATTTCGGTATATAAAGAAACTTTATTTTGGAAATCAACGGCATGTATAAGCTAATAAAGTAGATGTTAATATGAAATGAATGTAAGGTCAGCCATTGGTATGGCTAACAAATTTCTAGTTTCAGTATGTAATGAGGTTATCTTATAAATTTGCATGGATCTATTTTGAAGGTATGTTGATTGGATTGGTTGATATGAATTAGTCTCGGTTAAAAAAAAAAAAAAATTTTTTTGCAGGAAGACTAGATTGTTTATAAAGGAGTTATATTGAGTAAAAAAAAAATAAATAAATATTGTAAGCTCCGGTAATGCCTCGTTCCCTATTCTGATAATAAATACGGGTAGGGGGTGTTATAGTACCTCTGAAAATTCATTGAAATTCCGAGAAATTAACGGGATAAATATGGAAAAGTAATAAGGAAATGGAAATCATGGTATTGATGAGCTCATCAATCATGGTATATATATTATTGATACATGGAAATTATTGGACTAACTTGAATGTTGAGTTTGTGTATGTTAGGGTAATAGTGCATTGAATGGATATGTGAATGTTTATTGCATTGTATTGAAAATATTAGGTAAGTATAATTCTTGTTACATGGGCTTACTAAGCACAAAGTGCTTACCCTGTTTTCTTTTCCCCTATTTTGTAGTGTTAAGAGCTCGGAGGTCAGATTCAATCGGAGACACATCACACTATCAACCCCAAGATTTCGATATATAAAGAAACTTTATTTTGGAAATCAATGGCATGTATAATCTAATAAAGTAAATGTTAATATGAAATGAATGTAAAGTCAGCCATTGGTATAGCTAACAAATCTTGGTTTTGGTATGTGTTGAGGTTATCTTATAAATATGCATGAACCTATTTTGAAAATATGTTGAATTGGATTGGTTGATGTGGATTGGTCTTGGTTTAAAATTTGCAGGGAAGGCTAGATATCTATAAAGGGGCTATATTGAGTAAAAAAAAACCGTAAACTCCGGTAATGCCTCGTACCCTATTCTGACAACGAATACGGGTAGGGGGTGTTACACTATATTTGATATTTTTTTTACAAAACAATTTTTTTTATATTTTGTTAACATTTTCTTATATTATAAAATTATCTTTTGAGATATTTAATCTTGTTGCATTTAGAATTGTTAACATATACAAAAGAACTATTAAAAAAAGAGAACAAATTGCACTTATGAAACTTGTACATGCAATAATCTTCTATTCAATTTTAATTGTTTAAAGTTAATATCAATGCAATTCTAATTTTTAAAATAATTTTCCATTATTTAAATTTAGAAGTTATACTTTTATTTTTTTATTTTATATTATGAATGTTTGATTAATAAATAAATGGTGAGCATTTGGTACTTAAATAGTATTTTTTTTATAATTTTAAAAAATTGATATATCTTTTTAAATATTTATTTATTTTTAATATTTTACTATACTAATTAATTTTTTTAATTCTAATTTAATTTAATTTTCATCACCTAATGAATGCCGATAAATTTATTTTAGATATATTTTGACTGGATAGATAATCTATTTAAACATAGTATATAATTATGTTAAATTAGGTTTTTTTATAGAAATATATAATATACATAAAATATAATAATTATTTTTCATATTTTATATCTAGATTAAATTACATTAGTAGTCACTTAACTATATGTTTTAGCTATCGAATTATAAAAACTTACAAAATAATCACTCAACTATTAGTAATTTTTTAAATATTTATTTTTTAATATTTTATCATACTCATTTTATATATATATTGTTTTACTTATAGAGTTTAAAAGTTTTATTTATAATGTAACAAATGTTAACTTTTTGTAAAAAAAATTAAACTCTAAGTAAAAAAAATCAAATATAGTGTAGCCTTTCATCTCATGTTGTTAGTTAAAGAGAAAGGAATCCCAAATTATTTTGGAACAAGCTGCAAAACTGTTCATGAGTCTATATATACACATATTTCATATCTCACTTTGCTCAAGAAAACAAGGGAAATGTGACTTTGGGTATATATAAAGATTTCCTTTGTAAGTTATATTTCCTTATTAATTGATGACGCCTTAAAAAAATGGTGTTGTCACTTTGAGCCTTTATAAAGGTTTATTCTCGTAAATTTTTAAAAAATTCTAGAATAGTTTAAAAAAAAAAACACGGGCTAAAACGCATCCTTGAGGGAGCGTTTTTGCCACATCAGCAAAATGCGCCCTCAAGGAAGCGTTTTTTGCTGATGTGGCAGAAAGTGCTCCCTCGTGGATGCGCTTTTCTGTTCATCCCCCCAAAACGCGCTGACATGGACGCGTTTTGGGGGGAAATGACCTTTTTTCGTAAATAATTAAATTTTCGTCTCATTTTCGTAATTTTTTTAAATTTTGGTATATTTTAATAAATTACCCTGATAATCATGTCACAAAAATAAAATTATAGTGGGCTTGAATTCAGCAAAAAATTCAATAATATTAACAATTTTTAAATTTATGTTAATATTTTAATTAAAATAAAATATTTAAATTAAGATGGAAATTCAACTTTGACATTTTTATATAATTAAAATGTAGATGAATAGAATTGAAAATTAACAATTATTATTAATGTAAAAGAAATTAAGAAAAGGTGTCGGAGAAGAAAACCCTTATATATATTGCAGTATAGATTAGTATTTGTTTTTATATAAAAAGAAAAGATAAAGTGGTCGGAAATCGGGGTCATCGTAGATTCCCAAATCCGAATATATTAGCCTTCAAACTTGTCGGTCTCCAAAATCCCCATTTTCCTATTTTTCTTTCTTTCTATTTTATTTCTCCGTAATTAAAACATTGACCAAAAATAAATCACGTGTTTTTTAATGGCCGGTTTAGATTGAAATTATTCGTGCCATAAGCCATAATCAGTGACGTATCCTCAAAATTGTCTTTTAACATCCAACTTTTTATCAAAAGAAATTAAATATTCAACTGAAATCCGGCACACAGTATATTCAATCTAGGCTGATCCTATATTATTAATCTTTTCTTTTTGTTTTTCCAAAATCAAAATACTTTTTTTTTTTGAAAAATTGTTCTTTTTCAAGCTCGAATTCGAATCGAGAAACCAAAAGGAGGAGGAAAAATGGAGGCGTTGGATTACCATGCGGAAGAGAGGAGAAAGGCGGAGTTTGATGTAGAAGAGATGAAGATCGTTTGGGCTGGTTCTCGTCAAGCTTATGAGATCTCCGATCGAGTTGCTCGTCTCGTTGCTAGCGATCCGGTGATTTTTTTTTTCTTTGATTTGTTATTTTTGGCGGATAAAAGCATGCGAAAGCAAAGTTTATGTTTTAAATTTGTTATTTAGTTGTTGTTGACTGATCTGTTTGTTTTCCAATTTTCCTTTTGTTTTCTGTTGATTTCTTGGTTTCTTTCGAGGGGACTGGAAGTACTAATTGAAAATTCAACTTAAAATCCAATATTAGAGAGCATCTTATCATTTTTCACTGTTGCCAGTGATTCATTTTACTTTCTGAGCTAACTTTCTTTCTGCAGTTGGATTCCCGAGAACATGTGGAAAAAAGATTAAGCTGAAGTTTTTGACATTGGTGTACTGTTATTCATTGGTTTCACAAGAATTGGCATGATTGAAAAAGTTAAATGACGAAATATATGTTTTTTCTGGCTATTATTTTTCTGCCTGTGCTAGTGATCTTGTTGTTGTTAATCAAGAGTTTTTAGTTTTTTACATGTTCACCGACCTAATGGATTAAAGTCACTTTTAATATTGACATTTTTTTTAAATTCTAATTCCATTTTTAAATAATTTTGTTGCTGTTTTCTGAAGGTCTTTCGAAAGGATAATAGAACTATGCTATCTAGGAAGGACTTGTTTAAAGATACTTTGCGAAAAGCTGCTCATGCATGGAAGCGGATAATTGAGCTTCGTCTCTCTGGTTTGTTTTTCAGCTGTGTTTTTTTTCTTTCTTCTAAATTGATTTTTCCCATGGACATATCTGGTTTAATAGAAATCTTCCCTTTTAACAGAAGAAGAGGCCTCTAAATTAAGGTTTTTTGTCGATCAGCCTGTTTTCACAGATCTTCACTGGGTAAGTTCCTATTTTTCTTTTCCTGTTTCTAAGCTTCACATGTAAATTTATGTTTGGAAAACGTAACATGCCTTGGTTGATTAATTTCCCGAATTTAATATAAAATGTTAGCAGGGGATTTAATATGACATTTCTTCAAAGAGTTTTCTTAACCTTCTTTGTATATTTTCTTGACAGGGAATGTTCATACCTGCAATTAAAGGACAAGGAAATGAGGAGCAGCAACAGAAGTGGCTTCCAATGGCATATAAGATGCAAATTATTGGATGCTATGCACAAACTGAGCTTGGTCATGGCTCCAATGTCCAAGGGCTAGAGACTACTGCAACATTTGATCCTGAGACTGATGAATTTGTCATTCATAGTCCCACATTGACTTCAAGTAAAGTGCGTAAAATGGTTAACAAGCCTTTAACTGATTCTTTCTTTGACATTGATTAGTTACATCTTTCTATGAAATATATCACGAGAGGCGCTTCAGTTGTCGTTCTCAATTCTTTTTAACTGAGACGCTCTCAACTGCTGTCTCCTCTTTTTCCTGTGTTCTGTTGTAGTTTTCGTAAGGGCACTATACATTCTTATTGAAAGGCTTTAAGCTTAAATCGATCTTAATGTATTTTCTTGACTTAACATTCGCTAATGGGGTTTGTCATTAATAGTGGTGGCCTGGTGGACTGGGTAAAGTATCCACACATGCTCTGGTTTATGCTCGTCTTATTACAGATGGACAAGACCATGGAGTGCATGGTAAGTATGAAATGCATAAACTTACTTATTTTGCTGGTATTTTGTATATTAATTCTGAATGTCCCTTTTTCAGGTTTTATTGTCCAGCTGCGTAGTTTGGATGATCACTTACCTCTTCCTGGCATAACAGTGGGTGATATTGGAATGAAATTTGGAAGTGGGGCATATAACAGCATGGATAATGGTGTTCTGAGATTTGATCATGTTCGCATTCCAAGGGACCAAATGCTAATGGGGTTTGTTCTCTAACCTTGCCTCTATGTCTTGTCTCTTTTGTCTGATACTTTTTTCTGAAGGTAAATATTTCATCTGTCATTTGATTAAGGGTTTAAGGTTACCGATAAGTTTAGATTTGCATGTTGCGAAGTATCTTCTAAATGAGTTTTTCTTTGGATGATCCTATAATGAGCACTTCTCTTGAGTGATGTTATAAAGATGCAAAAGTTTCAGCTACTTCACTCAACGCCTACGGGAGTTTTGGACTGCTCAGAAATGTAAAATTTATAAAATTCCTTTCATTGATGGAAGAAAACCATCTGAAAGAAACCAAAAACTTATAAATTTTAATCTAAGTTGAAGTTTCACTCCTATAGCATGATATTCATGGATAAACAAGTTGACTGTTCTAAAGTGTGCTTTTTCTTATTCCTCTCCGAATGTCACAGTGTTTCACAGGTTACAAGAGAAGGGAAATTTATGCAGTCTGATGTTCCTCGCCAGCTGGTTTATGGTACGATGGTATATGTCCGACAAAAAATTGTAGCTGATGCTTCTTGTGCTTTATCAAGGGCAGTATGTATTGCAACAAGGTATAGTGCTGTTCGTAGACAATTTGGTTCGCATAATGGTGGCCAGGAGACCCAGGTATGATCGTCTTTTGGATCTTATATACATATTTCAAATATGGGTTGCTGTATACAATTTGGTTCGCAGACTCTTTCTTGTAGAAATGTTCCAATAATTGTGTTCAAGAGTCTGCAAGCTGCTGAATTTCCAGAATTAATTTTGCTTGTGCTGAAGGTTGATGCGCATCGAATGCTTTAGCACTTCTTTTATTTTATTTCAGGTGATTGACTATAAAACTCAGCAAAGTAGACTCTTCCCTTTGCTCGCTTCTGCCTATGCTTTCAGATTTGTTGGTGAGTGGCTGAAATGGCTATACACTGACGTGACCCAAAGATTGCAAGCCAATGATTTCTCCACATTACCTGAGGTCCATGCATGTACTGCAGGGTTAAAATCTGTTACTACTTCTGCAACTGCAGTATGTCACATTACTAACCTCCGTCACTCTTCCTTCTTGTTAATATGTTGAATATTTTCTGTTGCTTAATATATTTTGATGGGGCAGTTATTTCGTATAATATCGCTTGGATCACCATTTTGATGGCATAAATGATCTCTTAATTTAAAATTCTTTTTGGCATTCATTACATAATAACTGTCAATAACACCTTTTAAAATTTTTTTTTGGGGGGGGGGGTGCTTTTAGCTTGACTGAAACAAATATGGTTGCAGGATGCAATCGAAGAATGCCGGAAATTATGTGGTGGTCATGGTTATCTTTCTAGCAGTGGGCTCCCTGAGTTATTTGCAGTTTATGTCCCTGCCTGTACTTATGAAGGTGACAATGTTGTGCTACTTTTACAGGTATGTCAGATGAGAAAATATTACCCCTTCTACTTTCAACACCTTTTCATCATCTTTATTTTGTTCTTCAGTATGGTAGGGGATGAATTCTAATATTCTAATGGAGACTTAATCCGAGTATAGAGTAGTATGTCTTGCTATTTGTGTTTAGAATCTTTGACTTCAACGCAAGTGGAAATGTTTCTTTAGGTTGCAAGGTTTCTAATGAAGACCGTTTCCCAGCTGGGGTCTGGAAAGAAGCCTGTCGGGACAATAGCTTACATGAGACGATCAGAACACCTCTTGCAATGCCGTTGTGAAGTTGAAAGGGGTATCTGTTATACATTTTCTCTTGAGCTGTTTTTACTACTTATATTGGCTTTTCAAGTTTTCATGTCTTGAAAGATTGAAAATTGTCTTTCTTCCAAACAGTAATGTTCTCCCGAATTCAATGAGTGAGGTTATTTCAATTCTATCTACAAACTGTTGCCAACTTACAGACTGGTGTATATGGTGTTAATCTTACAGCAATTCCTAGTTATTGACAAATTATTATTGGTTAGGGGTGTTTCACAAACATGGTAATTTCATTTCTTTTGTTGGCCTGCAGCTGAGGATTGGCTAAAGCCTAATGTAATATTGGAGGCATTTGAAGCGAGGGCTGCTAGGATGTCGGTCACCTGTGCAAAAAACCTTAACAATTTTCCAAATCAAGAAGAGGGTATGTCCCATCTACCATGATCAAGGAATAACCACCCTTTTATATCAGTATAGTTTTCACTCGACATGTTAACCAAGTTAACTCTTGTATACTCTGAGTCGCATAATTTAAAACTTTGGATGAGTTTTCAATGATCATCATTTTGTCAATGCTATAAGGCAAAGATTGATGTGCTTCCATATATCCCTTTGTCTGTCTTCAGGTTTTGCTCAACTCGCAACTGATTTGGCTGAGGCTGCAGTCGCTCATGTTCAGTTAATTATTGTTTCCAAGTAAGCTTCTCCGGTCTTATTGATATGAGATGTTGCGTACAAAATTAATTTTTAACGAGTACTCTTATTGTGGTCCTTTGCATAAAGTCATGCAAGTTATTGGTTTTTTGGATGGAAGGACCCAAACTCTAATTCCTTATGAAATTTTCATGGCAATGTTTTGGGAAACGGATAGAGTAACCAAATGGGATCTGATTATTCTTGACTGTTTATTTTGTGTTGCAAAACGTTTTCTAAGACCTTCTTTCTCAGGTTCATCGAGAAATTGCAAAAAGACATACCCGGAAAGGGAGTAAAAAGACAGTTGGAGATCCTATTTAATGTATATGCTTTAAGTCTGTTACACAAACATCTCGGTGACTTTGTCGCCTCCGGTTGCATTACCCCAAAGCAAGGTGCACTAGCAAATGAACAGCTGAGATTATTGTACTCCCAGGTTCACTTCGATAATCCAGAGTTTGTTACTTTACATGGTGCTTTTGCTTGAAAGACTGCTGCAATCCACTAGTTTCTGATTTCATTTCTTTCGTCTCTCAGGTCCGTCCAAATGCTATTGCACTTGTCGATGCATTCAATTACACTGACCACTACCTTGGCTCCGTTCTTGGTCGCTATGATGGAAATGTGTATCCAAAACTCTACGAGGAAGCGTGGAAAGATCCTCTGAATGAGACTGTCGTACCTGATGGTTACCATGAGTATATTCGGCCAATATTGAAGCAACATATTCGCGTTGCAAGACTCTGAAAAAACAATCAAACCATCTTGCTGTTGAATTGTATAGTATGTTATATGAATGAATAAAGTGCAGAGATACTGGTCATTCGAAAGAGCAAGTCAGGTTTACGGCTGTGCCCAACAATGTACTTAGATTATGGCTTGATTATTTAAATGGGATACTATCAGTTTTAGTCCCTTCCAATTTATCAAGCATTTCATTTAAGCTTTTCTCAAACATAATTTTACCTCCCGCAAAAATTTTAAAATTTCATTTTAGCCTCCGTACCAAATTCCTGCCTTATCCCTGTTTCCAGGTAATCCAAAACTTCCCACAGCTAAAATCCTGTCGACGTCTGGATATTCACTGCTATGCCTATTGCACGTATTCATTAATACTCAAAAGTTTTAGAATTAAGATTCTTCAAAACGTCTTAAAATTGATTTATGCATTATATTCAATAACAAAAGTTTCCGTTTTTATACAATGATGATTTAAACTCAAATTATTCTTAAAAAAAATGATCGCTCATTCAATAACTCAAAACAGATTAATATAAACTCTACTGATTAAACAAGTTTAAGTTATTTTTAATTCAAATCTAATTTACTAACATAAGCATATCATTTACACTTTTAAGCAAATCCGATGATTTCTATATTCTCATCGTATTTGTATGCTTTTTTTGTATCGTAACTGTGTAAATGCATTTTAAATTTTTAGACAACTCAATAATTGTGTTAAAACAGACATGAAAGACAAGCATGATGTTGACAAGTTGAGGAAAGACGAGCACTGAGAAAATATGTTGGACGAAAGCTTAAAACAGCTTAATGAATTAATGTGTTAGTTATATTTCCCATCAACTATTAATTTTCATCATAGGTCAGTCGAAATTATTATTTCGGATCCTTTGCATTGTTTACTTTTATTATGCGTTTCGACAATTGGATCCTTGCACCTAAATCTTAGTCTAGCTTAGATTGTATTGTATATTCAAGATGATACCAACTCTTGATTACTATCTTGGGGTTTGTGCAGTGACGAAGTTAAGAGAGCTGGCAAAAATCTGTTCTTTTTAAAATAGAAATTTTTTTGTTGAGATTTTTTATAATTTATAAAAATTTAAATTAATAATAATAAAATTATACTTTGGTCCCTAAAATTAATATACAATTTAATTTCGTCTTTCTAAATAAATTTTCTAGCTCTGCCTGGTTTGTGTAGACTCCGCAAAATTTTTATAATTTTAAAGCGATTTAATTCTATTTGAATAATAATTTAATAGTATTTTTATTTATTATTGTAAATATTAATAAAAAATAGTTTTTGATATTTTAAATAATGTTAGGTGTTTTCGACGGTAAATGGATTTGAATAAAGGATGTAAAAAACTTTTGGCACATGAACTGGTTTACTTCAAGGTAATGCTGTTTGAATTGGATCAGTTGGATCGGTAATTGATTAGGGCATTGGTTTAGAAAAAGTCATTAGATCAGTTAATTTGAGAATTGATAAGAATCGGTCGAACCTGGTAGTTGAAGCAATTTTTTATTGTATTTGATATTTTATGAAATTTTAATGATTTATTCAATCGAATTGGTTGGACCAGTGAACCAGTAGTCGAAATGGTTATCACAGAGTTGTCAATCTGACTAGTTCAATTAAATAAATCATTAAAAATTCATAAAAAAATAAATTGATTCACTATGTCTGTACCGATTCACAGTTCGATCAGTCTAAGACTTTTCTCAGAATCGATTCTTGGTCCAATCAACTAATTTGATCCAATTCAGATAATCATGGTTTACTTCTCTGGCACGAATAGGATAATTCAATTAATAAATTTCATATTGATTTATTTTTTAATGTGATATATACAATTTTATTTTTATTTTATTTTTACAAATCATTAATATTATTATTGTTATGGTACCATTTCAAGTCTACTAATTGTATAGAGTATGTGGCATCTATATTAAGTTTACTAATTGTATACACAAACAATCATATTCATGTAACAAAGAAATAATTGATTTTACAAAAGCACAATAAAATAAAAAATAAGATGTTTATAAATAAAAGTGAATGAAAATTAAAATTTTATGGGTATTATTAGATAAATTAAAATTTACATATTGCATCACACATTGAATCAAGATTTATGTATTATTTTGAGATTTATCTTATTTTAAAAAAAACTAATTCATTCTATAGGGAAAAAAATACTAATATTCCAATTGTTTGTAGTCTATCAATTAAAAAAAAAGAAGAAGTTAAAAGTAAAACTATAAAATATATACTATAAAAATCAGACAATTGAGAATACTATGTATTGACTTAATGGCTAAGATATTTACCGACTTAAGCGTGTTATGGATTTGAATCGTGTCAATCGACTTGCGGTTAAAATTTTACCTTCATTTTATAATTTACCCAACAAAATATTAGACACTTGAGTTAAGTGCAGGGCCCAAAAAATTTTATTGGTCCCTTTTTCTAGTGGTCATTGATTTTTAATATCAAAACACAAGAACTTAAACATTGAATTTTCCTAAATGCAATTATTTTAATATTAATAATTTTTTTTTGTAAATTTATATATATTTGGAATATTGTACCTAATGTGCAATGATTTTTTTTCCACTAAACCAATTTTTAAAACAATTAAGAGAAAATGTATAAGATTGTTTATGTTTTGATTTTTTTAAATGACAAAAACCATACTATCTATTAAAATCTATATAAAATGAATAAATTTGTTATTATTATTCATATTTGTTTTACAATACATATTTAGGGTTTATAATTATTTCTCTCAATAATGTTATTTTTAAGGTTTGAATCTGCATTCTCTCATGTGATAAGTACACGTATGTTTACAAATTAATTGATGTGTCTTAAATATGCTTCACGCTAGATTCAAACTAGCATTTAATATCTAATTTGATGATTGAGCTAACGAAAGGACTCAATGATCTAATTAAAATATCATAATGCTTAAGGACTAATTTATATTATAATCAATAAGCATATTTAAGTTACACCTCACCATATTCATACCAACATTTAATGTTTAAATTGACCAGTAAGTTGACAAAATGACCTAATTACTCAATTAGAATATATTGAAGTTTAGAGACTAATTTAAAATCTGACTAATTAATTGAAGATATTTAATACAATTAGACATGTTGTATGATCGAGTTACCCTCCCAAGCTTGACAGCTTACCCAAAAAATGAAAATGTTTTGACAAAAATATTAGGTTAAAAAAATGTACTTGAAAAAAATAATCAAGCCCGTTTAAAATATCAATCGAGTTTAAGCTCAAGCATTCAATGCTTTAAGTTGGCTTGACACTCTAAATTTGTAATGTTGTTTTTTATATATTATATAAAATTTAAATCTATAGTAATACATAATACTATAATACAAACATATTAAAACTATAAAAAGGTGGAGTTGCCCATATGTAATATTTTTTATATTAAAAAAATTAAAGGGACCATAAAGGTGTTTTCACCTAAAATAAAACGTATACGAGCGATATTTACAAATATCCAAGAGAAGAAAATCCCAAAAAGAAAATACAATTCATTCATGCAATTATTTGGATAAATGACAATAAATTTACTCAATTTTCACTAAACACAGATTCCATTGATGGATAGCCCCTTTTTTAACTCTATTATACCATCATGTCAAGTGGCTTTCAGGGGAAAAATATTTCCTTAACAAAATCGAAACTTGTATATAAAAAACATACTCAATATATATTAGGGTTAATATCTGATTTGATACTTATGTTTGTTTTCGATGTTCAATTTAGTATTTGAGTTTTTTTTTGGATCGGTGCTTGAGTTTGGCTTTGATGTTAAATTTAGTATTTAGACTAAATAATATCATGTGATCCAATTTAATCGAGACAAAAAAAACGTAAGTATCAAGTTGAAAAAATTCAAATACCAATTTAAATATTAAAGGTGAACTCAAGTAGGATAAAAAATCCGTAAATACCAAATTAAATATTAGAGTCAAACTCTTATTTAAAAAATATATTAACCCTATGTATGATCTTCTAAACATTTGATTTTCTTCATATTAGTACAAGCAAAAAAGTGCGAACGGGAAAAGAAAGAGCGTAATTGTGGTTAAAAAGGGACAAATAATTTTCTTTCATTAAAATAATTCACGAAAATAAATTGAAACAGACATGTAAACTGATTGAGGAAATAGATCGATGATGTCAGCTTTCATATGAAAATGCATGGTTTGAATTTGTAATAGATATGTCAAAAATAATATACATACTGTTGGTCCACAAATAATTCATCAACCAAACTTCTAAAATAACTCAACGTCATACCCAAAAATACTTTTTCTTTTAGTAGTTTATAAGGGCAATTAATTACAAATATAAAGTATGGGTGAGGGGAAGAAAAATAAATAAAGATGAGGGGTCAAAAGATTAATCAAGGGCTAAGTCATAAAATTCTTTTAGCAGAGCCGAAATTAAATTATAATTTTTAATAACCTATATTTTTCTAATTTTTAAAGAATTAAATAAAAAAATTTACATTTTTAGGGGGATAAAATATAATTTTATATTTATTAATTTAAAATTTTAGAAGGTCTAACTGAAAATTTTTATGTTTTAGGGGCTGAGCCCCTACTAGCCTTCCTATCTACGCCCAGAGATAAATTATAGATATATCAATTTATATTTTTTAAGGGTTTAGATACGAGAGGTAAAAGCTAGTGTAGATTTCTTTAAGTTAATTTATGAATATAAATTACAAATAAAATAAATCGAAGAATTATAGTTATAACCTCAAATAATTTAAGAAAATTCATCACATTTATTTATGGTGAAATACGAACTTTCAAATTTTAATAGGGTTAAATTATAAAAATAGTCACTTTTATTTGTCTTAAATTATATTTTAGTCACTTATGTTTGAAATGTTATGTTTTAGTTGTTTACGTTATCCTTTTGTTACGAAGTGGTCACTCTACCATTAAACTCAGTTACCTCTTTAGCGGCAATCTTAGGTGACAGTCTAAATGAGTTTTAAATATCAACTTGGATGTTCAGTTGATGTGATGAAAATAAATTTTTAATTAAATAAATTTAATTTGGATTGCCACGTAGGACATCCAAGTTGGCATTTAAAACCCATTCGGCCTGCCGCGTAAGACTGCTGTTAGAGAGGTAATGGAGTGACCACTTCGTAACAAAACGATAACATAAGTGACTAAAATGTAATCTAAGGCAAACAAAAGTGACTATTTTTGTAGTTTACACTTTTAATAATTTAATTTAAGACGTAAAACAAAATTTCAAAAAATATTATAATAACTAATATAAATTTCCTAGTTTGTTTCTTAAATTATAAGAAGCCAAGTGAGCTTCTTCTCCGTCAAGCAATGCCCAATATACTGCTCCAAAACAATGTCCACTACGGAAGTGCCACTGATTGCAGCGCCGGAGACTCAGTCCTCTTCATCTCCTCCAGAAAACGAGTCGGCGGCGGAAATATTTAAGTCCGAGAGAACCCGGAAATCGGAAACTGGAAACGAAAGGAAGGGAAAGGTTAAAAACGATGAAATATTTGAAGGGAAACATCAAACATACAGGGGAGTAAGGATGCGTCAATGGGGCAAATGGGTATCTGAAATAAGGGAACCTAAGAAGAAATCAAGAATTTGGCTCGGCACATTCGAAACAGCTGAGATGGCAGCTCGAGCACACGATGTAGCAGCGCTGACGATTAAAGGTGAATCGGCTTATCTCAATTTCCCCGACTCAGCTCACGAGCTTCCCCGTCCACGTAGTTCGTCGCCGAAGGATATCCAAGCTGCCGCCGCTAAAGCAGCAGCCATGAGCTTCACGAAAAGCAGCCATAAACATGATGACGATGATGCTGATCAATTGATTCCTCATCGAGACTCATCATCATCAAGCTCACCTTTAATTAATGATGATGCATTTATAGACCTTCCGGATCTGTTGATGCACATGAACCATAGGATTGATGAGTTCTGGGTCTCATTTCCATGGCCGGTCACTGCAACCGATGATGATATTGTTGAAAATGGCTTTGGATATTCAGAGTCGCGCCTTAGGGAGTATTTCTAGGCCAAAGAGATCGTCTCCCAGCTTATAGCTACAACAAAATGAGTTTAAGGGACGGTTTAAAAATATTTTGTTGCCTAATTAATAATGGACAATTAATATTAAAAAAATAATTTGTATTAATATATTTTAAACTATTATAATCGTGTTTAAAATGTATTATTAATGTGTAAGTTTTAGGGAATTTGTGTAAATTATAGTATATTAATAATGCACTTTTTTTCCCTAAAGAGTCGATAAAATTTTATTCGCTTAAAACAACATATATATATAACATTATTGTTGACTTGGTTCTATACATTTGGGTTATATTTTTTAACTTTGAGTCGATCTGGCCAAGCCGATTTTACTGTTTTAAAAAATAAAGATATTTTTATGAAATAGTAAACAAATTATTTGTGGGTCTAGATAGATTGGTTTTAGGCTACAATTTTTTTTAATTAATTCTCAGTTAGACTTGACTCATAAATAATTATAATTATAATTAGTTAGTATTATTTTTATTGTAACAATTTAAATTATATAGATTTGAGTACGCTTAAGTGTATATAATATTTTTTAATCCATATATACTGTATTGATGTCCTCAACATATTTTTTTGAATAAAGTTATTTTTCATGTTTTCTGTAATTATCTTTTCCGATAATGTTATCCTTGATATTCGAAATCAAATTTTCTTAATGAACCCAATCATTGTTAGTAGGATTAATTGTTGATATATATTGACTGAATTTTAACTTGGTTGGCATTGATGTTGTTGCTAATACAGAAGAATGTGAGTTTGAGTGTATTGTAGTGCCTTTATTCACTTATTTAAGAGTTGGGAGAGGTAATTTCAAATATTCTGAAAATAGATATACCACATTAAAAATTAAGTTTAGTTGATTTTTCCTGCAAAAATAATACCACATGACAGTATATGATTGGTCCACGTGGCAATTTTTGTCCGTAGGTACTAGATCGGTAAATGGAAATTAAGTTCAGGTACCATATGTACATTTTGAAAGTAGAGGTACCACATTAAAATTTTCCTTAAAGTACAGGGGGATTTGTTGGCATTATCCCTAGAAAAGACGGTTGATATTATCAAACGACGTCGCCTTCTCCGTGACAAAACTCGAACACGACGAGACTTTCAATTGTAACCAATAAGATATCGCCATGTCAGCAAAAGCTTCAACTTTGACCACATCTAGAATTAAAAGGACTAGAACGCCCCGGGTAACAGCTTCAGAGTCCCCGCCAAATCACCCGACAAAATCATAAATTAATAAGGCTAACTCAGTAATTTGAAACTCCACCTATTTAATGTCAGCTCGTCCATCGCCCGCTTCGACCAAGAACAGAAGTGGAACAGTGAATTTTCAAACAATCTAATTTTGTTTTTTAATTTCATTTTCCCCTTCTGAATTAGATTTCAGATTAAAACCTCGAAAACTTCAAGGATTTGATTTCAAATTCGAGATCATTCAATGGCTGCCCCTTTTCTTTCTACTCCTTTTCAACCCTACGTTTATCAGGTAATATTTCCTTTTTTTCGCAAAACTCTTTTTACTCTTGTGTTGGTTTTCTGTTTGTTTCATGATAAATTTGAGGTAAAATTAAGGAGACTCAACCTTGTTTCTTTGCAATTGGCTTGCATTTTAATGGAATTTAGGTTATGTTATGCCATTTGATCTGTTATGTTTAACTCGCATCGTTGAGAAATAATGATTGGGGTTCCCTTAAATAGACTTGACTTTGATTTCACTGTTGAAGTTGATCCGTTTGTAATAAATGTTTATCACGTTGTTTATTCCTAAGACTTCAGAGATCAAACTGTGGGAGTAGCTAGTATAAGTGCTGAATTCGGTGAACAACAAATATTTTGTTAGCTTTAGTGGAAATTAGAATGTTAATCTTGTGTAGTCTAAATGCCTCAGCATGTGTGTGTAAATGTATCTTATATTTATATATCCATAATAGTCTCTTTTTGGTATAAAATTGTGTAGAGTCAGCAAGATGCTGTGATCCCATTTCAAATATTGGGTGGTGAGGCTCAAATAGTTCAGGTACTTCCATGTTCCAAGCTTTTATCTAGAATATTTCATTGAATTTATGCCTATGAGACCCCATGTCTAGGTTTTGAAACCTTTACTTATTTCAATCTTGGTATTGGTTCTTTCTTTTACAAGATAATGTTGAAGCCTCAAGAAAAGGTTATCGCGAAACCTGGTAGGTGGTTGCTTTGCTCTCTGTTGTATTCCTTGGTTTTGTTATTGCTACTCTAGTTTTATGCTTTATAGGAAGCAGGGTCTTAAAATTACCGTGATAGGCGTTCATTGAAGTTTAAATGGGGTGAGTCTTTCAAGATGGTATATAACTGTGCTATTGGTTGCTTGGAGTTCAGATCTGTGTTCTACAATGTTAAGACAATTTTATATTGCCAAGAATGTATTATAGTACAAGTATAGTGGGCAGAGGTGTCAAAAGTTCAATAAAACCAAGAAGATATTTTACTAACAATTTAAACCATTTATCTCTACCATACTATTCTTCGTTATAGACACAATCATGATACTTCTATGAATTGGATTGTCTGCTAAAGGTGGACAGCTTAGTCAATAAGATGATTCTCTTGGTACATTCTGTTAGTTGTTGTTTGTTATCATGTAGACTTCAGTTCATGCAAAATTCATATGGAAGGTAACAAAATGCAGGGTCCATGTGCTTCATGTCTGGGTCTATTGAAATGGAAAACACTTATGTTCCTGAACATGAAGTAGGCATGTGGCAATTGCTTTTTGGCAAGAGCATAACTAGTATCGCTCTTCGAAACCCTGGTTCAAATGATGGATTTGTTGGAATTGCTGCACCTTCTCTTGCAAGGATTCTTCCGGTTTGTGTTTCAAACTTACCAAATTTTACATATACTTATTATTATATGTTGGAATTGTTATTTTACGATGGCTAAGCTTTTTTTTTTTTTTTTTGTCCCTGCTTCATGTTATTTTAACAGATTGATTTAGCAATGTTTGGTGGACAGCTTTTATGTCAGGTACCTAACTTATTCGTTAGTCATTCTCTTTTTCTTTCCCCTAAGCATTAGTCACCTTTCTTTCTACTCATCTTTTGAAGGAGAGAATTCCGATAACTGCATGGGAATTCAATTTTGAAACTGCATGGGAATTCAATTTTGATGCATAATTAGCTTGTTTTTCATTCCATTAGCTTGAATCTTGATGCCGTTTTGTAAACTTATTTTTTAGCCAGATGCATTTCTTTGCTCCATCAATGATGTGAAGGTCAAAAATACAGTTGATCAGCGACCACGGAATGTTGTAAATGGTGTAGAGGTGACATACCAATAAATTTTAACATCTCAGTTCCTCTCTTGGATGCATACTGAAGCTGCATTCAAATATATTTTTCTGATATATATTTCTGTTGCATAACAGGGGTTTCTGAGGCAGAAGTTATCTGGCCAGGGGCTTGCATTTATCATTGCTGGCGGATCTGGTGTATTTTCTAGTACATCCTTTAATCTTTTGTTAGAATTACTTGAGTTCAAGGGATACCACAAAAAAAGAAAATTGTTTTCTTGTCTTTTGGTTTTATAACATGTGTCAAGCAGAGTAACATGCTATAAATTATTCTACGCAAATTAAAATGCCTGTTTTATGATCTCTTTGTTCTCCCCTTCCCTCCTAGGAAAGTTAAAAAGGAAAACAAAAATACTTCTCACTGCTTAACCAATCATTTAAAACATATCCCTTTGCTAGTTTCAAAAAAATATTGCAATTGATTTGATTTTGCTAGGTAAATTGATCTTTGAAATTCTGTGGGGGTTTGGGTTTCTTTCTTTTGCTAGTTATGCAGAAAAATCTTGAGGTGGGTGAGGTATTAGCGGTTGATATCTCGTGCATTGTGGCCCTTACTGCTTCAATCAATGTCCAAATCAAGTACAATGGTCCTATTCCACGAGCAGTCTTTGGAGTAAGTTGCTTGCAGTTGGTTTTTTATACACTCAGAGATGTAACGATGGTTGAGCACTCTGAATAACTTGGTTGACAACCCTATTTGCATTGTCTCGGTTACACTGCTTCTTATTCTTCACTTGAGGCCGATGACTTCTTATTGCCTATACATGGCCTTGTAATTCTTTTATGTTCTTTTGTTGTGAAATTGCAGAGTGAGAATTTGGTGACAGCCGTTCTAACAGGACCTGGCATTGTATTCATCCAGAGTTTGCCTTTTCATCGACTTTCACAACGATTTACTAGGTAATATCTGGTCACAGCATAAATTTCACCGTAAAAAAAAGGGAAAAAGAAAAAAAAACATTTGCTGAATCATAAGGATTCTGGTTTGCAGGGCGGTTACATCTCCAAACATGAGGGGAAATCCTAAGTTTTTTCTTCAGATAGCCATTATCTTTTTTCTGGCATATGTAGTAATCGTATCCTCATTAATATTGACCAATGTATGATATTTATTCATTCTTTTTTCTTTTTTAGAAAAAGAGTTCTCCTAAAATTTAGATTAAATAGATCACAGTTTTTGATGTAAAACTTCAGGACAATATATTGAAAGAAAATAAATTTTGGTTAACTAAACTGTTTTGGTTTGAGTGGGAATTTCATGTACTGCCAATTTTGCAGTTGTTTATATACCTATATTTGTGTTTGCCACATCCCTTGGCTCGCACAGGTCAAGGGCCATTGCTATTGGGTACCATGTGTATGTCCAAAATCCTGCACTAATTTTTTTTGAAAAAGACTGAATTTTTATGCACTTTTCAATCTATTTCTATCCTCAATTTCTTAATTAGTTATACTCTACAACTATGGAAATTTAACAATTTTTTTTTTTTTGGCAGACTTGGTGCTTAACATTCCATTAATAGATGGACTTTTTTCATTTTCAGATTATCATAGGTTTTAATTGTTTTGAGTTTAGATACTTTAAATCGGTTTAATTTAGCTTATTATTAAAATAATATAAGATTATGTCATTCATATTTATACATATATTAAGTTTTTGACCGAGTTAATATCTTGACTCAAAGAGTCAATCAAACATTAACCCAATTGAGAAATTACTAAAATATTTTTAAATATGTAAAGTAATAAATATGATAGTGTTTTTATTTTTTTATAATTTTTTAATAAAATAATACTATGATGGGATTCGAACTCGACATCAAAGTTTTAACAAAACAATTTCAATCAAAGCCTTGCTTGAATTTAATTTAAAATTTCCATAAATATATTTTTACATATATTATGTCGTATTTATTATGTAGGTGAAAAAGTAATTCTTTTTTTTTGTTAAAAACATGATTATAAAAAAAAAGTTATACATTAGATGAATTACCGGTGAAGTGATAAAGGTTTTGTGCACAAATTTTCATCAATTTTAAGTTCAATTTTTGGACATTGTGTATAAAATACAATTTTTATAATAGTTTTATTTAAAGGTTTTATATAAAAAAATAAAAAAGATAAAAGTATATTTCTTAATTAAGTTGTGTTTGGTTAACTCGTAGTACCAACTTAATTAAGAAGATTATGATATTATAAATTGATTATAATAATATTTATTACTTTTTAAAAAATGTTTTTAGGGTAGTTTCTAATTGTATATAAATAAATTGTATTATTGGGCCTGGGCTGAAGGATGCTGCTGCTCAATGGAGGTCAAAGATACTTGGATTGCCTGTTTGGGCTGGCATCCGTTGCCGCCCATGGGTGTACTAGCGGGCCGCAACACAATCAGGCTTGTCCTTTATAAAAGGTCACTTTCCCCGCTAGCGCTCGCCATCCATCTTCTGTTATTTGAGAAACCCTAGCCAACCTTTCTGCAGCTCGCTAATGGGTACTCTTCCAAGCTCAATTTCTTTCTCTGTTTACTGTTCATAGTTACATTTCTACTAAGGGGTTGATCCCAGTTTTATTCTTAACGTGTTTCAAATAAGTTAAATATCATGTGAGATTTTTCATTTTTTCGTTGGTTATTATCTTTGTTTGAGCTCGTTTTAATAGGTTTCTTTTCTCAGATTTTTAAAGAAAGTATTTTGCAGATTCATAAAATATATGGACTTTTATGGCTTAAAAACAGGACCATTGAAGTGTATAGTGATTTCTCTACGTAAAAAAAGGCCCTGATTATTTTAATTGTTCTGGTGATTTATGTGGGATGATTGAATGTAGGGGCTTACAAGTACGTGTCGGAGCTATGGAGGAAGAAGCAATCGGATGTGATGAGGTTTTTACAGAGGGTGAGGTGCTGGGAATACCGTCAGCATCCAGCCATTGTTAGGGTCAACCACCCTACTCGTCCTGACAAGGCTCGGCGCTTGGGTTACAAGGCTAAGCAGGTAATGTCGAATTCCGTTTCATTCTAAACAACATAGCTCTGGATCTTGATTTGCTTAGGGCTTTCTCTCAAAATTTAATCAATGTATGTTCTTTAAATTCTTTAAATTAAACATTGCAAATGCCATTTGCTATATCTTAATACTTGATTTTGGGTGTAAGGTTTGGGTATTTTAGTTTGTCTAAGCTTATTCATGTATCTGTAAGATGTTTAGAGTATGGTATCCCTAAGCGCTTGTCTAGTGTCGGACATGGGTGTTAGATATGAATGCTTTGAGCTAAATGGTATAAGGAATAGTAAGGCTCTCTGTACATAATTTGACTTAAATTTTCCCAAATAAAGTAGATGTGTATATTTACAGGGTTATGTAGTTTATCGTGTTCGAGTTAGAAGGGGTGGTCGAAAGAGGCCTGTTCCCAAAGGTATTGTCTATGGTAAGCCCACAAACCAGGGTGTTACCCAATTGAAGTTCCAGCGCAGCAAGCGGTCTGTTGCAGAGGAGCGAGCTGGTCGAAAATTAGGAGGTCTCAGAGTTGTTAACTCGTACTGGATCAACGAGGTTTGTAATAGTTGCCAAAAGTTCTGGTTTTTCCATTTACTGGATGATTCTATTGCGCTCATTGCTTTATGCATGATGTGATCTTTGTAGGATTCTACTTACAAGTACTTTGAGGTTATCCTTGTTGATGTTGCACACAATGCGATCCGCAACGACCCGAGAATTAACTGGATCTGCAATCCCGTTCACAAGCACAGGGAACTTCGAGGACTCACATCTGCAGGTAAGAAAAACAGGGGTCTGCATGGAAAGGGTCACTTGCACCATAAGAATCGGCCGTCTCGAAGGGCTACCTGGAAGAGAAACAACACCCTTTCCCTTCGTCGTTACCGTTGAGTTTATTAGGTTACTTTCAGACGTATTAATTGCTTCTATCTTTGTGGGATTTTGGAATTCCTTTTACTGAAATTGAAATTTTTGCAAGTTTATTTCTGTTTGAGTTTTTATTCAATTTCGATGAAAAGAAATGTCGAGTCTATTTCAGTCTGAAATATGGTTCCAGATTCTCTAATATCTTTGGGGAAAAAATGGTTTTTATTTTTCAAGTGAAGCTATACTTGGAGGGCCGTTTACAACCAAAATTAATACGTAGTAGGCTAAGTATTTGAATTGAGTTTTTTTATTTAATTAATTTTTTTTATATTTTTAAGATTAATATTTGATAATATATATTTTTGCTGTATCAGTAAACTGTAAATAAAATAATTTCGCCTCACGGTATCATTGCATCATCCTCATTCAAAATTTATATTGGATTATCATCTTATTTAGGGTTGGTCTGATAGAACAACAAACTATATTTTCGGACCGTATTTATCACAAAATTATGTTTTACATTAACTGAAATTGGACGAGTCTGTTAACATTATGTGAATGGTTGTTCAATTTACGTTGGTTTAATTATGTAAACATATTTAAAGATTAGAGTTTTAGTTTAATTTGTAAAATAAAAATTATTACAATATGCACTAATCTTTGAATAAAATTTGTATGTTAACTAATAAAATGTCAAATTTAAAAATATATAAAATGAATCTCAAATTTAAAGTAATATAAGGATCAGAACCATAATTATTAATGAGGACTAAATTTTATAACTAGTCACTCAAGTTTTTATTTTGCTTATTTAACTAAAAAAAGAATTTTAATTTGGTGATTAAAATTTTCAAAATTATTTTTTAGGTCACTTAACCTTTAAGTGGTATTTTTTTAGTTGGTATAATAATAAATTTAGTTTTTGATTTTTATATTTTTGTCAATTTAACTTTGATCATGTATAAAATGATAAAAATTGAAAATTTTCTTTTAAAAAATAAAAAATTTAAATTAAAACAATAGTCAATAAAATTTTCAAAAATAGATAAGTGAGGAGAAAAAAATTGTTTTTAATCCCTTCAAGTTTTCTCTCTTTATTAATTGTATAGAAGTATCTGATACCCATTCTTTAATAAACATAAAAAAGAACATTAACCGAAATTATTGGTTTTCTTTTTACCTATTAGAATTTTAATTTGGTGATTAAAATTTTCAAAATTATTTTTTAGGTCACTTAACCTTTAAGTGGTATTTTTTTAGTTGGTATAATAATAAATTTAGTTTTTGATTTTTATATTTTTGTCAATTTAACTTTGATCATGTATAAAATGATAAAAATTGAAAATTTTCTTTTAAAAAATAAAAAATTTAAATTAAAACAATAGTCAATAAAATTTTCAAAAATAGATAAGTGAGGAGAAAAAAATTGTTTTTAATCCCTTCAAGTTTTCTCTCTTTATTAATTGTATAGAAGTATCTGATACCCATTCTTTAATAAACATAAAAAAGAACATTAACCGAAATTATTGGTTTTCTTTTTACCTATTCTATTTATTGACATGACTTCTTTGTTATAGGAAAAGAAAATAATTCAGAATATAACCCTTTTTTTTTACAATTTAGGATTTGAAAATAATTTAAATGATTTGAAATTTTGAATTGAGTTTGAAAAAAAAATTATGGTATGATAGTTGGTTTTACAAGCTTTTATAATATCAGTAATGGATGTTTTTCAGGTGCATGAAACTTGACTTAAATATATTACTAATTTAGTATCAAAAAATGATGAGGGAACATCTAATAATCTAATCTTTTTTTTTTGTTTTGTTATATTTTTAATTTATTATTAGATTCTATTAAATGATAAATTTATTTTCCATAAATATTAGTTTTCGGTAAAAATATTTTCAAGAATTTATCTTTTTAGAATTTATATATATAAATTTCTATTTTTTAAATAAATTCTAGTTTTTTTATAATTTATATAGAATTAAGGTCAAATTGATAAAATTTAAAAATAATTATTAAACCAATTGCATAAATGTCGCGGTGAAAAACAATAATTTTAAAAAGTTTAATGATTAAATTATAACATTTTATAATTTAGTGTTTACGAAAGCTTATAATATATATTAGTATTGATTATTTGACGTTTTATCAAGCGCATAAGAACAAGGCAAGTGTGACATTGCGAAACATTGAGGACCATCTAATGGTCTCCGTTTTTTTAGAGCTTTATTTTATTTAATTTATTAAAATTTCAAATTACCATTCACCATCCCCTCGTTTTCATCATTTTTCTCATTTTCTCAAGCGAGAAAACCATTTCCCTCTCTTTCTTTAACTGACTTTCCTTTTTTTACTCCTATTCCCCGGAACCCTAACTCGATCCGCCGGAGAATTCAAGATTCCGGTGAGTCGCAGTTGCTAAATAATTCTTCAATTAATTTCATCCTCCGTTAGCTTAGGTTTTATTCAAGCAATTTTCATTTTTCGTTTTTCGTTTTTAACTTTTATCTTCTATTATTTGGTTTTCTTTTTGTTCTTAGTTTGATTTAGTCTTGTTGTTATGTTTTTGGTTGAAGTGTTGTTGTTCTGAATTGGAGTTTTCTGGTGCATTAGATGACCGTACGATTAGGGAGGAGTTGATATCAAATCGCCTGGGTTTCATCACCGAATGGAGGGAGGTAGCGTCTCTAGACTTACTTGCTCTGGTAACTGTTCATATTCCTACTTGGTTTTTCAATAAACAGATTATTTTTTAGGTTTTTCTTTTGTCATTTTAAATATAACTTGAACACATTTGTCTATATTTTTGAAATGGTGAGTTTAGTGTGAAAGTTTAGAATGATGTTCTTGTGGGTTTCCGCTTAATTAGATTGAAACCAACTTCTTTTCTTCTCTTTTCTAGTTTGACTTAAGCTCGGTCTGTTATGTTATATCATTTTCATTCGCTTAGTATATTTTTATGGTTAATGTGTTCGAGCTAGAGGTTTTGTTTAATTCGTTTCAGAAGAAAGGTTGTGTTTTTTTACATGTTTACATGCAATTAAAATTTTGCAGACATTATCCTTTTTTGAATTGACTTGCATCAAACTTCATAATTGTAATATATCAGAATTTCATGCTATATTGGGAAAGTAAAAAAAAGAATCCATACACGTCATTTATTCATTTTTACTCGTCAAATTTTTTATGGCATTGGGCCATGCAATGTGAACAGTTGGCATCTTTTTCAGGGTTTGCATTAATTAATCCATTTGAATTTATGTTCTTTGAACTGTAAGTTACTATTCAACTCTATGGGAAGTAGTAAACTGGGTAATGTGGTTGGAGAAAGTTTCATAACTTTACACTTTTTGTAGGCAATTCATATTGTACGAGGATACTCTTACAACCTTAAGGCCTGATCTCATTATCTGTGTATTATTTGAACTGCAATTCCACAATCCATTTTCTTCTTCTAAGTGTTTTCTGTTGTAGGGATACACTCATGGATTATGATGACAATGATTTCCAAAGCCCAAATCTTCATTTAGCTGGCGAAGGGAACAATAAATTTCCTCCTGTTTTACGCCCGTATGCTCTCTCCAAATTTGATTTTGATGATAACCTTCATGGACACTTAAGATTTGATAGTTTGGCTGAAACTGAAGCTTTTCTTGGCATTGAAAGCGCTGAAGATAATCAGTGGATTGAAGATTTTTCACGGGGGAGTAGTGGGATTGCATTTAGTTCAAGTGCAGCTGAACCTTGTTCAATTTCTAGGCACAACAATGTCTGGTCTGAGGCTGCCTCTTCTGAATCTGTTGAAATGCTATTAAAATCTGTGGGACAGGACGAAAGTGTTATTGGTCAATCTATTAGTAAGGATTCAGATGCCTGTGATGAACTGGGTGGCATAATAAGGAAGATGGAGCCTAGTTTGGAACATGGAGATAGTGGTCTTTCTAAAGTAGGCTTACAGCCTGCCTTACAGACAGGTGAGATTCCAGGAAATTTATCTGGGTTGGAAGGTGATGTGTTGGGAGATCATGACGATGTCTCTCAAACACATAAATTTGACTCCTCTGTTGATGGGGCATTAAAAGCTCCAAATATAAGAAATACTGACTTATCTGAGAGAGAGGAGTCTAAAGATGGTGAAGAAATTGTTGTTAATGAGAATCAAGTGGAAGTTTCGGTTGATCAAGTTGTGGATAACAGGGAACAGGTAGGTAACTTTGCTTCTGGGTCCCAAACTGATATTGTGATTCCCTCTGTGAAAAACACCTGTAACAGTAGTAAGGATTCGGATGCCAGTGATGAACAAGGTGGCATAACAAAGCAGATGGAACCTAGTTTGAAACATGGAGATTGTGGTCTTTCTGAAGTAGACGGTGGCTTACAGCCTGCCTTACAGACAGGTGAGATTCCAGGAAAGTTTTCTGGGTTGAAAGGTGATGTATCAGGAGATCATTTGTTGGTTGAAGATGTTTCTCAATCACCTGAATTTGAGCCCTCTATTGATAGGGCATTGGAAGTTCCAAACATGAGAAATACTGACTTACCTGAGAGATATGAGTCTAAAGATGGTGAACAAATTGTTGCTAATCAAAATCAAGTGGAAGCTTCGGTTGATCAATTATTGGATAACGGGGAACAGGTAGATAAATTTGCTTCTGGGTCACAAGTTGATAAATTTGCTTCTGGGTCACAAGTTGATACTGTGATTCCCTCTGTGCAAAACACCTGTTCTAGTAGTGCATTTTTAGAGGGTCAAGATAAGATACCTTTTAAAAATGATATCATTGATGAAACTGTTGTCAGTTTAGCAAGGGAAAATGTTGATTCAAGCCAAGAAGTTCACATTGATGGTGAGAACTTGATTGGAAATGCAGGTGCAAGTGTTACCGTGCATGTGCAGAAGCATTCGGCCTTGGACATTCAATCTAAGGAAGAAGGACATGCTATTGGAAATATTACACCTACTGTGGGCAAGCCATCTGATAGGATATTGAAAGAGAATTCTGACCTCCATATGGTGGAAGGGTGCAGGGAGGCCTTGGGTGTAGAAAGTCCTCCTCAAACTGGCATAGCCAAAGATATTGTCTTGTCTGTAGGAAAATTACATAACATATCACCAATGCCCTTTGTTGGTGATACTAACCTTAAGGGGAAGGAAAGTGAAATCAGCAATACTGATGCTCCAATTTCTGTGAGTCAAGAGTCAAAGTTGGATAACTCGGATTCGATGGTCCAGGTAGCATGTGATGCCATTGAGAAGAAAGATTTGTCAGAAAGTGATTGCCACTCTGATTCAAAAATCTTGAGCAGCAAGCCCGGGAAATATTTGTTGTCAGTGCAAGATGTTAAAGGTTCTAAGGGTGAAGGTGATGGTGCCCACAATACTTTGGGAGCAGAACCTACGAGAATAGATGAGGAATTTACAGTCTCTGAACATAATGATGATTATAAATTTGATCAGAGTGTTTCAGCTGCTGCAAAGCAGAACACCCAATTGCCTTCTGATTGTAGTAAAACAGACCACGGGGAGGGTGGATCTCCGATTGTAATAAAGGGAGTTGATTCCTCTTCCTTTGGCACAGGTGACACAGTAAATGAGTCAGATTCAGATCTACAATCTAATGTTGCCATCAGTGGGAATTCAGGTATGTTTATTTTTAAGCTTTAATTTTGATAACTGAGCTTTTTTGTTTCTATTTTTTTTTGCCATCTTTTACAGTCCTGCATCATTTGCTAACTTGGTATTACTGTAATACAGTGGATTGTGTTCTTTTGCCTTATGGTAAGAGTCTCCCTTCTGCTGCTGTTTTTGATCAGAAAGAGGTTCAAGTGTCATCTCCAGAGGCAAGTCTCTCAATTATGAAGAGTTCTGAAATGAAAACAGTAAAAGGTGCACCTTGTGAGACTGGTGAACAGTCCTCTTGTAAGAAAGTTGATCAGTCCTTGTCAAGTGAGGATTCCTCTAATGCTGTCGGCCGAAGTGGGGACCAGACAGTTCATGGTGTCAGTCTGGAGGCTGTAAAGAATATGCATGCACCTTCTAATGTCTCTGATTCAATTGTGAGAGGGACTGATGGTGCCGAAGCTCAAGTTGTTTCCAAAAGGGTTTCTTCAGTATCTTCAGGTGACCCTTTATGATTAACATAGGCTTTCTTGGTTTGCCTAGTAATCATCTCAAGTCCCCAACTTAGACTTTTCTTGTTGGCAATTTCATACATATTAATCCTGTAGGGTGTATGCAAATTCTATTTGGTAGTCTGCTATAGCTAGAGCAGTTTTAATGGGAAGTTTTACTGTTATTCATACCTTGCCATTATGGTGCTGTTTCCTTGCTTCATTGTAGTTCGTTCTGCAATGTTTTATTTTTGTGTTGATGATTGCTTGGTTATGAGCCACTGTTTATACTTCATGAAACACATACCCTTGCATTTTTATTGCTCGAGTCTTCACAAGATTAATGTCCACTACAATACAATTCCCCAGGTGCCGTATCAATTCAAGATAATAACAAAACATTAACAAATTCAGAGCCTTCAACTTCAAAGGAACTGTCCCATAACGCTGACCAAAATCATCCTGAAGATGGTGACCACAAATTACCTTCTGAACAGATCAGTGGTCAAATTGTTGTGCATCATGCTGATGGTGAGTTTCTTTATCTTTTTTTGAAAAAAAAAATTGTAATTAGATATTTTAAGCTTTCATGGTGGAATCTTTCATCATTTACCCTCCGAGTCTTTTCCTTTAGATCTGTTCTCCGTCATGTCAGTAAAAGTTGGTTTGTCTTCTTCTGTTGTTGCCATCCCCTTCCACTTCTCCCCAGATTATTGGGATGCATCTCTTTTGCTTATAATTTCTGCTTGTGAAGTTATGTCCTGTTCAAGGGTATTTTATGAAGTCTGGAACTTGTTTCTAGAGATGTACAGTCCTTAAATTAATTGCATTTTTAGCCTCTTCAATGGCTCTATTTTTTTTTTTTTTGGTGAGACTATTTCATCAGTTTTCCTTTTTCCCTCCCACATTATTTCATGTTATTCTTATGATGGATTAATTTGATGTTGAAGGTGATCATGTGAAGACACATAATAGTTCCTTTCCTTCTGCACCTTCATCTGAATCTCAAACTAAGATTCACATAATGGAATGTGGAAGTAGTAGTGCTGATCTTGACAATCCTTCCTGTGGATCTCCGATTCTCGTTAGAACTTCTGAGCAGCCAGAAAGTGAAATCGGAACACCAACTGTGAAAGGATCCAAAGATCTGGGTGCTTCAGTGTCTGGGGTCACTAATGGGGAGGGAAATAAAGAGATGTCTATTTCTCAGGATACTAAAGGAAATGTTGCATCTTCAGGAGATGGAAGTTTCACCTTCGAGGTATCTCCATTGGCAAATTTGTCTGAAAAAGAAGCTGGCAAGAATTGGCAACCTTTTTCTACTGTTCAACATGACAAAACATCCTCTGTAAGTGATGCTTTATTTAAGTGGACCTTTTTGTGCTCTAATAATAGTTTCCTGATTGTATATTCTAGATGATTTTTAGAACTATTTTGTGCTGCTATATATTTCCATTTCATTCCGGTCATGCTCTGTCTGTGTTGCACTTGGTCTCTCACTCTGTGTGTTCATACAAGAAGGTTGTTGAGCGAATTCCATCAACCTCTAAAAGGGAAAATTTGGGTGGTGGCTCCAAGGGGACTTCTGAGCGTAAAACGAGGCGAGCTGGTAGTAAGAGCACAGGAAAGGAAGCTGCTAAAAGGGGTGTTGTTGCAAAAGATACAACTCCTGCAAGACAATCAGAAAGAAGTGGTAGAACGAGTAATATGTCACTCAGTACATCTGAAATTGGCCAGCTTGTGAAATCCAACGAGATGCAGTACTTGGGACACATGGAAGGTTGTAATATGAAACCATTTGGTGTTCTTTTTACTTCAGTATCTAGTTTTCCAGACTTGAAAACCTCAGCTTCTTTGTATGCAGTGTTTAACCAACCTTTTACAGATTTGCAACAAGTTCAACTACGTGCTCAGATTTTTGTATATGGAGCTCTGATGTAAGTGGTGACACTTTTGTTCATTTTGGTATATATCTGTACTACACCGACATGTTTTGGCATTATACTGAGGCTCTGTTATATCCTTTTCCTTCCCTCTGGGTTGTTGAAAATTAACAATGATTAGTTTATAGGGTTAAGGCAACATTTAATCCCTGAACTTGACAATTTTTTCACTTGGTCCCTGAAATTTTTTTTTTGGTCCACATTAGTCTTGGAACTTGGCAATTTTTCCCAAATTTGGTCCATGTGATGATGTGGCACTCCAAGGTTGTGCCAACTCATCACAATTTTTTAATAAAAAACTTATAATTTTTAGGCAATGATGTGGGACAATATAAGAGTGCACATCATCACATGGACCAAAACTGGGAAAAGATGCCAACTTCCAGGAATATTGTGGACCAAAAATATGTTCAGAGATTAAGTTGGGATAAGTTGCCGAGTTAAGGGTCTAAATGTTGCTTTATCCCTAGCTTATATGTATGGAGCACGTATTGAGATTTTTTATAAATGTACCGTGATATCATTGTCAAATCTTGTTGTCTATGGTGTTTGCTTTTTTCTTTAGGATTTCTAGTCATTTGAGTGTATCCATCTAATACATTGTTTCTGCAGTCAAGGAATTGCACCTGATGAAGCTTATATGATATCAGCATTTGGGGGACCTGGTTAGGTTTTCTTATCTCTAACAATGTTTTACCTTGGGCTTTTTTTTTTTTTTTTTTTTTTTTTTTTTTTTTTTTAATATAGATTTAGTTACTATTTTTGTATCTTTTGCAGATGGTGGAAGAACCATATGGGAGAAAGCTTGGCAAGCATGTATGGACAGGGTACATTGTAAAAAATCTCTTGTTAGCCCTGAAACTCCGTTGCAGACACATATAGGTATCTATCTTGACCTTACATAGTTGAATCATTTTCTTTGCTGTTATCTATTAACTGCATACCTTGGTGAAATGCTCAGGTGCTAAAACTCCCGATCAATCAATCAAACAAAATGCACTTCAGACTAAGAGTACATCCTCACCTGCCAGTCAGTCCAACAGCAGGGGTACTTCAACAACAATTGTAAAGCCAATGATCCCACTTTCCTCACCACTTTGGACTATTCCTACACCTTCCAGTGACGCCCTTCAACCAGCTAGTATTCCAAAAGGTGCAGTTGCAGACTATCAGCAGGCACTTTCTCCGTTGCATACTCCACCTATAAGGAATTTCGTTGGACATAATGCTCCTTGGATGTCCCAATCCCCTTTTCGTGGCCCCTGGGTTCCACAGAGTTCTGCATTTGATAACAATACCCATTTTCCTGTACTTCCTATCACAGAAGCAGTTAATTTAACTCCTGTAAGAGAAGCATCTGTGCCTAATTCTTCCATCATGAAACAGGTTTCAACAGTTCCTATGGTCCAGAGTGGGAGTCCTGCCAATGTCCTTGCAGGGACTCCCCTGCTTGACAACAAAAATGCAACATTTAGAACTGGTCAGCATTCTGCTGATCCAAAGCCTAGGAAAAGAAAAAAATCTACAGTTTCTGAGGACCATGGGCAGATTATACTGCATTCTCAAACAGAGTCTCTTTTGGATACTGTTGTGAATAGTCATGCCTCTACGCCTGCTGCTATTACAACCGCTGCTACCATTGTTTCAAAGTTGGCCAGTGACAAATTTATTACATCTGTCTCTACTGATTATCTTGAAAAGGGTGACAGAGATTCAGATCCGAAGGCTACACTGTCTGAAGAGACCCTTGGTAAACTCAAAGAGGCTCAGAAGCAGGCGGAGGTTGCTGCTGCCCTTGCTGCTGCTGCTGTTAGTCACAGTCAAGAAATATGGAATCAGTTGGACAAGCAAAAAAATACTGGGTTGGCACCAGATGTTGAAACTAAGTTGACTTCTGCAGCAGTTGCCATATCAGCAGCGGCTGCTGTTGCAAAGGCTGCAGCTGCGGCTGCCAATGTTGCCGCAAATGCTGCCTTACAAGCAAAAATGATGGCTGATGAGGCGTTGGTTCCTAGTGGCTTCAGAGATCCTATTTCAATTAATGCTCTGTCTTCTGATAGTGTGAAGAAGCTTGGCAAGGCAACTCCTGCATCCATCTTGAGGGATGAAGATGCTTCTACTAGTTCAAATTCTGTTATTGTTGCTGCAAAGGAAGCTTCTAAAAGGAGGGTGGAAGCTGCTTCGGCTGCCTCAAAGCAAGCTGAAAACATGGATGCCGTTGTTAAAGCTGCTGAGCTGGCAGCCGAAGCAGTATCTCAGGCTGGAAAAATTGTTATGGGGGAGCCTTTCCCATTGACTGAATTGGTAGAAGCTGGTCCAGAGGCATACTGGAAAGTATCCCATGCATCTCCTGAGCCAAATGTTGCTATCAGAGAACACTTAGACAAAGGTGGTAATGTGGAGGCTCCTGGTTCAGTTGTCGGGCATTCACAAGAGGTTCCCACAGATAAGAACGAAAAGCAAAGTAATAACCATGAAATATCACCGATTCTTAGAGAGATGGCCAGAGATTCAGTGCAGGATCATTCCAGGTTGACAGATGGCATTTTGGGTTCTGCTGCAACAAGTGGAAATGAAAAAAAGGGGCAAAAGGGTCGCAAAGCTTCAGATATTGCCAAAAGTAAAGGGGTGTCCACTAATACTGAACATGGGAAAGCAAAGGAAACTTCTAAAGATAACAATATGAAGGAAGGTTCCCATGTTGAGGTTTGTAATTTGAGCTTGATATATAAGTTGAGCTTTTTAATCTTTAGTTGAATGATATATCTTTACTGAGTTCTAATGATGCAGCTTTATTTGATGGAAGTATGTACATATAGTGATGCATTTGAAATTTTTTGTGCTTTTCCTAGTTACCTTAGTGAATTGTTGAACATGTTTTTTTAATCTTATGTTCATATAAGATCTTTTACGATTTACCATTTCCTGATTTTTAGGTATTGAGAGATGGAGATGGAGGTGGCTTGAAAGTAGCATGGTTCCCTGCTGATATTCTGGAGTTGAAAGATGGCAAAGCTTATGTGTGTTACAATGAACTTCGATCAGAGGGTGAGCTATGACACATAACTTGCTTTGGTTGGATCAACTAAATGATGATAATTAGCAAAACAGATCTCTATGACAATCCTTGTCCTTAATTTTTAATAAATTCCATGTTGGTATCTATACAATTTCACTTTGCTTGCATGATGTGTACTTTTATTGTGGGGAGATAGAAAATATGATTAAATACACCGAAATGAGGATCTCTTCCTGTTCTAATGTATTTGTTTACGCATCTAGTGTGTTCCAAATTTCAGTTTCTTATGTAAAAGCATATTCTTGCAGAGATGATTAGAAAGTTTGTCTCGTGAACATCTGATGAGGATGCTTTTTTAACTAACTTTAATCAACTGCTGGTCTCACAGATGGTGATAGGCTAAAGGAATGGGTGGAGGTTGAAGGTGAAGGGGATAGTGCACCCAGGATACGCAGTGCTCGTCCTATTACAGCCATGCCATTTGAAGGAACGAGGAAGAGACGCAGGGCTGCCATGGGGGACTATAATTGGTCCACTGGAGATAGGGTTGATGCATGGATACAAGATAGGTATGCATTCAGTATTTCATATACATTCCTGCAGTGCATCAGACAAGAAAGGAATGGTACTGTTGAAGATAATGGAGGCATAAAAAAATCTATGTGAATTATGAGTATGTAGTGCAAGGATAATTTGTCATGATTTGCTAGCCAAACTAGCAACATGAGTGGTTTGTCATATTGCCCTTTACAATACTACAAGGTGAAATCATAATTTTGTATCCTTATTCAGAACTCTCGTTGATGGCACAATTGTGAAAGCTGTTGAAATTGTTTCCTACAAAGGGGTTAGATAAACTATGCAAATAATTTGTCACTTGGATAGGTTTAACAGTTGAAAGTTTCTTGGGAATTCATCAAATAGGTTGTGCTTGGTTGTTGCAAAAGTCATTATATAAAACAATGATCCAGTGTTTAAGAATCTACATAGATTTCTTGTGGAATCCCCCGTCTTTTCATTTTTTAATCTGATAAGTTGTTATTATCTTTTGAACAAGCTGATGTTCAGCCAAGGTCTTAACTTATAAGCTATACTTTAAGCCCTCTTTTTGGGATGGCTTTGGAATCAAATGCTTTGCACTCCTATGCATCCTCTATTTTCTTGATTTTTTAGTTAGAGAGGGATGAAGAATGTCAATTGCACGAAGTTCTTTCAGCCTTAATTGTCAAGAAAATAACCATGTTGAAATTATTATTTTTATTTTTCTTTCAGCTGGTGGGAGGGAGTTGTCAATGAGAAGAGCAAGAAAGATGAAACATCATTTACCATCCATTTTCCTGGTATGTATGATGGTGTACAACATTTTATTAACAATCTCAATTGCAATGTGCTCAGTATTGAAGTCTGTGCAGCCTCTGCTCTGAGAATAATAAAGGTCTCTTTTTATTATTTTTGTTGCAGCTCAAGGAGAAACATCTGTGGTCAAAGCATGGCTTCTTCGTCCTTCTCTGATATGGAAGGATGGTAATTGGGTTGAATGGTCCAGTTCTGGGGATAATGATGGCTCTTCCCACGAGGTGATATGTTGTTTAGATTTCTGATTGATGTTCCTCTGATAATACTTTAATGGCTGCTTTGTACTAAGCCTTTGATCTGTTTTTCAGGGTGATACCCCGCTGGAAAAACGACCAAGGATAGGCAGTCCTGTGATAGAGAACAAAGAGGATAGTACTAAATGTTTTGACAGTAAGGAATCTGAGAAACCTGACGACACAAGATTGCTGGATTTAACTGCTGGTGTAAAAATATTTAATATTGGTAAAAGCACCAGAGATGAGAGTAAGCCTGGTTCACTCAGAATGAAACGTTCTGGTTTAAAGAAAGAAGGATCAAGGGTTATTTTTGGTGTTCCTAAGCCAGGAAAGAAAAGAAAGTTTATGGAAGTAAGCAAACATTACGTTGCAGATCGGAGCAGTAGAACTCTTGGAACAAGTGATTCAGCTAAATTTACAAAGTATTCAATGCCTCGGGGATCTGAGCCTGGAACAAAAAATAAAACTGAACCGAAGGAAAAAAGAAATGTTATATCCAAGCCTAAGGTTCTCAAGTCTGGAAAACCACCTAGTGTTTCTAGTAGAACTATTCCTCAGAAGGACAGCTTATCAAGCATTGTGGGTTCTGAACCTGATGATGTTGTGACTGCAGATGTATCAAAATTCAAGGATTCTGCTAGCGGTGCTGAGAATATATCAGGAGAGCATAACTTGGAGTTGAGATCTTCAAGTTCTGATGGAGCTGCAGAGGGCCAGGTTTTATTTTCTTGTGCTGCTCTCTCATCAGACGCACCCCCTGAGAAAGCTTCCACATCAAATGCTAAATCCGAATCTATTAGTAAAGGAAAACTTGCACCAGTTTCTGGGAAGTTGGCTAAAGTTGAGGAAATGAAAATTGTATCTGAAGTTGTTGAACCTCGTAGATCTAATCGGAAGATTCAGCCAACATCAAGAGTAAGTAAACAGTTGTGGACTTTTCTTCTTTTGATAAGTTGAAACAATTTATGCATTTAATATTGCACATATACAAGTGGCTATTATCGTGCCGCTTACAGATCTTGTTTGTTGTCCGCAGCTCTTGGAAGGTATACAAAGCTCATTGATAATCTCAAAAGTTCCAGTTTCACATGACAAAGGTCAGAAAGGTCAAAGCCGGAGTACTAGAGGTGAAGTTTAAATTTCTCATCAATTTTGTATTCTTGAAGTAGTAATACCATTCTTTTAGACCTTGTTTTTGTTGCCAAACGTACTGTTTGGTGAATGTAACATAACAGTCTCGGCTATATAACAGGAAGTAACCAAGGTTGAGAAGCGAAAAACGAGCTGTTTTACAACTTGGGAACCCAGTCCTTTGAGAAATTCAAGATTTATTGGATGAACAACAGGCAACATTCAACGGTGTAGCTTGTGTAAATTATGACATTGACAGATAGAGCTAGGAACCAAAATTTTTTCTTTGGCTTTTGAGATGTAGCAGTAGATATATATAAAAATATTTATTTTGAAATGAATTTTAGTTTTGTTTACAATTATAATATTATAATCTAATCTCTCTTTGGTCCCCATGCCTTTCTAGGTTAAGTGTGGAAGAAAGTCTCCTTGTAGTGTGGCTTGGCTTGCTTTATTTGCAAGTGAACAAATCCATAAAATTCTCTTGCTACCAACTTCTCATAAAGCTTATTCAGCTTTCTTTTCTCTTTCACTCTCTGCACTTTAAGGATCAGACTTTACTCAAAAAAAAATTTTAGAACCAAACGCGACTTTGTATTTCTGACCATTTATGATTTTTCTAACTTCATTTTTTAAGATAATATGTTTTGTGATTGTATCTTGATAAGTACTCATACTATTTTCTCTTTGAATTTAATTTAATTTACTTTTTTTTTTCTTCGATTTAATCTATAAGGTATAAAATTGTTGTTGACTCATTTTCTTTCATTGTAATGATTTATCCGTCAACTCTTGAAAATAAAACTAAAATAAAATATTATTGAGCTGCATTTTAATAAATTGATCGAATATAGTCCACCAAGCAGAACAATATCCAGTATCCGACTTTAATAAATTAAAAACTACTACTACATACCTATTTAGTATTTTTCCCAGCAAATGTATATATGTAAGAAGAATAGTATTTTTTCTTAAACTCCTCTATCACTGTACAAAGAAATAAAATTTTCATGGATCAAACCAGAGAAAACGAGAAGAAACAAAAGAAACTTCCCTCTGACCTGACCAGGTTTTGGCTCTCAAAATGTACCATTTTTTTCTTAGTCAGGAAATACATCTTCATCCTCTTTGGCTCCTAAAACAGGCTCTTCTTCTTCATTGCTTCTCTTCCTCAATCCTTCATTTTCTTTAAATTGTTGTGATTGATGATGATCTCCATCACTACCACCAATGTTGCCTGCTGCAATAATATCACTCGCGGGCTTCTCGCAGATACAAGAATAGGGATACTCATGAAATTCACCGCGTCCGGCTCTCATCTCATCTGGCTCTCCCATGAATCCTCTTTGAACCACTTTCACCTTTTCCGCAAAGGTATCCCAGTCCATCTGATCCCTTTCAATCAACAATGGACTCAACCTCTTGGCGTTCGGTCTTATGGTCCTCTTATGCCCCATGTACCTCCCTTCATTAACAAAAAGAACATAGATTCAAGCAAAAAAATAACACTATACTAAATACGATGGCATTACATGCTGAACCATGTAAAATGCAAAGAAATAATCAAAATAAATTTTTAAGATAAAAGATTGAGCGAGAAAAATAAAAATCAATCTCAATATTCAAGTGTGTGCTGTGTGGATAGTTTATGAAATATAAATTAAAAAAATCACAATTGAAATGAATGCTACTTTTGTTTTAATTGATAATTGATTAAAACTTTGGTTAGAACACCCTTCTAACATTTAGATTACACGAGCTTCTCCTTCTTCCAATATTGTAATAATAAAAACAAAGTTATAATTAAATTTAAATAACGTAAAAATAAATATTTTATATTTAAAATAGTGAAAATAATTTAAAAATTATATATAATTTTTAAAAATATATATAATTTATTGATTATTTTTTATTTACATGAAAAATTATTTTTAAAATTTTAAAGTATTTTATCAAATAATATTCAAATGTTATAAAACAAAACTCATTTTGTTAAAATAAGCCCAAAATTTTAAAATAAAAAATTATTATGAAAAATCAAGAAATAAATTATAATAGATGTTAAAAGAAATTCGACTAAAACATAAACCGAACCGATTTAAATATTAAACGTAAAAGCTCCACAGATATGTTATATAGGTATGTAAAATCAACACATGGTCATGGTTGATATGTTTGGAGCCTTGTCTCCAAATTTCACATCTTCATTCAATCAGTTCAACATCTAAATTTCTAGATCAACTTAAAAAAATTAGCAAGAGAAAAATAGCTCAGATTTCTCACCTTCGACCTGCAAGAATCTTGGCCATATTTCCATTATTATTGGTGACGAAAACATCGCTTTCATCACAAACAATGTAGTCAATGGCAGCAAGGCAAGAAGAGAAAGGAAGAAAAGGTTTCAGGTCTTCATTAGCAAGTATCTCTTTTGTATACAAGTTTGGAAAGAGATCTTTTAGTGGTTCCAGAGTCTCTTCTCCACCATAAACTTCTCCAGATGCAACATAGATGTATGTGTCGTTTTCAAAACCAAGTGCTCTTAACATCAAGCCTACTTCATGAGGAGTAAGTGGTCATTTACCTCGCCTTCTTTCTCCAACAGCATCTATATCCTGCATGAATATGAGGATGGGTGCAGTTTAACTAAATAGATACAGGCAATGTTTGTAAATGGTTCTGAAATTGTAAAAGAGGGAATCTTACAGGCAATGTTTCCCATCGTTTTCGTATCTCTCTAAGCTCGTATCTTTCCTTGTCTCCTCCACCAATGTAACAACCAGAAAATGCTAGTGTTGAAGCTAGTTTCCATGCAAGCCATGCAGCACCAAAGAAGCAGCACATGCAGCAACAACAAACCAAGCAGCCCGAGCCATGCAGAAGCTATTATTTTATGTGCAGCTAATGAAGTTTTTTTTTTTTTGTTCATTTTGTAATCTTCAATCAATGTAATGTAGTTTAGTTCATTTTGAACTATGTTAGGTTGATGTTTTATGTAACTTTCATAGTGATTAAGCTGATAAATCAGCTTTGTCTATGTGTGCAAGTTATTACTACAATTTTCTATGTAATTAGTGGTGTTAGGTGAAAGTTTAGGTAGAATTTAACTTGTATTGGCATTATGCCATTGTTCATTTTAAATGAAAATTATTGAAGTTTTCATCCATATGCTCCATTGTTCTTAGCTTTTCTCTTCATTTTCTGTTAGCTTTCTTGTTTGTTTCTTCTGCAAGCTTCGAGCCTTGCTGCTCAAGCTTCAGCTAACTTTTTCTGCTAGCTGATCATAACACCAACAATTGATATCTAGAGCTTTTGTCTTAGAGGACCTGTTGCTGTTAAACTTGAAATTCGAATGGCTTCATCAAGCTTCTCACCAGCTGCACCACCAGTCTTCAATGGAGAGGGTTTCCACACATGGTTGGTTAAGATGAGGACTTACTTGCAGGCCTTTGATCTGTAGGAAGTTGTGAACTCAGATGTCGAGCAAGCACCCCTTCGAGCTAATGCAACAGTGGCTCAGATTAGGTAGCATGCTGATGAGAGGACCAAAAGGCACAAAGCCATGTCATCATTCAGAACTGTGTGTCTGATGTCATCTTCACCAGGATCATGGCTTGTGAGACACCAAAGCAGGCCTGGGACAAACTAAAAGAGGAGTTCCAAGGGACTGAGAGGACAAGGCAGCAGCAACTATTGAACTTGAAAAGGGACTTCGAGAATTTGAAGATCAAAGAGGAAGAAACTATCAAGTAGTATTCAGACAGGATTATGGCTGTTGTAAACAGCATAAGGCTCCTTGGTGAGCAGTTTAATGAAGCTAGGATAGTGGAGAAAGTGCTATCTACCTTACCAGAAAGGTATGAAGCAAAGATATCCTCTCTCGAGGACTCAAGGGCCTTGGCCAGCATCTCTTTGACAGAGCTGATCAATGCTTTCTATGCACAAGAGCAAAGAAGGGCTAGCAGAATGGAGGAGCACCAGGAAGGTGCTTTTCAAGCCAAGGCCAAGGCTGCCTCGAGCACCAATGCCTATAAAGGCAAGAAGACTTGGAAGAATAGGCCTAAGCCTGATACTGAAAGAGGTGGTGAGCAACTTTGCAGGCATTGCAAAAGACCAGGTCATTCAGAAGAAAGATGCTGGTTCAGGCCAGATGCAATATGTCAGCATTGCAAGAAAAAAGGCCATGTTGAAAGGGTTTGCAAGAACAAGGACAGACCAAGGCAGGCTCAACATCAATAGCCAAAGGCTGAAGCTCGAGCAGCTGAAGAAGGCAATGACAATGAAGAACAAGTTTTTGCAGTCTCATGCTCAGCTGCAAAGGATAAGGGCTCAAAAGGATAGCTATTGGACAGTGGCTGCACCAACTACATGTCATCAGATGCAACCATCTTTAAGACTTTGGACAGAAGCTGCAAAACCAAAATAAAAGTTGGCAATGGTCAGTTTATCAAGGCTGAAGGCAAAGGGGATGTGTTGACATGCACTTCCACAGGTAACAAGCTCATTTCAAATGTGTTGCTAGTACCTGAAATCGACAGGAACCTTCTCAACATTGCTCAGGTGCTTGAGAAAGGTTACTCAGTGGTGTTCAAGGGCAAGGAGTGCCAAATTGCTGATCCAAATGGATCAAGCTTCATGACAGTCACAATGGCTGATAAATGCTTTGAAGTCAACTGGCCAAGTAACTCACGCTCAGCCTGCATAGCCTCTGCTGAAGATTTCAAGCTTTGGCACCAAAGGCTTGGGCATGTCAACTTCAAATCAATGGTTAAGATGGTCAATGAAGATTTGGTTGAAAACTTCACCAACTCAGTGAAGCATGATGATGTCTGTGAGGTATGTCAACTTGGGAAGCAGGCCAGGCAACCATTTCCCTCGAATCAAGCCTGGAGAGCCTCAGAAAAACTTCAGCTTGTGCACACTGATGTGTATGGTCCCATAAAGACTGAATCACTTAGTGGAAACAGGTACTTCATGCTTTTCATTGATGATTGTACAAAATATTGCTGGATTTTCTTCTTGAAACACAAGTCAGAAGTAGCTCAAGTGTTTCTGAAGTTCAAAGCTACAGCTGAAACTGAAACAGGCTCAAGCTCAAGACCATCAGGTTAGATAATGGGACTGAGTATACCTCAGCTCAGTTCCAAGCTCACTGTGAGAATGCAGGCATCAAATACCAGCTAACCAATGTGTATACACCTCAGCAGAATGGAGTCAGTGAAAGAAAGAACAGAAGTTTGATGGATATGGCTAGGTGCCTATTGTTTGAGAAGAACATGCCCAAAACCATGTGGGCTGAAGCAGTTAACACTGCTGTCTATATTCAGAATAGGCTTCCAACAAAAGCCTTAGCTCACAAGACTCTATTTGAAGCTTGGTTCGGGTTCAAGCCATCTTTGGCTCATCTCAAGATCTTTGGCTGCCTATGCTATGCCCATGTGCCATCTGTGAAAAGAGACAAGCTGTCAAAGAGGGCCCAACCTGGTGTTCTAATAGGCTATAGCTCAGTCAAGAAGGTTATAGGATCTTAGATCCTTCAACAAAAAAGGTCCAAGTGAGTAGAGATGTGATCTTTGATGAAAGAGCATGCTGGAAGTGGGATAGAAATGAACCAGAGGCTCCTTTTGAGGAGTTGATACCAAATCAGCCTAAAGCTGATCAAAATGGTCCTGAAATGGACATTGATGATGAACCAGTGAGGGACACCAGACTCTTGGCAGAAATTTATAAAAGGGCACAAGTGGCCATAGTAGAGCCAACCTGTTTTGAAGAAGCTGAGGCAGATGAAAGATGGAAGCAAGCAATGGTTAAAAAAATCAACATGATTGAGAAGAACCAGACTTGGGAATTGGTTCAGAAGCCTGTCAACAGGAAGGTTATTGGGGTGAAATGGATCTATCGAGCAAAACAAAATACTGATGGCAGCCTAAACAAACTGAAAGCTAGACTTGTAGTCAAGGGATTCAGCCTAAGATATGGCCTGGACTACATTGAGACTTTTGCACCAGTAGCCAGGCTTGACACCATAAGATTATTGGTTGCTTTGGCAGCACAAAGGCAATGGTGCATACACCAGCTTGATGTGAAGTCTGCTTTCCTCAATTGCCTCATTGAAGAAGAAATCTACATTGACCAGCCTGAAGGATTCATTGTGTCTGGCAAGGAACACATGGTGTACAGACTCAAAAAGGCCTATATGGCGTGAAGCAAGCTCCTAGAGTATGGTATGCTCGAATTGACAACTATCTGATCAGTTTGGGATTTGAAAGAAGTGTTAGTGAGCCAACACTCTATGTCAAGAAAGAAGAAGCTGAAACACAGCTTATTGTGTCCCTCTATGTTGATGACCCCTTGGTGACAGGAGGAGACAAAGACATGTTGGCTAATTTCAAAGCCAAGATGAAAGACATGTTTGAAATGTCTAACCTGGGCAGAATGACATACTTTTTGGGAATGGAGGTGTCCCAGACAGAAAAAGGAATCTTCTTAGGCCAGTAAACATTTGCCATGAAGATCCTAAAGAAGTTTTCAATGGAGAATAGCAAGCCAACTAGCACACCTATGGCTATTGGAATGAAGTTGTCAAGCCAAGATGACCATGATCGAGTGGATGAATCTGCTTATAGAAGTCTGGTTGGATGCTTATTGTATTTGACTGCAACCAAGCCAGATATCATGTTTGCTGTGAGTATGCTATCGAGGTTCATGCATTGCTGCAACAAGCAGCATCTTCAAGCAGCAAAAAGAGTGCTCAGGTACATCAGAGGCACCTTGAGCTATGGTATACAGTTTAGCAAAGCTGAAAACATGAAGTTGGTAGGCTATACAGATAGTGACTGGGCTGGCTCAAAGGATGATATGAAGAGCACTTCTGGCTATGCATTTACACTTGGTTCAGCAATGTTTTGCTGGTGCTCAAAGAAGCAATCGATAGTAGCTCAATCAACAACAGAAGCTGAGTACGTTGCAACTGCAAATGCTGTTAATCAGGCTATTTGGCTGAGAAAAATCCTAGCTGATTTGAACCTACATCAAGGGGCAGCAACAGAGATCTTTTGTGATAATAAATCTACTGTTGCAATTGCAAAGAACCCTGTCTTCCATGGTAGAACCAAGCACTTTAGCATCAAGCTACATGTAATAAGGGAGATGGAACAAGCTCGAGAGGTGGAGCTGATTCATTGCAATTCTGAAGAACAGATTGCTGATATCTTCACAAAGGCCCTAAATGTGTCAAGGTTTATAAAACTAAGGATGCAGCTAGGTGTTACTAGCATAGAAACTAAGGAGGAGTGTTGAAGCTAGTTTTCATGCAAGCCATGCAGCACCAAAGAAGCAGCGCATGCAGCAACAACAAACCAAGCAGCCCGAGCCATGCAGAAGCTATTATTTTATGTGCAGCTAATGAAGTTTTTTTTTGTTCATTTTGTAATCTTCAGTCAATGTAATGTAGTTTAGTTCATTTTGAACTATGTTAGGTTGATATTTAATGTAACTTTGATAGTGATTGAGCTGATAAATTAGCTTTATCAATGTGTACAAGTTATTACTACAATTTTCTATGTAATTAATGGTGTTAGGTGAAAGTTTAGGTAGAATTTGACTTGTAATGACTATCATTAACTTATGTATTGGCGTTATGCCATTGTTCATTTTAAATGAAAATTATTGACGTTTTCATCCATATGCTCCATTGTTCTTAGCTTTTCTCTTCATTTTCTGTTAGCTTTCTTGTTTGTTTCTTTTGCAAGCTTTGAGCCTTGCTGCTCAAGCTTCAGCTAACTTTTTCTGCTAGCTGATCATAACACCAACAGCTAGCGTATCGGGTTCAAGCCTGTAATTAAAAGAGTGAAAACAGGCCCTGCGGAGTTTAAACTTTAAAGTCATATTTAAGAATGTTTCGCTATGTATGTGTACGAACCAATGTGCTATAATTGAATACGCATACACTCAGAAGTTCAAATGCTGCAGGAGTATGCCTTTGTTTCTGCTCTTCATTTTTTTCCATAAGAATCTGCATCTTACACCCGTTTTCAATACATATTCGAACACGGGTATAGGGTATGATTCTCCAAATATATGGAAAAAGTTTTAAAAAAAAAGCATCTTCATATCTAAAACTCACCCGAACTTGAGTAACATATAACTTAGTTGGATAATAAGCCAAGACGCCTTTCCCAAAATTTTAGGATTGGGCACTTAAGGGAAAGGCATTCTATATCTGGTTTAAAGGTCTTAGGGGTTAAAAGATGGCTCAAGAAAAATTCTCTGGAATCTGGTGATAATGTTCTTCAACTGGAAGTCGTTGATAGAGATGGCTCTCAGATGGAGAATGATAGAAACACTAAAAAAGTTCGTTTTAAAGAAGGTACAGCTGAGGCAGATACGAATATGACAGTCGAACCCGCGCCAAGTCCCAAAATATCCTGGAAGGACAAACTCCTAGGAACTAATCCAGATACTTCGCGTGAGGAAGAGTTGAATCCATGCGGAGGCACCAACGAAGATGATATCGAATTCCTTGAGGGAGATATCCAAAGGTCAGTGGTTAATGGTATTCCCGCCATTGACTTTTCGGAGAGGATTCAACAAATTCTCTTCAAAGAAATGGAGTTAACAGTGGTTGTCAAATTACTCGGGAGGAATATCGGATATGGGGCTTTCTCTAACAGAATCAACGGCCTATGGAGTCCATCAAAGCCTTTCCATCTCATGGACATCGAGAACGGGTATTATTTGGCTAAGTTCCACTCCATTGATGACTATTCTAAAGTGCTTACTCAAGGACCGTGGATGGTATATGGTCAATATCTAACTGTCCAACCTTGGACAAAAGAGGTCACCCCTCTACAACCATACCCAAGTGTGGTTTTGGCCTGGATACGGCTACCAGGACTTCCGGGATTTCTTTACAAGAAGAAAATTCTTGAAGAAATAGGAAAAACCATAGGGAAAGTTGTCCGTTTAGATCTCAATACAGATAGTAGAACTAGAGGCAGATTTGCTAGGATGGCTGTCTATATCAACTTAGACAAGTCTTTGACTGGCCAAGTTCTGGTTAACGGCATGAAACAAAAAGTGGAATATGAAGCGTTACCGACGATTTGCTTCTCTTGCGGAAAGTACGGTCACACGAAGGAGCTATGTCAGCTGGCGCAAACAGCTCTCTCACCGGGAAAAGCCCAGCCAACGGTCATTTCAACAGAAACAGAAGGAAATGGCGAGACCGAAATCTTTGGACCATGGATGGTGGTCGAAAGGAAATCCCAAAATTTACGAAATAAAAATATTCCCAAAAGTGATAATAAAAGGAAAGGAATCGCCGGCAACAGATTTGAAGCTCTAACGGTTATAGGTAATAATGGAGGTTCAGAAACAGAAGATAATAATAGGGATGAGGAGGAAATTGCTAAATTTCGGGTTAATCCAAAAGTTGGCCCACATGAAATGAAAAAAAAAACAAGTTTTTCGGGAAAGAGTCAGGAGCATTAATTTCTCACAGCTAGAAGATGAAAACATCAATAGTGGAGAGTTGGGAAATGTTTTAAAAAATTCCAAAAGGTTGATTACCTTTAATGGAAAAGCAGACCAAAATAGCATTAAAAAAGTTAGTGAAAGTGGAGCAAGTGGCCCACCATTTCCTAAAGAATTAACATGCCCACCAAGTGTAGTACACGCCAGAAATGTGGCAGGCCCCTCAACTCCAATAGTAAACTCCTCCAATTTCGAAAAAGGGAGCACTCTCTCACAACTTACTATTCCTCTTTTAATTTCTAATTCTTCTTATATTACCGCAGCTTCCCTAGGAAATAATGGCACCTTGTCGTTTATAGAAAATTCATGCACAAATCCAATTTATGATTTCCAGGTTTTAAGTGCTAATGGTGGTCAAGTAATAGCAGACAACTCTGGAACGCCAATGCTGAGCATGCCTGAAGCCAAGTCAGGCGTTCCTATTATAGATCTAAATAGTAATAAGCACATAGCTGTTTCCTTTAAAGAGAAGGGACCAGTTGATGGTGCTATTAAAAATAGGTCATCAGGAAAATCAATGGGCTCTAAAGAAGGGAGTTTACGGGCTACTAGAAAAATTGTTAAAAGCCCGCATGGAAAGGGGAATAACCTCAAAATTAGAAATTCCACAAAAGTTCCATTGAGAGAGTCTCTTTCTGAATTAGCTAAGTCTGTCTCCAATCCCCAAAGGACGGATTCAGATGCATCTGACCAAAACTCTGGTAAAGCAGTTTAAATTATTTGCCTATGTAGGTTCTAATTGATCCTCGAATTCATCCTTTTGGTATGTCTATTTTCCTTTATTAAGTTTATATGAATTTTAACCTGTCTATATTTTCTTGGAACTGTCAAGGATGTGCAAGCAGTAAATTTCTTCGAGCTTTTCGTGAATATAATAATGAATATAAACCTGACATTGTGTGCCTTCTGGAATCGAGAGTCACTGGTCAAAAAGCCTTTCTATTATTGATAAATTGGGGTTTGAACGCTCTCATCGCATTGAGTCTGTTGGATTTTCAGGAGGAATATGGGTTGGATCGAAGGATAATATTTCCATTAGTATTATTCATAACTATCCTCAATTCATGCTCTTTCGTGTTCAAGGCATTAATATTAATGATGGTGTGTTTATTTTTGTTGTCTATGGCAGCCCTAACAGAACTAAAAGTAAACCGCTATGGAATGATTTATTGGACGTCCTACCTCAGAAACCTTCACCTTGGATGGTTTTGGGTGACTTCAATGCTATTCTTTCTCCTGAGGATAAAAAAAGCAATCACTTAATCGGTAAGAGATGTAAATTGTTTGGTAATTTTGTTGATTCTTGTAATTTGCAGGACCTTGGATTTATAAGGCCTTCCTATACTTGGCAAAGAGGGAATACGTCTGAGCGATTGGATAGAGCTCTGGCAAATGATGATTGGATTTCTGTCTTTCTCTATTCTCTCGTTTACCATCTTCCACGCATCAAATCAGATCATAGGCCTATTCTCCTCAAAACTAATCCTGAGCTCAGCGCCCCTAGAGGAAGACCGTTTCGTTTCCTTGCAGGGTGGACAAAGCATGCAAATTTTAAGGATCTAGTTTCGAACAGATGGAGATACTCAGGTAACATGGCTATAATTTTATCTAATTTTACTTCATATGCCAAAGAATGGAACAGGTCCACCTATGGCTATATAGGCACTCGGAAAAAGCAACTTCTGAAATCTCTTGGGACAATTCAAAAAGCCTTAGATCAGTCAAATTCTAGAAGATTAGCAAATTTAGATATGGAGGTCCGAGATGAGTTGGAAAGTGTGCTTAATCACGAGGAACTTCTATGGAGACAAAAGGCCAGGTGTGATTGGCTTCAATTTGGAGACCGGAACACCAAATTCTTCCATAATCGCACCATGCAAAGGAGGAAATTTAATCGAATTATGGCTATACGTATCAGCGATGGAGAGTGGTGCTCAGAGCAGGAAACACTCAGGGAAGAAGCCGTCAAGTTCTTTGAGGATCTGTATGGAGAATGTTCAGAGCCCATATCTGATATTCCTTCTAATATCTTTCCCAGCCTCAAGGAATAGGATATTGACTTTCTCAAAAAGCCGATTTTGAATGATGAGATTAAAAAAGCTCTTTTCGATATGGCTCCATTAAAAGCTCCGGGAAGTGATGGATATCATGCAATTTTCTTCCAAAGTCAATGGGATCTAGTTGGAGGAGCGGTTTGTGAGTGGGTTCAGGGTATCTTTGCAGGCAATAAAATCGAGGAAGAGCTTAACAACACTCTTATTGTTCTTATCCCAAAGAAAGACCATCCTGAAGATTTTAGCCAATTTCGACCAATCACCCTGTGTTCAGTTCTGTATAAGCTGGTGATGAAAGTGATCGCTAATAGGCTCAAAGTGGTATTCCCAAATTTCATTTCTCCAGAACAAGCAGGGTTCATTGCGGGAAGGAACATATCGGACAATGTCATAATTGCCCAGGAAGTAATCCACTCTATGCGGAGCAGAAAAACTGGCAAAAATTGGATGGCTATCAAGCTAGATTTGGAGAAAGCTTATGACAGGATTAGTTGGGAATTCATTCACGTTTCATTTGTCGCAGCTGGAATCCCTGAGGGTCTTAAGAAGGTCATCATGAATGCTATCTCCTCCTCCACTATGCAGATTCTTTGGAATGGAGTTCCATCTAGGCCTTTTAAACCTGCTAAAGGAATACGACAATGATGTCCTTTATCACCGTTTCTTTTTGTACTTTGTATGGAATGGCTAGGGAATTGCATCAGACATGAAATGGGGAAAGGTAGATGGTACCCTATTCGGCTAGCAAGATCAGGTCCAGATATATCCCATCTTTTCTTTGCAGACGATCTTGTTATTTTTGGTAAAGCAGAGATGAGCCAAGCCCAGATGTTAAAAGATATTCTTAGACGCTTTTGTAACCTTTCTGGTCATAGAATCAGCTCAAGGAAGAGTAATATATTCTTTTCAAAGGGAGTTGACACTAGTTTAGAGGATCGGATCAGTCTGTTTTTAGGGTTTCAAAAGGTTCTCAATCTTGGAAAATACTTGGGGGTACCTCTTCTTCATGATCGTGTTACCAAAAGTACTCTCAACTTTGTGATCAATAAGGTTAGAAGTAAACTTCAAAATTGGGATGCTCGAAAACGTTTTTTGGCAGGCCGCATCACCCTCGCTCAATCGGTTTTACTGACCATCCCGAGCTACTTTATGCAGTCCTTACTAATCCCGAAAGGTGTATGTGATGAGATAGAAAGGATTGCAAGACAATTTATTTGGGGAGGCTCAACTGGTAAATCAAAACCAGCTCTGATTGGTTGGGAGTCCATTTGTCAGCCCAAGACTTGTGGAGGGCTTGGCTTTAGATATCTACATGATCATAATACTTCTTTCCTCATGAAGATTGGCTTTAACCTTGTCTTTCGGAAGGATGATCTCTGGGTTCGAGTACTCCATTCGAAATATGGCTGGAAGAGTCAGTTACCGGAATCTATACACAGAAGTCAATGCTCTCATCTTTGGAGATCTCTCTCTAAGGCGTGGCCTCTCCTTAGTGATAATCTCTTGTGGTCTGTTGGGAATGGTGAAACTATTCGAGGATGGAAAGACAATTGGATACCTAAAGTTGGGCCTCTGTTGTCTTATGTCCCAGTACATAGTAGGCTCAATATGGACAGTACTCTGAAGGATTGGGTTCTACAGGAAGGCTGCTGGAATATTGACATGCTCAAAATTTGGTTACCTGATGACATTATCAAATGCATATTAAATATCCCACCGCCTCATCCTGCTGAAGGCGAGGATAGAATCATTTGGGCACGCACCGAGTCAGGATCCTTCACTATTCGCAGTGCTTATAGGTCTCTAAAAGAAAATACTTGGAGACCCAAAGATGACAATTGGAATATCATATGGAAGTATCAAGGTCCACAGAGAGTCCGAATTTTACTATGGCTTGTCGCCAGTCAAAGAGTTCTCACTAATTCAGAAAGGTTTAGGAGAGGATTCGGACAAAGCAGTGCGTGTTCACGCTGTGGTCACGACTTGGAAGATATCATGCATGCCCTTCGGGATTGTCCGACTGCCAAGGAAGCTTGGATGCTCGTAGTTCCACTAGAGAAGCAATCCAGGTTCTTTTCTGACTCTATGCAAAATTGGTTATCTTTTAATCTCTCTAGCTGCAGGATAAAGGAATCACTTGGTCGTGCCTTTTCGGGATACTAGCTTGGAGATTATGGAAGAACAAGAATCTCCTCATTTTTCAAAACATTGATTGGACTCCGCTCGAACTTATCAGATGGTAACTGGGTGCTAGGGTACACGCATTACCTGGGGAAATGCTCACCTTTGGAAGCTGAACTCTGGAGTATCCTGGATGGAGTATTCATTCTTATTAATAGAGGCTACAAGAAGATCAATGGGAGAGTTAAAAGACTTCTGTTATCTGAAGATCAATGGGAAATCAAGCATATTCCCAGGGAGAATAATTTAACTGCAGACCAAATGGCGAAGATTGGGCTCCATTGGCAAAATTCGCTCCGGACATTTGAAGCTCCACCTGACATGGTAGCTACGATTTTTCAACATGATAAGGCCTTTAATGTCTCTTAGGAGACCTTAGTTTACTTTCTTTTCACCAAAAAAAAAAAAAAGGTCTTGGGGGTTACCACCTGAAAGTGAAGGAACTTCAAAATAAGTATATCCACTCGTGAATTACTGACAAATCCCAATTTCAGGTGGTATATCAACAAGTTACAGTGTCAAGTTCCTACTAGTAATATGCACGTAACTTTCAAAAGTTAAATTTAGCCCTTCTAGAATTCGGAACAAACCTCAAATGGACAGCCATAAAACGGTTAGCCATCTGACGCATTTTCATGACCAGTTTTTGTCCAAATGCTTGAATAGGTTCTGTAAATCTTAAAGCATGAAAATTAGCCCGGCAATGCAACTTTTGAAGGTCTTCATCGATGTTGTTGGTCAGTCTGTAATCAAACTTTGTCAGTTGCAAGACCTACAAAATTTTCAATGTTAACTGCTGCACTCCCCCATACTAAACATATAAGAATCCTAGAAAATGCGCGATAAAAATAATATTCTACGAACATGGTGCCTGGAATGGAGAGATGCAGAGAAGATAAAAGGATAAGTTGTTAAAACTATCTTCTAAGCTACTAATCAGATTCTCTAGAAGTGGAGAAACAAAACATAGCTGAAAATGTGAAATTTTTATTTATCTTTTTTCTTCTTTTACGCCGAAAGTTCGAAACAACTAAAAGGGAATTGAAGTTAATAACTTCTATCGCCACTCTTCTTGTTTAAAATCTCTCTTTTTGACATGGAAGACTAGAAATTTTGTGGAACTAAATGCATTTAATTTCACAAAATTTTTGGGTTTATATAGAACACTGAGGGAATGAACAAGAAACAGAAAGTTAAAAATTGTGGAAATCATTCCTTATAATCAAACCTAAAATGGCATTAGTGTGGAGTATCTGCAAGTAGTCTTACGTGTCTTCTTCTAAGTATTGGCAGAACTTGGTCTAGATAATATTCCGGAGGGGATTTCCTTGGGACACGCATAGTGTATATGGAGTTTTTTCCATGGACCTCATGAATTTATCAGGAACTCTTTTGACAACAGTAACATCTTTTGCAAGGTAAGAAATGAACCAGTCGACATCAAAAATGTTGACGAAGTCACTGCATGTTAGTAAAAAAAAAAAAACACTTAATAAGGTAACAGAGGAATACGATGATATCAATTTAGCAGAACTTCTAATAAGTTGATTCAGCTTATCTATCATCTTTCCAATAGGAATTATGATCCAACTCAGGTACCACTAAGGTTGCATTAAGAATTCGTGCAACAACTACAACATCTGATATCTGTGTGGCAGAAGCAAATTATTAATTTATACTTATTCAGACTCGGGTGTAAGCAATGGAAATGGAAATGCAGGCAACGTATGTTTAATGTTTTTCTAAGAATTTTCATGTATTGGAGGATTTTCAGATGATCATATCCTTATACACATTTATGGATATACGTTGCATATGGGTGTTTAATACAATTACTTTAAAGAAAAAATGAAATGTCAAAGTAACTCAGCTTAGCTGGTGACAAATAATTCCACTTGTCGTAACCATTTTTTGAAAAAAACGGGAATCGACTTGGTTTCAAAAAAAAAAATAAAAAAAAAGCGGGAGTCGCTACCGATCTTTTATCAAGTGTGATCGGATCACCTTCGTTTTAATAAAACATTTTGATTTATTAAAACAATGTTTTTGGTCCACGTAAACTTGAGAAAATGGGTTCGGGAGTCGGTTGCGCGCAAGGAAGGATTAGCACCCTTGCAACGCCCAAAATTGGTACCAAAAATGATTGATCAACGTCCTAATGCGGAAAAACTTGAAAATCTGGGGTGAAAATAAAATCTTTAAACTGTGTTTGAATCTCAAGATGGGCTCGTTTCGAAGGAGTAAAAATGTCATACCCAGCACGTTAGGATACGACACGTTTGCACCTTGATATCGAGATCATCTTTGGTCTTCAAAGCGTAATAGAAGGATATTCGGTTATTTAGTTTGTGAAAAATCGGCAAACCAAAGACGTTAGGATGTAATCTTTCGAGCTTCTAAACTCCCGAATATTGCCTTTGTTTTTCAAAATCGCAATTTTAGAATATGTTGGAGCTTGAAAAAACAATTCAATGATGAGACGAGTAAACATTGACCATAAGTACGCAAATTTGAAAATATTTATCGACACACTATACAATGTTTTACATAACAAAATAAAACAAAGAATCAGTAATAATAATGGCAAGTATTGGACGAGTAGTAACACATGCGCATATATATAAATGATATAATAACAGTAATGATAATAATAACAAAAATGCTAATAATGATAATGATATAGTGATGACGAATATTATAGTAACAATAATATTAATAATATTTATAATAATAGCAATAGAAATAATAATAGAATAATAATAATGGTACAAAACATATATATACCATGCCAATATAGCAATAATAACAATAATAGTAATAATAATAATAATGATTATAATGATAGTAACGATGAATATAATAATAAGAATAATAATGATTGCGAAATACTAAAAAAAGGGGTCAAATTGAGTTAAAAATGGAATTTTAGGGTTGATTCGAAGTGAAATAAAGGGGAAAGGGGGGGTTCATTTAAAATACGCGCGAGAGGGGCAGGGCCAGAAACGAAATTTCCCCTTTCCTTACGCGCCGCGTTTTGCTTTGGGCTAAAATGGAAATGGAACGAGGTTTGAGAGCCCAAATTAAAATTAAACAAAACGAGATCTACGAACAACATAAACGGGGAGGGACTGATGCAGCAAATATCCCATTTGAACCAAACACGCGGGTCCTCCGAGTCGACGCGCGGGTCTGCCCCTCCCCGAACGGCGTCGTTTCGCGTTTTATACTTAAATCCAAATTTATGTTTGAAAAATCCATTTTTACACTTCAGAAAACCATTGAAGGCCCCCCTCCCCTTTGACGCTCTGCTAGGGCTTCGTCCCTGATCCAAGGATCCACCAGACCCGCTGAGGAGCCGCTACGGACAGAGCTCGAGTCAGGTAAGGCGTTCCTTTTCTTTGTTGTTGTTTAGTAGGGATTCGAACTAACCAAAGCGAAAGACAAAAAACAGTAAACAATAACAGAGAAATAGGGAGCAAAATCAACCTTGAGATTTTTCTGATCTTTCTATTTCTGTTTTCTTGTAAAAGTTCTATGCGAAAGGGCGAAAAATCAAACCCCTATTACATCGATTTCTATGGCTTTATAGCCAAATACACGGTTTTTTCTTTCATTAGTTTTTATTTTTCCCCATATTTTGCTGTTTGGTTGTCCGTTGTTTCTGTTTTTGCAGGGCATGGATGCGAGGCGGATGGGTGTGAGCGGTCACCGAGGCGTGCGAAGACGCATCTTCGTGTTTGGTGGGGTGACGAAGGCCAAGGCGCATGATGGCTGAAGCAGGTGGATCCAAAAAGGCGCGCGTGGGAGTGGAGGCAGCGCGCGTGTAGGGGACGCGCGGGGCAGATGAAGGGTCGGCAGCGGCGCTGGAAACAGAAACCCTAGGGTTTCTGATGAGTTGTGGTCTTGGGCCTTGGGTTTGTTGGGCCGTTTTTATGCATTTGTAATTCGGCTTGGGTTTGATGATTTGGGTTAGTCGGGTCTGGGGTTTGTAACCACAATTGGGTCATGTATTATCATTTTGTAAATGGACTTTGGTGGATCTTTTTATTATTTCATTATTATTTTTCATTTTATTAGCATTTTTGGCTTAAATTTGGTTTTGTAAAAAAACAAGTTTGGAATGGGCCCGGGCAGAAATTGGGTGTTACAGCTGCCCCTCTTTGCTCATTGTCATGAAACGAGAATAGAGCAAAGACAATAAAAGGACCAATTTTACCCGGGCCAAGCCTTGGCTTCTTGATCCACGTCTTCTTCAGACAGCTTCAAGCTTTACTGTAACTCTTTGCTTTGATTCATTCTGCTGGGGATTTAGGGTGATAAAAATTCAGAAAGAAGAGATCCGCAACTTTGATCTTCTTGCTGAGACTTCTCAAAAACGAAAGGTGATAAGAATCCAGAAAGAAGAGATCTGCAATTTTGATCTCCTTGCTGAAACTTTTCAAAACGAAAGGTGATAAGAATTCAGAAAGATGAGGTCCGCAACTTTGATCTTCTTGCTGAAACTTCTCAAAAATAAGAGGCGATAGGAATTTAGAAAGAAGAGATCCGCAACTTTGATCTTCTAGCTGTAACTTCTCAAAAATAAGAGGCGATAGGAATTCCGAAAGAAGAGATCCGCAACTTTGATCTTCTAGCTGAAACTTCTCAAAAATAAGAGGCGATAGGAATTCAAAAAGAGATCCGCAACTTTGATCTTCTCGCTGAAACTTCTCTGGAATTCAGAAAGAAGAGATCTGCAACTTTGATCTTCTTATTGAAACTTCCCAAAAATAAGAGGCGATAGAAATTCAGAAAGAAGAGATTCGCAACTTTGATCTTCTAGCTGAAACTTCTCAAAACAAGAGGCGATAGGAATTCAGAAGGAAAAGATCCGCAACTTTGATCTTCTCGCTGAAACTTCTCGAAAATCAGAAAGGTGATAGGTCTGAACCTTCACTTTTGCTTCCCTACTACCTTCGGGGAGACTTCAATCTTTAGGCTGCTCCGCTGGAGCAAGATCTGATGATATGGTGGTGCCCTTTTCTGGAGGACCTGTCACGTAGAACATGCTTGTGCTTATGCAAATAATGAGGACGTTATGATCGAGATGACTCAAATGCTCCTAACTATATGCGTCGTTTACATGAATGCTGAATGTCATGCGAATGATGACTTCTCACAGTGTAGAACTATCTAGGATGCAATGATCACAATAAATCGAATATTCCTAACTAGATGCGTGTGAGTGCGTGAGAAGGACCTCATTTATGGTTTGGGTTGTCATTGCTCATAGCGAGATTCTATCACTGAGGCACTACGATTGTGGCAGATGTAGGAAACCCACAGAAATGAGCTTGTCCCTTCCATTGTACTCTCCGAGCCGTGGAGTTCATACCTCTCACTACCACCTCAGGAGAGTAACATTTGTCTTCTTCTATCCCCCTTGCTACGACTTTGAGGTCTAGAATCAGTAATGGTATTACGACTTCATTATGTGCCTAGGCTGGCATTGCTCGTTATTTATGAATGGCATGTTGCCGACGAGGCATCTGGTCTTTGTTCAAATAGACGATCATTCGTCATTTTTCAACTTTTCTAAACCTTAGGTGGAATGAATTTCGAACAATAGTCATGTTTCAAGTCCTTGTATTATTCAGAGGCTTTTAGGATAATATGCAGGACTCTTTTTATGAAAGTATTATTAGTTCCGTAATCGTTATTTCAATGTAAAATGCCTAGAAAGGATTGTAGGGAAGAGATTGATTGGGAGTGTAGCTCGAAACGAAACAGGTCAGTCCAAACTAGAAAATGCAATCAAGAAAGAAATTCATTGAATAAGATGATCACAAATTACAAACTTAAAATGGGTAGAATAGAAATTAGGTGCCCCAGATATCGCAGCCTAAGCTTCACTGCCCGAGCATTTGGAAGACCATTTTGAGCCTGACATGTACTTAGGAGATCTTGAGTATTTTGTTGATGCATCAAGATGCAACATACCCTTTCCTTGTCCATTCGAATGCAGCGGGATTCACCCTTTTTAGGTTTTCGACTCGAATCCCTTTTGGTCTCAAAGCGCCCTTTGCGGGTTTTCGCCTTGGCCTCTCCCTTTTTTTTTAAAGGAATCAAGACGCCCTTGGTGGTTTTTTTCGCCTTAGCCCGTTCAAGCGAAGTATCTTTTGACTGAATCTGAGTTCACGGGGTTGGGCAGGCTTTTCCCATCCATCTCCGTTAGAATCAGCGCGCCTCCAGAGAAAGCCTTCCTCACCACGTACGGTCCTTCCCAATTCGGCATCCATTTTCCTCTGAAATCCTTTTGTATGGGGAGGATCTTCTTCAGCACAAGGTCCCCCTCGTGAAACTCTCTTGGGCGAACTTTTTTGTTATAGGCTCGCATCATGCGTTTTTGATACATCTGACCGTGCTGGATAGCCCTTAGCCTCTTTTCTTTGATTAAGTTCAATTGATCGTATCGAGTCTGAATCCATTTGGCTTCATCCAGCTTCACTTTTGTCAAAACCCGAAGAGAAAGTATTTCTACTTCGATGGGTAGGACTGCCTCCATCCCGTAGACAAGTGAAAAATGTGTTGCCCCGGTAGAAGTCCTGACGGACGTTCGATAAGCATAAAGTGCAAATGGTAGTTTCTCATGCCAATCCTTGTAAGTGTCTGTCATCTTCCCTACTATCTTCTTGATGTTCTTATTTGCTGCTTCCACTGCCCCATTCATTTTTGGACGGTATGGAGATGAATTATGATGTTTAATATTAAATTGACGACAAACATTCGCTATCATGCTATTGTTCAAATTCAGCGCGTTGTCTGATATGATCTTTTCGGGCATCCCATATCGGCAAATGATCTCCTTCTTAAAAAATTGACTAACCGCTGATTTGGTGACGTTAGCGTATGAAGCAGCTTCTACCCATTTCGTGAAGTAGTCGATGACTACAAAGATAAATCGGTGTCCGTTCGACGCTTTCGGTGAGATCGGTCCGATAACATCCATGCCCCACATGGAAAAGGGCCATGGGGAAGTCATAATGTGTAAGGGAGACGGAGGCAAATGAATCTTGTCCCCGTAAATCTGGCATTTATGACATCTCTTAGCATAGCTGATGCAATCTTCTTCCATGGTGGACCAGTAATATCCAAATCTCATTATTTGTCTGGCCATTGTGAATCCGTTAGCATGCGTTCTGCAAATGCCCTCATGAACTTCCTCTAGGATCATCTTGGCTTCTAAAGCATCGACACATCTCAACAATACTTGATCTTTTCCTTTTTTTGTATAAGATGTCCCCATCCAAAACATATTCGAGGGCCAATCTCCTAAGCGTCCTTTTCTCATTCTCAGTTGCATGATTTGGGTATTCGCGATCTCTCACGTATCGCAATATATCTCGGTACCAGGGGTGATTGTCCCTTTCTCCTTCCTCTATGATACAGCAATAAGCCGGAGCCTCGTAGATACTCATTTGAATAGGCTTTACATCCTCTTGCTTACTTGCCTTAATCATGGAAGCTAAAATAGCCAGAGCATCTGCCATCTGGTTTTCTTCTCGTGGGAGATAACTAAAGGTGATATCGTCAAACACCTCGATTAATCCCATGACTATCCTCCGATAGTTGATTAATTTGGGATCTTTTGTTTCCCATTCGCCCCTTAGTTGGTAGATCACTAATGCGGAGTCCCCATATACTTCTAGAGTTTTAACTTTACGTTCTATAGCGGCGTGGAGTCCCATGATACAGGCTTCGTATTCTGCCATATTGTTTGTACAATCAAAATCCAGCCTGACTGTGAACGGGTAGTGATCTCCTTTTGGAGATACCAAGACTGCCCCAATCCAATTTCCAATGGCGTTTGACGCTCCATCGAAATGCAATTTCCAAAGGTAATCTTTCGCAGTGTCCTCTTCCGCAACTGCCACATACATTAGATCCTCGTTGGGGAAATCAAAATTCAATGGCTCGTAATCTTCTAAAGCTCTGCTAGCTAGGAAGTCGGCTATCGCGCTCCCTTTTATAGCTTTCTGGCTCACATATACAATATCAAATTCAGACAGTAGGATTTGCCATCTAGCCATCCTCTCATTCAAAGCGGTCGCCTCCATCATATACTTTAGGGGGTCTAACTTCGAGATTAACCAAGTCGTGTGATACAGTATGTATTGTCTCAATCTTCGAGTTGTCCAAATCAACGCACAATACAGCTTTTCAATTGGTGAATATCTCATTTCGCACTCAGTGAATTTCTTACTGAGGTAGTATATCGCCTTTTCTTTTCTTCCTGAATCGTCATGTTGACCTAGCACATATCCCATAGAGTGACTAAGCACCGTCAGATATAGGATTAATGGCTTGTCGGGTCGTGGAGGTGACAGTACTGGAGGGTTTGACAAGTACTGTTTGACCCTATCGAAAGCATCTTGACATTCATCATTCCACATGCCCGGGTTATGTTTCTTCAAAAGATGAAATATGGGATCGCATTTCTTGGTTAGCTGCGAAATAAACCGAGCAATGTAATTTAATCTTCTTAGGAAACCCCGAACTTCTTTTTGAGTGCGCGGTGGAGGCAATTCTTGTATAGCCCGGACCTTGTCTGAGTCAATCTCGATCCCCTCCTTGCTAACTATGAAGCCCAATAGTTTGCCAGACCTAGCTCCGAATGTGCATTTGGCTGGATTGAGTCTCAATTGGAATCTCCTTAACCTCAGAAACAACTTCTGCAGAACTTAGATATGTTCTTCTTCCGTTCTAGACTTTGCGATCATGTTATCCACGTAAACCTCGATCTCCTTATGCATCATATCGTGGAACAGGGTCACCATGGCCCTTTAGTATGTAGCTCCTGTGTTTTTCAACCCAAATGGCATTACTTTATAACAGAATGTGCCCCACAATGTTATGAAGGTAGTCTTTCCCATATCTTCAGGGTGCATCTTTATCTGATTATATCCGGAGAAGCCATCCATGAAGGAAAATAGCGAAAAGCCCGCTGTGTTGTCTACTAGAGTATCAATATGAGGGAGAGGAAAGTTATCCTTTGGGCTAGCCTTATTCAAGTCTCTATAATTCACACACATTCGTATTCTTCCCGTTTTTAGGTGGGACAGTACGATATTGGCTACCCATTCCTAGTACTTGATCTCCTGTAAGAATCCCGCGTCGAACTGCTTTTGGACCTCCTCCTTTATTTTCAGCACGATATCTGGTCTCATCATTCGAAGTTTCTGCTGGACTGGTTTGTACTCCCTCCTTATGGGTAAGTGGTGTACCGCTATATCGGTGCTTAAACCAGGCATATCTTCATAAGACCATGCGAAAACATCCTTGAATTCATGCAACAGTTTGATAAGTTTCTGCTTTGTCTCCTTGGCTATTCCCGTTCTGATATTTACCACTTTCCCTTCTTCCAACGTCACAGTCTCTACTATTTCTTGGTGAGGCAGAATTTGTCTCTCCTTCTGCTCTACCATTCTTAACAGATCAGGGGACAGGTCATTGTCTATGTCATCTTCAAAATTTTGTAATTCTTCTAAGCATATGTCTCGCTCAAAAGGATATTCTTCTAAGCATACTCAAGTTATTGATATCTAGGGACCTGTTGCAGTTTAAGAAAATATGGACGGAATGAATGAATTTGTAAATGGACGATTGTATGTATGATAATGCTGAAAGAATGAAGGGAAATGTTTGCTTCAAACGATGGTGAAAATACATTTTATTGATATAACGATACTTGAACATGCGCCTATTTCACAAAAGAAATCTTGTTGCTCTTAGGCTTAAAGCAACAAGTGTGTCCCGACATTACTCGAATGAGCCCTAAATACTACGAGGATTTCTTCATGATCCAATTGTTCAAGATGCTTCCCGATTCATAAGGCTGGATATTTGGTAAGATTCCTCCATTAACCGTCTCCTCAGATATGGCGCTAATGTAGACATTGCCTAACATTGTTGCGATGTCTTCTCCCTTTGGTGTCTTCAGCCCAGAGTGGATTACCCCTCCCGACACGAAGGTCTTGGATATGTGCGGGATTATCATGGGTTCCCATTTGGTTTCTTTCCCACTCAAACGAGTGCGTCTTCTTTCCTGTCTCCTTTCTAGCACCTTCTTCTTTTGTCTTGCATCTGGTTTGAATCCCAGGCCGAAGTGATCTTGTTTTTCTCTCAGCATCGGGGTCGCTATTTTCCCCTGAAGGTGCTTCCCAAGCCATTTTCCCGGTAAAGCGCCTTTCCCCACGATCATTTTCAATCCCATCTTTGTAGTCTCAGAGATTCTTGGCTTCAAGATTTTGTTCCCTTCCGTAACAAAAGTAGCATTCACAAACTCGAGCGATCGGAAGGAACATTCGATTGCCTCGTCATTTGTCTTCACGTAGGGCATGTCACTGGTCACGGTGGCAATGATGTCTTTCTCAGCTTTTATCGTTATCAATCGGCCATCCGCTATTAACTTCACCTTCTGATGCAATGATGAAGGTACTGCCCTAGATGAATGTATCCATGGTCTCCCCAATAGGCAGTTGTAGGACGGTTCGATGTCCATCACCAGGAAATCTATTTCGTAAGTGATTGGGCCAATTAGCAAGGGTACCTCAATCCTCCCCATGACCTTTCTTTGGGTGCCGTCGAAGGCTTTTACCACGCTCTGGCATTCCTTCATGTGCGAACTGTCCACAGGTAGCCTGCTGAGGGTGGATAAGGGCAACACATTTAACGCAGACCCGTTGTCTATCAAGACCCCTGGCAGTGTGTGCCCCTTGCATCTAGCTGTAATGTGCAAAGCCTTGGTGGACCCTCTACCACCTGGTGGTATTTCATCGTCATTAAAATGAATGAAGTTGTCTGCACTTATGTGGCCAATCAATCGATCCAACTTGTTAACCGAGATGTCACTAGCGACGTAGGTTTCGTTTAAAGCTTTCATCAGCGCGTTCCTGTGCACTTCTGAGCATTGGAGCAAAGCCAATACGGATATATGTGTTGGCTGTTTGTGCAGCTGTTCTACCATACAATACTCACTATGTTTTAAAAATTTCAGGAACTCTTTGGCCTCTTCCTCAGTCACTGGCTCCTTGGTCCTCGGCTCGGACTCGGCTGGCTTTCCTTTCTCCTGTTCCACCATTGGAGCTTTTCCCTTTATTAAGTCGCAGCGTTTTCCGCTTCGCGTATGAAAACCTTCACCTATATTTTCTTTCGAGGTGTTGGCTGGATTCTCCTTTCCCGGAACTGTTACATTGCATTCGTAATTCCAAGGAACCTCCTTGTCATCTTTATAAGCAAATGCAGCAGGCCTCCGTATTACCACTTTCGGCGCTACCCGCACTCCCGTCTTATCGCTAACCAAGTATTCCTTTTCGGGGACTGTTATATTACTTTCGTGGCTCTGGGGGATTTCTTCTTTACAAGCGAAGGTAGCGGGCCTCCGTATTACCACCTTTGGCGCCACTCGAAATCCAGCCTCATCACTAGCCGAACCCTCTTTTCTAGAGACTGTTACGTTGCATTTGAGGTTCCGAGGAATCTCCTTATGAGCAAGAGTGGTGGGCCTCCGTATTACTATTTTTGGCGCTACTCGTATTCCTGTCTCATCGCTCCTTGGGCGCGAAATAACAATCATCGGGAGGCCAGCTCTTGAGCTTTTTACTGCTGACTCTGATGTGCATATGCTCCTATCTTCTGTGCCTTCATCATAAAATTCGACCTCTTTATTGTCCATTAAGTTTTGCACCAGAGTTCTGAATTCTCCACAAGTCTGAATCTCATGCCCCGACTCTTGATGGTATTCACAATGGTTTGTCAGTTCTCCTTGACTTCCTTCTGCGATGACTAATCCATGCTTGACTATTTCTTTCCAGACCCATTTCAAGGGAGTCTTGACCTCTGCAACATTTCTTTTGACCCTTTTTTCTGAATTTTCGCTGATCGCGTTGATTCCGCTGTTAGCGTGATTAGGTAAAGGATTTGTTACGTTTGGCATGTCATCCAACTCGACCACGCCCCTGTCGATAAGTCTCTCTACCAATTTCTTGAAAGCCAGGCAGTTCTCTATTGAGTGCCCCGTGATCCCTGCATGGTATTCGCACTAGACGTTCGAGTCGTACCACTTAGGGTACGGAGGTTGCATTGGTTTTAGATGATAGGGGGACACAATATGTGCATCGAACAGGGTTTGATACATTTCCTTATACGACATCGGAATCGGTGTGAATTGGGGCTTCTCATTATCTTGTCTTGAGGCGCCAGATTCTTTCTTGGGTAACCCCTGTTGCCCCGGGGTCGTTGCTTTCGGCTGATTTATGGTGATTGACCTCGGATGTCCTATGCTCGCGTTATTCACCTCACTTTCTTTCTTTCTTGGGGGCATTCTTTTGGCGCTCTCCCCCGTCTCGATCCCTCCGCTTTTTATAATATTCTCAATCATTTCTCCAGTAGTTACGATGTCTGAGAAGCTCTGGGTTGCGCTTCCTATCATATGCATGAGGAATGGGGCTTTCAACGTGCGGATAAAGAACATTGTGGTCTCTTTCTCCATAAGCGGTGGCTGGACCTGGATGGCAACCTCCCTCCATCTCTGTGCATATTGCCTAAAGCTTTCGTTCCCTTTCTTTTCCATGTTCTGCAGAGTGATCCTATCAGGGGTCATGTCCGTTACGTGGCTGTATTGCTCCAAGAATGCTTGGGCTAAATCATCCCATGACTCAATTTTGGCACGACTTAACTGATTGTACCATCTGGCTGCTGCCCCTATCAGGCTGTCTTGGAAGCAGTGGATTAGCAGGGGTCATTATTGGTGTAGCCCGTCATCCTTCTACAGAACATGATGATGTGGGCCTCTGGGCAATTTGCCCCATTGTACTTTTCGAACTTTGGCATCTTAAAATTGAATGGGAGCACCAAGTCGGGGACTAAGCTTAAGTCGTTGGCTTTTATTCCCCGATGTTTTCCGGCGTTTTCCAGAGCTTTGAATCTTTCCTCCACCCATTTTGGCAATTCTTGTTTTGCCTTTTCGGCCATCTCATCCAAGTCCGGAACGTTGGGACTGACCAGATTTTCTCCTAGGTTAATACCCGAACCCATCGGGAGGTGCGTCGGTATCGTGGTATCAGCCTGGTATTGTGGCCTGATAGTGACAGATGCCCTTTGGGGATATGTATCTGGTGGTGTTTGGGTATCTAGTGGGGGCAGAAAGGGATTATCACCGTCGTTCCCTGAGATAGTGGCGATACCTCGTTCTTTGGACACCAGTTGCATCAGTTGGTTCATCATATTGTCCTGAGATTTCTGTATCCGCTCCATCATGTCTTGCTGGGTTTTGGCCAACTGCTCTTGTAGTTGCGCTTGTCCTTTTATTTGATCCTGGATTTCTTTTTGTACCTGTTCTAATCTCTCCATTCTTTGATCCATTATTTTTGTTTTGCCCCCTGTACCGTAGTGATGTTCCAGGGTAACTGCCATAATTTTAGGGTCCTTTTGTGAGATTCGATGTGTATGATGTAATGCAAATGTATGAGATGGATGTAAAAAGGTGTCAACTCTGATTCAATTCTACATAGGAAACTTTTTATGAGATTCGATGTGTATGATGCAATGTAACGCAACTGTATGAGAATGTAACGCAACTGTATGAGATGAATGCAAAGAATGTGTCAACTCTGATTCAATTCCACATATGAAACTTCCTTAGAAAACAAAGCTCTTTACATAAAACAGATTACAAAAACGACCTTGCTCTAACACCTAAGGCCTTAATTTTTGCCAGTAAAAGAGCTAATTCTCGTCCACGATCCGACTATGTCTCGAACTGTATGCTCAATGTGTCGGCTTGTATAGCTAAAGTTTGCAAATACTCGGCTATCTCTCCTATCCGGATTATAGCCTCCCCCATGAGGTAATCTCTATTTCTGACTTGATCCTGAGAATGGTACAGCTCCGCTTTCCTTCGTTCTTTGTTTCCTTTTAGCTGCCCAATATGATTTTGACAGTTCAGCAGCTCCATTTCTAGCTCTTCGGTCCTCTTCTTCATTTCTTCGATTCTACTCAAACTTGCCTTCAATTCTCTCGCCGAGTTACGGTTTCGATAACAGTCGAGAGATTTTTCCAATTCCGCCACCCTTGTCTTTAGTTTGTTTCTTCTATTCTGGCCTTCTGATATTTGCTTTTCTAGGATCTCATTCTGAACCTTCATTTCTCGAAATTTTCTTTCCCATTGCTCGGTCTTAGCTCTTTCCTCTTGCAACTCTTGTCGCCATTGGCTCGAAGCCTTTCCTAGGCCGGCGGTTCTCATTGAGAGGCGCATCTTCTTGTAGTCCCCCTTCAGACTACCCAATTCTTCTTCGGCTTTGCTTTTCCCCTTTTTTACCTTTTCTGTCTCTGATTTCTGTATCTCTACCTCCAATTTCAAAAACATCTTTTCCTCCTCCAACTGCTCAATTCTCTTTTCAAGATCTGAACTTCGCTGTACAAAATCTTGCTTTATAATTTCTAATTCTGTTGGTATTATTCGCAACCGTTCTTCCAAAGACTGGGGATTATCTAAACTGAGTCCCGGGATATTATCGTTGATTCTCTTGTTTAGCTATGCTTTGTACTCAAAAGTTTCCGTTTCGCCCGCAGCTAACCTCTTCATTCCACGAGTTTGTTTCCAAGCGTTTGCTACTTTCTTAATCTTCTTCTTGTAACCTTCTTCTATATAAGAGAACTCGCTTCGACCCAACCCATGTGTTGCTGGCACAAACTGTCTAGACTGGTATTGTCTTGCCGCTAGTAGTGGGGCATACCCGATGACTCCCCAAATTCCGGGTAGAGGTACCCAATTGAAATCTCCGCATCTATAAAGGATCTCTCTAGGCATCATCCAGGGGGCCCTCCACTCAACGTCTTTTCCTTGAAGATTCTGAAAAATTGCCATCCATCCCTTTTTCGTTATATCTTCTCTTCTCGACATGGCCCCTTCCTCTTTTATTGGTGAATAATCTCTATGAAAGGGTCGACAAGAGACTTTATCCATCTTCCAAAAATGCCCATAAACCATACCATCAATAGCTGTGTGCATCTGATAAACCTTCCCTCTCCCACTCTTCTGCATACATTTAATGATCTGAAAGTTTCCGCAAGAATTGCTGGGACGGGTGTGACTTGCTTATCCAATCGATCGAACAGATCCACCACCGCTTCATCTATGTGTCTCAGAGCTTTTGGGAAGATGACTAATCCGTAGAGACTTAAGGCGAAAATATCAACCTTCTTCCCCATGTCGGGGTGCGTCGAAATTAAATCCCTTAAATTCACCCAAGGGATACATCTCCCTTCCCCTTTCTGTTGAATCTTGGCCAAGACCCACTGTTCACTCATTCCCGTAATTTTCATCAACTTCTTTGCCAAAGGAGGAACATAGGCAGGCCTAATATAAACCTTGTCGACTTGCATCTCGGGAATACGAAGTAAAGTGGTGTATTCTTCTATTGTTGGCACCAAATCCACTTCCCCAAAAGTGAAGCAACCGTATGCAGAATTCAAAACTAGACCATAGCCCGAAACAGGTGTTTATCTATCCTGACATCCAACAAGTAAGAGATATCACCATAGCGGCGGTAGAACATCTGTTTAGCTTCATCTTCCTATTGGGTCCAGATATCTCGCAACTCTTGAAGCTCATTTTGTGTCACGCTAACACGGGTGAAGTCCCTTAGCTCTAATGTATGACCTTCAACTAAGCTATCTCCCTTTTCTGATTGCTACTTTTCTAACCACGTGTGCACGGCCGCGTTGTCCTCTACTTTATTAAGAAAGTCGTTTTCCATAGCAAACTTCCTATTTCGGCAACCGGGCAGAAATTGACACCTCTACTATATAGAATGACATGCAAATCAAACGAAACAATGCAAGTTAGTATTGCATAATCAAACAAGCAAAATATCATTAAACGCTTATCCGGGTAACTATTTCGACACTACGCCTAGGGCAGGCTCTAGGGGCTTCTACATGGGGTTCGGTTCTACAGAGGGGTACCTGAACCAGCAGATTCCTCGATCCTCACCCGTTATAGGCTCATGTGGTCCGAGTTCGGTTCAGGGGGATACATTTCCCTACGGCCATGCGGAGGTGAAAACCTCACGAAACACGTAGGTACGGATGTCTCCCGGAAGTAATCCACTAGCCCATGCGGAGGTGAAGACCTCACGAAGGCTTAGTTTCTTACTTTCACTTAAAGGTGTGACCGATGGTCATGCAGTGTAATGCCAAAATATTTCACGAGACTTGACACTATAACATAAGCAAAGGCATCAGAGAGAAACATGATTTTTTTCAAAACAATTTTCCAAATTTTCAATCAAAAGGACAAAAATCAATCAATTTATGGCCTGACTCTCAAGAAATCCCCAATGGAGTCGCCATGCTGTCGTAACCATTTTTTAAAAAAAACGGGAATCGACTTGGTTTCAAAAAAAAATAAAAAAAAGCGGGAGTCGCCACCGATCTTTTATCAAGTGTGATCGGATCACCTTCGTTTTAATAAAACATTTTGATTTATTAAAACAATGTTTTTGGTCCACGTAAACTTGAGAAAATGGGTTCGGGAGTCGGTTGCACCCAAGGAAGGATTAGCACCCTTGCAGCGCCCAAAATTGGTACAAAAAATGATTGATCAACGTCCTAATGCGGAAAAACTTGAAAAGCTGGGGTGAAAATAAAATCTTTAAACTGTGTTTGAATCTCAAGATGGGCTCGTTTCGAAGGAGTAAAAATGTCATACCCAGCACGTTAGGATACGACACGTTTGCACCTTGATATCGAGATCATCTTTGGTCTTCAAAGCGTAATAGAAGGATATTCGGTTATTTAGTTTGACGAAAAATCGACACCCAGCACGTTAGGATGTAATCTTTCGAGCTTCTAAACTCCCGAATATTGCCTTTGTTTTTCAAAATCGCAATTTTAAAATATGTTGGAGCTTGAAAAAACAATTCAATGATGAGACGAGTAAGCATTGACCATAAGTACGCAAATTTGAAAATATTTATCGACACACTATACAATGTTTTGCATAACAAAATAAAACAAAGAATCAGTAATAATAATGGCAAGTATTGGACGAGTAGTAACACATGCGCATATATATAAATGATATAATAACAGTAATGATAATAATAACAAAAATGCTAATAATGATAATGATATAGTGATGACGAATATTATAGTAACAATAGTATTAATAATATTTATAATAATAGCAATAGAAATAATAATAGAATAACAATAATGGTACAAAACATATATATACCATGCCAATATAGCAATAATAACAATAATAGTAATAAAAATAATAATAATGATTATAATGATAGTAACGATGAATATAATAATAAGAATAATAATGATTGCGAAATACTAAAAAAGGGGTCAAATTGAGTTAAAAATGGAATTTTAGGGTTGATTCGAAGTGAAATAAAGGGGAAATGGGGGTTCATTTAAAATACGCGTGAGAGGCGGGGCGTAAACGAAATTTCCTTTTCTTTTACGCTACCGCGTTTTGCTTTGGGCTAAAATGGAAATGGAACGAGGTTTGAGAGCCCAAATTAAAATTAAACAAAACAAGATCTACGAACAACATAAACGGGGAGGGACTGATGCAGCAAATATCCCATTTGAACCAAACCGGGTCGCAAACGGTCGACGCTGCGGTGCGCTCTCCCGAAACAAGCGCGTCGTTTCGCGTTTTATACTTAAACCCAAATTTATGTTTGAAAAATCCATTTTTACACTTCAGAAAACCATTGAAGGCCCCCCTCCTCTTTGACGCTCTGCTAGGGCTTCGTCCCTGATCCAAGGATCCACCAGACCCGCTGAGGAGCCGCCGCGGACAGAGCTCGAGTCAGGTAAGGCGTTCCTTTTCTTTGTTGTTGTTCAGTAGGGATTCGAACTAACCAAAGCGAAAGACAAAAAGCAGTAAACAATAACAGAGAAATAGGGAGTAAAATCAACCTTGAGATTTTTCTGATCTTTCTATTTCTGTTTTCTTGTAAAAGTTCTATGCGAAAGGGCGAAAAATCGAACCCCTATTACATCGGTTTCTATGGCTTTATAGCCAAATACACGGTTTTTTCTTTCATTAGTTTTTATTTTTCCCCATATTTTGCTGTTTTGTTGTCCGTTGTTTCTGTTTCTGCAGGGCATGGGTGCGAGGCGCATGGGTGTGAGCGGTCACCGAGGCGTGCGAAGACGTACTGGCGCTGGTGGGGTGACGCGAAGGCCAAGGCACGTGATGGCTGAAGTAGGTGGATCCAAAAAGGCGCGCGTGGGAGTGGAGGCAGCGCGCGTGTAGGGGACGCGCGGGGCAGATGAAGGGTCGACGGCGGCGCTGGAAACAGAAACCCTAGGGTTTCTGATGAGTTGTGGTCTTGGGCCTTGGGTTTGTTGGGCCGTTTTTATGCATTTGTAATTCGGCTTGGGTTTGATGATTTGGGTTAGTCGAATGCCGGGGTTTGTAACCACATTGGGTTTGTATTGTCATTTTGTAAATGGACTTTGGTGGACTGTATTTTTATTATTTCATTATTATTTTTCATTTTATTAGCATTTTTGGCTTAATTTTGGTTTTGTAAAAAAACAAGTTTGGAATGGGCCCGGGCAGAAATTGGGTGTTACACCACTTACTCCTGTTCTTTGTTGATTCAGTCCTCCACTTGCAGCAATAAGCAAATAACTATTTGATGATTGCTCACTAATAGCATCTAGATTTCAAATTATCAATGTAAACGAAGAATCAGTAAACTTAAACAGACGGGACTGATGAAATATAAATGAAAACACTGTCCAATGGGTTCTTTTCTAAAAAGTGAAAACAGATGATACATGATATCTGGTAGTTTGAATCATTTTACAGAAAACTTAAGCTACAAAGAAAAATAAAGCTCCAGCAAATTGCTCAGACCAAGTTAATTTCATCTTATTCAACTCTTGGAAGAAATCATATGAAAATTAGTTTAGCCTTCAAAGTTATACACCAGTAGCATGAGTTGACACATTATACACATAGGCAAGTTCAAAGTACTAAGAAGGAGCTAAACATTGTAGTAACCGATTAACTTTCTGATATATTAAGGACTCATCCATTTCAACATCACCAACTACACATATAAATAAGAGTACCATAGAGTCGCATTTGCAAGTTATGCTACTCGTACTCAAGTATGTTCAGTTTTTTAAGTTTTTTGACACATTTTCAAACTCGTATCTGGAGATATAACAAACAAAGGTCCGCCATGAATACTTCAGGAAAAGAAATGAAAGTCTAGATGCTGAAAAAAAGATTGTTAGTATCTCAAGGCTGCAACTATTTTTAAAAAAAATAAGACTAAGTCCTAGGGAGATTTGTTAGCTTGTTAGTAGGAGTAAGAGTTGTTAGCTTGTTAATAGGAGTAGCAATTTGAATCTTTGTTGAGGTTGTTACTTGAGACTTGTATATAAGGGCTGGATTGATAATGAATTAATTTATCCCTTCATTTCATCTGTTGTTCCATAATTCAGTTAAGCCTTTGCTGCACCAACAATTGGTATCGAGAGTCATTTTTCTTAAGGGACTTGTGAGAAAAGTTTTGTGAGGAAATTTGAGAGATACACTTGTGAGGTTTTGAGGAAAATAGAATCGGGATCGAGTAACCTGTCCATCTTAGCCCCACCTGTGTTTGATGGAGAGAATTATCAAGCATGGGCCGTGAGAATGCAAGCATACATAGAGGGTTGTGATTATTGGGAAGCTGTTGAGGAAGACTATGAGGTGACTCCACTTCCGAACAATCCAACTATGAACCAGATCAAAATTCACAAGGAGAGAACCACCAGGAAGGCTAAGGCAAAGTCTTGTCTTTATGCTTCAGTTTCACCAACCATATTCAATAGAATTATGGCTTTTGGATCAGCGAAGGAGATATGGGACTACCTTAAAGTCGAGTATCAAAGGAGATGAGAGGATCAAGAGCATGAAGGTGTTGAACTTGATCGAGAGAATTCGAGAGGCTACGAAGGAGTCCGAGTCAATCAAAGAATACTCGGACAAGTCGATAGATATTGCCAACAAGGTAAAGAGTTTTGGGGTGATCTTTCGACTCTAGACTAGTCTGAGAAAATACTTGTCTCGTGCTCGAGAAATATGAAGCAACTATTGCCTCTTTTGAGAACACTAAGGACTTGACTCAATTGAGAGTAGTAGAGTTGATCGATTGCTTTTTACAAGCACAAGAGCAGAGGAGGCTAATGAGGCAGGAATGATGGATAGAAAGAAGTATAGAAGGAGCTTTGAAGGCTAAGATACAGGAAAGCAAAAAAGGAGAGGAACAGAAGTGGAATGGGAAGAAGAGTGATTGCAATAGTGGTTCAAAAACTGTTGCAAAAGGTAACAGTACTAAAAATTATAATAAGTATTCTTCATGTAAGTATTGCGAAAAACAGAATCATCCCTATTTCAGGTGTTGGAGAAGGCCAGATGTGAAATGCAGAAGATGTAACTTGATGGGGAACATTGAGAGGTTCTGTAAGGAACTGAGAAATCAACAGCAAGGTGGAGCACTTGTTGTAGTTAAAGAAGAAGAAGACCATTTGTTTGTCGTCTCTTGCTTCTCATCAAGCATTTTATGTGACAATTGGTTAGTTGATAGTGGTTGTACCAATCACATGACTTATGACGAGAAGTTGTTTAAAGACCTTGACAGGTCATTGACGTCGAAAGTAAGGATAGGAAATGGAGAATACCTAGAAGTGAAGGGAAGAGGCAAAAGAGCAATAGAGAGTCGTCTTTGGAACTAAGTTGATTTCGGATGTTCTGTTTATACCTGAGATTGATCAAAACTTGTTGAGTGTGGGGCAATTGGTAGAGAAGAAATTTAAGGTGATGTTTGAAGAGGGAATGTGTCTGATCCTTGACTCTAGTGACAATGAATTGTTTAGAATCAAGATGTAGAAGAAGACTTTCTCATTGAATCTATTTGAGGAGGAGCAAGTGGCATCCAAGTGTTAGGAAGGAATGATATCAATGCAACAAACAATTATGAAATTGATGGCACAATGTAATGAAAAGTGTTTTGAGAATAAAGAGTTGCATGCAAAGGTAACTCTCTTGGAGCAGCAGTAAACAATCATCTTTTGCACATGAAATATTTGAAGAACATGCTAATGAGCCACGGAAAAAGAATATATCTCAGGAGATCAAGAGTGATGTGCAACTTTTAGAAGAGAATAGTGGGTTATGCTTCCAAAATCAAAAGCCGACTGAAGAAGCTTCATATGCGAAAGAATTGACATATGTAGATGTTATTGAGTTTAAAAATTTAGTTGGTAAGGTGATCAAGCTTTCGGTGCAAAATACAAAATTGTAAAAGGAATTATTATTAATCAAACTATAAATGGTATTAATCGCAAGTATAGTGACTACACAAGACCTTGGAAGAAGGGAAAGCACTCTGGCCACTTTTATGACTTTTCTAGAGCACCTTGTGATGATTTTGAATTATGGAATTTTGATTTAGATGGCATTTCATGCTAGAAAACTATTAGAGGCAATTATAAGAATAAACTTGATGTCTGCAGCACTTGAGTTAGGAGGAGATTGTTAGTATCTCAAGGCTGCAACTATTTTTAAAAAAAATAAGACTAAGTCCTAGGGAGATTTGTTAGCTTGTTAGTAGGAGTAAGAGTTGTTAGCTTGTTAGTAGGAGTAAGAGTTGGTAGCTTATTAATAGGAGTAGCAATTTGAATCTTTGTTGAGATTGTTACTTGAGACTTGTATATAAGGGCTGGATTGATAATGAATTAATTTATCCCTTCATTTCATCTGTTGTTCCATAATTCAGTTAAGTCTTTGCTGCACCAACAAAGATCACATAGCTAAACAATAACATAGTGTACTTTGCTAACCTCATAACCAAGCATTTTAGTGTAACACCCCTAACCCTGAACCATCGCCAGAACAGGGTTACGAGGCATTACTCGGACATATCGGACAATTTACGAATATAAATTTTGTTTAATATAAATTTGGCAACATTTACATTTATTATTATATAAAACCCCGTAAATTAAACCATATTCATTTCAATCATAATGAATTCAACCAATTCATTCCATATATTTATTTTCTATTCTAAATACCTTCTAATCAAACTCAATCAATATAATATCAACTTAAATTTATCAAAATATTAGTTAGATTAAAATAAATATACTTCATTCATTATAATTCTTAAACTTGTAATACTAACATTTTTTTTTAACCATTTACATTCAAAACATAATAACCTTTATACACAACCTACGTACATGCCACATTATGAAAAGGAAATATACATCACCAAAAGTTTTTGAAGTCGTCCGCTTCGGATCTTTGGTTCGATGATTTGACTTCTACAACTGCGCATGACGGAAACAACCGCATTACGAGTATACATATACTCAGTGGTATTACCATAATTCAAATTATAAACATAATAATCATATCATTAATTCATATAACTTTAATTTAACTAAACCAATTCAAACATAACTTTCATATAAGTTTGTCCTTCTCAATATATTCATACAATTCAATTTTAGCTATTCAACAATTGAAATAATACACAATCATGTTGAGCCACTATCCATTTCTTGAACCAATGGTTCATACTTTTATTCTCATACTTATATTCCAATTACATTTTTCAGTTCATGTTCTATTTTCGCATTTCTTCTAATGGCTCAACCATTTCATTTTATTCAATTTAACCTTTTCATCATTTACCCTATTAATGACTCGGACTTTAACGGATACTGATTCCAACCCAACACTCTCATTCGGCACAATGTGCCTTAACGGTACACAGTATACGACACACAAAGTGTCGAATCGGTAACAGTAACAATATCAGTATTCAACACACAAAGTGCTGAATCAGAAAATGTAACAATGATAACGATATCGACACACAAAGTGTCGAATCGAGAATGAAGAATGATGAGTTGGCACGTAAGTGCTCGATCGAGAAAGCGGCAAAAACCCGCACTCTTCCATATCCTATGGCATGCCAACTATATCCGACTCAGCCCGACTAGTTAATAGGGTTTCCAATCCTCAATTCAAGTTTACTTTCATTTAAAAATTCACTTTCAATATCAACTTCACTTTTCTATTCACTAATCAAAATACAATTCAATACTAACATATATTTCTCACTTAATTCACTTTCTAAAATCAATTCAATAAAGTTACTTACCTCAATATTTACTTACTATAAAATAAATAAATATAAAATTAGTATTTAATAATAAGTAACTTGAATTATAGTAATACAAACCCGAATTTGCTTGATTATTCCTCGGTAATCTTCTCCTTTCCTTTGTGTGTTGATGCCTCGAGTTCCTTTTTTTGCTACGAAAATAATAATAATTTACATTATTAATTACAACATTAAATTAAAATAAATAATTGAATTTTATTCAATTTCTACTCTTCCTCTTCATTCCACATCCTTTATACACAATTCTATTATTTACTTATAAGTTCTTTCAAAACTGTTTACCTGAGTCATTTTCACTAAATTATCTCTATCTTGAGTTACAGAATTCTAAATTAAGATCCGTAAATTTTCTATGAAACTATACTTACATATATTCTTGCCATAAAATTTTCAGAATTTTTGGTTTAGCCAATAAGTACAGTTTATTCTTTGAAATCACCCCTATTCTGTTGTCTGACAGTTCCGACCACTCTTTGCTAAAATTTAATTATCTTTTTATAAAGAATTTAAATGATGTTCTAGTTTGTTTCTTATAAAAATAGACTCATTAAGGGATCTAACCATATAAATTATGTTCCAAAATTATTTTTATACAATTTTTAATAATTTTTCCAAGTCAGAACAGGGGATCTCGAAATTACCCTGAACCAGTTTCACTAAAATTTAAATATCTCACAATACAGAACTTATTTGCTTTCTTTGTTTCTTCCATATGAAAATAGACTCAATAATCTTTAATTTCATATCTCACTCAACTTCTAATTCCACTTCTACGATTTTTGGTGAATTTTCAAAATTACTCTACTGCTGCTGTCCTAAATCTGTTTTCTTATGACTTATTTTACAATTAAATCCTAGTTAAGTTTACTTATTTTCTTAACTTAATTCATGCTTTGATTCTACTTAAATCTCTTCCATATTCAACTTGATTATATAATTTTCATAATAAAACCCTAATTCATAATTTCTTCCAAATTAATCCCTATAGTAGAAAACTTATAGTTTACTTTACAATTTAATCCTTTTACTAATTCTAACTTAAATTTCATTCAATTTAGTTTCTAATTCATCTTTTTCTTCAACATCAACTATACTTGAAAACCAATAAACTCTCAAAATATCAACTTAGTTTCATTAAAATCTTGCTTTAAAGCTTCTAAAACATCAAAATTAAGAAAATAGAACTTGATTGACTTACCTAATTAAACTCCAAGCTTTAAAACCTCAATTTTCCCTTTTCTTTTTCTTTCTTTCTTTCCTTTCCCCTGTTTCGAAAACTTCTCTGTTCTTCTTTGTTTCTTTTTATTATTTCATTTACTTTATTTTATAATATAATATTATATTAATATAATTATCTAATATTAATAATAATATATTTTAATACATAAAAATCTCAGATTTTTATGCATGTATGCCGCCTCAACTTATGCTAAATGGCATATTTGCCATTTTGATCCTTTTTATTTTCTTTTAATCTACAATTAGACTTTTACTCCTTATTCAATTTGATCCTTTTTCCTAATTACTTTAAATTAAGCTAAATTCACTAAATAAAAATCTAATTAAACACACTATTAGACTCATAATTACTCCTAATAATTATTTACTAACTCGATTTACTAAGACGGAGGCCCGATAACACACATTTTTTTTTTCTGGTGCCCACGGATTTTAGGTCGTTACATTTAGTGACTGTCAACAAAAGAATCTAAAGCTGCTGCCATCTTCTAAACTCACAAACTTAAAGAGATGCAAACAATTTGAAACTTCAAACAAAACAAATGAGAACTTTGCATAACAAAGTAAAGAAACATAAACATCTAAAGCAACAATTTTGCACCAGTTAACACTCTGCTATGAATTGATACCGAAAAACGAGTGTTGAATTACAGATGTAAAACTACAAATCCTGTTAGGATTAAAAGTTCATTCTTATTCCAGTTTTAAGTGAAGAATATCAAAATTTCCAAAAATAAACCAAATGCATTTAAAAATAAATAACTAAATACAACGTACCAGGAAATGTAGCACTTCTTACGCTGCATCCATAGAAGTATTTTGCATAGTCAGATTTCCATATATCAATCGGTCCTCTATTGTTTTCATCCTACAGAATTAGCATCAAGATAACAAAAAATGCTCAAAAAAGAAAAAGAAATTTTCAAAACTTTAAGCATAAACGATTATTTTTTACAGTTTACCAAATTGAAGAGACTTTGTTTCATAAATCGCTGGGAGTACCGGTCGAGATCAGACGCCATTTGGCCAGTGAAGAGCGAAAGCATGCCTAAGCAGAAGAGCATCATGCCACAGAGGAGCGGCATTGAGATCGGCTTCCTCTGCGACGCAGCAGAGGATCGCGACCTGCCAAACACATGCTTGTTGCTTACGACGCTGCCGTTTTGGTAATGAAACAGCGCCTTGTCGGCCATACCACGCTAAACCTCCACTCCTTATCCACGCCCATCAGGCCATCACGGACTCAACGCAACCGACTCCTCCATTAACTTCACCATATTAATTACACGAAAACGCCACGTCTCCTGTCAGTATCCCCCAAGGACTACGACCATCAATGAGTATACAATAATTAGGGTATGTTCGTAGATAACACGACAACGGAGGTCAAATTTGAAGAACAATCACGGTTCTTCTTTCCGTCCTGCGATCAACATTCTCAAAGCTTTTCCGAAATGCTGCAGATTTTAGAGGTTTCTGATTTTGTTTACAGATAGGGGGAAAATGTGAAAGAAAATTCAAAAATAAAGTTGAAGAATAGAGATTAGAGAGAGAGAGGGAGAGATGCATGGGATTGCTCCGGTTTATAGGGAAGTTGATGAATGAAGAAGAGGATTAACGGTTTTTTAACATAAGCTAGCTATGATGGTCAATTTAGTAATACCGTTAAATAAATGTGTTTGCCGCCAAAATAAATATGTGTTTAGTAATCTTACTTTAATTTGTTTAAATTATTTTATTTAATTCCATCCAAAAAGAAAAGCAAAAATAAACTATTTTTATAACAATTCTTAAGACAAGTAGCACCCGCCACTCCCAATTTTTTTCCACCTAACTTAACTTCGTTGCACTTTGAAAATCGAAAATGTCGATGACATCGCTGAACCAAAAAAATATGTTGATGAAATTTTTCTCTTATTTTCATTGAGTAATTAAAGTTAAAATCTAATACACGCGTCGTTGTTGCCCGCCCAACTTAGTTTGTATCCGTGTTAACATGTACCGCGCGTGTTTTGTTTTGAATAAATTTTTTGTTTTTTTTTTCTTTAAAGTATATATTTTTTTCTTTCATCAGTTTCCAATTTCTAAGTTGTTACAATTTTGAAAAAAAATGGTTTCTCAACATTGGATTAACCCTGCAAATTACTGTTTTTCCCTTCGTAATGTTCTATAAATTGCTCAATATTCTCCTCATTTCATACAATAATACACAACAATAACTGATCTTTTCTCCCATAACTCTTGTTTCGATATATTTTCCGATTAGTTTTCTAGCTCTATTTTTCAATTATTTTTCTGTTTCTTTAAGAAGAGCAACACTAATTTTGTTCTATCTTTTTTATTCGAATGTATAAATATTGAAGTACTGTGTTAACATTAAGGGGCAACATCTATTATACGATTACACAAATCAATGGGCGAATTTTTTTCTAAGACAATGATTCTTTCACGACACAATTATTATTTTATTTATTTACATAATTTATTTATCCAGTCAATACTAATATTTTTTTTGTAGTAGTATTTTTTTTTATAGAATTGATGTAATTAATTGAAAAAAATTGTCTAGACTTGTTGGTTAAGATAAATGCTCGGAAATCTTAAATAATTAAATATGAATATTATGATAAATGTAATGTTCTTTAGTCTATTGTATTTTTATATTAGTTTATTTTTTTCTATTATAGTTAATTTAAATTGTATTGTATTTGTAATAGTGAATTTTAAAAATCAAGAAAACAAAAAACCGGTTCATGTTTAAACCAGTCTACAAGGTGTTGAAGTTGATTAGTGGGTCAATAAATAATATTATCATTAAGAAATTTTAAATAACATCACAAACGTACTTTCCCTTGTCTCAAACAATCATTACATTTACCGGCCTTTTTTTTTAATGCTCGAAGCTGAATATCTCTGTAGATTTAAAAGTGAAACCAATCAACAATTGTAAAAATTAATGTGTGGGGTATAAACCAAATACTACGGAAGACTTCTAGCCTTAAAATGCCATTTGCCATAACAAACCGAAAAGCAGCCCCATCCTCTCTTTCTTTGAAATGTCCAGGTGATGGAGATGTTCATCCCAGGCCCGGCTCACAAATCCTTAATTTTATTAAAGTTAAATAAATATAAATATAAAATAATAATTTGAATTTAGACTTTAAACTTTAAGACTTTAGAAAAATATTGTTGTTTTTAGATTTTTTTTTAATGATAGATTTAAAATAAAAAAAGGTGATCCAATCATATTAGATGACAAGTTTATTGTAAATGTGCTCACATGTTATATTTTAAATTTTAAAAATAATAATATTAGATTAGACTGTACTCATTTTTAAAAAAAATTGTAAAGTATGACACTTATCTTACACATGGTAAACTTACCATCTACATGTTGAGATCACATTTTGGAGAGAGAAAATTACCATATATTTTCAAATAATCTAAAAATCACAATTTTTTTAAAATATTTTTTAAAATACTATTTTTACAATACATTGTTGAATTTACAATAAGGTACTTTATTTATATTAACACATATATATTTCTAATTAATTATGGTTTTCCTATGATTTGCTTTAATACTTCTTTAAACTTCTTTGAAAGCAAAAACAATTTTGGCAAATTGAAAAGTTATTTCTAAATAAAATAATTTGAATTAAAAATTTTGACTCCTTTTATATTCTTAATAAAAGTGTCAAAATGAACCTCATATGTTAGTCTAATAATCAGCATGTTCATTATTTTAGGTGAAATTTAAATTCCAGTCGCGCTAATCACTTTATTATTAGTGTTTTGTTCTCCTCTTATAATTAAACAAAAATCCAAAAATTGCATCAATAATAATTTACTTCCTTATTTATCTCATTCTAACATATTAATCTAATATCTTTCATTTAGAAGTGAATGCTAGCATATGAGGTCAATTAATTATGTAAAATTTATTTGAAAATAGAAAAAGACTATAGATAACCTTAGTTTATTCAAATTGAATTTCAGCTATTTTTTTTATAAAATAAAAACCGAAACAAAGACGACAATTTTTTTAAAATTTCTGGAATTATTTTTCCTTGGAAATGGGCGTATAGACTGGTGCATGGCGTGAACAATTTTTTTCAAATGCTGAAAATTCGTGTCCACTTTCGTCTGACTTGGAATTTGCTTTTAAATTGTGAAGTACATTAATGAAACACGTAATTGAAGATGTTCCAGTCAACCGGCTGTATTTGTCTGTCTGCGTTATAAGTTATGGTACAAAATAGAAAGTTGTCTGAAAAAAAAATTGAAGTGATGAATGATGAAATCAAGTAATTTGGTCAACAAACAATAATAAATAGTTCATCAACCAAAATTGAACCAAATCAGGTTTAAAATAAGATCATAAATTCGAATTATTAATTAATAAAAGTCTAATCAGAAACTATTGGTTAACTTAACCCACCAATCTCTGCTTTCAAAGTCAATGATTTTTAGTTCAATCACTTTAGCTGAATGAATTTAAGTGTTCATATTCAATTCATAAGATCAAATCATAAAAATTATTTATTACTGATGTGTAATAATGACTTGTTATTGTTAATTATACGTGAATTGTAATAATCTTGAAAATTAAAAAAAATGTAATAAAAATTCAAAGCAAAATATAATTAAACACCATTTTTTTAAAAAAAAATTAAAAGATAATTTAAAATTAATTTTACTTGTAGTTTTATCGGATTCACTTCTAATGTTTCATTTCAACATATATGAGTGAATTTATAAAACTTTTTAGGAGTCAAAAATTAATTATAATTATTTGAGAGGTCGAAATGATAAATTTATATTTATTATTTTATAATTTCATATTTTTAAAGATTTAAAAATAAACTTTTTATTTTTTAAGTATTAAAGTGTAGTTTCACTATATATTTATAACAAGATTAAAATAACAAATTTTTATTTTAGACTTTTACCTATCCCTTTAAATACACTACGGTAAATATATATTATTGAATCGTTAAATCTATTGATTATAAATTTAATTGGTTGAATTGGTTAGTTCAATCTAATTTTTATAAACATGCAAATACCATAATTAGTTAAAAAAATTAAGCAAAAAATGGAACCAAACATCCTTTCAATTTTTTTATTAAAAGATTTCTTTTAACATGAAAATATTAATTTGGGATGAAAATAAATATGACATATAATTGAAAATTGGATAAAGTACATTTGACATAATGGTATTATATTGAAGTAATATAAATCTAAAAGGTTAATGGTTTAAACTAAATAAAATTTTGAAAAAAAAAAGTAAATAAGTGAACTTTTACCGACTCAATCAAGCTTTTCTTATCATTTTCCTTTTGCCTTTTGAACCATTTTTGGTCGGTTCAAATATTCTTTGGTTTTTAAATAGTATTTAAATGCTTCATGCCATTAAATAAATTTCGATTTAATCATGAATCCAATAAGATTTTTTTAGTCTATACAAAATATATTTATTTTTAAAATTTTTAAATTGAAATAAAAATGATAATGAAATATAAACTTTTTGTATTTTTATTTATTAATTTAATGGAAACTTTTAAACATTAATGTATTTATTTTGTGGTGATAAGTCTTAATTTTTTTATTATTGAAATACCAAACAAAATGAAAGTTTAATATAACGTAAATATAAATTGTAAGTTTGATTTGATAATACTTTTTTTAATAATTCGAAAATTTATATATTTTATTCCATTTAACTATTTAATAATTAAAATATCAATAAAAGTGAAATTAAAAATTATTTAAATAATTTAAATAATAAAGCAATGTAATTTACTACAATATATTTATATAATTGAGGGAGGGGTGTGAGATCACTTGAGATTAAAGTTTAATGCTGTTATCACTAAATAAAAAATTTGTTGAAATAAATATGATATATTAATTTTAATCAAATTATTTTTATAAATATGACGTCATCGATCAACATCACCCTTTTGCTGATAACGGAGATAAAATTAAACTAATGTTTTTAAATTTTATAAAAATAATATATTAAATGAAAAACAATAAAAAGAATATTAATATATATATATAGCCACCAGGATTGTATTTGAAAAGTCATACTTAATAGGGGTTTGATCCTTTACCCAATCACATAATAAAAACCAACCATTCCACCAATTCCTCCCATTTTTATTTTTCATTTCAAATCCTAAAAAGTAACTAACAACTGAAAACCATGTTTCTGTTGTTACGTTACTGTTCCTTCTTCTTCTTTATTTTCCTCTGTTTTTACCCACGTTCTTGTTTCCCAGCCAGGATCACACCCGAACAAATAACTGTCATAACTACCGATGATACTCACAAGTCCACGTGGTTTAATTTCACTCGTTTTAAAGGCGCCGATAAGGATAGCCACGTCATCAACGGCATGTCGGAGCTCAAGAAGTACTTCCAACGTTTCGGGTACTTGTCCATCCCCGACGGCCAAGACGGCAACTTCACCGACGTTTACGACACTCAATTCGAATCCGCCGTCATTTTATACCAACAAAAGCTCGGGTTACGGGTCACCGGAAAACTCGATTCAGACACGATATCGACGATAATGTCGCCGAGGTGCGGTGACACTGATACCGCTCCGGGGATGATCCATGCAACGAAACACTTTACTTATTTTGATGGAAGGCCGAGATGGAACACCAAGTCGGGTTCGGATATGCCCATGACATTAACATACGCTTTTTCTACTTCAGACATGATCAATTACATAAGCTTATCGGAAATTAGAACAGTTTTTAGTAGTTCGTTTGCAAGATGGGCTTCGGTGATTCCAGTAAACTTTACTGAAACAGAAGACTATGAATCGGCCGATATCCGAATCGGGTTTTTCGGCAGAGATCACGGAGACGGGGAACCGTTCGACGGGGTTTTAGGTGTTTTAGCTCACGCGTTTTCGCCGGAGAACGGAAGGCTTCACTTCGATGAAGCCGAAACGTGGGCCGTCGATTTCGATAAAGTGAAATCAAAGGCGGCTGTTGATTTGGAATCGGTGGCGACGCACGAGATTGGTCATATACTTGGGCTGGGTCATAGTTCGGTGAAGGACGCCGTCATGTATCCAAGCTTGAGTCCTCGGAGCAAAAAAGTAGACCTCAAACTTGATGATGTAAAAGGTGTCCAAGCTTTGTATGGGTCAAACCCTAACTTCAAGTTCAGCTCTTTGTGGGAATCTGAAATTTCTTCTAACAAAGGAAATGGTCTCGTTTGTAGATCATCAAAATGGACTTTTGCTTTGGTAGTGCTAGTGTTTTTTATTCTTTAGATGATGATTTAGTTTTTTTTTTAAAGGATTATTTATGGGTGAAGGAAAAATATGTTCACACCCATTATTTAAAACAATTCTTTGGTTTTTAAAGATGTAAATTTGTAATTTTACTCTTTTTTTTGTCCAGATATGATTCAAATATAGGTCTCTAAAACAAATGTACATATATGTGCTCAAGTTCAGATGTATGCTAGAGATGAAAGTCTGACACAAATGAAAATTGACAATTGACGTGTGTGTTTTTGTTGATATCAAAAAGTGGCGTAAAAATCAGAGTAAATTCACCCTGCATAGACGAAGAGCTGTGAGGCATGCATGAGGGAATTAAGTTAAAAAAAGGGAAGAGCAAAGAGGAAGAGAGAATGAAGAGATGAGATTGGAGCTCGAAGAAGAGTGTGAGGAGCGAAGAGAGTCCTTAGGGAGCAAATGGGATATAAATATGGGTTGACTTCCCATGTAATATGTTGCCTCCTAATATGCCGACCGATCACTCATTGGCTCATTGTTAGATTGAAAACTTGGCATGAGGTGATTAAGCTGTAAGGCATGCAAGTGATAATTGATGAATGTTTCGTCAAAGTAGTCCACCATAAAAAAATGGTTGGTTTGTGTGTTCTCTATGATATGGCGGAACGATTCATATGGTAGAAGAAAGACGCTTGACGGAATTAGGAGGTTGTGAAGCTCCAGCAAGGGTTCACGCATAAGTTCAACGTTTTCACTGTTCAGACATGGCAAATCCCAGTTTCTATTGGATGATCCAGTCATTCATTCTGCAATATTGAGCCTAATGCAAAGAGAAGTCTTAAGCGAGTTCTTTTATTGCTTGACATTTTCCATTTCAATCCAACTACAAGCAGCTTCTTTAATCACTCTTTGTTCTCTCATAAGCTTTCGCATTACACTCATTTCCCCCCATTTGTGATAGTAGGCAAAAATGTTAGACATCATTACATAAACATAATCATTGTAACCTTCCAATTCAATTACCTTTGCGGCTGCAATCATTGCGACCTTCATATCGGAACAAACTCCACAAGCACCGAGCAAAGCCTTCCAAACAACAGCACATGATCCGAAACCAAGTTCATAAATCAGCTTCCCTGCTCTCCGGGTCTCTCCTCGTTGACCCATCAGCCGAATCAAACAACAGCAATGCTCAACGGTAGGTTGAATCCCATAATCATTGGTCATCGACTCAAAGTACTGATACACCTGTTGAAGCGGTGTTTCATTATGAGAACATCCAGCTAACACATTAAGAAATGTGACCCAGTCAGGTTTCAAGTCCCTTTTGGTTTTTAGCTGTTCGAAAAGCTGGATTGCTTTCGTTGAATCACCATTGTGAGCATAACCAGAGATCATGGCATTCCAGGTCACTAAATTCTTTTTAGGTAAAGACTGAAACATAGACTCAGCGTTCTTAATCTGCCCACATTTGGAGTACATGTCAATGAGAGCACTTCCCACAACAACAGATGTATCCAAGCCACGCTTTATTGTACAACAATGGGTCAAAATTCCCCATGTTAAAGCTGAGAGACTTGCAATTCCACTTAGAATTATTGAAAATGAGAACTCATCCATTTGAACATCATTGGAGTGCATTTCATTGAAAAACTGAAGAGCCTCCCGCGGTCGATTTCGATTAACATATCCTGTCATAATCGAAGTCCATGTGGATGAATTTGGGTTCGGCATATTAGATAAAAGATCGATTGCATCATCTATGTTGCCAAACTGAGCAATCCCACTAATCAATTCATTGTAAGATATAGTATCACGGATAGGCATTTCGCTCCATACACTGAAGGCTTGTTCAAGGTTTCCATTTCTAGCACACGCTGCTAAAACTGAATTCCATGAAATAATATCATTATCAATCATAGTATTAAAAACCAAAATGGCATCGCCTACAGCCCCACATTTTCCGTACGTATCAATCAAACAATTCCCAACAACAACAGCACATTCAAAGCCAAATTTCAAAAGGTTGGAGTGAATTGACTTGCCTAATTGCAAAAACCCCAGCTGACCACAAGCAGCCAAAGCCGAAGTAAATGAGTACTCATTGCAACAAACTTCAGACCTATGAAGCTCAAGAAACAAACCCAAAGCTTTACGGAACTTCCCGGTTTGAACATACCCAGAAATCATAGAGTTCCAAGAAATAACACTCGGTTGAGGAATTTCAACAAACAGCTTATCCGCTTCACATAACAAGTCAAGTCGCCGATAAAACCTCATCAAAGCATTAGAAACAAACGCATTGGAGGCAAACCCAGATTTCAAAACGTAGCAATGAAGCTGTTGGCAGTAAGAGACATAACCCAGATCAGTTGAGATCCGAACCAGGTGCACTAGGGAGTAGTCATTTGGTTTAATACCGGAGTGGAGCATCTTTGAAGCCTCGTGTAATGCAAGGTCCATGTCAGTGCCTCCGTTAGCAAGGATTGAAATGAGGTTGAGCCATGGTTCAAAGCTTTCTTTTCGAACTTGGTTGTAATTATTGTTGCTTTGAGAGACGACATTGGTGCTAATAAGGTGATTTGATAGGAGATTATATGATCGCTGCTGTTGTTTAAGCTGGTAGTTTTGGACTCTCCCCAATAGTGTTCTTCGCATAGCTTTTAATATATGGCTTTAAACCTTTTAAGAATCTATACTAATAAAGATTTATATTTTATACCGTCTATTTATAATTTTTTATGTTATTAATAAATCATTTAAATTTATAAATACTATATTTATAATTTGAAATATCATTAAAATATTTTAAATTTAAATTCATTTTATATATTTAGGTTGGCATTAATGTAATAAAAATATGATACTGTAGTAGATTTAAATTTATACTAACTAATAACATTATAAAATTTGAGATATCATTATAAAATATGATACTAACTAATAACATTATAAAATTAGAGATACCAAATTATGCCAAAATTTATTAAATCTTAAATTTGAGCAAAGTATATGGACTAAAACTAAAATTTAAACATTCTTATATAATATAGAAAAAATAGAGGGATTGGAATTGAAATTAGACATTATCTTACCCAAAAAGGAAAAAGAAGAGAGAAGGCAATTGACATGTGTGATGTAAGGAAGGCCCAAGTATTCCATATAAACCTTGTGTGGGTAGAAAGAAATTACAACAATTGCCTACAGTTTTTATTTAGTTGTCTACAGCATCTTGATCCCATACTGCAATGTTATTTTGAATATTTAGTTGCTTTTATTTAGTTCTGTATTGAAATGAAAGATTAGAAGACAACCGCTAAGGGATCCTAATGTCAAGGATAAAAAAGATAGTGTACTGATTTGCAAAAATAAGATGGTTTTTGTTTTTTCAATCTATTACTAACAACAACGTTACGTGAGACTCACATTGCAATTTTCACAGCAACTTCGTGTGGTGGTGTGTCAAATTACTTTTATTATTTTTAAAGCGTTGAAAATTATAATTTACCTGTTTAAGGACTGCTTTGAAATTATTAAAATGATTAAATCCAAATGTTTTTAAAAAATTACGTGTAATCTAATTAGAATGATTTTTTTTAAAAAAAACCTAATTTAAGAAATATTTTAGAAATATAATAAAATGGATAAACTACACTCAATATCACTAAATTATTAGTAAGTTTACGTTTTGGCCACTCAATTTTAAAAGGTTGTAACATGTCTACTGAACCATTCAAAAGTTCTCATTTAAGTTACTGGAATGTTAAAATCACTGTCGTATTGTCTTCTCTGTTTGCACTGCCTACACACTACACCAATTGAAATATTTCCTTCACATTCTCTTTTACAATTTAGTTTTTTTTTTATGAAATAATTTTGAATGTTATGAATCTACAAACCAAAATTCAATCAGCTTTTTTCTCTTATCTATGACTGTCAAATCGACTTGAATCTAATGAATGTTCTTCTATTCGTCGATGGGCACTAATCCATAATACCGATTATCAAATCGTTGCTTGAAGCTCGCTAGCTGAAACTTTTTCTTAAAAAAATTTAACAGTCTAATGACTTAAATAAAAACTTTTAAATAGTTCATTAATTTAAATAAAAACTTTCAAATGATTCAGTGACCATTTTGTAACTTTTTGAAGTTGAATGACTAATTTGTGAACTTATTAATAATTTAGTGACTTTGGCTGCAGTTTACCCAAAAAAAAGAGAACTTTTAAGTTAAGATAATAAGGGGGCTATACTTCACTTTACATTACTTCCCTCTGTATTTCTTTTCTTTACCTTTCGTGTTCGACGCACGTTCACTATTTCACCCTCCATCACTCTCAATCTTTTTCTTAATTAATAAATTATAATATATAAAGAAGGTACTGCTAATAAATTAAGTACAGAGAAAAATCGGCAAACGGCATAATTAAAGATTTTGTTGTTTTGCTCTCGATCTCTCCGCCCAAATCTTGTGTTCCGAAAAGACGCCAAACAGATAAATTTTGTGATTCCTCTTTTCTTTCTCAGATCCCTTCGAAAGCGATTCTTCTTCTTCTTTTTATTCTTTTTAAATTGAATTGAAGTTGCTGATTCGAAATGAGTACGGCCGACCTTCTCAGCATCGAGCCTTTAGAGCTCAAGTTTTCTTGTAACTTTCTTTTACCCCTTTTATTTCTCTTGGATCTAAGATTTCTGTTTTTTTTTTTTTCTAGGGTTTAATTTTGAATTTCTTTTTATGTGTGTTGTGGCTTTGGTGAATAGTTGAGCTGAGGAAGCAGATCTCGTGTGGTCTTCAATTGTCGAATAAAACTGATAATTATGTAGCTTTCAAGGTATTCATCTTCATTTTCTAATTTCTTAATTCGATGGTAGTGTTATTTGTTTTTATAACTTTTTATTTAGGATTTATCATGATCTTCTTACTTTTTCTTAAGGTTCTGTTTGGTTGCTGAGTGATATCATGATTAAAGTATTTGAACCTGAAATTTTGAAATTATAATTTTAAATCTCAGATTTTGGAATCTTAGATTTCCTTTTTAGTTAATTGATTCAATTTTCAGGTGAAAACGACAAATCCAAAGAAGTACTGCGTTCGTCCCAATACGGGGGTCGTTTTGCCTCGATCCACATGCGATGTTATTGGTACACTAAATGAGTTATATTTGCTTGGAAGTTTGCGGCTTTCTTGTTTTTATCGTTGTTGGGTTCAGGGTTACTTCTAAATGAACTGCTGGTTTTAATTTTAGTTACCATGCAAGCGCAAAAAGAGGCTCCTCCTGATATGCAATGCAGGGACAAATTCCTCCTTCAAAGTGTAAAGGTAAATGAAGGTGCATCCGCAAAGGATATAACTGCAGAAATGGTATGTAATTGTTTGTATTACACTGTTTTACTTAATACTTACTGCTGTGTTTTTTTACAATTTATGACTTATGGGAGTCTTCCTTTTTAAAGTTCAACAAGGAAGCTGGGCATGTGGTTGAGGAGTGCAAATTGAAAGTGGTTTATGTTTCTCCACCTCAACCACCTTCACCTGTACATGAAGGTTCAGAAGAAGGGTCTCCACCAAGAGTTTCTGCTTCTGACAATGGGCATGCAAATGCTGCTGAGTTTGCTGCGGTGAGAGCTTGCTGGATATGTTTTTGTTGTTCTCTTTTTCAGTGTACATTATTTTCAAGTGCTAATAGTGTGCATTTTGTTCTGAATGCAGGCTGCAAAACAATTCTCTGAGGGGCTTGAAGCTCAAGATAAATCTTTTGAGGTAAAGTTGAATTCTGTATATTCTGTGTCACTTTGTGCTGCTGCGTATGCACGCTTTATTTTGATTTGTCTTGTCTTGTGTTGATAATGGTCATGTTTGGTAGTCTAGATAATAAGGTTCATGCTTTTAGGTTAGTTATTTGTATTCGCTTGCTCAATTGATGGCCAGGGTAAGAGAGTCAGCTTTTATTCCTTTAAAAAAGGGTTATTCTAATATTTGAGAGTTAAATACATAAGCTACTAGTTATCTTACTGAGCTTGTGTGTCTAAATCTGTGGTTCTGTAGTCTGTAAGGGCGCAAGTTTTCTCAAGTTAGGTACCTCATCAATCAAGATAGCATTCAGCAATTTGGGACTTTTAGGTGTACTGGAGCCAAATGAATTAGTCATATCTTTTTATGAAACCTTAAGACTCGTTAGAGAGAGACTCAGATCTCTTAGGTTTCTGATAAAAATTCTGCTTACCTTTAATTATTGCATAGGTCCCTTTTTAATAGAGATTACAATAATTAAATAGAGCATATGAACTAAATAAGGTTTTACCAAACACAACTGCTATTCTAAGAGTCCTAAAGCAGTTCTTTTATCATGAGAGTCCTACCTAACTTCTCCTAAAAATAATAAAAAAAACTTTTATTAAGAGTCCTATCTAACTTCTCCTAAAAATAATAAAACAATCATGAGAGTCCTACCTAACTTCTCCTAAAAATAATAAAAAAACTTTTATTAAGAGTCCTATCTAACTTCTCCTAAAAATAATAAAACAACTTTTATTAAGAGTCCTACATCTACAACATAGACCATATAAATGTTGCAAAGATTGCAGGTGTTGGTGATATTATGTAAGAGTTCCCATTATCCTAGATATAACTAATGGATTGTATCTGAATGCAAAGCTGGGAAGCTAGTATTTTTAGATTGAATGTAATTATTGGTTAAGAGGAACTAAGATTATGTTGATATTGAAGGATGTGCTGATTCAAACTTGTGTTTAGATGGTTGTCATAGCTTTTTAGGGGCCAAATTAAATGTCTATGATACAGTTTTTTGATAAATTGATCATCTAGAAATTATTTTGGGGGGTGTTACATTTGTTTTATGTTGGAAATTTGAACTTCGTTTAGGAAATCTAGCAATACACTGTTGTTCATGTACAAAATTTTTTTACTTCTGTTGCAGTAAGTTCGTTTTGCTGCTTATAGCGGGACTAAAGTGTTGAGAGTCTGAGTGAGCTACTTTCTTATTTGACCACCTGTTATTTTTTGAGGATTAATCACCACTTTAGTTAATGGCCAAAAGCCAAAAGGGAAAAGGAAAAAAAGGAATCCCGGCACTTTAATAATGATGCGCTAACTCTATATTGCTAGCATTCTTCTTAAAGAAAAATAATAAATTTAAAACATGCCAAAGGCTGCCCACAAGCCCATCGTATGGATTTGTTGTTTCTATGGTGAAACTTCTATTCCATTCCATAAGTTGGACAAAGGGAGAAGATATTTCGGAAGAGATCTACCACCAATTTATCCAGGGCTAAACCAATAATTGTGTGATGGGGACAGAGAGAATTTAAAAAATTTTGGGGGCCAAAGATAATAGTTTTGTATGAAGAAGCTTAAATTTAATTTTTGACATTTAAGAGAGATAAAAACTGCAATTTTTTGAATTAACAGAAGTGCTAAAATGATTATATTTAATTATTGGGAGGGACTAAAGTTGGGTAAGGCCCTGGCCCGCCCCCTGGCAATTTTTTCCCTTGTTCATGTGCATGCATTGCCAGCTTTTGCAGCACCAGGGCATGAAGCTCTTATATCATTTACGTATATTGCATTTGATGTTGATGCATCTGAAGTATAATAATAATTTCTATAATTGCAGGCAAGAGCTCTTATAACAAAGCTGACTGCAGAAAAAAATAGTGCAATTCAACAAAATAACAAGCTTCGCCAAGAACTGGTGAGGGGAATAAACCACGACCTTACCTCATAGATTGTAGTTACTTTTATGATTAATTTGTAGACAACAGAAGTGCTCTTTGGCTTTGCTGAAATGTTATATGATTCCCAGCCCTTTTTTGTTCTGAATGACCTAAGTCCATAAATTCATTGACCCTTTATTTCAAAATCGAGTCAATGTCGATCTCTTTTCCTTGTTCTCAGACCTTAGTATGACCCGATACCTACTTCCCTCCCATAAATCTTTAACGGATGCCATCTTGTTTATAGTTGTTTATGATGCAGCTGAAAACTTGGAAATATTTCTTCTACCACTGAAACATGTACTTCACTTTTATTATCATGGAAACTTCTTACCTATAATGATTTTACAAATGTTAGGAACTCTTGAAGCGTCAAAGCAGCAAAAGTGGCAGTGGCGTGTCGTTCATGGTTGTCATCCTCATCGGCTTGATCGGTATAATTATGGGATATATCATGAAAAAATAGTCAGAAGCAACTATCTCCTACAATCTTACTGCATATATTCTCTCTTCTTTGCTTCGTCTGAACAAGTATGGTGAAGGAAAAGGGAAGGGGGGGAAATGGTCTTGGGCTGGTGCATTTTATTAGTTGTTAGTTTTGTGACATTAGCAAAAACTTGTTAAAAGGTGGGTGTGGATTTGTTAGTCGCACTTTTCATTAACATGCATTCTTTCTATAACTTAAACCAGTGAATTTATCATCACATCATCATCTTCCTATTCCTTTCTGTTTGTTGTTAAATTTGTCAGATTCTCACTAGAAACTGTTAATGATTCTACTCAGGTGGTCTTTTTTTGCCTTTTACTATTTGTTTCTCATTTATCATTACAGAACATAACCAGATTGAAGCATTGTTTTGAAGATGTTTTTATACTGCTTTCTGATTAAAGAACTCAACAAATGTTGCTGCAATACACTTATGCCTATGTTTGGACTCCAGGGGTTGAAGAGGATTTACTATAACAGTGAACATTACAACATGATAAAAGAGGAACTGAAAATGTAAATGTTAAAAAGGGCTTGAAGAAAAAAAAAGAAAAAAAATACTTATTTTGCAGTGCTAACAACTAGAATATGTAACCAATTTCGAATGAACAAAATGGAGCTGGTTGAGATTATGCAGGCGCTAATCCAGATTATCTGTGAGCTTTTCCGATAAGGTAGGTGGGGATTCAAGTGCTGCTTTTTGCAAGGAATCTGTCTTTCGTTCTACTTGGTTAATTTGGCAGTTTTTTTCAGCCCCATCTAATAACAGCAGAACCCCAAGTTAGACCTGCACCGAAACCTGCAGCCGCGATTGTATGGCCTGGCTTCACTTTTCCACTTCGAACAGCTTCATCCAATGCCAAAGGAATGGATGCTGCGCTTGTGTTGCCGTAATTTGCCAGATTCGATATGACCTTTTCTGGTGGGAATTCTAAACGTGTTGCGACTGCATCAATAATCCTCTGGTTTGCCTGCATTATTAACAAAGGAATGGTGTATTAAGGATGAAAATAAAATCTGTACCCTCTCTGTACATCTAAATGAAATATACGTACCTGATGGAGCAATAACCAGTCAATATTAGATGCAGTGAGACCAGCTTTTTCCAAGGCAGACTCAATTGATTGTGGCACACATCCGACAGCAAAGCGAAAAACTTCTTTGCCATTCATCTGTATGCAAGCATAAGAGGACCTATTTGGAGGAAACTCTAACACTGACCCATTTTCATTGTCATTTATGGGGGTACCGAGATGTCTGCAACAGGAATGACAACTCAGTCAAATTCCTCATACAAAACAATACAATTTTTTTCTTTTTGAACTCCGCAAGAGAAGCACATACCTTGCACCCTCACCATCACTATGCAAATCAAAGCTTAATAAACCGTCTTCCTCAGCATCACAGGCCTACAGAAGAGAAGTATGTACATGGTAACTATTGCTCTGGAAGAAAATTTTCATATAACAACTATGAATAATGGCACAAATGACTATAAAAGTAACTTCATATTCATAAAGAAGCTAATTAAGCCAATTATTAAGTTCTCCGGAAGATGGAAACACCACACGCAAGTAGAGAGACGAAGCTGATAATCTATGCATCAGAAACTAGAATGCGTAATACGGAAAAGAGTGAACTTATGAAAGAAGGTATGGAAGTATTACCTGAAGTACAACAGCACCAGCAGCATCTCCAAAGAGAATGCATGTTCCTCTATCGGTCCAATCAACAAATCGAGACATAACATCAGCTCCGATTACTAAAACATTTCGGAAACCACCTCCTGTAATTGACAAAGGTAAAACTTTAGTTCTGTAACACAATAATGGCATGGTTTAAGACCTCCTTGCTGCAAAGCAAACAAATTCATTACCCTTAATGTAGCAAGAAGCTGAGAAGAGACCCAGCACAAATCCGCTACATGCAGCAGTAATATCATGAGCTAGTTGAGATTTTGTGCAGCCAAGCTCTCTTTGGACCTTACAAGATTCCCACAACATAAACAAATTACTGTTTAAATAAGCATCTAGTAGTATCAAGACCTACAAACAAAACCGACGACAAGTGAAGCTCACGGAAAAGCAACCTCTGCTTGAATTATAGACTAAATCCATATAGCCAAACAGTTGTCTTAAACCAAATTTTTTTTAGAAGGGATTTTTGCAATTATCAAAGTTTATGCCTACAATGCTTGATAAAATCAATATAACCAGGACATCTCAATTCTAAATTCCCTGTTTATCTCAGTATATTTAGAAGCAGTCTTCTCTGTAAAATGCCATGGAACCATGCAATCCTAGAGTTTTAGAAACCTACATGCAACTCAGGGCATAAAGTATGAAAATTTTTATAGTCATTATAGCCTCCTTAATAGATTCTGTGATACATATCACCCCATTTCCATATACCTTTGGAGCATCACCGAAAATATCTTCGGGAGTAGAAGTGCACAACAAGATTAGGTCAAGATCATCAGGTTCAACACTTGCCATTTTAAGAGCTTTCTTTGCCGCTTCAACCGCTAGGTTTCTTAAATTTTCCTTTCCTGTAAGAACAACAGTTAATAGGAATCTCCTCCACAGTGACATTAGGGATGGCAAATCAAAAGAGAAGTAAGCAGCCATCGTTTGTAAATAATTAAAATAATCAAGTTTTAAGCTAGGAGTTTATTTCACATCAATGGCAAGCAGGAAATGCTAGCAAAAGAGTCTACAAGAGAACTGTTACCTGAAATAACCCGACGGTTTCGTATTCCAGTGCGGACAGATATCCATTCATCAGAAGTATCAACTATTTTTGCAAGATCATCATTGGAGACTGAAAGAGATGGCACTGCTGATCCGCAACCAACTAGCTTGCAGCCTTTATTGACAAGCCTGTACTTTTTCGGGAAGTATAAATAGGAAAGCAGAATGCAAGTCGGGAAAGTCATTATCTTTCAATAGGAGAAAAGTAAATAAACAAATAAAACTAAAGCTCCATCTCAATAACAGTAAACGCCAATAACAAATGTAGATGTTCGACATGAGAATTCCAGAAACTTAAATGTCAAAAGGGGTTTACACACAACATTTTACTTTATCTTAATCCCCAGACTCCTGAAAGGCTTCTCGATCGCCGTTGTAAGAGAAACACAATGCTTAAAATGTGCAACTATCAATCATTAAGGTATCCTCCCAGAGACAAAATAAACCAAAAGATGAATGCACCAATCTATATAGCAACTAAGAAACTTATGTATCAGAACTCTAAGCATATTAATCTCAAGCTAATCGATGTAAGTAAAGCCTGTGGATATTAACTTGTAACAGAGGAATATTTCTTTATCCAAATCCCGCAAACCACAAACATCTCGTGATTTCCTCTATTCTCATCTCATAATCCAAGGCAAATTTTCCTATATGTATACATAGATAACAACAGACACTACTTCAGCATCAAGCTCTTGGAAGCTGCTGATTATTTCAAAGTACCATTCTTAAGTTTGATGCAAAGCTTCATTAACTGTTAATTAAGCTAGAAACAAGAACATGCATATCTAAAACATCTCGTTCATACCAAAATAAAGACATATATGCAGAGCTACCATTGCATACACTAGGTGGACCAACAATTTCAGCTAATCACCGAATGAGATCCTAATCTTTGAAATTTAACCAAGTAAATTCCTGAAATGCATGAACCCATTTCCTCAAATGAGATCCTAGTCTTTGTTCATCGAATGTGATTCTAGCTAGTGTGCAACAAGAATTTAGCCTTCAACTTCACAACTGTAACATGCAAACCACAAAATCCCAGTAAAATTATTGTCTTCTTAAAAAAGACTTTACAACTCGATTGCCATAGAAATAATCATCCAAGGCAACAATCAAACAAGAATCAAATAAAATAAGCATAAGAAAATTTACTTGGGTATTCGAGATTGAGAGGAGGACACATGCGTCCCTGCACTTTCAATACTACTCGAGCACACTACCCTCCTAAAGATTCCTTCGGATAAGCAAAACCCAGATCGAGAAACGCCTATTGAAGGTTGAATCTTTGTCCTCAGGCTCGGTGTGAAAAAACCCGATGCCTTGGCCATTAAAACAAAAAGCCACACAAAACACAGACTTTACAAATAAAAAAAGGGGGAAAAGAAGAGAAAAAGTTTAATGGATCATTTCTCAGCTAAACTTGAGGGCAACAAAGGCTTTTATTTGAGGTCGTTGTAGGAGAAGATCTTTGGAAAGTCCGAAGATAAAAAAAGAGGGAAAAAAAAAAAGGATGTGAATTTGGCAGACCAAAAATGAGGAAAAATCCAATGCCAGTCTTTGATTTTTGTCTCAGCATAGAAAAGGGTATATGTTAGTCATGCAAAGTAGTTCATCATTACCCATTATTTTTATTTCTAAGCTGCAAGTGAAGCGATTCAATTCAAGTGTTGGCAAAAATTAGGCAGATCGAGTATGCTTTTTTTACAAGTGAGTTTTCTATCTAGTTTTTAGCTTTTAATCTTTAATTATGTTTTATAATATATTTTTAATGGAAGTAAAATAATATTTTTTATTTGAATTATTAATTTATTATTTTAAATATTATAATATAAAAATTTTAAGTAATAATTAAAGTATTTTTAATATATTCCACTTATAAAATAATTTAACTTTTATGTAATTAATTTAAAATAATATTATTTTAAAATAATAATTAATTATTATTTTTAAAATTCCATTAGAGTAATAACTCTATTTTAGATCTACAAAATTAGCTCAGTTTTTGTTTAAGTCAAAATTTTTAATTAATAATTGTAAATTATAATTATAATTGTCACAATATTTTACTATATATTTTTACTTAGAGTTCTAGTAATAACACTATTTTAAATTTATTACGTCCTTCTTTAATTATTAATTATAATTATTTTTAACTGTGTAATCATCGTAATTTTTATTAAATTATAATTATTTTTAAATATATAATTATCATAATTTCTATTTTATTTTAACCTTTTTAATAATTCTAAATTAAATGTTATAGTTATTTTCAAATGTGAATTTAGTGCTTGGTCACATGCTTTTATATATATTATAGATAGATATTTTAATTTACTCATTTTTAGTTTATATTTTGAAAATTTTAATTTTAATCCATTAAATCCATTAAATTAGATTCTATTATTTACAATACCTTGCGATAAATAATGTTTTTCTGAACCAATCAAACCACCAAATTATCAGTATAGAAAGATGCGATTGAAAAATATTAAAAATAAAAAATAATTCAATCGGTTCAATTGTTAGTTCAATCAGTCCATATCAATTTTCAATCCAACCAAATCAACGCCATTATCCAAACAAATACCCTAGCTAATTCCTAATCTGACCATCCAATACAGTTTAATGCAAACGTTATTGGTGGTAAACATATTGCAATTTTCACATAATATTTACAAAAAATAAAAAACACACATTGGTTACTTTTATTTGAATCAGAATTTTTAATTTTGAAAAGTATAAAAACTTAAAATAAATAAATTGGAGAATAATGATTAAATCCATTACTTATAAGATTAGTTGTGAAATTTAATTTAACATATTTAACTATAGTTGAATGCATGATTGAAATTTCAAATTTCAAATTAAAATTAATTAATTCAAAAAATATAAAATTAAAATTAACGAAATTAAAATAAATAAATTAAATTCACTACAAAAATTAATAATAGAATATGACCAATTATTAATATTTTTTATACAATAAAACCATTTAATTTAAACAATGTTTGAGATATGAATTTGCTCCAATAGTAACTTTTAAGTAATAAAAAATATTAAATCTAAAAATTAAAATATTAAAACTTATATATATAATTTCGTGTATTAACTTAATAATCAGGGCATTCATTATTTCAAGTGTACAATACTGTTAAAGCTTTATCCCTATTGCCTCTATTATAATTCAGAAAAAAAAAAAATCTAATCTACGCCTACCGAATCCAACAGTAAAAATTGGAAGTTTGTTGAGCTACTAGCGTGTCCAAGTTATTGTCTATTAGCCATGAAAACAAAAATTAAGGCCAAGGACTTATTTGATTTTGATTTTATTTGATAGTAATTATATTGTTTTTAAATAACAATAACAATTGGGTTTTCAACTTATTTCATTAGGTGGTGGGATTTTGATTTTATTTCTTTTTCTTTTTACTTGTAATTTCTATTGTTTTATGAGTGATTACGCTAATAAACAGTTTGTTGTAGCAGCATTATTCATACAACAAATTATTTTATAAATTATTCTCATCATATCATTTAAAATCCTTTTCTAATTATTTAATAATATTTCAATAAATTTTTTCATATCATTAACACATAATGTTAATAATTTTTTTACCTTAAACTCTGAACCTGAATCTTAAACATTAAATCTAAGTGAGTTTAGGGTATGACTTATGAGGTTCAGATTCAAGATTTAGGGTCAAGATTTTGGATTTGAGATTCGGAATAAAAAATTTACTAAAATTATGTGTTAATAACATGAAAAAATTTATTAAAATATTATTAAATAATTAAAAATAGACCATAAATAATACGGTGAAAAAGACCTATAAAATAATTTTTGCTAACAGAAATTTTCAAGTGTATTTAAGCATCATTTAAAAACAATTAATACTATTTATTGATATTGTTTTTATTAAAAGTCTAAACGGTAGATTGAGTTAACTAATGCGTTAAAAAATAGCTTAATGCATGTTTTAGCCATTAAAATTTATCTTTCTTTTATGATATTTAATAAAGAAGAAATTAATATTAAAACTAGACTCATAAATAACTTATTTAACAACTAAATCATGAGTGGTAAAATAGTTATAAATGAATTTTTTTAGACCTAAGTTTAATCTCAAGACATCTCATTTTTAGTTATTTTATTTAAATAGTTCATATAAAAATATTAAAGGCAAAAAACACTGTTATATCAATATTCATTACTTTATTAAAATCTCATTTAAAAGTATTTTCTATGAGTTGATATTAAAATGGTTTTGAGGTGACTTGTCGTATTATCTCAGTCAAAGCATTATATAATGATAAATTGTGTTACTTGCTTTAATCTAATAACATTAAAAAAAATGCCTTTTCACTTCATTTTTTTTAAAGCTATTTTTAAGATTCATATATATATATATAAGATATTTAAGTGATGTTTGACAAACTGAAAACTTAAGCATTAAAAAATTCAATTCTGAATTTAAATTATCAAATTTAATTGATATATTACTCAAAATTAAGTGAGATATATAATTAAATTGTTATATAAATGCAAATATTAAATTATGAAAAATTTTATATTATATTTTTATCCTTACTTTTTAAAACAAAGTCAAATTTTAAAGGTAAAGTTTTTAAAAGATGATACTATATTAAAAAAAATTAAAATAATTAAAAATATTCTACAATAAATAACTCATTATTTATTTATAATTTTTCATAACTTTTTTTAATAAAAAAACTTATTATTTAATTTTTATTATGGATTATTAAACATATTTAAAAAAATTAAATCACATGAATGCTACATATATTGTAATGGGATGTAAGTGTCACATGACCACATTGTAAGCGCAATTGTACTAAATCGAATAACAGAATAAAACCTAAGGTGTTGATAAAAAAAATTAAATACCAAAATGAAAAAGTGAAGGCCAAATCATGCAGTAAAAAAGAGAAGCAAGGGGTTGGGAGGCTTAAAATTTTTACAAACCAAATTAAAAGAAAAAAGTAATTATCATTACAACTTGTAGATAATAAGAAAGCAAGGCAACACCGCACGCCGATCAAACACGAGCAACTCGCCGTTGTCCCCACACACTGAGTCATATCCAGTTTGCCCATCCATCGACGACTCATAACCGAACCCCATCCGCTTCGACACTCGACCGGCAATTACACGGCATACCAACATCGCCCTCCTCCCCTTCCCACCTCCCGCGCTTTCGTGAGCTCCTCCGCTCCCTGCATACGTGCAAATCGTCTCCCCTTTCCCGTCGGAAAACAGCCACGAGTCGTTCACCCCACAGTCCCCCGAGGCAGGACCCAAGCAACGGAACCGCATTACCTCGTTCCCGTCCGCTACGCACCTTGCATTTTCCTCGTCACCAAAAACCGAACAACCCGAACCCGATCCGGACCGAGTCTTGACAGTCTCCCGATACTCCTCGAACCGCGTCACCGTCCTCGGCCGACTTTGAACTTTAAAAATCATATCGATGCGACCAGTGAAAGTCCTGGGACTCCAACTCCTATGAAAAATAATCTCTACGACATTCCTCGAAGGATGACCCTCGGCTAACTCGGTCGGTGCAGGCAAGACGGTATCATGGTTCCGAATGGGACGTGCAGGGGTAGAACTAGAGCCACTCCGGCGAGGTCGAGGCGGAGGATCACTTAAATCGGGTTCGGGTTTACTGCCGGACCTCTGAACCAGTTTCGGGTCGGATTTCTTGGGCATTATAACGTCTTTGATGCTTTGAGAACTTCGTCTACAACTGGAACTGAGAATCAAATGCTTGGGATTTGGCTGATAAGCATCTTCGAATACTCTCGATTTACATTGCAAATATTTCATCCACCCACTTGCCATAATCGCTCTCTCTTTTTCTTTTCAAAACTTTGTTTTCAATTTGGTCTTAATGGGTTCTTTCATTTTTTTGTTCAGCTTCTTTTTTTTTTTTTGGGTGAGAGAAAAGGAGCGGACATGGCGGGATATTAAATGAGGAATCAGTGTTGGGTGATACAGAAATGACGAATATGACCTTATGGAGCTACAAAGATTGAGGACGTGAGGTTATTATTACCCACGTGGGCTCCTGTCTTAAGAAGTGTTCGCTTTGGGTGCATAGGCAAAGATTCTTTAACGACGAAAGCAAGTTGAACCTTGGACATTAAAAACATTCAACTTTTTATTTTTTTATGGATAAACTTTTTTTTTCCAAATTTTTTTCATTGTTTTTTTTATAAAATTATGTTACTGTAGATTAAGTCTTATATCAATTAATATAAATATTATTATCTATGTAAAAAAACGTAAATTTAAATACGTTAAATCACATTATTCTCTTATTTATAAATTGAAAAGTCACTATAAATAATTATAAACATTATCTCAAAAAGAATAAACATAGTTAAAACTTATAATTAATTCTAAAAAAATTTAAAAATTTCCATGAGATTGTGGGAATTGTTATTTTCTTTTCGTTTTTAGTTTATTTCTGGAATTGTTTTAAAATAAATAAAATGATACTTCCATAAATTTGAATTTTCAAAGCAAGTATATAATAATATAATCCACTTTCGAAAAACCGTTAACAATTGATTCTTATGTTTGAAAAGTAGTTTATAATATAGTAAATTAGTTAGAGATGGTGTTGGGCATAGACATGCTCGAGCTAGGAGCATGCCGGCGGGGACTTTACCGGGATGTGAATCAGGAACTACGGCGAGAGTGAGGAAGGGAGGATCCGAAGGCACCGTCGCCGAAATTCTCTACAATTGAACTAATTACGGCAAAAAGTAATGGAGATCGAGGTGGTTTTCGCTTCGTAATAGTGTTATCTTACTCCAAGATTCACCAGCCGCAGGCGCTAAGCCTGTTCTCTCCGACCGGTGACGTCAGATTGATAGGTGGTATATATAAACCAATCGGATTTCGAGAAAAACGAATATCAAATTAAAAATTACAAAAAGAAAAAAAAATGAACCAATAATTATGATGCTAATATAATTCTTTTTTATTTAGAGAGAGCTTAATATAGTTAATATTTTGATTCAAAAATATTAACTGGTGTTAGCAATTTTTCCCATTTTATACTAATTTTAGTGTCCTAAAAATTGCATCTGAAGCAATTAAATTGTGAATTGTTAGGCATTTGATATCTTTTATAGCTAAGAATAAGAAAGAAAAAAAAAAAACAGGGGAGGGGAGGGGAGAATTAGGAAATTGAAGAGCAAGAACCGTAGGTTTCTTGCATTTTCTTGTAGTTTTTACCGTAAGTTTCTTCTCTGAATTTTCCTTTTGTTTCTGGGATTTCAATTTTCATGTTTAATATGATATTTAACAGAAAAGTTGAAGTCTTTTTTGAACCGATCAACGACGATTCAACAGCTTGAAATTTGGTCTTTTCCTTTTCCTTCTTTTGCATTTAATCTTTTAGTTTTAGGGAAAAAGAAATGATGAAACGATGTATACAAATTGCATGTTGACGAATTGGATTTTCGTTTCTTTGTTGTTCTTCTGGCGATTCTAGATAATTTTCAGCAAATTTATACGTACCTTTTTATCTGTGGAAATGGGGTTTTGCATATGTTCCATTCATCCATTTATTCTGCAAATTTATATGCTGTTATCATGAAATGACTGCATAAACACACACATACACATTAATGGTGATCATGTGATCTGCTCTTGTAGCAGATGTCGTCATTTTATCAACTGATAGGCTCAAGAAATGTTTGCTTGAGGAGGGAATCAGTGACATTGTAGAGGATTGTGACCAGATTAAGCTCTCATTATTCTTTAGATCTTCAAGTTCTTTGTAAAGAAATATCTAATTTGCTTGACACATTAAGGCAGTTTAAGGTGACGAGAACTTAGTATGTTATTTTTGAATGCAAGTGTTTCATCTTTGGTTGTTTTTGAACTTAAAAGTTCTCAAAGTGAATGATGAAATGCCTTAGTGGTTTGAGATAAATTATCAGTGTAGAACTGTCTGTTTCTTTTTGTTTCTAACTTTTTGTACTGTTTTCTCATAGCCTGATATATATTGCTTTTGGGCTTCTCAGAATTCAGTGCAACTGAATCATCTGATGAAGATGAAACCTCCTCCTATGACACAAAACAGTATTTCACCGAACTCGCTGTTAGTTTTCAATGCTTAAGAAGGGCAGCTGATAGAGCAGATAATCAGAAAGAAACTGAAAATTACTGTGGAAAAGATGCATGGTGATAAAGAAGATTGTGATTCCGGATATCCTCAAATTGAAAGGCGAAAAAAGCTTCCCGATCCAGTTCTAAGAGAGAAAGGGATTAGCCTCTGGTCTCTGATCAAAGACAACGTGGGAAAGGATCTCACACGAGTTTGTCTCCCTGTTTACTTCAATGAGCCAATATCATCCCTTCAGAAATGTTTCGAGGACCTAGAAAATTCGGATCTTTTGGACAGAGCATACAAGTATGGAAAAGAAGTACGTTATTCATGCATTTTATCTTAAATTTCCAGGTTTCTGTTGATATATGCATGCTATTTTCTTCAGGATTTTATCAAGTTTTCAAACAACTATAAACAACATAAGGAAAATCTGTATTAGCCTTTGTAACAACTATCAAGTGTTCCTTGCTAGCTTTTTGAGGGTGATGTTGTTACATGTACCTCTTAGATTTGTTGGATTTTTAGACTGCTTGAGATGATTATAATGGTTTTGATGAACATCAACAGCTGCTCTTGCTTTTTATCTGTGCTATCTGATTGTATGCTCTATTTGGAAATTTTCTGTTACTTCCTCAGGGGAACAGCCTCCAACGGATTCTTAATGTTGCTGCATTTGCTGTTTCTGGGTATTCTTCTTCTGAAGGCCGGCATTGTAAGCCTTTCAATCCTTTACTAGGAGAAACTTTTGAAGCGGACTATCCTGAAAAAGGAGTTCGTTTCTTCTCTGAGAAGGTCAGTCTTCAAGATCTATCAACTCAGCTTGCTTCATATTAAGAAACAGGCTGCCTTATATTGAACTTAAAACATAACTTAGGTTCCACCTTCCAAAGCAGTTGTCTCGATTTATCTGAATGCGAATGTGCAAATATTTATGTCGAAGTTTCATAGAGTAAATGACTTACCTTCCAAGTTGCAACAGGTTAGTCACCATCCAACCCTTCTTGCATTTCATTGTGAAGGCAAAGGGTGGAAATTCTGGGGTGACAGTAACCTCCGCTTGAAGTTTTCCGGGCGTTCAATTCAGCTTGACCCTGTTGGCGTTCTGACCCTGGAGTTTGATGATGGTGAAACATTTCTGTGGAGCAAGGTATGCACTACTGGGCTACATATTTACTGGATGTGCTATTTCAGGTTTTCCCATGTTCTAGCTTCCACTTCTTTTTACTTGCTATAAATTGTTCGAACTTCATTCTTTGCAGGTAACTACTAATATTTATAATCTCATCCTTGGTCAACTGTATTGTGATCACCATGGATTGATGCAAATTCGTGGGAACAGCCAATATTCATGCAAACTCAAATTCAAAGAGCAATCTATTATTGAGCGGAAACCTCACCAGGTTAATTGTCAATCTGAGTTTGTCATAAGTTTCTTTCTAGTAGCTCAGTTCAGTTATCTTTGTACCAATACAGAAAAAATGATAATATGACAGTGCTTTATCCTGGTTCTATTAGTCTACGTTACGCGTTTCTAAATAGTTATTTTCTCTAATAATTGTTTATCCTGTCCTACATTTACTTAGGTCCATGGATTTGTTGAAGTAAAAAGGTTGCTACATTATTTGGCAAATGGGATGACAGCATGTATTATGTCAATGGTGAGGTGAAGGGGAGTGGCAAGCCAAAGGTCTGCTGTCCTTCAGATGCCACCTTGCTATGGAAAAGGAATGAGCCAGCTCCAAATCCGACTCGCTACAACTTAACATCATTCGCGATCACACTAAATGAGATAACACCTGGGTTGCAGGTAGAGATTATGTATTGAACCACTTTCTCATAAGCATTTTCTTTTTCCTCTTATGCATATATAATTGTTTTCTATAGCTTTGTCTGATCCTGGGTATTTGATCATGGAATTAAGGAGAAGCTCCCACCTACAGATTCTAGGCTTCGACCAGACCAACGTCATTTAGAGAACGGGGAATTTGATAGAGCAAATTTAGAGAAACAACGGTTGGAAAGGAGGCAAAGAATGGTACGTTCCCACCTTCTCTATTTTCAAGTATACATTCTGGATCGGTAACTATCTCGTAACTTAGAAATCAATTATAGTGACATTCGTTACAACTAATCAATAACTTGTTTTAGAAACTTCCTTGTTGCAAGAGGCAACTCTTACTGCAGTGAGAAATGAATCCTCAAACTAGTGACATAATCAGATTTTAGAGTATTGTTTTTACCAGTGAACTTCACTCTGCATTCTTGTCTTGCACAGTCGAGAAAACTACAAGAAAGTGGCTGGAAACCTAGATGGTTCCGGAAAGATGGTAACGGAAGCTACCACTATGTGGGCGGATATTGAGAAGCAAGAGAGCAGGCGAACTGGGATGGATGCCCAGATATATTTGGTGAATTCAATGAAGAAACTGTTGATTCCTCTGGATGATGACTCGTATTCAACACTTGCATCCATTTCGAAGTAACATGGTTGAACATCTATATTCTAGCTGCCATTTTTTGATGCAACTCTTTGGTTGTCATTTAGACCTGATTATTCATACATGTGCTGATCATGTAGAATGAACAAACATTAAGAGATAATCATGGAGCACATTCAGACAAACTTTGATTCCTGATTACCGCCATTATCTGTTCTCAGAGATTGCAGACCAATATTCAGAAGTTCATCCCAAGAGGTAACCAATATTTAGACCTGATGCAGCGGATGAATAAGGTCAGTCCCTTCTGTAACATTCTCTTGTGTGCAAATATTTTTGTGTAATTGTAATTAATTTCTTCTTATTCATTTATTCTAAAGCTCCTTCAATCGAGTAAGCTAATTTCATTTGATAATATGATTTGTGTAAAATGAATTATTTCATTATCTTAGGCTTACCTGTTATATTTGCTTAGGATTTTCTGGATATTGCTTCTTTTTTTTCAAAGGTCTGAAAATGGGAAACACAATATTGCAACATTTTGTTTGTATTTTGGAAAATTTTCAAACTTTGAGGGAAAAAAAGAGAGTATATAAATATAAAAATCATTTTGGTCTTGTTTTCTTTTACGTTTTGGTCTAGAACAAATGCTTATTATTTTATTTATTTCTTTTTATATTTTTCAGAGAAGTTAATGGAAGTTCAAGGGATTCATACCATATATAATGAAAGTTTTTTGTTTTGAGAAAATGTTAATTTTGAAGGAATTTTTTTATTATTCAAACATTAATTTTTTTTAAATATATTGTATATAATTATTGATTTAATTGTAATATTTCTTTTGTAAATTGATAAATTTCACCTTTTGAATTTATTCATTTATTATGTATTACATTTGAATCGAACAGAAATGAGAAGCATATTAATGAAAATACTATTGGTCTCAACATTTTGTCTCAATATTTTTTGTTCTTCCTAATTACAGTAATAATCTATTGGTTTTATCACCATGCGGAATTAATAATGTAATAGGTCAATTTAATTCGAACCCAAACAGAAGCCGAACATATAAAAATATAAAAATAAAAGATAATAGAATCCATTATAACCATTTATAGAAAATATCAGGCTCAAATTTACAAGTTCAAATGACCTAAATAAATAAAATAACCTAAAGGCCCAATAGCCCAATGACCTAACCTATTTTTCGAAAAAGCCAGAAACCCGAATGATGCCCGAGGTCTGCTACCATTTCACCAAAGCAGCAAGGGAGCGCCTCTCCCCGCCGTTGACTCCATTGCCACCTGCAAAAACAGAAAGAACGAAAGGACAAGAACAATAGAAGGAAACAACAGCAAAAAAAGTAGAAACAGTAGAAAAACAGTAAAAAAGAGAGTGTAATTCGGCTATAAAAGCCATGACGTTTGTGTATTTTTGTGGACAGACAAAAGCAATAAAAAAACAGAAAAGAAAAAAAGTTCAAAGGTGATTCATTTTTCGATTTATTTTTATTTTTTATTTGAAATAAATAAGAGTAAAATAAAAAAGGGTTTTTTTTACCTGCGTTGGTTGTCGGAGACCCACCTCTGGCTCGAGAAGCCTCGGAGCCCCTTAGGGCTCCGTTGAGGGTCTCGTTGGAGGAGAGGGAAACCAAACAGTTTCTTGACCTTCGATCCATTTTTGTCGTCTTTTTTACAATTTTAACCCCAAAATGGGGTTCCTGAAAAGAAAAAGGGATTAGAGGGTGGATTTTGAAATTTTTTGGCCACCGGGGACGGCAGTCGCCGTTGCCGATAACTGGTGACAGCGGAGGCTCTCATGGCTGGCCTAAGGAAAATTTCAGAGAAAAAATGGGTGAAAGCAGTTTTTTTTTTAAAAAAACAAAGGGGAAATGAAATTTTTGAAAAAAATTTAACTTAAATAGGCTTGGTAAAACGGTGCTTAATCATCCAGGCCCTAACGCCCCCAAAACGGCGTCGTTTTGAAGCCAACCCGCTAACCCAACCCGACCCTAGCAGGATCTGCGTGTTTTTTAAAGGGGCTCTAATTGCTGCTTTGGCCCTTCCGCTTTTTTTGCTACTTTTCAATTTCATCCTACTGTTTATTATTTTTTATTTTCGCCCCTTTTGTTTTATTTTTTGTTCAATTTAGTCCCTGGACCACTATGAGCCCGTTTAGGGGATGTCACGTGTCCCAGGGCTTGAAATAATTACCCATTTGGTCCCTATCTTTTTAGCGCATTTCATTTTAGTCCTTTATTCTGTTATTATTTTAATTTATTTATTTTATTATGGTTTGTACTTTTAATTTTGTTTAAATTATGATTCAGTCTTTTATTTATTTAATTTCAACCTTTTATGAACTTTATTTATTTATTATTTTTATTTTTCCTTTTATTTGCATATTTGTTGGCCCTTTCCTTATTTATTTTGCGATTTATACTTTAAACTTTGCTTGAATCTCAATTTAATTCATATTTCGGTTAGCTTTGCTTCTTTATTTACTACATCATTTATTTAGCATTTAAAATTTATATATTTTATATATTTTATTTTATCAATCTATTATATCATTTATTATACATTTTATTTTATTTTATCCCTGTTATTGTCATTATTATTTTATTTATTCATATTAGTACTATGATAATAATGACAACATGATTATCGCTTAATTTTTGTTTTTTATTATCATTATAGATGAATCGATATTATTCATTAGTATAACATTTCTTTGGTTTTTATCTTCTTATTCTTCTTTATCTACTTATTTATTCATTCATTCGTTTATTTATCGTTTTAACGTCATCATTTCATTTTTTCACTATTATTTTATTTCATTTTTGCTAAACCACCATGTCATGTTTCGTGTTCAAATATATCCATCCGTTTACTAGGCCTAAACGTGTTAATATATATTTATATATATATCATGTTAAAAAAGAGTTATGTTCATTCCACCTAACGTATAGGAAATATTTAAAATCGAGGCAATGTTTGTTGTTTTGGGATTCGAGGAGTTGTGCTCTTAACTTACGGGGTATAACATCTTCTTAGAACTGAAATAATCGAATATCCTATTTAAAATAAAAATAAGATTTAAGTAATGATTAAACTGCGATTATTTTTGTTTTCGAGGATTTGAGGCACCATGTCCTATGTGGCACGATCTTCTCTTCTCGATTAACTTGAAATAAGGCCTTTTCGTGAAAATTAATTTAGTTAAGCGATATTTTATCATGCAAAGAGGGATCATATTTTAAATTTACTTCGAATTTCCGATTTTCGACATCAAAATATTGAGTAACCAACTAGGTACCAATTTTGGGCGTTATGAGGATGCTAATCCTTCCTCATACGTAACCGACTCTCGAACCTACATCCTTGGATTTCGTAAACTAAATATTATCATTTTAGGAAAATCTAATCTTTTATAAAGATGGTTAAAATTTGAGGTGACCCAATTACACCTAATAAAAAGGATCAATAGCGACTATATTTTCATTTATTTTAAAATAAAAAGTGAAATTCAAAAAAAGTTTCGACAAATAAAACTAAAGATTTGTCCCTCACGTTGAAGGGCGGCGTTAGGGAGAGGCATGCCTTCATTTAAAAAAGGTAATAAACCCGTGTATTCAATAATTGTAAAATTATAAATTAATATAACCATAAAATTATATTTTAATTTCTAAAACTTATAATTTAATTTTAGTTTTTTTAAAAGAATATATTTTTTGCTTCACTCCTACTCTTGTTTATCACATGATATCAAAGTTGGTTAATACTATTGACTTTTAACAATCGAATTAAAACTATATATCGTTTTCTCTTAAATGAAGTCGATTTCTTTAATACAAAAAAATAATTGCTAAAAACTGTTAATTTAAATCAATAATACAAAGCAATAGTTTCTAAAAAGTATTAAATTAACTTTTTTTAGACTAAAAATCGAGTTCAAACATTTTAATTATTTTATTTTAATTAATTAGTGATTAAAATATCAATTTAGACTTAAACATGACTAATGATGAGATAAGTATAAAAACCGAGCTCATTTTTCATTAGAAATAGGGGTAATCGCGTGGAACCCATGGTAGGTTCTAAGCTCGCCCGTGACACTCCCAGTCAAATCCAGCTACAAAACATCCATTGACAACATGCCAATATCTCCAACACTTTGCACCTACAATACGCCATTTCTGAACCGAATAAACAAAAAAAGGTTGGTTGGCAGTGATTATTAATACTCTTAGAATATTAATACGGTAGCATCTCGAACTGGTTTGTCCGCTTTTGCTTTCTCATATTATGCTTCAGATTCCATGCCTTACTTTAGAACAAAATTCCTGTACCATCAATGATGTATATTGGGAAATTGACTAAATTACGAACTTGATTAAATGAGCTAAAGGAGAAAACATTTTTTAATGTCGGTTTTGGATCCATTAGCTCCTTATAGTAAGTTTATTACTGCAATATTAAGTTGTATATTGGGAACTTTGAATAAATTATGAGTTTAATGTGAATGAAGTTCAGTAAATCTGTTTAGAGGGTACTAATGCCTGAAGAAGAACATGAATGGTCTGACAAAGAGAGATTATTAATCTGTAATCCATTTTGTCTCTACTTAGCGGTTTGTAATTATGCTTATATTTTGGAACATTACAATGGGGATATTCATTTAAAGTTAGGCTAAGACAGATCCACATATTATTGATCCTATAGGAGCAATGGTAACATGGTTGTGTGTTAATTTCCACCTCACAAATCACAAACATCCAAACTTCACCAGCCAGCTTAAAAAAGAATAAAAAAAATCAAATTGATTTATTCTACAATTTTGATCAATTAACCTATCCACTAGCCTTCTTTTAAACACTATAAAACCCCCATCCCATTCGCTCCAAGTTCCCATCCTCAAAACACACTCAAAGCAAAGAAAGCAAGCCACTAGGGTTTTAAGAGAAGATCAAAATGGCTTCAAAAAAATCAGCTTCCATGGCCTTCTTTTTGGCACTCAACATTCTCTTCTTTTCCCTAGTCAGTGCTTGTGGCTCTTGCTCTTCACCCACCCCTAAACCAAGGCCAAACCCAAACCCCAACACCCCCACCCCCACTCCATCCGCACGAGGCAGGTGCCCTAGAGATGCCCTCAAATTAGGTGTATGTGCCAATGTGCTTAACTTAGTCAATGTCACCGTTGGTTCACCTCCAGTGATGCCATGCTGTTCCCTTCTCAATGGCCTTGTCGACCTCGAAGCTGCTGCTTGCCTTTGTACTGCTATCAGAGCTAACATCTTAGGCATCAACCTTAACATCCCAGTTTCTCTTAGCTTGCTCCTCAACGTTTGTTCAAGGAATGTTCCAACTGGCTTCCAATGCTAATTAAGTCATCACTTTTCCCTCCATTCTTTCTCAACTTCCTTATGGTGTTTGTGTTTGGTGTTTTATAAAGTTATGATGTCATAACTTCATTGTTTTAATTTGTATCATTGTTGCTTTAATTTCCTTGGGAGAATTGATACAGAATAATATTTTTCTTCAAGTGAGTGTTTATTGTATCTCTAAAGGACATGAAAAAGCTTGTATTATTCAATCCTTTCTTCTTGATTCCTTGTCAAATTATTTATATGATGTCTACAGCTAGTTATGGCAATGAATTTTATATCTAATTATAAATAAGTAAAGTTGGAAAGAATTACTCTATTTTTTATTTTATTTTCATCCGGCAAAATATCTCTTATCATTCTTATAATTTTCAAATCCGAAATAGAAACTCATTAGAAAATAGAAAGCACATTTTTTGAGTCCGTGACTCAGAATTTGTTGAATAAGATGTAAGCATTTGAAACTAAAAAAGACATTAATTTGTTTGACTGCACAAAAAGGTAATCATTCCTTCCACTTTCTTTTAACATTTTCATTTTCACCAAACCACCGCCTCGTAATTCAATACATTAACGGTGGTTATTTTTGTAATTTTATTTTTTATATTTAAAAATAGATAAATTAGTCCATTTATATTAATTAAAAAGCAAATTAATTTATTTTGTAGTGTTAAAAATTGGCGTAGCTGGCAGAATAATTAGACAGTGACACGTGACATGTAACATACCACGTTTACTTTATGTTAATGTACAAGGGACCAATTATTAACAGAAAAATTGATGTAATTTTTAACAAAATGATCAATTTGCTCTTAGATCTAACGTATATGAACTAATTTATCTGGTTTTTTAGTAGAGAAAACAAAATACAATCTAACTCTTAATATAAAAATCTCTATAGTACCCTCAAAATTATCATTTTTTTAATTTCAAAATTATAATGACAAGTGGACAATATTATATGGCATATTAGAAGTGATAATATTATAAACCACATAATATCTCTCATGAACTTCAGCATTTGAACTACTCATCCAAGGTGTGGGTGTGTGAGTTTGATATTCTGTTGTATAAAAAAAAATCTAATATATCTTTTGACAATATAAATTATTCAATCGTAAGTCTTTATTTTTTTTCATTTATTTCATGTTTGTTTTACATGTTTAAGATTTGTAGTCTTAACAATATCGTCTCTAAGATTTAATTATTTAAAATTGTATTTGGTTATTAAAAATGTAACTTGTGTTTTACCGTTGCATCCAATATTTGATCTAGATATTAAAAAAATATATTTTAAAAAGTCAGCAAATATTTTTATGTAATTATAATATAATTTCTTCGTATTCATATATTTTCAAGCTCGTAACTAATGAGTTGAAATTTTCATTTGATAGTATGATGTATGTAATATAAAGGGAATTATTTCATTATCTTAGGCTTAGCTTTTATATTTGCTTAATTAGGATTTTCTGGATATTGCTTTCCTTTTTTTTCTTCCAAGGTTTGTAAATGGAAAACACATTTTGTTTGTATGATGGAATTTTATCAAACTTTGAGAGAAAATTTGATTATGTATATTTATTTGAAGATTTTATATAATTTTTTTAGCTTGGAAATTGTAAATGTTTTATAATTTTTTAACAAAAAAATGAATAAAAAATAATATTTAGTGTTTATGTGAAAATGTATTTATGAAATTAAATTTTTTTTTATTTTGAGCAATTCACTTTTTAAAAGAAAAAAAAAGTAGGTTATATGGTCAAATGAATTTTTAAAAAAAAATTGTGGATTGGGTTTTAGCTCGATTGGCACGAGTATTGTTGTTTATGCAGAAGGACGTGAGTTCGAGTGTGTTGAAGTTTAGGCATTATCTTAAAAAAAAATAGACATAATCAGAATCTATAATAAGATTGTTTCAAAATTATATTATAAATGCCTGTGAAAATATATTTTATTAAATATTTTTTTATTAATACATAATCATATCTCGGGGATAAAATAAATAATATAATTTAGTATATTAAATATATTTAACGTAATTTATTATACCATTTCATTGCATAAGTTTGATTATCCATTAAAACAATAAACTTAACATACAAATTATTCATCAATTAATAGGTGAAAACTTTATACTAAAATTATATTAAATGGATAATCGTATGGGTATGCGAACGTTATTCCATAGTGTCATTTTACAATTAATGAATAATTATTGGGATTGATGAAGAGGTGCTTATGGGTCGGATTGGATTTGAGTTAGGTTCAGATTAAATTTTTAAACTTGACTTTAGTCTAATCCAAAAAATGAATTTATTTTTTTATTCAAGCCCGATCTAGTTGCCCATATTTCATTTTTTTTACATTAGTTTTTATTTAAAAATAAACTTTTTAAAAAATGTAATGCACTAAATACATAAAAAACACTAAAACAAAGTTTTTTTAAAACATTAAAAATATTTATATTAATAAACACTAGCATAAATATAATAAATATTTTATTATATTAAAAATATAAATAAATATAATAAATATTTTATTGTATTAAATATAGTTTTTAAAATTTTATATATTGGGTTGGGTTATTTAGTTAGGTAAGTTTTTTATAGGTTTTGGGTAATGGGTTTAATTATTATTGGGTTAGTGACTAAATATAAATATAAATGCATATAATTATTATTTAGCATATATAATTAATATAATTATTTTTATAACATAATATATTCAGGTCGGATAAAACTTAGGCCAAAAAATCTTGTTCATATAGAATTGGGTCTTAAAATTGACCCAATCCCATTTTTCAAGCATTGTATTTTAAACTCTTCTACTTTTCAGGCGAGCCTTCAAGTTTGAACGGGTAATCCAACCTATGAATAGATATGAATTGATGTAATAATTACATAAGTTGTTTTTAGAAATTTTTAAAAGGGTATAAATAAAGAATTTTATTTGAGAAATATTGAAATATTATTTTGCTCTCTGCTTTTCATTTAAATAAAAAACATTTTCTTCCATAGCATTCTCATTCATATTCGAAACCATCATTTAGAAACACTTGTTGTTTATCTGATTGTCTGCCTACAATTTGACATCTTTGGAAGATGTTAATCATACTAAAGAAAACTAAAAACATCATAATTAAAAAGAGAGAGGATAATTTATCAAAAATATGCAATAATGATATATGTCGAAACCATCCCTTTTTGAAAAGGCAGGAATCGAACTTGGTGTTTTAAAGGATAACACAGGAGTCGCCACTGATCATTTATTAGGTGAGATCAGATCACCTTTGTTTTAATAAAACGTTTCGATTTCTTGAAACAAAAAGTTTTGGGGTCTACGAAATTCAAAGAAAGACGGGTCCGGGAGTCGGTTACGTGCGAGGAAGGGTTAACACCCTCGTCACGCCCAGAATTGGTACCTAACTGATTAATTAATGTCTTGACGTCGGAAATTGAAAAATTAAAAAAGGAATTTGAAAAAAAATCGATCTCTTTTGGAAATAATTGAGCTTCTCGAATCGAATCATGATTTCCTCGTTTCGAAGGAATGAAACATCATATCCAATACTTTAGGACACGATGATTCGTATCCTCGAATCCGAAGTCATCTTCTAATTTTTTTTTAAAAAAATCAAGACTTCTCTCGCTCTAAAGGAGTAAGAAGATATCATGTCCAATGCTTTAGGATACGATAATTCAAATCCTCGAACCCGAGATCGTCTCATAATTTTTGAAAATTTGAATGCCAAAATCTTCTCATTCCCGAGAAATAAAATATCACATCCAATGCTTTAGGACACGATAATTTACACCCTCGAGAATGAGCTTTTTGTTAAGACGTATTTTGTTTTAAAGGATATTCGATTATTTAGATCAGATGAGAAAATTGTAACCCAATACTTTAGGGCACAACCACTCGTATTTCTAAACACAGAACATCACCTTTACAAAAAATAAACTATTACAATATAATAATGGAAACGATGATTTAGTAGTAAATAAAAAAATATTAATAAACATAGCAGAGTTAAGTAAAGATAATTACGATGATGGTAACATGCTAATATAATGGTGAGGATAACAACAATGGATAAACATAATAATAATAATGAAAATAACAAAATAATAAAATAATGCTAATAATAATAAGATAATAGTGACATAAATATATTAATAATAATAATAAAATAATAATAAAAATAAAATAATAATAGTGATAATAATTAAATAATTAAATAATAATAATGAAAACATTAAAAACAGTAACAATAACAAAGTAATAATGAAAATAAAGTAATGGCAATAATAATAATAGTAAAAATCAAGTAAAGATAATGGTGAAAATAATATATACATACATGGGAATGATAATAATAATAATAATACGATATAACAATAATAATATAGTGATAATAAAATATGTAGATATATACAAAAATAATGAGAATGATAAAAAATAGGACTAAAATTAGATTAAAAACGAAATTTTGGGGCGAATTTAAAATAAATAAAAGAGGGGAGGGCCATATTGAAACTCGCGTAAAAGGTGGGAGGACCAAAAGAGAAAAATCCCCTTCTGTTCAAAACGCACAGCATAAAAGGGGGGGCTAAAATGTAAACATAAAAATTTAACGGGCCAAATTGACAGGTAAATGAAACTTGATTGCGAACGTGAGAAAAAGCGGAAGGACCGCGAGCACAAATATCCCCTTTTTCAAAAACACGCGGATCCTAAGCTGGAGCGGGTCGGATCGGGTCGGGCCATGTCAAAACGACGTCGTTTTGGGCAGCCCCCAAAACGACGCCGTTTCAGGGGGCTATAAAAGGCCCAAAACCCCTAAAAAAATAATTTTTCATCTGTTTTTTAAAAAATAATAATAACTTCTTCTTTTTTTTTTCTCTGCAGGGGAAGGGGCTCCGGCGAGGGGTCCGGTCGGGCTTCGCCACGTGCTGAGCTGCCGACCGTCGCTCCGGCCACCGTGTGGAAAGGTAAAAATTTCTACTTTTTTATTATTATTTTATACATATATATATACATGTGTGCATGATTTTAAAAGAAAAAAAAAGAAGTATTCGTATGTATGTACTGTTCGAAAACAAAGAGAAGAAGAAGAAAAAAAGACCTTGGCTTTTGATCTGCTTTTTTGTGTATTCGAATCCCCTTTTTGATTTTTTTGTTTTCTTCTTGTGTTTTAAATTTCTAGGATCTGTTTTTTATTGATCAAAAAAAGCCCCTTACAAAAGATCTAATTGGCTTTTTATAGCCATTTTTACAAGATTTTTGCTTTAAAATATGCTGTCCCTTCATTCTATTGATTACTGCAGGGAAACGGCGGTGGAGCAGTCGGGGGAGGGGACTGCCGGTCAGAGGGCAGGTGGAGGGTTGGTGTTGGGTAGGGGGTAGGTGCGGCGCTAGGGTTTTCAGAAACCCTAGCTTCTGGATTTTTAATTTGGGGCTTTTTGGGCCTGTTGCATTTGTTGTTTTTTTTGGTTTTTCTTTTTTCTTTTTTTTTTTTGGTTGTTTGGGTAGTTTAATTAGGCTTGTAATTGGGCCATGTGTAATTGGTCTGGGTTGGTTTAATTTGTTTGGTAGGGTAAATATTGGGTCAGCATGGTGCCCCTCTCTTTGCTCATTGTCGTATGACTGAATGGAGCAAAGACTTAAAGAAAGACCAATTTTGCCCGGCCTCACTAAGTCTTGACTTCTTTGGTACCCTTCTTCTTCCGGTAGCTTCATCCTGTCCACTGCATCTTGTTGCTTCGATCCACTCCTTCATCTCCTCAGAGAGACAAGATTCGCAGCTTCGATTCGCTTCATTGCTCCACTGTATCTTCGGGGTATGAGATTTACTTTTAACTTGCTCTACTGTGGCTTCAAAACAAGATTCGTATCTTCAGCTTGTCCTACTGTTGGCCTAATCTTCAGCCTATTCCACAGCTGGTTAGTGGTAATAAGGCGGTGGCTTAAATCATGTTTCCTACTGTTTAGGAAGACAAGATTTGCCTTCGATCTTGCCCCACTATTGGTTCGGGCGACAAGATCTACAATCTTTGACCTATTCCACTGCTGGTCAATGGCAATAGGATAATCTTCAGCTTATTCCACTGCTGGTCAATGGCAATAAGGTAATCTTCAACCCGTTCTACTACTGGTTAATGGCAACAGGATAATCTTCAGCCTATTCCACTGCTGGTCAGAGGCAATAAGGCGGTGGCTTAAATCATGTTTCCTACTGTTTAGGAAGACAGGATTTGCCTTCGACCTTGCCCCATTACTGGTTAAAGCGACAAGATCTATAATCTTTGACCTATTCCATTGCTGGTCAATGGCAATAGGATAGTCTTCAACTTATTCCACTGCTGGTCAATGGCAATAAGGTAATCTTCAACCTGCGTTGCTACAACATCCTCTGGGGACATCTCTTGTAGACTTAATTCATATGCTGTGTTTATGCCAAGTGATTAGGATGCTATGATTGGTATGAATCTAGTGTTCCCAACTACTCGTATTATGGACTATGAATGCAGAATGCCATGAGGATGCCATGATCAGAATGAGTCGAATGCTCCTAGCTAGACATGCTTTGAATGATGCAAAGTGAAATGATCCCTTCTTTATTGCTTAGGGTTGTCGCTGTTTGTCCGCTCATGATGGTGGTGTTACGGCCACAACTTTCGTCTTCTAGTGCAACTAATCTTTTGACAGAGAGTCTAGGAGTGGTTATGAGTTATGACATTAGACCCTTCTCCCACGAGAGTTTCTAAACCCCTAGGCGTAGTTGTTCTAACCAACAGTCCTGTTTCGAGTTCTTGCGCTGTTCAGAGATTTTCCAGAGTAATAAATAGAACTCTTTTCACGGAAGCATTGTAGGTCCATAAATTATTGCTTTGATTGCACAACAATTTAAAAGACTTAAATGGTAAATAGCAATGGAATTTATGAAGAATGGAATTAGATTAATCAACAAAAATAAATATAGTTGGAATACAGAAAATGGGTGAAAAGAAATTAGGTGCCCCAGATATCGTAGCTTGAGCCTTCACTACCCAATCCTTTCGAAAATCATCTTGAGCTAAACAGGTGTTGGAAGATCTGTAGTGCTTTGTAGATGTCTTGAGGTGTAAAATCCCTCCTTTGCTAACTCTGGGGGAATAGAAGTTGTCACATACCTCCCTTTTTGTTCAAGTTTGAGCCGCCATTATCGGGTTTTCGACCCAAAATCCCTTTGATCTCAAAGTGCCCTTTGCGGGTTTTCGCCTTGGCCTCTCCGTTTTTTTTTTATTTTTTTGTTTTTTTGTTTTTTTTATCTTAAAGCGCCCTTTGCGGGTTTTCACTTTAGCCTTTTCTTTCTTCAAGCATAGTACTTTTTGACTGAATCCGAGTTTACAGGATTGGTCAAGCTTTTTCCATCCATCTCGGCCAAAATCAGCGCTCCTCCAGAGAAAAGCTCTTTTTACCACATAAGGCCCTTCCCAGTTTGGCATCCATTTTCCTCTGAAATCCTTCTGTGTGGGGAGGATCTTTTTCAAAACTAAGTCTCCTTCACGAAATTCTCTTGGGCGCACCTTTTTGTTGTATGCCCGCATCATTCGCCTCTGGTACATCTGACCATGTTGGATAGCTTTTAACCTTTTTTCTTCAATCAAATTTAATTGATCGTACCGAGCCTGAATCCATTCTGCTTCGTCCAACTTCAGTTCAGACAAGACTCGAAGGGATGGAATTTCAACTTCGATGGGTAAAACTGCCTCCATTCCATAGTCCAGCGAGAAAGGAGTTGCCCCGGTGGAGGTTTTGACCGATGTTCGATAAGCAAAGAGGGCAAATGGTAATTTCTTGTACCAGTCTTTATAGGTCTCAGTCATTTTCCCCACTATCCTCTTGATGTTCTTATTAGCTGCCTCTACCGCCCCATTCATCTTTGGGCGATATGGTGACGAATTGTGGTGTTTGATCTTGAATTGCTTGCAGACCTCTGCGATCGTGCTATTGTTCAAGTTTAAAGCGTTGTCGAATATGATCCTCTCGGGCATTCCATATCGACATATGATCTCCTTTTTCAAGAACTTGCTGACCGCTGATTTTGTCACGTTAGCATATGAGGCAGCCTCTACCCACTTGGTGAAGTAATCGATTACCACGAAGATGAATCGATGTCCATTGGAAGCTTTCGGCGAGATCGGCCCGATGACATCCATGCCCCACATTGCAAAAGGCTATGGAGAAGTCATAACGTGCAGAGGTGAAGGTGGTACATGAATTTTATCCGCGTAGATTTGGCACTTATGACACTTCTTGGCGTAATCAATGTAATCCTTTTCCATGGTAGACCAAAAATACCCGAACCTCATGATTTGCCTAGCCATCGTGAAACCATTAGCGTGTGTTCCGCAGACACCTTCGTGGACTTCTTCTAAGATTTGCTTCACCTCTGTGGAGTCTACACATCTCAATAGCACTTGATCCTTCCTTCTTTTGTACTGGATCTCTCCATCTAGGACATAATCACATGCAAGTCTTCTTATCGTCCTTTTCTCATTCTCAGTCGCCTGCTCGGGGTATTGACGATTTTTTATGTATTGCAGTATATCATGGTACCACGGATGATCCTTTTTCTCTTCTTCTTCGACGTTGTAGCAGTGAGCCGGGGCCTCATGAATGCTCATTTGGATAGGTTTCATATCCTCTGTTTTGGTTACTTGGACCATGGAAGCCAAGATAGCTAGGGCATCAGCCAGCTGATTTTCGTCTCTTGGTAAATAACTGAAAGTGAGATCATCAAAATCCTTGATCAACTCTTGGACCAATCTTTTGTATTCGATCAACTTGGGATCTCTTGTTTCCCATTCTCCTTTAAGTTGATAAATCACCAGTGTAGAGTCTCCGTATACTCTTAATATCCTGATTTAGCGTTCGATGGCGGCATGGATACCCATGATACAAGCCTCGTATTCCGCCATATTATTTGTGCAATCAAAATTCAACCTACAAGTAAATGGATAATGATATCTGTTTGGAGATACCAGAACTGCTCCGACCCCATTACCCATAGCATTTGATGCCCCGTCAAAGTGTAGTGTCCAAGGATGATCTTCCGAGGTACCTTCTTCGGCGGTTGCCACATACATCAGATCTTCATTGGGGAAATTAAAGTCCAAAGGCTCGTAATCTGGCAGAGCTCTACTGGCTAGAAAATCCGCTATTGCACTCCCTTTCACTGCCTTTTGATTTACATAAACTATATCGAACTCAGAAAGCAGGATTTGCCATCGGGCCATCCGACCATTCAAGGCGGTTGACTCCATCATGTACTTCAGGGGATCTTGCTTCGAGATGAGCCAGGTCGTATGATACAGCATATACTGTCTCAACCTCCGAGTTGTCCAGATCAAGGGGCAACAAAGTTTCTCAATCGGCGAATACCTCGTTTCACACTCGATGAACTTTTTACTAAGGTAGTATATTGCCTTTTCCTTCTTTCCTGCCTCATCGTGCTGACCGAGCACGCATCCCATTGAATTATCAAGTACCGTCAAATAGAGGATCAAAGGCTTGTCTGGATCAGGCGGCGTCAATACTGGGGGATTGGACAGATATTGCTTTATTTTGTCGAAGGTCTCCTGACATTCCTCGTTCTATACACCTGGATTGTGTTCCCTAAGAAGACGGAATATGGGGTCACATCTTTCGGTTAGCTGTGAAATGAACCGAGCAATATAATTTAATCTTCCTAAGAAACCTCGGACTTCCTTTTGAGTGCGTGGTGGGGGCAGCTCTTGTATGGCTTTAATCTTGTTTGGGTCGACCTCAATCCCTTTTTCACTGACTATAAACCCTAGAAGCTTCCCTGATCTAGCTCCGAAGGTACATTTTACTGGGTTAAGCTTTAGCTGGAATTTCCTCAATCTCAAGAATAACTTCTTCAAGACTTGAACATGCTCCTTTTCAGTTCGAGACTTGGAAATCATGTCGTCGACGTAAACTTCAATCTCTTTGTGCATCATATCATGGAATAAAGTTACCATGGCTCTCTGGTATGTTGCTCTCGCATTCTTTAACCCAAATGGCATCACTTTATAGCAAAAGGTTCCCCACAATGTTATAAATGTGGTCTTATCCATGTCTTCGGGATGCATTTTTATCTGGTTATACCCTGAGAAACCATCCATGAAAGAGAAGAAAGAATGCCCCGCTGTATTGTCAACTAGAGTATCAATATGAGGTAGCGGGAAATTATCTTTCGGGTTAGCCTTGTTTAGATCTCTATAGTCTACACACATTCGTACTTTCCCATCTTTTTTAGGGACAGGGACGATGTTGGCAACCCACTCCGAGTATTTAACCATTTGCAGGAAACCTGCGTCAAATTACTTCTTGACTTCCTCTTTTATTTTTAGCAAAACGTCTGGCCTCATCCTTCGAAGTTTCTGTTGGACTGGTTTGTACTCCTCCTTTATGGGCAATCGATGTACTACGATATCAGTGCTTAGTCCAGGCATATCTTGATACGACCACGCGAAGACATCTTTGAATTCTTGGAGTAACTCAATGAGGTTCCGCCTCGTTTCTACAGTGATACCCGTCCCGATCTTTACTTCTTTCTCCTCCTGTCCATCTCCTAAGTTCACCGTTTCCACTGACTCTTGGTGGGGTAGGATTTGTTTCTCCTCATGTTCTACCATCCTTAACAGTTCAGGAGATAAGTCACAACCTTGGTCATCCTCAGAATCCTGGAAATCTTCCGTAACTCTGTCTTGCTCAAAAGGATATCCTGAGTCATTGGTAGCATTACTCACATCATTGATATTTGGGGACCTGTTATGGAGATGAACGAAAGCACATAGAACAAATGAATCTAAGCATAGTCATGATGTCCGAAGAATAGAAAGAATAATGATGATGAATGAAGTGAAAAAGGAAGAAGATGGGTTCAAAAAGTAACGGTTATGCATTTCATTAGAAATAACGATGTCTCATACAAAAGTCATACTTTCACAAAAGGGACTCTTATTGCTTCTAGTCTTAAAGCAACGAGAGTGTTCCGGATATTACTCTGAATAAATCCTAAAAGCTACAGGAATCTCCTCTGCGGTCCAGTTGTTCAGAACGCTGCCTAGCTCATAGAGGCGAATGCCATCCCAGTTCTCTCCTCCGGTCTTTCTCTCGGATATAGCATTGACATGCATATTTCCCCATATTTCTTCTGTAGCTTCCTTGTTTTGTATTCTTCGCCCCGGATAAATAATCCCTCCCGATACAAAAGTCTCACGGATATGTGGAATTATCATCGGTTGCCATTTCATCTCATCTCCCCTCAAACGTGCCTTTCTTCTTTCTTGTTTCTTTTCTGACTCCTCCCTTTTTTGCTTTGCGTCCGGCTTGAATCCTAAACCGAAGAAGTCTCGCTTTTCTTTTAGTCTTGGGACCTCGATTTCTCCTTGGAGGTACCTTCCAAGTCCTTTCCCTGGCACAGTTCTATTTCCGACCATCAGTTGTAGACCCATTTTCGTGGTTTTGGATAATTGAGGCACTGGGATCTTATTCCCTTCGATAACGAATGTTGCGTTGACAAATTCCAAAGAACGGAAGGAACACTCAACTGCTTCATCATTAGCTTCTAAATAGGGTGCACTATTTGTTACGGTTGCGATGATGTCCTCTTCAGCATTTATGGTCACCAGACGGCCCTCAAAAATTAATTTTAACTTTTGGTGCAACGATGAGGGTACTGCTCCTGCCGAGTGTATCCAATGTCTCCCCAGCAAGCAGTTATAAGATGGCCGGATATCCATTACAATAAAGTCTACCACATATGTGCCTGGTCCAATTAAACGAGTTACTTCGATCCTTCCCATGACTTTCCTTTCAGTTCCATCAAATGCCCTCACTACGTTGTGGCAGGCCTTCATGTGAGAGCTATCAACGGGTAATCGATTCAGTGTTGATAGTGGTAGAACATTGAGCGCTGATCCATTATCGACTAGTACCCCTGGTAATGTGTATCCTTTGCACCGCGTGGTAATATGGAGAGCCTTAATGGAACCCGTACCTCCCGGAGGGATCTCGTCATCATTAAAGAAAATGAAGTTGTCAGCACTTATGTTGCTAACCAGGCGATCCAGCTTATTAACTGTTATATCATTTGCAACATAAGTTTCATTCAATACCTTCATCAGCGCATTACGGTGTGCTTCAGAGCTTAATAGTAAATCTAGCACCGATATGCGAGCCGGCTATTTATATAGCTGCTATACGACACTGTATTCACTATGCTTCAAAAACTTTAAGAATTCCCTTGCTTCTTCTTCCTTCACTGGCTCGTTTATGTGTGTCTCTTGTTTGGTCCCTTTTTCTTTCTTTTGTTCGCCCATCAAGTTTTTCTCTTTTGAGAGCTCCGTTCTTGTGTTCAACATGTCGTAGCGCTTTCCACTGCGTGTGTAGGAGCCTACCTCTTGGTTTCCTTTTGTAGTGTTTGGCGAATCTCCCCTTTCAGGAATCGTCATATTGCAGTTATAGTTCGAGGGGACCTTCTTGTCGTCTTTATATGAAAAGGTTGCAGGTTTTCGGATCACGATCCTAGGATATTCCTGGTTTCCTTTTGTAGACGAACCCCCCTCTTCCGGAATCGTCACGTTGCAGTTATAGCCCACAGGAGCCTTTTGGTTGTCTTCAGATGAAAAGGTAGTAGGCTTTCGAATCACGATTTTCGGATTTATTTTTACTCCATCGCCCTTTGGCCTCGAGATAGTGACTAAAGGATAGCTCGCTTCCGAGGCTTTTGCCGCCAACTCGTCTTCCAACATGCAAATGTTTCCCTCATTCCGGCCTTCACTGCTTTCATAAAATTCCAACTCTTTATTGTCCATCAGCGCTTGTACCAGCATTCTGAACTCAGTGCAACTTTGGATTTCGTGCCCTTCCATGTTATGAAATTCGTAGCCCTTTCGTGTTTCTTCATGTTTTCCCCTTGGACATGTCACAACTAATCCCCTTTTTATCATTTCCTTCCAGACCTGCTTCATTGGGGTTTTCACATCGGAAATATCCCTTTTAACTCTTCTTCTCTCATCCTCGTCTATCATATTGACCCCGTGATTAGGTAGTGGGTGCCCCTTGCAAGAGGTATCGTCGACTTCTACAACGCCCATCTGGATGAGTCTCTCCACTAGTTTCTTAAAAGTGAGACAGTGCTCTATAGAATGCCCCACGATTCTAGCATGGTATTCGTGATTTGTGCGTTGCTCGTGATCGCACCACTTAGGTACGGGGTTGCAAGGGTTTTAAATAATGAGGGGCAACAATGTGTGCGTCAAATAATTTCTGGTACATTTCCTTGTAAGGGACTGGGATAGGCGTGAATTGGATTTTCTCCGTGTTTTGCCTTGTGTTGGACTCTTGTCTAAAGAGGCTCTGATGATCGGGGGTCACAGTCCTTGGCTGGCTCACAGTAATAGGCTTTGAATAACTTTTACCTATGTTGTTTATATCATTCTCTCCCTTTTTCGGGACCGTCTTTTTAGCACTTTCTCCGGCCTCTATTTTACCGCTTCTGATTGCATTTTCGATCATTTCCCCTGATAACACAATATCGGAAAAACTTTTAGTGGCACCTCCAAGCATGTGGTTAATGAAGGGAGCTTTCAATGTATTGACAAACAGCATGGTCGTCTCATTTTCTAGGAGCGGTGGCTGAACTTGTGTTGCTACTTCCCTCCACCGCTGGGCATATTGCCTGAAACTTTCGTTTGGCTTTTTCTCCATATTTTGGAGCGTGATTCGATCAGGAGCTATATCGGCTACGTGCCCGTATTGTTTCAGGAAGGCCTGTGCTAGATCCTTCTATGACTTGATCTGGGTACGGCTGAGCTGATTGTACCATTTGGCTGCGGCCCCGGCCAAACTATCCTGAAAACAATGAATAAGCAGTTGGTCATTGTTAACATATCCTGCCATCCGTCGACAGAACATTGTGATGTGCGCTTCGGAACAACTGGTCCCATTGTATTTTTCAAAATCTAGGGTTTTGAATTTTGGCGGAAGTATGAGGTCTGGGACTAGACTCAAGTCCTTGGCGTCTACCCCGTAGCGATGGTCAGCAGTCTCTATTTCCTTAAACTTTTCTTCTAACCATTTGCAACGATCCTCGAGTTGTCTGGGAAGGTCCGCTTTTGCCTTATCCATTTCAGCCATTTCATCGAAATCGGGGACTATAGGGTTAGCCGGACCTCCTCCGGGATTAGTGCCTGAACCAGTCGGGAAGTGCGCTGGCATTGGGGTCTCAACCTGACACTGTGGCCTGATAATAAAAGGCGTCCTTTGGGGATACACATCTGGTGGTGCTTGGGTATTTGGCGGGGTAAATCCCGGAGGGTAAGCAGGGTCGTCATTATTCCCTGAGCTAGCAGCGGCGCCCTTTCCTCGTTCATTGGCCAATAGTTGCGCTAGCTGGCTTATCATGTTATTTTGGGACTCTTGCATCTGCTCAATCATATCCTGTTTTATCTTGGCCAATCGTTCCTGCAATTGATCTTGCATTTCTTTTTGCATCTGTTCCAATCTTTCCATCCTCTGGTCCATTACTCTTGTCTTGCCTCTTGTACCGTAGCGATGTTCCAGGGTAGCTCTGTCATAATTCGGGGCTCTTTTGTGAGGTGGAATGTGTATGATGCAATGCAATGCAAATGCATGAGATGTATGCAATAAAAAGTCATTGATTCAAACTCAATTTCCATTAACATAACTTTTCTTAGAAAACAAGTCTCTTTACATAAAGCGGATTACATATAAGGCCTTGCCCTAATACTTAAGGCCTTGACGTTCTCGTGAAGTCCGGCTAATTCTTGTCCTCTCTCGGACTTTGACTCATACATTAAACTTATTACATCAGCTTGGACTGCTAAGGCTTGTAGGTGATCCGCCACCTCTCGTACTTGGGCCACAGCTTCCCCCATAATATAATCCCGGTCTCTGACTTGGCTTTGATAGTGGTGCAGTTGCTGCTTCCAGCGATCTTCGTTGGCTTCAAAAAGTTCTGCCCGTAACTCCCAACCATGCAAAGCAGACTCTAGCTCTTCGATTCTTGCTTTCATCTCTTCAATTTTGCTCAGACTAGCCCTTAGTTCGACTACAGAGTTGCGGCTGCGATACTGGTACAGTGATTTTTCCAGTTCTGAGACCCGAGCCTTTAGACTTTCTTTTTCATTTTGGCTCTCTACTAGACTTCTTTTCAGAGCGTCCTCCCGCTCCTGAGTCTCTCGGAGTTTTCTTTCCCATTGGCTTGCTTTATGCTTCTCTTCTTTAATTTCTTGACGCCATTGCTCCGACGTTTTTCCGAGTCCCGCAGTCTTCATCGATCTTCGTAGCTTCTTGTAGTCCGTCTTTAGACTGTCTAAATCTTCTTCAGCTTTATTTTTTCCTTTTCTCAGCTTCTCGGCTTCTAGCTTCTGAATGTCGACATCCAATCCCAATTGCATTTTCTCTTCCTCTAGTTGCTCTATCCTTTTTCCTAACTCGCGGTTCTTCCTCTCGAAATCCTGTTTGATGATTTCAAGTTCCGAGGGGACCACCTGTAAGTGCTCTTCTAGTGACCGGATGTCTTCTTGGTCCGGCGTGGGGATATTATCATTGATCCTTTGACTCCTCTACCAGTCATATTCAGGGGTTGTCATCGGATTGGCAGCAAACCTTTTCATTCTGTGAATTCGACCCCAGGCGTTTGATATCTCCCGTACTCTCTTCTTGTAGTTTTCTCCTTTGTAGTCAAACTCGCATTGAGTTAACCCTTGTGTCGGTGGCGTAAACTGTCTCGATTTGTATTGTCTTAATACGAGGAGAGGTGCATACTCGACAGCTCTCCATATTCCGAGCATAGGGACATAGTCAAAATCTCCGCATCGATATATAATCTCATCGGGGATCGCCTAAGGAGCTCTCCATGCTACATCATCTTCTTGTAATTTTTGCAGGATCATAATCCAATTTTCTTCCGTAATATCATCTCGTCTTGGCGTGGTTGCCATCTTTTCCAGCGGGGAGTAGTCCTCGGAGAAGATTTGACACGACACCTTTTCTATTTTCCAAAAATGACCATGAAACCATGCTAATAGGAGTTGGGCGCAACCGATGAATCTTCCCTCGCCCGCTCTTCGGCATGCGCTTAGGGACCTGAATGTTTCGATTAAAATTGCAGGAACAGGAGTAATCCCTCTTTCTAATTTGTCAAACAAATCAGTGACCGCTTCATCTACATGTCCTAGGGCTTTGGGGAAGATAACTAGTCCATATATGTTCAAGGCTAAAGCGTCAACCCTTTTTCTTTGCTCAGGATGTGCTATGATCAAATCTCTTAGATTTTTCTAGGGGATGCATTTACAATCTCCTTTCTGTTTTGTTCGAGCTGTAACCCATTGTTCGCTCATTCCTGTAATGTTGATTAACTTTTTTATGAATGTGGGGACATTAACGGCCCTTACATAAACTTTGTCAGGTCGAATCTTCGGGCAGCGGAGCAGAGCTGTGTATTCTTCCATAGTAGGTACCAAGTCTACTTTCCCGAAAGTAAAACAACTATAAGCGGATTCGTAACTGGGTCATAGCTCGGAAGAGGTCTTTGGTCTATTTTAATGTCGAGCAGATAGGGCAGATCACCATAATGGCAGTGGAACAGTTGTTTGGTATCATTGTCCCATTGGCTCCATATTTCTTTAATCTCTTGAAGATTGTTCTGGGTTACGCTGATACGCGTAAAGTCCCATAATTCCGACATATACCCTTTCTCGCGGACTATCACCTTTCTCTTGTTGCCTCTCTCTCACCATACTCGAACTACGCATTGTCTTCCACTTTATCAAGAAACCCTTTTCCATGACAAGCTATTTATTTGGAAATTGAATGTGAATCAATGCCTTTTCGGTGAATATGCCATGCAAAATAAAAATGAAGCGGGTCAGTATTGCACAAACAATAAGCGGAGAATAACATACATGATCGGGTAAGCACTAGGGTCTGGTATGGCTCTACCTAGGGTGGCTCCTAAGGCTCTTTATATGGGGTTCGGTTCTAGAGTAGAGGTACCCGAACCAGCAGATTCCTCGATCCTCACCCATTATGGGCTCATATGGACCGAGTTCGGTTCAGGGGAATACATTTCCCTATGGCTGCACGGAGATGAAAATCTCACGAAGACATAGGTACGGATGTATTCCGAAAGCGGTCTACTATCCTGCACGGAGGTGAAAACCTCACGAAGGAGTAGCTTCTCACTTTCACTTAGGGGTGTGACCACAGTGGTCATGCAATGCAATGCCGAGATTAGAACAATAAAAGGGAATTATAATTTTTCAAATCATTTTTCAAATTTCCGACAAGAGACACGAAATAACCAATTGATGGCCTGACTCTCTTTAGAAGTCCCTAGTGGAGTCGCCATGCTGTCGAAACCATCCCTTTTTGAAAAGGCGGGAATCGAACTTGGTGTTTTAAAAGATAACACAGGAGTCGCCACTGATCATTTATTAGGTGAGATCAGATCACCTTTGTTTTAATAAAACGTTTCGATTTCTTGAAACAAAAAGTTTTGGGGTCTACGAAATTCAAAGAAAGACAGGTTCGGGAGTCGGTTACGTGCGAGGAAGGGTTAACACCCTCGTCACGCCCAGAATTGGTACCTAACTGATTAATTAATGTCTTGATATCGGAAATTGAAAAATTAAAAAAGGAATTTGAAAAAAAATCGATCTCTTTTGGAAATAATTGAGCTTCTCGAATCGAATCATGATTTCCTCGTTTCAAGGAATGAAACATCATATCCAATACTTTAGGACACGATGATTCGAATCTCTCGAATCAAGTCATCTTCTAATTTTTTTAAAAATCAAGACTTCTCTCGCTCTAAAGGAGTAAGAAGATATCATGTCCAATGCTTTAGGATACGATAATTCAAATCCTCGAATCCGAGATCGTCTCATAATTTTTGAAAATTTGAATGCCAAAATCTTCTCATTCCCAGAAATAAAATATCACATCCAATGCTTTAGGACACGATAATTTACACCTCGAGAATGAGCTTTTTGTTAAGACGATATTTTGTTTTAAAGGATATTTAATTATTTAGATCAGATGAGAAAATTGCAACCCAATACTTTAGGGCACAACCACTCGTATTTCTAAACACAGAACATCACCTTTACAAAAAATAAACTATTACAATATAATAATGGAAACGATGATTTAGTAGTAAATAAAAAAATATTAATAAACATAGCAGAGTTAAGTAAAGATAATTACGATGATGGTAACATGCTAATATAATGGTGAGGATAACAACAATGGATAAACATAATAATAATAATGAAAATAACAAAATAATAAAATAATGCTAATAATAATAAGATAATAGTGACATAAATATATTAATAATAATAATAAAATAATAATAATAAAAAAATAATAATAGTGATAATAATTAAATAATAAAATAATAATAATGAAAACATTAAAAACAGTAACAATAACAAAGTAATAATGAAAATAAAGTAATGGCAATAATAATAATAGTAAAAATCAAGTAAAGATAATGGTGAAAATAATATATACATACATGGGAATGATAATAATAATAATACGATATAACAATAATAATATAGTGATAATAAAATATGTAGATATATACAAAAATAATGAGAATGATAAAAAATAGGACTAAAATTAGATTAAAAACGAAATTTTGGGGCGAATTTAAAATAAATAAAAGAGGGGAGGGCCATATTGAAACGCGCGTAAAAGGTGGGAGGACCAAAAGAGGAAAATCCCCTTCTGTTCAAAACGCACAGCATAAAAGGGGGGCTAAAATGTAAACATAAAAATTTAACGGGCCAAATTGACAGGTAAATGAAACTTGATTGCGAACGTGAGAAAAAAGCGGAAGGACCGCGCGCACAAATATCCCCTTTTTCAAAAACACGCGGATCCTAAGCTGGAGCGGGTCGGATCGGGTCGGGCCATGTCAAAACGACGTCGTTTTGGGCAGCCCCCAAAACGACGTCGTTTCAGGGGTTATAAAAGGCCCAAAACCCCTTAAAAAAATCATTTTTCATCCGTTTTTTTTAAAAAAAAACTAACTTCTTCTTTTTTTTTTCTCTGCAGGGGAAGGGGCTTCGGCGAGGGGTCCGGTCGGGCTTCGCCACGTGCTCCGCCGTCGGCCGTCGCTCCGGCCACCGCACACGGTGGCCGGAAAGGTAAAAATTTCTACTTTTTTATTATTATTTTATACATATATATATACATGTGTGCATGATTTTAAAAAAAAAAAGAAGTATTCGTAGATATATGTACTGTTCGAAAACAAAGAGAAGAAGAAGAAAAAAAGACCTTGGCTTTTGATCCGCTTTTTGTGTATTCGAATCCCCTTTTGATTTTTTTTTTGTTTTCTTCTTGTGTTTTAAATTTCTAGGATCTGTTTTTTTTATTGATCAAAAAGCCCCTTACAAAAGATCGATTGGCTTTTTATAGCCATTTTTACAAGATTTTTCTTTAAAATATGCTGTCCCTTCATTACGATTATTTCATAGAAACGACGGTGGAGCATGTAACACCCTTACCCGTATCCTATGCCGAGACCGAGTACGAGGCATTACTGCAGTTTTAACAATACATTTGGTCAAATTACTTAACACATTTACAAAATGACTTAGTCAAGTCCCTATACATGCCATAACTTAAATCATTTATAAATAAAGATACCCATAGATAACTTGATAGTGTGAAGCGATCTCCGATGACCTCCAACCCGAGCTTGTTTAATAGGACTCTATAACATGGGAAAGAAAAGGGGGTAAGTTTATAAAGCTTAGTAAGTTCACATGTAAAAATAATAAGCATTAGCAATGAATTTAGCTTACTACTAAGCCGTTATAACTTGTATAAATAATGCTAAGTTCTTACTTTCCCAACTTATTTGTAGCTTTATCAAGGCCTCAACATGACAAATCCTCACAACAAGTTCTCAAGATAATGCAATCATAATTACACATAGTTCCACCATTTTCTCATGTTTATCTTAAGCTGTCTACTTGAGTCATTGTCACTAAATCATTTATATCTGAAGCTACGGAACTCCAATTTAAGATCCGTTAATTTTCCTTGAAACTAGACTCATATATATTTTTACTATAATTTTTCCAGAATTTTTGGTATGGCCAATCAATACCAGATTATTCTTAAAGTTTCCCCTATTTTGCTGTTTGACTGTTCTGACCTCTCTTCACTACGAATCAAATTACTCTTTGTAAAGAATTCATATGACCTTATTATTTATTTCATTTGAAAATAGACTCATTCAGGATTCCATTCATATAAACCATATCCCATAATTATTTTTATACAATTTTTAATAATCTTTCAAAGACAGAACAGGGGATCACGAATTCATTCAGAACCAGTTTCACTAAAATTTAAATATCTCATTAATTCCATTTCTTTTGCTTACTCTATTTCTTTCATATGAAAATAGACTCAATTAGCTTTCAATTCATATCTCCTTCACTTTCTAATTCCATTTCTTCTATTTTTGGTGATTTTTCAAATTCACGTAGCTGTTGCTGTCCAAAGCAGCTCTATTGTAAACTTTTGCTCTCTTTTATTTTAGTTGTGTTCATCACGTGCTTATACCAATCTTTCAAATTTCCGATTACATATTGAACATATTGTTCATACGTACATTTGCCACATTTCTCAATTGGTCACATGCATACTTGCACTTATTCATAACATGATCGTTTTCAATTACACTTAGTCATCACACCATCACATGTAGTTTCTCTTCAACTATGCATTGCTTTAAATAAATTTAACTTATCTTTTATAAGGTATAAAACTTACCTTAACACATCAGTGATTCACTTTGTTCTTATTTCACATTCTTAGCCCAAAGTAGACTTTATAGAACATACCGGATATACAGAACAAATACAGAGGTGCATTATGATGCACAAGTGAACAGAGAGCACCAATGTGCTAATAATCAGAGAGCACTGACGTGCTAATATCAGAGAGCACTGACGTGCTAATAATCAGAGAGCACCAACGTGCTAATATCGAGAAGCACCGGCGTGCTAATATCGAGAGCAAACGACGCGTGCTAATATCAGAGAGCATCAACGTGCTAATATCAGAGAGCACTGACGTGCTAATATCAGAGAGCACCAACGTGCTAATATCAGAGAGCACCAACGTGCTAATGTTCCTTAATATCCCAGTAGTTCTAAATTTCGTCTACTTGGGCATTAAGGCTGAATCTCATATATTTAAATAATTTACATAAATATTTCAAAAAAGATAAATAACAATAATTTAAAATTCTTGTAGTATTTACAACAAAAGGTTGAGGTGATATAAATTCTTCTTCCTTCACTCCTTAACCTTCTCTTTTCCTTTTCCTTCAATTCGGTCCTCTCATTCCTTTTCTTTTTCTCGAATGTCATATAAACATATAACATTTATATGTTAAAAATAATCAAATAATTTCCTGTACTATTTAATAGAATAAACACGTATTTTATAATGAATTCATGTTTTCTTACTTTTGCTCACATTTCAATTTAATCGTTTACTCATAAACTTATTCAAAACTCGTCCTTTTGTGTCATATCAATAGAAAATTACAATTCAAGCACGATGTTGCATTATTATTAACACACAAACTTACCTCGAATGCCAAAACGACCATTTTACCAACTTTCTCGATTTTCGATTTTCCTCCATTCTACATCCAAATCTCGTTTTTGGGATCTAAAACATCACATTCCACTTATTTAATTAATATACTACTCAAAACAGTCCCTAACTCAAATTTTGGCAAAATTACAATTTTGCCCCTAAACTTTGCATAATTACGATTTTGCCCCTAGGCTCGAAAATTAAACTTTATTCCTTTTTCTTATGTTTTATGACATGCTGAACATTTTTCCCTTCTATTGCAACTTCAAATTCTTACTATAACACATACTCATGAACAATAACAACTTTTATCGATTAGCTCGTTTTACTTGTTTTCACCGAAAATCACTTAGTAAAAGTCGTCCCTCTACTCATAAACATGCATAATCTACCATTAAACATCAAAATTGACAATTATTCAACATGGGTCAATTTTTGAAATTAAACTCTAGATCAAATTAATGGTAGAAATAGCTAGAGTAAGTTACCGGGATTTCAAAAATACGATGAACATTAAAAAGCAGGGCTCAAAAGCACTTACTATGAAGCTTGAAAAGCTTGAAACCCTTAGCCATGGAGTCTAGAAATTTTCGGCAGTAACTTGAAGAAGATGAGCAGATTTTTTTTTTTTTTTCCCTTGTATTTTGTCTTTTTATCCATTTAAAACACTAAATGACTAAAATGCCCTTAAGGCTTTTCTTTCAATTTTGTCCAATTCATGCCGATTTTTATCCATTAAGTTATTCAATGGTCTAATTACCTTTTAAGGGCCTGCAATTTAAAACTCATAGCAACATGACACCTCTAATATATAGAACTCAAGTTTTGCACTTTTTACAATTTAGTCATTTTGACTAAATTGAGTGCTCAAACGTCAAATTTTTTTAACTAAAATCTTACGAAATATTTCCGTAAAATTGTAGACCATAAAAATATAATAAAAATAAAATTTTCTTTGTCAAATTTGTGGTCTCGAAACTACTGTTTCAACTAGACCCAAATTTGTCTTCACATAACTCTCCCCCTTAGGGATTTTCGTCCTCGAAAATCTCATCAGTTAATGGATTTAGGTTTAATTTCACAAGTCACTTTTAGCTTCTCATATAGTCTTGGCATCCTCAACATCTTACTTCTTAAACTAAGATTCAGAACTATACTCTCTTATCATGAACATAAAAATCATATCACAAATCTTCTTAAATTCTGACTGAAAATCCCACTAATAAGTAATTGGCATTATTCTATCAATAATCTCATACTCTTCGATGAACCACAACTCACCTATCTTTACTTATCTAGATGATTTTTTTGTTTTAATGAAATGTTTTCTGAAGCACTTGACACTCATCTAAGTTCAATACTCTTACCTTTCAATTTCAGTATGCAATTTTTGATAATCTATAATTGATTTCTTGGTACACAAATTCCGTCTCGAAACAACATATAAATAGTCAGTTTCTGACCTGTAGTTCTGAATCGGAAGTTAGTTCTTTTCGAACACTTCTAACTTACCATTTACTGACAAAATTCTAAGTTTCACAAAATCATGGAATAAGCATCATTATTTCGAATAATAATCACTATCTAATTCACATCATAAGATTCTTTTCATGCAAGATTAACTAAGTGCAAGCACAAGCTACCATTTTCACGTTCTTGTATCAAAATACACTTCAAACCAATTAACTATCTAGACTAAATAATTGAATTGGTCTTGGTTTGTTTCACAGCACCTTCTAAAGGAACTATTTTCATCCAGGTTGCTATGATAACTCAAACATGTATCCTATTACAATTCTTTTCCTTCATTTAATCGATGATCCTTAAATCAACTATACGATTTCAATGATATATAAAAATCTCGTTTTAACTCATTGGGATATATAAAATTACTCGTAAATAACAATCATAGTGCGATTCCAAGCTTGATCCTTCTTTATTTACTCTTTTATCAATGTTGATTTCTTTCCGAAATCTAAAGATAGTTCACATCCGATAAAATTCATTTATTACTTCTTAAAATATTGAACCACATTGGAATTGCATCTCTCTCGACAATTAAAATTGTAGTGCCATTTCAAGGCTAACTTCTCACTACATCGATAAACAATACTTTTAGTCTTTACACATCCGACAATAATAACATTGTATGTTCACTATCAAACTAGATTTCATACTCACATAAGTATGATTACTTCCAAGAAAGAAATATCTCTTGCACAGTTCATAAAATAAAGTCAATAAGAAATCGAGATAAGGAGATCCAAGATTTGATACCGTATTAGAAGTCCGAGAATATAGCTCATAAGAGAAATAATACCGACTTGACTAATTCTCAAAAATTTCGAGAAGGAAAATAATACTTATAAGCACTGAACGATAACAGAAGCAACATAGTTTTCATATACACATTTCACAAAATAACAATCAGTGGAAACTGAATTTCAACATCATATGAATGTTACTGTTTCTTTTCTATCAATTCATTTTAATAGAATACCAGAAAAGATAGAGTAAACTCGATCACGACCCAAACATATTAACACCGCTTTCATCTATCATGAAATTAACTAGCATTCTCATATGATAAGAACCCGAACGAGTCGATTAGTCAATATTAACTTTTTCCTTAACTATAACATTGCAAAACCGGATGATTTTCATAAAATTTCATCACAGCACTGAAGTTATTGTAGGTCATTTAACACATATTCACGGTATTCATCCGTATCCTTTGTCTCTTTCAAAGATTCATCTGGAAATTTCCTCACTTTCCATCATTTTAATAAATATCAATAATATTCACTCATCTTTCATATGATACATTAATATGTAAAAACATAAGTAAAAAGGGCGTATCATTTACATATAAACTTACTCATTTCAAGTCTTACCACATTCCAAATGCATATCATAAACATTGCTCACATTTACATGCACTTATACTCTGCATTTGTCATCACATAGTCACACGAAATTTTCACTTTGTCAAAGTTTCCGATGAGCACTTTAGAATAATATCGAATACACACGAGTGGTTTTGAACACGCCCATGAAGAATAATAAATACGGTAGTATCGCATACAGCCCACCAATAATGATAAATACGGTGGTATCGCATTACTGACCTACAAATAATAATAAAACACCGTCAGACGCATTTTGACCCACCAATAATGACATATTCACATGCTACCATAATAAGACTAACTTCTCAATTACTTTAGTAGATAATGCCTTAGTGAAAACAATACATCTCGATCATCGGAAAAATTTAAACACAAATTTCCATAACAACCAATACTAAGGCACAATTTTATACCTCCGTAGCTGTATCAAAGAACTCTCACCATCAAGTCAAAAATTATAATCATTCTAAGCATTTTAATAATAATAAGAAACCATTTTCATCAATAGAACATTTCCAACTGATATCTCACGGTTGATACTTTGAATAATAATTTATTAAGGAAACAAAAATGACAAAATCTCAGAACATGGAGCTGCACTGAAAATACTCATAACATTCACTTAATTTCACAAGTTATACTCATAGCATCATACAAATGCAAATCAACATGAACACTTATCATAGTGTAAACTTTCATTTCGTCTCATTTTTTCATATTTCAGAAGAATTTTTTTTTTATCCACAATTTATTCATCATCACATAAACATCATAAACTATTACTCTTACTTTTTACGAGTCTCAACTCATCATAAACATATTGTTTGCACTATCAAATTTAGTTCGGTTGAAGTACGATCTGTCTAATAAAATAGTTTACATCGAGTTGGAAGTCGTCACACTATCACGATTCATTATGGCATGTATAGCTAGACTCTCGCACTCACTATGGTAGTCCGAGAATCGACTAAACCATAGCTCGATACCAATAAATGTAACACCCCTTACCCGTATCCTATGCCGAGACCGAGTACGAGGCATTACTGGATTTTAACAATACATTTGGTCAAATTACTTAACACATTTACAAAATGACTTAGTCAAGTCCCTATACATGCCATAACTTAAATCATTTATAAATAAAGATACCCATAGATAACTTGATAGTGTGAAGCGATCTCCGATGACCTCCAACCCGAGCTTGTTTAATAGGACTCTATAACATGGGAAAGAAAAGGGGTAAGCTTATAAAGCTTAGTAAGTTCACATGTAAAAATAATAAGCATTAGCAATGAATTTAGCTTACTACTAAGCCGTTATAACTTGTATAAATAATGCTAAGTTCTTACTTTCCCAACTTATTTGTAGCTTTATCAAGGCCTCAACATGACAAATCCTCACAACAAGTTCTCAAGATAATGCAATCATAATTACACATAGTTCCACCATTTTCTCATGTTTATCTTAAGCTGTCTACTTGAGTCATTGTCACTAAATCATTTATATCTGAAGCTACGGAACTCCAATTTAAGATCCGTTAATTTTCCTTGAAACTAGACTCATATATATTTTTACTATAATTTTTCCAGAATTTTTGGTATGGCCAATCAATACCAGATTATTCTTAAAGTTTCCCCTATTTTGCTGTTTGACTGTTCTGACCTCTCTTCACTACGAATCAAATTACTCTTTGTAAAGAATTCATATGACCTTATTATTTATTTCATTTGAAAATAGACTCATTCAGGATTCCATTCATATAAACCATATCCCATAATTATTTTTATACAATTTTTAATAATCTTTCAAAGACAGAACAGGGGATCACGAATTCATTCAGAACCAGTTTCACTAAAATTTAAATATCTCATTAATTCCATTTCTTTTGCTTACTCTATTTCTTTCATATGAAAATAGACTCAATTAGCTTTCAATTCATATCTCCTTCACTTTCTAATTCCATTTCTTCTATTTTTGGTGATTTTTCAAATTCACGTAGCTGTTGCTGTCCAAAGCAGCTCTATTGTAAACTTTTGCTCTCTTTTATTTTAGTTGTGTTCATCACGTGCTTATACCAATCTTTCAAATTTCCGATTACATATTGAACATATTGTTCATACGTACATTTGCCACATTTCTCAATTGGTCACATGCATACTTGCACTTATTCATAACATGATCGTTTTCAATTACACTTAGTCATCACACCATCACATGTAGTTTCTCTTCAACTATGCATTGCTTTAAATAAATTTAACTTATCTTTTATAAGGTATAAAACTTACCTTAACACATCAGTGATTCACTTTGTTCTTATTTCACATTCTTAGCCCAAAGTAGACTTTATAGAACATACCGGATATCTGAGAACAAATACAGAGGTGCATTATGATGCACAAGTGAACAGAGAGCACCAATGTGCTAATAATCGAGAGCAGCGCGTGCTAATATCGAGAGCAGCGGCGTGCTAATAATCGAGAGCACCAACGTGCTAATATATCGAAAGCACCGACGTGCTAATATCGAGAGCACCGCGTGCTAATATCGAGAGCATCAACGTGCTAATATCGAGAGCACCGACGTGCTAATATCGAGAGCACCAACGTGCTAATATCGAGAAAGCACCAGCGTGCTAATGTTCCTTAATATCCGGTAGTTCTAAATTTCGTCTACTTGGGCATTAAAAATTTGAATCTCATATATTTAAATAATTTACATAAATATTTCAAAAAGATAAATAACAATAATTTAAAATTCTTGTAGTATTTACAACAAAAGGTTGAGGTGATATAAATTCTTCTTCCTTCACTCCTTAACCTTCTCTTTTCCTTTTCCTTCAATTCGGTCCTCTCATTCCTTTTCTTTTTCTCGAATGTCATATAAACATATAACATTTATATGTTAAAAATAATCAAATAATTTCTGTACTATTTAATAGAATAAACACGTATTTTATAATGAATTCATGTTTTCTTACTTTTGCTCACATTTCAATTTAATCGTTTACTCATAAACTTATTCAAAACCGTCCTTTTGTGTCATATCAATAGAAAATTACAATTCAAGCACGATGTTGCATTATTATTAACACACAAACTTACCTCGAATGCCAAAACGACCATTTTACCAACTTTCGATTTTCGATTTTCCTCGAGTTCTACATCCAAATCTCGTTTTTGGGATCTAAAACATCACATTCCACTTATTTAATTAATATACTACTCAAAACAGTCCCTAACTCAAATTTTGGCAAAATTACAATTTTGCCCCTAAACTTTTGCATAATTACGATTTTGCCCCTAGGCTCAAAAATTAAACTTTATTCCTTTTTCTTATGTTTTATGACATGCTGAACATTTTTCCCTTCTATTGCAACTTCAAATTCTTACTATAACACATACTCATGAACAATAACAACTTTTATCGATTAGCTCGTTTTACTTGTTTTCACCAGAAAATCACTTAGTAAAAGTCGTCCCTCTACTCATAAACATGCATAATCTACCATTAAACATCAAAATTGACAATTATTCAACATGGGTCAATTTTTGAAATTAAACTCTAGATCAAATTAATGGTAGAAATAGCTAGAGTAAGTTCTAGGGATTTCAAAAATACGATGAACATTAAAAAGCGGGGCTCAAAAGCACTTACTATGAAGCTTGAAAAGCTTGAAACCCTTAGCCATGGAGTCTAGAAATTTTCGGCAGTAACTTGAAGAAGATGAGCAGATTTTTTTTTTTTTTTTTTTCCTTGTATTTTGTCTTTTTATCCATTTAAAACACTAAATGACTAAAATGCCCTTAAGGCTTTTCTTTCAATTTTGTCCAATTCATGCCGATTTTTATCCATTAAGTTATTCAATGGTCTAATTACCTTTTAAGGGCCTGCAATTTAAAACTCATAGCAACATGACACCTCTAATATATAGAACTCAAGTTTTGCACTTTTTACAATTTAGTCATTTTGACTAAATTGAGTGCTCAAACGTCAAATTTTTTTAACTAAAATCTTACGAAATATTTCCGTAAAATTGTAGACCATAAAAATATAATAAAAATAAAATTTTCTTTGTCAAATTTGTGGTCTCGAAACTACTGTTTCAACTAGACCCAAATTTGTCTTTATTCTGAGCAGGTGGGATGGATTTGTAGGTCGAGAGGCAAGTGGAGGGTTGGTGTTGGGTAGGGGGTAGGTGCGGCGCTAGGGTTTTCAGAAACCCTAGCTTCTGGATTTTTAATTTGGGGCTTTTTGGGCCTGTTGCATTTGTTGTTTTTTTTGGTTTTTCTTTTTTCTTTTTTTTTTGGTTGTTTGGGTAGTTTAATTAGGCCTGTAATTGGGCCATGTGTAATTGGTCTGGGTTGGTTTAATTTGTTTCGGGCCGGGCAAATATTGGGCTGTACAATATATACTGCTGTCAATTTGTCAAAAAACTGAAAGAAATATCACATTGGTACTAAAAATCTGATATAATTCTTGATTTATGGATGATTTAAAAATTTATTTTAAGTTAAATTATTAAGTTGATATGACTGAGTCATTACAATATGTCATAAATTTATAACTATCAAATATATATAATTGACAAGTTGTGAATAATTGTTTCTTTTATAAATCAAATATTATTGTAATACCCCTATACCCGGTTCAATTATGCAAACCCGGTATAAGACTATTACATTTGGTGCCAAAACAATTATGGCCAGATACTGTCTAATTAAAACATTTGTATCATTTGTATATAATATTTTAATTTTCCAACCATTTTTGATAACATATTTATTGTTTATTAATTCATTTCATATATACCAACATACTTCAAATAACTGAAAATAGATAAAATTTCAAGAATCTACATTTTAGTCCTTATCACATGGAAACACCTTTGAACTACATATGTACATGCCATTTTAATACAAAATATAGTACCTACTTTTGAAGCCCTTGAGGATGTGATGAGATGAGCGATCTTTTAGTTGGACTTCTCTCCTAGTTTAATTGTACCTACGCGTTAAAATAAGCGCGTTAAGCGAGTGAAGGCTTAGTAAGCACTACAAAAATAATTAAATAAGCAATCATAATGAGAATATTTTAACTCAATCAATTATTGCATATCTTCTCACATATAAGTTTCTTCATGTATGCCTTGCTTTAATAAAATTTAACTTATCTTTTGTAAGGTATAAATCTTACCTTAACACATCGGTAATTCACTTTGTCCTCGTTTCAATTCTTAGCCCAAAGTAGACTTTATAGAACACATCGGATATACGGAACATATACAGAGGTGCATTATGATGCACAAGTGAACAGAGAGCACCAATGTGCTAATAATCAGAGAGCACTAACGTGCTAATAATCAGAGAGCACCAACGTGCTAATATCAGAGAGCGCGCTAAAGTTCCTTAATGGCATGCCACTAATATCCCAGTAGTTCTAATTTCGTCTACTTGGGCATTAAAGCTAAATCTCATGTATTTAAATAATTCACATAAATATTTCAAAAAGATAAATAGCAATAATTTAAAATTCTTGTAGTACTTACAATAAAAGATTGAGGTGATATGAATTCTTCTTCCTTCACTCCTTAACCTTCTCTTTTCCTTTTCCTTCGATTCGGTCCTCTCCTTCCTTTTCTTTTTCTTTAATTTCATATAAACATATAACATTTATATGTTAAAAATAATCAAATAATTTCCTGTACTATTTAATAAAATAAACATGTATTTTATGATAAACTCATGCTTTCTTACTTTTGCTCACATTTCAATTTAATCCTTTACTCATAAACTTATTCAAAGCTGTCCTTTTGTGTCATAGTCACTAAATTATTTATTTCTCGAGCTACAGAACTCCAAATGAAGAACCGTTAATTTTCCATGAAACTAGACTCACATGTATTCATACCATAAAATTTCCAGAATTTTTGACCTAGCCAATTAGTACAGTTTATTCATCAAAACTTTGTTCTAAAACTTATAAAGCATCAAAATTAAAAGAAAAGGACTAAATTAGCTTACCTATTAAACATCCAAGCTTTAAATCATCAATTTCTCCTTTTTCTTTCTTTCTTTCTTTCTTTCCCCTGCTTTCGTCTTGTTCTCTGTTTCTTTTCTGTTATGTTTCTCTTCTTTCTTTTTTTTTTAACCTTATTATGTATTATATTATATTAACATAAAATAATATTTTATTTTATCACACAAAAAATCTTAGGATTTTTTTACACTTATGCCGCCTCAATCATTTAAAAATGGCAGAATTCATATCACCTCAATCTTTTATTGTAAGTACTACAAGAATTTTAAATTATTGCTATTTATCTTTTTGAAATATTTATGTGAATTATTTAAATACATGAGATTTAGCTTTAATGCCCAAGTAGACGAAATTAGAACCATGGGATATTAGTGGCATGCCATTAAGGAACTTTAAGCGCGCTCTCGATATTAGCGCGTTGGTGCTCTCGATATTAGCACGTTAGTGCTCTCTCGATATTAGCACGTTGGTGCTCTCTCGATATTAGCACGTTGGTGCTCTCGATATTAGCACGTTAGTGCTCTCGATATTAGCACGTTGGTGCTCTCTCGATATTAGCACGTTGGTGCTCTCACGATATTAGCACGTTGGTGCTCTCTCGATTATTACGCACGTCGATTGCTCTCGATTATTAGCACATTGGTGCTCTCTGTTCACTTGTGCATCATAATGCACCTCTGTATATGTTCCGTATATCCGATGTGTTCTATAAAGTCTACTTTGGGCTAAGAATTGAAACGAGGACAAAGTGAATTACCGATGTGTTAAGGTAAGATTTATACCTTACAAAAGATAAGTTAAATTTTATTAAAGCAAGGCATACATGAAGAAACTTATATGTGAGAAGATATGCAATAATTGATTGAGTTAAAATATTCTGTTATGATTGCTTATTTAATTATTTTTGTAGTGCTTACTAAGCCTTCACCGGCTTAACGCGTTTATTTTAACGCGTAGAAAAAAAAAATAAATGTAATACCCCTATACCCGGTTCAATTATGCAAACCCGGTATAAGACTATTACATTTGGTGCCAAAACAATTATGGCGACATCTTTGTCTAATTAAAACATTTGTATCATTTGTATATAATATTTTAATTTTCCAACCATTTTTGATAACATATTTATTGTTTATTAATTCATTTCATATATACCAACATACTTCAAATAACTGAAAATAGATAAAATTTCAAGAATCTACATTTTAGTCCTTATCACATGGAAACACCTTTGAACTACATATGTACATGCCATTTTAATACAAAATATAGTACCTACTTTTGAAGCCCTTGAGGATGTGTGTGAGATGAGCGATCTTTTAGTTGGACTTCTCTCCTAGTTTAATTGTACCTCACGCGTTAAAATAAGCGCGTTAAGCGTGAAGGCTTAGTAAGCACTACAAAAATAATTAAATAAGCAATCATAACAGAATATTTTAACTCAATCAATTATTGCATATCTTCTCACATATAAGTTTCTTCATGTATGCCTTGCTTTAATAAAATTTAACTTATCTTTTGTAAGGTATAAATCTTACCTTAACACATCGGTAATTCACTTTGTCCTCGTTTCAATTCTTAGCCCAAAGTAGACTTTATAGAACACATCGGATATACGGAACATATACAGAGGTGCATTATGATGCACAAGTGAGAGAGAGAGCACCAATGTGCTAATAATCGAAAGCACCGACGTGCTAATAATCGAGAGCACCAACGTGCTAATATCGAGAGAGCACCAACGTGCTAATATCGAGAGCACCAACGTGCTAATATCAGAGAGCACTAACGTGCTAATATCAGAGAGCACCAACGTGCTAATATCGAGAGCACCAACGTGCTAATATCGAGAGAGCACTAACGTGCTAATATCGAGAGCACCAACGTGCTAATATCGAGAGCGCTAAAGTTCCTTAATGGCATGCCACTAATATCCCGATGAGTTCTAATTTCGTCTACTTGGGCATTAAAGCTAAATCTCATGTATTTAAATAATTCACATAAATATTTCAAAAGATAAATAGCAATAATTTAAAATTCTTGTAGTACTTACAATAAAAGATTGAGGTGATATGAATTCTTCTTCCTTCACTCCTTAACCTTCTCTTTTCCTTTTCCTTCGATTCGGTCCTCTCCTTCCTTTTCTTTTCTTTAATTTCATATAAACATATAACATTTATATGTTAAAAATAATCAAATAATTTCTGTACTATTTAATAAAATAAACATGTATTTTATGATAAACTCATGCTTTCTTACTTTTGCTCACATTTCAATTTAATCCTTTACTCATAAACTTATTCAAAGCTGTCCTTTTGTGTCATAGTCACTAAATTATTTATTTCTCGAGCTACTGAGAACTCCAAATGAAGAACCGTTAATTTTCCATGAAACTAGACTCACATGTATTCATACCATAAAATTTCAGAATTTTTGACCTAGCCAATTAGTACAGTTTATTCATCAAAACTTTGTTCTAAAACTTATAAAGCATCAAAATTAAAAGAAAAGGACTAAATTAGCTTACCTATTAAACATCCAAGCTTTAAATCATCAATTTCTCCTTTTTCTTTCTTTCTTTCTTTCTTTCCCCGCTTTGCGTCTTGTTCTCTCTGTTTTCTTTTCTCGTTATGTTTCTCTTCTTTTTTTTTTTTTTTATATATAATAATATAATAATATAATAATATAATAATATACTAAAAATCTCAGATTTTTTTACACAATACACCGCCTCAACTTTACAAAATGGCATAATTGTCCTTCATAATTTCTTTTAATCTATAATTCAACTTTTGTACCTTTTTCAATTTAATCCTTTTTCTCAAATACTTCTAATTAAGTCAAATTCACCTAAATAAAACCTTATTAAACACACAACTAACTTTGTAAATATTTTTTAATAAATATTTTATGAGTCCGTTTACTAAAAATAGAGACCCGATAACTCATTTTTCAATATCCATACTTTTGAGGTCGTTACAATTCTCCCCCCCTTTTGAAATTTCGTCCTCGAAATTTACTTAAAAAAAGATGAAACACTGATTTCTTATAGTTTCCTTCAAATAAACACCTTGATAAATACTTTATCACCCACAAAATATTTAATATCCCGATGTTTTAAATCCACAATTGATTTCTGTTGTCGAGTGCTGCTTTTAATCTATTCCGAATTGCCTTTACTTTTTCTTCGTTTCCGGATCAAATCAACCCCATGTATCTTCTTTCCATCGAGCTCTGTCCAATATAACGATGTTCTACACTTTCTACCATACAAAGCTTCATGCGAGCCATTTTTTAATCTTGGGACTGAATAAGCTTTGTTATTGTAAGCAAATTCAATCAAAGGTAGATACCTCTCTCAATTACCTTCGAACTCTAGTATACAACATCGAGTATATCTTCCAATACGAATTACAAACTCAGATTGGCCATCATTCGAGGAGGAAATGCGATCTTGAACTACAATCGAATACCCAAAGCTTCTTGTAATTTATTCCGAAACAAGACGTAAATCGGGAATATCCAATATTATGGAGACAGACACTCTGTGTATTCGACAATCTCGGATATATACGATTTAACCGATTTATCTAAAGAATAATCCGTGATGCATCTAGGAATAAAGTGCTACTGATTTTACCAATCATCAACAATCACCCAAATAACATTTTTTTTTTTTTCTTCGAGAGATAATGGTAACCCCGATACAAAATCCATAGTGATTCTTTCCCATTTCCATTCCGGTATAGTAATTGGTCGAGTAATCCGAAGGTACTTGATGTTCGCTTTGACTTCGTTGACATATCGGACATCCGGATACAAACTCGAAATATCACGTTTCATACCGACCACCAAGACATCTTCTTTCTAAATCTAACCAACTCTCTCTCGAATTATCCATCAATTTGCGAATGAAATGCTATATTGAAATCGAGTTAAGTACACAATAATTTCTGTAATTATTTTCGTAACCCTAAGGTGAAGCGCAATCTTGATCGAAATTATCAATACCAGAATACCATGAAATCTTACAATTTCTGGAATGTACATCTCCGCAACTTTCTGAAGCCATCAATCAGTTCTGACTTTATAAATTAATCAACTATCACTCATATAGCATTCTTATAAGTTATCCCGAAATCGAGAAAGTAAACCGTAAAAGCGTAGATCTCTATCAAACATTTCAATAATATAAATGGATCAATACTTCAACTTCAATAGTACTTTAAAATAGAAGAAGAAATCCAAGAGTAGTCCCAATAATAACCAGTATAATAATACAACTTCTATAATCTAAGATCCATATCACCGAGCTCCCATAACTGAACCAAGATTTATAACAGTAATATATATATTTACCTTCTATCACTGAATACCCCTTCACAGATGAATCATATTTGATAGATAAGATCAGACTATAAAATAATAAGAAAACCAATATAATGAAATCCCAGATGTGGCATAATGAAATCCCAGATGTGAAGCTATATTGAATTTCCGAGAATAAAAACCATATTCAATGATAAAGAAATCGATAATATTCCGAAGAAAAACCAGAAGAAGAATACCATTTATCCTTGCTAGAAACGATTGTGATAAAGATAATGCCAATTGCGATATACGCATTGAATAATAACGAGAGAAATAGAAAATAACTTCATATGAATCGACCATTAAGTCTTCTATCTAATAGAACAAATTAGAAAATCCAAAGAAAAATAGAAGCGAGATCGATCGGGAATCAACGAACTTCCATTTTAACGTTATGATTCCAAACTTTCTACACAATAAAAGTCACATCCGAGCAGTTGCATATACCTCACGAAGATAAAAGAACATATAGAATACCCATATAGAATACCCGAGAAGAGATCATTGTAGAATACCCAACTATAGCAAATTTGTATTCAAATATTTCGCAATTCCCTTACTAATCCGTTAACATATATAATCATCAACGATCCCGTATCATTCACTTCACTCACAAAGCTTATTCGAAAGAAACTTGATTAACTTATTACTCAGAGTTACCATATCCGAATAAAGCAATTTACGATATATGACTTCTTCCTTTAATAAGTAGCATTGTGTATTCCCCAAATAATTTTCAAAAAGAAATCGAGATAAATTCACGCTCATATTCAAAGCAATAGACATGTGGTTCTCGCTTCAAATCCGAAATTCTCTTTTCTTCTTCACAAGATAAGGTTGACTCACATATTTCTTTTAAATTCAGATACAAAGGAATTCGATTAATTTTCTCTGCAGAATGGATATCCATGACAGTGTTCCACCATTGGTAAACCTCACCCTTCAATAAAGATCTTTCGCACATTTCAACTTTTCATCTCTTGTATAACTGCAATTCTTTAAATATTCTTTGATTGTTCTCTAACCATTCTTCACCTCAACTGGTCATCATCTTTCTTTCTTTAAACTCATCAGTTTCACACTTTCGAACTAAATCATTATAATTCTTATCAATTTCACTATAAATATAATGTAACAATAAGGGGTAGAAATCGTAAGGCCTCATAATTTAGCTTCATGTATATACTCATATAACATAACATTTATCATTTCTTACTATAAGACATTTATCCACATCTTTTCAAATTCTGTTTCATCATAAGTAACATTTTACTTAATTATTTGAACACCACTTTTCGTAATTATCGAAATTATTTCGATTGGAAAACATTTATTTCTTTAACACTTCCTCTTTCTATACTAAGAGACAACCAACTCTATTTTATTAAATCCATAAATTCTAGTATACATCACAAAATCAAGTATCTTTTATTCTTTCATAAGACATCTTTTATTCTACAATATTCATAAATTACATAATTAAATAACTAAACCTCATCTCATCACATCAATTTATTAAAATGGCATGTACAAATAGACTCATACTCGACCCAAGAATTCGAGAAAACCTAGGCTCGATACCAATAAATGTAATACCCTATACCCGGTTCAATTATGCAAACCGGTATAAGACTATTACATTTGGTGCCAAAACAATTATGGCAGAATCTTTGTCTAATTAAAACATTTGTATCATTTGTATATAATATTTTAATTTTCCAACCATTTTTGATAACATATTTATTGTTTATTAATTCATTTCATATATACCAACATACTTCAAATAATCGAAAATAGATAAAATTTCAAGAATCTACATTTTAGTCCTTATCACATGGAAACACCTTTGAACTACATATGTACATGCCATTTTAATACAAAATATAGTACCTACTTTTGAAGCCCTTGAGGATGTGATGAGATGAGCGATCTTTTAGTTGGACTTCTCTCCTAGTTTAATTGTACCTACGCGTTAAAATAAGCGCGTTAAGTTCGATGAAGGCTTAGTAAGCACTACAAAAATAATTAAATAAGCAATCATACAGAATATTTTAACTCAATCAATTATTGCATATCTTCTCACATATAAGTTTCTTCATGTATGCCTTGCTTTAATAAAATTTAACTTATCTTTTGTAAGGTATAAATCTTACCTTAACACATCGGTAATTCACTTTGTCCTCGTTTCAATTCTTAGCCCAAAGTAGACTTTATAGAACACATCGGATATACGGAACATATACAGAGGTGCATTATGATGCACAAGTGAACAGAGAGCACCAATGTGCTAATAATCAGAGAGCACTGACGTGCTAATAATCAGAGAGCACCAACGTGCTAATATCAGAGAGCACCAACGTGCTAATATCAGAGAGCACCAACGTGCTAATATCAGAGAGCACTAACGTGCTAATATCAGAGAGCACCAACGTGCTAATATCAGAGAGCACCAACGTGCTAATATCAGAGAGCACTAACGTGCTAATATCAGAGAGCACCAACGTGCTAATATCAGAGAGCGCGCTAAAGTTCCTTAATGGCATGCCACTAATATCCCAGTAGTTCTAATTTCGTCTACTTGGGCATTAAAGCTAAATCTCATGTATTTAAATAATTCACATAAATATTTCAAAAAGATAAATAGCAATAATTTAAAATTCTTGTAGTACTTACAATAAAAGATTGAGGTGATATGAATTCTTCTTCCTTCACTCCTTAACCTTCTCTTTTCCTATAAATGTAATACCCCTATACCCGGTTCAATTATGCAAACCCGGTATAAGACTATTACATTTGGTGCCAAAACAATTATGGCCAGATACTGTCTAATTAAAACATTTGTATCATTTGTATATAATATTTTAATTTTCCAACCATTTTTGATAACATATTTATTGTTTATTAATTCATTTCATATATACCAACATACTTCAAATAACTGAAAATAGATAAAATTTCAAGAATCTACATTTTAGTCCTTATCACATGGAAACACCTTTGAACTACATATGTACATGCCATTTTAATACAAAATATAGTACCTACTTTTGAAGCCCTTGAGGATGTGATGAGATGAGCGATCTTTTAGTTGGACTTCTCTCCTAGTTTAATTGTACCTACGCTGCGTTAAAATAAGCGCGTTAAGCGGTGAAGGCTTAGTAAGCACTACAAAATAATTAAATAAGCAATCATAACAGAATATTTTAACTCAATCAATTATTGCATATCTTCTCACATATAAGTTTCTTCATGTATGCCTTGCTTTAATAAAATTTAACTTATCTTTTGTAAGGTATAAATCTTACCTTAACACATCGGTAATTCACTTTGTCCTCGTTTCAATTCTTAGCCCAAAGTAGACTTTATAGAACACATCGGATATACGGAACATATACAGAGGTGCATTATGATGCACAAGTGAAGAGAGCACCAATGTGCTAATAATCGAGAGCACCGCGGCGTGCTAATAATCAGAGAGCACCAACGTGCTAATATCAGAGAGCACCAACGTGCTAATATCAGAGAGCACCAACGTGCTAATATCAGAGAGCACTAACGTGCTAATATCAGAGAGCACCAACGTGCTAATATCAGAGAGCACCAACGTGCTAATATCAGAGAGCACTAACGTGCTAATATCAGAGAGCACCAACGTGCTAATATCAGAGAGCGCGCTAAAGTTCCTTAATGGCATGCCACTAATATCCCAGTAGTTCTAATTTCGTCTACTTGGGCATTAAAGCTAAATCTCATGTATTTAAATAATTCACATAAATATTTCAAAAAGATAAATAGCAATAATTTAAAATTCTTGTAGTACTTACAATAAAAGATTGAGGTGATATGAATTCTTCTTCCTTCACTCCTTAACCTTCTCTTTTCCTTTTCCTTCGATTCGGTCCTCTCCTTCCTTTTCTTTTTCTTTAATTTCATATAAACATATAACATTTATATGTTAAAAATAATCAAATAATTTCCTGTACTATTTAATAAAATAAACATGTATTTTATGATAAACTCATGCTTTCTTACTTTTGCTCACATTTCAATTTAATCCTTTACTCATAAACTTATTCAAAGCTGTCCTTTTGTGTCATAGTCACTAAATTATTTATTTCTCGAGCTACAGAACTCCAAATGAAGAACCGTTAATTTTCCATGAAACTAGACTCACATGTATTCATACCATAAAATTTCCAGAATTTTTGACCTAGCCAATTAGTACAGTTTATTCATCAAAACTTTGTTCTAAAACTTATAAAGCATCAAAATTAAAAGAAAAGGACTAAATTAGCTTACCTATTAAACATCCAAGCTTTAAATCATCAATTTCTCCTTTTTCTTTCTTTCTTTCTTTCTTTCCCCTGCTTTCGTCTTGTTCTCTGTTTCTTTTCTGTTATGTTTCTCTTCTTTCTTTTTTTTTTGTTTTATATATAATAATATAATAATATAATAATATAATAATATACTAAAAATCTCAGATTTTTTTACACAATACACCGCCTCAACTTTACAAAATGGCATAATTGCCATTTTGGTCCTTCATAATTTCTTTTAATCTATAATTCAACTTTTGTACCTTTTTCAATTTAATCCTTTTTCTCAAATACTTCTAATTAAGTCAAATTCACCTAAATAAAACCTTATTAAACACACAACTAACTTTGTAAATATTTTTTAATAAATATTTTATGAGTCCGTTTACTAAAAATAGAGACCCGATAACTCATTTTTCAATATCCATACTTTTGAGGTCGTTACAATTATAAAGCCTAAAAAACTATTTTCCTATACTTATAATTATTATATTTAAGAAATGATTCACTATTCTAATATAAAAGTACACTGTCATAATTTTTTATGAAATACTTTTGTAACTTTAATTTTTTGTATGATTATATCTAGTTTTAATAATAATAATAATAATAATAATAATAATAATAATAATAATAGGGATAAATGAATTAGTCTATATAGATATTGAAATGATCAATTTATTATTCTATTAGGACTATTCCTTTATATATAATTTTTTTTCATTCGATTTAATTTAGATAAAATAGATTTCATATGAAAGAAATTTGAATCTAAACCGAGTTGTAAGCTTCAGTGATAATATCAACTCAAATCGAACCGAACCGAATACATCGATTCAAATCGGTTTTTTGATTTTTTTTCCTTAGCCCTACGAGATATGTTTGACGGCAAAAATGAAATTGACAATAGACTTCTATTAGGTTGGGTAGAAAGTAGGGTTTAGAATTAGCTTGGGTTTGGGTTTTATTGAATGAGAATTGGATTTAGTCAATGAATTTTGGGTTGAGGGTTAAATTATATATTTATATTTTGTAAATATAAATAGTATATTTATTTATCATATAGTATTCAGGTTAGGTCGAGTTCGGATTTAAAAAATTCTGTCTAAAGCTTGACTTGAATAAAAAACAAGTTTAAACTTGTGCCCAAATCTATTTTTCAAGTTTTGTTTTCTTGTACAAATCGTCCCATATTTCTAATATGCCTTCGGGTTTAAAGGGTAGCCCTACCCTTGGATAACTCTATGCTTACATTCCTTCTTTTATATATATATTAGTTATCCTCTAAGTTGTATGTGTTTTTTGTATATATCTTTTAAAATATACTCATTTAATAATTTAAAATAAATTTTAAGACTTATAACATTTGACAAATAAAATTATTAAAAATAAATTCATATATATATATATATATATGATTTTTTTGATTTTTTAATATTCATTTATGAAAAGGTAATAAACCTTAATAAACAATGCCGTTTCAAAAAGGTAATAAACCTTAATAAACAATGTAAAAAGCATATATAATATTACACATATATGTACACTATGAAAAGGTAATTAAGTACCATTTCAAAAAGGTCATAACTATGATCATTGAATGCAAACTTAATGCATTAACACATCAGTTCTAAAACAAACTTAGTATAATTCTAACCTAACAGATCTAGCCTAATTGAATGCAAACTTAATGCATTAACACATCAGTTCTAAAACAAACTTAGTATAATTCTAACCTAACAGATCTAGCCTAACATTTAAAACATAGTAAGGTGAAGTGTATTAATCGATATCTTTATAATTTTTTTAAAAGACTAATTTAAAATCTTATCACTTTAGGAACCAAAGTGTAATTATACTATTATTAATTTATAAGTTTATACATTTTAAAGGGTAACAAATAAATTTCTAATTTTAGGGTGACTATTTTAGTATAGTTTTAGCTAGAGGTGAGCAAACTTCTATTCAACTCAAAAAAAAAAAAAAAAAAATTGAATCATTCGAATTGAGTTAATCGAATCAACTCGATTTTTTTTCGAATTTCGAGTTTAAATGAAGTTAAATTTTCAAATTCAAATAACTTGAATAAACCAAATACTAAACTCTTTTACTTCCCTTCCCCCAACCCCCCTCAAAACCTTTTACTTTCTCCCAAACCCCCAAAATTTTTTTCTTTTACTTTTTCCCCAAAACTTTTACTTCCCCCAAACCCCCTAAACTTTTTTCCTTTTGCTTCCCCCCCCTAAACTTTTACTTTTTTCCCAAACACCAAAAACTTTTTTTTTTCAAATTTATGTCTACTATTTATATTATTAAATTAAATTTCACATTATTTTTTTACTATTTATATTATTGAATTGTTTAATCATGCTGAATCTTTATCAATTTTTGTTAAAATTGAATTATTGATGATGCTATAAAATATTCATGTTAAAATTTTCTGTTGAATTTCACACTTTTTAAATTTAACTCGAACAAATATATTTGATTCGATTCGAATTTTATCTCACTTGATTTGATTTGAGAAAATTTCAAATTGAGTTAAGATGACAAAATAAGATTCGTCAACTCGATTAACTCGAAATTTTTTCATTCGATTCGATTTGATCGAACGTTTACCCCTAGTTCTAGACTAACAATTCAACCTTACATTTAAAACATAGGATGCCTAACATTTTCAAACCTAACATTTAAAGTATAGAACTATATTAGTTCAATTCTAGCCTAATAAAACGCAGTACACATAAATTTTTCCAGTCTAATATTTAAAGCATAGTATTTATTGGAATCACCACTTTCTAGTGCATTAGCACATCATCCAAACTCTTAAATAAACTTAGTAAAATATTGGAATGATCAGATACACCTGTCTTTAAATATTATTGTCTCTCCCTTACATATGATGTGTAACGCTCCAGAGCCCGGCCTAGAAGTTTAGCCCGAATCCCGGAGGTCACATTGACCACCGAAGTGAACTGAAATTATTTTTAGTTTAACAAACTGGAAAGCAAGACTGTATTTAAGTTCGTAAAAACTCCCAATTATAAAAACCCGATATTACAAAAATTCGTACCACAGTATTCTAAATAGTACTCACAATTCAAAACTGTTTATTTATAAACTCAGAATTTATGAAAATACTTTTCTAGCTTTTCTAAAACGTGGCTGTTCGAGACCTCTGGCGTGTTGAGTCCAGCTACAGAAGACAGAAATACCTGAAAAGGGAAAACTAAGGGGGTGAGCTACACGAGTTCAGTGTGAGTCCAAAAGGTGCCAAACAACAGAAATCCAAAAAAAAAAAAAAAGTTCAATGGCATAGTGTATTTACAGAGATACACAAAAACAGAGGGTAACCTTGGAACCTACGACTCGACCATACGCAACAATCAACACACTTGGACTATACGTAGAATCACAACAGGAAAACACATCAACGGGTTGATACCAAAACACTTTCATCACAAACGCAAAGTTAAAAAAATTGGAATTACACTTACACCTTAATACCCACAATTAGAATAATCACGAACGTTAAGACAAGCTGATAGAATACAAACAAACAAACTTACACCCAAGCACTCAATCAGATGTGTATGAATGCAGTCAACTAGTAAAAACCTGTCCATCTAGCCAACACATCCGCGATCACACCCTAAAAGGGCTGTTTAAACTCACCAACCAAACACACCACAAAGGACCTCGAAAGGCCTATCCAACTTTACGCACCATGTATATGGACTAAGCCACTCAGATTATACTCAGCAAAGCTGGCATATATGCAGTACAGTGCATTGTGGTAAACCGCTGTACAGACATGTTGCAGTTAAACTACTAGATCAGATAATAGAATGCAGCAAAGCTGACGTACATGCGATATAGTGCAGTAAATCGCTGTACCAATAAGTTGAAGTTAAACTACCAGATCAGATCAAAATCAATCTTCCTTCTCTTCACAACCAACCCAAAAATCACGTCATGCAAGTGTATGTATGCTTACGACCTCACAGAAACAATGAACATATCGATAGACAGTCAGAGAGAAACATACATGCACACACCCAGCTAATCGGGTTCTAAATCAGATATCTCGCACAACTGTCACAAATAACATATGAGCAGAAGCCCAGATCAAAGTCTTAACTACCTTCAGTAAAGCCTAGTCAATGGTCGGAACACATAGATACATTTTGAGATAAAACATACATAGAACTAAAATTGATGACTTAAGACCACACGGCTCGAGCACAGGGCCATGTGGAAATGCCTAGGCCGTGTGAGGGTTATCACGTCCGTGTGGGAAGAGGCACACAGGTGTGTGGCTAAGGCACACGCCCGTGTGAGCTAGGGACATGGTCGTGTAACTCTCTGTCCAATTGTGTTAAAATAGAGTACAGGGCGGGCACGGCCGTGTGAGGGTATCACACGACCGTGTGCCCACCAAACACTGCAATGTATCTAAAAACACATGTTCGTGTGAGATCCTTAAATCCCCAAATTAGCCACATGGCCGTGTGGCACCAATTTACCCAGACCCTAATTCCTAATCGCACAAGCCTGTGTGTTCAAGGGGCACGGTCATGTGAATATCGACTAAAATCCCCAAATTGGCTACACGGCTTTGTGGCACGAATTTTCATCCAAAAACCCTAATCCCCAATTCCACACAGCTGTGTGAACCAACACATGCCCATATGGTGGCCCATGTGGTCCCGAAACCACCTCGAAACATCTTGCAAATTGTGAATTCACATACCAAACGCCTCCTAAACTCTAATAGATCAGAAACATGCCATAGAAAACCAAGTTTTACGAAACTTAGAAGTGGAACTTACCACACATTCACAAAAACACTTAGAACATGTCAAGTTCCATACAATCGAGACAACAAATTGAAATTGAAGAGTTTGAACCCACACCTAATTTGCGATCAATGACATTCAGACACCGACTTGACGACAAAGGAGCGAAGCTCTCCGAAATCTGCAAGCAAAACCGTTTTCCAAAAGAAAAAAATAAAAAAAAAACCAACAAAGGAGAGGGAGAGGAGAACGTGAAAAAAGAAAAGAAAACAATAATAAAAATAATAAAAATAAAACTAAGTATCTATTTTTAAACTTAAAACAAGAAAACAATAACAAAAATAATAAAAATAAAACTAAGTAGCTATTTTTAAACTTAAAACAAATTTACTATTTAACGAAAATAAAAATATTTCTCCAAAATGCACACATAATGATTCAAACACGCATCCCAAAGATACACTAACACATAATTAACCACCAAACCGGTAAGCCCATTCTGTCACTTAAACACGCAACCAAACATAATAACACAATCTACTCACTGACCCTAGCCACAAAACTCAAAACTTCTAACCCAAAATTCGGGGTGTTACATAATGTATATCATATTATATATAAATGACTTTAAACTATGGGTCTTCTCTCTCATAACTAATTTTAAACTATAAGACCACTCTCGTAAATTTCTTTACATGAAAAAACTCTAAAGAGTTAATAAAAATAGTGAGAAAATTGACATTTGTTAGTGTAAGTGTGAGCTATATATTATATTATTTATAATTTAATTTTAATTCTCTTAAAATGATTTTTTTCAACTCCACCCTTACTCTCATTTATCACAATATGTAAAAGCTGATGAAAATAGGGTTGGGGTTGTTTTTCATTTTCTCCTAAATGAGGTTGATTTCCTTACTTAACAATACATGAAGTGGTTAAAATTATTAAATTAAATTTTTTAGATTGAATTATATCGAATTTGAGTATCATAATATAAATATGAGCGGCTTATGAGTTTAATTTAATTTTTTTTATTTTAGTTTGTTGTTACAAGGATAAGTAGGTGGTAGAGATGGATGGTTCACCCTGTCTATAATAAGGTAGAGAGCCACTAGATAAGGTGGTTGGAGTAGAAAGAGAAAAGGAGATATGATGCAGGAGATAAGTTGGGAAGAGAGGAGGTTTGGGTTGATTGCTCTTGTTCTTAGGCCTTAGGCTTTATATACATATCCCCTGTTCCAAAGTGCCATATGTTGGGTTGCTATTAACAAGTCAAGGAAAAGTAGCCTAGTGCCATAGACTTTAGTAGAATGACACTATGATGTGTCTTGGATCATTTCAAATGAAATACGGTAATTTAGATATAATGTGATAGTTCATGATGTGTCTTGGGTCATCTCAAATGAGACATGATAATTGAGATTTGCTTGAGCACTTGACGGCTTGAACTATCATAACAAAATGTAACATAATTAACCGATATTCTAAATATCAAATTTGACTTAAACATAACTAATCAGATAACCATAAAAAGCTGAGCTCATTTTTAATTAGAAATGGGGCTACTTGTGTGGAACCCAAGGTAGGTTGTAAAGCTTGCCCGTGACACTTTTTATCGTTCTTCAACATTTTGCACTTACAAAATGCGATTTTATAACCAAATAAAAAAAGGCCTGTTGGCAGTAATTATTAATAATCTTAGAATATTGATAAGGAAGTATAGATACTTAGTTACCAAACTCGGAACAAATAGCAAAGTTACTCCATTTATTATCTTTTCCAGGAAAATAATAAATTTTCATAATTGTTGTTCTTCTAAGCAATTGTTGTTTGAGAATAGCTACGTCGAGAACAACTATGTTCAGAACAGGGTTTTTGTTCAGAATAGCTGTAATCCAATGTAGTTGCTATTTGAGAACAACTCTTGTTGAGTACAACTAAAGTTCAGAAAAGCTATTGTTTAGAATAATGACGTTTAAGGAATAGCTATGTTTAAAACAACCATTGTTTGAAATATATTGTATTTAGAACAATTGTGTTTTTTTGGAAGAGCCATTATTTAAAACAAACTCTACCAAGAAAATCATCACCACAAAACAATTTTTTTTTTTGGAACAACCTCTACATTGAAAACAACTATGTTGAGAACAATTCATGTTTGAAACAAGTCAAAATAACCATTATTTAGGAACAACTCTCATCCAAGAACAACCTTTGTCTTGCATTTCAAGAGATGTTTCGTGAAAGGTGTTTCACATGGTACCGCTTCTCCAAAGTAGAAGAAGTGGAAGGAACCTCAGAATATGGCATGGTTCTTGGGTTATCTTCAAATTTGAGATGTTCCAAGAGCTTGATTTGGTGTATTAAATATGGAGGTAGTTAAGAGGTTTTCCTCATAGCCTTTTACTGTAACATTGAGTGCTTCTTCCCTTCTTTTTATAGTGAATTATTATTCACTATTCACCATAACCTACAAAATCCTTTCATAATAAAAAGAACCGTTAATGCCTTTATAACTAAAAAATATCAATTTGTATTCTCATTAGTTGTTAGCTTTGTAACCCTCACCATCACCCACAAAATCCTTTCATAATAAAAAGAACCGTTAACTCCTTTGTAACTAAAAAATATCGATTTGTATTCTCATTAGAAAGCTAGCTTTGTAACCCCTATTCTTGAAACACTATAAATAGGAGCTTTTCACAACTGGTGAAAGGATTTTTGACATTTTGGCATTTTGATTCTTAAAACTTTCTCTCAAAAATTCTCTAAGTTATTTTCTTTGTTTAGCATTATCATCAGCCAAATTTTCCTTTCTCCACTTATCAATCACCATCTGTCACTACACTCAGTGTTACAAGATCTATTCCAGTCTTCCTCTCCACCTTCTTTTGATACACCTTATTCCCTTGCTCTTTCCATCAAAGAATTCTATACAAAAAAGCATCTCAAACGGGTCTAAACTATTAAAGATGCTTTTTAAGGAAAATGATAACTCTTTTGAGTTCCATTAAGGGTTTGTTTGTTTTGCTGAAAATAGTTTCCGGAAAATGATTTCTGAAAAATGACTTACTTCCCTGGAAAAGTTAATTTTTCTAGTGTTTGGATGAATCAATATAAAATATTTTCTATTGTTTGACAGATTTTTTAAAAATATTTCATAAAAGTTATTTTTACTGAAACAAACGTACATTTGAGATTTTTCTTATTTTTTTCATTGTTTAATTGAGTTTATTTTTCTTGCATATATTAAAAAATATTTTGTTAAATTTAGGTTCATCACGTCATTTTTTTAGTTACATGACTACCAAGTGAGTATTTTTTATTTAAAAACGTGACATCAAAAAAATTAACAAAAATACTAATAATTTAATAAGGTCATCAATTGGACTAGATTTTCAAATCTAAAAAGTAGAGAGACTAAATTGCAAATTTGTGAAGAGTATATAGACTTATGACCTTTTTTAACCTTTATAGTATAAAACATTTATTATTAATATATTTATAATTGTAATAAATATTTATTATTAAAATATTAATATTGAATATTTTCAGTAATATGTGAAGATTATTATGTAAAATTATTATTTTTAAAATTTATTATTAAAATAAAATTGAAATATTAAATAATTTATTAAAATGATAAATTATATTAATAATTTATTATATGACTAAATATAAATAATTAAATATGTATGTTTAATAATATTGAAAAATATAACCACGGGAGTTAGGTGAGATGGCAAGGGTCTCTCCTACTTCAACCAATAGTTGAAGGTTCGATTTTCACCCTAAGTATGGAGCAGCTTTAAAACTTGTGGCCAACATCTACTCCTTAATGGGCCCTTACAAAATGTGGAGGATTAATTATTGGGTTCGCTCCGATAGATATTTTAAGAAATGAAAAAAATAGTAAGTTATTTTAGTGGAAAAAAAAACTTATTTTACATTGATTTGTAAATTATTTTATGTTGATCAAGCTGTTTTCTATAAAACAAATACAAAAAAATGTATAAAATATTTTTCGTAAAACTTTTTACATGTAAACAAATCAACCCTGAATGTTCTAAAATATAAATCATTATTTAATGTGGTTTTGGATCCATTAGCTCATTGTAGTAAATTTATTACTGCATTGGGTAGTTGAATACATTACGAGTTTAATGTGAATGAAGTTCAATAAATCTCTTTAGAGGGTAATGGCTGAAGAAGAAGAACAAGAAAGGTTTGACGATGAGAGATTAATTATGTTGTTTTGAATCTACAATCCATTTTTCCTGTACTTAGCCGTTCGCAAGTTGCCATTATTATCCTTATATTTTGCAAGAAAATAGAATAGTGGGGATAGTTATCTAAATTTAAATTAAACAAAATAATATTATTACCAATAAACGTTGAATATTGGGTAAGAGAAAAAATTAAATTCATTTCTTTTTTCATAATTTGATCAATTAACCTAACATTTAAAAAGCAACCCACTAGCCTTGTTGGAAACATTATAAAACCCCTTTCCTTCCCTCCAAGTTCTCCATCCTCAAACACTTCTACTTTTTAACTCTAAAGGAAAGAAAGCAATTGCCACTAGGGTTTCGAGAAAAGCTTAAAATGGCTTCAAAACGATCAGCTTCCATGACCCTCCTTTTGGCACTCATCATTCTCTTCTTTTCCCTAGTCAGTGCTACTTGTCCATCCTGCTCTTCCTCCGGCTCTAACCTCACCTCCACTCCATCTGCACAAGGCAGTTGCCCTATGGATTTCCTCAAATTAGGTGTATGTGCTAATGTGCTTGGCTTAGTCAATGTCACTGTTGGCTCACCCCAAGTGTCACCATGTTGTTCCCTTCTCGATGGCCTTATCGACATCGACGCTGCTATATGCCTTTGCACTGCTATTAGAGCTAACGTCTTAGGCATCAACCTTAATATCCCAGTTTCCCTTAGTTTGATTCTCAATGCTTGCTCAAGGAACGTTCCTACTGGCTTCCAATGCTAATTAAGTCATCATTGTTCTCTACCTTCTTTCTCATCTTTCTTATGGTGTTTGTGTTTGATTTTAAAAAGTTATAATTTCTCGTATTTGCAATAAAACAGTGTTTTCATCTGTAGCTTTGTTGTTTTAATTTCCTTGGGGGAAATTGATACAGAATAATAAATCTAATACTCTTCTATCAAGTGTTTTCTTTTGAGGGGTTATTATTGTATCTATAAAGGACATTAAAAGACTTGTATTATATTCAACTCGTTTTATTTCCTTTCTTATTGTTTCCTTATCAATTTATTTAATGCTTTATATAATTGTGGAAGGTATCTGTCTATAAAGCGTAAAAGTTTTACGTATTTTATTTATAAGATCAATATTTTAATGATTTAATCGTTGAATCTACTAATATAATTATACTTGTCATGCATGTAAATTTTCAAATCGATCTGGTATCTTTATCATATCGATCTAAAATACTCGATATATTAATATATATTCAACGATTGAATTTTTTTACATAAAAAAATAGTTAAAAAATTTAAATTTATATCAAATGTGACATATTTGATTTACATGAATAGATTATAAAATATAACGGTTAGACTGTGTCTATTGAATAAATTTGTTTTATTCCTTGTTTGAATGACAGTTAAATTAATAGTTTGAGGCAATTAAAATATTTATATTTTTATTGATATTTTTTTGACTTGTATGACTTATCTAAATCATTTTATAAAGTGCATTTAAGCAATAAGTATAGGTAATTTTGTAGGTAAAGCTAACTAGGTATGATGAAGTTTTTTTCTTCTTTTTTTTTTTTTAATCTTGAAGGGTAAATTTAGATGGACGGTGCGTTTATCTGCGATTAGTGTAAAAATAACAGTGGTGATGAGATTAGATACCATAGCAAAATTGTAGCGTGAGAAAAAAAATAAACTAAACACACCGTACCACACTATACCGTCCATCCAAACCCATATTTAATCTTATCTATTGGATAACACCACTTTGAAGAATTGAAACTAATCAAATTGCTTGTTGAAGGAGCCTATTTCGAAATTTTATTTGATTTTTTTGAAAGCAAGATAAGGCTTTTCAAAGCCTATAAATATGTTGTCGATTTTCACAAGTAGGCAGTTTTTTGAATTTGATAATTCGAGAGCTGATGATTGTGCAATTAGACACTCTTTGTTTAGGTATTTATTGGAAATATATTCTTGATTGTAAGTAATGTTATTTAGAAAAGTGATTGTAATTTGAATTGGGACTATAATTATCTATTGTAAGAGGATAGATTGAGTTTAAGGTAATAATTGTATCGGGTTAATTGTTGAGTAAAATCTTTTTTTGAAAGAGGTTTCGTAAAATAAAATTGATAAATTTGAATAACGTTACCAAATATTTTGTGCGGAGCTTTGTCCTTGCAAAATTGTCTTGTTTTATATATTTTTTCTAACTTCTGTTTGAACAACTAACAAAATAATTACTTGAAACAATAGAAAAATATTAATGACATAATAGAAAAATAAAAAAATAATTTATTTTAACAAATTTGAAAAATATTAATAATAAAATGAGATGAATATCAAATTAATATATGAACTTTGATCCAATGTGCAATGTTATATATAATTTTGATTCTGTGCGATTTTCTGCATAAAAATTTTATTTGATTCAGTTTTTACAAATTGCTAACAACATCATCGAGTTAGAATCATTTTATGTTGATATATTACATACATAAACAACTATCTCAATCCGATATGAACATAAATTATTGTATTCATTTTTTTAAATGTACACAATTGAATCAAATTCAAAATTTCATGCATACATATGAATCATAATTCAAATTTCATATGTGTAATTACATCAAATCAAAATTCATGTATCAAATTGTAAATTGAAACAAATTACTGCAATTATGCAAGAACCGAACCACCCTTGCATATATCATTAACATCTTATGCTTCTGTCTGTCGGCATGCTTAGAATTGCTTCATGGTTCTAGGATCTCATGGATTTGAATTACTATTTTAATAAAAATAAGATTTTATTTTGAATTAATTTTATAAATATAAATTTATTTAAAAAATTAATATAATATAAAATTGTTTGAGTAAGCTGATGGGTTGAAAATTTCATTTGATAATATGATTTGTGTAATATGAAAGGAATTATTTCATTATTTTAGGCTTAGCTGTTATTATATTTGCTTAGTATTTTCTGGATATTGCTTCCTTTTTTCAAAGGTTTGAAAATGGAATGCACAATATTACCACATTTTGTTTGTATTAAGTAATTTTGTCAAACTTTAAGAGGAAAAAAAGAGAGTATATAAATATATAAATAAATTTGGTTATTGGAGTAGTTAGTCTGTTTAGAAGTCAGTCTATTTAGAATTTGTTAGCAACAGTTGCTGTTATTCTTCTCTGTATAAAGCATGTTATTCACAGTTTGAGAAGTAAGGTTTTCTCTCTATTCTTGAATGATAGGTCAGATCCAGTCTCTCTTTTGTTCTATATTCATTGTTGTTTTTGGTACAGTCTTTCATTGGTCTTCTCTTTTTTAACGTTTTGGTCTACAACAGATGCTTATTATTTTATTTATTTCACGTTTTGAATTTATTCATTTATTATGTACCATATTTAAATTCAGTGGAAATAATAAAATATTATTAGTCTCAACAATAAATGTTGAGTACAGTGATAAGGTACATTATAATTTTAAAGAAAAAATATAAACTCAAATTTTAAATGCAACATTGTTAAAAGAGATAACCACGAACCTCATACATGAACTATAAAATTGACATGGTGAATTTGTTATCACCTTTTTGTCCTTATATTTTTGTTCTTTCTAATGTGGTCATAATCTACTAGTTGAATCACAGTATTTTTATTTATGAACTAACCAGTTTACTTTGTATATATAATTTTATAAGCCTAAATTTTCTTTAATAAATATTTTAGATTCATTGGAATTATTCCTTTTGTTTAAGCAACCAATGTCAATGATCTTCCTCATTGGATGGAATCACAATTGCTAAAAGGAAATAAACTTAAAAGATTGGGTTTAAAATTATAATAAAATTAAATTTCAACCATCAATATTTATAATTTAATTTTAATTTCCTAAAATGACTTTTTTGCTCTGCCCCTTGCTCCCATTTATCAAAATATGTCAAAGCTGGCGAAAATTGGATCGAGGTTACTTTTCATTCTCTCCTAAACGAGGTTGATTTTCTTACTTAACAATGCCGTGGAACAATGTCTTAGTGGATAAAAATTATTAAATTAAATTATTGAGATAATTAAATTTGAGTATTATAATATGAGTTTAATTCATTAATTCTTTTATTTAATATGTTGATATAAGGATAAGTAATAGGTGATCCATCTTGTTTAGGAAAAAGGGATGAGTTATTGAATAGAGTGGTCGGAGTAGAAAGAGAGAAGGAGATGATGCTGGAGATAAATTGGGAAGAGAGGAGTTTTAGGTTATTTGGCCTCGTCCTTATGCCCTAGGCCTTATACATTTGTCGTCCCTTGTCTTTAGGTTCCACATATCAGGTTATTATTGACAAGTAAAGAACAAGTGACCTAATATCATAAATTTTGATAAAGATTATTTATAACATGTATTGAGTCATATCACATGATACACGATAATTAACTCTTGATGTGATAATTAATAAATATGTTTGTTAGTCATAACTAATTAATATTTAAAATATCAGTTTGGATTTAAACATAACTAATCAGATAAGCATAAAACCTAAGCTCAATTTTAATTAGAAATAGGGGTAATTGCGTGGAATCCACGGTAGGTTCTAAAGCTCGCCCGTGACACTCCCAGTCGAATCCAGCTACAAAACTTCCATTGACAACATGCCAATATCTCCAACACTTTGCACCTACAATACGCCATTTCTGAACCGAAAGAAAAAAAAAGGTTGGTTGGCTGTAATTATTAATAATCTCATAATATTATTGAATATTAATAAGAGAGCATCTCAAACTGATCTGTGTTTCCATTAAATCTTGTTTTCTCATATGCTTCAGATTCCATACCTTATTTTACAACGAAATTGCAGAGCCATCGAAGATGCTTTTTAAGGAAAACAAAAACCCTTTTGACTTCCATTAAATGAGCTAAAGTAGAAACCATTGTTTAATGTCGGTTTTGGATCCATTAGCTCCTTATGGTAAGTTTATTAGTGCAATTAAGTTGAACATTGGGAACTTTGAATAAATTACGAGTTTAATGTGAATGAAGTTCAGTAAATCTGTTTAGAGGGTACTAATGGCTGAAGAAGAACATGAAAGGTTTGACAAGAGAGATTATTATATTTGTAATCCATTTTGTCTCTACTTAGCGGTTTGTAAGTTGTCACTGTTGTCCTTATATTTTGGAAGAACATGGAATATTATGGAGATATTCATTTAAACTTGAAGTAAACAAAATGATAATATTATTAACTACAGTTGTTTAGAAGACTTAAAAAAAGAGAAATTGATATCATCAATAATAAGTATAGGATGTTGTTGTAAGATACATTGCATTTCTAAGAATAAAATATGGATTTAAATTTTGAAAACAACATTGTTGGGGAAGCCAACCACATTAAAATTTAAATGTAACAGTTGTCTTGTTTCTTTATCATTTTTTTTATGATACTTTTTTCTCTTAATAGTTAGTTATTCATCGAGTCTTTTACACTTGATTATATGTACAGAGTTTATTCATGATTCATGTATAAAAAAATAAATTAAAATTGAAATATAATTAATTATCATAAAAGGAACAAACTTAACCTTATTTGATGTTTTTGAGTTGTTACTTAAATGAAATACTGTTGCAAATAATGTAATTTAGTGAATGATAGATTCACTTGTTAATCCTATAGGAGCATTCTAACAAGGCATGCACTGTTCTAATTTCCACCTCACATATCATAAACAACCAAACTTCACCAGCTAGATTTCAAATTGATTTTAATCTACAATTTGATCAATTAGCCTAACATTAAAAAATAACCACTAGGCTTGCTGGAAGCACTATAAAACCCCCCCTTCCTTCACTACAAGTTCCTCATCCTCGAACGTTTCTACCTTTTAACTCTAAAGCCAAGAAAGCAAGCCATTAAGGTTGTGAGAAAAGATAAAAATGGATTCAAAAAGATCAGCTTCCATAGCCCTCCTTTTGGCACTCAACATTCTCTTCTTTTCCCTAGTCAGTGCTAATTGTGGATCTTGTTCTTCTTCTGGCTCTAACCCAAGGCCAACTCCCACCCCTACTCCATCTGCACGAGGTAGGTGCCCTAGGGATGCCCTCAAATTAGGTGTATGTGCCAATGTGCTTAACTTAGTCAATGTCACCGTTGGTTCACCCCCGGTGATGCCATGTTGTTCCCTTCTCAATGGTCTTGTGGACCTCGAAGCCGCTGCTTGCCTTTGCACCGCTATCAGAGCTAACATCTTAGGCATCAACCTTAACATCCCAGTTTCCCTTAGCTTGCTTCTCAACGTTTGCTCAAGGAATGTTCCTACTGGTTTCCAATGCTAAGTCATTATTGTTCCTACACTCTTTCTCATCTTTCTTATCGTGTTAGTGCTTGTGTTTGTGTTTGGTTTTTAAAATTATGATTCAATATTTACGGTACATCAATGTTATCATTAGTAACTTTGTTGTTTAAAATTTCTTATGGAGATTGATATAAAATAAGTCTAATACTTTTTTAAGTGCTTTTCTACGAGGGTTTATTGTATTTCCAATGGATATGAAAAAACTTATATTATTCAACTTGTTTTATTTCTTCTTTTTTTTCTCGAAAAATATAACAAACCGAGAAAAACGTTTGATAAAAGCAACCTCTTTCAAGGACAAGAAGATTGCAACACTCGACCTAAGACAAATACCCTCCACTCAAATAGTACTAAAAGACTGTAAGCAAAATTCACCACCAGTCCTTAAAAAACGAAGGTCTCAATACCCCTGCTTTCGCCAGAGCATTAGCCATACCGTTACCTTGCCGGTGAATAACTGTGAATTGAAATCAATTCAGCTGGTTAATGCCACCGTCGATATCACTAAATAGATTTTGTAATGACCACAATTTATAATTCCTATTCTCAGCCACTCCAAAGCAACACACAAACTAATTTCGATAATTAATGGTATTTTCACCTGCCGTCTCAACCCAATATACAATTCCACGACTGTTTTAATGACTATTGTCTCAACCGTTTCCGATCACCTGGCCACAATCAGTCCCGAGAACAAAGTACAAGCCACTCCTTTATCATCACTCAAGACCCCACCATAACCCGCTTCGTCTTCCAAAGCTACACCGGCCACATTGAACTTTATCCACCCGGAAGGAGGTGGTTCCCAATGGAAAGCAGTCTTGTTTGCCATGTTGCTCGAGAAACTACATTTTTTAGGCCAACACCACTAATATCCCTCCAAAACTTGAAAATCCTCATGCACCATCCTTATCCACATCAAATAGCTCATTTTAGAATGGTACAACATTGTATCAAAAGTCGCCGATGTTCTGTCAAAAACTCTATCAATCTCAATTTATTTAAATTTATATATATTATTTTATTATAGATATCATAGCTAATATTTAACTTAATAAATACAATATGAGTTGAAACTCATTAGGAAGCACAGTTTTTGAGTCCGTGAGTGAGACTTTGTTGAGGAAGATGTAAGAAATCTCAAATGGGAAACTAAAAAAAGACATTAGAAAAAGTTCATTTGACTGCAAAAAAGGCAATGATTCCCTGGACTTGCTTTACATTTTGATTTCAACCACAATATCCTCATAATTCAACGATGGTTATCCCCAAATATGTGGTCAAAGCTATCCTTTTTTTCTCTTTTAATTTAAAAATTATATGATACGTGGACTATGTTTCATGGTAATATTATAGACCAGTTTGTGACAATTAAATTATTTATATTTTTGTTGGTATTATAATTTAAGTAATTATTTTATAAAGTATATTTAGGCAATAAATGTAGGTAATTTCGTATGTAAAGGAAGCTAGATATGATCAAGCTTAATGTTATTTATTGGATAATACTCTTGAAGAGAAAAGAAGAATTGAAAGATGTGTGAACTCCATCCTTATCTTTCAAGAATTCATGTGAACTCCATCCTTATCTTTCAAGAATTCATGTGAACTCCATCCTTATCTTTCAAGAATTCAAACTAATCAAATTGTTTGGAGAAATTTGATGGATAATCTTGTTTGAAACGATTGGTGATTAAAGTTTGAAGGCTTGCTATTTGATTTTTGAAAATATGCCATTGATTTGTGGCAGTTTTTTCAAGTGCTTTTACTTTATAATTCGAGAGTTATTGTGCATTTTGATTCTCTTTGCTTAGGTATTTGTTGGAGAGATATTCTTGATTGTAGGTGAGGTTTTTAGAAGAGTGATTGTAACAATTTTTGTTCGATTTTGGGACTATAATTATCTATTGTGAAAGCGCAGGTTAGGCTTAAGACAATAATGGTATCGTGCTAATTGTTGAGTAAAATTATTTTCTAAAAAGGACTTCGTAAAGTTGAATTGATGAATTTTAACTGTGTTAACAAATATTTTATATTGAACTTTTTTCTTACAGAATTGTCTTTTTTTTTTTATTCTAACTTTTGTTTGAACAACTAATAGGATAATAACTTGGAATAACTGCAAGCCGAAATTTTTTCAAGTGTCCAAATTGATAATTTTAATAGTTAAAGCTACCAAATCCAAATGCAAACTTCTTAGATAGTAGAATGATTAATTGTGTAATTTATTAATAACATAATAGAAAAATAACAAAATAATTTTGATTTGATCCAATGTGCAATGTTATACAATACATAAACTTTGATTTTATGTGATTTTATACATAAAATTTTGATTTGATTCAATTTTCACAATTAAATCACTAACAATATTATCAAGTTAGCACCATTTTATATTGATATTGTCGCGACCATTTTTTGTATGACGGTCAACGACGCGGTCGACTCGAGGTTTGAAAAATGGAAAGGAAGGGAGTCGCCACCGATCTTTATTTGGGTGTGATCGGATCACCTTTGTTTTAATAAACATTTTGATTTACTAAAACAATATTCTTTGGTCTACGAATATTGAGAAAATGGGCTCGGGAGTCGGTTACGTGTGAGGAAGGGTTAGCACCCTCGTCACGCCCGAAATCGGTACCAAACTGATTGATCGATGTCCTAATGTTGAAAACTTTGAAATGATTTGGAAATAGACACTTGAAATTTGAAAGGATTGGAAGGGGCATTTAAGGCTTTCTCATTTTCGAAGAGATAAAGCATCATGTCCAGTAAGTTAGGGCGCAATACTTTAGACTCCCGAAACTAAGCTTGCCTTTTTAAAACTTAGTTTTACATTTGAAGAGGATCTTCCGTCATTTGTCAAACGAGAAATCAGAACCCAGTAAGTTAGGGCTCGTTTTCTCGAAGGTCCAAATTAGGAATATTGCCTCTATTTTAGAAGAAAGAAAAAAAACTTATCTCACAGTGTCTAGATGTCGAGTCCAGTAAGTTAGGGCACGACATTTCGAATATTCGAGATTAAGTGTTTTGTTTAATATTTAAATTGCGATTCCAAAAGGGATATCCCGTTGTTTAGCTTTAAACGAGAAGAGACCGGAACCCGGTAAGTTAGGGCTCGATTCACTCGAATTGCTAATACGAAATGTCGATTTAAAACTGGGATTTGTGATTTTAAAAGACATCTTCCGTTGTTTAGCTTAAACGAGAAAAAAAATCAGAACCCAGTAAGTTAGGGCTCGATTCTCTCGAATCGCTAACACGGAGTATTGGTTGCTATAAAAGTTGAGGTTTTGAGCAAAATTAACGTAAAAATGTGAAAACACGCTGTTATGTGTAAAAAGAATAATAAAAAGGACACGTATACGTGTAAGTAAAGATAGTGTATAATGCATTGGAAGTACTACGTATAGTAACAGTAATAGAAAATAACGATAATAATGAAGATATACAAAAATAATGGTAATCTATGAATGAAATAGTAAAAATAAATAAGTAAAACCGTATATATATAATAATAATAATAATAATAATATAGTAATAATAGTAATGATGGTAATATAAATAAAAATAGATAATAATGATAATAGTGAAAACAACAAATAAGAATTTTAATAAATAAGATAATAATATTAGTAATAGTAATGATAATAATAGTAGTAGAAAATAAAATAACACGTGCAATCGTAAATATAAATAATAGTATAGCAAGCAAATAATAGTAAAAATGAAAATAACGAATAACAAATAACAAATAATAATAATAATAATAATAATAATAAAAAAGAACAATGACAATGAAAATATAAATAGTACTAATAATAAGATATAATGTATAATGTATAAATAGTAAAAAATAAAACGAAAGAATGAGTAATAGTCGTTAATAAATAAATAGTGCAATATATATAAAAAAATGAGTAGATATATATATATTATAATATAATAATAGTAGTAATAGAGGTATAGTAATAATGATAAGGTAATAATAATAATAATAATAAGAATAAGAATAAGAATAAGAATATTAAATAGTAGTAAAAGTGGTAACAATTGCAAAATGATTAAAAAGATGGGTCGAATTGCATTAAAACGGAAGTTTCGGGTCAAATCGTAAATAAAATAGGGGTTTGGGGACTAAATTAGAAACGCGCATAAAAGGTGGGGGACCAAAGAGGTAATATTCCCTTTCGGCCAAAACGCGCAGTAGCGACGAGGACCAGATTGCAAACCGGAGTAAATTTTGGGGCCAATGTGCGAATATGGAAGACTTGATTCTGAAAAGAACTAAAATGCGGAAGGACCGCGCGAGAAAATATCCCCTTTTTTTAAAAACACGCGGATCCTGAGGCGGGTCGGGTCAACACGCGGGTCCTGGGAGTGAAACGACGTCGTTTTGGGGCTTAAGGACGCCGACCAAAACGGCGTCGTTTCGATTGCCTATATAAGCCAGTCTTTTTTGTAAAATTTTCATTTTCTCTTGTTCTTTTTTTAAAAACTGATGTTTTGTTTCTTTTTCTCTCTGCAGGGGGGAACTCCGGCGGTCCACGTCAGGCCTTCGTCGTTGTCGATCGTCGCTCGTGCGGTGGCCGAAAAAGGTAAAACGTATAGATTTTTTTTATTTTTCTTTTTTATTTATAATAGCATATATACACATCGAAGGGAAAAAAGAATAAATAAATAAAATATGTTTCGAATAAGAAAGAAAAAAATCACCTTTAGCCTCTGTTTCCTTTGATTTTAATGGCTCTTTTGCATTTTTTATGCCTACTAGTTTCTGATCTTTGCTCTGTTGTTCGAATCTGTTTATTTTGTTTTTTGATAATCGAAGATAAAAGGAAAAAAAAAGTCCTTTACAAAGATTTCGATTGGCTTTTTATAGCCATTTTTTACAATTGATTTTTCCCCCTTTTCTATTATTCGGTCATTTCGTTTTAATGCCTTGCAGGGACTCTGGACGGTGCTGGGCGGTGGACAAGACCGCAGTGTCAGAGGCAGGTGGCCGTCAGAGGGCTGAAGACAGAAGACCCTAGGTGCGCCGCACCTAGGGTTTGAAAATTCTGAAAAGTTTGTTGGGCTAGGGTTGTAATTGGGCCTGTTGGGTTTGTTGTTTGGGTTGGGGGTAGATTGGCCAATGATTTGGGCCTGGGTTAATGGGTTAGGTGAGTTGTGCAAAATTGGGCTTACAACAGATATATTGCATATACAAACAGGCCCAATTTTGGTGCACTTTTCTTCAGGTAACCTTATTCTGGTCCACCACATCTTGTCGTTTCGATCCACTCCACTGTTGCTTCAGTGAGATAGGACCTGTAATATCAATTTGCTCCCCTACAATCTCAGGGAGATAGGTTTAACCGTCTTCTATCGGCTCTGCTGCAACTTTAAGGGGATAAGACTTGCAACTTCAACCCGCTCCATTGCAACTTCAGAGAGATGAGGTTTGTTTTGGATCTGCTCTTGCAACTTTAAGGAGACAAGATCTGCTATCTTCAATCTGCTTCCTGCAATATCAGGAACGCCAAATCTGTTATTTTCAATCTGCTCCCTGCAACATCAGGAACGCCAGAATTTCTATCTTCGATCTATCCCACTGCAAATTCAGGGAGACAAGATCTATGTCTTCGATCTGCTTCCTGCAACTTCAGGAATGTCAAATCTGCTACCTTCAATCTGATCCCCGCAACCTCAAGGACTACTAGGCTGATATCTTCGATCTGCTTCCTGCAACTTCGGGAAGGTCAAATCTGCTATCTTTAATCTGATCCCTACAACCTCAAGGACTACCAGGCTGATATCTTTGATCTGCTTCCTGCAACTTTGGGAAGGTCAAATCTGCTATCTTTAATCTGATCCCTGCAAACTCAAGGACCACCAGACTGATGTCTTCGATCTGCTTCCTGCAACTTCAGGAAGGTCAAATCTGCTATCTTCAATCTGATCCCTGCAAACTCAAGGATCACTAGATTGATGTCTTCGATCTGCTTCCTGCAACTTCAGGAAGGTCAAATCTGCTGCATTTTCTTCTCAATCTGATCCCTACAAACTCAGGGATCACTAGACTGATGCTTTCGATCTGCTTCCTGCAACTTCAGGAAGGTCAAATCCGCTTTCTTCGATCTACTCCACTGCATACTCAGGGAGACAAGATCTACTCAACCGCACTGTCCTCTTGAGGACGTAACCTGTAGAATGAGTACATGCTTATGCCTAATGATTAGGATGCCATGAGCATGATGAATCAGAATGTTATGAGTGTGATTTCCTATTTTAGGTATTATCATTTATTTATCCGTCAAAGTTTCATCTTCGTTTCCTTTTCAGTAACCGTTTTCGTATGAATGACTTGCCCCTGTGGAAATTTTAAGGCCCTTTTCTTTTAGGCTTCGGGACACAGTTCTGCATTGACTTCTAACTGTCTTTCCCGGGAATCACAACTCCTACTCGGAGAATACTTAACTTGGTTTGCTTTTGGATTCATTCCATAGCGATTTAGGGTTTTTGAATCTTTCTTTGTAGAAAATTGGCCTGTCATACCTTAGACACCGCTGATTGGGCTTTTATACAAGTTTTATGAAGGATGCTTTGAGCTTTTACATGTGTTTAGAAGACTCAAAGTACTTTGTTGATGCCCCAATATGCAACGTGCTTCCTCTTCTGTTGATTCTGGCGCTGCAAGATCGCCACGTGTCCAATCAAAATTTGAGCCGCCCTTTTCGGGTTTTCAACTCAAAAGCCCTTTGGTCTCAAGGCGCCCTTTTACGGGTTTTCGCCTTGGCCTCTCTGTTTTTTTTTTGAAGTCTCAAAGCGCCCTTTGCGGGTTTTCGCCTTGGCCTCTTCTGTTTCAAGCAAAGTACTTTTTAACCGAATCCGAGTTCACGGGATTGGGTAAGCATTTCCGTCCCATTTCGTCGAGAATCGATTGCACCTCCCAGAAAGCTTTCTTTACCACATACGGCCCTTCCGATTCGGTATCCATTTTCCTCTCGTGATCCTTTTTATGGGAAGGATCTTTTTCAAAGACGAGGTCCCCTTTATGGAATTCTCTTGGCTGAACTTTTTTGTCATAGGCTCGCATCATCCGTTTTTGGTACATCTGACCGTGGCGAATGGCCTCAATCTCTTTTCTTCAATTAAATTCAATCGATCATATTGAGCCTCGGATCCATTCGGCTTCATCCAATTTCACCGACAAAGACTCAAGAGAAGGTATTTCCACTTCAATAGGTAGAACCGCTTCCATCCCGTGAGACCAATGAGAAGGGTGTTGCCCGAAAGAGAGGTTCCGACGGATGTTCGATAAGCATAGAGTGCAAGCGGCAACTTCTCATGCCGATCTCTATAAGTCTCGATCATCTTTCCCACTATCTTTTTGATGTTTTTGTTGGCTGCTTCCACTGCCCCATTCATCTTTGGACGATACGGTGATGAATTGTGGTGTTTGATGTTGAATTGGCTACAAACCCCTGCTATCATGCTATTATTTAAGTTCAGTGCATTGTCTGATATGATTCTCTCAGGCATTCCATATCGACAAATGATTTCCTTTTTCAAAAATCGACTAACCGCTGATTTCGTGACGTTAGCATATGAAGCCGCTTCTACCCATTTTGTGAAGTAGTCAATGACTACAAAGATAAACCGATGTCCATTCGAAGCCTTCGGAGATATTGGCCCAATGACATCCATGCCCCACATGGAAAATGGCCATGGAGAAGTCATAACGTGTAAAGGTGACGGGGGCATGTGAATCTTGTCTCCATAAATCTGGCATTTATGATATTTCTTGGCATAGTTGATACAGTCTCCCTCCATAGTGGACCAATAATATCCAAACCTCATTATTTGTCTAGCCATTGTGAAACTATTAGCGTGAGTTCCACAGACACCTTCATGGACTTCTTCCAAGATTAACTTAGCTTCGGCGGCCTCCACACATCTTAGCAGCACTTGATCTTTCCTTTTCTTGTATAAGACTTCTCCATCCAAGACGTAATCACAGGCTAGCCTCCTTAGCGTCTTTTTATCATTCTCAGTCGCTTGATCTGGGTACTCACGATTTCTCACATGCCGCAATATATCGTGGTACTATGATGGGCCAGTTTTCCCTTCTTCCTCGACATTGTAGTAATGGGCTGGGTCTTGATGAATGCTCATTTGTATTGGCTTCATATCTTCACTTTTGTTTACTCGAATCATGGAAGCCAAGGTGGCCAGAGCATCAGCCATCTGATTCTCGTCCCTGGGCAGGTAATTGAAAGTGATGTCATCGAACTCTCTGATCAATTCTTGGGCCAATCTTTTGTAGATAACCAGCTTTGGATCTCTGGTTTCCCATTCTCCTTTGAGTTGATAGATTACCAGAGCAGAATCTTCATAAACTTCTAATACCCTGATTTTGTATTCGATAGCGGCGCGGAGACCCATGATGCAAGCTTCATATTCAACCATATTATTAGTGCAATCGAAATCCAGTTTACAAGTGAATGGATAATGGTCTCCTTTTGGGGACATCAGGACTGCCCCAATTCCATTGCCCACGGCATTTGATGCCCCGTCGAAATTTAGTTTCCAAGGATGGTCTTGGGCGTTTCTTCTTGGTGTCTCACAAGACATCAAATCCTCATTAGGGAAATCGAAATCCAAGGGCTCATAGTCTTCAAGGGCTCTACTGGCTAGAAAATCCGCTATCGCATTCCCTTTCACCGCCTTTTGGTTTATATAAACGATGTCAAATTCAGAAAGTAGAATCTGCCATCTAGCCATTCTTCCATTCAAGGCGGTAGATTCCATCATATATTTAAGGGGATCTAACTTCGAGATGAGCCATGTCGTGTGATACAGCATGTATTGCCTCAATCTTCGAGTTGTCCAGATCAAGGCACAACATAATTTCTCGATTGGAGGGTACCTCGTTTCACATTCGGTGAATTTTTTACTAAGGTAATATATTGCTTTTTCTTTCTCCCCCGACTCATCATGCTGACCCAGCACACATCCCATCGAATTATCAAGTACCGTTAGATAAAGGATTAGTGGCTTGTCTGGTTGAGGCGGTGTTAGTACCGGGGCATGGGACAGGTATTGTTTCACCTTTTCGAAGGTCTTCTGGCATTCTTCATCCCACGTGCCTGGATTGTGTTTCTTGAGGAGACGGAATATGGGGTCACACCTCTCAGTCAGTTGTGAAATGAACCGGGCAATGTAATTTAGCCTTCCTAAGAAACCTCTAACTTCTTTTTGAGTACGTGGTGGAGGTAATTCCTGTATGGCTTTGACTTTATCTGGGTCAACCTCAATCCCTTTTTCGCTGACTATGAACCCGAGCAACTTCCCGGACCGAGCTCCGAAGGTACACTTTGACGGGTTAAGCTTTAACTGGAATTTTCTCAGCCTCAAGAACAATTTTCTCAAGACCTGCACATGTTCTTCTTCAGTTCGGGATTTGACGATCATATCGTCGACGTAAACCTCAATTTCCTTGTGCATCATGTCATGGAATAAGGTTACCATGGCTCTCTGATATGTCGCCCCCGCATTTTTTAGCCCAAATGGCATTACCTTGTAGCAAAATATTCCCCACATGGTTAGAAATGTTGTCTTGTCCATGTCCTCAGGATGCATCTTTATTTGGTTGTACCCCGAGAAACCATCCATGAAGGAGAACAACGAATAGTCTGCTGTATTGTCTACCAAGGTATCAATGTGAGGCAACGGGAAATTGTCTTTCGGGCTGGCTTTGTTCAGGTCTCTGTAGTCCACGCACATCCGTACTTTCCCGTCTTTCTTGGGGACCGGGACAATATTAGCTACCCAATCCGAGTACTTAACCACTTGCAAGAACCCGGCGTTAAATTGCTTCTCGACTTCTTCTTTTATTTTTAACAAGACGTCTGGACGCATTCTTCAGAGCTTCTGTTGGATTGGCTTGCATTCTTCTCTTATGGGCAATCAGTGTACTGCAATATCAGTACTTAGTCCGGGCATATCTTGGTACGACCATGCGAACACATCCTTGAATTCATGGAGTAATTCGATGAGGTTTCGCCTGGTTTCTGCAGTAATACGGGCTCCGATCTTCACTTCTTGCCCCTCTCCTAGGTTCACCATTTCTACCGACTCTTTATGGGGTAGGATCTGTTTTTCTTCTTGCTCTACCATCCTCAACAAATCTGGAGGCAAATCGCATTCTGTGTCATTTTCAAAATCCTGAGATTCCCCTGAACACATGTCTTGCTCAAAGCAGACTTCTGAATCTGTAGTATCGTTACTCATATCGTTGATGTCTAGAAGCCTGTAACGGGTGTCAAAGGGTGTACAAAGAACAAATGAATTCGAGGACAACTATTCACATGATATGAATGAGAATAAAGAATAAATGGTAAAAAATGTAAAATGAGAGAACATTTAGTAGAATTGAAGATGTATTTTATTAAAACAAAATGTCCGAACATGAGCCTATTTCATAAAAGAAATCTCATTGTTTCTAGGCATAAAAACAACAAGAGTGTTCTGAGTATTACTCTGTATCATCTCTAAAGACTACAGGAAACTCCTCTTCAGCCCAATTGTCTAGAGTGCTTCCAGGTTCATATGGGCGAATGCCCGACAGATTTCCTTGATTAGTCACCTCATCGTGTATAGCATTGATATGAGGATATTCATCTCTAGGAGATCCTTCTCCCAGGTAAATTATTCCTCCTGATATGAAGGTATGAGATATGTGGGGGAACGTCATCGGTTCCCACTTAACATCCTCTCCGTTCAGCCGGGCCTTTCTCCTTTCTTGTTTCTTTTCCATTTCCTTCTTCATTTGTTGAGCATCTGGTTTGAAACCTAAACCACAGCAGTCTCTTTTCTCCTTCAGCATCGGGGTCTGGACTTTCCCTTGGAGATATTTTCCCAATCCTCTTCCAGGTAGCGCTCCTTTTCCCATCGTCATTTGTAATCCCATCCTGGTGGTCTTGGATAGCTTGGGCACCGGAACTCCACTTCCCTCCGCGATGAACGTCGCGTTTACGAACTCTAAGGATCGGAAGGAACATTCGATGACCTCCTCATTCGTTTCTAGATACGGCGCTTCACTGGTAATGGTTGCTATGACGTCTTCTTCTGCGTTTATAGTTACCAACCGATTTTCTGTTACTAGCTTCAATTTTTGGTGCAGCGATGAGGGTACGGCCCCCGCTGAATAAATCCATGGCCTCCCCAACAGGCAGTTGTGTGAAGGTTTAATATCCATGACCAGGAAGTCCACCTCGTAAGTGTTAGGCCCTATCAATAAAGGTACGTCTATTCTCCCCATCACCCTTCTTTCAGTGCCGTCAAATGCTCTCACTATGTTCTGGCATGCTTTCATGTGAGAACTGTCTATTGGCAACCTCTTGAGTGTAGCCAATGGTAAGACATTCAGCGCTGACCCATTATCTATTAGCACGCTTGGTAGAGTGTATCCCTTACAGCGGGTAGTTATGTGCAAGGCCTTCGTTGATCCCATGCCTCCGTGTGGGATTTCGTCATCGCTAAAGTAGATGAAATTGTCAGCGCTTATGTTACTAACCAGACGGTCCAACTTGTTGACGGATATATCCTTAGTAACATAGGTCTCATTTAATACTTTCATCAATGCTTCGCGGTGCGCCTCTGAGCTTAGGAGTAGGGCTAACACGGAGATATGGGCTGGTTGTGTAACACCCCTTACCCGAGACCGTTACCGGAGTCGAGCACGAGGCATTACAAAACTTAACTACTAATTCGGCATAAAATTTAAAACTGTCCCTCTGCGTCATAGTCACTAAAATATTTATATTTGGAGCTACGGAACTTCAAATTAAGATCCGTTAATTTTCCCTGAAACTAGACTCATATATCTTTTTATTATAATTTTTCCAGAATTTTTCATGTGGCCAATTAGTACAGTTTATTCATTGAAGTTTCCCCTGTTTTACTGTTCAACTGCTCTGACCTCTCTTCACTACGAATCAAATTACTCTTTGTACAGAACTTAGATGGCCTCATTGTTTAGCTCATTTGAAACTAGACTCATTCAGAATTTCATACATATAAATTTTAATCCACAATTATTTTTGTGCAATTTCTAATGATTTGTCAAAGGCAGAACAGGGGATCACGAATTCATTCAGAACCAGTTTCACTAAAATTTAAATATCTCATAATTTCGATTTCTTTTGCTTACTCTATTTCTTTTATATGAAAATAGACTCAAATAGCTTTCAATTCATATCTTATTCACTTTCTAATTCCATTTCTCCTATTTTTTGTGATTTTCCAAAATCACGTCACTGCTGCAATTCAAAAACTGTTTCATTGCAAAATATTGTTAACTAGTTTATAACATCTTTACTCCATCTCATTTAAACTCTATACATACCATATAAATCTTTAAACATAAAACAAAAGCTACCGGAATTGATCTGGATAGTGGGCTTTGCTGTGATGATCCGATCTACCAACTTCTCTTTAATTCAATCTACATAAAAATATCAAACACACACGAGTAAGCTTGATGAAGCTTAGTAAGTTCATTGGTTTAAAAGTAACTTATCACACATAATATTTCCAAAACAATAACAAAATATTTACTAAAGTTCCCTGCCATCCACAACCATTGTTAAAATACTTCACATAGTTGAGCTCAACATTAACAACTACTCAATCTCTTCCATTTGATTCACTCATTTTATATTACTACTTATCAAATTAGGAAACGTCTTACGAATTTGAGTACGTCGTTGCTCGGTACACGCTTTCACAACTCAAGTATGGATGATTCCATACCTACATTTCACAACTCAGTATGGACGATACCATACCTACTTTTCATAACTCAGTATGGATGATACCATACCTACATTTCATATCTCAGTATGGTTAATACCATACCTACATTTCACAACTCAGTATGGACGATACCATACCTACTTTTCATAACTCAGTATGGATGATACCATACCTACATTTCATATCTCAGTATGGTTAATACCATACCTACATTTCGTATCTCAGTATGGATGATTCCATACCTACATTTTATAACTCAGTATGGATGATACCATACCTACATTTCACATTTTCCATGGATTAACCATGGTCTTATCCGTCAATTCATCATATGTCACAACACGAACGCACTCAATTTCTGCTTTTCCTAATTTGAATTACCGCCATTTATTCTTTCATTTTATCATATTTTTCACAATCCCACAGCAAATTCATATTTAACAGCACATTATATCATTCAATCTTTCACAAATAAACATATAAATTCAACCATATGAACTTACCAGGCTGATTTGTAGAAGATTTTGAAATTTAGGGACTACTCTGCAACTTTTTCTTTTCCTCTTTCTTCTTTGGTTTCTTGATCTATAATGTAAAATATTTTCACTCATTAGCATATATTTCATTTCTATTTCACTTCACAAATTATGCTCTTCAAATTTTGAAATTACACTTTTACCCCAAAATTTACAGTTTTTACAATTTAGTCCTTGCTCAATTCAGCCATCAATTGAACTAATTTTTCTCAATCAACACTTTATTCTATCATTACAAACTATTTCACAACCTTTGATATTCTGAATTTCAACACCAACCTCTAATTCACAACTTTTTCATAATTAGGTCCTAAATATCATTTCCTATCAAAATCACTTAATAAAACCACCTTAATATGAAACTAGAATTTAAATTTCATAATAATTCATCATAAACTTTCATTTCTCAGCAAGGGTAACTTTTAATTTTACCCACCAAATCAAAAACTAATGAATTCTATAAGTGGATCTAGTTGTAAAAGTCATAAAAACATAAAAATTATCAAGAAAAAGCAAGAATTAAACTCACATGGTGTAAAAATATGAAAACCAGCTTTCTCCAGAACTCCTATGGTGTTTTGGCTGAGATAATGTGAATTTTTCGCTAGATTATTTTCAATCTTATCTTAATAAACATATTAAAATCACAAAAATTTCAATTTTGCCCTTGTTTCACTTATCTTCTGCTGATTTCCTTGCCTTTGCCGTCCAACCTTCTCACTTTTAGGTTTAATTTCCCTTTAAACCCTTCTTCTTTTAACACTTGAGCTATTTAATTCTTCTAGCAATTTTGCATTTGTTACAATTTAGTCATTTTTATTAAATTGGCTACCCAAACATTTAAATTTCTCAACCAAATTTTAATACTAACTTAATAACACTCCATAAATATTTCTAAAAATATTTATGGCTCGATTTTCAAATTCGAGATCTCGATACCTCATTTTTGACCCACTTGACCTAATAAATTCTTTTAATTCACTAAATTCACCAATCCACAAATTCTTCTAAATTCTCACTTGACTCATAAATATTAAATTACTATCTTATTTAATCTTACTTGCCAGATTTAGTGATCTCATATCACCATTTCTGACATTACTGAAAATTAGGCCGTTACAGGTTGTCTGTGCAGTTGTTCCACCACGCTATATTCGCTGTGTTTCAAGAATTTTAAGAATTCTTTGGCCTCTTCCTCTTTTACGGGTTCGTTGATAGGGGCTTTGGGTTCCTTTTTTCGGCCAATCGGCGCAGTCTTCGGTTTCATTGGCTCTTCTCCTCTGTTTCCAGGATCATAACGTTTCCCACTACGCGTATAGAACCCTTCATTCTCACCCTCCTCAGGACTGCTAGTGGAGCTTTCCGCCCCTAGCATCATCACATTACAATTATAGTTCCAAGGTACCCTTTTACTATCTTTGTAGGGAAAAGAAGTAGGTTTCTGAATTATAATTTTCGGCCTTCCCTGTACCCCGCCTTCCGTGTTTCGCGAAATGATGATTCTCGGGTATTTAACTCCAGGCTTTGTCAATTCTTCCTCAGTCGCGCATACATCCTCCTCCTCTACTCCTTCTTCATAAAACTCCAATTCTTTGTTGTCCATGAAGCCTTGCACCAAAATTCTAAACTCAGTGCATTCTTGAATCTCGTGCTCCTTTGTCTTATGGAGTTCGTAGTAGTTCTTTATATGCCTCCCGTTCTCCGCAAGATCTGAATCTATCAATCCTCTTTTTGCCATTTCCTTCCAGACTATTCGCAATGGGGTTTTCACTTCTGTGACATCATTCTTAATCTTCCTCACCCCCTCCTCACCAATCGCGTTTACCCCTCTATCTTCATGATTGGGCAGTGGGTTTCCCTTTTTCACCATGTTGTCGAGTGTTATAACCTCCATCTTTATTAACCTCTCGACTACCTTTTTAAAGGCGAGGCAATTCTCTATCGAATGCCCCTCTATCCCTGCATGGTAATCGCAGTGAGCGTTAGAGTCGTACCATTTAGGGTATGGGGGCTGTAGTGGTTGCAAATAGAACGGAGACACGATGTGCTCGTTGAACAAAATCTGGTATAGCTCCTTGTACGTTATTGGAGTTGGCGTGAATTGAATCTTTTCGAGATTCGGTCCGTTCCCGATTCTGCTTTTTTGGTCCTTGTTGTCCAAAGAAGAACTACCTTGGTGATTAACCGTGATCGCTTCGAGTAATTTCATTGTACGTACTCACGTTATTTACTTCACCATCTTCTTCTTAAGAGCGGCCTTCCTAGTGCTTTCTCCTGCCTCGATCTTGCCGCCTCTTATAGCATGCTCAATCATCTCCCCTACCATCACTATGTTGGCAAAGCTTTTAGTCGTACTCCCTATCATATGGGTTATGAAAGGGGCTTTCAGGGTGTTCATGAAGAGCATAGTAGTCTCTTTTTCTAAGAGGGGTGGTTGGACCTGCATGGCGACCTCTCTCCACCTCTGCGCGTACTGTCTAAAACTTTCATTTTGTCTTTTCTCCATGCCTTGCAAAGTAATTTTGTCCGGTGCCATGTCTGTGACGTGGCTGTAATGCTTCAGAAATGCTTGAGCCAAGTCTCTCCAGGAACTAATGTTAGCCCAGCTAAGCTGGTTATACCACCTGGCTGCTGCATCCACCAAACTTTCTTGGAAATAGTGGATTAAGAGCTGATCATTGCTTATGTAGCCGGCCATTCGCCTGCAGAACATGGTGATGTGGACTTCTGGGCAGCTAGTCCCACTATATTTTTCGAATTCAGGCATTTAAACTTATGGGGCAATACCAAATCGGGAACTAAACTTAAATCTTTTGCGTCGATCCCTTGATGATGATCGATACTTTCCATCGCTTTGAATTTTTCCTCTAGCCATTTGCAACGATCCTCTAGTTGTCTTGAGGATTCTATTCTTGACCCCATTTTCTCTATTGCATCTAGATCGGGCACAACAAGGTTGTTGGGGGCTATCGCCAGTCGAGATCCCGAGCTCACGTGATAGCTCGTGGGAGGTCTAATGTCATTCTGCCCTTGCTGGGGTCTGATTGTAACCGGTGGCCTTTGGAGACATTCCTCAGGCTGTGTTCTCGCGTGTGGCGGGGTTAAGCCCGGGGGGATACCATCACTATCTTTTTCGACTGGCAGCATGGGACCTTTCCCCTTATCCATGGCCCCGTTCATTATTTGGGCCATCTGGGCCATCATATTCCTCTGGGCCTCTAACATTTGGTCCCTCATTTCCTGCTGGAGTTTTAACATTTGTTCTTGCATTTGTTCCTGCATTTCTTTCTGGAATTGCTCGAATCTTTGATCCATTTTTCTGGTTTTAGCGCGTGTTCCGTAGTGATGTTCTGCTTCCAGATTTTCTCCTTTCACTTGTTTATCCCTCTCTTTCTCTCTGATAATTCTAACTAATTAGCTCTTGTTATGAACTTAAATGCACGTAATGTGATGCAATGAAAATGCATGAATGCAAGAAGAAGACATCGATTCTGATTAACTTCATTTTAGAAGACTTTATTAGAAGGCAAGACCCTTTACATAAAACAGATTACAAGTATGCTTTCGCCTTTAAGCCCAGAGTTTTGATTTTTCTAAGTAAAGAGGTCAGCTCTTGGCTACGATCTGCCTGTAGCTCATATTTCATACTTAGGATCTCCGCTTAAGACGCCAGGACCTGCAGGTGATCAGCCACTTCCCGAAACTGAACTATCGCTTCACTCATGAAGTAGTCTCGATCTCTAACTTGACTACGGGAACGGTGAAGCTCCTCTTACCAATGTCCTTCTCTTGCTTCCAAAAGCTCAATTCGGAGCTCGCAACTATGTAATGCTGACTCTAACTCTCCAATCTTGCCTTTCATTTCCTCGATTTTGTTTAGACTTAATTTTAATTCACTTTCTGAGTTTCGACTTTGGTAGAGATGCAGGGACCGTCCGAGCTCAGCCACCCTAGCTTTTAGTCCTTTCTTCTCTTTTTGGTTCTTTGCTATGTTTTTTCTTAGAACCTCGTTTTGTGCTTGCATTTCTTGGAACTTTTTCTCCCAACTGCTAGTTTTGGCTCTCTCTTCTCGGATCTTGCGTCGCCATTGCTCCGGGGTTTTTCCTAATCCGGCGTTTTTTATTATCAAACGCATCTTCTTATATTCCATCTTCAGATCATCTCTGTCTTCCTCTACTTTTCCTTTCTCTTTTCTTAGCTTTTCAGCTTTCGACTTTTGCCCATCTACGTCTAACTTGAGGAGCATCTTCTCTTCTTCCAGCCTTTCTATCTTTTTTTCGAGTTCCGCACTCATCCTTTCAAAATCTCGTTTCACGATCTCCAGTTCTGATGGGACCACTCGCAAATATTCCTCTCTTGACCCGCGCGCTCTGGATTTGGCTCGAGGATGTTATCATTGATCCTCCTAGTCCTCCATTCTCTGTACTCCGGGGTCGTCATCGGGCCTGCAGATAATCTTTTCATTCTATGAATCTGATTCCAGGCACTAGAGACCTCCTTAATCCTTTTCTTATAGCTTTTCCCTTCGTATGAGAACTCACACTGAGCCAGCCCGTAGGTCGTTGGTACAAACTGTCTTGAATTATACTGTCTTAGGACCTGCAAAGGGGCATATGCAGTGGCACCCCAAATTCCCAGTAGAGGAACCCAGTCGAAGCTTCCACAACGATAAAGGATCTTGTCAGAAATCATCCAAGGAGCCTTCCACTTAATGTCGTCTTCTTGAAGATTTTGGAGGAGTGCTATCCAGTTTTCTTCGGATACGTCTTCTTTTCTAGGCGTAGCCACTATCTCGTCCAACGGGGAGTAATTCTCTGATAAAAACTGACAAGACGGTTTCTCCACCTTCCAGAAGTGACTATGGAACCAGGCCAATAACAACTGTGCACATCCAATAAACCTGCCCTCACCCATTCTCCGACATGCAGTCAAGGATCTGAATGTTTCGGCCAAGATGGCGGGAACAGGCGTGACCCCTTTGTCTAATCTGCCGAATAGATCAATAACTACTTCATCAATGTGTCTTAGAGCTTTCGGGAAGACACCAAACCATAAATACACAAGGGCAATACGTCAATCTTTTTTGTTGCATCGGGATGCGTTAGGATCAGGTCCCTCAAACATATCCAAGGTACGCATTTACCCTCGCCCTTTTTCTGTATTCTAGCTGAGACCCATTGTTCACTCGTTCCCGTGATACTCATCAACTTCTTTGTAAAAGTTGGGCCATTAACTGCTTTGGAATAAGCTTTATCAACTTGAATTCTCGGACAACGTAGCAAGGTCGTGTACTCTTCTATCGTGGAGACCAAACCTACTTTCCCGAAAAGAGAAAAACTATATAAGTCGCATTCCGTAATCGAGTCATTGCTCGAAATAGATGCTTATCTATTTTGACATCAAGCAGGTATGGTAGATCGCCGTAGGTACTATAGAACAACTGCTTTGTCTCGTCATCCCACTGGGTCCATATTTCTTTCAACTCTTGGAGTTCATTCTGTGTGACACTGATGTTGGTGAAATCACGTAGTTCTGACATATATCCCTCAGCTAAGCTATCCCCTTTTTCTAATTGGCTTTGCTCTGACCATGTGCGGACGACCGCATTGTCTTCCACTTTATCAAGGAATTCGCTTTCCATAACCAGCTTTCTAACTCAGAAACTGACCGTGAATCGATGCTTCTTAAAATATGAAATGATATGCACAAAAGAATAACACAAAAAGTTAGCACAATGGAAAATAAAGCAAGTGAAATAAACAAACACCTATCTGGGTAACTACTAAAGTCTGGCATAGTTCAGCTCGGGGTGGGTTCTTAGGCTCTTTACGTGTGGTTGAGCTCTAAAGTTCAAGGTACCCGAACCAGTAGATTCCTCAATCCTCACCCATTATAGGCTCATACGGATCGAGTTCGGTTCAGGGGAATACATTTCCCTATGGCCATGCGGAAGTGAAAACTTCACGAAGACATAGGTACGGATGTATCCCGAAAGCAGTCCACTAGCCCATGTGGAGGTGAAAACCTCACGAAAGCATAGCTTCTCGCTCCCACTTAAAGGTGTGACCATAATGGTCATGCAATGCAATGCCAAAGTATTCAAGAGATCCAATATAACATTGAAGGTGCATTTAAAGGAACATGAATTCCGAAACCATTTTCTAATTTTAATCAAAAGGACAAGGATCAATCAATTTATGGCTTGACTCTCAATGAATAGGGTCCCCGTGGAGTCGCCAAGCTGTCGCGACTATTTTTTGTATGACGGTCAACGACGCGGTCGACTCGAGGTTTGAAAAATGGAAAGGAAGGGAGTCACCACCGATCTTTATTTGGGTGTGATCGGATCACCTTTGTTTTAATAAACATTTTGATTTACTAAAACAATATTCTTTGGTCTACGAATATTGAGAAAATGGGCTCGGGAGTTGGTTACGTGTGAGGAAGGGTTAGCACGCTCGTCACGCCCGAAATCGGTACCAAACTGATTGATCGATGTCCTAATGTTGAAAACTTTGAAATGATTTGGAAATAGACACTTGAAATTTGAAAGGATTGGAAGGGACATTTAAGGCTTTCTCATTTTTGAAGAGATAAAGCATCATGTCCAGTAAGTTAGGGCGCAATACTTTAGACTCCCGAAACTAAGCTTGCCTTTTTAAAACTTAGTTTTACATTTAAAGAGGATCTTCCGTCATTTGTCAAACAAGAAATCAGAACCCAGTAAGTTAGGGCTCATTTTCTCGAAGGTCCAAATTAGGAATATTGCCTCTATTTTAGAAGAAAGAAAAGAAACTTATCTCGCAGTGTCTAGATGTTGAGTCCAGTAAGTTAGGGCGCGACATTTCGAATATTCGAGATTAAGTGTTTTGTTTAATATTTAAATTGCGATTCCAAAAGGGATATCCCGTTGTTTAGCTTTAAACGAGAAGAGACCGGGACCCGGTAAGTTAGGGCTCGATTCACTCGAATTGCTAATACGGAATGTCGATTTAAAACTGGGATTTGTGATTTTAAAAGATATCTTCCGTTGTTTAGCTTAAACGAGAAAAAAAATCAGAACCCAGTAAGTTAGGGCTCGATTCTCTCGAATCGCTAACACGGAGTATTGGTTGCTATAAAAGTTGAGGTTTTGAGCAAAATTAACGTAAAAATATGAAAACACGCTGTTATGTGTAAAAAGAATAATAAAAAGGACACGTATACGTGTAAGTAAAGATAGTGTATAATGCATTGGAAGTACTACGTATAGTAACAGTAATAGAAAATAACGATAATAATGAAGATATACAAAAATAATGGTAATCTATGAATGAAATAGTAAAAATAAATAAGTAAAACCGTATATATATATAATAATAATATAGTAATAATAGTAATGATGGTAATATAAATAAAAATAGATAATAATGATAATAGTGAAAACAACAAATAAGAATTTTAATAAATAAGATAATAATATTAGTAATAGTAACGATAATAATAGTAGTAGAAAATAAAATAACACGTGCAATCGTAAATATAAATAATAGTATAGCAAGCAAATAATAGTAAAAATGAAAATAACGAATAACAAATAACAAATAATAATAATAATAATAAAGAACAATGACAATGAAAATATAAATAGTACTAATAATAAGATATAATGTATAATGTATAAATAGTAAAAAATAAAACGAAAGAATGAGTAATAGTCGTTAATAAATAAATAGTGCAACATATATAAAAAAATGAGTAGATATATATATATTATAATATAATAATAGTAGTAATAGAGGTATAGTAATAATGATAAGGTAATAATAATAATAATAATAATAATAATAATAATAAGAATATTAAATAGTAGTAAAAGTGGTAACAATTGCAAAATGATTAAAAAGATGGGTCGAATTGCATTAAAACGGAAGTTTCGGGTCAAATCGTAAATAAAATAGGGGTTTGGGGACTAAATTAGAAACGCGCATAAAAGGTGGGGGACCAAAGAGGTAATATTCCCTTTCGGCCAAAATGCGCAGTAGCGACGAGGACTAGATTGCAAACCGGAGTAAATTTTGGGGCCAATGTGCGAATATGGAAGACTTGATTCTGAAAAGAACTAAAATGCGGAAGGACCGCGCGAGAAAATATCCCCTTTTTTAAAAACACGCGGATTCTGAGGCGGGTCGGGTCAACACGCGGGTCCTGGGAGTGAAACGACGTCGTTTTGAGGCTTAAGGACGCTGGCCAAAACGGTGTCGTTTCGATTGCCTATATAAGCCAGCCTTTTTTGTAAAATTTTTATTTTCTCTTGTTCTTTTTTTAAAAACTGATGCTTTGTTTCTTTTTCTCTCTGCAGGGGGGAACTCCGGCGGTCCACGTCAGGCCTTCGTCGTTGTCGGCCGTCGCTCCGGCCACCGCGAAAAAGGTAAAACGTATAGATTTTTTTTATTTTTATTTTTTATTTATAATAGCATATATACACATCGAAGGGAAAAAAGAATAAATAAATAAAATATGTTTCAAATAAGAAAGAAAAAAATCACCTTTAGCCTCTGTTTCCTTTGATTTTAATGGCTCTTTTTGCGTTTTTTATGCCTACTAGTTTCTAATCTTTGCTCTGTTGTTCGAATCTGTTTATTTTGTTTTTTGATAATCGAAGATAAAAGGAAAAAAAAAGTCCTTTACAAAGATTTCGATTGGCTTTTTATAGCCATTTTTTACAATTGATTTTTCCCCCTTTTCTATTATTCGGTCATTTCGTTTTAATGCCTTGCAGGACTCAGGCGGTCTTTGGGCGGTGGACAAGACCATGATGTCGAGGCGGTGGCCGTCGAGGGTCGAAGAGAGAGAAGACCCTAGGTGCGCTGCACCTAGGGTTTGAAAATTCTGAAAAGTTTGTTGGGCTAGGGTTGTAATTGGGCCTGTTGGGTTTGTTGTTTGGGTTGGGGGTAGATTGGCCAATGATTTGGGCCTGGGTTAATGGGTTAGGTGAGTTGTGCAAAATTGGGCTTACAACAGATATATTGCATATACAAACAATTATTTTAATCTAATATAAAAATAAATGTATATATTTATTTTTCTAATATGTATAATTGAATAAAAAATCTTTTATATAAATATGAATCACAACTTATATTTTATATGTATAATTACACTAAATTAAAATTTATATATAAATTTGATATTTATGCTGGATTTTAAACCATTCATAATGAATATCAAATATTAATAGAAGAGAAATTGCCATTATGCTTCTGTCCCGGTTACTATTTTAATAAAAGTAATATTTTTATTTTGAATTATTATATTTATTTTAAGAAAACTTATAAATATAATATAAAATTATAAAAATATTTTTTCACGGGATGCCAAAATACTGAACAAACTAAGCAGACCTGATGCCGCCGATGATTAAAGTCAGAGCTTTCTGTGACATTCTTTTGTGGGCAAATATTTTTGTGTAATTATAATATAGTTTCTTCATATTAATTTATTCTAAAGCTCCTTCTAATGAGTTGAAAAATTGATCTGATAATCTGATTTGTGTAATATAAAAGGAATTATTTCATTATCGCTGTTATATTTGCTTCGGATTTTCTGGATATTGCTTTCCTTTTTTCCAAAGGTTTGAAAATGGAAAACTCAATATTACAACATTTTGTTTGTATTATGGAATTTTGTCAAACTTCAAGAGAAAAAAGATGAATATATAAATCAATTTGGTCTTCTTTTAATTAACCTTTTGCTCTAGAACAATTTCTTATTATTTTATTTATTTATTTTTATATTTTTTGCAGAGAAGTTTGGAAGATTTTTCAATGGATTCATACTATATATAATGAAAGAGTTTTTTGTTTGAGAAAATGCTAATTTTGAAGGAATTTTTTTTAATTGTTTCTAACATTTATCTTTTTAAATATATAATTATTTATTTATTTTGTAAATTGATAAATTTCACCTTTTAAATTTATTTATTTATTATGTACTGACAGGAATGATAAAATATTATTTGTTTCATTAATAATTATTAGATGTAATGATAAGAAATATTGCAGATTCAAATTTTAGAGATGACATATTAAAAAAAAAAAGACAAATCCGCAATAGAATGTCTGCAACATTTTTGTTCTTCCTAATGTGGTAATAATCTGCTCCGTTAATAAATATTTTAGAGTTATTGGAATTTACAGGAGTACACGTATTCATAATCTCTTGTTTGAATGCGAAGATATTTGTATTCTCCATAGAAACTACAGTAAGAAATTATAGCTTTTGTTTAAGCAATCAATTTCAACGATCTAGCTGCCTCATATGGTGGAATCACATTTGTCAAAGGCTAAAGATTGTAGCACACGTTCAAGGGCGGTCGCCCAAAAATGATAAAACTTGTATTTAACCCTCTTCACAAGTAACTTGCGAGTTTAATTTAAATTTTATTGATATATAAGATGAGTGATTTACTTCATTTAGGATAAAGCGAAAAACTATCAAATAAGAGAATTAAGGTAAAAAAGAAAAAGAAAAAGGAAATGATAATGCTGGAGATAAATTGGGAAGAGAAAAGATTCAAGGTATTTGGTCTCGTTCTAAGGCCTCAGGCCTTATATTAATACAGGTCATCCCCTATTTTGAGGTGCCATATGTCGAGTTACATTAAAAATTTAGGGGTAAGTAGCTTAGTGGCATAAGCTTAGATAAAATAACGTTGTGATGTACTATTAAATCATCTCAGATGAAACTCAATAGTTGAAATCTACTTATAAATTTAATCGCTTGGACTATCAAAGTGAAATGAAAGATAATTAATTAATATTTAAAATATCAATTTGGATATTCATTTTAAGTTAGAAATAGGGCTAATTGCGTGGAATCCACGGTAGGCTCTAAAGTTCGCCCGTGACATACCAGTCGAATCCAGCTATAACAACTTCCATTGGCAACGTGCCAATATCTCCAACACTTTTGCATCCATTTTTGAACCAAATAATAAAAAAGGAGGTTGGTTGGCAGTAATTATTAATAATCTCAAAATAATATTATTGAATATTAATATGGAAGCATCTGAAACTGGTTTGTACCATTTAAAGATGCCTTTTGAATTTGATTAAATGAGTTAAAGTAGAAACCATTATTTAATGTTGGTTTTGGATACATTAGCTGCTTATAGTAAGTTTATTACTGTATTGGGAAGTTGAATAAATTTTGAGTGAGTTTAATGTGAATGAAGTTCAGAAAATCTGTTTAAAGGGTACTAATGGCTGAAGAAGAACATGAAAGGTTTGACAAAGAGAGATTATTAATTTGTAATCCATTTTGTCTCTACTTAGCGGTTTGTAAGTTGTCACTATTATGCTTATATTTTGGAAGAACACGGAACATTACAAGGGGGTATTCATTTAAAATTAGGCTAAGACAGATCCACATATTATTGATCCTATAGGAGCAATGGTAACATGGTAGTGTGTTAATTTCCACCTCACAAATCACAAACAACCAAACTTCACAAGTCAGCTTAATAAAAATCAAATTGATTTATTCTACAGTTTCATCAATTAACCTAACATTAAAAAAACAACCCACTAGCCTTCTTGTAAACACTATAAAACCCCCCCCTTCCTTCACTCCAAGTTCCCCATCCTCGAACACTTGTACCTTTTTAACTCTAAAGCCAAGAAAGCAAGCCACTAAGGTTTTGAGAGAAGATCAAAATGGCTTCTAAAAGATCAGCTTCCATGGTCCTCCTTTTGGCACTCAACATTCTCTTTTTTTCCCTAGTCAGTGCTTGTGGCTCTTGCTCTTCACCTACCCCAAGACCAAGACCAAGGCCAAACCCAAACCCCAACACCCCCACTCCTACTCCATCTGCACGAGGCAGGTGCCCTAGGGATGCCCTCAAATTAGGTGTATGTGCCAATGTGCTTAACCTAGTTAATGTCACCGTTGGTTCACCCCCAGTGATGCCATGCTGTTCCCTTCTCAATGGCCTTGTCGACCTCGAAGCCGCTGTATGCCTTTGCACCGCTATCAGAGCTAACATTTTAGGTATCAACCTTAACATCCCAGTTTCCCTTAGCTTGCTCCTCAACGTTTGTTCAAGGAACGTTCCTACTGGCTTCCAATGCTAAACCATCACTGTTCCATACATTTTTCATCGTCTTTCTTATGGTGTTTGTGTTTGATTTTAGAAAGTTATGATTTCTATTATTTACAGTGTTTTCATTTGTAACTTTGTTGTTTAAATTTCCTTGTGGGGATTGATATAGAATAAGTCTAATACTTTTCTTCAAATGTTTTATTAGGGAACTTTAGTATCTCTAAGGGACATGAAAAGACTTGTATTATTCAGCTTGTTTTATTTCCTTACTTCTTGTTTCCTTATCAGTTTATTTATAAAATCTCTACATCTAGTTATGGCAATAAATTTTATATAATTTTATTATGTTTGTACTTATTTTTTCATATGTAGTGCAAAATATGTCTACCTCTTTCATATTTGTTATTTGTGAATAAGTTATATTAGTATCATACTAAGAACTTATCAATCAACTTTTATAAATGTATTGCGAACAATACAACTTTCATTCGAAACCCAATTTCATTGGAAACCGATATGACTTCTACAGATTTCATTAGAAACCATCATACAATTCGGAGAAAAAGAAAATTTATAGAGGTTCAAGAGAAAACATATATACAAAGGTTTATTGAAACCAACTAAATCAGTCAAGAATTTTGTCTTATCTGAGTAAAATGCAGTGAGAATTTGCAAATTCTCTCGACTCAGACCTGCGTTAATCCCCAAGAGAAAAGTAAAAAAGAAAGTGTGTTGACTGCCCAAAAGTTTAAAGTTAAATTGAGTTAGGATAGTGATTGTATAGACATAAGTGTATCATAAATTTTTTATATGCTTAAAATTAATGACATGGTTTTATTTTATTTTTAGTATCATTCTAATATAATTTATTTTTTTATTTTTTAAAGTTTTTTTCTTCTTTTATTGTTGTTGATATCTAATGATTAGAATATAAAATGGGTAACCTTGGCAATTGATAATACGAGTTGAAACCCATTAGGAAGTACGGTTTTGGGTCCGTGACTGTGAGGAAGTTGTAAGCATTCTCAAATGGGAAACTAAAAAAGACATTGAAAAAAAAAAGCTTGTTTGACTGCACAAAAATGCAAAGATTCCTTGGACTTGCTTTACATTTTGATTTCCACTAAACTGCAATATGCCGAGAATTCAAGACATAAATCATGCTTATCCTCGAAACCTTTGACTATTTGATTTCTTGTATACATTAGTTTTAATTAAGCTGTAATTTTTTTAAAAAAAATACATATGGAATTTAAATCAAGATATTATAATTTTTATTATTTTAATTTTTTTCACATCACAATTTTTAATATTTATTTTTTTATATAATACCTAAAATTATTCATAACCCCTCCAACTCTTAAATAAAAGGATAATGCACGAACCTATGTCTTGTTGTACTAACAACAATATTAATATCAATTGAGTTAAGACTCAACCAACCCATTTTTAGAAACTTATTATATGATATTTCTTACCTACATCATGATCGTGTCATATCTAATATAATTAATGATTAATGATTAATGCACTCTCGAATTTATCATAAGATATATTATATTTGGTTGGGGTTGGGGTTGAGCTCTTCTTTAATTATGTATGAATTCCCTTGGGAACTAATATTTGTCTAAATAGCTATAGTTTTGAAGTAAGAGAATAGAAAAGAAAAAAAAAATGATAGTTTCAAGTAAGTTTATAAGGGTTAGCTTATCAATTAAGTTGAAAAATGTTGTAAAAAAGAGTTTTTGAAAATTTTGATAATGTTTATCATTAATATTAAAAAGTGTTTTTAAGAAATAAAATGACATTTTAGATATGATGTTATAAATTAGGAAATTTAATTAGAGGAGAAAAATGTAATTTCATTAAAAAACATTTCTAAAATTTTTTGTTTGAGTTAGAATTCGGGTTTAAAAATTAGATTTGATTTGAAAAACTAGTTGTCCACCAAAATTTTTTATTCGAAATCAAAGTTTAAATTAAAAAATGTTTTTTCAACCTCAATAAATAAATAAAGGCAAAGTAAATCAAAATAATTTAAAACACTAAAAATGCTTGAGTAATTAAACTCAAAGGAGAACAATATAGGCCATAGTTACTTTTTAGTTATTACCCATTGATCTATACATTATTTGTTAGTGTTTGTGGAGATGAGGTTGAATTTACAGGTAGTGATTTCTTTCAAAGAAGCCATTAATTAGATTGTGAATTAAATTCTTCAACCCAACCCATATCAATCTGCATTACTTCAACGTCAATTAATTTTCATCGCTTTATCCCCAAAAAATTTACAACAAATGTCAATTCTCAAATTCCAAGTGTTTATAAAAAACAACACTTCAAATAAAACAAATAAAATGTGGTAGACCATAAAACACCAAATTACATCAACTAATATGTTTATATAAAAACTTAAACCTATAGTTTGGATATAGAATCTTCTTAAGCACCAAATCAAACCCGTGAACCCATTATTTTGGTATGAAATAACCTCACAATAATTACAAATTGTTTACTTATAACCCATATATTCTTTATTTATTTAGTATTTTTTAAACTTTAATTATGTGGTCGATTAAGTCTTAATTTGATTAGTATGTATATATTACCAATGCAGGAGGACGTGGGTTTGAGTGCGCTTATCCTTCTATCTATGGATTGGAGAGAGACTATGAATAATTCTAAGCATTGTATTAAAAAAAATATATATGATCAGAAATTTTAATAAAATTATTTAAAAAAATTCAATGTGAAGAGAATCTTCTGGAAATAATTTATATGTCCACAAAATAATAGATGCATGATTAGCAGGTTTCGATACTTTAACTATATGATAATATATGATTATTAAATAGATAAAGATTTATTTTATCCTTAATCATCATTGATAAGGTCAAATCCTTAATCAGTAATTATTTGTTTTACCGATATGTTCAACTATTAATGAGATTAAAACACATGGATTGAATTTATACCCTAATAATACATTAAATGCAAACCAATAATTTAATTTAAGGGTAAACTACACATAAGGTCATTACATTATTAGTAAGTTTATGTTTTGGTCACTCAACTTTAAAAAGTTATAAAATGGTTACTGAACTATTCAAAAATTTTTATTTATGTCATTGGGCTATTAAATTACTATTGAATGACTTTTTTGGGTGGCACTATTTGCACTAATCTAAATCTCTTCTTTCCTTTCTCTTCTTTTGTTTAGTTTTTTATTTTAATGAAACAACTTTGAACGTTATAATCAACGAATCAAAATCTAAACAACTTTTTTCTCCAATCTCCGACACTGGCCATCAGATCAGGTTGGATCTAAGATATGTTTTTCTACTCGTCGATGGGTACTGATCCATCGTACCAATCGTCGAATCGTTGCTTAGAGCTTGCTAGCTGAACTTAAAAAAAAAAAAAAAAAAAAAACACTTAACAACCCATTGACTTAAATAAAATTTTTGGATAATTCAATGATCATTTTATAACTCTTTGAAGTTGAGTGACCAAAACGTAAATTTATTGATAATTTAATAACCTTGGAGGTAATTTACCATTTATTTAATATCTAAGTACCATAAAACATATATGCAGTAAACTTTGATTCTATAAAAAAAATCTAAATAAATGTAGTGTAGATTAAAACTAAAACAAGCAAGATGTAATAGTCATTAATTCTTCGTGAACCATGGCACAATGTGTTAAGTTCCACCTCACGATCATCACAAACATCCAAACTTCACCAGCCACCTCTAATTGATTTTATTTTACAATTTGATGAATTAGCCTAGCATTAAAAAAACATCCACTAGCCCTTCTTGTTAACACTATAAAACCACCTCCCTTTGCTCCAAGTTCTCCATGTTGTGCGGAAGCGTGTAAAAGAGTAAAATTATTGTACTGAAAAATCACACCGAGTTCAATTCCCAGGGAAGAGAGGTGGATCACGAGGATCACTTAAGTACCAAATCTTTCCTAGCCAGAATATCCCTCTATCGTAATTTAATAGCACAATAAATAACTACAATCACACTCACAAGATATGAAAAATAAATAATAAAGAACACCAGAATTTTAACGAGGTTCGGCAAATTTCGCCTACGTCCTCGGGCACTAAAAATATATTTCACTCCAAAAATACAAGTGAAAATTTACAAATAGGGAGAGAGAACAATGCCTTAAGTAGAGAATGGCAAATTGTGGGATGAAGAAAAATGAGAAATGGTTAGGCCTATTTATAGTTGAGGTTCAGGGATCAATCTTGCAAAGTACCTATTCAAATAGGGACCAAAATTGCAATTATCCCTTTCCAAAAACAACTTTCGGTGCCTAACAAAAACTATTTGCTTCAACTTGCTATAGCCACCATCTTTGAAAAGTCAAAGATGGGCTATAGCCAATGGTTTCCCACATAGGGGACCCAACAAATCTCCCCCTCCAACTATGTGGGGAATGCCTCCATCCCTGAGATCAAACAACATGCTTCAAACTTTCCTCTTGGTAAAGCCTTCGTCAACATATCAGCACCATTATCATCAGTATGTATCTTCTCAAGCTCTAGTAGCTTAGCTTCAAGAACATCTCGTATCCAATGGTACCGAACATCAATATGCTTAGATCTAGCATGAAAAGTTGGGTTCTTACCAAGATGAATAGCACTCTGGCTATCACAGTACAGGACATACTTTTCCTGAGTAAAACCGAGCTCATGCATAAACTTCTTCATCCAAAGCATCTCCTTGCACGCCGGCGGTTCTGCAATGAACTCGATTCAGTGGTGGACAATGCAACACACTTTTGCAATCTCGATTGCCATGCCATGCCTCCTGCGCATAAGTGATCAAGTAACACGAAGTAGATCTCCTCGAGTCAATATCTCCGGCCATGTGCGAATCGTATAACCAACAAGAACAGGTTTCTCATTGCCGAAACAAAGTTTCATGTTGGAAGTGCCACGAAGATATCTCATAATCCACTTCACTGCATTCCAATGCTCTCTGCCTGGGTTAGAAAGAAAACGACTGACTGTACCAACAGCATAAGCCAAGTCTGGCCTCGTACAAACCATTGCATACATCAGACTCCCCACGGCTGAAGAGTAAGGAATTTTCTGCATCTCTTCCTTTTCCTTTTCTGTGGAAGGACTATGCTTAATACTCAATCTAAAGTGCGTAGCAAAGGGAGTGCTCACCGCTTTAGCTTTGTCCATGCTGAACCTTTGAAGTACTTTCTCAATGTACCTCTCTTGTGATAACCATAATTTCTTGGCCTTTCTATCACGTGTCAACTTTATGCCAAGAATTTGCTTTGCTAGCCCCAAATCCTTCATTGCAAAGGATTTACTCAACTCTTGCTTCAACTTCTCAATTCTAGAAGCATTCTGACCAACAATAAGCATGTCATCAACATAGAGCAAAAGAATTATAAAATCATCACCAGAGAATCTCTTAACAAATACACAATGATCAGAAGTAGTCTTCTTGTAGCCTTGCTCCCCCATAACAGACTCAAACTTCTTGTACCATTGCCTTGGAGCTTGTTTCAAACCATACAAGCTCTTCTTCAATCTGCACACATAGTCCTCTTTCCCTTGTGCAACAAACCCCTCTGGCTGCTCCATGTAAAGCTCTTCTTCCAAGTCACCATGAAGAAAAGCAGTTTTCACATCCATTTGTTCAACCTCTAAGTCATAACAGGCTGCCAAACTCAGTATGGTTCTGATAGAGGACATCTTCACAACTGGAGAAAATATTTCTTCAAAATCAACCCCCTTTTTCTGAGTATAACCCTTGACGACCAATCTAGCCTTGTATCGTGGAGATGAAGACTTCTCTTCTTGCTTCAACCTGTAAACCCACCGATTCTTCAAAGCTCTTTTGCCCTTGGGCAGTTTCACCAATTCATAGGTATGGTTTTCATGCAAGGATTGAAGTTCATCTTTCATCGCTTCAACCCACTGATTTTTGCATTCATTCTCCATAGCCTCTTCATAACATTCAGGTTCTCCCCCGTCAGTTAAAAGAACATATTCATCAGAAGAATACCTGACAGAAGATCTTCGATCTCTAGAAGACCTTCGAAGTGGAACTGCTGGTGGAGCTATAGGTGCTTGTTGTTGATCATTCACAACATCATCAATGGGAGCATCAAAGTCACCTATATCACGATGGTCATCGATAACATCACCATGCACATCATCTCGTATAGGAGTGGTGAAGAGTTTAGGGAACCGGATTCACATCGACCAAATCACCATTGTCTTGTGAATTCGCTTTCTCCGTCTCATCAATGTCATCAATGGTGCGATCCTCAATGAAGACAACATCTCTCGCTTCTCACGAGTTTCTTACGAATCTGGATCATGAGTCGTAACCAAACTCACCATCTAGACCATAACCAATAAAAATGCATTGTCGAGTCTTGGCATCCAACTTGGATCTTTCATCCTTTGGAACATGAACAAATACTTTACAACCGAACACACGTAGGTGATCATATGACATGTCTTTGCCAAACCAAACTCTATCTGGCACATCACCTCGCAAAGGAACACTAGGAGACAGATTTATCACATGTGTTATAGTATTCAAAGCTTCAGCCCAAAATGATCTTGGCAGCTTTGCATCTGACAACAAACATCTGACTCTCTCAATCAGTGTTCGGTTCATTCTTTCAGCTAACCCATTTAAGCGTGGAGTCTTTGGTGGTGTTTCTCGATGTCGATTCCTGTCATGAGACAATACTCATGAAACGGGCCTGTGTATTCGCCTCCATTATCAGTACGAATGCACTTCAACTTCTTCCCCGTTTCTCTTTCAACTGATGCATGAAACTGTTTAAACACCTCAAAGACTTGATCTTTAGACTTCAAAGTGTAAACCCATAGCTTTCTCGAACAGTCATCAATGAAAGTCACAAAATAAAGTGCACCGCCAAGTGACCTTACTTTTATCGGACCACGGACATCCGAATGGACCAACTCTAGTAACTCGATCTTCTATGAGGAGGATGGCTCTCGAATGAAACTCTTCTCTGCGCTTTCTGCTAGACAATGAGCACAATCCTTGATGAAGCATTCTTCAAACACGAAAGTTGATTCTTCCTTGCTAAATAGTTAAGCCCCTTTTCACTCATGTGATCGAAGTCTTTTATGCCACAACTCGGTTGAGTTTGTCATTCATTCATCACATTCATTCACCGTCTCTCGAGAAAGTGAAGCTTGCATCAAATATAAATTTGAGCTCTTCTTTCCTCGAGCCACAACCAAGGAGCCTTTAGTCGGCTTCCACCGCTTCTTCATGAAGGTGTTCTGAATCCTCATCATCAAGCTTTCTGCGCAGAGATCAAATTCAAGCGGATATCCGGTGCGTGTCGACATCCTGAGAGTTAACTTTGTTCCATTGTTACTCACCAAATGAACATCTCCCATACCAACAACGGAACCAAACCGTCATTACCCATCTTCAATACCCCAAAATCACCGGGGAGTATAAGATGTGAAGAAATCCTTCCTCGACGTGACATGAAGTGATGCACCGGTATCAATCACCCAACTAGCCTCGTCACATGCTAAGTTGACCAAATTCTCATCATGAATGACCAATGGATCTTCACGAGTAGCGGTAGCAACACGCTCGGATTTTTCATCATCGTTCGATCGTGTTTATCACCACCTTTGTTCTCTTTCTTCCACTTGAAGCAATATTTTTGATATGGCCTTTCTTGCCACAATAATTGCACTCAAGATTCTTGTATCTCGGTCTTGACTTGCTTGGCTTTTATCTCTACCCTTTCCATCTTTGTCTCTGTTCCTCCCCCATTCTCGGTAACTAGCACCTCGGTGTGATGTAGAACCTTGAGATCGATCTTTCGACCTCTTCATTCAACACACCACTCTTGGCCAAATCCAAGGTAATAATACCTGTGCAAGTGTAATTAATGAGCGAAACCCGGAAAGTCTCCCAAGAGTCTGGTAGAGTAGCAAGCAACCAAAGCCCTAAGATCTCGTCATCAAATTGGACACCCATACCAAGCAACTGATTCATCACGCTCTGAAATTCGCTCACATGGTCGGTGTGTAGCGTTCCTTCTTTGTATTTCAACGCCATCATTTTCTTCAGCAAAAACAACTTGTTATTGCCCGACCTCGAAGCATACAAGCTTTCAAGCTTCTCCCACAATGTTCGAGCATGTGTCTCCTGATCAATGTGATTGTAAACATTTTCTTCAACAAATTGCCGAATAAAGCCACACACTTGTTGATGCTCAAATTCCCATTCTTCATCACTTTTCGAATCGGGTTTTGAGTAGCAAAGGCAGGAAGATGCGAGGGCCTTCACAAATAACAAGTCCTTCATTTTATTCCGCCAAAGTTGATAATTTGTGCCATTCAACATAATCATCTTGCTCGTATTGATTTCCATAATTATTTGAAACAATAACCGAGCTTTGCTATTTTTCTCCTCAATCCCAACTCATCGTATCGTGAGCGATTGTCGTATACTTAAATAGTGTCGCAAACGATCGTACTCCAGCACGAATCTAGCTCGATACCAATTGTTGTGCAGAAGCGTGTAAAAGAGTAAAATTATTGTACTGAAAAAAAATCACACGAGTTCAATTCCCAGGGAAGAGAGGTGGATCACGAGGATCACTTAAGTACCAAATCTTTCCTAGCCAGAATATCCCTCTATCGTAATTTAATAGCACAATAAATAACTACAATCACACTCACAAGATATGAAAAATAAATAATAAAGAACACCAGAATTTTAACGAGGTTCGGCAAATTTCGCCACGTCCTCGAAGCACTAAAAATATATTTCACTCCAAAAATACAAGTGAAAATTTACAAATAGGGAGAGAGAACAATGCCTTAAGTAGAGAATGGCAAATTGTGGGATGAAGAAAAATGAGAAATGGTTAGGCCTATTTATAGTTGAGGTTCAGGGATCAATCTTGCAAAGTACCTATTCAAATAGGGACCAAAATTGCAATTATCCCTTTCCAAAAACAACTTTCGGTGCCTAACAAAAACTATTTGCTTCAACTTGCTATAGCCACCATCTTTGAAAAGTCAAAGATGGGCTATAGCCAATGGTTTCCCACATAGGGGACCCAACACTCCATCCTCAAACACTTTTACTTTTTTAACTCTAAAGCTAAGAAAGCAAGCCACTTGGGTTTTAAGAGAAGACCAAAATGGCTTCAAAAAGATCAGCTTCCATGGCCCTCTTTTTAGCACTCAACATTCTTTTCTTTTCCCTAGTCAGTGCTACTTGTCGATCTTGCTCTTCTGCCGGCTCCAATCCCACCCCCACCCCCACTCCATCTGCACGAGGTAGGTGCCCCAGGGATGCTCTTAAATTAGGTGTATGTGCCAATGTGCTTAGCTTAGTCAATGTCACTGTTGGTTCACCCCCAGTGATGCCATGTTGTTCCCTTCTCAATGGCCTCGTTGACCTTGAAGCTGCCGCTTGCCTTTGCACCGCTATCAGAGCTAACGTCTTAGGCCTCAACCTTAATGTCCCAGTTTCCCTCAGCTTGCTTCTCAACGTTTGCTCAAGGAATGTTCCTACTGGCTTCCAATGCTAATTTAAGCCATCACTCTCCCTACATTCTTTTTCATTTTTCTTTTTGTGTTTGGTTTTTGAAAGTTATGGTTTCCCTTATTTGCATTAAATCAATGTCTTTATTTGTATCTTTGTTGTTTTAATTTTCTTGTGGAAGATTGATATTGAATATGTCTAATACCTTTGTTCAAGTGTTTTACTTTGGGGGATGGGGTGTATTGTACCTCCAAGGTACATGGAAAGTCTTGTATTATTCAACTTGTTTTATCGTATGTAGTTATGGTAATAAATTTTATATTTTTATTATGTTTGTTTCTTTTTTTTTCATATGTTTATCACTTTTACGATTTTCAAATCTTGAAATAGGCAAGAATAAATTTTCAAATCTTGAGATAGGAGAGAATAAATTAATCCCTCTATTAATAATAGATCAATTTAATCTCTATATTAAAAAATTAATGTTGCCAAAATTTAACAGTTTTAATATTTATTATGAAAAAAATAATATTAATTTTTTCATTTGTCTTTCAAATCTAAAAAAAGGGATTTCATTTATAGAACTATTTAAATAAAAATAAATTATATCTCTTTTAAACAGTAAGTGTTAGCTTTATTAAAATTTGACCTTATTTAGTTCTTTTTAATAGTACATGAATTAAATTGGTCAATTTAGTAATAAGGGGACCAACTTGAATGATCTCTATAATAGAGAGACTTAACTAGTAATTTCACCTAAAAAACTCTATGACTGCAAGAAAAGGCAACGACTCCTTGTACTTGCTTAACATTTTGATTTCAAGACATTAATGATGGTTATCATCAAAACCTATATATAGTTTATGGATGGGTGATAGTAAGATAAATTTGTGTTTTTAATATATTTATTTTGGGCTAATCATCGAATAAGATGTTATTAAATTTAGGTTTTTTTTTTATAAGAACGAAATTAATGTGTTGAAATTCAAAATAATATAAGAAGGAGCTAAATTGAAACAAAAAGCAAAGAGAATTTAAATTTAATTTTTAAATTTTAATTTATTTAATGATAATGTTTAGGAAAAATTTTACTAAAATTGAGCATTAAAAGTGAATATAAATACTTAGTGGCGATGACCACTGGGATAGACTTGGCTTTTGAATACAAAAATTCCTCTCTTTCTTTTCATTTCTCTTAAGTAAACATTTGACATTCTGTCAACCTTTTTCCCAATTTCAATATTTTGGCTAGTTTACCTTCCAAGTCCCTTCACTTTTCACTTTCCACCCATAGCACCCCGAATTATGGGCTAGAAGTTTTGAGGTTTGTGGTTAGAGTTAGTGAGTAGGTTGTACTATTGTGTTTAGTTGCACGTTTAAGTAGCAGAATGGGCTTGCTGGTCTAGTGGTTGGTAGTGTACTAGCGTGTTTTGAGGGATCATTTTTATTTTGGTTTTAAGGTTTAGGATAATTATTTTCTTTACTGAGTGTTTATTATTATGATTATTTTTTTTATGTTTGATTTATTTTTATTTTTTATTTTTCTCTGGATGTTCTCTTCTTTTCCCTTTTTTTTGTTTTCTTTTTACTTTTTCTTCTTTTCTTTTTGAAAAGGGTGGTGTTGTGGCTTTCAAATAGCTTCGATTTCTTGGTCATCGAGACAAGTTCTGGACGTCTCTGATCGTGAATCAGATGTGGGTTTCTAACCTTTTAAATTTTTGTTAAAGAATTGTGGTTGTTTCTGTAAAAATGGAAATTTTTGTGTGCTTGTGGAATCGATCTTTCGAAAGGGGCAATTATCGTGGAATAGCTTAGAATTAGGTGTGATTTTGCTATGTTTATGAGTAATTAAGGATTAGGGAACATTTCGGCAGCAAAGGCACGTTCGGTAGCCAATTTCGATGTGATTTCGTGACCACATGGGCATGTGCCCCCACACGGACGGTCCACATGGCCGTGTGCAATTAGGAATTAGGGTATTCGGGCAAGATTTGGTGCCACACGACCGTGTGTCTGATGTGGGGATTTTTATCGAATTCCACACGGCCGTGTCCCTTGAGCACACGGGCGTGTGTGTTTGGGAATTAGGGTTGGGTAATTTGATGCCACACGGTCGTGTGGCTGATTTGAAGATTTAGGGATCCCATAGGATCATGTGTTTTGGACACATGGCCGTGTCTACCCTGTACTCTATTTTAGCACAAATGGACAGAGAGTTACACGGCTTGTTTGTACGGACCATTTTTTGACAAAATGGGAATCGACTTGGTTTTGAAAATAAGAAACGGGAGTCGCCACCGATCTTTTATTAGGTGTGATCGGATCACCTTTGTTTTAATAAAACATTTTGATTTACTAAAACAATGTTTTTGGTCTATGAAAATTTGAGAAAATAGGTTCGGGAGTCGGTTACGTGCGAGGAAGGGTTAGCACCCTCATCACGCCGACAATTGGTACCAAATTGGTTAATTAGTGTCCCCATGTCGAAAGTTTGAAAATTTTGAATGAATTTAAGAATTTGATCTCTTTTGGAAATATTTGAATTTTCTCGAATTGAATATTATGATTTTCTCGTTCCGAAAGAATAAAATATCACATCCAGTACATAGGACATGATGATTGTAATCCTCGAATCCAAGATCATCTCTTAATTCCCGATGCTCATATATTAAAATATCAAAAGGATATTCGGTTGTTTGGCCAAACGAGAGGACCGAAACCCAACACATAGGGCACGACCTCTCAAGTTTCCAAACATAGAATATTGCCTTATTTGGAAACTTTTTAATTTAGGATGAAATTCATAAAGATTTTAGGTTATGCCCAACAGAATTTAACAAATATATATGACATGAATTTGGTGCCATACTGATATAATACACATAATACATAACATTGGAATCATTAATCTAAAATATTAACATGCATGAATAATAATGATGATAATAAAACAATAATATAAACAGTAATAGCAATGATGATGATATCAATAATATGAAAATACGAATAAACAAATTACAACACATGCAAACGCATAACCACATATTTTACACTACTTAAATATCAACAGTAATAAAAACGAATTAAACAATTTTAAAGGAAATAGCACGTGGAATGATTCAACATAATTAATAAAAAGTTTTGAATAAGGAATACGTAAAAAGTAAATAATATGTGAGACAGTTTATGATAATCAAGACTTAAAATCAACGATATACGTAAAGTTTAATACTATACGAAAAATTTTAAAATAATTAAGTAATAATAATAGTAATGATAACACTAATAATAATAATAGTAACAATAATAATAATAATGATAATAGAAAAATATTTAAAGAAAATCCAAAATATATATAAAAGGGTTAAATTAAAATGTAAGCTAGAATCTGGGGCAAAAGCCTGAGAAAAAAAGAATTAACAGACTTAAGTGGAGTGCGCGCGAATGATCGGGGACCGAACGAGCAAATAGACCCGAATCGCAAAACGTGGCATTTAAGAGGGCTAAATTACGAAATAATCAGAGAATAGGAGGACCAATCGTGAAATAACCCTTTTTAAAGCAGGGAGGCGCGGATCCGGGTCGCCAAGCGGGTCGACGCGCGGGTCTTTCCCCCCCCGAAACGGCGTCGTTTCGCATTTTATTTAAAAAAAAGAAATCCATTTTTGAGGTTATTTTTTTAGATTTCAGAAAAACAAAAGCCCCCCTTTCTCCGTATTTCTCTTCTACTGCTAGGGTTTTTTTTGGAACTGTTTCGCGCCGTCAATAAGGTTTGGTCAGCCTCTGTCCGCACGACTACCATGGTCGGTGACCGACATTACACAAGGCAGTACTTCAAACCTCCGACGATGGGAATACGCTCCGATTCAGGTGTATTTCTTCCTCTTTCATTACTCTTGTTTGTAAAACGGAAAACTTAAAAGGAAAATAGAAAATCAACGGTACCCACACACAGAAAATGAAGAGACTGACGATCCTCTTTTGAAACCCTTTTGTTTTTTTGATGTTCGTTAGTAAGGGTTTTTTTGAAAAAACGAAATAAAGTGAAAGCAACAGTACTTAACAATCAACTGAGATCAACCTTTTAGTTTGCTTTTTGATTCTTGAAAGCGTAAAAGAAAGGGACTGTTTCGAATGTTTATTTTCTTGGGTTTTCTGCTAGCTCTCCAAATGCTCCTAAAACCAAAAAAAAAGCCTCATTTACAACGGTTTCGAATGGCTTTATAGCCAAATACACCATGCTTTTTTGTTATTCAACTCTTTGGTTCCATACTTCTCCTTCTGTTTTGTTCTCTGTCTCGTGTTGTCTACAAGGTATAGGCTAACGGTGCTGGCGAAAGCCGAGGCGTGGGGAGCGTGCTCATGGTGCAGTGTGCGTGATGGCTGAAACGCGTGGTGGCCGAGGCGTATGGGCGCATGGGCGCGTGGCAGACGCGGCCCAAGGGGCGAGGAACTGAGCCGGCGCGTGTGGAATCGAAACGACCCAAAGGCGCGTGAGGAGCTGGGGCGGTGCGCGTGGTGTGCGTGGAACCGGAAGGTCGGCGGCGCAGAAAAGGAAACCCTAGGGTTTCAGTTTATGAATCTGGGCCATTGGGCCTTTGTAATTGGGTTTGGTGACTGGGTTTAATTTGTATTAATTGGGCTCTGAGTTTCTGTAAATGGACATTTAAATGGATTGATTTTATTTATTGGGTTTAATGGTCATTAATTTTGAACTGCTATTTGTATTTGGGCTTGGTATAGGCATTGGGCCGGGCCTTTTGTAAATGGACCTTATTGGGCTGTTAAAGAAGTTTATTTTGGATTTCTGTTTTGTTTGGTTATTATTTTTTGTGCTTAAGCGGGCTGTTTCGGGATTGGGCTTTAATTTGGACATTTATTTTGGCTTGGGTTTTAATGCTTATTTAATTTTGAATTGGTTTAATGGGTTTTGGGCCTTGGTTGTTTTTGGCGGGCCCGGGCCAAAATTGGTTATTACAGCTGCCCCTCTTTGCTCATTATCGCGAAACGAGAATAGAGCAAAGACAAAAGAAGAACAAATTTTGCCCAGTCTTGGCCAAGTATAGATTCTTCGGGTGCTTTCCTTCCTCCAACATCTTCAAACCCTGTTGCTTTGATCCACTCTATCGCTGCTTCTGCGAGGTGACTTGTAGCTTCAATTCGCTTCTACTCAATCTTCTAAGGGATGGGATTTGCTTGCTCCAATGTGACTTCATGACACAAAGAGATTTGTAGCTTCGATCTACTGATTGCTCCACTAGGACTTTGATGAAATAAATCTGAACTTCTCAAACTGCCTTTTTATTTTCGCAATATGAGTTGACTTTTTCTTCCTTTCTTTTTCTCCCTTTTTTTTTTGCAAACAAAAATTGAAAAACAGAGGTCGAAAATACCTCAGTGTGCGACCTGAGGAGTTGCGAATGGAAATTAAAAAACAGAAATTGAAAATACCTCTACGTGCGACCCGAGGAGTCGCGAATGGAAATTGAAAAACAGAAATTACAACACCTCAGTGTGTTATCTGAGGCTCAACTCATCTCTCGCATTATGAGTTGATTTTAACAGAAATTGAAAAACAGGATTTAAAAAAATACCTCGGCGTGCGACCCGAGGAATTAACTTTTGCAAACAGAAATTGAAAAACCGAAATTAAAAATACCCCAGCGTGCGGCCCGAGGAGTTGCAAACAGAAATAAAAAGCAGAAATTAAACATACCTCAGCGTGCGACCTGAGGAGTTACAAACGGAAATTGAGAAACAGAAATTAAAAATACCTCGGCGTGCGACCCGAGGAGTTGCAAACGAAAATTGAAAAATAGAAATTACAACACCTCAATGTGTTATCTGAGGCTTAACTCATCTCTGGCATTATTAGTTGATTTTAACAGAAATTGAACAACAGAATTTAAAAAAATACCTCGGCGTGCGACCCGAAGAATTGACTTTTGCAAACAAAAATTGAAAAACTGAAATTAAAAATACCCCAGCGTGCGGCCCGAGGAGTTGCAAACGGAAATAAAAAGCAGAAATTAAAAATACCTCGGCGTGCGACCCGAGGAGTTGCAAACGGAAATTGAAAAATAGAAATTAAAAATACCTCGGCGTGCGACCCGAGGAGTTGCAAACGGAAATTGAAAAACAAAAATTAAAAACACCTCGACGTGCGACCCAAAGAGTTGCAAACGGAAATTGAAAAACAGAAATTAAAAATACCTCGGCGTGCGACCCGAGGCCCAACTCACCTCTCGTATTATGAGTTAATTTTTGAACAGGAATTTAAAGACAGAAATTAAAAATACCTTGGCTTGTCCCGGGGCTCAACTCACCTCTCATATTATGAGTTGATTTTTTTTGAACAGAAATTGAAAGACACCTCAGCATGTGACCTGAGGCTCAACTCACCTCTCATATTATGAGTTGATATTTTGAACAGAATTTCAAACATATCGTCTGGTAGAACTCGGATGTCTTCTTTTTCCTCGATTTGGTACAACTATCATCAGAATTTCTTGCTTTATTGGTATACCTGTATGTGTCATGCGTGATGTTATCATAACATGCACATTTTTTCTTAAATGCTCTTATGCCTACATGATTATGCCATGCGCTCTGGGCTTGTTTGTCATGTATCTCTCGTTATGACTTTCATGATGACTTGTATTCATTACTTCGATTCTTGACTTTTCTTTCAGGTTTTGTGCCCGTCCTCAAGTTTTTACGATTAGTCTGCATTTCTCACATATCACCCGTTTTGCCCCCTTGTTGAACTTTTGTCCTTGCTTTGAGGCTCTTGTACTTACCAGATTTTCATCCAGGTAATGCTCAACTTTCCTTTTGCTTAGAGTATGTAATTTCACTATTTACCATTTAAATGAACCAAACACGAGATGCATGAGAATGGCCAAGTAGGTACGAAAGAAATACCTTACATTCATATTTATTTCAAAGCAACAAGCAAAGAAAATTAATAAAGAATGATTCGATAAAGAAAACATTATAAAAAGCAAAGCAAGTTCGATTGTCACAAATGCTCTAGATATCCAACGCATGAACTTCTCCATGTTCCTTCATCCTGAATCTTTTCGAGTGAAGCTTCTTGCGTAGAAGATTCTGAGCTTCCAAGTCTGCTTCAAATATTAAAATCTCGCCATTTGACTTCCTGTTCAAATCGCCCTTGCTCTTTATGTCCGAATCCCCTTCATTAGGACGCCTTTTCAGGTTTTCATCCTAATTTTGTTTGTCAAGACACCCTTTTCATTTTTTATCTTGATCTCTTTTTTTTTTCTAGGCGTAGTACTTTTTCACGGCATCTGAGTTTACCGGATTTGGTAACTCCTTCCCATCCATTTCAGCGAGGATCAAAGCTCCACCGGAGAAAGCTTTCTTTACGACGTATGGCCCTTCCCAATTAGGTGCCCATTTTCCTCAATAGTCTTTTTGTATAGGGAGAATCTTCCTAAGTACGAGTTCTCCTTCATGAGCGTTGATCATTCTCTTCTGGTACATTTGTCCATGACAAATTGCCTTCAAGCATTTTTCCTCGATAAGATTTAGCTGGTCATACCTAGCTCGAACCCATTTCGATTCTTCTAGTTTTGACTCCATTAGGACTCGTAGGGAGGGAATCTCAACTTCAATGGGCAGCACGGCTTCCATTCCATAGAACAGAGAGAAAAGAGTTGCCCCTGTGGAGGTCCACCTACACGTGCGATATGCATATAGAGCAAATGGTAGCTTCTCGTGCCAGTCTTTATATGTCTCAGTCATTTTTCCAATAATTCTCTTAATATTCTTGTTAGCAGCTTCTACCGCTCCGTTCATCTTTGGACGATAGGGTGAAGAATTATGATGCTTTATTTGAAATTGCTCACACACTTCCTTTATCATCTTGTTGTTCAGATTTAAAGCATTATCTGAGATGATTCTCTCAGGCAAACTGTATCGACATATGATCTCCCTTTTTAAGAACTTGCAAACTACGGTCTTTGTCACATTAGTGAATGAAGCAGCTTCCACCCATTTCGTGAAGTAATCTATGACCACAAAAATGAATCGATGTCCATTAGAGGCCTTCGGGGAGATTGGCCATATAACATCCATGCCCCACATGGAAAAAGGCCACGGAGAAGTCATGACATGAAGGGGTGAAGGTGATGCATAAATTTTATCACTGTGAACTTGACATTTGTGACACTTTCGCGCGTAGCTAATGCAGTCGCTTTCCATTGTCAACCAGTAATAACCGAGCCTCATGATCTGCCTGGCCATAGTGAAGCCATTGGCGCGCGTTCCACAAACTCCTTCATGGACCTCTTCGAGTATCTTTCTGGCTTCAACAGTATCCACGCATCTCAGGAGTACTTGATCTTTTCCTCTTTTGTATAGGATGTCCCCATCGAGAACAAATCCCGCTGCCATTCTTCTTATTGTTCTTTTGTCGTTCTCATTCGCTTGCTCGGGATATCTTTGATTTTTAGCATATTCTAAGATATCATGGAACCATGGTCGTCCATCCGCCTCTTTTTCAATGCTAAAACAATGTGCCGGGGCCTCATATATGCTCATCTGGAGAGGCATTATTTTCGTTTCTCGGTTCGCTTTGAACATTGAAGCCAAGGTGGCCAGGGCATCAACCAATTGGTTTTCTTCTCGTGGGAAGTAATTAAAAGTCACTTCCTCGAATTCTTTGACCAATTCGACAACAAGATCGTGATATTTGACCAACTTCGAGTCTCTCACTTTCTAATCTCCACGGATTTGGTAAATCACCAATGCCGAATTCCCAGATACTTGTAAGGTTTTGATGTCTCGTTCGATAGCTGCGCGAAGTCCCATGATACAAGCCTCGTATTCCGCTATGTTATTGGTACAGAAGAAATTTAATCTGGCAGTGAATGGATAATGATTCCCTTCTGGTGACACTAGGACTGCTCCAATCCCATGCCCTAATGCATTTGATGCGCCATCAAAGCTCATCTTCCATGATTTCTCCTTTGACGATTCACATTTTTTTCTGTAACGCACATCAAGTCTTCATCTGGGAAATCAAACCTTAATAGCTCGTATTCCTCTGTTGTTCGAGTTGCCAGGAAGTCAGCTATTGCACTCCCTTTTATCGACTTTTGGTTCACATAGACGATGCCGTACTCCGACAGTAAGATCTGCTATCGTGCCATACTTGTAAGATTTGAGATTAGCCACGTCATGTGATACAGCATATATTGTCTGAGCTGTCGAGCTGCCCAGACCAGAGCACAATAGAATTTTTTAATTGACAAATATTTTGCTTCATATTCTGTGAACTTCTTGCTGAGGTAATAGACCGCCTTTTCTCTTCTCCCCGACTCATCATGTTGCCCCAGTACACAACCCATTGAATTTTCGAACACAGTCAGATACAATATTAACGGTCTCCCGAGAGTTGGTGGTACTAGCACCGGGGGGTTAGACAAATATTGTTTTATCTTATCGAAAGCAACTTGGCATTCTTCGTTCCATTCCCCAGGATTGTGTTTTCGCAGGAGTCAAAAAATTGGGTCGTATTGGTTGGTAAGCTGAGCAATAAACCGAGCGATGTAGTTTAACCTTCCTAGAAATCCTCTGACTTCCTTTTGTGTCTATGAAGGCGGTAATTCTTGTATGGCCTTTATCTTGTCCGGATCAACTTCAATACCTCTCTCACTGACGATGAAGCCCAGAAATTTCCCCGAGGTTGCTCCAAATGTACACTTGGCTGGATTAAGCTTCAGCTGGAACTTTCTCAGTCTTTCAAACAGCTTCCTGAGGTTTCCGACATGCTCTCTTTCCCCCCGAGATTTGGCAATCATATCATCGACATAAACTTATATTTCTTTGTGTATCATGTCATGGAACAGTATCACCATTGCCCTCTGATATGTTGCCCCAGCATTTTTTAATCCGAACGGCATTACCTTGTAGCAAAAGGTTCTCCACATCGTCACGAATGTAATCTTTTCCATATCATTGGGAGCCACCTTTATCTGATTATAACCCGAAAATCCATCCATGAAAGAGAATAATGAATGCTTAGCCGTGTTATCCACCAATGTATCGATGTGTGGCAAGGGGAAATTATCCTTAGGGCTTGCACGATTCAGATCACGATAGTCCACACACATTTGAACCTTGCCGTCTTTCTTTGGCACCGGGACTATATTAGCTACCCATTCCGGATATTTAGAGACTTGTAAAAAGTCGGCATCGAATTGTTTTTTGACTTCTTCTTTTATCTTTAAGAGCATTTCAGGTCTCATTCGTCTTAGTTTCTGCTGGATAGGCTTGCATTCTGGCTTCAGTGGGAGCCTATGGACCACTACATCCTCGCTCAATCCTGGCATGTCCTGATATGACCAAGCAAATACATCTTGGTACTCGTGAAGCAAGGTGACCAAGTCATTCTTGGTGCTCTCCGAAATGGTGGTCCCGATCTTTACTTCTTGCCTTCTTTCTTCGCTTCCTAAGTTCACCGTCTCAACAGATTCCTGATAAGGTAGTATCTGTTTGTCTTCTTGTTCTATCATCCTTAGTAAGTCAGGGGTTGAGACATAATCTTCAGCATTTTCATCGGCTTCAGATTCTCCTAAACAAACAGCTTGCTCAAAGTCGATTTTAGGATCTGTAACGGGATTGTTCACGTCGTCGATATCTAAGCACCTGAAAGGTAAATAGAAAAGAAACTATAGAGGAGCATCGAGGTACTAAAACCTACAAACACGATACTATAGTATAATATGAGGTATGTATAAAGACAGGTTATGAGAGGAGGGAATAAATGTGAAGCAAATGAGAATGAGAGACCATGACAAAATGCATTTTCATTAATGTTCATTTAAAAGCTAAATAGCCAACATAAACTCTTATAATCAATTCCCCCATAACTTAGGGGCATACAAGAAGTGAGCATTGAGCATTACTTCCGGGAAGACTCAGCAACTACAAGGAGGTCCACGGCAGTCCAATTATTCAAAACAAATCTAGGGAGACAAGGGCGTATTGCTGAAATATCTTCCACTGTATTGTTCCCTTTGTTAATGACGTTTACTGAAGTCTTGTAGCCCCCTTTCAACCCATAATAACATGTTTTGTGGATCATCTCTTCCCGAGTATGTCATTAAAGCTGATGTAAATGTTTTCGACAAAGGCGGATACATGATAGGCTCCCATTCCACTTCCCGACCTGAGGCTCTTGCGATCCTCCTCTCTTGTTCTTTCTGTGACTGTCTCCTTCTTTGTCGTACATCTGGCTTGAACCCCAAACCATATCGAGCCTTGCGGTGTACTGGTTTTAGTGCTCTAGCTATCCCTTGCTGGTATCTTCCTAATCCTTTCTTTACTCGGGCTCCTTTTCCCACAGTCAGCTTGATCCCCATCTTGGTATTCTTCGATAGTTTGGGTGCGGGAATCCTATTTCCTTCAACAACAAACGTGGCATTGATAAATTCGAATGAGCGAAAGGAGCATTCCACTGTATCTTTATTTGCTTCAATGTAGGGTGCGTCAGTAGAGACAGATGCAACAATGTCTTCCTCCCCCGCGACCGTGATCAAACGGCTATCCATGACAAACTTGACCTTTTGATAGAGAGACGAAGGAACTGCCCCAGCGGAGTGGATCCAAGGCCTCCCTAAGAGGCAGTTATATGAAGGTGCGATGTCCATGACCTGGAACACAACGTTATATGTGCACGGGCCCACCTCCAGAGGAATTTCGATCTTTCCCATGACCTCTCGCCGTGTTCCATCAAATGCCCTCACTGCAGAATGACAAAGCCTCAGATAAAACATATCAACTGGCATCCTGGACAGTGTATCCAACGGAATGACATTGAGTACAGACCGTTGTCAATAAGCACATGCGATATTATATAGCCTTTGCAACCGGTTGTAATGTGTAATGTTTTAACAGAGCCTCTACCGTTTGGTGGTATTTCATCATCACTGAAGGAGATGAAATTATCCACATTTAAATTGTTCATCCACCTATCAAGTTTTTCAACGAGTACATTGCTCGGCGCATACGCTTGGTTTAACACCTTCAGTAAAGTGTTTCGATATGGTTCTGAGTTCAGCAACAGGGATAATACTGAAATTCTTGCCGATTGTTTGTTCAACTGCTCCACGATATTATATTTGCTGTACTTAATAAACTTTAGAAATTCCTGTGCTTCATCTTCAATCACCGGTTTCTTAGTTACTTGTTCAGATTATATCTCAACATCGACTTCGGTATCATGCATCGGTACCTTTCTTTTCTGGCTCGTGCCGACGGCTTTCTTCTTTGTCTCAACCGCCTCAGGGGAATAGCACCTCCCACTACGGGTAAAATGTCCCACCTCACTGACGTTTCCAGTTGTAGCTTCGGGTATGGTGATGCTGACACCATATTTCCACGGCACCGCCTTGCTGTCCTTGTAAGGGAAAGGAGAAGGTACTTGGATTATCATTTTTGGTCTCACCTCTTCCTTCTTTGCCTCGTAGTAGATCACCAAAGGTCGATCGGCGCTATAAGGGGGGCCTGATGACCGACCCTTAGAGGCACATATATCCTTTTCATCGGTCTCTTCCATCTTATTGCAGATCTTAACCTCCTTATTGTTCATCATACCTTGAAGTAGCTCCTTGAACTTCTCGCAAGATTGGATGTGATGTCTTTCTATGCCGTGGAAGACGCAGAAACTTGGACTCTTCATGCTTTCCTCCTTGAAACTTTTGTCGAGTATACCCTTCTCAGTCATTATTTCCCAGAGCTTCCTCAAAGGTGTCCTTATCTCGGAGACACAACTTTTGGCTTGCCACCTATCCTCCTGTGTCACCATATTCACGTTCCCTACGGTATGGTTAGGGAGCGGATTTCCAGTCATATTACCGGTACCGTCAAACTGTAAAATCCCTGCATCGATAAGGCCTTGGACTCTCCTTTTAAAGGCTATACAATTGTTTGTAGAATGCCCCTGGTTTCCAGTATGATACATGCAATTAGCATTGGGATCGTACCACTTTGGGAATGGGGGCTTCAATGGTGCCATGTAATGTGGGGAGATTAATTGTTTTTCCAATAATTTCGGGCACAGTTCTCCATACGACACAGGAATAGAGGTAAATTGGGGTCTTTCAGGATTGGGTCTTATTGGTCTTTGTTCATTTTTAGGCTGACTTTGAGCAGGCATAGTACTTGGCGAAGGTATGGTGAATGGTCTTTGGTTATCAGCGGCATAGACGGGGTAAGGAGGGGGTGTTTGATAGTAGAGGTTTTGAGGAGGAAAATAGAAATTTGGAGGTGGGCGGAATTGAGGTCGTGGTTGAATTGGGTACGGATTGGAAGCGTAGTGGTTCTTAGTCCCCACCATACGGGTTTCAGACTCTTTCTTCTTTATAGGTACTGGCCTTTTCGAGCTCTCGGAACCTTCCATCCTTCCGCTCTTAATGCCATTTTCAATAAGTTCCCCGGATATTACGACATCGACGAAGTCCTTTGTGGCATTTCCTACCAGTTTGTCATAAAATGGCCCTTTTAAAGTGTTGATAAAGAGAACTGTTATCTCAGTTTTGGTCAGTGGGGGTTCTACTTGAACCGAGATATCCCTCCACCTTTGAGCGTATTGTCTAAAAGTCTCTGCTGGCTTCTTTTTCATCATCTGTAGCGTCAGTCGATCGGGAGCCATATAAGAGACATGCTTGTATTGCTCACAAAACGCTGAAGCCAAGTCATTCCATGATTGGATCCTCTCTCTGCCGAGCTGATTATACCAACGAAGGGCTGACCCGGTTAAGCTATCTTGAAAGCAGTGTATTAACAATTTGTCTTCACTCACATAACCAGCCATTTTTCGACAAAACATGATGAGATGTGCCTTTGGACACCTTGTTCCATCATATTTTTCAAAGTCTGGCGCTTTAAATTTTGGGGGCAGGACCAGATCGGGAACCAGACTGAGCTCTTTGGCGCTCATTGTAGAAGGGACTCTAGTACCCTCTATCGCCCTGAGTCTTTCTTCCAGACTCTTATACTTATCCCGGGCATCGTGATCCTTCATTCTTAACTTGGCTATTTCTATCGGATCATCCAAATCTGGGACAATTGGGTCAGCAAGGTTAGCTCCTCGGTTTTATACGAATACTCCTTGCCCTAGATGGGCAGGTGGTGGTACAGGTGGTTGTTCTGGGCCCATAAACTCCCTTTGAGGCCAAACTCCATGAGGTGGAGTGAATCCTGGGGGGTGGAATGGACTCTGATTAACTCTCGAATGGGGTTACGTAATTTGTGGCTCTGTGCGAGTCCTTTTCCTTGACAGAGTGGTCGTCATCATCTCCATTAGCTTGGTCATTTGGTCCTTTTGCTCAAGTGGTTCTTCCCTGGATTTCGCCATCAAGTCTCTTGTCTCTTGCTGCGACTTGGCCAACTGTTCTTGCAACTGTCCTTGGATCATTTCCATTCTTTCGATTCTTAACTTTCCTAAGAAGCCAAGCTAAACTTTGGCCTCGCTCCGATCTTGACTCGTACATCAGATTTAGCGCATCAGCCCGAACCGCCAAGGTTTGCAAATGGTCGGCCACCTCTCGAATTTGAGCCACGGCCTCGCCCATTACATAGTCTCTGTTTCTGATCTGTTCTTGAGAATGGTGGAGCTTCTCCTTCCAATGTTCATTGTTTGCTTCAAGGAGCTCAACCCGAATTTTGCTATCTTGTAATGCAGTCTCGAGCTCCCCTATCCTTCCTCTCATCTCCTCGATCTTATTTTGACTGGCTCTTAATTCGACTACCGAGTTGCGACTACGATGCAGAGGCAGTGACCTTTCTAATTCTGCTACTTGGGCGCGTAACCTCTCTTGTTCACTTTGGCTTTCCAACAGGCTTTTTTCCAAAGCGTCCTCCCGCACTCGAGCATCTTGGAATTTCCTTTCCCACTGATCGGCTCTGGACTTTTCTTCTTTAACTTCCTATCGCCATTGCTCTGACGTTTTGCCCAAACCAGCAGTTCTGATGAACATGCGTAACTTCTTATAGTCAGTCTTTAAGCTATCCAAATCCTCTTCAGCCTTATTCTTTCCTTTTTTTAATTTCTCAGCCTCGAACTTGTGGACGTCAACTTCTAACCCTAACTGCATCTTTTCCTCTTCTAGCTGCTCTATCCTCTTACCCAATTCCCGGCTCTTTCTCTCGAAATCTTGCTTGATAATCTCTAATTCAGACGGGATTACTTGCAGCTGTTCTTCTATTGGTCGAGCATTTCCTTGGATTGGCCTTGGGACATTGTCGTTGATTCTTTCGCCCCACCATCGATCGTACTCGGGGGTCACCATTGGCCCTATGGCTAGTCTCTTCATTTTCCGGGTTTGGGTCCATGCATCCGATATTTCGTGAACTCTCTTCTTATAGTTGTCATCCTTGTATGAAAATTCGCATTGGGCTAATCCATGTGTCGCAGGTATGAACTGCCTCGATTGATACTGCCTCATCACTAGTAACGGGGCATATCCGACAGCTCCGCATATTCCGAGTAAAGGGACCCAGTCGAACCCTCCACACCGATACAAGATCTCGTCAGTGATCATCCATGGAGCCTTCCATTCTACATCTTTAACTTGCAGATTTTAGAGAATCGCTATCCATTTCTCTCCAGATAGGTCGTCTCGCCTTGGTGTAGCTGTTAATTCCTTTAGAGGAGAATAGTTCTCGAAAAAGACTTTGTATGAGACCTTTTCTATCTTCCAAAAATGGCAATAAAACCAAGATAGCAACAGCTGTGCACATCCTATGAACCTCCATTCGTCCGCTCTTCGACAAGCGTTCAATGATCTGAAGGTTTCGGCTAAAATTGCGGGGACAGGTGTAACTCCCTTATCAAGCTTATCAAATAGGTCTGAAACTGCATCCTCTATATGCCCTAACGCCTTGGGGAAGATGACCAAACCATAGATGCTTAGAGCGAAGACGTCGACCCTCTTTTTCTTATCGGGATGCGCCAAGATCAAGTCCTTCAAGTGTTTCCAAGGAATGCGCTTACAATCTCCCTTTTGCTCGCTCCGGGCCGTAATCCATTGCTCGCTCATCCCTGTAATGTTCATTAGCCTTTTTGAGAACGCCGGCATATTAGCAAACCTCGAATACGTCTTATCAGTTTGAATTCTCAGGCATCGGAACAAACTTGTGTACTCTTCTATGGTTGGCACCAAATCCACTTTTCCGAAGGTAAAGCAACTGTAAGCGGGGTTCCAAAACTGGGTGATGGCTCGGAGTAGGTACTCGTCTACCTTGATATCAAGTAGATAGGGCAAATCACCTTAATTGTAGTAAAACAGTTGTTTGTCCTCATTCCCCCATGAGTCCCATATTTCCTTCAATTCTCGCAGGTCATTTTGAGCTACGCTGATACGGGTGAAATTCCATAACTCTGATTCATCCCCCACTGTCAGGCTATCTCCTTTCTCTTGTTGTATCCTTTCGGACCACACTTGAACGGCCGCATTATCCTCCACTCTATCGAGAAACCCCTTTTCCATGTTAAGCTTTTCTATCTAGTAATCGAATGTGGATAAACACCTTTTTATGATGAAATGCCATGCAATAAAAGCAAAACACAACAAGTTAGTATCAGGTACAAAAAGGAACTTAAAATAAACAGGAAATGATCAAACTCCTATTTAAGGTAACAACTAGGGTTTACATGGCTCTACCTACAACGGGCTCTTAGGTCTCTCTATATGTGGTTCGGTTCTAAAACAAGGGTACTTGAACCAGCAGATTCCTCGATCCTCACCCATTATAGGCTCATATGAACCGAGTTCAGTTCAGGGGAATACATTTCCCTATGGCTACACGGAGATAAAAATCTCACGAAGACATAGGTACGGATGTATCCCGAAAGTGATCCACTATCTTGTACGGAGGTAAAAACCTCACGAAAGAGTAGCTTCCCACTCCCACTTAAGGGTGTGACCGCAATGGTCAAGCAATGCAATGCCAAAGTATTTCACGAGACTCGACACTATAGCGCAAGCAAATGCATCAAAAAGAAACACGATTTTTCAAAACAATTTTTCAAATTTTCAATCAAAAGGACAAAAATCAATCAATTTACGGCCTAACTCTCAATGTCCCCAGTGGAGTCGCCAAGCTGTACGGACCATTTTTTGACAAAACGGGAATCGACTTGGTTTTGAAAATAAGAAACGGGAGTCGCCACCGATCTTTTATTAGGTGTGATCGGATCACCTTTGTTTTAATAAAACATTTTGATTTACTAAAACAATGTTTTTGGTCTACGAAAATTTGAGAAAATAGGTTCGGGAGTCGATTACGTGCGAGGAAGGGTTAGCACCCTCGTCACACCCACAATTGGTACCAAATTGGTTAATTAGTGTCCCCATGTCGAAAGTTTGAAAATTTTGAATGAATTTAACAATTTTATCTCTTTTGAAAATATTTGAATTTTCTCGAATTGAATATTATGATTTTCTCGTTTCGAAAGAATAAAATATCACATCCAGTACATAGGACATGATGATTTTAATCCTCGAATCCAAGATCATCTCTTAATTCCTGATGCTCATATATTAAAATATCAAAAGGATATTCGGTCGTTTGGCCAAACGAGAGAACCGAAACCCAACACATAGGGCACGACCTCTCAAGTTTCCAAACATAGAATATTGCCTTATTTGGAAACTTTTTAATTTAGGATGAAATTCATAAAGATTTTAGGTTATGCCCAATGGAATTTAACAAATATATATAATTTGGTGCCATACTGATATAATACACATAATACATAACATTGGAATCATTAATCTAAAATATTAACATGCATGAATAATAATGATGATAATAAAACAATAATATAAACAGTAATAGCAATGATGATGATATCAATAATATAAAAATACGAACAAACAAATTACAACACATGCAAACGCATAACCACATATTTTACACTACTTAAATATCAACAGTAATAAAAACGAATTAAACAATTTTAAAGGAAATAGCACGTGGAATGATTCAACATAATTAATAAAAAGTTTTGAATAAGGAATACGTAAAAAGTAAATAATATGTGAGACAGTTTATGATAATCAAGATTTAAAATCAACGATATACGTAAAGTTTAATACTATACGAAAAACTTTAAAATAATTAAGTAATAATAATAATAGTAATGATAACACTAATAATAATAATAATAATAATAGTAACAATAATAATAATAATAATAATAATAATAATAATAATAGAAAAATATTTAAAGAATACCCAAAATATATATAAAAGGGTTAAATTAAAATGTAAGCTAGAATCTGGGGCAAAAGTCTGAGAAAAAAAGAATTAACAGACTTAAGTGGAGTGCGCGCGAATGATCGGGGACCGAACGAGCAAATAGACCCGAATCGCAAAACGTGGCATTTAAGAGGGCTAAATTACGAAATAATCAGAGAACGGGAGGACCAATCGTGAAATAACCCTTTTTAAAACAGGGAGGCGCGGATCCGGGTCGCCAAACGGGTCGACGCGCGGGTCTTCCCCCCGAAACGGCGTCGTTTTGCATTTTATTTAAAAAAAGAAATCCATTTTTGAGGTTATTTTTTTTAGATTTCAGAAAAACAAAAGCCCCCTTTCTCCGTATTTCTCTTCTGCTGCTAGGGTTTTTTTTTTGGAACTATTTCCCACCGTCAATGAGGTTTGGTCAGCCTCTGTCCGCGCGACTACCATGGTCGGTGACCGGCATTACACAAGGCAGTACTTCAAACCTCCGACGATGGGAATACGCTCCGATTCAGGTGTATTTCTTCCTCTTTCATTACTCTTGTTTGTAAAACGAAAAACTTAAAAGGAAAATAGAAAATCAACGGTACCCACACACAGAAAATGAAGAGACTGACGATCCTCTTTTGAAACCCTTTTGTTTTTTTGATGTTCGTTAGTAAGGTTTTTTTGAAAAACGAAATAAAGTGAAAGCAAATGAGATTTAACAATCAACTGAGATCAACCTTTTAGTTTGTTTTTTGATTCTTGAACGCGTAAAAGAAAGGGACTGTTTCGAATGTTTATTTTCTTGGGTTTTCTGCTAGCTCTCTAAATGCTCCTAAAACCAAAAAAAAGCCCCATTTACAACGGTTTCGAATGGCTTTATAGCCAAATACACCATGCTTTTTTGTTATTCAACCCTGTGGTTCCATACTTCTCCTTCTATTTTGTTCTCTGTCTCGTGTTGTCTGCAGGGTATGGGCTAACAGTGCTGGCGAAGGCCGAGGCGCGGGGAGCGTGCTCGTGGTGCAGTGTACGTGATGTCCGAAACGCGTGGTGGCCGAGGCGTATGGGCGCATGGGCGCGTGGCAGACGCGGCCCAAGAGGCGAGGAACTGAGCAGGCGCGTGTGGAATCGAAATGACCCAAAGGCGCGTGAGGAGCTGGGGCGGTGCGCGTGGCGTGCGTGGAACCTGAAGGTCAGCAGCGCAGAAAAGGAAACCCTAGGGTTTCAGTTTATGAATCTGGGCCATTGGGCCTTTGTAATTGGGTTTGGTGACTGGGTTTAATTTGTATTAATTAGGCTCTGAGTTTCTGTAAATGGACATTTAAATGGATTGATTTTATTTATTGGGTTTAATGATCATTAATTTTGAACTGCTATTGTAGTTGGGCTTGGTATAGGCATTGGGCCGGGCCTTTTGTAAATGGACCTTATTGGGCTGTTAAAGAAGTTTATTTTGGATTTCTGTTTTGTTTGGTTATTATTTTTTGTGCTTAAGCGGGCTGTTCTGGGATTGGGTTTTAATTTGGACATTTATTTTGGCTTGGGTTTTAATGCTTGTTTAATTTTGAGTTGGTTTAATGGCTTTTGGGCCTTGGTTGTTTCTGACTGGCCCGGGCCAAAATTGGTTATTACACTGTTCACACGGTTATATCCTTGGTCCACACGATCGTGTGCCTCCTCCCACACGGTGTGTTGACCCCCACATGGTCTAGGCATTTCCACACGGCCAGAGCACACAGCCGTGTGGTCCTAAGTCATCAACTTTAGTTTTGTGCATGTTTTTTATCTGATAGTGTGTTTGTGTGTTACGACCCTTGGCTAGGATTTAGTGAGGGTAGTTACATTGATCTGGGCTTCGTCTTATGTGCTATTTGTGACTGTGTGTTAGATGTCTGATCCTGAACTCGGTTAGCTGGGTGTGTGTGCATATTTGTTTCTGTCTGACTGTCTATCGATGTGTTCATTGTTTCTGTGAGATTGTAAGTGTAATAGACTAATTTTGCCAATGCCCAGATTACAAAAATAAAACAAAATTTAAACCAAAATAATTAAAGTTCAGAGTCCATTTACAACAAGTTACAGGCCCAAAATTACAAACCCAAAAGAGCCCAAAAAACCAAAAAACCCTAACAACCCTTTAGCCCACAACCTAAACAAATTCTGAGTAAAAAAACCCTAGCCTCCTTTGTGCACCATGCAACCGCTCCACGTGCCGTGTCAGTGTGCCCATCGCCCGAAGTCTGCCTCCCTTGCACCAAAATGGCAAAAAGCCGGAGTCTCCGCCTTTGTTGACCTCGCGAACCTATAAAAGAGAACAAAAAGAAGACAGGAACAGTAGAAGCAGATGCAGGAACATGACAAAATAAAAAAATATATGTATTTTAATGTTGTAAAATTGGCTACAAAAAGCCTAAAGAACAGATGGTAAAAGGGGGGATTTTAAAAATAAAAATAAAAAGGAATCGAAATACAAAAATAAAAAAAAACCACTTCAAAGTTTTTTTTTGTGTTTATTTATTTTTCTCGAAAGAAATATATATATAAAATGAGGGGCTTTCAGATTTTTGTTTTTTTAAATGAAGGGTAAATGATTTTTTTTGAATTTTTTTAAACTTATATAGACTAAGTAAAACGACGCCGTTTTGAAGTGGCTTCAAACGCCCCAAAACGACGTCGTTTCAATGCGGACCCCGACGACCCGACCTAAACCTTGTAGGATCCGCACGTTTTTCAACCTGAGGGATATTTATGCTTTAGTCCTTTTGCTTTTTTTATATTTTTAAATCCAGTCTTTTTGTTTTTTTAATTTCTGCTCAATGATTTAGATGTTGTTTCAATTTGATCCCTTGGGAACGACATGTTTAAGGGACAAAGGGGAAATTTCCTAGTGGGTCCTTGTCTTTTTTTTTTCACATTTGATTTTAGTCCTTTACCCTACTTTATTGTTTAAATTCTTTATTTTTTATTTATGATTTGTACTTTAAATTTTGTTTAGATCTCGATTTAGTCCCTTACTTTCAATCTTTTATATTTTATTTTCCTTCATATTTATTTATTTATTCATATATTTACTCATTTATCTACTTATTTCTTTTTATTTTTGTGTTGTTTCTTTTTCTTACTATTATTATTATTTTATCTATTATCATTATTATTATCTATTCATGCATTTTATTACAAATTGCACCATTAATTTCATTTACATTTTAATTTAGTCCTTTATCTTCAATATTTTATAAATTATTTTCCTCTATATTTATTTATTTATTTATTTATTTCCTTGTCATTTTTATATTTAAAATTGGTATTGTAACAGCCCAATTTTAAATAGTGTCGAAACAGTGATTCGAGATCATTAAATCTGACAAAAAGTTAGAAAATTTTGGTAATCGATAATTATAAGTTAAGTGTGATTTTAGAAATATTTTAAAATTAGTGAATTTTGTGAACTGAAAGAATTAATGAGAAAAATTGGGCCAAAAACGAGGTATTAAGACCTCGAATTCATAAAGTGAGCCATAAATATTTTCAAAAATATTTATGGAGTGTCATTAAGCTATTATTAAACTTTCGTTAGAAAATTTTAACGTTTGGGTAGGAAATTAAATGAAAAGGACTAAACTGAAATGAAAGTAAAAGTTAAATTATAGATTAAAAGAAATTATGAAGGATCAAAATGGTAATTATACCATTTTGCATAGTTGAATGTTAACGTAAGAAAATCTGAGATTTTTTTTAAAAGTATATTATTATATTATATTATATTATATTATTATATTATTATAATATTATATTATATAATAATCCAAAGAAAAAAAAAAGGGAATAGAAACAGAAACAAAACGAAGCAGAGGGCAGGGGAAGGAAAGAAAGAAGAAGAGAAGAGAAAGAAGAAAAAGGGGGAAAATTGGAAAATTTCTAAAATTAGCTAAATAAAAAGGGAATTAAATTGAAATATCTGGAGAATTCTCTTCAATTCTCTTCATTTTCTTCAGCTGAAAAACAGTCATGGAAGAGAGTTCAAGTTGGTTTTCATACTCAAGCTTCATGTAAGTTTAATACTTGCTTTCTCCTTGAAATTTCTATGTTTTTAGACTTTCTACAATTGAGTCCAACTTATTAATTCATTAGTTTATGATTCTATGGTTAATTTTTAAATTTGATGTGGATTAGTGCTAAAAGAATATGATGAATAAATATTGATTTGAAGCTTTAATTTTGTTATATGATGATTTTATCAAGTGAAATTGATGGAAATTGGTTTTAGGACCTAATTGTGAAATAGCTGAAATTAAGGCCTAGTGTTAAAATTCTGATTTTCAAAAGTTATGAAGTAGTTTAAAATGATAGAGAAAAGTATTAAATGAGAAAATTAGCTTAATGGAGGGGTTAATTGAGCAAGGATTGAATTGTATGAATTGTGGAATTAGGGACAAAATAGAAATCAACATGTTACACTAAAGCAGTTTTGGACAGCAGCAGTTGTCTAACTTTGAGAAATCACCAAAAATTGTATAAATAGAATTAGAAGTTGAGTGAGATATGGAATTAAATCTTATTGAGTCTATTTTCATATAAAAGAAACAGAGAAAGCAAAGGAAGTCTACATTTTGAGATATTTAAATTTTTGTAAGACTGGTTTAGAATAACTTCGTGATCCCCTGTTCTTACTTTAGAAATTCACTGAGAATTGTATAAAAATAATTTGGAAACATATTTTATATGGTTAGATTCCTTAATGAGTCTAGTTTTATAAGAAATAAACCATAACATCATATGAATTCTATATAAAAAGATAATTAATTTTTAGTGAAGAAGGGTCGGAACTGCCAGACAGCAGAACAGGGGTGACTTTAAAGAATAAACTGTACTAATTGGCTAAATAAAAAATTCTGAAAATTTTATGGCAAGAAGATATGTGAGTCTAGTTTCAGGAAAAATTAACGGTTCTTCATTTGGAATTCTGTAGCTCTGGAAATAAATAATTTAGTGACTATAACTCAAATGGACAGTTTTGAATCTACTTATGAGTAATTAATGAAATTATTGATAATGTTACTTATAGCATGTTATATACATTAAGGAAGTGGAATGGAGAGGAGGAGGAGGAAAATATGTATGAATATTTAAGTAGTATGGCTAAATTGAAATGTTTTAGGCTCAGAGACTAAATTGAATAAAAGTAAAATTTTGTGATTAATTTTGTAAAAATGTGGAAATAACCAATTTGCATGAAATAGATTATTTTATTATTTAAAATTGCAAAATTGAATGAAATTATTAATTTAGATTAAGATCAACTGAAAAATCAATGAAAATAGAAAATTTCCAAAGTGCCCCTGAATCTTGATATTTCTGCAAATTTAACCAAGTAAATTCGTGTAACTTAATTATGTGATATAAGGAAATATAAGTTGATGGTACGTGAAATATTGATATGATGAATTAACTGTTTTATGTTTATGAAGAAACGGCAAGTGAATGATATTTATCATGACATGAAAATATGTGATTATCTTTAATATGTTAATACAAGGTAATTAAGTATGATGAAACGAGTAATAAATTCAAGTAAGACATGACGAGAAAAAATGAATATCTTTAAGGGGCCATATGTTTGATTTTGATTGGTTTCAAATATAAATATTGAATTAAAATAAAATGTCTGATAAATAAATTTGTAATTCCGGTAATGCCTCGTACCCTATTCCGACGTTGAATACGGGTAAGGGGTGTTACAGGTATTGTCCTCTTTTTTTCATGTGCATATTTTTTCACCCTCGTTACTATTACTATTATTATTAGTGATATTATTTATTATTTATTTCATTTTTTTCTTTGACTATTCATATTAGTATTAGAATAGTATATATTATGTGATTATCGCCAGTATATTGTGAATTAGTTTTAATAATATATTCATATTATTGACATTTACTAGCGCGACATTTTTATTTTTCATATATCATCGTTCCATTTTCTATACATTACCATTTTATCTTATTTTATTAAAATCACGTCATGAATCATGTTTAAACATATTTACCCATAGTTCTTTTCGTACTATACCCCCAAATAAGATAAATACCCGTAGTTTTAAATTTTAAATATGTTATTAAAAAAAAGAAATTTTAAAAATAGGCAATATTTCATATTTGGAGATTCGAGAAGTCATGCCCTAACTTACAGGGTTTTCGATTTTCTCGTTGAATCTAAATGACTAAATATCCTTTTAAAATTCAAATACGTGAGATTTAATATAGAAATTAAAAGGCAAGCTTATTTTCGAGAATTCGAGACGTCATGTCCTAACTTACGGGATACGACCTTTTGTTACCTCGAGATAAGAAAGCCTTTTACATACGTTTTGATCTATTTAAGGGATTTTACTAAAAAATATGTATATTAATACAAATAGGGATCGTATTTTAAATTCTTTTCGAGTTTTCAACTTTTGACATTAAGACTGTCGTAACCTCTTTTTTGAAAAAAAACAAGAATCGACTTTGGTTTTGAAAATAAAGAAAACAGGAGTCGCCACCGATCTTTGTTAGGTGTGATCGGGTCACCTTTGTTTTAATAGAACATTTTGGTTTATTAAAACAACAATTTTGGTCTACGAAATTTGAGAAAACGAGTCCGGGAGTCGATTACGTACAAGGAAGGGTTAGCACCCTTGTAACGCCCAAAGTTGGTACCAAATCGATTGATGTTGTCCTAATGTTGGAAATTTGAAAATATTTAGGGTAAAAATTGAAAGGAATAGAATTCGTTCATTCGGGATTAAATCTTAAGATTATATCGCTTCAAAGGAATAAAAGTATCATACCCAACACGTTAGGATATTACACCTTTATATTTCGACACCGAGATCATCTTCGACAAGAAAATGATATTTGAATATTTAGTCGAACGAAAATATTGACACCCAACACGTTAGGATGTAGTTTTTTCGGCCTTCTAAACACACAAATATTACCTCTTTTGTATGAATTTAAAAAAATGTCGGATTGCGATTTAAAACTGTCGATTCACATAAAATGACGAAAACAAGAAATTAACTACACATGATAATAAAAGATGCTATAATAAAGACAAAAATAAAAGATAACATTAAAATAATAATAATAAATAAAAACAAAAAGATGTTAGTAATGATAGAGATAATAGTACATATAATAATAATAATAATAGTATAGTAATAATAATAAAAATAATAATAATGATACAAAATATATGTACAATATAATAATATAAATATAGTAATAATAATAATAATAATGATAATAATAATAATAATAATAATACTGATTAGTGATAATAAATATAATAATAACAATAATACTGAAACATATATACAATATGCTAATATGAATATAATAATAGTAATAATAATAATGCTAATAATAATACTAACAATAGTAATAATAATAATAATGATAATAGTAATAATAATATGACCAAAGTAAAAAGCAAATGTTAATAATATTTTAATAATGTAATAGTGACGATAATAAAAATGATAAATAAAAAATAATAAGACAACACTAAAAAAAAACTAATAAAATAAAAATAATAACACAGGTATATGCCGAAATAATTTAAAGGGACGGTATGTAATACTATATAAATAAACATTATAAACAAATTTATAATAACTAAAATATATGAAACAGTTTGGGTTAAGGATCGAATTAAAAAAAGAGTAAAAGAGAAAGGCCAAATCAAAAAATAAAATTAAAGCCTGATCGAATGGCACTACGAAAGGGAGGGACCGGAAGAGTAAATCCCCCTTTTAAGGTAGGCATGCGCAGATTCCTCTCCCACCAGACATCTATTTCCTTTAATGACATTACTTTAAAGAATATTTATTATACTTATTATTTTTTAACTTACAAGTTTCCTTTTTAAAACAAAAAAGAACCCCCAATCTTTTTCCTTCTTTTCCTCTGCTATGTTTTCAAGACGAAAGCTTTGTTCTTCTTTTTTTTTAAAAAAAAAAACTTATGTGCTCTGCTCGTTCGTTCTCCGGCCACGGATTCCGGCCAATCCGAACCGCGACTCCGCTGTAGGCCGCAATCGGAGACGAGCGACATCGGGCTCTCTCTTTTTTTTGAACTTTTTCGAAGCCAAATACGTATAGAGTGCAGATCTAAGACCGAACACTCCTAAAATGCGGTCAAAATCGGCGGAGCCACCAAGGAACGACTGTCCCTTCTCCTTTTCCGACTTGGCCCAGACGGAGAACGGCCGCCGATCGGTAAGCTTCCTCCTCTCTTATTATTTCGTTTTAAAACTTGAAAATAATGAATAAAAAAAAATAGAAAAACAAAAGTAAATAGTAAGATCAAGAACGAAATCCACCTTCAGTTTTTTATTTTTGCCTTTTTTATTTTTGATCCTGCGTAAAAAAAGGGCCTAAATACAGTGTTTGCTTCCGTTCTTTTTATTATTGCTGATTTGCAAAAATCGGAAGCCCCCATACAGTGGGTTTGTTTCGGTTTTTATAACCGACTTTTCAGATTTCATTTTGCTTATTCTATTATTTTTCTCGATTTGAGTTTGTTGCATGTTCCTTGTTTTTGCAGATGTCTGAGGCGCGTGCATGGAGGCAGATAGAGGAGATGGTGGCCGACAGTAGTGGGCGTGGTGCTGGACGAGGTACAGGGAGGGGTGCTGGTGGCTAGTGGCGTGCGGCGCAACAATGGGGCACTAGGGTTTTCTTTCTGCCAAAATCTCCTAAGGTTTTGGGCCATTGGGCCGCGGTTTTGGGCTAGGTTGATATTGGGCTTGTTTTGTTTGGTTTTGGGCTTGTAATTGGATTAATGTCTTGTTTGGTTTTGGGTTTGTAATTGGACTATTATGTTTTGGACTGTTTAATGGTATTCTGTTTTATTCTAATTTTTGGTTTTGCAATTGGGCTCGGGTTCGATTTTTTTAATTGAGGACCCGGGCAAAATTTAGTTATTACAAAGACATTTATTAATCGACTAAGTACCAATTTTGGGCGTCACGAGAGTGCTAATCTTCCCTCGTGCGTAACCGACTCCCAAACCCATTTTCTGAATTTTGTAGACCAAAGAAAAATCGTTGTTTTAGTAAATCAACCCTTTAATTAAAACGATTAAATAACGAGGTGATCTGATCACACCTCATAAAAAAGATTGGTGGCGACTCTCATTTTCGTCTTTTTTTAAAATAAAAAGGCAATGATTTTTTTTTTTTTAAAAGGTTTCGATAGTAAGCATACATGCACTTGTGTAAAGAATTTTGGGGTTGGTTGTGAAGAGAAGAAAGACTGATTCTGTTTTGATATGGCAGATTTACTGCAACCTATTTGTCAAATGATTTACCGTGATCTGATCATCGCACGCACGCATCGCTTTCATCGCATACCATTATCCGATCCGCGCTTTTAAATCGCAACATGTTTGTACAAATGGATTATCGCATTGTATCAGATCGCATATATATGCCAGCCTTGCTACGTATTAATATTAGAGTGGCTTTTCTGTGTATTAATATTAGAGTGGCTTAGTCCACAAACATTGTATGTAGGGTTAGATGGGCCTTTCAAGGTCCTTTGTGGTGTGTTTGGTTGGATGAGCTTAAACAGCTCTTTTGGGGTGTGATCAGGGGACAAAGAGGTGTTTTGGTTGGATGGGTGGGTTTTTATTACTTGACTGCATTTATATGCATCTGTTTAAGTGTTCTGGGTGTAAAATCATCTGACTATATTTTGTCTGACTGAATAACACTTGTGACTGAGTGTCTGTGTGTGACTTGGTGTGCTCGAGTCATTACTTTTTGTTGGGACGTTGGTTCCAAGTTTACTTTCGGACTCTGTGTATATCTGTAAGTCTTTTTCTCTGTTGGATTGAGTTCCGTAATTCTGTTTTTAGTATCGTGTCAAACTTACACTGAGCTCGTGTAGCTCACCCCCTTTAGTGTTTCCCTTTCAGGTATATTTTCGTGTTCTGAAGCTGAACTCGGTATGCGGAGGTCTCGGACAGTCACGTTATAATAAATAGTTAATAAGTCATCTTTTTGATTGCTACTTTGGTAGACAGCTTTGAAATGTAAATGTTTTTAAGAATTGTGGTATGAATTGTGTTTTGGGTTTTTCACAAATTTTAGGTTGCTCTGAAATTTAGAAACTGGGAATGTATGTTTTCGAGTATTTTAAAACGTTTATTCGAGTGTGGAAAATAAATATGTTTGTAACTAGATTTTTTTTATATTACATTTTCTAAAAGTTTTCTACGATCACTTCGGTTATCAATGTGACCTTTGAAATCTGGTCAAAACTTCTAGGCTGGGTCTTAGGGCGTTACACCACCACTTCCATTAAAAGTCATTTCCATACTCCATTTAGCATGATTTATTTCGTGCTTAACTAAGTCCTTTTAGTCTTAGTCCGGTTATCTCTTCGACAAAGTAATCGTGAGATATGAACCCACACTAAATACTTTGAAATTCAATATTCGCTATCTTTCCAATATATGGGATAGTACAAATTCGTCCCTTGAAGTTGATTTGATTTCAATTTAAAAAGCGCACATTGGGTTGGAATTGTTTGGCGTACAGTTGGGAAGTTGAGTCGGCCCTACTGTATTCAAAATCTTGCGAACAAATTGGGGTGTTCAATTGGGAAAAGCTAGTTGGATTCCGTCAAGGGAGATAATGATCAGATTTAAACGACCCACACGGTTGAGGTCGTTGATTTGAGTTGGGTCTTTCAGATCGCAAGGCTGTCGAAGTCTTAAAATACAGGCATGTGTCACGTGATTAGAAATTCAACAAGGGTTGATTTGTAAATCATACCCAAATCGACAACAAGAGGAAAAACTGGTGGTTTGAGGTGTCCTCGATCGCTATAACCAATTTATTGATTGGAAGGGAAAAACTTTTTTTTCTAGGACCGGTTCGAATTTGGAGTGTACCAAGGCTAAGCTTTAATATATTTTATTTACCAATTTATTTTATTCGCTTAATTTAATTTTGCATTTCGCAATCTCAAATCTGTTTTAATTTTATTATTATAATAGGCCCAAATTGCCCAGGCCCAAAATCAAATAAAAAAACCAAACCAAAAATAAATTAAACAGTCCAGTCTAGTTACAAACCCAAAATTTTATAAACCCAAAAAAAATTACAGGCCCAGTAGCCCACAACATTAAGTTTTTCAGAAAAAAACCGTGGATGGCGGCGCCATCGCTGGTGATCGGCGGCTGCCACGGTGGTTCAGTGACTGGAGCCCAAGGCCAGACTCGGAGGGGAGGGAGAGAGTTTGAGAGAATTTTTTTAGTTTTTTTTTTAAAGAGAATAAAATGAAGAAAAAAAAACTTAGTATTTATAGGCCATGCAAACGACGTCGTTTAGGGCTAATTTCAGTAGCCTCAAAACGGCGCTGTTTGGCCCTTGACCCGTGTCTGACCCCACTGCAAATGGGATCCGCGTGTTTTTTAAGCAAAATGGGTTATTTTCAGCTTTAACCCTTTTGCCTTTTTATATTTTACAATCTAGCCCTATTCCCGTTTTATATATTTAAAATTTGTCCACATAATTTAATTTTTGTTTCACTTTGGTACATTGCAAAACATCGCACCCCGAGGACTGGGAATAATTTCCCATTTAGTCCCTCTTTCTTGGCGCGCATTTTATTTTGGCCCTCCATTTTGCCCTTTTCTTTTATTTATTTATAATTTATCCTTTCAATTTATTTTAATTTCGATTTCATCCTTTATTTAATCAATTTCACGTTATTCTATTTTCACTTATTTTTATTTACTTATCCATTTGTTTTACTATTTATTTACCTTCTTGTTATATTTAAAATTTTGTTTTCACCTAATACTTATTTATTATTTATATCTATTATATTTGTTTATTTATATGTTCATTTACCTTTTAATTATTTAAATTTAATGTTATGTATTTTTTTATTTATTCATTTATTATTCTTTTACCCTTTTTTAAATATTTAAAATTTGATATTATTTATATTTACCTTTCATTTTTTATTCTAAAGTATTTTATTTATTTTATTATTAATGCTATGAAATAATATTCTTATTTGCATTATTATAATTCTTCATTATTACTAAATAAATATTAATTATGTCATGATCATTACCATTATTATAACCAATTCGTGTCACATTAATTTTTACCTGATACATAAAAAGAAAACCTTTTAAAAATAGGCAATATTTCGTATTTGGAGATTCGAGAAGTCGTATCCTAACTTACGAGGTTTCGATGTTCTCGTTGAGCCTAAATGCCCAAGTATCCATTTAAAATTAAAATACATGAGATTTAATTCAATAATAGAAAGCGAGCTTATTATTCGAGATTTCAAGGTGTCGTATCCTAACTTACGGGATATAACCTCTTGTTACCTCGAGATAAGAGAACTTTTAACACACGTTTTGATCTATTCAAGCTTTTTTTTTATAAAATTAACATTAATACAAAGAAGGATCGTATTTTTAAATTCTTTTCGAGTTTTCAACTTTCGACATTAAGATATTAATTAATCAATTAGGCATCAATTTTGGGCGTTATAAGGGTGCTAATCCTTCCTCGTACGTAACCGACTCCCGAACCCATTTCCTGAATTTTCGTAGACCAAAACTGTTGTTTTTTGTAAATCTAGTCATTTATTAAAAACGATCAATTTATTAGGTGATCCGATCACACCCAAAAAAAATCGGTGGCCACTCCCATTTTTCATTTTTAAAATAAAAGTCGATTTCAAAAAATGATTTTGACAATTATATTACGCATTTATTTATTTTATTTTCCCTATCAACTAAATAGAGTATAAAAATTTATATTTGGTGATTTCAAAACCCATCAATAAGATTTTTTTACGTATTATAAAATAAGAAAATGAAATTGATAACAATTCCTCTGTCCCCAATAGCCGATGGTTGAACTGAGCAAAAGAGAGATTCTAATTAATTAAGACCTATCAAAAAACTAATTAAGGGAAATATTTAATAGTTTGATCCTGTAAATAAATATTGGAAACCTAACAAAATATTATGTGTGAAAACTTCAAGAGTGCTGAAAGTAAATCATCAAAATTTCTTTAAAATTAATAATATTATCTTATTTAAATATGTAATATTATTGTTTTATTTAAACTTAAATCAATAAATATTTTAAGGGTAAACTAAACCAATAGACATCCATTAATAATTATTTTATTATTAATCTATGGAAAATTATAAAATAATCACTAATTTATATAATTATATAATTTTGTCCTATTCTAAAAAAATTATAATTTTTTATAGATAATGAATTAATAATTTTACATGGTAAACACTTCATAACATAGTTGTAATCAGTAATTTAAAATACATGAACAAAAAATATTATAAATAAAATAATATTTAATGATACATAACATACAAAAATACAATATAATACATATTATTTTATTTATATTTTTATAAAAATATTTAATAAAATTAACATCTTATGATTTGATAGTATTATACAACTTGTCATCAAAACTAGAATATATAATGAAAATTATTTAAATTATATTTTTATAAGAAGTATTCAATAAATTTAGGAATTTGATGATATTATACAACTTGTCATTATAAGAAAATTTTAGATTTCTGTTGAGGCAATAATGAGGAGTGCTTAGAGCATTGTCATTAACAATTTTCACAGTTGTCTTCTACTATTCACTCTCATAATTTGTTATATTTGAAGTTGGGTAATTTTTTAACAAAATTTTTGGTTGTGATTTTTACTGATATTTTAGACATATGTAAATTCATCTATAATTGATATCCAAATCGTTAAATGTTTATAGGAACATATTTTGCTTTATTAATGGAAAGATTGATTGTAATTGATTTAATATGTTAGCAAATTAAAAGTTAATTTAAATATTTGAGATTTGTATATGTTTTGTACCGAGAAGTTTAGCACTTATCCGTTCAATGAATAATTAAAGAGTGTATTGAGTGTGAAAACAAATGAATTACTTGATTTTTAGCCTAAATTTTAAGTTTTAAGTTTTAAGTTTTCAAAGGAAAACTTAAAGAAGAGATCTTTAAGTGCAAAAGTGAGGTTACTAATCTAGTAATTGTTAGAGTTTATAATCACTTGTTATACGAGGCATTGAGATAGAGGATTATCTCTTTAAATAAGGCATTTGGTGTTGAGACAGAGCATTGCTCGTAGAAGCACTGCTCTATTTCCTTACAAATATTGTTCTTAACTATTTCTATTTCTCATAATTCTTTTTTTAAATTTTAAAGACTTCTCTTTATTTTTTTTTGAAATTTATTAAAAATTTATAATTTTTATGACTTCTTTTATTGAAGATATAAAAATCTTTTAAAAATTTTCGAGCTTTCTAGAATTTTTATACATTTTTAGAGAGTAAAGATCAAGAATTTTTATATATTTTTAAAGAGTAAAGGTCAAGTTGACAATATCTATAAAAATTAAGGATTAAAAAAGTTATTCTGACTTTTAAACTAAGAATAAATTTTAGTAGTGTTATCAATTGAACCAAAACTTTTTAAGTCGTTGTTAGTACAACTTGGTAAGAGTACAAAGACTATTAGTGTATTTAAAACAGTTATTATACTATTAGGTACTTGAGGTTAGTTTCAATGTGCAATTTGATACTTGATTTCTTTGTTTCAATTTGGTATTTGAGTTTAGATTCAGCATTCAATTTGATACTTGAATTTTTTCAATTTAATACTTGACTTTTTAATCCTAATTAACTACCCATATTTAAATTTAATGTTGAATTTAATACCTGGATTTTTTTTTCCAATAAACACTTTTTTTTTTTTTTTACTAAAGTACATGTGTGGCTTGATGTGAATAACAAATTTAACATTTAAATCATGTAAATTTGGAGTGTTTTTTCTTTTTAATGATATACCAAAATTGAATGTGAATTGGGAAAGTTTGGTGCGACGTTAGTCTTATGAAGCAAATCAAACCCGTGAACCCATTATTGAGGACTAACGTGTATTTGGATTATAAATGCAATTAAATTGATGATTTAATTAATACAGGATCTTCGTTCAACTTAACCTATATATATATATATCATTCTACTTAATTAACATTAAAGAAAACCAAGTTTTGATTAGTTAATTCTGGTTAAATTGTTATAATCTAAAAATAAAAAGCCTGACTATATAATATATTTATTTTTTAAGAAATAATAAAAATACTATATTATATAAAAAAAATAAGCAATAATAATTATACTACGAGCATTCCGAAAACGTATGTTCTTTACTTAGGCATTGTTTCTTTTAACTTCAATTATGAGAAGAGAGTGTTGTGGAAAATTAGTTTATATATCCATAAAATAATTGATGATTAGCTGCTTCCCAGACACAGTCATTAATGAGGTGAAATCTCTAATCAGGAACATGCATTTATCTTTTATTTAAAACAAGTAATAATTTAATTACATCGTAGTTTACTCTTATTCTTCAGCTATACGTAACTGTCGAATGGGTGGGAACTTAACTGTAGTATAGACGGGCGAGGAGTCTGTCGGCTAAATCACTTTCTTCGGATTTGGTGACTTGCCCCAACATGGCCTTTAGAAATTCTGTTTTAGTAGATTGTTTCTGTGATTTTTGGTGATCGATTTTATTTTAATGGCTTTATGGAATGAGGATGTGGTGGTGCTTTATTTTGACTTGGGAATCATGTCTCACATCAATTTCACATTTATTGGTAAGGGAGTGGGTGTGGTTTAGATGTTTAAGGTGCTGAAATTGTGGTTCTCTTACGTTGCGTTTTTTTGGGTACTTAACTTGTATGGTATTCTCTTTTTTTATCTTGTTTCAAGGTCTTTAATCAATAAAATTGACCATCATTTAGTAAAACAAAAATAAAAATAAAAATAAAAATAAAAGGATATTATCAAAATTGAAATTCGATAAATTTTTATATTGTTATAAAAAAAGAAAAATCAATGGTGAGTTTGGATGGGCGTTCATTTAACTGTAATTGGTGTAAAAATAACGGTGACGGTGAGATTAAATATTATAGCATGAGATAAAAAGTAAGCTAAGCACACTGCATCCCACTACACATCCAAACCTACCCAAATCTTATTTCATAATACAAATCATTAAATATTTTTAATTTACTAAAAGTTTAACCTTTATAATTTATATGAATAGAATATAAAATTTAAAAGTCAGAATCATTAAAATATTAACGGTGTTTAGAGTTAAAAAAAATGAATAAATTATATATATTTGGGGTGACACCCTAATGAATCTTAAGCTACTAGCCACCAATCCAAACTCGTGAACCCATTATTGTTGCCTGAAATAATGTCACAATAATTACAATTTGTTTACTTAATTTCGTACCAGGGAAGAACATGTAGTTCGATTATTATTGCAATTAAATTGAAAATACAAAATGTTGAAACAACTTTAATTGATACAGGGTCTTGATTCTTGAGAGCTGTCATCTTCAACTCAACCTATATAATTCTACTTTATTAACGTAAAAAAAAAAAAAAAAACTTTGATTCAATGAAATTTTGATTAGTTAACGTAATAAGAGATCCAAGCTTATACAAGGAACAATAAATTAGAAAATTATGGATGGTTAAATTGATATAATTTAAAATTAAAGTAATTACTTTATTAAATAAAAAAGCTTCAAATAAATATTAGATAATACTAATTATATTATGTGTTGAAAAATTATTACTGCAAAACAAAGACGTTAGCATTGACAAGTACAAATAATAAGGAAAAATAAATAAATAAATATTGCGCCATGGAAAGTCACTGTCTTAGAAACAATTTCGTCCTAATCGGTGTAATCGGAAATAGATATCATCCCCCAAGGTTAACACAGTGCTTCCAGATTCTTACACTCGAATGAGGAAGATGGAACTAAATTGGTATTGCTCTTTTTAAATTTAAGGGAAATAAGATTGAAATAAGTTTAAAGGTGGTCGGAAAATTCAGCTAGAAACAATCACATTAGGATCAATTCTCAAAAAGTTTGGAGGGGTCACAGCCGGTTCCGTTTAAACCCAAACTTCTAGACAAATTTTCCTAATGTAATTTTTAATAAAATAACAAAGCTTTTAGAGAAAGAAGAATGAGGAAGACAAGAAGAATGGTAGAAATTATTTTTTTTGTGTGTGTGAAATATGAGGAAGATAGCCTCCTATTTATACTATTAGCTGAAAGGCAAAGTAATAAAAATGCAAAGACAAAAAGGTAAATCTAGTAGATTGTGTAAATAACTAAATATTACTAGATTGTTAACACTTGCTTGATTTCCTGGAAATTTGAATTCGCAAGATAAGCTTGATTTCCAATGGTAAAGAAGAACCCCAAGGTAAACAACAAGGCTAGAACCAAGACGACAAATGGTGATAAGGATGTCGAGTTGAGGGAAAGAATGAGGTTGGTTTGTTTTAAAAGAGTCAAAACTATCCTCAATTTTCTCTGTTACTTTCCTAGGAAACAAACAAGAAGAAGATTAAAAAATAGAAAATTTACAAGTCTTATATTGCAAATAAACCAAAAAAAAAATGTTTTAGACTAATTACAAAGAAAACCTTAGCTTTAGTTAAAAGTAATATATATATATTTATATATATATATCACGTCAACAATCTATTAGTGGATTAATGGATTTTCTAACAATAATTATCTTAATTAGAGTGACTAAATTGACAAAAAAAATTAGAATGACCAAAATAAAAACAACGCTGTTTTAGATTAACTTGCAATGTAATTTACCCTAAAATTAATAATATTTTTTATAACTTTATTAATAATTATTATTTTTATATTATTTTAATTTCTCTCATCTACATAGTGGGTGTCGTCTAGGACTAGTATAAATATGGTTAATGGTTAATGCATTCTTCGGTTCATATGGAACAAATATTATAACTTTTTTTTTTTTTCATTTAAGTTGAAACTTTAGTGCTAATTTATTAATTTATTAATATAATATTTTCTTTCGTCCACCGATGTCATATAATTTAGTTATCATATAATATCAATTATATAATTTATAAATATTCTATAATATAATACATCATTAGAAAATGGAATAAAGTGAATCAAGTTTGAGGTTAAAACTTAAATTTGATTATTTTTTAAATGAATTTAAATTATTATTTAAGTCTATTTTTTAAACTTAATATTTTTATTTAAATTCACTAAAATGTATAACTTAACTTTGAAATGGGTCTAATTTTTACTCAATAGCATAAAAGAATATCTTTGTATAACTCAACATTGAATTTGAACGAATGTATAATAATCAAGAGCGAAGCCAGGAAAAAAAATTTAGGATATAATCTTTAAAAGATTAAATAAAAATTTTATCATTTTTGGAGGGTCAAATTATAATTTTATTTTTACTAATTTAAAATTTTTAAAAATTTAAAGGGTCAAAATGATAAATTTTCTATTTTAGAGGTGAGGCCTCTACCAGCCTCCCTAAATCAACTTCTGATAATAATATTTTTATGTCTTTAAAAATTATTGACACGAGACTAATTTTTTAAAACCTAAAAACTAAAATGATTAACATATCCATTAAAAGAATTCTAATATAAATTATTCTATATGAGCTATTTATAAAGTATAATAAAATCCTTAACTAAATTTGATATATCATGAGTCAAGAGATACCAACATAGAATGTCAAAATTACTAAATTACAAAATATATGGGTAATTATTACAGAACTTTTATAAACATAATAATCTACCCTTCTTTTAACAATTATTATTTTTTAAAATAAAAAATTATATATATTTTGGTTTCCAAAAGTATCCACCAAACGAGTTATAATTATAGTGTATTTTTATCTCCTCGAGACGATAATATCATGATTCAATGCGAATGTCACAACTTTAATTATGAGAGCATCAATTCAAACCCGTGAGCACATTTTTCGATTACAAACACAAAATCTTCAATCAACCTTAATTATGAGAGCTGCCATCTTCAACTCAACTCTATATAATTGTACTTAATTAACATTAAAAAAAATACAACCATGATGAAACGAAAATTTCATTGGTTAATATTGTCACAACTTGATTTGTCGAGCTGTATCTACTAATGTAACACTCCAAACCCGGCATATGCGTTAAGACCAGACTTGGCATGCCATACAATTCGAACTTACGTCCAATCATCAATGCTTTTAATGAAAATAATTCTTGAAAACGATTTTAAAGATGAAGTTTATCAAAAATCGAGATTTATTTGAAAACCATGATTTTAAAACATAAGAGTTTGCAATTTGATTTACAGAGAGATAATTGGTTAAAAATCTAAATAATTGGTTGAAATGAATTTCTAAAACAAAAATTCACAAAATTTTAAGAGTGAGTGATATTTAAGAAAAACCCCCTTTTTATACGCAAGTTTAAGAAAACATTTATAAAAATTAAACAACCCCATTTAAGTAATTAAAACATATTAAAAACCATCCACAAATAAAAATCCATAAAAATAATACCAGAGGCCTTATTACATCGCAATTGAAATAGTACTTAAATAAAAATACTTAAAAGAAGTTCAAAGTTTTTATAACTCATCATTCGTAGTATGGCCTCCATACGAAGTCATCCCCGGCCCAAGCCTCCATCAATTATTATTACCTGAGAAGGGTAAGGAAAACGGGGTGAGTTACTTAGAACTCAATGTGTAACCCACTTACCGTGTTCACTGGGCCAAAACCATTTAAGCAATTAGTTGGGCTTGAGCCCATTTACAATTGTACAATATATATAAATCAAATATATATAAAAAAATGCATGTGACATGCAATTCCCAACCAAACCTAATTTCCATCCGCTACACACCACCCGTACCAACCAACACACCTGTGGGGATCAAGTCAACCCACCCTGCCAACACACCAATAGCAGGCATTAAGCCAATTATAATTTTTGTGGCAGAGCCACCGAACTAGATTTTGGCAACAGGCCTTTCTTCTGTTCATCAATTATCCCAACCCATGCAGTCATGTATATATATAATGCATAACAATATATTCATAAGGTAAATTTCAACAAAAAGCCCATATTACAAGTTATCAATTTGGCCCGTTAGTCAAAATAGCAATTTAGCCCATTTAACGATCTAGCAATTTTGGCCCATATATATCGATCTAGCAGTTTTGGCCTATTTGTCACATATCAATATGGCATATTTATCAAATAACACATTTGACCCATATAGCAATTTATCAAATTGGCCCATTAAGGGTATTTTTGTAATTCGGTCCATAGGGACATTATTAGGGGCATTTTCGTAATTCGGCCCGTAAGGGCGTTTTTATAATTCGGTAATCGTACCCACTAAGGGTAATTCGGTAATTTACCCTCTAAGGGTATAATGGTAATTTTCGCAACCTAGGCTTAATTACTAATTTAGGGCATAAAAATCAAAACTGTCCATCTGCGTCGTACTGACTAAACTGACTATAACTCGAGTTGGGAAACTCGAAATTTAGATCCGTAAATTTTTCCTGAAACTAGACTCATATAACTTCTTACTGAAATTTTTCCAAAATTTTTGGCTTAGCCAATTAGTACAGTTTATTCTTCAAAGTATCTCTTGTTTCATTGTTTGACAGTTCTGCCCTCTCTTCACAAAATCTCAGATATCTTATTGTACAGAACTCAAATACTGGTTTCGTTCGATCCAAATAAAAATAGACTCACTGCTGCTAACCAAAACTATTTTGTTACAAACTATGGTTACCACTTCGAACATGCGTACGCCTGAGTGGCCATAGATCTTTGGTTTTGCTTTTCGATCTTTCGACCGAATCACAGAACATTTCATGCAAACATTTAGAGAGGTATGAGATTACACACCCCATTTCAAACATGTATTCGGAAAGTAAGGGATTACACACCTGATTTCGATCTCCTAACGAACCACTCGTCGTTGACCACTATGTCCGAAGGTAGAATATATCAAGTGTTAATACGAATGAGAAGAAGAAATAGAGAAGGGATGAAAGTTCGGTTATGGAGGAATAATGGGCACAATATTCGGCTATGGTGAAATGATTAGAATAGAAGAGAAGCTTTGAAGGGTTTTAAAAAAAAGAAAAGAAATAAGAAGAAAGATGTTTGACTAGATTGATTTTCAAGAAAGATGAAAGAACAAATTTTGGTTTCAATGGTTGGTGTACAATCGGCAACAAGATGAAAGAAAAGATGAGAATATGCACACTCAAATTTGAGGATTCGGCAAGAAGGAAAATTTAGAGAAAAAGAAGAAGACACCAACTTTGCTTAGATGAACTTAAGATGAAATTGGGGAGACATGGACAACATTGGTCACCAGGGATTGAATTAAATTATTCAATAAAGAGACAAATGAAAAAGAGCATGGTTGGGACGGCACATGATGTATGGAAGCTGAAAAGTAAATGCTCATACTTTTGTGGGATAAAGTGGAACTAAAGACAAAACAAACAAGAAGAAAAATAAAATAATTTAATGGAGCACTTGGATGGTATGGGTGAGTGGACGTTTGGGTGGCTGAAATTAAGGAGTTAAAAGTTTCAATATTTTGTCTTACCTTGTACAGCAATGTAGCAATTAGAAGGAATAAATAATTGGAGATGGGCAGCAAACAAAACATGGATTGCATAGTGGCTTAATTTTAAAATCAACCAACATGGAGTGCAAGTGGCTGAAATTGAAGACTTCCCATATTTTGCTTTACTATTAACGGCAATGGCCACTTGGGATTGATTTAATTATTAAGGAGACAAGGGATGATGGCATGCTTAAGACGGCATGAATAGCAATTAATGGGCTGCACTTTAAAAGAATATTCGGCCAACACACCTGGATCTCTCCAAGCCGAATTTGCAAGCATTTGGAAGCATGAGTTTTTGATACAACATTTGGGTGGCAACTTTGTGGAAGAAAATGAATAAACAAAATAACAAAGCTTTTAAAAACTATAAAGCTAGAACATGTGCAGGACGTTACAACTAATCAGAGATGTTTTTTTTTAAAATATTATTTATTTTTGGAACTTACAATTAAATTTTATCGCAGAAGTTTTTTGAGATGATCAAATCATATAATTTATCCTATAGGAGCTGTGGTAACATGGCAATGTTCTAATTTCCACCTCACAGATCACAAACATCCAAACTTCACCGGCCACCTTAATTTGATGTTATTCTACAATTTAATCAATTAACCCAACATTAAAAAAAATAACTCACTAGTTTCTTGTAACCACTATAAAACCCCCGTCCCATTCACTCCAACTCCCACATCCCCAAACACTTCTACTTTTAGCTCTAAGCCAAGAAAGCAGGCCACTAACATCAAAATGGCTTCAAAACAATCAGCTTCCATGGCCCTCCTTTTGGCACTCAACATTCTCTTCTTTTCCTTGGTCAGTGCTACTGCCCCATGCCCTCCCACCAAACCTAACCATAAACCAAAGCCAAACCCCAACCCCAGCACCCCATCTTCACAAGGCAAGTGCCCTAGAGATGCCCTAAAATTAGGTGTGTAACAAGCCCATTTTATCCGAGCCCAAATCAATACAAAACAAATAAAAAATAAAAATAAAAACAGTCCAAAAACTTTTAGTAAAAACAAACAAAACCATTACAAGGCCCAGTGGCCCAAAAACTAAAAAAAAATTAGTAAAAAAAAATTGGCCGGCCATATGGTATAGGGAGACAAGAGCATTTAATTTTTGGTCAAAATTGGGTGAATTAGGTGAGAAAAGATGAATAAAATATGGTAAAAAGAAAAACTATCATCTTTCACTATTCACTCTTCATCTCCACCGAAAATTTCAAGCTTAGAGGGGTTTTGAAAGCTTTAAAATTTCAGCCAAGTTATCTCCCTACATGTAAGTGATTTTAGTGGTGTTATTTGATAATTTTTGCACTTTTGGAGTCCTCAAAGCTTAAGCTAGCTAATGAGGGGACTAATTTGTGATATGGTTGAAAGTATAGGGACTTGCCATGAGAATGATTATGTTGTTAGCTGATGTTTTATGGAAGAAAATGTGTAACATCCTAAAGTAAGGGTTGTGCGTTTGGAGCATAACCCTAGTGTTAGTAGGCCTTAAGAGTGCTTGGGATGCGTTTTAGAGGTTTTTAAAACTTTGGGATTAAAATGGGAGCTTTGGAAATTTTTGGATTTAAGTGTAAAAAGAGGGAAATAGGAAAAGAGGCCTTAAAGGAATTTTCTGGAAGTTTAAGACATAAGGAATAAATTGGCAGAGTGGCTTGGGGTGCTAGGCTACTTTAGGAGGGCAAGGGTTCGACTTGCGGGAATCGCAATTGGGAGTTTTGTTTTTGGCGCTGAAAGGGAGCAAGGCAAGGAGGCCTTAAGGGAAATATTCGGCGAGTTTATGTCGCACAAAGCGCCTTGGCCGAGTGGCTAAGGGCGCTACATGGGACCCTGGCAGTAAGGTCCTATGTTCGAGTAGCATGGAGAGCTTTGAGGGGGCGTTTATTTTTGCAAGTGGCGTTAGCAATTTAGAGGCTTTAACTATTTTTGGGGCAAGTTTATTACGCAAAGAAAGCGCCTGGCGGAGTGGCTTGGACGCTCGCAGCCAAGGGAGTTCGCGAGGTCGCGCGTTCGAATCCCGAGGGAGGCGCGCGGGCGTTTTTATTTTTGGTTTTGTTGTTAAGGCAAAAGGGGGCTAGCAGATGAAGAGCTTAAAAGAATGTTGCGATGCGTTTTTGGCATGAAATGCTTTGTGTCCGAGTGGCTGGGGCGTGGAGATGTCTTCCCAGGTCTCGGGTTCGAGACCCGGGGGCTGCACCTGGGGTTTTTCTTTTTTCAGGCATGGGTGGTGGCCTGCATGGGACATGCACGCGTGGAGCAGGATTTTATTTTATTATTATTTTTATTTCTCTGCTGGAAGGTATGGGTTTATTTTCATTTTTATTTTTATATTATTATTATTATTTTATGTATGGGAAATGGGGTAGTAATGGGTAGTTTATTAAACATTGTTTTATTTTCAAATGTTGATGGGAGCTTTGAATAATAATGTTTTATTATTCTTTTTGATGATGGTTTTATCATGGGGAAGGAGCTTGCCGGCCTTGAGCTTACCAAGGGCATGGCCAAATGTTTTGAATAATTTTTTTTTCTTTTCCTTACCTTTGAAGCATGGACGATTACACCTAGTAGTTTTTCTATCCTTTTCCCATTTTTGTTCTGGCCAAATTTCCCTTATCTTGTTTTGGTTCCTTTCCAAAATATTCATGGCCGAGAGTGCTTCTTGGATTTTTTTTTCTTTCCATTTTATGCTTGGCCGAATGTGAAGCATTTCTCTAGGGACTTTCATTTCGGTTTTGAGTGTACAAGGTTCTTTCTTCCCACTTTGTGCATGGCTAAAATAGGGACCTTGGGGGCTTGTATTTTCGGTTTTGAAAGGGGGTTGAGTGCCGAATATTACTCATCCTTATAGAGCATAGGCCGAATCTACAAGGGTAAGTATCTTTCTACTCTAGCAATCGGTTTAGGCCTTGGTTGTTTGGATGGCCGAATAGTCTTAGGGCCATAATATTATGTTTTGTTTGCTTGTAGCCAACACCAAAGAGCATAAAGGATTCTTTCGGGGTTCGAAATATTCAAAGGTAAGTAGTGTAGTTCGGCAAAGAGGGCTACTATCGCAAGTTCTAAGTTGAAACCAAGTCTAAAAATGCTTTGGTAGGGGTTTTCGATAGGCAAGTGGCATAACTTGTGTTTCTTTTGTATGTGTATCGTTAAGGCGCTTTAAGGAAAAGCTTTTGGGATTTGTGGAGATCAAGGTAAAGGGTTTGTAGTATTTTGGCCAAGGGCCATCTTATCTAGATATTTGATTAAACCGTTTTTTTTACATATGATATATGTAGGGTTTTCGACTACTCAAAGATCTAGTATCAGTTCTCGGGTTTCAGTGAGGTAAGTGGCAAATAGCATTCGGCCTTAGGCCATTTTGGGTACAAAGGGTTGACCGTTTTGATGATGGCTTTTAGGGGCAAAATCGTCAAGTGTAAAGGAAGCTTCCGAGATTTCGACTCGTTGGTAAGAATATTTAGTAAGTATGATCTAGATTTGGTGTTTTTAAATTATGATGTTATCGGTTAATCGTTTGGTTCTGATTAAGATATCATTAATGGAGGCAAATATCAGTCAAGAAGGAAAAGGGAAGGTCCCTATTCCGAAGTTTAAGAAACGATCTGTCTCGGCAGTGCGAGATTGGCCGCCGGGGTGTGGGCTAGCATCCGAACAACAACGTAGGCAGATAGTCGTAGTGTCGTTTAGTGATAGTATCGGGATTGAGGGCATAACGCTGCTAGTAATCAGGTGCGTAGTTATCGCACTGTTCTCTTGCTTGTTTATATGTGTTATTTGTAAATGTATATGTTGTGCATGTTAGCCGAAATAAGGGCTAAGATGATGGATACCCGTGGTGGGTGATTGAATACTCAGGTCAGTGATTTTCGATAATAAATGATTATTGATGAATGTATAAAAATGTGATGGCATGTGATGTTAATATGTTGTCATGGTACATACATATATGCATGGGACTTGGGATGTGACTATTGGAAGATTGGGTGTACGCTATGTGCGTGGTCTAATGCTAGCCTCGTGCTACATTAGCGCTTGATGTTAGCTATGTACTTCATCAATGGAGGTGTTGGCTGAGTGCCCATCTCGGCGGTTGATAGCTGTGTGCATCACCGTGGATTTATTGATTTGTGAGATCCCTATGGGATCGGTGGCTTGGCCACGACCTTGAGCAGTAAGTCTGCCAAGGTAAGATATGTGGATCACTATGTGATCGGTAGATTAGCCACGGCCTTGAGCAAGGAGTCTGCTAAGGTAGGAGTAACGGATGGACTTAGGATGGGTTGGGTTTCATAATTGCATATTCAATTCATAATTGCATATTCATGTGTATGGACTGTGTGGATATGGGCCAAGCCCATATGTGGAGACATATGTAATAGCTATGCACCGAGTCTTGGTGACTCACCCCCTTTTCTACCATTTTTACAGGTGAGTAGATCACGGAGACGGAGCCGGAGAGGACTCGAGGCGGCCATGCATGTTCCTCGGTTTTGAAATTTTATTTCGTACCGTTAAAGTTTACTATTTACTAAATTTCGGTTTGGTTTGTAATATGGCCGCTTATTATTATTCGTATGTTTAAGTAGTTGCTTTTACTTTATTTCTATTATTTTGCTAATGAACTCATGAACTGTTAAATCGATCGGTAAAAGCAACATTTTCAAAATAAGTACTCGTACGCGTTTTCAAAGACGTTACCATCGGGTAGCCAATTTTACCAAGTTAACGATAACCTCGATATTTCTAAAAATCTAAATGAACAAATGGTTTCAAAGGAAAAGAAAAAGTTTTCAACTCAATCGTGTTTATCAAACCAACCTATCTTAGTTTTAGCAAACACTGTTTTACAAATTCAACAATATTTTCAGATTTCCACTGTTAATCCGATTCTTTCAAAACGTTTTTACTCCGTGACATACCAGATCCGGTCAAGGCTCGTGGGCCGGGTTTGGGGTGTTACAAAATGAATGTTAGGGAGATGGGAAACAACTTTTGTGAAAGGTGTTAGTATGAAAACACCTAATTAGGACTTGAATGCAAAGATTGAATTTGTGTCATAAATGTATGAAATAGTTGGAATTGTGAGTAGTTGAAAGAGAAACAAATGTTCAGCTAGGCTTGTTTATTGAGAAAATGAGTTGAAAAATGATTTATGAGCCTAAGGGCAAAATCATAATTTTGCCATAGTATAAGGGCAAAATGGTTATTTTTACCTAAATGTAGATTTTGATGCATTATGATCATAGAATGATTTAAATGGGTGAATTTTATTGTTATAGATCAAGAAAAGTGCGGAATTTACCTTGACCAGGGAAAAGGCAAGGTTATGGATTAAACCGCAGATTGAAACGTTTTGCACCAAAGTAAGTTTATGTGTCAACGATACATTTTATATACACATTGTTGTTACTAATTGGTGCATGGCTTGATTGAGAACATGTATGAATCAAGTGGATTGAATTTGGTAGTTATTGAATAGTTTTCGTATGAATGATGAAATAGATATGTAAATATGTAATAACAACACTTGACAGTGGGCTAAGTGCGATACCAACTTATTATGCAACTACAATGGGTTGTGTGCGATACCATCGTTTATAATAATTTTGGTGGGCTATGTGCGATACCACCGTAATTATCCTTTTTGGTGGGCTATGTACGATACCACCGTAATTATCCTTTTTGGTGGGCTATGTGCGATACCACCGTAATTATCCTTTTTGGTAGGCTATGTGCGATACCATCGTAATTATCCTTTTTGGTGGGCTATGTGCGATACCACTGTACTAATCTTTTTTGGTAGGGTATGTGCGATACCACCGTAATTATCCTTTTTGGTCGGCTATGTGCGATACAACCATAATTATCCTTTTTGGTGGGCTATGTGCGATACCACCCTGTTAAAGACTGAAGGTGGGCTAAGTGCGAAGCCACCGAGTGATTGTATTATGAATGGTTTATTAAGAAACTATAATGTGATGTATTATGTGACATTGTGGTGCTAAGTGCAGGGAAGCGTGTTAATGAATGTAAGCATTAAGCTTGTGATATGGTTGGGATGTGGTAAGGGAGGAAATGAGAAAGCATGATTATGAATGTAGATTGTACTTGTTTAGTATGTGATGCTATTTAATTGTTTAACACATACTATAATGTTATTTGTTTACATGTAAACTTACTAAGCTCAAAGGTTACTCCCCTTTTCTTTTCCTTTGTCTCATAGAGTTAAAGAGCCGGGTCAGGATACAAAGATAATTGGAAGACCGCCCACACTATCAGCTCATCTCGGTATATCTAGACTTAGTGCTTTTGGAGTATGGCATGTATAGGGGCTAGACTAGGTACATTGTTTTGTTATTTTGGCCAAGAGGGTGTTGGCCCCTTTAATGAGAACTCTTGTGTATATAGCCATATTTGTTGGCTCTTTGTTATATATATGAAAAGATGAAGTTATTCATGGATATATATATTGCAAAATTTGAGTTGTTTAGTGATATGTTGAATAGATTCATGTTGTGTGAGTTAGAGGGATGAAAAGAGCTTGGTAAATAGCCTTGCTCTCATCCACACGGGTAGGCACACGGGCGTGTGTGACACACGGTCAGTCCCATGGGTGTGTGACCAGGCCGTGTGTCCCTTGCATGAAAATTTTACAAGCCAGTAAGCTTTGTAGTAAACACACGGGCGAGACACGGCCGTGTGTCTCAGCCGTGTGGGAGGCACGGCCTTGGACACGGGAGTGTGCCCAGGCCGTGTGAAGTCTGCACATTAAATGTGGAATTTAATTCGATACACAGTCTAAAGACACGGGCATGTGCCTTGGCCGTGTGGTCATAGTGAAGTGATGACGTCATAACCAGAATGCCAAGGTTTTGGCACACGGGCTAAGACACGGGCATGTCGAGGCCGTGTGAGGGACACGGGCTAGGGACACGGGCGTGTGTCCGGCCGTGTGAAATAAGTCAGTGTCAACCACAGGTGGTGAACACAGGCATGTCTTAGGGGCACACGGGCGTGTCCCTATATCAACACGAGCATGTGGCTCTTATTTTGATGAAAAATTTTCCAAGTTCGTGAAAGTTCCCGGTTAAATCCATAAACCTCTCAGAGGTATGTTTAGGGTCTCGTAGGCCGAGAATAAGCAAGTGAGGGGTTTAAACGAAATTTTCTTAGCTTAATGTGATATGTTTAAGTGAGGTGAGTTAGGTAATGCCTCAAACCCGGTTCTGACTTTGAACTCTGGTAAGGGGTGTTACACATTGACTCGCCAGGACCTGCAAACAAGAGCAAAAGAACCGGAAACAAAAACACGCAAGAACAGTAGCAATGACAATAAAGCAGTAGAAAATAATAAAAGAAAAGGCATTGTAAACGGCTATAAAAGTCGGATCTAATGGAATATAAAAGAAAAAGGAGAGATTGAATACAAAAATCAAATATTCTGAGATTAAAAGGTGAATTTTTTTTATTTATCATTTTGTTTTTTAAAGATATAAAATGAAAAAGAAGAAAGAAAAACTCACCCTAGCTGGTTGGTTTCCCTGCCATCGAAGGACGTGCCAAAAGGAAAGGAGAAACGAAACGTTTCTTATCCTTCCACCGAACTAGGGCGGGTTTTTGGGGGTTTTGGCCTCATGTCGGTGTTTTGTGTGTAAAAAGCTTCAAAAGGGCGCCTTTTGAGTTTTTCGAAAACCGCATACGGCGACGCCATTGCCGACGCCCGACGGCCACCATGGTGGTTCGGCACCAGAGTTCCGGCCGAATTTCTAAGGGAGAGAAAGAGTGGAGAGGTTTTGTTTTGGTTTTTTTTTAAAAAAAAAATTAGGGTTGAAATGAAATTATAAAAAAAATGACTTAAATAGCCAAATAAAAACGGCATCATTTCACCCCCCATGCGCCTCAAAACGGCGTCGTTTGGGAGGGCCGACCCGAAATTTGACCTGTTCCAGGGGGAGGATCCGCGTGTTTTTTATTAATGGGCTATTTGCGTTTTAGGCCCTTCCGCTTTTTATTATTTTACAATTAAGTTTCCTTCATTTTTAATTTTTGCCCCTATAGCTTATTTCAATTTTCAGTTCGGTCCTCTTGAGAACGACGTCATTTTGGGAATAAGGAATAATTTCCCAACTGGTCCCCCTACTTTTACGCGCATTACATTGGGCCCTAATTCTTTTTTCTTTTTTAAATTTGGCTCTTTAATTTTATTTCTCTTTTAATTTAGTCCCTTTAATTTTTTTTGTTTATAATTTGGGCTCTCGATTTTATTTTAATTCCAATTTAATACCCTATTCATTTAATATCATTTTTTATATATTTATATGTATTATTTTCATCTATTTATTTATTTGTTTGCATATACATATATTCTTTATTTTTATTTTTTTATCATTATATTATTATTTTTACTTCCTTTTTGTTCATATTGTTCATTATTTCTTTATTTGGGTATTTTATTTTATTATTTTATTGATCATTATTATTATCCTTATTCTTATTCTTATTCTTATTATTCTTATTATTCTTATTCTTATTATTATTATTTTAGGTTTTGATTATTAATATTAGAATTAATACATTATTTCATTTATTTATCTACCTATTATCCTTTATCCTATTTTACATGTATAAAATATATATATGATGTTTATGTTTTCTTTATTCTACATTATCATTATTTATTTTTCCTCCTTATTATTTAATTAGTGTAGAATCAAAAGTTTTGATATGATCATTGCTTGCTCATTTGGTATTTTTATCATCATCATTTTCGATATTTTAAATCGTTGGTGTTACCAATTTCATTTTATCGTAACTACGTCATGAATCGTGTTTAAATATATTCACGCATTTTTCACTATGCTCGAATAACGTAAATACGTATCGTTTCAAATATCATTAATTTTTACCCAAATACGTCAACAAAATTTTCAAAAATAGGCAATGTTCCGTATTTGAAAGATTCGATAAAATCGTGCCCTAACTTACGAGGTTTCGATTCTTCTCGTTGAATTCGAATAATCAAATATCCTTTTAAAAATTAAAACACGTGAGATTTCAAACAAAAATGGCCAAATTATTCTCAAAGATTCGAAGTGTCATGTCCTAACTTACGGGATATGACATTTAGTTGCCTCGAGATAAGAAAGTCTTCAATATTTTTCGACTCATTTAAGCAAATTTTTAAATAAAAATAACATAATGCAAAGAATGATCGTAGTTTAAATTCTTTCCGAGTTTTCAGCTTTCGACATAAAGGCATCAGATAATCAATTAGGTACCAATTTTGGGCGTAACGAGGGTGCTAACCCTTCCTCGTACGTAACCGACTCCCGAACCCATTTTCTAGATTTTTGTAGACCGAGAAACATTGTTTTAATAAATCAAACATTTTACTAAAATGATCAAATCACGAGGTGATCCAATCACACCTCATAAAAAGATTGGTGGTGACTCCCATTTTTCGTTTTTTTAAAATAAAAGTCGACCTGTCAAAAAATGGTTTCGAGAAGGTTTATGTGCTAATGTGCTTGACTTAGTCAAGCCCGTCATTGGTTCACCCCTAGTGATGCTATGTTGTTCCCTTCCTAATGGCCTCGTCAATCTCGAAGCTGCTGTTTGCCTTTGCACCTTGGCTTAGTCAAGCCCGTCATTGGTTCACCCCCAGTGATGCCATGTTGTTCCTTTCTTAATGGCCTCGTCAATCTCGAAGCTCCTGTTTGCCTTTGCACCTCTATCAAAGCTAACGTCTTAGGCCTTAGCTTGCTCTTCAATGTTTGCTCAAAGAAGTTCCTTCTGGCTTCCAATGCTAATTTAAGTCATCATGTTTCCCCTACATTCTTTCTCAACTTCTTTATGGTTTGTATTTGGTTTTCTTTAAGTTATGATGCCATAACTTCATTGCAGTAAATCAGAGTTTTCATTTGTAACTTTATTGTTTTAATTTCCTTGTGAGGGATTGATATACAATAAGTCTAATAATTTTCTTCAAGTGTTTACCTTTGGGGTTTTTTATATCTCCAAGAGACATGTAAAGACTTGTATTATTCAACTCGTTAATTTTATTCCCTTACTTCTAAGTTGGGGGTCTCTTGACCCTTTGGGGCATGCTTTGTTTTGGAAGATTCATATTGTAACAATTCTTTGGTATAGAATCCCCCTAATATTTTCATTTTCTTGCATCCTCATGTTATCAAATTTAGTAGTGAGCATCTGCAACTTTGATTGTTTTACTGTATTTGTACCTTTTTGAGCAGTTTGAAGGATTTCGCAAGCTTCCTTTGCAACTTTGCATTAAGAAATGTGTTTACTAGGTGTGTTTAATGAGAGGCTTTGATGACAATTGTTGAGTCCAAAATTGATATTTATAATCATAAATCGAGCAATGCTTAGAGCATTTCCAACTACTTCAAGCATCAACAATGAAAGGTGGAGAAAACTTAGTAACACACTGTAATAGGTCAATTTTGGCCTGGGCCCAAATTACAAATAAAACAAAAAGACCGAACCAATAAATAAAAGATTAATAGTCCATTACAAAAATAAAACAGGCCCACTACCCAGTTACAAGCCCAAAACAAATAAACCCTAGCCCACTCTTAACATTTTCAGAAAGCAAAAAGAAACCCTAGGTCAGCCATGGCTGTCGCATGCCACGTCAGCACCTCCGTACACTGCCCCTTTTGCGGCCCTCACCCCGTACCTGCAAACACGCAACAACACAGAGGCAGCAAGAATAGAAACAAACAAAAATATTAATAGTTGTAATATTTTTCGGCTATAAAAAGCCACTACACAAGTTGGTATTTTTTCGGCCATTGTAGACGGCGGCCGCCACGGCGGTCTGGCAACCGGAGACGGCCGGAGGGGAAGAGAGGGAGAGAGTGAGGAGAACTCTCCAATTTTTATTTTTTTAAAAATGTGCAAAATGAAATTTTTTGAAAATTTTTTGGCTTTTATAAAGGATTGAAATGACGCCATTTTGGGCCTTCATCCTAGTGGCCAAAAGGACGTCGTTTTAGGCCTCTGACCCGTGACCCGACCCACTTGCCCTCAGGTTCCGCGTGTTTCTGAGGTGAATGGGCTATTTGCGTGCGGGGTCCCTCCGCTTTTGCGACGTAGTGCAATCAGGCCCTTGTTCGTTTCTTTTATTTTGCCATATAATTTTCAGTTTGCTTCACTTTGGTCCATGCTGAAACGTTGAGCATAAGGGCTGGGAATATTTTCCCAGTCAGTCCCTCATTCTTTAAACGCGTTCTATTTTGGTCCCTAGCAACCCTTTTTTATTTATTTACAATTTAAACCCCGAATTTGAGTTCGATTTCAATCTCGTCCTTAGTCCATTTAATTTATTTATTTAAAAAAAAACTCTTTTATTATTTATTTTAAGTTTTTTTTCATATATTATTTATTTTAAATTGTTTTACATATTATTTAATTTAATTTTTTTCATATATTATTTATTTTAAACTATTATATATATTATCTTTTAAATTTTTATATATTATTTAAAAAAACTGTTTTATCTGTTATTTTTTTATATTATTTATTTTAAACTGTTTTATTATTTATTTTAAGTTTTTTTATAGATTGTTTATTTGAAACTTTTTATTATTTATTTTGCATTGTTTTTATAAATTATTTATTTTAAACTATTTTTTACTTTAAATTGTTTTATATATTATTTTGTTTTGTTTTCTTTGATTGTTAATATTGGTATTAAAAATGGTGTGTTGTGTGATTATTGCCATTATGTGTATTATAATTCGTTTATTCGTATTTTCATGCTATTGTGATTCATTAGTGTAACATTTTATTCGTAAATTATTTCTCCATGTACATTATCATTCCATCACATTTCATTAAAATCACTTCAAAGGTCGCACTTAATTTTTCCCTTTATCCATAATAGGCCATTTTATTATATTTTAACTAAATAGCACGCATCGTTTAGGTTTTGTAATTGCTATTATTCAAAAAAGAATTTTTTTTAAAAAAAAAAGGCAATCCTTCGTTTTTAGAAATTCGAGAAATCGTACCATAACTTACGGAGTTTCGATTTTCTCGTTAAATCTAAACAACCGAACATTCTTCTGAATTTAAAATACCTAAGTTTTAAATAAAAATTAAAGGCAAGCTTATTCTCGAGGGTTCAAATGTCGCATCCTAACTTACGGGATGTGGCATATTGTTATCGCGGAATAAGAGGGCCTTTGATGCTTGTTTCAATTTAATTCAAGCATTTTTTAAAATTAACGTTAATAAAAGGAGGGATCGTATTTTAAATTCTTTCGAAGTTTTCAAATTTTGGCATTTAGACATTAACTAATCAATTAGGTACCAATTTTGGGCGTGACGAGGGTGCTAATCCTTCCTCGCACGTAACCGACTCCCGAACCCATTTTCTCGAATTTCATAAACCAAAATCGTTGTTTTGATAAGTTGAAATATTTTATTAAAACAACCAAATTACGAGGTGACCTGATCACACCTCATAAAAAAGATTGGTGGCGACTCCCTTTTTTTTCGTTTTTAAAATAAAAGTCGACCCCGTTTTCAAAAAAAATGGTTTCGACACACACAATGTGTTTACGTAGTTAAGTTTCTCCACAAAGAATATCCACTATCTTAGCACATTGTACAACAAATGTTTTCAAGCTCTAACACTTACTAGTTTAAACTCATCACATTTGTATCTAAGATCTAGACGTCTTCATCTAAGTTTTCCGTTTAAAACTTAAAACACTAATCAAGTCATACACTTGATTATTTTACTCAATGAACAAGATAAAGTGCTCTCAGAGTTCAGTACATTACTTATACAAGTATCCCCAAAATATATGTAATTGACACTTACTAACATATTATATCATTTACAATCAATCTTCCCTCAAAATAAACAAAATAATATGCATAAAGAAATATCTCTTCAAGTAGCTTAGCATAAGTCTTGAATCTTTAGGATATACTTCCAGCTTTGCCTGATTCAGTTCGATCCATCAAACTTGAGAAGTTGATTGCTTCAATCCAAATCCAAACCAACCTCTAATATATGTTGTTGTGTAGTTTAGATATTAAGGATGGGCTAGCAACCGCCCAAAATGACAAAAAGAATTACAACCCAATGAATTTTATTGTCAAAATTTGTCAACACAAACATGGTAAGGTTTCTACACAGATAGAGCTGCTACCAATGGGCACTGGTCTAAGCATTAGTGAAAAACTATCTCAACATTGATAAAATTTATTAATTGACCAAAAAAATTAAACTCAACCCTTAAATATGTGTAATCTTTATTCAACAGCATAAAAGAATCACATCTTTGTATAACCCAAGTTTGGTTTACTTACGAAATTTTCCTAATAAGCTCTAAGTATCAACATTTTTAATTTTTTTTTCAAAATTTTGATTATTTATTTTCTAAATAATTTAATCAAACCTATACTTAGTTAAAAATGTTATCAGATATGGACAAATGTATAATAATATTTTTATGTCTATAAAAATTATTGACATGAGGTTATTTTATCGAAACTTAAAAACTATTTCTTTTAAAGAAAATTCTAATATAAATTATTTCATATTATCTATCTATAAACTATAATAAAATCCTTAACTAAGTTTGATATATCACAAGTGACACCAACTCAACTGATGAAAGTATGATGATATCAAATTTGTTAAACTAAAAAATATATGGGTAAACCACATTGGTAGTCACTTAACTATTGGTAAGTTTCTTTTTTTGGTTATCCAACTATGAAAAAATACAAAATGACCACTTGATTATTCGATTTTGTCTTTTTTTGTCAACATTTGTTAAATGACTAACTGAAAGATATACGTGGCAGCTTTTAAAATTGGAACTTTATCCTTCAACGTTTATATATCATGTTAATTATATCTTTATTCTAAAAATTTTAACTTTGATGTTTACACATTATGTAATTTGATATTTTTTGTAGTTTTGCTTTCATTATTATCCTTTCATCTAAAAAGCTAAAAAAAAATAATAATAATTTATCAACTAAATTTGATAAAAATATACAAAAAATGAAAATACTCAAAAATCTAATATAATAATTTTCATCTATTGTCATTCTTTTAGTATTAACTCTCAGTGTCACATAAAAAAAAATTAAATAAAATAAATTGACACAATGTACTAATTTTCAGAGTTAAAGTTACTATTATGCCAATCTTAAAAATTGTCAAGTTATCTTCCTATATTAGTAATTTGATGGCCGGTGACAAAAAAAAAATTGAATAATTATATTTTATAACTTTTCATAATTAAATGACAAAAAAAAGAACTTATCAATAACTGGATCACACCAGTATAATTTACCCAATGAGTAATCATGTATCTTTAATTTTTATATAATATATTTTTATTGAATCATTTGTTATATATAAAAAAAAAAAACTAATCCATCTTTCTAATACAACCCAAATTCTCATTACTTAACTACCATTCTTTTAACTATCATTATTTTTAAAAATCCTTTTACCGACATTATAATTGTTACAAATTCAAGTACTTAAGTCTATATTTTAAGAGATAAATTGTGGAGACTTTTCAAGCTCGATTCAATGTGAATCAACCCTAAAGTTGAAATAAAAAGTTAGTATCTCTAGACTTAAGCATTAATTCAAACTCGTGAACACATTTTTCGATTACAATTACATATAATTAAATTGCAAACACAAAATCTTCGAAGAAATCATGAGAGTTGCCATCTTCAACTCAACCCTATTAACATTAAAAAAACCACAACTATGATGCAACGAAATTTTCATTAGTTAATAATGTCACAACTTGATTTGTCGAGTTGTATCTACTAATCAGAACCTTTTTTTAAAAAAATTATTATTTATTTTTGGAACTTACAATTATATTTTTTAGTGCTGAAGTTTTTTGAGATGATCACTATCGCAAAGCATAAAATATAGGGGCAGTGGTAACATGACAATGTGCAAATTTCCACCTCACAAATCACAAACATCCAAAAATTCACCGGCCACCTTATTTTGATTTTATTCTACAATTTGATCAATTAACCCAACATTAAAAAAATAACTCACTAGTTTCTTGTAACCACTATAAAACCCCCGTCCGATTCACTCCAACTCCCACATCCCCAAACACTTCTACTTTTAGCTCTAAGCCAAGAAAGCAGGCCACTAACATCAAAATGGCTTCAAAACAGTCAGCTTCCATGGCCCTCCTTTTGGCACTCAACATTCTCTTCTTTTCCTTGGTCAGTGCTACTGCCCCATGCCCTCCCACCAAACCTAACCATAAACCGAAGCCAAACCCCAACCCCAGCACCCCATCTTCACAAGGCAAGTGCCCTAGAGATGCCCTTAAACTAGGTGTATGTGCTAATGTGCTTGGCTTAGTCAAGCCCGTCATTGGTTCACCCCCAGTGATGCCATGCTGTTCCCTTCTTGATGGCCTCGTCGATCTCGAAGCTGCTGTTTGCCTTTGCACCGCTATCAAAGCTAACATCTTAGGCATCAACCTTGACATTCCAGTTTCTCTTAGCTTGCTCCTCAATGTTTGCTCAAAGAAAGTTCCTTCTGGCTTCCAATGCTAATTTAAGTCATCATGTTTCCCCTACATTCTTTCTCAACTTCTTTATGGTTTGTGTTTGGTTTTTTTTTTTTTTAAAGTTATGATACCATAACTTCATTGTTTTAATGTGCAATAAATTAGTGTTTTCATTTGTAATTTTGTTGGTTTAATCTCTTCGTGGGGGATAGATATAGAATAAGTTTAATACTTATCTTCAAGTGTTGTTTGAAAGTTTTTTATATCTCCAAAGAACATGGAAAGACTTGTATTATTTAGCTCGTTAATTTATTCCCTTGTTTATTTGTCAATTTATTAATATGAGCCCCATTTCATATTTGTACCGTAAGTAAATCATTTTTTTCAACCTCCAAAATGTATCTTGTTCTTACAATTCTCAAATCTTGAGGAGAGTAGAAATTTAAATAATAATGGTATTTAACACTATGTTTGGATCAAAGGAAAAGAAAATAAAACAGAAGAAAATCAAGGAAATTAAATGATTTAATGTTTTGCTTCACTAACCCTTTGCTTAGTTCCACTAGTGGATTTTTAATAATTAAGTTATTTCATTGCTGAGCAAAAAAAAATTATCTTGTTACAATAATTAAAATTGATAAAAAGAAAATAAAGATCATTTTTTGTTAGGGTAAATAGTGAAAACGAAAGAAAAAGATTAATTTTAATAAATTTCCTCTTTTGTAAAATAAATAGAGATATTTTACATCTTAAAATTTTGTTTTTTCATTGCCTAAATAAACAAAAAGAAACGATGATTCTTTCCACTTGCTTTTATTTTATCATAAATATCCGTAATTGATTTTTACCTCTAATGATTGAAATATAAAATCTATTACAGTCGCAATTGTAATAAATACAATATAAGCTGAAATGCATTTACAAGGAAGAAATAAGCACTCTAATGAAAAAAGTACTATAGAGACGCCCCTTTACAAGAAGTTAATTTATTTAATAATAAATAAATTAATTTTTATACGTTAGAATATTAAAGAACAAACTGATTTTTTCTGTTTAAAATTTTATCCATTTTTATTGTTAAAAATTAGTGTAGTTAACAAGATAACCAGATAATTACATGTGACGTGTATGCATACCTCATTCTGACATATATGGACAAATTTTTAATAGTAGAAATAGATGAAATTTTTAATAGAAGGACTAACTTGATTCTTTGATCAAATTATATATAGGGACTAATTTACCTTGTTAATAGAGATGTAAAATGCAATTAAACTCTTAATATAAAAATTATAGTACGCGGTATCACATCAAAATCTAAAAAACAATTAAAAATAAAGCTGATTTCAATGCTGATAAAGGCAAAAGATTCCTTGGACTTGCTTAACATTTTGATTTCCACTAAACCGCATTATCACGATAATTCAACATATTGATGATGGTTGTCCTCTGAACTTGTTGAATATTGGTATATATATATATATTCTCGGGAAAGTTCAAATTTACAGCATTATAACATTACAGATGCATAAATAATACAAATGGGGGAAGCATTCAGGAAAAAAAAGAAGAATAAGAAGCAGCCAAGGGCAGGCATAGCCTTCCTCTTTGGTTAATGGGGATAATTTCAATTTTAGCCTCTCCTTTTAATTAATTATACCTTTTTAGCCCTTTGACTATTGAAAAAAATATGGGCAGGCATATCCTTGCTTTTTTTGGTTGATTGGAATAATTTCAATTTTAGTCTCATTAATCAATTATTCAATTAAAACCTTTTTCGCCCTTTGACTAATGAAAAAATTTTCTTTTTAGCCCCTCTGAAACTGTTTTAATTTAATTTAATTATTTTTAGCTTGTAAACACCCAATTTTGCCCGGGCCCATCAGAATAAACCAGAAAATAAGAAAATAAAAATAATGTCTTTAAAAAGTCCATTTATACAACTCTTTTTACAAAAACCCAAGCAAACCCAAACAAATGGCCCACTAACCCATTACCTGAACTGCCCAATACCCAAACAGATTACTTACCCAAACCAGAATGGACCTATTGACTCAAAACTATAACCCAGACTCGGACTCGGCCCAAAGGGGGCCCAAATCTTTGACAGAAACAGAAACCTAGGGTTCCCCAGAAACCCTAGGCGCCGCAAAGATAGAATACTAATCGTCGCGCCGCAACACACGCACCCAGCGCAACACCAGTAGCCTCCCACCAGTTGTGCCGCAGATCGCGCAAATCGCCTCATCATCGCCGAGCCTCCGTTGACCTGCAAAGAAAGGAAATAATCCGCAGCAGAAGAAGGCAAAATAGAGGCAGAATATTTTATTCCCTTTTTGTTTTCATTTCAAAGGCTATAAAAGCCTACAAGAATTTGTAAAAAGGGGGGGGGGGACATACACTGTTACACACGATATAGAGAAATACAACAAGCAGTTTTTTTTTTTACAGAGATGATTTATAAGTTATTCTATTCGTTTTTTATTTTTTTTCGTTTCAAACATTTTATTTTCAAAAGTAATATCAAAATAAAAAAAGAGGCAAGAAGATTACCTTTGAAGCAAAGGTTTTAGCCTTCGGCCGCTGGCCATGAAGGCGCGTGAAGCGCATACAACGATGGCTCACGAACTCGACCATCGGGACCAGACGAAGAGGGCAGAGAGCATTTCAGAGCTCTCTCGTGTTTTTTTTAAAACATTGAATAAAATGATTTTTTAACTGTTTTTTAACTTTTACAGCAAATGAAGAACGACGTCGTTTTTGGCCCTCAGGATCCGCGCGTTGACCCGACCCGGCCCTCAGGATCCGCGCATTTTCTTTAAATGGTCTATTTATCCATTTAGTCTTTCTGTAATTTCATTGTTTTTAATTCAGCCTAATTCGCATTTTTATTTATTTTAAAATTATCCCTAAAGTTTGTTTTGGGTTCCAATTTAGTCACTTGGTCCGTTTTAAAGGTAAAACTGAACGACGTCGTTTTGAGAAAGGCTTAATTTCTGTTTTAACCCCTATAGTTTAACGTGTGTTTTTATTTAGTCCTTTTAAATCTGTTTTAATTATTATTTGATCCCTGTTTCCTTTATTTTATTTTATTTTCCTTTTATTTTATTTTTTAGTGTATTAAACTATTTTATTATATTATATATTCTATATTAATTTCCTGTATTTATTTATTAATATTGTGAAATTTATATATATTATATGTATTATCTTAACATATAATTAATTATTACTATATATATTATTTATATATTATTATATTTTTCTTATATTATATTTTTTGTATATTATATATTATTATGTTACATTTATATATTATTTTTAAAACTTTATTTTTATAAAATTTATTTATTACCTAATCTATTTTATTGTTTATATTATGTATGTAAATTTATGATTAGTGTATTATATATTTTTCATCATTTTATTTTGTTTTTAATATTATTTTAATTATATATTATTTTCACAAATTAGTTATTATATTATTTTATACAAAATATATTTATGTTTCATTTATATTATTTATATTATTTATTCAAAATCATTATATACTATTCTTTTTATTTATACATTGTTTGCATTATTTATATCATATATGTATGTAATATTTTTATTTTATTGCATAAAATATGTTCATATTTATTCTATTATTTATTGTATTTGTTTATACTTCATCATGTATTCACAATTGCCTTAGTATAGGAATTATTACTTGACATATTTTGTATTATTATTTCTTGCCTATCTTAAACATTAGTATATTTGCTTTTAATATTTGTGTTCGATAATTAATGCAATGATGTTACATGGTTATTGTTTATTATAAAAATCTATTTTTTACAAAATAATACAATGTTTTTAAAAGTTTTTAAAATAAGGCAATGTTTTGGTATTTAGAAAATCGGGAAATAGTGCCCTAACGTGTTGGGTGCGATTTTCCGTTTGGCTAAATAACTAAATATCTTTTTAACAAGTTGTATAAATCATGAGACGGTTTTGATTACAAAGGTTTTAAAATATCATGTCCTAACGTGTTGGATGTGATGTTTATATTCCTTTGGAACAAGAAAATCTCAAATTTTAACTTAAAGTGCTCGAAGTTTATAAATTGTGAGATGAACTTAGATATGAGGGTTAAAAAACATCGTGTCCAATCGTGCTGGATGTGATGTTTATAATCTTTCGTATTAAGGAACTCCCATATTTTAAATCAAATAGTTCGAAGTCTTCTAGAAATCATATTTTTAAAATGCTTTTAAATTTTAAACATTTGGACATAATTTTATCGATTAGGTACCAATTTTTAAAGCATGAGGGTGCTAACTCTTCCTCGTATGTAACCGATTCCCGAACCCATTTTCTTGTTTTTCCGTAGACCAAAGTCAAAATGTTTTTAATAAAACTTTTTACAAGGTGATCCAATCACACCTAAGAGAAAGAGATTGGTGGCGACTCCCATTTTTGTTTTTAAAGTCGATCCCCATTTTTTCAAAACCCGATTTAAAAATGGTTTCGACATAGCTTTTACCAATTGACCCTCTAAAACTTTATAATTTTATATTGATCCCTAAAAAATATTTTTGGCCCCGTTGGTTAAATGGGAAATTTTAACACTTCATTAATGGGAAATATTTTTGTACAACCCAAAGTTTTTATTTTTATTTTTAATTTTAATTATCCATTTTTTTAAATAATTTAATTAAAGTTAAGATATGAATGAGTCTTCGAAAATCAAATCACATCCCATTATTTTATTGATACCTAAAAATTAAAATTTTATAAATATTTTAATATAAATGATGTTGTATTTTATATATGTAAATAAACTTAAACCTATATTTTGAGAGAGAAAATCGATAATACATCCATGAGAAAAGATTGTATGAAACTTAAAAAAAAAAAAAAAATCTGATTTATGATTCTTTTGTAAAAAGGAATAAGAATAACATGCATACAATCCCTTTTTTGCATCCATCCATCCGATGTGAATCTCCCTAAAGCTGGACTGGAAAGTTAAGTGCCTCTTAAGCCCCAAATTCAAATTCAAACCCATTAACACCTTTTTGGATTATAATTAATTTGCAGACACAAAAAGCTTCAAACAACGCTGCCATCTCCACTGTTGATGATCACTGTTGCAAATCATAGTATTCTATGTTTAAGCCAGATCCACATGTTGATCTTATAGGAGCAATGGTAACATGGCAATGTGCTAATTTCCACCTCAAATATCACAATCATCCAAATCTCACCGGCCACCTCAAAGTTTGATTTTATTCATCAATTAACCCAACATTAATAAAAAAACAACCCACTAGCCTTGTTTTAAACACTATAAAACCCCCATCCCATTCACTCCAAGTTCCCCACCCCCAAAACACTTGTACTTTTAACTCTAAGCCAAGAAAGCAAGTCACTAGGGTTCTAAGAGAAGATCAAAATGGCATCAAAAAGATCAGCTTCCATGGCCCTCTTTTTGGCACTCAACATTCTCTTCTTTTCCCTGGTCAGTGCTTGTGGTTCTTGCTATTCTCCCACCCCTAAACCAAAGCCAAAGCCAAACCCCAACCCCACCCCCGCTCCATCTTCACAAGGCAAATGCCCTAGAGATGCCCTTAAACTAGGTGTATGTGCTAATGTGCTTGGCTTAGTCAATGCCACTGTTGGTTCACCCCCAGTGAAGCCATGCTGTTCCCTTCTTGATGGCCTCGTCGATCTCGAAGCTGCTGTTTGCCTTTGCACCGCCATCAAAGCAAACATCTTAGGCATCAACCTTAACATTCCAGTTTCCCTTAGCTTGCTCCTCAACGTTTGCTCAAAGAATGTTCCTTCCAACTTCCAATGCTAAGTCTTCACTGTTCCCAACATTCTTTCTAGTCTTCCTTATTGTGTTTGGTTATTGAAAGTTACGGTTTCCGACATTTGCAGTAAATCAGTGGTTTTTCATTAGTAACTTTATTATTTCAATTTCCTTGTGAGGGATGGATACTGAATAAATTTAATACTTCTCTTCTCTTCAAGTGTTTTTCTTTTGGGGGTTTTTTATATCTCCAAAAGACATGAAAAAGACTTGTATTATTCCCTTGCTTTTGTTTCTCTATCCATTTACTAATGGATTTTGTATGTGAACCAATCTAGTTTGAACGAATAATAAATCTTTATTCGTATTTTTATTCTTAAATGTTTGTATTCTTTTTTATTTTTCTCAACATGCAACATGTCTCTATCATTATTACAATTTTCAAATGTTTTATTCCCCTTGTCTTCTAGTATCTATTATTTTAGTAGAGATATTAATAATCGATATTTATATATATATAAATTGCACTGATAACAAAATTAACAAGAAAAAGAATATTTGCAAAGCACAGTATTGAGTCCGTGACTGAGAATATGCTGAGTAAAATGTAAGCAATCTCACATGTGAAAACTAACCAAAAAAAAAAAAGACATTAAAAAAAGTAAGCATTTTCATTTCACTGCACAAAAAAAGACAGATTCCTTGAACTTGTCTAACATCTTTTATTTCCCACGTCTATCTGCTGAGAATTCAAGATATTATTGAGGGTTTGAGCTTTTTCTTAATTGTGTGATGTTTTTTTTTTTTAAAGTACAAGAATAAGGTAAAACAATAACGCGATTTGAACTCACATTTAGCATAGTGAAGACCTGATCATTCTAAGTTTGATCCAGCAAATAAATATTGAAACTTAACCATTAAAAATTATGAAAAGTTTTGAAAATTTGTTATTATATATTAAATTATGATACGTGACAAAAAAATATAAAAGTTTAACATAAAACACTAATAAGCCTTAGGTTAGAATAGCAAAATTAAGGATTTGTAGAGCTAGATATTTTAAGTTATGCGAATTCAAAAAAAAAAAAAGAATTACTTTAAAGTTTAACTTATTTTTTATATAAAAAATTAAAACACGAAAAATATTTATTATATTTTTAAAAAAATTATTATTTTTTTACTGAATGAACTAATGTCACAAATACGGAATCACGACAATGTCAGTCATAAAACCTGGATTCAATGTGAATCTCCATAAGCAGAATTGGAAAGTAATGTCTCTTTGTCTTAAAGCACCAATTCGAACCCGTGAACTAGTCTAGTGGTCTGAACACATGAATTTTGTTTAATTATGACAGAATCTTGATTCTTGAGGGCTGTCATCTTCAACTCAACCTATATAATTCTACTTAATTAACAATAAAAAAAACCAACTTCCATGCAAATTAGTTAATTAATTAAGCTTATACGTGGACCAATGAAATTAGAAAATTAAATTGATATCTCTAAAAATGAGATCATAATTTATATATTAATTTTTAAAATATTAATAAAAATATTAAACATAAAAGGCAGACATGTGATTGAAGATTATTAGCTGGTTTCGAGACTCGTATTTCGGATAAAAATGTAATTTTAATCATTGATTAGGTCAAATCTGTAATCAGGAATGATTTGTTTTACTGATATGCCACATGCATGTATCTTTTAATTAAAACTTTTATGTTTAACTATTAATGAGATTAAAACACGTGGATCAATGAAATTATACCTAAATGCAAACTAATAACTGTATGACAGTATTAATATTGCTAAATTAATCAATGATTAACAAGGTTCTAAAATGCCTACATTAAAACTAGAAACAAGAAAAGCAAGGTAATTAACTGTCAGTAAATAGACATTACATGATAGAAAATAAACCCTAATCGGTGTAAAATACAAACCCTAGCAGAACCCAGGCTGGTAGCCATGAGGAGGGTAAGGAGAGCTGCTCCTATCTCTACCTCCGCCGCCGCACGTGGTGGGTTAGGGCGGAGGATGTGGCTGCGTATAAATAACACAAGCATAAACTGGCGGTGGCGACAAAATCAACATGAAAATTCAAGAAGACGAAAAAAATTAACGTGCATGACAATAAACCTCGAACCCTTGAACTTAGGGTTACAAGATTATTCTTCATGAGCTTTTGATAGCGTTAGATCAAAGAAATTAAATATAGCTAAGAGTATATAACAAAACATACTTGAAAAGAAATGGTGAAGGATTCCAAGAGATCTGATTTTGAAATAAGGGTAAACTACTCACTGAATTATTGGAAAATTTTCATTAAAGTCATTTGACCGTTGAATTCACTACTATACGGCTTTCTTTGTTCACACTATTTACAACTTGCACCAATCAAAAGCTCACATTTCCTATCTCTTCTATAATTTAGTTTTTTTTTTTTATGAAACAATTTTGAACATCGTGAGTTTGTGAACCAAAATCTAAATAATTTTCTTCTCCAATCTTCGACATCGGTTGTTAGATCAACTTAGATTTAAGGTATGTTCTATTAGTCGTTGATGGATATTGATCCACCATACCAGTCGAATCATCACTTGGAACTCGCTAACAGAATTTTTTTTTTAAATCTTAAAAACTTAATAACTTAAATAAAAAATATTAAAATAATTTAGTGATTTAATAAAAACTTTCAAATAATTTAATAATTATTTTATTACTTTTTTTAATTAAATTGCGAAAATGTAAAAAAACTTTTTCTTTCCCTTGAAGATGGTAGGGTTTGATTGCAAATTTCAATGTCCAATCCATGATTCCTGAGCAAAGTTCAGATTTTCACAGATTTCCATGCTTTACCCTTTGTTTGTTTCCAATGGTTCTTAAATTTTCGTTTTCATTTTTTTTAAGGAATATACCAAATGGTAGAACCATTTAGAAAAATTAGATAATTTAAAAAAGACAATTTTTTAAAAATTTGAAGAGAGAAACCCTCTTGTTAATTGGTGGATTTTTTTTTTTTATAAATGTTATAAGTATTATGTGTTAATCTCTCATGAAATTGTCATCGAATATGATGGTTTCTCTCTTTAAAAGAACAAAGCGTGGCATCTTCAATTTTTCATTTTTAAAAAAATTAATGTCGCTCTATATCATAGTTAACCTTTTACCTCTCATGACAAATTCTTTGTCCAAGTTTTGAAATTGGATTAAATCACTTTTTGAGGCCTAAATTTGATAATTTCTTTTAATTTTGAAATCTAAATTTTTTCTGATTTAAATTAAGTTTTAAATTTGACAATTTTTTCTACATTAAAATCGAAACTTTTATTTTATTCAAATGTTAGGTTTGACACATATCATTCTTTTTTAGAATAAAAATTAAAGACTTTACGTGTTACTCTATCACGAAAGAATAATTGCCATGTCAGGTGGTATTTTCATAAGAAAATTTGATAAATGGCATTTGAAGTTTTTTTTTTTTTTTGAAAAAAAATACATTGAACATCGTAATGAACTCATCGCTTAGCATGACTTTTTTTCGTGCTTTGTTTTGTAATGATATTAAATCACTTTTCTATTTATACAATTTTTAATTGAGAAAAAAAACTAAAAATCAGTCTAATTTTTTAAATAAATTTTAAATGAATATGAGTATTTGTTTAAATAATACTAAGCTTCATTTGTATATTGTAACTCTAATGTGTCAATATGTACTCTCGTATATGAAATATATGTAATTTAAATTAAGTTTTAATTAAGCATTATTTATTATTAAGTTTACATATAACATTGATTTTTTTTATTATAAAATAAATTCCGATAGTTAAAAGGAAATTGCACTACAATATTTTATAATAAATATTTTTATGTAATGTTTGTTTTACAAAGAACAATTTAAAATATAAATTTATAGATATAAAAAAACTCAATTAAATAATGAAAAGAGAAGAAAATCTCATATGTATATTTGTTTAATTCAATACAATTTTTATGAAATATTTTCAGGAAATCTGTCAAATAATAGAAAATATTTTATATAAATTCATCTAAACACTAAAAAATATTATTATTTTTTTAAAATAAATCATTTTTAGTACAGCGTTTGATCGTGATTTTTTATTTCTCTTCAAAATACTAATTAACCAAGTATGAATAATATAGAATTAGAAAAGAAAAAAAAAACAAGAATTAGGAGCAAAGACTTTGCAAAAACTCCCTTAATAATAATAAAATAATAATTATTAACCCAAGTATGAATAGTGTGTTTCAAGCACTGTATTTTTGAGTGGACCAAAGGGGGAATGATTTTAGTGCTTTGTATGGTTTCCCTGCCTGCACCGCAACTTTTTTGGATTCTGAAAATTAAGCACCCATTGACATTTCCCGTTGGATTTTTACTTTTTTATTTTTATTTTTTTTCACTTATCAAGTAATTGAAAAAATACATATAATTTTATTTTGTTCAATTGGTTGATAATATATAATTTTAAATACCCAATTATGTCAAATAAATCCAATTAAGTTCCATTCATGGATGTTGAGCTATGATACCCTTTTTTTCTCCCTTCTTCAACTTGCTTTTCTACATCATCCCGTCGGCAAAACAAAAATCAATGTATCATATATATTTATTATTAAAAAAAGCTTTTTATAATTAGATATAAATATTCCAAATAATATAACTTTAAGAAATAAATTTCGGACCTACGATAGTACAACTAATTTGATATAATTCTTTAGTTTATTGTTAGAGAGCCACTGCAAACAGAAGACAGAAGAAATTGTCCAAATGATCAGATTTATTGTCAGCCTGGGGTCTGGTCCACATTCTTCAATTATTGTTCCGTTTTTGTCAAGCCAACTGGAAATTATGTGGGGTTTGTAAAATCTTGTGCTTGAAATCAGTATCTGTGGGCAGTGGCTCTCTGTCTTCTTTTTTTTAATACAGCCTTGTGATAACCTAATAATTTTTCATTTTCTCTAAGTAGTTGACATTTGTGTCAAATACATATTTGATATAAATATATTAAAGAGAAATATCTATTTGTATTGGTGTAAAATTAAAGTCGTATTTTTTATACGATATATATTTTAAAAATTCAACTGTTGAATTTATCAAGATATTTGTACTTAACTTACATGATCTACATGAATGAAGCATGAAAATGAAGGTTGGTTTATGAAGTATTAATCTTATAAAAAATTACAGAAGGGTGTAAAACAACTTCATTTTTATATCAGTGTAAATGGATCTCTCTCCATTAAGTAAAGTTTTTTAAATATATGAAAATGAATATACTTAATATTAATAAACGCATATTTATATTCAACATCAATCTTGGGCCGGTAATTGTTTGTTTCGATACGAACATATCATTCACGATCAATTTTCAAATTGATTAACTTGTTGAATCTCTAGTTTTGTGGTGACTTTGATTTTTTTGGGTAAAAAGATCTCTCCAATCCTTCTTAAAAAAATCGAAGCAATTAATACTTGTTAATGTCAAAAGTGAGTAATTAAGATAATTAATCACAGTATTAATGTTTTTCATCAATTTTACATAAAGTTAACTGGTATATTTAGCTCTCATAATTTACAAGTTCTATCAATTTGGTCATGATTTAACAAATTTAGCTTGCAATATTTTTGTAAACGTGTAAATTTTGAGGCTAAATTTATAATTTTTTTAGAATCAAGATCAAATTAACAAAATATGTAAACGTCGATGGCTAAATTTGTTATTATACCATCAAATTTATGTACAATTGACAAAAAAAATATTAACTTCGTGGTAATTTATTCTTAATTTACTCAATTTCGAAATTGAAAGGACGGGAGAATTTTTTTTACCAAAGTGAAAAACTTTAATACCTAAAAGAGTTGTTGTAAATTTAAAAATTCATGTTAATTTTTTAAGGTAAAATTCATATTATTCTAACTTTCAAATATATAATTAATAATTATATTGTATCTTAATTAATTTTTATATAATGAATTATATAACAAATAAAATTAAAATTTATGTTGTATAATATATTGCTTGTTTTGAAGCGGATTTCCTTCAACCACCAAAATATATGAATATATATTCAATACAGATTTGTTTAGATGTTTTTAAGCCTTTTAAGTATTTATACGAATCTTTAAAAGTTTATATATTGTATTCATTTTCGACTACGAATTAAGTACAAATATCAGATACAAATACTTTAAAAAAATTTGGGAATAACATAAATTTATAGAAGATATGAAGGTAATTGGGTTAAATTTATCTGAGAAGCTTTTTCCCTAATGCAAGCAAGAACTGGCTGAGATCATGTCGAAGTCCCATGACAAGAAATTTCAGACCATAGCATCGCACAAGTACATGTCATTGAAGAGACACAGTTATACTATATTTGTCCTTGATATGAGGAAAAAAGAAACAAATATAAATTAACTTATTTTTTTTCATCCAATTGTTTCACTGACTTGTAACGTACATAATTTATGGATTGGGAGACGAGAAGCCTTCTTTCTTACTAACATGACAAATATTGTATAAATAGATGAGAACTGACTATTGGTTAAGGTAAGAGAAACCTTTACCATTTTATCTAACCCTTGACATATCAAAACACCAAATTAAACACGCCCAGAAAAAAAAAGAACACGTAAAAGAAAAACCCAAACATTGCTGAAGAAACAGTGGAAAGGAGCTTAAGCACATTTGTAACCAGCAGGCATTTGCTTTTCGCAGGAATTGAGGAGCAAAGACAGTGAAACAGGAACGTTTAGGTTAATCCCCAACACATTAGCTTTAATAGCAGTGCAAAGGCAAACAGCAGCATCGAGATCAGCCAAACCCGAAATGAGTGAGCAGCATTTGGTCCTCGACGATCCAACAACAACGCGCACTGAGCCCAACAAATCAGCACAAACGCCTAGTTTCAGTGTATCTTTGGGGCAAGTGGCTGGCTGTTTAGGTGCCGAGGGTGGGCTCTTGTGGGTAGGCTTGTGGCTCTTTGGTGGTGGTGGGCAAGGCACGTAGGTAGAGCTAACCAAAGTGAAGAACAACAAGTTCAAGGTAAGAAGAAGAGCAGCGGATGCAACAGTGTTGGAAGCCATGTCTGTTTTTTTTTTTTTTTTTCTTGCAGTGATATCTTAGAGACTTAATGCAAGTGTTGTTGAGTGAGGAAATGTTGAAGCAGGGCGAGGCTTTTATAGAGCAAAAGGGCCATGGCAGTGAAACCCCATGTGGGCACGTTGGGTTGGAGTACAACCTGGCAGATCACAACATGCAGGGATAAGCTTTAAAAATAGGGTGATGAAAATATGGATTTGTCTGCAATTTTAAGTCGACAGTTATTAAGCTTCCACAAATTAAAAGAAAATAATTATATAAAGATTAAAAGATAGAAATGGAAGATACATATCTCATTGCTATAAATCCAAAAACTATTCTTGTTTTCACATACTAGTTGTAAGATCATAATGTCAACAGGGTTTTAAAAATATTAAGTTATGAATTTATTTATTGTGATAATAATATTGTAATTCTAAGGAATTTTGGAAGAGAAAGGGGACAAACACGTCAACTTTTTCATTTTAAGGTTTGCTATTGTTCAAATTTAATGTGAGTGTTGTCACGACGGCCAGCATAGGTAAACTTAGTAGGTGGCTTATATATAGATTTGATTCTCGAATGAAGTTCTATATTAAACATACTTATTGATGCTCTTTTTCAATTTAATGGCTGAAAATAATAAAATTATTACATGGAAAAATCATGTCCACGTACAAATTAAGAGAGAAATTGTTAGTGGTGATTAAAAAAGTTTAATAATCAACAGAAATATACAAGCTTGAAGCTTTTCTATGAACATGTTTTTATTACTACAAATCACGTGTGCTTTCCACCGAATAATTGCTAAAGCAATAATATATATAGCACCTGTAATTATTATCCTATTATCTTTTACTAAATTTATTATCACCACTACCTATAATTTACTTGAAAAATAATTATTAAATACTAAATTATATAAGAAAATTTATCGTATAATTGTATTTTATCGTATTGAAAAAGTCAAATATTCTTATCTTATTATAAACGTATGAGTTAATATTTATTTTTAAAATTAAATTCGTTTTATTTTATTTTTAATGATGTCTCATCTTTTAGTTTCCTGCAGAAAATTATAGTCTGAGTTAACATTAATGGTATTATAACATTAATTAAATATAAGATTATCTATAAATAAACACGGTGATTTTTCTGCCACCCCCACAAGGCACCAGTATACAAATATCTAATTAATGCTAATTCAGTAGCTTGTTGTAGTATACAATCACTGCTACTATATATAAATATATATAAAAGAGAGAAATGATTGTGGAGCCACACACATGTGAATTCTGATGAGGTAGTGTTGTCTCTTAGCTTTCATGGTGAACTGGAAAAAACCAGAACGATGGGGATTTGCAGAGGAAACCTTTCTCTAGCAATTAAGCACACTGGCCCTTAATCATCACTTTCATTATTTCTTAGTTCTATAAGTTACCCACTGTTGGTCCTCAAGCTTTCAATTCAAAGCACTATTACTGCAAGCTTTATTATTATTATTATTATTATTATTCATTAATGACGTCATTTATTTTCTTTTGAGTTTTTCTGGGTTTTTTTTTTCCTTTTCATTTTCCCGGAAAAGTCCAACTGAAAGTGAAACCTCATTCCCAACGAAACTTTCTTTAATTCCAAGATAAAACTATATAGAGAAAGTACGAACCTTTTTTCTGTCTTGTTTCAGTCTTCGAGGATTTGGTTTATTATAATAACGGTTAGGTTAAAATATACTCCATTTATTGTATCGTTCGTTTATTTAGAATTTAATTTTTTTTCAAAATTCTTTTAAATTTAAAATATAAGTATGATTAAAATTTATTCTGTTATGCCACATTTTGAAGTAAACAAAAAAAAAAAAACTTAATAATTATATGTAAAGAGCTCTTTTGATGGAGGAAGGAAACGTTGCAAAGAAGTGAATGGGATGTATTGGAAGAGACGGAGAGGAAGATTAGAGTAGATACGGTAATACTGAGCACCAACAACAGGTAGTGGCTGATAAGGTGGAGAAAGAGAAATGTGGTTGACGATAAGACTAAACAAAAACAATAAATTAAGAGAATTTTAGAAAGAATTTTGAGAGTCAGAATTTCAAAGTTTCAAAAGTCTTTCACTAGTCATTAAAGGCTCCCATCTATAATGTTCTAAGAATAGGAGTTACAAAGCTAGCAATTAATAAGAATAAAGGAATAAATTTTGGTTACAATGGCATTACTAGTTAAGAGAGAATGGTGAAGGTTTTGTTTGTGATGGTGATGGTGATGGTGAATAATGAAGAAGAGTTCACCATGTTTCTGAAAAAATAGAACAACACTCAGTGTTACAGGAAAATGTTAAAGAAGAAGCCTCTTAATTACCTCCATATTTGATGCACCAAATCAAGCTCTCTGAAACATCCCAAAAGTGAAGATAACCAAAAAAACCCTGTTATATTTCGAGGTTACTTCCACTTCTATTTTGGTGAAATGGTACCATGTAAAACATTTCTTGAGATGTAAGATGATAGTTATTTTTGGATAAGAGTTGTTCTTGAATAATAGTTATTCATTTTTTCTTAGTAAAACTTATTCTGAATAATGACTCTTATGGGAAAACATAATTATTCTAAATACAAGTTATTTCAAACATTAATAGTTGATCTAAATATAGTTATTCCTGAAACAAGAGTTGTTTCGTTCTCAACAAAGAGAGGTTTTGAAATAACAACTACATTGGACGACCATTGTTTTAACTAAAGTTTTGTTTTAAACACATAGTGATTATGGATATAGCTGTTCTTGAACAACAGTTGTTCTAAACAAAAACTATTCTAAACAAGAGATTTATTCCGAAAGAGATACATTTGGTAGCACAATTTTTTAAAATATAATATTTTTTTGTCTTAAGGAAGAGATAAAATGTTAGCAACCAAAATTAAATACCTATATTATGTAACAAAGAAATTGACGTTGTAATGCATCTGAATTTAATAAAAGAATTTTAACCGTTCAACTTATATTTTTAAAACTGAAAAAAGAATAATTAAATTCATTGAAATAATTATAAATGAAGTAAATTCTAAAAACCTAAAAGATACATGGATTAAGAGTATATTTTTAATATTTTAAAAATTGAATAATTTGATAAGTCAAAAGTCATATTTCAACCTATTCGGTGGTGTCTGAAACCAAAATCAGTTGAATTTAAAAAAAAAAAAAAAACTCGAGATGAAAATTAAGCTAAATTAGAAGTGAGAATAAATAATTATCCCTTAATCCTTCCACTAATGTTGATAATTCAATCAAATCTCTTCCCATATTCCTTAGCTGGCAATAAATCTCATCATTTGCTGACCAAATCCATCCGCGCGCAATGTTTTTTATTTCCTTAAACCTGGTAAAAACCTCGAATTTTGTTTCTATATATTAAGGTTTTGAACACTTCAGAATAAAATATTGTATCTTGAATGCCAGATTTTGGTTTTCTTTTTCGGACACAAGAAAAAAATAATCCAAATTAAGAAAAGATTTAAAGATACTGTAATCAAAAACCTCAAACTATTGAATGCCACATAATCACACAAATTAATTTTTTATAATATATATTAAAATTTTATATAAAAATGAAATATGAAATTTTAGTTGAAATTTGTATTGATTTTGTATAAAAAGATAAACATCTATATATAAATAAAATTTAGTCATTTTTTAACTAAACTGATAATCGATTGACTCGTGACGTCAATTCAATTATGAATTTAATTATAGCAAGTATATAAAGAGAAAGAGGGGAGGGATCTTTAGTTTTACACCCTTCCTTATATTTTTGAATGATTAATATTTTAATGATTAAATTATCAATATAATTGTATCTGTCATGCATATAAATTTTCGAACCGAACCGATATCTCTATCATACCAATCTGAAAAGGTGTATATATTAATATTTATTAAATGGTTGAAAATTTTTTTAGATAAAAAAATAGTTAAAAAGATTAATTTACATTCAATTTGACATAAAACAAATAGTTAGAAATATGATGGTTAATCATTAAATTATTAATCCTATAAAAATATATAAAAAATATAAATACACTTTAATTTTACACTGATATAAGTGAACCCGCCTCATATAAATATATATTTAAAATAATTTTTCTATACATTACTAGTAAAATAAATAAAAAAAACTCCGAATTTAAAATTTTGTCATATATTTTTTATGTGCTTTTTTTATTTTTTAAAGACGTGATAATATTCTAATTTCACACTTCCATTAATATATGTATAGAATAATTACACTAATATGGTAGACATGTTTTATATATAATTAATGAGTAGGGAAATCTGAATAATATTTTTTGTGATCACCACCAGCCAGCAGTCAAGTGGCCCAGTTTTCACGCCGATTAATCGGAGAATTTTGATTGCTTTGAAAATAATTTTTCACGAAAACTACAGAAACTTAATCATTTAGTCTACTATCCAAAATCTTTTTCTATGTCGACGCCGATTAAACGAGGAATTTTCTCTTTTTCATTGCCTTGAAAACGACTTGCACCACCGGAAATGTTGACTCTCACACCAATTTGCAATTCCGATAACAAACAAAGCTTTTGATTGACACCATCAGTGTGCATTTCACCGCTCCTTTCACATATAAACTTGTTTTTTTTTTTTTAATCTGTAATTTATTTTTGATTTTTTGATGTATTTACTGGATCGAATTTAGTGATTAATTTTTTATATTCCATCAGTCTATTAAAAAAAGTAGGTGCTGATAACAAATTTTAAAATTTTAATTTTAATTATGTAAATATAACTGATTTTGGTTGTAATATAGAAGGTGTGGATTTTTTTTTTTCTTTTTCTTTTTATGGCTACAAACAATTGTGGGACATTTAGACAAAAAGCCTTGTTGTCAACTCCCATACTCAAAAGCAAAGGATTGTGAGCCAGTTGTTGCTGTTTCTTACTTTCAATCTTGTCACTATTAGCAGACTTGATTTACCAACATGTGCATATGTGCCCACTTATGTTTTTTTTTGTCTAATTTTGAGATGATAATATATGGTATAAATTTAGATAGCTATTATTTTAATAATGTAGCATTTAGAAAGTCATTTAGTAATTAAATTTGGGTGTAATCCTTTTTACTTTCATAAAAAAAAAATGTTTAGGTAACTATTGTAATTGATAATTTTTTACGAATTAAGTGGAATTGGAGCACTTAATCACATTAAGAAATGTAAGAATTAAAGTAATTACACATATAATTACACTTAATTTTAATTTACAAAAAATTCCTGACTGTACAATTAAGAAATAAGGTGAATAATCACTTGTCACGCGGGCACCTATCAATCAGTTATTTATAACCTATGTACCTCTGCTAGATTCTCTTAAACCAAAAGCACCCATCAACGTTTAACTGTTTTACCTATTTAGAAACTCATTTGTGATGCATATTTAGTTTTAAGTGAAAGGATATGTCTTCGTCAAGCTTTAGGTAATCGTTCTGCCAATCATACTGTTCTTTTAGCAAATTTCGGCACTAAATTCATAGAAAAAGAAACCCACAATCGATTATCTAAGTGTTTTTGAGTTCTAAAGAGTAAGCAAAATTCGAACAAAGGATCTACCTGTCGTAACCATTTTTTTGATAAAACGGTAAACGATGCAGTCGACTCGAGGTTTGAAAATGAAAAGGAAGGGAGTCGCCACCGATCTTTATTTGGGTGTGATCGGATCACCTTTGTTTTAATAAAACGTCTCGGTTTATTAAAACGATGCTTTTGGTCTACGAAAATTTGAGAAAAATGGGTTCGGGAGTCAATCACGTGCGAGGAAGGATTAGCACCCTCGACACGCCCGAAATTGGTACCAAATTGATTGATCGATGTCCTATTGTTGAAAACTTTGAAATGATTTGGAAATAGATACTTTTTATTTCTAAAACTTGAAGGGATTGGAAGGGACGTTAAGGCTCTCTTATTTTCGAAGAAATAAAGCATCATGTCCAGTAAGTTAGGGCGCAATACTTTAGACTCCCGAAACTAAGCTCGCCTTTTAAAACTCAATTTTACATTTGAAGAGGATCTTCCATCATTTGTCAAACGAGAAATCAGAACCCAGTAAGTTAGGGCTCGTTTTCTCGAAGGTCCAAATTAGGAATATTGCCTCTATTTTAATAATAAAAAACTTATCCGAAGTATCTAGATATCGAGTCCAGTAAGTTAGGGCGCGACATTTCGAATATCCGGGATTAAGTATTTTGTTTAAAATTTAAATTGCGATTTTTTAAAAGGGATATTCCGTTTTTCAACTTAAATGAGAGAAACCGGAACCCAGTAAGTTAGGACTCGATTCACTCGAATTGCTAATACGGGATATCGATTGTTATGAAAACTTGAATTTGCGATTTTTGAAAAGGATCTTCCGTCGTTTAGCTTAAACGAGAAAAATCAGAACCCAGTAAGTTAGGGCTCGATTCACTCGAATTGCTAATACGGAATATCGATTTAAAATTGAATTTGCGGTTTTAAAAGGGGTCTTCCGTTGTTTAGCTTGAATGAGAAAATTCGGAACCCAGTAAGTTAGGGCTCGATTTGCTCGATTTGCTAACACGGAATATTGATCGTTATGAAGATTGAGGTATCGAAAAAATTTAATGGGACGACAATGAGAGTAATGATGATAATAATGAACGGATAATAATAAGTAGTGGTAATATGAGAGTGTTATAATAATAGTCGTACATTAATGGTGATAAATATAGTAATAATAATAACAATGGTGGTATATATATAAAGACAATGATGGTAATATGTATAAAATAAACAACATATTTACTTATATATAAGTATAATATATATAAAATAAATAAAATAATAGGATAGTAATAGTAATAATGATGATACGATGATGAAAGTAGATAATATGTGCGTAAAAGGAATAATGATAATAGTAATGTGGTATATAAAATAATGATGGCAATATATATAAAATAAGTAACATATTTACATATATATAAATAACATGATACTAATAGCAATAATGAAATGGATGATATAATAAAAGTAATAATATAGTAATATAATGTATACATGCATGGATATAATAGTAATAATAATATACATACAAATAATAATAATAATAATAATAATAATAATAATAATAATAATAATAATAATAGTAATAGTAAAATAATAATAATAGCAATCGTGAAATAATAGAAAATAAAATGATAAAGATAAGAAAACAATAATAAAATAATAATAACGATACTAAAAATAATAGGAACAATTATAATAATATTAAAATATAATATTAGTAGTAAATATTATAATAATAATAGTAATAATAACAATAATAATAATAATAATAATAATAATAATAATAGGAAGATTTAGCTAAGTAGAAATAGTGGAAATAATAACAGGGGACTAAGTTAAATTAAAAAACAAGATTTTGGGGCGAATTTAAAATAAAAGAAAGATTATGTGGGGTCAATTTGAAAATAAAACAAAATTCTAGGGTCAGTATGAAACAAAAATAAAAGAAAAGGACCGATTTGCACACGCGGAGGAAACGGAGGGACTGAAGCGGGAAATAACCCCCTTGTCAAAGCGCACAGCATGGAAAGGACCAAAATGAAACCCGATTAAGAGTTCGGGGTCAAAATTAAAAAGCGCAGAAAACTTGATTACAGCTTGGTAAAAAGAGGAGGGACCAAAAGGGAAATTATCCCACTCAACAGAAATGCGCGGATCCTCTCGGGTGGGTCGGTCGCATGGATCCTAGGCCAACGACGCGTTTTGAGGGTTAAAGGCCAGCCCCAAAACGACGTCGTTTCGTGGGGCTATTTAAGGCCTAAAACCCTTAAAAAATCATTTTAACCGAGTCCTTTAAAAAAAATCCCTTCCCTCTTGTTTTTCCTCTCTGCAGGTGAGGGAACTCGGCCGGAATTCGGCCGTCGGAGGTCGCCGGCGTGCGGTGGCCGGAAAAGGTAAAAATGTGTATATTTTTTTTATTTATTTCTTTTTTATTATAATGGCATATATACACGTCGAAGGGAAGAAAAAAAATAAATAAAATATATTTCGAATAAGAAAAAATCACCTTTAGCCTCTGTTTCCTTTGATTTTAATGGCTCTTTTGCGTTTTTTATGCCTTCTTGTTTAATCTGTGTTGCGGTTCTCCGATTTGTTACTCTATTGTTTTAATCTCTCTCTGCCTGATATTGATAATAAAAAGGATCTAAATACTGGTATTTAGCGAGTCTATTCTTGTTTTTTTGTCGAAAGAAAAAAAGGGAAAAAAAAGGCCTTTTACAAAGAAATCAAATTGGCTTTTATAGCCTGAAATTCTTTACAACTTGTTTGTTTTCTGTCGCCTCTTGTTTAATGCTGCGCAGAGCTTGGGCGATCTTGAGCGTCTTATTTGTGGTGGTGGGCGGGATCTGTTGGCGACATCGGACATGTCGGGAGAGCAGTTTTGTTTTTTCTTTGTTTAGTGGGCTAGGGTAATTGGGCTGATTGGGTTAGGGTTTAATTGGGGTTTGGTAACTTAATGGGCCCCAGGTTTGGGTAATTCGGGTTGTAAATTTGGTTTGGGCTTTGAATGTAATTGAGTCTTTTTAGACACGGGTAAAATTGGGGTTATACAGCTGCCCCTCTTTGCTCACTGTCGTGTAACGGGAATAGAGTAAAGACTTTCAAGAAAGACCAATTTTGCCCGGTATCGCTAAGTCTTGACTTCTTTGGTGCTTTCCCACAGGTAGCTTCATTCCTGTCCACCGCATCTCGTCGCTTTGATCCACCCCACCGATGCTTCAGAAAGATAAGGCCTGTCACTCCAATTTATTCTGTTGTGCCTTTAGGGGGATAAGACTTGTATCTTTGATTCACTCCTACAATCATCAAGAATCGTCAACTTGTTATTTTCGATCTGATCCCTGCGAACTCAGGGATCACCAGACTGATGTATTCGATCTGCTTCCTGCAACTTCAGGAAGGTCAAATCCGCTATTTTCAATCTGATCCCTACAAATTCAGGGATCACTAGATTGATGTCTTCGATCTGCTTCCTGCAACTTCAGGAAGGTCAAATCTTCCATTTTCAATCTGATCCCTGCGAATTCAGGGATCACTAGACTGATGCCTTCGATCTGCTTCCTGCAACTTCAGGAAGGTCAAATCTGCTATTTTCAATCTGATCCCTACAAATTCAGGGATCACTAGATTGATGTCTTCGATCTGCTTCCTGCAACTTCAGGAAGGTCAAATCTGCTATTTTCAATCTGATCCCTACAAACTCAGGGATCATTAGACTGATGTCTTCGATCTGCTTCCGCAACCACGGAAGGTCAAATCGCTATTTTCAATCTGATCCCTACAAATTCGGGGATCACTAGATTGATGTCTTCGATCCGCTTCCTCGCAACTTCGGGAAGGTCAAATCTGCTATTTTCAATCGATCCCTACAAACTCGGGGATCATTAGATCGATGTCTTCGATCCGCTTCTCCCGCAACTTACGGAAGGTCAAATCGCTATTTTCAATCTGATCCCTACAAATTCGGGGATCACTAGACTGATGCCTTCGATCTGCTTCCTGCAACTTCAGGAAGGTCAAATCTGCTATTTTCAATCTGATTCATACAAATTCAGGGATCACTAGATTGATGTCATCGATCTGCTTCCTGCAACTTCAGGAAGGTCAAATCTGCTATTTTCAATCTGATCCCTACAAATTCAGGGATCACTAGATTGATGTCTTCGATCTACTTCCTGCAACTTTAGGAAGGTCAAATCTGCTATTTTCAATCTGATCCCTGCAAATTCAGGGATCACTAGACTGATGCCTTTGATCTACTTCCTGCAACTTCAGGAAGGTCAAATCTGCTATTCTTTAATCTGTTCTGCCATAGTGTCCTTTTGAGGACATAACCTGTAGTATGAGTACATGTTTGTGCCTAATCATTAGAATGCCATGAGTATGATGAGTCAGAATGTTATGAGTGCGATTTCCCATTTGGGGTGTTATCATCTATTTATCCGTCAAAGTTTCATCTTCGTTTCCCTTGCAGTAATCGTTTTCGTATGAATAACTTGCCCCTGTGGAAATTTCAAGGCCCTTTTCTTTTAGGTTTCGGGACACGGGTCTGCATTGACTTCTAACTGTCTTCCCCAAGAATCACAACTCCTGCTCGAAGAAAACCCAACTTGGTTTGTTTTTGGACTCGCCCCACAGCGATTTAGGGTTGTTGAATCTTTCCTTGTCGAAAATTGGCCTGTCATACCTTTTCTGGGTGACTAGATGACCTTATTCACCCTGCCACGATTACTGAATCGGGCAAGGGACTTTGAAGAAATGGTTTCCATTAAGACCCCTCTTTCTCCAATGTCTTTAATCTATGTACATGGAAACTCTAAACAATTGTCCTATTTCGGTTTCTTGTTTTATCTAGAGATTTTCAGAGTAATATGTAGAACTTTCTTTTGTGAAATTATCAGTTCATCAATTATTATTTCAATGCAACATGTTTATGAATGACGGGTAACAATGGATTGACTTCAAAGAGAGTTAGAATGAATTATCAATGATACGAGGAGATGACTGGGAACACATCATTTTTGCGGAAAAAAGAATCCAACAATAGTGAAAATGACTAAGACATAAGTCAAATGCCCTAGACACCGCCGATTGGGCTTCTATACAAGTTTCATGAAGGATGCTTTGAGCTTTTGCATGTGTTTAGAAGACTCGAAGTACTTTGTTGATGCCCCAATATGCAATGCGCTTCCTTTTTCTGTTGATTCCGGTGCTGCAAGATCACCACGTATCCAATCAAAATTTGAGTCGCCCTTTTCGGGTTTTTAACTCAAAAGCCCTTTTGTCTCAAGGTGCCCTTTTGCGGGTTTTCACCTTGGCCTCTCTGTTTTTTTTTTTTTCAAAGTCTCAAAGCTTCATTTGCGTGTTTTCGCCTTGGTCTCTTCTGTTTTAAGCAAAGTACTTTTTAACCGAACTTGAGTTCACAGGATTGGGCAAGCTTTTCTCGTCCATCTCAGTTAGAACCAGTGCACCTCCCGAGAAAGCTTTCTTTACCACATACGGCCCTTCCCAGTTCGGTATCCATTTTCCTCTGTGATCCTTTTGTATGGGAAGGATCTTTTTCAGCACGAAGTCCCTTTCATGGAATTCTCTTGGCCAAACTTTTTTGTCATAAGCTCGCATCATCCGTTTTTGGTACATCTGACCATCGCGAATGGTCCTCAATCTCTTTTCTTCAATTAAATTCAACTGATCATATCAAGCTTGGATCCATTCGGCTTCATCCAGTTTTACTTCTGACAGCACTCGAAGAGAAGGTATTTCCTCTTCAATAGGTACAACCGCTGCCATCCCATAGACCAATGAGAAAGGTGTTGCCCCAGTAGAAGTTCTGACGGATGTCCGATAAGCATAGAGTGCAAACGGCAACTTCTCATTCCAGTCTCTATAAGTCTCAGTCATCTTTCCCACTATCTTTTTGATGTTTTTGTTGGCTGCTTCCACTGCCCCATTCATTTTTGGACGATAAGGTGACGAATTGTGGTGTTTGATGTTGAATTGGCTACAAACCCCTGCTATCGTGCTATTGTTTAAGTTCAATGCGTTGTCTGATACGATCCTCTTAGGCATTCCATATCGACAAATGATCTCCTTTTTTAAAAACTGACTAACCGCTGATTTAGTGACGTTAGCATATGTAGCCGTCTCTACCCATTTTGTGAAGTAGTCAATAACCACAAAGACGAACTGATGCCCATTCGAAGCCTTCGGAGATATTGGCCCAATGACATCCATGCCCCACATGGAAAATGGCCATGGAGAAGTCATAACATATAAAGGTGACGGGGGCACGTGAATCTTGTCTCCATAAATCTGGCATTTATGACATTTCTTGGCATAGTTGACACAGTCTCCCTCCATGGTGGACCAATAATATCCAAACCTCATTATTTGTCTGGCCATTGTGAAACCATTTGCGTGAGTTCCACAAACACCTTCATGGACTTCTTCCAGAATTAACTTAGCTTCAGCGGCTCCACACATCTCAGCAGCACTTGATCTTTCCTTTTCTTGTATAAGACTTCTCCATCCAGGACGTAATCACAGGCTAGTCTCCTCAGCGTCTTTTTATCATTCTCGATCGCTTGATCCGGTACTCACGATTTTTCACATACCGCGCAGATATCGTGGTACCATGGTGGGCCGATTTTCTCTTCTTCCTCGATATTGTAGCAATGGGCTGGGTCTTGATGAATGCTCATTTGTATTGGCTTCATATCTTCGTTTTTGTTTATTCGAACCATGGAAGCCAAGGTGGCCGGAGCATCGACCATCGATTCTCGCCCCCAGGCGGGTAATTGAAAGTGATGTCATCGAACTCTCTGATCAATTCTTGGGCCAATCTTTTGTAAATAACCAGCTTTGGAACTCTGGTTTCCCATTCTCCTTTGAGTTGATAGATTACCAGAGCAGAATCTCCATAAACTTCTAACACTCTGATTTTGTATTCGATAGCGGTGCGGAGACCCATGATGCAACCTTCATATTCAGCCATATTATTAGTGCAATCGAAATCTAGTTTGCAAGTGAATGGATAATGGTCTCCTTTTGGGGACATTAGGACTGCCCCAATTCCATTGCCCACGGCATTTTATGCCCCGTCGAAATTCAATTTCCAGGGGTAGTTTTCGGAGGTACCTCCTTCAATGTCTGCCACGTACATCAAATCCTCATTAGGGAAATCAAAATCTAAAGGCTCGTAGTCTTCAAGGGCTCTACTGGCTAGAAAGTCCGCTATCGCACTCCCTTTTATCGCCTTTTGGTTTACATAAACGATGTCAAATTCAGAAAGTAGAATCTGCCATCTGGCCATCCTTCTATTCAAGGCGGTAGATTCCATCATATATATAAGGGGATCTAGCTTTGAGACGAGCCATGTTGTGTGATATAACATATATTGCCTCAATCTTTGAGCTGTCCAAATCAAGGCACAACATAATTTCTCGATTGACGGGTACCTCGTTTCACATTCAGTGAATTTTTTACTAAGGTAGTATATTGCTTTTTCTTTCTTCGCCGACTCATCATGCTGACCCAGCACACATCCCATCGAATTATCAAGTACTGTTAGATAAAGGATCAGTGGCTTGTCTGGTTGAGGCGGCGTTAGTATCGGGGCCTGGGACAGGTATTGTTTTACCTTTTCGAAGGTCTTCTGGCATTCTTCATCCCACGTGCCTGGGTTGTGTTTCTTGAGAAGACGGAATATGGGGTCACATCTCTCGGTCAGTTGTGAAATGAACCGGGCGATGTAATTCAGCCTTCCTAAGAAACCTCTAACTTCTTTTTGGGTACGTGGTGGAGGTAATTCTTGTATGGCTTTGACTTTTTCCGGGTCAACCTCAATCCCTTTTTCACTGACTATGAATCCGAGCAATTTCCCGGAACGAGCTCCGAAGGTACACTTTGACGGGTTAAGCTTCAACTGGAATTTTCTCAGCCTCAAGAACAATTTTCTCAAGACCTGCACATGTTCTTCTTCAGTTCGGGATTTGCCGATCATATTGTCGATGTAAACCTCAATTTCCCTGTGCATCATGTCATGAAATAAGGTTACCATGGCTCTCTGATATGTCGCCCCTGCATTTTTTAGCCCAAATGGCATTACCTTATAGCAAAATGTTCCCCCCATGGTTGTAAACGTTGTCTTATCCATGTCCTCAGGATGCATCTTTATTTGGTTGTACCCCGAGAAACTATCCATGAAGGAGAACAACGAATAGCCTGCTGTATTGTCCACCAAAGTGTCGATGTAAGGCAACGGGAAATTGTCCTTCGGGCTGGCCTTATTCAGGTCTCTGTAGTCCACGCACATCCGTACCTTCCCGTCTTTCTTGGGGACAGGGACAATGTTAGCCACCCAATCCGAGTATTTGACCACTTGCAAGAACCCAGCGTTAAATTGCTTCTCGACTTCTTCTTTTATTTTTAACAAGACGTCTGGTCGCATTCTTCGGAGCTTCTGTTGGACTGGCTTGCATTCTTCTCTTATGGGCAATCGGTGTACTGCGATATCAGTACTTAGTCCGGGCATATCTTGGTACGACCACGCAAACACATCCTTGAATTTATGGAGTAATTCGATGAGGTTCCGCTTGGTTTCTGCAGTAATTCGGGCTCCAATCTTCACTTCTTGCCCCTCTTCTAGATTCACCATTACTACCGACTCTTTATGGGGTAGGATCTGTTTTTCTTCTTACTCTACCATTCTCAACAAATCTGGAGGCAAGTCGTATTCTGTGTCATTTTCAAAGTCCTGAGACTCCTCTGAACACATGTCTTGCTCAAAGTAGACTTCTGACTCTGTAGTATCGTTGCTCACATCATTAATGTCTAGAGACCTGTAATGGGTGTCAAAGGGTGTACAAAAAATAAATGAATTTGATGGGTGTCAAAGGGTGTACAAAGAACAAATGAATTTGAGGACAACTATTCACATGATATGAATGAGACAAAGGATAAATAGTAAAAAATGCAAAATGAGAGAATGTTTAGCAGAATTGAAGATGTATTTCATTAAAACAAAATGTCAGAACATGAGCCTATTTCACAAAAGAAATCTCATTGTTTCTAGGCTTAAAAAACAACAAGAGTGTTCTGAATATTACTCTGTATAATCTCTAAATACTACAGGAAATTCTTCTGTAGTCCAATTGTCTAACGTGCTTCCAGGTTCATACGGGCGGATGCCCGACAGATTTCCTTGATTAGTCTCCTCCTCATGTATAGCATTGATGTGAGGATATTCATCTCCAGGAGATTCTTTTCCCGGGTAAATCATTCCTCCTGATACGAAGGTGTGAGATATGTGGGGGAATGTCATCGGTTCCCACTTAACGTCCTCTCCATTCAGCCTGGCCTTTCTCCTTTCTTGCTTCTTTTCCATTTCCTTCTTCATTTGTTTAGCATCTGGTTTGAAACCTAAACCAAAGTGATTTCTTTTTTTCTTTAGCATCGGGGTCTGGACTTTTCCTTGGAGATATTTGCCCAATCTTCTTCCGGGTAGGGCTCTTTTTCCCACTGTCATTTGTAATCCCATCCTGGTGGTCTTGGATAGCTTGGGTATCGGGACTTCACTTCCTTCCGAGATGAATGTCGCGTTTACGAACTCCAAGGACTGGAAAGAACATTCGATGGCCTTCTCATTCGTTTCTAGATAGGGCGCTTCGTTGGTAACGGTCGCTACGATATCTTCTTCAGCGTTTATAGTTACCAGCCGATTTTCTGTTACCAGTTTCAGTCTCTGGTGTACCGATGAGGGTATGGCTCCCACCGAGTGAATCCATGGCCTCCCCAATAAGCAGTTGTAAGAGGGCTTGATATCCATAACCAGGAAGTCCACTTCGTAAGTGTTAGGCCCGATCAATAAAGGTACGTCTATTCTCCCTATCACTTTTCTTTCAGTGCCGTCAAACGCTCTCACTATGTTTTGGCATGCTTTCATGTGAGAACTGTCTATTGGCAACCTCTTGAGTGTAGCCAGTGGTAGGACATTCAACGCTGACCCATTATCTATTAGCACGCTTGGCAGAGTGTATCCTTTACAACGGGTAGTTATGTGTAAGGCCTTCGTTGATCCCATGCCTCCGGGTGGGATTTCGTCATCGCTGAAGTAGATGAAATTATCAGTGCTTATGTTACTAACCAGACGGTCCAACTTGTTGACGGATATATCCTTAGTAACATATATCTCATTTAGTACTTTCATTAATGCTTCGCGGTGCACTTCTGAGCTTAGAAGTAGGGCTAACACGGAGATACGGGCTGATTGTCTGTGCAGTTGTTCCACCACGCTATATTCGCTATGTTTCAAGAATTTCAAGAATTCTTTGGCCTCTTCCTCTTTTACTGGTTCGTTGATAGGGGCTTCGGGTTCCTTTTTCCGCCCAATCAGCACAGTCTTCGGTTTCATTGGTTCTTCTCCTCTATTTTCAGGATCATAACGCTTCCCACTACGCGTATAGAACCCTTCATTCTTGCCTTCCTCAGGACTGCTAGTGGAGCTTTCCGCCCCTGGCATCGTCACATTACAATTATAGTTCCAAGGTACCTTTTTACTATCTCTGTAGGAAAAAGAAGTAGGTTTCTGAATTATGATTTTCGGCCTTCCCTGTACTCCGCCTTCCGTGTTTCGCGAAATGATGATTCTCGGGTAATTAACTCCAGGCTTTGTCAATTCTTCCTCGATCGCGCATATTTCCTCTTCCTCTACTCTTTCTTCAGAAAACTCCAATTCTTTGTTGTCCATGAGGCCTTGCACCAAAATTCTAAATTCGGCGCATTCTTGAATCTCATGTTCCTTTGTCTTATGGAGTTCGCAGTAGTTCCTTATATGCCCGTTCTCCGCAAGATCTGAATATATCAATCCTCTTTTTGCCATTTCCTTCTAGACTATTCGCAATGGGGTCTTCACTTCTGTGGCATCCTTTTTGATCTTCCTCACCCCTTCCTCACCAATCGCGTTTACCCCTCTATCTTCATGATTGGGCAATGGGTTCCCTTTTTTTACCATATCGTCAAGTGTTATAACCTCCATCTTTATTAGCCTCTCGACTACCTTTTTAAAGGCGAGGCAATTCTCTATCGAATGCCCCTCTATCCCTGCATGGTAATCGCAGTGAGCGTTAGAGTCGTACCACTTAGGGTATGGGGGCTGCAATGGTTGTAAATAGAACGGGGACACGATGTGCTCATTGAATAAAATCTGGTATAGCTCTTTGTACATTATCAGAATTGGCGTGAATTGAATCTTTTCAGTATTCGGTCTGGTTCTCGATTTCTGTCTTGCCGGTCCTTGTTGTCCAGTCAGATGCGCTTTGGTCGATTAATCGTGATCGCGCCGAGTACCCTTTTATTGTATGTACTCACATTATTTACTTTACCGTCTTTCTTCTTAGGAGTCGCCTCCTAGTGCTTTCTCTGCCTCGATCTTGCCACCTCGTATGGCATGTTCAATCATCTCCCCTACCATCACTATATCAGCAAAGCTCTTAGTTGTACTCTCTATCATATGGGTTATGAAAGGGGCCTTCAGGGTGTTAATGAAGAGCATGGTAGTTTCTTTTTCTAAGAGGGGTGGTTGGACCTGCATGGCGACCTCTCTCCACCTTTGCGCATACTGTCTGAAACTTTCATTTTGTCTTTTCTCCATGCCTTGCAAAGTAATTCTGTCCGGTGCCATGTCTGTGACGTGGCCGTAATGCTTCAGAAATGCTTGAGCCAAGTCTCTCTAGGAACTAATGTTAGCCCAGCTAAGTTGGTTATACCATCTGGCTGCTGCACCCACCAAACTTTCTTAGAAACAGTGGATTAAGAGCTGATCATTGCTCACGTAGCCGGCCATTCGCCTGCAGAACATGGTGATGTGGGCCTCTGGGTAGCTAGTCCCACTATATTTTTCAAATTCAGGCATTTTAAACTTATGGGGCAGTACCAAATCGGGAACTAAACTTAAATCTTTTGCGTCGATCCCCTGATGATGATTGATACTTTCCAGCGCTTTGAATTTTTCTTCTAGCCATTTGCAACGATCCTCTAGTTGTTTTGAGGATTCTATTCTCGACCCCATTTTCTCTACTGCATCTAGATCGGGCACAACAGGGTTGGCCGGGCTATCGCCAGGCTGGGATCCTGAGCCTACGTGATAGCTCATGGGAGGTCTAATGTCATTCTGCCCTTGCTGGGGTCTAATTGTAACTGGTGGCCTTTGGAGACATTCCTCAGGCTGTGTTCTCGCGTTTGGCGGGGTAAAGCCCGGGGGGATGCCATCACTATCCTCTTCGACCGGCGGCATGGGACCTTTCCCCTTATCTATTGCCCCGTTCATTATTTGGGCTATCTGAGCCATCATATTCCTCTAGGTCTCCAACATTTGGTCCCTCATTTCCTGCTGGAGTTTTAACATTTGTTCTTGCATTTGTTCCTGCATTTCTTTCTGGAATTGCTCGAACCTTTGATCCATTTTTCTGGTTTTAGCGCGTGTTCCGTAGTGATGTTCCGCTTCCAGATTTTCTCTTTTCACTTTCTTTTCTCTCTGATAATTCTAACTGATTAGGCCCTTTTTGTAAACTTAAATGCATGAATGCAAGAAGAAGACATCGATTCTGATCAACTTCATTTTAGAAGACTTTATTAGAAGGCAAGACCCTTTACATAAAACAGATTAAAATATGCTTTCGCCCTTAAGCCCAGAGTTTTGATTTTTCTAAGTAAAGAAGTCAGCTCTTGGTTACGATCTGCTTGTAGCTTGTATTCCATGCTTAGGATCTCAGCTTGAGACGCCAGGGCCTGTAGGTGATCAGCCACTTCCCGAATCTGAACTATCGCTTCACTCATGAAGTAGTCTCAATCTCTAACTTGATTGCGGGAACGGTGAAGCTCCTCTTCTCAATGCCCTTCTCTTGCTTCCAAAAGCTCAATTCGGAGCTCGCAATTATGTAATGCTGACTCTAACTCTTTAATCTTGCCTTTCATTTCCTCGATTTTGTCGAGACTTAATTTCAATTCACTTTCCGAGTTTCGACTTCGGTAGAGATGCAGGGATCGTCCGAGCTCAGCCACCCTAGCTTTTAGTCATTTCTTCTCTTTTTGGCTTTCTGCCATGTCTTTTCTTAGAACCTCGTTTTGTGTTTACATTTCCTGGAACTTTTTCTCCCAATTGCTAGCTTTGGCTCTTTCCTCTTGGATTTCGCGCCGCCATTGCTCCGGAGTTTTCCCTAATCCGGCATTTTTCATTGTCAAACGCATCTTCTTATATTCCATCTTCAGATCATCTCGGTCTTCCTCTACTTTTCCTTTCTCTTTTCTTAGCTTTTCAGCTTCCGACTTTTGTCCATCTACGTCTAACTTGAGGAGCATCTTCTCTTCTTCCAGCCTCTCTATCTTTCTTTCGAGTTCCGAACTCATCCTTTCAAAATCTCGTTTCACGATCTCCAGTTCTGATGGGACCACTCGTAAATATTCCTCTTTTGACCGGGCGCCTTCTGGATTCGGCTCGTGGATGTTATCATTGATCCTCCTAGTCCTCTATTCTCTGTACTCTGGGGTCGTCATTGGGCCTGCGGATAATCTTTTCATTCTATGAATCTGATTCCAGGCACTAGAGATCTCCTTAATCCTTTTCTTATAGCTTCTCCCTTCGTATGAGAACTCGCACTGAGCCAGCCGTAGGTTGTCGGTACGAACTGTCTTGAATTATACTGTCTTAGGACCAGCAAAGGGACATATGCAGTGGCACCCCAAATTTCGATGAGGAACCGGTCGAAGCTTCCACAACGATAAAGGATCTTGTCGAAATCATCCAAGGAGCCTTCCACTTGATGTCGTTTTCTTGAAGGTTTTGAAGGAGTGCTATCCAGTTTTCTTCGGACACGTCTTCTTTCCTAGGCGTAGCTACTATCTTGTAACACCCCCTACCTGTATTCGTTATCAGAATAAGGTACGAGGCATTACCAGAGTTTACAAATTTTTTTTTAACCAAACCATTCTAAATCAACATATTTTCAAAATAAAATTCATGCATATTTATAAAATAACTTCAACACATAAGCCATATCGTTGGCTAACCTTATATTCATTTCATATTAACATTTATTTTATTAGCTTATACATGCCATTCATTTCCAAACTAAAATTTCTTTAAATAATTTAAAATTTGGGGTTGATAGTGTGATGAGTCTCCCACCGATTCGACCTCCGAGCTCTTAACACTACAAAACAAGGAAAGGAAAAATGAGTAAGCACTTTGTGCTTAGTAAGCCCATGTAACAAGAATTATACTTACCTAATATTTTCAATACAATGTAATAAGCATTCATATATCCATTCAATGCATTAATACCCTACCATGCACAAGCTCAACATTCAAGTTAGTTCATTAATTTCCATATATCAATAATATACACACCATGATTGATGAGCTCATCAATACTATGATTTTCATTTCCTTGTTATTTTTCCATATTTATCCCGTTGAATTACTCGAAATTTCGATGGATTTTCAGAGGTACACTTTTGTGTACAAACCGGTCCGTCAATTCATATTCATGCGCACATTTTCATTTCAGAGAGCACACTCCGCGAACCTCATCTTTACAGCAGGATTACCAATCCAGGCTAAATCCCCTGTAATATAAACTCATAGAGTATTGTCGGGATTACCAGTCCAGGCTAAATCCCCTGCAACGACAATTACTCTAATGAGCTTGGATCTGAATTACCAGTCCAGGCTAAATTCAGACCCTAATTCGGATTACCCGTCCGGGCTAAATCCATTTTCCACATATTCTTCGGGAGGGCTATATCAGGATAGGATCACCCGTCCGGGCTAGATCCTTTTTACCGTCAATTCCTTTTCAGAGATCCATCGAATTTTCCTTTCATTCAACCGGGATTTTTTTCCCTTTTTATCAAATATACCAATGTTTCATCAAATTTCATACAATGGACATTCAAATTATATTCACATCAATAACATACATTTCAAACATTTAAGAATATAATTCAAGTTACATGAACTTACCTCGATACTAGTTCGTTTATAAAATCTACTAATCCGGGACTTTTTCCTTTCCTCGATCTAGCTTTGTATTTGAGTTTTCCGGATCTAAATAAATAAAGTCAATCATCAATTCAATACATTTCATGTTCACATGTAGCATTTTCTATAATTCTATTATTATTTTTAGCTTATTCAAAGCTGTCTACTTGAGTCACAGTCACTAAATTATTTATTTCTCGAGCTACAGAGCTCCAAATGAAGAACCGTTAATTTTACCTGAAACTAGACTCACATATCTTCTTCCCATAAAATTTTCAGAATTTTTGGTATGTCCAATCAATACCAGATTATTCTTAAAGTTTCCCCTGTTTTACTGTTTGACTGTTCTGACCTCTCTTCACTACGAATCAAATTACTCTTCGTACAGAATTCATATGAACTTCTTATTTATTTAATTTGAAAATAGACTCATTCAGGATTCTAAAAATATAAAGTTAAGCCCCTAATTATTTTTCTCCAATTTTTTATGATTTTTCAAAGTCAGAACAGGGGATCCCTAAATCCCTCTGAACCAGTCTTACAAAAATATAAATATCTCAAATTACAGAATTCCTTTGCTTTCCATGTTTCTTTCATATGAAAATAGACTCAATAAGCTTTAATTTCATATCTCATTCAACTTCTAATTCCACTTCTACGAATTTTAGTGATTTTTCAAACTTACTCTACTGCTGCTGTCCAAAACAGTTTTGTTATAGCTTATTTTTTACAATTAAATCCTTTACCCAATTCTAACTTCAAATTCTTTCAATTAAACCACTAATTCATCATTTTATTCATCATATGCTATATTCAAAAACTCTGAAACTTCAAAAATTTCAACTTAAATTCATCAAAACTTTGTTCTAAAACTTATAAAGCATCAAAATTAAAAGAAAAGGACTAAATTAGCTTACCAAATTAAACTCCAAGCTTCAAACTTTTAATTTTCCTTTTTTCTTCTTTCTTTTCTCTTTTCTTTCTTCTTTCACGTTTGCTCTCTGTTTCTTTTCTGTTTCTATCTCTTTTGTTTCTTTTCTCTTTTCTTTATATATATATATTTATAATAATATAATAATATAATAATATAATAATATAATAATAAACTAAAAATCTCAGATTTTTCTTCAATTCACCGCCTCAATCTAGACAAAATGGCTTAATTACCATTTTGGTCCTTTATACTTTCTTTTAATCTATAATTAAACTTTTACTTTCATTTCAATTTAGTCCTTTTCATTTAATTACCTACCCAAACGTTAAAATTTTCTAACGAAAGTTTAATACCACATTACTAACATTTTATAAATATTTATAAAAATATTTCCTATCATATAAAGACTCATGCAAACATATTGAAATAAATTTCTATTTAAATCGGATTTATGGTTGCGAAACCATTATTCTGATAATCTCGAATTTAGGCCATTACATATCTCGTCCAATGGGGAGTAATTCTCCGATAAAAACCGATAAGACGGTTTCTCCACTTTCCAGAAGTGACTATGGAACCAGGCCAATAACAACTGCGCACATCCAATAAACTTGCCCTCACCCATTCTCCGACATGTAGTCAAGGATCTAAACGTTTCAGCCAATATGGCAGGAACAGGCGTGACCCCTTTGTCTAATCGGCCGAATAGATCAATAACCGCTTCATCAATGTGTCTTAGAGCTTTTGGGAAGATCACCAAACCGTAAATACACAAGGCCAAGACGTCAATCTTTTTTGTTGCATCAGGATGCGTTAGTATCAGGTCCCTCAAACATATCCAAGGTACGCATTTACCCTCGCCCTTTTTCTGCATTCTAGCTGAGACCCATTGTTCGCTCGTTCCTGTGATACTCATCAATTTCTTCACAAAAGTCGGGCCATTAACTACTTTGGAATAAGCTTTATCAACTTGAATTCTCGGACAACGTAGCAAGGTCGTGTACTCCTCTATCGTGGGGACCAAATCTACTTTACCGAAAGAGAAACAGCTATAAGCGGCATTCCAGAACTGAGTCATTGCTCGGAATAGATGCTTATCTATTTTGACATCAAGCAAGTATGGTAGATCGCCGTAGGTACTATAGAACAACTGCTTTGTCTCGTCATCCCACTGGGTCCATATTTCTTTCAACTCCTGGAGTTCATTCTGCGTGACACTGATGTTGGTGAAATCACGTAATTCTGACATATATCCCTCAGCTAAGCTGTCCCCTTTTTCTAATTGGCTTTGCTCTGACCATGTGCAGGCGGCCGCATTGTCTTCCACTTTATCAAGGAATTCACTTTCCATAACCAGTTTTCTAACTCAGAAACTAACCGTGAATCGATGCCTCTTAAAATATGAAATGATATGCGCAAAAGAATAAAACACAAAAAGTTAGTACCATGGAAAATAAAGCAAGTGAAATAAACAAACACCTATCTGAGTAACTACTAAGGTCTGGCATAGTTCAGCTCGGGGTGGGTTCTTAGGCTCTTTACGTGTGGTTGAGTTCTAAAGTTCGAGGTACCCGAACCAGCAGATTCCTCGATCCTCACCCATTATAGGCTCATACGGATCGAGTTCGGTTCAGGGGAATACATTTCCCTATGGCCATGCGGAAGTGAAAACTTCACGAAGACATAGGTACGGATGTATCCCGAAAGCAGTCCACTAGCCCATGCGGAGGTGAAAACCTCACGAAGGCATAGCTTCTCGCTCCTACTTAAAGGTGTGACCATAATGGTCATGCAATGCAATGCCAAAGTATGCAAGAGATCCAATATAACATTGAAAGTGCATTTAAAGGAACATGAATTTCGAAACCATTTTCTAATTTTAATCAAAAGGACGAGGATCAATCAATCTATGGCCTGACTCTCAATGAAAGCCTCCCCAGTGGAGTCGCCAAGCTGTCGTAACCATTTTTTTGATAAAACGGTAAACGATGCGGTCGACTCGAGGTTTGAAAATGAAAAGGAAGAGAGTCGCCACCGATCTTTATTTGGGTGTGATCGGATCACCTTTGTTTTAATAAAACGTCTCGATTTATTAAAACGATACTTTTGGTCTACGAAAATTTGAGAAAAATGGGTTCGGGAGTCAATTACGTGCGAGGAAGGATTAGCACCCTCGATACGCCCGAAATTGGTACCAAATTGATTGATCGATGTCCTATTGTTGAAAACTTTGAAATGATTTGGAAATAGATACTTTTTATTTCTAAAACTTGAAGGGATTGGAAAGGACGTTGAGGCTCTCTTATTTTCGAAGAAATAAAGCATCATGTCCAATAAGTTAGGGCGCAATACTTTAGACTCCCGAAACTAAGCTCGCCTTTTAAAACTTAGTTTTACATTTGAAGAGGATCTTCCATCATTTGTCAAACGAGAAATCAGAACCCAGTAAGTTAGGGCTCGTTTTCTCGAAGGTCCAAATTAGGAATATTGCCTCTATTTTAATAATAAAAAACTTATCCAAAGTATCTAGATGTCGAGTCCAGTAAGTTAGGGCGCAACATTTCGAATATCCGGGATTAAGTGTTTTGTTTAAAATTTAAATTGCGATTTTTTAAAAGGGATATTCCGTTGTTCAACTTAAACGAGAGAAACCGGATCCCAGTAAGTTAGGACTCGATTCACTCGAATTGCTAATACGGGGTATCGATTGTTATGAAAAGTTGAATTTGCGATTTTTGAAAAGGATCTTCCGTCGTTTAGCTTAAACGAGAAAAATTAGAACCCAGTAAGTTAGGGCTCGATTCACTCGAATTGCTAATACGGAATATCGATTTAAAATTGAATTTGCAGTTTTAAAAGGGGTCTTCCGTTGTTTAGCTTGAATGAGAAAATTCGGAACCTAGTAAGTTAGAGCTCGATTTGCTCGAATTGCTAACACGGAATATTGATCGTTATGAAGATTGAGGTATCGAAAAAAATTAATGGGACTACAATGAGAGTAATGATAATAATAATGAACGGATAATAATAAGTAGTGGTAATATGAGAGTGTTATAATAATAGTCGTACATTAATGGTGATAAATATAGTAATAATAATAACAATGGTGGTATATATATAAAGACAATGATGGTAATATGTATAAAATAAACAACATATTTACATATATATAAGTATAATATATATAAAATAAATAAAATAATAGGATAGTAATAGTAATAATGATGATACGATGATGAAAGTAGATAATATGTGCGTAAAAGGAATAATGATAATAGTAATGTGGTATATAAAATAATGATGGCAATATATATAAAATAAGTAACATATTTACATATATATAAATAACATGATACTAATAGCAATAATGAAATGGATGATATAATAAAAGTAATAATATAGTAATATAATGTATACATACATGGATATAATAGTAATAATAATATACATACAAATAATAATAATAATAATAATAATAATAATAATAGTAATAGTAAAATAATAATAATAGCAATCGTGAAATAATGGAAAATAAAATGATAAAGATAAGAAAACAATAATAAAATAATAATAACGATACTAAAAATAATAGGAACAATTATAATAATAATATTAAAATATAATATTAGTTGTAAATATTATAATAATAATAATAGTAATAACAATAATAATAATAATAATAATAATAATAATAATAATAATAATAATAATAATAGGAAGATTTAGCTAAGTAGAAATAGTGGAAATAATAATAGGGGACTAAGTTAAATTAAAAAACAAGATTTTGGGGCGAATTTAAAATAGAAGAAAGATTATGGAGGGTCAATTTGAAAATAAAACAAAATTCTAGGGTCAGTATGAAACAAAAATAAAAGAAAAGGATCGATTTACGCACGCGGAGGAAACGGAGGGACTGAAGCGGGAAATAACCCCCTTGTCAAAACGCACAGCATGGAAAGGACCAAAATGAAACCTGACTAAGAGTTTGGGGTCAAAATTAAAAAGCGCAGAAAACTTGATTACAGCTTGGTAAAAAGAGGAGGGACCAAAAGGGAAATTATCCCACTCAACAGAAACGCGCGGATCCTCTGGTCGGGTCGGATCGCGCGCGCGGATCCTAGGCCAAACGACGCCATTTTGAGGGTTTAAGGCCAGCCCCAAAATGACGTCGTTTCGTGGGGCTATTTAAGGCCTAAAACCCTTAAAAAAAATCATTTTAACCGAGTCCTTTAAAAAAAAAATCCCTTCCCTCTTGTTTTTCCTCTCTGCAGGTGAGGGAACTCGGCTGAATCTAGTAGTGAGGTCGCCAGCGTGCGGTGGCCGGAAAAGGTAAAAATGTGTATATTTTTTTTATTTATTTCTTTTTTATTATAATGGCATATATACACGTCGAAGGGAAGAAAAAAAATAAAATATATTTCGAATAAGAAAAAAATCACCTTTAGCCTCTGTTTCATTTTAATGGCTCTTTTGCGTTTTTTATGCCTTCTTGTTTAATCTGTGTTGCGGTTCTCCGATTTGTTACTCTATTGTTTTAATCTCTCTCTGCCTTATATTGATAATAAAAAGGATCTAAATACTGGTATTTAGCGAGTCTATTCTTGTTTTTTTGTCGAAAGAAAAAAAAGGGAAAAAAAAAAGGCCTTTTACAAAGAAATCAAATTGGCTTTTATAGCCTGAAATTCTTTACAACTTGTTTCCTTTCTGTCGCCTCTTGTTTAATGCCTGCAGGAGCTTGGGCGGTGCTGAGCGTGCGCTGTGGCGGTGGACGGGACTGCTGGCAGCGTCAGACATGTCAGGAGCAGGTTTTGTTTTTTCTTTGTTTAGTGGGCTAGGGTAATTGGGCTGATTGGGTTAGGGTTTAATTGGGGTTTGGTAACTTAATGGGCCCCGAGTTTAGGTAATTCGGGTTGTAAATTTGGTTTGGGCTTTGAATGTATTTGGGTCTTTTTAGACCCGGGTAAAATTGGGGTTATACACTACCTATGCTTCTCCACCCGCAAATTCTCACATGGATATACTTTTGATGTCTGTTGAAAAATACATTATATATAAACCAAGAACCTATAACTGATATAAAGGGTTAATAGTTTTGCAACTTCAATTAATTCAGTTAATTATAGTTAGGGTGGAACAATAATCAAACTGATTGTTTGAATACCTCTAAACCAAAGAGAGGAATAGATGGACTGCAAAGCGATGCCGTTCCCTCCCATGATCCTCGACGCTACATTGCTCAGTCTTCAGCCATTTTTTGCCCCTTGGGGATTCACGTAGCCAATCCTATGGGCCATTGCCCATCAACGTGGGATACACAAAAACGAAGCCGGCTCAAAGCCCATCAATGTTGACCCATTAAGACCAACTTATTGATAAATAGATCTTACTTCATAGCAATAATGCAAGTTAAAGAAAGCAGTCAACACAAAAACAACCGTGTAATCTGTGTCCTAATGTTTCAACTAGCTAGCTACCATATCACTTTAGAACAAGAGAAGCTACTGAATTAACAGCCAATACCAGAGTTGTTGCAGTAAAGGAAATTCTAATAGGCATTTTCCCTTTATCACTCCTCAATACCATAGCTTCATAAATCGGCAGGTAATTAGAGCTGATAACAACAATGGCATTAACCCCATTTCCTTGTTGCTGCCATTGACGAAATGAATCAATCCATAAGTGAATGAGAATAAGTTGACAATCGCTGCCATTGTTAGTGGTAGTACAAATATGGCAGATGACACCCCAAATTCAAACAACCCTTGCTCGTATCTTTTCCTTTGCTCATCGTCGATTGCCTTTCTGGTGACATTGAAACCCTGTGTTGGAATCCCAATGGATTTAAGCAAGAACTCGGTTAACCCAAACAAGAAACATGAAAGCCCTTTGATCATCCACATTCTCTGATCACTCCACCATCTTTGTATTGTTCCCCCACCAACCCAGTGCTCTAAGAAATCTTGCCCATGTGCTCCAAGAAACAATAATAACACGTAAAGGAGAAACCATGGCTCAGAGACCTTTGGGAAGATATTGAGACCATTGAGGAGAGCAAGTTGAGGGACAAAGGAATATGTAGTGATTGGAATTGACAAAATGGAAGAATATGCATAGCTTGAATAGCCTAACCCCATGAACAGCCCCATAGCTTTAACACCAAAAGTAATTGGACTGTATCTTGAAGAAGCCACTTCAAGGAGACCAATTTGCCACCTCTTGTTCTGAAAAGGAACATCAAGAAGGTTTAAGGGTGCATTTCCCATAAATGCAGCCTTTTCAGGATTGCAGATCCTTCACATTTCAGTCTAAAACCTGTGTAAAAGTCCTCCACCAGTAACCCATATCTAAACCCAATCTGCACATATCACTGTTTTGCAAGCATGTATAATCACAACAGCAAAAGCCAAAGGAAACATGTATGTATGTATGTATGTATGTATGTATGTACAGCCACAGGTTATCTTAGAGCCCCATTTGCTCTGGTTTTCATAATTGCATCCAGCTACTCGGTCAGCAACTTCAAGAACTGATGGAGAAGTAATGGGATTGTCCACAACATAATCAGGACTTAATTCCCTTATTTCCGGTGAAAGCAAAGTTGACGGGTAGCCGAACAAAGATCGCTGGCGAAAGTTCCCATATAATTAGGTCCGGATAACCCATCTAAGCCAGAAGGATTAAGTTTAAACAAACGTATAAGCCGACCAGCATAACTATCAGTCTCATTTAGACCATGGAATTCTTGAGGAAACTGAATGTAAGCCAATCGATTCCGGATTTCAGGGTCTAACACATGACAAAAGGCACGAAAGGGTGTTCTAGGATCATTCCAATACATGTTAGTCTTAAGGTTAAAATTATAGGCGCAGTTGTCATAACAGCCGAAACACAAACCTTCAAACACAAAATTGACCATATATAAGTAGATCCACATATATATACACTTAAAAAAGTAAAGTTCATATATATATATATATATATACCAGGACATTAAGGGCACCGGTTTTGAAATGGTGAGGAGATGTGAGGTGCTCTTCTGTGTAGAGACATAAACCAGGTTTGGAAAACAATGGCCTGTAATGTCTCTGTCTTGGTTTTTCTCCAACAAAACTTGGTTATTGACAAATAACAACGTTGTTATGTCGATTGACATGCATTCATTAATTTCTGACATAAATGTTGTGTTGAAAACCTGAATCAGAGGGATGATTTTGACGGGTAAATCCATGATCAGTACTCCATTTACTGAAAGCCTGATGATCTTTATCGTTGGTTATGTACTCATCATCAACTCTTCCGGTTTCAACAACGTTTTCATTTCTGAATTTCATGCTCTCATACATTACCTGCAACAATTGTAACCCTTAAAAGTGTACAATTTATTACTGTTCATGTCGCTATCTTCGTACCTTTATGTCTTTCACTCGAATATGAACTTATATCGAATGGTACAAAATTATCAAATAGACTTGGGGCAGATTTTCCACTATTTTGGGAAATGACGATTACTTATTTTTAATGTACAATTAGTCCTTTTTTAAGTGACTAGTGATTTTTTATTTAAGTGAAAATAACAGATTAAATGTAAAATTTTGGCTTGGTTAAAATAAGCTATAGGTCCATGTATTCTTCGTAAATTTGAAATTTAATCTCTTTTACTTTTATTTCAAGATTCTTTTGTCAAAATTATTTTTTTTTTTAAATTTAGATCTCTTACTTTTCGAATTTAAAAAGTTAATATTGATAAAATTCTTTTGTTAAATTCATGTTTATTACAATAGTCAATTTTTTTATATGGCTATAATGTGATGATTTTTTTTATTTCAAAATATCACACTAATGAATTTAACAAGAGAACTTTATGGTGTTAACAATTAAATTTAGATTTTGAAATTTAAAAATTACAAAAACTAAATTCTTAAAAACAAAAGTTGAGGGACTAAATTTCTAGAAATAAAAATTGATAGACTAAATTCTAAATATATAAAAATACAAAAACTTGTACCATATTTTATTTATTTTTATTTAGATACATATAAAAGCCATGTGAGTTAAAAAGTTTCATTGTAACTTGTAAGCTAAATATTTATTTTACCCTAATCTTCTCTGGTTCAATGGTTCTTGAGTAATTGGATGCAAAATATTCATCGGGGCTCCTCGTCGTTATACCGTTCTTCCTACAAAAAGGTAACCAATAGGCGGCAAACTTCGCAGCTTCCATGAAGGCAAAGAGAGTTAGAGCTGATCCTCCATTGTCGGATACTAGTACGCCATCACCGATAACGCTGTATTCACCACCCTCGTAGGCTGATCCTTATACGGATCCGCCGTGCAAATGAAGACATCCAACCCCGGCAAATCACTTCGTTCCAAGAACTTTTCAATGTTCTCGGAGATTAACAACGATAGTGTTAAAGAGAGAGAAACAAGAGTTTCGGAGGGAGAAGTGTCCGAGCATGGCAAAAGAACAAAGCAACGAAGGCACAGGTGTAAACTGCCGCAAACACACGGTTTGGGACCGTCCATCGTGAAGGCTTGAGCGTGTGAAGGAGCAGAGGAACATGGGCGGCCGTGCAATCTCTTAGACATATATGGCTCCTCCATACTTTTTGGCGGGTAGTCACCATAAATTGTTTTTCTTTTCACAAACAAATCAGTGAAAATGGAAATGGAATGTATGAAATACGATACGAGCTCGTAATCCAAGTGACTAGTATAGTCTTCGTCAAGGCCAGCAGTACCAGTCAAGACTTTTTGTTGAGACCCAATCACACGATTGTAGCGTCCACTAAAGTCGTTATAGTATAGTTAAGTCAATGACGCGGCTGACGCACTGGCTTCATGGAAAACTATTTCTTTTATTTTTCAGGTCGATACTATAATTTATGTTGAAATTCCTGATTATTTGTATGTTATTTTCAATATTCAAGTTTACATTTCCCTTTTACATCTTACCACTTGATTTTATAACTTATGTTTATTTTATCTCTTTAAAAATACAATAAATTATACTTAAAGATACAATATACATTATTATTATATTAAACATTTATTTATTTAAACTTAATTTGGATCAACATGCAATTAATATAAAAATAACGGTAATAATAAAATTAAATACTATAATATAAAGTAAAAAAAATTAAACCTGTGGGTGTATCTCAACATTGTAAAAACATCACTCTTTTACAAGCTTTGTAAACGTTTTGACCAACCAATAAGAAGAAATGTCTGCGTTTGGAAGTAAAAACTTCTTGAACGAATAAAGGATGTATTCTTTAATGTTCTCTGACTTCTGGCAGAAGCGTGCTTGAGTGACTTATTTATAGTCAAACAAACATGGAAAATATAGATAGTTTTAGTTCCATCACAAGGTTCATTTAATGCAGACACATCCACCGCTATAAAATAATTCATGGCTGAACCCTAATCTAATTAATTAGGCCTAAGATAGATTACACCAGTAAACCGCTCCGTTTTGCGGCAACATGCCCTAGCCCAACGTAGAGCTGAATAAAAAAAAACCGAAAATCGACTGGAACCGAAATGCAAGTTCAAAAGCCATTACTATCCAATTCTATTTTTTCTAATTAATTTTTATAATATAAAAATAAACATTTATATTTAAAATAATGAAAATAATTTAAAAAGTCTTGAAAATTTATTATATTTTAAAAATATTCATTAAATAAACTTTAAATTTTTATTAAACTGATATCACCCTACCCCAAGACTGTCTTGAGATAGCAAAAAATTGTGCTCAAATTCGACATTTACCATCTCTTAAAATCTGATTATATGAACTTAAACGCCAAATTATATAGTTTTTATTTGAGAAAACTAAACAATTTCTAATTTTTTACTGTCCCAAGGGGGGAAACAACATTTTAAAGCCACTTAATTGACCAAATTAATCGGGGAAAATATTTTGACCAAACTATAAAAGACATTTACAGTAAACTCTGCAACTTTAAAACTCAAGCCAAAAATTATATAATATTGTAACGTTCACAGCAAATGCCAATAAATGTCACCCTTCTAATAAAGGGCAATGAAATAAGATTATGACTTAAGCATCCTTGAATAATTGACATGATAATCAACCTAATGAGTATGTACAAATTAAACCCCCTATAATCACAGTGAAGCTAATTAAATTAATGGCAGCAGTATAAAAGCTGTAAGCAGCGACACTTTCACTCGCTGCAAACAAGGAATACACTGCCAGACCACATTTTATATTTACAAGCACAGAAAACACCACAATTAAAGCACCCCAACCCACAACAAAGATTATAAGTATTCACATTTTTCCTAGTCTTAGCCTCTTATTCCGAACTAATTCATTAACAAATTCTTGGTTCTTCAAAACCCAGATGATGTCGTTTTAAGTCTCACAGCTCCAAAAAAACATGAGCTACTGATTAGGGTTTCATCAACTTCAGTGAAAAATAAACAGCAGGTTATGAAAGATAAATGGGTTCTTATTTTTTAGTTTTCAGATGAGTCTGAACTTATTACCGTCCCTTCACCTTCGATAGAAGCCAAGGGAAGTTTGCTTCCTCTCTTCAGCTTTTTCACATCTTGGCTTGAACAAATAAATATTCTTCTTACCATGTTGCAAAATTCCCTGAATGGACATAAAATCAAATTCATAAACTAAATTATAGAAGAGATTTAAAATATATATACATGTAGGAAATAGTCCAGGCTTTATCAGGTTTACTTACGGCCATGGATCATCGCCTACAAGCATCATATCGCCTTCATCATCAGTGTAGACAATCTCCCACTTATTCCTAGGGCGAAGCTCTCCCTTAATATCAAACATCTCCTCCAGTTCATCTATAAGCTGACCATACCCTTCAAACATGGTCAAATCCACAGCACGACCTACAGCTATACCCTGCATCTGAACCTATTCCAATACACAAACCCCAAAGGGAGTTTACTGTAAATTCTTCAATTGGATGAATTAATATTTGTGAGAATATTTTATTTTTAATACCTTTGTACGACTTCTTGTAAAACTAGAACAACTTTGCATGCTCTGGTTCTCTTTTGCTGATAACTGTAATCGTTCCAGCTTCTTCTCTTTAGAATCTTTTGAAATTTCAGACTTCTGATCAGAATAAGTAGATGATAGAGTACTTGGGCCTGGTACTTCAGTTGTACCCATTATCATAGTAGAAAGTTGTGCAGGTGTTCTCTCCAACGGTGTTGAGCTTGCAGAATGGTTTATCAGATCAATACCAAACAATCGGCAGCTAGCAGATGTCTCAGATCTCCTAGCCTTTTCAGTTGAATCAAAGGTTGAATCTTCGTTGAGCTGTGGGTTTGAAAAACCCGAAGGAACAGGCCAAGCAGAGAATCTCGTTTTATCTTCTCTTGCATCAGGAAACAGATGATGAGGAACACATGTGCCAGGAGAAGATAGCCAACTTCCTTTATTCAGAGTCTTCGCGACAGAGCTGCAACCACTGCTCATCTCTGTCCACATGTTGTGCCCCATAACAGGATTTTCATGTCCTTTTGCTTCGGCAGCAATGTTTTGTGGTGTTAGATCATGGCAATGTGTAACTCCAGAATAAGGAGCTGATGTCGTTGAAGATAAATCTATATTATTCAAATAAGATTGGATCATTTGATTATCAGAAACAAAAGCATAACAGAAAAGGCATCAAATAAGGAAAACATATATTTACCCGTGGCAGGAATTTCAGCAGCAGGTGGTCGAGGCCTTTTGTTCTTAGCTGCAACTGGTTGAGTCAAAGATGGCGGAATGGGAGCAGCAAAGGGTTCTATCTCCCACGGTGAAACCCTATCAGGCCTTGGGATAGAGGCAGGTTCATCCCATTGTACCTGTTGACAAATAGTAATTATAGTCCTCCGCCTTTCCCCAATCCCATATGATTATGGACAGATCAGACCAAGAACAATCGGTCTTATACTGCCAAAATTATTCAACTTAGACTTGAAGGAAGCATGTAAGAAGGTACCTTCAATGATCGCCATTTTGAATCTTTCCAAAGAGGAGAAAAATCTTCAACCCCCACGATCGTGCCAGAAAACCTTTACCAACAATCAAGATAGGTTAAGTGTTTACAGAAGAGATCAAACAATCACGGATTAAAAGCAATCATGTAATTAAAGTTCCACTACCTTCTCTCAGGAGAATCCTCCCCTTCAAACTTCATCTTAAATCTCATGCCAACAGCAAACTTATTACTAAGAGCCTCTAAATATTTGTTCAACCCAATGATGAACTGACTTGTCCTGATATTTTACACAAGACAAATATTAGTAAAGAAATATCAAGTTAATCTCCTATTTTAACAAATCTGTAAATATCATACCTTGGCTTATAGTAGACGACAAAGAGGGTTTGTGTTGAAACTGCATGAGATGCAGTTGCAAGCACTCCTACATGCATGCTCTGACTTGAAATCACTGACGATGGCATGATGCTATGTTGGCGAACAACACGCCTCACTCCAACACGTAGCTCGCCATTTTCCCCTCTAAATAGCCAAGTATTAAATGAATACCCCATTAACACGAGAGATGAACAAAACCAGAGAAAGCCAGAACATGTTCAGGGTGAACATAGACGAACATCAAAGTAGAAAAAATGCAAAAGTAATCTACCTCAAAAACACAAAGGAGTCACCAGCTAGTAATCTCTTTGAAGTAACAAACGTACTCCATCCTGTTGTGAGCAAATGTCTCCTTGGTTGGCCTACTCATTTAATCAGATACATATAAATAATGTGTACCAAACAAATAATGGAGGCTTAACGTATCTCACGTCTAATAAAACCATAGGAGCACTTATAATATCAAATGGCTGAACACGAAAGACAACAAAAATCACGTGTTCATATACCTCTGAAAATATGCTTAAAGCGCCACTCATAACCATGAAGATCCTTTGCAACCAATTCCTGGGTTGGTGTTGCATCATTCATGTCCTTAAAGACATCCATGTAAAGATATCAAAAAAAAGAGATTTAAAACAAAAAGTGAAGAAGGCAAAACAAATAGCACGATCTAGAAACTAGTACCAGTTTAGGAAGGCAATCAGTAGCATGTTTGCGAAGAACAGAAAATCCTCCATGGGTGCTTGTATCTGACGCAGTTAAAACCTTGCAGAATGAGTGGACTGTAGGTCTTTGAGACTCAGGGGGGCACAGATCAGGGGTTGTTGGCTCAGATTGCTAGAGATGCAAAAATAAAAAAGAAATCAATAATTTCATGTGTACTTCAATACTTAAAAATGTACAAATCATAGAGGAAAAGGATTGATTCTTACACTTGGTTCCGGCAATAAAGTCACTTGTGCATAAACTTCATCTGTTTCTTTTTCAGCCTAGAAAGTCCATGAAAGTTATCCCCAAATCAATCATGTTGACAGAATAATATAATGATCCGCTTAGTCAAAATCACTTAGAATCTAACCGAAACCTCAATTTATCGAGCAGAAAAACAAATACTCAAAAAGAGGAAAAAAAAAAAAAAAACAACAACAACAACAACAACAACTCAGGTGTACATTCTTCTCAAGATCAAAAACAATAATAGGATCCTAATAATTACTCCACTTTTATTTTCTCCGTAAACAAAAATCACAACTAGAAATCAAAGCTGTTAATATTACCAGCAACTGAATATGAACGACACGGCAAAGAATCTTCGATGGAAGATTAAACAACGGAATCCTCTGATTCAACGTCTGATTCGTGGATGCTTCCAACTAAAACAATCCCCCACCAAAAATAGCAGTATCTCAATCAACAAATCCAAGAAGAAATTAATCATTTAAAGAAAAAGGAAATTTGAAAAAAAATAGAGTATGAATGCGAAAAGTGAAAAGAAGTTTGCCTGTTCCATATGTCCTTGAGGAAAATAATACACTCTCTGTTCTGCACGAGGAACCTCAACCAGTGGTCCGGCACATAACTTCCATAATTCCATGTACAGATCATCGCATCCATTTCCTATCAGTCAAAAGGAACATGGAAAGTTTCAAAAGTTTTCCAGGAAAAAAGCAAACAAAAACTAAAAGAAGCATATTTGTGTTCTCTTTTTACCTTCAGAGGAGACATTATTTGTCCGCGAAAACGACTCTACCCGATTCGCCATCATTGAACTCTCTCTCAAAACTCTCTTTTAAGTCAACAACAAGCAACAACAAATGTCAACAAACTCCAAAAACAAATTAAATCCTCCAGGCTACGAATTATTAACAAATCTAATTCAAATTCACTTTTTCTCTTCTCCGCCTCTTTGCCACACCGTATCAGCCCCCAGATCTAAACACCGTAATCAAAAACCACTTTCAAAGTTGCAAAACCGCCTAGCCAAACCGCTTTCCGCTTTCTATTTTCTTAATCCCTCGCAGAATCTCTCTGAAAAGTGAACGCCGTTGCAAAGAATCCCCTAAAACCGCTTAGCGTGTGTCTTATATTACGCGATTGTTGTCTGCCTTTAACTTTGATTCTTCCTTTCTTTGGTTTCTTCTCTTTAAGTATTGTTTTATCGCAAAAATTAACTAACTGACTTCACTAACTCTGGTTCCAGATTTAACCGGAGGATGGAGGAGTGTATGCTACCAGGGAGTGAACGTGATGGGTGATTTGGCGGCAAACGGCGCAACGCCGTTTTGTAACGTCGTTTCTTTTGTGAACGAATAATTGGGCTTTGCCGCCTTATTGGGGTGCGTGTGGTTTGGGTGGGAAAAGAAACTAGCAACCGATAAACTTTTTTATCCTATGTTTAAATTAACTATATTAAATGAAGGAAAGTAAGGAAAAAGAAAAAAAGTTATTTACTATGATGATTTTTTAAAATTATGTCCTTTTTATAAAATAATTTATATAGAAAATGAAGAAGACAAATAATAATTTACATTTTAAAATTCCTTTTCGTTTTTTTTCCAAATTTTTAACCGATGATTAAATATTTTAAAGGAAAGTAAGGTATACTCAATTTCTCCTTCTTCTTTTTATCCTTTACTTTGTTTTACTCGAACTTTTCACTTATTTGGATTGATAGCGAAAAGTTCTTCTTTTCCGTTACTTTCTTATCCTTTTTCTGTCCTTATCCCAATTTAAATATGGTGTTAAAAAAAGTTAAATTTATAACATGTTTTTAAATATTTTTATAAAAATTAATATATTATAAAAAATTAGATTGTGGTATATCACAGGCGAAATTTTTTATGTAATAATTTTAAAAATATTAATATAAAAACAAGTTTAATTTTAGTTGATATAATAAAGCTAAAATAATAGAGATCATGATACCTTCGATTTAAATCCTAATATGATATGTATTTTTCTTAGATTTTGTATAAAAAATGAAAACACTTTTAAAATATTATTTATTGTTTTATATAAATTATAAGTTTTGGGCAATTTTATAATTGAGTTAAAATTTTAACTTATAGAATAGATTATTTAAAATGACAAAACAAAGTCAAAATGAAATAAGAAAATATTTTAACATCACATCTTATTCAAAAATAGATATATTGAATAAAGTATGAAATATAGGTGAAATAAATAAAAAATATATAATATTTAAACAATAAATTTTAAAAATAACAGTTATTGATAAGATTATAAAAATGTAAATAATTTGGATTATGTTGGTAAAATTAAACTTAAAATTATTTGTATCAATATTTCAGTATGAAGTCAACCTATTACTAATGTTGTTTGGGGTTAATAGAAAGGCGTTAGGTGTGATTTAGATGTTAATTGTTGGATTGTTTGTTGCCGTCTCTTGTGTTGTCTGCTTAGAAACAGGCAACAATATTTGGCTCGAGTTAACCCGATATGTTTTTTTTTTATATACATTTTATTATGGAAATCAAGACTTGAAGTTTAGTAATTTGCCCTATAATGGTGGTGATAATTACGGGCTTCTGCCACACAGGATTGTGAGTCAATTCGTGGGAAGTGTTGGATCTTGTTCATCATATGATGTTAAAAAACTCTGTACTATGTATGGTAGTCACATTTTCGTTCAATTTTTTTTTCATTTTCTAAAACTAATTCCTAAAACCATTTTTCCATTTTATGTGCATAAAAACTTAAACGTGAGCTTAAGCTGAATAATAAATAATTAAATTAAAAGTTGAATATGAATACTGAGCTTATTTTTTACGAAATAAACGAAGCCAATCAAATATGATTAAACAAAAATTATGTTTGATTTTTATCATTTTAATTTAAAAAATAAATAAATAAAATTAAAACTTCGACTTCACTCGTACGAAAGGCTTCCAGTTTTTTTTTTTTTAAGTAAGAAATTAGATAGTAAAATATTTGTTTAGGGACAAACTCAGAAACAGGTAGGTTAGGTATAGTATATTCTTTCTTGTAGTACCCTGGGGTTAAAATATAGTAGAATGCAGGAAACTAAAGCTAGTTTTCTCCTCGTGCTTAACTTTATAACCTGTCTTAATTATTGATGCTTATGATATTATTTTATTTATAAACAATGCACTGAGTTTTATTATAATAGGATTAAGTACTATGTGACCCCTTCTCCTTTTGAAAGGTTGATATTCTCTCTTGTTCAATATATATATATATCCTATGGATTGCATGAGATTAATATTTGAATAAGAAAATTGTAATGGAGGATTATGACAAATATAAGGTAGATCAGCTTTTTCATGTCATATATCATGGTAGTTTTATTATTAATATTTGGATTATATTTTACTTTTTTACTCAAATAACGCGTAAATTAAGTTTTATAGGTTAAATTAAAAAGTAAACTGATTATTTTTATTATTTTCATCTATTTTTATTACATAATATACACGTAGTTATTAATAAGTAATTAAGTTGAGAGATTTAAGATCTCTTGAGTCTAAGTTCAATTATTGGTGTTGATTTTTATATATTATTCTATGTTTTTTTCCTTCACTCAAGATATAATTGTCAAATTGTATAATATTAATAGGTTTTTAAATTAAAATTTAATTATTTGTTTTCTAATAAAATGCTACTAATGGAGTGTATGTGCTTCTTTTCCTATTTTAGAATTGGGTTCATTTAAATAACAAGATGGATAATTGAATTAACTAAGTTATCTTTTTTTTATTCAATTGATTTTTTAACTGATTTTTATTTAATTCAATCAATTTTTTATGAATATAATTAATTTTATCTCATTTTAATACTCTTTTTGATTTTATGGTACTAATTGAATCACCGATTTGATTAACCATGTATTTATTGTTTAATCTAATTAATTAAAGGTTATCTACTTATTAATTGAAAATATTTATTCCAAATAAATGTCAGTAAAAAACCGGTTAACATACCGGAAATAATTTAAAAAGGGAAGGACGAATGAATGGAAATGGGCCGACAAGATAATAAAAGTTCTAGAAATACCCTTGCGGCTGTCCACCTATGATTAGGGCATTGATGAAAGTGGGCTAACGTAAGGGCAACAATATTATATTGCTAAAAGAAGAAAGAAAGAAGGAATAAAGAGATGTGTGGGGGTGATACCTTAAAAATCACTAAAGAACGAAGCACTTGCGTTGGAATCCAATGTGAAAGGCAATAATAATATAGTTAAAAAAAAAAAAAAAAGGTTTTGGGTTTATATATTTTTTAAAAAAAGTAAAATGGAAAAAATTTCAAATTTAATTTAATAAATTTTAAGTTAAATTTGAATTTAATAATATTTGGATAGAATTGTTTGCGAATTTTATCAAGTTTTTTAATATATATATTTTTTGAAAGAAATATATATATATTAATTATTAAATTAAATTAAATTATTGGATTCATTATATTATAACATTAAATTTAATTATTGAGATAAACTTGAGTAATCGATTTTTAATTTAAAAATAAATATTTGATTTAGCTCAAATTTGATATTAAGTTTCAAATTTTGAATTGAGTTTGAGATCAAACTATTCGGACTCATGCCCAATTATACCTATATGTTTTTGTGTATAGCCTAAACCGGCAACAATATATTTTAGTGTATTGTTATGTATTAATTAATATTTTAAAATGATTTTATAAATCATATATACATATGTATTTTAATACCATGCATATGAATGTATTTATATATTGATAAAATTTTAAAATTATTTAATTTCAATTACTTAATTATATTATTTTATTTTATTTTTTAAAAGTAAGTATATAAAATAAGAATTAAGATGAAAAAAAATGTTAGAAAAATTGGTGTACAATACTTCAATTTTATAGCAAACAGCATGAATCAGTTGGTCTCGATATAAGTTGATATCAACATTAATAAAACTTGAACTATTTGATATTGATTTAAGATGGAAACAATGCATATCAGGTAATACTGAAACAATAATGACAATGATAGTTATAATCTCCTGAATTATACATGTTTTGACTTATTGTTTGACTAGATTAAGGGTTTCCCTTTCTTTGGATCAAAGGCAAAATAAATAAATAAGTAAATATATATCTTTATTTTTTTAATGATAAAACATCATGTGATTAACAAAAGCAATGTCATTTAAACCCCAAAATATTGGTGTAACATAATTGAGCTTACCTGTTACCACTAAAATCAGGTCAAATCCCACGTTATTGCCTTCTCATTGGCCTTTATTTATTTATTGGTTCCTAATTTAGTGCTTCAAATTAGGTAAAGGAGGAATCCGACTTAGATCCATTTATACCCAATCACAAGATACTTCCTTTTGTTATTGCAATGTTTTAGTTTAGGCACAAAGATAACGACAATTTTTTTCTTTCTTTTATCATTTTAATCCTTCATTTTTAAATTTTAGTTAAATTATTTTATTTTGGACATAAAATTTTATTAAACTATTAAAATTTTTAATGGTATTTGTATGCTCGCATGCATTATAGTTTAAGGGTCGGTTTAGCATTGCTCATGAGAAACATTTTTAAAATAAAAGCATTACTAAATAATATGATTTTGAGATAAAAAAAAAAATGTTTTGTAAAAGCATAAGCAAAAAATTTTGAACTTTTGCTCAAATGTACTTTTTAACCCCAAAACACTTTTGAATAGTAATACTAAATTAAAGTCCAAATATATTTCACTACTAATATGGATAATTTTGATAAAATATTTTGTAAACTTTTTAAAAATTTATTAGTTTTTAAATATGTTTTATTTTTTAAATTTGTTTGTGAGATATACATGGAGTACCTCGTCAGTGTCATTAAAAATACAATGATTTGATTAAGTTTTTCATCTAAAAAACAATTTAACAAAATTTCAAGGGTTGGAGGACAAAATTATATAATAATAAAAAAACACTAATGGAAAATTTTTAATGTTTGATGAAGATATAGTAATAATACATTGTGTTATACGTAAAAATTACATATTTAAGTGGATTTTCCTATGATTCTATTTTTGGGTACTGTCTTTTAACAATTTTTTTTTTCCATAATTTATGATTTCGCTATATATATCATTTTGGTACTTAATTTTTTTTATTTTAAATTGGTGTTTAAAATATACTCAAATTCTCAAATTGATACCTAAAGTATGCCTCCGTTATATATTTTTAGTCCCTTTTTAAACAGAGGTTAAAGCAAATTATTATAGACAATCACAAAGCACCACTTGTCAACAATTGATCAAAGTGAAAAGTGTTTTAATATTGTAATATTCTTTTTAATTTAAATTTAATATTTATATTTTAAATAAACATAATTATCGCGTAATATTTTTTTTTCATTGGCCAAAGTATGCCACATGGTATTTTTTATTGGTCAAAATTGTCTAACAATTTTTCTTAACAATCGTTACAAAATAGACCAAAAAAACTTGATGCTTTAGTTATTAAGTTGGAACAAGAGGAATTTAAGTACAAAAGTGAAAAATAGAATATAGGAAAATCCATTAAAATGTATATTTTTATGTATAACACAAGGAATTATTATTATAATATATTTTGTTGTATATTGAAATTATTACATACATAGAAATATTGTAATTTGCAAAAAGAAAAAAAGAGTAAATACCACTAAAACACAAAACTTACATTCTCAAGGACATCATAATTAAAAACTATTGAGCCCAATGGGCCTAACTATCCATTGTTACCAATTGGACTAACACCAAGAGACCCATATTTTTATTTCAGGCCACAAGAGAAAAGAATACAAATTGCAAAAGCACTAAAGACAAGTTGGACAGTGGACTAACCCATTTTCATTACATTTCCCACAAATTTCCTTCTTATCCCCACTCGCCACCACTTTACGGCTCCCTCCGCATTCCAAACACGGAACGAACCGTGCTCCGCCGCAGCCTCCGCAAGCCAGCCGCCCTACTCCTCTTTCCATCCGTGCCATACTCAGCATCTTCCCCAGTTTCCCCGTTTCATTCAGTTCACTCACCTCCTCAGCACCACCGAGGTACCGTCCTTTAGCGAATACCCTCGGCACACTCGCTTCGTCACCTAACAAGTTCCTTAACTCGTTAAGGAACTCACCATGCAACGACACGTCCCTTTCGTCGAACACCACGCGTTGGACTTCGAATATCCCTCGCACCTTGTTGCAATCCTCGAACGTACGCCGGACACCCCTCAACGACGTCGTGTAAATAACCACCGTGTCAATCCCTCCCGGCGGACATATCTCCGGGAACTCACTTAATGGGTCTCGTTTGCCCATAATCTTATCGTAATTTGCCATCCTTCCTTCTTTTAACCTCTCTTCCCTGTCTTTTACTATGAATATATTCTCTTTTAACTTCGACCCTACCGGCGGAACTGAAACTTGCGGCGACTCCGGGATTTTTACCTCTGTCGGCTTCGTTTTTATTTCTTTAACCGATGACTGGGTTTTTTCAACCAGTTTTGAAGATAACTTCGCATCTAACTCTTCTAAAGTATGAAAACTTGAGTTCTTACGAGGCTGGAGCTGAGTAACTTGTTTTGCGGGTTTCTGAGGCGAATTTGGAGCTTGGGGTTTCTTGTTCTCGTTGTTAATGGTGGGTTTAAGATCTTCAAGCGCTTTGCTAACTTCATCCCATGAGTGAGGAGCAGTTTCAAAGGCGTTGAGTTTCTCGAGAATCGCAGCAGGAACATGTGTGGGCTTCTCTTGATTCTGCGACGGGGTTTGGTCCACCTTAACCCACGGTTCATCTATGGCGTTGATGTCGAACACCGCAAAGCTTGACGGCGGCGGACGGTAGAAATCCACGGTGGCGACGCTGCTTTTGGAAGAAGTGCAGCCCATTTTTCGTATTCTAAAAAATAGAAATTTGGGTGATATTTTCGTGACAGTATGGAGATTTGTGTGTGTATATATTTATGGAGGGGAAGTGAAGTAGAGAGAAATTGTGTGGTAATGCATGAAATGGAAGGGGTTTTTTTATCTTTTTGGCGCGTTACATCTAAATGTTGATGGGATTATTGTTCTAAGCCTTGAGATAATTGAGTGGTCTATGATTTAGCCACGTGTATGTTTGAATGACAGACACGTCTATTGAAGATATCTTGAGAAAGACTTTGCCTATTGTTTTATCTGATGTGGGAACATCAATACCCATCGTGCCTGAAATTAGAGGTGTACGTTATTCGGTGTTTAAATTACGTGTACTTTCAAATTTCATTGTACTATTTTCAAAAGAAATATTTTCATATAAATTTCCAAAGAATAAAAAATAAAACCTGATAAAAATATTTAAAATAGGTAATAAATTTTATGACATAAAAATTGAGTATAATTTTAATTAAAATGGTAATATTGAAAAAGTAAAAATTATATAATATATTAAATTTATTAAGTAATGAATATAATGGTAAAGTATATTCCATGTTTAATGAGAATATAAATTCTAACTTTAAACAAGAAAAACACAATCACTAGCCTCGAAGTAAAACTAAGAATAAGAAAAAGAATACAGATGTTCTCCAACTGCAGAAAAAATGAACACTTTAAGCTTTGCATGAGAAGATGGGAAAGGCTCCACATTCCTGAACACTTGGGTGGTAGGCTGGAAACCGGCCCTGTCGAATGTGTTAGAGGTTCCCGTTGATAACTGTCAAAGCCTGATGGTTTCCCACTACCAGCCACCAGGGAGAATATAGCAGCTCAATATATAGCAGTGGGTGGGGCAAATAGAGATGATAAGAACATTAATACATGCATTCTTGCACAAGCATTTCACATACATTGTTCGACAAATATGGAACAGTATCGGCATTGATTAAACGATCCTACATCGTTTCCAAGGGGCTATACCTGCCCTGGCATTCCAAAATGGAAAAGGAGACATGAACGAAGCTGTCATGCCAATGATGCCATTGATACCGAGGTTAGCTTGGGGTTCATAATTACACAAAGAGGGCTTCACGATCGGTCCCCAAACCATGCTCTCACATGGTCTGTGACTCCATCTTCCTCACTGCTTTCTCGATGTTCGGCATATTCTTCTTGAAGGCATTGTTACATTCAGCACTTCAGCTTCCTCGCAGCTTCGGCTAAGCATTGTTACAGTAAGCGAATTGATAGCACAAGAAGATGTTAAAACTGCTAATCAAGTTCAACCATGCAAAATTTCAAACTAGAATATTCTATGTTCAAGCACAGGACACAGAGAGATTGTTTCAACTGCCAAAATGATTAGTATATTTGCCTCGGAATACTGGCCAATAGATTGTTTCAACTTGTAAAGCCTTGTAAAATGGGGTGGGAGAGGTTAAGTTGCGGTTTGTGAGAAGCTATTTGTCGAAGCATGTTCTCGGTCATCACATTCAAGTCGGCTTCTCCGTCCATTTTCTCTGCGCTTTGCCTCTGAGTGATAATTCAAAGGGTTTTTGGGAAATCTAACAAAAAGACGATTTTCAGATGTAAAGATTAGAGAAGAAAGTTCTTCGCAAAAGGAAGGATTGGAGGTGCGGGGAATCGAACCCCGTGCCTCTCGCATGCGAAGCGAGCGCTCTACCATATGAGCTACACCCCCCTGGTGATAGCATTTGCCAAAATATTATACAAATTTGCATTATATTATTTGATATCTCGACCAGATAGGAACTCCCATGGAAACTAGTTTATAGTTTTGTTTCACAGGGCGGCAATGGGCGGCATTAAGGGTAGTTGAAGGAGCAGGGGGTGTAGGTGTACTTTTAGCCTTTTCAGTTTTTGGTATGGGCCTTTTGGCCTTTTGGGATTGTTTAGTGTTAGCTAAGCCAGCCTCTGTGAACAACCGGCTGGATGCTACAAGCCCACAACACGAATCAGCCTTAAATCACTATTCACTAATCCAAACAATATTGTGGAATAAAAGTTTTTATGAGTCCAAGTCGGATCAAGTTTGAAATCGAGCTTATGTATGGTTTTATTATTGCACATAATTACTTAAAACACATCTCGAACGAAAATATATTCTACATTTTAATTAAATTTATTCATATTTGTAAATAATTAATTCAATAATATTTAGATAAACTCATATTATATTTTTTACTTTTTTAAAAATATACATTATTTTTTAATATCTAATAATTATATATATGCATTTATTTTATTATCATTATATTCCTTTTTTTAGTGAATTTATAAATATAAATATAAATAACTTCAAAACATATTTTTAATATTTACTTTAGTATCATGATTTAAATATTTTTAAAGGTATTTATGCATTTTTAAAATAAATACTAAGTTTAAACACATAGTTATTAGCATAAATAATAGATGAAAGCCCAACACATATTTGACTTAATATTTTTATCAAAATACTTTCAGATTTTGCATAACCCAACCCTTGTTCAAAGCCTGCTATTGAAATAGAATAAAACTTCAGGAATATCGATTATATTCTGAACTGAAAATGACTGGGATTACTGAACCTTTGCGCACTACAAGCTCAATAATATAGGTTAAAAATTTAACTGAAATAACAAAATGAACAACCCTATTTTGTATCAATTCTCAAGGGGTACAGTCCACGAGCCAATAGGAAACGAAGGAAAATCAGTATACAACTGAACTGCCCCTTTCTCACGTAAAATGCTCGCATAAGCGAGTTTATTTTGATGGCGAAAGTAAGAAAAACAAGCATCTATCATGCCCGAAAAAGACAAGATAGAAGAAGCTGAACAGCTTGTCCAGCAGCAGAGGGATCACAACACCATCAGTTGCCAAATCGGCCTCTTCTCCATGGCATTCTTTGTCGACTGCTGCCGTTACGTTGTGCAGGACCATTCATTCGCTCTTTTTTCATATTGGCAAACAACGAATCCAGTGTATGAGGCCTTTGCTTTGTAACTACATTCCCTTCTTGTTGCTGTTGCAGCTGGTGCTGGCGTGGCTACAAAGATAAAAATTGCCAATTGACATCAATGCAGAATTACTTGTGTAACATGCGATTCATTCAAATGCTTTGAATCATGAAAATGTGACTTCCATTGAGATAGAAGAATACCTTTGCTGCAAAACCTCCATTCTTAGCCCTCCTCTGAACAGGTGATACTCCAGTCCTACACCAAGAAAATGAAAACCATGAATGGATATCTGAAACAGTAAAAAACAATAAGAGAGCAGGTCCAACAAGAGAATAGCTTTCACCGAACAAGTCCAGCAACCAGAATCAATACGGTGAAACTTGAGGAGCTTTTCATCAGAGGAAGAATGCAATTATTTCCAACAAGCAATAAAATAAGACAAATCAAACCATCTGCTTGCAAGTACTCATCAAAATTCTGGTAACCTCAATCTGGGAATGCTGCGCTACCACTAAAAACACAGAAAACCCTCCAATGCAATAGCAGAACTGGGGGAAGTCACAAGGGTTGATTTCCCAGAATGTCAGACAAACAGCAAACTTCCATTTGAGTAACCTCCAAACCCCAACTTGTGAAGAAAATCAACACTCGTAAATGCCATGAAAGATTGCATAATAGATGTCAATTTACATCCGAATAACTAGATAAAAACAACCAAGTCCCTTTCAAAATTCCTCCCAATCTGATATTATTCCTGCTTCACTTCTAGCTAGAGAATTTCAAGATGGCACCAGAGGCAGCAAACTGTTATCTTTGCCAAAAAGTATGCGTTTCAAGTCATGTATTACTGTGACCATCAATCCAAGGTTCTCAAACATAGCTAAAACCCAGTCACAAAATAGGCAATTAAGTGGCATCCTAGAAATGATTGGAAGAATGAAGAATCAATGCTAGACTCGGAAAAAATGGCTCATTCGATTAAACCATAGCCTCTGACAGGTTAAAGCTAGTTGGGAAAATTGATGGATAAGCAACCTCCAAATGACTAAAGTTGTTAGTCAAAGAATCTTAAGTGGCCAAAGCTAATTGATGAAGAAAATCAAAATCAGGGCAATGACCAAGCAGATGGAGCTACAGCACACATAAGCATGTAAACAAACTACCCAATTGACATTTCAAAAAGTTTGTCCAATCACATAACAATGTCATTCCTCAGAATGCATGTATACAGCTCTTGTGCGATTGCAATTATCAAATTAGTAATGTTACATCTCTAGATCCACCTGCTTCAAACATGATAAACACATTTAACACTTGCTACTCCATGCTTCAATATCCATCCCATATGGCAGAAAACCAATTCCACAATCAGCACCACTTAACCTGATTAAGGAACATTGCACATCATGGAAATAAAGAACTAAAAGCATACTATTTTGGGTAGCGTGCACAAAAACCCTAAACTTTCAAGATAACACCAAGTTAGGCCACTTCTCCGCAAGAAAAGTAATAAAAACATAGGGAGTTCCACATAACATGCAACTTGAATTAAGTTAACCAGGACCACTTTCCAGAGGTCACCAATATTGTAGAAGATCCATTATTTACCTGCAATGATTCAATGATAAAAATCAGCTATTAGAATCATAGCTTCTAGCATAGAGCATCAACATGAGCTATTAGAATCCATTTACCTAGGTTTGTTCAAATTAGCCACCCTGACACCATTTATATTCTTAATTCGAACTGGGGCCACTGCAGCCCTGCGTGCAGCCTCAGCTGCCAAAGGGAATTGATTCACCCGGATGTTTGATCTTCTTTGAGCTAGAACTCCCTGATTATCATACAGAGTAGAAAGCAAATATACATGGTTAAAGGCAATGTCTGCAACAAGAATGTATTGCGAATTTTTTATCAACAGCAGTAAAAATCCACACCTGCCTGACAGAGGACCGCGAATCCATATACTGTCGAACCTTCAAAGCCTTTGCTTTAGCAGCATTATTAAAAGGTTTCTGACCTTTATTCTGATGGTAAAAAATAGAAAATATTAGAATATCACCTCAATATTAGAAACAATATTTTTTCCCTTGAGGAAGAAATTTCTTACCAGTACCCTTCGCTGCTTCTTGGTTTTATTTGAACTAGTTTTTGACATTTTAATGATATCATCTAAATCCAAAGAAAAAAAAATTAGAAAACCGTTTCTCGTCAAAAGAACAACTTAACAATATGCGCAAACAGCTAATAGCTCACCCAATGTCATGTCCATCTTCTTCTCTGTCAGAGCGATCGCTTCACTTGTAAGCGGTTTAGCTGCCATCTGACATATTTTAAAAATTAAAAAAAATCAGTTCAGTCGTAAGAGATAGGAAAAATAGGGTCAACAAATTAAGTAATTCTAAAATCAAAACTAATTCACGGTACAGATATCGATTTGCAGATTATATAAGACAGATTCGAGAAAAGGGATAAAAGATTTGAAATTGAAACTAACCGATTCTGATGATTTGATGAATTTTGATGAGAAAAGCGCAAATAATTAAAGATTTGGGTGAAGATGTGGCTAGGGTTAGGGTTTTCAATGTTGTTTCTTCGGACAAGGGAAATAAAAGGGGGAAAAATATATTGCGAAATTGCGATGATTTGGGTGCCAAGGCTGCGAACAACAAAACAATCAAACCTTCCTGGGTGATACTTATATAAGACCGTGGGAAAGGCGGATTTTAAGTTTCTATCAATTGCACAATAATTAGATTTCAAGTCCGTCTTTAATTAGGGATCATAATTATTACGTCACGGAAGTTTTGTGGGTAATTACTAAATTAGGGAATATTCCGCGTACAGCTCAGCATTAGATGGTGTTAGTTATTTAACAAATATGATCTGCCACGTCGGATTAATAGATATCTTTGTTATTTTATTTCTAATGTTCTTAATTAGTCCATAAATTTAAAATCTTAAAGTTTTAATAACATATCAATTAGGTACGTATTCAGTACATTTGTCGAAAGGGTGAGTGGCTTGCCTGGCCAGATAAGTTCGAACCGACTTAAGTCGGGTTTGAACAATAATTTTTATATTTTGGGTCAACTTAACCCAACACGAATTCAAATTAAATAATAAAATGTATATATTAAAATTATAATTTTAATTGTAATATATATAATATCAAATTATCCATTTAACCAAGAGGCTAAGGCAGCTAGCTAGAGTTGGCAGTTCCAAAATGTTTTTCATGCTTAGGCCCGTGGTCAAGCTAATCCAATCTAGTTTTTTTTTTTTTTTATTTTTCTAACTTTTGATTAAATGGAACATTTTATTATTCTAGCTCTTTTGAATAATTAATAATTTGAATTAGGTCTTTTTAATACAAAATGTTTAACTTTGGCCTCCTCCAATTTTATAATCTTATTTCAATTTGTCTAAACAAATTTTTAGCTTCATCCCTGATACCAATCAAGATTTTTTCACCGGTTTAATATCATTTTGAGTGTTAAATGTCAATTAAGATCTAATATAAAACATATTTAACACATATGGATCAAAGCTTAATTGCATGTATAATTATGTTAGAAAAATGCATAATACCACTAAAAGTCATGATGATTGTTTTGTTTAATAAGTTATATTCAAGTTATTCATGTAAAAGGATATAAATATCTTAACCTATGATATACATATTTTAAGTATATTTCATATCAAATATGAACTAACATTTGATGTCTAAATTGGTGGTTAAACTTAAGAAAGAATCTAAATGATACGGAAATGATATTTTAAAAGCTTAAGTAAAATATTTTAAAGTTGGTCACTAATATAAATTTTGAACCCTGAAGACAACTAAATTAACTAATTTGTTTTTATAAAAATAAAGTATAAACCCCAAAAATAGTTTTATTAAAAATGTAAAAAAATGAAATTGATTAATAAAACAAATATTAAATATGCCCTATGTTATTGTATATTCTTAAATTTAGAATTTAGTTCATATATATTTTTTAAAAAAATTAGTTTATCTATTTTTAGATTTAAAAAATTATGTCAAGTTGTTAATATTGTTAAAATTATATTGTTAAATTAAGGTTCACTACAATGTCATTGTTTTTAGTTAAATGGCCCCTAAGTGAGTAAAATTTTTTATTTCAAAATATCACATCAAAAGATTTAACAAAAAAAAAAAGTGTTATCAGTTGAATCTGAATTTTGAAATTTGAAAAAATAGAGGCTAAATGTTTTGAAAAAAAAATATAAAGGCTAAATTCTAAATTTGTAAAGAGTTCAAGGACTTATGGCAGATTTTAACCTAAAATAAAATACAGTTAAATGGGTTGAAATGTTGGTTCTACGACAACAATTCCAAAGATGTTAAAAGGCCGGCAGATTTCCTATTATCTATTGGGCTAAGTTCCTTTGTAAGAAAACAAATCCATTAGGCTTTACGATCGTCAAAGGTGGCCCAATCTTTCTACAGCAAAAGGAGGGATATACCGCCCAAAAGGTACGCGGGAGGAAGAACAAAAAGCTTCGTTTAAGCACCTGAGGAAAACTTTTCTCTTCTCAGCACAAGATTTAACATGGTGATCATTTGATTCTTACTTTCATTTAATTTTTTTCACACTGTTTGAAATTCCCGGATTTTGCTTCATAAATCTTACTCTATTGCCACTTCTAAGTGATTGTTTGTGTTGATCGGTAAATAACTAAATCTCGATGCGTTTATCTTGCTTTTCTTATGTTTTAATTTTGATTATTTTGACTTTATTCTCATTTCGTTGGAGGGATTTTTAGTTATTCGAATCAACGGCGTTTAGGCGTAGTCTTTGCCATAGAGTAACCATAATGGCTAGACGATATCAACCATCGTTTGCCTACGTTCTCCATGAAGATGACCGTAAAAATCAACCTTCGAATGAGTTCCAATCTCATCAAAAACCTGGCGATTTTGTTCAACAAAGATATTTTGGAACTGGGTTTAGTAATTCATCCTCAGGGTTTGGTGTGTTGTTCCAAGATAGAAAATGCTCCCAATTAGCTTTTCTTCCTAGCTCCGGCATGTCCTTTTATCGGCATATGTCGACTACGGGTAGCGATAAGCCAGATAAGTTTGAGCTCATCGGTGATGTTGCGGATGTTCTTAAGGATACTGCTGTTGAAGCAGTGGCTTCGCAAGCTCCTGCCGTGAATGAGGTTGCCGTTGCTGCTGCTGACTTTTGGTTACCTGTTGCTAGCTTGCAGTATGTTATTGATGCTGTTCATTCTTTTACCGGCTTGAACTGGTAAGTTGCTGCCTTCTCTTATTTTATATTGTCTCAATTGTGCAAATGTATGAAGAATGGATGGTGTGTCCGACGGTAGTGATTTCAGCAAAGAATATTGTATAGGAAACTAATGCAAAATTGATAAATCTCAATCTGGCTTCAAAACCGATGCTTCAATTTAAATATAAGCTATAATTCAAATGTTGACAGAAACACAGCATAAACTATCAAGGGTGTAAATATAATGATTCCTGTCCATGCAACATTGGTTAAAACTTGCATGCATGATGCATATAACTTCAACTAGAGTTAATCTTTAAGTTTCTAGTAAAAACAATTCATCATTGATTTCTTATATGTGGTTGAATTCAATTTATTGTTGCAAATTGCAGCACAATGACAAATAAATCCTGATGTGAACCCGTTTCTTATGAAATATGTACTATTCTTCTTGGGGGTGTGTTATTTGTTTCAGGTGGGCCTCGATAGCCGTGGCAACACTTTTGATTCGAGGAGCAACTCTTCCGCTTCTGATGAATCAACTTAAAGCTACTACGAAAATGACTGTGTGTAATTTTACTTGTTTTTGTTTCATTTTTCTACCCTCACTCTCCTTTTTCTCTGGTGTGCTGTTTCGTTTGTATCCATTGCCAATTTTATTTGTAGCACTCATGTCTATATGCAAGACATTGTTTTTATGTTTCTTTGTAATTTTTGAAGAATTAAGCATATCCTTTGTTTATGCTAATGTGTATCCACAATTCAATAATCTGTAAAATACTGGATAATTTGATAATCCCATTTATGTTCTAGTCTAGTAATAATATTACGAAAATTTGGATGGTGTGGAGTCTTTTCTTTCAACCTTGTTCTTAATAGTGCATTGAAAAGAAAGAACCGAGAGTCATCATCTTATTCTTCTAGTACCTTTTTGTCTAATAGTTCCATTACTTAATATGCCTCTGCTTGTCATGTACATTTTTGTTTAAAAAAAGGTTGAAGTGTGCCTAGCATGAAGTCAACAATTATCTGTTGACTAGTTTCCGGATATGACGTAGACATGGACGAAGAAGAGGAACTTATGCATGTTTTCTTTTAGATACTCATACACCTTGTAAGCGACTTCAGTTTTGCAACTTAGAGACTGCTCTCTTTTTCTTGTAGGTTGATTAACAAAAAAGAAACTATTTGAATTTGTGTTAATCCTGCAGTTAATGAGGCCATGCCTGGAGGAAATCAGGGAACGGATGGCAAGCAAGGTTTGGTGCCAGTTTCTTCTGTGTTCGTGTTTTTATTTGAGCCACTTAATCTCTGCTTTTATCCACGATTGTGCATACTCTTGGAACAAGTTATGAATCCATGGATGTTTTTGTTTCTTTTATGATAGTGGGAATAAAAAATTTAACAATTCTACCTATTTTTCTGTAGTTGAAGTTCAAAATGAAATGAAAAAGCTTTTCAAGGAGTAAGCAACTTGTCCATTTCAACTAGCAACTATGCCTGTTCAAAGTACTTTTTATAATAAATTGCTTACCCTTTGGTTCCATGATTGAAACCCACTAACATTAGTTAATTGGCTTTCCATAGTATAATCTCTTAACTCTCTGAAGAACCCTGATTTGTAATTCCAATCTAGTATTTTGTGATACCAATCTAGGTTCTGGTTGATCAAGCATGTCCTTTTTATAGTAGTTCGATTTAATGTCTATTTAACTGTTTTTATGAGACAATTTCATCGTTCACAGATATGGCGTGACACCATTTACACCACTGAAAGGGCTTTTTATTCAGGGGCCCATCTTTATCAGCTTTTACTTAGCTGTAAGACAAATGTTTTTGTATTATCCTTCTTTAAAGGATTACTGGGTTTTGTCTTAGAATTGAATGTAGTTTTTACTCCAGATTACAACGATGGCTGAGAAAATGCCATCATTTAAATGCGGCGGAGCATATTGGTTTACGAATCTCACTACTCCAGATAGTTTATACCTCTTTCCAGTTTTGACAGCACTGACATTTTTTATAACAGTAGAGGCAAGTGTACTTTTTTTCTTGATGATATTAAATTATGGAACAATGTTACACCATACATTTTACTATTTTTTAATCGGATTTACTTAATATGTCTGCAGGGTAACATGCAAGAAGGTATGGAAGGGAACCCTGCTGCTGCAACTATGAAAAATGTTTCTAGGGTCCTTGCTCTTTTGACAGTTCCATTTACCATGAATTTCCCAAAGGTATTGTCAAAACAATATTAAGATTCTTCTTACTCAAATAGGTCATCTTGGCTTTATATAACAGTTTCCCTTAACAAGCTGGTGCCGTGGTGCACCCTTTTTTGCTAGTATGTGCAAATAGTGCCATTTCTGAGCTTTTCTTATTTCAACTATAGGTACAGAAAATTTCTGAGTCCAATGCCATATTTTTATTAAGTACGACATAGAGAGATTAATATTTTCCGCTAAAGAATAGTAGGAAATAATTATCATGACTCGTGGAGCCTTGTGTAGATATTAAAGTTTTTCTATAAACAAATGATGGTGTGTCCATAAATGTCTACATGTTAATGATAATTTTCATCTAAATTTATTCAACAGGACATATTTTGTTATTGGATTACTTCAAATTTGTTTTCCCTCTCTTATGGACTAGGTGAGTCCTTGAATTTCTTGTACCAAGAAACAGGACTTATTATTTCTCAAGATTTTTAGGTATGTCTATATATGTCACCTCGAAACCTTTATCCCTTGCGGTGCTTAAGGCTCCCGGGGTTAAGAAGGCTTTAGGCATTCCTGAAATACCTGATCAACCAGCGGCTACTGCATCACGACCTTCTATCGATCTGTATTCAGCTCTCAAACAAACTCTCCAGCAAGCAAGAACGGCTGCAGAAGAATCTGCTTCAGTATCTGCTGCACCAACAAAAGTATTGAACCGAAGCACACCTTCTTCGGCTATCAATCAGCAGATTAAACATTTACAGCAACAAGTAAAGGGAAAGAAGAAGAAGAAGAAGAGGTGAGAAATCTTTTGTCCCAGAAGTCGAAAATCACCGGTTATAATAATGATTAACATATATTACAGTTTGGCATCATATCTATTCTTTTTAGGTTCCATTGTTTGGGGTCATAGGAACCAAATGACAGTGATAGTGACAGTGACAGTGACAGTGACAGTGACAGTGACAGTTTTTTTCTTCTTTTATCTAATACAGGAGTTAAAATGTCCTTTCCCCATAAATTTCCTTTTCAAAATAAAAACAAGTAAATCACATATCGGAACGCTTAGGTCGATCTAAGGTCGGTTCCCCAATCATTTGAGGTCTCTCTCCATCTTCTCTTTTTAAGCCTATATTACTCAAATTTGGATGTGTCCGATACATGAATATAATTAACACGATTTATTTAATTTTTTCATATATTTAGAGAATCGCATCTTTGTAATGAAAACAAGCGTACGGAACATGAAGTACACATAGTTTAATGAATACTTTGAATAAGTGCTGGAAATGAAGTACAGATGGTTTAATGAATACATGTAAGGCCATTGATGCATGTAGGTTTACAACCAAGTACTTAAACGTCATTTTCTTCTCTGCCAAGTCATCTTCAACTTCAATGGTATATTTATGTATAAGCAAAACAATGTTGATTAGCTTTCATTAAAACTTTCATTAAAACTTTCATTATCCAAATCGAGATACCTAATTAATCAATTTAATGACTGTTCATTCTGTTGGGACGGTTTGAGAAAGATAATTTTTAATTTAAGTTGGTCTAAATTATTTTTACCCTAATTAATCAATTTAATGACTGTTCATTCTGTTGGGACGGTTTGAGAAAGATAATTTTTAATTTAAGTTGGTCTAAATTATTTTTCTTTTTAGGGTAAAAAAATTGTTTTTTTTTATGAACAATCTAATTAACATTTTAATAATAAACTTATATTTAAATTTAACTATAAAATATAAATAGTAGGTAAAAATATTTTGTTAAATTAAGGTACTTTATAATGTCATTGCTTTTAATTACATGGCTCCTAAGGGAGAATTTTTTTTTTTAAAATATCACATTAATAAATTTAACAAAAAAACCAGTGATACCAGTTGGATTTGAATTTTGATATTTGAAAAAGTAGAGACCAAAATTTTTGAAATAAAAGTATAAAAGCTAAATTCTAAGTTTGTAAAGAGTTCAGGGACTTATGGCATATTTTAATCTAAAATAAAATACAGTTAAACAGCTTGAAATTGTGGTTCTACAACAACTATTTGGCAGATTTCCCATTATCTATTGGGCTAAGTTCCTTTTAAGAAAGAAAGCCATTAGCCTTTATGATCGTCAATGGCGGCCCATTCTTCCTACAGCAAAAGGAGGGATATACAATCCCACGCAAAAGGTCCGCGGGAGGAAGAAAGAAAAGCATGGGAATTAAACCTCGTTCTGTTCGATGGGTGGCTTCTTCGTTTAAGCACCTGAGGAAACCTTTTCTCTTCTCAACACGAGATTTAACACGGTGATCATTTGATTCTTACTTTCATTTATTTCTTTTTACTCTGTTTGAAATTCCCGGATTTTGGTTCATAAATCTTACTCTATTGCCACTTCTAAGTGATTGTTTGTGTTGATCGGTAAATAACTGAATCTCGTTGTGTTTATCTTGCTTTTATTATGTTTTAATTTTGATTATTCTGACTTTATTCTCATTTCGTTGGAGGGTTTTTAGTTATTCGAATAAATGGCGTTTAGGCGTAGTCTTTGCAATAGAGTAACCATAATGGCTAGACGATATCAACCATCGTTTGCCTACTTTCTCCATGAAGTGGAACATATGTATGTTTTTATTTTTTTTTAGATTTTCATACGCCTTGTAAGCGACATCAGTTGTGCAACTTACAGACTGCTCTCTTTTTCTCGTAGGTTGATTAACAAAAAAGAAACTATTTTAATTTCTGTTAATCCTGCAGGCAATGAAGCCACGCCTGGAGGAAATGTAGGAGTGGTTGGCAAGCAAGGTTTGGTGCCAGTTTCTTCTGTGTTCATGTTTTTATTTGAACCACTTAATCTCTTCTTTTATCCACGTTTGTGCATACTGTTGGAGCAAGTTATGAATCCATGGATGTTTTTGTTTCTTTTATGATAGTAGGAATAAAAATTTTAACAAATCTACCGATTTTTCTGTAGGATGTGAATTCCCTGTCGGTGGTTGAAGTTCAAAATGAAATTAAAAAGCTTTTCAAGGAGTAAGCAACTTTTCCATTTCGACTAGCAAATATGCCTGTTCAAAGTACTTTTCGTAATAAATTGCGTCCTTTGGTTCCTGATTGAAACCCACTAACATTAGTTAATTGGCTTTCTCTTAACTATCTGAAGAATCCTGGTTTGTAATTCCAATCTAGTATTTTGTGATACCAATCTAGTTTCCGGTTGATCAAGCATGTACTTGATATAGTTGTTCGATTAAATGTCTATTTAACTGTTTTTATGAGACAATTTCATCGTTCACAGATATGGCTCGACACTATTTAAACCACTGATTGGGGTCTTTATTCGGTGGTCCATCTTTATCAGCTCTTACTTAGCTGTAAGACATGTTTTTGTATTATCCTTCTGTAAAGGATTACTGGGTTTTGTCTTAATTGAATGTAGTTTTTACTCCAGATTACAACAATGGCTAAGAAAATGCCATCATTTAAATGCGGTGGAGCATATTGGTTTACGGATCTCACTACTCCAGATAGTTTATACGTCTTTCCAATTTTGACAGCAGTGACATTTTTGATAACCGTAGAGGCAAGTGTACTTTTTTTTTCTCGATGATATTAAATTATGGAACAATGTTACAGTATACATTGTTCTATTTTTTAATCGGATTTACTTAATATGTCTGCAGTGTAACATGCAAAATGGTATGGAAGGGAAACCCGCTGCTGCAACTAAGAAAATTGTGTCTAGTGTCCTTGCTGTTTTGACAGTTTCCACTTACCATGAATTTCCGAAAGAAGATTCTTCTTACTCAAATAGGTCATCTCGGCTTTATATAACGGTGTGTTCATATGTTTACATGTTGATGATAATTTTCATCTAAATTTATTCTACAGGCCATATTTTGTTATTGGATGCTAAAAGAATGAGTTAAGAAAAACTAATTTTGAATTTATTTTTTCTATTGTGAAAAACTCAACCTCGTTCCTCTGTACACAGCCTGTATATAAAAGGCTAGGCTAATAGTTTCATAACAACTAACAAACTCTAGTCAACCGTTTCTTGACTGACTAGCTTACTATATTATCTATCATGCACCCATCTTCCCAACCTGTGTCACGCATAGAAGATTTCGAAAACGCGTAAAGGACGTTGCGGATAACGGTTTCGTAAAAATATCTGTCACTTGATCACAAGCAGGAATATCACCTACCAAAAGAGAGCCATCGGCAACTTTCTCACGGACAAAAAACAAGTCTAGTTCGACATGTTTGAATTTTGAGTGTAGGACAGGATTAGCTGCAACCGCCACCGCACTTGAACTCTTACACTAGATGGCAGGAGTATCATCAGACACAACCCGTAACTCTTGGAGTAACGAGATTAACCAAGTTATCTCACTTGTTACCACGGCAAGGCTCCTGTACTCAGCTTCAGCCGTGGATCGAGAAACGACTTGCTACTTCTTAGACCCCCACAAGATGGGAGTCTGTCTAAAATAGACACAGTAGCCTGAGGTGGACCGGCGATCGTCAAAATCAAGCCCCCAGTTTGCATCGGCATACCCAACCAAAGACAACCGAGAAGACGGACGAAAAAGTAACCCAAAGTCAATGGTTCCAAACAAATACCGTAATATGCGTTTTAGTGCCACCATGTGAACAGTAGTAGGACTATGCATGAACTAACATATTCTATTTACCGCATATGCAATATCTAGTCTGGTCAATACAATATACTGAAGAGCACCAGAAAGGCTCCTGTACTCAGTCGGATCAGCTAAAGGTTCGCCATCAGTCTTTGACATAGTAGATGAACTAAGCATTGGAGTATGAACCCCTTTTGCTGTGAGCATCGAGCATCGACCAAGAATATCACGAATATATTTTCGCTGACAAAGATGAAGATAGTCAGTGGTGTGAGTAACCTCGAGCCCAAGAAAGTAGTGTAAATCACCCATATCCTTGAGCGAAAACTCACTGTTCAGCAATTGAACAAACCATTCTATAGATGTGGGCATATTTCCAGTGACTATAATATCATCAACATACACAAGAACGTAAAGAATTGAATCACCTAGCATCCTCACAAACAAGGACGAATCAGACTTGGAAACAACAAACCCCAAGGATTTGAGAAATTATTTGAGTTTTTCAAACCATGCACGAGGTACCTGTCGAAGACCGTACAGAGCCTTCTTTAGATGACACACAAGAGGTTGTCCATCGGGACCATCTTGCTCATACCCTGGAGGCTGATGCATAAACACCTCAGTGTCAAGATCACCATTTAAGAAAGCATTATTGACGTCAACTTGCCTCAACTTCCACCCTCTCGAGACATCAATAGACAGAACAACACGCACAGTAACAGGTTTGACGACAGGACTAAACGTTTCTTTGAAATCACATCCAGGAATTTGAGAGCAACCTTTTGCTACCATAGAGCTTTCCGGCGAGCAACAGAACCATCCGAATTTCTCTTAATCTTGAACAACCACTTGCACCCGATAACCTTGCGGTTTTGTGGTCGCGGAACAAGCTTCCAAGTGGAGTTACGGATAAGCGCATCATATTCTGCCTGGGCAGCAGCCCGCCATTCAGATGAAGTCAAGGCTTCTTCTATTGTGGAAGGTTCGACAGCCTTAATAGACAGGGCATTGGGTTTGAATATGCCAGCCTTTGACCTAATTACCATCAGGTGAACATTAACCACAGGTAAAACTGGTGCTTGAGTGTTAGAACCGGAAGCAACACTCCCTTCATACGCAAGATTAACATCAGAACTAGAAGAAGAGAAGCGAGGAGGCTCCCGATCAAATCCGGCCTCAGGTTGAGCAGGAATGGGAGAAGGCGGAAAGGAACAATCAACTTGTTGAGAACCCAACGGAGAAAAACGAGCAAGAGGAGGTTCTATAATATCAGACAGACCAGATTGAACAACTGGAACAAACGTTGAGACAGACTGATTCCCTATTGGCAAACATGTCGCCGAAGCTGATCGAGACGACAAAAATTTGGTTTCATCAAACACCATATGACAAGAGACAATTACCCTGCCAGTCGGTAAAAGACACAAATACCCTTTATGTTGAGCACTATAGCTCAAGAAAATAGATGGTTGAGACCAAAATTCCAGCTTATGGGCCATAAACGGACATAGATAAGGATAGCAATAACATCCGAATACCCTCAAATGATCATACCAAGGTGCATTCCCATAAAGAGCTTGATACGGGGACTGTCCGTCCAGAACTGGAGTAGGTACACGATTAATGAGATGTACAGCACAACAGAACGCATAACCCCAAAAATCCATGGGTAGATTTACTTGAGCCAGCAGTGTGATGCCCATGTCGACAATGTGACAGTGTTTCCTTTCCGCGACACCATTCTGTTCAGACGTATGTGTTGCACGTTAAGCGATGAATGATTCCATGCGAGGTCAAAACAGACTTGAACTGTAACACCCCTAACCCCGAACCATCACCGGAACAGGGTTACGAGGCATTACCGAACATATCAGATAATTTGCAAATATAAATTTTATTTAAATTTGTGACATTTCGCTTATTTTCACATATAACCCCCGCAATTAAAACCGTATTCATTCCAAATATAACCAATTCAACCAATTCCAAAATCCAACAATTTAACCAATGCAATTTCATATTTGATCATATTTAAATTCTACTTATAACATTAAAATACCAAATATCGTTTTCTACAACAAAAGTCATGTAGTTGTTTTAAGTGAGCAAAATATCACCTATGTACATGCCATTTTAACACAAAATACAATACCTACTTCCGTAGCCTTCGAAGATGTGATGAGATGAGAAATCTTCTAGTTGAACTTCTCTTCTAGACTCTTTGTACCTACGCGTTAAAATAAACGCGTTAAGCCGGTGAAGGCTTAGTAAGCACTACAAGAATAATTAATTAAACAATCATAACAGAATATTTTAAACTCAATTAATTATCGCATATTTACTCACGTGTAAGTCTCTTCAAATAAGTATTGCTTTAAATAAATTTAACTTATCTTCTGTACGGCATAAAACTTGCCTTAACACTTGATAATTCATTTTATTCTCAATTCACAATATTAGCCCAAAGTAGACTTCCTAGAACACACCGGATATACGGAACATATACAGAGGTGCATTATGATGCACAAATGAACAGAGAGCACTGACGTGCTAATTATCAGAGAGCACCAATGTGCTAATATCAGAGAGCACCAACGTGCTAATATCAGAGAGCACCAACGTGCTAATATCAGAGAGCACCAACGTGCTAATATCAGAGAGCACCAACGTGCTAATATCAGAGAGCGCGCTAAAGTTCCTTAATGGCATGCCACTAATATCCCAGTAGTTCTAAATTCCGTCTACTTGGGCATTAAAGCTGAATCTCATATATTTAAAGAATTCACATAAATATTTCGAAAAAAGATAAATAAAGAATAATTTAGAATTTCTTGTAGTACTTACAATAAAAGGTTGCGGTGATATAAGTTTTTCTTCCTTCACTCCTTAATCTTCTCTTTTCCTTTTCCTTCGATTCGGTCCTCTCCTTCCTTTTCTCTTTCTTCAATTTCATATAAATACATAACATTTATATGTTAAAAATAATCAAATAATTTCCTGTACTATTTAATAAAATAAACATGTATTTTATGATAATTTCATGCTTTCTTACTTTTGCTCACATTTCAATTTAATCCTTTACTTATAAACTTATTCAAAGCTGTCCTTTTGTGTCATAGTCACAAAATTATTTATTTCCAGAGCTACAGAACTCCAAATGAAGAACCGTAAATTTTCCTTGAAACTAGACTCATATATCTTTTTACTATAATTTTTCCAGAATTTTTGGTATGGCCAATCAATACCAGATTATTCTTAAAGTTTCCCCTGTTTTACTGTATGACTGTTCTGACCTCTCTTCACTACGAATCAAATTACTCTTTGTACAGAATTCATATGACCTTCTTATTTATTTCATTTGAAAATAGACTCATTTAGGATTCTAAACATATAAACTTAAGCCCCTAATTATTTTTATCTAATTTTTTATGATTTTTCAAAGTCAGAACAGGGGATCCCGAAATCCCTTTAAACCAGTCTTACAAAAATATAAATATCTAAAATTACAGAATTCCTTTGCTTTCTCTGTTTCTTTCATATGAAAATAGACTCAATAAGCTTTAATTTCATATCTCATCTGACTTCTAATTCCTCTTCTACGATTTTTGGTGATTTTTCAAAGTTACCCTACTGCTGCTGTCCCAAAACAGTTTTCTTATAGCTTATTTTACAATTAAATCCTTTACTCAATTCTAACTTCAATTTCTTTCAATTAAACCACTAATTCATCTTTTTTTTTTCATCATATGTTATGTTTAGAAGCTTTAAAACTCCAAAAACTTCAATTTAAATTCATCAAAACTTTATCCTAAAACTTATTAAACATCAAAATTAAAAGAAAAGGGCTAAATTAACATACCTATTAAACTTCCAAGCTTCAAACCCTAAATTTTCCCTTTTCTTCTTTCTTTTCTCTCTTTTTCTTTCTTTCCCCTGCTCCCTGTTTCGTTTGCTTCTCTGTTTCTTTCTTTCTCTCTTTCTTTTTTTTTTTTTTAACCTTATTATATATTATATTATATTAACATAAAATAATATTTTATTTTATCACACAAAAATCTTAGGATTTTTTTACACTATGCCGCCTCAATCATTTAAAAATGGCATAATTGCCATTTTGGTCCTTCATAATTTCTTTTAATCTATAATTAAACTTTCACACCTATTACAATCTAATCCTTTTTCACCAAATGCTTCTAATTAAGTCAAATTCACCTAAATAAAACCCAATTAGACGCACAACTAGCTTCGTAAATATTTTTAGTAATTATTTACGATTCATTTTTATGAAAACGGAGACCGAAAATATATTTTTCGGTTATTCGACTATCGGGTCACTACAATTCTCCCCACTTAATAAATTTCGTCCTCGAAATTTACTCGACGAAACAATCAAGCTGCGGATATTGATGTCTCATTGTTTCCTCTCTTTCCCATGTTGCTTCTTCCGAATTATGATGTCTCCACAACACTTTTACCAACGGAACCCGTTTGTTTCTCAATTCCTTTACCTCTCGAGCAAGTATCTTAATTGGCTCCTCTTCATAAGTTAAATCCGGTTGAATTTCTATTACTTCGTGAGTAATCACATGAGATGGATCGGACCGGTATCTTCATAACATTGAGACATGAAAAACATTGTGAATTCTATCCAATTCCGGTGGTAAGGCTATCCGATAAGCAAGCTGGACCAACCCGTTCTAAGATCTCATACGGCCCAATGAATCTTGGGTGAGCTTGCCTTTCTTCCCAAATCGGAGAATTTTTTCCATGGCGACACTTTCAAAAATACTTTTTCACCCACATTATATTCAATATCTTTTCTTTTAAGATCGCATAAGATTTTTGACGATCAAATGTCGCTTTCAAACTATTTCGAATGACTTTTACTTTTTCTTTGTTTCTTGGATCAAATCAACCCCATATATCTTCTTTTCACTAAGCTCTGTCCAATATAACGGTGTTCTACACTTTCGCCATACAAAGCTTCATACGGAGCCATTTTAATTGGGGATCGATAATTATTGTAAGCAAATTCAATCAAAGCGCGATACTTCTCCCAATTACCTTCAAACTCTAGTGTACAACATCGGAGCATATCTTCCAATACTTGAATTACACGCTCAGATTGGCCCATGCAATCGAGGATGAAATGCGATCTTGAAATACAACCGAGTACCTAAAGCTTCTTGCAATTTATCCCGCAAAGCGAGGCGTAAATCGAGGATCTCTATCTCGATATAATGGAGACAGCACTCCATGTAGCCCGACAATCTCGGATATGTACAATTCGGCCCGATTTATCTAAAGAATAATCCATACGTCATCGGAATAAAGTGCGCTGATTTTGTCAATCGGTCAACAATCACCCAAATAGCATCCTTTTTTTCTGAGACAACGGTAATCCCGATACAAAATCCATAGTGATTCTTTCCCATTTCCATTCCGGTATAGTAATTGGTGAAGTAATCTCGAAGGTACACGATGTTCAACTTTAACTTGGCGACATATTAAACATCTCGATACAAACTGAGAGATATCCCGTTTTCATTCCTCGCCACCAATACATCTTTTTGAGATCATTATACATTTTATTACTCCCGGATGTACTGGACATAGTACCGTTGTGAGCCTCGTATAAAATCTTACGTATGAGTTTCGAATTACGAGGTACACATATTCTACCTTTGAATAACATACAACCATCAACTCCAACTGAAATTCAGAATCAAGACTGACGACACATCTGTGCCCATTTAATCTGTAGCTTCTCATCATCCTTCCGAGCTTCACATATCTCTTTGTAAAAATGTCGGTTTAGCTCTCAATTTAGCCATGATTGAACCATTATCGATCGGTGACAACCGGGTATTCATAGCTCGTAAAGTAAAAAGTGAGATTTTCGACTCAAAGCATCGGCTACAACATTTGCCTTACCGGATGGTAATCAATAATCAAATCATAGTCCTTTATCAGTTCAACCCATCTTCTCTGTCTCAAATTCAAATCCTTACGAGTCAACAAATACTTCAAACTCTTATGGTCGGTGTAGATATAACATTTTTCCCCGTATAAATAATGTCTCCATATTTTTAGCGCAAACACCATCTGCGACCAATTCAAGATCATGCGTCGGATAGTTCTTTTCAGTGTGGCTTCAATTGTCTAGAAGCATATGCTACTACCTTTCCTCCTTGCATTAGCACACAGCCCAAACCATTGTACGAAGCATCACCGAAAATCACGTACTCCTTACAGATTCGGTTGAATTAACAGAGCTTACATTAACGCCGCTTTTAATTTTTCAAAACTTTGTCGACACCTTTACGTCCATTCAAATTTTACATTTTTTCGCAACAATTTTCGTTAATGGAGATGCAATCATAGAGAATCCTCAACAAATCTTCTATAGTATCCACCAATCAGAGAAAACTCTTTATCATCACATTCTTTGGTGGTTTCCATTCAAGTATAGCTTCTACCTTCTTGGGATCTACCGAATACCATCTGCCGATACTATATGTCCCAGAAAAGTGACTTCTTTTAACTAAAATTCACACTTACTAAATTTAGCATACAATTGTTTTTCTCTCAAAATCAGTAGCACAATTCGGAGATGTTTATCATGCTCTTCTTCACCTTTTGAATACACTAGAATGTCATCTATAAATACAACCACAAACCGATCTAAATATGACTGAAAAATTACTGTTCATAAGATCCATGAAAGCAAATTTGAGCATTAGTCAATCCAAATGGCATAACTAAGAACTCATAATGACCGCATCGAGTTACAAGGCGGTTTCGACACATCGATTCTTTTACCCAGAATCGATAATACCCCGATCGAGATCAATCTTAGAAAATACACTAGCTCCTTTTAAGCGATCAAACAAATCATCAATCACTGGCAAGCGGATACTTGTTCTTTATAGTCACTTTATTCAAGCGACGGTAATCTATACAAAGCCTCAAAGACCCATCTTTCTTCTTTACAAATAATAATGGTGCCCCCATGGTGATACACTAGGACGCACGAATCCCTTGTCTAATAACTCCTCATGAATCGCATTTTCAATTCTTTCAACTCGATTGGGTGCCATCCGATAAGGTGCTATAAATATCGGTGCAAAGGTGCACGGAATTAACTCAATCCCAAACTCTACTTCTCTTTACGGAGGTAAACCCGGTAATTCCTCGGAAACACATCGAAGAAAATCTCGAACCACGGTATCTTTTCAATCTCGAATTCGTTATGCAGTATCTAAAATGTAAGCAAGAAAAGCAAAGTACATCCTCTTCTCATCATCTTGAAGCTTTCATTGCGAGATACTTTACATTCGTCAATGCACTATATTTTTCACGATTACAATCACTTCATCTCCATCCGAAGTTTTCAAGGAAATTCTTTTTCTTACGCAATCAACCATAACCCCATGTTCGACAACGGTCCATACCCAATATCACATCGAACTCATAAAACGTAAGTGCCATAAGGTCTGCTTTGAAAATCATAATCATGAATTTTTAAGGGACATCTTCTACACACTTTATTAACTTTCTCACTTTGCCCGAAAGGATTAGTAACTACTACTTACGTGATCTCGTAAGTTCTACTTGTAACTCTCTTTCTTTCACTAATGCAATGCATATATATGAATGTGTAGAGCAGGATCAATTAATGCAATTACGGAAGAATCAAATAAAGAGAATGTACCGATAATCACATCGGGGCGTCTCCTCCTCTCGTTTTTACGATAGCATAAGTTCGAGGCCTCGGGATTTGAGATCTATCGGTTGTTTCCCTCACCAATCTCGTACCACTACCATTGCAACAGAAATTCAGGTTGTCTACCTCTTTGTGAAATCGAGCTACCTCTCACAGATTGTTCGTAACACTTTTCGACATCTTGGACGATCTACGATTAAGTGATCTTTTGACCCACATCAAAACAGGCTCGGGAAATCGGTCGACATTCTCCCAATGATATCTTCCACGATTGCTCACATGAGGATGGTGTTGGTTTTCTTTAGAACCCCCGGTACTACCCATAGAGAGGTCGTCTGTTGAGTTGGTCTTGTCAGATTCGGATCTTTGCCCCTTGAGGAGAAGTGTATCTAGAATCTACGAAATCCTTCACTCTTTTTGAAAATGGTGGTGGTCTTTGAACTAGTGGCGATCTCTTCCCAAAACTCTTTTCTTTTGAACGAGCTAACCCTTCTTCCGGTCGTTGTGCTCTATCAACCAAAATAGGAAATTCTTGTAGATGTAATGGTATAAGAGGAACATAAATCTCTTCATTCAATCCCCACTCAAATCTTTACGCATATATCCGCTTCATTTGCTATTAGTTCCTTTGCATACTTACTCAATCTGATAAATTCACGTTCATATTCAACAATGAGACACATGTTGTTACGCTTGAGATCCAGAAATTCTCTTTTCTTCTTCTCAAGATAAAGTTGACTCACATATTTCTTTCTAAATTCGGATACAAAGAAATCCCAATTAATTTTCTCTGCAGGATGGATATTCATAATGGTGGTCCACCATTGATAAGCCTCACCCTTTAATAAAGATATCTTGCACATTTCAACTTTTCTTCCCCTGTACACTGCAATTCTTCAAATATTCTTTGACTGTTCTCAAACCATTGCTCAGCCTCAGCTGGATCATCATCTTTCTTTCCTTTAAACTCTTCAGCTCCATATTTTCTGATTTTCTCCAAGGAGATCGATGATAGTTATAAATGGTTGTGGATGTGGAGCAATAATAGGAGAAGATAGTGGTGGAACAGATGGAGCATTATTAGTTCGCACAACTTTGTTGCAATAATCGATTCATTATGCAGTAACAAAGTTGCAATCGGAATTTCTTCTCTAGCCGGTATTGGTTGATTTTGATTGAGTTCTTTCTTCCAATTCGGGCTCTCTATCATCTCCTAAGTTTACCGATTCACTTGAACTTGGACTCTGTGTTGATCTCTTTCCTATCAAGGTTTGGCGCCCGCTCTCTACTTCATTTTTCGACTCTTCACGAGATCTATTTGACATCTTTAAGTTTCTACAATATCCATAAATTACACAATTAAATAACTAAAACTCATCTCATCACATCAATTTATAAAATGGCATGTACAAATGACTCATACTCGACCCAAGGATTGAAAACCTAGGCTCGATACCAATCAATGTAACACCCTAACCCCGAACCATCAGGAACAGGGTTACGAGGCATTACCGAACATATCGAGATAATTTGCAAATATAAATTTTATTTAAATTTAGGTGACATTTTTCGCTTATTTTCACATATAACCCCTCGCAATTAAAACCGTATTCATTCCAAATATAACCAATTCAACCAATTCCAAAATCCAACAATTTAACCAATGCAATTTCATATTTGATCATATTTAAATTCTACTTATAACATTAAAATACCAAATATCGTTTTCTACAACAAAAGTCATGTAGTTGTTTTAAGTGAGCAAAATATCACCTATGTACATGCCATTTTAACACAAAATACAATACCTACTTCGTAGCCCTTGAAGATGTGATGAGATGAGAAATCTTCTAGTTGAACTTCTCTTCTAGACTCTTTGTACCTACGCTGGCGTTAAAATAAACGCAGCGTTAAGCGGTGAAGGCTTAGTAAGCACTACAAGAATAATTAATTAAACAATCATAATGAGAATATTTTAAACTCAATTAATTATCGCATATTTACTCACGTGTAAGTCTCTTCAAATAAGTATTGCTTTAAATAAATTTAACTTATCTTCCTGTAAGGCATAAAACTTGCCTTAACACTTGATAATTCATTTTATTCTCAATTCACAATATTAGCCCAAAGTAGACTTCCTAGAACACACCGGATATACGGAACATATACAGAGGTGCATTATGATGCACAAATGAATGAGAGAGCACCGGCGTGCTAATTATCGGAGAGAGCACCAATGTGCTAATATCGAGAGAGCACCAACGTGCTAATATCGAGAGAGCACCAACGTGCTAATATCGAGAGAGCACCAACGTGCTAATATCGAGAGCACCAACGTGCTAATATCGAGAGAGCGCTAAAGTTCCTTAATGGCATGCCACTAATATCCCGATGAGTTCTAAATTCGTCTACTTGGGCATTAAATTTGAATCTCATATATTTAAAGAATTCACATAAATATTTCAAAAAAAGATAAATAAAGAATAATTTAGAATTTCTTGTAGTACTTACAATAAAAGGTTTATGTGATATAAGTTTTTCTTCCTTCACTCCTTAATCTTCTCTTTTCCTTTTCCTTCGATTCGGTCCTCTCCTTCCTTTTCTCTTTCTTCAATTTCATATAAATACATAACATTTATATGTTAAAAATAATCAAATAATTTCCTGTACTATTTAATAAAATAAACATGTATTTTATGATAATTTCATGCTTTCTTACTTTTGCTCACATTTCAATTTAATCCTTTACTTATAAACTTATTCAAAGCTGTCCTTTTGTGTCATAGTCACAAAATTATTTATTTCCAGAGCTACAGAACTCCAAATGAAGAACCGTAAATTTTCCTTGAAACTAGACTCATATATCTTTTTACTATAATTTTTCCAGAATTTTTGGTATGGCCAATCAATACCAGATTATTCTTAAAGTTTCCCCTGTTTTACTGTATGACTGTTCTGACCTCTCTTCACTACAGAATCAAATTACTCTTTGTACAGAATTCATATGACCTTCTTATTTATTTCATTTGAAAATAGACTCATTTAGGATTCTAAACATATAAACTTAAGCCCCTAATTATTTTTATCTAATTTTTATGATTTTTCAAAGTCAGAACAGGGGATCCTGAAATCCCTTTAAACCAGTCTTACAAAAATATAAATATCTAAAATTACAGAATTCCTTTGCTTTCTCTGTTTCTTTCATATGAAAATAGACTCAATAAGCTTTAATTTCATATCTCATCTGACTTCTAATTCCTCTTCTACGATTTTTGGTGATTTTTCAAAGTTACCCTACTGCTGCTGTCCCAAAACAGTTTTCTTATAGCTTATTTTACAATTAAATCCTTTACTCAATTCTAACTTCAATTTCTTTCAATTAAACCACTAATTCATCTTTTTTTTTCATCATATGTTATGTTTAGAAGCTTTAAAACTCCAAAAACTTCAATTTAAATTCATCAAAACTTTATCCTAAAACTTATTAAACATCAAAATTAAAAGAAAAGGGCTAAATTAACATACCTATTAAACTTCCAAGCTTCAAACCCTAAATTTTCCCTTTTCTTCTTTCTTTTTCTCTTTTTCTTTCTTTCCCCTGCTCCCTGTTTCGTTTGCTTCTCTGTTTCTTTCTTTTCTCTTTTTTTTTTTTTAACCTTATTATATATTATATTATATTAACATAAAATAATATTTTATTTTATCACACAAAAATCTTAGGATTTTTTTTACACTATGCCGCCTCAATCATTTAAAAATGGCATAATTGCCATTTTGGTCCTTCATAATTTCTTTTAATCTATAATTAAACTTTCACACCTATTACAATCTAATCCTTTTTCACCAAATGCTTCTAATTAAGTCAAATTCACCTAAATAAAACCCAATTAGACGCACAACTAGCTTAAGTAAATATTTTTAGTAATTATTTACGATTCATTTTTATGAAAACGGAGACTGAAAATATATTTTTTGGTTATTCGACTATCGGGTCACTACAATTTCCCCACTTAATAAATTTCGTCCTCGAAATTTACGACGTAAACAACTGCGGATATTGATGTCTCATTGTTTCCTCTCTTTCCCATGTTGCTTCTTCCGAATTATGATGTCTCCACAACACTTTTACCAACGGAACCCGTTTGTTTCTCAATTCCTTTACCTCTCGAGCAAGTATCTTAATTGGCTCCTCTTCATAAGTTAAATCCGGTTGAATTTCTATTACTTCAGGAGTAATCACATGAGATGGATCAGACCGGTATCTTCATAACATTGAGACATGAAAAACATTGTGAATTCTATCCAATTCCGGTGGTAAGGCTATCCGATAAGCAACTGGACCAACCCGTTCTAAGATCTCATACGACCCAATGAATCTTGGGTGAGCTTGCCTTTCTTCCCAAATCGGAGAATTTTTTCCATGGCGACACTTTCAAAAATACTTTTTCACCCACATTATATTCAATATCTTTTCTTTTAAGATCAAAGATAAGATTTTTGACGATCAAATGCTGCTTTCAAACTATTTCGAATGACTTTTACTTTTTCTTCTGTTTCTTGGATCAAATCAACCCCATATATCTTCTTTTCACTAAGCTCTGTCCAATATAACGGTGTTCTACACTTTCTGCCATACAAAGCTTCATACGGAGCCATTTTAATACTGGACTGATAACTGTTATTGTAAGCAAATTCAATCAAAGGCAGATACTTCTCCCAATTACCTTCAAACTCTAGTGTACAACATCGGAGCATATCTTCCAATACTTGAATTACGCTCAGATTGGCCATCATCATGCGAGGATGAAATGCGAAGATGAAATACAACTGAGTACCTAAAGCTTCTTGCAATTTATCCCAGAAACGAGACGTAAATCGAGGATCTCTATCTGATATAATGGAGACAGGCACTCCATGTAGCCTGACAATCTCAGATATGTACAATTCAGCCAGTTTATCTAAAGAATAATCCATACGTACCGGAATAAAGTGCGCTGATTTTGTCAATCGGTCAACAATCACCCAAATAGCATCCTTTTTCTTCGGAGACAACGGTAATCCCGATACAAAATCCATAGTGATTCTTTCCCATTTCCATTCCGGTATAGTAATTGGCTGAAGTAATCCTGAAGGTACCTGATGTTCAGCTTTAACTTGCTGACATATTAAACATCTCGATACAAACTCAGAGATATCCCGTTTCATTCCTGGCCACCAATACATCTTTTTCAGATCATTATACATTTTATTACTCCCCGGATGTACTGGACATAAATACCGTTGTGAGCCTCGTATAAAATCTTACGTATGAGTTCGAATTACGAGGTACACATATTCTACCTTTGAATAACATACAACCATCAACTCCAACTGAAATTGAATCGATGACGACTCACACATTGTGCCCATTTAATCTGTAGCTTCTCATCATCCTTCCGAGCTTCACATATCTGCTTGTAAAAATGTCGGTTTAGCTCTCAATTTAGCCATGATTGAACCATTATCAGTCAGTGACAACCGGGTATTCATAGCTCGTAAAGTAAACAGAGATTTTCGACTCAAAGCATCAGCTACAACATTTGCCTTACCCGGATGGTAATCAATAATCAAATCATAGTCCTTTATCAGTTCAACCCATCTTCTCTGTCTCAAATTCAAATCCTTCTGAGTCAACAAATACTTCAAACTCTTATGGTCAGTGTAGATATAACATTTTTCCCCGTATAAATAATGTCTCCATATTTTTAGCGCCAAACACCATCATGACCAATTCAAGATCATGCGTCGGATAGTTCTTTTCGTGTGGCTTCAATTGTCTAGAAGCATATGCTACTACCTTTCCTCCTTGCATTAGCACACAGCCCAAACCATTGTACGAAGCATCACTGAAAATCACGTACTCCTTACCAGATTCTGGTTGAATTAACACAGGAGCTTCTGTTAATGCTGCTTTTAATTTTTCAAAACTTTGTTGACACCCTTCTCGTCCATTCAAATTTTACATTTTTCGCAACAATTTAGTTAATGGAGATGCAATCATAGAGAATCCTCAACAAATCTTCTATAGTATCCACCAATCAGAAAACTCTTTACTGTCACATTCTTTGGTGGTTTCCATTCAAGTATAGCTTCTACCTTCTTAGGATCTACCCGAATACCATCTGCCGATACTATATGTCCGGAAAAGTGACTTCTTTTAACTAAAATTCACACTTACTAAATTTAGCATACAATTGTTTTTCTCTCAAAATCAGTAGCACAATTCGGAGATGTTTATCATGCTCTTCTTCACCTTTTGAATACACTAGAATGTCATCTATAAATACAACCACAAACCGATCTAAATATGGTGAAAAATTACATTCATAAGATCCATGAAAGCAATAGGAGCATTAGTCAATCCAAATGGCATAACTAAGAACTCATAATGACCGTACCGAGTTCTGAAGGCAGTTTTCGACACATCAGATTCTTTTACCCGTAACTGATAATACCCCGATCTGAGATCAATCTTAGAAAATACACTAGCTCCTTTTAACTGATCAAACAAATCATCAATCCTGGGCAACGGATACTTGTTCTTTATAGTCACTTTATTCAACTGACGGTAATCTATACAAAGCCTCAAAGACCCATCTTTCTTCTTTACAAATAATACTGGTGCCCCCCATGGTGATACACTAGGACGTACGAATCCCTTGTCTAATAACTCCTGTAACTGCATTTTCAATTCTTTCAACTCAGTGGGTGCCATCCGATAAGGTGCTATAAATATCGGTGCAGTGCCTGGAATTAACTCAATCCCAAACTCTACTTCTCTTTCTGGAGGTAAACCCGGTAATTCCTCTGGAAACACATCAGTAAAATCTCGAACCACTGGTATCTTTTCAATCTCGAATTCGTTTATGCAGTATCTAAAATGTAAGCAAGAAAAGCAGTACATCCTCTTCTCATCATCTTAGAAGCTTTCATTGCAGACACTACATTCGTCAATGCACTATATTTTTCACCAGTTACAATCACTTCATCTCCATCTGAAGTTTTCAAGGAAATTCTTTTTCTTCTGCAATCAACCATAACCCCATGTTCTGACAACCAGTCCATACCCAATATCACATCGAACTCATAAAACGTAAGTGCCATAAGGTCTGCTGGAAACTCATAATCATGAATTTTTAAGGGACATCTTCTACACACTTTATTAACTTTCTCACTTTGCCCGAAAGGATTAGTAACTACTACTTACGTGATACGTAAGTTCTACTTGTAACTCTCTTTCTTTCACTAATGCAATGCATATATATGAATGTGTAGAGCCGGGATCAATTAATGCAATTCTGGAAGAATCAAATAAAGAGAATGTACCAAGTAATCACATCGAGGCGTCTCCTCTTCTCGTTTTACGATAGCATAAGTTCGAGGCCTTCGGGATTGAGATCTATCGGTTGTTTCCCTCACCAATCTCGTACCACTACCCGGTGCCAACAGAAATTCCGGGTTGTCTACCTCTTTGTGAAATCGAGCTACCTCTCACAGATTGTTCTCGTAACACTTTACGACATCTTGGACGAGTCTACGATTAAGTGATCTTTTGACCCACATCTAAAAAGCAGGCTCGGGAAATCGATCGACATTCTCCCCAATGATATCTTCCACGATCTGCTCACATGAGGATGGTGTTGGTTTTCTTTAGAACCCCGGTACTACCCATAGAGGTCGTCTGTTGAGTTGGTCTTGTCAGATTCGGATCTTTGCCCAACAGTAGGAGAAGTGTATCTAGAATCTCGAAATCCTTCACTCTTTTTGAAAATGGTGGTGGTGGTCTTGAACTAGTGGCGATCTCTTCCCAAAACTCTTTTCTTTTGAACGAGCTAACCCTTCTTCCGATCGTTGTGCTCTATCAACCAAAATAGGAAATTCTTGTAGATGTAATGGTATAAGAGGAACATAAATCTCTTCATTCAATCCCCACTCAAATCTTACGCATATATCTGCTTCATTTGCTATTAGTTCCTTTGCATACTTACTCAACTCGATAAATTCACGTTCATATTCAAAGAATGAGACATGTTGTTCGCTTGAGATCGAGAAATTCTCTTTTCTTCTTCTCAAGATAAAGTTGACTCACATATTTCTTTCTAAATTCGGATACAAAGAAATCCCAATTAATTTTCTCTGCAGGATGGATATTCATAATGATGGTCCACCATTGATAAGCCTCACCCTTTAATAAAGATCTGCACATTTCAACTTTTCTTCCCCTGTATAATCGCAATTCTTCAAATATTCTTTGTTGTTCTCAAACCATTGCTGCTCACCTCATTTTGGATCATCATCTTTCTTTCCTTTAAACTCTTGACTCCATATTTTACGATTTTCTCCAAGGAGATCGATGGTAGTTATAAATGGTTGTGGATGTGGAGCAATAATAGGAGAAGATAGTGGTGGAACAGATGGAGCATTATTAGTTCGCACAACTTGCTGCAATAAGCGATTCATTATGCGTAACAAAGTTGCAATCGGAATTTCTTTCTCTAGCCGGTATTGGTTGGCTTTTGATTGAGTTCTTTCTTCCAATTCGAGCTCTCTATCATCTCCTAAGTTTACCGATTCACTTGAACTTGGACTCTGTGTTGATCTCTTTCCCTATCAAGGTTTGGCGCCGCTCTCTACTTCATTTTTTCGACTCTTCACGAGATCTATTTGACATCTTTAAGTTTCTACAATATCCATAAATTACACAATTAAATAACTAAAACTCATCTCATCACATCAATTTATAAAATGGCATGTACAAATGACTCATACTCGACCCAAGGATTGAGAAAACCTAGGCTCGATACCAATCAATGTAACACCCTAACCCCGAACCATCACCGAACACAGGTTACGAGGCATTACCGAACATATCGGATAATTTGCAAATATAAATTTTATTTAAATTTAGTGACATTTCTGCTTATTTTCACATATAACCCCCGCAATTAAAACCGTATTCATTCCAAATATAACCAATTCAACCAATTCCAAAATCCAACAATTTAACCAATGCAATTTCATATTTGATCATATTTAAATTCTACTTATAACATTAAAATACCAAATATCGTTTTCTACAACAAAAGTCATGTAGTTGTTTTAAGTGAGCAAAATATCACCTATGTACATGCCATTTTAACACAAAATACAATACCTACTTAGTAGCCTTGAAGATGTGATGAGATGAGAAATCTTCTAGTTGAACTTCTCTTCTAGACTCTTTGTACCTACGCGTTAAAATAAGCGCGTTAAGCCGGTGAAGGCTTAGTAAGCACTACAAGAATAATTAATTAAACAATCATAACAGAATATTTTAAACTCAATTAATTATCGCATATTTACTCACGTGTAAGTCTCTTCAAATAAGTATTGCTTTAAATAAATTTAACTTATCTTACGTAAGGCATAAAACTTGCCTTAACACTTGATAATTCATTTTATTCTCAATTCACAATATTAGCCCAAAGTAGACTTCCTAGAACACACGGATATACGGAACATATACTGAGGTGCATTATGATGCACAAATGAGCGAGAGAGCACGACGGCGTGCTAATTATCGAGAGCACCAATGTGCTAATATCGAGAGCACCAACGTGCTAATATCGAGAGAGCACCAACGTGCTAATATCGAGAGCACCACCAGCGTGCTAATATCGAGAGCACCAACGTGCTAATATCGGAGAGCGCGCGCTAAAGTTCCTTAATGGCATGCCACTAATATCCCGATGTAGTTCTAAATTCCGTCTACTTGGGCATTAAAGTTTGAATCTCATATATTTAAAGAATTCACATAAATATTTCAAAAAAGATAAATAAAGAATAATTTAGAATTTCTTGTAGTACTTACAATAAAAGGTTGCGGTGATATAAGTTTTTCTTCCTTCACTCCTTAATCTTCTCTTTTCCTTTTCCTTCGATTCGGTCCTCTCCTTCCTTTTCTCTTTCTTCAATTTCATATAAATACATAACATTTATATGTTAAAAATAATCAAATAATTTCCTGTACTATTTAATAAAATAAACATGTATTTTATGATAATTTCATGCTTTCTTACTTTTGCTCACATTTCAATTTAATCCTTTACTTATAAACTTATTCAAAGCTGTCCTTTTGTGTCATAGTCACAAAATTATTTATTTCCAGAGCTACAGAACTCCAAATGAAGAACCGTAAATTTTCCTTGAAACTAGACTCATATATCTTTTTACTATAATTTTTCCAGAATTTTTGGTATGGCCAATCAATACCAGATTATTCTTAAAGTTTCCCCTGTTTTACTGTATGACTGTTCTGACCTCTCTTCACTACGAATCAAATTACTCTTTGTACAGAATTCATATGACCTTCTTATTTATTTCATTTGAAAATAGACTCATTTAGGATTCTAAACATATAAACTTAAGCCCCTAATTATTTTTATCTAATTTTTATGATTTTTCAAAGTCAGAACAGGGGATCCTGAAATCCCTTTAAACCAGTCTTACAAAAATATAAATATCTAAAATTACAGAATTCCTTTGCTTTCTCTGTTTCTTTCATATGAAAATAGACTCAATAAGCTTTAATTTCATATCTCATCTGACTTCTAATTCCTCTTCTACGATTTTTGGTGATTTTTCAAAGTTACCCTACTGCTGCTGTCCCAAAACAGTTTTCTTATAGCTTATTTTACAATTAAATCCTTTACTCAATTCTAACTTCAATTTCTTTCAATTAAACCACTAATTCATCTTTTTTTTTTTCATCATATGTTATGTTTAGAAGCTTTAAAACTCCAAAAACTTCAATTTAAATTCATCAAAACTTTATCCTAAAACTTATTAAACATCAAAATTAAAAGAAAAGGGCTAAATTAACATACCTATTAAACTTCCAAGCTTCAAACCCTAAATTTTCCCTTTTCTTCTTTCTTTTCTCTCTTTTTCTTTCTTTCCCCTGCTCCCTGTTTCGTTTGCTTCTCTGTTTCTTTCTTTCTCTCTTTCTTTTTTTTTTTTTAACCTTATTATATATTATATTATATTAACATAAAATAATATTTTATTTTATCACACAAAAATCTTAGGATTTTTTTACACTATGCCGCCTCAATCATTTAAAAATGGCATAATTGCCATTTTGGTCCTTCATAATTTCTTTTAATCTATAATTAAACTTTCACACCTATTACAATCTAATCCTTTTTCACCAAATGCTTCTAATTAAGTCAAATTCACCTAAATAAAACCCAATTAGACGCACAACTAGCTTCGTAAATATTTTTAGTAATTATTTACGATTCATTTTTATGAAAACGGAGACTGAAAATATATTTTTCGGTTATTCGACTATCGGGTCACTACATGAACGCTCTATATTCTCTACCCCAATCGCTCTGAAACTGTTTGATGTTCTTCCCAAATTGAGTTTTAACTAATCATTGAAATTGAACAAAACAGTGCACAGCCTGAGACTTCTATCAAAGGAGATAAACCCACGTAAACCGAGTACACATATCAACAAACGAAATATAGTACCAGTGATTCCCACAAGAAACAGATGCCGGACCCCAAAGATCAGAAACCACCAAATCAAACGGACTCGTGTATGTGTATTTAGTAACAGATGTAGGAAGCGGAAGTTTATGAGCCTTCCCTTTTTGACAGGCAGTACATATTCCATCATGAGAAATATCTGACGGAAGGACAATATTACACTTATCTAAAACATTTTTGACAATAGGAGTAGACGGATGACCAAGGCGATTATGCCACAAAGACAAATTATTACAATCAGCAGTTTTATTTTGAAGTATAGTTGAAGTAGTAACTGGAACTTCAGACAAAGTCGACAGAGAGAACTGGTATAGTCCATCATGTATGTGGCCCTTCAACAGTGTTTCTCGGGTCATTATGTCCTTAATAACACAGTACGTTGGGTGAAATTCAAAAAACACACCGTTATCATTAGTAAATTGAGATACAGGCAATAGATTTTTCCGAATTCTTGGCACACACAATACATCAGACAACCGAAACAATTTAGAACGTGTAACACCCCCTACCCGTATCTGTTATTGGAATAGAGTAGGAGGTATTACCAGAGTTTACTGAACATTTTCGAATAATTCTGAGTCATTTATTGTTCATATTCTGAAAATAATCATAACGTCCCTCTATTGGGCCCTCGAAGCCCAAAACATACATTAGGAGCCAACCGGAATTAAATCGGGATCATAGGGAATTTTTCGCAAAATCCTAAAACTTTCCTACATTGGTTAACGTACTTTAATATTAACAAACTTATTTTCTCGACATGTCTCGCTTCAATTTATTACTTGTCCTAATACACATAATTTTCTGTATCAACGTATCAAAGATAGTATTATATTTACATGTCATGATACATATCATTCTCTTATTGTTTCTTCATAAATATAAATTGTTCAATTTATTATGACAATATTTCATGTACCATCATTTTTATGAGTTTAGTGTATATTTATTCCGAAAGATTCATAATCTTGAATATGCATAATTATCGAGCAAATTTCACATACATGTATTTTCCATGCCATATTTCAATGTATCAAATAATTATCATTTCTATGTCTTTCAAGTTTAATTTCATGATTTCAAGTACTTGTCATTTTCTATATTTATCCCGTTGAATTTCTCGAATTTCGATGGATTTTCTAGTAGTACACTTATAGTGTACAAATCCAGTCGTCAATTCATGTTCATGTGCGCACATTTCCATTCAGAGAGAGCACACTTCATGAACCTCATCCTTCAGTGGGATTACAGTCCCGAGCTAAATCCCTGTAAAAAGAGCACACTCCGCGAACCTCATCCTTACAATGGGATTACAGATCAGCTAAATCCTGTAATATAAACTCATAGAGTATTGTCGGGATTACATCCAAAGCTAAATCCTGCAACGACAATTACTCTAATGAGCTTGGATCCGAATTACAGTCCAAGCTAAATTCGGACTTAATTCGGATTACCCGTCGGGCTAAATCCATTTTCCACATATTCTTCGGGAGGGCTATATCGAGGATCACCCGTCAAGGGCTAGATCCTTTTCACACATATTCTTCGGGAGGGCTATATCGGGATAGGATCACCCGTCCAGGGCTAGATCCTTTTACCGTCAATTCCTTTTCAATGATCCATCGAATTTTCCTTTCATTCAACGGGATTTCTTCCCTTTTTATCAAATATATCAATGTTTCATCAATTTTCATACAATGAACGTTCAAATTATATTCACATCAATAACATACATTTCAAACATTTAAGAATATAATCCAAGTTACATGAACTTACTTCGTTGCTTGCCCATGTTTATAGTTTCACTAATTTGATGTCTTCTCTTTTCCATGTTCAAATCTCGTATTTGAGTTATCCGGATAAATTTGATCATCATTTTCATTCATTTCATATTCGATACATTCAATTAATGCTCTAGGCAAAATTACCATTTTGCCCCTAAATTTTTAATTAATGATGATTTCATCCTTAGATTCAGAAAAATAAAATTCTTGTAATTTAATCCTTGTTCCAAGCCTAATTATTCTCATATATATCGACAACAGCCCATGAATTATATGAAATATCGAATTTTCCATAATTTCAACACTTTTCAATTTAATCCCTAAAACATATTTTCACCCTATCTTGATCTAAATTAATAATTTCATTCAATTTTATAATTTAAATAATAAAATAATCCATTTCATGCAATTTGGTCATTTTTGACATTTTTACAAAATTGCCCATAAAGTTTTACTTTTATTCAATTTAGTCCCTGAGCCTAGAATATGCTAGCTAAATACTCATATATATTTTCCTCCTCCTCCTCTCCATTCCACATCCTTAATGTATATAACATGCTATAAGTAACATTATCAATAATTTCATTAATTACTCATAAGTATATTCAAAACTGTCCATTTGAGTTATAGTCACTAAATTATTTATTTCCAGAGCTACAAAACTCCAAATGAAGAACCGTTAATTTTTCCTGAAACTAGACTCGCATATCTTCTTGCCATAAAATTTTCAGAATTTTTGATTTAGCCAATTAGTACAGTTTATTCTTTAAAGTCACCCCTGTTCTACTGTCTGGCAGTTCCGACCCTTCTTCACTAAAAATTAATTATCTTTTTATATAGAATTCATATGATGTTATAGTTTATTTCTTCTAAAACTAGACTCATTAAGGAATCTAACCATATAAATTATGTTCCCAAATTATTTTTGTACAATATTTGATGATTTTTCCAAGTCAGAACAGGGGATCTCGAAATCACTCTGAACCAGTCTTACCAAAATCTAAATATCTCAGAATACAGAATTCCTTTGCTTTCCATGTTTCTTTCATATGAAAATAGACTCAATAAGATTTAATTCTATATCTCACTCAACTTCTAATTCAATTTCTACAATTTTTGGTGATTTTTCAAAGTTAGACTACTGCTGCTGTCCAAAACTGTTTTAATGCAAAATGTTAATTATCAAGTTTATAACACCTTTATTTCCTTCTCTACAACATTTCCCATTACTTTCTCTTATTTTCCTTCACTAACATATCAAGAACATAAAACTTTATATAAGAAAACTCTACATTAACATCATTTCCATGCTTTTTCCACAATATCAAACTTAAAAATATATTGAAAACATGATGTTCTTACCTTGTTTTATAGATTTCAATCTTTAACTTGATTTTCTCTCTCCTCCAGCTTCTATTTCTTGAATCAAACTTGATATTCTTGCTCCTATAGTCTCCTTGTCATCTTTCTCTCTTGATGGCTATGGAAATTCTTTTGAATTCTAAGTGAAAATGATGGATTTTTGGTGAAAGGACTAATTTGTAAAGAAAGCAAAACTTTCTTTTCTTTCTCTTCTTCTCACGTTGGTTTGCATGGGAAAGAGATGATAATTCATCATCTTTCCTTCCTTATATACTACATAAATAATAATAAAATAATGATAAATAATAAAATATCTTATCAAAATAAAATAATATTTATCTAATTAAATAATTATAAAATATCATCACTATCATCATTACTTTCTAGATTTCTCTCTCTTCTAATTGACCATTTTGCCCTTTGTGATCTTTTAAAATTCCATCCTTGAATCATCACATAATTTGGTAAAATTATGATTTAGTCCCTCATAATTCTTTACCTATTCAATTTGGTCCTAATTCATCCATTTCCTTTAGTTTCTAGATTATTCCACCCCTAAAATATTTGCACTATTGGTCCTTTAACTTTTTCATACTTACACTTTAACCCCTCAAATTTTGAGTATTTACACTTGGGCAACAATACTTTTCTCACTTTACAATTTAGTCCTTTCTTGAATTAATAATGTAATATATCATAATATACTTCCGAATATTGACATAATCTAAATTTTTCTTTTTTTTCGCTTTATTTCCTTATTATATCAAAGATAATATCTTACTGTAAATTTTTTTTTTTTTTTGGGGTATTACAGAACGTGTAGGTAAAATACCATTACCAATAGAGGAGATCGGGCGGGTGTCCTGTCACCCATCAATAAAGAGGACGTACCTAGATACGAAGTGGTGTTCTGCAGAGTCGACGCATCGCGGCAAACATGACTGCTCGCTCCCGAATCAGGGTACCATGAAGCTATCCCGACTGGCATAGGTATGTACGAACCCGTGTGACCAACATTCGAACCAACCTGGGTAGTATTAGCATTTGAGCCTGATGAAGCAGAATAATCAGAAGTATTTAAGTCACCCACCCTAGGAAGACCAATACAAGGATCAGAACCAAAATAAACACGAGCTTGGGGCTTGGTTCGCCAAGGAATAGGAGAATCCTATTCTTGTTCAAATTGAACACAGTTGTTAATTGGTCGAACATCCTCAACTGGACTAAGCTCAACACGCCCATTACAATTGTCGACCAAGGGTGGCCTAAACGCAACATTCGACCCATTATAATTTGTGACCAAAGGTGGCCCAAAATCAACATTTGGCCTGCTTGACGGAAACAAATTTCCACACGCATGTGAGCCATGTGGCCCACCATAAGCATCACGCCCATACATGACATCACTAGGCCAATTGTGATGCCTAGCTGGAGGCCAATATTGGCTCCTATTTTGACCATCATATGGCCAATTTTGACCAGTTAGGTGGGTGTATTTCAGACGTTGCGACACCCATTCATGTCTACCCTTAAATTCTTCTTGCGGCGAACCATAGATACCATTAAGATGCAACGCCGACGCCGGAGACACACGATATCCATCAACAGCCGGTGGAGGACGTGAGCCATCATAATCACGATTAAAACGATAAAAGCACCTCTGGCAAGATGTCCAAAGTGGTTGCAAATTTGACACTGGATCCTCGATCGAAAGCCTCTGCCACGTCCACCGAATGGAGGGCGACCACCACGAACAGGCTCACTACGACCAATAGATTGAGCAGTATCCACAAGGTTCGCATGTATGGCGATCTCTTGGACAGCTCTTAACTGTCGTTGCTCACACTCGATCAACGTCTCCACTAACCTTCGAAACGGAATCGACTCTGGCGAGAGAGACGCCAAAGAGACAATAGCATCAAAGTTAGAAGGTAACCCCGCGAGCATCACCTCCGTCATCTCAGCCTCAGAGACATGAGCGCCGGACGGCGCAAGCAAAGCGCATAAATGTTTAATCTGATCTACATAGGTTTTAACAGACATAACACCTTTTTTTTTAAAGAATGAAGCTCATGCCTTAGTTTTAACTGTTTGGCATTAGTATCAGCGGCGAAAAGGCTTGTTGCCGTAAGCCAGACGTCCGATGAAGTGCGAGCATCAATAAACAATGATAAGAACGAGGTGTTGATCGTGGAAAGTAACCACGAAGCAAGGAGAAGGTCTTGTCTAGAAAACACGAGAGCAGACGGATTTGGAACAAGAGATCCATCAGCCGATTGAACAAATTGTGCCGGCGGTGGAAGAGAACCATCAAGAAACCCTAACAAATCGTATCCACCGAGAATGAGACGTACCTGCTGTTGTCAGAGAATGAAAGTTCCTTCATCCAACTTCACCACAACGTGCCGAGGGAAGGACGTGATGACTTTGTCACCGGTGAACGGAGCAGAACCTTCGTCAACAGAACCAGAATCGGGAGAGTGGTTGGCAGCCATAGGTCCTAGAATCGAATGGCGAATGATACCATTCTAAAAGAATGAGTTAAGAAAAACTAATTTTGAATTTATTTTTTCTATTGTGAAAAACTCAACCTCGTTCCTCTGTACATAGCCTGTATATAAAAGGCTAGGCTAACAGTTTCATAACAAGTAACAAACTCTAGTCAACCGTTTCTTGACTGACTAGCTTACTATATTAACTATCATTGGATTACATCAAATTTGTTTTCCATCTCTTATGGACTAGATGAGTCCTTGAGTTTTCTGTACCATGAGACAAGACTTGTTTTCTCTCGAGATTTTCGAGTATGTCTATATATCATTCACCTTAAACTTTATCCCTTGCAGTGCTTAAGGCTCCCTGGGTGAAGAAGGCTTTAGGCATTCCTAAAATACTTGATCAACCAGCGGCTACTCACTACTGCACGACGACCTTCTATCAATCTGTATTCAGTTCTCAAAAAAACTCTCCAACAAGCAAGAACAGCAGAAGAAGAAGAATCTGCCTCAGTATTTGCTGCACCAACAAAAGTATCGAACCGAAGCACACCTTCTTCTTTGGCTATCAATCAACGGATTAAACCTTTAGAGAAATAAGGGAAAGAAGAATAACAAGAAAAGGTGACCCGAAAGTCGAAAATCACCCGTTATAAATCTTGTTAGGCTCTATTGTTTGGGGCCATAGGAACCAAGTGACAGTGACAGTTTTTTTCTTCTTTTATCTAATTCAGGATCCTTTTCCCATGATTTTCGTTTTCAAATAAAAACAAGTAAATCACATATAGGAAGGCATAGGTCGAGTTAAGGTCGTTTCCTTGAATCACTTGAGGTCTCTCTCTCCAATTTTTTTAGCCAATGTTACTCAAATTTGGGTATGTCCAATACAAGAATATAATTAACACGATTTATTTAATTTTTCCATATATTTGGAGAATACCGATATCCACGTATATAATGAAAACAAGTGCGCCGGACATGAAGTACACATTGTTTAATGAATACATTGAATAAGTGCTGGAATTGAAGTACAGATAGTGTAATAAATACATGGAAGGCCATTGAATGCAGGTAGGTTTACAACCAAGTACTTAAAGGTCATTTTCTTCTCTGCCAAATCATCTTCCACTTGCATTATCCAAATCCAGATACCTAATTAATCAATTTAATTACTGTTCATTTGAGTTGGGACCGTTTGAACAAGATAATTTTTAATTTAAGTTTTTTTCTCGGGTAAAAAAATTAGTTTTTTTATGAACAATCTAATTAACATTTTAAATATAAACTTATATATAAATTTAACTAGGTAAAAATATTTTTGATATTTTATTATTTTTAAATAATAATAGATTATTTGAATTTGATTCAAATGAGTTTATATAATATATGTATTAAAATTGTTCGAATTACAACTCGAGTTAACTCAATCTATTATTAAAATGCCTCTGTTATGAATCTATTATTAAAATGCCTCTGTTATGATGGGATGTTAAGTAAACTGGTTTTTCTTTAATAATGATACTTAACAAAACTTAATGTCAGTTACTTGAGGCATTTAAAAAGCTTGTGTAAATTCTTTACTCTCCTTATCTTAGAAACAAAATGATAAAGTAGGACTGTCATAAGAGAATAAAGAACTTAATGGTAGAGTGACCATTTCGTAACAAAATGATAACGTAAGTGATTAAAACGTAAAATTTTAAACATAAGTGACTAAAATATAATTTAAGACAAACAAAAGTTATTATTTTTATAGTTTACCTATAATTTTTTTTAAAATGGTACACATAATAATTTTTTAATATACTAATATTCTCACTTAGTAAATTCTTAAAAAGCTCATTTATTTTATATTTGATATATAAAAATAAAAAAAAAACAGCAGTATCAAATTTAATCTTACTAACTAAACACTAATGTTTTGTGGGAAAAAATAATAATAATAAACACAAATGGTTTATCGATTCATCAAGTGACTAATATTTGTTTTTATTAAATTTTATTATAAAATATAAAAATATTAATATACTAAACTTTTTCTTAAAAAAAAAAAAACAGCATTCTATACTGAGTTTCTGGCAAAATTCCAAAAATTTCAGGTTGCTGTCCTGACATTTTTTCATGAAAAAGAACATAGTTTAAAAATGGAAAAATCCTTGAATTAATTCTGAAAAACCATTTTACTAATTTTAAATATTTTTAAAATTATTTCTATGTTAATATTTATTTATATAATTTAAATTAAATATATGAATAATTATTTGGTATGGAAAATTTTTATTCCACAATATTTCTTGCTTATTTATTTTTTAATTTTTAATTTTAATTACAACGTAAAGGTACATGACAAAATTTTAACCTCACTGAATTATCTTTCTACCATCAGACTTTCGTATATAGTCCAGTGGTTAAGAGTTGTTCACCCATAAGATCCATCAAGGTTTTTAAAATTAGATTGTTAGTGAAACCAGTTAGACCATTGGTTTGATTAAAAAATTATATATAAAAATATTAAAAAATCTGGTTGCACCATCCAATTTAACCAATTTTTACCTGTTTTAACCAATCCATATTAATTTTTGAATCAATCGATTCAAAATCGATTTATTCTCAATTAAATCAATCCAACCAATTAATCCAATTCAAATGTTGTTAAATTAGTTCATTCAAGTGAACAAATGAGTAGGCCTTTATTGGAGGGACCAAATAAAAATTCTAAATATATATTATTAATAAAATATTTTATAATAAACTTATTTTTAAAATGAAAGCCTTAACAAAATAAACAAAACCCATCATTTTTCATCTTGTTGATTACCCAAGGCACCTATCTTCTCTTTTGGCATTATATATTTATACTTGATATAAACAATTAAAAAAGAGAGTATATAAAAGAAAGTAGTTACGTGGTTTCAGATACTAACCATTGTGATCAAAATGGCTGAGGAGAAGAATTATATAATAAAGGTAGAGGAAGGGAAGGCCGCCACCGATGAAAGACCGTCGATCGGCCCCGTTTATCGCAGTTGTTTTGCCGAGAATGGTTTCCCTGCTCCGGTTCCTGGAATGGAGAGTTGTTGGGACATTTTCCGGTTAGAATTTAGCTTCTTTTTTTTTTTTTGTCTCTTTCTTTTTTGTTTGAATAATATTTTGCGTGGTTGATATTGCTAAGAAAATAAGGAAACTAGTTTACTGTTTATTTTTCCTTTGTTAGATTTCAGCTGGCTTTGGAATTTTGCTTATTTCGAATTTTCAGTGTTATCTTTTTGAAATAATGTAGATCTTTTAATTTGTTTGGCTGTGCATTTAAATTTCACCCTCTGTTTGGCGATGGATGCAAGAAACATTACATTTTACGGATCATGAGATTTCATTATTTTACCGAAATGCATAATGTTTGAAAAATTGGATTTAAAACACTCGGATGGATCAAGATAACGAGATTTCCAGGCTTCTAGTTGAATGATCGATGGCTTTCATTCAACTCATTGTAGAACTGCAAAACTAAAATTTATATCATGGATAGTAGTAATTATTTCGATTTTGGTTGCTCGCTGTTTATGTGATGTGGAGATCAGAACTTTCTGCTAATTTAGAACTTAGCTTATGATCCATGTATGATTGAACTTGTTAACTAACTAATACAGCTCGTATTTTTTATGCTACCAAAAAAAAGTGATATTCTGGTACTTTTGTCACTATGATTCATACATCATCTTCTCCTTGCAGAATGTCAGTTGAGAAATATCCTAACCACCATATGCTCGGTCACCGGCAGATTGTGGATGGGAAAGTATGCTGTCAGCCATCTACTGCTGATTTATTTTTTATTTAATTTTTTTTCCTTTTACTGCCGACCTTGGCTTTTAGTTCGTGTATCTAAATATATAGGCTTCCACTGCAGGCTGGAAAATATGTGTGGCAAACTTACAAACAAGTTTACGACATTGTAATGAAAGTAGGAAATTCTATTCGGAGTTGTGGTGTTGAGGAGGTAATGCACTAAGTTTTTTGTTATTCTAAAAGTTTATGTGTATTTTTACAAATTTCATGGTTTTTATTTTTGTTTACAGGGAAGAAAATGTGGTATATATGGTGCCAATTGCCCTGAGTGGATAATGACCATGGAGGTATTGTTATTCTGAAATGTCTTTGTCTGACTTAGTTTCTCCTGAGCACACTCTTCGCTAACTAAAAGCTTGTCGTCCAAAAAGTTTACTGATGCATCAACATTGATGCAGGCCTGCAATGCTCATGGACTCTCTTGTGTTCCTTTATATGACACTTTAGGTATTTCTTCTTGAGGACCTACAAAAGTATGCTTTATATTTTGTTAAATCAGTACTTTCTGCAAACAACAAGCTCATGTGTGTTATCTAAACTTCCTCTTTTTTGAACCTGGTTTAGCATGTTATTTGTAACATATTTAAAGTCTTTTAATGATGAGTGTATCTCAATGCCACTGCATACTGCTAATGATTGTTTGATCCTTTGTCATATATATTATAGGTGCTGGTGCTGTGGAGTTTATCATATGCCATGCAGAAGTTTCAATTGCTTTTGTAGAGGAAAAGAAGATTGCTGAAGTAAGCATAGTTACATATATCTATATTTGGAACCCTAGGATTGTTATGGGATGTGGGAATAATGGGAGAAAATATTTTTTATTTCTCAGTATAGAATATAAATAAGATATCTGTTTACTGAATGGATTTCTAGTTCTGTACTTTCAGCATTTGCTTCTGTATATGCTTTTCTCAGTTTTCTTAGGTGCTCATCTCAGAATTTATAGGTACATGGTTTTTTTCTCATGTAAGGTTTCTCTTTGCCCTTTCAGCTGTTTAAAACATTTCCAAACTCAACAAAATACTTGAGAAGTAAGTCATTAGTTTATTTACTTTTGGTGGAGGGGGTGGATGGGATACTGTTATTAACTTGTGTTAGAAATAATTTATTGTGCATATACATTTGCTATGCAGCAATTATTAGCTTTGGGAAGGTAACACCTGAGCAGAAGGCAGAAGCTGAGAAGCAGGGTTTGGCAATATTTACTTGGGAAGAATTTTTGCAACTGGTAGGCTACTTTCTTTGTTGTCTCCTCTTGAATCATCAGTAAATAATTTTACACTGCTGAGTTAAGTGTCTTTTTTAGTTATGAGTTCAGAGAAAGGCATCTATATAGCTGTAGAAGAAAATCTTTCTGGCATTGCATTGCAAATCTCTAGTATGAGCCAAGGCTCCTTGTAATTTTCTTGCGTGGTCCTGTTTCTTATGTCCTGGATTTCTGGAAATAATTAAATAATTTTACACTGCTGAGTTAAGTGTCTTTTTTAGTTATGAGTTCAGAGAAAGACATCTATATAGCTGTAGAAGAAAAGCTTTCTGGCATTGCATTGCAAATCTCTAGTATGAGCCAAGGCTCCTTGTAATTTTCTTGCGTGGTCCTGTTTCTTATGTCCTGGATTTCTGGAAATAATTTTCCATACATAACTTGTAGGCTAGCAAAATTGATGAATACTTGATAATTTTAGCATCTTGATTTTATATGTGAGTTGGCATTTTCTATGTATTCATTCTGGTTTAGGATGCTGAAGGAATTTTCCAGTACTGTTATTGTAGATATTATTTGATAACCATGGCTCATGCATGCTGAATAAATGTTTAATTGGATCATAATTTAACACGTAGATTACCATTGATTCTGATATAAGTTCTGATGTCTGTTTCTTGCAGGGAGAAAATAAACAATATGATCTTCCTATAAAGAAGAAAACTGATATCTGCACGATAATGTATACTAGTGGAACAACTGGTGATCCCAAGGGGGTATTGATTTCAAATGAAAGTATCGTTACTCTTTTAGCAGCGGTGGATTGTCTGCTAGGACGTGTAAATGAAGAGGTTATCTTTTCGTTTAATTTCCTGATTCCTAGACAAACAGTTTCACCAGTCACTTTGACCTGTCTGTTCTTTTTTCCCACACTACAATGAGTATGATTTTTCTCTTTTTTGCTTTTCCTCTCTAATTTGGTTGTTTCTTGTGCAATTTTACAGTTGACTATGAATGATGTTTATATTTCTTATCTTCCTCTTGCACATATCTTTGACCGGGTGATTGAGGAGTTATTTATTTCACACGGTGCCTCAATAGGATTCTGGCGTGGGGTGAGCCTGTATTTTTTATACTGTTTCAACTAGTAAGAGTTTATTCCAATTGGTAATTACTTATCTGTCACATCTTCAGGACGTGAAACTATTACTCGAAGATATTGGGGAGCTAAAGCCAAGTGTCTTCTGCGCTGTTCCTCGTGTGCTGGATAGAATCTATTCAGGTAAACTTTCTTATGTTCCTGATTGTAGTGCAGAGATTGACTTCCAGCATTCTTTCTAAACATGTATAAAGATATTGAATAAGATTCTATAATCTGGTTAGGCAATTTCATTTTGGTTTGTTTGTGAAGGTTACAATAAACAATCTGGAACATGTACTTGAAAACTCATCTTAGTTGATTTATTTTTGAAACTCTCATAGTTAAATTCTTTCAAAATTATTTTTTCTATGCCTCTTTTGTATATACTTTAGCAAACAAAATGAACTTTATTGATTCTCTTTAATTTTAAAGCGTGCGCACACAGAGATATATATATGCAACTTTCTTCTTTTTTTCAAGCAGACTCATTCAATGCATTATCAATATCAGCTCTGAAACTCTCATAATTTTTGTATCTTGTTAGGTTTACAACAAAAGATTTCTGAGGGAGGCTTATTGAAAAAGACGTTGTTTAATGTCGCATATTCATTGTAAGTTACTTTTCAGTTCGCTTCTGTGAAGCAGTTCATGATATCTGCTGGCTGCTAGTAAGTGATGGAAAGAGGGTTAAACAAGTAATTAGTTTCACCACCACAGACTCGCTGGAATTAAGAACAAAGAATATTTGCTTCTGTACAATATGGCCATCTTTTTTCGTAGTTAGACAAAACTAGATTTATCTCAATCCTTTTGGGCATTAAACTTTATCATGAGCTTTTGCATTAGTTGATATTCATTTGCAGTATGTCCTTTCATTTCTTGTTACTATGTTTAGCCAATTTTGATTAGTGTTTGTTCACTTCGGTTTTAATTATTTCTGTTGAATCCAGTTTATTTCCCATATTTCTGCATTGCTGTCTGGTTCTGACATCTATGATAACCTCTACAGCAAATTCTATAACATGAGGAATGGCTCCAAACATGCAGAGGCATCTCCATTTTCTGACAGAATTGTATTCAGTCAGGTGACGGAAGTCTTATTCGTTAAAAAGAATACGTACAAGGCTCCTTACATATTTTGGTTGAAAGCCAACAGAAATCCTGTTGACTGCTTTGATCTCATTCATATTCATAATTTTGTCAGGTAAAAGAAAGATTGGGAGGGAATTTGAGGATTATTCTCTCTGGAGCAGCACCTCTTGCTTCTCACGTGGAAGAGTTCCTACGAGTAGTGGCATGTTGTCATGTGATGCAAGGATATGGTATACTGTCCTTGAAATTAGCCTCTTTATATCTGATAATTCCTTCTTCTTTACTGATTGTGTGCAGACTTGCTACAACATAAACGCTTATCTATTTTATATTAATCCGAATGTAGGTTTGACAGAGACTTGTGCGGGAACTTTTGTCTCATTACCACATGAGTTGTCAATGCTTGGTACTGTGGGGCCTCCAGTACCAAATGTGGATGTACGCCTAGAATCTGTTCCTGAAATGGGATATGATGCCCTTGCAAGCACACCACGAGGTGAAATTTGTCTCAAGGGAACAACATTGTTCTCAGGGTACTTCAAACGTGAAGACCTCACCAAGGAGGTCATGATTGATGGGTGGTTTCACACAGGTTGCTGATACTTATCTCTTTTTAAGTTGAGGTTCTCCCTATCATTAGCTTATCTCCAATTTAAGGACCTTCAATCTTTGTGCATTAGGGGATATTGGTGAGTGGCAACCAAATGGAAGTATGAAAGTTATTGATCGAAAGAAGAACATCTTTAAGCTTTCACAAGGGGAATATGTTGCTGTCGAGAACCTGGAGAATGTTTATGGTTGTGTTTCTGATATTGAATCGGTATGCCTTTTTGCCCATGTCAATACATCAGTATGCACTGTTTGCCATTGTTCCGATGTAAGAGTGTAGGCATAAACTGAACCAGTAACTAAATGTTGAAAAACTGGCATTGAACACAGGGGCAGGCAATTGAACATTCTTTTTCGGATTTCAATCCTATGATTCCAGTCCTTCATTAGCTCTATGTTTCAACTCTTTAATATCACATCTTTGTCAATTTCAGATATGGGTTTATGGGAACAGCTTTGAGTCCTACCTTGTTGCGGTTGTTAACCCAAATAAGCAAGCACTTGAACGCTGGGCTGCTGACAATGGTGTAAGTGGTGACTTCGAAACCATCTGTAATGATCCAAAGGCCAAAGAGTACATACTTGGAGAGCTTACAAGGACTGGCAAAGAGAAACAGGTTTGTTATTTGATGGTTTCTCCGATTTCATGAAATATGAGTTCACTACTGTTACAAGTAATTACATTTCTTTATACTAGATAGGAAAGGAAAATCGGAAATTAAACTTATATCCTTACGCAGCTGAAAGGTTTTGAATTTATAAAAGCTGTCCATCTCGACCATGTACCGTTTGACATGGACCGCGACCTTCTCACCCCAACATTTAAGAAGAAAAGGCCTCAATTGCTCAAGTATTATCAGGTACCTTCATTTTTTGCTCGGGTTTCTTTTCTAGATTTGACTATATGAAAACATGACACAAACACAACGCATTTTGGTACATTTATTGTACTCATATTTAGGATCTTGACACATAATAATTTGTATTGAATTTATACTCTCACGGTTTACACGAAAAGAACATGAGCTAAGGGATGTATACATGAATTAAACATTCATATTTTGCTCGGGTTTCTTTTCTAGATTTGACGATATGAAAACATGACATAAACACAACGCATTTTGGTACATTTATCGCACTCATATTTAGGATCTTGACACAATAATTTGTATTGTATTTATACTCTCACGGTTTACACGAAAAGAACATGAGCTAAGGGATGTATACACGAATTAAACATTCATTTTTTGCTCGGGTTTCTTTTCTAGATTTGACGATCTGAAAACATGACATAAACACAACACATTTAGTCCATTTATTGCACTTGTGTTTAGGATTTTGACACATAATAATTTGTATTGAATTTATATTTACACGGTTTACATGGAAAGGACATGAGCTAAGGCATGTATACATGAATTAAACAGCTCTCTAATGTGTGCGTGTACGCATGTATGCTGTGCATACATGTACAAGCTGCGCTGCTCTGACCCTTCGATTTTCCTCAAGTATCTGACATTCACCGTCGAGTTTGGGTAACATAATGCACAACTATGTGCCCAATTACTGATCAGAGTTCTTTGGATGCAGAGTGTGATCGACGACATGTACAAGAGCATAAACAAGCCAAATGCTTGACCGAACGGGGATCCTAAAGCGGGTTGTTCCACGATTCGGATATATGGAGGAGTTACCCTTTCTGCTCTTTTCGTTTAGTTTGGACAGTAAAATACAAACTTCTTCGAAGGTAACATTTTTAGAGAAATGTTTTTATATCATTATTAGAATTTTGAAAATAAGTAAACAATAAGGGGATAGTTTTATGAGGAGAATGTAACGTTAGTAGTTGGTCAAAGTCTAAAATCTAAATTGGTTTCAATTTTTAGAACTTCTTAATTGAATTAAAAAATATTAATATTATATCAATTAGATTTACATGTTTCGAGTAAGAATTTAATAGCTAAGCTGATAATTAAATTAACAAAATGATTTAATTGATATGATATATATACTTCGAGGATTTAATTATATATATTTAAAATTTTAGGGTTTAATTTAAAATTTAGAGAATAACTTGTGAACATTTAGTGATATTAACTCAAACAGAATAGTTCTTTTTTTTAGGCTAAGTCATTATTTAGTTTTTGAATTATATTCATTTTCCTATTTTCGTTCCTATATTTTTTTTCCTTACTTTATATTTAAACTATCATTTTTTCCTTACTTTATATTTAAACTATCATTTTTGTTTTAGTATATCTTTTAAGTAAAAAAGTTGTCAATAAAAATATAAGACGTGATGCATTTTTATAATTTGAAAAAAAAAGGAAAGCCAAATCAAGCTTAAAGTTTTTTTATTTAAAAATAATAAATATTTTTAAATAACATGTATATATATATGATAATTTGAAGGGTATGCCTATTCTAATATATATCCCAATAAACCCATGCCAAATTACTAAAAATTGAGATTGGCCAATAAGAAGAAACCTTAAGAAAAAGAACTAAAGTTTTAATTGAGATGGGAACATCATAATTCTCAGCCATTATATTTGAAAAAAAGTGAATAAAATAATTGTTAAGTCTATCTAAATGATAAATTTCTTTAAAGTGCCCCACCTAGGCTCGGCGGTGGACGTAGCCTACACGTATATAAGTCAACCATAATCTTAGGTTTCATGCCAAGTAGAAAACTAAAAGTCAACCTATTTTAGTAGATAAAGAAGAGAAGTCAAGTAACCAATTTTTTCAAACCGGCCTGGTCCATCGTTCATATTATAAAATTCTTAAAATAAACAAATGTTCAAATAGTTTTCATGGAAGACCATACCGAGACAGCTCATTGAACTGTTGAAGTGAATTAGGGAGGACCTTGATTTGACATGGTAATATCTCTCATGTTTCAAACCATTTCTGACACTATGTTTGACCGTGTTTTGCCTAATCGCCAGGGTTAAAAGGTAGAATATTTTTTAAGAGGGTAAATAAAATTTTAATTTTTTATAGTTTATATTTTAATAATTTTTAAAAGGTTAAATTGAATTTTTATAATTTTAAGAGGGTCAAAGTATAATTTTATCTTTCTTAATTTAAAATTTTTTAAAAAAATTAGATAACTTAAATGGTAATTTTTTATTTTAAGGGGGGCTGAGGCTCATGCCAAACCCCCTAGAATCGCCTCTGCTCATAGCTATGAAACTTACGAGGATGGCAATTATAGTATTTGATACAACTTTTTTTCTTTTAATTATATGTCGAGAGAAGGATGTAAAATTTACACTTCTTACTCATTTTTTAGAAAGATATATGATCGCTTTATGGTAATTTGTTTGTTACATTATAATTCTTTTGAGCAATTAAAAAGTTAACTTGCGTTAAAAATTCATATGAAATACTAATTCCAAAAACAAAATCGCTCAAATAACCATCTTCTTATGAGTAGGTGATACCCAAGGAAGGCGCTAAAGAAGCTACAGGAGCCAAGGCTCTCTTGGGAAAATATCACTTCGGCCCGTTAGCAAATGGTAAAATTATACTTTGAATCTTTCAAAAATGCTAAAAAATCAATTTAGTATTTCAAAAAGTATAAAGATATAAACTAAGGCAATAATGAAATTGTAAATTCTCGTAAAAACATACAACTCAATTTCACCCCTTTTAAAAAAAATTGACTTCACTCTATATACCCAAAAATAAAGGAACTTCCAAACCATTATAAATTATTCCTAGAATAACACCAATAATGAATCCAAAAAAAAAAACAAGTAGATTAAATAAAACATTTATATTTCATTATTAAAACCTTTTAAAAATTAAAATTCAAACTTAAGCCATTTGGAATAAAACTTTTAGGTTTAACCCAATAAGTTACATTTTCATTTAGTAAAAGAAAATCATGACTTCACCCTGACTATCATGGTAAACACAACACTCTCTCACCCTCCTTTTTGTACCTCTCTTGTCATTTTCATGCCTTTGGCTAATTTAGGTGTCAAATAAAGTTGGAAAATCTGACGCTGACATCCTTTGATTTTTCTTTCTTCATTATAAGTCCTTAAAACTACCAGCAGTCACAAAGACCTTAATAGAATTCATAGACATTAACATTTGTTGAACTGATATTATCTTTTAAAAGAAACAATTAATAAACCAACCAACTCAATTCGGGATTCATCAATGCAATCTTTTTGGTGCTTAATTTAATAAAGGCACTAAAAGCAATTATCAAAAAGAGTTGACAAAAGGGAAAAAGTAAAACTCCATTGGCTTTGTAAGCAAGGATTAAAAAGTCAAAATGGAGAACCCATGATAGCCCCAAATTTTTATGTGGTGTTGGATGCAATTGCAAAAATACCTGCGAAATATGCTAAACCCACAATGAAGGCAACCCATTTAATTGGATGATTAAAATGCTTTATATCTTAAATTAATAATTTTCTTCTCCAACTCCATTGAGATAAAAGCCACCAATATCATTAATTATATTATCCATATATCCCTTTAGTCGGCACTTGCTGGGAGACCCATTAATTTTATAACTAGAAATTTTAATTGGACGATGTGCAAAATTCTTTTATATCTCAAACTTCAACTAGCAGGTTAAATCCCTATATATAAATATATATTGTTATATAAATAATATAGATGATGTCATGTAAACCTTGACCGATAACATGTGTATTCGCCACTCATCCGGCGAAATATGGTTCAATTAGTCAGGGTCTTGTTCGCTACCAACCTGACTAGTTGATTAACAACTCGCCATTTGCATAGTTTTACCCTGCTCACCTACATCTTATAGGGATATCTAGGACACGTGCAATCCCTAGCGGAATAATGTGTCATCACACATGGCATTTGGCTAATTACCTCTAACACATCACATCAATGGACCGTGATTATATATAGATATATATGAGCTATTATGAAGAGACTAGAGAGAAACAAACATTCAATATATATTATAATAAAAATTAGGTATAGTTATTTTAAATTATAAAAAAAAAAGTTTAAATAAACTTTGATCAAAGGTAAGCATTTTATGTATAAACATGGATTCGATGTAAATTATAATGTATTAAATCTTAAATACGAATAAAATACATATAAAATATTTTCATTTAATAAATGTGTTATGATGTTGTGTTTTTCCTATGTATAATATTCGTCTTATCATCACAAACAAGGCCAAATGTTTCTTAGAAATTGGGAAATGTGGACAAAACCTTATGCCAAAATGGCGGTGGCCATGCATTGCATTGCATCAATGTCTTTCTTACATTTTATGTATGAATGAATTAGTTTCCTTCAAACATCTCTCTCTCTCTCTAAATAATATTTTGAATTACAATTTCAATTAAAAATAATAATAATAAAATATCGATTGAGTTTTAACTCGATTGGAATCAATATTATTGTCAGTGCAGAAGGATGTGAGTTCAAGTGTATTAAGCGCATTATCCTCCTATTTATGGGTTAGAGAGAGGTTATAAGTAATTTTAAGTATTCTATTAAAAAATATATATATAATAAGAATTTATAACGAGATTATTAAAAAAATTAATGACAAAATTAATTACTTCTAGCCATTGACTTGACTTTTTTTTAAATCTAGATATCTAGGAAATTTGATCATTAATTATTCTTATTTTATATGTAAAATTTTGAAAATTCTGTATCTTTTCACATTTTTAAATATTATATATCAATATTTTTTAGTATATACTTTTAGAAAAACAGTATTTTTAAAATTAAATTTTGACACAACCTGATAGGAAAACATAATTATTAATAAATATATTGATAAAAATTGATATAGAAAATAAATAAAGTTTTAGTGGAAATGGTAAAATAGAAATATTGAGTGTCTTAATTACAAATTTTATTATGTGCATGTGTTTTTTTTTTCTATTTATTTATATAAAAACTAATTAAAAATAAAAACACTAAAAAATATGAAGAAATTAATAATATTTTATTTAATACTCGATTAACTTGTAATATTAACTTAATTAGTAGCTTAATGTGTAATATAAATTATTTGCAAGGAGACCCATTAACTAAGATAATAAGTGTTGCATCGCATTTTCTTTGGGGGAAAAAGAACCGAAAAGGACCAAAAAAAAAGAAGAAGTAAATTTAAAAAATCAACCATAGTAGATGACAGAGTCAAAGCATGGTTGACTTTTAACCGACAGGTTTTGCTTCACATGCGAACTCAAACCTTCTATTTTATTTTTCAAATTTTGTATTGTTGGGAATTCAAAAATATTCGTATACTGTGTTAAATATTTTAAAATTTATTACAATCATATTTAAAATATTATAAATTCTTATTATAATAAAAATTATTGATGAATTAAAAAACTTTTTCCTTTTTTTCCTTTTAAGTCTTTTATTTATTTATTTATTTATTATCTTTTGTTTTATTTAGCAGCAATGTCAATTTTTGAATTAGTTATCGCCCGCTTTTTCTCACCCCATCAACCATTTATTTATTTTTTCTTTTCATTCACTACACGTCTTCTTTCTTTTCAGTTTACAGATCTATTTTGTGGATATATTTGTTGTCTTCGCAAGTTGCGATAGACAGATGACAGTGCCTGTCGTTTATTAAAACTCCACTGGCAACCACTAGTTTTTATTAGAAAGTGGATGGCTCTTCATCAACTCCTTAATATGTTTCTATTTTGAGAGTATTTTAAAATAATAAATGATTTTATGAGTCGATTTGAACACATGTTGTCTTAAGTTTTATATATATTTTTCATTGATTAATAAATTTTCAAATTTAGAACTTTATGTCTGCTCTTGTAGCACGTTTTTTTAGTCTTACTTATGTATGCACTCTTAATTTTACAAATGATTTTAGGGATGATTTTGTTGTCGTCCTTTCTAGTTTGGTGAATGCTTGATTCTTTTGTCGAATTTTGCTCGCCACTTTGGACCATTCGGGGCTGATTTCATTATCGTATTAAGTGTTTGCAATTACTCCAAATATATCGTGCTTAAATTGTGTCAAAATCAATTGTTAATATGCCATAATGTTTTATTAATGTTGAGGATAAAACATTTATCGTATTGATAGAATTTATTATTTAATATTTACGAGTATTTATTATTATTATTTTAAATGGTATGATTTTATTCATTAAATAAATTAGTAAATTTAACTTAAAAAAAAAGTATTAATGAATCATAATAATTAACCTACATTAAGCAAAATCCATAGATATATAATAATGGAGAAAAAAGGCGGAGAAAATTTACAAAGTTGACTTTTATTGTATGTATTCTATCATAGAAATAATAAGAAGTGCGGACCGACCTGTTTGTGGAGGTTGTGGTCCAGTACCAAAGTCAAAATCTGAAACTGAAAATTGACTCTACGACACAAGATTTACGGGGTTCCCATATCTTTGTAAGAATGCTGGCGCGTGAAATTACGGTCTCGCCCTTTTTGTTCTTCTTTGTTAAGGATAAACCCGAGTCCTGTCTAAATATAAATTGGAAGTTGATTTGAATTGAGATATTTAGATAAATTTTACATTAAAAATTTATTATTATCCTAAGCAAACCAAATTCTATTATTCATTTAATTTGTAAATAATTTTATTTTTTATGATGTGAAATAAATATTTTATATTTAAATTAGTTAAATTAATTTTAATTTTTTTTTCAACAAATCAGTGGTTATTAATTATTTTTATTTACTTGAAATTGTAAATTTTTTTAGAAATATTTATAAAATATATTTTAACAAATAATATCTAAAAGTTAAAAATTAAGTTCATTTTATTAAAAATAAGTTCAAATTTTCAAAAAACAAAATTACTATAAAAAAAAAACTAAAAATTGAACAGGTTCAAATTTTTAAAAAATTTGATTTAACCGAACTAAACTCACTTATAATCCAATTATGTGCAAGCTTAAATATAATTCAATTTTTAATGTAATTATACTTTATATGAATTTTATTTGAATTATAACTATTCAAACATATTTTGTGATGATGAACCACACTATTAAAAAATATATCAAATTAGAAGTAAAATTGATATGATTTGGGTCGAAGCTTCTGTTTTCTTTAAATTTAATACATTTACTATAATTCAATTATTTTTAGTTTTTCTATTTTCCAAATATTGATATTCATTTTTCTCCATTAAGTCCATCAGATAAGTTGATCCCTCCTATTTTGTTTAAACACGTGAATACATGAAACATTCACATTCGCTTTTCTTTTTCTCAGAATTTTTGCATATTTAAAAAAAAAAAAAAGTGTCAAATGGCACCAAAAATTCATGGTATACGTGTCATATTACCATTTGTTTAAAAAATAAGTAATGGTGAATTATTTGAAAGAATTAACAAAAAAGTTAACTTCAGAGCTAAAATATAAATTTACGAAAGTAAAAAGACTAAAAAGGATTAGTACATAAGCTAAATTAATTAAAAATATATATATATAATTATTTTCACAACTTTTTTTGACAAATATATTATTACATGTGTGATATTATGTCAATTTGTCGTTTTTACACAATATTCATAAAAAAATTATGCCATTTTAGTTAATGTATTTAACTATTATTATTTGAGTCAAGACTGAAATTTTAAAACTCAAAAAATATAAAAATTAAAAATAATTAAATTAAAGAATGGAGATTGAATCTCAACTTACACATAATATAAAACTAATAAACGTAATATAATTTAATAGATTTAACTACTAATATTTAGGTTAAGATTACAAATTTGAAATATATAACTGATAATTTTAGAATAAATGGACTGAATATATAAACTGTATATAATACAAGGGCTAATAAAATATTCAATGTAAACAAACTGATTAAAAAAAAGGGCCAAATTTGGATTTTTATTTTTCTTAAGGGACAGGAGGTGGCGGCCATTAGAGTGTAATTCAATTAACTTGAGCTTAAAAGGTAGATATAAAATAAACTTTTTAATCCTTGAATTTAGTAAATTATTTTTAATTTGATCTTTAAATTTTGTCTACATTAGTCTTAAAAATTGATAATTTTTATGAATTTCATCCTTAAACTTTAGATATTGTTAAGGTGTGATGAACTAGCATGAAAATTTAAAATTTTTTACACAAAATGTAAAAATACAAAAAAAAATATTTAAAAGCTTCAAAAAGATTTTTAAAAAAATAGGTGATGAGATAGTAAAATCTCATAATATCACATAATTATCTTTAACAATATTGAAGTTCATGCACCAAATTGGTAAAACCTGCCCAGTTCCAAGATTAATGTGAACTAAAAGAATCAAAGACCAGAGTGGGAAAAAATTATAAGTTAAGGGACTAAATGTCAAAAAGATACGTTAAGACACTGACAAAGCCTTCGCAACTTCGCTTTACCGTGCAGCTATAAATACACCAAGCTGGAAGCCTGGAACTAGTTTCTGGTCTGTCCTGCATAATTATTCTACAAATCTTCCCTTTGAATCTTATTTGTTCTTCATTTCTATCTTCCAAAATCAGGGTTTTTCTTTTAAGTTGTGTCTATGAGATTTTAAATTCAACCCAACAATTCTTCTTCATCCTTCAAATATTCATTTCTTCTACCTCTGTTAAAGACTGCTTCCGCTGTTTTGGTTCCCAAAAAAAAAATGCAAAAAACAGATCATGTTTGTGGATTCAACGACGGTGCTAATATCGGGTCTTCGTTATCACAGCTCATATTATCAGGAGGCTCAAATACCATAGATTCAATCTTCTCTCGTTGCGCACCATCATCAACCATGGCCGGCGTCTACGAACCATTAGACTCTTCAGTCTATCACCGGCAAAGGGATCTCCTCGAAAAATTCAGCCACGAGAAGAAAGAAAACGCATCGTTTTCATTCAAATGCCTAACGAATCCGATTCAAAACAGCCAAAACCATGCATCGACGACGGCAGCGGCTAAATACCTGAGCAGCCCACAAAAGAAGAACCTTTATAGGGGAGTAAGACAAAGACGGTGGGGTAAATGGGTAGCCGAGATCAGACTTCCACAAAACAGAAAGCGTGTCTGGTTAGGCACTTACGAAACAGCTGAAACTGCCGCTTTGGCATATGATCGAGCAGCTTATAAACTTAGAGGGGATTACGCGAGGTTGAATTTCCCAAATTTGAAGGACCCAAGCAAGTTTGGGTTTGTAGATTGTGCTCAGTTCAATGCCTTGAAGAACATGGTGGACGCTAAGATTCAAGCCATTTGTCAAAAGATGAAAACAGAGAGAACTAAAAAGAAGGCCAAGAAGGGCAACTTTGATCGTCCAGGATGTTCATCGTCTTCGTCGTTGTCTCCTATGGTTTTTAGCGACGATTTAAGCAAGGAGTTGATGTCGCCGACGGTGTCTGGAGATGGGTTTTTGGAAGCTGAGAATTCATCGTCCTCCGTTTCGAATGAATATCCGATAATGGTGGTGGCAGAGGAACTGCCGTTTGAGGACGAGTTGCTTGCGAGAATGCCATCTTTTGATGCTGAATTGTTATGGGATTGTCTTGCCAAATAGAATTACATCGCTACCATTTGCGTTTCTCATAATGAAAATTTATCTTTCTTTTTCTTTATAGAAAAAACTTACCTACTTAAAATTTACTATGGAGGTTGTTTTTATCGTATGCTTTAAAAATAGATAAAATAGTTTCTATAAATTAAATTAAAAGGTAATTTATTTTTATATTAAAATTTTTATTTATTTTTATTGTTAAAAAATGTCTTTGTACATCCGAATAAATTTTTAGTTATTCTATCAACTACGTTTAGTTTGTAAAAATTAAAAAGAAATTATAACAAAAAAAATAATTTACTCTTATCAATTTATTTTTAAATAAAACTGATAAAATGCAATATTATAACTCTTTTTATTAGAAATTGAAAATGGTAGGGGTGTTTTGGGATGATTTTATCTAATTTAATGTTGGCTGGTTAAGGCTTTTAGTAGTATTTTTTGTGTTTTGTACGAAAATGCAATAAATTTAGAATACGATCATTTAATTGAGATGAGTTTTGGATAGTACAGTGCGTTTTTAATATGATTATGGTGCTTCAACTTAATAAAACCGAATAGAATAGCAATAAAAATGGAATAACTAAATAATAAATATTATATTTTATGGTTGGTGGAATGAAATAGATGAATAAAAGGTATTATATTATTTGGTTGGTAAAATTATTTAAGGGGATAGATTTAACTGATAATTTTACATTTGATACAAAATATTATTTTATTTATTATTAATTTTATAATAATTTAAATAGATTACATCAATTAAAAATGTCATTTTTTTTATCATAGATTATATTTGAATGTTATTATTAGAAATAACCATTCCATCGAGCAAACCATTTTTTTTGCCAACGTAGTGAATTATTTTACTAAATTAGAGGTGTCTATGGATCGAATTAGGTCGGACCGAGGTTTGATTTCAAATTTTTTAAGTCTAGACTTGTTTTTGAGCCAACTCACTTAAAATGTCTATTTTATTATTTAAAAAGTAATAAAATAATAAAAATTATATTTTTAATTATAATTAAATTTAACTTTTTAAAATATACTTTTTATCATTTTAATTGAATTCAGGTCGAGTTGGGTAGAGGTGTAAAAATCTTTATCTAAATCCGATCAAGTCAAGCCGAACAGAACGAACTATCTAACCCTTAAACAAATTTACTGAACGAGGGAATGGACGAGAGAATAGAAGATTAATTCCTCCAGTCGAACATGTTGTCAGTAAATGGCGCAATTTCTTTTTTTAAAAAAAAACTAACTTAATTTAACCTAATTAAATCAGTGTTAAACTTCAAATTAAACTCAAACTTTAAAATTAAAATTTGATCCAACTCGAGTTGAATTTGGAAGCTGGAATTTGGGTTCGAGTAAACCATTAGGCAGGATATTTTGGGCTAAAAGAATTGGCCCAATAATTCAGAGACCCAGCGGCAAAGCTAAAGCCTTTACATACGCAGTCGTTTTTTACTTTAAGTTCGTTCCTGAAAAGTACGAATAAAACGATAATGCCCAAGTTTATTCTTTTGCTACTTGCTTCTTCTTTTTCCAATATTATATTAAATAATTAATAATTAGTAATTCCAGGCGATGAGATGCGAAAAAAGCAGGACCTTTCGCTCTTGGACCTGCCCGATGTCGTTTCATTTCGGACCTTTCTAGTATTCCTGTAATCCGAACCCAAACCCGCTAATTTCTCCTTCCCCGCCGTCGGCTTTTTTACCAGTTTTTTTTTTGTCCGTCTCTCATCCCCGCGCTAGGGTTTCTGCTAAGGTTACCTTGATGGTGACCAATAATTATATCACCATGAACGGGAACAGGTTTACTAAGGTAGAAGAAGAGTTCATCAAGAAGTACCATAAACACGACGTTAAAGAAAATCAGTGCAGCTCTTCGCTCGTTAAACACATCAAAGCTCCAGTTCATCTTGTATGTTTCTCTTTTTTTTTTCTTTTTAATTGCTTTCAATAATAATTACTTCTTTTAATAGAATGAATTGGATTGGTGTTAGATCCGTACATAGATCTGGAAATGGAAGTCTTTTTTGCTTAGTTCCGTATTCTTCCTTTCATTTTTCATTGCATGTTGATTGAATATATATAGGAGATCGAAATTAAAGTAGGGGTTGATTAGAATTGTGAAGTTATCACTGAACTTTAGCTATTTATAGCGTGTGATTTTAATTAGTAACTTTTGATTGAGGAGTAATTAGTAGAACTTACTTCGTAAAATTGCTGTTTTCTTGTATAATTTTGCTAAGTATTTGCTTTGTTTGAATAGAAATGGAACAGGAGATTTTCGTTAAACTTTCATTTCACTCAAGTGTGGAAGTGAAGTCTAAAGGTTGTGTAGTTGCAAATAAGATTACTTTGAGATTAAGTTTCAGGGTTTAATTTGTTTGATTGAAGGCAAACTTGGAACTGTTTTCTTTGTTAATGAACAATTATCGGTCTTTGATCAATCAGGTTTGGTCTTTGGTGAGGAGATTCGATCAACCGCAGAAGTACAAGCCATTTGTTAGTAGGTGTGTTCTACAAGGTGACCTTCAGATTGGAAGTGTTAGAGAAGTCAATGTTAAGTCAGGTTTGCCAGCCACAACTAGCACCGAAAGGTTAGAGTATCTAGATGATGACGAGCACATCTTGAGCATGAGGATTGTTGGAGGAGATCACAGGTTGAAGGTATGAATTTTCCATTTGATTGAAGTCTTTATACACCATATACGAAAAATTTAAATGCATGCTCATTGAGTTCCTATAATTTTTTAGTTTTTAAACATATGATCTCGACTGACGTATAGGTATTCATCTCAAACTAACTTCTTTCTGTCTCGTATTATTTGATATGTTTCTGTTAGATTATGTAAATACATAAATTACCTGAAAATGTTACAAGGCTTTGGATATGGTTACCTGTAAGGTGGAGTATTGAATATGCCAACTTCTGTTGCCAGTCATCGAAATAAGACTAGATCAAGTACAAATTATCAAAATCATTATTCAATCTAGGAAGTCTTTTAGGGTCTTATTTTTTTTATTACAAAACTTGAAATTGGAGTTGTGAAACTAGGAGATATATATCGTACATATCGACTTGCCAAAGCTATGTCTGCTGAATTTGGCTAGTCGCATGAATGAGCTTCTTGCCTGCACTATGTCTGGGGCAATTTATATGCGTTATGTGGCCTTATCATCTCTACTCAATTATTTTTGTTGGCAATTTATATTGTGCTACTGGTACATTTAACCTAGACCCTATCATATTGGAACTGCCATTGATTTCCTGGTTTTTTGCATGGAATGTAATGGATATGGTATTATGTGCCTCCTTTTGTTTTAATATTTGAATTTATATGAATGCTATTGTACCAATCCTGCATTGACCTCTTCTTTTCTGGGTCGAATTTTGAACTTCATAATGTGACCTAAACTTACATCATGATCTAATTTGCTGAAACTGCAAAATATCCCTTGTGCTATGCAAATTGGCAGAACTACTCATCCATTGTTACAGTCCATCCCAAGGTCATTGATGGCAGACCAGGAACATTGGTGATCGAATCATTTGTAGTGGATGTACCAGAAGGGAACACCAAGGATGAAACATGCTACTTTGTCGAGGCATTGATAAAGTGCAACCTCAAGTCACTGGCTGATGTTTCAGAGCGTTTGGCTGTTCAGGATCGGACTGAGCCAATCGAAAGAATGTGAATAATCCAGGTCCCAATTAGCACCATCAAGGTAAATCATTGTGGGTGATAAGATACTCTTGTTATTAGATTCCCTGGTAGCAGAGTGAACTTCTCTATTGTATTTTATGCTTCTTTTTTACTAGAACATGATCTCTAGGTGTCATGTGTTTATAGTAGCTGACAATTAAAACTCATCCGCGGCCTACGGATTTACTAAATGAAGAAACAAAATCGAAAATTTCTTGGTGGTGTTCTCTATGTTGAATAATAGGGGTGGTCAAATTGTTATTTGTTTGTAAATATGTAAACAGGGATAGAAACTGTTAATATCTTTAGTTTTTGCATGTTCCTGTTGTAGAAAAGTTAGGTCTGGTAGATATAATGGTATGTATGTTGGTAATTGGTAAATGATATGAATTGACTTATGTAGCAAGTTATTTGTACTAATCTGAAAAGGGTCTTTTTTATTTTTATTATATATATATATATATTTCTAGTATTGTTTTTATTATTATTATTTTAGGTTTAGTGTATATAAGACATTGGTGCTCGCAAGTTATTTGAGGTCGATTTGAAAAAAATTCAAACTCAATTTGGTAATTATCGAGTTGAGTTTGAGCTTGAGTAGCTTGAGCTATCAATGGAGTTAAATTTGAGCTTTTAGTAATACTCAACTTGAATAGCTTGCGAGCCTTATCAAGCTTTTTATATTTTTATATTATTAAATTACGATATTCCCTTTAATATATATTATTAACATTAAGCTTAATCATCGAGCGAAGTTCGAGCTTGAGTACAAAAATTGATAAATGAACTTAACTGAACTCGAACATGAGATTAAAAATAGATGTTCGATCGAGCTCGAGTTGACAGTATTTGAGCTGGGCTCGGTTCAATTAAACTCTAAGAGAAAGAATGCTTGATGTAGGGTTGTCTACTAGGAAGGCATTTGGAGTGTTGTAATTAAGATGTAGGCAGGTTGAGCAAAATGTTAGCGTAGCCCATTAAATGCAAGGGAGGCTCCAATTCAACGGACCGTTATCCGATAAAATGTTGGATGGTGTGTATTTCGTGAGAGCATTACTTTGTTTCGTTTAAAAAGATAAATTGTCGTCCAGTTGGATCCGACCCATGTATGAATCTCAAGTCTCAAAATTTCTGTCATTGTCGGGTGTTTTTTTCACATATTTGAACTCTTAGAGTGCATTTTTGTGGAATAGATAATTGTTCTATTATTTCAATTGGTATCCGTACTATGGATTATTTGTGTGTTATATTTCGATTTTGATTATATGAAAGTGGACTTGAAGATAACAAAATATTAAAAGATCTAAAAGTATATAAGATAATTTCAAATTATTTTTATTTAGCCAAAATAAATCAAATCCATTATTTGCAACGCCCTCAATAGGCAGATTAACTACAGCTAAAGCTAAAAGCTGAGAATCTAAAAGGAAAAAAATAAAAATAAAGTAACGTTCTAATCAAAATCCTTCGTAGCTAAGCTAAGCTTTTCTATTATTTGAGCGTCAATTTCTTATCTTTGGTACAGTTTAATTTTAATATTTAATTTGATATTTAATTTTTTTTTCAATTTAGAATTTTAATTTAGTTTCAATATTCAATTTAGTACTCAGATTAAATAGTATCATAATGATCTCATGAATATTAATAACCTATACTTTAATAAAGAAAATATAAATACTTAATTGAGACAAAAAGAATTAAATATTAAAATCAAACTCAAATAATTAATAATTTGAAAAACTTACGCATTAAATTAAATATTAGAACTGAACTAAAGTTATTAAGTATTAAATTAAACATTTAAAGTAAAGAAATATTATATTAACCATTTTCTGTTTATAATGTTGAAAGCTGTGGATTGCGAGTAAGGGTGGCATTGCCAGGCCAACCAACCATTCCAATAATATACACATAAATAAATATTTATCAAGGAAAAGTAGGTAACAACAAAAACATACAGCCCAAACTTTGATGGCTTTCTCAAATTTTGTGCTGCCCATTAACTATGCCTTATCTTTATTATAATTTATAAAATCCTTTTGGCAGATAAATAATAATTTACATAATCATAACAAGAGTATGAAATGATGAGCAAAAGAAAACGTCTGGAAGTGTACATTTCGGTACGTTAGCAACATCAACAAAACTTTTATAATGTCCCCTGTTTGTCTAAAACGCCGTTTATTTCAATATTGAAAAAAAAAAAGAAAGAATAATGTTACGGCATTATTAGTACTACTACTTTTGCACTTTCTTCGCTAGATTTTGATGATAATAAATTTAACTCTTTTACCAATTTAGTTATTATTTAATTAAATTTAAGCTCCATTAATTATATCATTTTTTACATAAACAACTTTTTTAGGATTCGAGAAATATGTAAGTCAATCACTTTTGACAACCATAAAATTTGAACAAAAAATAATCATTACTTGACACCTACATAACTTACAACTAAAGTGATTTCACATTGCTCGCTTAACAAGATTTAGGAAAAAGACCGATTAACCTAAACATGTGCAATTGAGATCAACCTACATGAATACCTTTCACACACCACAAGGTTTCGGCATGTTCTCTAATCCCTCAATCCAAACCTCATCCTCAAGCTCTTCTCCTTTATTTTATCTTTAATTATCACTAAAATAATATGATTATCCGTTCAAATAGGGTGAACCTGTACCTTATGGTGAAACTAAAAAATTAGTTTAAGAGGCCGAAATTAAATTGTAATTTTTACAATAGTAAAAGTGTAATTTTATCATTATATCATTATAAATTTTAAAAGATTAAATCAAATTTTTAAGAGGTTAAAGTGTAATTTTACCTTTACTAATTTAAATTTTAAAAAATTTTAAGGACTAAATGAAAATTTTAAAAAATTTTATATAAATTTTTTTATTTTATATAAATTCCATTTTATATTAGAACCGTGCATCGGGTACCCCAATTATTTTGTAAATTACAAAGAACCACACATTCCCCTTACTCCACTTTCAGTCTCAGCTTCTTCTTTTTTATTTCTTTCTCAATCTTGAGTTCTTCACATTCCCTTTTTTAATCTTTAAATAATAGTACTTTAATTCTTTGTTCTTCATTTTCCCTGTTCTTCACCAACTAAAATAATCAAAACCCATTGTATCTTTCCCCTTGTTTCACTCTGCAGATCCTTCCCCATTCATTCAAACACCAAATCAAAAGTTCATTTTGTTCCTTTTCTCATTGTCACTCTCCACATCAATACTTCCCCCAATTTTTTTTTTCTAAAAACAATGTTTCGAATTCAACCGTTGGTTTCGGTTTTGCTTTGTTGCTTCACCTTTTGGTTCCACATTTCGTTTGGGTACTTGATAACGTGCTCGGGGATAGTTCCGATGAGGTACCGGAACGATAAGGTATCGATAACGGATTTCGGCGGCGTCGGTGACGGAAAGACACTCAATACGAAGGCCTTTCGGGAAGCTATATACCAGATTCAACATCTGAGAAGGAGAGGTGGGACCTTGCTTTATGTGCCTCCTGGGGTGTACTTAACGGGGAGCTTCAATCTTACTAGTCATATGACTCTTTATTTGGCTAGAGGCGCCGTCATCAAAGCCACTCAGGTACTATCTCAATATCTTTTTCCATTTCTTTGCTAATATTGCTTAATTTTGTTGTATTTGTTGCTGAAAACTCTGCAATTTGAAGTTAGAATTATGGGTGAATTCTGTACTGTTTGGTTGAAGTTTTATCATTGGTTTATAATAATTCCATTCTGCTATTTGTTTTTGGATAATGCAAGTTTTAGGCTACGAGCTTAGCAATTTTTTTAATTTTAATTCATGTAATAACACCAACCTAAAGTTAAGCCAAATCATTACTTCAATTTATTCACACAAATGAAAATTGAAAAAATTGTCAACTTTAAGTTGAAAAAATTACCATATTTTGAGATTAAATGTTGTTTTACCCTTTTATTTTTTTCATATTTTAAGTTTTGGGACTTATTTTAAAATTTTACATTGCCTAAAATATTACTTACATATTAAAAAGAATCAATCATGGGTTAGATAAATGTTACATTGCCTAAAATATTCGTATTAGGAGAAAACATTCAATATCCAATACTAAATAGAATAGAACTAACACCATTATCTTGTAAAAAGATAACTAAAATTATTGATTGAATCTTAGTTCAATTGATATATATATTCTTATTAATATAAGATGATATAAGTTTAAATGCATTGTAATAAGAATATTGTAGATATCTCAATTTTAATGAGACATGTTGCATTGGCTCAGCCAGGGTGGTGGTGTTGAAATTTCGGGGTAAAGATGTCTCTCTTTGAACCATGGGGGTCCATGCATTTTAAAGAAGACAGATAATAATTAATTAATGAGAAGAAATAAACATTGTGGGTCTCCGTAGTACGGTGGCATGTGCATGCCACTGAGACCAGACAGATAGATAGCTGGCAACCATTGTTGTCCAACTTAGTGCTCTATCTAGATCAATATAATGCTGTCACTCTTGTTACAGTGTTAAAAGATTCTTAATTGAAGTGGACGATGTTCATATGTTTCTCTCTTGAAAGATCTTATCTTTATATCGGTATTTGAAAATGTTTAGTATACGAGCATCGGGGACGTAGGTAATTCATAGATATGCACGTTGCTATTATGTTGTGGTGAGGTAAAAGTATCTCAAAAGAGTAAACTAAAACTTTATTCATTTCTACTATTAAAAATTGATATGATTAATTGAATAAGTACAATATGTGTATTTTAAAAAAAATTTAATAAAAAAATCAGTTTACGTTTTAATCTAGTATACAAAAATTAATTAATTTATTTTTTGAGTAGATGAAGTGAAATGTAATTTAACTTTAGGTATAAAAACCTTCATAGTACTTTTACGTTCGTGATTATCTTGAGCTAAGTTGAAATCCAGTAGTGACATATGATTTTGTTGGGATGTTATGGTTCTTACGTTAGAACACATGGAAATGGCCATTGGTTGCTCCTTTACCATCTTATGGAAGGGGAAGGGAACGCCCTGGAGGAAGATACATGAGCTTCATTCATGGAGATGGATTACGAGATGTGGTGATCACCGGTACATCTGCGAATAATCGCTCTGATAGCCTGAAACATTATACGATTAATCGTCTCGAATCACTTTAATGATCTGATAAAACAACATGATTTATTTGTCATGGATCTTCTTCAACAGGTGAGAATGGCACAATTGATGGTCAAGGAGGTATCTGGTGGAACATGTGGAGACAGGGAAATCTCCAGTTTACAAGACCAAATCTTGTTGAATTTATGAATTCCAGAGGCATTATTATTTCCAATGTGATTTTTAAAAATTCACCTTTTTGGAACATTCACCCTGTTTATTGCAGGTAATGCAATAATATGGAACATTCAGATTGTTGCAACTTTGTTAGCTGTTGTGTTTTAATCCCTTGTAAGAATTTCAAGTTTAGAACCATAACTTGTGTAGTGGTTTTTTTACAGCAATGTTGTTATTCGATATGTTACCATCCTGGCTCCGACCAACTCCCCGAACACCGATGGGATCGATCCAGGTAAGAACCGAAAGCAATTTTACTCGTTGAATTCATCTTGCTTAGGGTTTCATTTTTACTCACAAGCAAGCACTAGAGCAGGCTTGTTTATGATCAAGTTTATGCCATTGTGCAACATTCAAACACCTAGAGGAAAAACTGAAACAATAGGGATAGGTTCTTCCTCAGATCAGTTTCGGGTTCGTAACTTTATTGAAATCTAGGTACCGTAACTTCTTGAAATCTTTCAATCGTTAACTTTGTTTACTATCATGCATTATTTGCACAGATTCAAGCTCCAATGTTTGCATAGAAGACTCGTTCATTTCAACCGGAGATGATCTTGTTGCCGTAAAAAGTGGATGGGACGAATACGGGATTGCTTACGGACGTCCCAGCTCTCACATCACCATCCGACGAGTAACAGGGTCATCCCCATTTGCCGGCATCGCAGTGGGAAGCGAAACCTCTGGCGGAGTGGAGCACGTCTTGGCCGAGAACATAGTTATTTACAACTCCGGTATCGGTGTTAACATCAAGACCAACATTGGCAGGGGAGGGTTCATAAAGAACATCACAGTATCTCAAGTGTTCATGGAGAATGTAAGAACCGGTATCAAAATCGCAGGCGACACCGGCGATCACCCTGATAACCGGTTCAATCCAAACGCTCTCCCATATGTAAAGGGCGTTACGTTGAAGAACATTTGGGGTGTTAAAGTACAGAAAGCTGGTTCAATACAAGGCCTGAAAAACGCCCCTTTCACCAACATCTGTCTTTCGAAGATTAACCTCCACGGCATGACCGGACCGAGATCTCCTCCGTGGAAGTGCTCCGATGTAAGTGGAGCTGCAATCGAGGTAAGCCCATCGCCATGTGCTCAACTCAGCAGCCCAGAACAGAGTGGTTCATGCGCCAACCATTTCTAAAGATTCATCCATATATAAATATAGTTTTCTACTGCGTTTTCAACCCTTTAAACAACAATATTTCTGAATTTTAAGCCTCTATTATTCTTTAATTTTCATATAAAAGTAGTTCTTTTCCCAAACATATGCTACAATAACGTATAGCAAAATACCCTAAAAAGCTTATATTATTTGCATAGGCATGATTAATATTTAATCACGTGTTAATTATCCTCAAAAATGGATAAAAAATTTGGTTAATCTCTTCAAGGAGCCACCCAAGTGCTCTTCTACTTTACCACTTTTGTCCTCTCCGTTATGGTGACGGTGGTGATGGTGGCGGCAGTGTTGATGGTGATAGTGGTGGTGGTGCTGATGCTGATGCTGATCGTCACCAAGATAATGTACGTGGACGTGGTGATGAGTCTTCATGAAATCTACTGGCACCTTGGACTCGGCACCGCCACCGGGAAACTCGGACCAACTCCCCTGGACCTGGCGAACGGAGCGGCGTAACTCCGGTTCATAACGTGTTCTCTCTTTGGACAGTATCATATCATCGCCGTATGAAATATAGCGCTTCTTGTGGAACCGTGAGTTCAAAGGCCGGAACCTTTGGTGGTACCGTGAAAAGTACCGGTTAACGGGACGAAAACTGATACTCTCCAAAGGAACGGAGACCACGCCGGAGTCGGTTTCCGGGACATCACCGTGCTTGAAATCAACTAATTTGGCGGCGGGTTCAGACCCGGGTCTCTCTCCAGAGAGAAGGATGGTGGTTGTTGTGGTTCTCGGGTCGGAATCGGGTAAATTCGAGATAGTATCTTGGGCGGTGGCGCCAAGTTCCGGTTCAACTGTCAAAAAACGGGCCTGAGACAAGGTGAACACAGAGAAAATAACCATTAACATAACAGTAAATGGAGCCATTTTTCTTTTCTTATGAAATATATTTAAAAAAAGAAACAGTGACGGTGTTTTTTTCTTTTAAATAGATCAAAAGGGGAGGTATTTGATTAAAAACGAAATGGTGGGATTATTTATATGAAGGACCGGGTTCTGGAGTCGGGCTCGGGGCTGGTAGTTTTGACTGGATAAGGTGATGCACTTGCCACGGCCTTCATTTTTCAATTATTCTGAAAAAAGATTCACCAAAACCTTTTCTATTTTTCAATGATTTAGTATTTAAGTTTTTTGTCCTATTTTTTTGGTATTTTGAAAGAAAATGATAGTTCAATTATCAAAATTAATAAAAAATTTAAGTACCAAATTTAAAAAAAAAAAAAAAGGATATAGCTTAAAAGTTAAATCGTAATTTCGATTGTTTAATATAATATTTATACTTGACTTTGCCAATTTTTTTTTTAATTTGGTATTTTTTTCCGCATTTGAAATTGATACTTTAATTTGATAAATTATGGCGCAAGTTATCCTAATATATCAAATTATATTATTTTTTCATGTAAAGAAACATTGGTTTAAAATATTTCAATGAAAATACAAGATTTGTTTTTAATTTAATTCTCTTCTCATTTTTCTCATTGAATTTTTTTAATCCAAAGCTTCATCTCATGAATTTTCTTTTTATTAACCAAAAATTATAAATTGGGTATGGATTGGAAACATATAACAAAATAAAGATAATTAGATCCACTCGAGATAAAACACAAATCCCTTTCCAAAATATTGAATTTTTTTCTTGGATACTTAAGAAAACCCAAGAGGATGGAAACTTTGGGTAGAGAAAGGTTTGTCTTTTTGGTAACTTTTCTAAAGATCTTTTTGGAAAAGATTAGAAGAAATTAATATTAATTAAGAATTTTAAAATACTGAATTTTACGTATTTTCTTTTGTCTGGAATTATAATATGTACATTTATCACGTGTTAGTCATATATTACGGTAATTTGTATTACGTTTGTCAATTTGAGGTGTTGCATCTAACAAAAAGTTTTTAATACCAAATTATGAAAAACAAAATGTTAAATTTGTATACCAAATGTTAAATTATTTGTTTTTTATTTTTTAGATGATACTATTTATAGTGCTAATTAAATTTAGTTTTAATTCATATATAAATTAAAGGAAAATTCATTAATTTATTTTATGAATGAGATCGTACAATTCGAAAAAAAAAATGACCATCATAATAGTGAAGAACAAATCCATCAACCCAACAAAAGTTCCAGCCTAAGCATCAATAAAATATTATGACACATTTAGAATTGGTTTTATGACAAAGTCATTCTTAAAATCACTTGTAAAAGCAATACTAAAAAACTTGCTATTAGAGCAGATAAAAACTTTTAAAAGTAAAATTTATAAAACAATGAAAAACAAACAAAAATATATAAATGACTTAAGAAAATACAGATACAAATCAATTTGTGAAATGAAAATATAAATATATTAAAAAGTTGACGAGAAATCACCTACTTTTTAAGAGAATGGTCGGTAAAGTTTCAGCAATGACATAATCCATCACAACTTATAAACAAATTAATATACCTACAAAATAGATATACAAACTAAAAAAAGAAAAAAATACATGAAATGAAATGAATAAGAAGAATAAAGACAAATTTGGCTGGTAGGGGGAGAAAAAGGTGGACAGTAATTGGCTCAAAAATTGACACCAGGGCAAAAAAAAAAAAAAAAGAGAGAGAGAGAGAGAGAGAGAGAGAAAGAGAGAAAGAAGCAAATGGCTTGGGAAAAAAAAGGAAAGAAAATAGAAAATTTTAATGTAAAATGATAAAAAAATTAAATAATAATTATCAATGTAAAATGATAAAAAAAATTAAATAATAATAATCAATTAAGTATTGTAGAGTCCTTTAAATGCTATAAAAGTTATTATAAGAATTTATTCAAGTATTAATTATTATTGGTTGTTAGGAGGGGAGGATCTAAAATGGACATGAGAAAATATTAAAAGAAAAAAAAAAAGAAAGAGAGAGAGATAGCAAAATACCATACACAAAAGAAAAATACAGAAAATACCCCTACCACCTAATGGCCATAAAATCCAGAAAAAGAACATAGATTACAAGAATGGGCATGATTAGTCACGTGTTAATATCCTCAAATGTAGCTAACAAGCTTGCTTCTTTGCCTCTTTTGTCTTCCCCTCCGTGGTGGCGGTGATGGTGATGGTGGTGCTGATCGTCACCAAGATAATGTACGTGGACGCGGTGATGAGTCTTCATGAAATGTACAGGCTCCTTCGACTCGGCACTGTCACCGGGAAACTCCGCCCATCTCGCCTGGACCTGGCGAACGGAGCGGGGTAACTCCGGTTCAACTGTCAAAAAGCGGGCCTGAGACAAGGTGAACACAAGGAAAAGAACCATTAACATAACAGTAAATGGAGTCATTTTTTTCTTATAAAGATTTAAAAAAAAAAAAAGTGAAGAGATTTGATTAAAGAAAAAGAAACGGGGGATTATTTATATAAAGGATTGAGTTATGGAGTCGGGTTGGGGGCAGTGTTGGTGGTTTTGACTGGGCAAGGAGCTGTGCTGGTTACAGGCCTTATTTTGGAAAGAAAAAAGACCAAAAACAAGCTTTTCTTTCAACGTATTTTGGTTTTTGAAGGGAATATGGCACATTGGCACCTGTGTGTTGAGAATTGGAAGCATAATTCAGAAGCCAAATAATACTAATTATTAATATATTACAATGTGACAAAATGCATAAATACAAAAATACAAATAATGGTTAAATTTAATTCCACATCACAATCCTTTTGCATTTGAATATCCAATTTTCCTTTCACTAAAAAAAACTTTCTTGACTTTTCATTTTCAATTTTATTATATGAGATCTGAGTAATTTGGCTGGGAATTTATTATAGCGAGAGATATCACACATGGGCAACTTGGGCTTATCCAAGCTGTCCATACCTAATACATGTAGTCTATTATGATTCCATTTACGTTCAAATTTAAAAATTAGTTTGAAAAATAAAAGGATTTAAATAAAAATATAGATTTTTATAAAAAAATTAGATAAAATATAAAACTTATTTTTAAACAGGCCGAGTCTTAGGCAAAATTCTTTTGGCCTGAACTTGACCTGATCTAAATCACATGTCTATTTTTTTTTATTTTTAATTTGTTAGTAAATATTTATTTTAATATTTTTAGTAGATTTAATGTATTATATTTTTAAAATTTTTTTATATAAATAAATCATCTAAAAAAATTATTACGATTGAGTTGGGCTTGAATAAAATTTTATACCTATTTTTTTAAGTCGGGTCGAACTTAAATCTAAAAACTAATCTAAAATTTTACACCGACCCAACTCAAATTTAAATCAACTTGGCCCAAGATCAAGTTTAGTCCCGTTTATCGCATTGAGTGGCTTTCACTTGTTCTTTAATATTTTTTTACATACAAATTGAATGGATTTAAAATTTATCAAAAAATTATTGAAGAATAACGAAATTTTGAGTTGTATGATTGAAATAAATTTGGTTAATAATATGTAGGAGATGAATGATTATAAGATTCATTTGAACTACTCCCATTTATTGGTCTTTATCAAATATCAAGCCCCGTCTTCCTCCTTTAATGACAGCTAGCGAAATCTAATTCGGTCGCCTTATAAGGAGCTCAATGCTCAAAGCTTTAAATATTGGTCAGAAAAAAAGTCAGATGGCAGACTTGCTAAAACATAAATTTAAATATGGTTAGAAAAAAATAATTATAAATATTTAAAAGGAAGTTGAATTGTTAAAAAATAAATTTAAAATGTGTTTATTTTCGAAAAATAATATTTTCTTGCCAGAAAGATCAGACTTGGGCTAACAAATTTAGGGTGTAATAGTTTTCATTGTTAAGAGTTTAATCAGCAGTAGTGAAAAGTTAACTGTTCGTTTTGCACCTTTATTGTCTTATATTTATTTTCATTTCTAAAACTCATAGTTTTGTTTGGAAGTTTAGTGGTTGTTTTTGGTTAATAACACATGTTTCATTTACTTCAACATATTTATGTTGTTGTTTTAAGTCTTTACAAGTTTTTCATATTTTTGCTCTAATGGAATTAAATAATATACTTTAAAAAATCTGAATTAGAATCATGCAAAGTCAGGCGGCAAGGGAGAGTGGCTTAGGGAGGGCGACAAAGGGAAGATGATCCATGCACAGCTCTCTCCGAATGATCAAAACAACATGAGAATGAACGTTCGTGGAAACATAAAATCCTCCAACACTATCGTAAACACCGACTTCACCGCTCGGCTATCGGATTACGGATTACGGCTTCCTCCAGCTGACCGATCATTGCACGGAAGGTTCCGATCATCAAGATCATGTGAGCCAAAAACTTGGCATATTCAATTTCGGGCTTGTTGTACTCGAAGTACTAACGGGAGTGAGTAAGCCAGGTCATGTAATGTTTATACGTGCCGCCAAGGTAATGATAAGACAAAGTAAATTTATGTTTTTTGAATTTGATGCCCGAGGAATAGATCGGAAGCAAGCTTTGATGGTTTTGGACATTGCTTTGTCTTGTACGAATATGTTGCCGGAGGACAGGCCTGCAATCGGGCAAATCTTGATGAATCTCGGTGATGTCCTATGAGATAAGTTGTTTGTTTGTTTGCCCTGAAGTTCTTTCTATCGCATTAGATAACGTTTGATGCTTAATATAATCGATATTTTTAAATGATTAAATTCAATATTTCTTACATGATAAAATAGAATAAACTCGAATAATAAGACAACTAATATAATTCAAATTTAAATTACACTTGAGATAATAAATATTTTTATTATCAAATCATGTCACTGTTAAATTCAACCATTTTGATAACATAATATCACACAATAAGAATTTATTACGTTTATTGCATCTATAATTCAATGATGAAAGAGAAGTGCGGATTTCTCCTATTCGCCATTGCCTAACATTTGTATTGGAAGAATCGGAATCTGTACGGTCAAACAAAGTTAAAAAAGGTTCCCCACGTGTGGGTTTTGCGTAGAGTTTGCGGGTGACATAAGATTGGAGGAGCACGTGGCTGACAGCTGTCTGTCTGAAATTTAAAAACAAAACCCGTAGCTGCCAATTAAGTTCTCACACGTCTACCATGACTCTTAACAATATCATAGGGAGCCTCAGAAAAAGAATCAGTCCCCTTTTCCTCTTCCCATCCTCCTCTGATGAACTGACACGCGGATAATAATTTGTGGGACCCACCTCCATATTACTGCCACTGCAGTTTACCCTTCTTTCCTACCACGTACGTAATGTTCTCACGTGCACGGGGTTTTTGCCGACTTGGAGGAGGTACGCACGCATCCACTACTGTCGGACAAGATATTTTTGTTGCCTTTATTTTTACTTAATAGTCTAATACTATTAGGGATAATATATTTTTTGGACCCTCACTTGGTAATTAAGTTTATTTTGGTACTGAAATTTGGTAATTGGATCATTTTTTATTCTTGAACTTGGATTTTGTCCAGTTTTAATGATGTGACCGGTGTTATTAAAATAGAAATAGATTGGATAAAAAATCGATTGGTATATTAGTTCAAATAACAAGGTTGAACTGATTAAATTAAAAACTGTTTAAAATCGATAAAATTGGAAATCTAAGACAAACATCAATAGATTAGTAAGTTGAACCGATTTAATAAAAAAAATCGATCAAACCAATTACTGAATTAAAAAACTAATGATCTGATCTTAATTATTAGAATACAGTATGTTACACACTCCCATGAATTTCACGTAGTAACCGCATGTTCTACCATTGGAATTGCTAAATTGTTCAAAGTATATCCAATCGATACTGTATTTATTTGTTCTTTTTTTAATTACTATGATTGTTTTGGTTGATTACACGTTAAAAGATCAATTTTATAATCCTTCAATAGCCATGCATTAATTTAATTACCATGACTGTGTTCTTTATCACATATAAAGTCGTCTTTGTTTTTATAATATTGGTAATGAAGATTACGTGCCATTCTTTTAAAAATTTCGCTTATAAAAATCTAGATTATTTATGTTTGTCGTATTTTATAGTATAAAATTGTATCTTCATTTATGAAAATTAACAAACAATGTCAACATTGTAACATATATTTTATTAAGTATCTAACTACATTTTCGGTTGTGTGAAAATGCATATTTAAGTTTGACTTTCATCGAGCTTACCAGATTGATTAGAAACTAAGCTAAAATTTAAGTTGGCTAGATTAGATGTTTCTATTTGTCGGTATGAACGTTAAGGTATCATAATATAATAGATACTTATAGAAATGTTGCAAGGACTGTTAATATCTGCTCAGGTCAATGAATATGTTCACACTTCACATTAATTAATCTCCACATTATTAAACTCTACTACATATTATAGTTCATATTTCAGAATTAGGGTTCCTTGTGATTATTTGGTTAAATGCTAGCTGGAAATTTATTATATAGTAGTTGTTTTTTTTTTTTTTTAATTAATCTTTGAAAAGATTGAATTTGTGGTTGAATATATATTGTGTGTGTGTGTGTGTGTTTGAAAGGTGGGTCTATATGTCACTGTTCATGTATAAATACCTACCATACAGAGCTTGGAAAATGCAAAACCTGACCAACCCAAACCTGGAAAAAAAAAAAAAAAAAAAAAAAGTGGCAATGGGGAGCACAAGAACTGAGCTATACTTTGTTTTCCTGAACTATGATCCTGAATACCAGCGTCTTCGAGCTAATCAGTGAGTTTCATTATATCATTACTGCTTCATATTTTAATTATCTATCTGCGAGTTTCTTTCTCCATGTTTATATGTTTTCTTATTGTTGTTTAATAGAACTAAAAAAGGGGCGTATGAGCTTGATTTGTATCTGAGTAAGAAGCACGACGAGCTTTTGGCAAGTACCCTTCAAGCTGGTACCTATAAGAAGACCTTATCTTTGGTCATTGTTGATGGTTTTGCAGTTGAAATCACAGAAACTCAGGTACTTAAAAAAAATTGGAGAATACATATGGGTGTCAGCAATATCAATTTTATTTTATTTTTACACTTTGGGTTGTGTTTATTTATGGTTTTGTTCAATGTAATCAGGCCAATGTGCTTAGATCTGCAAACGGGGTTAGAGTTGTGGAGAAGAATCAAGAGCTTCCTTAGTGGAGATAGCTATGAAGAATATTATATTATATGTTAAAAAGCTTGAATGAAGAATCAAGAGCTTCCTTAGTGGGGTTAGAGTTGATGAACATTTGTACATGTAGGTTTAGTTAAGTTATCATTGTTCAATAAAATCATTTCTATGGAGATTTAAGTCAACAAATATATCCTTTTCTAATTGCTAGTTTTTTATTAGTAGCTCTTTGGTATTACAATTGCTTTATAAACATTTTATGCTTTGAAATCAAAGACCTGCAGCTGGGTTTTAGAGACTGGTGAGAGGGTTAGCTAAGGGAACTTAATTTTTATTTGTGAATCCAAACACAACAAAGAACTAATGCCAAAGTCCATAAAGAAACGATCATGTCCCCTTATTGGTTAACACAAATGAAGACAGATTCCCTCTTATCCTTTGTAATTTATGTTTAGCTGGTGAGGATGGGACAACTGATTTGAAACAATTCATATATGTGTGTTAATGTCTTCCCACCCCTTCCACTCTATCCAATTAAGGTTAAAGACAGAAACGTACAGCAAAAACATACTCGAAAACGGTTCAAAATTTCAACATTAATGTTTGAAAGCCTGTCTCTGAATTTGTGGGTCATTCATCACATGCAATATGTTTGTTGCTCTTTTGTCCTTTCTCTGCTACCATTTTCTTCAATCAAGAAGCTCTTATACCCAGAGACTGTCATGCATTGCCTTGCATTATAACCTGTAAGAAATGTTTGAGATTACCCTGAAAAAGTGAAAGCAAAGGCAAATTAAAAACATGCTTTTCTATATTGTTTTCTTCCATGAAAAACCTAAAAACTTGATAAAAAGCACTTAAATGTACTCGAATCCTTCTCCTTTTTCAGTCCAATGTTAATACCAATAGAACAAAGAATAGTGAACATTTTCCACTCTCACCCAAGGGATCATTTTAAAGCCCTTAAAAAAGGGTAAGCAAATACGGAAGCCCTTGAGGGAGAGTGGGAAACGAGTTCCCATTAAAAATTCATACGCACAAAGCTATCCTTTTAGCAAGGCAAGTTTTTTTTTCACTCTCCCCAAAGATTTCCAGCATTGCCAGGGCAGTATTCGGTGGCATTGCAGGAAGCCCTTGAGGGAGAGTGAGGAACCAATGCCTTGTAAGATTCAAGGACCTTGCTGATTGGTTTGGCTGATTCACATTGAAGAGAATTGGCTACAAACACCCTTTTATAGGATTTGAGAAAGGCTATATGAGTATGGAAATACATGTATCGAATATATATTCATATTTGACATGCAAATAATGAGGTATTTCAAACTTGCTCAGAAAGACACTCACAGTTGACTTCAAAGTCTAATGATCAGGAAAGCTCAAGTGGACGATGGAATATAAACCAATAAAAAATGAGTGATTATAGAGTTCATCCGATCTTGAAACCATTGAAGAATTGCCAAATACAAATGGGAATTTCGGCCTTTAAGAACCTGGACAAGGCATTAAAGATAAAAAAAGAATAAAACTGAAGCAGCTTGGTTAAGTGCTTAGAGTCATTTCATCGTTATCAATGCATGAATATGATTGTTTATCCATAAATGTCAACGCTAAGATTGATTCCCCATTGACATTCCTTGCTTTTAATCTCTAATAAAGTCAGTTGCATATCTTGCAAGTTGGACAATAGGCCAATCTTGATCTGGAAATTTCTGCTCGTATTGTTTTCTTTTTCTTTTTCTTTTTTCCATTTGCATACTTATGGCAATTCCCATGAATAAATTAGTTATTTTAACTTAATTATGAAAAGTTATAAAATCATCAAATATTTTTTAAGTCATGGCCCATTAAATGGTTAACAGAAAAATATTTTGGCAACTTTTAAAATTGAGATAATATCAACTTTAACCTCAACATTTATACATGTTTTTTTTTTTAAATCTAACTCCTATTCTTTACACATTGTGATCTTTTTTTTTAGAGTTTCTCATTTCTATGTGACATAAAGAGTCTGTCTTGAAAAAATGTTATTTATTATATTTTGGACTTTTAAGTGTTTCTATTTTTTGTATATTTTGATAAATTTGTTTTTTAAACTTTTTAGGTGAAAAGTTCATAAACAAAAACAAAACTATAAAAAAAATTCAAATTACACAATGCATGTAACAACTCGATTTATAGTGGTACCGGAAAAGGCTGTTTCAAAACCCCATTTCCATAAACTAAGTCCGTAAATATTTATATTTAATATTTACGGAGTTGGTAATGTAAAATTAATTACTTACTTAGGATACAAGGACTAAATTGTAAAATTCTAATTGCTATAGTTTTTAATTGGCCAAAAGATTGAGGACTTGAATTGCAATTAGACAAATCTCCAAAATGGTAAATAAACTATTTCTAATTATGTGATAGTGGATGACATGGAAAGTCCACAATGTTGGATTAATAGGTTAATTATATTAAGTAAATCATAGTTTAATTAGTTAAACAAGGTTAATTAGCATATAATTGTGGTATAAATAGGAAAAGTTAATGGAAACTATAAGGGAAGAAGTAGAGTCCCCTTGAAAACCAAGAGTGCTCCCTGGAAGAATCCTAGAGAAAGCAGCAACTACTGCGGCTGTGGATGGCAGAGAGTGCTGGTGTGGAGAGGGAGACCAGCGAAGAAGTCTCGTTGTTAGCAGAAGAGTTGATTCAACTGTCAATCAAGAGATCTCTGGTGGTGCCTGATATCAAGCCAACTTTGATTTGTTCTGTTTGGACAAGGAAGTCGTTTAACCCAGAAAGCTTTAGGGCTCAATTAAGAAGTATATGGAAGACCAAGCAAAAGTTTGTAATTCAAGTGGTTGGGCAAAATCTGTTTTCCATTGTGTTTGATTCAGAAGATGATCTGGAATTAATTATGGAGGGGCGCCCTTGGCTATTTCGAAAATTTCTTATTCTTTTTGACAGACTAAGAAGTCCGACAGAACGGGATCAGATTCAGTTAACGTCTTCACCTTATTGGTTGAAGATTGGGCCATGTGCACCAGAATATGATAAGAAGGATTTGGTGCATGCCATTGGGAGTACATTTGGAGGTGTTCTTAGATCTAAATTTCAAGATGTTTTTTGCAGAGTTCGTGTTAATTTGGATGTGCAGAAACCCCTTCGAAGAGGTATTTTCGTTTTTAGTGAAAACAGTTTGAAGTCTTGGATTCCTTTTAAATATGAAAAATTACCATTATTTTGCTTTGGGTGTGAGCGAATGGATCACGGCCTCAATGATTGCTGGGTAATTAATCCTGTAGAAAAAAATAAAATTAGAGAGGATCCTCCATACTCTATCGCATTGAAAGCAGAATCAAAACTGGTGGGAAAGGAAAGCATGCAGTTCTTGAATTTTACCAAAAAATTGAGATCCCAATGCAATTATACAGGAAATTCTAAAGCGCATTATGAAAGGGGTGATGATTCTGTTTCTGATGGTAAGGAAGGTCTGTTGCTAGGGGGGCAGTGTTAGATAGCTGGATCGATAGTTTAAAGGATAGAGCGGTAAGCAATTGTGGAGTGTCTATTAAACAGGTAATAGAGAATAATAGCTCAGGGGAGGATGGGTGTAAGGCTAAAAAAAAGTCTAGCTGGAAAAGACTAGTATCAACGAACCAGTCGGATCATTGTAAGTATGCAACTGTTGGGTCCAAGAGGAAGTTTTTCAGTGAGGAAAAGAAAGATAACATGGAGGAAGGCAATGATGACGTGAGGAAAAAATTGAAATGTGCTGCTTTGGCCGAAAATACAGCAAATTATGTTGAGGTCATGTGTGTGGATGGGGAGGTTAGCATTATTTCAAATAATTTAGGATCGGCGGCTGGCAATGAGCCAGATGACCGGGCAATATAAAACACATCTGTTGGAATGTTCGTGGGTTGGGGAGCCCACGGGCAGTACGAAGGCTGCGGCATTTAATTAAGCAGCATAATCCCCTTATAGTCTTCTTAATGGAGATAAAACTGGATCAAAAACGCATGGAGAATATGTGGAGAAGTTGTGGTTTTAATAATGGTATTGTTGTTGAAGCAGAGGGCTTTAGAGGGGGTCTATGTTTAGCTTGGAAAGCTGGTACGGAAGTTACTTTGAGGAGTTTTTCTAAGTGGCATATTGATGTTTTAGTGAAGGAAGATGGTAATCAGAATGATTGGAGGTTTACGGGCTGCTACGGTTCGCCATACTTGAGAGATCAGAATCATGTTTGGAGTCTACTAAGGAGGTTAAGCCAATCTAAAGATTATCCTTGGCTTGTTGCAGGTGACTTTAACGAGATTATATACTCTTTTGAGAATAAAGTGGGTTTGCTAAGGGATCACATGGGAAAGGGGAAATCTTCCAGAGACCAACATAAGAGAAAGACTTTATCGGAGGATTGCGAATAGCAAATGGGTTTCTTTGTTTCCGATGAGTCGTATTCAACATATTTCATTTGCTACATCAGATCACTGTCCTTTACTTGTTAATACTGATAGAATAAGAGTTTTCCCAAGAAATAGAATATTCCACTTTGAAGCTTGGTGGACCATAGAGGAGTCATTTGAAAATGTGCTTAAGGAAATTTGGGAGTCATCGTCAGAGCCGTTATTAGAGAAATTGAAGACATTGCAGCTTGGTTTGGAACAATGGTCGAATGCGCTTAAAAAAAAAAAGAAAGGGGACCTTAAAAGGAAATTAGCAAGAGAGCTTGAGGCTTTGTTGATAAATGATAGAGATGATGAAATGCTGGCAAAGATTATCGATACAAAAATTCATTTAAACATGGAGATCGACAAATAGGAAGTACATTGGAAACAAAGAGCTCGAGTGAATTGGTTAAAGTTTGGTGATAGGAATACGGCTTATTTTCACAAAAGTGCAACAATTCGAAAAAGGGCAAATTCCATATCTAAGTTGGTACTGGAGGACGACACAGAAGTTACTGATGAACTAGGGTTGCAAGAGGTTACAAAGAATTATTTTGAAAGTCTATTCTCATCAATAGGTGTGGCTGATCCAAAAAAGGTGTTGGAAGCAATTGATGGATGTATTTCCCAGGAGATTTATGAAGCTCTTCAATTGCCTTTCAAGGAAGATGAAGTTTGTGAAGCATTAAAAGGGATGGGTCCACTGAAGGCACCGGGGTCAGATGGATTCCCAGCTTTATTTTTTTAAAAATACTGGCATATCTTAGGGAATGAGGTATTGGGTTATTGTTTAGGGGTTTTGAATGAGGGGAAAGCGATTGGAGCAGCGAATATGACAGACATTGTGCTGATTCCAAAAGTCTCACAACCGACAACCCTTGTCAATTTCAGGCCGATCAATTTCAGGCCGATAAGTCTTTGCAATGTTATGTACAAGCCAGTGACAAAGACAATTGCCAACAGATTGTAATAAGTCATAGGTAAATGTATTGATAAAGCTCAGAGTGCATTTATACCAGGACATTTGGTTTCAGATAATGTTCTTTTAGCATATAAATTGCTTCATACGTTTCGTCAAAAACGAATAGGAAAAAAGGGGTATATGGCGGCAATATTAGATATGAGTAAAGCATATGACAGGGTGGAATGGGGCTTTATCAAGCAAGTGATGAGGAAGATGGGTTTTGTAAAAAAACTGGATTGATTTGATAATGAAGTGTATCACTACAGCCTCGTATGCAGTTATTTTCAACGGAAGCATGGGGGTTTCTTTTCAACCTTCTAGGGGACTCAGACAGGGGGATCCCTTAAATCCATTTTTATTTCTTATTTGTAGTGAAGGGTTGTCAGCATTGATGAGGTCAGCAAAAAAGAATGGCTTAGTCAAAGGGGCAAAGGCTAGCAGGAAAGGGCCAGAGATTTCACACCTTTTATTTGCAGATGATTGTATACTATTTAGTGAAGCCACTGAAAAGGGAGCCAAAATTCTGAAAGAAATATTAGAGGAGTATGAAAAATGCTCAGGCCAACGAATTAATTTTAACAAATCCACAATTTTCTACAGTGCAAATACCAATGAGGAATCAAAAGCAATGGTTTCGACATGGCTGGGTGTTAGGAGTTCATCTAATCCAGAAAAATATTTGGGTCTCCCTAATATGGTAGGAAGGAGTAAAAAACAAGCTTTTCAGAACCTAGTGGATCGAATTACAGAATGAATTGAGGCTTGGAGTTCAAGGTTATTCTCGCAAGGAGGTAAAGAGATTTTTATCAAGTCAATTTTGCAGGCTATACCCGCATATGCTATGTCATGCTTCTTGTTCCCTAAAGCGCTGTGTGAGAAGATTGATAGCAGATTAGCCAATTTTTGGTGGCTGAAAGGAGCTGGTAAACATGGTATTTATTGGTGCCAGTGGAAATTTTTATGCAGGCCTAAAGATGAAGGAGGTTTGGGTTTCAGAAATATGGCTCAATTTAATATTTCTCTTTTAGCAAAACAAGGTTAGAGGTTATTGAATTCCCCAGACTCATTGGTAGCGCAAGTCTTTAAAGAGAAATACTATCCAGATCGTAATTTTCTTGACTCTCGACTGGGAAATTTATGTTCCTACGTGTGGAAAAGTATTTGGGCTACTAGGGACGCTCTGAAGAAGGGTCTCCTTTGGAGAGTGGGTACAGGTCAAAATATTTCGATTAGCGATGACGTGTGGATCCCCAATTACGTTAATGATAGATTAATGTCCAGATTTGTTAATTTGCAAAGCGATAGAGTTGCAGAATTAATCAACAGTAATACCAGAGAATGGAATAGAGAGTTGATCTTGAATACCTTCCCAGAAGTAGTAGCAGATCTGATCCTCCGAATTCTTTTGGCGTCAGAGCCCCATGAAGATCTTATGGCCTGGAGTGGTGAACCATCAGGAGAGTTTTCGATAATGAGTTCCTATAAACTATTACAAAGTTGGGATCCTACAGCTTATGCTGTACAAACCATCTATAGAGATTTTTATAGGAAATTATGGCAGCTAGATCTAACAACAAAAGTAAAAATCTTTATATGGAAAATTACGTGGAACTTTTTGCCAACAAAAGTTAACATGTATATACGTAGACTTTCAGCTAGCAACTTATGTCCTTGTTGTGGGAATAGGGCGGAAACAATGAACCATCGTTTTAGAGACTGCCCTGTTTCAAGAGAGATTTGGAGAGCCTTATCAGTGCTTGACTTGTCAGTGTTCACTCAAGAAGAGTTTGGTGACTGGCTTACCATGGTCTTGCTTTCCCTTGCACGAGAACAATGTCGCACCTTTTGTACTGCACTCTGGGCCATTTAGGGTGAACGCAACTCTCACATCCATGAGAAAAAGAACAGATCAGGTCAAGAAACAGCAAGGTTTATTTTTAGATATCTTAATGAGTTGGACGGTGTTAAAACGATATCCCAAAATACCTCTATGCTGGACATCAAATGGAGTCCTCCTTCGGGTCAAAGAATAAAGATTAATTTCGACGCGGCCTTTGATGTACGAAACAGTTGTTCTGCGTCCGGAGTTGCAGCACGGGATAGATCTGGTCAAGTCCTCATTTCTGTTACAGAAATACATACAGGGGTCGTGAACGCCTTTACCGCTGAAGCCATGGCCTGTAGAAGAGCAACCCAAGTCGCACTCGAAATGGAAAAAGAAAACAGTATTATTGAAGGTGACTCACTGACTACGATCAAGAATTGTAAAAAGAAAGAACTTGACAAATCGCAGATAGGGCCTTTTGTTTATGACATTCAACAGATGAAACAAATATGCTGCGGTTTACAGTTTGCATTTACTCCGAGATCAGCGAACCGACTCGCTCACATATTGGTAACAGAAACACTAAGAAAGGAGAACAAAGACTTACCTATTTAACAGTGTTCCAAGGTATGCAGAAACCCAGATGAGAAGCGAAAGCACCAGAGCGCCGAACTGAGGAGATGAAACGGAGAGAAGCTGAGGGGTTTTCAAAATGAAATTAACAGATGCAAAGTAGCAGACTTATCCCCTTGGAATTGAAATTTTGCCTTCAATGCAGAAATGATAGATAAGACGCGATGGAAAGGTGAAATGATAGAACATTGGGCAGATAACTCGTCAGTTTTTTTGATTTCAAATTAGGTAATCTAGATATTTCTATTCTTTGGACTTTTAGTTTGGACTTTGAGGTATGGGCCTTTTCTGGCTTGTTTTATTTGTTATCCACATTTTAGTAAATAAAGCCCAATGTGATTATTATCAAAAAAAAAAAAAACTATAAAAAAAATTCAAATTACACAATGCATATAGCAACTCGATTTTTAGTGGTACCGGAAAAGGCGGTTTCAAAACCTCATTTCCATAAACTAAGTCCGTAAATATTTATATTTAATATTTACGGAGTTGGTAATGTAAAATTAATTACTTAATTAGGATACAAGGACTAAATTGTAAAATTCTAATTGCTATAGTTTTTAATTGGCCAAAAGATTGAGGACTTGAATTGCAATTAGTCAAATCTCCAAAAATGGTAAATAAACTATTTCTAATTATGTGATAGTGGATGACATGGAAAGTCCACAATGTTGGATTAATAGGTTAATTATATTAAGTAAATCATAGTTTAATTAGTTAAACAAGGTTAATTAGCATATAATTATGGTATAAATAGGAAAAGTTAATGGAAACTTATCATCTTCTTCCCATTCACTACCGTCCACCATAGAAGTAGCTTGAAGAAAATTTTCAAAACAGTTAATCATTCGGCTATAATTTGGTAAGCGGATTTAGGTTATTTTCTTGTAATTGTTATAAATTTGAGGTCATAATAGCTTGATTTAGCTAGCTCATGTACCAATTTGTAAAACTGATAAAGTTTTAGAAAGTTGTCATTGTTAATTTCTTGGAGAATTAGGTGTGAAATTGTAACGACCCAAAATTTACGGTTATCGAAAAATGTATTTTCGGGTCTCTGTTTTCGTGAAATGGATTCGTAAATATTTGAAAATATTTACGAAGTTAGTTGTGTGGTTAATTAGGTTTTGGCTAGGTGAATTAGCTTAAATTGAGGGTAATTAGGTGTAAGGACTAAATTGAATAAAGGGTGAAAGTTTAATTATAGAATAGAGAAAATTGAAAGGACTAAATGAACAATTAAGCCATAAGTGACAAGTGTGTGGTAATAGTGAAATACATGTGGTAAAATAAAATACATATATTTAAATAATAATTATCTATTTACTTATTATTTAAGTAAATGTTATAAAATATAATTATATTACATTATTATATTATAATTAAAGAATAAAAGAAATAAAATAGGAAAGGGAAAGAAACAAAGAAACGAAACAGAGAAAGAATAGAAAGAAAAAGAAAGGAGAAAGAAAAGAAAGAGAATTAGGGATTGTATGGTTTTAATTCAAATTGGTAAGTTAATTTAGTCCCTTTTTTGAAATTTTAATGTTTTTAGAATCTTATAACAAAATACTACTTCATTTATGTTGAAATTTTAGAAGTTAGTGAATTTTTAGAAGTTGTTCATGTTGAATAAATTGAAGTGTTAGCGGTTAAATTGATAGAATTTCAAGTTAGAAGTGAAAAAGGGATTGAATTGTAAAACAAATTATAAGTTTTGAAATAATAGGGATTAAATTGTAAAATTTTGAAATTAGGGTTTTGTGGTGAAATTAGAGAGTTGAAATTAGTCTAAAGTGGAAATTGAATAAGATATGGAATTAGTTTTATAAGAAAAATAGTTAGTTTTGATTTAAGGATTAAATTAGAATTTATGCAAAAGTTGAGAATAAATTTAAATATTCAATGTGAATTGTGTGTATTGATGATTTTAAATTGTTTTAATCCCGTAGCTAACGTTGAACCGTAGACCTCGGCTAAGAAAAGAAAAGACAAGATTAACGAGGAGTAACTCGAGAATTACGATTTGTATTTCTATAATCCGAAGCTAATTATTAATTGTCATATTTATTACATATAGGTGAGTATTGGTATTGAATTGAATTATGAGTACATGTGTGATTGTTTGAAATGTGTATTGATTGGAATTGGAAAGTGATTTGAAAACCCTATTAACTGTATTGGGCTGAGTCGGATATAGTTGGCATGTCATAGGATTGGAAGAGTTCAGGGATAATTCGACTTCGAGTCGATGAGACACTGGGTGTCAAATTATTACTTCAGATAAATTCAATGAAGTACTGGGTACCAACTTACTTCGGCAAGGCCGATGAGACACTGGGTGTCAACTTATTACTTTGAATTATCCGATGAGGCACTGGTGCCATACTGGTGTGTTTTGGTTGGATCCGTGTATCCGCCAAAGTCCGAGTCCTCTTAATAGGGGTAAATAAATGATTTGGCAATATGAATGATTTTGAACATGAATTGGACTGGAATATTGAATTGAGTTATGAAATTGAAATGTATGAACTAATAGGTTCATGAAATGGATATTGATACAGTGAAATGATATGTGTATTCTATTGAGAAAAGTTATTTGGATATCAATTATGAGATTGAAATAGTAAGAGATGAGAATTGAAAGTGTTATGAAATTGATTATTTGTTTGAATGATTTTTTTATGTAACACCCCCTACCTGTATTCGTTATCAGAATAAGGTACGAGGCATTACCAGAGTTTACAATTTTTTTTTTTTAACCGAAACCATTCTAATTCAACATATTTTCAAAATAAAATTCATGCATATTTATAAAATAACTTCAACACATAAGCCATATCAGTGGCTAACCTTATATTCATTTCATATTAACATTTATTTTATTAGCTTATACATGCCATTCATTTCCAAACTAAAATTTCTTTAAATACCGAAATACTGGGGTTGATAGTGTGATGAGTCTCCCACCGATTCGACCTCCGAGCTCTTAACACTACAAAACAAGGGAAAGGAAAACAGAGTAAGCACTTTGTGCTTAGTAAGCCCATGTAACAAGAATTATACTTACCTAATATTTTCAATACAATGTAATAAGCATTCATATATCCATTCAATGCATTAATACCCTAACATGCACAAGCTCAACATTCAAGTTAGTTCATTAATTTCCATATATCAATAATATACACACCATGATTGATGAGCTCATCAATACTATGATTTTCATTTCCTTGTTATTTTTCCATATTTATCCCGTCGAATTACTCGAAATTTGATGGATTTTTAGAGGTACACTTTTGTGTACAAATCGGTCCGTCAATTCATATTCATATGCGCACATTTTCATTTCAGAGAGCACACTCGCATGAACCTCATCTTTACACTGGCGAGATTACCAGTCCAGGCTAAATCCTGTAATATAAACTCATAGAGTATTGTCGGGATTACAGTCAAAGCTAAATCTCGCAGCGACAATTACTCTAATGAGCTTGGATCTGAATTACAGATCCAAAGCTAAATTGAGACCTAATTCGGATTACCCGTCGGGCTAAATCCATTTTCCACATATTCTTGGGAGGGCTATATCAGATAGGATCACCCGTCCGGGCTAGATCCTTTTTTACCGTCAATTCCTTTTCAGAGATCCATCGAATTTTCCTTTCATTCAACCGGGATTTTTTTTTTCCTTTTTATTAAATATACCAATGTTTCATCAAATTTCATACAATGGACATTCAAATTATATTCACATCAATAACATACATTTCAAACATTTAAGAATATAATTCAAGTTACATGAACTTACCTCGATACTAGTTCGTTTATAAAATCTACTAATCCGGGACTTTTTCCTTTCCTCGATCTAGCTTTGTATTTGAGTTTTTCGGATCTAAATAAATAAAGTCAATCATCAATTCAATACATTTCATGTTCACATGTAGCATTTTCTATAATTCTATTATTATTTTTAGCTTATTCAAAGCTGTCTACTTGAGTCACAGTCACTAAATTATTTATTTCTCGAGCTACAGAGCTCCAAATGAAGAACCGTTAATTTTACCTGAAACTAGACTCACATATCTTCTTCCCATAAAATTTTCAGAATTTTTGGTATGTCCAATCAATACCAGATTATTCTTAAAGTTTCCCTGTTTTACTATTTGACTGTTCTGACCTCTCTTCACTACGAATCAAATTACTCTTCGTACAGAATTCATATGAACTTCTTATTTATTTAATTTGAAAATAGACTCATTCAGGACTCTAAAAATATAAAGTTAAGCCCCTAATTATTTTTCTCCAATTTTTATGATTTTTCAAAGTCAGAACAGGGGATCCTGAAATCCTCTGAACCAGTCTTACAAAAATATAAATATCTCAAATTACAGAATTCCTTTGCTTTCCATGTTTCTTTCATATGAAAATAGACTCAATAAGCTTTAATTTCATATCTCATTCAACTTCTAATTCCACTTCTACGAATTTTAGTGATTTTTCAAACTTACTCTACTGCTGCTGTCCAAAACAGTTTTGTTATAGCTTATTTTTTACAATTAAATCCTTTACCCAATTCTAACTTCAAATTCTTTCAATTAAACCACTAATTCATCATTTTATTCATCATATGCTATATTCAAAAACTCTGAAACTTCAAAAATTTCAACTTAAATTCATCAAAACTTTGTTCTAAAACTTATAAAGCATCAAAATTAAAAGAAAAGGACTAAATTAGCTTACCAAATTAAACTCCAAGCTTCAAACTTTTAATTTTCCCTTTTCTTCTTTCTTTTCTCTTTTTCTTTCTTCTTTCACGTTTGCTCTCTGTTTCTTTTCTTTTTCTATCTCTTTTGTTTCTTTTCTCTTTTCTTTATATATATATATTTATAATAATATAATAATATAATAATAAACTAAAAATCTCAGATTTTTCTTCAATTCACCGCCTCAATCTAGACAAAATGGCTTAATTACCATTTTGGTCCTTTATACTTTCTTTTAATCTATAATTAAACTTTTACTTTCATTTCAATTTAGTCCTTTTCATTTAATTACCTACCCAAACGTTAAAATTTTCTAACGAAAGTTTAATACCACATTACTAACATTTTATAAATATTTATAAAAATATTTCCTATCATATAAAGACTCATGCAAACATATTGAAATAAATTTCTATTTAAATCGGATTTATGGTTGCGAAACCATTATTCCGATAATCTCGAATTTAGGCCATTACAACTCTCCCCCCCTTTTAAGGATTTTCGTCCTCGAAAATCTTACCGAGAAAGAGGTTTGGATATTGTTTCCTTATTGCCTCCTCCGGTTCCCATGTCGCTTCCTCGATCCCGTGTTTTTGCCACAATACCTTCACCAAATTTATTTTTTTATTTCTAAGCTCCTTTGTTTCCCGTGCCAATATCTTGACCGGTTCTTCACTATAACTCATATCCGGTTGAATCTCCACTTCTGTCGGAGAAATAACATGTGAAGGATCTGACCGATATCGTCGTAGCATAGACACATGAAAAACGTTATGGATTCTATCAAGTTCTGGTGGTAATGCCAACCGATAAGCGACCGGTCCAATTCTTTCTATGATCTCATATGGCCCGATAAATCTTGGACTCAATTTACCCTTTTGACCGAACCGAGAACTTTCTTCCAAGGAGACACTTTCGAAATACCTTGTCACCGACACGAAATTCAATCTCTTTTCGTTTAAGATCGGCATATGATTTTTGGCGATCGGAAAGTCGCTTTTAAACTATCCCGAATAACCTTTACTTTTTCTTCTGTTTCTGGATCAAATCAACCCGTGTATCTTCTTTTTCACCGAGCTCTCATCCAATATAATGGTGTTCTATACTTTCTACCATACAAAGCTTCATACGGAGCCATTTTAATCTTCGGATGATAATCTGTTATTATAAGCAAATTTAATCAAAGGTAGATACCTCTCCCAATTACCTTCAAACTCTAGTATACAACATCAAGCATATCTTCCAATACTTGAATTACACGCTCAGATTGGCCATCCATGCGAGGATGAAATGCGAAGATGAAATACAACCGAGTACCCAAAGCTTCTTGCAATTTATCCTAAAGCGAGGCGTAAATCGAGGATCTCTATCCGTTATAATGGAGATAGGCACTCCATGTAGCGACAATCTCGGATATGTACAATTCAACGGTTTATCTAAAGAATAATCCATACGCACAGGAATAAAGTGTCTTCGACTTTGTCAATCGGTCAACAATCACCCAAATAGCATCTTTTTCCTCGGAGACAACGGTAACCCCGATACAAAATCCATAGTGATTCTTTCCCATTTCCATTCCGGTATAGTAATTGGTCAAGTAACCTCGAAGGTACGATGTTCTGCTTTTGACTGTTGACATATCAAACATCTTGATACAAACTCGGAAATATCACGTTTCATACCGCCACCAAGTACATCTTTTTCAAATCATTATACATTTTATTACTTCCCGGATGTACGGACATAATACCCTTTGTGAGCCTCGTGTAAAATTTTACAGTATGAGTTCTCGAATTCTTGGGTACACATACCCTACCTCGAATGATAAACAATCATCAACGCCAACTTGAAATTCGAATCGATGATTCGACTCACATTGTGCCCGTTTAACTCTGTAACTTCTCATCATTCTTCCGAGCTTCACATATTTCTTTGTAGAAATGTCGGTTTAGCTCTCAATTCAGCTATGATTGAACCATCATCGATCGGTGACAATCGGGTATTCATAACTCGTAAAGCAAACAAAGATTTTCGACTCAAAGCATCACCACAACATTAGCCTTACCGGATGATAATCAATAATCAAATCATAGTCCTTTATCGGTTCAAGCCACTGCTATTTCTCTCTTCAAATCTTTTCGTGTCATCAAATATTTCAAGCTTTTATGATCGGTATAAATATGACATTTCTCACTCAGTACAAATAATGCCGCCATATCTTCAATGCAAAAACAATAGCGACTAACTCAAGATCATGTACCGGATAATTTCTTTCATGTGGTTTAAGTTGTCTTGAAGCATAGGCTATTACTTTACCTTCTTGCATCAAGACACAACCTAAACCATTTAATGAGGCATCATCAGTAAATAACAAATTCCTTACCGGTTCAGCCGCACTAATATTTGGTTAATAGATCTTTTAATCGGTTGAAACTCTCTCGACATTCATCATTCCACTCGAACTTTGCATCTTTCTCGCAATAATCGAGTCATCGGAGAAGCTATCATAGAGAATCCTTGTACAAATCTCCGATAATAACCAATTAAACCCAAGAAACTTCTAACTTGAGATCTGATCTTGGTGGACTCCAATTGACAATAATTTGAGATTTTACTGGGATCTACCCCGATGCCTTCAATGGATACAATATGTCCAAGAAAACCCACTTCTCAAGCCAAAATTCACATTTCCGAATTTAGCATATAATCTATTTCTCTCGCGCAGAATTTGCAACACAATTCTCAAATGTTTCAGTATGTTCTTCTTCATCTCGAGAATAAACCAAAATATCATCAACGAATACTACCACAAATCTGTCTAAATGCACGGTCGAATATTCGATTCATCGATCCATAAATCTGCAGTGCATTAGTCAACCCAAATGGCATAACCGAAACTCATAATGCCCGCACAGTTCTCGAAAGAAATGTCTTTGGCACATCTCGACTCCTTTACTCAGAATCGATAATAGCTTTGATCGGAGATCAATCTTTGAAAATACTGATAGTACCTTTGGTGATCAAATAAATCATCAATCGAGGCAAGCGGATACTTATTCTTTATAGTTACCTTATTGAGCTGTCGATAGTCAATACATAATCTCAAAGACCCATCTTTCTTTTTCACAAACAGAACCGGAGCACCCCAAGGTGAATGACTCGGTCGGACAAAACCTCTATCAACAAGTTCCTGTAACTGTGTCTTTAATTCCTTTAATTCTGTAAGAGCCATTCGGTACGGAGCTATGGAAATCGGAGTAGTCCCCGGAATCAAATCTATAGAAAATTCCACTTCTCTTTCTGGTGGTAACCCTGGTAACTCTTCTGGAAACACATCAGAAAATTCGCATACTACTGGTACTGCTTGAATTTTTGACTCAGATACCTTGGTATCTAATACATAAGCAAGAAAAGCATCATACCCCTTTTTGACATACCTCTGAGCAGTAATAACTGAAATCACATCAGATAATTCCTCCTGCATACGATCGGATTTAACCGAAGTAATTCACCATTTTGACACTTCAACACAATATATTCCGTTTTACATTTTCTAACGCATCATGCCTTGAGTTAACCAATCCATGCCCAATATCACATCAAACTCATCAAATGGCGGTAACATCAAATCAGCCAGAAACAATAACCTCTTACCATCAGTGGACAATTTTTACAAATTTTATCCGCCAAAATAGATTGGCCAAAAGGTTTGAGACTTTAACAACAAATCGATGAGGTTCAACAGATAAATCTTTTTACGCATGCAAGTTTTACACATATATATATGAATGCGTAGAACCAGGATCAATCAATGCGATAATATCGGTCTTAAGTAAAGAAAATGTACCGATAATAACATCGGGTGCCGAGGCATCTTCTCAATGCACGCATGACATATGTCCTAGGAGGTGCTCGTGTCTTAGGCCTACTTGCGGTATCTTTTGTAGCTCCTCGGCTACCACTAACATTACCGGATGGTCGAGATGGTCTACCCCTCAAAGATGGATTACTTGGCTTCGATATATATTCAGCTCGTTGGGATCATCATCAGCTCTTTGCTCAAATTCTTCTACCCCATATTTTCGGATTTTATCAACCGGAGCTTTTCCTTTTCTGACAGATTCAGTACCTGTACCCTGTGGAATCTCGGGAACCGGTGGAGGAACAGAAGGGGGAGCTTGAGTTTGCTGCATTGTAGGGTTAGTTCTTATATATTGGGTAAACCATTCATTCATCATTTGAAAGAAGGCTATTTTTGCCTCCTCCCCTTGACCCTCTATACCGGGCCTTCTCATCGCTAGTTTCTTCTCTTTGTATTGAAAGCAGGAGCATGACTCCCGACTTCCTCAGATTGAGCTCGGTCAGATGACATTACTATAAGAAAACACAATTTAAATGGTTAGGAGATATCACACTATCAAAAATAATTTAAATGGCATGTATAGCTAATCCGTATTCGCTATATCGGTCCTAGAACCGGCTAAACCGTAGCTCTGATACCAACAAATGTAACACCCCCTACCTGTATTCGTTATCAGAATAAGGTACGAGGCATTACGAGTTTACATTTTTTTTTTTAACCGAAACCATTCTAATTCAACATATTTTCAAAATAAAATTCATGCATATTTATAAAATAACTTCAACACATAAGCCATATCAGTGGCTAACCTTATATTCATTTCATATTAACATTTATTTTATTAGCTTATACATGCCATTCATTTCCAAACTAAAATTTCTTTAAATACCGAAATCTTTGGGGTTGATAGTGTGATGAGTCTCCCACCGATTCGACCTCAGAGCTCTTAACACTACAAAACAAGGAAAGGAAAGCAGAGTAAGCACTTTGTGCTTAGTAAGCCCATGTAACAAGAATTATACTTACCTAATATTTTCAATACAATGTAATAAGCATTCATATATCCATTCAATGCATTAATACCCTAACATGCACAAGCTCAACATTCAAGTTAGTTCATTAATTTCCATATATCAATAATATACACACCATGATTGATGAGCTCATCAATACTATGATTTTCATTTCTTTGTTATTTTTCCATATTTATCCGTCGAATTACTCGAAATTTCGATGGATTTTTAGAAGGTACACTTTTGTGTACAAATCCGGTCCGTCAATTCATATTCATGTGCGCACATTTTCATTTGAGAGAGCACACTCCGCGAACCTCATCTTTACAATAGGATTACAGTCCAGGCTAAATCCTCGTAATATAAACTCATAGAGTATTGTCGGGATTACGGTCCAAGCTAAATCCTGCAACGACAATTACTCTAATGAGCTTGGATCCGAATTACAGTCGAGGCTAAATTCAGACCTAATTGGATTACCCGTCCGGGCTAAATCCATTTTCCACATATTCTTCGGGAGGGCTATATCAGGATAGGATCACCCGTCCGGGCTAGATCTTTTTTTACCGTCAATTCCTTTTCAGAGATCCATCGAATTTTCCTTTCATTCAACCGGGATTTTTTTTCCTTTTTATTAAATATACCAATGTTTCATCAAATTTCATACAATGGACATTCAAATTATATTCACATCAATAACATACATTTCAAACATTTAAGAATATAATTCAAGTTACATGAACTTACCTCGATACTAGTTCGTTTATAAAATCTACTAATCCGGGACTTTTTCCTTTCCTCGATCTAGCTTTGTATTTGAGTTTTTCGGATCTAAATAAATAAAGTCAATCATCAATTCAATACATTTCATGTTCACATGTAGCATTTTCTATAATTCTATTATTATTTTTAGCTTATTCAAAGCTGTCTACTTGAGTCACAGTCACTAAATTATTTATTTCTCGAGCTACAGAGCTCCAAATGAAGAACCGTTAATTTTACCTGAAACTAGACTCACATATCTTCTTCCCATAAAATTTTCAGAATTTTTGGTATGTCCAATCAATACCAGATTATTCTTAAAGTTTCCCCTATTTTACTATTTGACTGTTCTGACCTCTCTTCACTACGAATCAAATTACTTTTCGTACAGAATTCATATGAACTTCTTATTTATTTAATTTGAAAATAGACTCATTCAGGACTCTAAAAATATAAAGTTAAGCCCCTAATTATTTTTCTCCAATTTTTTATGATTTTTCAAAGTCAGAACAGGGGATCCCGAAATCCCTCTGAACCAGTCTTACAAAAATATAAATATCTCAAATTACAGAATTCCTTTGCTTTCCATGTTTCTTTCATATGAAAATAGACTCAATAAGCTTTAATTTCATATCTCATTCAACTTCTAATTCCACTTCTACGAATTTTAGTGATTTTTCAAACTTACTCTACTGCTGCTGTCCAAAACAGTTTTGTTATAGCTTATTTTTTACAATTAAATCCTTTACCCAATTCTAACTTCAAATTCTTTCAATTAAACCACTAATTCATCATTTTATTCATCATATGCTATATTCAAAAACTCTGAAACTTCAAAAATTTCAACTTAAATTCATCAAAACTTTGTTCTAAAACTTATAAAGCATCAAAATTAAAAGAAAAGGACTAAATTAGCTTACCAAATTAAACTCCAAGCTTCAAACTTTTAATTTTCCCTTTTCTTCTTTCTTTTCTTTTTCTTTCTTCTTTCACGTTTGCTCTCTGTTTCTTTTCTTTTTCTATCTCTTTTGTTTCTTTTCTCTTTTCTTTATATATATATATTTATAATAATATAATAATATAATAATAAACTAAAAATCTCAGATTTTTCTTCAATTCACCGCCTCAATCTAGACAAAATGGCTTAATTACCATTTTGGTCCTTTATACTTTCTTTTAATCTATAATTAAACTTTTACTTTCATTTCAATTTAGTCCTTTTCATTTAATTACCTACCCAAACGTTAAAATTTTCTAACGAAAGTTTAATACCACATTACTAACATTTTATAAATATTTATAAAAATATTTCCTATCATATAAAGACTCATGCAAACATATTGAAATAAATTTCTATTTAAATCGGATTTATGGTTGCGAAACCATTATTCTGATAATCTCGAATTTAGGCCATTACATTTTATGTGTGTTTAGATATATAAATATTGTAAATTTTTGTTTAATAAGTATTCGGATTATAAAAATACAACTAAGTGTATCCTCAGCGTACGGTGTGTTTTCTGTGCGCAGGTTAGGTTAAAGTCAGATCGTTGAATCAGCATCCAAAGTTGATCCCAAACTCAAAGCGGTGAAGTATATTTCTTTTTGGTAATAACATGTACCTAAGATGTCATATGTGTGTCATTTTGTGAAATGATTGTATATGATGTTATAAGATGTTACTAGCTACTTATATATAAATATGAACATATGTATGTTATGTTAAGGTATAATATGGCATATTTAAGTTAATATTCAAGTGGATATGAATTATGCAAATTTAAGGTTGAAATGGTATGAAAATTTGGGTTAGCTTAAATAGTGGATTGTTGTTCAATATATGTAAAATACCTATAATGGTACATTGGTTAGGTCCTTAGATTGATGATTTTGGCATGAATAAAAGGTATTTAAATATGTTCTGGATTGATTGAACATTTAGTTATTGAGTTGCTTGTGGTTTAAGTTTGCAGGGTTGGTAAAACTTGATGCTAAAGGTTCATTTTGAGTCCACACGGTCTAACACACGGGCGTGTGACCAAACCATGTGAGACGCATGGCTTACACATGGGTGTATAGATAGGTCGTGTGTCCCTTGCAACTTAAATTTTCAAAATAGAATACCCAGGTATTACTACATGGGCAGAGAAACGGGCGTGTGTCTCAGCCGTGTGAGGAACACGGCCTAGCACACGGGTGTGTGACTTGGCCGCGTGAGGTAAGTCAGGGAGTTACATAAGGTAGAACACAGCCTGAGACACGAGCATGTCTCAGGATCACACGGGCGTGTCCTTGATTACATGGGTGTGACCCCTGTACCTAGGAAAAATTTTGAAATTTATCGAAAAATTTCCTAAGCACATGATTAAGTCTTGATTTGTTTCTAACACGTGTTTTGGGCCTCAAAGGTTCATAAAGGGACTATATAATTTGATTATGATGTTATGTGTGAATAATTATACATTACTCGTATTTGATCTGTAATGTCCAGTAATGCTTCATAGCCCTATTCCGACGACGGATAAGGGCTAGGGGGTGTTACAAAATTGATAGATTTTAAGCTTAGATTACGAAAACGACTAGATTGTAATGTTTGATTGCTAGTTTTGTACATAGGGACTGAAGTGATTAAAATACAAAATTATTGTGAGATTTTGGTAGAAATAGAAAGTTGAGGGTCCTTAATGAATGTACGTGGAGTTGGATTTTAAACTAAGGTTAAGAATTGGAAATTATGGCTATTTCAAATTCATGGACTAAATTGAATAATATTTAAAAATTTAAGGGTATTAAAAAATGAAATTATATTGGTTCATTCATTTCAATGCACAATATGAAAATGTTTTGTATTAATGGATTGTATAAAATAATTATTTAGATCAAGAACCGGATAAAAGCAAAGTTAATTGAGTCAAAGCTAAAATTGTTAATCAATCTTGAAGAATCAACTTGTTTGGTGTTTTGATCAGGTAAGTTCATATGATATTTGTTTACTTAGGTTGTTATGTATTCTATTTATATATGTATGTTTGATTGTGAAATATCTAGTTGTGAATTGGTATGAAATGATAGAATTTGACTAATTGAAATGTAACGTTTATATGTGTAAAAGATGCCCATGCGAACTTAGTAAATGTTAGTATACGACTGGCATGCCAATAGGGTATTGTACACACTTCTATGAGATTTGTTACAGATGTTACCGAGGTCCAACATTTGTTGTGGATTCTCAAGTGTAACGTGACACAAGTTTAGCTTGGACAAGTAACCTGATGTGTCATTATAAATGTTTAGCCCGTTGAGTAACCTGATATGTATGTACATTTTATTCGAACAAGGAACTGGTGTGGTGTAGATACTTGTGTATTCGAGTCTATTTACTAGGGTTCATTAGGCGGAATGGTTTAGATGAAATTGATAAATAGAAATGGAATGAAATAACATTTATATTCAAATGGAAAGTTATTGAATGAATTGATGATGAAAATCTGATTAGAATAATGTCTTTAACATGAACATGATTGTATTATCCCTTGATTGAATGTGTTTTTGAGTTTAGTTACCTAAAATGACATGATTTGGCATGTTACAATGTCATTGTTTTTTATTGCCATGTTTAGCCAAATATTATGCAAAGCTAGAGTAACTTAAAAATGTTAGGTAATAATGTGGTAAGTTTTGTATGATACATGTGAACTTATTAAGCATCCTATATACTCGTCTTGTTTGTTTTCCTTTTCTTGTTGACCGTCACATTGCAAAATTCATCAAGCTAGATCATTCCGAAGCTCACATTATCACCGAATCGATAGTTATACTATCATTTCAAGTCAAGGGTTGTGACATGTGTACAATATTTTTTTTGTGAGAACCTTAGCATGTAAAAGTATCTATACTTGGCATGCATAACATAGTCATTTTGTGTAATGTCTTGCCTTGGTGATTTGGTACATATTTGGTGTTGGCTATATGTTATCCTAAAGTAAGATATCACCTGTACCTACATGTTTGGCTTGTAGAATGACGTATATTGAAGTAGAAATGATAGCTTGTTTAATGAATGAAATTAATTTATATTTAAAAATTGATACTTTAGAGTATGCTTATAATAAATAACTTATTCTTGATGATTGGTTTTGTAACAGCCCAAATTAGGGGCTACTCGAACAGTGGTTTCGGGACCACTAGTCCGAGATGGAGGAAATTTTTTTTATTATTTTGATAATATTTTATGTGTTGTAACATGTTTATAAGGATGCATGAGAATTTTGGTACCTTAATTTTAACGATTGAACGCATAATTACGAAAAAGGACTAAATCGTATAAAGTGCAAAAGTTTAATTTTACAAGCTTGAGGTATTTAATAGCTATAGAATTCTAATGGGAGGTCTCTAATGTGTAATTAGGCCTTGTTTAATGTAGTGGCCGGCCATAGGGACAAGAATTGACATGGTCAATTGGTTAGGTGGGGTTTTGGTGACTTATTTGATAAATGAAAATAAAATAAGAAGAAAGATGATAACACCTATCATCTTCACCATTTTTCCACCAAAAATACAGCAAAGAGGGGGTTTTGAAAGCTTGAAATTTTCAGCAACTCATCTTCTCTACAAGTAAGTGATTATGATGGTTTTACTTGATAATTTTTGTACTTTTGCAGTCTCCAAAGCTTAAGCTAGCTAATGAGGGGACTAAATTTCTAAATGGTTGAAAGTCTAGGGACTTTCCATGAGAGAGTTTATGTTGTTTGTTGAGTTTTTATGGAAGAAAATGAATGTCACGGAGATGAGAAACAACTTTTGTGAAAGGTATTATCATGAAAACACCTAAATGGGACTAAGTTGTAAATGTTGTAATTTGGTAATAAATGCATGAAATAGTTGGATTTGTGAATAGTTGTAAGAGAAATAAATGTTCATTTAAGCTTGTTTAATGAGAAAATGTGATGAAAAATGATTTACGAGCCTAGGGACAAAATTGTAATTTTGCCATAGTACAATGGCAAAATGGTCATTTTTGCCTAAGTATAGATTATGATGTCATAAAATGATTAAATGAGATTCGGACCTAGAACGAGAGAAAAGAGAAATATGGACAAATAGGTCCATTTTTACCCTTTTCGGTATCGAGGTAAGTTCGTGTGCTCATAATGCAACTATAGTGAAGTATTTAATATTTCGATTATGTATGAATAGTATATTGACTTTATGAATATATTAAATACATTTTTACAAGACGTAAAGAATTGAAAGTCTTAAATTGAATCTGAGAATAGAAGGGATACAAATAGCATGATACTATGATAATTAAGGTCTTGTGTAAGACCATATTTGGAATATAGCCTCGGTGTGAGATTTTGTATAAGACCATGTCAGGGACATGGCATCGATATGATATTTCATGTAAGACCTTATTGGGGGTATGATGTTGCTATGATACTAGATGTTTGAGTCACAAGAGTATTCTTTAGTATTTTGAACATTTCAACAGGTATGTTGAAAATGAGAAAGTATGTGGTTATATCATGAGAGGTACAGGTATGTGCCAGAATTAAATTGAGGTGAATTCGGTGTATGATGAACCCATGGTGAATTATGTGTAAATGATGCATCCTAATTGCATATGTTATATTTATTAATGCATTGCGTGATTGCAAATGATTATTGTAGAAATCTATTTAAGAATGATAGTGTGCGAGGACATTCTAGGATGAACATTCGGAATATGAAAAGGTGTGTGGATAAATATCTGTGAATGTGTAATAAATGGTGGGCTATGTGCGTTACCACCTTATTAATTGTTAGCGATGGGCTTTGTGCAATACCATCGCCAATATTATCAATGGTGGGCTCTGTGCGTTACCATTTTACTATTTGTAACCGATGGGCTGTGTGTGATACCATCGTGCTTAGCGTTATATGGTGGGCTATGTGCGATACCACCTTATAAATTATTAAATGGTGGGCTGTGTGCGGAACCATCGAGAGTCTGGTATTATCCTGAATAGATCATTGAGAAATTGTTTAAGTAAATGTTTCATGGATTATTGTGATGATAGATGCAGGGATTATGTGCTAATAAATGAGAGTGCTATAATTGTCACATTGTTAGAATGCGGTAAGAGACGGAATGAGTAAGTATTATAAACGATTGAATGAGTAACCATGAGTTTAAGAGTAAATCTCATTAAAATACCTTGGTGGTTGAGTATAATCAATGAATGTCAATAATTGATTATTATTTGCATATGAACTTATTAAGCAGTATTGCTTACTCCTCTTCCTTTCCTATCTCTTATAAGTTAACTTAACTAGCTTGGGTTGGAGACCACCGGAGATATTTTCACACTATCGAGAAGATACTTGGGTATGAGATTCAAGTCTTCTTGAGATATGGCATGTATAGGGTTCTTATTTTGGTTTAACTAAGTCATAGTTAAAGTACCCAAAGGTGTTGGCCTAAAAGAGTTTATGGATTGGTTGTGTATAGCCATAGATGATGGCTCAAGTCGATTGTAATTGTACTAGTAATAGTTTCCCCTCGTATATGGGATGAAGATTTGATTTTCATGATTCAAATGTGATAGTTCAAGAGTTATAATTGATGATTTGGAAATGTTATGTGATGGTGTGTGAATGTGTGTAAGTGAGGGTGGCTAATTGGCTTGGAAATAGCCTTGAATTGGTCCACACGGGTAGGCACACAGGAGTGTGTCTGGACCGTGTGTGACACACGGTTGGCCCCATGGGTATGTGACTTGGCCGTGTGTCCCTTTGCATGTTAGAAATGCAAGTCAGTAAGCTTAGTAGTAAACACACGGGCAGAGACACGACCGTGTGTCTCAGCCGTATAGGAGGCACGGCCTTGGACATGGGCGTGTGCCCATGCCGTGTGAAGTCTGCACCTGAATTTAGGAATTTAATTTGACACACGATCTAAGGACACAGGCGTGTGCCTTGGCAGTGTGACTATAGTGAGGTGATGACGTCATAAACAGAATGCCAAGGTTTTGGCACACGGGCTGAGATACGGGCGTGTCGAGGCAGTGTAAGGGATACGGGCGTGTGTCCGACTGTGTGAAATAAGTCAGTGTCGACCACGGGTGAGGGACATTGGCGTGTGTGACCACACGGCCTGCCCCCACGAGCGTGTCCCATTTCACACGGGCGTGTGACCCCTGTTTAGGTAAAATTTATTTTCGAAACCTTCCGGAATAAGGAGGTTAGATATGAGAATGGAAAAGTTTTAATTTGAAATGGAATTTGGTAACCCAAAGTTGTATGACCATGTGCGTCAAGTAGGGTAACGCCTTGTATCCGGTTCCGGCGTAAAATACGAGTGAGGGGTGTTACAGGTTTTCATGCTTAAGGCCTATAAGCCAGTAATGTGTATAATGTGCATAAGTGTATGCAATTGAAGTGGAATGACATGTTTCAATGTGGTATGGCATAGGTAACAATTGTTATTTGAATGCATGTAATGTCATGATTTGATTTTGATTAGATTAAGATCATGTTTTTGAGTTAGCAAAAGTGAATTTGAATATTTGAATTTGTTTGGCATATTTTGATGTGTTTTGAATCACGTGGAAGTGGAAATTAGGTGAATATGTTGAAAGGTTTTGATTTGAAATTAGGTGTTAAAGTTGTGTGACTTGAATCCCGTCACTTGTTAAAAAAAAAATAGAGAGGCAAAATAGGAAGATCTGTGAAGGTGAAGGACTAGGGGTGCGGAAACCCCATGGTATGGACCATGCCGCACAAGTTGAATCCATATAAGATTATACTTTTTCTATTAGACATTGATTATAACAGGGTTGTTTAACCCTTAAATAGATGTTGTCGAACTCCTCTTGTATTGTGTGTTTTTCAACATAATGATTTTCTCTTCCTCTGGTCGTGGTTTTTCCTGATAAGAGTTTTCCATGTAAACTCAGTGTGTTCTATTTTCATTTCCTATTGCTTTGCGATTATTCTTTTGTCATTATTAATGTTTATTATAACATTAGGGAATAGGTACCAAAATATGCATTTTACCAAAAACAGGACCCATATATTGACGACCAACATCTCTCATCGCAAAGTTGACCGACAGTAAGTAATGTCACAATGACAAATGGTGTGAAGTTGTGACGTGATTTTCTGTGTTGGCGATGTCATGAAGTAAAAGTGACAGTCACAACGTCAAATCTAAAATTTTAAAACTTTGCAATTTGGTCTTATTCCATACTCGATTTTATAAAAGAGCTTTCATAAATTCGTATAGAACTTGAAAATAATTATTTAAAATAAATTGAATGTGATTGATGTTTAATTGCATGTATAAATGATTAGTTATTACATAATTGATTGTAGTTGCTCCGACATATTGGGTTAAGCGAGGGTTACAATGCATAAATGTTGAAAAAAAAGAATTTGTAATAATCCAACAAATCCCTAAAATTTAGAGCCGTGTGTTACGCCCACCCTCCATTAAAAGCCCAAAAAGCTCTGAAATGATGTTAGGTGACTTGTTGGTGAAGCTTGGGGAGTTCTTCGAAGTGGCGGGAAACTAAAGTAGTATTTGGCGCCAAGGGAAACTCCATTTTATGTTTGATAGGTTTTCCAAATTCCAACTCATTTGAGAACAAGCCCAAAAGATCGAATTATTTGTTCAAATTGTGGGGAAAAAAGGAAGTGAAATCAATGACTTCTTCACCGCCTTCAAAGCGAAGGCGAAAAGGGCAAACTGTTGACACAGAATCACCGTCAAAATCAACGTTGACCCAAGACAATTCATCCCCTTTGATAGTCTTCGCTCATGGCGCTGGTGCTCCTTCCTCTTCTGATTGGATGATCAGGTCCCTCTTCTCTCCTCCTCCAAAATATTACATGGTCCCCCCCAATTATATTGTTAAGTGAGTGGAATTTATGCAGATGGAAAGAAATGCTAAAGAGGGCTTTGAACGCTGTTGAAGTAGTGACATTTGATTACCCTTGTAAGTTCACTTCTCAGTTAAATTCGTTTTCTCTTAAAATTATTTTAAGTTGTTTTTCTTTTTTTCTTTTCTTGTAATGTAAAATTTAATGGATTATTTTGGTATTTACAGATATGTCTGAGGGAAAAAGAAGATCTCCACCCAAGGCAGAAAAATTGGTAGATTTTCACACAAATGTTGTTAAAAATGCAGTTTCTAAATATCCTGGGCATCCTTTGATTTTGGCTGGCAAATCAATGGGTTCAAGGTACAATATGATTGTATCAATACTATTTGTATTTGCTAATGTCTGTGTGCTTAGAGCAGTCTTTTAAGGTTGCTTGATATATTACTTTATAGCAATAACACTATTTTAAAATTTAAATGTATGTTGATGATTTTATTAATCATTTTCAACGTATTGAAGGAAGATATTACTATAAACTTGGGATACTCATTAGCAGCATTCTTAGTATTCTGCCATTTTCTGCTTTTAAGGAATTAAGGGTCACAAATCCTGGTTCTTTAAGATTGTGTAGATTTCATTGATGCTTGCTAGTATGTCCTGTTTTAAAGTCACGTTCCTTTTGTAGAATCAGCTGCATGGTGGCTGGAAGGGAAGACATTTCTCCATTGTTAATTGTTTGCCTAGGATACCCGCTTAAGGTTTGTCATTTTTCACACTTTGGTTTTGAAATTCATAGACAATATCCACTGTTTCTTTTCAAGTTTCTTATGAAGATATCCCATGGTTCTTTTCGTTTATACTGGTCCTATCCCATCTAATGTGCCTGTTTACAGCTGTTTGTCTTCTGTTGTAGTTTTTTCAAGGTTAACTCATCTAATTGTTATGCTTTATTTATTGTATCTTTGTAAAGGAGTCTTTTGCTACTTATGAACATAGTATTAATTATTTCTTGAATCTTAATATCTCTTTCTTTAGAAAATCTGATTCAGTGAAGAGATTTTTTGTTTTTGTTTTCCCGTTTATTTCATTAAAAGATCATATCTTACACAAAGTGATACATTTGTTGAATTTTTCCCCTTATTTTGATACTTGTGAATGTCGTTATTGAGATAGTGAATAGTTGAATAAAGAATGAACTGAATGTTGGCATTTTAAATGTGGTTCGGGTGCTCCTATAGGATAGTAGCAGAAACCAAGGACTTGTACCCGAGGAGTGGTACTTTTATCCTTTGTGATGTAGCTTGGAAACACAGTCATGCTTTATTATAATACATTTTCTTGCTTAAATATATATCAGGGTATGAATGGAGCAGTGAGAGATGAAACTCTACTTCAACTTGAAGTTCCTGTGATGTTTGTGCAGGTACTTTTCTCATCTTAATACATGGTTCTTTGTATTAATGGATGTGGTCTTCATATTTTTATCTTTTGTCTGTAAAAAAGATTGGCATTTCCCATAACTGGCTGATAAATTTATGTTGCTGTATGCTGATGGTCTAGGTATTGATTAAATTTCTACTAGCATGATACTATTTTTATGTAGAAATCTTTTGAAGGTTATGTAGTTCTTATAATGCTATAAGCTACTCATTTTGACCTTGAACTTTAGGGTACCAAAGATGGTCTCTGCCCCTTGGAAAAACTAGAAGCTGTTAGGAAGAAAATGAAGACAACGAGTGGGTTGCACGAGATCGAGAGTGGTGATCACTCGTTCAAGATTTCAAAAAAGCACCTCCAAACCAAGGGATCAACCCAAGAGGAAGCTGAAGATGCAGCTGTTCAGGCTATTGCATCATTTTTCACCAGGTCTCTGAGATGAAGGTGAATCAGAGCCTTAATCCTTTTTTGTCTAAATTTGTTTAATGCCTTTAGCCTTTGTTTGTTCTAAGGATTGCTAAGGCCCAAGGTTCAAATGCTCCCTTTTTCCCTTGGCCCTCTACTATTGGTGGAGCAAGTTCTCGTTCACATCTACTATATCCTCACTACAGTGTTTATGGATGTGAACTGAGAAGCTTATCGTTCTTGTAAGTACCTGTAACCCAAGTACTTTTTAATGTAAAGCTAAACGCGAATGTGTGAGTGAATCTAATTTAAGCTGCGCATGTTTCTGCAAGGCTGAATCTTTTATAAAGTAAAAGATTACACCATCCATTATAAAAAAAACAAAACCATCATATATCCATAAAAATATATCTATTTTCCCTTGTATTTAATAGGAGATATGATAATTTATAGTCTTACATTGCACGAGACACCATATTAGACTGCTGGTGAGACTGCACATAGTTTTATTTAGTGTAGTGCAGCACACTATACGTGCCAGGGCCAGCCATCTATTTAGTCGCTGTCACTGCTACTGTCGTCTTTGCTCTTCTTGTGCTTACTCTTCTCCTTCTCGGGCTTCTTCTTGCTCTCGGTCTTCTTTTCCTTCTTTTCTTTCTTTTCCTTCCTGTCCTTGTCTTTCTCCTTCTTGTCTTTCATCTTCTTTTCCTTCTTTCCATGGCAAGTTGTGGGCACAGCCGTGCCTTGAGCCACATGTTGCTTAGCATGGACACCATGGCTCACGGTCTTGGACTCGGCATGTGTTTTGGTTGTGTCATGGCTCAGTTGGTTGTGCCCATGTGATTGACTCACATCCTTACTCTCCTTGTGAACCTGAGTTTGGCCACTGCTTGGATGGTGTTCGTGTTTCCCCTCGTGTAGGGTTTTTTCAACAGGGCGCACACATTGTTCAGTAGCCATAGCAATAGATAAGATTTAGAATCAGCCTTGAGCTTCTCTTAGGTTGCCTGCTGAATTTAGCAATGTAAATGCAGCCATTAATATATAGGCATAGAGAAAAGTGAGATTCCTCTTGCATTATGTTACATCACCCTTTGAATCTACTTTCTCATATCGGCCAACTTCATTTCGTAAAGAAATTCTATCAACTTATTCAAGTGCGAGCATGCGTTCGAGATTTGTTGTATACAATTCTTCTTAAGTATTGGAATGTTTAGGGCACATATTCGAAGCATGAAAATGGGTATAAATGAAGAATCAGCCAAAGAATGAGTTCCTTGATGGCAATATCCATTTTACATGTTTCTTTGCTTCTGCTTCGTTGATTATTGTTGATGAGAATCAAAGTGCTTGCCCACCAAGCAAATGCACGCAATCATGTTGAAGCATATTATCGGAAAAGAATGTTAAATTTTATTGATTTAATATTTAGAAATTATGTAATGGAGAATAATACATAAATCATCCCATTATCTTAAGCTATTATGGAAGTGAGATTCTATTGGAAAAAATTCAATGGTGAAATTAAACATTTTCAAATGATAATGGTTTAGCTGAGATTGATTTTTGACAAAAAATAATGTCTATCTTATAGTATTGAATTGAATATTAAAGATAATTCGTAGTATTTTTGTTTCTAAAAATCAAAATGAAATGAAATTGAATGTTGATTTTAGATTGATTTTTAGTATATGAACTAATCAAATTTTTTTAAGTTTAGAGTTATAGATTGGATTTCGTCTCATTTATTTAAAAAATAGGTATATTAGTGAAATTTTATTTATTTATTTTTATTACTAAAAATTGACTTGATTAAAAGAATAAATTAATTTGCTCTTTGATTTGATATATAGGAAGTAATTTGTTTTAAATTAACTAATATTTTGGGGTTGATTTACCCAATGCTGAAAAAAAAAGAAATTTGACCAAGTATATTGTTCTTTTGGAAATTTATCGATATATGTTGTTTTGGGAGAGAAAAGAAAGTATATTCTATAGAACGTATTTTCATTGATATGGTAATAAAAACACGTATTATAGGACGCATTTTTTTCTATTTCTGAAAATGCATCTTTCAAGGCACGTTTTTATTCTATTAAAATAATAGTCGCCATTGGTCGAATTGTTATTCTATTAAAATAATAGTCGCCATTGGTCGAATTGTTACGATGCAGGAGGTTTTTTTTAAAGACGACGGAATCAATCCGTGTGCATTTGGAGTTGAATCCCCAAGAGTAACAACAACGATGGTCACAACGGGGGATGCAGGAACGGCAAGAGGAACGACGGGGATTGAGGCAGAGGGAATGATGGCGGCAATCGATTGAGGTAGCCAAGAAACATATAAAAGAATTCAAAGGTCAAAAAAAAAAATTTATCAAGTTCAGAAAATAAATATTTTTATGATTGGATAATATCAACTTGTATTTAAATATGAAAAATAATTGTATAACATATTATGATTGGATAATATGTTATGATTGGATAATATCAACTTGTATTTAAAACTAGTTTTGTAATAAAAATAAAAAAATTCCAAATGGAGTAGATAGAAGAATCAATCTTGATTCAGATATCATTTAAATATGAAAAATAATTGTATGAAATAGAGCCATCATATTATTTATATATATTTTAATAATTTAATATCACATAAATATTTTTTACCTTATTTCATACCATATTTTCTTATTTGGACATAGAGAAACAAAAACATCCGACTCACAAATTTGATAACATATCTTTGTTTATTCATAAATATATTAGTAAGTAAGACATGATAATTTATAATTAAGCAGTTGTTTAAAGTTTAACAACCCACGAGTTTATAATCTGAGTCGAACAAAACCCTCCTAAATCAACGTCGGAGACTTCCCGTATCTCACTGTGCCTGTCTTGTCGCAAACAACGTAATGCTCTTTGTTCGATCTTTTTTTCCGGCAACAAAACAGACGAACAACTGCAAATTGGTCTGAACTTGAACGTGGATTTGAATAGTTTCTCAATGGATCGAGAGAGCTTCGACGGTGGCGGCGGGGGAGGAGCGCAGTGTACTAAATGAGGCATGGACATGGTTCTGAAATGGACTATTGCTGAGTTGAGCTGTCGATTGAAAGCGTTGAATTCGAACGAGTCGTAAAGGGTACTACCGCAATCCCATATAAGATTATTGCCTTCTGAGTTTTGCTTCTTCTTTTGTTCGCGTTTTTCTTGGGATTTCTCCATTTTATTTTCTCGGAAAACAAACAAAAAAGAAGTAGATGACGAGATTTTGTTTATTTTTTTTTCTATTACAAGAGCTTCTTATGTTTGGTTTTCCAATGGTCGGTACACGCGGTATAATAAAACGTGTAGGTTCTGAGTTACTACGATCCAGAGAAATCCAAAGCGTGATTGCCATCACTGTCTGTCCCCATTCATATGCAGATAACATTAAATATGAGAGAGAAAATTCGCATTAAATTTACTCGAGGAGAGGGAAATATTGAATTAAAACTTGAAAGAAATATTAGATTGCAACCAGAAAATGTTAATCAAATCATCATCAAAAGGATTGATGTTCAAACAAAACACTTAAACATCAACATTAAAAAAAGTTTTTCACTAGTGCGGCTGCTCCATCGCCTCTGCAGATTTGTTGTATTGTTCCATTTGTTTCTTGTATACTTCCATGGCTTCACTTGCTTTCGCATTCCAAATATCCCTTTCTTCTTCACTAAGCTCCTAATAAATCCAAACCCAAAAAAATCAACACTAACCCAATATCAATTAAACAAAAAAATGTTTAAAAATTGCAAAAATGGTGATTTTAGGATGATAACATACCTTCCATTTCACTGAAATCAGGGCATTAAGTGTAGAGTTGTTGATTCCTTGTCGTTCTTGTACCAGAGTTTTCCTTGCTTCTTTGCTGAACAGAAGGAAAGAAGATGCAGGCTTTTTAGGTTTATTAGGATCTGAATTCTGCTGCTTCTTTTGTTGACGTTTCTCTTTGGTTTTTTTAATGATATGATCAGTTTTCTCTTTCTTTTTAAGCAATTGAAGTGCTTCTTGTTTCTGTAGTTTCATCATCTCTTCTTCTTGTTTTCTAACATTCAATGCTTCTTCTTCCTTTTTCTGCTTGTAAACCTCCATTTCTTCCATGTATTTTTCCTTGTTCTTCTTTGCTATCTACAAAAATCCGTAACAAAAAATGAGATTACGTGCTCTTAAAGTTAAAGAAAAACATGGGATTTGTTCATTTTATTCATTTTTACCTCTTCATAAGGCTTTTTTTGTTCTTCAGTCATGTTCTTCCATTCTTCGCCCGCGATTTTCGCTGCTTCCAAAACGTTCTTGTTTCCGGGATCGGCGAGTAAAACGGCCCTTCTCTCGTTGGAGAACAAAAAGAAAGCCGACATGGGTTGCTTAGGCTTCAAGGGATCCCTTTCTTTCTTGGTTTTTTTCTTGGTTTCTTTCTCAGCTTCTTCCTTGAACTGCAAGTATTGTTCCAATAACTCCATCGCTGTCTTTTGTTTATGTTCATCTTCAAAGAGTTTCATGGCTTCCGTCTCGCGTTTCTCTTTCGCAATCGCCTGTAAATACACTTCCTTTTCGGCTCGATATATCTCTTCGTAAGGCTTCTTTTCTTCGGCCGTGATCGTCTTCCATTTCGCACCCAAAATATTCGAAACTTCTTTGAAATCAGCCTCGGGATTCTCTTTCTTTATCTCTTTCCATTGACCTTTGCACCACAAAATGTAAGGTGGAGATGGCCTTTTCTTTTCAAGTCCTCCTCCTTTGTTCATTGAAATTGCAAAATTCTGAAATAAAACCCAAAATTTAAATCACTAAAAAGGAATATAAAGCATAACCCAATGAAAAAAAAAAAAAAACAAAAAAGAAGAAGACATTTTACCATATTAGGCTTGAATTCCTTCATTTTCTGCAATTTCTTCAGCTCCATTTGCAATTTCTCTTGCTCTTTACCTTTATTTTCAATCTCTTCATCCTTCATCTTCAACATTTCATCTTTCTCTTTCAATAACTCTTCGGTCTTTTCTTTCTCTATCCTTAGCTTTTGAAGCATATCTTGCATTTCTTGCAAGTCTTTCTCGAAAGATTTCTTGCTCTGTTTCGCTTTGCCCGCGGCTTTTCCTTTGAGAGATTGAGAGAGTCCGTCGTGGTTCTCTTTCGACGGATCGGATTTCATCGGAGAAGGAGCCTGTGTTGGGGACAGCTGCTGTGAGAGCTTTTGTGCTAAAATATTGGCTTCATTTGTTGATAATGATGATGATGATGATGGGTTCTTCTGTTTCAAGGCTTTTCTTCCATTGTTTCTTGATTTCCTTGGCACATCAACAACAACAGCTGTATCCGCCATTTTTGGGGGGAAGGAAAAAAATTTTAAGCTACAGAAATGTGTCTCTTGATTTTGAGATAAATGAAGAAAAGCGGTGGTGGGTTTTTTAAAGAGGGGCCGACGGGATGAGCAACGGTCTGGTTTTTCAAAATTCAAAATATAAGATGAACGTTGAACGGTCTGATTTTTCAAAATTCAAATTTAAGATGAACGTTGAATGGCTATTGAAGGGAAGATGGAGCTCAGATGGACTAAATTGAGCAAGTTTATTTTTATTTTTTAAGCAGGTAATTGAACTCAAATTAAATATGGCTGGTAAAAGTAAACCGTAGTCTGATTACATAAAAAGAAAAAACGCAAATTGACTCTTCTATGTTTTATGGTTCAATATATGTTTGACTCGTGTTTTAGGGAAAAAAGATATTAAGTACTTAATTGGAAAATCAAAACTCAAATACAAAATTTTATATTAAAATTAAGGGTAAATTATACCATTAGTCACTCAACTATTTGTAAATTTTCGTTTTAGTCATTTAATTAAAACAAGTTACAATTTAATCACTACCGTTTTCAATTTTTTTGTCGCCCTACTATTAAGTGAAATTTTTTAGTTGATATGGTAATATTAGTCCCCGATTTTTATATTTTATATCAATTTTACCTTAATTCTATACAAATTGTAAAAAAACTCGAAATTATTTAAAAATATAAGATTCCATATAATAATTTTAGAAAAATAAAATTTCGAAAATGATGTTGAAGAACTAATATGTATAGGAAATAAATAAAATTATCATTCAATAGAGTTCAATAACAAATTGAAAATAACATAGAAAAAAAAAGGGTTACATCATTATGTGTTTCCTCAATGTTTCTTAAAGGCTTTAATCACTATTTGGCCCTTGAATTATACACAATTTTCTCAAATTGATACTTAAACTTTTTTGTCCTATTTTGGTACCTGAAGTTTTGTTACACTTTTTTTATTCCTGTTGTTAATGATGTTAAATAAGAATAGTAAAAAATAAGGACACACCACATGTCCCCATTGACTATTGATGTGAATGATGATGCAATTGTCGAACAGCGTTGACCGGACTCAAAAAATATAAAAGAACATTAAAAATCGTAAATAAAAATAAAAATTCTAAAAATGAAATTAAATATTGTAAATAATTAACAAATCAAATAATTCTTCAATTTTCTCTACAAATTTCCAAAAGAATACGATGAGATTTTTTATGTTGTCACCTACTTTCTTTTCTTGATTTATTTTGGCATTATTGTTTTTAGATTTGCAGTCTTGAAATAGTAACAACATATGGTTTGATTAAAAAATTATAAAAATATCTTAAAATTATGAAATTATAGTTTAAATGTCACTTATTCATAAGTTTTAAATAAGTTTTACGAATTTTTAATAATTATTTGCAACTTTAAATATTATTTTATAATTTTCAATAACATCTTTACAATTTTAACAATATCTAATAATTATTTACAATATTTATTTTTATAAATTTTTTATGATTTTTAATAAATTTTTTACAATATTTTGTCTAGTCAATGCACAATCAATGCGCTCAACAACCAAGTCATTATCCACATTAGCAGTCAAGGAGGACACGTGGTGTGTTTTGATTGGTTGTTTTTTTAACACTGTTAATGACAAGGGCCAAAACGTGTAATGGAATTATAGTTTAAATACCAAAATTGGACAAAAAAAAGTTTAAATTGGTATATGAGGAAAAGGATATAATTCAAGAAAAAATAGTGAATAAAACTTTTCTCGAAATCAAATTAAGAATATCATCAAGTTAAGTTTCATACCCTTAAAAGAACATCCAGAACTCATATTATAGAGGCTTGTAAAATAAATTCTAATATCTTTTTTTAACAAAAAAAATTTACAAAATATACTACAGTTTTTTTCTTTTTAAATTCAATTCAAATTTTCAATCCATTTAAATTGTTTTTGAAAACTCAAATGTAGACTCTATTTTATTTTTTATTTTCTTATAAAAATTGCTACGTGAAGGAACTTAATATTTTTATTTTCTTTAATGTTATTCTAAAGAGCTGAGTATTGAATATTTTTATGCAAATAATACAGAAAGATTTGGAGGATTTAAAAACAATTTTTCTTAATTTTCTCACTGTCTATTTTTGAAAATTTCAAAATTTTTAAAAATTATTTTTTAACTTTATATATATAATCAAGATCAAATTCACAAAAAATATAAAAATTATAACTTTTTTAATCAACAATCAAAACTACCAGAATAATTTACCTTAAAAATAAACTTAGATAGCAAGAAGAAATTATTACTTTAAAAAATAAAATAAAAGAATGCAATTTATTTCAAAATCAAGATAAAATTTTAAAATGAAATTCCATCAAGCACTTGGAACTTAATTCTATCCTGTTAAAAACCGAGACTATATAGTGCTCGAACTTATATTTTGGTACAGAAAATATAACACAGTCACAAGTAGCAATAGCAATGAATTAGAGTCTTGATTCCAGTGATCATAGATCAATCTCAGTGTAACCTAAGATTTCTAAAAGAATACTAAACTCATTTCATATTACAAGAGATCTTCTCCCATAACAGTTCCCTTCAAAAGCTTGTTTTCCAAAACACAGATACAGCAGAACAAAATCCAGGCACTAAAGAATTATGCAGTTAAGCTGGGCATATGCTGTATACATTTGAAAGTGCAACAAAAGAAAGGGTTACAATACACATATCATCATCCTACTCATCATCTGAAGTAATCTTTTGTTTTTTCCATTTGTATGCAGCTTCCAAAATCTTGAGGTTCGTCGCCTGGTTTTCTTCAGGGAATACATAATCGAAGTATTCTTCATACCTGCCAAGCCAGATGTTTCAACATTTAGTGTTGCAGCAAAACACAGATATGCGTTATAAGTACCATAAAGGTCCCTATATCAGGAGTCAGATTGCATTTTGCCCACTTTACTAAAAATATTTGGACAATTAATCCCTGTTAAAAACTGGAGTCCAACGAAAGAACCAAACAGTTACATTAGGTATGTCGTGTGAACCTCGTGCTGACGTACAAGGAGCAGTTTTTAACATAAAAAATGAATGAAATTTTTAATAGAAAGACCGGATGCTCTTTGGTCTAATGTACAAAGATTAATTTGTCCATTTTCCTAATGGAGGGTAATTTTGTTTGAATGGGGTTTTATAATTGTGAAATCAGAAAAAAAAATAATTAATGGAAATGAGGAAAATACAAGTAGACCCTTTATGGTAGTAGACAAAACAAAGAAAAAGAAACTTTCAATTTAAGGGGCTAGGGAACACGAAAATTCTTCCCTGAAGTGCACACACAAATATCTAATTTTTACCAAAACATTTAACATTTCTTGTTAAAAATATTGGTATTGCGTGCACAAAAATAGTTCACTTTTTTAGATATATTCGTATTGGTATAAATTAGAAATATTGGTAAAAGGTTAAATTGCTGGGTACACTCCCTGAGTGTACAGCAGAATTGTCCTATGAAACATAGGGAAACTATGTTGCTTGCATGCTCAATGGTTTTATACCACGGTTCCTAATTGTTTGATTCAAGAAAACAACTAAAGATGCAGGGAAAGCACAAAACAGTAACATTAGAGATCCAAGCAACTTGCAGAAGAAAAGAAGTAAATGATAAGGAGTTACATACCCGGTAACACCACCATCTTCACTCGTAATTTGCTTCCTCTTTTTGAGTTTTTTAGGCAACTTAGACTGGACTACGCTAATGTCACCAAGCTCACCGAAACTGCTTTCTGTTTTAAGCCACTCTTCCAGGAGCATAGCACGCTCTTCTTTCAGTTCTGGTGCTGACGTTCTATAATAGTTAACTGCTCTTTCAAAGATTCCTGATAAAAATAGACAAATAAAAGGTAAGAATTGGTTATACTAATACATAATCAAAGTAAATGTATAACAGGCAGCAAAAATTGGATTGGTCCGAACTCACTTCTTGCACGCTGAACGCATTCCTTCTTTGCTTCATGATTATATTCCTGAACCCCATCTTGTGGCAAGTCCGAACTCTCATCATTCTCCTCCATTGCAGAGGCTTCAAAGTTTGCATAACTAATCCACACCTTCAAGTGCTTTGTGCGATCTAATAGTCTCTCGTACAATCCTCTAGTTCGTTCATATTCACCTTCAGAAATTTCAAAATCTATGTATGCCTGTCAACAAAGAATATGAAGCATTACCACATAACATCATTAGAATTGAATATTATTTAAGACTAAAAACTGTCAGTCAAGAAAGATACGACGAGAAAATGGAGAAATCACTCTTAAAGACACCCCATCACTGTCCAAATTTTAGTACCATTTATATATCTACTAGCAAACATGCAACTAGTTATAAACTGAAGTTTTCACCAGAAAATCATCAGCCATTTCACTAGAGAAACATTAATCATGAGATGAGAAATACTTATTGGATGAATTATGAAGCAATAAGACAAAATTATCGAGCATTACCAACAAAAAGACAAGTAATTCACCCTCCAAACCCAGAACTTGTTGTAATAGTTTCTGCCTTAATAGGGTAAATACAATCACAAAGATAAACAACATAAAACAGTTGCTCATAGGGTAAATACCTTCCACAATAACTCCGGCATGTCCAAAGCTGGTTGTGTGATGGCAAGCTCAAAAATAGCTCTTGCCCGCTCTGTTTCAGCTAATGATCTTTCTAACTCAGCATATTTGCTCCATGCATAGCAGTTCTCAGGTGCCCACTCCAGATACTTCTCATACAGTTTTCGGCAACGGTCAATATTACCAAGTTGCAGCTCAATTTCAATATACTTCTTAAAGATCTGAATTTGAACAAAACAACATAATGAGAAAAGTTCATGTTAAAAGTAGTCAAATTTATAAACTTTCAACATAAGCTGGACATTTACCTTATCTTTAGGTGCCTTTCCAATAGCATTTCCCAAAATTTGCCGCGCACCCTTGAGATTGAGCTGTCTTATTTCAAACTGTGCAGCAAGAAGCCAGATCTTTGCAAAAGAAAACTTCTCGTGTGGAATAAGCTTAAGGCACTCCCTGGAAAATTTTTAAATTAATGAGGAACTATTCAATGTCTATTATAACCAACCACAAATATGAATGGTGAAAAACACCCAAAAACTGAATAATTCTTTAGAATACACCATATGTCTATGGATGAGGGAGACAAGATAAAAATCAAAATAACATTTGATGTATGCTATAAATGTAACAATAATTCACCACCATATAATCACAAGATAATACATTAACTCATGTCAAAGAGAAACAATGCAAATGCTGAAATGTGTTCTTTTTATTTTAAACAACATCATTTCTCATGAGATTTTAGATATAATGAGCTGTCTTACAAATAAACCAGAAGAGAGGCACCAATGCAAAACAAGGAAATATGGAACAAAAACACTACCATGAAAAGAACGATGATACTGATAACACCAAGAAGTAGAACACTCAAAAAAGGTGCAACAAAGCTAACGTCGAATGTTAAATTTTAGATTTTCTTCTTTCCTTTTCCCTTTTTATCGGCACATTACAGGGTAATGAAATGGACTGTTAGCAGAACATGAAACCAAAACATGCAAACATTCAAATAGTAGGCAACTGGCAAATTTCTTGCAGAGTTCAGTTGACAAGATTTATTAGTAAAGCAATTATTTCACTTGCAATTTAGCAACAGTAGCAACCAACAGTAGCATAAATCCATTGCAAGAACATAAAGATACCTGTACACATCTCTCGTCCGCTCCATATCCCCAGCATCAAGCTCCTCATATAAAGCATAATTAATCCTAAATTACAAGTAAACCATAAGTTGGTTAGTACAGAACTATAATATTAAACCAAGCATACAGCCATTAGGCACACAAAAACTCACCACAAGTAAATATATCTCTGCCAATATCGCTTCTCCTCAGCTGGAGGAACATTAGCAATAGCTCTCTCATAAACCTCCCTAATCCTCCCCTTATCGCCTACACTCTCTTCCAACCTTATATAATCAAACCAAGCATCATAATTCAATGGATTCTTCCTGACTTCATCCTCATACTGAAACCTCCTCTTCCCCACAATGGCATCCTCAATCCCTTCCTTATCTCCATATTGCTTCTCAAAAGCCACAAACTTTCTATATAAATCCTCTGCGCTACCTTTGGGTATATGATCGAGAGCAAACTTGTAAATACAACGAGCCCGTTCCGTTTCCTTACACCGTTCCTCAAATTCGGCGAATGCAACGAATAACTGCTCTGCATCTTCTTCATCCGCCAGCTTCTCCACCGCACGTTCGTACACATTCCTAGCCCGTACAATCTCCCCATTCTTCATCTCGAATTTGGCATATCTAATCCAAGCTCCGACTTTGGGGTGGCACTGAACGAACCGTTCGTAAATTGCACGGGCGCGTTCGACTTCGTTGTAACGGAGCTCGAATTTGATGTAGGAAAGCCAACCTTGTTGGTCAGGCATCCACGACATCCAGCGTTCGAAAATCTGGCGAGCTCCGGCGACGTTCCCTAACATCTCTTCCATGTGGATGTACTTGTACCAAAGCTGGTCCACGCGCGGGAGGAGCGTAACGGCACGGTCCCAAACATTCCTCGCGTGGTTGATGAACTTGTTCTTCATCTCCACTTCGGCGTATTTCAACCACAATGTGTGGTTCCGGTAATCGACTTCCAGAGCGCGCTCCCACACGCTCCTCGCTCGATTGAAGTCCTTTTGAGACTCTTCCCATTGGGCGTACTTGATCCAAACACTTTGGTTCCACCGAACGCGGCGAATTAGGTCTTCGAACTCCTTGCGTTTGCGGAGGCGATAGTCAGCAAGTTCAGTTGGGTCCGTAATCTTTTGCTTAGGCGGTCGGATTTCCGCCTCTTGACGTTCTCGAGCTTCTCGGAGGATCTGTTCGGCGGTAATCTGGATTGGTGCCGGAGTTTTATTTTTGACACGGGTCGGTCGAGGGAGTTTGACCTCCGTGTCTTTACGGGTCAAATACCCGAGCGAAGGGTCAGCATCTTTGGATGCCATGCTTCACGATCCGACACGGGATACGAGTCAGATCCGGAAAGAACTAGTGGACACGGCGGTGGGTGAGAACTGAGATGAGAAGAAAGAAAACTGATTTGACACGGCGGTAGGTGAGAACTGAGATGAGAAGGAAAAAAAACTAATTTGCAGAGAGAGCAGGGACGATGGTAGGAGGAAGATGATGATAGACGAAAGAAAAGATTTTTCAAATCAAATGAACAAAAAAATTAGGGTTGTAAATTGTAATTCTAGGAGAGAGAATAATAAATATCCCACTTAAATTTAAAGGTTAAATTCGGTCACGGATAAGTTTTTGTTGTTGACACCTTTTTAATTGAGATCAATATTTTTTATATTGTTTATTAGTTTAAATTTGATTTTATATATAATTTATTGAAAAAACTCAAAAGCGACTGGAAAAACATAACATGTTAATATTTGGTGTTTAAAAATGACTTTTTGAAATTATTTTAGTCTAAATTAAGTTGTGTTTTAATTTGATTTGTTCATAAGTCGAGTTATTTATTTTAGTCGGAAGATTTTTCTAAAATTTGAAAGGGTTTAGATAAAAAAGTAGAACCATTTAAAATATCAGTTGGGCTCAAGTTCAATCCTGCTCCTTTTCAATGCTCCTTTTCAATATTTATTATGTTATCTTTATATATTAGTTAATTTTTAGTATATAATTTTTGTGAAGGTATTTATAATACATAAAATTAAATCTATAATAATACATAATACTATAATGTAAATATTAATAAAATATTAAGATACATGTATATAAAATTTTAACAAATGAAATTATATATAATTATTAAATTGAGTAAATTAAACCCGATTTTAGAGTGACCTTAGACATAGATTACCATATTAAATATTAAAATAATATAATATAAATATTTTTAAAATTTTCAACAGAACGACATGAACAACTTAAAATAGGCTTGGGCTAATTATTTACTAATAGTATTATCCATGGGTTGGGTTCGGTCCTAACAAAATTTTAGGCCCAGGCTCAACCCGAAAATGGGCCTAAATTGCTGCTCAAGCTCAACCCAGATAAAAATGTTAAAATTCAATTTCGGTCCGGCCCGCCTATAATAATTTTTTAAAAAATTTTAATCTTTATATATAAAAAATCTAAAAAATATAATACACCAAATATACTAAAAATATTAAAATAAATATTTCCTAACAAATTGAAAATAAATTTAAAAAAAAGTCTCTATACTTAAATAACACTAAGATAAGTGCAATCTAATAAGCAAATAACTCTAAAATAGTAGCAAAATTAACAATAAAACAAGTGTTATATAATATTCAAACATTAACAACAAAATAGTAACAAATCATAATGAAATGGTAGCAAAACAATGGAAAAAAATGGGAAAACAACAAAGGTTTTTTATTGTGTCAGGGCAAGTTAGGCCCAAGCCAAAAACACCTTACTGGAAGCCCAACCCATTTTATAAACGAACTTTATTTTTTGCCTAAACTCATTTTCCTGTCCTATATTTTTGTCTAAACCCTCTCATTTGCGGGCAAGCATTCGAGTTGAGTCGGGTGGCCCGACCCATAGACAACTCTATTTACAAATATGGGTGGGCTTAGGTAAAATTTTAACCTCATATTTTGGACCGCAACAAGCTTAGGCAAATATAAAGTGTGTTAATGTTATGTTTAAGTCCAACTTGAATTCGGCTCAACCTAATCCGTGAATACCTCTAGGTTTGATTACTAGACTCTAAAAAATTATGATATATCTATCAACTATTGTTAACGGTGCGATTATGTGGCGCTAGTAATATTTTTGTTATCCAAACATTAACAAAGCATAAAAAATTTAAATATTATATTTATCATTAACATTTCACATGAGATAAGTATTTGGTACACTAGTGATGTACTTTTTTTATTCTACAAGTAATTTTAAAATTTGGACATGTATTTTTTTAAAATATTTTTTAATTTTAGCTGTGAGTAATACTTTAAGTAAATTCAAATGAAACTTTCAAAATTTCAAGTAAAATCACACACGTCGAGATTTCTTAATATATATATATGTATATATGTATGTAGTATTAAGCAAAATAATTAAATTAGAGACAAAAATATTTTATGTTACAAAAAAAAAAAAAAATAGGTTTTATTGAAATGCTAAACTCTTATTAAATATTAGAACGGTTTTGCATAAGATTAAAAAATTAATACTTTAGTTAATATAAATATATTTATTAATTAACTGAAAACATAATAAATATATTAAGCTAATAGAATTAATAAGATTTAAACTAAAAATATTATCAAATTTATCATAAAAATAGACAAATTCTATAATAATAAAAAAGGAGTCAAATTAAAAACTTTTGTTGGCAAACATAATTATTATTTTTTAAATATTGATTATAAGGATTAAAATATTTTTTTTTTCTTTTTACAACTTTTTTAGGGCCTAAAATACAACTTGACAAAAATTAAGGGGTCGGGCCCGGTTAATCCTCTCTGGATTCTTTATTGTAATGTACTACTTGATCGGCTAAGAGCCTGTTTTGCCTTAAAAAAAAATGGAAAAAATATTTTTTATCTTAATTTTTTTTAAGGAGATTCAAATGGATTCATGAATGAGTTAAGTCAATCTATTCATTCAATTAACTATTCATAAAATAAAAAATATTTAATTATTTTTAAAATAATATTTTCATATTTTTATAATTAATTAGTATGTTTTTTTTATTATGACAGAACAAACTAATAAGAAGTATTATGTTTTGTAAGACTTTTTTTTCCGATTTTTTTTTCCATTTGTATTTTATTTACTTTGTAAATATATATTCGTTAATTATATTTCAATTATTTGTTGATTTTTGTATTATTTTATAATTGTACTAAGTTTATACTTAGAAATAACTGTACAGGTTCTAAAACACAACATTATATTCTAAATTAATTTAGAATTTAAAGGAAAAAAATAAAAATAAAATATAAAAGGATTCCAATTTTCAATTTCAAGCAATATAGTATTGTTTTTAATTTCATTTACTTAAGGTAATTTAAACCTTCCAATTTATTTTTCCAGATTAATTTCATTTAGTTAATGTACTTGATAGGTCCTATATTATAGGGATCTGATCAAATTAATCAGACTATTAAAAAAATTAAGTTATGTCAAATTGGAATAGAGTTAATATTTTTAAAGTTTTTTATAGTTCTGTCAATGCTTGGAATTGAACTGTAATTGAAAAAAATTTCAAGACATTTTTTATCCAATAAATGTTAACTTTTGTTACAAATTAGACTTATTTAATTCTCCTTATCAATATAGAGACTAAATTGATACATTTTATAATAGAGGGACTAATTTGATCTAGTGCCTACAATACAGGGACCTCCTAGGTACTTTAACCTATAATCATATATTATTCTTCCCATATGCAAGCAGATAGGTCCAACTAATGTGACAAACTGTCGCCAAATAAAAAGAAGAACAAAAAGGGGAAGAGACATTGGACTAGTTCTACTTCTTTTATTTATACCGTAATATTTTGATTTGCACTCAGATTAATTTTATTTTGGGCTAATCTACTATATTTAGTATTTGAATATAGCTTTAATATTCAATTTAGTAATTAAGTATTTTTTCTTAATCATACTCGAGTTTAGCTTAAATGTTTCTTTTGGTACTTTGGTACCTAAGCTTTTTTCTGTTCAAGTGAAGTACTAAAATTTAGTTTCAATATTTAATTTGATATTGGAGTTTTTTTTTTGTGTGTGTGTTTAAAATAAGTATCTGTATTTTTTTTAGAGCATCTGTGCCAAATATTCATTGGATTAGATGATGCTATTTGATCTAGGTGTCAAATTGAATACTAAAGTTGAACTCAAGTACCAAATTAATACAAAAAATTTAGGTATTACATTGAGCGATAAAACTGAACTCAAGTATCAAATGATATATTAACCCTTTTTTGATTTAGTCTCTCAACTTTAAAAAGTTATAAAATGATTATTAAACAATTCAAAAACTTTTATTTTAAACCCAATGATTTAAAATAAAAATTTTCAAATAATTTAATAACTAATACATAAATTTACTAAAAGGTTAAATTAGTTATCTCTTTTTTATTTTTTATATAATTAAAGTATTCATATTATAAAATAATGTTCTTCAACCATTTCTCTCGCCATTATTTATCAACATCGTCAAAAGAATCAAATTTCCTTCTCTCTTTCTCTCTCTTTCTACTGCTCAGCCATTTCTCTTTGAGAGAGAGAGAAAAAAGCTTAACATTTGAGGCACACCGCAGAGAAAAAGAGAGAGAGAGCATTTGTTCACTTATAAGGAAGAATGGCAGTTCCCAAGGTTTATTTCATGGCTGTTTTTGCAGCTCTTGTTTTTGCTATGGCTGTTGATGCCCAGTCTTCTGCTCCCGCCCCTGCTCCCACAAGCGACGGTTAGTTCTTTCTTTAAAAAAAATTTCCTACTGACGTTTTAGATCTGGCTTCCGAGATCAAATGCCATTTTAGGTTTTAAATGATTAAGAAAATTTGTATTATTTTTTTGGGGCGCGACAGGGAATTCAATCGATTTAGGGATTGCGTACGTGTTGATGCTGGTGGCTTTGGTGCTCACTTACCTCATCCACGCTGCTGATTTCCGTTTTAGCTTTTGCTTTTGATTTTGATTTTTTAATTTTTGCATTTGAACAATTTATGTGAAACAATGGTTGGTTGGTCTCGATTTGAGTCCTAAAAGGGTTGTTTTTGTGACTTCAGATATTAATTGTTGGGATTCGTTGATAATTCAATTTTTTTTTAATCTTTGGTGTTAGTCTCTTTAATCTTCTATCATTTGTTAATTCTCTTTTTGCTGCTGTATCTTCCATTTTTCGCCTCTCAAATCCTAACGGATTTAGCTTATTCTGGAAAGCTGTGATATTGCTAAAAAAACAATAAACATTTGGATTAACTGTATTTCAAAATAAAATTAAATTTTGAACGTTCAATTCACCTTTTTAATAAAATTTTGAAGAAAAGTTATAGAGCCCATTAATTAAGGGTGAATTCAAGTTCGGCTCTGTTTGTTTGTTTGTTTTTTTTACTAATTTTAGATTTTTAGATTTATTTTAATAGCTTTTCAACATTACTCAGTGAAGTTTTAATATTTTTATAAATATTTTTAAAAATAAAATTTTAAGTTAATTAAAAATAATCAATGGCTATTATATAATAATTTTTTGAAAAATATTTTTTATTTAGTGTTTTAAAATTATTTTCATTATTTTAAACATAAATATTTATTTATTTTCATAAAAATAAAATTAATTATAAATTAAATAAAAAATACAATTCAATTGAAGTAAACGTGATTTTTTTTTATATTCCATAATTCGTTTAAAATGTCGATATTTTCAATTATTCCAACTTTCGTGTTCAACCCTAACGTTAAAGCATGATGGTTTTCTTTTTCTTTTTCGAGGTGAAAATAATAAAAATGTGTTGCATATATTACAAAACAGATTCAGTTCAATCATAATAGCACGACTATATTATATAAATTGAGTTTAAATTTGATTAATAACATTATAGATATATATTTAATAAAATAGATGTGTTGTAAAAAATTGAAATATGAATTCGAATACACTTAAATATATAATGTTTTATACTTTGGCTCATTTAATGTAACTTCTTAAATATAAATAGAAAAATGAAGTATGTTTTAGTGTCATAGACCAAAAATCAAAGTTCTTGATAAATGCAAACAGAACATCTCATGTAGGTCAACTGATTAATGAGTGACTCATTTGATCTACTTGAATTGACTCGATTTATGGAACAAGCTCGTTTATTTGAAACATTGGTGACCCAGTGAAACACTCCAATAAAATTCGAGTTATCATAGTAAATATTATAAACTCTAATAAATAAGATAGATAAGCTTTGATCTTAACCGTCAATATGATTACTTTTAGATTTCGAAAAGCTCAACCATAAATAAAAGATTTCCACCTCATTTGTAATGATTTACTCAACTACAAACAGAAAAAGAAACAAATTGCAAAGAACAAATAAAGTGTTAATATTTAGTACACTAACAATATACCTACTCTATTCCACAAGCAACTTAAAAAAATTACCATGCGCCTTTTTTTTAAATAATTATTATTTTAATATTTTACTATACACTTAATAGAATACTTGTCGACCCTTTTACTAGAGTCTAAAAATTCCATTCATTTTTACTATTATAAACTGGTTCATATATCTCAACATAAAGTACACGTGAAGTGCCATGCATCACAATCTGATTATTTCATCAGCTATACTAGTTATTAACAATAAAAATGAATGAAAATTTTAATAAAAAAATTAATTTACGCTTTGATCTATCTAGCAAGAACTAAATTACCTATTTTTTAATAGAAAGGACAAAACTCAATCAAACTCTTAGTACAAAAGTCTCTATGCTTTTACCTTTTCAAACTCTATTTACTTCTTTGCACCATATCCAAAGGACATTTTTAATCAGAATCTCACAACGTGTGCTAGAATTGTGAAACTCAACAAGACAGTAACAAACAACACCTTACAGGCTGCTGTTAACTGTAACACGACGGAGTTGAAGTCGGAGTTTAGCAGCTGATCTGATCAGCTTTTTTTTTTTTTTCCAGAAGATTGAAAACAGGGGGAGTTATTAGAAAAGTGGGGACTTGCAAAGTTTGAAACATAATTTCCATACAAACAATTAAGGCAACAAATGTGTTTTAAGGAGGGCTTGGTCCAGTACATAAGTTGAAGAGACAGATCACACATACTGTTTCATTGATTCATACATATTAAATTGAAGATCAAAGCCACATAGAATAAAGCCCTCCTATTATATGCATATTAGCACACTAACCCATAGCATACTTCTGGGTCCAGCTCCGAGCGGTTGTCTCGTACTTAGCTCTGTCGGTCTTGTACATGTGGGCAATCTCTGGCACCAAGGGATCATCGGGATTTGGGTCCGTCAAAAGTGAGCAGATTGAGAGCAATACCTAGAATCAAAATACAAATAAGAACACATTCCCCACACTTCAAATACCAGTAAAACCAAAGCAACCAAAAGATGCATGATGCAAAGCAAACTACTTGGGCAGTAGATGAAATACTAGGGTTGCTCTAACCTTCATTTTTAAACCAGTGCAATTTTTTAATGGTTTCATGAAGAATTGCTAATAGATGACATAACAGAGAAATGTATTACTATTCAAATTAAGAGATGTATATGCTTCAAGACATGTTGAACAATAACCTTGGATATGGTGAGGGCAGGGCTCCACTGCTCCTTCAAAATATCGAGGCAAATGCTGCCATTGCTGTTAATATTAGGGTGAAAGACCTTTGTCCTGAATGCAACCTGAATTCAAGGGGAAAAATATAATAATAAAAATAATAAGTACAAAAGAAGAAAAAAAGATAACCAAACAAAACTAAATGAGAAACTTGCTAGTCATGAATCAGCTGCTAAACAAGTATGTTATAAGGCCATTAAGGCAGAAAAAGAGTATGAAATAACACCACCATCTAATTACGAGAATTAGCATAAGTCTAGCTCAGGATTGACAAGCCATTATCAATAGCATACAAATATATTTCTCTAAAAGAATTTCATGTATTCTATCTTAAATTATATGAGCGACATCATTGTTGGATAAAATTATAAATATTCCTATGGTGCCAATGCACAGTAGATTTGTTTAACCAAAAAGTATATAGTAAATGTGAGGAGCCATAATGAAACATCTATCTGCATGTAACAGAGAAGGCTTACCTGAGACTGTTTACAAAAGTTAAAAATAACAATAGATCATGTAAACTTTGGCACTGAAAACCACCTAATAATAGCCTTTCACATATAAACTAAACCATTAGACACCTAGCATGCATATGCATGCACCACTGTGCATGCATACATGCCAAAAGGAAAATAATTGTGTAACGGAATAAGCTAACAAAAGCTACAAAGAATTAGCTTTTACTCATTTCAATGCCAAGCAATGTTTGCACAAGCCATTTACCCTGTAAAGACACCATGGTCACAGAGTATTTACAGTAAGGAATTAGCTAAATAACATGAAGGCTTTAAAACATTTATGCTCAAACATATCCCTCCAAAGGTTGAAACGTAGAATGGGGGATGTAGGAACATCGGTCAATTAAAAGAACAGTCACGTATACAAGACTTGCATGGAAAAAGAACTTGCAGTATATAGAGGGCTATGCAATGTTGTATCTAGACACATAAAATGGCATGTTAGAAAGTCAGTTACTGTTATATACACAGTCAAGAAAAGTAGACATACACAATATACAGTTAATCCAGAAATAACGTAAAATAGAAGACTAAGGAATAAGATTAAGTGCCTTGGGTGGCTTAAATGGATAGTCCGGAGGAAAATGAATGGTGACTAGAAACACTCCACCGGCATATGGACTGTCAGGTGGACCCATAATAGTCGCTTGCCAATGAAACATGTCTTCAGCAACAGGGCCTTATTTCAATGATAAAATGAAGTAAAACATCAGCTAGATGCAAAAACCAAAACAGCAAGTAACAATTAACTGAAATAATGATACAAAAATAAGCTCTGATATGCAATATTTTTTTTTTTTAAAAAGTTTCTTCTCCAAAACATGATCATTTCCTCACAAATTAACCTATAATAACATGAAAATGAATAGCAATCAATAAGGCACCAAAAAGAAAACCATTAACAATTTAGAATGAAACAGAATCCAATGATGTGAATCTAAAACTTTAATCAATGGAATCATCATGATCAACATCATATCCCTAATAAAAACTATAGATCCATCATATACATAAATAATTATCTCATGTCATGATTTAAAAAAATTAAAAAAGTGAAGTTTCATGAAAACAAAACTAAAAAAGGATGATAAGAATAAACAACAAGAAGTAAAGAAATTGAAGCTAGAAAAAAGAGAAAAGAAAGAAGAAATTGAACCTGCACTGCAAGAGGTAGGAGGATCTTTCTGTAGATCCTTGAGCTCCTTCAAGATCCGCTTTGAAGCCATCGCCTAAACCCTAAAACAAACAAAAAAGTATCTTAAAAGGAAAAAAGAAAAAAAAATGAAATTCAAATCAAAGCTAGATCGCCTTCAACGAAGATTAACACGGACCAAAAAAAATCTAAATAAAGAGAAACAAAATAGAAAATTACACAGCTAATTGGAGAAATTTTGAGAGAAAAAGTAGCTGAGAGATCCTCCTGTCCTGGGCTAATTTTTATTTTGTTTAGTAGTCGCTGAAAATAGCTAAAAAACAATGTAAAGAGAAATAATAAAAATAATAAAAAAGGTTTAAAAAAGAAGAGGACTAGAGGTTTAATAATAATTTTTTGGGTAAAATACACCCAAGGTCACTAAACTATTAGTATGTTCACGTTTTAGTCACTTAACTTTAAAAAGTTACAAAATAGTCATTGAACTATTCAAAAATTTTATTTAAGTCACTAGGTTGTTAAGGTTTTTTTTTTTAAGTCCGGCTAGTGAGCTCCAAGTGACGATTCAATGATCAATATGATGGATCTGTATTTATCGACAAGTAGAACATATCTTAAATCTAAGTCGATTTAACACTCAATGTCAAAGATCAAAGAAAAAAGTTATTTAGATTTTAGTTCGGAGATTCATGATGTTTAAAATTATTTTATAAAAAAAAAACTTAATTTGTAAAAGAGAAGGGGAATGAGAGGTTTTGATTGATGTAGGCAATGTGAACAGGGAAAACCATACAAATGCAATTTTAACAACCCAATGACTTGAAATAAAACTTTTGAATAGTTCAATGATCATTTTGTAACTTTTTGAAGTTGAGTGATCAAGATATGAACTTATTAATAGTTCAGTGACCATGGGGCGCAATTTACCCTTTCTTTTAGAAATATTTAATAAAAAAATAGAAGAATTGGGTTGTCTTCTTGCGTTCTCAGTGGCTATCTTCGCGGACCACTTGTTCCTTTTTTTTTTTTTTGTAATAAAATGTATTTTATTTTATTACTGCTACTGTAATAACTATTATCTCTGCTGAAATTATTTTAATTTATTCTCAATTCTTTTATATTACAAAATAAATATTTCATTTTTAAATTAGTAATTGAAATATAAAAGTCTTTTTATTTTTATTACTCGTCAAATCGCTTGATTTTCTATGATATTTAATTTAATTCTTAAAAAAAAGATTAATTAGATTTTTTTTTATGAAAGAATCAAAGCGGACGATAATTAAGTTGAAGAGTTAATACTTAAAAAGGCAAATGAGTGAGATTGACAGCTGAAAGGATTGGATAATATTTTAGAGTTAAATAAAGATATTTGTAAAATAAAATCACAATCAGAGTGGCGCAGCGGAAGCGTGGTGGGCCCATAACCCACAGGTCCCAGGATCGAAACCTGGCTCTGATAATTGAGTAGCTCAGCTGGCCTGATAAATTTTAGCCCCCTTCACTTCTTATTGAATATTGGCCAAATTTCCTTTTAAGCCCCTTCACTTATTAAACCTTTCAGGTTCCTGATCGAAGATTACACACTTTTGCTTAACTCCGGACCGTTCTCATTAAAATTTCGAATTCTGACATCTTAAGTTTCTTATTAAAGGGATTTTCATTCTCATACATAAAACCTCATTTTCAATCAATTTAAGTTACTACAAAACGAGCTATATCAGTTTAATGGAAAACCATTAGACTCAGAGCTTTGATTAATACATACTAAACATGGTTTAGGGTGTCATTAATCAAGCCATTACCATACAAATGAAACCAAGACCAAATGTACAAAGCGTCCAATGAAAGTAAAAGATTGTCTGAAATTTTAGTATCAATTGTGGAGCCCTATTCCAACTTTTGTTGATGTCGAACTGCTGTAAAGGAACAAATTTGAAGTTGAATGTACAAAAATGCCCATTTCAATGGCAGGAAATTTTTTGTTTTTTTACCTAGTCATCTTGATTGTTGAGTACAATACTGTTTTTGTGTTTTCCTTTTCCCTTACATCATCACAATTTTCGAAAATCATAATGATAATATGCATTGAATAGAATTATTCAAAATTCTATGATTCCAAATGTATTTACACATGTTACGTATCAGTAACTGATATAGTAATCTAATGGACTGTATATAATACTATATAAACCTAGCTCAATCTCATTGTCTAACAGTTAGTTCAGCCCTGAGATGGAGGACACCATTTATAAAGTAATTACTATCATCGGCCATGAATGTCGTCCATGGTATACCGAACAGGTTACGATAGCCAACGGCCTTTCCACCTGTGAATGTGTAGTTACCTTTATACTTACTTACGTAATCCTCGGTTGGTTTTGACCTTGCTGCAAACTCATAGTCAACGGCAAAAGTGACGGGTCCCTTCACTTGCATTCCCAAAAATAGCCCAAAGCAGTGGAATGAGCTTTGCTGGTCCATATGGCAATGTGCGGAGAAGAAAAACCCTTGTCCACCAAGATGGAATGCTTGTGAATAAACTTTACCACCTGGAAACAGATGCGCGCATTCCTCGCGCTTCAGGTCCAGGTACACAACGCACTGTTGTCTTGGCTTTTCAAACTCTACAACCTTGACTGGGCGGTACTTGTAAGCCCGCTCAAGAAAGTGGCATTAAGGGGCATTCACCTCCTCTGATGCAAGAGCACGCTGTTTGTGTGGTGTCTCAGCCTTGAAAAAGAGGGCTTCGAGCACAATCTTGGGTGCAATTTCTGCATCAAAGTCATTGCAGGTTAAAACTTTTTTAAGCTTTCTGCAAGTCATATGCGGAAAACGGATTAGTCGGCCAAGGCGTGTAGCGAAAACTCTACGCCTTTCCTCCAGTTTTGGGTAATGAGTCCGAGCCCACTTCAGCAAAAAGTCATAAACAGCATCCTCTGAAGCTACCTGGAGATCATCACTGGAAAAAACTGCCTCTATACCAGCAAGAGGCAAGTTGAGTACCTCATCCTGGAACCTGAAAAAGAACACAGTACAAACTAGTTTATTAAAAGATCTACAAATTGGACCCCCCAAAAAAATAGTTAATGAAATGTTGACAGCAACTTCATTAAGTTTGCCACTTCAGACCACCAACATCCAAGCTACTTAATTTTACACTAATGTACCCATGTTATACAAGATTGCAATTATTGCCCTCATAGTTTTCTAAAGAAGAATGACCATAATTTTGAAGGGAAAAACTTCGAAATAAAACCAAAAAATATCAACAAAAGGATGCCAAACATACTGAAATACATATAGTAACAATTAACAAAGAAAGCAACCTTGTTACAGATAGAAATTACTCAAAAATATAAATAAGTATTTAATACTGTAGATAATGACAGCACTCACTTGGTTACATCCTTGTATTTTGCAGCAAGAAATTGCTTTGCTGCATCTGCCAGTGGCTGAACAGCATCTGCCATTAAAACAGTAGAAGGAAGATCCAAATACAGTAAGGCAGCTTCACAGGTCATAGGAAGGTTTCGTAACAATCGACTACAATATCTCATGCATGATGCAACCTCGAATTTGTCAGCCGCCACCAACACATCTAGCAAGGCAGTAGGAGTGGTAGTTGATAGGGTGTTGCTATACATAAAATTAAGGAGGTCCAGGAGAGCTGCTTCTTCTACTCGGGAGAAAAAAGAAGAGAACAAACAGTACTAGGTCATATTTATGGTTTACCTAGTCAATAAGTAATGACCTAATAAAGAATATAATGGTCTTTTAGATCACAATTAAATGCATGAATCAACTCATAAATACATATCTGATTCCCACATGAAAGCAGTCTTTGTTCATTGGGCTCATATCATAAGGGGCAAACAGAAACAGGAAACTGTAATGGGAATATTTAATATTCTTAACATTTACCAGAAGCATGTACCCGAAGGGTTACATATCGCTGCTCTGACTCTGTCATTCCATTTGAAAACAACTGCAACAAGAGGCACAAGCAAGTATGTCAATCACGAATAAGCCAACCAATGATAAAGGCAGAAACCAACCACAATCCCTTACCTTATAAAAGAATGGACTTTTAGCTGCTAAAATTGGAGAACTTATATGAATGATATTAACTCTTAGAACTGTCAAATGATCCTTATTCAAAGATGAATAATTATCATGAGCTGTATCATTCCCTACAAAAATACCAAACCTGTATCAAGAAGGTTCATTCGTTGCAATCAGATGGTAACTAATATTTTGCTCTCAAATACAAAAAAGCTAAGGAAAAGTTCAAAATTAACGTTCTTGAATAACAGAATCCATGGTTCATTGCGACCCAGTTGCTCATTTCCAGACAAAATTCGACTTAGTGTGATACTTTCTTGTTTTGTTCTTTAGGCAATTTATGAATAAGCAGCCACAAACAACCAAACACACACACACAAAAAAAAATGAAGAAACCGCAGTAGTTTGAGTTGTTACAATAAAAAGATCAACTAAAAACAATGCCTTCATGAAATTTACTAGCTACCAATTTGATTGCAGTTCAATCCAACATCAGAAGGCGACCCTTCAATCATTGCCACAGCATCTTCATCTCGATTTTTATATGTTAACCCATCCACAGTGTCCGGCACGTTACAATTCAAGACTTGCTCCTGACGTTGCACGACATCTACAAGAACACCAGAAACCGTCAAAACCTATAAGAAACACAAGTAAAATTATATAAAATAATGTCAATAACAGAAAGAAGAACGAAACAATTTCTTTCTTGAAATCTTCCCTTTGTCTCTTCCTATTACGTGCCCAATCAGCGATGGAAGAACAACAGCCACCGTCGGATTTCGTCTCCGACGAATCCGGAATGATCTTAATCCTCAATACCCGATAGGGGAATTTACTGTCGTTAAAAGCGAAACCGAAGTCCGGTTCACTGGTATCTGAACCGAAAGCTCCTCCGGGTGAAAAGTCGGAGACCATAACCGTTGATAGATCGAAAAGATCAGGAACGTTAAGCACTCTCATGCCCAAACCCTAAATTACAAACAGATTATAAGTAAGTATACGTATAAGCAACGTTTGAAAAAATTGGGAGTTAGTTGGAAAAATGAAATAAAAATTTCAAAATACTTTGGAACTTGAAACATTCGCTGGTTAGTTTCCGAGTTTAGAGTTGCTTTGTTCGTATCTTATATATGTAAAAAAAAAAAAAAAAAATGGGACTAAAAATTTAAATTTCAAAATAAAAAGGTTTATTTATATGTTTACGAACGTTATACCATCTAATAAGTTTGTATACTCCTTGTAAATTTAAAATTTAGTCATTATATTTTTATTTTTAGAAATTTAATTTTTTATTTTTTGAGTTTCAAAATTCAGATTTAACTATTAAACCTATTAATTTTGTTTATTAAATTCAATATCATTGTAATGTCATTCTTTTTATTACATTGTTAGTAAATGAGTATTTTTTTTATTTCAAAATGTTATACCATTAAATTTAAAATTAAAAATTAAAAATATTTTTCACCTTAACCCGAGTTTAAGATGATAACATATATATTTTTTTAAATTAAATATAGTTTTTAGATTGTAAACTTTTTTCAATGTGGGTGGTTAGAAGTTATCTAATGTGGTTGATAGGAATAGCAGTCTGATGATAGATAAAAAAAAAATCAATTTACTTGCGAACTGGCATGAATTGGATGAAGCAAACTAAAAAAAATTAATTGAATCCATTGAACTTTTATTTTTTTTACTTTGAACCATTTAATCGAATCAAGAATTGATAATTTAACAGCCTGATTTTTAGTGGTGTCAGAAACAATGATTTGGGATCACTAAATCTGACAAGTGAGTTCAAAAATTTAATAAAGTAATACATTAGTTAAGTGTGATTTTAGAAGTATTTTTGAATTAGTGAATTTTGTGATTTAAAAGAATTTATTAGGTAAATTGGGTTGAAAACAAGGTATCGAGACCTCGAATTTATAAACCGAGCGGAGTGTCATTGAGTTAGTATTAAAGTTTCGTCAGAAAATTTTAACGTTTCGGTAGTCAATTAATTAAAAAGAACTAAATTGAAAAACATACAAAACTTGCTAAAGTGATTAAATAGCATAATGGTAAATAAAGGAGGACAAAAGGGGAAATGGACCATCTTAAATGGCTGAGGCAGCATAGCGTGAAAAAAATTAAAGATATTTATGTGATTAGGGATAAAATTAGAATTAAAATAAAGTTTATATGACCAAATGTTATTTTAATAGTTTCTAGACATTTTCTTCATCAATTTTTTGTCAAAAATAGCCATTAAAGAGATTTTGAGCTGATCTTTCATATTTTAGCTTCAAGTAAGTTCAATTCTTGCTTTTTTCCTTTAAATTTTATGTTTTTGGACTTTTACAATTAGGTCCAACTATTGAATTCATTTTTTTTATTCCATGCATGCTTTTGAAAGTTACCATGAATGAGTGCTGGAAGTTTATGATGAATTATCATGGATTTGAAGCTTTAATTTCACTATATGATAATTTTATCAAGTAATTTCAAAAGAAATTAATTTTAGGACCTAATTGTAAAAAAGTTAAAAATTAGGGTTTGGTATTAAAATTCTGAATATTAATGGCTGTATGGTAGCCTAAAATAATTAGGTAAATTGTCAATTGAGAAAATTTAGCTCAATTGATGGGTTAATTGCATAGGGACTAAATTGTAAAAATTGCAAAATAGGGTAAAAGTGTAATTTCGAAAATTGAAGGGTATAAATTGTAAAGTGAATTAGAAATGGAATAGATGCTAACGAATGAGTAATTTTATATTATGGATCAAGAAACTAAAGATAAACGAGGAAAAGAGAAATTAACAGACTAATCCCCGAATTTCTACAAATTCTACCCAGGTAAGTTCGTATGATCGAAATTTGATATTTATATTGAATTGATGTATGATATTATGTATTTATTTATATTATATGTTAAAAAATGAAAAATTTATAAATATGAATGGTTAACGAAATAAATACATACGAAATTCATGATAATAACGGTACAGGGAATATTGATTGTTATTGAATTGAATATATGTGGAATAGTGATATTTGAATATTGGATATATTGAAACGAATAGATTTAATAAGTGATGAATTTATTGAAATTATATTGATTGAGTTGGTATATAAATTGATTATATTGACAAACTGAATTGAAATAAATATTGACTGTTATTGAAAAGTGAATTGAATTGTATTGAATTATAAATATATTTGATTAATTGAAATGTGTATTGATTGGAAACTGAAAAGTGATTTGGAAACCCTATTAACTAGTCAGGCTAAGTCGGATATAGTTGGCATGCCATAGGATTTAGAAGTGTTCAGTGTTACTTCGACTTCGAGTCGATAAGACACTGGGTGTCATTATATTACTTCGGATAGATTCGATGAGGTACTGGGTACCAACTTACTTCGGCATGGCCGATGAGACATTAGGTGTCAACTTATTGCTTCGAACTATCCGATGAGGCACCGAGTGTCGTACTGGTGTGTTTTGGTTGGATCTGTGTATCCGTCTGAGTCCGAGTCGGGTTAATAGGGGTAAACAAATGATTTGGCCAATTGAGTGATATTGAGTGATATTGACTATGGATTGGAATAGATAACGAAATGAAATATGCAATTGAAATGCATGAAATTGCATGAATCATGGATTCATGAAAATGGATATTGATATTGAAATTGAATTGTGTATCCTAATGAGAAAAGCTATTGAATAGCAATTATGAGATTGAAATAATATGGTATGAGAATTAAAAGTGTTATGAATGATATATTTATGAAATTATATCTAAAATACTCGGTATTGATATATAATTGATATATATTGAAAAGTGTATTGGAAAATGCTATTTACTTGATATATATATTGAAATGTGACATGAGAGTGATATTTTATTTAATATATACTGAAAAGTGACATATAAATATGTGTTAAACTTTAATATGTTGATATAAGAAGATTATCTATCGATGATGAGTATTAAACCCAAGTGTGATATGTCGAGAAAATAAGTTTATCAATATTGAATTTATATGTAAGATGTGTAGGTACGCTAACTATTGTTGTTGCTTGATGATTACATAAGTGCCAAGCTATTGATTGAATAGTAGTATATTTATTTATTTGAATTACTGAAAATGTAAGTAATTAAGTGAAAGTAAGTTAGTGCTCATGAAATAATGGTAAGACTTAAATTATGAGATTTCTTATGAAATGACTTATTATGTGTCCAATATGAAAAAGGCTTGGTTAAATGCACTAACTTGTAACTATGGTTGAATGACGTGCATATGAAATAAGTGTAGAAGAGTTAAAGTTATATAAAATTTTACTAAGCTTGAGGGTATATGTTTATGAGTGATACTATAGATTAGCTCACCTTGTGAATTAGTGAGAACAATTTGTAAGTATTACAGTAACAATAATGGGTTATTTTCTATATGTAAAGTTTTATAGTTGAAATAAATTAGTTTGATTAAAGATTATACGAGCTTACTAGGCATTCATTGCTTCCATGTTTGTTTTATCTATCTATCTTACAGATTATCGGAAGCTCAAACAGCTTGGAAGCTTATCGGAGCCATATCACACTATCCATTTGTTCTATCGGTAATTATAGATGACTTGATTCTAGTTATAATAGCATGTATAGGTTATTTTGATTAAATGTTAGTCTATAGGTGTTATGTAGATATTAGACATTTATTTGGTTTGCGTTTTGGTATTGTGGTATTTGCATGATTTGCCTTATAATACTGATGTGATTGAATGATGAGAGGTAAAATAGTAGCCGAATATGCATAAGAGGTGCCTAAAAGTATAATGATTATGTATATCTAAATAAAAGTTAATACAAAGAATCATGAAAGAGTAAAATTAGTATTAAAATAGTTTCTGGATAGCAACAATGGCTCAACTTTGAAAAATCACCCAAATTTATGGAAATGGAATTAGAGGTTTAATAAAACATTAAATTAAAATTTTCATAGAAAAAACAGTGTAAGCAACGGAATTGTAAATCATTAGATATAATAAATTTTGCGAGATAATGTCAGAATGATTTCGGGTTCCCTTATTCTGACTTTGGAAAATCATCAAAAAAATAAATAAATAAAATTAGAGGTTTAAATTTATATGTTTAAATTCTTAATGAGTCTATTTTCAATAGAAACAAACGGAAACATCATCCAAATCTCGTACTAAGAGATAATTAATTTTTAGTGAAGAAAGGTCGAAGCAGTCAAACAGCAGAACAGAGATAAATTTGAAGATTTTACTGTACTTATTAGCTAAATTATAAATTCTGAAATTGTTATGATAGAAAGATATTTGAGTCTAGTTTCAAAAACATTAAGCGAATCTTAATTTAGAGCTTTGTAGCTCTAGATATAAATAATTTAGTGACTATGACCAAGTGGACAGCTTTGATGTGAACATAAGTAAATATTGGAATTATCTATAATTTTTCTGTAAACTTCGGTAACATCCCGTAGCCCTATTTCGGCAACAGATGTGGGTTAGGAGTGTTACAAATAATCTGATCGATTTGAATACCAATCAAATTCAAAAAACATTGAAATTATCTAATATCCATACTAACGTAAAATAGGGCTAATGTAACAACTAGCTCGTGAATTTCACCTAATGTACTATGTGGTATCTAAATTTTTTTTTTTTAAAATGTCCAATTTGATGCCTATACTATCTTAGTATATATGAATATATCTATGCCATCAATATAACACTTAATTGAATTGGTATTGTAAATTAATTGGGTACCAAATCGGTTAAGAAGTTACAGAAATATCTATTCGTAATTAAAATAAGTCATATTACTCAAGAGTATTTTAATTTTTTTATTTTAATAAAAAAAAAAGAATACATATGGTGGAATTCGAACTTGTGTCAATCATATTAATAAAAATCTTAGAGGCTAAATGCTCAAATTGGGCTCAACCTTTTAGGGGGTTGCTTACATAAGGGTTAAATATGTTTAAATGCTCGTATAAGGAAATAACCTTTACAAAAGTGCTCAAATGAAATCTAAATCTTTCAAGGTACTCAAATAAAAGCCAAAATTTTTTGAAAGTGTTCAAACAATAGCCAAACATTTTTTAAAGTGTTCAAATAAAACTTTTCAAATGACATATATCATATCTCAAATTATGTTTTTGTTATTTTCTTTTATTTTCATTTTTCAAGCAATATTTTATTCAACCATCATATATTTTATTCTAAATACATTAGAATTCACCTAATTTTTGCTCAATTTGGATTGAAATGCATGAAAATCCTCAAGAGATTAGGCTTTTATACGAGCATTTTTAAATGTTTGACCTTATACAAGTAATCCCTAAAAAGTTAGGCTCTAGTTTGTGCTTCGAGGCAATATTAAATTTGTCACTCAACAAAAACTTTATTTTTAAGATTTTTATATATATTTTTAATATGCACTATTTATTACCTTCACTAGTTGTATGTATATACTATTAATAAAACCCTCGATTGAGTTGGCGGTTAGAAAATTACAGAAATATATTTTTATAAATAAAATATGTCATATTATTTGATGGTATTCTAGTCTTTTTATTTTACAAAAAAAAATGCATATAATGGAATTTAAACCCATATAAATTGAATTAATAAAATCTTAAATTTATCACTTAACCAAAGCTTTATTTTAAAATTTTTATACATTTTTTAATATGTACGACTTATTATCTCCATCAATTGTATGTATATAGTAATGTAATTAACTCTCATTTTATGACAAAACCATTATAAATAATAGTAGTACATTTAGTATTGTTTATCTAATGTATTTAAATTTCGTTTTAATTTCAAACCATACGTTCCATATCCGCATGCTGTGATACAATTTTTAATACCAATTAACTTTATGTAATATACTTGAGGATATCAAATTAATGGACCATCATCATATTTTTGGTTTTGAACTTTATAGTATATAATAGTTTTTGCTGGTGGATCAAATTATTTGAAAACATTTTATTTATACTATTTTCAGCAATAAATGAAAGTTTAAGAAAATAAAATTATACTTAAGGTTATTATGTTATTAGTAATTTTACGTTTTAGTTATTAAGTTTTAAAAAGTTATAAAATGGTCATTAAACTATTTAAACGTTTTCATTTAAATCATTTAATTATTTAATTTTTTTATTTAAATCACTAAGCTGTTAAGTTTTTTTTTTAAAGTCCAATTAGTGAGCTCCAATTAATGATTTGATAATCGGTAAAGTAGCTCAATACTCATCGACAAGCAGAGAAACATACCTTAGATCTAAGTCAATCTGATGGCCAGTGTCAATGAGCGAAGAAGAAAGTTGTTTGAATTTTGATTCTCAAATTCTTGATGTTCAAAACTGTTTTTAAAAAGAAAAAGTAAATTGTAGAAGAGAAGAGGAAATGAAGCTTTTGATTGGTGTAGGCAGTGCGAATAGACAAAACCGTACAACAATAATTTTAATAGCCCAATAACTTAAATAAAAACTTTTGAATAATTCCGTAACCATTTTATAATATTTTAATTTATTTTACACTTTTTTTTGTTTCTTTCTCTTCGACTTTTTCTCAAGTTTTAAGGATCTGGAGGGAGAAACTTCGACTATGTTATTATTATTATAATTTTTTTATATTTGTTTCTGTGATAAATTATTTAGGTTAATTTCTGTTATTGGTCCTTATACTTTTGAAAATTGTGAATTAAGTCTCTGTACTTTAATTTAATTGATTTTAGTATATGGGCTTTTCGAATTAGTTAATTTTAGTCCCTATATTTTTTGAAATTTGAAAATTGAAATTTTAGTCCTAAATCAAATAGTAAAAGTTAAATCCTTCTGGTTTAATTCAATTACCAGTCACGCACGAAGTGTACAATTGTAGAATTAGTCTATATTCTCCAACTGAATCATTCTAAGTTCCTATGCTTTTCGGATTTTTAAATTTTTATGTTGACACAAATGATAGCCGTTAATTCATTAATTGGATTTTTAGTGTGTAATATATAAAATTAACAAATTGACATGACATTACACATGTGACAATATATTTGCCGTATCAAATTTTGGAAATACCAAAGTGTAACTTAATGAATTTAACAATTATCGTTTGGTTAAGACTAAAATTTAAAAAAAATTAAAGTATAGAGACTAAAAATAACCAAATTAAAATATAATGACTAAATCCGTAACATTTTTAAAGCACAAAGACTAATAGCAGAATTAAAAAAAGGAAAACACTTTACTCTTCCCAGCCAGCTATTGATATGGATTAAGGCTTTGAATAAGAATAATCTAGTACAGATATAAAACAAGACATTTTATTTGTACAAGTAATTATAATATTAATAAAAAGTTTGAGTCAACATCAAAAAAAAAAAAAAAAAGTCGATTGAATCTTAATTCAGTTTACATTATATTATTGCCATTACATGAGGATATGAGTACGTTTCGAATGGATTATGAATAGTTTATAAAAAATATAAATAAATCAACTTAATTATATATGTAACTTTTTAAAATTAAAAATTTTAAAAACACTATTTTAAATATATTAATTCAAAATTAATAAAAAAATTATTATTTAATATTAAAAGGATCTCAAAATTAAGTAAGAATATTGATTTTTAAATTAAAAGAATGAACATTCTACGTATTATAAAAATAAAATTGATAGTTATTATTTTACTAATTTGGGATAAATATTAAAATTATATATGAAATTTGATTTAATGTGTAATTAGATACATCAATTTTAATTTGATGCAATTTTAATTTGATGCAATTGTGTATATGAAATTTTGATTGTGATTTAAATATACACATAAAACTTTAATTTTGATTCAATCATATATATTTAAAGAAATACATACGTCAATATATTTTTATATTAGATAAATATAATTATATGTGACATAAAATGACGATATATCAATAATTGTATTAATAATTTATGAGAATATAATCAAATCAAAATTTTATGTATAAAATTGTACAAAACCAAGACCAAAGTGCATGGATATAATTGCACATTAAACTAAAGTTCATAATTTTAATGGCACAAGTTGGTTTAGTATTTTAAAGAAATTTGAAATTTGTAAATTAACAAAATTATAAAATTATACTTTAAATTCTAAAATGATATATAAAATTATATTTTAATCTTTTAAAAAATTATAATTAAAATTTCACTCCATTAAATAAATAAATTATTTTAATCGAAACCATAGCCAACTAACTTTACCAAGCCACCTAAATTGCATAATATCGTGGATTAAATTGGCTAAATCGAATTTTAACCAACTTTTGCACGCCAAAGGAAATCATGCACACGCACGTACCATAGAAGTCCCAATCAACCCTATTTCAGTCATTTCCGATTAGCCAAAAATTTCAGTTTCAGACAAGTCAAGGACAAATAGGTAGCTTTTCCTTCCGACTCGCCTTAACTCGCTCATTTTTCAACTTTTTTTTTTTTTTTTGTTTTCCGGTTAGAATGGGTAACTGTAACCGTCCTCCCATCGCCAGTAACCGGTTCCGATCAGAACCCGACCCAGGCGGTACCCATCATAATGGCGACAACGTTAAACCTGTTCCCGGCTATTCACCGCCTCCCAAAACCCATTACTACCATTCTTCAACCATTGCCTCCAAAAACCGCCTCGCCACCCCCAACACTCCACCCATCGGTCGTGTGTTCGGCCGTCCCATGGAGGACGTCCGGTCAACTTACGTCGTCGGCCGTGAACTCGGCCGTGGTCAGTTTGGCGTTACCTACTTGGTAACTCATAAGGAAACAAAACAGCATTTCGCTTGTAAATCTATCTCCAGGCGTAAGCTTCTCAACCGTGATGATATCGAAGACGTCCGCCGTGAAGTTCAGATCATGTATCATCTCACCGGCCACAGGTTCCCCCCCTCCCCCAAAGCAAAACTTATTGTTTATTTTTATTTTTTATCATTTTAAAGGTTTTTAAGTTAATGGTGTTGTTGATAGGAATATTGTTGAGCTAGAAGCAGCTTGTGAGGATCGGCGCTCGGTGAATCTGATTATGGAACTGTGTGCCGGAGGGGAGTTGTTTGATCGGATTTTAGCCAAAGGTCATTATTCAGAAAAGGAAGCGGCTAATTTGTGTAGGCAAATCGTGACGGTGGTTCATAATTGTCATTCAATGGGGGTAATGCACAGAGACTTGAAGCCTGAAAATTTCTTGTTCTTGAGTAAAGACGAGGATTCTCCATTGAAAGCTACAGATTTTGGGCTCTCTACATTTTTTAAGCCAGGTGAGTATTTGTGATTCAATGTTACTCGAACTCAGGTGTGAATGTATGTTTAATTTGCCCAATATGTGTCTTAGGACGGACATATCATTGAACCATGTCGGAATATGTATCTAGTGCCTGACTATGGCAGTTAAAGAAAAGTGAAGAGTCGAAGCTTGTTAAAATTCCCTATTTGGGTTTGCTTTTCATGGTACATTATATCGAAATGCTGCTACTTAAAGTGAATTGTGAACCTTCATATGTTATTCGCAGTTTATCCGGTCGAGTAAGGTAACATTCTCTACTAATGCAGGAGACGTTTTTAAGGATTTTGTTGGAACTGCTTTTTATATGGCTCCGGAAGTATTGCACTGGCGATATGGACCTGAAGCCGATATTTGGAGTGCTGGGGTGATTTTTTACGTTCTCCTTAGTGGGTCTCCACCATTCTATGGAGGTAGTACTATTGTTCCTAATTGAAGATTAGCTATTGCTATGTTGTGGATGAGTGAGAGGTCTCTTATTTCTGCTTTTTATTATATGCAGAAACTGAAAAGAGTATCTTCAAGTCTATTCTTCAGGGCAATATCAATTTCTTATCAGATCCATGGCCTTCTGTTTCCGACAGTGCCAAAGATCTCTTGTCGAAGATGCTACGACAAGATCCCAAGGAACGGCTTTCAGCATCTGAAGTCTTGAGTAAGTTTTGGGTGTAAAAATCATATTTTGTATTCTTGTTCGTCTCGCTTTAAGTTTTTCTTCGAGTTTCTAGGCAATTCTGTAAAAAAAGGAAATAAACTGCAGATCATATGTGGATGCGGGAAGATGGTGATGCATCTGATAAGCCTCTCGATGTTGCTGTTTTAACTAGAATGAAGCAATTCAGGGCAATGAACAAATTCAAAAAAGTTGCTCTAAAGGTGAATTGCTTTCATCTGATATACCCTTATGAACCATTAATATGTAAGCATTGCGGCAACATAGTCCTCATCATTGTCCGTTTTCCTTTTTCTCTTTTTCCAGGTAATTGCGGAAAATCTATCAGAAGAAGAAATCGTAGGTTTGAAGGAGATGTTCAAATTGATGGACACTGATAACAGTCGAACAATCACCTTCGATGAGTTAAAAGCTGGCCTTTGTAAACTCGGTACTAATGTTTCCGAGTCTGAAGTGAGGCTGCTAATGGAAGCGGTATGTCTCAATCCTTTTATATATTTATCCTTCCTGATAAACACTGCGCTTTTAAATAATTTACTTAAATTCCAATCTAATGACGTAACCTTGGTCATACGGATTAGTATTATCTTAATGAGCCTCTAGGACAGAGGAACAGAATAGAAACCAATATCTTTTACAAGGAGAAATGCAGAGTGAGGTCAACATGTAACTTGCCATCAAATTATATAATGCTAAATAGATGACAAGACAGGGACAGTGCACGTCAGAGAAATGCAAGCCCTCCCTCCTGCCGACCTGCAAGATACTCAAAAACCAAGATAACAGCTCACATGTATTTTAGTTCATTTTAGAATTTTTCTATGAACTGAAAGAAAAGGGTGATGAATATCGTGTTTTGCATGTGTTACATGAAACATATCAAATGTAATTGTAAATCTTGTTAAGCAAAATATACTTCATACTGCTCTAGACCGACATTGACGGAAATGGAACGATTGATTACGTGGAGTTTATAACAGCTACCATGCACATGAATCGAATGGAAAAGGAAAAACGTTTATACACTGCCTTCCAACACTTCGACAAGGACAACAGCGGGTAATCAGTCTTTACCATTTTCTTAGTATATAAAGATTTTCTTCCATTCCCGAATCATATGTTCCCATTGTGATATCTGAGCATATTTGTTTCGACTCGATTTAGGTACATAACAATGGAAGAGCTCAAACAGGCCCTTCAAAAGTATAACACGAGAGATGAAAAAACAATAAACGAGATCCTTGCTGAAGTTGACACTGATAAGGTCTGCTAATGGTGGATACATTTAAACGAAATTATTGCAGTTGAGCCATTGTAATGGATCTTCATGTTTTATGTACCGTGTTGCTTCGTACAGGATGGAAGAATTAACTACGATGAGTTCGTTGCCATGATGAGAAAAGGCAATCCGGAGTTGGTTGGAAGCCGGCTACACACTTAACCTGGAGTGCCATAAATTCATGTCTCGACCAGTTTGGTTTTGTTATGACCAAAATCACACCGTCATTGCCTGATCTTGGTTTCCCATCCGAGACCCTGAGCTCGTGTTCGGAAATCATGTTCGCGGTTGGTCTATTTCTGCCCTTTGACATATATATGGGCCAAGTTTTGCCATCAAACTGCGGAAGAGTATTGACTAATATGAACTTTTAACTTAATAGAGGGAGTTTCATGATTTTTAGTTTTTGCTTGTTTGGACATTGTGCTATTGTTAAAATATGATTTTCAATTCCGGGTTGAATGTAAATTAAATCTTTTATATTTAAATATGGATTTGGCTCAGGGAATTTTGTTAAGAAATCCTTTATATTAATTTAAAATTCTAAAATATAAATTTATTATTTGTTAAATATATATATTTTAAAAAGAACTGCATGGCAAACGTATTTTGGATTAAACGTAATTAATAACATGGAAGGACCACAAAGAAAATGCATTATTGTTTAGAAGAAAATTGGGGAAATTTCCCGAAATCATTATTAATAAGAAAAACAAATAAACTATTCTATAGGGTAAAATGGTTGTTGGTTAATAAATTTAATCTTTAATATTTGTATTTTTTATTATTAATTTCATCCTTATTCTTTTAGTTATATTTGGTCGTTAGTCTTATCGTTTTTTTAACGGAAATATTGGCTAAAATATTAAATATTTAACGAGGTTGGCATGATAACTTGCGTGGCAGCTTACATGTACTTCATGCCAAGGGCGAAGCTAGGGTGGCTGACAAGGGGCCGACCCCCCCAAAAATGGAAAGTTTCACTTTGGTCTTTTAATTTTTACAAGATTTTAATTTAGTAAAAGGTAAAAGTATACTTTGGCCCCCTCAAAATGATTAAATTTTGATTTAATCCTTTAAAAATTATAAAGATATAAGCTATTAAATTATGAAATTACATTTTAGTTCTCATAAGAATATACAACTTAATTTCGCCCCTCCAAAAAGAAATTTGGTTTCTCCCCTACTTCATGCTGACACGACACGATTTGTTATATCGTTAACAAATAATTTAAAAATTATAAAATATTTAAAAATAAAAAATAAAAAATCAACAAAATATATAAATAGTTCATAAAAATTCAAAAAAAAAACATAAATTGCATGAGGATTGCCATGCAAGCTACCATGTTTAAAAAATTAACATTTTAGTCAGTATTTTCGCTAAAAATAACAATTTAACTCTTTTTGAAATGTTGATAGTCAAGTATGATTCTTTTTAAAAGATTGAGAGCCAAATTTAACTAACAAAGGCCAATTTGATAAAAATGTAAAAATTAATGGCTAAATTTATTATTATGCCTTAATTGTGAAATAAAAGGACCAAATGCATTTAATAAACACGGAAGGGACCACAAAGAAAATTTATTATTTTTCAGAAAGAAAATTGGGGAAAATTCCAGAAATCATAATTAATAAGAAAAATTAATTCCTTGTTTCCAAACACTCCCTAAAATCCTCTCTGCACCAGAAAAAAAATCACACTACCTAACTCGAAACGAAAAAATTTCAGAAATTAGAGTTTTGGTTTACAATTCCCAAATTACATGTCAAGTTATGCCTTTTTAATGCAAATTATTAGAGTTCTTGAAATTAGGGCCTCATGTTGAGTTCCTACTGTTCTCACTCTTTCTCTCAGCGCCCAATCCTTGCTCCTGTCTTCAAATTTCAGGTTCCGAATCGACGTTGTACCTTTTCTTTAGCCCGAAGCTCCCGGATCTTTGAATCCAACTCCAAGCTAAAAAAGAATGTAAGTATAAATGCATAAGCATTTTTGTTGTTTGCGTTTTGTTTTCTGTTACTTTAATTTCATTTTTATGTTAGAATTTTGGTTTTTGAGAATCTGAAATTGAAACTTGAAATGGGTTATGTTTGGTTACCAAGAAAATGGAGGAAACTATAATTGGAATTGCATTATAGTTAGTTTTTGACCCTGAAGATGAATTATAGTTAGTTAGGTTTCTTGGTTGCTGAGAAAATGAGGGGAAAAAATTATGTATCAGGAAACTTGATTGATCTACTTAGGCCATGATGTAGAACGTTGGCAGCTTTATTAATCAGTTGAGGTTTAGAGTTCAATTGAGAATCTCGTTTATTGTGGTTTTTATTTCCGCAATCATGCTTCATATACAATTACTTACAAGCATTTCTGGTTTTATTTATCTATTTTTTAATTTGCAGAAATGGAAAATTTCATGCTTTAGGCACGAGGGGTTCTCCCCAGAAAACCCAAAATCCGAGTATATCGAGCATTTCCTGCCCGAAGAATTAGTACAACCTGAGTTCTGTACGCCTAGTGCTCGCAAAAGAGATTGGAAATCAACTCTTCAGGAGGTAATATTTTCTGTTAATCGGTTCAGTTTAGTGGACCGCTGATGTTTATTTATTTACATGCCACAATAGATGGTATGTTCAGTTTAAGCTGCACGTCTGCTATCTATTATTGGCTACTCATTGAGTCTATTGCAATCAGCCTCTTCATAGGCTGGACAATCAATTTGTTAGCTAGAGTTTAGTCTGGGATAGTATTTGCGGGAGAAAATAGATGTTGCTCATTTGTGGACAATCGACCTTAACATGTATAATTCTGGTTATCCTACTTTTGTATCAAGTAATTAAATCGGCAACATGACATTTACCCTTTACATTTTGGTCTTTTTTTTTTTTTTGAAACTCGAAATGAAATATTATTGTAGATAATATTATAGTTTTATGGGATATAAAATTTGAGTGTAGTGCAGAATTGTCTAGTATGTCAACATGTTTGCTGATCTCTTTTTTAAATTTTGTTGGGAACATGATGAAATTAGTTGGTTTGCAGGCTGCAGATGCTGTATTGAGTGCAGTGGGTAGCAGGTGGACTGTACCATGGACAGCAAAGACAATTCTGCAGGTTGGCTTGTTACTCTGTAGAAATATTTGGCATCTTGATTGTGCTTTTAGCTTGTGTAGATGTTAAGCATGCTCTATCAATTAATTACACAGATATAAGAGCTTAAGGTCCATGAACTCTATCAATGAACATCCTCTGGGGCGAAGCTGCCAACTGGGAGCTTCAGCCCATAATGGATTCTTTTGAGCCTAAATGAATCTGGGAGAGAAGAGAAAATCAAGAGATCCTTAGGTTTAATACCTGCTGGTAGATCATAGCTGAACTGGGATAAATCTTTGCTTATTGTTTTACATCTAGTAATCGATGATTTATTTGTATAGGAGATTAGTATTGAAAATGAATTTGTGGAAGAATATTTCATAATAGGCTAAAATCAATCAAATCTGATACTATATTATTAGCATTTCAATTTTTCAAGATTACAAACTATAATGATGGATTGAACTGAGGAATGGCCTCTTGTATGACAATCTCATTCAAACTTTGGATGAATTACAAACGTGTCAGTTAGGTTCATGATAATATTTTCTATGCTCACATAGGTTATGCTTCTCTGGGTAGCTGCTTTCTGGTTCATCGGGTCTTGGATGATTCCTTTTGCTGCTCACACGTCGGGGTTCAGCAAGGAATCTCTAACATTCAGAGGACAAGCCTTGTTCAGCCTTGTGACTGATGTAACCGAAGGTCTTGCTGGGATTGCGATACTGCACCGCTGTTTGTCTCAGTTTTATCCCCTTCCATCAGATTGGTTTAAATTTAGTTTGAGAGGGAAGTGGCTTTTCGATGTTATGCTAGGATGTCTCATGTTTCCTGCCATCAACCGATTATCACAGTTCAGCCTCAATTTATTACCCCTTATGCCATCTACACCCGTAACCCTTTCAAGTGTTGAGCAGTCAATTTTAGCAAGGGATCCAGTAGCCATGGCACTATATGCAATAGTAGTTTCGATTTGTGCTCCTGTATGGGAAGAAATAGTTTTCCGTGGTTTCCTACTCCCTTCATTGACCAAATACATGCCCGTTTGGTGTGCAATACTAGTCAGTTCAGTCGCCTTTGCTCTGGCACATTTTAATGTTCGGAGAATGTTGCCACTTATTTTCTTAGGAATGGTGATGGGTGTTGTTTTCGCACGGTCAAGGAATCTATTACCATCCATGCTCCTCCATAGTCTCTGGAATGGCTTTGTGTTCTTGGATTTAATGAGATAACTGGCTTTGTTTTCTCATATCAGCTGTAATATAGGTTCATTCCCATAGAACCAAAAATACGTTTCAGGTCAATTTTCTGGGGCATGCTTTCTTTCTAGGCTTTCAAGTGATTTCTTGATGATCGACAAGCGACTTCTTTGTATCTGCAACACAAATTGAATGCCTAGAAAACTTGTACAAGTCTCATCAACTGAGTGCTAACATGCATAATAGGACATTCAGTTAAATCCGAGCATAGCTTAAGAAAATTTGCCTTCACTGATTCTGTCTTGTCTTTGATTTTACCAGGAAACAGTAAAAAAGCAACAAAGAGAATGAAGATTCTATATCTTGCATTTTGGCCAAATGCAAATCTTCCATGTTGGAATTGTAGAACTGCATGTTTTAATTTGTTAGGTAAGAAATTTTTTCTCATTCTTCATGGTGATATATATATGTATATATATACACGGTAATTATTCTATATTCTTCTAGTGGAGTTTTCCGATTTCACAAAGTTGTTATTATTTTAACCTTATCCTACAATCATATGTTATCGTTTGATTTGCTTATGGAGTTTTTTCATTGAACCAAAATTTTTTCATAGATATATAATATATATAATTTTTTAAATTATATCATACAATCATATCTCATTGTTTTTAACCTTGCTTTTGGAGTTTTTTCATTAAACCAAATAAATTTTCATAAATATATATAATATATTTTTTTCTGGGTGTTTGAAATTCATAGCCAAAAGCTAAAAACAATAGAAAACGAAATTGAGGACTCAATGTTTGGGATATATTGGATGTTTTATAATTTTATTTTGACGCCCACAGATTATTTATTTTGCCTCTACTTGAAAAATGATAAGAGAAACTATATTCTAGTAAAATGCACGGCATCAGGCCAGCAGGGTCTTCGCAAATGATAGAGAGAATAATTTATGCATATTAAATGTATGTAAAATATTTTTACACCAGCCGTGATATTGATGGAATATTGGCAGTCAAAGTAGAGGATTGGTAAGTTGACACTGTGGATTATTGGTGTAATTCTTTTTTACTAACTTAGAAATAAAATTTTTATATTATAAAAGATAAAAAACCTAACAGAATATGGAGTTCTTCAATTTGCTAAGCACTAGTATCATTATACAAGGTAATTTTAACCTATGGATTTGCTTTTATCAACATTACAAGTTAATGTTACTCCAAATTTACTTTTTTTTAATGGGCCTGATCTTCCCAATAATTCTCACATTGAGATTTAAATTTTTTTTCATTCAAGTTAGTCTTTTAGCTGAATTAGAAATTTGTTACCACATTGTGGGTTGAACTTTTCTTTTTGTCCGAGTTTATCACTAAATTTGACAATTGTTTCCATACCAATTGTTTCCATACTAATGCTTGAACCATAAAATTTTCAAGAAAATATCAATAACTAACTTGAACCAAAAAATAAAAAATAAAAAATAAAAATTCAAGCTCCAATGTTAGAGTAATTATCAAGTTCAAGCATCAGAAAGTGATTTTAACCTTTTTTTTTTTTTTTCTTTTTGTATATTTAGATTTTAGAGAGTCCTTCAAAGTTGCTTATATCTATATATGTATGAGATCCAAGTGCTGGATATGATTTTTCAAGAAAAATGATGATCATCCACAAACATAAGGGAAATTGAGAGAATTTTGAACCCAATGTATAATGCACTAATCAACATGAAATATGATAAAATTTATCACAAAAGGCTTATCATTTGTAGAAAAAACAAGATTTAAAACAGGATCCCATATTCATCAACATTGTGAACTCGGTGACTATAAAACTTAAAAGTATAAATGAAGGGTTCTAATTGATATTAAAATGAAACATAACCTTCATAAAACAGAGCTACCGTATATATATATGTCAAAACCTAGCAACAGCAAACATCTCGGCCAGTAAATCTGATCCTTCTTTCCTTTCAACCGTCTCCTCGGAATCTTAAGAAATTTTGTATTGAACACTGCATACTGCTTCTTAATCTCATGCATTGCTTTCTCAGCAAATGGATCAACCTTGTCCTCATATTTCTCGTATAGCACGAGTACCGTGTGAAGTAGTATGAAGACTGTTCGCCAAAAAAAAAAAAAAAAAAAAAAAACCCGAAACCCGAAACGTTTATAAGGTAAAAGGAGGGTGAAGACAACGGCAATACCTATATAGAAAAGTGTCAAGAAGTTGCACCAACTTCCTACAATAGACAAGACCCACAAGCTAGCAATCACCTGAAAAACTCACAATGCCTTTAGGATATATAATCAACGAGTACACTAACAAGAGTTCAGGATAGTGGCAAATGCGTATCTAATCATTATATCACTATCTTAATTACGAGCTTCAGATGAATGAATTGCTTTATGCTCGACCAGAAAGGCAAATGATAGAGAGGAACTTCTTAAGATATCTTCCTGATGCGATATCCTGCAAGACAGAAAAGGCACAGTTGATCTCGAACCTAAGCGCTTGGGCACACTCTAAAACAGGGTCTTTAGGTATTTGAACTTCAGGGATACGTGTTGGGGACCTATTCAGAACGATTTCAACATTAGCACAAACAAAAAGGATACCTGAATCCAAATATAACCTCAAAATCAGACGATAAAATCGGTGGCATAGTAGCTGACTTGTGGATGAAGGTAGTAACATTTGACCACAAGAAAAGTAATGCAAGAGTAAGCATCAACAAGTGACACACTAGAGGGAGAACGTTGTATTCCAGCAATTCCCGAGGGCTCCGGCTGATGCCTTTTTGTTCCTCCATAGGAAAAGGTCAGCCGCTATTACACATACACACAATTTCATCGTTAAGAAAGGTTATTAATAATCAGTACTAAGAGGAGTCACCCAGCTATTAGTAGATTTCTTTTAAGGTCACCCAACTATAAAAAATTACAAAATGATCGCCCTACTATAAGTATTATTTTTTATTTCTTTTTTAATCACCCAACTATGAAATGATCACAAAGAAAAATAAAACTGCCAAAAACAAATTACATTATTACACAGAGGGTTAGATTTTTTAGAATTAAGACCAAATTGACATAAATATTGAGGGTTAAAGTTGCTATTATATAAATTTTTTAAAAGCTGCTATTGTCAGCTCGTGACAAAAATATTGAATATATGCCGTGACCATTATGCAACTACTATAGATGACTAAAAAGAAATTTGCGAATAGTTAGGCGACTACTAATATAGTTTACCTAAAAAATAATCACAGAAATCCTAATCCTAACTTCAAATATTCATGCTAAAACGGATAATAAAATATCAAAAACCATAAATTAAGCACAAGTAGCATCAATAAAAGCAAAAACCCAAGCTCGACCTTAGCCAGGTCTAACTCTTCAATGACCACAAAAAAATTTTCAAAAAAAAAAAAAAAAGAAGAGAAATTTAAGAAATGAAAAAAAAAAGTTTTTGCAACATACGTTTGCCTCCGACGAAAACATGGTGGACGGGCCTTTCTCTACCAAAGGGACGAAAGACCTTGTATTAGACCGACGTTTTTGATGGCTTATCTTCATCGGAATCAGACGATGAATTATGGCCGTGGATCTTCTCTGCTATCTTCTCCATCAACGATTCCTCGTGCTCCACCATTTTCTTTTGAACCCCAAAGTTCTAAAACCCTTACTACTAATTGTGAAAAACGTTTGAAGATTGAAAACCCCCCAAAGTTCAAAAAAGAAAAAACGAAAATCTGGAGAAATAATTTTGAGTGTTGTTATTTTTTACTTACGAGCTCAGCTCAGCTCCATTTTGTGATAAAATAGTTTTAATCTGGACCGTTTATAATAGGAAGGTTTTGATCTGAACCGTTGATAACCCGTGGGCTTGTAAGAAAACCGGGAAAGATAAATGAATGAGACGTACGTTTTTATAGGTTCGAGGATTCACGGCAGTTTTATTTTTTGACGAACTAATAAACCAACAATATTGCACCACGTGGAGTTCCATAGCCCGTTGGATTTGTATTATACCCATTTGAATTTTAAAGTCATTAATTGTTTGATTTCTAGTTCAGAGTCTTTAACTTTATTATTAAGCCAAAATCTTTTTAATTATATAGAAAAATTAATTGATATATTATTATCGAAGTTTTTAAACTCCATAAATAAAATTTTAAAAAGGAAATATATCTCGTTTATAGCATAATAAAAATAAAAATAAAAAAGATATGAGATTGTATTTCAACTTTGTGAAATTAAAAATACTTTATTAATAATGAATATAAAAATTTATATTTGATACGTTAATGATATATAACTTTTATGCATTAATAAACCAAATCTTAAAAAGTTTAAATAATAACAATACATAAAATTATATATCATCAATGCTTTAAATATTAATTAATATTTTTTAATTCAAATGTATTTTTTTATTGATGTCATTTTAATGATGATGTAATTAGGTAGGTATATGAGGAATACTGTTATTCTTATTTAAATTTTTTGCATTCCAAGCTTCTTTTCAAAGATAATTGTTGTATTTGCATATGAAAAATTGTTAAAAATTACTATTTAAAAGTTTAATAAATCATTTGATATTTGAGTTTGACATTTTTTTTAATACGGTAGTTGTATTACTTTTTGGTTTAATATAATAGTTGTGTTTGATAAAAGTTATACGTATTATTATTTGAAGTTAACAGTATTTATATTTTAGTTTTTAATTCGAGTTTTATGGTTGATTTGATGAAAATTCATTATTAACTAATAATATTAACAATTAGCTTTCATCAATCAACCCTAAAAGCAAAAAAATAAAAAATAAAAAAAATCACAGTCATCCGTCTGCATTTAACAATTTAAATCAATTCACAATTAACACCAAAGTTGTTCTATTAACAAAATAATGAGAATCCAACCCTAATAATATTAGCAATTAACTTTCATCAAATCAATCCTAAAATTTGAATCAAACACTAAAAAGTCAACATTGTTTTCTTTGAGTGTCAACGTGTATAACTTTTTTTTTCAAATAAATAATACAAGTATCACATTAATTTTTTTTTTGTCAAACTCGAATATCAAATAAACCTTATATCAGATCAACAAATATTAGATGCAATATTAAGTTACATTGCACTCTCACTGATTGAATATAAGTTAGAATTTTAGAGACAATATTATTAAGAATAGCAACTACGATCTCCGAAAATATTAATTTTAATGAACCAATCTTTTAATTAATAAAAAAAAAAACCAATCTTTGGACATTTAAGCAGCCTGCTCGACTTTCATGCATGTCCTAGTTTATTTATAATAAGCCATGGAATAAAATCTCTCCGATATTATGATAAAGACATGGTTGTGTGTTTACACAAAATCCTGTACCAGAAACACAAATCTGGTTTGTTTGAAGAAAATAATAAAGTTTTTTGTTTGGTTTTTAGATTCTGGGTTGTCTTAATTGACTCACATTGGAATATTTTTCGTAGCTTTGCTTATCCAATTATTAATTTTCATAAACAATGGCTTCCAATTCTGGTTTTAGGAAATACCATCACAAAAATTAAAAATTAATGGAAGAAAAGAACAGAAGATGAGGTAATATAAGCCTTGGTCGGCCCATTATAAAACAGTTGAGTCCATTCTGTCAAATTGTAATTAAAAAAAAAAACAACTTTTGGATTAAAACATAAATGAATGAGGTTGAATAAATCTTTAGTTTAATTGATATTATTGTCAATATATAAATATATAATTCGAATGTATTAAAATATATTATTCTCTGACCAAAGCCATTAGTCTCAATGGTAAATATAATTTAATTATATAATTGTTGCCTTTTAATGCCAAATAATAAAATCAAATGATCAAACACCCTTGACCAAACGACTGACTGAATTGCTGGAAAAACAAGATGCCAACTCACCACACTCGCCGTATACTATTTTGTTTTTATTTATTTGACGTCAAGAGAAAGCACCATGACAAATAGCAGTGCCGATGATACCCTATCAATCCCTGAATCTCACATTTTCCCATGACTAACAACAGTGAATTTTTAAACAACATGTGATTAAATTAATCAAATATTTCCCATCAAGATTTTTCTCTGGAAAAAGAGTCATTGACAGGTAAAAGAATTTGTCTCTTTCCACAATTTGCACAAAAATATTAAAACAAATTTCAAATATTTTATACACTTATTTATACTCTACTATCTACCTTATAAATATACTTTATCCCGTCACCATGTTTGTTCCAACATATATGTAAGAATGTCTTTTTTCATGAAATCTTCATCAAGATCGGTACATGAAGAACGACGTTGGTCAGCCGAGTTACCGACGACTCAAAGTGATCTATGCATGTCGCTAACGGTGTGGAGAAAATCGCTTGTAATGAGCTGTAACGGATTCACCGTGATTAATTCCGATGGTAATGTAGTTTATCGAGTCGAAACTTACATAGGACAACGCCCTAAAGAACTTGTTCTTATGGATGGGGTTGGAAATTCCATACTGACAATGCGACGTAACAAGGTACTATATTTTTCATACCTTTCATGTTTCTTCGACTCTTTGTTTTTTTATTGAAAATTACGGGGATTAATTTATCATTTTTTTTTATGAACAGAACCTTAGATTGTTGGATACTTGGTTTATCTATGGTGGGGAAATAGGTGCTCATTGTATATCAACAAAACGATCAGAGAAGCAACCGATTTTCTACGTAAAGAAATGTATTAACATCTTACATAACAACCCTAATGTACTAGCATACGTATATCGGGGCCGGTCATCGGACGAAAAGTACGTTTATATGATTGAAGGATCGTATTCGCATAGATCGTGTAAAGTGGTGAATGAAGCAAAGAAAGTGGTGGCTGAGATTAAGAGAAAAGATGCAATAATTGGAGGTGTTTCTTTTGGTGTAGAGGTTTTTATGTTGATTGTAGAGGCTGGATTTGATCCTGGTTTGGCAATGGCTTTGGTTCTTTTGTTGGATCAAATGTTTTCTTAGGTTTTCCAGTTTTGTTTTTGTTTACATCACAAGTAAACGTTGCATATCCAATTATTAGCTATTACTCTAATTATATATATATAGGTAAAATTACAATAAAAGCTCCTTAGGATAAGATTGTATTTTACCAATTACACTAAAAAATGGATTAATCGTTCTGTTAAAAAATTTATCTATTTCTACTATTAAAAAATAGTATAACTAACAGATAACTAAACAGTGATACATGACATACCACGTACAGACACACAAAGACCAATTTTTAACTAAAAATGGATAATTTTCTTTTATTTTTCAACTTCAAGTACAGAAACTAATTTTCTATTTTTCGAATAAAAAAGCAATCTAACTCTTAATATAAAAACTTTTATGATACTTACCGGCACACACTTGTAACTGTAAAGTTGAAATATAAGTATGAAATATAATTATCGGAATGTAAAGGACATGAAGTTAAACTACGTAAATATGAATGTGGATAAGATCCTTCAAATAAATAGAAGTTTAAAAAATGGAACAATACTCCTATCGAACACATACTGGAAGCTGAAAAGCTAAAGTGTGAGAAACTGAAATTTCTATTGCCTCAACAATTGCTCTAAAATATACAAGGCAAAGAATTCCCTTGCAGTATTTCTACAAACTATCACTTGGATGTTACTATTGTAACATTTTGTTTTTCCCTTTCCAGCCATAGCACAACTATTTCATTCCCACCTACATCGCGATATATATACAAATAAACCAGGAACACCGGTTTAACCTCGTACAGAGGTCGATAAATTTTGCAATAATTGTTGAATGCAAACTTCGACATCGAGAAAAAGAAAAAGACGACAACTTTTCATTAATCAAGCCTATCTCTTCCCCTCTTCCAGTCTACGGACATTAGTTTCCGCAACTTATGTTGACTGTTGCAAGGCTTATCTAAAACCGTAGGTGGAAGATTCGTACATGGTGGCTTTACTACATTGGCAGTGGTATGCCGTATTTCACTTACTGATTTGCCAGGCGATGATCTACTTGATCTAGGAGTAGACCAAGCTATGGGTCCTTTTCTAACACCGTTTATGTGGTTGAGATCCTTCTTATTCTCAACCACAGAGAGCTTAGGTCTTTTCGAGAGGATTAACTGGTCTGTGTCACATCTCACCGGTTTGTCAGATCCCAATAAAGAAGAGGGTGTTGCATATATTTCGTCCGGTTTCTCAATTGATTTCGTCTTACGAGCTTTCATGGCCTTTTGTGAAGGCTTCTTCGGCCACCTTGTAATACCATCCGGGTTTTGCCTCAAGGGTTTAGTCGCAATGTCACACAATGTTCGAGCTGCAGCCAATATTCTTGGACAGTGCCCAACTATCAACAAAAAGAGAACAATAAATAAGAAATGACAAACAACCGAGATGGCAATAAATTTGTGTACATTAAATTAACCAAAATGACCTATATTTCATCCTAAAATAACTTGGTTCTAAGAATCTAAGGCTAGATAACCAGAACCAGAACAGGTAGATCAGATTCCACTTCGAAAGATTCTATAATTCAGTTCTTTATCCCAGAATGAGAAAAAAATGCTAAAAAGAAGGGATATACATGCTCGGATTCGGTCTGGCAGGACTCCAAAGAAGAATCATGTGAAACAAGTAACTTGATCCAGAAAATAAGTTACCCTTGGAAAACCATGTAAAAAGACTTCTACAAAAATCAGTATATCTATAAACAGGGAAAGACCAAGAAGCTACCCTTCGGGAAAGTACCTTGAGGAAGGTTAAAAGCCTTGGAATAAGTCGTAAGAGGTGATGCACCCTGTTCACATAAACGGAGATTACAAGACGATGATGCTATTTCACCTTCCAAACTACTGCACTTTGGAAGTGAAGGGATTAGGCTTGGATCATAGACAAGTGACTCCAAGTTGGTAAAACATCCAGTTGCAGTCCCAGGCAAACTGGAAGTATTTGGTATTTTTATCCATCGCCCTTGGCACATGCTCTTATTTGATAAAAGCTTAACTGCATCAGGGTTGGTTCTGCACCCATTAATAGTATGTGACCAAGGAAATGGTGGCAAGCTAGCTCGGCGGAGTATTTGCTTGCCTGGACGAGCGTCAGAATTATTCCTTGTGGATGAAGGCTTGGTCGCATCTAGAAGTAGAGAGTCCAGATCTTTTGGTGGAGGCAATGCCAAGCGCTCCAGAATATCTTTCGGTTGACACAACGAAAAATCTGGAGGACTGGAAGGCATTTCAAGCTTACCGGATGAATCCTGGGTTTGGAACAAGATTAAAGTACAAAGTTAATAACTTGTCAGCGCCTATAAAGATTTAAAAACAAAAATAAAACACCCTTCTCAGATGGACCTAAGACTTCAAGGCATAATAACAGGGTGTTCCAGATTTAATCAAGTATCAACAGTGTCAAATTTTTTACTTAATTTATAATCGATTTCAGGACTAATTATATTAGATTTTAGCTCAAATCGCACCTTGTCACATGGTGATGGGTCTACAGAATAGGTGTCTTCTTTATCACCATTAGCACTACATGCTGGAATAGAAACAGAGCTCAGTGGACACAAGGGCATTTTCTTGTGGGAAGAACTGTCCATATCTGTAACGTTTTGGGACTGAACCCTTCGAAGTGGAAGAACGGAGAACACCTTTTTAACAGAATGTAGAAAATTTTCAGTTGTGTTAGTTGCTTTCCTACCCTTCTCGATGCCTAAAATGGGATGCTCATATATGCCATCAAGGAGTTCATTTAATGATAAATCCTCTACAAGCTCGGTGACATCATGAATATCATCAGACTTCAGACCATATAATCCTGAAATTGATGCCCAAAGGTGAATCATGCAAAAAACAGAAACATACAACCAGTAGCTAATTTTAACTAAATGCATAGATTATATCACATAACCAGTCACCCACAAATTGGTGACCGCTCATATGAAACCTAGCATAATTCTTTTAAAAAAATGCATGTTAACAAAACCCTTTTGGTAACAATGACATACCAAGGAAGTTGTTTCCTCCGGAGGCCATAGTAAAGCTCGCAAAACCTGCCTTCTTGGAGAAAGAATCAAATTTCGGCTTCATAGGGACTTTGAAATTTTTCCTGTCACCTCGCTTGCCACTAAAGCTGTTCTTTTGTCTCGACATTTGTGTTTTATCTGGATTGAATTTTTACAAAAAGGAGCAAACAGACAATCAGCATAATCTCCAGCAAACTGCACAGGCAATCCAGATTCTACTTTTAAATTTCTCTTTCTAATATTATTGTCTTCAGTACATGAAATGCATGGAAACTTCCAACTTTAATTGTGCAGTTCATTTTAACCAGTTTTATAAAACATTATTCTCATAAGACTTGTTTTTCCCAGGATGCTGGGGGCAATCAAAATGATTGCATGATACACACATACATAGGTTAAAACAAGGATACTTGCCAACACTGTAATTTCAAGCTAAATAAAATTAGTTACTATACCAACTATTTTACTCCAAGAATTCCAACTACAAGAACAGGAGCCACTTATGCAAAAACTAAACATGCAAAGAAACAAGAGCATAAAAAGAAGCAGACAAGCTCTAAGAAGGCAATTAACTAGACTGACTGAAACCTAGATTAAATTAATCTACTATTTCCAAACAGGGGAAGAAAAGGTACAACCTGGAAAGTTGGATTTTGTAGTATAACACCCTAGCTTATCATTTATGTCCTTTATGTCATCAACTCCGGTTGAAATCATAGTGTCTTCTAGTTGACTAAAACGTGCTTTCTTAGAATATCCGCTACTATTACTCAGCATTTTTCCAGCTTTTCTTGGTGTGTTAACATCATCGTGACCCGGATTTGGTAAGGGGCAACCATTGCCCCTGTGATCATGTAGCTCAGACAATTCTTCCATCTGACATCTGGGCAGCTGACCACATGCCTTTAAAGTTCAGCATAAGGAATCTTCCTCTATGAAGCCAACTTCAAAGCAATAAAAATGCCAGTCCCATCTACAAAATCAGATCTTGTTAGAATAGATTTCAAAGAAGAATTTAAGAAGAAAACATTCACACTAATGATCAACAATTTGTAAATAGAGAAGTTGGGATAAGATTCCAACCATGTAAACGCTATGAACGAAATACAATAACCATAATCAATTAATGTAATGCAAGAGTAAGTTACCTAAAGTATTACATCAAGAAAACAACATTCTAAAATTAGCAGCATTTCCCACCGCATAAACAGCTACTAGTGTATCAGAACATACAGTTTCCTTTTGGAAAAAATAACATAATAATCAAAGACATTTCTCTGAATGAGAATGTGTTGTTTTCCAGTGTTAGTTTGAGGGGGGAAAGGAGGGTTAATTTAGGGTTATCTTTTGTATGTGTGAGAGTTTGATATGATATCATAAGGAGACTGGTAGTGATCATGAATGGGATGACCACCAGGTAAGTTCAACTGATCGAGGCTCAGAGAAGGCAACTTTGTGCTGCCTCCAAGGAAAGCTTACGATATTTTCCTCCCATCAAGATTAGAAGGACAATATTTTCGTCCTTTAGAAAAAAAGAAAAGAACTTAGTAGATACAAGCTCATGTAACTGGTTGTCAATTCCTTTTGGGTGCATTTTCTCTGCTTTATTAAGAGTAATTTAGTTTATTTTAATCATTGAAAAGGAACATTAACGGTTGCAATCATTTGCAATTTTATACCAAAGTTTCTTTCTCTTTGTAATAAAATTTATTGATCTGAACTTTAAAAGATTCTATTAGCTTGGATGAAGTAATAAATAAACTGACAAACAAACAAATAACAGAAAGGTTGTGAAATTTAAAGCGTTTTGAAGTTAAGGCTGCTACTCAAATGGTCATTGGAAATACATTGTTCGAGATAAAAACCAAAATACTTCCACTATGAAACCCTAAGAATCAAATCATAGATCCAGCTTTACTGACTGATTTTATAAAAAATTTCCAGAACGATTACATGAGGTTTCATGCCTTAGAAACACTGCATATATCTTAGTAACCTAAAGAAATCAATTACATTTCGGCGCGTTTTCAATTCTAATTTTTCAAAAATTTAGCATTTCTCAACTAAGAAACCAAAAACATCTTTAGACACATAAAACAAAAAAAAAAAAAAAAAAACAGTCAGTCAAACAAAACCATGTAAATCAACGTACACACACCTATTATCAAATCTGAAAAGAGTTGCGTTGCCGACTTACCTCCCAAAGGAGTTGTATCACGACAGTCGTTGGCCGGAGGCCGTGACCTAACACGGGAGAGAAATAAGGAGGCTCCGGCGGCGGACGAGCCGGTGGAAATGGAAGACAACAAAGCAGCTATGGTTGAGAAAAAGAGGAGCAAGGAGGCGCGGGTGGGATATGGAGGGGGAGAGAGAAATTAGGTTAGGGATTAGGATTTTTCAAGTATATATAAATTATGGGTAAAATAGTAAATTAAAGTAAAAACAAATTTAAATTTAAAACACGTATTAATCTGAATCTCATATAATTTGTTGAAATTTTTAAAGCCAATTACCAAAAGAATAGGTTAAAATTTTCTGTTAGTCCCTATATTTTATGAAAGTTGCGGATTCAACCTCAGTACTTTAATTTGTTCATTTTAAGTCCTTGTACATTTTGAATTTTAAAATTTTAGTCCTTATCAAACAATAAATTTCAGTTCAAAACCTGATGTGACAAACATATTACTCATACACGAACAAATAAAAAAGTTAGTTAATAAATTTAATGGTTGTCGTTTGTATTAAGATCGAAATTTCAAAATTCAAAAAAATAGAGACTAAGACGGGACTAATAGTAGAATTTAATCAAACAGATTTAGCTACTACCATTTGGTCAGGACTAAATTTCAAGATCCAAAATGTACAATAACTAAAATTAAGTGATTCAAAAAGTACAGGGGCTAAATTTAATCAAATTAAAGTATATATACTAAGTCAATAACTTATGCAAATAACAAGGTCTAAAAGCAAAATTTGTCCATTCATATGCACTCGCAGGTGCTCGAAGATTTATATGTAATTGTGATGTATTAAAAAATAATCATTTTAAATTAAATTGATTTACTATTTTTTAACATGTTAAACCCAATTTGCTTATACAATAAATATATATTTATAGTCAAATTCATGTACTATAAATATGTTTTACCTCAAACCGAAAATTGGTACAGTAAAATATTATTTATACTTTAAGAAATTAATTAAAATATTTGAATCCTAATATCCAACTAGAGTTTAGTGGTGATGTTTGGTACCGCCAATTCTTATAAAAATATGAAGTTAGGTTAATTATTCTTTATACCACTAAAGAAATTTTTACACTTTATAAGTAATGTTTAAAAGGATAATGTGTGTCTTATCTATATATTTTAAAAATAATTTTAATTTTATTACAATATCTAGTATAATAAACACGATTAGGTGATCGAGCTGATTAAACCACTAATTATAAATAATATATGGATTAACAAATGTCATTTGTGTAACGACATGTCAGCTTGTCATTTTCACATATTAATCATTAAAAATTCAATTAATGGATTCACAAATATCATTTGTGTCAAGATTGAAATTTCAAAATTAAAAAGTATAAGGATTTAAAAATGATTTAATTGGAGAATATAGACCAAATTTATAATTGTATGCATAATACAGGAGCAATAATTAAATTTAAGTAAGTCGGGACTAAAATTTCATAATACAAAAAGTATAAGGACTAAAACCGACCAATTCAAAAAATATAGGGACTGAAATTGAGCAAATTAAAGCACAAGGACTAATTCCAAAACTTTCATAAAGTACAGAGACTAATAGAATATGTTTACCAATAAATTTCCATGAAGTTATTATTTTGATAATAAAACAATTTTTTTATCCAAACCCTGATCCGACATTTTGGATCCCGCCAAAATGATGAGCCTCACAGTATTAATGCTGAGGAATATCGATCCCGCCACTGATCAAGGGGTACCCAAGCTCCAATCCACGAAGGTCGAAGCCATGGCTGAAATCGAAGTTCGAAGAGCAAAAGCTGAAGCCGATGATGATGCTACGAGGTTGCTATGATGTCTGGCTGTTGAGGTACGAGGATTTGGCAATGAAATTGACTTCGTTTGATTGACATATATATATATATATATATGATCTTTTGAATATGCTCCATTATAATTAAAATTGGGTTTTAAAGTATGGGTCTGAACAGACTTTATATGGGTTTGATACAGATTCATTAATGTGTATTATATTGTATCGTATTTACTCCGATTAGATTACTTTCTTACTGTTTCTTTTATGTTTCTATACTTGATCAAGTTTGTAGAAGATGGTTACCCAAATTACCATGGTGAATTTGATAATGCAGGTGCCATGACGAGCGTGTATGTTTTGGGTTTAAGTCCATTAGGATTATTCAATTTTTTTTATATGAGTTCTCTTAGAAGATCGTATTCTCATACCCATTCAATTGATGCCACTGAGGGAAAGAGATTCAACCATTTAGTACCAAGATTTCTTTTGCCATTGATGACTGCTTTGAATCAATATCCCTTACAAATCCCTTCACTTACCAAGTTTTTGCAGGTTTTCAAACACCCCCATATTCCTTGGTTCACTGTAACATTGGTAATGGGCTAGGCAAATGTTTATGTTGTTTAACTTCTGGTTTTGTTCTGTTGTTTCATTTCATAAGTTTTAAGCTTGTCTTGTTCTTGTTCCCTCCCAAGTTTCAAATTCGGGTTCTTTTCTACTGATACTTTTGTTGATTTACGACGAGCAATAGGCTCAATTGCAGCTTAACTGAATTTCCAGCATGTAAGCGGATAGATTATTTTCAGGGAGGTTGGACATGATAGGCTGGATCAACCAGAAATCGGGTCTGAATGCATGACGGATTCAACCTGTTTCAAGTCATTTTCAATCTACAGGGTAATTTGGATGATGAAATTTCATGCTGCTCATATGATATAGCACTACCTGTTTGATCTCGTGAGGGGTATGGCATGGCTGGTTAATTTCTATCTGTTTTTGTTGTTCATCTTAGATGCATTGCCAAATCAAATGAATAGATGCCTGTTGTATCGAGGAATCGATAAGTGCACACGATACTACTGCATTAGATCAAAGCTATGGTGTCTTTGATTCTCTGATAGCAGGCAGTGAATATAACATAGAAAACTCTGTATATCCCTATATCCTATCTCGCCCTCAAAGTGGATTGTATGTGCAGAGGCACCTTTCTTGCATATTCATGTATGTGCCAGAAAACCCTATTTGACAATGTCGTCTCTTTCTTACTAGGTGATATATCGTATGATGATCTCAATCCTAATCTGTAAAGAGAAATGCTAAAAAACTTATGCTATATGCCTCACTTTGAACCTCTCACGTTGCTTTCTGTTTGTATTTAAAGAGAGAAATCGACTCGGGTTTATGATTTTGTTGTTTTCATTTGGGATTAGCATTAGGAAGAATGATTAGCAATTACATGACATCCATTATTGTTTTGAAATGTTGTTTTTCTTCTATTTAGATTAATAAAGCGCAGCCTTTGCAATACAGTCCATTTTAAGTGAGACTCGTACCCGAGGTAGGTTCAAAGATCGGAACTTGTTGATACGGGTAAAGAGATGGTGGAAGGGAGTGCCAGTTTACCTGTGATAGGCGAAGAATCAGTGTAAGGAAGAAGGACAAGGAGGAGGAGGATGCTCTAGAGTTGATGTGTAATGTTACTAGGGAGAAAAGTCGATATTTGGTCCCTCGTGCACTCAGGCTTATATAGAGGGGTCACCCTTTGTCCTAAAGTGCCACGTAACCAACAGTACCGTGTTCTGCATGGTTGTGTGGGTTAGTTATGTGGCAGTGCTGTTGCATGCTAGTTGCCGTCATAGTGCACTGTGTGATTTTACTTTGACATCCTCGCCCTTAGGGTCATACATGGTGGTTATGCTTTAATGATTTTAGCAAGTGCCGCGTAACGGACCGCCTATAGGTCGGCTCAGTCATCCTTCCATGTGAAGATTTACTTGTTAACTGTCCCTTGTGAAGTGTCATCCGAAGACCATCCAACAACTTAGGACGTGAAATGAAATGTTACATTTCAATTTTTGTTTGAATTTGATTCATTCTTTTATCTCAAAGTTTTCACACTAAAATTCATGAAATACATGACTACCATGAAATTCACGTGATTATTTAATAAAGTTTGGTGAGAGTTGCACTCAAATTTTAAAAAATATAATTTTGTTGCATGTAATTGCCCGTCCTCACACGAAAGCTACAAAGCTAATAATACTATGATGTTTCAATTGGACAACTCAGGTTTGAGAATGTTCCCTCAAGTCAAAACTAGCAGACATAAAAAACCATTTTCAGAAACTCTATATGGCTGGCAATTCATGATATTCTAGCTATGATTCTATTTATATTAAATTACATCATTGCACGCTCAAATAAAAAATAATTTGTGTTAATATATATTTATGAGTTATTTTCGGTTTGTAAATTTAATTTTAAAAAATATGATAATATTTATTTTTAAATATTTTTTAATCATTTCTAATTGAATTAATGAGTTATTTTTTTTATTAATTTGTGATGTTAATTCAATTAAATATTTAAATATAATTGTTGATATACAGTATCAACGAGGTTAAGATGGAGAGAAAAATGGTGTTCAGGTTCAGGAGTAGAGAAGAAAAAGATCATAAAAAAATGAAGTGTTTTCAATACCATCTCCTGATCATAAAAATAAGCTCCTTTTTAATACTCGGAACATGAGTATAATGGGTCGGATCCAAGTTGGATTATTTTTATTATAATTGTATATAGTGGCATTTTGAGTGGGAGCATCCACTAAAATAAAACTAGAAAAAGTACTTATATTATGCTTCGACCATTTCAAAGACTGGGTTAGGAATTATATTAGCTTTTAAAATCGTCAATTAAGTCAGCATCCTACGCGTTTTAGTTTTAAAAAATAAATAAAATGTAAGTTAAACTTATGATTGGTAAAATAATTCGAGTTTATTGAGTTTTGATTTGATTCGATTTTTATTGATAAATTTTGTTTAAATTTGGGTTCGAAAAAAAATTAAGTATTGAGTTTTTATTAAAATTTAGATGATAATTAGATTAAACATAAACCATTAAAGGTGAGTTTGGTTTAATTAAATTAGGCTGTTTATATTATTTAGTTTAATTTAATTTAGTTGTCAATTTTTTTATATTAATTTTATGTTTTGAGTATTTTATTTGTTTTAACAAAATGAACTTTGTTTTTACAAGTTTTAGATATTATTATTATCTTATTTTGTTTCAAAAGTATTTTCAAATATATATTATATTTATGTTTTTAACTTAAAATTTAATCATATAATTAACATGATTTAATTTTACTAGACTCAATTCAAAAAATTTAAATTGAATTAAAATAATAAAACAAAATTCACCAACTAAATCAACACAGTGAGTCAAAAGCAGGACAAGAAAATAAGCCGACCGGCCACTCCACATGTTGCATGTATTACAGTAGCAGATAAGAAATTTCAAACCTACTGAACCTACTGTTTAAGGAACCAAATGTTTTGACTGCCTTAAAATAGGAAAACTACAAATCCAGAAAAGTAAAACCATGTGGATCGAATCCCACACTCGAATCAAGCTCGATGAATAAAATTCCTCCACGCCACTTTATATGCCCACTACTAATTTTTTGACACGTGGATTAATGAATATTGAGTAAATTAATAAAATTTTTTATACCCAACCAAGCTCAGTTGAACATTTAAGATCAAATACGACTCGGGATATAATTAAACTTAAGATTAATAATATAAATTAAAAATAATAATTAAATTTAATAATATAATATATAAAAAGGTTAGTAAACTATTTGAGTCAAATATTAATAAGTTTGAATTCAATTCGATCCATAACTCGATTCAATAATTATCGAATTAAATTTAATTTTTTTTCAAATCAAATTTGAACAGGTTGTGATCATCGGTATCTCGTTGACATCTCTAATCACAATTACCATGCGAGTGTTGGTAAAAAAAACTAAATAACCCCAAGTCATTGCATATGTCATAACCCCTTCAATCAGTACCTCAATGCTGGTCTATAATGAAATGATGTTCAATTTATATATAAAAAAGAGTTCCAAAGCGAGTTGAATTATTATAGTGAAAGGGACCATAGCCATTGCAGGTAAGCAGACTGAGACATGGTACTGAATCTGAATATTGATCCGACATTAAAAGATTCTCAAAACTGTCAGAAGTGAAACTGAAAGTCGGTCCCTCTTATAAATTTCGATTCCTAATTCATATATTGTCGGTGATCACTGTCGGATTAGCTAATGTAACAGTTTGCCTCCCTTATGTCGGATTGTCGGTATGCTTACTGCAAAATATAAATACTCTTTTGTGGTTTACAGCCAATGCTCTCAGTGTTTATTCCGCTAATCTTTCATTTTATAATTTGTCGTTGTCGTTGACTCGTCATGTTTTTGTACAAAAGCAAAGTAACTAACACTAAATAATGAAGATAATCCAGAGGTTCGGGACGAGTTTGTAGCATTTGGTTCTGAATACGTATGATTTTTGAAAAATTCTCATATGTATATCTAACATGCATTCATTTTCAGTGTTTACACTTTGAGTTCAAAAATGGTGCCATGTTTAACATATGAAAAATGGAAGAAAAATGTGGTCGGAGAAGACGAAAAGTTTTACCATGCAAAGTTTAGTGAATTTTATGATCATGTTGTTTGTTGAATTTTTGATGCGATCCCATAATCAACTAGTCTACTGTAATTCTTTTGAATATGAAAAGAAAAGTGATTATTAACATATACTTAATTATGAGTATTTAAACAGCTAATTCGATTAATACTCGAATTGTAAAAATTTTTAACCGTTAAATAAATCTAAGCTTTTTTCAAATACATTAACCGAATCAAAATATTTCGATTGATTCTGTTAACCACATTAACCAAAATTTATATATTTTTTGCATTTTAATTAAAATAAGTATTACACATAAAAAAATACATTGCTAATGTTTTTTTTTTTTTAATAGTTCAAAAAACTTTAATAACAAGTAACAAATAAGACATTAGAAATACTACATAAATCATGAAGGTTATTAATAACCAAACAAAAAATTAATAATTATATATATTATATATTATTTATTTCGGTTAATTAACCGATTTCAACTAAATTAACCGATAACTGAAATTTCAAAAAATCATTAATCGACATCCGACCGAACTAAATTCGACTATCGACCTATTAATCAAATTATATCGATTCGATTAATTAATTTGATTTAATCCAACTATAAACACTATTATACTCCAAGTGTCATAATTAGTGAAGTAAATATGATAATTATTTTCATTAATGTTTAAAATTCTTTAAAACATTGATCAATCCATCTGTGTCACCTAATTTATTTGTCTATTTTAAAAGACAATAGCAAAATTTTATTTAATTGGTCGGAAACCAAATCACATATTCTTGTCAGAACATACGTGATAGTGGTACTCTTCCTCTTTTCATCGACCTTTCCTACATGGATAACATAAAAAACACACGCTATAAATAAGCCTTGCAGGCAAACGCACACTGCCATCAAACAAAACAAAACCCACAAAAAAAGCTCAAAGATCCCAAATCTCTCTCATCACCAAATACTAATCCACTTCATTTTTTGATCTAAAGATTCTTTGTTTTCGAGATGGCTGCCATATCCAAGATTGCAACAGGCAATGGCCATGGTGAAAACTCAGCTTATTTCGATGGGTGGAAAGCATACGAGACCAATCCTTTTCATCCTACTGATAGACCCGATGGTGTTATTCAAATGGGATTAGCTGAGAATCAAGTAAGTCGAAAAAAAAAAATTTCCATTTATTTATAACTGTCTGTGTCTTTTTTTGATCGACTCATAACTTTTTTGCTCTTTGAACTCTTCAGCTTTGCTTTGATTTCATTGAAAAATGGCTAATGGAACACCCAGAAGCTTCCATATGTACTGCAGAAGGTGTTAGCAAATTCAAAGAGACAGCTCTTTTCCAGGATTATCATGGAATCCCTGAGTTCAGACAAGTATGGCAAATTTATGATCATAATGTGTTTGTGTTTTTGTGTCTGTGTGTTGATTTGTTGATTAACTTTGTGTACTAATACACCAGGCTGTAGCAAAATTTATGGGGAAAGTGAGAGGAGATAGAGTAAAATTCGATCCGGACCGGATTGTTATGAGCGGCGGAGCCACTGGAGCTCATGAAATGGTTGCCTTTTGTTTGGCGGATCCCGGTGAAGCTTTTCTGGTTCCCACTCCTTATTATCCAGGGTAATGCATTGCATTTTTTATATATATTTTCTTTTCGGGTGTATTCAAGTTCGGGTTTTAAATAAATTCCATTCATTTACAGATTCGACCGGGACTTAAGGTGGCGAACTGGAGTCGAGCTTGTTCCGGTCGTTTGTGACAGTGCCAACGATTTCAAGATCACCATTGATTCTTTACAATCTGCATACCATAAAGCACAAGAAGCTAACATCAAAATCAAAGGTTTGCTCATAACGAATCCATCTAATCCATTAGGAACTTTCATGGATAAGGACACATTGAAGAACATCATAAACTTCATAAACGAAAAGAACATCCATTTAATCGGCGACGAAATCTACGCGGCCACAGTTTTCATGGAACCCGAATTCGTTAGTATATCAGAAGTCATCGAAGAAGTTGAATGCAACCGTGATTTGATCCATATTGTTTACAGTCTTTCAAAAGACATGGGATTCCCCGGATTCCGAGTTGGCATTGTGTATTCCTACAACGATACGGTCACGAGCTGTGCACGTAAAATGTCGAGTTTTGGATTAGTATCGTCGCAAACACAACATTTGATCGCGACGATGCTGTCTAACGATGAATTCATCGATAATTTTGTAGCAGAAAGTAGAGAACGGTTGTTCAAACGGCACAAATATTTCACTTGGACGCTTTTACAAATCGGGATTTGTTCATTGAAAAGCAATGCTGGGTTGTTTATATGGATGGATCTACGTAAACTCTTGAAAGAGAAAACATTCGAAGCCGAAATGGATTTATGGCGAGTCATCATCGATGAAGTTAAGCTCAACGTTTCGCCGGGATCGTCGTTCCATTGTCACGAACCGGGTTGGTTTAGGGTTTGCTTTGCTAACATGGATGATTACACCATGGAAATTGCTTTGTCGAGGATTAGGAACTTCATGGTTAAGAACAATGAGACCATGGTTCCACCACGTAACAAATTATTGAGACGAACTAGCCTTAAACTCAGCTTATCCCGAAGCTTATCTCGGAAAATGGATGATTTCATTATGTCACCAAGTATCATGTCTCCTCAATCACCTCTCGTCCAAGCCCGAACTTAAACCGGAGGTGCAACCGAGCTTAAACCGGGATCCAAAGGAACCTTTTTCTTTTTCTATACAAGGATTAGATATCACTATTCTTTTCCATGGAGATAACCCATACAAGATCCTTTTTTGGTGGGACTCCATGGGTTAATGTGCAAAATAAAGGACTATAATTTCTTGTATTTGTGTTGATAATATTCATGGATAACATATTGTATTTTTTTATTAAACATAATATTTTTGTGCTACATTGAAACTTTTGTTAGTATATATTGAGTAAATTGGTTATTCTTAAAAAAAATTTGGAGCAATTTAATTTTTATCAAATATGAAAATTCATGTTTTCTATCAATTGTATATAATTTTGATTGATTTAATAACAAATTAAATCCTCAATGTTTATATATTCTATCAATTTGGTCTTAATTTTAAAATTTTATCTAACAAAAAGTATAAAATTAAAAAATATATAAAAATTTCAAAAAGAATACGTAAAAAGCTTTAACTTCAAAAAAGATAAAAGAAAAGTAGAATGTGTAAAGTTTGAGGACTAAATTTGTTATTACACCAATTAAATTTATGTAACTTTGATGGAAAACATTAACAATGTGATTAATTATATTTAGATGCTTACTTTTGTAAATGATAGAGATTAAATGACTCTGATTTTTTGGAGAGATCAATCTACTAATATCGAAATTGAGAGGGGTCGAAATTTTTTTTACCTTAAATCTATTACATTAAAAATTAAGTTAATTACCCATTTTCAAAGCTAACTTTCTAAATTGTAGTGGGTCGATTTTCGAACATAGCCCATCAAAAGTTGCCCAATGGGGCCCAGCTGCCTTGTGTTTGACCGAAACAATTAAAAAGCCCATTTTTAATTGAAAAAAAAGGGGTTTGTTTATATGCTCAAGTGGTAGCATAATAACATACCTAGGGTTTAGCAATAAAAACTGAAAAATTGAAAATCTATTTAAATTGAAGTATTTGAACGGTTTATGGGATACAAGTTTAAAAATCATGACTATCTAAAACTGAATTGAAATCTATTTTTTATTTAATATATAATCAATTTAATTTTTTTATTAAATAAATATAAATATTTTATATTTAAAATAGTAAAAATAATTTAAAAGTTCTTGAAAATTTATTTTTATAGAAATATTTATGAAAAAAGACTTTAAAACATTTTCAAATAATAGTCAAAAGCATAAAACAAATATTATTTTGCTCAAAACTAAAAATTAATATGAAAAAACAAAAAATCAAATCAAACTAAACAGAATTTTAATTGACGGTTAACAAATCCAAATTATTTTGACCAAAGCGAACTAACACATCACCTCTATGCATGCCTATAAGCATTAGTACATTGCTTTAAGTGAGACTGTACGCAATGTTCATGTACTCGTATACATAATGAGGTACTTTCACTTTATGTAACCCATTACATCTTTAGATATTTAAGCTTTTATCGAGATAATATCTAAGAATAATGTTGAAAAATTTAGAGGGTCGGAATTGAATAATTTTTAGAGCATAAACAAGTAATTTTATCAAATAAAAGAGAATTAAAACCCTTATCTACCCTTAATAATATATCGAACTTGTTGAAGAAATGATAACGTGACTAAATAAAGTCTTTTCTTTCTCAGAAGTTCTAGAGAGAGACCTAGAAAGAATATTAGATGGTGACAACTTTAGTGGAGCATCTAAATGGAGAGTGAAATATGATTATCTATCAAACCGGACACAAGCATTTAAAAAGAGAGAATGTTGTTTTCATGCCATGAAAGGACAGTTTGTGAATGGGTAAGAGGAGGAACATATAGACAAATAAAGCAAAAAGGCTATTAACAGAAAAATGTTTGCAATAATTGGTCCCAATAATAATAATAATACATAATCCAAGTCAATTTCATGAAGTTTCATTTTCACATCGTGGATACCCAGCTAGGGTTTTTCGTACACAAAGAAAACGTGCCTTCCAAACACAACGTTGGTAATTTATTATTTTTAAAACAAATTTTTGGACAAAATTTTAAACAATAGTAAGTAAAAACTTAAAGCCAAGGTTGATGGAAAGCTGGACGGTAATTTCATTTGCAGCTATCACTATATATAGTCGACCAGATTCGTCCCAATATCTTCGTCTTCCTCTCTCTTCTTTTATCACACAACACAACAAAAAAAGAATTTTAATGGGGTTTCCAGTAGGTTTCTCAGCGGTTCTCTTCCCAAAGCTACTTCTCCCTATATTAACTCTCCTCCTTTACCTTCGCGATTTCATTTCCGCTCTCTTCCTTTTTCTGGGTTTCCCCGATTTCCTCGAACCCCACATTCCCCCGACTCACACGGCGGACACCGGCGTTCCCGCCGCACGCCACCGAGATACCTCGATCACCGCTCTCCTGTTACGGGAATTACTACCCGTCGTCAAGTTCTCTGACCTCGTGGACCCGCCGGACAGTTGCGCCGTCTGTTTTTACGACTTCGAAAGGGAGGATGAGATCAGACGGCTAACGAATTGTCGGCATGTATTCCACCGGAGCTGTTTGGATCGTTGGATGGGGTATGATCGGAAAACATGTCCACTTTGTAGAATGAGCTTCGTTCCCGATGATATGGAAGAGACGTTTAATGAAAGGCTTTGGGCTGCTGCTTCCATCCCTGAATCGTTTGATGATTATTGATTCTTCTCAAATTTACAAAATGGGGATTTTTGTTATATAATTATTTTTATGTATATAAAGTTTAAACGTCAAAAGATCCACGAAATTACAAAAATTTTAAAAAATTTAAGTTATAGAATGCTGAGTTTTATTTTTGCATACCCTTTCGTTCTTTTGTTTTAAATTATAATAATAGGGCCATACTCCAACAACTAACACGCAATTAGCGCAACTCAAACTTAGACTACACTTGAGGTAGTAAATACTTTAACTATTAGGCCATTACATTGATTCTACCTTTTTTTTTAATATATATATATGTATATTTATGCATATATATATAATATTCACAAAATGACTTTCGAAAATTTTAAATTAATTTATAGGTAAATTAATTCATATATGTTAAATTAAAGAATAAATTAAAAACTAATGTATATGGCAAAATAATTATATAATTACACATAGTGTGGCATATATCTTATGTGTACCTCATTCTGATATACATGAAACATTTTATATAAACAGAAATATATTGATGATTTTTTTTAGAGAAGACCAATTTGCTCTTTGATTTAATGTACAAGTACTAATTTGTATTTTTTTAGTAGAAAGGATAAAATGCAAATTGATTCCTAGTATAAAGGTCTTCATGATACTTTTACTCTTATGGAAGTTTTAAACTCTAAAGGCGTTTAGTTTGCTGAATCTTAGATTGTGTTACGTAATAGAATTATAAGAATGTAACATTATTGGTGAAATGTGAGATTATCTTATTTGATTCATTGGGTTGGAATTTAAGATTACCTAGAAACACATTTTACTCAATTGTCCTTGTTAGAGAATTTGTTTTTTTACAAATTTAGTTCCTTTAGTGTTTTTTAGTCTCAATTTCTCTAAAATTATTATAAATTATTGCAATTCTTACTTTTTATTACAATTTATAAACTAATAAGTAAATATATTGTGTTGAAATAAATTTATAAATCATAATTAAAATAATTTATGAAAAGTGATAATAACACCCACCATAATTGTAGTTGTAATCATAATTAATTTATTAACAAAAAAATTATTAAATAAAATATAAAACTTATAATTGTAATGCATGATATTTAATGGTTCATCGTTAAGAATTTTTTTTTAATTAATCTTAAATTTTATTTAAGAAAAAAATATTAAATCAAATAAAATAATAAAAGTAAAGGGTAAAATGGTTCAAAAATTAAGATTACACTCGTAATCTAAAAAGGATAGGTTGCAATGAAATTTCATCATATATTACGGGGATAAGTTAAATAATGAGTGTTAACTGTTGATATAAATTAGCATATGGAGTTATGATGGTGAAATTAGTTAGGTTTTGTAAAATAATAAAAATAAATAATAAATAATATTATTATTGGGATAAGGTGAATGGTTGAGTGAGAGAAGATTTGTTGGTCTTTGAAATGAAATAAAATATTTTACACTCAATTTTTAAGGCATTATATTTTACTCTCAAAGTGGGGTAATGTATCCAATTAACCAAATAATTATACCAATTTGGAATAAAATAAAATAAAACAAAAAAACTTTTGATTTAGGGCAGCTCCAAAGTCTGGTAGGGAATAATTAAAAAATATATAAAATTATAAGTTAATTTAATAATAATACTTCATGAATTTTTAATTGGTAAATTTATATTTTAATTTTCATAAATAACCTCCAAAAACATATTATATATTCGCACTTACCCAATATTATATATTGACTCTATAAATAAATTGAACTAAATATTGTTTTTATTACTATTATTTTTGTCTTTGGTATTGCTAATAGAAGCTATATTATATTTTGCATGTTTTACTCAACAAATAAGTAAATTAGTTATTGTAGGTTTGATTAAAGAGTAAATTGGTCATTTCTATTAAAAATTTCATTTATTTGTAATTGGATAACTAAACATTGACACGTGGTATGTCGCGTCTACCTCGTGTTGACGTACAATGACCAGTTTTTAACAGCAGAAATGAATAAAATTTTTATTATTCTTTGATTTAACGTACAACGGTTAATTTGTCCATTTTTAAGTAGAGGGAGTAAAATGCAATTCAACTCATATTATAAAGACTTCCGTTATGCTTTTACCCAAAATTTAAGATATTTTATCATTGAATATCCAAATTCGAGTCTCACCTAACCCAACCCAATTATGATGTGTGAAATATATTTCGTCTTTTCATATTTTTTTAATTTATAAGTATGGTAAGCTCTAAAAACAGAAAACATTAAAAAATTTGATTTTAATAATGATAATTGTACTTAATATTCACGTCAGGATTGGAATACTAAATAAGTCAAACTCTCCTTGTAAATTTGATTAAGAAATAAGGCCAACTTTGCTTTCTTAATTAACAATCTAATTGCATGGACTGAAAATGATTGGTTTTATTTCATATCCAAAACCTGCTTTTCAACTTACTGCGTCCTTCGTCTTCAACTATACAATCTTTATTTTATTTTAAGTATATAATAATAATAATTATGCATCCAAATTTTAAAACATTAAAGAAATAACTGTCCATAAAAAATATATATGCATTAAATATCCATAGTAATTCCAATTCTATAAATGTTAACACATGTCTCTTATTTCTTTTAAGTAATAAGTTTATTGATATAATTATAAATTCATGATGAAAGAAAATATTTTATATAAATATATATTTAAAATTTATTCAATATTGATTATTTGTTATTTCCGCAAAGAATTTGTTTAACTCTATTAAACATATGTTCAGTTAGGGGTGAAGTCAGAAATTTTTTTTTTTAGAGGTCAAAATTAAATTGTATATTTGTATCATAGTAAAAATATAATTTCACCGTTTTATTAGCTTATATCTTTATAGTTTTTAAAAAATTAAATCAAATTTTCGTTATTTTTGAGGAGCCAAAATAATAGAAGAATTTTAACAGTGTTAAAAATTAAACTTGAATTTTTAAATTCGAAAAGAATAAGAACCAAATTCTTAAAAATTAAAGCATGGGGCCTAAATTTCAAGTATAAAGAGAGTACAGAAACTTAAAAAGAATATTATAACATTTAAATTTAACTCTATAAGAATAAGGTTCCTTGCATCAACTACAACTACTTTTTTTTTTTTTCATTACACACTTAACCAGCACTACAGGAAAGCAGACTTTTTGCGGCCACTATAGACAACGCTGCTAAAATTTGCGGCGTTTTTTACCAGAACTTTTAGCGGCGCTTTTATAGAAAACACCACTAAATGTCCTGGTCTTTAGCGGCGCTTCTATTAAAAACGTCGCTAAATGTCTTGGTCTTTAGCGACGCTTTTTTATAAAACGCCGCTAATTTGGGCAGATTTGCAACATACATTTTTCAATAATATCCCATCCTTCCTGCATAAAATCCAACCAAAAACAGCAAATCTAAATGATACAAAATTATACGAAAGATATATGATATAAATTATAAATGAAGTATAATTCAAAATTTTCTTACAATAATGTTAAAAGTTACAAGAAAAAAATGTGTAAGATGACAACATTTGCATGATCTTTGGAACATCTTCATCATAGTCTCAAGTCATTTATTCGGAGTTCATCATACTTTCTCGCTCGCTCGCCTCCTTCATCACGCCTCCGCTCTAAGTTGAGAAATTTGCTCAACTGTGCTAGCTTCCATCTGAGCTATCTGGTCTCTTAACCTTTGAACTTCAGCTTGAGCTTGACTCCCGAAAGGCATGTATTGCTACGAGTTGGATCCAAATATTGGTTTGGGTTTAACACCAGATCCTTGAAATCGAAGCCAACCATACCTTTCAGGACCCAAAACTTCATTAATAATTCTGTTATCAATGTCCTCAAAATTAACAGAACTATCAGTCGAAGCAATGCTTCATACTCCGCATTCTTATCTTTTAGTTTCTCCTAATAAATCAATTAAAGAGTTAAAAACGAAATATATAATAAAAAATGAATGCAACATAGCTTAACATTATTTAAAACTACTAAAGACGAATTAAACCATTATAATTAAACATTATAAATATTTATAATAAATCAAATTTTATTAAGTAAATATACCATAATTTCTGCAGCTTCGGACGTTATCGGAAATCCATCTTTCTTCCTATGCGTAATGTCAAAAAGCAGAAGGCGTCTAACTTTTTGACCAGACGATGCTTCCTACAATATAATAGTAAAATATTATTTAATAGTAGAAAGTCATTAATATTTGACAGAATTAATAAATTCATAATACACGGGCCTCATTTACACAAGCAAAACTCTCGACCACTCGCTGTGTGTGCGTGAATTTTTGTTTTTACCGCTACTTATTCCAACTCGCTCACGGTCCTACATAATGAAATTATTATTACGTATATAGTAAATACTATAAACCGAAAAATTTATAAGAGTTTGGAAGTACGTAATACCTTCTTTTCTTTGAATTCCAGAATCTAACTGCATCTTCCAATTGGTATCTCAGCATTCCCGGCGGGACATTTCGCAATTTTTCTTCGAGGCTTATGTCTTTCTTGAAATAATCTTTTTTCAAAGTGCTTTTATGGTCTCTCCATTTTTTACCCAATGCCTTCTTGATATAGGCATCCGAGAAGTGTAAAACAAATCTCTTCTAAAAAACACAAGTTTAGAAAGTAAATATAAATAAAACTTAAACCAAAGTATTATAAATTACATTCACGTTTTGTTACCTTAATATTATCGAGAGCTTGATTCTTGTTGCTATCAGGCATGTGATGCCATGATTCAGTAGTTGATGGGCAACATATTGGCATTTCGTGCTATAATGCCCAAATAGGCTACTACAAGTCGAGCTTCTGATTCAACAGGCTGACCATGACTGTTTCTACTTACTTTGACTCACTCGACAGGATTTAAGTTGTATAAATATTTAAGTAGCGTACGTCCTCGACCTTTGCACGTCCCACCACTTTCAGCTGTAAAATAATATATTATTATATTGAAATTGAGAAATACGAGCAATAATAAAAGTCTATACGCATGTTAAATAAACTTAACATTACTTTGAAATACTGCAGGCTCGTCAACTATCTTCGGCATATTCGAAGATCCAATAGCTGTCTGTTGTTCACTATTTCCTTCTTCCGAATTTGGAGTATTCTGGACAATACTTAAGTTTCGTAATTTTCTTCTACGCATTTTTCCTGCAATACACATAAAATAGTTGAAATTTTAGTAACAAATAACAACAATAATAGTACATATAAAATAGTTAAATTATATAACATGACCAATATTAAAATTATAATATTACAATATTTAAAAAATCGTAAAATCTTACTACATCATAATTCGTAAATATTTTCGTCTACGTCCTGACGAACCCATTGAAATTGTGTACTAGTACTATGGATATTTTCATTTAAGTTTTCTTCTGGAAAAGACAAAGTTTCTGATCTTTCGACGATGTCATCTCTACTTCCATTGCCCATGTCAAATAAGTCTCTAGTGGTGTTTCAGAGTACAACGTACCAACCCTCATCAGTTGGATCTTTCGAGTAAAAAACTTGCTTCATTTGAGACGAAAATACATACGGGTCATCTATTAATTGTTGTCCAGTGTGAATCAATCGAGAGAAGTTCACCATTGTAAAACCAAATTGATCTTGTTTAATTCTGCGAGCTATATTATCATTAGCCCAATCACCTCAAAATAAGACAACTTTCCATTTGCCATAATAATCCAACTCAATTATGTCAGTAAGAAGTCCATAATACTCCACATTTCCCTCAACTGGATTACTGTCCCTAGCACTAGCATAACTTGTAATTGAAGAATTAACCTTTTCACTATTCTATTTGGACCTTGGGAAAGCCATTTAACTTCGTCATTTACTTCATTCTGACTCCAAACCTATTGAATTGAAAGTAAATTGAGTAATTATAAATGTTATGAGAAAACATTATTATTTTTCAATGAAAGCTTCAATTGCATACCGTTTGGCTTAACTATTCATGAAATGATTCTGTGAACAACTTATTAATTTCTCGTTGTTGTAATCTTCGGGACCATGAACAAGCTCTCAATATTTGTTTGTACTCACTATGTTAAAAAAATGTTTACTTTGTTAGAAGATAAACAAATAATAATTGGTGAATATTTATCAAATTCTAGAACTTACTTGCGTAATGGTTCCATTGAATCGTGATGAAAAAGAACATATCGATGTGCTTGGACCCACGATCTATCATCTAATTCTGCAATTTCAACTTTGTCGATTGGTTCTCCATAACTTTGAAATAAATAAATTTTAGCCAAGTTATGATCTGTGAGCCAGCATTTCTACTTGGTCTATTCATTCTTGTTTCAACATCTTCCAAATATCTTGAACAGAAAGTCATAGATTCCTCTGCCAAGTAGCCTTCAGCAATTGATCCTTCTAGATAACGCTTATTGCGGCGGTAAGACTTCAATTTGGATAGGAACCTAAACACGATATATAACATTATCAAAAGTTGAAACTAAAGGCATTGAGGTGAATGAAGGAATAATTTACAAATAAATTAACACCTTCCTATGGGATACATCCACCGATAGAAAACGGGTCCACCAAGTATTGCTTCACGAGGGAGATGAATTATCAAGTGCACCATAATAGTGAAGAAGGAAGGCGGAAAAATCTTCTCTAGATTGTATAAAGTCAATGCAGCTCAATCTTGTAGTGTTTCAAGTTCTTGAGCATCCAAAACTTTGTCACAAATGCCTTTCATTATATTGGATAGTTCAATTACACAAGACGTCACCTTTTTCGACATACAACTCCGCATAACAACTGACAATAAATCTTGCATCAAGATGTGATAGTCACGTGATTTTAAGGCATATAGTTTTCAATCTTTAAGACTCACACATCAAGATATATTTGATGCATACGCATCCAGAACCTTTATATCCTTCAACACTATGCAGAACACTTCTTTCTCTGTCTTCAACATTGAAAAAATAAAAGGCGGCAACCGATATTTCTTATTCTGAAGTGCTTGGGGATGAAGCTCATGCTGAATTCCATGTGGACTAAATCAAGTCGAATCTGAAGATTGTCTTTCGATTTTTTATTGACATTCAAAATAGTCCCAATGATGTTCTCGCAAACATTTTCTTAATGTGCATGACATTAAGATTATGTCGTAAAATGTTATTGTAACACCCCCTACCTGTATTCGTTATCAGAATAAGGTACGAGGCATTACCAGAGTTTACAATTTTTTTTTTTTTTAACCGAAACCATTCTAATTCAACATATTTTCAAAATAAAATTCATGCATATTTATAAATAACTTCAACACATAAGCCATATCAGTGGCTAACCTTATATTCATTTCATATTAACATTTATTTTATTAGCTTATACATGCCATTCATTTCCAAACTAAAATTTCTTTAAATACCGAAATACTGGGGTTGATAGTGTGATGAGTCTCCCACCGATTCGACCTCCGAGCTCTTAACACTACAAAACAAGGGAAAGGAAAACAGAGTAAGCACTTTGTGCTTAGTAAGCCCATGTAACAAGAATTATACTTACCTAATATTTTCAATACAATGTAATAAGCATTCATATATCCATTCAATGCATTAATACCCTAACATGCACAAGCTCAACATTCAAGTTAGTTCATTAATTTCCATATATCAATAATATACACACCATGATTGATGAGCTCATCAATACTATGATTTTCATTTCCTTGTTATTTTTCCATATTTATCCCGTTGAATTACTCGAAATTTCGATGGATTTTCAGAGGTACACTTTTTGTGTACAAACCGGGTCCGTCAATTCATATTCATGTGCGCACATTTTCATTTGAGAGAGCACACTCCGCGAACCTCATCTTTTAAAGCAGGATTACGGTCCCAGGCTAAATCCTCAGTAATATAAACTCATAGAGTATTGTCGGGATTACCTACCAAAGCTAAATCCTCGCAACGACAATTACTCTAATGAGCTTGGATCACAATTACCATCCAAAGCTAAATTCAGACCTAATTCGGATTACCCGTCCGGGCTAAATCCATTTTCCACATATTCTTCTTGGGAGGGCTATATCAGGATAGGATCACCCGTCGGGCTAGATCCTTTTTACCGTCAATTCCTTTTCAGAGATCCATCGAATTTTTCCTTTCATTCAACGGGATTTCTTCCTTTTTTATTAAATATACCAATGTTTCATCAAATTTCATACAATGGACATTCAAATTATATTCACATCAATAACATACATTTCAAACATTTAAGAATATAATTCAAGTTACATGAACTTACCTCGATACTAGTTCGTTTATAAAATCTACTAATCCGGGACTTTTTCCTTTCCTCGATCTAGCTTTGTATTTGAGTTTTCCGGATCTAAATAAATAAATCCAATCATCAATTCAATACATTTCATGTTCACATGTAGCATTTTCTATAATTCTATTATTATTTTTAGCTTATTCAAAGCTGTCTACTTGAGTCACAGTCACTAAATTATTTATTTCTCGAGCTACAGAGCTCCAAACGAAGAACCGTTAATTTTTCCTGAAACTAGACTCACATATCTTCTTCTCATAAAATTTTCAGAATTTTTGGTATGGCCAATCAATACCAGATTATTCTTAAAGTTTCCCTGTTTCACTGTTTGACTGTTCTGACCTCTCTTCACTACGAATCAAATTACTCTTCATACAGAATTCATATGACCTTCTTATTTATTTCATTTGAAAATAGACTCATTCAGGATTCTAAACATATAAAGTTAAGTCCCTAATTATTTTTCTCCAATTTTTTATGATTTTTCAAAGTCAGAACAGGGGATCCCGAAATCCCTCTGGATCAGTCTTACAAAAATATAAATATCTCAAATTACAGAATTCCTTTGCTTTCCATGTTTCTTTCATATGAAAATAGACTCAATAAGCTTTAATTTCATATCTCATTCAACTTCTAATTCCACTTCTACGAATTTTAGTGATTTTTCAAACTTACTCTACTGCTGCTGTCCAAAACAGTTTTGTTATAGCTTATTTTTTTACAATTAAATCCTTTACCCAATTCTAACTTCAAATTCTTTCAATTAAACCACTAATTCATCATTTTATTCATCATATGCTATATTCAAAAACTCTGAAACTTCAAAAATTTCAACTTAAATTCATCAAAACTTTGTTCTATAACTTATAAAGCATCAAAATTAAAAGAAAAGGACTAAATTAGCTTACCAAATTAAACTCCAAGCTTCAAACTTTTAATTTCCCCTTTTTTCTTCTTTCTTTTCTCTTTTTCTTTCTTCTTTCACGTTTGCTCTCTGTTTCTTTTCTGTTTCTATCTCTTTTGTTTCTTTTCTCTTTTCTTTATATATATATTTATAATAATATAATAATATAATAATATAATAATATAATAATAAACTAAAAATCTCAGATTTTTCTTCAATTCATCGCCTCAATCTAGACAAAATGGCTTAATTGCCATTTTGGTCCTTTATACTTTCTTTTAATCTATAATTAAACTTTTACTTTCATTTCAATTTAGTCCTTTTCATTTAATTACCTACCCAAACGTTAAAATTTTCTAACGAAAGTTTAATACCGCATTACTAACATTTTATAAATATTTATAAAAATATTTCCTATCATATAAAGACTCATGCAAACATATTGAAATAAATTTCTATTTAAATCGGATTTATGGTTGCGAAACCATTATTCGATAATCTCGAATTTAGGCCATTACAACTCTCCCCTTTTTAAGGATTTTCGCCCTCGAAAATCTTACCGAAGAAAGAGGTTTGGATATTGTTTCCTTATTGCCTCCTCCGGTTCCCATGTCGCTTCCTCGATCCGTGTTTTTGCCACAATACCTTCACCACATTTATTTTTTTATTTCTAAGCTCCTTTGTTTCCCGTGCCAATATCTTGACCGGTTCTTCATCAGAACTCATATCCGGTTGAATCTCCACTTCACTTGAGAAATAACATGTGAAGGATCTCGACCGATATCGTCGTAGCATAGCATAGACACATGAAAAACATTATGGATTCTATCAAGTTCTGGTGGTAATGCCAACCGATAAGCGACCGGTCCAATTCTTTCTATGATCTCATATGGCCCGATAAATCTTGGACTCAATTTACCCTTTTGACCGAACCGGAGAACTTTCTTCCAAGGAGACACTTTCAAGAATACCTTGTCACCGACCCGAAATTCAATCTCTTTTCGTTTAAGATCAGCATATGATTTTTGGCGATCGGAAGCTGCTTTTAAACTATCCCGAATAACCTTCACTTTCTCTTCTGTTTCCCGGATTAAATCAACCCCATGTATCTTCTTTTCACTGAGCTCTGTCCAATACAATGGTGTTCTACATTTTCTACCATACAAAGCTTCATATGGAGCCATTTTAATACTGGATTGATAACTGTTATTGTAAGCAAATTCAATCAAAGGTAGATACCTCTCCCAATTACCTTCAAACTCTAGTATACAACATCGAAGCATATCTTCCAATACTTGAATTACATGCTCAGATTGGCCATCTGTCTGAGGATGAAATGCAGTACTGAAATACAACTAAGTACCCAAAGCTTCTTGCAATTTATCCCATAAACGAGGCGTAAATCGGGGATCTCTATCTCGATATAATGGAGATAGGCACTCCATGTAACCCGACAATCTCGAGATATGTACAATTCAGCCGGCTTTATCTAAAGAATAATCCATACGCATCAGGAATAAAGTGTGCTGACTTTGTCAATCGGTCAACAATCACCCAAATAGCATCTTTTTTCCTCGGAGACAACGGTAACTCCCGATACAAAATCCATAGTGATTCTTTCCCATTTCCATTCCGGTATAGTAATTGGTGAAGTAACCCAGAAGGGTACGATGTTCTCGCTTTAACTGTTGACATATCATACATCTTGATACAAAATCGTAAATATCACGTTTCATACCGCCACCAAGACATCTTCTTCAAATCATTATACATTTTATTACTTCCGGATGTACGGACATAGTACCACTTGTGAGCCTCGTGTAAAATCTTCAGACGAGCTCTCAATTCTTGGGTACACATACCTACCTCGAATAATAAACAATCACCAACCCCAACTTGAAATTCGAATCAGATGCGACTCACATTGTGCCCGTTTAACTGTAACTTCTCATTACTCTTCCGAGCTTCACATATTTCTTTGTAAAAATGTCGGTTTAGCTCTCAATTCAGCTAAGATTGAACCATCATCAATCAAAGACAATCGGGTATTCATAACTCGTAAAGCAAACAGAGATTTTCGACTCAAAGCATCACCACAACATTAGCCTTACGGATGATAATCAATAATCAAATCATAGTCTTTTATCAATTCAAGCCACTGCGCATTGTCTTAAATTCAGATCTTTCTGTGTCATCAAATACTTCAAGCTTTTATGATCAGTATAAATATGACATTTCTCACCGTATAAGTAATGCCGCCATATCTTCAATGCAAAAACAATAAATGCTAACTCAAGATCATGTACCGGATAATTTCTTTCATGTGGTTTAAGTTGTCTTGAAGCATAGGCTATTACTTTACCTTCTTGCATCAAGACACAACCTAAACCATTTAATGAGGCATCACTGTAAATAACAAATTCCTTACCCGGTTCAGGCTGCACTAATACTGGTGCTTTCGTTAATAGATTTTTTAATCGGTTGAAACTCTGTTGACATTCATCAGTCCACTCGAACTTTACATCTTTCTCGCAATAATCGAGTCATCTGAGAAGCTATCATAGAGAATCCTTGTACAAATCTCCGATAATAACGGCTAAACCCAAGAAACTTCTAACTTGACATGATCTTCTTGGTGGACTCCAATTGACAATAGTTGAGATTTTACTTGGATCTACCCCGATGCCTTCAGCAGATACAATATGTCCAAGAAAACCCACTTCTCGAAGCCAAAATTCACATTTACTGAATTTAGCATATAACTGTTTCTCTCGCAGAATTTGCAACACAATTCTCAAATGTTTTGTATGTTCTTCTTCATATCGAGAATAAACCAAAATATCATCAACGAATACTACCACAAATTTGTCTAAGTACGGTCTGAATATTCGATTCATCGATCCATAAATACTCGCAGTGCATTAGTCAACCCAAATGGCATAACCGAAACTCATAATGCCGTGCACTGGTTCTCGAAAGTCGTCTTTGGCACATCGACTCCTTTACTCGTAACTGATAGTAGCCCGATCGGAGATCAATCTTTGAAAATATAGTAGCACCTTTCAGTTGATCAAATAAATCATCAATCCGGGGCAACGGATACTTATTCTTTATAGTTACCTTATTGAGTATCGATAGTCAATACACAATCTCAAAGACCCATCTTTCTTTTTCATAAATGTAACCGGAGCACCCCAAGGTGAATGACTCGGTCGGACAAAACCTCTGTCAACAAGTTCTGTGAATCGTGTCTTTAATTCCTTTAATTTGTAGGAGCCATTCTGCACGGAGCTATGGAAATCGGAGTAGTTCGGAATCAAATCTATAGAAAATTCCACTTCTTTCTCGTGGCAACCTCGTAACTCTTCCGAAACACATCGGGAAAATTCACATACCACCAGGCATCGCTTGAATCTTTGACTCGATACCTTAGTATCTAATACATAAGCAAGAAAAGCATCATACCCCTTTTGACATACTTGAGCGGTAATAATCGAAATCACATCGATAATCCTCTGCATCGATCGGATTTAACCCGAAGTAATTCACCATTCGACACTTCAACACAATATATTTCATTTACGATTTACTCTATGCATCATGCTTTGAGTTAACCAATCCATGCCCAATATCACATCAAACTCATCAAATGGCAAGTAACATCAAATCACCAGAAACAATAACCTCTTACCATCGGTGGACAATTTTTACAAATTTTATCCACCAAAATAGATTGGCCAAAGGGTTCGAGACTTTAACAGCAAATTCAGAGAGGTTCAATGAGAAAAATCTTTTACGCATGCAAGTTTTACACATATATATGAATGCGTAGAACCGGGATCAATCAATGCAGAATATCGGTTTCAAGTAAAGAAAATGTACCAAGTAATAACATCGGGTCTTTGAGGCATCTTCTCCGCACGCATGACATATGTCCTAGGAGGTGCTCGTGTCTCGTGCCTACTTGTAGTATCTTTTGTAGCTCCTCGGCTACCACTAACATTACCGGATGGTCGAGATGGTCTACCCTCCAAGATTGATTACTTGGCTTCGATATATATTCACTTCTTTTTCACTTCTTTTACGGACAATCTCGAGGAAATGGTCAAAAGAACCACATCAGTAACATGCCCCGCTCTTAAATCGACATTCACCAAAATGAGCTTTATTACAACATCGGCATCTCGGCAGGGTACCAACACCGCCAACACCGGTCATCGATGGAGTGGAAGGTCTTGAATTAGTGTGTTGTGAACCTCGTGACTCTATCCGAATACCCAGTGGTTGAGGTAGAACGATCCGGTACTTCTTCAATTTCTTGGGAGAAAAACCGAGATTTTTCCATTGGTCTTTTACTAAAAATTCGAGCTTCCTCTCACTGTTTCTTTTCTTTGCTCCATTCTTTCTCGCTTTATAAGCTCGCTCGCTAGTGTAGCAAACTCTCGAATTTCAAGAATTCCAACAAGTAGCTTAATTTCTTCATTCAACCCTTCTTGAATCGTTTGCACATTTGACTTCCGATTGTACTCCATTCTCGAGCATATTTACTCAACCGAACAAATTCTCTTTCATACTCGACATCGATCTATTGCCCTGTTTCAAATTTAAAGAAATTCTTTTCTTTTCTCGATCAAGGAATCTCTGGTGATATATTTCTTTTGAACTCGATGCGGAAGAATTCCCATGTAATTTCTTCTTTCGGAACAACTCAAGCTTTAGTATTCCACCAATGATAAGTTTGTGTCTTTTAGCGTTGAAACAAAGACATTTCAAACATTCTTACGGCGTGCAAGATAATTCCTCCAAAACCCGAGTAGTATTTTCTAACCAAAATTCAGCTCTTTCGGGATCATCATCAATGGTGCTCAAATTCTTGGCCCCATATTTTCGGATTTTATCGACTGAGGAGCTTTTCCTTTTTCTCGACAGATTGCACTGCACCTGTGGAATCTCGGGGAACCGGTGGAGGAACAGGAGGGGAGCTTGAGTTTCTTTGCATTGTAGGGTTAGTTCTTATGTACTGGGTAAACCATTCATTCATCATTTGAAAGAAGGCTATTTTTGCCTCCTCCCCTTGACCTCTATACCGGGCCTTCATCGCTAGTTTCTTCTCTTTGTATTGAAAGCGGGAGCATGACTCCAGACTTCTCAGATTGAGCTCGGTCGGATGACATTACTATAAGAAAACACAATTTAAATGGTTAAGAGATATCACACTATCAAAAATAATTTAAATGGCATGTATAGCTAATCCAGTATTCGCTTATATCGGTCCTAGAACCCGCTAAACCGTAGCTCGATACCAACAAATGTAACACCCCTACTGTATTCGTTATCGAATAAGGTACGAGGCATTACCAGAGTTTACAATTTTTTTTTTTTTAACCGAAACCATTCTAATTCAATATATTTTCAAAATAAAATTAATGCATATTTATAAATAACTTCAACACATAAGCCATATCAGTGGCTAACCTTATATTCATTTCATATTAACATTTATTTTATTAGCTTATACATGCCATTCATTTCCAAACTAAAATTTCTTTAAATACCGAAATATGGGGTTGATAGTGTGATGAGTCTCCCACCGATTCGACCTCCGAGCTCTTAACACTACAAAACAAGGGAAAGGAAAAGCAGAGTAAGCACTTTGTGCTTAGTAAGCCCATGTAACAAGAATTATACTTACCTAATATTTTCAATACAATGTAATAAGCATTCATATATCCATTCAATGCATTAATACCCTAACATGCACAAGCTCAACATTCAAGTTAGTTCATTAATTTCCATATATCAATAATATACACACCATGATTGATGAGCTCATCAATACTATGATTTTCATTTCCTTGTTATTTTTCCATATTTATCCCGTTGAATTACTCAAATTTCGATGGATTTTCAGAGGTACACTTTTGTGTACAAACCGGTCCGTCAATTCATATTCATGTGCGCACATTTTCATTTCAGAGAGCACACTCGCGAACCTCATCTTTACAAAGCAGGATTACCAAACCGAGGCTAAATCCTGTAATATAAACTCATAGAGTATTGTCGGGATTACGGTCAGGCTAAATCCCCTGCAACGACAATTACTCTAATGAGCTTGGATCTGAATTACCAGTCCAGGCTAAATTCAGACCCTAATTCGGATTACCCGTCCGGGCTAAATCCATTTTCCACATATTCTTCGGGAGGGCTATATCAGGATAGGATCACCCGTCCGGGCTAGATCCTTTTTTACCGTCAATTCCTTTTCAGAGATCCATCGAATTTTTCCTTTCATTCAACCGGGATTTCTTCCTTTTTTTATTAAATATACCAATGTTTCATCAAATTTCATACAATGGACATTCAAATTATATTCACATCAATAACATACATTTCAAACATTTAAGAATATAATTCAAGTTACATGAACTTACCTCGATACTAGTTCGTTTATAAAATCTACTAATCCGGGACTTTTTCCTTTCCTCGATCTAGCTTTGTATTTGAGTTTTCCGGATCTAAATAAATAAATCCAATCATCAATTCAATACATTTCATGTTCACATGTAGCATTTTCTATAATTCTATTATTATTTTTAGCTTATTCAAAGCTGTCTACTTGAGTCACAGTCACTAAATTATTTATTTCTCGAGCTACAGAGCTCCAAACGAAGAACCGTTAATTTTCCTGAAACTAGACTCACATATCTTCTTCTCATAAAATTTTCAGAATTTTTGGTATGGCCAATCAATACCAGATTATTCTTAAAGTTTCCCCTGTTTCACTGTTTGACTGTTCTGACCTCTCTTCACTACGAATCAAATTACTCTTCATACAGAATTCATATGACCTTCTTATTTATTTCATTTGAAAATAGACTCATTCAGGATTCTAAACATATAAAGTTAAGTCCCTAATTATTTTTCTCCAATTTTTTTATGATTTTTCAAAGTCAGAACAGGGGATCCCGAAATCCCTCTGGATCAGTCTTACAAAAATATAAATATCTCAAATTACAGAATTCCTTTGCTTTCCATGTTTCTTTCATATGAAAATAGACTCAATAAGCTTTAATTTCATATCTCATTCAACTTCTAATTCCACTTCTACGAATTTTAGTGATTTTTCAAACTTACTCTACTGCTGCTGTCCAAAACAGTTTTGTTATAGCTTATTTTTTACAATTAAATCCTTTACCCAATTCTAACTTCAAATTCTTTCAATTAAACCACTAATTCATCATTTTATTCATCATATGCTATATTCAAAAACTCTGAAACTTCAAAAATTTCAACTTAAATTCATCAAAACTTTGTTCTATAACTTATAAAGCATCAAAATTAAAAGAAAAGGACTAAATTAGCTTACCAAATTAAACTCCAAGCTTCAAACTTTTAATTTTCCTTTTCTTCTTTCTTTTCTCTTTTTCTTTCTTCTTTCACGTTTGCTCTCTGTTTCTTTTCTGTTTCTATCTCTTTTGTTTCTTTTCTCTTTTCTTTATATATATATTTATAATAATATAATAATATAATAATATAATAATATAATAATAAACTAAAAATCTCAGATTTTTCTTCAATTCACCGCCTCAATCTAGACAAAATGGCTTAATTGCCATTTTAGTCCTTTATACTTTCTTTTAATCTATAATTAAACTTTTACTTTCATTTCAATTTAGTCCTTTTCATTTAATTACCTACCCAAACGTTAAAATTTTCTAACGAAAGTTTAATACCGCATTACTAACATTTTATAAATATTTATAAAAATATTTCCTATCATATAAAGACTCATGCAAACATATTGAAATAAATTTCTATTTAAATCGGATTTATGGTTGCGAAACCATTATTCTGATAATCTCGAATTTAGGCCATTACAGTTATGCTCCCAATAAGGCAACTAAAAAAATATTTCTTTTTTTTTTTTCCACAAGTCCGTCTCATTAGGATCATCCTCTTCATCAGATTCATCCCTTGATCTTCTATTTCTTTGCGTGTTGGGCGGTTGATTCATTTTCCCGTAAATGAAATTCATATCTTTCAACATGAACAAGATTTCAGATCCACCGGTCTGCGAATGAGCTTCTTTGAACTCTTCAGTACCGTTAAACAAAGTACTTTGAAATCCAAATCTATGATTTTCCGGTAACCACCGACGATGCCCTATGTAAGAGAACTTCTTCCCATTATATAACCATTGCGAACATGTTTGTGCAGTACAACAAGGACAAGCATAATGTCCCTTGGTACTCCAACCAGATAAATTGGCATAAGCCGGGAAGTTATTAATAGTCCACATCAAAGCTGCACGTAAATTAAAGTTCTCCATTCTCAGTACATCATATGTCTCAACACCAGCATATAATTGTTTTAACTCTTCAGTAAGTGGCTGCAGATAAATGTCAATATCATTTACGGGGCCTTTTTCTCCAGGGATAATCATAGATAAGATAAAGGATGATTGTTTCATATAAATCGATGGAGGCAAATTGTAAGGAACAAGCACTACAGGCCAAATACTATACGCAGTGCTCATGATTTTGTAAGGATTAAATCTATCAGATGCTAGCCCAAGCCTCACACTCCGAGGATCGCTTGCAAAGCTTGGAAATTTACTGCCAAATGATTTCCAAGCTAAAGAATCCGTAGGATGCCTTAACAATCCATCATTGGTTCGTCCATCATGGTGCCACGTCATAGACTCGGCTATCTTCGATGACATGAAAAGCCTTTGAAGCCTTGGTATTGGTGGAAAATACCGCAAAATCTTAATTGGCTTCTTCCTTGACTGTGCATCATTTTCATCCTCGTTACCATCTTCTGTATTTCTATTCATCCAACGGGATTGACCGCATACATGACAGCATTGTTGGTTTTTCTGGTCGCCCCAATACAACATGCAGTCATTTGGGCAACTATGAATTTTGTTGTACCTAAGGCCCAAATCTTTTATCAGTTTCTTCATGTCTTTGCATGATTGAAGGATTTTCGCAAACGAGAACATTTCTCTCAAAAACTCTAACAGCATTGTCAAAGAGTTTCCGGCCCACCCTCCCAAACATTTTAAGTGAAAAAGACGAATACAGAAAAACATTTTTGAAAATTTTGATCCCTCATAAAGTTGTTCATTCATTTCACCAAGTAACGTGTAGAACTTCGCCGCTTCTTCATTTGGTTGTTCTTCAGGTATACTTCTTCCCATTTCGGTGAAAGTATTTCCACCAAAATTATAATCACCGGATGCACCCAAGTCAGGTGGAAATGACTGCAAACCATCACTGCGTATATTAAATGCATCCCACAACATACCTTCCATGTCATCTTCTCTAACATTCGGATTGTAAGCACTATGAGGATAACCCAGATTCATCGTTGAAGAGGCTCCACTAGATGTACACTCTCCATGGAAAATCTATTTTTTATACCCCCGAATAAAGCCATCAATAATTAGATGTTCGTAGACAACTTCACGATATGACACACTTCTTACATGGGCAAAGAATCATATTCTCTTGGCTTGCATTTTGAAATACAAAATTTAGAAAAGTTTCTACTCCATTTCGACAGTCGTTGCTTACCCTTGACAAAGTCATCCAAGTCCTATCCATTTCGTAGTTATTGAAGTCTAAAGTTGACAATAAATTACACGGGTAAGTTGTTTCTTTATAAGTGTAATTAAGTTATGCAAGTTATGATATGATATATTTTTATGTATCATATAAGTTATGTAAATTATGTAAGTTATGAAATTTGATCTTTAAATTATGTAAGTTATGTATTATGTAAGTTACGTAAATTATGTAAGTTATGAAATTTGATCTTTAAATTATGTAAGTTACGTATTGTGTAAGTTATGTAAATTACGTAAGTTATGAAATTTGAACTTTCAATTATGTAAGTTATGTAAATTATGTAAGTTATGAAATTTGATCTTTAAATTGTAAGTTACTTATTATGTAAGTTATGTAAATTATGTAAGTTATGAAATTTGAACTTTAAATTATGTAAGTTATGTAAATTATGTAAATTATGAAATTTGAACTTAAAAAAAAATTATTTAATCTAATAACTTAAAAAAATTTGAACTTAAAAAATTTATTTAAATTTGAACTTAAAAATTTAATCTAATAACTTAAAAAAATTTACTGATTAAAATAAAATAAAATATTTAAAATATAACTTTAAATACAGTTTATTTAATTAGGTAAATTAAAAATAAAACAAAATATATTTTTTGTGATTAAAATAGCATAAAATAAAAAAATATAAATAAGAAGGAAAACATATAAATATTTGTATAGTTTGGACCAATTTAACCAAATGTTAATATTATTTACACATTTAAAATGGGATTTTAGAAATGAATTACTTGAGAAATGTGAAATGTGAAAAGAAAGTGGATTGGAAAAGGATACTTTCAATTTTATAAGATTATGTAATTTAATTATTTATTATATTTGGGTCCTTAGAATCCTATGCAGTAGTTGATGCTGTAATTAACGGCTATGGTGATGGCAGGACACGTGAAAACATTATATTTAGATTCCTTTAGTAAATTTTTACAAAAAGATAAGTTTGTTATTTAATCTAACGTATAATCATTAATTTCAAATAAATGTCAATAAAAATAAAATTTAATCCAAATCCCACTACAAATTATGAATTTGGTTCTATTTTACTCAAACATTATATTTACTTAGCGTATGGCTGCTATATTGTCTTTGATTTGTGAAGGACGTCCGAAATAATTTAATAAAAAAATGGCAAATTGGATGCCAGATTATAACAGAAAACATAAGGCAGAAAAGTAGATGGCAAATGTAAAGTAAGTAAAATGATCCAATATTTGAAAAGAAAACCAGCAATTAAATCTATACAAAATCGGAGCCCCAAAAGATTAATTTTGCAAAAATCATCATGATAAAAATATTATTGATTAGAATTTTGAACTAAAATGTACATTAGTAATTTCAACAACCTGGTCTACTCCATTCTCACCAGCAAACAGAGGCTGGAGTCAGAAAAATAGTATTTGTTAAGTAATTTAAAGGGAAAATGCATATAAATAAGCAAAAAAATTTTGCAACTAAACATGTACCTGCCCAAGCAATAGCCAGATGTTAATGGCCGTGGTGTATTCAGTTACACCAAATATTAATTCAGGTGCTTGGTAGTACCTGGAACATATGTAAGATTATAAGATTAGCACCAAGTTTTGGACAATGGATTATATGCATGACATTGGACAATGGAAATCATCTCAGCAAATCAATTTAGACACTTCTTAATATATTTACAAACACTAACATTTGATTTTTTTTTTTTTTTTTTTTGGAAATCATCTCAGCAAATCAATTTGGACAATGAAAGTCTGGGCTGGTAGAGTCATTAATTGTACCTTTAATATTTTAATAAAATATTGATCTCCATAAATTATTAATATATGATAAAACAAATTAAAAGGCTAAACAAGAAAACAAATATTAATAGGCTAATTAAACATTGATGCAACAAAACAAATGGGCAGGAAAAATCATATTTAAAGCAAAGGAAAGATCATAACTATGAAGGGAAGTCAAGCTATTAGAAACAAATAAACCACACGAAAGAAAACTAATTTAATTTGGTTTAAATTAATTATCCAAGGAAAAGGCATAGTCTATGCAAATGGGCAAGGCAAAGATCGACTCCTAGAAGATGTGGCATTGAAACTTTCTAATGTATTTGCTGCTAAGACGTCAAGAAAGAAAAGCAAGGAACACAAATTGCATATTAAAAGATATGATAACATGCAACTTGTCTATAATATGACTTCAATTGGTTGATGTAGTTACTTTTAAAAAGTGGCAACTGAGTTTCGAATCCCATTATTTTAATTTCCTACCTTTATTCGCAAAATGCGGTCTTATTGTATATATAAATGATAATACAATAAGAGTGACTTCACAGTGAAAATTGTTTTGGACTAATGGAGATAATTCATCTATGACCATTTGAGAGCTCAACAGCATCATTTAAACACCTCAACTTACAACACTTTAACATCCCAATTTACAACATTTAAACACTTCAATTTGCAGCACTTTAACACTTTAATTCACAGCATTTCAATATTTCAATTGCTAAAATTTTTTTCGATTCCCATATCGGAACTTTTTCGATTCCTAAAAATTTTCTTAGGGATCACACGCCCGTGTATCATGTAACACGCCCGTGGGTTTGCACCCACGCCCATGTCCTCAGCCCGTGCTCAAAACTCCAGCATTCTGTTTTAACACCACGGTTGGGGTACATGCCCCTGTGAAATGGGACACACCCGTATACCCTCACAACATGCCCGTGTCTTCAATCCGTGGTCCATCCTAATTTAAAATGCTAACATGCAGGGGACACACGGCCAAGTCGCACGCCCGTATGCTAACCTTGTGTCACACATGGTCTAGACACACGCCCGTGTACCTATCCATGTGGACAGAACAATGCTATTTACCAAACTTCTAGCACCCCTATATCTTACACTACATGAGTCCATTCAACATACTAATAAACATCTCATAATTCAACATGTACTCTCATTAGCTAGCTTAAGCTTTGGGGGTTCTAAAAGTACAAAAATTATCAAGAATAACCATTAAGAACACTTACTAGTGAGGAGAATAAGTTGCTGAAATTTCAAGCTCCCAAGACCCTCCTTTTAGTGTAAAAATCGGTGGAAGAAGAAGGATGAAAAAGATGATAGCCTTCCTTTTGTTTTATTTTATCATATTTTATTCACCTAGTCACCAACTTTTACAAAAAAATTAATGCCCATGTCCCCTATCCTCTATGGCCAGTCAACGCACATTAAATGGCCCAATTGCACTTTAAAATCCTCCAATTTATATTCTATAGCTATTAGGTACCCCTACCTTATAAAATAGAACTTTCGCATCTCATGCGATTTAGTCCTTTTTCTCAATTAAACATGCTATTGCTAAAATTAAAGCACCAAAATTTTCATATAGTCATATATTAATACCATAACACATAAAATAATACTAAAATAATTTTCCTCAACCTCGGATTAGTGGTCCCAAGACCACTGTTCCGACTAGCCTCAAAATTGGACTGTTACAACTCTCCCCCCTTTAGGCATTTTCACCCTCGAAAATCTTATCGGTAAAGAGGTTTGGATATTGCTCTCTAATGGCTTCTTTCGGTTCCAACGTAGCCTCTTCTACACCATGTCTTTGCCACAAAACTTTTACTAAGGCTATATTTTTATTCCGCAATTGTTTCACTTCTCGAGCTAAGATTTTAATCGGCTCTTCCTCGTATGTCATATCCCGTCGTATCTCAATTTCTGTTGGAGGAGTTACATGCGAAGGATCGGAGCGATAACGCCTTAACATTGACACATGGAACACGTTGTGGATTTTCTCTAACTCTACCGGTAAAGCCAACCGGTATGCCACTGGCCCAACCCTTTCGGTAATCTCATACGGCCCTATGAATCTCGGACTCAATTTACCCTTTCGACCAAATCTCAATATTTTATTCCACGGGGACACTTTCAAAAATACTTTGTCGCCCACTTGAAACTCAATTTCTTTTATTTTCAAATCTGCGTATGACTTTTGTCGGTCCAAAGCAATTTTCAAACTATCCCGGATCACTTTCACTTTCTCCTCAGTCTCTTTAACTAAATCAACTCCATGAATTTGCTTCTCACTCAGATCGATCCAATACAAAGGAGTCCGGCACTTACGACCATATAAGGCTTCATATGGTGCCATCCGTGTGCTCGACTGATAACTATTGTTGTAAACGAATTCGACCAATGGTAGGTATCTTTCCCATACGCAGCATCGGAGCATATCCTCAAGAACTTGGATCACCCTTTCAGACTGTCCGTCAGTTTGAGGATGGATTGCAGTACTAAAATTCAACCTTATACCTAGGGCCTCTTGTAACTTCTTCCAAAACCTCGAAGTAAATCTCGGGTCTCTATCTGAGATAATGGATATAGGCACTCCATGCAATCTTACCACTTCTGCGATATATAATTCAGCTAACTTATCCAGTGAATAATCAACACGCACAGGTATAAAGTGAGCCGACTTCGTTAACCTATCAACAACAACCCACACAGCATCTTTCTTTTTCAGAGTCGAAGGCAACCCCGTCACGAAGTCCATGGTGATCCGATCCTACTTCCACTCGGGAACCATTATTGGTTGAAGTAATCCCGAAGGCACTTGATACTCAGCTTTCACTTGTTGACAAATCAGACATATTGCTACATACTCCGAGATATCTCTTTTCATTCTCGGCCACTAATAAAATTTCTTCAGATCATTATACATTTTTATACTGCCCGAGTGTACCGACAAGTAACTACTATGTGCCTCTCTTAAAATTTCTCGGATCAACTCGCCATTTCTGGGTACACAAATTTTATCATGGAACATCAAGCAACCATCCGAGCTTACCCGAAATTCAAAATTAACTCCTGATTCACACTTAGCTCTTTTAGCTAGCATCTCCCTATCACACCTTTGAGCTTCACATATTTGTTTAAAAAATAGTGGTCTAGTACTCAACTCGACCAATATAGCGCTATCATCGAACAAAGACAAACTTGTGTTCATGACTCTCAAGGCATACAAGGATTTTCTACTCAGGGCGTCCGCAACCACATTCGCTTTTCCCGGATGGTAATCGATTACTAGCTTATAGTCCTTCAATAATTCGAGCCACCGCTGTTGCCGTAAATTTAAATCTTTTTGACCCATCAAATACTTCAAACTCTTATGGTCCATGAAGATTCGGCACTTCTTACCATATAAGTAATGTCGTCAAATCTTCAACGCGAAAACAATCGCGGCCAACTCCAAATCATGAGTCGGGTAATTCTTCTCATGTGGTTTTAGCTGTCTCGAGACGTAAGCGACTACCTTACCCTTTTGCATCAACACACAACCGAGACCATTTAACGACGCTTCACTGTAGACTACAAACTTTTTTCCCGACTCAGGTTGTACCAAAATCGGTGCCTCCGTTAACAGCGTTTTCAATCTCTCAAAACTCTGTTGGCATTTTTCAGTCTATTCAAACTTAACCTCCTTGTGCAATAGTTTCGTCATTGGAGTAGCAATCATAGAGAATCCATTCACAAACCGCCTATAATACCTTGCTAAACCCAAAAAGCTTCTGACTTCTGACACGTTCCTCGGCAGTTTCTACTCCACAATAACTGAGATATTTCCTGGATCAATTTTAATACCTTTACCTGACACAATATGTCCTAGAAATCTGACCTCTCAGAGCCAAAACTCACTTTTGTTGAATTTAGCATATAACTCTTTGTCTCTCAAAATCTGTAAGACAATCTTTAGATGCTCCGCATGTTCACTCTCGTCTCGAGAGTAAACCACTATGTTATCAATAAAGACAACCACAAACTTGTCCAAAGACAGTTGAAAGACACGGTTTATTAAGTTCATAAAAACCGTATGAGCATTCGTTAAACCAAACGGTATGACCAAAAACTCATAATGGCCATACCTCGTCCTGAAGGCTGTTTTCGGCACATCTTGTTCCTTAACCCTCAATTGGTAATAACCAGACCTCAGGTCTATCTTGGAAAACACCGTAACGTGTGTAGGAGTCTAGCTATACATGCCATAAGCGTATAATGATAGTGTGGTGGCTTCTGATGATTTTAAACTTGTTTTATGTAGTATATGGATCCCGACCAGTCGACTGCTGATGACGCAGCTAGTAAGTCGCCGGCTCCTACGCTAAGGGACCGCACCTGTGCAGAGTAAACCCGAGACTAGGGGTCAAGGAGAAGAGGCTCGGGAAGCCTTTCTCCAAATGATGAGTAATTAGTACACTGAGTATGTGCGAACAAACCCCAATGCTCAACTTCCTCCACCTCCTCCACCTCCTCCTATACCTCAGCCAGTTCCTGTAGCTCCCCAAGGTATAAAAATGGTGAGGGCAACTAAGCCCTCGATAGACAAAATTTTAAGCAATGGACTGAAGATTTCCGAGCTAAAATAGATGATGACCCTGAGCGAGTGGAGTTCTAGTTAGAGAACTCAATGAGGCTTTTTGATGAACTCTCCTGTACACCTGATGAGAGCTTAAAATGTGTTGTCTTTGCTAAGGGATTCAGCATATCATTGGTGGAAAACGTTGATCTCAGTGGTTCCTAAGGAGAGGGTAACGTGGTACTTCTTTTTGGAAGAGTTCCGAAAGAAGTATATAAGTTAGAGGTTTGTAGACCAAAAACGAAAGGAATTCCTTGAGTTGAAGCAAGGAAAAATGACTGTAGCGGAATATGAGCGCAAATTTATTAGGCTCAGCAAGTATGCGCAAAAATGTGTATCCACGAAAACTACCTTATGCAAGAGATTCGAAGATGGGTTGAATGAAGATGTCAGACTCTTAGTGGGGATTTTAGAACTGAAAGAATTCGTGGTACTGGTGGATAGGGCTAGTAAGGCCAAAAAATTGAGTAAGGAAAAGAGGAAAGCCCTGAGTGACACTCGGGAAGCGAGGAAAAGGCCGATGAGAAAATCATTCTAAGCTTAATCGAAGAGATCCATGGAAGTGAACCCTCGGATGACTACATCAGTCGGGTATTCGCAAAGAGAGTAAGGCAACACGTATTCGGGTTCGAAAGTTCAGGCCACCTCAATGACAAGTATGGGCAACCCAAAATCCAAACCAGAGTGCCCAAGTTGTGGCAGAGATCACACTGGGGAGTGTTGGGGAAACAATCGAAATTGCTATAAGTGTGGATCCCCCAATCATTTCGTCCAAAACTGCCCTGAAAGAGATGATAAAGAGAAAAAGCAATAGGTGAGACCAAGTAATGTATCCTCTAGAGGTAAGTCACAAAGGAACCCGGGAGGTGGGACTAGTGGTAGAGATGCATCGCGAGACACTACTGTGAGGTTGGAGGGTCGAGCGCCAGCAAGGACCTATGCTGTTCGAGTTTGAGAAGAGGCATCATCGCCAGATGTAATAACGGGTACTTCTTCTCTTCATGACACATTTGTTATTGCTTTGATTGACCCGGGGTCGACCCATTCATATATTTGTATGAGGTTGGCATCTAGTTTGAATATGACTATTGATTCTACTAAATTTGTGGTAAAAGTGTCAAACCCACTAGGTAAACAAGTGTTAGTTGACAATGTGTGTAGGAACTATCCCTTGACAATTATGGGTCATTATTTTTCGGTAAACCTTATGTTGTTGCCATTTGATGAGTTTGATTTGATTCTTCGTATGGATTGGTAGACTACCCATAGTGTTCTAGTGAATTGTGGTAGTAAATTTATTGAGTTGAAATATGAAAATGGAGATGTTATTCGGGTTGAATCATGTGAGTCAGATAGTTTACCGGTGGTGATTTCTTCCATGATGGCTGAGAAATATCTGAGAAAAGGGTATGAAACTTATCTCGCTTTTGTATTAAACACTCAGGAGTCTAAAGTAAAATTTGAAACAGTACCGGTTGTGTGTGAGTATCCGGATGTATTTCCAGAAGAGTTGCCCAGGTTACCCCCAGTTAGAAAGGTCGAGTTTGGAATTGAGTTAATTCCGGGAACAGCACCCATTTCGGTCGCTCCGTATAGGATGGCCCCGCTAGAGTTGAAAGAATTGAAAGTTCAGTTGCAAGAGTTGACGGATAAGGGCTTTGCAAGATCGAGCTATTCACCATGGGGTGCCATAGTACTCTTTGTAAAGAAGAAGAATGGGTTGATGAGATTGTCCGATTAAGCTTCCTTCCTATTAATCTGGAAGTTCTTCTTAGATACAAGGAATGATTCAGTTTCAGAGCCAAAGATCGTAACTCTCAGACGAGCAATCGAAAAGATTCTGGAGCATCTTCAGGTTTAGGTATTGTTCCTCCAATGATCGTAGTTCCAAGTACTTCTTGGCGAGCTCTAATACCACTAAATGTAACACCCCTTACACGAGTTCCACATCGGAACCGAGCCCGAGGTATTCCCAAACTGACACCACTTAAACACCACTTAGGCTCGACGTGACTACACTCCTACATTACTCTGGCAGCCTTATTCTCGACTTACAAGGCTTTATTCATACCCAAGAAGGCTCTCGAGACCATATCGGAACTTTTTCGATTCCTAAAAATTTTTTTCTTTTCTATACAGGGATCACATGCCCGTGTATCATGTAACACGCCCGTGGGTTTGCACCCACACCCATGTCCTCAGTCCGTGCTCAAAACTCCAGCTTTCTGTTTGAACAACACGGTTAGGGTACACGCCCATGTGAAATGGGACACGCTCGTATACCTTCACAACATGCCCGTGTCTTCAAACCGTGGGGGTTACTGACTATATTCACACGGCCTTGACACACCAGTGTGGATAATTCGTGGTCTATCCTAATTTAAAATACTAATATGAAGGCGACACACGGCCAAGTCGCACTCCCGTGGGCTGACCGTGTGTCACACATGGTCTAGACATACGCCCGTGTGCCTAGCCATGTGGACAGAACAAGGCTATTTACCCAACTTCTAGCACCCCTATATCTTACACTACATGAGTCCATTCAACATACTAATAAACATCTCATAATTCAACATGTAGTCTCATTAGCTAGCTTAAGCTTTTGGGGTTCTAAAAGTACAAAAATTATCAAGAATAACCATTAAGAACACTTACTAGTGAGGAGAATAAGTTGCTGAAATTTCAAGCTCCCAGGACCCTCCTTTTAGTGTAAAAATCGATGGAAGAAGGAGGATGAAAAAGATGATAGCCTTCCTTTTGTTTTATTTTATCATATTTTATTCACCTAATCACCAACTTTTACCAAAAATTTAATGCCCTTGTCCCCTATCCTCTATGGTCGGTCAACACACATTAAATGGCCCAATTGCACTTTAAAATCCTCCAATTTACATTCTATAGCTATTAGGTATCCCTACTTTATAAAATAGAACTTTCGCATCTCATGCGATTTAGTCATTTTTCTCAATTAAACATGCTATTGCTAAAATTAAAGCACCAAAATTTCCATATAGTCATATATTAATACCATAACACATAAAATAATACTAAAATAATTTTCCTCAACCTTAGATTAGTGGTCCCGAGACCATTGTTCCGACTAGCCCCAAAATCGGACTGTTACAACAATTTACGTGTATGTCATTTTTTTTATTTTTATAAACTTTTTATTTTTTGAGTTTTACTTTTTCTTTATTTTTTAATATTTCAAATAATTTCATCATTTAAAAAATCTCAAATAAACCTTAAATCCTAAACCATTTAATATATATAAAGTTTATCTATTTATCTATTAAATAATTTAAACTATAATTTTAATATATTAAAATTAATATTATCTCTTTTACAATTCTATAATAAATTTTTAATATACAAATTAAAAGACACTAATTACCCTAAACCCTAATCCCTAATCCCTGACCTTTAACCCTAAACCCGTAAACCCTAAAGCCTACCCTTATACTACTAGTCCTTAAACCCTAAACCCATAACCATTAACCCTTAAACCCCTAACCATTAACCCTTAAACATTAAACCACAACCCTTAAACCATAAACCATATAATCCCTAAACATTAAAATAGTGACTCCTACACCTTACACCCTACACCATATATACTCTAAACCATAAAATCTAAACTATAACGATAATTAATTCAATATTTTAAATTTAATACTATCTCTTTTATGATTATATAAGAAATTATTTAATATACAAATTGTTCAATTTTTTGCGGCGATTTTCAAAAAAGCGCCGCTATTACTCGATATATTGCGACGTTTTTTTAATAAGCGCCGCTAATGCTCATTCTATAGCGGCGTTTTTCAAAAAGTGCCACTAATGCCATTAGAGCTCAATATGAAACGATGACGTTGTGCTTAATTTTTTGCTGCGTTTTTCATAAAGCGCCACTAATTGTCTACCTTTAGCGGCGTTTTTTAAGAAGCGCCGCTAATGCTCGATCTATAGCGGCATTTTTTATCGAAACACCACTAAGGCTGATTTTTTGCGGCGTTTTTATTACAAACGCCACTATAGCTCTAACCTTTTGTGACGTTTATTTACTAGCGCCACTAATGTAAAACTTTTGCGGCGTTTTTGGTCTAAACGCCACTAAAAGTCTATTTTGCTAGTGCAGCTAACAAAGAAAACAGGATATTGGATCAACGTTCTTTATTTTGGTTAGACTCTCCATTTGTTTCGGTTTTACACCATTGTTACCCATAAAAACCTTCCTATAGTTAGCAAAATCGTAGGGACTGTTATTTGATTTCCTTGTTTCCAGAAGATTTGCCTTCTGCAGTTCAAACCTATCTCTTCTTATACAAAGGTATCTTTAGTTTCTTTGCCTTTTTTTTTTTTTTTTTTTTTTTCTTTTTTCATCTCTTTATACGTTTCTTCCATTTGAGTTTTGTGTTTGAAAAGACTTGGGGAAGGGAGGGTTTTATAGAAAATTCAATATTTTTTTAATTGTTTTTGCATTTATGCATGCAATGAGAATACCCAGAAGTCAATAGGAATCGTTTTTTGGTTTTTTCTCGATAACCCCCAAATCCTATTTGGATTAGTTCCAAAGAGATTTTCATTTTTCTTCTCTCTTATCCTTTCCAATGAAGAAATTAAACAAAGCCAAACATGCAGAAATTGTCATATCAGCTTAAAAAATAGCTGTCGTTTGCAATCATATCCTTTGTTCCATATCTATTATCTTTAAAAAAAAAAAAAGAAAAAAGAAAAAGCAAGTTGGACCCCGCTGCTTGCTTATAACTTCCTCTATCGTATACATTTGTTTTGCCACGCAATTTCAATTATTGACATGTATATAGATCACGTTGATGCATATCTTTTTCATGGTTCCTAAGGCTTTAGTCTCCAAAGGAAGCAAAACCTGAAAGGCCTTCTTTTCATTATTTGAACAAGAAGATGGAGATTGTTTATCAGCCTTATATTGACCCTGAGTTTGAGTCCCTTATTGAACGAATCAATGCTCCAAGGTATTGCAAAAAAATTACGTTTTGTTTGATAAATAAAAACGAAACCTGGCTTGGTTTAATTTGCCAGCTTGATTTTTTGCAGAATTTGTATCGATAATGACACATGCCAACACTGCACGGTTGTCAAGGTTCAGAATAAACTAAACTATTTATACATGATGTTTGGTATATAAATAAAAGGGTATTTGTGTGATATTTTTGGGGTGTATGTAGTTCTCTTCTAAAGAGGTTTTTAAAGGGTATATAGCCATCTGAAAAGCAAGAATATAACATGGGAAACCAACCCTTCTTCTTTATATATGTCATCGTTCACAGGTGGACAGTGCAAACAGGCATGGGATTTTGCTAGAAATGGTCCAAGTTTTGACTGATCTCAACCTTGTTATATCCAAATCGTACATTTGCTCCAACGGTGGATGGCTCATGGACGGTCAGTGTCGATACCAAATACCGATAAGGAAGAGAAGATGGTGGAGATAAAGTCCAATTCACTCGTGTAAGGCGGAGAGCTAGTGATAAGAAGAAGGAACCTTATTCTCTCATGTGCTTTGGTTTATATAGGGGATCATACTTTGTCTCATAGTACCATGTAATGAGTCGTAATGTTGTACGGACAAGTCAAAGATCAAGTGCCAAACGGGCTTTATTGTTGCAGGTCGATTTTCGTTATGCTACGTGTTGCATGGTACTCCTTGTAACGATTCGATTTTTAGTGGTGTCAAAAATTATGGTTTCGGAAATGTCATTTCCATAAATTGTATTTGTAAATATTAAATATTAATATTTACGAGGCTAGCATAAAAATATATTAAAACTTGGTCTAGTAATTTTGTTTAGTTGGTAGCTAATTAAGGTACAAGTATAATTATTCTAAAGTCAGTGGTGTTAGAAAATATGGTTTCGGGACTCCGTTTTCATAAAACGAGCCCGTAAATATTTCATATTTTACCATCCTAACTCAATTTAATTTTTTTTTTCAATTCAAATCGAGTTGAGTCAATTAATTTATTGAGTTAATTTTTTTAAAATAAACACATCAAATTAAAATATGGTTACAATATAGCCAATGCCAAGCTACAACATGTAAAAAAAAATTGAAAATCATCTCTTTTTTTCCCAAGTAGTTTGCTCATCTTTTGTTTTGCCCAGCAGTGATGCTAGCCTTCGGGTTGGCTATTGCCCACCTTTTTCTCCCTCCCACAAACCATTTATTTCTTTCTTCTTCTCATTCACTCCACATGATTTCACTTCACATCCCTGTTATCTTTACAAGTTGTGATAGATAAATTTGCTAAAACTCCACCGGTCACTAGTAGTTTTTATTGGAAAGTGGGTGGCTCTTCGTCAACTTCTTAATTTGTTTCTACTTTGAGTGTATTTCAGAATAATAAATGATTTCACAAGTTGATTTGGACCCGTGTTGTCTTAAGTTTTATATTTTTTTGTTTGTTTTTCCATTATTTAATAAATTTTTAGTTTTAGAAGTTTTTGTCTGCTCTTGTAGCACTTTTTTTAGTCTTGCTTATACATGTAACTTTAGTTTTAGAAATGATTTTAGGAATAGTTTTGTTGTCGTCCTCTCTAGTTTGGTGAATGCTCAACTCTTTTGTCGATTTTTGCTCGCCGCTTTGGACCATTTAGGGTTGATTTTCTTATCGTATTAAGTGTTTGCAATCACTCCAGATATGTCATACTTGAGCTGTGACAAAACCAATTGTCAACGCATCATGATATTCTATTGATGTTGAGGTTAAAGATTTTGTTCTGTTTACCGAGCTTGTCCTTCACCATCTATGACAAGTGTTTATTATTATTTTTCTCTGAATTGTATAGTTCTATTAATTGAATGAATTTATCTTTCAAAAAAAATAATTGAAAATCATACATATTTGAAAGATCTTTCAAAGCAAAATAAGAGGGAAAAATGTAAATTAGAATGATAAATTTGATTTGATAATTTACTTGTTTGGTCCTTAAAATTATTATTTTGGATTTTTTTTAAATATATATATTACAATTATTTTGAAATTTTATAAATTTTATATGTTTTCAATGTTTTGAATTATTTTTGTTAAAATAGAACAATTTGTTGATGTTTTAAATTGAGAAATACAAAAAAGAGGTTGTTTTGAATCAAAATCTCATTCGCATTCACATTAAACAATTTCGTTTTGTTTAGAAATGAAAGCCATGTGCTTTGCTAAAAACTTTCCAACACCACTAATTGTGGAAATATTTACATATAATGAGTGATTAAAATAAGTTGCGTATTTCAAATATTTCAAAATCTCAATCTTATTAATGAAAACTATTTGCTTTCTCCATTTAATTGTGGGATGTGGATGCATTTTTCAAACTTCAATTGTTCGTCTTTGCTACAAAAGTACACCACCTCAATTTCATACCAACAAAATGCAAAATAGCTTAAAAAAAATATTTCTGGCTCTAAAAATATTTTTGATGTTTAATTAATTTTTCACCCCTCTAATAACATAGTACTTTTTTCTTTTATTTTCTTGATGCTCAATTACAAATGTGTTAAAATCATTAATTAAAAATAAAAAAAATATTTTTTAAAATACTAATTACAAATATTTTTAATGGTTATATTTAAATATTTAAAATATAGTTTATATATTCTAATTAAATTTTATAAATAATTAATATTTATTACTGAAAAATATTTAAAATTTATATTAAAATATATTAAAATATTAACAACAAGTTATAATATTTTTTATATTCTTACTAAAATATAATAATATTAACTAATTTAAATATTATTTAAATGCATATTTGTTATTTGATAATAACATATTTAAAATGGATATTTTATTTCTCAAAAATATTTTTTCACATCACTTTTTAAAAGCATTACCAAACTAACTCTTAATGGAGTCTTGACCAACCCACAAGACTTCAAAATAACAAAACAAAACCAAGCCGCCTAAACTCCTACCCAATAATAGTGCATGAGCTTACCCATCTTAAAATATGACATAATTTCGTGTTCAAATTTTATAATTTATGTATAATTATTAACATTTTTAATTTTATTTTGAAAAATTTGCTGATATAATATTTTAAAATAACAATAGTAATGTAATTAAAAATATAATGTTGTAATGAATTCTCTCTTTTAGAGGTGTTCATAGGTTAGGTCGGGTTCGGATCAGGTCTAAATATGATATTAATATATTTTTATGATTTGTTCAAGTTCGACTTAGTTTGGGCCGGGTTTACATTAGAGTAGTATTGTATATTTAGTATACATTTATTTTTCTAATGTGTTATAAATTATATAATATAAATTATTATAAACCTAAAAATGGGTCGAGTCGGACCAGGCTTGGGCCTTGAATGTTTAAGCCCGAGCCTGACCCATATTTTAAACAGGTCTAATTTTCTTTTTCCAACCCCATTTTTCGTACCTAATATTTTTGGCTAAACCCTCTCAAGTTTCGGGAGGGCCTTCGAACCTCAACAGATAACCTGACTCATGAATAGGTCTACTCTCTTTGTAACACATCAACAATTTAAATACTACATTAAGCGCTGCTATTTTAAATAACTATTTAAAACAAATTACAAACACACAAATCAAAAAGGTATTTCAAGAAAATGACGAAAAACATTTTTCTAGAAAATGGACAAATATTTGATTAAATGACTAGAAAAGGCCTATTTTCAAAAAAAAAATTTACCGAAATAGGTCGGTTTGTTAAAAAATTATTGGAAAGAACCAATTTCACTAAACGCACTGAGCTTTTTTCCTTGATAACCAGTAAAACACACTCACATTAGCGCCTTTTAGTGAAGCCCCGTGCTCCAACGGCTATATAAATGACCCAACAGCTAAAAAAAGAGAGAAAAGTATAACCCCGCACAATTCTCACAATTCTCTCCTAAATAAATCTAGAATGTTATTAATGAAAACTATTTACTTTTCTAACATTGAAAACTACTTTTAAAGAAAAAAAGAAATTGAAATGGACATTTGGAATTAGGTTAGATTTAATTTGGGGGACGTGGATGTTTTTCGAACTTACATTTTGGTGACCTCAAATTCAAGTTAGATTTAATACAAAGAAAAATCAAAATAGCATGCATCGAATAGTATTTATTGAAGTTTTGACCAATGTTTAAATATGACATAATTTCGTCTACTTTTTTACGAATTTAAAATTTTATTTTGATAAATTTGTTCATATAATATTTTGAAATAATAATATTAATGTAATTAAAAAAATAATGTTGTAATGAACTTTTTCTTTTAGAAGTGTTCATGGTTTGGGTCAAGTTCAAGTTGGGCCTAAATATGACATCAACATATATTTTATGCTTATTTAAGTTCGGTCCAGTTCGAAATATAAGCTTAAAATTTTATCTAAATTCGCTCATATTACATTTTAAATATTATTTAAAAATATTTATATTATATTATATTATTTTAATTTTAATATTTTATTTTTTATTTTTTTATATAGTCATCTTAATATTATTTTAATGTTTACATTAAAGTAATATTATATATTTAGTATATGTTTATTTTTTTAATGTGTTGTTAATTACATAATATATAAAAATAACATAATATAAATTATTATAAACTTAAAAACTGGTCAGGTCGGATCGAGCTTGGGCCTTGAATGTTCAAGCTCGAGCTCAACTCATATTTTAAATTGGCCTAATTTTTTTTGTTTAACCCTTTTTTCGAGCCTAATATTTTTGTCTACTCTATTTGTAACACATCAACAATTTAAATCCTAAATTAAGCCCCACTATTTTAAATAATTAGTTAAAAGAAAACTTAATGTAAATAATATTTGACTAGGAAAATACAAACAGAATTTAAAGCAAATTACAAAAAACACGCATATTTCCTTGGAAAAGTGTATTACAAGAAAATGAGGAAAAACACTTTCATAGAAAATGGATAAATAATATTTGACTTTTTATAGGAAAAAAATAATATTTGACTCTTTATAGAAAAAAATAATATTTGACTGTATGTCCAATATAGTAATTTTATTTACTACTTCTCCCTTTATATTCATTCACCCATGTTCCTTTACAAATCTGCTGTACAACAAATAACCAGAGCTTTTTCATGTCATATAGTGGTTTAATGATGTTACCAAAATCCTACTTCGACATTTTTCTGGTAATTCTACTTGTCCCTATACTTAATCTTTTTGTTTATCTTCACAATTCCTTTTCCACTTTCTTTTTCTATTTGGGTCTCCCTTATTTCATCGAACCCAACATCACAGTGGACGCCGATCATGTTTCTTCCTCTTCTTCTCCCGCCACGCTCCGCTGCGATATCCCACTGTCGGCTCTCTTGTTACGTGAATTATTACCCGTCGTGAAGTTTTCCGACCTCGTCGACCCTCCAGATAGTTGCACCGTCTGTTTTAAGGACTTCGAAACGGAGGATGAGATTTGGCGGCTGACGAATTGTCGACATATATTCCACCGGAGCTGTTTGAACCGTTGGATGGGATATGATCAGAAAACATGTCCACTTTGTAGATTGAGTTTGGTTCCTCATGATAAGGAAGAGACGTATAATGAGAGACTATGGTGGCTTTGTAACAACTGTCAGCCTTAAGTTGACAAAAACACCAAAAATGTTCCAAAATAAATATTACAAATATAATGATTTATTTTTATAAAAAAATCAATCACAATTTTTTCCTTAAAAAATGGGTATTTTTACCCTAATAATATAAAAAATAAAATAAAATACCAAAATGGTATATTGCTTAGATAAATACCAAAATGGTATATTTAGATGGGTGGAGGGTGTCAGATAGGCGGCACCAGTAGAAGGTGTCAGATAGGTGGCACCAATTGTGCCTATCTGATAGGCGGCACACCTAGTATATTTTCCCCTTGGAATTTATTTGGCATGTTATTGTTTTGATTATTTTGATTTTATTTTTTTTATTTTTTATGTAGGTAAAAAATGAGACCATTGATAGTTTATATGTTTTAATTTTTTTAAGATTTTAAGTTTTTTTTATTTTATTTTAAGTTTTTATAAATAATAAAAATGAAATTTATTTTGAACTTCTATGAAAAAAATTATATTTTTTCGACAATAATTAAGTTGGCGTGTTATTATATATATTATATTTTAAACAAAAAATATTTATTTATTATCATTTTAAAGTAATAATAAAAATATTTGTATTTACTTATTATATGTTTTGACAATAATATTCATATTCCCCCCCCCCACACCCCATCCGGCTCGTATCAATTTGGAAAAGAATAACAAAAACATAACATAAACGATACATAATAAATACGAATATTTTTATTATTACTTTAAAATAATAATAAGTAAACATTTTTGCTTTAAAATATAATATATATATATAATAACACGCTAACTTAATTATTGTCAAAAATATAATTTTTTCATAGAAATTCAAAATAAATTTCATTTTTATTATTTATAAAAAACATAAAATCTTAAAAAATTAAAACATATAAACTAATTCCTAATTTATCTTATAAATTCCAAATTCTATATCAATGGTCTCATCTTTTACCTATATAAAAAATAAAAAAATTAAAAAATAAAATTAAAATAATAAAAAAATAACATGCCAAATAAATTCCAGGGGAGAATATACTAGGTGTGCCGCCTATCAGATAGGCACACTGGTGCCACCTATCTGACACCCTCCACTAGTGCCGCCTATCTGACATCATCAACCCATCTAAATGTACCATTTTGGTACTTAATCTTAACAACATACCATTTTGGTATTTTATTTTATTTTTTATATTATTAAAATAAAAAACCTTAAAAAATCATCAATTTATTTATTTGATTTCAATTTTATAATAGATTTTTTATACTTTAATAAATGTTTAAACTAAAAATTAAAAAAATAATATTAGTGAAAAAAATTACATTAGATATAATTCAACTACATTAAAAAATTTATTTACAAAATAAAAAGTTCATTAAATAAATAGTTTATATTAAATAGATAACTAAACAACTTTACACTTTGGATATTTTGTGAATATTTTTATTATTACGGATATTATAAGTATAACTCTTACAGCATGTTTGGTTGGGGGAATAGAAATGCAGTCCCCCAAATTCGGTGGGCCCACCACCAAACGTTAGTTTGGTTGGCTGTAATGGTATTACAACCTGGATCCATTCCAGACTCTTTTACGGGAAAATGTTGAATAGGCATTCCCTTCCTTCACTACTGAATAGTCATTCCATTTTACGGTATTAATTTTTTCTTCCCATTTTCATTTTTTGCCCTCAGCTTCATCTTCTCCTTTCCTTTTCATATTTGCGTTTCCCTTTTTTTTCTTCTTATTTCCCTTCATCTTATTTCCCTTTATCTTATTTTCCTTTTTCCTTCTTATTTCCCCATCTGCTGTTACTATTTCTGTTAAGAATATTAAAAATGTTATTAATTATATATTATTTTATTAAATTGTATTTAATAATAATTATGTTACAATATGATTAAATTATTTATGTTTACTTTTATTAAAATATATTTAACAATAATCTTATTAAAATTTTAATAACAATAGTCATCTACTTACAAAAATTCTGTTAAAGGTACTTTGGTCATTTAAACCTTTTTCCTTATAATATTACAACATCTATTCCATTCAACCAAACACAAGAATTATATTATAGCTCTATTCCATTCCATTCAACTAAACAGTTGAATTACTGATTACAACTCTATTCTATTACAGCTCTATTCAATTACAGCCGTACCCTTATATTCTATCCGCATATGTAGTTTTATATTTTTCACATTTTTTTTCAGTAAATATGAATAATTATTAATTAAAAATTGTTTGTTCATCGAACAAAATGTGTTTGATGTTCGTGTCATTTTTTCAGTAAAGAAAAAGAGCTTTGTCATGTCATACGGTGGTTCAATGGTGTTACCAAAACGCTACTTCGAAATTCTTCCTGTAATTCTACTTGTCCTTATACTTTATCTTCACGATTCCATTTTACCACCTTTTTCTATTTAGGTCTCCCTTATTTCATTGAACCTGACATTACGGAGGACGCTGATCATGTTTTTCCTCTACTTAAACCGCCACGCGCCGCCGCAATATCCCACTCTTGGCTCTCTTGTTACGTCAACTATTACGCGTCGTGAAGTTTTCCAACCTCGTCGACCCTCCAAATAGTTCTACCGTCTGTTTTAAGTACTTCGAAGCGGAGGATGAAATTTGGCGGTTGATGAATTGTCGACATATATTCTACCGGAGCTGTTTGGACCGTGGTATGGGATATAATCAGAAGACGTGTCCACTTCGTAGATTGAGTTTTACTCCCCTTATATGCAAGATTCTATAACGGGTGAAATGAAAATTACGTATTTAAAATATAAAAATTAAAAATTAGCCACTGACAGAATAATTAAATAATATTATATGATGTGTGATTTGTGTCTTATGTTAATATATAAGTATTAATTTTTAAAAATAAAAATATATAAAATTTTAAATAAACATTAATTTATTATTTAATTTAAGGAATAAAAATTAATTTATTTACTTTTAAATTAGAGGAGATAAAATGGTCCTCTATGGTAAATTTAAGCTCGTATATAATATGTCATTTGAAAAACAATAGCCTTTGTCTTGTTCTTCCATGCAATGTCAAACGCTGTAATAAACAAACTCAGTTCTTCAGTGTGTCACTTTGTGGTTTCTGTCTGTTTCACAGCCGAATAACCAAAAAAAAAAAAAAAAAAAAAAAAAAAACACCAATTTGTCTTTGGTCTTTTTATTGCGTTTTTGGGTTTTAATTTCAATCAAAACTTGGTTCATTTTGGTTTCAAAAATGTCTTATAATCTTTCATCAATTTCTGATTACTCTTGCTTCAACTATAAAATTCCCGAAATGGTTTCCACTGAAACAATAGATTATAACGCATTGTCTGATCTTCCCGGTTATGATCTTCAAGCTCTGTTGAACAAGAAGGGAAACGAACAAAACCCAAACCAGCTTGAAAATCTCTGTCTTTATCGAACAACCCAGTTTCAATCTCTGTCTTCTAGTCGAAATCTAGACAAAGGGTATGAAAATTTCGATTTTGCTTACAACGATGAAAATGTAGCAAAGTTCTTACAAAGAAGCTGCTTTAATGGCCATTCTTTTCGAAATTTTCAAGGTCCTGACAACAGCTTTTTTGAGGTTCGCTTCATTTCTTTGTTACCTTAAGTCCCTGTTTTATTTTTTTGTACTCTTTTTTTTTTTTCCTGAAATTTTATAACTCTTTTGGGCATTGAAGAACTCGTTAATAGAGGAACCAGGCTTTAAAATAGGACGTTACAACCCAGAAGAAAGACAAGAGAGGATTTCAAAGTATAGAGCTAAACGTAATCAAAGGAACTTCAACAAAACAGTTAAGGTTTGTAATTATCTTTTTTTGTCTTTTTGTTTGATTTTGATTATGTTCTGAACTTCTAAAACATGTTTTTTTTTTTTAATGGTGATGCAAAAGTATGCTTGCCGGAAAACACTAGCCGACAACCGTCCTCGTATACGTGGCCGATTTGCACGTAACGATGGAACTGCCGAGATTCAGAAAGCTCCATGTTCAACCAGACATGAAGACGAATTTGAATTATGGGTACTATTTTAATTCAATGTCGTGTATATATATATACACATATATGTTATTAAAGAATTGTGTTTGCAGGCGTTGCATGAGGTGGAAGATGAAACAATGGCCAAAGGGACATTTATGAACAGTTTCAGTTTACATCAGTTTCAATACAGCCGCCATGGCCGCTTCTGAAGCTTTTCTTTTAGTTATGGCAGTCTCATAGAGCCCAAAAAACAGGGGAAAATTGTAATTATAATGAGTAATGATAATAAAAAAGGGTCAAATTTTAATGTCGTTGTAATAAAAAAAATTAATAATAAAAAATAAGGTGATCAATGATAAATATTTGACCTCGAATCTTTGACCTTGTGTAAAGATCCACTCAATTTTGTTTGTAATGGAATTATGCTTTCGTTCCTGAAGTGCTCGTACTTTAATATTAAAAATTGAACTTTATGCCATTATTTTGGTGTCACAAATTAAAAAATAAAGGTACTTTTGTTTGACTCAAAATTAAATCTTAGTCATTTATTTTTAAAATATTACGTTTTAGTCACTTATATTTATAAATTACTAAGTTACTAGTAGGTGTAAGTTTTAATCATTCAACTACAAAAACTTACCAAATCATCATTTAAATGAAAACTTTTAAATAGTTTAGTGATTATTTTATAATTTTTTAAAGTTGAGTGATCAGAGCATAAACTTACTAATAGTTTAGAGACCTCAGGTGTAGTTTACCCTATATTTTAAAAATGAAATTTGAGAAAAGGAACAAAGATGGAAGTATGGATTTCAATATATAATCGGATTGATTGGACTGAGAATTGATTGGGATACCAATTCGGGCAAAATATTTATATTGGTTGATTAGTAAATTGATGATTGAACTAGTCTTTTTTTATGTTTAATAATTTTTTATTAATTTTCAAGAATAATTTATTTAATTAAATTAAATGAATCATAACTAGTGATCTGAATGGTTTAATAATCAATATGATTCTGAAAACCTTGATCAGGAGAACTTGGCATGGAAAGCAAGATGGGTCAATTCTACAATAATTGGTTGTAACTTGAAACAATTAAAATTTTTCCTGTATTGGTGAAAATTTTGAAATGTGTCACTTGTACCTTTTATTCAAATCCATACTTCCGAACAATGCAAAACCTACTTAAATTATAAATGTATTTAAGTGAATCTTTAAAAAAAAAGTCGTATTAAAGTTCTTTAATGAAAATATTGACAAAAATGTTCAAAATTTAAATATGCAATCTACGTATATTTCATGCTAATTTTTTTAAACTTTTATAATTATTTTTGAATATTTTTATATTTTTAAATTATTTATTGACGTGACATGTAGAACAAAAAAAGCTATGTTAGCATGAAGTGTAAGTGGACTACCACGCACAAGGGTGAAGTTAGGAAATTGCTTTAGGGGCATAGATGAACCATAATTTTTGGGACCAAAGTGCAAATTTATTATTATACTAACTTGTATCTTGTAAAATTTTGAAGGAGTTACAAGGGAATTTTACTATTTTTTGGGGTAAAACAATTACTTGCCCCTATCTACCCCTGACAACATGGGTTGTTACACCAATATTATTAAAAGAATAATGTTTCAGTCAATATTTTTATTAAAAAATAAATTAATTTTTTTAAAAGATTATTCGTCAAATTTAACTAAAAAATAAATTAATAACAAATATAAATATTGAGGACTAAATTTATTATTATACCTTAGTTTAATTAGTTGAAAACGGTTGTAATCAACTTGGCAAAGCATTTTGTTTGGTACTACAAAATTCCAACGAGAAGGTATTTTATTTGGCAAATTGAAGGAAAAAGGAATGTAAAGCCTTTTCGGCTTTGCCTTTTTTAATGATGAGACCGTACGTACATATGAAATACGTCCTTAGTTCAATTAATCGAGACATTGGTCCTGATAGATACAAACAAACAACATTTAGTTGTCAATGTCTTAATTAGATAGATTTGGACAGCCAATATTTTGGTGGAACATCTAATCCCATGTCCGAAAGGCGATAAAAGAAGAACAATTTCCAGATTTAGTTTTTGCTTTTTTAAGAAATTGACACCCAATAGAATATCACTCTTAATTTTTATTTTACATTTTTTATAATTATAAGTGCTTTTATCTATTTTACCAACTTCGAACTTTAATTTAATAGATAAAAAATATAAGACATTAAAATAAAACTCGGTCTAGTTAAAAATGATAAAACCCAAGTCCGGTGTAACCTGTTCATATTAATTTTTTATATTTTTATGTTTATATAAAAACAAATTTAAAAAATATAATACATCAAATACACTAAAAATATTAAAATAAATATTTCTCAACAACTTGAAAATAAATTTAAAAAATTATTTATATTTAAAATAACATTAAGATAAATACATCTTAGCAAACAAATACCTTTAAAATAGTAACAAATTAGTAATAAAACAAAAGTTATATAATATCTAAACAGTAACAATATAGTAGTAATATAATAGCAAAACGACACCAAAACAGTAACAAAGCAGTAGCAAAAAGCAACAATTTCCTTCTTTTTTTTACAAATTTGAATCAGGTCAGGACTGAGCCAAAAAAACTTATCTAAGGCCTGATCAATTTAAAAAACGAGTCTTATATTTTTACTCAAACTCATTTTTTAAATTTATATTTTTATTCAAACCATTTCAGGAGCTTTTAGGCAGAATTAAGTTACTCGGACCTGTCCAGGTCTAGCGCCTCTAATTATGAAGCAAGAAGATTCTAAAACTGCCTTTTGACCATCTCAGCAAATAATTATCCTTTGAAATCTACTTCCATACAAAAATTATTAAAGAATTGTGTTTCAAGTACGGCTTAATGATAAGAATCATATGATTGAGATTTGAGAATTTATAAATTTTATGTTCTGAGTTTTATTCAGCACTAACTCAATTTTTAAATTATTTAGTTTTGATGGTTATACTTTAAAAAAGTTATAAAATATTATCAAATTATTCGAATATTTTTATTTTTATCATTGAATTGTTAAAATTATTATTATATAATTTTCTTTATTTGCATTGCTTATATCAATTGAATACACTTATTCCATTTTCTCTTCTATAGTTTAATTTTTTTTTATGAAACAACTTTTACCGTAAAAAACTTACGAATTAAAATTCAAACATTTTTCTTTCGATTCTTTGATTGTCAAATTGAATTGGATCTAAGGCATCGATAAATTCTATTTCATCATATCAATCGTCGAATCGTCGTTTAGAACTTATTAACAAGATTTTTTAAAAAAAAAAACCTAATCAACTCAATGACTTAAATAAAAACTATCACATAGTTCAATTACTTAAATAAAAACCTTCGAATAATTCAATAATTATTTTATAACTTTTTAAAATCAAATGACCAAAACATAAACTTACTAATAATAGAGTGACCTTAAGTGTAATTTACCATTTTTTAATATACATTCAAATATATTTACAATTATTAATCTAATTTTAGTTATAACCATTCCGATGTATCAATTGATTTATTCTTGAATTTGCAATCTCTTTAAAAATGAAAACTTAATCCCAACGAGTTAAAATTCGAATTTAAATATAATTTAAGCAGTTAAACATGTACACGAGTGGGACATGATTGTCAACTGACCAGCGATGTTTTTCTTACAGGGATTACTAAATTTTAAGAATTTTAGTGTACCAGAAATTCTAATTAAAGATGCCTGCTTGAATTACTTCAATCTATTGTGATTACTTTTCATACAAAATTTACAAATACTTCCATAACACATTCATAGATTTTCTTTCTTTAACAGGAAAATCCAACGTTCGGTTTTTGCTCGGGTCGGTTTCCCAACTCAACCATAGCGTTTCTTGAACAAATGATGACGCTTTGATGGATCTTTCGGCTTGCTCTTGTTCTGGCCCTGCCCGATGAGTTTATGCTTTCCGGTGCTGCAAAGACGAGATTCATATATAGATCGTTAAATGGTGATCTTAAAAGCATTCTATAAAAGCAAAACTCGGGGAAGAACGCAACATCATACCTGTATTCCATGTAAACCATTCCGTTCGCACCTGACATTGAGCTCATGGATCCCGTAGCGCGACGAGCTTTATGAAGAGCTATATCATCTGCATCTTCTTCCAATTGCTCTAAACCGACCACGTCATCGCCAGCAGTCAGGACCTGATAAACAGAAGACCTGTAAGCAACTGCAAGTTCGATGATCTCTTGGAACATTAGAAGAAAGAGGGATGATAAGCACTTTTCCGAGTAGGGCCAATTGCTCGTCGAGATGGTAGTAACTCAACTCAGGACCAGTATCGGGAGGAGGCAAGCTTGTTATCACCTATAGAAAATAGCAACAAAGCACATAAGCTTGTTATTCAGACTCGGGTGTATTTGGACGAGTACTTTCAAAAAATGAAAACCTGGGGCAACAAAAATAATAAATGATATACCTTAAAGCTGTAACCTTGATCAATTAAAAACTGTTGCCGTTTAGTTGAGTAGTACATTTCCTGGGAATGAGAACCAGTTAAACATCTATTCGAGTTCGTTTACACTATGATAAGAATAATCATTGTTCTTGTACGGAAAAATATATTTGTATACCTGCGTATCTGTCGAAACAAGGGAATAGAAAAACGCGTTAAACTCCTCTTTGCCACCTGCCATCCTGTCTTCGAGTCTACCCTGTTAATCCTTATAAAATTTCAGCAACTAGAGAAACAAAGACGAAAAATTTTAAGATGCAAGATAAAATCACAACACTAACCTTTGCCCTAAGAATACGTCCTAATCGCTGGGCTTCTTGACGTCTAGAACCGGCATGCGATGAAATCTGAATGATCACATTTGCCTCGGGGATATCTATAGAGTTATCACCGACCTGTGTATTGTAAAAATGACATGAGATCATTTTCATAGGACACAAGCAAAAGATTCATGTAACTGAAACTCGGGGTTGTTTGGTCCCAAAGGCTGTTAGGTCCCAAATGCAAGCAAGTAAAAGAATGAAAAAGAGAATTTAGAACACATCACAGAACAACAGAATCAGACTCGTCACCTTAAATTCGATATGAACAATACCTTTGAGAGAAAAATAGTGTTCACATTACGGCTAGTTTTGAAAGCCTGGAGAATTTTTGTCCTCTCAAGATGGCTGCACATCGCAAGGGCAGATTGCTGCTCAATAATTTAAGACAAGACAAAAAAGGCGAGAACTATAACAAGCTCGTTTTATGGTTTGAAAACCTGGTAGCACCATAGATCATAGGCTTGCGTAGTTTCATTGCATACTCGGTCAATGCGAAAAGATTGTCTGCAAAAACAATTATCTTATCGCCGCGCTCTTGTTCATGGAATCGAATGAGAAACTCACATGCCCTGAACTTATTAGGATTCATCACATAAAGTGCCTGAAAATGCAAGAGGCAACCATTACAGAACATCAAAGGTAAGCCAATGTCTCGGCTTTCGTATTAAAAAGATAAAGCAAACCTGTTTCTTTTTGGAATTTTCTTTCTTCAAATATTCAGCAAAAAACTCCTTTGTCATAGGGCACCATACTTCGGCACACTGAACATTTGCTATAAACCCTCCTTTTACTAAATCGAGCCAATTTGCTTCGTATAACTTGGGACCAATAAGGAAGTTCAAATCCGTAATTCTTTCATCCTCTCTCACGAGTGTAGCTACAGATAGGATTTACGTATTTAAGTACGAGGCAACTGAGAGCTAAACTATGAATCGAAGAAAAAAGAAACCAGAATTACCAGTAAGCCCGAGTTTGCAGTGGGATTTAGTGAGACTGATGACTTTCCGAAACATGTGAGCAGGAACCACGTGCACCTGCTCGGAGGAGAATGCTTTCCCTTATTGCATACAAAGTCGAAAAATAGAGACGACATGAATAATGGGAATTTTATAATTACCTCGTCCATTAGCAACAGTCCCCATTCTCTGTTTCTTATCTCTTCGATAATCTTTTCGGATTCTTCAGATCGCTTACCACCAAAAGCAACCATATTGTACGTTGTCACAACAACTCCGGCATTGCCACGGAATCTCTCTTTGCTGTCAGATGTAAAACGACAAATCTGATCATCCCGTATGGTTGACCAAAGCTTAAACTGAAAGGCCCACTGATCCACTGACACTGCATTTGTTGCTAAACAAAGGCAACTTTTCCTTATCCGGCTTGCTGCAGAAACACCAACTAGAGACTTTCCGGCACCACAAGGTAGCACAATAATGCCAGATCTTGCTCTACCTGCATTACCGTATTGAATTTCAACATGCTCTTTAAAGTCGCATAAATAGATTGATGGATGAAATATACGTAATCTCACCATTTCCAAACATTTTACTAAGACTCTTTTCCTGATATGGCCGTGGCTGTGCATGAGGCTTCAGTTCCATGTCTAGGTCGGGATTGACCTATAGGTCAAAGGAACAATAAAATAAACAAAAGATAATATCAGGATCCGTATAATATGAACCGAGTTTCAACAATTTATTGGAAGCTACTCTATTATTAGGGTCAAAAAATGTTACAGTGTCGTTTCTAAAATCATACTCCTCTAACATTGGATAATTTAGAGCATTTGGCAAGCATCGTTGCTTTACGTTTTCAACCTGTCAATACACAAAGTACAAGGTGAAATAGTTTAACATACCAACAATTGTATCCTCAAAAGAGATCATGCAATAAAAAGGAACTTAAAATAAGAAGTCGAACAATAAAAAACAAAATACCTGTGCAGGGTCGATTTCAAAGGCATGGGTTTCTTTCTCCTCAGCAGCAGCTGCCAATTCTGCTTCGTTAAGCAAACCGTCATGACCTGTTTCCATTTCACCCGCGGTTTTGCTGATAGTAAATCCGTCACTTCCGGGTGCATTCTATACAGCACCAAGATGGATCGATTATAAACACGAACCAGAATGGGACAATATAATAAGAAAGAAGAGAGCATCTTCAAATTACGTAACAAACCTCTGAAACAATCCGCGCTCGAGCTATAACCTCATCTTGAAGAAGTTTCTTTAGTACCTGCAAGGATCAACATCACAAAAGAATGCATATCAAAATAACACATACATTCTAAGAAACCATACAATTATCAAAAAACGAAATACAACAACCAACTTGCCTCCGGAAATGGGGATTCGATAAAGTAACGATTCTTCTTGAGTACAAGCTTCACTTTGCCATAATTAGCAGTAGAGGCATGTATGAAATCAATCATTTCTTTAGGAAGTTTAGTCTTGGACAATTTATTCAACACAGCGATAATAGTTTCCGTTTCCAGCCCCACGGATACGGCGGCATACAAGGAATGCGGCGTTAGATTGTACTCGTGCATCGACTCCGGTCTATGCAAATCAGAAATCACATTCATAAAACATATAAAGACTCAATCCAACTAAGCAAACAACAACAAAAGTCAATACCTGCAAACAGGTTCGGCTATAGCAATGAGGAAATCATAAGCTTGCTTGTACAAAGGAGAGAATGTCTCCAAGAAAATACGCCCATCAGCACAAGCCCATAACGGCCTATTCGCATGGTCCGGTTTTAGTTCTAATTTGCTAAAATCTCTGTTCTTTCCTTCTTTCTCACCTTCAAATTAATCACAAAACATCACTCGAATTCAATACACAAGCATACAAAAAAACTCTTTTGTCACTTTGGCCCTCGACCTTCAAAACATAATCAAATTACATTTTAGTAAATGAAAAATCATGAAAATTTTTACGGGACTAATGTGACAATTTGTGGGGCAATTCATCTATACTTCATAAAAATTCAAAAAATAATAACAATTATTAAAGAATTCGGAAATTTTCAACAATTCATAAAAAATTATCAATATCAACACTGTCCTACGAGCTGCCACAGTTGAGTAAACTCTTCCAAAACAAAGCAATTAAAGAAAAATTTAAAGATTAAGGGCCAAAGTGGCAACATGGATAAACTTTAGGGGATAAACTTATCATTATGCCAAAAGAAAACAAGCAAATGGTTACCATCACGAGAATCATCATCCCCTTCATCAGTATAAAACGAATTTTCATCTTCAACAGCTGAGCTCTTATGATTATTATCCTGCAAATTTTTTTAAAATAAAAGCTTTTTTTTTAAGAAAAAAACCATAAATTTTCACTAAAAAGAGTTAGAGAATTTGGATTACCTTGGCGGCAAGTTTAAGCTTTTTGCTAGGTCTACCTCTTTCTCCTGAAAATCAATCAAAATCGTTAAAAACCCTAACAAAATCTACAGACAAAAAATGAAAAAGTTTAAGAATTTTTGTAGTGTTTAATTACCGTGACCCATGTTTGCGTTTCGATCAACTGGTTTTTTTTTTTTTGGGGTTTTTCCTTTTTTCTGGTTTTTAGTGTTTCGTTTTACTATTACTCTCGTTGCCTGAAAAAGGTAATATTGTTAATAAACGCCGAGTTTTTTTTTAAGACCAACCGCCACGCCTCCTTTTTTTGTGGTGGTCCTAAGCCGGCAGAAACTCTAAACGCAGCGTTTGGAGGTGGGTGTTTTGTTACTATTGATCCAGTATGGGTCTGGATTTTGGGTCTCGTTATTGGCCCAATAAGCACCGTTTATGCCGGTTATTCAAAATGAATTTACTGCCCATTAACTCCAACTTTATTTTCGATTTGGTTCGGGATCGAGTATGATTATTTAACTTTATTTTCCTTCCTTTTATTTTTTATATTTATATTTATATTATTTATTATTATGATGTGTTTAATTGAATTTGTATTATCTAGTAATTGAATTTCAAATTAGTTTAAAAAATACAAAAGAAAAAAAAAATACTATTTGAAGGTATTTATATTTTTTATATCTTGATAAATTTAGAAAAAATAAGTAAACATGATCGGAATTATGGAATTTGAACTAAAAATATCATAATCTTTCCTAGTTTAATTTCACCATTTCAATAAAAAAACGCATTCAGTTTTCCTTTGTTTTCATAACGAAACCAATTATCTCGAGAATCAACTGGGGTATTGGTTGACTCGCGAACTGGTTAAACTAACAGTTGGCCCAGTTAAACATGTTTTTTCTATTTTTTAAATTCTAATTTTTTTTTTATGATTTTTAATCTATTGATTGGATTGAGAATTGATAGTTTGGTTGGACCATCTGTTTACTACCAATTCATTATATTTTTTCACTCATTGTGACTATGTCGTAATTATGTGTTAAAAAATTAAATTATTTTTTCGAACACTTTGAATTGGTTTAGATTTGAATAAAAACTCTAATTCAAAAGCATATTAATATTTAATGTAATTTCTTAATAGGAAATGAGATCACACAGTTTGAATCTTTATTAAATACGTGTTTAACAAAAATTTTAACTCGATTCAAATATTTGATAGATAATAAATTGAAAGATTAAAATAAATATTGAAATTGAATTGAGATGATAATACCTAAAATTAATAAATAAAAAAAACTAAAATCTCTAATTAAATTTCCATTCTCTTAGATATTAGAATTTTGATGATAGTTTTTATAACATAAAAACAACAAACGATTATGATTATGATAATTATTCGTCTTATAGTTATAAATAACAAACGAATAAATGAAGACAAATGAGACTAGGTCAGACAATGGGTGACTTTAGCAGAGGCTTCAATTTTTATTCTACTAGTCTTGTTTTAGGGAAGCATTAATAATGGATTTTTTTACTATAAATAAAATATTTATTTTTTAGAAAATATTAAAAGTAAAATATTTGAAAATAATTTATATATTAGTGAGTACGAAGAGCCACTTGACTAATGGTTTGAAGAAGTCAGGGTCAAGTTTGAATAAAATATAAACGATGATTAAAGTTATTCATAGATCGAAGTACAATTTGATTTTTTTTAAACTCATTTTACTATTCACAATATTAATGAAAAATAAAAATATATTTTTATAATTATTTAACTATTTAAATCGAATTTGGGTTAAACTGAATTGACTTAGACATGAAATTATTATCTAAATATAGAGTAAATATTTTAAAAATAAACATACTTTATATTTTATATTGAGTAAATACATTTATTTAATTACGCAATAAATAAGTGTATAATATGGTAATTAAATCGAGATAAAAGATATATCATGTAACTTTTTTTTTTTTTGAAAATTTACAGTCTGGTAAAGTAAAAAAAAAAAAAAAAAAAAAAGAAAAGAAAAGGGGAGTCACTGACGGTAAAACAGTAGTGCGGTGGCTGCACATATAAACTCCTGGATTCACTCATTGATGCCTGAACAACTTTTCTGGGGTTGCTTTTCCTTGTGAAGAAATCTCAAAGTTTCCTCTTTATTTTTATTTTTATTTTTCCTCTCTAAAATTAACCCAAAAACAAAGAAAAGAAAAGGGGAAAAAGAGATGTCTTCTCCAAGCAAACGCCGAGAGATGGACTTGATGAAACTGTAAAATTTGTTTTTTTTTACCCAAATTTATATCTAATGGAAATTCTTAATATTGTCTTTGTTTTTGGTTTTAATTTTATTTATTTTTTGGGGGCTTATTTTTACTAGGATGATGAGTGACTACAAGGTGGAGATGATCAATGATGGCATGCAAGAATTTTATGTTGAATTCAATGGACCAAAAGACAGTAAAAAAAATCCCTTCTTTAAACCCTCTTTTAATTTTCATTTATTTTTATGATCTATCTCTTTACTTTTGCTCAAACTTAATTTTATTGGGTTTTTCTCATTCAACTCAAAAGTTATCTTCTTTTTTTCGCGTGGAAAGTATGTTGACCGTCTTGTTATTGTTACTGGGTTTGAATATTAATGTTTATCTGTATATTTGTGTTTTTTGTTCTTATTTGAGCTGCCCTGTTTTTCATTTCTTTGAAATTTGTGAATGAGAATAAAATTTTTTGATAGATTTTGCGTCTGGGTATTTGATATGGAAATATAACAGGTCCTTATCATGGTGGTGTATGGAAGATTAGGGTGGAACTCCCAGATGCTTATCCTTATAAATCTCCATCAATTGGCTTTATAAACAAGATCTATCACCCGAATGTTGATGAAATGTAAGGTTTTTTGGATGTTGAAATGTTCTAAATTTGGCTTTTAAATGCTCCGTTATTGTTTAATATGTCTTTGAACTATGAGTTTCAGGTCTGGTTCAGTTTGTTTGGATGTCATCAATCAGACTTGGAGCCCTATGTTCGGTAAGCATTGTACACTATATTTGGTTTTCTTGATTCTTTCTTGTTTTAATGCTGTTAATATTACTCTTGGAACTCGACAATCGAATTAACTTGTTTATTTTTTCAACTCTTCTGTTCGATTTTTAGATCTGGTAAATGTCTTTGAAGTGTTTCTTCCTCAACTTCTTTTATATCCCAACCCATCGGATCCATTGAATGGAGAAGCTGCTGCTCTTATGATGCGTGATCGTGCTGCCTATGAACAAAGAGTTAAAGGTGAGCATTTTTGCTCAAGCTTTTCTATGAGTTAACAGTCCTGTATCAGTGAGCTGACAAGAAATTTTTGTGGCCATTTATGTTGTTAAAAGAACTCACATGAGGCCACGAGTCTCACATGTTGGGAGCCGGAAAATTGTTTCTATAACATTTGACCACTTCCTATTTAATTTATATTCAATTAGCTAATGAGTAATGCCCATCTTATTGAGTAGTCGAGAATCTTGAACTTTATCAAAAGTCTAAACTAGGTAGCACCAATCTAAACTAGTTCCGGTTATAGTCTTTAAATGCCTTGGCATTATAGTTTTGTACCATTACATGTTTTATTCCATTTAGATGAAAAGGTTGATAATGGTATTTTAGTCCTTGAAGTTTGAATATCATGTTGCTTGAACTCTTCATTTTGCTTGAAGTATCCATATGTAACACTCGTGTCTGACATATATGTGGACCTGGGTATGGGAATATGATATTCCAAGGGCCTTTCAAATACATGGAAATTTTTTTGAATATACCCATATGGGACACTTGTATCCAACACTGACAACCGAGTCCAAACAACTTGGGTGAGAATTGCTTAGCCTTTTTTGTTTATGTTTGTACCATTTGAGGGGATACTCGTGAATCATTTGCATTTTTCTGTAAGTTATCATATTTAGCTGTGAGTACAAGCCGATTTCGTTTCTATTTGGTGTTATATCATTTACCTGCAAGTTGCTTTAGAGTAGTCATCATGCTTTACAGAAATCAAGTGGAATGTTTTTATCTTTGGCTCTTTCTATGTTTCGATTTTAAAGAATATAATTCATGCATTGTAAACCTTGTGGTATTTTGATTGAACCAAGAAGAAAGATTTTCTTAGAGATAATGCAATTAGCAGGTATATTTATCGGCCTAGCTATGTGAAAGCATGGCGAGATGAGTTTCTTTTCTAGTGAATATGAAAATGAGATCTTGTCGATTGCAAATACTATTCCCTATGCCTCATAATTTCATTCATTGCACGAGGAAAGATTTTATTGTATGTTTCTTCGCAGAGGTTTTACCGTACGAAATAAATGACAGTATTTTAGTTGTTTAAAATTCATTGTTGCCATTCCATTTTTCCTTTCCTCGGTCACTGGTAATAAGCTATGGTAACGTTTATGATCCTCAACAAGATCTGGCATTGTCTACTGTTCTTTCATTGCCATTTCACTTCTGTAGCAACATTCTTCAATTTAAGGAATCTGATCGTTTTGCAATGCTTACGACTGTTTATTGTTTTTTGGATTTCCAGAGTATTGTGAGAAATATGCCAAACCCGAAGACATTGGAGCAAAGGCGGAAGAGAAGTCGAGCGACGAAGAGCTGAGTGAAGATGAATATGCTGCCTCCGATGATGAGGAAATCGCCGGAAAACCCGATCCTTAAGCCAACATAAGATTACCCTCTTCTTTTTCCTAGAGAAAAAATTGTGTGTTGTACATTGATATTTTCAGGTCCAGGAAAATTTGAAGTTGAACAAAAACTATGGGGGGGACTTATGGAAAAAATTTCCAACCCCTTGTTTTTCTGTCTATTTTCCATGGATTTTGTGTAAATTAAAATCAACTGTTTACTTAAATATTTTCAAACTTCCATCCTCTCTGTTTTAAGACTTAAAAAGCTGCGATTTGCTTATGCTACTGTTCATGTGATTGCATATGTGCACGGGAAATCGCCATGGCTGCACAGCAAAAATAGGTTCTCTTTCTTTTTTAAGTTACTAAATCTCTGGTGGATCTTACTATACTGATCTGCTCAGTTTCTGACAGAACTGAGCTCTGAATTAAAAAAAAACTGCAGAAATGTCCAAAACAGTAACATTACAGACGGTACTTAAATCCTGACGAACCCTGCCTCAACATCCTCTTTTCTCTTCTTTTTTGCCTCGTTTTTTACGGCCTACTGCTTTTCTCTCTGGTGAATGAGAGCAATGGAACCTTGGAACTAGCAATTATTAGCGACAAAACAATGAGGTGGGCACGTTTTAATGTTGGAAGATCCAGTCCAGTTCTGGTCCTGCAAATCAACATGGCCGGTCCATTACTATGGGGTTTTAGGTGGGTTTGTGCTTAAAATAAACCAAACCTTATCTATCTATATAACCGGGTTACAGGTAGTCTGGATTTTTATAACGGTTTATTATTCTCGCCTGTATCCGATTCGTATAAGACCGAAGTCTTTGAATACGAGCATGACCTTTCTGCTTCCGATAAAGAAATCTAGTCCAGCTCCTAACATGAATCAGCAGCTGCATGTGAACATTGTTTTTTAAACGATTCGGTGATCAAATTAATTAGACCACCAGTTTATCTAAATAAAAAAATTATTAAAAAATATAAAAATAAAAAATTCAGTTCAATTATCAATTTAATTGATTTATATCGAATCTCAATCTAATCAATTTAAAATTATTCTTCAATTTATTACATCCATCAACTCCTAATTCGACCGATGAGTGGGATCTTGTTCAAAGATCCTTGGATGTCTATGCTCTTATCTATGTAAACCTATTTCTCACCAAAGGAGTTCTTGTCCATGCCATCATGTCTCTTTGTCTGCTCAAAAACCATTTCCTTTCTCTTGATTCAATGTATATGATAGTTAGGTTTATGTCATTTTCCATATTATTTGCAAATAACGATTCAATTTTTTTCATTAGTAATTAATTCGCTAACTGTAATAGTTTTTAAAATTGGTATAATAGTAACTTTAACCCTTAATATTTATACATTATGTCAATTTAATCTTGATTCTAAAAAAGCTAACCCTCAACATTTTACACATTGTGTATTTTGATCTTATATGTACTTTTGCTTTTCTTTGTGACTTTTTCACCTAAAAAGTTAAAAAAATAAATTTATCAACTAAATTTGATTGAAAACATACAAAAATCTAAGATAATATTTTTTTTAAAAAATTAACCTTTAATGCCACAAAGAAATCAAAATTGCAAAAAAAAATAAAACAAAATTACACAATGTGTAAAGATTGAACGTTAAATTATTTTAAAATCAAGATTAAATTGACATAATTTATAAATGTCAAGGATTAAAATTATTATTATACCAATTTAAAAAACTATATAAGTGACATATATAGTATTACTAATGATTCACTGGATTTGTGGTGTCAAACCATTTTCCTTTCAATTCATAATCTCCCCGACATCACTTTTCTTCTTCACCAATCACTCTAAGCATTAGTGGTAATGGTTGCCATTTTTGTCATTTCATTACCACACTCAATGGTGTTTAACCGGTGCCCCCTTACCTTTTTACTTAACCTTAATCATATCCCTAATGTGCTACCATGTTTATCTGCAAAACATAACATAATCTTCCTTCCTCTATATCCCTATATCTAACCAACCTATACCATTCCTACACACTGCAACCCCAGTATCTATCTTGTCTTGTCTGGTTTCTTTTTTTAATGATGTCTGAAGTTGAAGATTCTTTAAAGCTTCCAGTACTTGATCTAACCCAACCTGATAATATTGAATCCTCTTTCTTGTCTTCTCTCTTAAAAGCTTGTCAAGAATGGGGTTTCTTTTATGTTACCAACCATGGCATCCCCATTAATCTATTTACCAAAATTCGTGAATTTTCGAACCATATATTTAGTCTTGGTTCAGACACTAAGCTCAAGCTTGGTCCATCATCTTGTCTTAAAACATATACTCCCCATTTCATTGCTTCTCCTTATTTCGAAAGCTTAAGAGTAAGTGGACCGGATTTCTTTGATTCGTCTAAAGCTTCCATTGATGAACTCTTTGGCCAACACAAGCCTGAATTTAGGTAACAATTTTGTTCATTGCATTCGGTTTTGGTGATAACGGTTTGGTTTTTAAGGGTTAATATAAATTTTAGTCAATTAAACAGAATTTTTTTTGTCTACTATCTAGATTCATTTTAGTCACTTTTTTTTTTTTTTTTTTTTTAAGGTTGTGACACAATTTCAGGTAAAAGTACTATGAGGCCTTTGTTTTAAGAGTTTGTATTTTGCCCCTTTACTTATAAAAGAACAAATTAATCTTTGTACATTAAATCAAAAAGGAAAATCAGTCTTTTTGCTAAAAAATTAATTTATTTCTACTGTTAAAAATTGATTATTATATGTCAACATGATGTGCACATGGCATGCCATGTATCACTATCTGGTTATTCCATTAGTCATGTCAGTTTTTAACAATACAAATGGATGAAAATTTTCATAGAAAAAACCAATATTTTCTTTGAACAAACAAACAGGAATTAATTTATCCATTTTTTGAGTAGATGAGACAAAAGGCAATCTGAGTATTAGTATAATTGCCTTCATGTTACTTTTACCTACAATTTTAAAGTATTACCTTACTAAACTTTTATATTTTTTCAAGTTTAACAACCAAAATAAACTTAACTATCAAGTTCAATTACCAAAATAAATAAAAAAAGATATAGATATTAAAACAGGCCTAACTGCGAAGTTGATATATTATAATAATATATAAGCAATTATGAGTTTAGGTAAACAATTGAATTTAATAAAAATACTTAAATTTAATTTATATAAATTGGATGGTATCATTAGACTTTTAAATTAAAAAATACAATTTATATAATATTTTAAGTTATATCACTAATTTAAATATATTTTTATATTATATAAGATTATAAGTTAATTAAAATATATAGAATTCAATTCAATTAGAGTAATTGATAGATTTTAATTTATTGTCCTCAACCTCTTAGTCTAGGGGTAAGAGAATTATGTTGTAGGCATTAGAGCTTGAATTCGATCTCAAATAGCTCCATTCTCCTTATTCAATTATAAAAAGTTAATAATTTATTCATGTGCATTAATTGTTGATTTATTCAGTGAGATATTACAAGAGTATGGGAACCATATGATGGAGTTGTCAAAAAGGATAATTGAGATTATATTAAAGAGTTTAGGAACCGGTTACGAAAAAAGGTTACTTGATTCGGAATTCGGGAACTGTCACGGATACATGAGGATAGTGAACTACACACCACCAAGCAACGTTGAAGAAAACCAAGTCGAAGGGCTTGGAATGCATACCGACATGAGTTGCATAACGATCGTGTTTCAAGATGAGCTCGGCGGCTTACAGATGAGATCGAAAGACGATAAGTGGTTAAACATACATCCATGCAAGAATTCATTAGTAGTTAACATAGGAGACCTAATGCAGGCATGGAGCAATGGACGATTACGATCGTCCGAACACCGGGTTGTTTTGAGACGATCCCGGAACCGGTTTTCGTTAGCGTTCTTTTGGTGCTTTGAAGATGAAAAGGAAGTTATTGCACCAAATGAAATTGTGGGAAATGGTAACCCTAGAATTTACCAACCATTTGTTTGCTTGAAATATATAAAGTTTAGGGAAAGTAATGAGGTTGGTAATTTTGAGAAAATTGGCTACACTGTAAAAGATTTTGCTGGGTTAAATGTTTAACCATTGCATTTACCTTTGAATGTCTGTAAATTTTACATCATTTGTAATCCAGTAGCAGTAAAAATATTTGTAATGCATTTTATCACTGAATCTTTGTAGACAAAAAGTCAACTACTAAATCTAACTGATAAAATGTGGATCTGTCAAAGTGCCATGAACGTCTTTGTATTAAGAATTAAATTATATTTTATTTCTTTTATTTAAAAAATGAATAAATTAATTTTAAATTAAAAAGCAAACATATCCTGTTAAAATAGTAATCTATTTCTAAAATTAATTTATTTAAATATTTTTTAACAATTTTCTTTTAAAAAAATAAATTTAATCATATCCATTGACAATTACGATATACGCTTGAATTATAAATAAAAAAATAACATCTAAATATAAATAAAAACAAACATATTTAAGGACCGACATATCAATATATCATATGGTTAGTGGAAGATTTGAGTGGATTGATGTCAATCATCATTATTACCTATTAAGAAACCCTACAAAGTTCCTTCATTTCAAGCCCCACACTCTTTTAATTATTGATTTAGGGTATAATTAATGAACAAAAAAATATTGGACTTTCTTTTTGTTTTGTTTAAAGGACTTTTATTTAAAATTTTAAATAAATTACATTCCTAATCATAAATTCTTTTATAAAATTATAAAATAATCACTCAATTATTTAATTTTATCTTTATTAACACTAATATACTAAAAGCTTGATATAATAACATATCATGTCTTTTTACAAACTTTGTCAGCTTTTTTTATCTTTTATTTTTATTTCCATTTAAAGAACTCAGCTCCTTTTTATGCATTTTTTGACTTCCAGCCCAAATCTCTTGGCCTATCTGGAATAATTTATAAAAATTAATACAATTCGAACCAATTTTCCATTGTTCTTTTTCTGGATGGTGGAAGGTGGGTATCAATTGCTTTCTTTAAATCCATTAGATAATCAAAATAATAAGGTTTCTTGCATTGCACGGAAACTGATTTTTTTTTTTTTCTGAAATGTTGCACAAAGTTCAAAAGATTGAATAACTTAGGGTTTTTTCAGAACTTACAAGGGCTATAAACTAGGCTAAATTTCCCTTCAATCGAACTGAAATATTACACAAAGGTTAAAGATTGAACCTTTTGTAATAATGCTTGCTTGATTGTCCCTGGTTTTGCAACACTTGATCCTTTGTACTGCAATCAATGTCCCAAAAAGAAATCATTAACGGTAACAGACTTGGTTTCTTAAACATGTTCTTATAAAAGCATAAGCTAAAAAGATTGTTTTACCTTTGATTTTATAGTCACAGAAAGAATCCCTTCGACGGTATACGATTGAACAGAGTGGCAATCCAAATCAAGTACGCTTAGTGCATCCATTATCTCGAACAGAATTCCATCCCGCCATCGACACTTAAACTCGATTGTTAAATCCTTGTTGATCGTATTAACGGTTAGATTATCAGTCGACCCGTCTTTAGATGCAACATGGTCGATATCCTGTTTTGTTTCCTCAATATCGTACGCTTTCCTTTTATTTGAGGAAGCCGATTTGTTTCCGTCGGTGACTTTGTTACTGGATGTTCGCTCAGCACGATCCCGATGATGTTTCCATTTCGTTTTAGTCTCGGACTCGGTTAATTCTCGACAACATTCCAATTCTTCAACTCTTCTTTCGAGGTCTTGTAGGTACTCTATCGTATCATCTAATATAGAAACTTTATCAGCCTGCATTGTGAAAGTTAAAATTAGTGAAGGCCCTGTTATGAATAACAAAGGGGAATGGGGTATTAAGCTACCTTGCTATTCGTAGGGACCAATGATTTGAGGATCGTAAGTCGCTCATTTATTTTTTCCCGACGCCTCCTCTCTGATAAGACGTGGCTTTTACAAAGTTCATCCGCTTCTGGTCTCCAAACCGCATCTCCAACACCATCACCGCCTTGTGGAGATTGAAGCAATCCTTTATCATGCATCCGAGGGACTTCAAACAACATCTTCTTCAATAACTTTTGAGAGGTTTCAACCTTTGCTTTCCGATATTTCACCGAGCTATTCATCTTCCAGCTAATGAACCCGGATTCCTTGTTCGAGTTTCCTAAATGCGGTCCCAGAATAAACTGGTGCGAGCTCTTTAATAGGACCGACACAACAGTTCGGTAGTGCATATCATTGCTTATAGGATCAAAAGCAGCCCGGTTTATACGATCACACTCTTCGACATCTCGGAAATCATTGTCATTATCATTTTCACCCTGGCACAGAGGAACAACATCTTCATGATCAGCAAAGGTTTGAGATATGCAGTCACTTGTATTCAAGGAATGATGGTCATCCATGAATTGCCAACTTTGCACCTGAGAAGCCCCACCATTCACGAACGGATCTTCTGCTAGTTGGTTAGGCTCAAAACCATCCGAAATCTCGTTTGGAGAACATCTTTCTAGTTGTTCACAGACTAAAAAGGGACTCAATTCGGACTCAATTTCGTTCGGACCAAGACCTGGACAAGCAACATCATTGATGTTCCCTGTTATCTTCTCAGGAGCATCCAACAACAAACTTTTAACACGATGAATAAGACCGAGGTCTTTCGATACCTACAGAACTCAATCCAAACATAGGGCTTAAAATTCGAAATAAATCCACATTAAAAACCAAATTATGTCCAAAAAAAGTTACCAAATCAGTCACACCAAGCTCAATCACACCTCCTGCATATGGAAAGCATACTACTGTCTGAATAGACGCGCTCTGATAGAACCAATCGACAACATTTCCGAGCCATGGAAACAGAAACCAAACTGTCAATTTACTAACTTATTAACCGATCTGGAAACTTAACCAAACCATTAAAAGCACATGAATGAACCAACCTTAGCAACCAGTGAACGACTAAACACTTTACTATCTGCATATTGAGCATTACATAGCCAAATAGGTTGACCAGTTGATAATGTTCTTCCAGGCAATCTATCAAACACTTCAAACCAAATAAGTTGACTAAAATGCTAACAAAACATGGGGAAAAATGGGAAAAAAAAATATTTTACCCTTGGTCAATGTTGAATACAAATGACATACAGACCAAATAATACCATTCAGTAGCAGTGAGATCTTCAGGGGATAATGCAACTGAAGGTCTTTTAGTATGAGGACTAGTTTCACCAGCTGAAAGTGATTCAAATAGTTCTCTTAATTGCTCACTTCTTTGTAAACCTAGTTGGTCATCAGCTTTAGGTTCAAAAGATTGAACTGTTTTCCTAGTCTTTATATCTCCATTGTAATAACCATCACCCCATTCCAGGACCCTGCAAGTATGTTGTTTAAGAGACAAAGAAGAACATAAAAATGGGGGCAAAAAAAAATGGAACGTGTTATGTTACCCTGGTTGTTTAGCTGAAATGGACCAGAAAATCCCATAGCTCCATTGAATGTTTCTAACAGCAAGAGCAAGTAGTTTCTTCAAGTTCATTGGGACCTTCCCTTGATTTTGAACCCCGGTAGTAGCCATTTGAAGGTTTATCTATGTTTAATAACTATATATATTTATATATACATATATGAACAGAAACATGTGCTATATAGCTGAAGATGATGATTCTTTTTAACCCCAAAAACAGCAAAACATAGATGGGTTTTTATCAACCTATAATGACAGTTTTTTGCCTGAACCAGAAACAACTCAGAGCTCAAAACCCAACATGTTTTTTTTTTTTTTTCAATGGGTAAGACCTAAAAGGTGGTGTTTTGGCCTTTTGGGGAGGTAGCTATGAAGCTCAAAAAACCAGATGAAAATGGGGTAAGAGAAAGAAAATTGGCAATGCTTATTAACAGAATCAAGTGGGTCAAGTTGCAATTAAGTTACTGTTACAGCACAGAGCTAAATTATTAATAAAAAACACACACACTTTGATGGACAAAGAAACAAAAATGATGTAAGAAAGGAAAAAAAAATTAACTCACTTTGATTTTAAGTTTGAAACACAAAAAAATCAAAAGATAAAATATTAATATATTAAGAGAAAATTACATTAATAGTCACCCAACTATTAGTAAATTTTAATTTTAATCACTCAACTATAAAAAATTATAAATTTGTCACACAATTGTTCAATTTATTTTTTTTGTTTTTTTTGTCACAAGCTAGCTAATGTTGATAGCTTCTAAAATTAGCATAATAGCTATTTTAACTCTCAACATTTATACATTATGTTAATTTAGTCTTAATTTTAAAAAAATATAACCCTTACCACTTACACATTGTGTATTTTTTTGTAATTTTTTTATCACCTATTTATCTAAAAAAAACTAAAAAATGAATTTATAAATTAAATTTGATTCAAAATATAAAAAGAGAATGATTTTCTTTTGGGTGGGATTTGGTGAGGAAAGATAAAGAACAGAAAAAATATATTTTATTATATAATGTGGATACCATAATCTAAATTTGCGTCAATTTTCTATTATCCAATGATTCCACATCTTTGAATGCTTGAAAAAAGTGAGCTATCATGTTTATAATATTTTTCTTTAAAAAAAAGAAAATTAGAATTAACTTGGAGTTATTATTAATTTGAAGTTAAAAGAGCATGAAGTAATTAGTATTAGTCTTGGAATGAAACATGTGCAAGAAATGGATTAGTTAAATACTAAGAGACAGGAACACAGTCAGAGACAGAGACAAAAGGACACTGTTTATAGTCAAGCTCATCGGAGAGTGCAAAATAAATAAATTTCACTCTTTTCCCTGCATTGATGTGATGATTTCAACCTTAATTAATGTGTGTTTATTAGTAAGTATAATTTTTTGTGTATTTAAATTTGATATATTTTTTTTAAATTTGGTACTTAAATTTTATTTTGGCCCAATTCGATACTTAAATTTGATATACTTGAATTTGACACTTTTTCTTAATTTGATACTTAAATTTTTTTTTACCTAATTTGATACTTGAACTTGATATTTTTTCCTAATTTGGTACTTAAATTTTATTTTGGCCCAATTCACTACCTGAACTTGACACTTTTTCCTAATTTGGTACCTAAAATTTTTTGGGCACAATTTGGTATCTGAACTTGACATTTTTTTCTAATTTGGTATCTAAGCTTTTTTTTAGGTTCAATTTGGTTCCTAAATTTATTAAATGTTATACAAATTACGCAAAACACTAACAGTGTTAAAAAAAATTGTTATGCTACAAAAATGTTGTTAGTATTAAAGGAAATTCATGTTAAAAAAATAGATATTGAGCTATACTTAACAAATTAATATTACATAAGAAAAAAAAGGGATTTTTTAAAATCCTAAAGTAAAAGAAATTCACTATTTTCAATTAATAAAATGATTAATTAATAAAATAAAACTAAAAGTACTTGAACATATAAAATAAAAAATATATATCATATCATTTATCATATGTCACTCATATATTGATTATTTTTGCTACTTCATAAAAAAATAACATTATTAGTATATTGGAGTAATTTGTAAAACATTTGACAAGTACCAAATCGAACAAAAAAATTTAGGTACTAAATTAGGAAAAAGAGTCAAGTTCAGGTATCAGATTGGACCCCAAACAGTTTATGTACCAACTTAAGAAAAAAATATCTAGTTTAGGTACCAAATTAGGAAAAAAGTGTCAACTTTAAGAACGCTTGTTATATTAAACCATTTTTTAAATAGTTATTCAATTATTCGATTTTTTTAATTTATTGGATTGTTAAGTTTTTTTTAAAGTTTAATTATAGTGTTCAAAGCGATGATACGACTATCGGTACAATGGATTGTTAATTTTTTTTTAAGTTTAATTATTAGATCCAAGTTGATTTGACTATTAGTGTCAGATATTGGAGAAAAAATATGTTTGTATTTGATTCGCAGATTTGTGATGTTCAAAGTTATTTTATGAAAAAAGTTGAATTGTAGATAGTAAGAAAAATAGAGCTTTCAATTGATGTAGGGGGTACGAATAGAGAATATCATACAACAACAATTTTAACAATCCAGTGACTTAAATGAAAAAAATTAAATAATTCAATGATCATTTTATAACTTTTTAAAGTTAAATGACCAAAATACAAATTTACTAATAATTTAGTGGCATTGACTTTATTTACGTTAGAATAATTTTTAATAAACTCTTGTAAGTAAAATAACTTAAAATTTTTTAAATGTAGTTAAAAAAATTAATTTATATTTTAATTCTGAATTTGATAATTTCTAATTAGTTAGTACTTAAAATTATTTTGGACTTAATTCATATTTGAAAATGAAATAGTTAAATAAGTTGGCATTTTCTTTTTAGGTTTATGGAGGCCATTAACTTTTGTTTAGACTATTTTGGATGTGTATATTTTTAAATATTTATTTATTTTATAATTTAAAAATAATATTATTAAAAAACTAATATTTTAAAAATAATTTCAACGATTTATAGAAAAAATTCAGGCTTTTTGGGATTTTTTTATATTTTAGAATTTATTTTATTGGTTTTTTATATTTTATAAAATTTTAATATTTTTAAATTTTTTTATTTTCAAATAATGCTATGACATGTAGGGGTGTTCAAATTTCGGTTAAAACCGAATTAATTGATCTAATTCGAGTCGATTAATGATTTTTAAAAGTTCAATTATTGGTTAATTCGGTTCGAAATCAGATAATTAATCGAATTAACCAAACTTAATAATTAATAATACAAATTATATGTTGTTTTAATTCGGTTAATTCAGTTAAATGAACATTATCAATTTATTTTTTAATATGTTTTATACTTGTTTTAACAAAAAAAAGTAAAATATATAAATTTCGGTTAATTCAGTTAACCGGAATATTTCAGTTCAGTTAATTTTTTTTGAAAAGAATTTGGTGCAGATAACTGTTAAAGGATTAAAATGTTCTGTCAATTCAGTTAATATTAGTTTGGTTCGGTTAATTATTTGAACACCCCTAATGACGTGTCCTAAATTGAGGTTTGTCGCATAACATTACGTCATTCGCTATAGATGTGAAATCATAAAAAAAATTGATGTAGTTAGATATAGGTACCTAAAAAAGATTATCAACTTAGTTAATGGTTTCGATTAAGATATATATTTTTAGGTATTTAGTTAACTCCATCAATTTTTTGATGATCAAAATAAAAGTTTAAGAAGTACTAAAAATCATAAAATAATTGTAAAATAATAATAATAGATATAAAAATAAAAATATCAAAATATCATAAAACTTCAAAAATAAATATTTTATAAAAAGTCTAAAAGTTTTATTGAAATTATAAAAATATAAAATTAACAAAATGCATATCTAGAATAAATTTGAAATAATTTGACGACTATATTCATTGACATTCATTTGTCCAAATTCATTTAAATTTCAACATCCATTTCTCTGAATTCTTAATAAAAATAGAAAATTCTCTAAAAATTATATTTTTTATTTGTTCTTTTTTTCAAAATTTTAAGACACATGCTATTATTTTATTGGTTGCCGGTGCAAATATTAACAGTGTCATCCATGTAATTAATAAAAGTATACTTTTTTTTCAATTTCAAAAAAAAAATTAAATACCAACTAGATAAAAATTATCAAGTTTAGAAACTAAAATATACATTAACAAAAAATCTAATATATATATATACATCAATGTTCTAAAAATTGATTTGATTGTCAAGCCATTCAAACAAACTGTTTCCAATTTGATTGTGGGTTTAATAATAATTAAAAAATATATAAATATTAAAAATAATATTAAAATTTATAATTCTGTTCAATTTATTTAATATTTTTTATTTTAAATTTTTATCGATTTCGAGAGCCCCTTCATTCAAATTAATACACTAATATATTCTAACAACAGTGATAAACATTGAAAACGCAATAAAGGCAAATTATACATTTTGGAGATCTGCAATGACTAGAAGTACGAATTGTCTGCTTTTACTACATCGGGGCATCGGGTGCTTTTGACAGACACTTTAAGGGTATGTGTACTGCCGACCATCATATATAATTGTCCTTTTATTTCCTTTTAAATTTTATTTGTGTATAAAATACTTTTGTTGAACATAAATATGATTTGATGTATGACTTTACAGGTTTCCCATTTTATCTCTATGATTGGTTTTTTTTCTACCTTTAAATAGTTTGTAAAAGCATGAAAATTTTACCATATGCTCCAAAGTAAAATCATAAAAAGTTTTAGTATCAAGCATTAATGCTTATAGAAATATAAATCAACGGAAGTGGTATGAGCACTTGCCAAGTGTCAAGGTTATTGTGGGTTAATACAAGACACGTCATGGTCATAAACTATCAAGGTCAGACACTAGAATTGATACGTTGCATCCGTCAATGATGATTTGTCTTCCTTGAATTTTTGTTTAAGATTTAAGAAAATATTGAATCTCTTTTATCTAACGTAAACAAAAAAAAAAAAAAAAAAAACTTGAGAGAACACGAGTCTTTACTTATTTACAAACTTTTTATGTAGAAAGAGTTCATTTAGGTCTAAATTCAGATAGATTTTAAGAGTGAACAATTATAGAAGTTCAATATTTTTATATTTAATTTTATTATCAACGACGTATCGTTATTATTATTTTATAATAAGATGATATGTTATATTTAGACCTGTTTACGAGTCGGGTCACCTGGCCTAACTCGAATGTTTGTCCGAAAAGTGAGAGGGTTTGGACAAAAAATTAATACCCGTTTAAAAAACAAACAAGGCCTCGGGTAAGACATTTTTTGCCCAGGCCCGACCTGAATTCATTAAATTACCAAAAAAATAAAAAGAGTTTTTTTAATGTTATTTTAATGATATTTTCTTCTTTTTCTTTCCCTATTTTGTTATCATTTCCCTATTATATTGCTATTATTTTTTGGTTATTGTTTGGATATTATATAACATTTGTTTTATTGCTAATTTTGTTATTATTTTAGAGACATTTGCTTGTTAAGTTACATCTATATTAGTGTTATTTAAGTATGCATATTTTTTAAATTTTATTTTCAATATGTTCGGAAATATTAATTTTAATATTTTTAGTATTTTTGATGTATTATATATATTTAAAAATTATGTAAAAATTTTAATATGGGCGGGCCGAGTTGGGCCCAGAGTTTAGTATTTTTATCCGGGTTGAGCTTGAGCAAAATTTTAAGCCTATTTTTCGGGCCGAGTTGAGCCTGGATCTGGCAAACGGGCCTATATTTTTGCTTGGGGCCTGCCCGAACCATGAGCACCTATAGTCATATCTAGTTTACGTCTTTTTAGATGGGCGATGTGTTTACACATGATTAGTATAAAAATAATGTCAGTGATAAGATTAAATATTATAACATCTGACAAAAAAAAAAAAACTAAACACACCATACTAAAAACAAACCTCCATTCAAAAGGACTCTAATAGTGTCTAGAATTATATACTATATACCGGTGTATAAATATTTTGTTATATATAGAGAGCCAAAGTTGAATAAAAAATAGGTTTTATTTATTTAAATATAAAATGTATTCAAAATTATGGGCAACTATGATATGTCACTACCTAAATATTAAAAATAAATAAATAAATACATTTTTATAAAAATTATATTATTTATAAATTTTTAATATTTGTTGACTGCAACCAGGGATCAATCACGTCAACATTTGTCAATACTCACCAACAACAATATCTTTTCAATCGATTTAAACTATTAATAGTATCAAATTTATCATAAAAGAAATTCAAATTAACACGAAAACTCCGAGGGAGCATAAATTAAATTTGTCATGATTTTAGATATTTGTTATGAAAGCTAAAATGGAATCAGAAATTATCATTTTTTTAATTAAAAAAACATAACATAAATTACCATATTTCTAAATAGATTAAAATATATGATAAATTTATATACTCTTAATAAATTTGAAATTTAACAATGATAATTTTATTTTTGGGTTAGTCCACCTACTTTTTTAATTTTTAAAATTCGAGTCTACTTATTAATATTGTTATTTTTTAATTAAATTAATTTGTATAACATTTTGAAATAATAATAAAAAAGTCGCTTAATAATCATACAACTAAATAATAACATTAGACTTAAATTCACAAAATAATTTTAACGGTATTACTAGTTAAACTTAAATTTTAAAATATAAAAATTAAATTCTAAAAAGAAAATGAATTTACGAATAATATAAATATTTCCAATATATTTTAACCTTTTAAATATTTAAAATAAAATTTAAGAAATTCAGGAAAAAGAAAATAAAAGTGATGGTCCTGCAGACCCCTTAACGCCGCCCGCGGTCATTTTCTTTTTCTCTTGTCAAAGCTTTTATTGGTTTTTGTTTTGGTCACATGTCCGACAATCCCGTGAACTTACTGGCGTTTGGTCTGTTTTACTTAGGTTCTCTTCTCCGTGCATGGGGGACCTTTAAAACCCTTCAACTATTTAATCTCCATTGTTGGAACTAAGAAATCCACCTAAAATCAACTCTAAAATAGTTGAGAATTTGGTAAAATTACTGCAAAGAACCTTTTACTATGAGTTTGATTATATTTTTTTACCCTCTATTTATAAAAAGGTAAATTAATCCCTATACATTAGATCAAAAAGTAAATTTATCCTTCTATTAAATCATCAATTTCTACTATTAAAATTTGATTCATATACATCACAATGAGATACACATAGCGTGTTATTCTGTCAGCCACGCCAATTTTTTACAATAAAAATAGATGAAATTTTTAACAGAAAATACCATATTGCCCTTTGATCTAATATACAAAGACTAATTTGTCTTCTTTTTTTAAACAAAAGAAGCAAAATACAATTTGAATCCTAGTTCGGGGGCCTCCATGGTACTTTTACCTTGAGAATTTTTATTTTGGTATAATCAAATACAATCCATGAAAATTAATCATTTCGAGGTTTATGTCTATCACTTTTACCAATGTCGTTTTCAAGATTCAAATCTAAGTTTTCATTTTAAGAATGTAATATACCTTATCACTAGTTTGCAAAGTAGATACCTTGAATATAGATTAAAACCCTAATATTTTTAATTTACGTGGCATTTGAACTTCTACATGCGAAAACCTATGGAAGGATCGATAATAATCAGTTGGATCAGGGTTATATATGGTATTTGATAGAGCTTTTTGGTGAATTACAATAACAAAACAGAGTCCGAACAACCAACGCGACTAGTGTGACTCAAACCCAGGCAAACGCAAGCAACACTTGGGACAGTGACCACCCTTAATTATTAGGCCATCACATGAAATTCAATGTTACATTCACTTTTAAGGAGCTATTATAATTATCATTTATAAATTTATTTTAACATCATATATTTACTTATATAAAAATTATAATAAGAACAAAATTTATCATAATTTTCTATAAAACAAGACTGAAAAAAATATTAAAAGAACTTTTTTAAATTTCAAATTTAATAAAAATATACTTTAAATTGATATTACATTCGATCAATCAAATATTTTAAAATATTACATTCCAGTTAAATGAATTAAGATAATATAATATTCCTTACATTTCCCCTCCTATCTTACATTCTCATAATTATATTACCAAAATAATTTTATATTTAAATATTTATTTATTTTATAAAATAATTAACTTGAAACATATTTGAAATTACATTTTTAAACACACTAACAAAATTACAATTGAAGTGGTTTTTTTTTAAATGTAAAAATATTCATATTCAAACAAACTACTTTTTTAAATGTATCGAATTTATGAGAAATTCTCTCAAAAACAGCCGTCCCCATAAAGAACTCACGTATTCATTATTACTTATTTTTTAGTAAATAAAAGCCTGCGAAACATATATTCACTGACGGTTTCAGACCGACTGTTTAATTTTAATATATTCAAACTCACGTCTTACTGAAATAATAATAATGTTAATGCCAGATGAACTAAGATTCAATCAACATTTAATATATAATTTTATTTTCAATTAAACTTGAAAATGATAATTTATAACCTATAATACATATAAAAAGTGTAACATGATAAAAACATCCTTTTATGTGAAAATTAACAAGATTTTACATAAAATGAAATTTAAAAGTTTTTTGTTGAACAATCTTAGTACAAGTTCTGAGTATATCTGTTATTTTTGACACAATATATAGAACTACTCATGGTCTCTACTCCCCAACCCATTAATGAAAGGATAACATGTTCCAATGCACTGAAACCTATGTCCTCTTGTCACAAGTCGATCAAACATTAACCCAATTGAAAAAATAACTAAAAACCCATTATTTTTTATTTAAAATAAGTTATATTATTACGATAGTTTTATCTTTTTAAAGTATTTATATATAAAATTAATAAAATTCCATATAAAAAATTTTATTTAATTATTATATAAAATTTTAATAAATATATTTGATTACATTCTTTTCCCTCTTGTTAATTAAAGTTCTAATAACATCAGTTAAGATGATGTTATTTACATAAATAAAAATATAATATATAGGAATCTTTTAACTCAATAAAAATAATACATTCTATATGTAAAGTCAGACATTATTAATTAGGATAAGATAAAATAAATAAATGTGAGAAAGACAAAAAAAAAACATTTAAATTTCACCTTCTAGTAAAAATATTATTATTCTATCAATGAAAAACTGAAATTTCTCTTTAAAAAATAATAAATTTATTTTCATTCAACAATTAAAATAGATTTTTTTTTAATTGAATACAAGAGATATGCATTTTTTTAATGTAAGGTTCCAATCCAACCACACCAACCCAAAGATATTAGCTGCCCTACTTGTCAAACTCTGCCTACTTCTTTACATTATATATATATATACATACTTTTTCTATTACATATTATATATTGATTTGCACTAAAAATAGCATATTTTGATATAAACTAGAATGTTTTGCCCGCTTTGGGGCCTCAGTTTGTTTAATTATACCTATAACTATATTATGGGTAAATTTCAAATTTAATGAATTTTGATTAAATGTATAATTTGATATACAGATTTTGATTTAGTGTAATTATGTACATGAGATTTTAATTGTGGTTCAAATGTATATATGAAATTTTAATTTTAATTCAATCGTGTAAACATTTAAAAAAATAAATATATCAATTTATTTTTTATATTGGATAAATATAATTATTTGCTATGTAATATATAAACTTATATCAATAACATGTGAGAATTGGATCAAATCAAAATTTTATGTATAAAATTACACAAAATCAAAATTAAAGTACAAAATTATACATTAGGCCAAAATTCATGTACAATTTTGAGATTTATCTCATTATATTATAATTATTTATTAAATGTTTATTAAAATTGTGATATATATTTAAGAAAATAATTAATATAGACTAAATCCGAAACTTTAGATAAATAGAGGGATCAATATTAAAAAATTATCGTTATCTTATAGGGAAAAACAAAAAAGACATCTGTGATGAGAGAATAGCTTAGGACATTCTTTTTATATAAATAACTAAGGAAATTACAAAACATTGAGGTACCGAATAATGTACAAGAAAAAAGTATAGAGATTAAATATAAAATTCAAACATAGTATAAGGATCAAAATTAAAATTTAACCATTTTTATATCATCAAAATAAAATAAAGTAAAATAAAATAAAAAGAAAAAAAGAAAAGCCTTGTGAGATGGCAAAAAGGAAGGTAGGTTCCCTTTTTATATAGTAGTATCGAGAGAGGGATATTTTATTTATGGTTAAATTATGCTATAGGTCCTTGTATGATGCATAAATTATGAATTTAGTCCCTATGGTTTAATTTAGGCATTTTTACTCTCTCTACTTTTAGAATTTTGAAATTTTAGTTCTAACCAAATGGTAGCTATTAAATTCATTACGTTTTGATATTTTTAAAATTTGATGCGACAAACATATTATCACATACGTAATATCTTTTTTATTTGCCGTTTTCACGTATTACTAAAAAAAACCGATTGTTTGCATTGAGGTTGAAGATATTGCGACTAAGAACCATCTAGTTGGAAAATATTGAATAAATCTATAACTTTATATATAATATAAGACTAATAATAAAATTTAATCAAATAAGGACTAAATTTTGAAAAATCGAAAACTAGAGGAAATAAAAATAAAACATGAGAATAAATTTGATTCCTGCGACAACGAATGGGACAAATTTTAAATATATGTACATATTAATCATGTCTGCTTTCTATCAAATTGGCTAATAGGAGGTTGGGGTCCATTTTGATCAATTTCAAAATTTCAAATCTACAATCATTCAAAAAGAAAAAATCAAGAAGGTAAAAACGTTTAATTAATGTTTTGTTTGTTGGTTATTTAAATAATACGTTTGGGGTAAATTGAAGGGTAAATTATACCCAAGGTTACTATCTATTCACCTTGAATAAATTAACCAAATAAATGATAAGAAGAGAATGCACGCTTTGTGGTTATGATTGAGTTTATAGAATAATAATAACAAATAAGAGATTAGGTGAAGGAGGCTAAGGACGTGTTTTTTACACATTGAAATTCCTTGAAGCAGGCATGGTTGTACCATAAGTCAATTTCTTTATTATGAAAAACACTGCATGCGTTTTAGATTTCCTTTTTTATATACTTCGGATCTCGAAAACAATATTTTATTCCTTTTTTTCAAACTTTATTTTAAAATTTATTTGACTTATTAGTTCTGTCACATTGATAGTTTTCAGCATTAAATTGTTATTGAATTAATTCAATCAACAACCACAACTTCAATTAATTTATATTTATATATTGAATGCATAAATAATTATATTTATCTAATACAAAAATAAATTCTTTAAATATATATGATTAAATCAAAATTAAAATTTCAATTATACATTTAAACTACAATTAGAGTTTCGTGTGTATAATTGATCTAAATTAAAATTCATATATACAATTGCACATTAAATCAAAATTCATGTATCTTGTTATAAAACCAAAGAAAGATTGATGCGGAAAGAAAATAGAGATCGAATCCAAAAAATAATAATTAAAAAACCGTTTGAATTAAATTTAACCTAATTTAGATATTTAATTTTATTGATATAATTTAAATGTTTATATTTATTATTAGGGTCAGATCAAGATTAGAACTTTGACAAAAATTCCCATAGGAGTTTGAAGTTTTTTTAGTTTAAGTTAATCTTATAACTTTGTACTTATTCTTATATTGAGACTAAATTAAATAATTATTCTCAAATTAAAATTTAAATATTTTTTATTAAAAAAACTTTTAAACTTAATAATCGTTCCAATATTGGAACTTGAATTTTGCCAATATAAAATTAAAAGTAATTATTAAGTTCAAAAGTTAATTTGAACTAAAAAAATTTCAAACCCCAATATAATATTACGTTTAGACCTCAAAAATTGAACCTTTACTATTATTGTTATTTATTTGTAATCTTTTATGATTTTTCTTATTTTAATTTTTTATTAAAAAAAAAGATATTTTATAACAGTCGAACTAATTCAACCGAAAATTGATCCAATTTTTAGAATAGACCCAAATCACTATACATTTATTATTAAAAAATATTTTATAATTTCAAATTGACGATGCTGTGGCATATTCTCTTTAAGACCCTACATAATGAGATTAGCTTTATTCAAACTAGAAATTAAATGATAACCAGAAATAGTATGAAGAAGCAAAATGCCTTCCCATAATCCATTTCTAGGTAAAAATGGATTTCATTTTAAAGCATCATGCAAAATATCAGTCTATCCAAATGAACTGCTAAAGGACTTTTTTGTAAATAGATTTCGGGGTGTAATGTGACTTCAAGAACTAACTGAACTAAATTCCAATATTTAAAAGTAATACTAGCTAAATCATGGCTTATGCTTGAGAATAAACCAATAATTTTTGCTGGAATCTCAGTACTAACCTAACCTTAATATATATAGATGTATACATATATGACTAAGTCTAACTGATAAGCAAACACTCAACTGTACAAAGGTCAATTTTGCTCCTTACTCCGCATTTTTTGTAGATTCTGATTCACGGGGGCTAACCGACTTCTTCTCGGGAATTTCAGGCTTCGCCATGGCTGGTTGTCCCAAACCAGCACCCTTGGCAGAACTTGATGATGGCTCTATTGTAAGTGAAGATGCCTCGTCTCTAGAAGCATACCAGGAATTTCCACATGCAATACATTCCAACTGAAAACACAAAGGGGAAGTTTTAAAGTTTAATGGTTAAAGATGAAAATGAATATCTGACTGTATATTCCAACAACAAATACACATATGCCTATCAAACACAATCAGACATTCACATATGCAGGAGCATGATACATGTTTATCCATTTTAGACAAAGAATTATCATACCATCTTCAATAAAAGTACCATGGAGGTCCTTGTACTAGGAGTTGGATTGCATTTTGCCCCCTCTACTAAAAAACTGGGCAAATTAGTCCATGTACATTGCATCAAATGGATTCCATCCATTTTTACTGTTAAAATCTGCTCTATACATCAACATGAGGTGAATGTGGCATGCTGTCACATGTAACCGTCTGGTAATGCTAGTTTTTAACAGTAGAAATAGATGGAAGTTTTAACAAAAAGGACCAGTTTGCTCTTTGATCTAACATATAGGGACTAATTTGCCTATTTTTAGGTAAAAAGGGCAAAATGTAATCAGACTCCTAGTTTAGGGGCCTCCATGGTACTACTTTTACCTACCATCTTCTAAGTACTTGTGTCAATATTATGCCTTTGTAAAATCTAATTTCTACGTAAAAGTATATTGTTCTCTTGCTCAACATGGTTAGTGAACTTCTAGTCATTGTCTGAAATCTTGTACAAAGACAGATCTTTCTCTGCAGTTGCAGTTATTGATCTCTCCTACATAAACAAGTTCGACATTTGTGCATGTACATGTCTAACTAGGGTGAATCACAATATATACACACACTAGCTTAATCAACTTAGTAACATCATAATAATCCAAGCTTATTCTTGATGATGGAAATGGAGAAGAAAATATGAGATAACCTGGTAGCGATCTCCATGTCCTGCTTGGATAATGTCCCTTAGACAGACTTTAAATTCATTGCATCTTGAGCACCGAGCATCAGTCATCTGCTTAAAGAGTAATCGAACAATCGATGAGCATATGTCAACCAAGTTAAAAAGAAAATTGTAATCAGATTTATTCTTCAACAAAAATTAGGTGAAGAGAATGACCTGCATGCGCTCTGATTCATCGGGCTCTTTTTTTGCTGTCTCTTCAGCAGTTAAACCCTCCTACATAGAAATCATTAATCACAAAACAATGCCACTTGCAATAAACAAAAGCCCTAAGGAGATATATATAATGAAGTGGGGGATCAATATTTGCAGTTAAAATTAGTTACAAAGAATTGTAAGCTTAAAATTTTTCTAAGCCCTTGAGATATTGAAACCAAAATGACAAAAAGATAACCAAGTTCAAGAGTTGAACACATCTCCACCTACATGAGGTAGCTATCGCTCTCTTAAACCAACACGAAAGAAGAGAACTCAAGGCCCTTATAGACTATACCTTTAACTCAGCAGGTGTCATGTTAAGTATTGTTGAAGGTTCCAATTCTCCATTTAGTAGACGTCGAGCGAGCAGTGGATTGTTCTATAAAAAAGAAACAAGAATCAACATCATCTTAAAGTGAAACAAGGGAATATATATCTATATAAGCTTATAAGCAGAATGCTCTTGACCTTCAGGTTGAACATAAGTTGCCGTAACTTCTGGTTATATTTCATGTCAGGTGAAAAAGCATCATGTGAGGCATTCTCGAGTGCAGTTACAGCAGCAACAGCAGCATCTGGCCACTGAAAAGACTTGCCAGCCTGCAAATCAAGAAGGGCAACAAATATTATGCAAATCATTGGATCAATTACCATTCAATAATACCTATTTCTACTGATCATCACATGGGGAAAAAAAAAAAAAAAAAAAGAAGAAAGATATCCCTACGATAAAAGCTAAACATAGGTAAAAAGTCACTGCACACATTTGAACTCTTCTCTTGTGATCCATTTGCAGTTCCTGAACTCTTAGCGCCTCTTTCAGGTTCCAAGCTATCAGAACCACCTTTTACTTTGTCATCATTATGCACGCTATCAGGAGAACTACACATGTATTGAACTGCTTGGAGAAGCCTCTCCATCCACTTATCACGATGGGTTACTCCAGTTAGCACGTTAGCTTTTGACAAAATAGTGTAGTATTCAGTGGTATTACTTGTACAGCTTCCAGGAGTTTCAGCTTTCATATGTTGATCAGACCTTGTAGTTCCTTCATCGTTCCTCGAAACATCAAGAGGTGAAATGTTCTTTTTCCTGAGTGTTCTTTTCGCTTTCAATTGCTCTTCCTGATCAACAACTGCAGCAGCAGCATCAATCTCAAGGTCAGGGAGATCTCCCAAACGTGATAAAGTTTTCTGAACAAGTAGATCAATCTCATGCTGTTTACTATCCTCATAATCTTTATCAGTTAGCTTCCAAAGTTTCCGCTCTACAGTGTCATAAACTCTTTGCACAATAAAACCTGGATGCTGTTTACGGTTTGGATGTTGCTTATGTATGGGGACAAAGTGCACTACACACTTGTGCATCACAGATTCAGCTGGAACCTCATCCCTATGGAAACTATAAAACAGCTCTCTGGTATCACGTGATTGCCAGCTTCCACCACCTTTTTTCTCAGCCTCTTCAGGGCGATAAAACCACTGGCCAGTAACCATAATGCTCCCATCCTTAGTCTGACTAATGTCCTATCATTGATAAAAGCTCCATTATTTGAGAATAAGCGACTAAGAAGTAAGTCGAAGGTAACAAAACTAAAAATGCAATACCAGGCAATGCAATTACCTTAATGATTGCCACATAAGGCTTCTGCTCCTGATCTTCGGGAACTAAAAGAACTGGATCCTCCTGTAGAGGAACACTAGGAAACATAAATAATGACACAAAGGTGAAAAGTTATAAATTAACAAAAGAGACCCCAAATTACTGCTGCAAGCAAAATACAAATAGAATGCCAAAAAAATGTGCCACTTAAATCTGGAGTAATAACTTTTGACAAAGCAGTTCTACAAGCATAACCATTTTTAACATTCACAAATGATTAGTTCTAATTCCTACCAGCTTCCACAAAGACACTCTTTTCTGTCGCTGCTATTTCGAGCGCCATATTTACGGACCAAAAGAGCAACAAATAAACATAATACATAACAACTATACTTATTTAAAAGGGTGACTGAAAAACATAAACGTAAAATCAGTAGTAGAACTCATTTATACCAGGAATCAGTATCTCATTTCAGCTTTCTTTGACCACAATTCCTGAGAAGCTAAAGAAAGTATTATCACTCTTCACAAACATGGAAACATCTAAAAAAGCCTCTTTTTCCCCCCAATTACAACTGAAAATAACAGAAAATCTTAATTTCTCTTAAAAGATAACTTAAAATTAAGATAAAAGAAAATGAAAATTAAGATAAAAGAAAATGACCCAGAAAAAGCAGCTTCAGCCACTCAAAGAAGGGAAAAAAAGCACTTGATAAATCCATTAAAATGATTGAAATCAACTAAAAGATCTGACATTTATAGAACAACCAGAAAACCAGACCATAAATCCACATAAACACAAGTAAAAATTTTCAAGCCAAAAAAGTTCAAAAACCCTAAATTCCAGCAAAACCTATCAAACAATGCCGCACAACAAAAAAGAACACAAGCCCTAACAATCAGAAACCCCTAAATTCAGAATCCGAACACTCGGAAACAGATTAACAAAGAGCAAAAAACCCTAAAAAATCCAAAATGCAAGTAAAGAACTCACGAGATCATATCGATTTCCATCAAACTCAAAAGCTTCATAATGACTCCTCCTTCCTCTTCCTTTCCCAGAAACCCTAACAGCTTCCCCTATCGGCTTCGCATCCTCTTGAACTCCTTCTTCCTCTGGTTCCTCTTCTTCCTCTGGTTCTTCTTCTTCTTCTTCCTCCGTGTCGTCATCTCGCTTTTTCTTATTCTTCTTCGTTTTCTTCAATGCCCTCTCTTCTTCCTCTTCATCATCCTCTTCTAGTAGCTTCATTTTCTTCCTTTTCCTTTCTTGCTTGGTATCTTCCGGTCGGGACCGTCGGGTCCGTATCGGAACTTCGTCCTCATCGTCGCTAGTGGATACCTGAGCGAACCTTCGGTTTCCCATTTCGGACAAAGGCTGTTTTTTTTTTCGGGTGTTTTTCAAGAGGTTTTTAAATGAGATTAAAATTACTATAAAATTGAAAAAAACGAAGTTTCTCCCATAACTGTAGCTGCTCTTTATATGTTTTGGAGGTTCACATAAGAAATATTACACCTCATCATGGTTGTAGACTCGTCCCAAGTTTGAGAGGGTAGATAAAAATATAATCTTAAAAAATAAGTTTAAACAAAAAATAAGATTCAAATTTAAATAATGAGTTTTGAGTAAAAACTTTTTTGTTCTGAGTTTAATCTGACTCGAATATTATTATTATTATTATTATTATTATTATTATTTTGATACAATTTTACTATTATATTGCTATTATTATTTGAATATTGTATAATCTTTAATTAATTGTTAATTTTGTTACAATTTTAGATGCATTTGTTTGTTAACTAGAGGTGTGCAAATTTTGGTTTTTTTCAGTTTAACTCGAATATGAATTACACAATTTGAGTTACCCGAAATCCGAATAAGAAAAGATAAAATTATGTCATTTTAATAAATGTTTACCTTTTATAAAATTAAAAGTCAAAACCATTAAGTTAAAAGACAAAACTACATTTTTTTTATAAATATTTTTCCATTAAGTTAAAAAAAAAAACCATTATATTGTTTATATAGTTAAATAATCTTGCACTTCATCTACTAGTTAAATAATTGGTCTATGTAAACGCAACATTGAGTATAAATAATAGAATTCGTTAACTTGGCTCGAAATTTCTTGACTCTATTTGATTTGATTCGAAAAAAAAAAATCAAATTAAGTTTAGGTGCTAAAATAGGTTTCATCAACTCGACTAACTTGAAAATTTTTTACTCGATTCGACTCGATCCGATCGAATACTCACCCCTAGTTGCAACTATCTTAGTGTTATTTTAATATTTTTAGTGTATTTATTGTATTATATTTTTATTTTTATTTTTATTTTTATATAAGAAACTTAATACGATCGGATATGGCCAGACTCGGGTTTAGTATTTTTTTATTTGAGCCAGACTCAGGTTTAGTATGTATTTTATTTGAGCTAGACTTATATAAAATTTCGGACCTATTTTTTAAGTCAAGCCCGAACATAGAAAATAGATCTAAAATTTTACATTAGCCTATTCCAAACCCGATCCGATCCATGGTTAGGGAATAGACTTTGCTTTTTCTATTTTCCTTTATTACATTACCTTTGCTGAATCCTTAAATTGTATGTATTTCTTTATTTCATATTTCATTTTCATCTTAGTTTATCTAAAAATAAATTATTAACAATATGATTCTCGAAATATATGAAAAAAAAAACCATTAAAAAATTAAACATATCCATGTCTATATTAGTTACGAGCCAATCATTGCTTATGATCCATCACAGTATCATCTATTTGTACCAATACATAAGAAGTGATTATATATATTCTTAACCTACGCGCACAGGGCTCGGAGTATAAAAAAACAGGTAAAATAAGAATAATACTTCGTCATCCATTACTATAGCATCTATTGTTTTTCAAAAGAAAGAAGAGCAAAGATTAAAACGCCACAAGTTCTAATGATACATTCTGGTAATGCAGTTTTTCATTTGTCAAATTCTTGAATGCAAAGTTCTTTTCATGTCAGATCCGCCACCTTCGTTATTCGCTCCCTTCATCCGCGGATTTTGCAGTTTTTCTTTGGCTTTCATTAGGATCTCATGCACTTCATCGAAGTGAGGATTTGTAGCATTTCTTGTGTTTTCGATCCACTGCTGAACTTCCTTGTAAGGACCCAGTAACCTGTTTCGTTCCGTCTCACCCAAAAGCTATGTCGAAGAAATTGTTATCAATCTTAATGTCTCTTCAGATAATTTAATTTTCTAAGCACTCATGCATGTGCAAGCCAAGAAGGAAAACGAAAACATAAATACGAGTATGTTTTGAGAAGAAACGCAGATAAATCTATGGGGGCACGGGTGAACTTTCATAGAATATTATGCTCCACCAGAGAAGTAATGCTAATGACAGTCAGAAAGAAATGAAATGTGGACAAATATACCTCGAGTTGCATTATGTCACAAACAAGGCTAAGATCGGCTATAGATGGTTGGTTCCCGCCAAGCAAAAAACGGCCATTACCCTTGAGCCAAACGGACTCTATCTTCGACAGAGATGCAGACAGAAATTTCTCACCTTCAGCAGCTGCTTCTGGATTCAATGGACGGCCAAGCACAGGTGCTAGGACAGTATTCCGAACAATTGTGGCTGGAAAACAGAAGCATAGAGTTCAAAAGCCATACCTCACCAATCAAAAGGGAGCATTGATACACATAACCACAACACAACTATATGTAGATGGAAGGTAACATATCGGCATAGATAAACCAAAAAGGATTCGTGTTTAGAGACAAGCACAGCTATAGCATCGGTCCACCAAGGGAAATAACATGACATAAAACAATATGTCATAAAAAGGATTCATGTTTGGAGACAAGCACACACATATAGCATCGGTGATTGGTCCACGAAGGGAAAAAACATGTCATAAGATACGAAGCAAACATTATCCTACAACATCAGTGCACCAATCACTATGAATAAGCAAGAAAACTCAAAAAGAGTTCGATCCATTTCGGCGTTAATTACATACTTGGACCACAGCGTAAGTTGGAGTGATGCCAATCCAACACCGAGTGTATCTTACTTCTCTTGAAAACATCAGCCGGGTACCTTGAAACAAGGAAAACAGACACTCGTTATAATAAGAGTGGCATATCTGAACTGAACATGAAATGCACCAAATTTATATTGATAATCCCATGATTGAACCGCATAAGTTTCTGTAAGACGGTAGCCTACAGCAAACAAACATCGGTACATAAATTAGTTAATCCTTCCGATAGTAACATTATAGAACACCAAGACATTGACATACAGTTGAGGTTGTCCAACCATCCACCATGTAATAACTAACAAGTAATCCTACAAAGAAAAAAGTAATTGCACTCACCAATGATCTGCAACTCCAGGAAATGAAGAAGCAAGATAGACAAGAATGGCATGGCTGCAACAACAACAAAAAAACTAATAGTAATGAATATATATATTTAATATGGAACGTATGAACTAAGGGGAAAAAAGGGGTCTTTATTTACCTCTCAAACAGCTTAAATCTTCCATCAACAATGGCGGGCAGCTGCTTCATGGGATTAATTTCTGCAACAAAATAATTCTTAATTTATAAATCTCATAAAAAAAAAAAACAAATCAAATGGTTAATAACAAATTGGTGCGTAATTTGAATACCTGCGTATTCAGGAGTTAAATGTTGACGCTTAGCGATATCAACTCTAATCTCCTCAAAGTCTATACCATTTTTCCTAATTTACCAAAGAAAGAATATGAAACATGAAGAAAATTTTCAAAGCAGAAGAAAACCCAGATAATAGTTCATCAGAAGATGGGAAAAAATTTACTTGCAGAAGATGATGACAGCTCGGACAGGCTGAGACATGCGATCTGCATATAGTTTGAGCTTCATGTTTATCCCTTTTGATCTTTCCACTTCCGTCTCTGTTGTCGGTATTTTTCCCTTAATTTATCCTCCGCCAATATTTATTTATTTTGTTCAAACACCTTTGTTTTGTTGACTTTGCTTCCTTTATCTCATTTCTTCAACCGCGAATTGACTAGGGCAGGTAGCATACACGTGTGATTTCTTCTGGGTAAACCACAAAATTACTAAACTATTATATATAAATAATTAAAAGTTAAAATATTAAATATATCCATTTTCCTCATCTCGAAATTGGAGTAAAATAGCTAACCAGAGGACTTGCAGTACAACGAAACAATAAGTAAAACAGAGTGAAACACTTATATATAAGCCAATAGTTACTCATCATCCATTACAATACCACAGCATCTGTTTATATAAACATAACCCCCTGTTCTTAGTGACTGAAAACATACCACACGTTCTAATTATACATACTGATACTATAGTAATGCAGTTCTTCATTTCTCAGATTCTTGAATGCAAAGACTCCACCACCTTCATTATTTGCTAAACCCTTTTAATTGCTAATTTTGCAGTTTTTCTTTGAGTTCCTTCAGGACCTTATGCAGTTCATCAAAGTGAGGATTTGTAGCATTTCTTGTGTTCTCGATCCATTGCTGAACTTTCTTGTAAGGACCCAATAATCTGTTCCAATCCGTCTCACCCACAAGCTACATCGAAGAAATTGTCATGGATACGTGATTTAATTTTAAAGCACGAAACATTAAGCATACGGGGCACGGCGGAGATGACGAAAAAGATTGATTCATAAAAAACATACCTTAACTTGCATTATGTCACAAACGAGGCTAAGATCGGCTATTGATGGTTGGTTCTCACCGAGCAAAAAAGGCCTATTGTCGTCGAGCCAAAAAGATTCGATCTTCGACAGAGCTGCGGACAGAATTTTCTCGCCTTCAGCAACTGCTTCTGGATTCAATGGACGGCGAAACACAGGCGCTAGAATAGAATTCTGAACAATTGTGACTGAAACAAATGGAAGTATCAAGTTTCAAAAGGAACCGCAACACAAGCATATCTAGATAGAAGGTAACACATCGGCGTAGATAAACTGAAAAGGGTTCATGTTCAGAGACAAGCACACGCATATAGCATCGGTGATTGGTCCACGAAGGGAAACAACATGTCATAAGATACGAAGCAAACATTATCCTACAACATCAGTGCACCAGTCACTATGAACAAGCACAGAAAACTTAAAAAGTGTTCGATCCATTTCGGCGTTAATTACATACTTGGACCACGACGTAAGTTGGAGTGATGCCAATCCAACACCGAGTGTATCTTACTTCTCTTGTAAACATCAGCCGGATACCTCGAAATGAAGTAACAAAAACTCAGTTATAATTGGTGTGGTATATCTTACAGCTGTTCATGAATTGGGCTATCTGTTCAGTTCTGAAGATTTGCTCGAAATGTAAGAGAGTTTAGATAAAAATATTAAGCCCAAAAAATGGATTTGAGCAAGAAATTAACCTTGTTTAAAATATGTGTCGAGCTCAGGCTTAAATACTTAAGACCCAAGCTTAACCCATTTTTAAGTTTATAATATTTTATATTATGTAATTTAGAACAAATTAAAAAAAACTTATACTAAATATATAATATTACTCTAATATAAACATTAAAATAATGTTAAGATGATTATAAAAAATTTTCAATAAAAAAAATGTATAAAATTCTAACTATTGAAATAATATAATATAAATATATATTTTTTAAATTTTAAAAAATAATATAAGCGAGCTTAAAATGAGTTTAGTTAATCTTTTGCAAATATGGACGGATTTGGACAAAATTTTAAACTCATATTTTGGGTCGGATCAAGCTTAAGTAAGAATAAAATATATTAATATCATGCTTAAACTTGACCCGACCCTAACCTGGCCCGTCCATAAGCACCTCTATTATATCCAAACAGAACGGGAAATGTGTCTAATTATATCAATAATCCCGTGATTGAACTGCCTAAAAGTTTCAGTAAGGCATTGACAGATAAGTTAGTTAATCCTTCCAACGTTAACATCACAAGAACCTTGAGCCATCGACATACCATGGAAGTTGTATTTTGGCCCCACGAAAATTTAAAATTTAATTATGGCCTCTCCAAAATTGTAAAGGTTATAATTTAATCTCTTGAAAAATTTTAAAATTTTAGTGACGGAATTACATTTTTAGCTCTCCCAAAAACTTATGAATCAAATCTAGTCCTTCCAACAAAAAATTCTGGCTTCACCCTGTTTACATGATTATACTTCTTTCAAAAATGTTAGTGAAACTATCTTTTTTTTTTTTAAAAAAAGAAGATTAATCATGGTTTTATTTTCACCCACTCGGACAATATCTAATGGTTTATAATATTGTTAAATAAATTATTTTTTTTGGTGAAAAAAATAACAAATAATCTGCCAAAAGAAAAAGCAAATTGCACCTACCAATGATCAGCAACTCCAGGAAATGAAGAAGCAAGATAGATAAGAATAGCATGGCTGCAACAAATAAATTTTAATCAATAAATATATCGAATCATTGAACTAAGAGTAAAAAAAAAAAAAAAAAAAAAAAAACACTGATTACCTTTCAAACAGCTTAAATGTTCCATGAACAATGGCCGGCAGCTGTTGCATGGGATTTATTTCTACAACAAAATAATTCGAAATTTATAAATCTAGTAAAATAAATAAGGTAAAAATAGCTCTCCAGTTCATCTCGATTTCAATATTGAGCAAATTGGTCCCTTTCAAAAAAAAATACAATTATTTAATCTTTGTGAATTTCAAAAGTAATAAACTAATAACAATTAATTAAAATATCAAACACCTGCGAATAACAAATAACAAATTGGAGTAGAATTCGAATAGTGAAATTAGAAGGGGAAGAATGAATACCTGCGAATTCAAGAGTTAAATGTTCACGATTTGCGATATCTACTTTGATTTCCTCATAGTCTATTCCATTTACCCTAATTTACCAAAAAAAAAAGGAGATTAAAGAAAATTTCAAAAAAAAAAGGAGAGAGAAGAAAAACCAGATAATAGCTCAAGAAAAGGCGAGGAAAAAATTACTCGCAGAAGATGATAACAGCTCGAACTGGCTGAGACAAGCGATCTGCGTATACCTTAAGCTTCATCGTTTTCTGTATTTTCCCTTAATCTTACGCCTTTGCTTTGCTTTTCCCTTTGTTTGTTTATATAATCTCTTCATCTGCCCGTTGAAAATGGCGGATAGCATACACGTGGATTTGTTCTTTTTTCTCATGGCCAGAGGATCAGAGAGAATATATTTGGTCTAATTGATGAAAAATATATATGTTTGTTTTAATTTCTTCTCAATTTTTTTCTTTTGTTCAGTGAAACTGAAAAGTGTCAAGAAGACACAAAGCATCAGCTACAGAATGAAAAGGTACTGGGAGTATTGTTAATAAATAAATGTTAAAAGTAACTTCATGGTCTTTTTCTCAATTAATCCCTATACATTAGATTAAAGTGTAAATTAGTCATTTTTTATAAAAATTTTATCTATTTTTATTGTTACAAATTGGCTTGATTGATAGAATAATCAGACAGAAACACATGACGTGTCATGTATGCTTCATATTGATATATAGGGACTAATTTTTAATACTAGAAATAGATATTTTTTTAACAAAAAAATAAGTTTGCTCTTTAATCTAAAATTTAAGGACTAATTTGTCTATTTTCTGAATAAAAGATAATACAATATAATTTTATTTTTTATGTAAGGACCTCTATGATATTTTTGCCTAAATAAATAAACAAAATACTTAAACAATAAAAAGAATAAAAGCTTTTAAGGATGCCTTGATTTGATTAATTTGGACAAAAATAAGGCTGCTGTTATTATCAATATTAGAAAATAATTAAAGTATCAAATAGGATATTATATAATATAAAAAATTAGCCTGTTTAGGAAGTGAGTCGAACTTCGAGTAAGAATTTTTTGGCCCTAACTCGGTTTGATCCGAATTTGCAAAAAAAAAACTGTTATTTTCTTACTATTTTTTACTTGTTGTTTTTTCATTATTTTATTACTATTTCACTATTATATTGCTACTATTTTGTTGTTATTATTTAGATATTATATAATTATTGTTTTATTGCTAATTTTATTACTATTTTAGAGACACTTGTTTGTTAAGTTACATTTATCTTAGTGTTATTTAAATATACATGTAACAGCCCGATTTTGAGCCTAGTCGGAATAGTGGTTTCGGGACCACAAATCCGATGAGAAAAAAAAAATTTAAAAATTTAAAAAAAATTAGTATTCTTATATTTTTATGATCTACAACTCTATGAAATGATTTCGTAAAAATTTCGTTCGAAAATTTTGGTGTTTGAGCACTCAATTTAGTCAAAAGGACTAAATTGTAAAAAGTGCAAAACTTGAGTTCTAGAAGCTAGAGGTATCTAATTGCTATGAAATTTTAAATTGGAGGTCCTTAAAAGGTAACTAGACCATTGGTTAACTTGCTGGAAAAAAAAATGGACATCAAATAGGTGAAATAGAATATTTTTAAGTTAAGGGCATTTTGGTCATTTAGTGATTAAAATGAGTTAAAAACAAAATTAAAAGCCAATTTTTGCTCATCTTCTTCAACTAGGCCGAATTTTTCAAGGAAACACCATATTTAGGGTTTATTCAACTTCTCAAGCTCATAGTAAGTGCATCCAAGCCCCGCTTTTAATGTTCTTTACGTTTTTGGAGTCTCGGTGAACTTGATTTAGCTTATTCTATTAATAATTTATGCTAGGGTTCATATTTGGAAAAATACCCATAGGTGAAATGTGTTTATTTTGATGTTTTATGATAGGATATGAAGTCTGAAAGTATGTTAAACAACTTTTGCTAAGTGATTTTAAGTGAAAACGAGTAAAAGCGGCTTAATCGGTAAAAATACCTAATGTTCATAAGTGCAAGTTAGAGTGAGAATTTGATGTTGCCATAGAAGGGAAAAATGATCAGCATGCCATAAAACATAAGAATAAGGGATAAAGTTTAATTTCGAGCTTTGGGGCAAATGTGTAAATATGTAAAGTTTAGGGGCAAAATTGTAATTTTGCTAAAGTTAAGAATTAAGGACTGTTTTGATGAATGTGAGTATTAAATAAGCTAAATTTGCTATTATAGATCAAGAAGAACGAAATCCGAGTTAGATCGAGGAAAGAAAAAGATAGAGAATTAAAACGATATAGTTGATCGTATTTTGTTTGAGAGGTAAGTTTGCGAGAAATAAATGCAATATTCTATTACTTTACATTTAATGTTGTTAAATTTCAGCATTTACATATTTATTCTGTAAATTTATTATTTAAAGACTCAATTATGAATTGACGGAGAAGCAATCTCAGAAAGTTCAGGTTGAACCTTAGGAATGTATAGGATACAAATGTCATGACATTAGGGTTTAAGGAAATCATGTAAGACCATGTCAAGACATGGCATTGATATGTTACTATAAGGCAAAGGTCCCATGTAAGACCATGCCAAGGCATGGCATTGGTGAGTTCATAAGGCAAGGATACCACGTAAGACCATGTCAAGACATGGCAATGGTTAAGTTTCATAAGGAAAGGTACCCGCGTATCCTTAGTATTCCAAGTGGTTCAACGGGAAAATTCAAAGAATATACCAAAGTAAAGGTAAGGCAAGTCCAAGCTAAAAAGGTAAGGTAAGATAAATTTATGTTAAAAGGTAAGGCAAGTATACAAGTTTTAAGTATATTGAGTTAAAAGCTTAAGTGATCTTGATAAGAAACACATAAGATAATTCATTATGAATATTGTAACAACCCGATTTTGAGCTTAGTCGGAATAGTGGTTTCGGGACCACAAATCCGATGAGGAAAAAAAAAATTAAAAAAATTAATATTCTTATATTTTTATGATCTACAATTTTATGAAATGATTTCGTAAAAATTTCGTTCGAAAATTTTGGTGTTTGAGCACTCAATTTAGTCAAAAGGACTAAATTGTAAAAAGTGCAAAACTTGAGTTCTAGAAGCTAGAGGTATCTAATTGCTATGAAATTTTAAATTGAAGGTCCTTAAAAGGTAACTAGACCATTGGTTAACTTTCTGAAAAAAAAAATGGACATTAAATAGGTTAAATAGAATATTTTTAAGTTAAGGGCATTTTGGTCATTTAGTGATTAAAATGAGTTAAAAACAAAATTAAAAGCTAATTTTTGATCATCTTCAACCCCTTGGCCGAAATTCTCATAAGGAAGACATAACTAGGGTTTCTCAAGCTTCCAAGCTCGATTGTAAGTCCGTTCTAACCCCGTTTTTAATGATTTTTACGTTTTTGAAATCCTCGTAACAAGATTTACCTATTTCTACCATTATTTTGAGCTAGGGTTTGTGTTTAAAAATTTACCCATGGATGAAATGCATGTATTTTGATGTTTTATGGTAGAATATGAAGCTTGAAATGATGTTAAAGAACTTTTGCTAAGCAATTTTAAGTGAAAAACTGGTAAAATGACATAATCAGAAAATTCCTAATGTTCATAAGTGTATGTTAGAGTAAGAATTTGATGTTGCCATAGAAGGGAAAAATGATCAGCATGCTATAAAACATAAGAATAAGGGCTGAAGTTTAATTTTCGAGTATTGGGGCAAAATTATAAATATGTGAAACTTTAGGGGCAAAAATGTAATTTTTCTATAGTGTGATTTTTAGACTAAATTGAATAATGTGCGTATTAAATGAGTTAAATATGTTATTATAGATCAAGAAAGACGAGGAATTGACCTTGATCGGGAAAAGAAAAGGTTGTTGATGAATTGCAAATTCGTCATATTTTGCAACCGAGGTAAGTTTGTATGTAAATAATGTATTGTTTTTACTTACATTTTCATATTTTGATAAACGGCATGAATTGTGGCTGAATATTTGATGTAATTGACAAAATATCGACAAGTGAGAAATTTCTGGTTGAACCTTAGGAATAAAAATGGATTCGAGTGACATGTTCACTTGAAACCTATGTGAAATCTAAGTGGAATAAGTGATCCGGTCTTTGGTCCGCACGTTCTACCGGTGGCTGAGTTATCCAGCATGTGTTACGGATACTCGGCAGCTTGTGTGAGCAAAGACGAGAGTAGTTACGTATGACCGAACGTACCTTGTGGGAGCGGACCGAGATTATGATTATGTGAAACCAAGGTTGGTCTTATAAGTTCTACCAGTTGGTCGGGTAATCCCGCATGTGTTGCGGATACCGACAGCTTGTGTGAGCAAAGACCGAGTAGTTACGTATGACCGACAGCTTGTGTGAGCAGACCGCGAATGTGAATAGCTCAAGAACGAGCCTATGTGTGATAAGTGATGTGAAGTAGCTTTGGCTACAAGTGTGGCACTATGTGCAATATTACGATGTATCCGTTAATATTCGATATGTTCAACGGAAATGACTAAGTGTAAATGACTGTGATTATGTGATGAATAAGTGTAGGTATATGTGTGTAAACTTATGAGCAATGTGCTCGATATGTGATAGAACTTTGGTAAGATTGATACTGAGTAAATGTTACAATGAAAGTTAATGAAATTTAGAAATAAAACAGTTTTGAACAGCAGCAGTTATGTGTCTTTGAAAAATCACCAAAAATGGTAGAAATTGAATTAGAATTTGAATAATATATGAAATTAAATCTTATTGAGTCTATTTTCATATGAAAGAAACAAAGAAAGAAAAGAAGTTCTGTATTTTGAGATATTTAGATTTTTGTGAGACTGGTTCAGAGTGATTTCGAGATCCCCTGTTCTGACTTGGAAAAATCATTAAAAATTGTACAAAAATAATTTTGGGACATAATTTATATATTTAGATTCCTTAATGAGTCTAGTTTCAAATGAAACAAGTTACAACATCATTTGAATTCTGTACAAGGAGAAAATTGATTCGTAGTGAAAAGTGGTCAGAATAGTCAAACAGTGAAACAGGAGAAATTTTAATGAATAAACTGTACTAATTGGCTAAGTCAAAAATTCTGGAAATTTTATGGTATAAAGATATGTGAATCTAGTTTCAGTGAAAATTTACGGATCTTAATTTGGAGTTTCGTAGCTTAAGATAAAAATAATTTAGTCACTGTGACTCGAATAGACAGCTTGCTCCAAACTTGAATAAATAATGAATTTGATTGTAGGTTTGAATGTGTTGTTTTGTAAAAATACTAAATCCATTTATTAATTATTTATATACTTACTTACTAAGCTATATGCTTACTCTCTTTTCTTTTCCTTGTTTTATAGTGTCATCAAGCTAGTTCGGGATACGGTGATCGTCGGAGATCTATTCACACTATCACCTTCTTTTGGTATTTTGAAAACAATATTTTGGAAATTATGGCATGTATAGAAGGCTTAATTGTTTAGTTATTTATAGTTACGAATGGTTATTTTGCTTATGGGTATTGACGAGTTATTTTGCTTATGGGTATTGACGACTATGTATGGGAAAAGTTTTAACTTTATATGGATTTTACATTTTGAATTTTGTACAATAGCTTGGATCATGTCCGTAATGCCTCGTATCCTGTTCCGGTGACTGACCTGGGTAAGAGGTGTTACATTTTAGTGGTATCGAGCTATGTTTTAGTCGGTTCTCGGACTAACATAGCGTATGTGAAAGTCTAGCTATACATGCCATAAAAATACCGTGATAGTGTGACGACTCGACAATTTAAATTGTGTTTTTATATAGTAAATGGATCTCGACCGAGTCTGTAGGCGATGGCGAGAAAGTAATGCGCCGGCTCCCACGCAAGGGACCGTGCGATGGGTAGTAGACCTGAAACACATAGTCAAGGAGATGGGGCTCGGGAAGCCTTCCTCCATATGATGAATAATTGGTATACTGAGAATTTGTTCGAGCGAATCCAAATGTTCAACCTCCTCCACCTCCTCCTATTCCTCAACCGGTTCCCGTAGTTCCTCAAGGTACGAAATGATAAGACCGACTAAGCCTCCGGTTGATAAGATCCCAAAGCAAGGGGTGAAGAATTTGGGGCTAACATAGATGATGATCCCAGAAAGCGAGTTTTGGCTTGAGAATTCTATTCGGGTATTTGATGAACTTTCTTGTACTTCCAAGAATGTTTAAAGTGTGCAATATCTTTATTAAGGGACTCGGCATATCATTTGGTGGAAGACAATTTGGTATCTCGTGGTTCCGAAAGAAAGGGTTACATGGGATTTCTTCCAAGAGGAATTTAGAAAAAAGTACATAAGCCAACGGTTCATTGATCAAAAACGCAAAGAGTTTCTCGAGTTAAAGCAGGCCGAATGTCCGTGATGTGAGTATGAAAGAGAGTTTGTTAGACTCAGTAAATATGCCCAGGAATGTGTGTCTACTGAGGCCATTATGTGTAAGAGATTTGAAGATGGGTTGAACGAGGATATTCGATCGCTAGTTGGGATCTTAGAATTTGAAAGAGTTTGTGGTATTGGTTGATCGAGCTTGTAAAGTGAAGAAAGTGAACAAAGAAAAGAGAAAAGTTATGATTGAAGCGAGAGAGATGCAAGAAAGAGGCCAATAAGTAAGTCATTCCAATCTCAATCCAAGAAATCCAAAGATATGAATCATCGATTGATGTTTCAATTTGGGTATTCGCACCAAAACCGTGGGAGATCATATTCGGGTTCTAAAACTCAAGCTACTTCAATGGCAAGTGTGGGTAATGTTAGATCCAATAGACACGAATGTCAAGATTGTGGTAGACGACACCCGGCGAGTGTTATATGGTTAGCCGTGCTTGTTTTAAGTGTGGTTCTCGAGAGCACTATATTAAAGATTGCCCCGAGAAGATTGAAGAAGGAAAATATCGAGTGTTAGACCAAGGGTATATCGCAAAGCAGAGGTAGACCATCGAGAAATGCCGAATCGGAGCTAGCAGAGAAAAGTATAGCGAAAGAATCATTTGTAAGGTCGGAAGTGAGAGCACTGCTAGAGCTTATGTCATACGTGCCGTGAGAATGCGTCATCTCCGATGTGATCATTGGTACATTCTCTCTTTATGATACTAATGTTATTGCATTGATTGATCCGGATCTACTCATTCCTATGTTTGTGTGAATTTAGTATCTAGTAAAAGTTTGTCTGTTGAACTTATGAATTTGTGATTAAAGTGTCAAACCCTTTAGGCAAATATGTGTTAGTTGATAAGGTTTGCAAGAATTGTCCTTTGATGATTCATGGTCACCGTTTTCCGCTAATCTGATGTTGTTGCCATTTGATGAGTTTGACGTTATTTCGGTATGGATTGGTTGACATTGTATGATGCTAAGGTAAATTGTAGACACAGAAAACCCTTGAATTGAAATGTGAAAATGGTGAGATTCTTTGGGTTGAAACAGATGAATCAAATAAATTGCCTATGGTGATTTCGCACATGTCCGCTTTCGTAAATACATGAGAAAAGGGTGTGAAGCTTATATTGCTTATGTGTTGAATCTTTCGAGATGTCCGAGTGAAGCTTGAGTCAATACCGTGAGTTTGTGAATTTCCGGATGTGTTCCCGGAAGAATTGCTTGGGTTACCTCCAATTAGAGAGATTGAATTTGCTATTGATCTATTGCTGGGATCGCACTTCGATCTCGATTGCTCCTTATAGAATGGCTCGATCGAATTGAAAGAATTAAAAGCTCGGTTGCAAGAGTTGTGAGATAAAGGGATTTGTGAGACCGAGTTTTTCTCCTTGGGGTGCTCCGTATTGTTTGTGAAGAAAAAGATGGATCTATGAGACTTTGTATTGACTATCGACAACTCAACAAAGTGACTATAAAGAACAAGTATCCGTTGTTCGAGAATTGATGATTTATTTGACCAGCTGAAAGGGGCGACAGTGTTTTCAAAGATCGACTTGAGGTCTGGTTACTATCAGTTGAGAGTTAAAGAGTCAGATGTGCCAAAAACCGCTTTTAGAACGAGGTACGCAGACATTATGAGTTTCTTGTGATGCCTTTCGGTTTGACTAATGCTCCTGCCATCTTTATGGACATGATGAATCGCATTTTTCGACCATACTTGGATAAGTTTGTGGTTGTGTTCATAGATGATATCCTGATTTATTCTCGAGATGAGTCCGAACATGCTAAACACTTGAGAATGGTGTTACAGATTTTGAGAGAAAAGAAATTGTTTGCTAAATTTAGTAAAAGTGAGTTTTGGCTTTGTGAAGTCGGATTTTTGGGACATATAGTTTCGGGTGATGGTATTCGGGTTGATCCGAGTAAAATTTCGGCAATAGTTGATTGGAAACCGCCAAAGAATGTATCTGAAGTTAGAAGCTTTTTGGGTTTAGCCGGGTATTATAGACGTTTTGTTGAGGGATTCTCAATGATTGCCTCTCCTATGACTAAGTTGTTGCAAAAGAATGTTAAGTTTGAATGGACCGATAAATGTCAGCAAAGTTTCGAGAAGTTGAAAGCGCGCATTGATGTGAAGAACCGGTTTTGGTACAACCTCGAGTCGGGAAAAGAGTTTGTGATTTATAGTGATGCATCATTGAATGGTCTTGGTTGTGTGTTGATGCAAGAGGGCAAAGTAGTAGCTTATGCCTCGAGGCGGCTAAAACCGCATTTAAAAGAACTATCCGCGCATGATTTGGAATTGGCCGCCATCGTATTTGCTTTGAAGACTTGGCGTCATTATTTGTATGGTGAGAAATGTCGAATCTTTACCGATCATAAAAGTTTAAAATATCTGATGAATCAAAAGGACTTGAATTTGCGACAACGGAGGTGGCTCGAATTATTGAAAGATTATGAGTTAGTGATTGATTATCATCAGGAAAAGCGAATGTAGTTGCAGATGCCTTGAGTAGAAAATCTTTGTATGCTTTGAGAGCTATGAATACGAGTTTGACTTTGTTTGACGACGGTTCGATTTTTGGCCGAGTTGAGGCTAGACCGTTATTTCATCGCAAATTTGCGAAGCTCAAAAGAAAGACAGGAATTGCAAGTTAAAAGAGTTCAATGTGAATTGGGTAGTGATTGATTTTTGAATCGGACCAGATGATTGTTTGATGTTTCGTGATAGGTGTGTGTACCAAAAGATGATGAGTTGATTCAAAAATTTTACATGAGGCACACAGTGGTTGTTTGTCGGGTTCATCGGGTAGTACAAAATTGTATAATGATTTGAAGAAATTTTATTGGTGGTCGGGTATGAAAAGAGAAATTTACGAGTTTGTATCAAAGTGTTTGATTTGCCAACAAGTGAAAGCCGAGCATCAAGTGCCTTGGGTTTACTTCACCGATGATGGTTCCCGAATGGAAATGGGATAGAATTACGATGGATTTTGTGATTTGGTTTGCCTCGACTAAAAAGAAAGATGCCGTTTGGGTTGTGGTGGATAGATTGACGAAATCGGCTCACTTTATACCGCAGTGCGCACCGACTACTCATTTGATAAGTTGGCTGAATTGTATATTCTTTGAAATTGTGAAATCGCACGGAGTGCCTATGTCTATTATTTTGGATAGAGATCCAGGAGGTTCACTTTGAGGTTTTGGAAAAAGTTGCAAGAAGCCTTGGGTACGAAATTGAATTTTAGTACCGCGTTTCACCCGCAAACTGACGGTCAATCCGAAAGAGTAATTCAGGTTCTTGAAGACATGCTCCGATGTTGTGTTTTAGAATTCGAAGGTAGTTGGGAGAAATATCTACCTTTGGTTGAATTTGCTTACAATAATAGTTATCAGTCGAGTATACAGATGGCACCGTACGAAGCATTATATGGTCGCAAGTGTCGAACTCCTTTGTATTTGACCGAGCTTAGTGAGAAAGCAGATTCACGGAGTTGATTTAGTTAGAGAAACTGAAGAGAAAGTGAAAGTAATTCGTGATTGTTTGAAAGCTGCTTCAGATCGACAAAAGTCATACGCGGATTTGAAAAGAAAAGAAATTGAGTTTCAAGTGGGTGATAAAGTGTTTCTGAAAGTATCTCCATGGAAAAAGATTTTGAGATTTGGCCGAAAGGGCAAGTTGAGTCCTCGTTTCATTGGGCCGTATGAGATTATCGAAAGGATTGGACCAGTGGCATATCGCTTAGCTTTACCAAAGCAGAGTTAGAAAGAATTCATAATGTGTTTCATGTGTCAATGTTGCGACGCTATCGTTCTGATCCTTCACATGTGATTTCTCCGACAGAGATTGAGATTCAACCGGATATGACCTATGATGAGGAACCGACTAAGATTTTGGCTCGAGAGGTTAAACAGTTAAGAAATAAAAGTATAGCTTTAGTGAAAGTATTGTGGCAAAGACATGGAGTAGAAGAGGCTACGTGGGAACCAGAGGAAGCCATGAGAAAACAGTACCCAAACCTCTTTTCTGGTAAGATTTTCGGGGACGAAAATCCCTAAAGGGGGAGAGTTGTAACAACCCGATTTTGAGCTTAGTCGGAATAGTGGTTTTGGGACCACAAACCGATGAGAAAAAAAAAATTAAAAAAATTAATATTCTTATATTTTTATGATCTACAATTTTATGAAATGATTTCGTAAAAATTTCGTTCGAAAATTTTGGTGTTTGAGCACTCAATTTAGTCAAAAGGACTAAATTGTAAAAGTGCAAAACTTGAGTTCTAGAAGCTAGAGGTATCTAATTGCTATGAAATTTTAAATTGAAGGTCCTTAAAAGGTAACTAGACCATTGGTTAACTTTCTGAAAAAAAATGGACATTAAATAGGTTAAATAGAATATTTTTAAGTTAAGGGCATTTTGGTCATTTAGTGATTAAAATGAGTTAAAAACAAAATTAAAAGCTAATTTTTGATCATCTTCAACCCCTTGGCCGAAATTCTCATAAGGAAGACATAGCTAGGGTTTCTCAAGCTTCCAAGCTCGATTGTAAGTCCGTTTCTAGCCAGTTTTTAATGATTTTTACGTTTTGAAATCCTCGTAACAAGATTTACCTATTTCTACCATTATTTTGAGCTAGGGTTTGTGTTTAAAAATTTAACCATGGATGAAATGCATGTATTTTGATGTTTTATGGTAGAATATGAAGCTTGAAATGATGTTAAAGAACTTTTGCTAAGCAATTTTAAGTGAAAACTGGTAAAATGACATAATCGGTAAAATTCCTAATGTTCATAAGTGTATGTTAGAGTAAGAATTTGATGTTGCCATAGAAGGGAAAAATGATCAGCATGCTATAAAACATAAGAATAAGGGCTGAAGTTTAATTTTCGAGTATTGGGGCAAAATTATAAATATGTGAAACTTTAGGGGCAAAAATGTAATTTTTCTATAGTGTGATTTTTAGACTAAATTGAATAATGTGCGTATTAAATGAGTTAAATATGTTATTATAGATCAAGAAAGACGAGGAATTGACCTTGATCGGGGAAAAGAAAAGGTTGTTGACTCGAATTGCAAATTCGTCATATTTTTGCACCGAGGTAAGTTTGTATGTAAATAATGTATTGTTTTTACTTACATTTTCATATTTTGATAAACGGCATGAATTGTGGCTGAATATTTGATGTAATTGACAAAATATCGACAAGTGAGAAATTTCCCGGTTGAACCTTAGGAATAAAAATGGATTCGAGTGACATGTTCACTTGAAACCTATGTGAAATCTAAGTGGAATAAGTGATCCGGGTGCTGGTCCGTACGTTCTACCAGTGGCTGAGTTATCCAGCATGTGTTACGGATACTCGGCAGCTTGTGTGAGCAAAGACCGAGTAGTTACGTATGACCGAAACTTGTGGGAGCGGATCGAGATTGTGATTATGTGAACCGGTCTTTGGTCTTATAAGTTCTACCGATGGTCGGGTAATCCGCATGTGTTGCGGATGACACCGACAGCTTGTGTGAGCAGCACCGAGTAGTTACGTATGACCGACAGCTTGTGTGAGCAGACGCGAATGTGAATAGCTCAAGAACGAGCCTATGTGTGATAAGTGATGTGAAGTAGCTTTGGCTACAAGTGTGGCATTATGTGCAATATTCGATGTATCCGTTAATATTCGATATGTTCAACGGAAATGACTAAGTGTAAATGACTGTGATTATGTGATGAATAAGTGTAGGTATATGTGTGTAAACTTATGAGCAATGTGCTCGATATGTGATAGAACTTTGGTAAGATTGATACGGAGTAAATGTTACAATGAAAGTTCTTGAAATTTAGAAATAAAACAGTTTTGAACAGCAGCAGTTATGTGTCTTTGAAAAATCACCAAAAATGGTAGAAATTGAATTAGAATTTGAATAATATATGAAATTAAATCTTATTGAGTCTATTTTCATATGAAAGAAACAAAGAAAGAAAAGAAGTTCTGTATTTTGAGATATTTAGATTTTTGTGAGACTGGTTCAGAGTGATTTCGAGATCCCCTGTTCTGACTTGGAAAAATCATTAAAAATTGTACAAAAATAATTTTGGGACATAATTTATATATTTAGATTCCTTAATGAGTCTAGTTTCAAATGAAACAAGTTACAACATCATTTGAATTCTGTACAAGGAGAAAATTGATTCGTAGTGAAAAGTGGTCAGAATAGTCAAACAGTGAAACAGGAGAAATTTTAATGAATAAACTGTACTAATTGGCTAAGTCAAAATTCTGGAAATTTTATGGTATAAAGATATGTGAATCTAGTTTCAGTGAAAATTTACGGATCTTAATTTGGAGTTTCGTAGCTTAAGATAAAAATAATTTAGTCACTGTGACTCGAATAGACAGCTTGCTCCAAACTTGAATAAATAATGAATTTGATTGTAGGTTTGAATGTGTTGTTTTGTAAAAATACTAAATCCATTTATTAATTATTTATATACTTACTTACTAAGCTATATGCTTACTCTCTTTTCTTTTCCTTGTTTTATAGTGTCATCAAGCTAGTTCGGGATACGGTGATCGTCGGAGATCTATTCACACTATCAGCCTTCTTTTGGTATTTTGAAAACAATATTTTGGAAATTATGGCATGTATAGAAGGCTTAATTGTTTAGTTATTTATAGTTACGAATGGTTATTTTGCTTATGGGTATTGACGAGTTATTTTGCTTATGGGTATTGACGACTATGTATGGGAAAAGTTTTAACTTTATATGGATTTTACATTTTGAATTTTGTACAATAGCTTGGATCATGTCCGGTAATGCCTCGTATCCTGTTCCGGTGACAGACCTGGGTTAGAGGTGTTACAAATATTGCTATCTATTTACATGTAAACTTACTAAGCTTTATGCTTACACCTATTCTTTATTTTTTTTTAGTATTACAAGCCAACTTGGGGATCGAAAGGACGTCGGAGATCGTTACACACTATCAAAGGATTATATTGGTATTTTGTGACTTGAACGTTTTAAGTTATGGCATGTATAGGGACTTAGCCATTTTATGTGTGTGACCTTATGATATGGCTTATTATGGACTTGTAAATGTTTGGCAATGATTAGCCATTAAAATGGTTAATTAAGAACATGTTTTGGATGTTATGAAATGCCTAGTTGATAGTTATTTTAAATAAATTATGTAATTATATGCAGGGGAATAGTTGGACAGCAGCAGTGACGTGATTTTGAAAAATCACCAAAAATAGTAGAAATTGAATTAGGTTGTGCATGAGATATATAATTAAAGCTTATTGAGTCTATTTTTATATTAAAGAAACGGTGTAGGAAAAAGAGTTGTATAATATGAGATAATTGATTTTTAGTGAAGAGAGGTCAGAACTGTCAAATTGTGTAACAGGGGAGACTTTAACTAATAAACTGTACTAATTGGCCACACTAAAAATTCTGGAAAACTTATAGTAAGAAGATATATGAGTCTAGTTTCATGAAAAATTTACGGATCTAGATTTCGAGTTTCATAACTCGAGTTATAATTGATTTAGTGAACATGACGCAGACGGACAGTTTCAATTTTTATGCCCCGAACTAGTAAGTTAAGTTTAGTAATGCCTCGTGCTCGACTCCGACAATGGTCTCGGGTAAAGGGTGTTACAATACATATATGTTAATTTATTTTAATGTTTTAGTATTTTTGATCTATTATATATTTTAAAAATTGTATAAAAAATTAATACAGACGGCCTGGCTTGGGCTTAATTTTAGACCTATTTTTCGAGTCGGGCCCGTACCTAAGATTCTGGTTGAGTCTAGACCGAATCCGACCTGACCCAACCTATGAAAACCTCTAATTATTACTTTTACACAATTTGAATTTTAGTTTTTGCAATTTAAAAGGTGAAAATCATTAATACTATTAGTATTTTGACGTATTAATATTTTTCAAACAAAGTTTATCAATTTTTCATCAATTAGATATTGTATTTTATAAATACATTCTAATTAATACTTAACTTTGATAAAAAAAATATTTATTATATTAATGAATTGACCAAAATTTTTAAATAAAAAATAAAATAACTTAATTTTTTAATTATTGAAGTGTAAAAATTATATAAAAATAGGACACTCAAATTTTTTAAAGAATTAGTTATGTTTTGACATTTGTGTTTCACGTATGTTTTTTTTTTTTTTTTATAATTATAGATAGGTTTTGTACATAGGTAGTCTGGTCTGAAGGTTTGCTTGAAAAATAAGAGAGTTTCTGTAAAAATATAGGTCCGAAAAATGAGTTTGGGCAACAATCTAAACGAACCAAGCCTCGGGTGAGATTTTTGGTTCTGCTTGACTTGAATTTTCAATAAAAAAAGTCCTTACTGTTTTTTATGTTTTGTTACTGTTTTCTCACTTTTTGTCATTATTTTGATATCATTTCACTATTATGTTACTATCATTTCAATATTTTGTTGTTACGTTTGAATATTGTATAACACTTGTTTTATCGTTAATTTTACTATTATTTTAGAGGCATTTCCTTGTTAAGTTGCATTTATCTTAATATTATTTAAGTATAAAGACTATTTTTTATTTATTTTCAAATTGTTGGGAAACATATATTTTAATATTTTTTAAAAAAATTATATAAAAAAATTAATATGAACTAGACTCGGGTTTTAACATTTTTATCCTAGTCGAGTTTAGATAAAAATCTAGGCTTATTTTTCAAGCTGGCCTGAACCTAACAATGAAGCCTGAAATTTAGTTATAGCCCAGCCTAATAATGAACAACTCTAATTACAAGTGTCTTCATCTAATTTAACATAATTCAATTTGGACCGATTAAAACTTATTCCGAATGTCTAAAAAAAAATTGTGATTAATATATGATTGTTTCAAATGTATAGGAAGAATTGTTAATCATCACTCTGGAAAACTTGGTCAACAAAACTTTGAATCTACCATAAAAACATGAATCTCTCCTAGTCTAAGTGTGTTACCTAAGGATGGAGCTTTAATTACGTATCCTTAACAAGCGCCAATTCACATAATTTTTAACTTATAAACTGTGTCTGTTTTTAACATTTGCTAATTAAAGTAAAGTCTTGAATTGGATGGTTTTTCTATATCAATGCTTTGAGACAGACATTAGAAACTCACTCTTGTTGTCTTCCATTGAATTAAACCTCCATTTTCTTTTCTTTTTTTTTTCCCTTGTTTTCTTATTGCCATTTGTGCCTTTTTTTTTCGTTACAAGAAAATGGCATTCAGTGGGACGACAGAGAAATGCAGGTCTTGTGATAAGACTGTTCATTTCATTGAAATGGTATCTGTTGATGGTGTACCTTATCATAAGACTTGTTTTAGATGCAGCCATTGCAAAGGCCTTCTTGTGGTACCTTTTCTGTTTTTACCATAATATTTTTTTTTTAAATCATAATATTGTGAAATCCACTATCAAACTTTGCTCCACTAACAAATTGAAGATGTTAAAATTAGAATAGACCGATTGAATTAATAAAAAAATAAATTAAACCAATAGTTGAATTAGTGTTTTTTAATTGAACTGGTCAGATCGACAAATCGATGACCTAATCGGTTCGATCACCAGTTCAATTTAAAAAATGTTGTTTGAAAATACTATTATTTTCATAGATGTTAGATACTTCCATCTTCACTTTACTCGTTGTCTTGTGCATTGCTTTAATTTAATTTTTATATTTTGTTTCTCATTTTCATCCTAGATGGGCAGCCATTGTCAAAGGGAAGGAAACCTTTATTGCAAGCCTCACTTTGAGCAATTCTTTAGGGGAACCGGGAGTTACACTTCCAAAGGTGACATCTTTTATATATATATATATATTTCGAGATTAAGCTTTTCAAACTAAACTAACTTATACTTTGGTTCATTTTTATTTTCATTTTGGCTAACAATGGTTTGTTTTAATGGATTTTCAGACAAGCCAAATGGACTGGTAAACTCCAACCATGCCTTAAAAACATTATATTATTTTTTTGATATATAAATTTCGTAAATTTATATATATTTTTTAATTACACAGCAAAGGGCACCAAGCAAAGTTGCATCCCTTTTCTCTGGTACACAAGACAAATGTGGAGTCTGTAAGAAAACTTGTTATCCTTTAGAAAAGGTATTGTTTTCATTTTCAATTTTTTAGGACATATTTTCAAACATAAGTACGAGAATATACCATCCAACCTGTATATTACAGGTGACTGTGGAAGGTGAAATATACCATAAAAACTGCTTTAGGTGTGCACATGGAGGTTGTTTTCTTACAACATCGTCATATGCCGCATTGGACGGTTTCCTGTATTGCAAGCACCATTTCGCTCAATTGTTTAAGGAAAAAGGCAGTTACAGTCATCTAACTAAGACATCTTCGATGAAGAGAAGCCCCTCGGGTGGGAAATTCGATGCCGAATCCGATTCGGAACCGAAATCGGAAGATAACAAAACCGGAACCGAAGCTCAACCTGATCAATGAAGGAAATATACTTTGATTTGAACCTTCATGGGACAATATTTGTGGTTTAAAATCTCAGTATATTTTTGGTGTTTGATATTTATATATAGATATATGCATGTGTCTTGATTTAGTCCCATGAAGATGTTCAATGTGGGGTCTAAAGGTGTTGTTTGATATTTTATTAAAAATTAATTGTTGTTTTAAATTATGTGAAAATTTTTATCAAAGGGGAATTAAAATGTTACCTTTTATTTAATTGCCCAGTTGAACAATCGTCAGATTATTTTTAATGTATTATTAATTTGATATTTTTGAGTTAATTTAATTATTAACTTTTTAAGAAGAGTTAAATTGTAAAAATTTAAAATTTAAAAAAATATTAAATTTCATATAAAAAAGTATGAAATATACATAGGTTGTCACACGGGTTATCATGTATTAAAATTTTAATATTTTAGTCAATATTTTTACTAAAAAGATCAATTCAACTTTTTTTCAAAAGATTAATAATAAAATTTGACTTTTTAAAAAAATTAAAACTAAATTTAATTAAAAAATAAAAATTAAATTAATAAAGTTTAGGGGTTAAATTTAACTTTATACTTAAAAATTTCTCTCATTTATACATAAGAAATGGTTACTAACTTATTTCAAAGCAAACTGGCGACAGATGTCTATAATAATTATTTAAACATAATAATTAAATAAACAAAAATGGGTTGTGGAAAAATATTCAACCGTCGAGCATGCTTTGACCTTTAACTCCATATAGTTGACGTACACGGTTTTAAAATTTCCTCTCAAATTAGTGCCTTTTTTTGAGTTTTTGTCCGACTAATATGAATCACATCTTGAATATAGATATATGTTTAATATAATTTTTAATTTTTTTTTATATTTAAAGAAGAGTAAATTGCATTCAAGGTCACTAAGTTATTAGTAACTTCATGTTTTAGTTACTTAACTTATAAAAGTTACAGAACAGTCACTAAACTATTCAAAAGTTTCTATTTAAGTCACCAAACTGTTAAAATCGTTGATGTATGACCTTCTTTGTTCGTATCGCCTGTACCAATCAAAAGATTTTCTTCCTTTTTTCTTCTGCAATTCATTTGTTTTCATAAAATAACTTTCTTTTTCGATCTCTGACACTGCCGTCAAGTCACTCTAGATTTAAGGTATGTTCTTCTACTCATCAATGGGTATTGATTCACTATACTAATTGTCGAATTGTTATTTGGAGTTAAGTGGCCAGACTTTTTAAGAAAAAAAACTTAATATTCCAGTAACTTAAATGAAAACTTTCGAATAATTTGATAATCATTTTGTAATTTTTAAAAATTAAATAACTAAAATATAAAATTAATAATAATTTAGTGACCCTTTAAAGAATTTTTGGGATTGCATATGAACATATTAGTGGCCTTAACCGTACAAAAAAGTGGAGACGATATTTATATTGGATTCCTACACATATCTAGACTTAATCAGTAACACGTTTTAGCAATAAACGAATAAACCAATCTTTTCATAATCTTCAAAACCAATATAAAATAATCAAAGCATTGACTTCCAGTATCTACCTCCCAACATTTGTATGCTTTCAGACTACGAAGAATATTTAATCTAAGGTAATAATTGAAAACAAAACATAAAAATGTGGTGACGACTTTGTGTTCAGGCAGACCAGAAACCAAGACATAATTTCCCAATATGTAATGATGTTTTTTACAACACATTTCAACTTACGCAGCTCAATGATTCTTCAACAACCATCATAAACATGAAAAAACAGTGTAAATCCTAAACCGATTCGGATCCATCTGATTATGGCCTATGAATTTTGGACCATGTTATTTTTATTTGAAGAAATATAGTGTATATGAATATGTATTCGATATGATTATTGTTCATAAGAGGTTGACTCTAAAGTGTTTGAAGTGTTATTTATTGAAAGTTGATGATCTTCTCAACGGATTTGATATTGTTCTTAGTCTAAATTTTGTTTTTCAACTTTGATAAGGACCCGAATAATTAAAGTTATTTAAAGAGATGACAAATTCAACAGAAAAAAGGCACCTCATCGAATGAGACTATGTGTGATCCATGATCACCTAGGACATTTGAATTTGGTAGGGTTTAAACGGTCCTATATGGAATAACTATGATTAGTATCACATCACACGTATGAATTCCTTGGAAGCAATTACATTGCATGTTATGAAGAAAACGGAACGGTAATGGTGCCTGCCATTTGTCTTGGACAGCTTCGGGCACATGTCAATGAATTCATTCACCTCAAGAAAAAAGAACCATCAATAATAATTAATTAATATTGAGCCTTGAAATAAATTTTATATATATAAAAAAACAAATTGGCATTAACATCGATCCAAACGAGTGTAAAGTCAACGCTTACAACAGCGTCTTAGAAACGGTTTTTCAACTGAGCACTCCACCAGATCCAAAAGGACCGATTTACCCTGTCCTCTCTTTCTCTTGCTAGTTTTTCACTATGGTTTTGGTTAGGCAGTATAATTAATAACACAACGAGCAACTTCAGCCACGTTTAAAGGGCATTTCCGCCATTACAACATAACTAATAGTAGCAAGTATTTGACTTTATATCTCTCCATGATCTCCCATTAAATACACTCGACCTCTCTTTTCTTTAAAACCCAATTTCCATAAACCATCTTCTCATTTCCATCATCTGATCATCGTCGTCATGATCATCATTTGTAACCCCAAATTCATATTCATCTTCTTCACCATCATTTTTTCCACCATCAACCTCTCAAGTTGCCGCCGCTACACCCTTAAAACTATAAACCCTGAAGAACCAACCACCATGGCGGCGGAGCTCTCAACAACTTGGTTCCATTTCCCAGCAGCTAAGTCTCCACAGCCATCTGTTGCAGAAAAGAGTAGTCGACCGATTTATGAAGTTTCATATCGAATAGTTCCAGGCGGACCAAACCCCCTCCACAACTGATTTTATTTTATATTTTTATTTATTTATTTTTGCAGATCTTGAATATGTATAATTAAGTTATACAAAAAAATTTCCTCAATCTTAGCGCAGAGCAATTCTTATTTATTTGTTTATTTTTTCTTTCTTTGGAAGTCATGTATATGTATACCAGATACAGTTTGAGATAATGAACGTTGTGTATCAATTGTTGTTTATGGTCACGATATTCGGATCATTTAAACTATAGAAATTGATTTTATAGTTGAGTGTTCTATTTTTTCCTTCAAACCAACGGAAAATTGAGAGATTTAGAGGGTGTAGGGGCAATGAACGGAAGTCGATATTACCCATAAGATTGTAGCATCTATTCATTGAATTATAAGACTTATTTGACATCAGCACATTTCTAAATAAATGAAAAATGTGCACTTGAGCGTGGCAATTGCATTCAGCGGATGTTGGATTTTGTGAGAGATTCTCGAAGTGCCTCTTCAACTAGTTAAGCTTCACCCACTGATCTTTGTAATTCGAGGGAAGGTTAGTACTTGTTCCCAACACTCGAACAAAAATCTCTTGTAGATCTTAAATTTAGAGCTTCCCGTTACAATACATTTGTCCACTGATAACTTCGTGAGCAGTGCAACATATTATAATGTTATTGTGGCTTTCTGCATGAAAAATGAAACATACGAGTCTCTGTTCTCCGACGTTTAATTAGAGAAGATAGGAATGTTAAAGCGCAAGTAATTCTTTCAATTTGCCTTGCGTGATGAGAACAGATGTCCCATAATTGGGGAATGATTATCTCATCGGACATTGCCTATACAAATAATGTTGTGAAGCCAAGCCATAAGAGAATACTACAATGATGCTGCACAGCCCTAAAAACATGTCCTTGTTCGGATCTTAACGAGTTAATAACCATTATAGTATGATTGAAAATTATAACTTAAAGACACTTAACTATGTACGGTTTACGATAGAATTTAGGAAACCATTCATTTTTGGATGGCTATGGAAAATTAAAATCCTTAAACCTATATATATATATTAAATTTAGTAGTGAAGGAAGGGTGGACACTCACAAGTGTCAACTTCAACCTTTTTTTGTTTGTTAAAATTAAGATTAGGTTATCCATTATTTTAAATTTATGTTAATAACTCGAGATTTAGAGATTAAGCTTATCCACATTGATTTCAAAATTAAATTATATTGTTATCGTATAATTTCAAACTTTACACCATGAATTCGAAATCTATAAGTGTCAACGTGTCCTAATTATATCAAAATAATTAATCTAAAAAATAATCTCCTCTCCTTAACTAGTGATCGAGAGTTCAGTTCTCGTTTTAGGTATGAAATTTTAAAACTTATTTCAAACGCTTACAATAATAATATTAGAATTAGATTGATTAAACAAATAACTAATAATTTGATTGGTAGTATACATTTGGGTCTGATAAAAAAATTAAATATAAGAGTAATTAACAATTGAATCGAGTTCATGAATTCTTTTAAGAATTTTTCTACTCCTATTAAATTTTTATAATTTTTATTTAAGTACCAATTAGAGTGAAAACTAGCTACCCCTAGAATATCACTATGGTTTTGGTTGGGAGTATAATTAATAAAGATGATGATGGGCAAATTCAGCCACGTTTGATTGGGTATTTCCGCCATTACAACATAATTAATAGTAACATGTATTTGACTTGGATTTCACCCCTGGTTTGCTCCTATTAACAACACCTCTTTTCTTTAAAACCCAATTTCCATTAACCATCTTTGCATTTTCTTCGTTTCATCATCAAAAATCATGATCATCATTTCTAGTCCCAAATTCTTATTCATCTTCTTCACCATCATCCTTTCCAGCATCAACCTCTCAAGTTGCCGCCGCTACACCCTTAAAACTCTAAAACCTCAAGAACCAACACCCATGGCCGCGGCGGAGCAGCATTTCCCACAGCCATCTGTTGCAGAAAAGGGTCAACCAATTTATGAAGTTTCATATCGAGCAGTTCCAGGCGGACCAGACCCCCTCCACAACTGATTAATCTCTCTCTCTCTTGCAGATCTTGAATATGTATAATTAAGTTATACAAATTTTTTCATCCTTAATCATAGTGCAGAACAGTTCTTATGTTTCCCCCCCTTCTTTTGCAGCAATGTATATGTATAACAGATACAATTTGAGATAAAAGAATATATTTCTTTCATACTCATCTACTACATATATTTGTTCTGCAAATAAGAATCAAACTTCATGCCGAGTTCTCTTCTTCGCTTCCATTTATCAATTGAGTTTCTTTATGTCGTACCGCAACAGAAATTAAATTATATATTTTTACAATATTATAAAAATAATTTTATCATTTTAATAATTTATATTTTTATAATTTTAGAAAATTAGATTAAGTATTTATCATTTTTAAGAGATTAAAGTATAATTTGATAGTTATTAATTTAAAATTTTATAAATTATAAAATATCTAAAAAAAATTTCCATTTTAAGGATGTATGATGTAGAAGAAAAAAGGGTCACCGACTAAAATAAATTATATATTTTGAGGAAAAAAAACGGATGAAATGATTCTGAATCTGGTAAATTTAAATATTTTATTTATTTTAATGTGTGAATGGTGGCTTTTGCATTCAGGAAAAAAGGTAGAAAAAAAGAAATTATTAACAATGGGAACAATATTTTAATGGTTCTCCTTGTTGTTTTAAAGGTCAAACCCCACATTTCTTGGTGGCTTTCTTTGATGTTACTTCCATGATTACAAAACAAAACAAGGCAATAGGAACATCAAAAGTTTTTACTTTTTATATTACATACAATTGATATCAATAAGATCGAGTTCTATATTTTATCACATATAGAAAGAGTTATGTGTTACCAAGCAAATGTGGTCCCTCCAATTCTATAGATTTGATTAAATTATGCTATTAGTTTTTATACTTTGCAAAAGTTATAAGTTTAGTCCCTGTACTTTTTTATTTAGTCAAATTTAGTTTTTGCATTTTTCAAATTTTAAAATTTTAGTCTTGATCCAGACATCAGCAGTTAAACTTATTTGGTTAAACTCAATTACTAGTCATGTACTGAGTGTATTATCGTAGATTTAGTTTGTATTCTCAAATTGAATCATTCTAAGTCCCTAAACTTTTCGAATTTTGAAAAATCAATATTGACGCAAATGATAGTTGTTAACCCATTAACTAGGTTTTTAATGAGTAATATGTGAAAATACTAAATTATCATGGCATTACACATATGGTAATATGTTTGTCGTATCAGATTTTTACGTTAAGGTGTCAACATTGTGTTTTACATTAAGGTGTCAACCACGAATATTTAATAAAAATGAAGTATTAGAGCAAACAGGTGAATATATAGACATATGTATATGTAGGTTAAAGTAGTTCGAAGGTCTTTGTATTATAAGGACCGAATCAAATTAGTCTCTCTGAAATAATTTAATTTTTATATTATTAAAAATATTAAATAAGTCTAAATATTCAAATAGAATTATCATTTACAGTATAAAAAATGTATTGATATTTTTTTTTCAATTATTATTTAATTCCAAACAAAAAAATTCATTTATAAAATCATAAAAATTTTAAAAATATTAACTCTAAATGATTTATTTTAATAATACATAAATTAAATTGATTTATCTAAAATTAAGAGGATTAACTTAATCGGATCATTATAATAGAGGGACCTCTCCAATGTATTCACTTCATTAAATTGTAAAAAAAAAGTGATTTTCGTACAAGAATTTTGGAGAAGAGACTTATCAAGTAACCGGCCTCGTTAAAGTGTTCCAATCATGTGCAATAATTTTAAGACAAAAAACTGAACATTGAATAATTTAATTTCTACTGAAACACAACTATCATGCTAGCTGTTTCTGGGTTTACAACATGTTGGGGAGTTTAAATTTATCAATGGGCACAAAGAAGAATCTTCACTCACTGAATTAAATAAAAAATAAAAAAAAGGACAAAACACGGTTTCCGTGAACAAGCAATGCAACAATGGAAGTACATATGATCTCAGATTTTGTGGGACTTCTGAATTATGGGCAGTATATATTTAATGTATGGGTAAATTTCATATGAAAAATTACAAAATAATTATTCAACTCTTAGTAAATTTTTCTTTTTATCGCCCAATAATTTCAATTTTGTCTTTTTTGTCACTAACAGGTTAACAATGACAACTTTTAAAATTAACATAATATTAAAATTGACTCTCAATATTTATAAATTATGTCAATTTAATCTCGATTCTAAAAATATTTAACTCGCCACATTTACACATTATGTAATTTACTCTCTTTTTTTGGTTCTCTTTGTGACATTTGGAATTAAATTTAAAAGAGTGAGACAAAAATTGTCACATTAGATTTTAGGGTATTTTCATTTTTTTTACATATTCTCAATGAAATTTAACTAACAAATTTATTTATTTTTAAATCAAGATTAAATTTACACAATATATAAATATTGAGATATAAATTTGTTATTATACTAATTTTAAAAACCACCACTACATCGATAATCGAAAAAAGAATTTACTAATAGTTGAGTAACTATTTTAAATCTCATAGTTAGGTGATCAAAATGAACCAATCAGTAAGAAAATGAAATTACTGTTATTATTACAAGAGAAGTAACCATTGGATCAACTTATGTTACTACATACAAAAAACCAAGAAGAATAGCTTGTTTCGTCTATGTGTGAGACCCCGTTTTCCGGGTTCAAGAATTCTTGAGATTCTGGAAAAGTTCAGGAAGATGTGCATTTGTTAGCTTAGCCTTCTTGGAGAACTCCTTGTTTTTCTGTTTAGGCTTTGGCTTGGCGGAAATGCCCTGCACTTGCGCAGCAGCTCTTCTTTTTGCTGTGTTCGTGGCGGGTTTCATTCCATTCTTCTGCAGATCTTTCTCAATGTCGAGCATGTCTCGTGGCAATTCAATTGAACGAAATAACTCTTTAAGGTCATCATCTACCTTAATAGGTACCCTGGGATCATTCGGGAAGGCTATGTCTTCCTGAGAATCAAAATTCGATAGCAGCCAAATCTGACCTGCAGCTTTCAGAGCCTACAGATATAACAATAACCAGAATTTTCGCGTTTACTAAACGTATATCGTATTCATGTCATGCATTCATATCATATCCAGGTAAAGTATTGCGGCACTAAAGACTTTGATAAATCAAAATCTGATAGATAAAAGTATCATGGAGGCCCCCTGTACTAGGAGTCATATTGCATTTTGCCCTCTCTACTAAAAACTGGGCAAATTATTCCCCATATGTTAAATCAAAGAGCAAATTGGTCCTTTTATTAAAAAAATCATCCATCCATTTGTACTGCTAAAATATTGGCATAGATGACAAAATAACCAAACAATGACATGTGGTACATTGTGCTGATGTACAGGGACCAGTTTTTAATAGTTTCCGTCCTACAGGAACTAATTAGCCTATTTTTTGAGTACAGGGGGCAAAATGTAATCTGACTCCTAGTATAGGGACTTCTATGGTACTTTTACCAATATGATATGGTAAGTGAAGGAAAATATCAACTTAATTATACCTGCAAGTCTTCCATCACATTCGGGTATGCATCCTTGAGATCGATAACAGCAATGCCTTCTATAAATTTCCGAATCAAAACAAGAAGTTCATTCTTGGTTTTTACATCATGCTTAGCCTGTAAGAATAACAAATACAAAATTGCAATCCTTTAAGAAAGACACTAAGCAATAGGGGCAATGCTTATTATAAAAAAAAGAAGTAAACGTCACCTTGTAAGAGAAGCACTTTCCGTCATAGTACACTTTTGGATTTTTCCTCAAGCCCTCAAAAACATCTCTATTGCCATTCACATCGACATAACATGCTTCATTGATCTGTTCCAGTGTGAAAGCTTGCCTTGTCTGCAGCCATGAATATATAGCATACAGCATTGAAATAGTTAAAAGTTTTCAGCTCCTTGTGAAGCACGTGAAGAAACAAAGAAACATGAAAAGTCCATAGTAACGTCAACTAACAGTTTTTTACGAGATCTCAAAAAGTGAATACCGTATAACATTTCAAGCTCCCCCCATTCTTTGATGTAAAATCAAACCATCAATATATTAACTACTTAACGATTAATGATTTAGTAGAATCCCAAACCTACAGTCTTTTACCAGACATTTGAAATAATGTTAGAATACAGCACGGAAACCCTATCATTTTCGACTTAAAAAGGCTACAAAAGCATACAACAGCAGTCCCGCAAGGACCTAAGGGTTGCTATCCCGAACTCTTAACATCCAATTGCTTGAATCAACTACTCTAAAAGTTATCTAAAACATTATAGAAATTTGCTGCATAACAGATCCATCCTTACAACGATAAATATCATTTACATATGTTAACAACGAATAATATCAATTATTTGCATCAACCACATAAAGATTGAATTAAAAAGGGCTAAAGAACCTGAAAAAGAATGTCGATAACACGTTTCATCTGAGCTCCAACAGGAGATTTCCTGATGCTATTAATATGTTGAAGCCTCTCGGTATCATTTGAGAATTTGACAGGAGCAGAAGGCCTTGCACCAGAAAAAGGAGGTGCAGGTGCCAGTTTTGGAGCCGCGGCTGCCCTAGATGATGATGATTTGGCGGCGATGTTGGAGAGCATCGACTGACACTTCTCCTGCTGCTTATTAAATCTATCCAACTTCTCTTGCAATGCCATTACTGAAGAATTTCTTAACCTTCACAACTCTCAAAACCTGGAGATACACCAATTGCAAAAACAATGCTGAAAATCTAAAATAAAAGCTAATTCACCATATGTGATGATTGGATCATAAATCAAACATGAAAGATATATATATATATATTCAGAATCCAAAAAAGTTCCAATCTGATATGTTACAAAGGTACCATGGACAAAAATTCCATAAGCCAACAAGAATATTCATTTCAAAACAAAAAAACGAAGATTGGATCCTAAACCCTAATTTAATAAATGGTTAAATCTTGAATATTGCTTTAACTTCATCTAATTTCGTCTTAAAAACACATCAATGGATGAATCTTCCAAACCCATATCTAATTTGAACCAAAATTTAGAAACCCAATCTTTGCATTCCATAATTAATCAAATTATCAACATGAGAATATATAGAAAGAAATGATTTTGACAATTGAGAGTCAAAATGGAGATTTGAAAACAATCGGTTCATTAAAGAAATCTATTCAATGAATTGAAGATAGTAAAAGGGGGAAAAAGCGAAAACCTTTGCGTTTGTAGGGCTTTTCTCTTCTCTCGCTCTATTGGGGCTTCAATTTCCCTTTGGTTTTTCTGAACCCCAAAAGAAATTAAAATATTCCCCCCTTTGTTTGACCGTAGTTTGGAAGGAAGACTGAGGTCCTTGAAAATGAATAAGCAAAGCTTCAGGGATATGTCCCCAAAAAACCCTTTTCACAGCGAAGAACTCAGCTGCTTTCTCCAAGGTAACACCATCAGTTTTTTTTCAGCTAAAATTATATTTTAAATAGGTTAATATCTAGTTTGCCCTTAAATTTGTTAAAAAAGTATTTAGTTATATTCAATCATTCAAGTTAGTATTTTTGTTCTAGTATTATTAGTTTGTGCGCGGCATCGATAGTTAATCCAGTAGTGACACGTGACAGCTTATCAGTATATCATGTGACAAATATAAATCTTTATTCTTTAAAAATAAATAAATTAATAAAAAATAGTATACTTTTTTGTCGAGGTTCATTCTTGAAGCAAAAGAAAATATAATTTTTTAAAGTTTTTATTTTAAATTTTTAAAAGTTATAAATACCAAATGGTATATTGAGAGGCTACCATATGACATCAAAAAATTGGTTATCAATGCTATATAACCTAATAGCGTTAGTGCAGAACTACCAACTTAAGTGACAAACTACAAGTTCGTGTACCAACTAAAGTTAAAATTTTAATTTATTTAGAAGTTTTTATATAGAAAATAAAAATATATAATTATTCTTGTAAACATATTTATTACTTAACTAAAAATAAGTTTTTATTTTATTTTTGTTAATTTAGTTGGGGTTCACTTAATTTTTTATAATAAATACTTAACTATTAGTAGAGGTAATATTTATTTATTTTTGGATAATAAATCTATTTTATAGGTATCATATATTCTTATTGTATATAAATATGAAATAAATATAAATAGTCCCCTAATATTTACTTATTTTATTATTTTAACCCTTATTTTTAGGTTAATCTCAGCTTTTATTAAAATAAATTGTTTACTTCTTGACGAAAAACTAACTAAATTGTTAAACTATTAATGATATTGACGTGACAACTTATATTAGATTTTGCTTATATTTTATGGAATTCTTTTTTAAAGGTTTTTATTAACTTTTTTAAATTTGTTTATTTTTTAAATATTTTTTTATTATTTTTTTGAATTTTTATAAATTATACATAGTTTATCTTGTTAATGGTCACACCAATATTATTAAAATTTAAATAGTTCAGACAATTTTTTATTTTTCCATTCAAAAGCGAGCAATTTCACTAAAATTTAAAGATTGAGGATCAAAATGACCCAAAAAAAAAGAAGAGCCAAAATGATAAAATGAATAAAAATTGGGGTTAAAATTATCATTATTCCTTTAAATATTTATAATACGTAAAAAATAAAACGAATTGAATTGCCTTTTAGGAATCTTTAAAAATAATAGTCCACGTGCTGGTTTTCGACTTACACGTCGTTGTCTTTTTTGTCGTTCAGTTGACAATTTCATTTCTCAGACAAACTCCCAATGTTCAAAGCTCAGTCAAAAACCTCACGAAAACAACTCTTCTTCACCACTCCTCCTCTAATTCAAAAATAAATAAAACGAAAAAAAATACATTTGATTGCCGGAAATCTAATTTCCGGAGATAATGACGGAAGAAACTTCACCGGACTGGCTTCCCGCTGGCTGGACCCAAGAGTTCAGATTCCAAAAGACCGGTCGCAGAATCACGGTTTGTTAACTATCACCGAGCTAGTATCGTTTTTTTCTAGGTTTTTCTTTTTACTTTTATTTGGTTTGATGTTTTAGTTTAACGGAAAATTAGCTGTTTTTTCGAAGAATTTTAGTGAATTAAGAGTGATGTGGACTGATCAAGTTTTAAGATTAAGATTATGAAGCTTGTATTGGCCGATGACCGTTTTTTTTATTTGCATGTGAATGAAATGTTGTTAAATGATATACCTAGATTTGTGCATGTTGAATGTGAAGGTTAATGAAATAAATGAGGGTTCCATTTTGTTGAATTATAAGTTTTTGGAGGCTAAACAGTGAGGGATTAAGGCTTGATTCTGTTGATTTTGCATTTTAGGATATATTGCATGAAAATAGTTCTTTGAATAGTTAGTACTTGGCACTTTATAACGCGTACCGACAAGTCGATTTTGTTCTGTATGAAGAGTTTTTAAGGCATTGGAATGTTTGTCTTTGTCGTCTTTCGGTCGGAAGACGTTACACGGCACCGAAACATTGATTTCTATATTTCTTGTTCTCTTTTGTAGCATTATGTAAACCTGGCAACTGGTCAAAAATTCTTTACCAAGGATGATCTTATTCACTACACCAAAGCCGAAACCAAAACGGAAAGCGAACAATGTGATGACAGGTTGCCAACTTTAAAGCAAATTACAAAACCGTCAACGAACAGCCAAGTGAATGTATGTGTGGATGATTAATTAATTGTACTTTTATACATTTGTATTCTTTTATTCAGTCATCATATAGATTGCTTTCCTTGTTGCGGATATATGTTAATCCATCAACTGGATTTAGATTCTATTCCAAAAGTATAGAGCTTAAAAGTAGTATATATAAAACTAAGAACGAACTATTGTATCTTGTACAATCAATTATGGTAACATTTCAAACAAGTTCATAGTCTCCACCTGTTTCTTCACGGTGTAACCAATAGATTACTGTTAAATTATCCAAAATCCATTTTAGCATCCTGTAGCAACTAAATTTAAATCTTTTCCTTTCTCCTTAACAAACTCATGTTATGTGAAAGAAACATTTGCAGTCTTATCTTTGCATCCTGTGTTAAGTTAAAATGCCCTCTGCAAACGGTCACATAAATGTGAGTTTGCTGCCCTTTTTCCCCTTAACTTTTACTTTTTAATTATTTGATCATTGTATAGGCTGCTGTAAAAGAAAATGAATGTCCGGAATGGTTACCTAAGAATTGGTTCGTGGAGGTAAAAACCCATAAGAGTGGTGAATTCATTGGAAAGCAAGTCAAGGTATGAAATTTGTTTTTCCTTTTTTGAATAGGAATCATGGTGCTTTTTCTATCTTCTAGTACCACGTGGAATTTGTAATATTATATTATCGTGCATTAGCTTTTGCATAACTACCCCATTGCTGGTTCGGCATTAATGGCTACTTTGTCAATGAGCATGCATGGCTTGTCCTATGTCTCCACTGATATCCGAATTAGATCATTTATACAGACGCATACACGAATTAGATTTCTAATTAAAAAGTTCTTTTATGACCATGCATTTACTAACATAAGGAACTTTAAGCTTGTTTTGTCTCTTTGTAATATTTCAATTTTATCTTTATTGAGCTGCTTTCTTGTTGCAGATATATGTTGATCCATCAACTGGATTGAGATTCTATTCCAAGCCAGCGGTATTTCGATTTCTTAAACAAGCAGAGCAGAGAAATAGAAAAACTAACAAAAAGAAACGAGCCGCCCACTCTAGAAAGAAAGTTAGTTCTCGAAAATCTTTTTGCTATTATTTGCTTATACTAAAATACATAAAAGTTGTACTATATTTAGGATACCTTTTATGAGATATAGTTTATTTTTATTTTTACTGCTACTGAATGAGATATGCTGTCTTGGATTTCGTAAAACTTAGGTTGTGATTGAGAAATCAACAGTGGATGATTTACCAGCAGGATGGATTAAGGAAATCAAGATCCGAAGGAATGCAAATGGAGTCCGAAAAGATCCGGTATGAAGTTACTCTCCAATTCTTTGCAGTTCCCCCTAGCCTAATCTTTCATACATGGACAAATCCGACTCATTCATTCATTCCTTGATTTTCACGCATGCATACCAAAAATATTTGCCACAAGTCTTGTGCTCATGTTGCTTCAAACTACAGCATGGCAGTATAATGAACTAACTGCTGCATGTTGATGAATAAACCTATGGTTCCTTTAAACATGCCTAGTATTTGCAAATGTTGATCTGTAATAATTATGAATGCTACAGTATTACACTGATCCAGTTAGCGGATATGTTTTTCGCTCGAAAAAGGCTGTTCTTCACTATCTAGAAACTGGAGAGATTGCTAGAAGTGCTTTTTTGCCACCAAAGTCCAATGATGATCAAAATTTAACTGATGAAGATGGATCAGTAAGTTTGGACTTACCTTCTGCGTTTTCTTGCTATGTTTATCATGGTTCACTTGCTTGATTTATCAAATAATTTACATGATGCATACCGTGTCAAAACTAAAATACCATTATCATTTATTGAATGGCATAGTGTAAGATCATGTTTTCTGGACAAGTCTATCTGCTGGATAGGGTAAGACACGTAGGCTAATATTAGAAACAGAATATATTTCAGAGACATATATTACATTTTAATTTAGATGAGTGAGTTTATCCTGCCTTCTGTGTATATTAGCAACTCCCGGAAGCTAAAAGTCAGAAAGTGAAGCTTCTTGCCACCAAGCAGCAGCTTGTAACAGGTAAAGGGTGGAAAATTTATAATCCCTTTTAATCCTGAACAACCAACTTGAGTATTTGAGTTGGGCAGGTTGGCTTATGTGAGAAACATATGTGAATTTTTGGCTGCAGGTGGGGAAACATCTGACTTATCTGGTCTAGAAACCGAGATCTCTGAGAAAGGCCAAATTGACAAGGACTGTGCTGAAACTGCAGAAAGGAATCCCAAGACTGCAGAAAAATCCAGTCAGAGCAGCTCGATAGCTCATAAAGCTTCCAATGGAGAGCAGGGTAAAATAGTCTCCGCTGATAACATGCTTGCTTCAACCGCTGCTGATGATGAAAAGGAGAAAAGCAATATAAGCTCTAGTAATTCTGGCAAGTCAAAGAATAAGAAAGAGCTTGATTTGCCTCATGGGTCTTCAAATCGACTTGATCAGCTTGAACCTGAGCAGGTGGCTAGTGGCCTTGAACGTGTGAACCCTTGCCAAAAGGATGCCAATAGTCCATATGTTTTAGAGAAGGAATCACCTCTGCAGTTAAATGTTTGCTCCAATCCAGAGGTGGCAAAGCAACCCTCTGCTTATCCAAAAGTTAAACCGCGCCGTGCCTTAGCGAAGACCATAAAGCCCATTGAAGATGAAGATGTTCTCAGAAAGCAACCACAAATGTTGGAGATTGAGAAGACTATTGACACTAAATCAGAAGTACAGCCTATGTTTTCTTCAGACCCGTGCCTAGAGTTCAGGGTGAATACTCCTAGAGGTGGGGTACCACATGAGGATGCTTCCGCTGAAGGCCTTGTTTCAACTGCAGCTTCCAGTGTCCTGCTAGAGAAGAATCTAGGGAAAACAAGGATGGAAAGCAAGAGAAGAAATTTAGAAAATAAGAACTCAAGCAAGGTCAAGAAGATGAAAGAGCTTGACTTGCCTCGTCGCATTTCAAAACGACTTGCTGGGCTTGAACATGAGGTGGTTGGCAATGGAGTGTCTGCTGAAGTAACTATCCAGAATACAACCAGAAAGTCTGGAAAAACCGAAGCAAAACCACCATGTATTTTGGCGGATAAAGCAACTCAGCAGCTAAATGTTGGCCTTGATGCCACGGTCTCGAATCAAGCTTCTCCAGCAGTTCTTGGTACAGAAATCAATAACATAAGTCCCCATGAAGATAGAACAATTCTTGCAGAGCAACCACAAATGTTGGGAACCCAGGACAGTGACAGCAAGTCAGACCTACACCCTTTCTTTTGTTCTGACCCGTGCCTGGAATTTGCAATCAAAACTCTTACAGGTGCAATACCATTAGAGGATGCTATCAACGAAGGACTTGTTTCAGCACCTATTGCTAATATCCAGCCACGGAAGAATCTAGCTGAAACTACAACTGAAAACAGCTGCTGTAGAAAAACTCTTATTAACACAATTAGGTCTAAGAAGAAGGATGCCGGTTCGCAACAGCGATCTTCAAAACGACTTGCTGGACATGCACCTGAGCTGATGGCAAATTCTTTGTCCAATGAACAATTTCTCAACTTGGCAGCTCAAAAATCTTACGATAGCGAAGCCAGAAATGTGAATTTGCCTTCAGCGAATCTGACGGAGAAATCATCTCAACAACTCGAGTTTGGACCAAGAGTGGCCCTTGAACATCAAGACTTTACATACCGAACCAATTCATCTCACAACGAGTCATCAAACAAGAGCAAAGACCCTTATCAAAACCAAATCATTCCTACAGGACTGAACAATGAGAATCCGGGGGGGCTGCCATCTGCAATTCCATTCGGTAGCCTGTGCTCTGATCCATACTTCAAGTTCCCATTCAATACTCTTACAGGTTCTACTGCTGCAGAGGACAGTTTTACTTTTCAGAGAAACTTTGCACTGCCAGATTACGGCTTCCCGAACATTTTCCAAAGCGATATCCCGTCGCAAGTATTTCCCGTGGAACAACCTGTTCTGCAACAACAACAACAACAACAGTTCCCTTCCAATCCTCCATTCCTTCCCGCCGGAAACGTAAGCTTACCCAACAGCGGTACAATCAATGCTCAACAATCTTACAGGACCGGCAAAACGAATTACCAGACAAGGTAAAATCCTATACATAGCTTTACTAAAGGAAGCGAGACAAGTTCAGGTTAGATACTTCTTTTTGAAACTGGTATCTTTTTTGGGTTTTTTTTTGACTTGGCGGTGTTGTAGCTTTTTGTATTCTGGCATGCTTTCTTTAGAAGAAAACAAAATATAGGGTAAATGGCTTAGTGTAAAAGTACATCGGCTGTTAATCTAAAGACATTACACCTTGAACTCTTAATCTTATGTTAAAAATACTGTAGGTCTTGCTTTAAAATCCAAGGTGGTGTTAGCTTCTTGGTTTTCCCTTGAATCAGTTTTGGGTGTTCATTAGATTTTAAAGGACAGTAATCTGCCTGATAAGCGTCTCTTGATTGTTGAATGATTTGAAATTGAAATTAAGATTTTAATTGTCATTGAAGTTTATAAAATTTAGGGTAAAGTACATGAATAGTCATCCATCTATTCGGTTCTTTTTATTTTAGTCACTAAACTATTACTTTTTTTTATTTTAGTTATTCAACTATTAAATATTAATATTTAACTTTTCAAGAAGTTGAGTGATTAAAACAAAAAATATTAATAGTTGGGTTGAGTGATTAAAATAGAACGAATTGAATAGTTGAGTGACTTTTCTTTGTAATTTGTCTAAAAATTTAAAATTCTAGTCTAGTCATTATCATGATTAACTTTAACATGTTTATATTTATTGACAACACATTACATGAGGGCAAGTTAATCATTGACAAATTTTCACAAAAATATTAACAATTATTGGGACTTTTATTTAAATTAGTTTGAAGACTTAATTTCTAACCAAATCTCGAATTGTCAAAGTACAGGGACTAATAGTATGTTTTTTAACCTATGTGTTTTCTTTTCGTGTCCAAAATTTACGGGCTCACTTAAAAACCAACCAAACCATATCTCTTGCTCAAATCCAAGAACCAACATGTTACTAAATCTCCAGAGTACAAATTAGGCAAACATTTCAATCAGTGATAATTTCCCAGTGTCACAATTAACCGCAGTAAAAAGACAACATGGTAATAACATCCAACCAAACATGGTCCGACAATCAAACTTAATGGTTACTTCTTGAAACGGGAATTAAGGTTGAAAACTATAAGTGGCCTGCCTAATCAGTGTATGAAGACTGCTTCCACCCTCCAAAAGATTCTTCAACTTCAAAATCCCTGCTTTCACGTTCCTGTTTTGAACCAATTCAACTTCTTGCATTTTAGTTTGCTGAAAATAATCAATCCAAAAACCACTTCAAATTTGTGAAAAAAAAAAATTTACCTCGGGGGTGAAAGTGAGACCAAGTTTAATCTCCCCACGATATTCTCCATCCTTGACAACAGTATATGCAGTAAGGGGAATGTTTCTTTCGATAAATACAGGCTCCAGTGGTATACTGAAAAGCATAAAAAAAAGCTCTTCTTCAGAAGCCATTTTACTATATCTATATTGGAATTTGTCTAAGTTAATAATATTCATTTTATTTTCCATTTTTCTTATTGTATTGTATTCGTGTCTAACACTTAATAATTTTGGATGAGTATAGCATATGACCCTTCAAATACATGAAAAAAATTAAAAAAAAGAGAAACCCTAGTCCAGTATATATCTATCCATATATGACACTCACGCTACTTCTCCCACGAAATCATCCTGAGAACCAGTATCACTGTCCATTATTTTCACTGCGAGTTCCGAAGCACCTTCGGAGATGTTGAATATGAAATCCTCGTTCCATTCTGGTTCTGATCCTTTTCCTGAGAAAATTTATTGTTTCAAAAACTCTATCAAATATGAGCAAAGTTTGAATCGTGATAGTTGATCCATCGATCAACAAGATGAATAAATTTGTTGAGAATTTAGATTGATCTATAAAGCTCCCAAACCTGATGCAACACTGCTTTTCTGCTCCTGGGTTCGGCAAGTAAGAAGCACGTAAGGATCCATGTTACCTGCTCGTTTCCAAAATTTAATTTCTCAGAAACATTACAGCATATTCTTTAGAGTATTCGTTTCCAATACTTACGGAGATGCAATGTTTCAATATATATAAATATATATAATTCGAAAATAGCACGCTAGTGTCAACACGTTATGCAACTATATAGCCGAAAAACGAAAACTAAACGAATATAAATTATCACTTCCAAGTAATAAAACTACAAGCAATTCTTTCCGCTGTTCATTAATGCAATTCAGATCAGATCTATCGTATGATCAAAAATTTAGTTTAGATTGGCTAAACGTTCTTGATCTGATCAAAAATTGTCATGAGATCATAACAGAAACATCTAAAAGCAATCGAATGTACTCAGATCTTAACAGATAAGTTCGAAATTAAGATCAAACAAAAAAAAAAAAAAAAAACAAATGACAATCAGATTTCAAATTAACGAGAAAAAAGAAAAGAAAAGCGGAACTCACAGAGAAAATCTGTGTTCTCGAGACCTTTGGCACTAACAAGGACAACTTGAAGCTTTCCCTGAGGCATGATGTTTTGGAGAGTAGAAACCGAGAAAAAGAATGAAAGAAAACTGTGTCAAAAAAATATAAGAAAACTCTCTTTGGATTCTCTTTTTGCTTTTTACAAAGATACTGCAAAAGGGACTTTTTATTAAAATAACTCAAAAAATTAATTAATTATCAAAATGACCCACTTTTTTAATTAAATACGAAAATAACCTAAAATCTACAGTAAAAGTTGGTGGAGCCAAATTATATAGCGCCACCAACTTGCCACATCTGCAAGGGGCATAAAAAAATAATTTTTTGGTGGAGCCATGTTGAATGGCGCTACCTGTATAAAATATAAGAGAAATACTGTAAAATCTGAAAAATTGGGGAGCTTTTAAAACAATTTTCCATTTTTAGTGGACCCATTTTAAATGGCGTCAGCACCTGACACCCACTGCCCGTTTAGTTTTTTTTTTTAACTTTTTTTTAAATTTTGTCTTTTTCTTTTTTTTTTTTTACTTTTTTGAAGTTTTATATTTTTTTCTTATTTTATTTTGTTTATTTATTTTTATTATTAATTTTAAAAAATTTGAAGTGTTTATAATATATATTTTTTAAAATTTTAAATATTACTTTTAAAATATTTTTAAAATTTTAGATATATATTTTTGAAATTATTTTTTATAATTATTTTTTCAAATTAAATTTTTTAATTTTTAAATATTATTTTTTAAATATTCCATATTTTTAATAATATAAAACATTTAAACATTTAAAATTTTTAAATATAATTTTTTAAATACATTTAAAAAATCATAATTTAAAAAATTATGAAAAGATAAGGGCTTTTAAAACAATTTTCCATTTCTGGTGGAGCCATTTTAAATGGCAACACGAGTGACACCATGCATGTTTATTTTTTTTTTACTTTTTTTAAATTTTTGAAAAGTTTGGGGCCCTTAAAAATAATTTCTCATTTTTTGGTGGAGCTATTTCAAATGGAGCCGCCAGTGCGCAATTTACCTTTTTTTTTTTTACTTTTTTCTTAAATTTTGTCTTTTTCTTTAAATTTTTTTTGAAGTTTTATTTTATTTTCTTATTTTATTTTGTTTATTTAAAATGTTTTATAATATTTCTTAAAAATTTTAAAAATTATTTTTAAATTATTTTTTAACTTTAGATATATATATTTGAAATTATGTAGAGGTGTACATGGGCCGGGTCGGGCTTGGGCAGGCCCAACTAAAAATCTAGGCCTGGGCCCGGACCGGCCCTAAATATGGGCCTAAAAAATTGTCCAAGCCCGGCCCGACATGAAATTGGTAAACTCGAGCCCTGCCCAACCCGGCCCGTATTATTATTTTTTATTTTATTAAATTAAAAATAATGAATCAAATACATTTAAAGAAAATAGATGCTTATTTTCTACTTTCAATCTTATAATGATACTATTCTATCATTTAATTTTTTACTTTGCGAAAATAGATGCTTAATTTGTTTAGCTTAATTTATTAATAATTTTTAGGGAAAAATATTGTGAAGTCTTAATAGGTCAAAGTAGACAATATCCTACAAATTGTAGCAGACTTTACATGTAATACCCCTATACCCGGTTTAATTATGCAAACCCGGTATAAGACTATTACATTTGGTGCCAAAATGGTTATGGCTAGATACTATTTAATTAAAACATTTGTATATAATATTTTAACTTACCAACCATTTTTGCAAACTTATTTATTGTTTACTAATTCATTCCATATATATATCAAAATACTTCAAGTAACTCAAATTAGATAGAATTTCAAGAGTCTACATTTTAGTCCCTATCACATGGGAATGCCTTTGAACTGCATATGTACATGCCATTTTAACACAAAATATAGTACCTACTTTTGTAGTCCTTGAGGATGTGATGAGATGAGAGATCTTCTAGTTGGACTTCTCTTCTAGTCTATTTGTACCTACGCGTTAAAAATAAACGCGTTAAGCCGGTGAAGGCTTAGTAAGCACTACGAGAATAATTAAATAAGCAATCATAACAGAATATTTTAACTCTATCAATTATTGCATATCTTATCACATATAAGTCATTTCAACTATGCATTGCTTTAAATAAATTTAGCTTATCTTTTGTAAGGTATTAAACTTACCTTAACACATCAGTGATTCACTTTTGTTCTCATTTCACATTCTTAGCTCAAAGTAGACTTTATAGAACACACCGGATATACGGAACAAATTCAGAGGTGCATTATGATGCACAAGTGAACAGAGAGCACTGACGTGTTAATAATCAGAGAGCACCAACGTGCTAATAATCAGAGAGCACCATCGTGCTAATATCAGAGAGCACCATCGTGCTAATATCAGAGAGCACCAACATGCTAATATCAGAGAGCGCGCTAAAGTTCCTTAATGGCATGCCACTAATATCCCAGTAGTTCTAAATTTCGTCTACTTGGGCATTAAAGCTGAATTTCATATATTTAAATAATTCACATAAATATTTCAAAAAGGATAAATAAAAATAATTTAAAATTCTTGTAGTACTTACAACAAAAGGTTGAGGTGATATAAATTCTTCTTCCTTCACTCCTTAACCTTCTCTTTTCCTTTTCCTTCAATTCGGTCCTCTCCTTCCTTTTCTTTTTCTTCAATTTCATATAAACATATAACATTTATATGTTAAAAATAATCAAATAATTTCCTGTACTATTTAATAAAATAAACATGTATTTTATGATAAATTCATCCTTTCTTACTTTTGCTCACATTTCAATTTAATCCTTTACTCATAAACTTATTCAAAGCTGTCCTTTTGTGTCATAGTCACAAAATTATTTATTTACAAAGCTACAGAACTCCAAATGAAGAACCATTATTTTTTCCTGAAACTAGACTCACATATATTCATACCATAAAATTTCCAGAATTTTTAGCCTAGCCAATTAGTACAGTTTATTCATCAAAGTCACCCCTATTCTGCTATCTGGCAGTTCTGACCCTTCTTCACTAAAAATTAATTATCTCTTTATACAAGATTCAGATGATGTTCTCATTTATTTCTATTGAACATAGACTCATTCAGGATTCTAAACATATAAATTTAAGGCCCTAATTATTTTTCTCCAATTTTTTATGATTTTCCAAATTCAGAATAGGGGATCTCGAAATCACTTTGAACCAGTCTTACAAAAATCTAAATATCTAAAAATACAGAATTCCTTTCCTTTCCCTGTTTCTTTCATATGAAACTAGATTCAATAAGCTTTAATTTAATATCTCACTCAGCTTTTAATTCCACTTCTAAAATTTTTAGTGATTTTTCAAAGTTACCCTACTGCTGCTGTCCCAAAATAGTTTTCTTATAGCTTATTTTACAATTAAATCCTTTACCCAATTCTAACATCAAATTCTTTCAATTAAACCACTAATTCATCTTTTTGTTCATCGTATGCTATGTTCAAAAACTTTAAAACTCCAAAAACCTCAATTTTAATTCATCAAAACTTTATCCTAAAACTTATAAAACATCAAAATTAAAAGAAAAGGGCTAAATTAACTTACCTATTAAACTTCCAAGCTTCAAACTTTTAATTTTCCCTTTTCTTCTTTCTTTTCTCTCTTTTTCTTTCTTTCCCCTGCTCTCTGTTTCGTTTTCTTCTCTGTTTCTTCTCTTTTATTCTTTACCTTATTATATAATATTATATTATATTAACATAATTATCTAATAATAATATATTTTATCACATAAAAATCTTAAGATTTTTATGCTTATGCCGCCTCAACATTTAAAAATGGCATAATTGCCTTTTTAGTCCTTTTTATTTTTTTAATCTTTAATTAAACTTTTACACCTATTACAATCTAATCCCTTTTCCCCAAATACTTCTAATTAAGTCAAATTCACCTAAATAAAACCCAATTAGGCGCACAACTAGCTTCGTAAATATTTTTAGTAAATATTTACGATTTAGTTTTATGAAAACAGAGACCGAAAATATATTTTTCGGTTACTCGACTATCAGGTCACTACATTACATTTGATATCCAAGTCAATAAAGACCATTCTGCAGAATGCTAAAGTTCCAACATAAGCCTAGAAATATTATATGAAACTAGATTTGCAGAATACTGAAGTTCCAACAACTAGCACATGTTTTACTCAAAAAAAAAAAAAAAACAACTAGCACATGTTGCTCAAAATAAACATCCTAACCAAGCTAAGATATAACATGATAGTTTCAGAGATCAAAAGCAAAAGATCTTACATTTAATCTAGAAATATTATTAAGTAATAACAGTGAAAAATTAAGTCAAATATATGAATGGTAGAAACTTTAGGATACCTTTGGACAAGATTTTCCACTCACTGAATAGCTCTAGAAATATTATATGAAACTAAATTTGCAGAACTGAAGTTCCAACAACTAGAAAATGTTGCTCAAAATAAACATCCTAACCAAGCTAAGATATGAGATGAGATGAGATGATAGTTTCAGAATCAAAAGCGAAAGTTCTTATATGTAATCTAGAAAAGCTTTCAAGTACCACTTAGAGACCCAATCGTGAATCAGAAAATCGGTGAAAAGTAAGGGAATTTTTTGTGGGCGCACATTTATTAAGTTGAATAAATCAATTGTAAAAGCTTTAGGATACCTTTGGACAAGATTTTTAAGACCTACATGATTTCCTTTGATAGAGTCCATATGCAATATGCATGGTGCTTTGGATGACTTGTCCAAGTCTTCATCTGAAACATGACAAAAATGCATGAATGAAAGGTAGAACTCCCGAATGAAATTCAACAGTGACATGAATGTACCTTTAAAACCAGCTACTTCACCAGGATGGCATATGACTATCAAACTCCAATGAAGACTGTGAGCAATATGCATATATACTTTATCTTAGCTCACAGATTCTCATATGTTATATCTTCAAAGAAATAAATAAGTGTGTGTGACAAAAATATTACCTGAAATTTACAGGAATAAAGATGTAATCTTTTCCAAACATATCCAATTTCCTTGTCCATTTACAGGAAGAACTTTATTTGAACCCATTTTGATTTTAGAAATGGAAAAAAGGGGAGGGAGGAAGACGGGAAGAAAAAGTCACGTGAAAACATGTTTATAATTTATTTAAGTTAAATTTTTATTAATAAAAAAATAAAAAAATAATATTAAAATATTTCGAGCAGGGCTCGAGCCAAAAAAATCATACCCGAGGCTCAGCCCGTTTTTTAAACGGGCCTCATTTTTTGCCCAAGCCCATTTTTCGGGCCTATATTTTTACCCGAACTCTCCCTTTTTTTCGGTGGGCCTTCGGGCCGGGCCGGGTAGCCCGGCCTATGTACAGCTCTAGTGGTAGGTGGTGGCGCTATTTAAAATGGCTCCACTAGAACTGGGAAATTGTTTTAAAAGCCTCTCATCTTTTCATAATTTTTTAAATTATGATTTTTTAATTGTATTTAAAAATTTTAAATGTTTAAATGTTTTATATTATTAAAAATATGGTTAATATTTAAAAAATAATATTTAAAATTTAAAAAATTAATTTGAAAAATATATTTTTGAAATTTATGAAAATAATATCAAATATATATATCTAAAATTTAAAATATATATTATAAATATTTCAAATATACATTTCAAAATTTTTAAAATTAATAATAAATAAATAAACAAAATAAAATAAGAAAAAAATATAAAACTTCAAAAAAGTAAAAAAAAAAAAAGAAGAAGAAAAAGACAAAATTTTAAAAAAAATTTTAAAAAAAAACTGAAACTGGCAGAGGTGTTAGGTGGTGACACCATTTAAAATGGCTCCACTAAAAATGGAAAATTATTTTAAAAGCCCCCCAATTTTCCAGATTTTGCAGTATTTCCCTTATATTTTATACAGGTGGCGCCATTCAACATGGCTCTATCAAAAAAACATTTTTTATGCCCCTTGCTGACGTGGCAAGTTGGTGGCGCCATATAATTTGGCTCCACCAACTTTTACTGTAGGTTTTGAGTTGTTTTCGTATTTAATTAAAAAGGTAGGTCATTTTGATAATTAATTAATTTTTTGGGTTATTTTAATAAAAAACCCTGTAAAAAGAGTTATTGACATGCGAACAAACTAGTAGTGTTTTCCATGGGTCACCTGACCACGCCTGAACATTCGTCTAAAAAATCGGAGAGTTTAGATAAAATTATAAGTTCAAAATATGAGCTTAGACAAAAAAATGGATTCCATTTTTTACCCGAGTCCAGCCCGAATACATGTCTTTTTAACATTTGTTAAGAAATATTTATTTTAATGTTTTTAATATATTTTAAATTTGTTAGGAAATATTTGTTTTAACATTTGTAGTATATTTGATATATTATATTTTTTAAATTTGTTTTATATAATAAAAAATATATTTTTTAAATTTAATATAGGTCGAATCTGGGTTTAGCATCTATAATTTTGTTAAGGCTTGAGTAAAAATTTAACCTCATTTTTAGACTGGGCCGAACCCGAGCCTAAAATTTTGTTAGGGCCCGACCCATGAACTACACAACCACCATGTGTGAAAATAAGGAGGGTAAACTACACCAATAGTCACTAAACTAGTAATAAATTTATGTTTTGGTCACTCAACTTCATAAAGTTACAAAATAATCATTTAACTATTTAAAAGTTTTCATTTAAGTCATTGAATTCTTCGAAAGTCTTTATTTACGGCATTGGGTTTTTTTTTTTGGAAAGTCCAACTAGCAAGCTCCAAGCAACAACTTGATGATTGGTATGGTAGATCAATACCTATTGACGAGTAAAAGAACATATCTTAGATCTAACGGTCAATGTCGAAGATCGAAGAAAAAAGTTGTTTGGATTTTGGTTTGTAAATTCTTAACGTTCAAAGTTATTTCATGAAAAATAATTGAACTGTAGAAGAGAAGGTGAATGAGAGTGATACGGGCATGCCCGATAATGAGACTAGCCCGAGTCGGGATCCTATGGTGTTACCTCGAGGGCCGATCACGAGGGCACGAGCAAAGCAATTTAAAAACACTATTAGGATTATGGTTCAGCAATTATGGAAAGACAACAATGCTAGCTCATTCGAACAAGTCAATGGCTCATTTGAACAAGTCAATGGCCACCCAAGGAGTCATGACCATACCCTCCCTCAAACAAAATTTCAGTCAAACGAGCTCACCTTAGCTCGTTTCTAGCTCATACAAGCACAATGAGCTGTTTATGGCCATTCGGCCTTGGTTATTTAATTAGCCAAAATCATTAATTAAAATTTGGACTTTAATTTTAATTATGTGTTTTAAATTTTTTTGCAGTAATTATATTATTTCTTGTTTATTACCTGCATCTTTAAATAATGTCATGCATTAATTTATCACATTTTTATTGCATTTTTTTAATGTTTTTTAAGTGTTTTAATTCAAGAATTAATATGCAGGAATTAATGAACTTATGGCTTAACTTCAATTGGTTTCAAAATGGCTGAATTTAATGGGTGCAGGTACATTCATTTTCATGAGTTTAATGGAAGCAGGATTAATTATTTTATCAAGGCTAAATAGGAGACATGGAGGTCACTAAAAGGGACAAGAAGCATGAATTAAATTGTTTGCCCATGAACCACAAGCCATGAACGGCAAAAACAATAAGGAATCTTTAAATGCCCATGTGCTAAGACATTTTTTTTATTGAAGATGATGAATGGCACTTAAGGGAACAAGAAGACATGGAATTAATTATTTATTCAATGTGGTTAAAATGGAGCATGGAGCTTAAAAATATAAAATCTTTAAAAGGTAGCATGATTGTTGGACGGCAAGATCACACCATTTATTTAATCCATTTTTTTCTTTTATGATGGAACCATGTGCTTGTTGGAGGCATAGAAATAATTGTTGTTTATTGGAGCACCAATATATTGAAGCAAGATATGGACGGCAAGGCAAGGCTTGATGCTCAATGGCGGAAATTTTTATTCCATTTGATATTCTATTCAGCCAATTTATTATTTGTATTTGCTAGCATGATCATGGTTGAATTTTTTTAGCCATTAATTTGCCCATACCGCTACCTAGTTTAGGCCTATAAATAGTTGCTCATTTTCAATGTAAGGGACCAATGAATTTTTCTTGAATGAATTACTCAGTATTATTTTGATTGAATTTGTTAGAATTTCTTTTCTCCAAATTTCGTTTAGGACTTGTTAGCTTATTTAGCGAGCTAATGGCGTTAACTTTTCCTTGTTATCCATTTTCATACCAAGGTTCCTATCCTTTTTCGATAGCGGGTCGAGGTCCTATCCTTATTTTAAACCAAACTTTAAGAATCGTATAAATATTTGGGTCGATACCAAATTGGTATTGGTTCGTATTTGATTGTTAAAATTCTTTCATGCCTTTTATTTCAATATACACCTCCTTTAATTTCCACCACATTTATTCTTTCCTATTCCACCTATCTTACTCCCCGTTTACGATTGGGCAAATTTGTATACGATCCGACTCATCCCCGGGCCGACCCATATCATCTGGTATCAGAGCTACAAAACGAGGAGTTCCGATGACCATTGTGAATCTGAAATAAGATTCGTGAAAAAAAAATTCGAACAAAAAAAATTCAAAAAAAAAATTCGAACAAAATTTTTTTTTCAAGTTGTAATTTTTGTTTCTTGTATTTCATTATAGTATATTTGAAGCTAAAAAAATACAAAAAAAATTCGTATAAAAAAAATTTGTATTTAAAAGAAAAAAGGTTCGATCCCAATTTTTTTTTTGAGATTTCATCTACTTCTTTGAGCTACATCTTTCTCGACCCAACTCTATTTACTATCACCTTAACCCACCTAAAATTCCTTCCTTCAGCCTACCCTATTACCTATTACGACACAACCCTTGAACCCTTTGAGACCGACCCCTAAGCCCCTAATAAGCCTTGACGAGTCCGAGAACGAAATCACGAGAAAAGTAGAGAGGTAAAAGGCACGAAAGCGTGAGACTATTCAAGGGGAGGTAAAAGCCAAACTAAGAGTGTTAAACACGAGCGTGAGTGTCATTAATTTTTTTTTTTTAGTGATCTGTGAGGATTATTATTATTATTATTATTTTTGAAGATTTATTTTGTTAAAAAAAAATGTCACAAGATGCTGGACAAAACGTGAAAGAACAACAAGGAAGACAACCAATTAGAGATGTTCCTGATTTGTAAAGGCAAGCTCTCCTGCGAGAGATGGAGCGTCTACTTGATCGAAAACTTAACCCTATTGAAGATAGACTCTATCAAGTAGAAGCACGAAGAGACCAGAAGTGACTCTCGGTTGCTAGACATTGGCACGGACGTCCCAACCAACGGCGTGAACGACAAAGGGACCCTGACGATGACACTAACGAATTTAGTGAAGGCGAAAGTGACTATGAGTCCAACGCAGGTTTTGGGCGAAGAGAATTCTGAAACCGAGGCCAAAGAGATCGGAGGCAGGAAGATGATGATTTAAAGAACATCAAGTTAACCATTCCTCCTTTCCAAGGCAAGTCAGATCTTGAAGCCTACTTGGAGTGGGAAAAGAAAATCGAACTTGTATTCGATTATCACAATTATTCTGAGAACAAGAAGGTCAAACTAGCCGCTATAGAGTTTTCAGACTATGCCATAATATGGTGGGATCAGTTGACTACAAGCCGAAGGCGCAACGGAGAACGTCCAATTACCATGTGGGCCGAGATGAAGGCAGCCATAAGACGAAGATTCATCCCTTCATACTACCACCGGGAGTTACATCAAAAACTCCAAAATCTTACACAAGGGACGAGAAACGTCGAAGATTATTATAAGGAGATGGAGGTGGCAATGATTTGAGTCGATATCCAAGAAGAGCGAGAAGCTACAATGGCACGCTTTCTAGTTGGACTTAACCGGGAGATCGCAAACATTGTTGAGTTACAATATTATGTTGAGATGGAAGACATGGTCCATATAGCCATTAAGGTGGAAAAGCAATTGAAGCAAAAAGGAGCAACCCGAGGTTACTCCAATGCCAAACCCTCAAAGTGGGGCCAAAACACCAACAAAGGGTATCCTATAAACAAATTGAAGGAGTCTACGTTAACTCTAAAGACAAGTAAGCCTTTGGCCGAGACAAGCAAAGGCAAGGAACCTGAAAGCTCTACTGCTCGATCGAGAGACATAAAATGTCCAAATAGACAAACCATGGTGTTACAGGCTAACGGCGAGATTGAAACGGACGAGGAAGAAAATCACGAATTCGAAACCAATTCTGAGAATGATGAGGACTTAGAACAACCTGTTAAAGGGGAATTGCTCGTCGTGAAGCGAAGTCTTAGTCTCCAAAGCGTGGAAAATGAGGAGCAACGAGAGAACATCTTCCACTCAAGGTGTCAAGTGCAAGGCAAGGTATGTAGCTTTATCATCGATGGAGGGAGTTGTACGAACGTAGCAAGCACCCTCATGGTTGAAAAATTGGGATTAGCCACCACAAAACATCCGACGCCCTACAAACTTCAGTGGCTTAATGATGGCGAAGAATTGAAGGTTATAAAGCAAGTCTTAGTATCTTTTAGCATCGGAAAGTACGCGGATGAAGTGCTATGCGACGTGGTGCCGATGCACACAGGTCACCTACTCCTAGGGAGTCCATGGCAATACGACCGCTGTGTGATGCACGATGGCTACACCAATCGATATTCCTTCAAGCTTTTTGGGAGGAATGTAACCCTTGCGCCCCTTACTCTAAAACAAGTATTCGATGATCAACAGCAACTCAAGCTTTCTATCGATCAAGAAAAAGGAAAGGATAAGAAAAATGAGCGAGTGAAAAATAAAAATACCAAAAAGGACGAAAGAAAACAAGAGTTAAAAAAATGAAGATGAAAAAATGAATGATAAAATGAGTGTCTTTGCGAGGGCAAGCGATATTCAGAGAGCATTGTGTTTAAGAAAACCAATGTATGTGCTTCTGTATAAAGAAACATTTTTGAATACTAACGAGTTACCCGAAAATCTTCCTGTTTCTGTGTTGTATTTGATACAGGAATTCGAAGATATCTTCTCGGAAGAGATACCCAGTGGATTGCCTCCCATTCGAGGCATAGAACACCAAATCGACTTGGTGCCTAGAGCTGCTTTACCCAACCGCCCTGCATACCAGAGTAATCTCGAAGAGACGAAAGAGCTCCAAACACAAATTGCCGAGTTACTAGAAAAAGGATATATCCGAGAGAGCCTAAGCCCTTGCGTGGTACCAGTGTTATTAGTGCCAAAGAAAGACGGTTCGTGGCGTATGTGTGTCGACTGTCGCGTCATCAACAAGATTACCGTTAGGTACCGAGATTTGATACCTAGACTTGACGACATGCTAGATGAGTTAAGTGGAGCGCAAATCTTTACAAAGATTGACCTCAAAAGTGGCTACCATCAAATAAGAATGCGTGAAGGCGGTGAATGGAAAACTGCCTTTAAGACGAAATTAGGTTTGTATGAATGGCTAGTAATACCATTCGGGCTTAGGAACGCCCCAAGTACTTTTATGCGACTTATGAACCATGTGTTGCGTGCGTTTATTGGTAAATCATGTGGTGTCTACTTCGATGATATTTTGGTGTACAGCAAATCCTTGGAGGAACATGTACAACACTTGCGCACGATCTTGGAAACCTTACGAAAAGAGGTATTGTATGCTAACCTTAAAAAGTGTTCATTTTGTACTGATAAGGTTGTTTTTCTAGGATATGTCGTGAGTGCAAAAGGCCTGGAAGTGGATCAAGAGAAGGTACGAGCCATCAAAGAATGGCCACGCCCTACGACGATCAGTCAAGTCCGGAGTTTTCATGGATTAGCCAGCTTCTACTGTCGATTCTTACCCAACTTTAGTACACTAGCCGCCCCGTTAACAAGCATAATCAAGAAGAATTCAGCATTCCATTGGTCTGACGAGCAAGAACGGTCATTTAATTCGATTAAAGAGTGTCTTGTAAAAGCCCCTTTATTATCCCTTCCTGACTTTACTAAAACGTTTGAAGTTGAGTGTGATGCTTCAGGTGTAGGGATTGGAGCTGTTTTGACCCAAGATAGAAGATCGGTAGCATACTTTAGTGAGAAGTTGAACGGAGCTACCCTTATCTATCCCGTGTACGATAAAGAGATGTATGCCCTGATTAGATCGCTCGAAACCTGGCAACATTACTTAAGACCAAAAGAGTTTGTTATTCATTCTGATCATGAAGCACTTAAGTACATTAAAGGCCAGCATAAGCTCAATAAAAGACACGCAAAGTGGATCGAGTACTTAGAGTCATCCCCCTACATAATTAAGTACAAAAAGGGTAAGGAAAATGTAGTAGCTGATGCGTTGTCACGAAGGTACACTTTATTGACTACCCTTGACTCTAAACTGCTTGGCTTTCATCACATTAAGGATTTGTATGCTAACGATGTTGACTTTGGAAATATCTATAATGCTTGCGAAAGTGGTGCTTTTGATAAGTTTTACAGGCATGAAGGATTTTTTTTCAAGGAGAACAAGTTATGCATACCTCAAGGTTCAGTTCGAGAATTGCTTGTGCTAGAGGCACATAGTGGTGGCCTTATGGGTCACTTCATACGAGATAAAACAATGTCAACCCTTCAAGAAAATTTTTTTTGGCCGAGAATGCGGAAGGATGTTGAACGAATCTGCGAGCGCTGCATAGCCTGCAAACAGGCTAAATCGAAAGTACAACCTCATAGTTTATACACGCCCCTCCCTATTCTGGATATTCCGTGGGCCGACATATCCATGGATTTCATCCTTGAATTACCGAGATCTAAAACAGGGAAGGATTCAATTTTTGTTATAGTTGACCGTTTCTCTAAAATGTTACATTTTATTTCTTGTGTTAAGACTGACGACACCGTGTATATTGCAAATTTGTTTTTTAGAGAAATCGTTCACTTACATGGAATTCCGAGGACGATTGTATCCGATCGAGACGTGAAATTCCTAAGTCATTTTTGGCGAACTCTATGGGAAAAGCTGGGAACGAAATTGATGTTTTCGACCACTTGTCATCCTCAGACGGATGGACAAACTGAGGTGGTGAATCGAGTCCTTTCGACTTTGTTGCGAGCACTGATGCAAAAGAATCTCAAGACGTGGGAAGAATGTCTGCCCCATATTGAGTTTGCCTACAACCGATCCATCCATTCTTCAACTAAGTTTTCTCCTTTCAAAATTGTTTACGGGTTTAACCCTCTCACTCCCCTTGACTTATTACCTTGCCTACTGACAAGTTTGTTCATTCAGATGCAAAAAAAAGGGCGGAATATATCAAGAAACTACATAGAAAGGTGCGAGAAAATATCGAGGCGAGAACCGAACAATACATCCAGTGAGCCAATAAAGGATGAAAACAAATTGTGTTTGTACCAGGAGACTGGGTCTGGGTGCACATGAGAAAAGAGAGATTTCCGGCCCGTCGAAAATCCAAGTTGTCACCGCGTGGAGATGGCCCTTTCCAGATTATTGAGCGAATCAATGAGAATTCATATAAACTTGATTTGCCAGGTGAGTACAACATCAGCGCTAGTTTCAATGTGGCTGACTTAACTCCATTTGATGTAGGTACTGACTTGAGGACAAGTCATTCTCAAGAGGGGGAGGATGATACGGGCATGCCCGATCATGAGACTAGCCCGAGTCGAGATCCTATGGTGTTACCTCGAGGGCCGATCACGAGGGCATGAGCAAAGCAATTTAAAAACACTATTGGGATTATGGTTCAGCAATTGTGGAAAGACAACAATGCTAGCTCATTCGAACAAGTCAATGGCCACCCAAGGAGTCATGGCCATACCCTCCTTCAAACAAAATTTCAGTCAAACGAGCTCACCTTAGCTCGTTTCTAGCTCATACAAGCACAATGAGCTGTTTATGGCCATTCGGCCTTGGCTATTTAATTAGCCAAAATCATTAATTAAAATTTGGACTTTAATTTTAATTATGTGTTTTAAAATTTTTTTGCAGCAATTATATTATTTCTTGTTTATTACCTGCATCTTTAAATAATGTCGTGCATTAATTTATCACATTTTATTGCATTTTTTTAATGTTTCTTAAGTGTTTTAATTCAAGAATTAATATGCAGGAATTAATGAACTTATGGCTTAACTTCAATTGGTCTCAAAATGGCTGAATTTAATGGGTGCATGTAATGGCCTAAATTCAAGGTTATCGGAACAATGGTTTCGTAACCATAAATCCGATTTAAAGAGAAATTTATTTTAATATTTTTGCATGAATATTTATATGATAGGAAAATCGTATTAAAATATCGATAGAAAAATTTTACCGATTTAGTGGTTAGTTAGAAAAAGGAATTATTGAAGGAATTGGGTAAAAACAAGGTATCGAGACCTTGATCTCATAAAATTGAGTAGGAAATATTTTTATAAATATTTATAAAATGTTAGTAATGTGGTATTAAAATCAAGTTAGAAAATTTTAACGTTTGAGTATGTAATTAAATGAAAAGGACTAAATTGTAACAAATACAAAATTATGAAAAATGATTAAATAGTTTAAATGATAAAATAAAGAGGGCTTAAAGGAAAATAGACCCAAGGTCTAATTGGGCTGGACGGCAAAGGTATGAAATCAGCAAGAAAATAAGGAGAAATAAGGGTAAAATGGGAAAATAACAAAATTTGCTAAATAAAACTAGGACTAAATAGGGATATCTAGAAATCTCTTCATTTTTCTTCACTCTCATCAGCAAAAACGCCATAGGAGGGTATCTAAGCTGGTATATCATAATTTTTGCACCAAGTAAGTGAATCCTTGCCTATTTCTTGTAATTTTGTGTTTTTAAAGACTTTTACAACTAGGTCCTATCATTAAATTCATTAGTCTTTGATTTCATGGATGAAATTGAAAGCCACCATGGTTGGTTTATGTAAGTTTATGATGAAATAGCATGAAATTTAAGCCTTAATTCGTTTAAGAGATGATTTTATTAGGTAATTTCAATAGAAATTGATTTTTGGGACCTAATTATGAAAGTGTTTGGAATTAAAGTCTATTACTGAAATTATGATTTCCAAAGGTTATAAAGTAGTTTAAAGTGATATAATAAAGTGTTAATTGAGAAAAATAAGCTCAATTGATAGGTTAATTGAGCAGGGACGAAATTATCATTCATTGAAAGTTTAGGGAAAAATGGTAATAACCAGTTTGCACTAAAACAGTTTTTGACAGCAGCAGTAGTCTAACTTTGAAAAATCACCATAAATTGTAGATGTTGAATTAGAAGATGGAAAAATATTAAATTAAAGCTTATTGAGTCTAGTTTCTTATGGAAGAAATGTTGTAAGCAATAGAATTGTAAATCATGAGATATAATAGGTTTTGTGAGACAAGGTCAGAATGAATTCAGGTTCCCCTGTTCTGACTTTGAAAAATCATAAAAATTGAATAAAAATAATTATGGGGAGTGGTTTATATTCTTAGAATCCTTAGTGAGTCTATTTTTTTATGGTACAAATGAAAACATTATTTTTATTCTGTACAGTGAGATATCTGAGATTTTGTGAAGAGATAGCAGAACTGTCAAACAATGAAACAGGGGAAACTTTAACGAATAAACTGTCTAATTGGCTAAGCCAAAAATTATGAAAATTTTATGGTGTGAAGATATGTGAGTCTAGTTTCAAGGAAAATTAACGGTTCTTCATTTGGAGTTCTGTAGCTCGAAAAATAAATAATTTAGTGACTATGACTCAAGTAGACAGCTTTGAATGAACTATAAATAGTAATAGAATTATAATGAATGCTACATGTGAACATGAAATGTATTGAATTGATAATTAAATTTATTTATTTAGATCCGGAAAACTCAAACACAAAGCTAAATCGAGGAAAGGAAAAGTTCGGACTAGTAGATTTTGTATACAAACTAGAATCGAGGTAAGTTCATGTAATTTGAATTATATTCTTAAATGCTTGAAATTTATGTTATTGATGTGAATATAATTTGAATGTTCATTGTATGAAAATTGATGAAATATTGAAATATTTGATAAAAAAGGAAGAAATCCGGTTGAATGAAAGGAAAATTCGATGGATCTCGAAAAGGAATTGACGGTAAAAGGATCTAGCCCTGACGGGTGATCCTATCCGATATAGCCCTCAGAAGAATATGTGGAAAATGGATTTAGCTTGGACGGGTAATCCGAATTAGGTCCGAATTTAGCTTTGGGTGGTAATTCAGATCCAAACTCATTAGAGTAATTGTCGTTGCAGGATTTAGCTTTGGTGGTAATCCAGACAATACTCTATGAGTTTATATTCTGAGGATTTAGCTTTGGGTAGTAATCCCATTTGTAAAGATGAGGTTCGCGAGAGTGTGCTCTCTGAAATGAAAATGTGCGCACATGAATATGAATTGACGGACCGAATTGGTACACTAAAGTGTACCTCTGAAAATCCATCGAAATTCGAGTAATTCAATGGGATAAATATAAAAAAATATGGAAATTATGGTATTGATGAGCTCATCAATGATAGTATATATTATTGATATATGAAAATTATTGGTGACTTGAATGTTGAGTTTGTAAATGTTAAGGTAATAATGCATTGAATGGATATATAAATGGTTATTACATTATATTGAAAATGTTAGGTAAGTATAATTCTTGTTACATGGGCTTACTAAGCACAAAGTGCTTACTCTGTTTCCTTTCTCTATTTTGTAGTATTAAGAGCTCGGAGGTCGATTCGGTGGGAGACACATCACACTATCAACCCCAAGATTTTGGTATATAAAGAAACTTTATTTTGGAAATCAACGGCATGTATAAGCTAATAAAGTAGATGTTAATATGAAATGAATGTAAGGTTAGCCATTGGTATGGCTAACAAATTTCTAGTTCGAGTATGTAATGAGGTTATCTTATAAATTTGCATGGATCTATTTTGAAGGTATGTTGATTGGATTGGTTGATATGAATTAGACTCGGTTTAAAAAAAAAAATTTTGCAGGAAGACTAGATTGTTTATAAAGGAGTTATATTGAGTAAAAAAATAAATAAATAAATATTGTAAGCTCTCAGTAATGCCTCGTTTCCTATTCCGATAATGAATACGGGTAGGTGGTGTTACATTTGTTGGTATCAGAGCTACGGTTTAGCCAGGTTCTAGGACCGATGTAGCAAATACTGGATTAGCTATACATGCCATTTAAATTATTATTGATAGTGTGATATCTCTCACCGTTTAAATTGTATTTTTCTTATAGTAATGTCATCCGACCGAGTTCAATCTGAGGAAAGTGGGAGTCATGCTCAGAAGCCCGGTACAAAAGAAGAAGAAACTAGCGTAGAAGGTCCGAGTGCAGAGGGTCAAGGGGAGGAGGCAAAGATAGCCTTCTTTCAAATGATGAATGAATGGTTTACTCAATACATAAGAACTAACACTCAGAGTGCAAAGCAAACTCAAGCTCCCCTCTGCTCCTCCACCTGGTTCAGAGATTCCCTGGACTACAGTGCATCGAATCTGTTAGAAAAGGGAAAGCTCCGGTTGATAAAATTCGAAAATATGGGGCCGAAGAATTTCGAGCAGCAGTTGATGATGATCCTGAGCGGGCTGAATTTTGGTTAGAGAATACTACTCGGGTTTTGGAGGATTTATCTTGTACACAGAAGAATGTCTCAAAAATGTGCCGTTTCACTACTAAAAGACTGACTTACCATTGGTGGAATACTAAAGCTTGATTGTTCGAAAGAAGAAATTACATGGGAGTTCTTTCGAAAAGAATTTAAAAAGAAATATATCAGCCAGAGGTTCCTTGATCAGAAAAGAAAAGAATTTCTTGAGCTGAAACAGGGTAATAGATCGGTATCTGAGTATGAAAGGGAATTTGTTCGGTTGAGTAAATATGCTCGAGAATGGGTCCAGTCAGAAGCTGAAATGTGTAAAAGATTCGAAGAAGGGTTGAATGAAGACATTAAGCTATTGATCGGAATTCTTGAAATTCGAGAGTTTGCTATATTGGCAGAGCGAGCTTATAAAGCAGAAGAATTGAGCAAAGAAAAGAAACAGGCTGAGAAGGAAGCTCGAATTTCTAGTAAAAGACCAATGGGAAAATCTCAGTTTTCTGCTCCAAAGAAATTGCAGAAGTACCTGGATCGTTCTACCTCGGTCACTGGGTATTCAGGCAGAGAACGAGGTTCTCAACGCATTAATCCAAGACCTTCCACTCCATCAGTGACCAGTGTTGGCAGTGTTGGTACCCCTAAGCTGAGATGCCAGTATTGTAATAAAGCTCATTTTGGTGAATGTCGATTTAAGAGCGGGGCTTGTTACCGATGTGGTTCTTTTGACCATTTCTCGAGATTGTCCGAAAGGGGTGAAAAAGAAGTGGAGCAGATATCTAAACCGAGTAATCCAGTTTCAAGGGGTAGACCATCTCGACCATCCAGTAATGTTAGTGGTAGCCGAGGAGGCGCAAAAGACAACGCGTGGCGTGCCCGAGACACGAGACTGCTAGGACATATGCCATTCGTGCGGAGAAGATGCCTCGGCAGACCGATGTTATTATCGGTACATTTTCTTTACTTGACACCGATATTCTGCATTAATTGATCCGGTTCTACGCATTCATATATATGTATAAAGCTTGCATGTGTTAAAGATTTATCTATTGAACCTCTTTGAATTTGTGGTTAAAGTCTCGAACCCCCAGGCCAATCTGTTTTGGTGGATAAAATTTGTAAAAATTGTCCACCGATAGTAAGAGGTTATTGTTTCTGGTGATTTGATGTTCTTGCCATTTGATGAGTTTGATGTGATATTGGGTATGGATTGGTTAACTCAAAGATGATGCGAGTAGTAAATTATAAACGTAAATATATTGTGTTGAAGTGTCGAATGGCGAATTACTCGGGTTAAATCGATCGAGACAGAGGATTATCGATGTGATTTCGATTATTCTTTGCTCAGGTATGTAAAAAAGGGTATGATGCTTTTCTTGCTTATGTACTCGATACCAAGGTATCGAGTCAAAGATACTCTGCGATGCAGTGGTATGCGAATTTTTTGATGTGTTTCGGAGGAGTTACAGGTTGCCACGAGAAAGGAAGTGGAATTCTCTATAGATTTGATTAGGGAACTACTCCGATTTCCATAGCTCCATACCGGATGGCTCCTACTGTAATTAAAAGAATTAAAGATACGATTCTGAGGAACTTGTTGATAGAGGTTTTGTTAGACCGAGTCATTCACCTTAGGGTGCTCGGTTCTGTTTGTGAAAAAGAAAGACGGGTCTTTGAGATTGTGTATCGACTATCGGCACTCAATAAGGTAACTATAAAGAATAAGTACCGTTGCCCGGATTGATGATCTATTTGATCGGTGAAAGGTGCCTGAGATTCTCAAAGATTGATCTCCGATCGGGCTATTACCACTACTGGTAAAGGAGCGGATGTACCGAAAGCGACTTTTCGGAACGGTATGGGCATTATGAGTTTCGGTTATGCCTTTTGGGGTGACTAATGCACCTACGAGATTTATGGATCGATGAATCGGATATTCGGACCGCACTTAGATAGGTTTGTTGTAGTTTTCATTGATGATATTCTAGTCTATTCTCGAGATGAAAATGAGCATGCGAGAACATTTGAGAATAGTGTTGCAAATCTGCGTGAGAAGAAGCTTTATGCTAAATTCGGTAAATGTGAATTTTGGCTCAGAAGTGGGTTTCCTTGGACATGTTGTATCAGAAGGCATCGGGAGTGAGACCGGAATAAAATTTCAGCTATTATTAATTGGAGTCCACCAGAAGAATATATACGAAGTTAGAAGTTTCTTGGGTTTATTTGGTTATTATCGGAGATTTGTACAGGGTTCTCTATGATAGCTTCTCCAGATGACCCGTTTGTTGCGAGAAAGATGTTAAATTCGAGTGGGTGATGAATGCCAGCAGAGTTTTGATCGATTGAAAGATTTATTGACGAAAGCACTGTGTTGGTACAACTGAACTGTAAGGAATTTGTTATTTAGAGTGATGCTTCATTAAATGGTTTAGGTTGTGTCTTGATGCAAGAAGGTAAAGTAATAGCCTATGCTTCAAGACAACTTAAGCCACATGAAAGAAATTACCCAGTACATGATCTCGAGTTAGTTGCTATTGTATTTGCATTGAAGATATGGCGGCATTACTTGTACGGTGAGAAATGTCATATTTATACCGATCATAAAAGCTTGAAATATTTGATGACACGAAAGATTTGAATTTGAGAGCAGCAGGTGGCTTGAATTGATAAAGGACTATGATTTGATTATTGATTACCATCCGGGTAAGGCTAATGTTGTTCTTGATGCTTTAAGCCGAAAATCTCACATTTACTTTGCGAGCTATGAATGCTCAATTGTCTTTGGTTGATGATGGTTCAGTCATAGTGAGTTGAGAGCTAAACCGACATTTCTACAAGCAAATATGTGAAGCTCGGAAGAATGATGAAAAGTTGCGGAGTTAAACGGGCACAATGTGAGTCATCGATTCGAATTTCAAGTGGGGATTGATGGTTGTTTATTATTTGAGAGATAGGGTATGTGTACCCAAGAATTGAGCTCATACGTAAGATTTTACACGAGGCTCATAGTGGTATTATGTCCGTACATCCGGGAAGTAATAAAATGTATAATGATTTGAAGAAAGGCGTCTTGGTGGCGTGTATGAAACGTGATATTTACGAGTTTGTATCAAGATGTTTAATATGTCACAAGTTAAAAGTGAACATCAGTACCTTCGGGGTTACTTGACCAATTACTATACAGGAATGGAAATGGGAAAGAATCACTATGGATTTTGTATCGGGGTTACCGTTGTCTCCGAGGAAAAAGATGCTATTTGGGTGATTGTTGATCGATTGACAAAGTCAGCGCACTTTATTCCGGTATGTATGGATTATTCTTTAGATAACCGGTTGAATCTGTACATATCTCGAGATTATCAAAGCTACATGGAGTGCCTGTCTCCATTATATCGAGATAGAGATCCTCGGTTTACGTCTCTCGTTTTCGGGACAAATTGCAAGAAGCCTTGGGTACTCGGTTGTATTTCAAGATCGCATTTCATCCTCGACATGATGGCCAATCTCGAGCGTGTAATTCGGTATTGGAAGATATGCTCGATGTTGTATACTAGAGTTTGATGGTAATTGGGAGAGATATCTACCTTTGATTGAATTTGCTTACAATAAATGATTATCGATCCCAGTATTAAAATGGCTCGTATGAAGCTTTGTATGGTAGAAAATGTAGAACACCATTATATTGGATGAGCTCGGTGAAAAGAAGATACATGGGGTTGATTTAATCAGGAAAGCGAGAAGAAAAAGTAAAGGTTATTCGGGATAGTTTAAAAAAAGCGACTTAGATCGCCAAAAATCATATGCCGATCTTAGGACGAAAAGAGATTAAATTTCAGGTCGGTGACAAGGTATTCCTGAAAGTGTCTCCTTGGAAGAAAGTTCTCCGGTTTGGTCGAAAGGGTAAATTGAGTCCAAGATTTATCGGGCCATATGAAATTATAGAAAGAATTGGACCGGTCGCTTATCGATTGGCATTACCACCGGAACTTGATAGAATTCATAATGTTTTTCATGTATCTATGCTACGACGATATCGGTCAGATCCTTCACATGTTATTTCTCCGACTGAAGTGGAGATTCAACCGGATATGACTTAACAGTGAAGAACCGGTCAAAGATATTGGCACGGGAAACAAAGGAGCTTAGAAATAAAAAGATAAATTTAGTGAAAGTATTATGGCAAAAGCATGGGATTGAGGAAGCGACATGGGAACCGGAGGAGACAATGAGGAAACAATATCCAAACCTCTTTACTGGTAAGATTTTCGAGGACGAAAATCCTTAAAAGGGGGGAGAGTTGTAATGGCCTAAATTCAAGGTTATCGGAATAATGGTTTCGTAACCATAAATCCGATTTAAAGAGAAATTTATTTTAATATTTTTGCATGAATATTTATATGATAGGAAAATCGTATTAAAATATCGATAGAAAAATTTTACCGATTTAGTGGTTAGTTAGAAAAAGGAATTATTGAAGGAATTGGGTAAAAACAAGGTATCGAGACCTTGATCTCATAAAATTGAGTAGGAAATATTTTTATAAATATTTATAAAATGTTAGTAATGTGGTATTAAAATTTCGTTAGAAAATTTTAACGTTTGAGTATGTAATTAAATGAAAAGGACTAAATTGTAACAAATACAAAATTATGAAAAATGATTAAATAGTTTAAATGATAAAATAAAGAGGGCTTAAAGGAAAATAGACCCAAGGTCTAATTGGGCTGGACGGCAAAGGTATGAAATCAGCAAGAAAATAAGGAGAAATAAGGGTAAAATGGGAAAATAACAAAATTTGCTAAATAAAACTAGGACTAAATAGGGATATCTAGAAATCTCTTCATTTTTCTTCACTCTCATCAGCAAAAAACGCCATAGGAGAGGGTATCTAAGCTGGTATATCATAATTTTTGCACCAAGTAAGTGAATCCTTGCCTATTTCTTGTAATTTTGTGTTTTTAAAGACTTTTACAACTAGGTCCTATCATTAAATTCATTAGTCTTTGATTTCATGGATGAAATTGAAAGCCACCATGGTTGGTTTATGTAAGTTTATGATGAAATAGCATGAAATTTAAGCCTTAATTCGTTTAAGAGATGATTTTATTAGGTAATTTCAATAGAAATTGATTTTTGGGACCTAATTATGAAAGTGTTTGGAATTAAAGTCTATTACTGAAATTATGATTTCCAAAGGTTATAAAGTAGTTTAAAGTGATATAATAAAGTGTTAATTGAGAAAAATAAGCTCAATTGATAGGTTAATTGAGCAGGGACGAAATTATCATTCATTGAAAGTTTAGGGGAAAAATGGTAATAACCAGTTTGCACTAAAACAGTTTTTGACAGCAGCAGTAGTCTAACTTTGAAAAATCACCATAAATTGTAGAAGTTGAATTAGAAGATGGAAAAAATATTAAATTAAAGCTTATTGAGTCTAGTTTCTTATGGAAGAAATGTTGTAAGCAATAGAATTGTAAATCATGAGATATAATAGGTTTTGTGAGACAAGGTCAGAATGAATTCGGGTTCCCCTGTTCTGACTTTGAAAAATCATAAAAAATTGAATAAAAATAATTATGGGGAGTGGTTTATATTCTTAGAATCCTTAGTGAGTCTATTTTTTTATGGTACAAATGAAAACATTATTTTTATTCTGTACAGTGAGATATCTGAGATTTTGTGAAGAGATAGCAGAACTGTCAAACAATGAAACAGGGGAAACTTTAACGAATAAACTGTCTAATTGGCTAAGCCAAAAATTATGAAAATTTTATGGTGTGAAGATATGTGAGTCTAGTTTCAAGGAAAATTAACGGTTCTTCATTTGGAGTTCTGTAGCTCGAAAAATAAATAATTTAGTGACTATGACTCAAGTAGACAGCTTTGAATGAACTATAAATAGTAATAGAATTATAATGAATGCTACATGTGAACATGAAATGTATTGAATTGATAATTAAATTTATTTATTTAGATCCGGAAAACTCAAACACAAAGCTAAATCGAGGAAAGGAAAAAGTTCCGGACTAGTAGATTTTGTATACAAACTAGAATCGAGGTAAGTTCATGTAATTTGAATTATATTCTTAAATGCTTGAAATTTATGTTATTGATGTGAATATAATTTGAATGTTCATTGTATGAAAATTGATGAAATATTGAAATATTTGATAAAAAGGGAAGAAATCCGGTTGAATGAAAGGAAAATTCGATGGATCTACGAAAAGGAATTGACGGTAAAAGGATCTAGCTTGACGGGTGATCCTATCCCGATATAGCCCTCCAGAAGAATATGTGGAAAATGGATTTAGCTTGGACGGGTAATCCGAATTAGGGTCCAATTTAGCCTGGGTGGTAATTCAGATCCAAACTCATTAGAGTAATTGTCGTTGCAGGGGATTTAGCTCGGGTGGTAATCCCATTGTAAAGATGAGGTTCATGAGTGTGCTCTCTCGAAATGAAAATGTGCGCACATGAATATGAATTGACGGATTCAATTGGTACACTAAAGTGTACCTCTGAAAATCCATCGAAATTCGAGTAATTCAATGGGATAAATATAAAAAAATATGGAAATTATGGTATTGATGAGCTCATCAATGATAGTATATATTATTGATATATGAAAATTATTGGACTGACTTGAATGTTGAGTTTGTAAATGTTAAGGTAATAATGCATTGAATGGATATATAAATGGTTATTACATTATATTGAAAATGTTAGGTAAGTATAATTCTTGTTACATGGGCTTACTAAGCACAAAGTGCTTACTCTGTTTCCCTTTCTCTATTTTGTAGTATTAAGAGCTCGGAGGTCGGATTCGGTGGGAGACACATCACACTATCAACCCCAAGATTTCGGTATATAAAGAAACTTTATTTTGGAAATCAACGGCATGTATAAGCTAATAAAGTAGATGTTAATATGAAATGAATGTAAGGTTAGCCATTGGTATGGCTAACAAATTTCTAGTTTCAGTATGTAATGAGGTTATCTTATAAATTTGCATGGATCTATTTTGAAGGTATGTTGATTGGATTGGTTGATATGAATTAGTCTCGGTTTAAAAAAAAAATTTTGCAGGGAAGACTAGATTGTTTATAAAGGAGTTATATTGAGTAAAAAAAATAAATAAATAAATATTGTAAGCTCCGGTAATGCCTCGTTCCCTATTCCGATAATGAATACGGGTAGGTGGTGTTACAGTGCAGGTACATTCATTTTCATGAGTTTAATGGAAGCAGGATTAATTATTTTATCAAGGCTAAATAGGAGACATGGAGGTCACTAAAAGGGACAAGAAGCGTGAATTAAATTGTTTGCCCATGAACAACAAGCCATGAACGGCAAAAACAATAAGGAATCTTTAAATGCCCATGTGCTAAGACATTTTTTTTATTGAAGATGATGGATGGCACTTAAGGGAACAAGAAGACATGGAATTAATTATTTATTCAATGTGGTTAAAATGGAGCATGGAGCTTAAAAATATAAAATCTTTAAAAGGTAGCATGATTGTTGGACGGTAAGATCACATCATTTATTTAATCCATTTTTTTCTTTTATGATGGAACCATGTGCTTGTTGGAGGCATAGAAATAATTGTTGTTTATTGGAGCACCAATATATTGAAGCAAGATATGGACGGCAAGGCAAGGCTTGATGCTCAATGGCGGAAATTTTTATTCCATTTGATATTCTATTCAGCCAATTTATTATTTGTATTTGCTAGCATGATCATGGTTTAATTTTTTTAGCCATTAATTTGCCCATACCGCTACCTAGTTTAGGCCTATAAATAGTTGCTCATTTTCAATGTAAGGGACCAATGAATTTTTCTTGAATGAATTACTCAGTATTATTTTGATTGAATTTGTGAGAATTTCTTTTCTCCAAATTTCGTTTAGGACTTGTTAGCTTATCTAGCGAGCTAGTGGCGTTAACTTTTCCTTGTTATCCATTTTCATACCGAGGTTCCTATCCTTTTTCGATAGCGGGTCGAGGTCCTATCCTTATTTTAAACCAAACTTTAAGAATCGTATAAATATTTGGGTCGATACCAAATTGGTTTTGGTTCGTATTTGATTCTTAAAATTCTTTCATGCCTTTTATTTCAATATACACCTACTTTAATTTCCATCACATTTATTCTTTCCTATTCCACCTATCTTACTCCCCGTTTACGATTGGGAAAATTTGTATACGATCCGACTCATCCCCGGGCCGGCCCATATCAGAGAGCTTTCGATTAGTGTCAATAGTGCGAACACAGAAGGCCATGTAACAACAAAATTAACAACTCAATGACTCAAATGAACACATTTGAACAGTTTAGTGACTACTTTGTAACTTTTTTAAGTTGAGTGACCAAAACATAAACTTACTAATAGTTTAGTGACCTTGGGCATAGTTAACCCTTGTTTTAAACTACAAAATCGATCATTTTTGTTCGAATAAGTTTTCATTTATGTCAACCAACTTTAAAGGATTACTATATGACTATTATCATCGATATATTATGTTATAGTCACCCAGCTATTAACTTGGGTCAAAATTTGTACAACTAATTCTAGTATTTTTTTCAGTTAAGTTTTGCTTTAGTTCCTATGTTTTGTGGAAGTTATGGATTTATTTATTGTACTTCAAAATTGATCGATTTTAGTTATTGTACTTTTTGAATTGGTCAATTATAATCCTTGTACTTTTTGAAATTTGAAATTTTAGTCCTGACTCAAATAATAATAGTTAAATATGTTTGTTTAAATTCAATTACCAATCATGTATTATGCATACAATTGTATATCTAATTCATATTCTCCAATTGGATCATTCTAAGTTCTTATATTTTTTGAATTTTGAAATTTCAATTTTGATGCAAATTATAGTTGTTAATCCATTAGCTAAAATTTTAATGAGTAATATGTGGGAATAAGAAGTTGACATGGTATTACGCATATAATAACATGTTTGCTGTGTAATATTTATGAAATACTTTAACTTAATTAATTTAATAATTATCATTTTGTAATTACTGAAAATTTGAAGTCTAAAAAGTATAGGACTAAAAATAATCAAATTAAAATATAGGAACTAAATTCATAACATTTGCAAAGTTCATGGACTATTGGAAAATTTTAACCATTTTTTACTTTATTACCAAATTTAATATATGTATTTTCTTTTCTTTTAGATGTCCTTTTCCATTTCTATTTATTTATTTTCTTTTTCTTCTTCTTTCCCCCTCTCTTCAATGGGCTATTATTTTGTTTCCCCACTAAAGACCCATTTTTCTTTTGGCCAAAAAAAAGAAACCCTTTTTTAGAACGAGGAGATTCCCTTGTAAACCAGGTATAATAATCTCTAGTTAAAATATGTCATCCGTCATATAATCTTCCCAAATTTAGAAGTTAGTCCCTATACTTTTATTTTCAAGAATTATTTTCTCTACTTTCAAATTTCAAATTTTTAAGAATTATTTTCTCTACTTTCAAATTTCAAGATTTCAAGTTCAATTGTTAACAAAGTTATCGCTAAATTTATTGATGTGATATTTTGATTAAAAAAATACTCACTTGATGGCCATATAACTAAAAATAATGTTGTAATTAACTTGAATTTAACAAAATAATTTTAACAGTATTAACAGTTGAACTTGAATTTTGAAATTTGAAAAGTAGAGGAATTGAATTCCTAAAAACAAAAGTGGAATTTATGAAGACTACAAGGAGTTTTGGCATACTTTAAACCATAATTTATCGATCATCCTTTAACCAATCTTATGATCCTCACTGTATAACATTGACCCTGCCTTGTATCATTGGAAATAGGTGTGAAACTAAAATTTTTAATAAGGAGGTTGGAATATTTATATAAAATATATATTCGAAGTAGGCCCGGACCTACTTTGAACAAGGTATTTTTAAATTTGTGATAATCTTGATGACTGAAATTTAGGAAAAACAAAATAAGTTAAATGTTCATTTTGTATTAGATATTTAAATTCATTTTTACCTAATTAATATTTAGATATTATTTATACTTAGATGTTGCAATTATTAAACTTTATTTTTACTAAATTAATAGTTAGATACTATTTTGTATTAATTTACCAAATTAAACTAAAGATGTTATTAAAATGATCATTTAAAAATTATAAATTCTATAAAAAATCGAAAAACCTTGGGGTGAAACACAAATTTATCCTTTTTTTAGACACTACACTATAATATCAAAATAAAAAAAAATTAAATTCAAAATGGCTTAAAAAGAAAATTTAGGTGTTGGCCCCTTGCCAGCGCTTCCTAAATTCGTCTCTGCCTGCAAACCCGTAAAAGATTGACAGCATGTTTGGTTGGATGGAATTGCTATTCCATTCCTGCTCTATTCCGTGCACTACAGTAATTCACAAGTTTGGTTCACCGTTTAGGTGATTCCATAGCTTTGCTATTACACCCATATTCCCTCAGCTTTGCTATTCAACACCACACGCCGAATACATTTTCACATTTTGGGACCAAAATAGCCTGCTTTCTTCTCACCAAAATTCTGCTCCAGATTTCTTCCAATATCTATCCCCAAATCAAGCATCCATTCGCCCTTCATCTTCATCTCCCCAAAGGGTACGTTTTCTTTTTTTATGATAAGCTCCTAAAACAAGATTCTATTTCTCCTTCCTCATAACTTCATAACTCTTCTTGTATGGGAACGACATTTGAATGTGAAGAACAACCTTTGTTGTCTGCGTTTCAAAGTTGAGACTTTTGTTTAGTCTTCTTTTGGCATGTAGCATGTCACAACTTAGATCCAAGAAGGGAATACCTTAGATTCTACTACCATGAGTTCTTGAACTACGCCTGTAGCATGTCTTCATCAGTTTTGTTATATATATTTTTTTTCTATTTCCAATTCATGACAAGGCAAAGCTTGTTATTTGTTTGACAGGAAAGTATTGCGGCAGAATTTTTGGACAGGCTTGTGAAATGGAGTGAGAACATTAAAATTTCATATCCCTTGGAAGAAGGTTGCAAGCTTGGTCCCATTGTTAGTAGAGGGCAGGTATTATTTCAATTTCGTTGTTTGATTTTAGGTGCTTTAAATATTGTATTTTCGATTTTTTTGTTTCTCTGATTCTTAATTTTGTCGTTTTTGTCCGTCTAAATGCATTAGTTTCTTCTGATAGTTTCGTGTTATCTTCAACTATGAGCAGAAGGCCTAAACATTAGTTTTTTGTCGCAATTGAATCGCTCTTCATAATCATCTCTATTCATTTGAGTTTGACTGTTTCCTTAGAAAGAAGGAATGAATTAGTAACAGCTGAGGATTCTGGGCTTTGATTAATTTATTTATTTCTACTTTGTTGATGAGAAGTTGTTTATCCATTTATGGGGTTTTGATTTCTAATGTGTAAAATGTAAAAAAGTGAAAACTTTTGGCCCGGTTTAACAACTATTTGGCATTGTAAGAAAAAAGGGTATTCTTTGTTTTCTTTTTCTTTTTCCCTTTTATTGCTTTCTTATTATCTCAGTGGGCTAAAAGATTGGTTGTGTTTAATTTGTTAGTGAGTTTATGACCCTTTTTTTAAGAAAAAATAAAAAAGGAATAACTACACTGCAGGTCAACCCATCGAAACTTAGGCTATTTTTCTAATCATCAAAATTACAAAATCATCACCTAATTAATGTATTTGTAAGGGGAGAGTTTCATTACACTGGCACATTTCTTGAGCACCATCTTTTAATCGCTATATTGCATGTCTGCAAATGCCTTGTCTTTCAGTTTGTTGGTTAATTTTGTGAAAGCATTTCATGCATGAATATCTAGCCACATCTTATTTGACATTGCTATCCTATGTTGTGGGGGAACTCATTATTTTGTTACTATTTGATTTGACTCTTGTAAAGCAGTATCAAACTTCACGGACTGCAATTCTACTTAAAGACAAAAGCAACTGGGGTTATATTCACCTTAATATTATACTTCGACGACTGCAATTAAATGTGATTCTTTGCTTTTCTATGGCTATGAATTCTTATAAAAAAGCTTGATCAGGTTTTTCTTTAGTTTGCTAAAGGTCTTCTATCTTGAATGGTAAAAAAGGGAGCAGTATTGTTACTTATAAAACCGGCCTCCCCCCAAAGGGAGCTCTTCTAGTTTAAATATGGTTCTTTGGGCATATATGTTATCACAACTAATTTTATTGCGGTTAAAATGTGCATTTCATTTATATCTTTTAAGGAGATAATGCTGCAACTCATATTGAGGTAATGCCTGATTTTACTGCTATAACTGGTCTGGACATTCTTCTCAGAATCGAGAGTTAGTAACCTGTCAGTTTGGCAAAATGCTATTTAATAATTTTGGTAATGATGGTTGCTTTTCTATATTGATATCTTGAAGTGGATCCTCATACAATGAAAATTCGAGTAGTTCGGTGGTATGTAATAGTGGAATATGATGCATGTTGCTTCTGCAACACTTAATTTGTACACATAAACAAATTGGCATTGGTTCCAGTGACATTATCAAGATAGGAACTAAGTTGAAACTTGTCTATGTCATTAAGTTATCAATGTTTTTCTCGTTTAATATTTTTTATATAATGACTTATATGGTCCTTCAATTTAAAAAAAAATCGTTTTAATTATCCATTTAAATTTTCACTTCTTTTAGCCATTGAGCTTACATTATATATCAAATCATTCCGAAATGAATGAAAAAGTTATTATGTATTAACTTTGTTGACGTGGATTAATTTTTAAAAATTAAAAAATACTTTTTTTAAATTTTTATTTTTAATAGTTTTAATAAATTTTAGTTTTTCTTAAACAATTTTTTAAAATTTTTATATTTTAAAAAATTAATTACTTATTGATAGTAATATATGTTATTTTTAATAGTAATATATAGTAGAAAAATGTAAAATTGGTTTTACCATAAGTTATTTTTTAAAAGACTATTTATTTATATTTACGTGTTTTTAAATTAAGTAATGATTTTAATGTAAGTTGATGAGTGGTGGTAAAGCATGATTGAAAGAATCTAATTATTAAACATGTGTAAGAACAAATGGTATCATATTTTAATTATTTCTGATTGGTCTACCTGGCATGGATTAGGAACGTTGTTTCTGTATGTATATTATGTACTTGTTCTTTTAATGAGATTCTACCATCTTCGGCCTACCTTTCATAAGATTCAGTGATCTGGGATAAATTAATTGTCCATTTGTAAAACAGAGGAGCTGTGCTGTAAAACTTTGTAATGGACACTGTTTTTTTTTCTTGTAAAAGCATTCTAGGAATTACCAATCTATGTCTCAATTTTTGTTCGGTTATTTTATTGCTTATTGCATATAATATGAGTTTTACATGGCGACGATGAAACAAGTTCGAAGGTGGTGAAATGTTTTATATTGATTTTGTTTTGCACCATCAGTATATATCATTTGTTGAGAATTTTGTATGTTTTTTTCTCTTGTGACCCACAATATTAGATGTCAACTAAATTCATTGAACCCTGAACAACAATGTTGTTTTTTTTCAATCCACAAAACTTGAACCTGAAATCTTATTTGAAGAAATATCCACACCCAACATGTGTTGGTGCCAAATTGCAAATTTATGTTATTGTGTAAATAAAAATGATGTATGCTAATAAATGAAATGTTTCCTTTTGCCTGTCTTTTTGTAATACTAATAAACTACAAATAGTGTTGGCAAATCTCTTTTGTCGCAATTATTTTTACCTCATTGTAATAAGTTATTGTAAACTTCTTTAACAGGTTGTAATTTCTATTTTGTGCTTTGTAAATATTCTTAATATGTATGGTTCATTTTTCTTTGACGGATTGTTATTGCTTCTTCTTCTTATTTGGCTTATTTGATTGCTTCCTCCACCCAAGGTTGAGCATCTTGTATTCACTGAATCACTGTAAGTTATTTGGAAAATAAATTCTTTGATTTTGTTTTACTGTTATTGAAATTAGTATTGGAGAAATGTGACCCTTTTACTACGATTTAAAGATATGTAACACTTTAATATCTTGCAGTAATGGCTCGTCTGCCTTTAATTGTACAAAGTGAGAGGCGTAAAAGAATTGGTCTTGCTATTACAATATGGTTGCAAATGTGCACAGTTGCGAGTTGGTTCTTAGTTGCATTGGGTGACATCCATAGCCTACATACTTATAGACCAATGATTAGATCCTAGATTTTAGATTTTTATGCAAAACGAAATTATGTGAAAAGACTTGTATATGCTAGTGACGAGACCTGTATTGAACAAGTTAGGATGAATGGAATTGCCTTTTTTAAACTATGTGAGATGTTACAAACTTTAGAGGGATTGAAGTCGTCAAGGAACATGCTTATTGATAAGCAAGTGGCAATGTTTTTACATATCATTTCTCATCACCTTAAAAATCAAGTTATCAAGCATCACTTTAATAGGTTCGGGAAAACCGTTAGCAGATCATTTCACAATGTTTTAAATGCTGTCATACGTTTACAAGATGTGTTATTTAAAAAGACAGAGCCAATTACAGCTAATTCTACAGACTTAAGGTGGAAATGGTTCAAGGTATTGGAGTGAGTTTTATATATAGCTCGTACATAATTTAGTCCATTTAGATTTAAATATAGTACCCTATACATGTGATGTAGAATTACTTAGGTGCTTTAGATGGAACCCACATCAAGATTAGGGTTCCAACAATTGATAAACCTAGATATCGAACGCGAAAGGGTGACATAGCAACAAATATGTTAGATGTTTGTACACCTAATATGTAGTTTGTTTATGTTCTTCCTGGTTGGGAAGGTTCTATTGCTGATGGATGAGTTCTTCGAGATGCCATTAGTAGGAGACATGGACTAAAAGTTCCTCATGGTAAAGTGCAAATTTAGAGGAATTTGAATTAATTTTTAAGATCATACTTTTTTGGAAAATTAACCATGATAAATAGTTTCTTTTTATAGGTTGCTATTATCTAGTTGATGCTGGATACACAAATTCTGAGGGATTTCTTGCGCCTTTTAGAGGACAAAGATATTATTTGAATGAGTGGCGTCAGGGTTACCAGCCAAGTACTCCGGAAGAATTTTTCAATATGAAACATCTTCAGCACGTAATGTTATTAAAAGATGTTTTGGGTTATTAAAACTTAGATGGGAAATACTTAGGAGTCCATCATTCTATCTTGTGAAGGTGCACAATAGAATCATTATCGCATGTTGTTTGCTCCATAATTTTATTCGATCCTATATGAGTCTTGATCCTATTGAAGCGGAGTTGGGAGAAGGATTACCTAGTAATGTGATAGATGATGATGAACCGAATATCGTAAATATTTATCCATCAGATGCATGGGCTACTTGGAGGATGGAACTAGCCAACCAAAAGTTCGATGAATGGCAAGCATCTAGAAATTAATTAGGTTTAGAGTAAAAATAGTAAACGTTAAGTTGTTTATGTTATTTCATATATCTAGTTTATGAAACTTTGGTGGTGTTTGAATTGTTTTTTTTGTATTGTACTAGACTTGTTGAATGACAATTTATTTTCTTTTGATTTATCATGTGTTATAATTTTATAAAGTGTTGACCTTTTGATGCATAATATTGAACTTAATTTTAATTTGCGTTTTTTCTTAAGATAGTTATGTCAGGTTTTTCACAATCAAGTGTTTCTTCCCAAAATTCTTGAGGAACCAAAAGGAAATAGGTTTCAGAAGAAGATGCTACGTTGGTTGCTTGTTTGGTCGACTTGCACAATGTTGGAACCTTTAATGCAGATACGAGATTCAAAGTCGGTTATTTAAATGAGTTGGAAAAAATATTAGAAAAAGTTTTACCTAATGCCATGTTGAAGGCTAAACCTAATCTTGAATCGAGGATTAGGACATTGAAAAGGGATTGGTCAATCGTTTATGACATGCTTAGTGGAAAAAACAATAGCGACTTTGGTTGGGATGAGGCAGCTTGTTGTTGCTGAAGATGCGATGTGGAACTCATATATAAATGTAAGAACTATTTCAAGTCTTTATTATCTTATTTTGACCAAACTTATATCTAATATGAATTCCTCATTTTTATAGAGTCATAAAAGAAGCCGCTCAATTCAAACATCGAAGTTTCCCTTATTATGAACAACTTACTGCCATCTACGCAAAAGATCGAGCCATTGGGAAAGATACTCAAATAGCCGCTGATATTATTGAAAAAATAGATGTTGAGAATGTAGCTACTACAAATATTCATGAAGAAAGAAACGATCCCCATGGATGCGAAGCTGATGTTTCTTTGGATGACATGGATCTTTCAGTTACACAACCGCAACAGCTAGAAACCAAGGTGATTCCATATTGTCAAAGAAGAAAAAAAAGATTTCTAATGCAAATGATTCTTCTACATCATTTAATGATGCTACCACTTTATTGGCGGAAAACATACGGACCGTTGGCCTTGAAATCAATAAGAGTATTGCCTCTGAAATGCTAATTCAACAAAAGTCAGAAATGACCATTCAAGAAAGTGCTTTGAAATTATATCCAACATTATGTGAAGTAGAAGGTTTAACTGAGGATGAGCGCTATCGCGCATTGAGCAAAATTCCAGATCATCCATCGCAAATGCTCATTTTCTTTATTTTACCTTCTGCTGTGCGATTGGAATGGGTCAGAAGATTTCTTGCTGACCATTAAAAATCATAGTTGTGTTAATGATATTTTGGTAACTTTTTGTATTTGTAATATTTGGATGGTATAATGGCATGATAGAATGTCATTACAATGTTGTAACTTTTTGAGGTTGTAAAATTTTATAACATATGGATTATGACATATAAACTAATGAAATCATGTAACTTTTTGTTAATATATGAATATTATGTTTGGATGTGAAATATAATTCTCAAGTTATTTATTTCTTCTAATATTTTATTTTTTATTATAGAATAATTAATTTATTTGTTTCACTAATGATATTTTAGCACATTAAATATGTATTGCAGTTTAAATATAATAAAGTAGATTATATATTATTTTTATAGTATTATATATTATGATTTTTTAATTCATATAATAATAATTTTATAAAGAATTTTATTAAATTATATTTAATAATAATTATATTAAAATATGGTTAAATTATTTATTATTTTTATTAAATTATTTTCAATAATAATCCTATTAAAATTTAATAACAATAATAATAATTACTATCTAAAAAAAAATTCTGCTAATGGTATTCTGGTCATTTTAGTTCTTTTTTCTTATGTTATTACAACATCATTCTATTCAACTAAACACAATAATACTATTACAGTTCTATTCCATTCTATTCAATTAAATAGTTCAATTAATAACTACAATTTTATTTCATTATAGTACTATTTAATTACAGTGCTATTCCATTACAGTAACCAAACGTAGATTGAGTATAGTAAAAGGAAAGGAAGAAAGAAAAGGAAATAGTACGCATCCACAAGATTTAAGCATCCAACCATGTTCTCATGTTTAATCAACGCCATGTATGGAACAAACAGTAAACAAATAGGATTTGGTCTGGGGTAGCTATGCAGCGCTTTATCTGTCATTTGGCCGGCCGAAGTAATTAATTTTCAAGATTAAATTATAAATATATTTTTAAATTTTTTTCTTCCACCAATCATATAATTTAGTATTTCTACTAGTCACATTTTGACTTTTAATAAAATTTTGACCTTATTTTTTAAAATTTATTATGAAAAAATTTCTAAGTGCGCTCCAAAAAAAATGTATAACAAAATTTAGTAAAATTTTCTAATTAAAGCCTTGGCAAATGTTAAAAACTTTGATATATTTTTATATAATTTAAAATTTTTGGTATACATTTTTTTTCAAGCGTACAGCAAAACCTTCCCTTAGTCTCCTTTAAAATCTGGGTTTCTTTTATGGTAACAATCTATGCATTAAAATTAAGTATTTTCATAACCCAAAAATGGGGTTGTCATTAAATAGTAACATATTGCAGTCAATAAAGGGCCAAGGGAGAACACTTTCTTTTTCTTTTGGCTTGTTCATAAAAAGTGTGTGCATTAATACATAAATGCAGGTATCCTACACCAACATTCATACATATCATTGATCATAGCATTGGGGAAGAAGCATTTCTTAACATTATGCACTCTGAAACAACACCTCTTAACACTTGTTCAAGAGGGTTTCAGTTTCACCTACAAAACTATACAAAATATAATTCAGAAAGAACAAGACTTGAAACAAGAGTTAACCCCTACATGTTCCTGTCAAATGATTTAAAGGAAAGAGAGAATACAAGCAAACGAATTCTATGACTCAGTGCTCGAGATAGATGCTCTGGAAAACATTAAATATAAAAGAAAAGAAAAGAAAAGAAAAGAGGGTCACGAGTCACCGGAACTATGATGACAAACATCTACAACTAGAGCTAAAACAAGCACGTCACGAGTCACCGGAACTATGATAACAAACATCTACAACTATCACCGTGAGAACACAGATATGACCATGACTAAAATTATTTCGATTCGTCTAAACTTCCTCATGAGTACTACTCTTTAAAATGTTATATTTGCATAGAGGACAGGTAGCATTGATATGCAGCCACTTATCTACACATGCACAGTGAAAATGGTGACTACAAGGAAGTTCCCTCAGCTCAACTCCATCATCATAACCCGAAAGGCAGATGCAACATTCCTACAAATTAACCCAGTAATAAAAGATCAGTTGGGTACCGGACTTAAAATTCCTTCAGCTCAATAATGACAAAAGGAATTACCCAAAAAAGAAAGCATAAAGAACCAAAATGGAGATGAACTTACTGCATCATCCTCGGATAGCGCACGTTCCATGGGGGAATCAGCGCCACATTCAGTCATTACTCCCCCAATGGATCCTTGGACATCACCGGCAACTTTATCAACATTGCCAATTTTTCGAAATTTATATTTTGGCAACTGATCAATGTCTTCCTTGGATGCTCCTTCCTGATGCAAGAGGCCATTTGAAGTCGGTAAAAAGGAAAGTATACCAAAAATGGAAGATAAAAGTAAAACTATCTTATTGCCGAGAGCCATAATAGTAGGAATCATAAATATTTACTTAAATACACTTAGTTAAATCTCGCCACTCGAATGCAGCACATTCGTTAATTTAAAAGTGCTTAAATGGCCATTAAGTAAATTCTACATTCAAAATGTGTATCACACAACTTTCTGAAAACAAACCTCTATCAGTTTCCTTTTAGTTCACCGTGATAAAAAAATTATCTAGATTGAATTAGATTCATGTTTAAAGCTCAAATTTTATACAATTACACAAAATGGCCTTTCCCATACTACCTACGTGGTTATAAGTAAACCTACCTTCATTAACCATCTCATTACAAAATTAGATATTCAAGAACAAAAATTAAGCATCAAATGCACACAAACAAATTAACAAAGCATACACAACGATGTCAATCTTTTGCATAGGAAGATATGAAAGTACCTGATCGGCCACAGCATATAGGATTGCAATAATACATGGAAGACAGCAACAAACAGCAATGCCAATGATGCATGCCAGCGCAACACAGAAAACAACGAAGAACACATCAAAACCAAGAAACACGATACAAAGCCTGCAGAGTTGCATCGAATGAGTTAGGATCCAGTTACAATGAAAGAAAGCAGCACGACAAATGACACAAGAACTTACCAATAAAGCTGAGGGGAGACACCAGCCATTGCTTGGCCACCTAGAGATACCCAGTAGAACCCAATGATCCACCAGATGAATGAAAACATAGTATTTGCGGATTCCAGATGCTTTGCAACACTGATGAAAACATTTTTAAATGATTAGCTACGACAGGAGTCTACAGTATCATATATGTCCACGACACTTAATTCAACTATCGCAAAGGGCGGATTCTCATAACACATTAAAACATCAATGTAAGTGATGCATCTGCACAACTTAACCGAGTAACACTGAACATATGCATGAAATCCTAAATCTCTATTGAACTCCTAATTGCAGTATATAAAAAGTAATCTGAAACTATCATTAAGTTCTCAAATTCATTGAATAAAAATATATACCTTCCACCATCTTCTTCCAAATGGGCCAATGTTACGTATTGCTCCAAATCTACCCTCGATCTTGGACTCAAAGCCCCTTCCTCTCCTGTATTAAATGACCTGTAATCCATGTTCCGTTGCCTCCTCCGTCGCCTATACTCCACACAAACGCAAACCATATGCAACAAACACTGCAATGCGTACCCAATTATCCATAGCCTCAGCGGCATTCTCGGCCTCTCGTTCCAGCTCAAAACCAAAACCCCAACCGCCGCCGCTACGAACGCGAAATTCCAGATAATATCGAGGACCACCACGGGCTTCGAATACGCCCAATCGCTATGCCGTTCCTCGAGCTGCTCGGCAGCAGTTTCCCGAACCAACATGGACGGCTCGCGCATGAGTCGCCGGCTACTGGCTCGGCGTAGGAACCGAGCCGCTTCCCGAAGGCTCTGGTGACGAACGGATCCACGAGTGGCAGAATCGTCCAGGGAAACGCTACCTTGTGATGAGAGAAGCGACGTCGTCACATCGGTGATGTCATCCGAGGAGGACCGGTTCGATGCAGCCGTCGAAGCCATATTTGGGATTTCTCCCCCCAAAAAAGATTTTCCAAAATGCTTTTAATATAAAAAGTTGGATTTCAAATGGCTTTTCAATTTAATGCCATGGAGGAAAACATTATTAGGGTTCTATGTGAATATTAGAGATGAATAGACGACAATGATGAATTGAAGATGTTGAAGGTTTGTCTCTTTTATTACATGGGGGGAGATTTAATTGTCCGGTAATATTTAGTGCAGTTATTTCGGTTTTTATCATTGTTAGATAAAATTTAAAATCAATTATATATACTATAATTAATGTATGCGTCTACTGTTATCTTTTTACGAATCGTATGTTTATGTATGCTGTTGTTGTTAAAAACTATATTGTCGGTATTACGAATAAATCGGATTTTATTTATTTAAAATATTAAAAATATTAAAATTGATTTTAATATAATGTAAACATGTAATTTGAAATATTTATATATTATAATTTTTAAGGGTAAATTTCATCTAAGGTCATTAAACTATTAGTAAGTTTACGTTTTGGTCACTTAACTTTAAAAAGTTACAAAATAATTACAAAATAATTACTAAATTATTCGAAAGTTTTCATTTAAGTCACCAAACTGTTAAAATTGTTATTGTATGGCCTTCTCTATTCATCCTTCACACTTCCTGCACCAATCGAAAGCTCTCATTCCCCTTCTATTTTATAATTCAATTTTTTTTTTTATAAAACAACTTTGAACATAATGAATCTGTGAACCAAAATTTAAAAAACTTTTTTCTCCAATCTCCAACATTGACTTTCATATTGACTTGGATCTAAAGTATGCTCTTCTACCTATCGATGGGTACTAAATCATCATATTGATTGTCGAATCATCGCTTAGAGCTCGCTAGTCGAACTTTAAAAAAAAAAAATCTTAACAGTCCAATGACTTAAATAAAAGCTTTCAAATAGTTTACTGACTTGAATAAAAACTTTTAAATAGATCAAAGATCATTTTGTAACTTTTTGAAATTAAGTGACTAAAACGTAAATTTACTAATAGTTTAGTGACATTGATTGTAATTTATCTTTTCTTAAAATGTATATTTTCGGATGACAATTTTTTTCTTATAATTGAGGTAAAAATCGAACCAAAACTTTTAACAGTCCAAAGTAAAATCGTTAACAGTTAACACGATTGTAACACCCCCAACCCCGAACCATCGCTGGAATAGGGTTACGAGGCATTACCGGACATATCAGACAATTTGCAAATAAAATAAAAAAATAACATTCATAGTATAATTTTAATAACTAATCCCTATAATTAACTTAAATAAAATCTTAGATTTTTATGCATGTATGCCGCCTCAACTTATGCTAAATGGCATATTTGCCATTTTGATCCTTTTTACTTTCTTTTAATCTATAATTAGACTTTTACTCCTTATTCAATTTGATCCTTTTTCCTAATTACTTTAAATTAAGCTAAATTCACTAAATAAAAATCTAATTAAACACACTATTAGACTCATAATTACTCCTAATAATTATTTACTAACTCGATTTACTAAGACGGAGGCCCGATAAGACACTTTTTTCGGTGCCCACGGATTTTGGGTCGTTACATTTCTTCCCCCTTTAATAAATTTCGTCCTCGAAATTTACCTGAGAATAGTTGAGGATACTGTGCTTTTATAGTTTCTTCCGGTTCCCAAGTTGCTTCTTCCATACTATGGCTTCTCCACAATACTTTTACCAAAGGGACTCGTTTGTTTCTTAATTCTTTCACTTCTCGAGCTAGTATTTGAACTGGTTCTTCTTCATATGACAAATCCGGTCTAATCTCAATGTCTTCAGTAGAAATAACATGAGATGGATCCGATCGATACTTTCGTAACATGGAAACATGAAAAACGTCATGAATTTTCTGTAATTCCGGAGGTAAAGCTAGCCGATAGGCAACAGGTCCGATTCTTTCAACTACTTCATACGGTCCAATATGTTCATACAATTCAATTTTAGCTATTTAACAATTGAAATAATACACAATCATGTTGAGCCACTATCCATTTCTTGAACCAGTGGTTCATACTTTCCATTCTCATACTCATATTCCAATCACATTTTTCAGTTCATGTTCTTATATATATATGTGTGTGTGTGTTAAAAAGAGAAAGAAAAAGAAAGAAGAACAAAGAAACAGAGAGCAAGACGAAAACAGGGGAAGAAAAAGGGAAAGAAGAGAAAAAGGAGAAATTAGGGATTTGAAGCTTTAAGCTTTAAAAGGTAAGTCAATTTAGCCATTTTCTCTTAATTTTGATATTTTAGAAGCTTTAAAGCAATATTTTGATGAAACTAAGTTGATATTTTGAGAGTTTTTAGGTTTTTAAGTACAGTTGATGTTAAAGAAAAAGATGAATTAGAGATTAAATTGAATGAAATTTAAGTTAGAATTAGTAAAAGGATTAAATTGTAAAGTAAGCTATAAGAAAACAGTTTTAGGACAGCAGCAGAAGAGTAACTTTGAAAAATCACCAAAAATGGTAGAAAGGGAATTAGAAGTTGAATGAGATATGAAATTAAAGCTTATTGAGTCTATTTTCATATGAAAGAAATATAGAAAGCAAAGAAATTCTGTATTTTGAGATATTTAGATTTTTGTGAGACTGGTTCAGAGTGATTTCAAGATCCCCTGTTCTGACTTGTGGTTAGATTCTTTATTGAGTCTATTTTTAGAAGAAACAAACTAGAACACCATTTGAATTCTGTATAAAAAGATAATTAAATTTTAGTAAAGAGTGGTCGAGACTGTCAGACAACAAAATAGGGTGATTTCAAAGAATAAACTGTACCTATTGGCTAAATAAAAAATTCTGAAAATTTATGGCAAGAATATATGTGAGTCTAGTTTCATAGAAAATTTACAGATCTTAATTCGGAATTCTGTAACTCAAGATATAGATAATTTAGTGACAATGACTTAGGTAGACAGCTTTGAAAGAACTTATAAGTAAATAATAGAATTGTGTATAAAGGATGTGGAATGAAGAGGAAGAGTAGAAATTGAATAAAATTCAATTATTTATTGTAATTTAATGTTGTAATTAATAATGTAAATTATTATTATTTTCGTAGCTAACAAGGAACTCGAGACATCAACCCACAAAGGAAAGGAGAAGATTACCAAGGAATAATCAAGCAAATTCGGGTTCGTATTACTATAATTCAAATTATCTATTTCTTCATTAAATGTTAAATTAATTTATGTATATGGTAAGTAAATTATAAGGTAAGTGTTTTTATTTAATTGAATGGAAATTGAGTTGAATGATGAATAAGTATTGAAATTGAATTGTATGTGGATTGAAATGGAAAAGTGTAATTGATATTGAAATTGAATTTGTTATGAAAATGAAAATGAAATTGAGAACTGAAATACCCTATTAACTAGTCGGGCTGAGTCGGATATAATTGGCATGCCATAGGATTTGGAAGAGTACGGGATTTATCGGCTTTACCGATCAGGCACTTTATGTGTCGTATATCAGGCACTTCATGTGTCGTATTAGGCACCTCTTGTGTCGTTTCAGGCACTTATGTGTCGTATATTGATCAGGTACTATGTACCATTTTAGGCACAATGTGCCGTATTGGTGTGTTTGGGTTGGAATCCGTGTATCCGCTGAGTCCGGGTCAAGTTAATAGGGGTAAATAAGTGAAATGATAAATTCCGAATAAATGTGATTAAGCTATTGAAAGAAATAAGAAAGTGAAATTGTCAAATAAAATATGAAATGAGATTTGTGATATGATATTGAATGCATGAACCAAAGGTTCATGAAATGTTCAAAAATAAATTGTGAATTGAAATATTATATAAGATGGAGAAATGAAACTAAAGTTCACAGTTTTGCTAGAAATGATATAAATAATATAAGAAGTTAATTGAAAAGAATAATATAATTGATTATATATATATTGAGTGTGAATTTGATATGAGAAAATGAAATTGAGATATGAGATTTAGAATATGGACCAAAGGTGTATGAATTGAATAAAGTTTAAAGCGGTGATATAAGAAATAAACTAGTGAAATTGTTATTGTTGAGAGATGACTATAGAAAACACAAAATTGCAATAGAATTAATATTGAATAAAGAATAAAATCTAGTGAATTGCATATGATATGAAATGAACTAATGGAAAGAAATGTGGAAAATAATAATATTAATAAAATTCTATGAAAATTGGATAGTGAAATAATGTATAAATCTAATTAAATTCAAGCCTTGAAATAATGTTTATTATATTAGATGATTTGATTTAAAGAATGAAATAACTATTAAGTAATCGTATCATAAATTGAATGTATATAAGTTATTATATAATTTGAATTATGGTAATACCACTGAGTATACCCTTACTCAGCATACGGTTGTTTCTGTGCGCAGGTTAATTGAAAGTCGGTGTCCGGTCCAGCATCCAGAGTAATCCCGACCTCAGAGAAAATTTTGAGTAATGTCTTTTCTTAGATAATGGTGGCATGTACCTAGGTAATGAATAGGTTGAGTATATGTGCCTTATTGTTGAGAATTTTTTTTTTTAAATGTTTAAAAATGTTCTAAGTATTCGAATTAGTCCCGAACCATTCCTATCGAAGATTCATATAAAGGACTATAAGATTATTTTATATTATGATTGATAATAATTGTGTATTAATTGTAAAGTTATCTGATTGATCCGGTAGCACTCCGTAACCCTGTTCCGATGACGGGTTGGGGTTAGGGGGTGTTACAACGATTCTTCGGAATTCCTAAAATGGAAAAAAGATATCCATGATTTTGTAAGAAAAAGTCCACCATATTTTATAAGATAATAAAAATGTTACGGTGGTGTAGGATTATATCCATATTTTAAAAAATTATATTTTTTACGTTTTTAACATAAAAATTAGATTAAATCCATACATTATAAATTTTAACTAGATTGCTATTACCCTCAATTTGGTCTTTAAAGTATAAATATTGTATCAAATAAATATTTTCATCGGTCTAACAATTAAATTAAGTATTAAATGGTATATTAAATCTAATATGTAACGTGTTTAAAACACATAATTAAATTATAAATACATATATATATCTGCCACATAAACTATTTATATCCAATTTGTTAAGAAGCAATAACCTCAAAACAATTATTGTTACTATCTATCTTTAATATGCCATATCTAAATTGTTTGTGTAGTAGGTACACAATTCACGTATTTTTAATATATTTCATGTCAAATTCATATTGACATTTAATGTTTAAATTGATATTTATATTAATAATATACTTGATTGATATAATATTGATATTTTAAAGATTCAATTAAAATATTTTAGAGTTTAGAAATTAATTTAAAATTTAGAAAATATTTAGTGCAATTAAAGCAAGTAGGCCCATAATTAGGTTGATTTGGGCCGATTGGTAAACAACGACGTCGTTTGTACAATACGTCGGTTAATTTTTTTTTCTTATTTGAACTCCTTCTGAAGCCCTCCATAACCGCATTTAAAAATTCTCCTAATCCAACGAAGAACAGAAGAAGAAGAAAATATTGCTGAAAATGGGACGATTGGCGCGATTTCTCATCTACATGATCAGACTCCTCTTCCTTCAAAATATGGTTATTTCAGTCGAGATCCTTTCGAAATCGAAGCTTGAAAAGTGCGAGAAAAGAACGGATTCCAACGACAAACTGAATTGCACCACCAAGATCGTCATCAACATGGCCGTTCCCAGCGGTTCAGTAAGTGAACTTGTTTTTGTTCTTATCGTCGTTATTTAGTATCTTTTTTTCCTTTTTCTTCTGAATGTTTTATTCTTTTTTAGAGTGGCGGCGAGGCGTCCGTAGTGGCGGAAATAGTGGAGGTGGAGGATAATTCGACGAATAACATGCAAACGTTACGAGTTCCGCCAGTAATAACGGTCAACAAATCCTCTGCCTACGCGCTCTACCAATTAATATATATTCGAGTACGTTCCTTAATGAGAAAAAAGAAAATTGCACCTTTCAGTTTTTTTGAAAATTTGAGGGAAATTGAAAGAAAAATCGCGGAGATCGTAGAAAAAGAATCTCTCGTTTTCGAAATTGCTTGTTTTATCGAACGTTTTGCTTTTTCAGGATGTTCCTTTTAAGCCTCAAGAGTTTTTTGTTAAGACACGCAAATGTCAGCCTGATGCTGGTGCTAATGTTGTCAAGATATGTGAGAGGCAAGCAACTGTTTTCGATTTAATTTTCTGATGTTTAGTGTGATGCTTGAACATACTAAATGAAGTGGTTGACTGGTTTCTAGGATCTATTTTGTAGGTTGCGCGATGAGGATGGCCACATCATTGAGCATACTCGAGTTGCATTTTCAACTTATTAATATAATTTTGACAGAAATTTCATATTATGTTGAACTTAACTGTTGCTTAGTATTGTTGCTTTGTTGTTCTTGTTGTTATTACAAACTGCCTAGTTAGTTTATTGTCTTTGACATGGTATTTATAATAGATTTCTGTTGCTAGCTTTTATATCTCTTGAAATATAGTGTAAAATTTACTTTGTGATTCCTTTTTGACTATTTATTTGTCTTTTGGATCTTCTGCCCTTGTTTAGCCTATTTGCTGTCCTTGCGGGCCCCGAAGGCGGGCACCTTCATCTTGTGGAAATATCTGTGAGTGCTCTGTGTGTTTTCCAGCACTGTCAAAAATTTCATTTGGATGCTGAGTTTTCTGGAATTTGATTGTTGTTGCCTGTGTTTACATTTGGGTAGTTGACAAATTGATAAAAGGAAAGGCCAATACTGCTCACTGTCTCCGATTCCCAGGTGACTGGTATGGTCTTCACTTACGTTCTATTGGTTACATATTTCGTCTTTTTGAGTTGTTATTTGTCTCGCTGGGCCAACGTATTCCTCGTCGGTAGTCAATGAAAAACTTTGGTAATAAGTCATTTTCAAACTAGTTTTTTATCTTTTACCTAATTTCATTACGGTATCCTTTTTCATAAAAGAAATTCCAAATAAGAGTAAATTAGAGAAAAATAATCGAAACTGATTTCTACTTAGATAGGTGATCCATGATAAAGCAGCAACTTCTATCTTTTTCAGCTTGATCTATAACTGGTAATAATTGTTTTGTCTACGTAGGTTCCATGTTTTTGGTATTGGACAGCAGTCTATTGGGTTCAGCGTTAGAATTGAGATGAAAACAGGAAATAAAGTTTCGGTATGTAGTGCTGCATATGATTTTTCAGATGCTTACTGAAGGACTTCTTTTCACTTTTGTAATATGTCATATTTTATCGATCAGGTATAAACTTATTACCAGGATAGTGACAAGTTCTGAACAAATGCATATTTGTGTTGGTTGGATATCTGTTGGTAGCTTCACGTAATGATGTTAGGATTTGATACAATCGATATATAACTTGAATTGAAAAGGGATTTAAAATTTAGTAATAATAACTTACCTTTCAAACAAATTATTTATGTTTGCAGGAAGTTATTGTAGGGCCTGAAAACAGAACAGCAACATCCAAGGACAACTTTCTAAAGGTCAATCTTATTGGAGATTTTGTTGGATATACAAGTATTCCTACATTTGAGGACTTCTATCTGGTCATTCCAAGGCAGGTCAGCTTGCTTAGAGGATACTGTCATGACTATCCTGCTAACAGATATATTTTAGTCATCTTTTCAATTACTGTGAGATGGCTTTTCCCTTGACATTTCACAAGATGAATTAATGTAATCAGGTTGTTTGGTCTATTTTCGTACTTACCATGTTGGGATCATATGTGATTTTCACTGAAAATTCTGCAAAAATATGACCATTGAACAATTATTCTGATTTAAAACATGCAAATAACCAGCAATTATTAAATTTGGGGATGGAGCTTGAATTGAAACTCAGAACCTTTTATAGGCATTGCTTGGTTTTCCCTGTTTTGTCTTCTTATTGATATGTTTTTTTTAGAAGGTACATGCTTGAAATACTGTTGCTGTATATGGTAATGAGTTCCTGTTGAGCATGAGAACTAGCAGCCAGTTTGTTCTTTTGTTCTTAATTCTTTTAAGTATGGGAGATTGGCTACAATATGCATGGCAATGTAATTTGAATATGTTCTTCCAGAATATTTTGCTGCATATCATCTTCATTTGTTTATTGCTATTTTCGTGCAAATTCAGTTATTTTGTATTTCCGAAACTCTTTTTTTCCCTTCATTGACAGGGTAGTCCAGGTCAACCCAATGATATGGGAAGGAATCTTTCTATGTGGATGCTGCTTGAGAGAGTGAGGTTTACCTTAGATGGTGTTGAATGCAACAAAATTGGTGTCAGTTATGAGGCTTTCAATGGTCAGCCAAACTTCTGTTCATCGCCATTTTGGAGTTGCTTGCATAATCAGTTGTGGAATTTCTGGGAAGTTAGTATATAAAGCTAAACAGTAATTCTTTTTCTAATTTCTCTAACTAATTTGGTGCAAGATTTAGCATTGGCAAAGTTATGATTTTCTGCTGTTTTGTAGTTCAATCCTACTCTAAATTGTAAATTTTGTTAGTTTTGTATTTGTTGCTACGTACATGAATTAACCTTTCTGGCGCTCTGAATTTATTCTATCATTGTTACTGAGAAGACACTGCCTTACTGCTAACAGGCTGATCAAAACCGAATTAAGAGGGGGCAAGTTCCATTGTATGGCGTGCAAGGGAGATATGAAAGGATAAATGAGCATCCAGTTATGATTTCCACAATTGTACATTCCTTCTGTGCAAGTTTCTCCATAATTTAGGTGGGCTAATTTATGGTTCCCATTTGGCTGCAGAATGCAGGGTCCCATTCATTCTCTATTGGAGTGACAGAAGTTCTTAACACAAACCTCCTGATAGAACTAAGGGCTGATGACATAGATTTTGTTTTCCAAAGGTAAGTAATCCTGCTACAATTGATAGCTAACACAGAGATTTAGATCACTTGAACGCATTCTTATTATTTTTGGCAAATGATTCATCAGGAGCATGGATTTGCAATGTTCAACTTGATTATACGAGCAGTTTAGACCAATTTGTTTTCTGAAGTACTGAACCTGATTTTTGCTCAATAGTTGCCTGAATCAGTGAACAAATATTGTTTCTACAATGTGGCCATGGGACTGAGAAGGTTCATTTCTACAATGTCCCTTGTAGAACATTGACTGCTGCTTCAATCTTTCATTGTTCTGTAAAACTTGTGCCTAGTAGTTCATCCAATCACACCCATAGGCCATAATTACTGCCTTAACAATTCTTTTTCCTATTCTTTTAAGAAATTACTTTGATATAAGACTGAAAAAGTGTTTAGGTGGATTGAATTTTTGGTTCAAAAATTCTGCTACTCACATGGAGGTCCTTCATTAATTAAGTAGACCACTGGTTTACTTATCATCTAGGTCAAAGTATTAAGGACCATAATGTATGTGTTGACATATGTTCATACACGCAATACATAGATCTTTCTGCTTCTGTATGCTTGAGTTCTCGGTTATTACTTCTTTCTTATACTATCACTCAAAACATTTTAATATTATTTATGGTTAGTGATGTCTTTCGGTTTCATATCTCAGCAATCCCTCATCTTCAATGTTTTTTTTTGTTTGTTGATGTCAAAATCACATATACTTTCATCTTCCCGCAGGAGTCCTGGAAAAATCATGAGTGTAACAGTTCCAACATTTGAAGCCCTCACTCAGTTTGGGGCTGCCACAATTACTGCTAAGAATACCGGTGAAGTAGAAGCATCATATAGCTTAACGGTACTCAAGAGACTCATTTTTTTCTCATTATCTTAAAGGCATAAATATGAGTTTCTATTTAAACAAATATGTTGAAATTGTTAAATTGTTTTATATAAACTTTTATTGCAACAAGTTTGCTCTAGTTTCAACACTTTTTCCTTGTGCAGTTCGACTGCTCAAAAGGTGTTGTCCATATGGAGGTATTTTCTCTCAACTCTTTTTAGACATGGTGGGCATAGGTTGTTCTTAATCATGGTTCATTAAATAATATCATCAACATTGAATATTTCTGCAGGAGCAATTCTTCATTATGAAGCCAAAAGAAATTTCAGCTCGATCTTTTAAAGTCTATCCAACAACTGATCAGGCTGCAAGATATGTTTGTTCTGGTAAGAATTAAAAGGAGGTCCTTAAACTATCTTGCATAAATTTTTAAATACCCAAATTTTAAAATCACTGATATCGACACAATTCTCTCAACGTGCTTTTCCTTGATATGCTGAATGCACAGCTATATTGAAGGACTCTGAATTTAGTGAAGTTGACAGAGCAGAGTGCCAGTTTAGTACTACGGCTACTGTTTTTGAAAATGGATCACAGGTATGATAAGTGTATGATATGCTTATATGGTCACCTCATTGAGATAGAAACCTGGCACAAATGTTTGTTAAGTATCAAAGGGATATGAATATAAAGTTCTAAAACCTATACTGCTCTGTTTCTTCATTTTTGTGAAGTACCTGTTTCTGCCACTTGTGTTCGACACAAGGATATGAGGATATGATCTCCAAGGATCATTCAAATACATGAAAAAACTTAGAAAAACTAACCATTCCCATATCCGATACTTACACTTGAGTTCGAATAACATAGTCTAAAACTATGTTGCACCAACTATTTAATTTTCTTGAAGTACGTGTGTGACACATTTTTGGACCACAAATGGCAATATAGTCCTCCAAGGTTTACCCTTCAAAGTTCAAATGCATAGAAAAGTTCAGGAAAAAAATTGAATACGTACATGTTAGATAATTATCCGTATCCAACACTTGTACATAGTTATTAACAATTGAGGAGAACTTTAAATTAATTATGTGAGTTGTCAATGTCAACCATAAACGCTATTTACTGCTGTGAACAAAATATCACTCGGTGATCTTGATGTGTAAAATTAGTAAATCCCTTAAAACTGTGAATTTGTTTCAGATTACTCCTTTTCAACCACCAAAGACTGGCGTGAATGGTTTCTTTGAGTCTCTTAAAAAAATTTGGAAAAACCTGCGGGAAAGTTTGGTGGACTTCATCACTGGAGAAACTTGCAGGTCATTTTGACAATTAGATTACACATTTCCATATATTCTAAAGTTTATTGTAACCTTTAAACTTTATTTACTTATGATGCTATTGATTCAGTGTTATATTTGTTTCCTTTTGTTGTGTAGAGGGAAATGCTCGGGCTTTTTCGACTTCAGCTGCCACATACAGTATATCTGTATGAGTTGGGTAGTACTTTTCGGTTTACTTTTAGCTATATTTCCGACCGGTAAACCTTCGTTCTTATCAAGAAACAAGTTATGGATAACGCAAATAATATGCTTTGTTATATTACAGATGTGTTTTTGAATTGCAGTGATTGTGTTGCTATGGCTTTTACATCAGAAAGGCTTGTTTGATCCTCTTTATGATTGGTTCGAAGATCATTTCGGGCTCGATGATTACGGATCTAGTGATATCCATAGACATGATATCAATAACCGCCACTCCCACTTTCATGCCAAAAAGCATACCAGGAGCAAGTACCACAAACATGATGCTCGATATAATCGAAACAGCATTCACCATGATCGCTGCCGGCACATGCATTCTGGAAGGGACTGTGATTATTATCATTATCTGCATCATGTTCACAAGGACAAGCACAAGCACAAACATAGGCATGTTAAGAGTTCTAGCATTGTAGAAGTTCAGTTGGATGGGAGGAAGCATGATGATGTTGGGCACCACAAGCATAGATGAGCAATAGAGTCCATAGAAAGACCATTGAAGCTGAGATAGAGATAGTAGTACACAGCAGTATGAAGTTAATTGTTGAATACCTACTTGAGTGGCTTCTTTTTTAACCTTTTTAAGTTGCACTTAAACTTGAATATACATTGTATGTTTGACCACGTGTGGAGACCTTGCTTCATCAACTTCGAGAATAACCTCGCGGAAATTCTACCTTCGCAAACCATGACTACAAACATGTGGACTAGGCATGATCTATACGTGACCTCTATATACCTCACATTTTTATCCCATGAAATTTGAGAGATTATATAAGCCTTTTTCTATGACTTAATTGAGAATGATATGGGCTATGCATGATCTACATGCTTCCTTTATACACCTCACATATCCTATGAAACTTGAGAAACCTTTTCCTACAACTTAATTAAGGATAACCATTCTCAACATAAAATAATAAAAGGGAAAATGAAGAGAAGAGAGAAACTCTTTTCATCCAATTCGAAAATCTTTTTGACTCTCATTTTTATATATGATTCTCGATCTTCAAATAAACTATATCAATTACTAAATTTATATTTATCCATTAACAATATACTTAACCCTTTTAATTCAAACTCTTTTTAATAAAAATATTAATATATCATACAAATGAAATTGTGTTTTGGTAACTCTTTTTATAATTAATGTAAAATGCTTCCTACAATTGTAAAACTTCATATAAATAAAAGGTATAGTAGGGACATAAAAATGGAATTGTAAATATTAAAATTTAAAATTAAATTTTCATGTGGAATTGGGATCCATCGAGTAATATCATGATTTCGGAAAAAGAGTTATTCCTTACTCAAGTTAGATTGGATTTGTTTAGCTTAATACAATTTAATTAATAAAAATATTTTTATTTTAATATAATTATAAAATACAAATAATTATTATTTTATTTGATATACTACCAACTAAATGTTTTAATTTACAATCAGAATTTCAACACGATCAAATATTTTTTTTTAAATTATGCCTCCACTTGTAATGTATAATGAATATAAATGTTAACATCAAAGTAATTTTAATATTTTATTGTTTTTTTTAATAGGAATAGAAACTACAGCAGTTTAAATCAAAACTTTCCTACTAGAACCAATGCTATTGCCATCATCCTGCAGCAGTCGATTACCTCGTGTGGAGCTTGTAGGAACCGGTGAGTGCCTAAACGGATTAATATTTTATTGTTTTGAATATTAAGATGTGACACTAAACCTAATTTTGATAAAAAAAAAAAAAGAAATTGAAAATAATCGCGGAGAGGTTTATTCTAAGAAAGGACTCATTAAATTCCCAAAAAAAAAAAAATAGAAAAAGAATTTCATAATTTATTAGAAAACCCCCCCCCCCCCCAAAAAAAAAGAGAATTTGACCCAAAAAATCATATCGAAACCCGATCAGCCCATTAAGAGGCCATGGTTAGGTCAGGTTCGGACGGCACCTTCTTCATCATTAAGTTCGCTCTTTTTATTATTGCGCCTTCGTTTCGCTCCCTACTTAGCTCTCTGTATTGGGTTTTTGAATTTGAACTTTTTTGCACTCTCAGATTCAGGAAAAATGAAGAAACCCTTTAACTCAATTGCAACTTCGAGCAAAACCCACTTCGAGGAAAGTGAAGAAGAAGAAGAGATCGAATCTTCATCCGAAGAAGAGAAATCCGATGGCACCATTGATTCTGATGAAGTGGGTATATTTCATTATAGCTTGAATTCTACTTCCTTCAATTGTAATTGAATATTGATTGGGTTTCTTTTGTGTTTCTGGGATTTTTGTAGGAGGAAGAGATAGAGCGTGAATTAGCAGAAGTTACATTCGAAGAGCTACAAAAAGCACGAGCCGATGGTACTGATTCAATTTCTCGCAAATCCCAAACAGAGACCAAGCGTCGTCGCGCTAACAAGAATAGGTATCTCATTTACAGTTTGAGAAGGGTTCTTTCTTTTGCTTTCTTTTAGGGCTTCTTTTAATTTTTATTTATTTGTAGGCCAATGGAGCTTAGTAGCAAGAAGCCAGTGAGGTCATTTAGACAGGTTATTCAAGCTCCTAAAAAGGTAAATTATGTTCTTTTAAAATTATTCCCCCCCCCCCTTTTTCCTTTTTGAAGTTTAAAATTTGGCTTTTGTTTTTAATGTAATTTAGAATAACATGTTATTAGCTGAACAATTACTCTTAAATTATGTTTCTTGAAATTTTGACCTTTTTTTGTTCTTTTTAATGGAATTAGAATAACTTGTTATTAATTGAACATTAAGTCCTATAATTGTAGTTTTACTTGCTCAAATTTATGTTCTTTTGGTTTTTAAGCATCTAACTTCTGCTCTAATGGAATTGTGTGTTGGGTTGGAGAGCTTTTGAATATCTTAATTGTGTCTCAGTTGCCCGAGTGGCCGAGCACATAAACTATTGAATTTGATATTCTGATTTGTGGTCATGGGTTTTTTTTAAAGTTCACAGCTTTATGTTTATTATTGGTGTTAATTTGGTTTGCTTGTAAGTGGCAATCATGATCCTGCCCTAAAGTTCTAGATTTTGATTAATTTGACAAATAATGTAAAAAAATGGTCTGCACATATGGTTTATTTTGTAAATGTCACATCTCTAGTAGTTTAGACCATTTTTAGTTAACTGTCCTTTACAAAATTTTATTTTTGAGAATTTACTATTGCGGCGTCCAAGTTATTGTAGCATTGATTCTAATGGAAAATCACAACACTTTGGATCCTGTTTTTTTGGGAGAGAGTATCACTTGCTGGTTCATATTTTCAACACTAGAAAAGAATAAAGAACAATGAGAGGTGAATTAAATCCGTTTGCTTCTTCATGTTCAGGTGGTACGAGACCCCCGTTTTGAATCTTTATGTGGTAATCTCGACGTCGAGGGGTTAGTCTCTTCTCTCTGTATCATTCAATTATTTTCATTGTTGTCATTTATTGCTTTGCATGTGCTGTTCTCTATATTGGATCCATTACAACTTTTATTTTCCTACATGAAGTTAGTTTAAGTCTACTCTACCTGTGCATTTCTTTAACAGACGACTGAGATGCCAATTTTTTCATGTATTAGTCAGTAGTAATCTATTACTTGATCTTCAACAAGGAAAACTTTTTGATTGGCTGGTTGACCTTCATATGTTAATGTACAAAATCCACCGCAAAAATGTTATTGGGACTTAATGATTAATGTCATATCCAGAATAGTGGAAGAAATACGAGAAAATATTAAGAAAACTAGGTTATCTTTAACCAGTCTATGGAGCTATGCTTTGATACATTTGTTCATGTTGTTCATCTGGATGTTATTTCTCAACCTCTTGATTGATATAGCATTTGATGGTCAAAGTCTTGTCAAAGCCGATGGTTGACTTCTTACCTTACAGGATTATGTCTATTTTTTTACATTTTCGCTTTCCTTAGTCCTCAGCTGATTTTCATTTTTCAGATTCAGAAAAAGGTATAATTTTCTGTTTGAGAACAACCTACCAGCTGAAAGAGAGGTATTATAATCCATTTTACCTTTTTTTGTGTGTGTTTATACCGTTGTTTTTCAACGATGTATTTCCCGGATATGACAGGAGGTGCAGAAACAACTTAAAAAAGCCAGAGACCCAAAAGTCGTTAGTGAACTAAAGAACCATATTTCTTGGATTGTAAGTATATATATTCTTCAAAAGAAATTACTATAGTCTGCCTCTTGTTTTTAAACTGTGGTCTTTTGTCAGATAAATCGAAGCACCTCGCTATCAACTTTTTTCTGACATTGTATCACATATCAGGATAAGCAATTAAAGTTTGAGTCGGCAAAGAATACCGATGCAGTGATTCTGTCTGCACACAAGAAGAAAGAAAAAGAAGCAGCAAAGCACGGGAAGCGCCCTTACTATCTTAAGAAATGTAATGTCAGGAGTCCCTCTCTTTCTCACTTACTATAGATTTCTTCCTGTTTTTTGCTTTTGGAGCTGGACGAGGACTATAACAAGCAACTGTTATTACATTAGTTTTTAACCTTTTACATAACGTTGCATCGTGCTAACTCAGATAATTTTTTCTTGCAGCTGAAATTCGGAAGCAAAGGCTCATCGAGAAGTATAAAAAGCTCAAGGTATACATTTCACATATCTTGTAATTTTAAAAAATATTCCCTATTTGAGTAACTTTCGACTAATTAATGATATATTATCAGGCATCCGGAAAACTCGAATCCTTCATTGAGAAAAGGAGAAGGAAGAATGCTGCTAAGGATCATAGATTTATGCCTTATCGTCGACCCAATAACGACGGTGAGCAACAAAGTTAATGATTCCATAGGGTTTTTATGGTCCATCTTGAATGGTTAAGAAATGCCCTTTATAGTTGGTGTGGAGATGAGATTTAGGGTTTTGACTGGGATTGTGCTATCATTCAGTGAGTGGGAAAAAAAATGATATTTTTTTAATCTCACTGTTTTGAGATTTTGTTATAAGCTATAGATTTTATTTGATTGGACTATTATCTGATTTGATTCTAAGTGAAGCTCGACGAGTTATTTACAACGGGATTGAATTTTATAGTTTGGAGGCTCACCCCAAACTTAGTATTGTGTAGCCACCTATATTTGTACTAAATATTCTACATTAGTTCTGAAACTTCTCAATTTTGTCATTGAAATTGATTTTAATATTAAAAATGATAATTTTTAAATTTTTTAAAGAATTCCATGTGATGATGCGTAATAAGGGGTGAATTCAGAAAATTTTTTTAGGGTCGAAATTAAATTGTAATTTTTAGGATAGTAAAAATATAATTTCACTATTTTAATAACTTATATTTTTATAATTTTTAAAAGATTAAATTAAATTTTTATCATTTTTAAGGGATTAAAGTGTAATTTTATTAATTTAAAATTTTATAAATTTTAAATGGTCTAAATGAAAAAAAATTTATTTTAAAGGGTCGAGGTCTTGCTAGTTGCATCATTATATCTTAAAAGAATTTAAGTTCAAAATTCAATTTAAGATGATAAGATTAACATTTTCAAAAATGTTGGGGGCTTAATAAAATTTTTGAGGGGGCTAAATTTTATTTTTTTAAAATTTAAAAGATTTAATAAAAAAATTAAAGAGTCAAAAATAAAATTTTAAGCGATTTAATGAAAGTTCTCAAAATTTTGAGACTCCAATAAAACACCACCTCTACTAATACGATAAAAAATATATGAATATGAAATATTTAAACATAATTATAACAATATGAAAAAGAGAGTATACTAATATAACATTCGAAATACAAAAGATTTCAATTAATTATCGAAATATAATTATGAATTTTAAAATAATTAATTTTTATGAATAGTAAAATAGATATAAATGATATTTAATATTTTTTTAAAATCTCAGTTAATTCAATTTTTTGTTATCTTTTGATATTAAATAAAAAAATTGCTCAAGTAATACCTTTGGAGTTTAATTCAAGTAATTTATATATTTTAAAAATAATATTTAATATATGGATTTTTTACCAAGTGGAATATGCTTATTTATTCTCAAACAAAAACACACATTAAAAATAAGTACTAATTTTATATGTTAAAAGCTAATAAAGTTGTCGGAGAAAATTCGTAGGTGTCGAATAAAAATATCTTTAGCGACAAAAAGTCGAGGTAGTAAGAAGAAGTACGGCTTCGGGCGTCGAAAAAATTTTCGTTGTCCTTTACCCCGCCGTTTGTCTGCCACATTGGTCCATTTTTGTGTACATGTACTTTTATTTGGATTTTGTTAGTATCTGTTGCTAGAATCTATATTATGGTATTTATCGGGTAAATTATAAAAATAATTATTTTTATTTACTTTAAATTATATTTTAATTATTTATGTTTGAAATATTATGTTTTAGTTACTTACGTTATCATATTATAACATTTTAATTACTAAGCTGTTAATTATCGTTAACGGTGTAACAGTAAGTTGACGTGGCACGTTAAATCATCATTTCAAATAAAATTTTAGGTTAATTTTATACAATTAATCCCTATATAAATTTTTTTATTTTGAACAATTTAATTTTTTTCTTTTATGTTCTTTTTCCTTTTTTTTTTCATTCTCTTCTTATTCTCATTATGTTTTCCTGCATTCTCTATTTTTTTTAACGTAATGTTTCTATGTTTTATATTTCTTAAAACTAGTCCCTATACTTTTATTTTTTTGAACAATTTTATTTTTTCAAGTGAGGCGAGCTTGTGGACTAGTTTTAATAAATGGAAAACATAGAAAAATTACATTAAAAAAATGAAGAGGGGAAGAACATAAAAGAAAAAAAAATTAAATTGCTCAAAATGAAAAAAATATATGGGCCAATTATAGAATTTAACCTAAAAGTTTCGTTTGAAATAATGATTTAACGTATCACGTCAGCTTACTGTTACACTATTAACGGTAATTAACGGCTCAATGACTAAAATGTTACAACATGATAACATAAATGACTAAAACATAACATTTTAAATATAAGCAACTAGCATATAATATAAGACAAACAAAAGTAATTATTTTAATAGTTTACCCTATATATGGAGATATCATAAATTAATTCCGTACTAATTTGATTGGTAAAATATTTTTAATAAAACAATGAACATTTATAGAATGATAGTTTTTTTTTTTTTTGTCTTAAAAAGTTAATATCCCATCAAAAGACACATTTTTTTTTTTTTAGAATTGATGCATATAGATATCAATCTATTTCAGTGTCATTTCGAACTTATCAACATTTTTAAAAATTATTACTATATAAATATTTTACAAATATCAAATGAATTATATTAGATAAATTTAAAATATAAAATATTTATGCATCAATTTAAGGCATAATAATCCAATAAACGATTTTATTTTTCATTACCATAACAGTAAAAAATTAGAAATTTTATATTTTTAATACTAGTCATGCTTCAATTAGTGCATAATATTTAGATTGGGGTGACTAAAATTGGACATGACAGACCAATGTGACTACTACAATCTAGAATTTTAATCAGTGACAAAAAAAAAAAAAACTTAGTGCATTGGTTTATTATTGGAACAATGCACACCAATGAGAACCAGTGCGGAACCAAGTACACTACTATCTATATTAGGTGTGTTCATGGTGGGGTTGAGTTCTAACATAGTTTATATACAATATCAATATCAGACAAAATACAATGAAAACTCATTTATTATGAATCAGATTGCATATTGTCCTTTCTATTCAAAAAGTGAGTAAATTAGTTCATATAGGCTAGATAAAAGAATAAACTGGTCTTTTCTGTTATAAATTTTATCTATTTATATTATTAAAACTGATGTGACTGATAGAATAACTTAGTAACACGTGGAGTGCTACATATACCTCATTTTGACATATAAGAATGAATTTTTAACTGTAGCAATGGATGAAATTTTTAACAAAATAACTAACTTGCTTTTTTATCTAACATGTGAAGGCTAGTTTATCTATTATTTAAGTTGAAAGGGCAAAATGTAATTCAACTTTTAGTACAAAGACCTCCATGCATTTCAAATTTTGTTCAGATTTATTCGTATTTATAAATGATTACTCATTTTTTATTTAATATTCCAATTATATATTTTTATTTTTATTTAAATATAAACAACTTTTTAACCATTAAACATAAAAAAACTTAATATTTTTAAAATTATGATTTTTTCATATAATATAAATTTATATTCGAGATCAACTATCAACTCATTAATCTTGAGAGCTAGGCTTAGTTTTTTTTTTCCCTAAAATGTTATGAAATAAAAATTATTTATTAAAATAATATGGATCCCAATTTATTTTTTTTTTATTTTTTTCAACAAATTGGGGCCAAAATTCACCTCGAGAATCATAAATCGCCAATATCAATGACAATTTAGCGTTAATCGGATTCTGTACGGTTGATCTCATATTATTCCGATAAATAATTTTAATATCATATTATATAAGTAATTAATTAATATTTTTATAATACTTGTGATGAAAACCAAGCAGAAAAAGTGTAATAACTCCAGGCCAAAACATATCATTGAAGCCACTTTTTTTTTTTTCCCTTTTTGGGAGGAATAAAACAGCTCTACATACTATATAAAATAAATATAAAAGGGTTAAAATTGCTATTAGTCCCTATACTTCTCCAAAATTTAAGATTTAATCCTATACTAAGTAAAAAACTCAATCCTTTTATCTTTTCCATTTAAAAATTATACATAGCCTAATCATTATCTTTGTCGGTATTTTTAATCAAATTTTGTTAATTTAATATATATATTTTTTATCAATTATATACATCATATAAGGGTATTCTAATCAATATGTCAAGTTGACAGATTTTGGCAGAAAATACTAACAATGTTAATGATAGGACTGAGTTTTTTAAACAAGAAAAGCGAAAAAACTTTATATCTTACTTTTTAAGTGTAGTGACTAAGTTTCAAAATTTGTCAAAAAAAACAAAGACTAACATCAAAATTTGTCCTAAAAAAGTATATTATAAACTAAAAAAAAGAGATGAATAGAGCTCAAATTTTGAAGGTTGAAGTTTGAGTTTCTTTTTTGGATATGATAATTTTGTCTAAATATTATCTTCTTTTTTTTCTACTAATGCCTATTTTTTTTTTTTGATATGATAATTTTGTCTAAATCTTTCTAAATTTAAGATAATCTTCTAGCATAAAAGAATAACTCAATTCTTAAATAAATCTATTGAGTTGGTGTTTTTTATATATATAAAATAATAACAATTACACATTAATCATAGTATCCTAAGTTAGAGGAAGAGTTCTTTCTTCATAATTGATCCGCTACCACTAAAGGTATATCCTTAAAAGCATGTGGATCAACAGGAAATTGCTTCATCAATCTGCAAGAATACAATACTACGATTCAATAGCTAAATCTTTATTTAGCTGGTGTTATTAATTATTCGGAACAAATATTATTAGAAAATATTTTTTATATAAAATTTATAAAAACAATTTGAATTTAGGAGTAAAAAAAAATTTTCAACACTAAAATACCGAATTAATTATCATTTCAACTAAAACTTCATTTAAAATTTTTACAATTATTGAAAACGATATTATTGAATTAAACTTACCAAATGTGGCCCTAACATACCATATATTACCAAAAAAACGTGCACCTAGGAAATCCAAATAAGCAGTTTAATGAAATTACAATAATAACCCAGTATTTTCATATATCTTTAGTAAATTTAATATTTCTCACCTGTTGTTAACTGTAATTTCACCTAATTACAATGTAAAAAAAATAAATAAAAATCCACAAATAATAAATTTCCATAAAAAAGAAAAAAGGAGCTATTTATTTGTTTGAACTCTTGGACATTGATCCTCAAGTGCTTGAATTCGATAACTTGTTTTATCTAATATATCTTTTATCCTTGATATAATCCAGCGGCGCCCTTTTTCTCTCTGTTAAGAACAAGTCCGGTTTCTATGTTATTTTGATCTTTACATTTTCATTTTCATTTTTTTTATTTTACAGTTTTGTTTTTGCTCTCTTCAGTATGCTTGTTTCACTGTGAGGAAGTCTCTCATTAACGGTCCTATTCTTAAAATCTTAAAATCTTAAGAGCTCTTTGCTTTTTTTTGGTTTTTCTAGCTGTTGTTTTATCTACTCATTGAGAGAGCATCAAAGAGTATCGTTTTAAGTACATTGCTTCTTTGTTAAGCAAAAGTGAATGGATTTTTTTTTTTTAAATTCTCAATGGCTTTTTTTGGATGTTTATATGTTTGGATTGGTGATCAATGTTTACTTCTCTTGCTTTTTTATATCTATTCTGAATTTGGGCTTTTGTCTTTTTGGTTGATTGTTTTGATATTATATTTGTTTTGCCCCTAGACTTATGATTACTGGGTCTTTTTTAGTTGATTAGGTGGTATTCTTGTTTTCCATGGCGGTTTCGGTTAAAGTTTTTTTTTCTTGTTTATGATATAAAACTGTTTGCTTTAAACAATGTGCTTGGACCTCTCATGTTCATCAATGGACCTGATCATTAAATCAGTAGTAGTTATAAGCTTTTGAACTAATTAAAGTAGGGGATTCGTTTTCTTTTTCTCTTTTAATTACTGATTAAACAATGAGTGACAATGATGTTTCATTTCTTAGTTGTGTGGTGTTTATATATATATATATATATATATGTACATACTGTTCAATGTTTTACTTTTATTCAGTGATGCTGTTATCATTCTGTTGGCAATCAGTGTTGTTTGGACTAATGAAGAACTCAGATATGTGTTAGCAATTAGTGTTGATTGGCGTAATTAAAAACCTAGATTATGTATCGTGTCGAGGTTTATAAGTGATTACGGCAGTAGATCCTGCATTTTTCTTATGATCAATCGGTATCTGAGTAAAATGCTTGTTGAAAATTTGATCAGTGGACTTATTTAATTGTCGGCCGTTACAACGGCTACAACTATCAGTTTAGATTCTTATTCTATGCTTATTCCAACATATCAGGCTTTGTTCACCATATTTGTTGAGTAAACAAGGCTAGGATAGGACTTATAGATTATGTGTTGGCAATTAGTGTTGATTGGCCTAATTAAGAACTTAGATTATGTATCGTGTGAGGTTTATAAGTGGTTACGGCAGTAGATCATGCATTTTTCTTATGATCAATCGATATCTGAGTAAGATGCTTGTTGAAAATTTGATCAGTGGACTTATTTAATTGTCGGCCGTTACAACGGCTATAACTATCAGTTTAGATTCTTATTCTATGCTTATTCCAACATATCAGGCTTTGTTCACCATATTTGTTGAGTAAACAAGGCTAGGATAGGACTTATAGATTATGTGTTGGCAATTAGTGTTGATTGGCCTAATTAAGAACTTAGATTATATATCGTGTCGAGGTTTATAAGTGGTTACAGCAGTAGATCATGCATTTTCTGTATGACCGATTGATATGTGAGTAAGATGCTTGTCGAAAATTTGATCAGTAGACTTATTTAATTGTCGGTCGTTACAACGGCTATAACTAGCGGTTTAGATTCTTATTCTATGCTTATTCCAATATATCAGGCTTTGTTCGCTGTATTTGTTAAGTAAACAAGACTAGGATAGGAAGCATATATAGCTATTAAATGCATAGAGGTATATGGAGATTTATGATGTAATGCATGCTTTTCAGCTTGGCACTAGTACTTGGTTTATTTGAATCCATTTATTGCTTGTCGTGTTTAATTAACGCATTCTAGTAAAGTTTACTGAGATTATCCTCCAGGCATTTTCCGTATTTATTATGTTTTAGCGGATGAATTTAACATTCTATGAGCTTGATATCTCTTACCGATTTTGGTTTGGTAATCGACCAAGTTATCCCTTTCTGGTGCATGTTGTAGTGCCCGCTATTTTACCTTTATTATGTCTTTGAAATGGCCATTATGTTTTTAAATCCTAATTATTGTAATTCAAGTGTTTAATCATCATGTTTTTCTCTTTGTAGTTTATATTAATCTTCAGTTTAAGGCTTTGGGGCATCCCATATCGGTTGTTTGATTGATCACATGAAGTCAAAGCCGATGACCTCCATTGAAACGGACTTGTCTGAAGAGCAAGAAGTGCTAGCTGCCACTATGACTGGCATAAAGTTTAATGTATCGGGTGATGAAGATAATGTAAGTATACTTCATTGCTGTTTTTATTTATTTGTTTACCTCTATGTTGGAATTGATAATAAAACGATTGAGTTGAGTGATTTAATAGAACCAATCCACACCTGCTGTACGATAAACTTTAAGGAAGGCGAGTCTGATTTTTTTGTGATAATATTTGAATTGAATTTATATTCTTATTCAGCTATGATTTTTATATTTGCTAGTCACTGTTTCTTACTTTTTTTCGGTTTTTAAGATTGTTTCAGACATGGCAACTTAACAATGCAGCACCTTCCTTAAATTATTGTTAGTATTTCCCTTCCTCTTAACAACTTGGGACGTCATTGTTCTGTTCGGATTCTGTGACAGGAGAAGATGTCAGTCATGGAAATTGTTGCATCAAGTCAGGTGTCTGACCCTAAGCTGGGGTTCCCAAATTTGAGGAATCATTGCACCACCTGTGACGCCAGAGATTTGGGACATTGTGAAGGTGAATGGCAAATTTAAAACTTTAAATGATATCCATGTCTGTTTAAGTTTTGTTTCATTATATAGCTATTGAAAACTCACCGGTTTGTTTCCATTTGTCTTCTTAGGTCATTTTGGGGTTATTAAATTTCCGTACCCAATAATCAATCCATATTATCTATCAGAAGTTGTGCAGATATTAAATAAGATTTGCCCTGGATGTAAATCAATTCGCAAAGATCTATTGCTAAAGGTTGCATACCTCACACCTTCTTAAACAGATCATCATATTGTCATGTAATATCACAGTGTCCATACGGGCTTGTTTACTTTCTTAGTGTTGATGTTTTTCATTGTCATGCATGTACCAGGGAGATAAGTCGGCATCCAAACTACGTCAACGCAAGGGGTGTAAATATTGTGTTGTAAGTTTGTCTGGCTTCTTGTGCTCTTAATCCTGTTTTTCTTTTACCTTTTATTTTTTTACTAATTATTTCTGGTCGACAGGGGAACTCAATTGATTGGTATCCACCAATGACATTCAAGATATCCTCTAAAGAGCTTTTCAAAAAAAGCACAATTGTGGTAGAGGTAAGTGAAGATTCTTTAATGATGGTCCGAAAGAGAGGAAGGCAAGCCTTACCTGCTGATTATTGGGATTTTATTCCAAAAGATCAACAACAAGAAGAAGATGGTTTGATGAAACCACGTAGAAGGGTCCTATCACATGCACAGGTAGCATTTTCTTTTCCAATTCACTGTTTTATGGTGCTTCTTTTGTTATCTATATCGCGTTGTTGGCATTGGTATTTGCCAACCTTGAACATTTATGGTGCTTCTTTTGTTAAGTACATTGTGGTGTTGGTGTTGCTCGCCCCTTCATGTTAACAATCCCTTTTTTTTTAACCACATTGATGGGTGCATATTGCTTGATGGTTTTCAGGTTCATTATTTACTGAAGGATGTTGATCCAGAGTTCATTAAAAAGTTCATTCAGAATGTGGATTCTATTTTCCTCAATTGCTTTCCTGTGACACCCAATAGTCATCGAGTAACAGAAATCACGCATAGATCTTCTAATTCACAGCGCTTGATCTTTGTAAGCATCTTTACTTTGAACATTCTGTTTTGCATGCTAAAATGACCTTGGTTAATGTGGATGGTTTATATGATTATGTGTATTATATCTGTTTTCTTTTCAGTTTTACTTATTTTTCTGGTTAATGATTTTGTTGTAGGATGAGAGGACTAGGCTTTACAAGAGACTGGTTGATTTCCGAGGAGTAGCTAATGAGTTGAGTTCCCATGCACTGGAATGCCTAAAAATTTCAAAGGTAAGTTACAGTGCCTTGTTTTCTTTTTTGTATTTGGTTCAACTTTCGTGCAATCTTATGCTCCATCTCTGTGGTTACATTCATTGTGCAGCTGTTCCAAGAGAAGCCATCAAATGAAGATAATGAACTTATCCTTGCCCTGACAAGGAATAAAGATCCTGTTTCTAACATGTCTGGTTTAAGATACATGAAAAACGTTCTTCTTGGAAAGCGAAATGACCATTGCTTCCGCATGGTTCTTACCGGAAATCCAAATCTTAAACTATCGGAAATTGGTATACCATGTCCTGTTGCAGAGAGGTTGCAAATTGCTGAGCAACTGAACAAGTGGAACGACGACAAATTGAAAGCTTGTTGTAATTTGCGTATTCTCGAGAAGGGTGAGATTTGCATTAGGAGAGAAGGTACATTAGTTAGAATTCATCATAATGAAAAGATCCGACTGGGAGACCTCATCTATAGGCCCCTAAATAATGGGGATATCGTGCTTATAAACAGACCTCCTTCTATACATCAGCACTCTTTCATTGCTCTGTCTGTCAAAGTTCTACCTGTGAGTTCCTCTGTTTCGATAAATCCCCTTATTTGTTCCCCTTTTCGTGGAGATTTTGACGGTGATTGCCTCCATGGCTATGTTCCTCAGTCCATCAACACAAGGGTTGAGCTCAGCGAGCTTGTTTCTTTGAATAAGCAGCTAATTAACGGCCAAAATGGTCGAAATCTACTTTCACTGAGTCATGATAGTTTATCAGCTGCTTATTTGGTCAATGGTGATGGGGTTCTCTTGAACTTGTACGAAATGCAGCAGCTTGAAATGTTCTGTCCCAATCGTTCACCATCGCCAGCAATTATCAAAGCTTCTTTATTGAGTAATCCTGTTTGGACTGGAAAGCAGTTATTCAGCATGCTCTTTCCTCCCGAATTGGATTATGGTTTTGCTCCAAGTGATGTTGTTATCCGTAATGGGGAGGTTATAACTTCATCTGAGGGATCTTCTTGGTTCCGAGATGCTGATGGCAACCTTTTTGAAAGTCTTATTAAAAATTGTCGAGGAAAGGTCCTTGATTTTTTGCATGGTGCTCAGGAAGTTCTTTGTGAGTGGTTATCGATGAGGGGTATGAGCGTTTCACTCTTGGACCTATACCTAACTTCTGATTCAAACTCACGAAAGAATATGATGGATGAAATCTTCTATGGTCTCCAAGAAACAGAGCTGACTTGCAACTTTAAGCAGTTAATGGTTGATTCCTACTGTGATTTCCTTGCTGGAAATAATGAAGAAATTGATGGTTTTGTGGGTTTTGATTTTGAGCGGATGTGTTATGAGAAGCAAATATCAGCGCCAGTTAATCAAGCTTCTGCTGATTCTTTTAAGCAAGTTTTTCGAGATATCCAGAATTTATCATACAAATATGCAAATAAAGACAATTCATTATTGACCATGTTCAAAGCAGGGAGCAAGGGTAACTTGCTGAAGCTAGTGCAGCATAGCATGTGTCTTGGACTGCAACGTTCACTTGTACCTTTATCATTCAGGTTTCCTCCTAAACTCTCATGTTCTGAATGGAATGATCTAAAATCTCAGGGCTTAACCCAGAACGGTGATGATACTGTTGAATCTGCAACGAATTTCATCCCATATGCTGTGGTCGAAAGTTCTTTTATGACAGGCCTGAATCCCCTAGAATGTTTTGTTCATTCGGTTACTAGTCGAGACAGTTCTTTCAGCGACCATGCTGACCTTCCTGGGACACTGTCACGAAGGCTTATGTTCTTCTTGCGTGATCTATGCGCATCATATGACGGAACTGTGAGGAATGCATATGGAGATCAGGTTGTTCAGTTCAGCTATGGTAGTAATAAGGGTACATCTACTGCAACTAGTTTTGCTAATGAAATACGAAGTCAGGGCAGTATCCTACCTGATGGAACAGGTGGCCAACCTGTTGGTTCATTGTCTGCCTGTGCCATTTCTGAGGCTGCATATAGTGCTTTGGATCAACCAATTAGTCTACTTGAAACTTCACCATTGCTAAACCTGAAGGTGCACTCTCTCTTTCTCTTTAATATAGTTGCTAAGAACCGTGGTTTCTCATCTAAAGAAAAATTTAAGGATACAAATTAGTAATGTGCTGAAACCTACCTAATATAGTTCCTAAGAACCATGGAACAACTTGACACTATTCAGAACTAAAAGCAAATGGTTTGAATGTTCTTATGGTCAAATTCCATGCATTTTGCTTCTCAATGTCCATGTTCTTTTTATGTTATATGTGCCACCACAATCCAGTCCACCAAAGTTTTAGCCCTGATGGGATGGTGAGCAGGGGCAAATCCAGAAGTTCCTTTGTGGGGGCGAATTGAATTATAAGTGTAATTTTATCTTGTATTCATTTATGATTTCATCGCTTTTGAAAGGACTATATAGAAATCTTTTTATTTTGGGGGGCTAAAGTGTAATTTTACCATATAGTAAGTTTTAATTCTATCATTTATTAGGAGACTAAAAAAAAAAAATTTCCACTCTAAATTCGCTTCTGATGGCGAGCTGGTGTGAATCCCGAATTTAGTTGGTTGATATAAAAATGGTTGCACATATTAGAATGCTAACAAATTAATCTGATTAACTTGCTCAGAGGGTCCTTGAATGTGGTTCTAGAAGAAGGAATTCCGACCAGACTATGACGCTATTTTTATCAGATAAACTTGGAAAGGGGAGACATTGTTTCGAGTATGCAGCTTTAGAAATCAAGAATTATTTGGAGAGATTGATCTTTTCGGATATTGTATCTACTGTCTTAATAACGTGAGTTTTTATTTCTTTTATAATCTCGTCCTTTCTCGTTTTATGCTTTTCTTATTATTACTCGAGATTTAACTGTGTCCTGTGGTATAGCTACTCCCCGCAGAAGTCAACTGAAAACTGTTTCAATCCTTGGGTTTGCCATTTTCATGTTTGCAAGGTAATGTGATAGGTAAATGGTATTTTTAATGATGATAAATCTTCAAGTGTCCCCCCATAAAATGCTGTACTTTACAGGATACCATGAAAAGGAGGTTCCTTTCAGTGCATTCTATTATTGGTTCTCTTCAGATGCACTGCGCCAATGCCAAAAAATTATGGAAAATCAATTTGCTTGACATCCACGTTACAAGCGAGTAAGTCCCCCCCTCCCCCCTCTTCAGCATGTCCCATTGTTGCAAGAACTACTCACTGACACTATTAATACAATGTAATTCATCATTTATATAGTTCAATGAATATCAAAATATCTGTCCATTTAAGTTAGGCCAACTTATCCTTAGAATGTATATCCATGGGAAGTTGCTTGGGTAGTTAAACAAAACAGCGAAATTGCCAGCTCTGGAGATAAAACATGTCCGCTTGCATTATTGATTTATTTCACAGAACTTTATTTTTGCTTCATGACTTGCTTGATTGAATGGCAGGTCTTGTTCTCATTTTGGCATGCCAAATAAAGATGATATGTTTTGTATCGCCGTCACTATTGTTGAGCCTTCCAAAAAGTCTCATATAGAATTGGATGTGATTCAAGCCATAGTGCTACCTTCTCTTCTAGAAGCAGTTGTAAAAGGTTTGTAATTCTAGTTCTCCGTTTTTGTCCAAATTTACTAGTATTCGAAATCTCATTCATCTTCTTTTGGTGTTGAATTTATAAAATTCTCTTTAGGATTCCCGGAGATCAAGAAGGTGCAAATTTTATGGAATGATCGATTCAAAGTCTCAAAATCTCATAAAACTTCTCCTGGTGAACTTTACTTGAGGGTAACTGTAACAGGTGGTTTTGGTAAAACAAACCTCTGGGGCATGCTTATGAATGATTGCCTTCTAATAATGGATTTGATCGACTGGACACGTAGTCATCCAGATGATATTAATCAGTTTTGCTCGGCATATGGCATAGATTCTGGATGGAAATTTTTTCTCAATGTAATTATTACGTCATTGTTATCACTCCACATGTTTCTACAGGTTAACTGCATTAAACTAACTTGCTTCATGCTATTTTAAATGCAGAATTTGAAGAGCGCTATATCAGATACCGGCAAGACTATACTAAATGAGCATTTGCATCTTGTCTCCGATTGTCTGTCTGTTACCGGGGAGTTTGTTGGCTTAAACTCAAAAGGCTTGAGACTACAACAAGAACATGCATTTGTCTCATCTCCTTTCATGCAAGCATGCTTTTCAGTTAGTATCATTATATCTAGTTTTACGCTCTTAATTTAAGCCAAGTAAATGTCGTTTTTAAAGTCGACTTAGCCTTATCTAATTTTTGGCAGAATCCCAGTGCTTCCTTTGTCAAAGCTGCAAAGAAAGGAGTTTCGGATGATCTTCAGGGGACCATTGATGCATTGTCATGGGGAAGAGTTCCTCGCATTGGGACCGGTGCACAGTTTGACATATTGTACTCAATGAAGGTATATTTATGCATGTCTTGCGACATAATGTACTGTCAAAGTTATTATATGAACAATGCATTTTAGAAATAACTAGCTAATTACGTTCATGCCATTGTTAATTTTTAGGATGAAAGGATCACTGAACCGGTTGATGTGTATAAGTTTCTTGGAAATATTGTTGGTTCTCAGAAGCAAGATGTAGAGTTCGAAGTACCCAAAGCTTGTAACTTCAAGTCCGAGAAATATGTCTCTGAACTTATGGATGCACTTGGTGATTCCGCCTTTGAACGGCTGAAAAATATTGAAACAAAAATATTGAGAGAATTTCTGACGTTAAATGACATTCAGAGGCTTTCGCGTACTTTAAAGGATATATTGCACAAGTAAGCTTTCCTCCAATTTGTTGTTTACCTTCTTTGTTCAGTTTGGTCGTGCTTTTCCGTTCTCTGATTGCCATATAGTTCCAGGTTTTTGGTGATGTTATATTATAATCGGTTTCAATAAGTCTGTCCTAAATTCCGAATATATGCCAGGTTGACCCTTTATCTTGAGGTTGTTGCACTGCTATGTATGTCTTAGAATGGTGGATAGCTTATGATATCTCCTGATTTCTCGTCTTTAGTGCTTTGATTCTCAACATCAATTCCGATAAAATGACTAGACATGTTTCGTGTTCTTAATTTCTCAGTCTCGTAGTTATTTACTACTTCTAAGTTTATACTTTTGCTGACTGTAGGTCTCCTATTGGCCACCGGTTAAGTGGAGCTGACTGGAATTCCGCTATGATGGCATTGTACTTTCATCCTCGAAGAGATGAGAAGGTCGGATCTGGAGCTCAAGAAATAAAGGTATGTTAAAACATATTGGAGTTTTAACATTTATTATTCATATACATACGCACAGATACAATGGTTTCTTGATCTTCGTTCCCCTATTTTTTTCAGGTAGGGTATCACCCTGAACATAAAAATTCTCGCTGCTTTCTTTTGGCAAGGACCGATGGGACAATCGTAGATTTCTCGTATCATAAATGCGTTATCGGGGCTCTCGAGGTCATCGCCCCCGATAAGGTCCAATCCTACAAGTCAAAATGGTCACAATCCGGTAATCTGTAAACCGGCTTCACAAGCACATGTGCTTGTAATATACAGAAAAGACACCCATTCATACAAAATGATTGCCATTAAGAACTACAGCAACGACATACAAAAACTTTCTACATTGAACAGTTTGATAAATTTCGGGTTTTTACTTAGAAAGATCAAATCCGGATCTTAGCCTCACAGCACAGGCAATGTTGTTCAAAGATCACATTGCTTGTATTCTTTTGTTGTTGAAATAGGGTCATCATCAGCTTCTTGTTGCTCCTTCTACTGGAACTTGTTTTCTTTTTTTTCTTCAAATTTAAGCAGAAAAGATCTAGTCGAAGCAGCAACGAGAAGCTCCGAACCCAATTTTCGATTTGTATTTCTTGATATACTTGTGCAAATACAAGTGACATTGTTGTTTCAGCTATTATATCATTGTTTTCTTCATAGATGATTCTCTTTTTTTTTTTAGGTTTGTGATATACACATACTACACATGCATGTACTAGACCTATTTATGTGTTGAATTATTTATTGAAATTCAAGCACTCACCTATATGGGAGGGTTTAAACAAAAATATTAGACCCAAAAAATGAGTTTAGACCAAAAAAATTAAACTCGTTTAAAATATGAGCTAAACTTGAGCTTGAAAATTCAAGGCCTAATCTTGGCCTAACTTGACTTGCTTTTTTAAGTTTGTAATTTTAAGTTTATATTTTGAGTTGAGCCGAGTTTAGATAAGTATAAAGTATTTAATATCATGCTTAGGTTTAGCTTATAAACACTTCTAGCACTCGTTACCTCATAAGAGAGTTGTTCAAATAAAGACTTATCACTTACTCCTCTAAAAACTTGAATCAAAATAAATTTTTATGAGTAGATTTTATGAGTAAACAATTTCTGGCCACACTGCACGTATACACACTATGTCCAAAAAAAGCTATTCAAATAAAGACCTACAGTTGCCCCCTAGAAACTTGAACCGGATGAGTTTTGTAGGTAAGGCTTAGACCAAATCACATGAGTTCATTTTGAAATATTTTTCATTTCGCATTGTTTTATTTTTAAGAAAATAAAATTTTTCACAATTTTATCAAAGAAAAAAAGCGCATTATTAGTTGCTAGTTGAGAATGAAGTGAATGAATAACATACAATATGTTTTAAGTTTTTATACGAACTAAAATTTAGTCTTTTATTTTTCATATTTCAAAATTCAAGGGTTAATTATTCACTATTAAATTTTTTTATTAAATTCATTAATGTGATATTTTAAAGTAAAAAAATTAATCTAGTAATTAATGTCATATAACAAATGGCATTAGCAATTGAACTTATATTTTTAAATTTAAAGAGTAAAGATTAAAATTTTTTAAATAATTAAAAAAGAGTAAATTTTAAATGTGCAAAGATTACAAAGTAGAATTAAAACTTTTCATTGCTCATGTACCGAATATTTATTCTTTAATATGGATAATTGTTTGGTACACTGATGATGGGACTTTTTTAACTCTACAAGTAAGATTAAGATTTTGTCATGTGTCACTAAATTATATTTAAAAAATTAAGAAAAATAAATAGGAGATGTGACAAAATTTCAACCCCCTTATAGGACTACCCTTTTAATATTATATGGTTAATATAAGATACATGGCTTATTTTCTATTTTAAGTATCTATAATGTTCCGACTAAATATATCCATAAATTGAGTTGAGATTTAATTTTAAAAAATATATATAAGTTTGAGCTCAATTCATACAAATTAACCCAAATCATTCGTTTTGTTATTCATAAAAATAATAAAAATTTATTCTTTATTTTAAGTTAATTATAATATATATATATATGTGTATATATATGTATATATAAATCCGAGCTAAAACTGGCGGAATTAATTGAGCTGAATAAGATATCCTAGCCATAAACAACACTTCTAATGACAATTAATAAATGAACAATGGCTGTTAATAAATTAGTCGATATTATTAATTGAAATTTTTTTTCTGGAAGATATTAATTGAATGTTAGTTGAATCAGCATCCAAATATGTATTAAACATAACTATTGGGCATATATATATAAAAAACTTCGAATAATATAAATTTTGGACATGAATTCAAAGAATATATTAATGAACTTTATTTTAAGTAAATATTATATTTTATTCATAATAATATTTTTATTAACATTTCTCATAATTAATTGAAAATGAATAATATTAATGAGAAACATATTATAAAAGAGGGTCAATATTTTTACTCTTCACAAACATAAAAACAATATCAATAAAATAATAAGGGGTAAACTATAAAAATAATTACTTAGATTACATTTTAGTCACTTATATTATCGTTTTGTTACGGAGTAATCGCTCTATTATTAAGCTTCGTTCCCTCCCTAACAATGGTCCTACGTGGAAGTTCAAATAGGTTTTAAATGCCAATTTGGTAGTCTTATGTGACTATCCAAATTAAATATATTTAATTAAAAATTTATTTTCATCCCAGCAACTGACATCCAAGTTGGTATTTGAAACACATTTGGACTGCCAAGTAGGACTTTTATTAGGAAGGTAACGGAGTTTAAAGGTAGAGTGACTACTTCGTAACAAAACGATAACGCAAGTGACTAAAATGTAACATTTCAAACATAAATAACTAAAATATAACATGAAGCAAACAAAAGTGACTAATTTTATAGTTTACTCAATAGAAAAAGAAGGGTCATTTGCTTTTAAATTTTAATAATAAAGAGTTGGTTTTTTTAGTTGCTATTATCGTTGATATAGGCTTTGTACCTGATCTTTTTTCGTTACTTGGATACACAAAAATGGCAAAGAATGCTGGAATTCTTGCTATTGAAATCTATTTCCCTCCTACCTGTGTTCAACAGGTGACTTCATCTCTCTCTCTTTTTTTTTTTTTTCTGTTTAATGATATTGACTGAAATGTCAATTTTTAATAATAAAAATGGATAAATTTTTTAATAAAAAGAATTAATTTACTCTTTGATATGATATACCATAATTGATTTTTTATTATTTTAGTAGAATGAGCAAAATGCAATCTGACACTAAGCACAAAATTTCATCATATGTTCACGATCACAAACTTTTTTTTCGTTTAATTATGACATACTTATAATAGGTTTAAAACAATGTGTTGGAAAAAAAACATAGTGGCAATTAAAGGAATTATCAAAGTTAGCATCAATTAAAGAAATATTGTTGATTTTCCCCTTTTTATAGTCAAAATTTTCATCTAAAATCATAAGAAATGGTGAATTATGGTTTTTATTAGTGGTGAAATACAATTGGATCAAAGAAACAAACCATTTACAGTAAACAAAGTCTTTCCCCAAATGGATTTAAAGCAAAAACTTACATCATAATACACATATCTTTTGACTTCGTATCTTCCTTCGGGGATGAAGATGAAGATGACGACGAGGAGCTCCTTCCACTGCTTCTCTGCCCCTGCAAAATGCCCACCTCAACACAATTATCTTAAAGCTACATATATAAGTTTTTTTCATGTATTTGAAGGATCTTGGAAGTGCCATATCTTCAAAATCGAGTCTGGTTATACGTAGGATATGGGCTACAAACATGGATATTTCGACAAGAATAGAGAATCGAAGCAAAATAGGACAGAATAGAATACCTGTTGAGTTGTTTCTAATCTTGAACCACCAACAGCGGGTGGTGGCTGACGCGGTGGTGGCTCTTCTTCAAATTCCTGTTGTTGTAGAGCTATTGCAAGCTGTAAATCCGAGCTGCAATGAAAATTTTCATAGCACCAATCGAATCAAAAGCAACATTTCTGAAATATTTTCTAATAGACAGAACGATGGCTTCCAAGAAATTGTGAGAAATTTATATTATCATTAGAACAGATTAACATCGATACATGTAACGTACTTTACGTCCAATCCAGCTTGCACTGCACTATCAATGCTGGCAATGTAGTCCTTGCATGGTCAAAATTTGTTTGGTAAGTATTCATGAAAGTAAATAGGGTAAAAATTACATTTTGTCTCATTTAATAAAAGAACAAGCAAATTAGTCTCTGTATGTTAGACCAAAGAGTAAATTAGTTATTCTGTTAAAAATTTCATCCATTTTTACCGTTAAAACTTGTCATTATACGTCAGCATGAGCTACACATGACACATCATGTATTACTGTTTGGTTATTCTATTAGCCATACCAATTTTAAAATTTTAAATTGTAAAAATAGATGAAATTTTTAATAGGAAGAATCAATTTGTTCATTGATCTAATGAACAGAGACTAGTTTGTCTATTTTTTAGTAAAGCGAAATGCAAAGACTAGGGTTTCCATGATATTTTTACTAAGTAAATAGGAATCAACGGTTAAAAATATTTGCTTGCAAAAAAGGGACAATACTCACAGCAGTACTGGCCATAGCATTTTGCTCATCCCAAGTACCTGTGGCACGATTATCATCCACCTTGAACTCCTTGAAGCTGCCAGTCATAAACAGCGTGTCTCCGTTGACCTGAAAGAATCAACATATTATTCAGACTCAAGTATAAGTGTCAGATATGGGTTAATTCCCGACAATGGTAACAATTTTACCTCATTTAGTTTTTCCCAAACCAAATTGGGCTGATTTAGATAGCCTTGGTCAGTAGCTAAAAGATAGAGTTCACCATTATACTGCAAAAAAAATGAGATCCAATGAATGAACAAATGACCATTAGAGCAAACAAAGAAAACTGGTTCTCATATCAGCTTATTAGTTTAGTCAAATAGTTTCGAGGGAACACATAATTGGCAGTTCGTAGATGGCCACGGGTATTAATTCACAGAGAAACTGACCTTAAACATGGTGCTGAAATGATTATTACGGAAAAAAACACAAAGTTCGCGTTCTTTAAGTCCGTCTTGTAAGCAAAAAAGCCTGTAGAATGGATTAATAGGTCACTAAACAACAAGCTTGATAATGACATAAAGAGTTACGATGTAATAGATAATACTAAGAATACCCATAAAAGGTCAACTGACTGGCATTGTTCTTCAAGAAGTTTCCTATCAGTTCCCCTGAATAGCAACAAGCAACTTTAGACCTTACATAACGAAGAATGGAGGTCGAATAGATGGAAGAAAGATATACACACTCTATGACAATAAAGATCTATATTTTGTAATAAGATGCACTACTAACCGTGTTGTGGAGTGATTTCATCTTTAGACCTTACATTGCAGTCATCTACAGCTCTTTGGTCAACTTGTTTTGCAAGAATGGCCTCACCTTCATACATTGGCTCTGGGTTTTCATACGTTGTTGCTGTTGTTGCAGAATCTGCTATGCATTCTTCGCCTTCGTATATAGGTTCACTTTGAGGCACATTTGCATGATGTATTCTGCCACTAGAAGAATCTGAACCGGCATTTTGTAAAGGTACGGATGATACTTTTATGATCAGGCACCCATTCACATCATCAGGAATGTCACGAGTATCGGTTGTAGAATCGGATTGAATCTCGATTTTTTGAACCCCTTGCAATATTTCAGTGTTATTTCCATTGATAGAAGCAATATCTTTTGCCAGATAAACAGGAACTGCACCTTCAACCTGGAGCAATTCTTCTGCACCATTCCCCTTATTCTCAGGCACATCATTTGAAAGGTTAATTTCTCCGGATTTAACATAAGATGACTGATGCTGATTAATCCCATCAGTCTTCTGGGACTCTTCCCTTTTGAGGGTCTCGAAACATGTCTTACTTCCACTATCATTGCTCAGGGAAGTGCAATTATCTGATAAGGAAGGTTCGGTCCGCTGCAAATTTGGATTTTCAACGCCTTTTTCCCCCTCTAGTGTATCTACAGAAACAAGATTCTTTGAACATGATCTTTCATGGGAACTTCCAGGATCGCTAACCAAGTTTTGCGATTCAGCCTCTGATAATTTCAAGACTCTCAGTAGCTCTGCTTCCTCATCGAGATCCCCTTTTCTTAATATTTTCTGACCAGACAAAGAACGAGGAGACTCGTCAAAAGATTTGGTTTTCAAGAGGCAAGGAGAGGGAACTCCCAGAGTGGCAGTTGTTGCAGCAGCAAAATCCACACAATCTCCAGAGTTACTTTTACGTAAAACCTCCATATTTCGTGCTTCCAGTGCAACAAGCTCTTCCATAATTGCATTGTAGGATTTTGACCCAACGGCAGAAGCAGTTTCATAGTCCTGGCACACATGTGTACCATAAAAATAAACCATCAAAGTTCCTTGTCTAAGGGTTAATCATGTTTGTTGAGCAAGCAGACAAAGAAACACTGAAATCCTATACACATAACAAGCTTCCATGGATTACTCTAGGAGCTTGGCAGGACCAATATGATGACATGATCCGTACCCCATCAAGCCATAAAAGATGCATACGACAATAATACAATCAACAAAGGAAACAACAGCAATATAAATACACAATTCTTATTAGCTTTGGAGTACCTGGGGATCAACTATCCAACCATGATAGAGAGGAATATCAAGCAGATCGAATATGGCACACTCTGAAGTGAACTCAAAATCGTCTGTTCTGTATGTTGTACACATTATTCAATACAAACCACGAAATGAACTGGTTTTCAGGAGGGAAAAAAAACTTAAAGAAAGAAAGAAACGAAAAGGCTAACCTCCTGAATTTGATATTTACATCAATCCCTGTCGCAAGACGAGGGAGTAAATCGATCGCATCAGCAATATTCCGCAGTTGATTTTCGACATATCCGGCATCTTTATTCTACATTGCCGAAAGAAAGGATTTATCACTACGAACAAACTATACCAGCAGGAAGCAAATGAATCAAGCTTAAAAAAAGGTAAAGAAATTACGTCGACATTACTGTTGGAATCAATGAGGCGCTCGGCCACCAGTGAAAGTAGTTTCTCCTGCGAAACTTCAGCTATATCGGGACTCAGGTTCAAATTGTTGCTTAAAAGGAGAACATTACCTGTCACAGACGTTCATTTTCAAAACTTAACTAGCTCCAAATTCAAATTTCCACCATAAAATGATAATGATGATGTCGAACAATTAGAAATTTGATCATGTTCATAATTCAATCCATAAATGATATACACATGTATATAATGTCCTGTTCTGTCATTGAGGTATTCCCGCTAAAAACAAGAGCAACAACAAAGAATCAAGCCAATAAAACCTAAATATAATCAAATAATTGCGATGCTGTAAAGAAATCTATACTTGATCGCTCTGAGAAACAATGGAAAGAAAATTGAATCAAAATTCTTCCATTTTTTTTAAACTAAAATTAAAAACGAAAGACCTAAATCAAATTTTAAATTGAATTTGCAATCCGAATATTCCAATCAACAATTAAAAAAAAAAAAACAGAAATGGAAAGAGAGAGTTACAGATGGCGAGGAGAGGGCAAGGTCCATTGTCGTTTTGGAGAATAATAGGCGTAGTACGACCTAAGAACTGGATAGCCTTAGTCTTGTATGTGCAATCTTTAATTACTTCTTGCTTAGGTTGTTTTTCTTTCACTGCTTCTTCTTTCGATTCATACACAGAAGAAGACGAAGAAGCAGCCGCTGACATTTTTTGTTGTTGTTTTCTTTGTTTTGATTATGAAACAATTTGATCACTGAAATTCTTTTATGTTACTGCTAAAATTCTAAATCAAAATTCCATAGAATTCAAATCCATGAGTGAGGCAAAAATTTTCTAGTATGTGTTGATTTTGCCTCAGGTTCAGGCAAGTTCCCTCCATGTCTTTCGGAACCCATTGCCAATTACTAGTTGATTTTCAGATTCAGCCTTTAGCCCATAACGTAAATGAGCAAAAAATTAAAGAGGTTGGAGGGTCCTGAAACTATATAAAAGCAACCTATTGAGATAAGGCTTAATGATTATGGGCTGGCCTGTACAGGGTGGTGAAGAAATGCGTGGGAGTGGTCAAACTGATTGACCAAAAGCTTTTAAAAATTTAGGGCTAATGAATCATTTGGTACCTGAAATTGAGTTCAATATTCAGTTTGGTACTTAAGTTTTTTTTACCCGAATTAGAATTTAAGTTTGGCTTCAATATCAAGGTAGTTAGTATCACACATATGGATGCACCATTATTCTACTGGAATTGGTGCTTATTGGTATTAGTTTGTTTCAGTGAATCGTTTATGATTTATTGATATTTTAAAAAAATATTATGTATATAAAAAATTACAAATATCAAATGAATAATAACAAATAAATTTCAAATATAAAATATTCATATACTAGCTGATGTATAATGTTTCGGTAAAAATTTTTTTATTATTTATTATCATACTGGTAGATAGTTAGAAAATTTATATTTTTTTAATATTATTCAAGCACCACTCAGTGCGCAATGTTTTGGCCAGTGCGACTGAAATTGAGTGGAACAAATTGGTAGGACTAGCATGAGTTGAAATTTTAACCGATGCGAAAAATGGAGTTGGTTACACTGGTTTATTATTGGAATGGTGTGACTAGTTGGAATAACCGAAACTGGTACCAAACCAACTACCATTCATTCAATATTCAATTTGGTACCCAAGACAAACGTTGTCATGTAATCCAATTAAAATTTGACATGGGTGCTCTAGTAAAAAACATAAATACTTAATCGGGACAAAAAGAACACTCATTTATTAAATTGAACATTGAAATTGAACTTGGATACTTAATTGAAAAAAAAAAGCTTAAGTATCAAATTAAATATTGAACTATATGGGCCTAAAATACAAGTTGGATGATTATTTTCACAGTTCACATTGCACAAATGAAAATCATTCCAAGAGTTCAATTATTGTAGAAATACGACAATGTATGTTGTGATATGAAATAAAACAAGTTCAACTATACATTGTATTAATCGACGGTTCTCTCAAAAATTACATGTTAAGATCCGCCACAGAACTAAAAGAAAACAAGATTATAATTCTCTTAGTTACATTATTCAGACTCGATTGAACCACGAAGATGTTCATCATTGCCTATGTTATAGAAAGTACAAATACAATTCTCTAAGAAAAAGGAAAAACTAACAAGATCAACTAAATGAAATAAAGGTGTTCGTAAATCAGGCCGCACCAAATTAATGGAAGTTGACATTTGACTTGTAAGTCAAACCTACATTCCAATTTGCAGGTGCAACATTCCAACATATGATAGTCTCCTTGGATGTGTATGAAGTGATCTTGAAAGATAAAGATTGGCCCGTAAGTGTTGCAAATGCTTGATATGAAGCTCCCCAATTATGACTCATACTAATCCACCCTGTTTTGCTTCCTTTGACCCACATTTTGGCGATGTCACCGCCTCCTCCTACATTCATCACATACACTAACAACCAATACCCATTCCCTTGAAAATAAAACCGAAGCCCCCCTCGTCTTATACACGGTACTCTGCAAGGAATCGAAAATTCGAAATTATAAAATAACGATCATAACATTATTTGGTGGAACTTTCTTACTTAGCTTGATGGTTAAAGACTATTCACCTTTATAATTTATCAGAGTTCGTGCTTTCGAGGAGCAAGTGATGAGCATTTATCTAAATAGTCTCTTTTGGACATAATATGTGTAACGTGAGTATATCCCTATTCAGAATCATTAAAAAAAGTCATACCTTCGGTACATGATAGGAACAATGCCGGCTTTCCACTGAGCAATTTTCATAAAAGCGGGCTTCGACATGTCAAAATGGACTCGTGGAGGGTTGCACCACCCACCATTGTTGGTATCTTTGGCCCAATTCGGAGGGCAAAGGTTTGTAGCCGTCACGGTGGTGAATTGAACCCCATTGTAGCACCAAGGCGACTTTACACACTTTATTTGATAACAAGTCCCACAAGCAAACCCATTGTTGAACAATGTTGTGCTCAGCGCAGCTGTGTCAATACCATAACCATTGCTAAACAAATTCCCATACCCACAAGCACCTCCTGTAAAGAAAACAACATTTAATTATAACCGATTATTCTGGATTTCATGTCTGAATATTAACCTGTAAACACGTATAATTTACGACATAACATACCCATAGTCTCGGAGGCGGTTTCATCGCCGTAAAAGGTTGCATGGGCGAGTGCCCAAGGGCTTGGCCGGTACACTACGGCAGCTACAGAAGGTCTGCCGATGATTGTCAATGCTGTTAGTGCCATAAAAAGAAACACAAAGCTCCATGAATTCATTGAAAAAGACATGGTTTTTTTTCTATGAGACCTTTGATCAAACAAGTTACGAACAATAAATTCCTGTTATTGACTCTACATGTTTACATTATATATAGTATTTGCAAACTCACCAACCCGACCGGAGAAGGATTCAGAAAACTGAAATGCATGTTTTTCTGACACGTTCATGAAGCTAAAATTCTCTGAAAGTCAAACTCGAAATTTTTGAAATGGATATTGTTTATCATGTATTTGCTTTTAATATTTGTCAACGTGCGTGCAGGTTCTATTTGTGATCTTTTTAGTTAGATTAATTTAATTATTTTAATTTTTGTCCTTTACTCCCAACTAATCAATTTTGATTAATGTATGATAATCCGAAGTTTAAAAGTTATAAATCCAAGTTAGATGATGGCAACTGTCTTTTTTATCTTAATCAGTAGCTAAGGGTTTAATTATTGTTTTGGGTATAAAGTAGTTTTAAGACTCCGGTATGTAAATGTAGAAGAGTCCCCTTGAAACCAAGAGTGCTCCCTGATAGAATCCTGGAGAGAGCAGTAACTGCTGTGGCTTGGGATGGCAGAGAGTGGCGGTGTGGAGAGGGAGACCAGCGAGGACATCTCGTTGTTAACAGAAGAGCTGATCCAATTGTCTATCAAGAGATCTTTGGTGGTGCCTGATACTAAACCAACTTTGATCTGTTCTGTCTGGACAAGAAAAGCTTTTAATCCAGAAAGCTTTAAAGCGCAGTTAAAAAGTATATGGAAGACTAAGAGAAAGTTTGAAATTAAAGTGGCTGGGCAAAACTTATTCACCATTGTGTTTGACGCAGAGGAGGATCTGGAACTTGTTATGGAAGGGCGCCCGTGGTTGTTTCGTAAGTATCTCATTCTTTTTGATAGATTGAACAGTCCAACAGATCGGGATCAGATTCAATTAATTTCATCGCCATACTGGATTAAAATTGGGCCATGTGCGCCAGAGTATGATAAGAAGGATTTGATGCATGCAATTGGTAGTACATTTGGTGGTGTTCTTAGATCTGAAATCAATGATGATTATTGCAGAGTTCGAGTTAATTTGGATGTGCAAAAACCCCTTCGAAGAGGTATTTTCGTGTCTAGTGATAATAATGTTAAGTCATGGATTCCGTTTAAGTTTGAAAAATTACCTTTGTTTTGCTTTGGCTGTGGGAGAATGGATCATGGCCTTGATGACTGCCAGACATTTAGCCCTGTAGAAAAAAACAGAATTAGAGAAGACCCTCCATATTCAGTAGCATTGAAAGCAGAATCAAGAATGGTGGGAAAGGAGAGTATACGATTTGAAGCGTTTACAAAAAAATTGGGAGCGCAGCGCAAGTACATAGGCAAATCTGGAACACGCTTTGAGAAGGAAGGAAATACTGATGGTGTTGGTGAGGATAGACAGTTACTAGGGGGAAATTGTTGGGTAGTTGGATTGATGGTCTACAGGAAAAAGAGGAGAGCATTAGTGTTTTGGGTCAGGAGCAGTCACAAACGAATTCTGTTTTAGGGGAGAGTTGTCGTAAAACAATAGATCCAGCTGGAAAAGACTTGCCCAAACAATCCAGAAAGATTATTCTACACATGCTAGTGGTGGGTCCAAGAGAAAATATCTAAATGGGGAGGACGAAAACATGGAGGTTTTTGGTGGTGACGAAACGAAAAAATTGAAGTGCAATGGTTTTATAGGGAGTGCTATAGAACAGGTAGACACCATGTGTGTTGATAAGGACATGAGTATTGTTACAAGACTTTTAAAATCGGCAGCTGGTAGTGGGCCAGCTGACCGGGCACAATGAAACACATTTGTTGGAATGCACGTGGGTTGGGGAGCCCACGGGCAGTTCGGAGGCTGCGGCATCTACTAAAGCAGCATCATCCCCATTTGGTCTTCTTAATGGAGACAAAGTTGGATTCGAAACGCATGGATAGAGTAAGGAAGAGTTGTGGTTTTTTTAACAGTATTAACGTTGAAGCAGAAGGGTCTCGAGGTGGTCTTTGTTTGGCTTGGAGAGGTGAGATTGAGGTTACGTTGAGGAGCTACTCTAAATGGCACAATGATGTGTTGATAAAGAAAGACGATATCCAAGAAGAATGGAGGCTTACCGGATTCTATGGTTCGCCATATGTTAGGGATCAAAATCATGTTTGGAATTTACTCGAAAGATTAAGTCAGGATAGAGATTATCCTTGGCTTGTTGCTGGCGATTTCAATGAAATCATGTATTCTTTTGAGAAAAAAGGGGGTCTGCCAAGAGATCCAAGACGTATGGAGACTTTCAGGGATACATTAGCAAATTGTGGCCTAATGGATGTTGGTTATTCCGGAACTTGGTTCACATGGGAAAGAGGCAATCTTCCGGAAACAAATATAAGAGAAAGACTTGATCGTGGGGTTGCAAATGATAAGTGGTTGACTTTATTTCCGATGGGGCGTATTCAGCACCTTCCGTTTGTTACATCAGATCATTGTCCGTTACTCCTTACTACAGACAGGGATAATCCCATCATACGTAACCGGAGATTTCATTTTGAGACTTGGTGGACCATGGAGGAATCATTTGAAGGAGTGCTTCAGAACATTTGGGAATCGTCGTCAGAACCTCTAATGCAGAAATTAATGAATTTGCAAGTTGGGCTGGAAAAGTGGGCTAAGACGCTAAAATGAAAAAAGGGGGAAATCAAGAAGAAATTAACAGAAGATATTGAGGCTTTGTTGATGGAGGATAGAGATGATGAAACGTTGGCTAAACTCATCGATACGAAAATTCATTTGAATTTGGAGATTGATAAAGAGGAGAGGTACTGGAAACAAAGAGCAAGGGTTAATTGGCTTCAATTCGGAGATAGAAATACGGCCTTTTTTCACAAAAGCGTAACAACTCGAAAGAAGGCAAATTTAATTACTAAATTGGTGCCGGATGATGGTTCAGAAATTATTGATGAAATAGGTTTGCAGGAGGCTGCAAAGTCTTATTTTGAAAAAAATTTTGCATCAGAGGGTGTGACTGATCCAAAAATGTGCTGCAAGGAATTGATAGTTGTATTACTCAAGAGGTTAATGATGTATTACAATCACCTTTCAAGGGAGAAGAAGTCTACGCAGCATTAAAGGGAATGGGACCGTTAAAGGCTCCGGGTTCGGATGGATTTCCAGCTCTATTTTTTCCAAAAATATTGGCATATTGTTGGGAAAGAAGTGCTGGAATATTGCCTAGGTATTTTGAATGATGGGAAAGAGATTGAATCTGCAAATATGACTGTAGTGACCCGATAGTCGAATAACCGAAAAAATATATTTTCAGTCTCCGTTTTCATAAAAATGAATCGTAAATAATTACTAAAAATATTTACGAAGCTAGTTGTGCGTCTAATTGGGTTTTATTTAGGTGAATTTGACTTAATTAGAAGCATTTGGTGAAAAAGGATTAGATTGTAATAGGTGTGAAAGTTTAATTATAGATTAAAAGAAATTATGAAGGACCAAAATGGCAATTATGCCATTTTTAAATGATTGAGGCGGCATAGTGTAAAAAAAAATCCTAAGATTTTTGTGTGATAAAATAAAATATTATTTTATGTTAATATAATATAATATATAATAAGGTTAAAAAAAAAAAAAAAAGAAAGAGAGAAAGAAAGAAACAGAGAAGCAAACGAAACAGAGAGCAGGGGAAAGAAAGAAAAAGAGAGAAAAGAAAGAAGAAAAAAGGAAAATTTAGGGTTTGAAGCTTGGAAGTTTAATAGGTATGTTAATTTAGCCCTTTTCTTTTAATTTTGATGTTTAATAAGTTTTAGGATAAAGTTTTGATGAATTTAAATTGAAGTTTTTGGAGTTTTAAAGCTTCTAAACATAACATATGATGAAAAAAAGATGAATTAGTGGTTTAATTGAAAGAAATTGAAGTTAGAATTGAGTAAAGGATTTAATTGTAAAATAAGCTATAAGAAAACTGTTTTGGGACAGCAGCAGTAGGGTAACTTTGAAAAATCACCAAAAATCGTAGAAGAGGAATTAGAAGTCAGATGAGATATGAAATTAAAGCTTATTGAGTCTATTTTCATATGAAAGAAACAGAGAAAGCAAAGGAATTCTGTAATTTTAGATATTTATATTTTTGTAAGACTGGTTTAAAGGGATTTCAGGATCCCCTGTTCTGACTTTGAAAAATCATAAAAATTAGATAAAAATAATTAGGGGCTTAAGTTTATATGTTTAGAATCCTGAATGAGTCTATTTTCAAATGAAATAAATAAGAAGGTCATATGAATTCTGTACAAAGAGTAATTTGATTCGTAGTGAAGAGAGGTCAGAACAGTCAGACAGTAAAACAGGGGAAACTTTAAGGATAATCTGGTATTGATTGGCCATACCAAAAATTCTGGAAAAATTATAGTAAAAAGATATATGAGTCTAGTTTCAAGGAAAATTTACGGTTCTTCATTTGGAGTTCTGTAGCTCTGGAAATAAATAATTTTGTGACTATGACACAAAAGGACAGCTTTGAATAAGTTTATAAGTAAAGGATTAAATTGAAATGTGAGCAAAAGTAAGAAAGCATGAAATTATCATAAAATACATGTTTATTTTATTAAATAGTACAGGAAATTATTTGATTATTATTAACATATAAATGTTATATGTTTATATGAAATTGAAGAAAAAGAAAAGGAGAGGACCGAATTGAAGGAAAAGGAAAAGAGAAGGTTAAGGAGTGAAGGAAGAAGAATTTATATCACCTCAACCTTTTTGTTGTAAGTACTACAAGAATTTTAAATTATTGTTATTTATCCTTTTGAAATATTTATGTGAATTATTTAAATACATGAGATCAACTTTAATGCCCAAGTAGACGAAATTAGAACTCTTTGGGATATTAGTGGCATGCCATTAAGGAACTTTAGCGTGCTCTCGATATTAGCACGTTGGTGCTCTCGATAATTAGCACGTCGGTGCTCTCTGTTCATTTGTGCATCATAATGCACCCTCGTATTTTGTTCCGTATATCCGGTGTGTTCTAGGAAGTCTACTTTGGGCTAATATTGTGAATTGAGAATAAAAGTGAATTACTTGATGTGTTAAGGTAAGATTTATACCTTACAAAAGATAAGTTAAATTTTATTAAAGCAAGGCATACATGAAGAAACTTATATGTGAGAAAATATGCAATAATTGATTGAGTTAAAATATTTCGTTATGATTGCTTATTTAATTATTCTTGTGGTGCTTACTAAGCCTTTCACGCTTAACGCGTTTATTTTAACGCGTGAGGTACAAAGTAGACTAAAAAAGAAGTCCAACTAGAAGATCTCTCATCTCATCACATCCTCAAGGGCTTCAAAAGTAGGTACTATATTTTGTATTAAAATGGCATGTACATATGTAGTTCAAAGGTGTTCCCATGTGATAGGGACTAAAATGTAGATTCTTGAAATTTTATCTATTTTCAGTTATTTGAAGTATTTTGGTATATATGGAATGAATTAATAAACAATAAATATGTTAGCAAAAATGGTTAGTAAGTTAAAATATTATATACAAATGTTTTAATTAGACGATGATTCAGCCATAATTGTTTTGGCACCAAATGTAATAGTCTTATACCGGGTTTGCATAATTGAACCGGGTATAGGGGTATTACATTTATTGGTATCAGAGCCTAGGTTTTTTGAATTCTTGGGTCGAGTATAAGTCTATTTGTACATGCCATTTTAATAAATTGATGTGATGAGATGAGGTTTAGTTATTTAATTGTGAAATTATGAATATTGTAGAAACTTAAAGATGTCTTCTGAAAGAATAAAAGATACCGATTTTGTGATGTATACTGGAATTTATGAATTTAATAAAATAGAGTTGGTTTCCTCTTAGTATAGAAAGAGGAAATGTTAAAGAAAGAAATGTTTTCCAATCGAAATAATTTCGATAATTCTAAAAGTGATGTTTAAATAATTAAGTAAAATGTTACTTATGATGAAACAGAATTTGAAAAGATGTGGATAAATGTCTGATAGTAAGAAATGATAAATGTTGAGTATATACATGAAGCTAAATTATGAGGCCTTACGATCTCTACCCCTTATTAGTACGATTATATTTATAGTGAAATTGATAGGAATTATAATGATTTAGTTCAAAAGTGTGAATGAAGAGTTTAAAGGAAAGAAAGATGATGACCAGTGAGGTGAAGAATGATTAGAGAACATTCAAAGAATATTTGAAGAATTGCAGTATACAAGAGATGAAAAGTTGAAATGTGCAGTATCTTTATTGAAGGGTGAGGTTTACCAATGGTGGAACACTGTCATGGATATCCATTCTGCAGAGAAAATTAATCGGAATTCCTTTGTATCTGAATTTAAAAGAAATATGTGAGTCAACCTTATCTTGTGAAGAAGAAAAGAGAATTTACGGATTTGAAGCGAGAACCACATGTCTATTCTTTGAATATGAGCGTGAATTTATCTGATTTCTTTTTTGAAAATTATGTGGGGAATTCACAGTGCTACTATTAAAGAAATGAGTCATATATCAGAAATTGATTTATTCAGATATGGTAACTACAGAATAAGTTAACTGAAATTTTGGATTAGTAATGGAATTGCAAAAATATTTGAATACAATTTTGCTATAGTCGGGCATCTTACAATGATCTCTTACGGGTATTCTATATGGGTATTCTATATGTTCTTTTATCTCCGGAGGTATATGCAAGCTATTCGGATGTGACTTTTATTGTGCAGAAAGTTTGGAATCATAACGTTAAAATGGAAGTTCGGTTGATTCTGATCGGTACTACTCTATTTTTCTTTGGATTTTCTAATTTGTTACATTAGATAGAAGACTTAATGATCGATTCATATGGAGTTATTTTCTATTTCTATCGGTTGATATTCGGTACATATACATAATTTGCATTATCTTTATCACAATCGTTTCTAGTGAGGATAAATGGTATTCTTCTTTTGGTTTTTCTTGAATATTATCGATTTCTTTATCATTGAATATGGTTTTTATTCTCGGAAATTCAATATAGCTTCACATCCGGGATTTCATTATGCCACATCCGGGATTCCACTATCTTGGTTTTCTTATTATTTTATAGTCCGATCCTATCTATCAAATATGATTCATCCGTGAAGGGTATTCGGTGATAAAAGGTAAATATATATATTCTTATGTTATAAATCTTGGTTGATTATGGGAGCTCGGTATATGGATATTAGATTATAGAAGTTGTATTATTATCTTTGGTTATTATTGGGACTACTCTGGATTTCTTCTTCTATTTTAAAGTACTATTGAAGTTGAAGTATTGATCCATTTATATTATTGAAATGTTTGATAGAGATCTACGGTTTACGGTTCACTTTACGATTTGAATAACTTATAAGAATGCTATACGAGTGATAGTTGATTAATTTATAAAGTCGAATCGATTGATGGCTTTGAAAGTTGCGGAGATGTACATTCCAGAAATTGTAAGATTTCATGGTATTCCAGTATTGATAATTTCTGATCGAGATTGCAGTTCACCTTAGGGTTCTGAAAACAATTATAGGAAATTATTGAGTACTTAACTCAATTTCAGTACAGCATTTCATTCGCAAATTGATGGATAATTTGAGAGAGAGTTGGTTAGATTTAGAAAGAAGATGTCTTGGTGGCGGTATGAAGCGTGATATTTACGAGTTTGTATCCGGATATGCGATATGTCAACAGGTCAAAGCAGAACATCAAGTACCTTCGGGATTACTCCAGCCAATTACTATACCGGAATGGAAATGGGAAAGAATCACTATGGATTTTGTATCGGGGTTACCATTATCTCTGAGAAAAAAAAAAAAAAAAAAAAGATGTTATTTGGGTGATTATTGACCTATTGACAAAATCGACTTACTTTATTCCGAAATGCGTATAGATTATTCTTTAGATAAAAGTGAATTTGATATGTATATATTTGAGATTGTCAGGCTACATAGAGTGCATGTCTCCATTATATTGGATATCCCCGATTTACGTCTCGTTTCTGGGATAAATTACAAGAAGCTTTGGGAATTCAATTGTATTTCAGTATTGCATTTCATCCTTAGACAGATGGCCAATCTGAGCATGTAATTCAGGTATTGGAAGATATGCTTCGGTGTTGTATACTAGAGTTCGAAGGTAATTGGGAGAGGTATCTACCTTTGATTGAATTTGCTTACAATAACAGTTATCAGTCCAATATTAAAATGGCTCCGTATGAAGCTTTGTATGGTAGAACATGTAGAACACCGTTATATTGGACAGAGCTCAGTGGAAAGAAGATACATGGGGTTGATTTGATCCAAGAAACAGAAGAAAAAGTAAAAGTCATTCGAAATAGTTTGAAAGCAGCATTTGATCGTCAAAAATCTTATGCTGATCTTAAAAGAAAAGATATTGAATATAATGCGGGTGAAAAAGTATTTTTGAAAGTGTCGCCATGGAAAAAAATTCTCCGATTTGGGAAGAAAGGCAAGCTCAGTCCAAGATTCATTGGGCCGTATGAGATCTTAGAACGGGTTGGTCGATTGCTTATCGGATAGCCTTACCACCGGAATTGGATAGAATTCACAATGTTTTTCATGTCTCAATGTTACGAAGATATCGGTCTGATCCATCTCATGTGATTACTCCTGAAGTAATAGAAATTCAACCGGATTTAACTTATGAAGAGGAGCCAATTAAGATACTTGCTCGAGAGGTAAAGGAATTGAGAAACAAAGCGGGTTCCGTTGGTAAAAGTGTTGTGGAGACATCATAATTCGGAAGAAGCAACATGGGAAAGAGAGGAAACAATGAGACATCAATATCCATGATTGTTTACGTCGTGTAAATTTCGAGGACGAAATTTATTAAGTGGGGAGAATTGTAGTGACCGATAGTCGAATAACCGAAAAAATATATTTTAGTCTCTGTTTTCATAAAAATGAATCGTAAATAATTACTAAAAATATTTACTGAGAAGCTAGTTGTGCGTCTAATTGGGTTTTATTTAGGTGAATTTGACTTAATTAGAAGCATTTGGTGAAAAAGGATTAGATTGTAATAGGTGTGAAAGTTTAATTATAGATTAAAAGAAATTATGAAGGACCAAAATGGCAATTATGCCATTTTTAAATGATTGAGGCGGCATAGTGTAAAAAAAATCCTAAGATTTTTGTGTGATAAAATAAAATATTATTTTATGTTAATATAATATAATATATAATAAGGTTAAAAAAAAAAAAAAAAAAAAAGAGAGAAAGAAAGAAACAGAGAAGCAAACGAAACAGAGAGCAGGGGAAAGAAAGAAAAAGAGAGAAAAAGAAAGAAGAAAGGGAAAATTTAGGGTTTGAAGCTTGGAAGTTTAATAGGTATGTTAATTTAGCCCTTTTCTTTTAATTTTGATGTTTAATAAGTTTTAGGATAAAGTTTTGATGAATTTAAATTGAAGTTTTGGAGTTTTAAAGCTTCTAAACATAACATATGATGAAAAAAAGATGAATTAGTGGTTTAATTGAAAGAAATTGAAGTTAGAATTGAGTAAAGGATTTAATTGTAAAATAAGCTATAAGAAAACTGTTTTGGGACAGCAGCAGTAGGGTAACTTTGAAAAATCACCAAAAATCGTAGAAGAGGAATTAGAAGTCAGATGAGATATGAAATTAAAGCTTATTGAGTCTATTTTCATATGAAAGAAACAGAAAGAAAGCAAAGGAATTCTGTAATTTTAGATATTTATATTTTTGTAAGACTGGTTTAAAGGGATTTCAGGATCCCCTGTTCTGACTTTGAAAAATCATAAAAATTAGATAAAAATAATTAGGGGCTTAAGTTTATATGTTTAGAATCCTGAATGAGTCTATTTTCAAATGAAATAAATAAGAAGGTCATATGAATTCTGTACAAAGAGTAATTTGATTCGTAGTGAAGAGAGGTCAGAACAGTCAGACAGTAAAACAGGGGAAACTTTAAGGATAATCTGGTATTGATTGGCCATACCAAAAATTCTGGAAAAATTATAGTAAAAGATATATGAGTCTAGTTTCAAGGAAAATTTACGGTTCTTCATTTGGAGTTCTGTAGCTCTGGAAATAAATAATTTTGTGACTATGACACAAAAGGACAGCTTTGAATAAGTTTATAAGTAAAGGATTAAATTGAAATGTGAGCAAAAGTAAGAAAGCATGAAATTATCATAAAATACATGTTTATTTTATTAAATAGTACAGGAAATTATTTGATTATTATTAACATATAAATGTTATATGTTTATATGAAATTGAAGAAAAAGAAAAGGAGAGGACCGAATTGAAGGAAAAGGAAAAGAGAAGGTTAAGGAGTGAAGGAAGAAGAATTTATATCACCTCAACCTTTTGTTGTAAGTACTACAAGAATTTTAAATTATTGTTATTTATCCTTTTTGAAATATTTATGTGAATTATTTAAATACATGAGATTCAGCTTTAATGCCCAAGTAGACGAAATTAGAACTACTGGGATATTAGTGGCATGCCATTAAGGAACTTTAGCGTGCTCTCTGATATTAGCACGTTGGTGCTCTCTGATAATTAGCACGTCAGTGCTCTCTGTTCATTTGTGCATCATAATGCACCTCTGTATTTTGTTCCGTATATCCGGTGTGTTCTAGGAAGTCTACTTTGGGCTAATATTGTGAATTGAGAATAAAAGTGAATTACTGATGTGTTAAGGTAAGATTTATACCTTACAAAAGATAAGTTAAATTTTATTAAAGCAAGGCATACATGAAGAAACTTATATGTGAGAAAATATGCAATAATTGATTGAGTTAAAATATTCTGTTATGATTGCTTATTTAATTATTCTTGTGGTGCTTACTAAGCCTTCACCGGCTTAACGCGTTTATTTTAACGCGTAGGTACAAGTAGACTAAAAAAAGAAGTCCAACTAGAAGATCTCTCATCTCATCACATCCTCAAGGGCTTCAAAAGTAGGTACTATATTTTGTATTAAAATGGCATGTACATATGTAGTTCAAAGGTGTTCCCATGTGATAGGGACTAAAATGTAGATTCTTGAAATTTTATCTATTTTCAGTTATTTGAAGTATTTTGGTATATATGGAATGAATTAATAAACAATAAATATGTTAGCAAAAATGGTTAGTAAGTTAAAATATTATATACAAATGTTTTAATTAGACAGTATCTGGCCATAATTGTTTTGGCACCAAATGTAATAGTCTTATACCGGGTTTGCATAATTGAACCGGGTATAGGGGTATTACAATGACAGATATTGTGCTTATTCCAAAGGTCTCACAACCTACAGCCCTTGTTAATTTTAGACTTATAAGTCTATGTACTGTTATCTACAAACTTGTGACAAAAACAATTGCTAACAGATTGCAGAACGTCATTGGGGGTTGCATTGATAAAGCCCAGAGCGCTTTTATTCCAGGTCGGTTGATTTCAGATAATGTGATTTTAGCTTATGAATTGCTGCATACTTATCGTCAAAAACGAACTGGAAAGAAGGGTTATATGGCGGTTAAGCTAGATATGAGCAAAGTATACGACAGGGTGGAATGGGGTTTTATTATGCAAGTGATGAGGAAGATGGGTTTTTCAGCAACATGGATCCAATTAATTATGAAATGTATCGCTAGCGTCTCATATACAGTTATTATCAATGGAAACAGGGGAAGTCCTTTCCAATCTTCTAGAGGGCTCAGACAGGGGGATCCACTCAGCCCATTTTTATTTCTCTTTTGTAGCGAGGGGTTATCAGCCTTAATGAAGTTGGCAAAGCAAAATGGCTTAGTCAAGGGGGCAAAGGCTAGTAGACACGGGCCAGAGATTTCACACTTATTATTTGCAGACGATTGTATTTTGTTTGGTGAAGCTACCGAGAAGGGTGCCAGGGTTCTTAAAGCAATACTACAGGAGTATGCACACTGTTCGGGGCAATGCGTTAACTTCAACAAATCTACAGTTTTCTTTAGTGCAAATACGACTGAGGCATCCAAAGTAATGGTTTCGTCTTTGTTAGAAGTTAGGGTCTCTGATAATCCGGAGAGATATCTAGGCCTTCCTAATATGGTCGGCAGAAGAAAGAGAGAAGTGTTCCAAAATTTGGTTGATAGAATCGCAGTAAGAATTGAGGCTTGGAGCTCACGACTATTATCCCAGGGAGGTAAAGAAATTTTTATCAAATCAGTTCTGCAGGCAGTACCTACTTATGCAATGTCTTGTTTTCTGTTTCCTAAGGCCTTATGTGAGAGGATTGAAAGCAGAATAGCATATTTCTGGTGGCAAAAAGGGGCAGGTGAACGAGGTATACACTGATGCCAGTGGAAGTATTTGTGTCGGCCAAAGGATGAGGGAGGATTAGGCTTCAGAAATATGGCTCAATTCAACCTTTGCCTTTTAGCAAAACAGGGTTGGAGATTGCTATTATATCCAGATTCATTAGTTGCACAAGTTTTTAAAGCGAAGTACTATTCGAATAGTAATTTTCTTAATTCTCGTTTGGGAAATTCATGCTCTTATGTCTGGCGAAGTATTTGGGCAACGAAGGATATTTTGCAGCGGGGTTTGATATGGAGAATGGGAACGGGTCAAGGTATTTCGATTAGTAAAGATGCGTGGATTCCAAATTACAGTAATGGTAGATTAATATCCCGATTTGTTAACTTGCAGAGTGATAGCGTTGCAGAATTAATTAACAGTAATAACAGAGAATGGGATAAAGAGTTGATTTTGAATACCTTTCCAGCAGAAGTAGCGGATCTGATTCTCCGCATCCCTTTGTCGCAGAACCCCCATGTTGACTTGCTAGCTTGGCATGGTGACCCATCAGGAGAATTTTCTGTAAGGAGTTCCTATAAACTATTACAAAATGTGGATCCTATAGCTTACGCTTTACAAAGCAACTACAGAGACTTTTACAGAAAATTATGGCGAATAGATCTTCCTATTAAAATTAAAATCTTTATATGGAAGTCCTCTTGGAACTACTTAGCCACAAAGGCGAATATGTTGATCCGTCGACTTGCAGCTGATAGTTTATGTCCCCGTTGTGGGCTGGCTGAGGAGAACATGAACCATCTGTTTAGAAGGTGCACTGTTTCAGAGGAGATATGGAGAAACCTATTAGTTCTGGATGTATCATTTTTCACTCAGGAAGAGTTTGGTGACTGGCTTACCACTGTACTGCTTTCTCTGTCATCAGAACAGTGTCGCACTTTCTGTGTAACGATGTGGGCTATTTGGGGAGATCGTAACTCTCGCATACATGACAAAACAAGAAGATCGGGTCAGGAGACTGCATATTTCGTTGTCAGTTATATCCAAGAACTTGATGGAATTAAAAAATCTACCCAACATACCACTGCTATGGACATCAAGTGGAGACATCCTTCTGACCAGGAAGTTAAGATCAATTTTGACGCGGCTTTTGATGCAAAGAATAGATGCTTGGCGTCTGGGGTTGTCGCAAGGGACAGTGCTGGTCGAGTTCTCGTCTCTGCAACAGACATTCATCAAGGGGTCGAATCTGCGTTCGCTGCTGAAGCGATTGCATGCCGACGAGCGACTCAAATCGCACTCGACATGGGAAAAGAGCATATTAATATTGAAGGAGATTCATTGACCATCATAAAGAAATGTAACCAGACAGATCTTGACAAATCACAGATTGGGGCTTTCATTTGTGATATTCAACGGATGAAGAACAGGGGTAGCAGTTTAAAGTTCACATATTCTCCAAGATCATCAAACAAACTTGCACATTTACTGGCAACGGAAACATTAAGGAGGAACGAGGGATTTTACCTGCTTAGTAGTGTTCCCCGATTTGCAGAGTCTCAGAGGAGGAATGATAGCATTCGGGAGCCGGATTGAGAAGGAAAAAATGGGAAAGGACAGAGAGGTTTCTTGCAAAATGAAATAAACCAGCTGAAGAGTTCAGCTTATCCCCTCGGTAAGGAACCATCGCCATTAATGCTATGAGGATTGAAAGGGACGTTTCAGGTCAGGCGAAAAGACAGCTAATTGGGCGTTGCAGGTGTTAGTTTCTTTTGAATTTTAAATTGTTTTCTAGAGAATTCTTATCTCTGGTTTTCTTTTTCCATTCGGTTTTTTTCTTTTTCTTGCTACAGTGTCCGTCTGGCCCAACATTAGTGGGCCTCATATTCTGTTTTCAAATTTTTTGATGAATAAAGCCCAATTTGTGATTTTGTCAAAAAAAAAAGACTTCGATATGTAAATGTTAACGGTTAATTATTTTAAAAATATTATGACTAAATTAACGTAATTTATAAATGTTAAAGGTGCTGCCGCCCTTAATAGTTATTGACTAAAAATATAATTAAATAATTAAATGATCACTTCATAATTTTTCATAGTTAAATAATAAAAAAATATTAATAATTAAATTTTTATATTTAAAATTCAATATATATATGCCGCCGTGAAATATATAATTTTCCTGTTGTAGGTTCAACAAAAATTAATACTGACACCTTAAAAAAATTAATACTGACATTTTAGGTTTTTTTTTTTTTTTTTTTAGTAGTTTTTGGCAAGCATGCTTTATAAATGTCAACCTTGCAAAACGCAATTTTAATCGGTTATCAACCTTATGCTTCGACCAACTATAAGTTCAAAAAAGAAGAAAAAAAAAAAACACGACCAAGTATAATTTAGATTATTCGTACTATATTAGATCAGTTGGATACAAGTAATTAAATTTAAAATCAAACCATTTAAAAATATTGTTTGGAAAATAGGTTTTTTTTTTTGCCTTCTAAATATCTGTTTTGAATAAAATTTAACTTTGAATTGCGTAATTGAAATTTTTTTTTTCACCTAAAATAAATTTTTTGTAATTTCATTATTTAATATTTAGAGTGTTTTCATTTTTGTCACTCAAGCGTTAAATCTCTATTAGTGCATGACTATACACGTCACATTATGTTTACACTTTCATTTTTATCACCTAACTTTTAGGTTGATTTCATTTTGGTCATAAAAAAATATTTTTAAGTATTGATCAGGTAAAAAAATAATATTAAAGATTAAAATGAAAAAGGGGTAGAAATTAAAATAATGCATTCAAAATTTGTCATATCCTACTTGTTTACCTCTCACTGAAAATTCTAAATTTTTTTTAACATTGAAATTTTATATTTCAAAATATCAAAATTAATTAAATAAATTTTTATTTTTTTTTCCTTAGATGTGTTAACCAATTTGTTACTATAATATTTAAATTAATTAAAGTAATCCCCTTCTAAAATTTAAATTTTTATTTTATTTTTTCATTTTTACGTTGGTTAACTGGTGACAAAAAATAATTAAATAATTAAGTGACCATTTTGTAACTTTTCATAGTTAGTGATAAAAAAAGAAAAAGAATAATTAGATAACTACTAATATAGTTTGTCATAAATTATAAATATTTAACCCTCACAATATTTAAACAACGAAATAAAATTAATATAGTAAATTATTATTGTTAGGTTTAATGAATAAAGGTAATTATGAAAAAAGAAAAAATAATGGCAAGAAATAGAAATTGAATTAAAAATCAAGTACTTAAAGATTTCGAATAAATAAATATGAAAACGGGCATTGATTGAGACATTTATCAAGGTCAAAATTATATATGATGTTTCTATTGTTCCACTTTTTTCCGAAAATTAATACTATTTTAAATTAAACAAATCCTTATATTATTTTGTAATTAAACAAGCTCGACTTTTATTTATGAAGGCCTTGAATTTTAATATAAAAATATTTTTGAAGTTTTAAATTAATTTTTATTTAATACTGATGTAAATTTAACGAGAATAAATTATTGAATAAAAAATAATATAATATTTTTTAAAGTGCTAATATGGTTTTGAATTTTTTTGTAAACTTTATATTGATGTTAAAAGTGCTTGTAATTTCTAATGCATCAGCAAAAAATAGATAAGAGCCTTAAATTGAAAATATTTTTACTTTACAAGACCTTTATAGGTAAAAATTATAAGTCAACTTTCTAATAAACTACATTAAAATCATGGTTGTTGCTCATCTGTGTTCTAAATAAATATATAAAAACTATCATCATATCTTGAGAACAATGGAGAGCAAAAAAAGAAAAGAAAAGAAAAAGATTTTATCAGCAATAAAATTCAGGGTTCATAAAAAAATAGTACTACAAGCATTTACTACCTGCCAAGGAATGCAACTCGTATAAGAGGAGATTCAATTTACTATTATCTGCATTGTGAACTTTGGGTCAGTCAAATAGCAGCTGCACCGTGCACGCTCATTGCTTGAAGCTCATATCCAGGGAACCTTCCATCTCGGTTTAACATACCATACCCACTCAAAGGGGAGATCCTTTTCATTCAAGCAACTCACTGCAGCCAATCAGTTGATGACTATTTTATACAGCCTTTGAACTACATATACACTCAGGGTATGGATTTTCATAGAAGGATTCTTCGGTCCTAAAACGTGCTTTGCCTTTTATTCCAGGTGAAGGACCTTTTCGTTTTCTTGGAGCTCCTTGTCTACATCATAAATAAATAAAAAAAAAAAAAAAAAAAAAAAAACCATCAAATTTCATCCAAAATTATGCCATTCCATTGGACACTGTCATGAGATACTTCCAATTTTGACCAAGTTTCCACGGCCAAGCTGTTTTGTCACTGTCCGATCATTCCATCAACCATACCAGTTTTTTACATTACAAAAGAATGAAATTTTTAACAAAAATGATTAATTCTCTCTTTGATCTAACATATAGGAACTAATTTACCCATTTTTTAGTAGAAGAGGTAAAATGCAATCTAACTCCTAATATAAGGGCTTCCATGGTACATTTAAGTAGGTCCACATGGTACAAAGGGTCTAATTCATGGAGAACTGATAATTGCTAGTTGCAACATATCTACCTGTTTTTGTGCATTTGCTGCACAAGATCGGAGAATGAGGATGTTTCTCTGAGCTGTCCACTTTCTAACTCATCAAAAAGCCTGACTAGTCCTTTCCTGTAAAATATAGATATTAACACACTTGAGATAAGAATATAAATTGCTCGAATAAGAATAATATTTCTTTCGGAAGAAAAAAACACAGAAGTGTTCTTATACCATAGGGTCTCTCATAATACTAAGTATTTCTAGAAAAGAAGTTAAAAAACCATTATTAAAGCTGATATCACCTTGTATTAAAAGAACCAGACAAACTAACTAACAAGACCAAAGATCAATGGTTCATGTCCTCATAGAAAACCTTGTCCTAAAAAGAACCAAATAATATTTTCACTGTCAGTAACCTGTCTGGGGTGATTGTCTTCCGATGGCCTAAGAATCTGCGGTGCCCCTCAACTGCTCGTGCCATGTTACCTGAATATGATGGAACAAACACATCGCTTTCCAAAGAAACAATGTAATCTAGTGCTGCACTTTGAGATGCATGCTTAGCAAATGCATTCAACTCTTCCTTTGTTGCCAGTGTTTCCTGTCATCAACATAAGTACCAAGTCATGAAGGCACCACATCCTCATGGCAGACTATGCATATCAAGCTATTTATAACAAAAACAAAATATGACTTGCAGACCTTGAAAACTAGATTTGGAAAAAAAGACATAAGCTCTGAAAGACGAGCATCGCCACCATAAATTTCACCAGATGCAACATAGATTAATGTTGATGGAGGATAGCCAATAGCTTGAAGAAATATCCCGACTTCTTTGGGGGTTAGTGGACAAAAGCCACCTATCCTCTGTTCAGTAGAGTTTATATCTTTAACCTTCCAATGCTTTGTGTTCTCCCTGGAAAGATATTTAGAAAGTTCAGTACAAGCGAAAAAATGCAGAAATGCTTAAGCGCCAAAAATATGACTTCTTTAATAATTAACTTGGTCAATCTAGTCACATTATTCCCCATTTTTAGTAAATTTAACTAACAAAGAGAAACATCTAAAGCTCATCAAGGACAAGGTGAAACTAGCTAACCTCTTTCTGAAACTTCAAAGAATTAAATACAAAGATTTGAAGTTCATGTCTCGAGACTGTTATCAGGTTAGTTTATTCATTAAGGTTCACTTGGTAAAACATCTAAAATACTTGGAGATTAGTATATGGTTTACTGGATGGCAAGTAATCGACAAAGCAATTACCCAGACCATATGAACAAGCCAGAGGCTAATATTCTCATTGTAGAAGTTCTTCTATGTGTTTTCAATAAGGGCCAGTTTACCATAGAGGTTGATAAGTGCTTATGAAAAATTTGACACTGCTTACCATAGTTGAAAACTGCTTTTGAAAAAAAGAGTCTATTTTAGACATGATGATGTAAAGTAGAAGATATGTTGGACTTCTTTAATGGGGATAAGAAAGTAATTTCAACCAAAAGCTAAAACATTTGACTTTTTAGCTTGAGCTAAAATCTCAGTTTAAAAACATGGTTTGGTTCGAAAAGCTCCTTGTTTACTATTGCTCTTGGATTGAAATCATGGTTTGGGTTGAAAAATCACTTTTCAACCTCAATGGTAAAGCCTAAGACAAATTGAATTTATGATGAAGAAACGAATTCTTGTTAAGACTGAAAGCAAATGCATTAGCACAAAGGATAGGTTCCCACCTCATTATTCTCAGCTCTTCAGATTCTGCATTAGTCAAACCAGAAGTACAACCAGTAAAAGCAAGCATGTCTTTCTCATATCTTAAGTGAAGTGCAATGTATTTTCCACTCTGCATTCTCAGACGATCCACCAGCTTCTGTGGTGTCATCATCATGCATACTCAGAACATAATTTAAAAAGGAAGCCCCGTAAGAGACCTCTTAAATGCATCAAAACTGAAATAAACATGAATGCGTTGTGCTCAATTATATTCTACCATTACATGATGGATTTTTTATAAGGTCTTAAATTCTAGCTGCTTTTAAAAAGCTTCCCATGCCTTTTCTTCATGTGTGCAGGCAGTAAATTAACATGGGCATCAACATCAAAGAGTAGCAATTCACCTTTCCTAAGCTCTCAATGGGGGGAGAGAAGCGGAGAGCATGATATAGAGCACGGCATCTCAACCTCTGTATGTCAAGAGGAAGATCATTGTTCGCAAGTCTAGAATCTGATTTAGCAACATGGATCACCTGCAAATTTTTCTTGGTCAGCATCCTTGGAATTAAAACTTGCCTTAATTTTCCATTTTTTTTTCACATCCTACATAATTTGGGGAAAGAGCATGCAGTTTTAAATTTTATTACTACAATCTGGAGAACTTTGCCTTAATATTGAACTACCTAGAAATTCTTTAGTAAAAAGAATTGAATTCCTTTCTACTTGTTATAACTGCATTAAACAAAAAGTAACAGTGAATTATACTCTGAAAAATGTTAACTCAGACAGATTGCAATGCATCAATGTAGATTAATCACATCATGAATGTCTCTATAAGAAGGTATCTAAAAGAAGCCACAACCAAAAACAATAATGCCAACAAGTATAGCAAAGAAAATGGTTTATAAACCTGATGATCATTCCATAGCTGCATCATTTCTTTGTAGTATCCCATGCTAGACCAGGAAGTAAAGTGCTTTCGTGCCCGAGGAACAAGTTCCAGTTCCTTTGGAAGCTCCCTAATAATCCTCACATCTCCTTGTAAAGTTGTGATGAAATGAAGCTCATCAAATATATCAGAAAATGTACTGTTTCATAGAATTCAAGATAAGATACCTTAAGTAATAACTGGAAACTAATTAAGATCAAAACAATTACAGACTTGTTGGAGTTAAGAGAGAAACAAATGAGAATACCTTGAGTCTTGCCAGAAGGATCGTCTATCCAGCTGGGGAATGACTAAGGTCGCATTCATTATGTGTGCCACAGCCACCATGTCTGATATCTACAAGAGAATGGTTACCGAAGTTTTGGTCAATGAACCAACAAGGCAGCATCTGGGAAACTTGAAAGCAAACAACAATGGATTTTAGAGCTAACAAATGCATTCAACCACATGTAAGAAACTTGAAAGCAAACACAACAGATTGTAGAGCTAATAAATGCACTCTATGAAATACAAGTTCAAGCAAGTCAAATAGGATAAACATAGAGACAATTTTTTTGATGTGCCAACTGTTAAAAGCTTCCACAACAATTTTTATTGACCCCAAACACTATAAAAGTGTAAAAAATGATATGCAAATTGATCTTAGAATACAAAGCATCAAGCGCTTAGCTCTGACTTAAAATAATAACTATTTCATGTCATTTTCATTCCTTGGATTATATAAGATATGCAAAGTACTCTTAGAATATGAAAGTTCACCTCATTGTCATTCCTAGGATTATATAAGATATGAAATATATAAAATAAAGGTTTTCACTATATACTATTGCCAAGGGTCAAGGCACGCTCTAGGGCCTAGAACTTTACATTGCCTCAAGTGCAAGGCACAAAAGAAGCACCCACCTGAGTGAAGTAAGGGACGATATGCATATGTGTCTCTTTGTGTCTGCCTGTGTATATATAAGATAGCTTAAGACATACAATTATGATAATAAACTCTGAAGTGTGGTCTAGTTTATTTACAAAACATGCAACTTTTTCTTTGGCCAATATGCATGATTTTCCTACAGTCCCATGTTTGCTGTTGAATACTCACATATTGAGAAGTAAGAATTTGACGCTATCACCTTTCTTGCTAGTAGAGGTACATCTATTTTAAAAGTTAAAAATAAATTAAAGAGAAATTCAATAAGGAGGGCATTTTTTATGCGTATAGCCTCAAAAAAAGAACATAATAATAATAATAATAGGGGCACACCTAGGCAAACCAAGTGTGCACCTGATCAAATGAGCCTTGCCCGAAAGTGTTTGAGTTGCTTTGTTGTTTAATGCTAAGGTGCAAGGTGAAGGTCTACCTAGTAGCATGCCTTGACAATCATTTATTATTGGAAATTTTCATATTCATACAAGGAAACTTCTGACTTTCAATTCTAGATTAAAGTTTAAAATGAAGAATTTCTTCTTGATCCAAATTATTTATTTGAAACTTAAAGAAAGTAAAGGCTTTCTAGAAAAACTCAAACATAGCTGGTTATACTGGCATGAAGTCTTTCTTCAAAACATTTCTCGCTCTTAAAATGAACATCCTCATAAAAGCATACACCTTGACACATTTTTAGCCTATGCTTTTTCATTTTAAAACAAATAAAAGAGGACCTGGAATGACAAAACAAGACGCTATTAACTTCCTCTTTTATGAAGAGCAGAGGAGAAAAAAAGTTACTAAAGAGTATTTTTCACTTCCAGGAAGGCACAATGTAGCCATGCTGCTTCGACTCCCTATTTCTTAAAGTAACTGTATTCAACATATATTCAGACATGAGTATAGTGATATGACCCTCCAAAGACTCTCCATATATATATATATATATATATATATATATATGAAAGCCTAGAAAAAAATTAACATATCTATGTCAGACACATCCATTTCCAACACTTACTCCTGTGTCTAAGTAACATAACCTTGTAGTACAAAATACAAGGCTAAAATGCAAGAAGATCGGTACAATTATTAATGCCATAAACTCAAACAAGTTTTTAATTCTATGAAATCATAGGATGTGACTCTGGATGTAATTAGACACATTGAAAAAGCAAGCAAAAACAAAAGAAAAGAAATAGATCTAAGTGAACATACACCGGTGCGCATTTGATTCAATCCTCCATTGCTTTTCACTGTTAAATAGCGGTCAGATCCTTGTGCAGCTGACATCACATTAAATGGAATTAGGAAGTATACATTACAAACAAATAAACAAATATACAACTACACATTGATCAAAAGAGTAAGCTCAGCAAAAGAACTGCTCCAAAAGAAAAAGGCAACAGAGTACAGACTAAAATTGTAGATTTTACCTTTATATCTGCTCGTAGGCTTGACACATGGACGTAAACCATGGCGAGAAGGGGCATCCCAAAGATCATCATCAGCTGTCTGCATAAGTCAAAATGAAATTATAGAAGCAATTTATCATTGAATTCCCTTTTGCGCACACTACAACGGTTTTCCAAAATTAGATTATACATTTTATAATAACAACACCACCTAGATAGCTGCCAATTTGTTCATATAATTTTCAGATACCGCAAAAAGACAATGACCCATTTTTCAAAAGCCTCGAATATAAGTACCCATTAAGAGAAACAGAAGAAATATTGAATCAGAGACCTGTAGAAATTTAGTTTGAGGGTGGGATTGGATGGAGATAACTGGGGCCGGGTGGTCTTCCATAATGTTGCCAGCGTTGAAGACAAAAATGAAGATTGAGAAAGCAAAGAGGAGGAATATGTAAAGAGCAATGGCCTTGGGAGATTGTTTCCTAGTGATAAATTTGGTTGTTGAAGCTGTTCTCATATGATTATGAGACGAGCCCCTATGATTTACCATTCCAACAAGCAGATCTCCCGCATCACTTTCTGTATTTCCGCCTACAGTACTATATAATTCACATTATTTTAAAGGGTAAACTACATTGGATAGTACTCAACTATTAGTAAGTTTTCACTTTAGTCACTTAATTATAAAAAATTATAATTTAATCATTAATTTTTATTTTTTTTTTTCACTCAGCCATTAAGTGTTTAACGGAATGCTGACATGGACCATTTTCTTGCGCCTAATATGCTGATGTGGAATTTTTTTACACAGTTAAAAGTATTATTTCGGTCACTTAACTATGATTTTTAATGTATCTGAATTGATTACTAAGGTTTACTATTCTTATTTAGTGATTGTTTTTCTCTCCCTGCCCTAAAGGGTCTATTTCCATATTTATAAGGTACGATCCATCGATGTGACGTACTAGATTCAAATAAGTCACATGCATGTCAACACGAATCCTCCCTTAGTATCAGCATGTGTCCTCCTTATTCGCGAACTGCGTGCTAGCGAAACCTATTGGCCAACTGTGTGGTATGCGAGCTCCTAAGCAGAGAGCTACATAATCACAAGCAATAATCGATTGGGTCACTTTTAGTCAGATAGCGGGTCGGCTAACACTATAACAACTCTTTTTATAGTTTTTAATAGTTATATTCATCTGTACTGTGGGTGAACTTTTATTGGCTCCTGTTGACAATGCTTCTGCTGCATAGTCTTGTCTGTTAAATAGGTCATCTATGTAACAATTTTGAGATGTTAGGATTTTCTTTTTGTTGGAGTGCTAGACATTTTTACTTAGGTTGAAATTCAATTTAGGTTCTTGCCTTCTCATTTTTTTTTTAACCGTTTGTTTACAATCTGCTGTCAAGTGAATTCATGGATTTATTGATGTGAAAAGTTTTTCATTCAAGTGGAAGCAATTTATGTTGGTGTTCTGAAGTATATTCTCAATTTTCTTTTACTCCCTTGTATTGTTCTTTCTTTTGAGTACAACTATTTCTTTCATTAAAATGAGAGGGGAAAAAAAAGGTAAATGGCTGAAAACATCTGCATTCTGCTGATGGTGATATTGGTTGTGATGGTATGGGTCCCACTATGTGGGGAACCTGTAACGGCCTAATTTTCAGTGGTGTCAGAAATGGTGATATGAGTTCACTAAATTCGACAGGTAAAATTGACTAAGAAAGTAATTTAAAATTTTTGAGTCAAGTGAGAATTTAGAAGAATTTGTGGATTGGTGAATTTGGTGAATTAAAAGAATTTACTAGGTCAAATAGGTCAAAAACGAGGTATCGAGACCTCAAATTTGAAAATTGAGCCATAAATATTTTTAGAAATATTTATGGAGTGTTATTAAGTTAGTATTAAAGTTTGGTTGAGAAATTTAAATGTTTGGGTAGTCAATTTAATAAAAAGGACTAAATTGTAACAAATGTAAAATTACTAGAAGAATTAAATAGCTCAGGTGTTAAAAGAAGGAGGGTTTAAAGGATAATTAAACCTAAAGGTGAAAAGGCTGGACGGCAAAGTGAAGAAAATCACCAGAAAGATAAAGGAAATAAGGGCAAAATTGGAAATTTAATAATTTTAACATGTATAATAAAAACAAAGTTGAAAAATCTAGAGATATCTTCATATTTTCTCGGCCAAAACACCATAAGAAGTCTGGAGGAAGCTGGTTTTCATAGTTTTACACCATGTGAGTTTAATTCATGCTTTTTCTTGATAATTTTTATGTTTTTATGACTTTTACAACTAGATCCACTTATAGAATTCATTAGTTTTTGATTTGGTGGGTAAAATTAAAAGTTACCCTTGCTGAGAAATGGAAGTTTATGATGAATTATTATGAAAATTAAATTTTAATTTCATATTAAGGTGGTTTTATTAAGTGATTTTGATAGGAAATGATATTTAGGACCTAATTGTGAAAAAGTTGTGAATTAGAGGTTGATGTTGAAATTCAGAATATAAAAGGTTGTGAAATAGTTTGTAATGATAGAATAAAGTGTTAATTGAGAAAAATTAGTTCAATTGATGGCTGAATTGAGCAGGGACTAAATTGTAAAAACTGTAAATTTTGGGGTAAAAGTGCAATTTCGAAATTTAAAGAGCATAATTTGTGAAGTGAAATAGAAATGAAATATATGCTAATGAGTGAAAATATTTTACATTATAGATCAAGAAACCAAAGAAGAAAGAAAAAAAAAGTTGCAGAGTAGTCCCTAAATTTCAAAATCTTCTACAAATCAGACGGGTAAGTTCATATGGTTGAATTTATATGTTTATTTGTGAAAGATTGAATGATATAATGTGCTGTAAATGTGAATTTGCTGTGGGATTGTGGGAAATATGATAAAATGAAAGAATAAATGGCGGTAATTCAAATTAGGAAAACGCTTGAGAATTGAGTACGTTCGTGTCGTGACATGTGATGAATTGACGGATAAGACCATGGTTAATCCATGGCAAATGTGAAATGTAGGTATGGTATCATCCATCTTGAGTTATGAAATGTAGGTATGGTATCATCCATACCGAGTTGTGAAATGTAGGTATGGTATCATCCATATTTGAGATATGAAATGTAGGTATGGTATCAACCATGCGAGTTGTGAAATGTAGGTATGGTATTAACCATACCGAGTTGTGAAAACGTGGCATCGAGCAACGACGTACTCAAATTCGTAAGACGTTTCCTAATTTGATAAGTAGTAATATAAAATGAGTGAATCAAATGGAAGAGATTGAGTAGTTGTTAATGTTGAGCTCAACTATGTGAAGTATTTTAACAATGGTTGTGGATGGCAGGGAACTTTAGTAAATATTTTGTTATTGTTTTGGAAATATTATGTGTGGTAAGTTACTTTTAAACCAATGAACTTACTAAGCTTCATCAAGCTTACTCGTGTGTGTTTGATATTTTTATGTAGATTGAATTAAAGAGAAGTTGGTAGATCGGATCATCACAGCAAAGCTCACTATCCAGATCAATTCCGGTAGCTTTTGTTTTATGTTTGAAGATTTATATGGCATGTATAGAGTTTAAATGAGATGGAGTAAAGATGTTATAAACTAGTTGATAATATTTTGCAATGAAACAGTTTTTGAATTGCAGCAGTAACGTGGTTTTGAAAAATCACCAAAAATAGAAGAAATATAATTAAAAAGTGAATAAGATATGAATTGAAAACTCTTTGAGTCTATTTTCATATAAAAGAAATATAGTAAGCAAAAGAAATGGAAATAATGAGATATTTAAATTTTAGTGAAACAGGTTCTGAATGAATTCGTGATCCCCTGTTCTGCTTTTGAAAAATCATTAGAAATTACACGAAAATAATTGTGGATTAAAATTTATATGTATGGAATTCTGAATGAGTCTATTTTCAAATGAAATAAATAAAAAGGTCATATGAATTCTGTACGAAGAGTAATTTGATTTGTAGTGAAGAGAGGTTAGAACAGTCAAACAGTGAAACAGGGGAAATTTAAGGAAAATCTGGTATTGATTGGCCATACCAAAAATTTTGGAAAAAATATAGTAAAAAGATATATGAGTCTAGTTTCAGAGAAAATTAACGGATCTTAATTTGGAGTCCCGTAGCTCCAGATATAAATATTTTAGTGACAATGACGCAGATGGGCAGTTTTAAATTTTATGCCGAATTAGTAGTAAAGTTTAGTAATGCCTCGTGCTCGACTCCGGCAACGGTCTCGGGTAAGGGATGTTACAGAACCCATATATTCTGCCTTAAATTTTGCAATGCTTTATTCCTTTTGTTTCCATTTTATTTTGTCCTTTTACGTGACTTTTTTTTTGGGCAGCCAATTTCTTTTGGCTTTTTATCATTTTTCTTTTGCCTTTTTTTTTTAAAAAAAAAGTATGATGGGCAGCATATTTAGTGAGTCAGAGAGCCCAAAAATCAAATTTGAAAAGAGGAGAAAAAAAGTGAGAAATAGAGAGCTTTTCAAGCAGAATTTTTCTTGGAAAGAAAAGTTTGGAGCAGCTGTGATCAACTCTTCGATCTGAGGTCCATCCGTGGTTCGATTGAGCTGATTTTTGGACAGCAGCTAGACGACAAGGTGTTCTTGACTTTGTACGGTCGGATTTTTCATCCGAGTCCTGTAGCGTTGGAAATACCCGTTTTACAGCAGCTACGTTTTTGGTGATATTCTCCAATTTTTCTCTCTTTTGCTAAAGATTACATATTGTTAGCCTTGTTGGAGTTGAATGCTTGTTGTAGGCTTGATATTGTGATCTTGTAGCTGAACATTTGATTATAGTGGAGCTTTTGATCGGACTCTAAAGTCCCGTGGTTTTTACCCTTGATTTAGAGGGGTTTTCCACGTAAAAATATCGGTGTCTCTATTTATTATTTTTGCTAAGGTTGCATTGGTTGATTTGTGGTTGATTAAGGTTGCTAGAGAACATATTTTTGTGCTATTGTGCTTGCCATAATATTTGATTGGAGTTATAGGGAGAGAAAGAACACCGGTTTCGCTTCTGCTTTGTTTTGGTTGTTCGGTTTCTTCCCAACAAAACTGGTATCAAGAGCTCGGTTAATTCTGTCAAATAATTATGGAAATCAATACGAGCAAGATGATTATGTTGAATGGCACAAATTATCAACTTTGGCGGAATAAAATGAAGGACTTGTTGTTTGTGAAGGCTTTGCATCTTCCGGTCTTTGCTACTCAAAAACCTAATTCGAAAAGTGATGAAGAATGGGAATTTGAGCATCAACAAGTGTGTGGCTTTATTCGGCAATTTGTTGAAGATAATGTTTACAACCACATTGATCAAGAGACACATGCTCGAACATTGTGGGAGAAGCTTGAAAGCTTGTATGCTTCGAGATCGGGCAATAACAAGTTGTTCTTGCTGAAGAAAATGATGGCGTTGAAATACAAAGAAGGAGCGTCTATATAGTGACCATGTGAGTGAATTTCAGAGCGTGATGAATCAGTTGCTTGGTATGGGTGTCAAATTTGATGACGAGATTTTAGGGCTTTGGTTGCTTGCTACTCTACCAGACTCATTAATTCTGCCCCAAAAGGTATTATCACTTTGGATTTGGCTAAGAGTGGTGTGTTGAATGAAGAGGTCAGAAGACGATCTCAGGGTTCTACATCACAGTCCGAGGTGTTGGTTATCGAGAACAGGGGGAGGAACAGAGACAAAGATGGAAAGAGTAGAGATAAAGGTCGAAGCAAGTCAAGATCGAGATACAAGAATCTTGAGTGTCATCATTATGGCAAGAAAGGCCATATCAAGAAATACTGCTTCAAGTGGAAGAAAGAGAACAAAGGTGGTGATAAACACGATCGGAATGATGATGGAAAATCCGGCGTGTTGCTCTCTCGCTACTCGTGAAGATCTCGTTGGTCATTCGTGATGAGAATTTGGTCAACTTAGCATGTGACGAGACTAGTTGGGTGATTGATCTTTGGTGCATCACTTCATGTCACGTTGAGGAAGGATTTCTTCACATCTTATACTCCGGTGATTTTGGGGTATTGAAGATGGGTAATGACGGTTTGGTTCCGGTTGTTGGTATGGGAGATGTTCACTTGGTGAGTAACAATGGAACAAAGTTAACTCTCAAGGATGTCAGACACGCACCAGATATCCGTTTGAATTTGATCTCTGCAGGAAAGCTTGATGATGAGGGATTCGTAACACCTTCAGGTGAGGGCAATGGAAGGCGACTAAAGGCTCCTTGGTTGTGGCTCGAGGAAAGAAGAGCTCAAATTTATATTTGATGCAAGCTTCAACTTCTCGAGAGACGAGTGAATGTGATGATGAATGACATGACTCAAGCGAGTTGTGGCATAAACGACTTAGTCACATGAGTGAGAAGGGCCTTAACTGTTTAGCGAAGAAGAATCAACTTTCGGGCTTGAAGAATGCTACATTGAAGGATTGTGCTCATTATCTAGCAGGAAAGCAGAGAAGAGTTTCATTTAGAAGCCATCCTCCTCATAGAAGATCAGAGTTGCTAGAGTTGGTCCATTCAGATGTTGTGGTCCGATAAAAGTAAGGTCACTTGGCGGTGCACTTTATTTTGTGACTTTCATTGATGACTGTTCGAGAAAGCTATGGGTTTACACTTTAAAGTCTAAAAATCAAGTCTTTGAGGTGTTTAAACGATTTCAAGCATCGGTTGAAAGGAAAGCGGGGAAGAAGTTGAAGTGCATTCGCATCGATAATGGTGGCGAAGTACGTGGTCATTTCATGAGTATTGTCTGCGACAGGAATCGGACATCAGAGAACACCACCAAAGACTCCACAGTTAAATGGGTTAGCTGAAAGAATGAACCGAACATTGATCGAGAGAGTCAGATGTTTGTTGTCGATTCAAATTCGCCAGGATCATTTTGGGTGAAGCTTTGAATACTGAGTGACACATGTGATAAATTTGTCTCCTAGTGTTCTTTTTGAGGTGGCGTGCGGATAGAGCTTGGTTTGGCAAAAGGCGTGTCATATGATCACTGCGTGTGTTCGGTTGTAAAGCATTTATTCATGTTCCAAAGGATGAAAGATCCAAGTTGGATGCCAAGACTCGACAATGCATCTTCATTGGTTATGGTCTAGATGGTGAGTTTGGTTATAGACTCTATGATCCCGTTCGGAAGAAACTCGTGAGAAGCGAGAGATGTTGTCTTCATTGAGGATCGGACCATCGATGACATTGATAAGGCGGAGAAAGTGAATTCACAAGACAATGGTGATTTGATCGATGTGAATCCGATTCCCTAAACTCTTCACCGAGTCCTATCCGGGATGATGTGCATGGTGATGTTGCGATGACCATCGGGATATAGGTGACTTTGATGCTCCCATGGATGATGTTGTGAATGATCAACAACAAGTACCTATAGCTCCACCAAGCAGTTCCACTTGAAGGTCTTCCGAGATCGGCGATCTTCATCGTGTATTCTTCCGATGAATATGTTCTTTTGGTGACGGGGAGAGAACTCGAATGTTATGAAGAGGCTATGGAGAGTGAATGCAAAGATCGGTGGGTTGAAGCGATGAAAGATGAACTTCAATCCTTGCATGAAAACCATACCTTTGAGTTGGTGAAAGCGCCGAGGGTAAAAAGAGCCTTGAAGAATCGGTGGGTTTACTGAGTTGAGGCAAGAAGAGAAGTCTTCATCTCCACGATATAAGGCTAGATTGGTCGTCAAGGGTTATACTCAGAAAAAAGGGGGTTGATTTTGAAGAAATATTTTCTCCAGTTGTGAAGATGTCCTCTATTAGAACTATCTTGAGTTTGGCGACTGCTGCTATGACTTAGAGGTTGAACAAATGGACGTGAAAACCGCTTTTTCTTCATGGTGACTTGGAAGAAGAACTTTATTTGGAGCAACGAGAGGGGTTTGTTGCACAAGGAAAGAAGACTATGTGTGCAGATTGAAGAAGAGTTTGTATGGTTTGAAGCAAGCTCCAAGCGATGGTATAAGAAGTTTGAGTGCATTATGGGGAGCAAGGCTACAAGAAGACTACTTCTGATCATTGTGTGTTTGTTAAGAGATTCTCTGGTAATGATTTTATAATTCTTTTGCTCTATGTTGATGACATGCTCATTGTTGGTCAGAATGCTTCTAGAATTGAGAAGTTGAAGCAAAAGTTGAGTAAATCCTTTGCAATGAAGGATTTGGGGCCAGCAAAGCAAATTCTTGGCATAAAGTTGACACGTGATAGAAAGGCCAAGAAATTATGGTTATCACAAGAGAAGTACATCGAGAAAGTACTTCAAAGGTTCAGCATGGACAAAGCTAAAGTGGTGAGCACTCCCTTTGCTACGCACTTCAGATTGAGTGTTAAGCATTGTCCTTCCACAGAAAAGGAGAAGGAAGAGATGCAGAAAATTCCTTACTCTTCAGCCGTGGGGAGTCTGATGTATGCAATGGTTTGCACGAGACCAGATTTGGCTTATGCCGTTGGTACAGTCAGTCGTTTTCTTTCTAATCCAGGCAAAGAGCATTGGAATACAGTGAAGTGGATTATGAGATATCTTCGTGGCACTTCCAACATGAAACTTTGTTTCGGTAATGAGAAACCTGTTCTTGTTGGGTATACAGATTCAGACATGGCCAGAGATATTGACTCGAGGAGATCTACTTCAGGTTACTTGATCACTTATGCAGGGGGAGCTGTGGCATGGCAATCGAGATTGCAAAAGTGCGTTGCATTGTCCACCACCGAATCGAGTTCATTGCGCAAAGAACCGGCGTGCAAGGAGATGCTTTGGATGAAGAAGTTTATGCATGAGCTTGGTTTTACTCGGGAGAAGTATGTCCTGTATTGTGATAGCCAGAGTGCTATTCATCTTGGTAAGAATCCAACTTTTCATGCTAGATCTAAGCATATTGATGTGAGGTACCATTGGATACGAGATGTTCTTGAAGCTAAAGTCGTTAGAGCTTGAGAAGATACATCTTTGATGATAATGGTGTTTGATATGTTGTGAAGGCTTTACCAAGAGGAAAGTTTGAAGCATGTTGTTTGATCTCCGGTATGGAGGCATTCCCCACATAGTCGGAGGGGGAGATTTGATGGGTATGGGTCCCACTATGTGGGGAACCCATATATTCTGCCTTAAATTTTGCAATGCTTTATTCCTTTTGTTTCCATTTTATTTTGTCCTTTTACGTGACTTTTTTTTTTTGGGCGACCAATTTCTTTTGGCTTTTTATCATTTTCTTTTGCCTTTTTAAAAAAAAAAAAAAAAAGTATGATGGGCAGCATATTTAGTGAGTCGAGAGCCCAAAATCAGATTTGAAAAGAGGAGAAAAAAGTGAGAAATAGAGAGCTTTTCAAGCGAATTTTTCTTGGAAAGAAAAGTTTGGAGCAGCTGTGATCAACTCTTCGATCGGAGGTCCATCCGTGGTTCGATTGAGCTGATTTTTGGACAGCAGCTAGACGACAAGGTGTTCTTGACTTTGTACGGTCGGATTTTTCATCCGAGTCCTGTAGCTTCAGAAATACCCGTTTTACAGCAGCTATGTTTTTGGTGATGTTCTCCAATTTTTCTCTCTTTTGCTAAAGATTACATATTGTTAGCCTTGTTGGAGTTGAATGCTTGTTGTAGGCTTGATATTGTGATCTTGTAGCTGAACATTTGATTATAGTGGAGCTTTTGATCGGACTCTAAAGTCCCGTGGTTTTACCCTTGATTTAGAGGGGTTTTCCACGTAAAAATATCGGTGTCTCTATTTATTATTTTCTTTGAGGTTGCATTGGTTGATTTGTGGTTGATTAAGGTTGCTAGAGAACATATTTTTGTGCTATTGTGCTTGCCATAATATTTGATTGGAGTTATAGGGAGAGAAAGAACACCGGTTTCGCTTCTGCTTTGTTTCGGTTGTTCGGTTTCTTCCCAACAGGTTGTGAACATGTAAAATCTAAAATTTAGGGTGCAACTTGTGTCAGTACCTGATGATGATGATATTTGTTTATTGCCTTATGTGTTGGTTTCAGATTTATGGAAATTCTTTCGATATTTGCTAGTGGATGGATGCACTCTTGTTCATGTCTTTCTTTAGTCATAAAATTTATGATTGGGGAACACTTCTTGATTAACGTGGCGGATAAAATCCAAGCCGTATATGACAAGGGAATGTAGGAGCAACATACTTTAGTTGCCGTGTTCTGTTGGATGGTAATCAATTGCTTCTCTTTCGGATGCTGTAATGTGTACGTTTGTTTGAGGAAAGATGAACACTTGTTTGCTGATTTGGTTGAAATTTTACCCAGAGTTATATGAAGGCTATTCTATTAACGTCCTTCGTTATCTTGCATTCACATCTCCTTTAAAGGTGCCCAGAATTTGGTCTGTCTGTCTGATCCGGTGGGTCCTCAGCTCTTTTAATTCCATCACCACATTGGTTGCTGCCAATGGAGAGGGTGTGATTATGGGTACCATTGCGCTTCCTCCTCTGATTGAGTTAGCGGCTGATGTTATTTACGGATATGGTGCCAGTCACTCTCTTTGCCAGTTTTGGTTTTAACCTTGAAGGCATTGGATTCTTTTGACGGCATCAACTTGCCTTGTCAGAGTTGAGCATGCCGAGTGCAAAGAGTAGTGGCATTTATGAATCGAGTCAAATCAACTTGATATGAAATATGAAATTAAATATACCTGTCCATTTTAACTTGTCTATATTATAAAATAAAATAAAAACTAAAAATAGATTTATTTTATTTTATTTCAATATTTAACAATTCTTTATAATTCTATTTACTAAAATTTTATATACAGTGACATTTGTTAATATATACATTATAATAGTATTTTATATTACTATAAATTTAATTCTTGTGTAATAAAATACGTAAGATAATATAAATCATTATAAACTTCAAAAAATGTTTGGCATAATTCGGACCATATTATCTCCATCCCCTACCCTTAATATTGTATCAAAAAATAAAATATATTAATTAAGTAGGGCTTAAAACATTGAATGTTTAAGCTCAAAATTGACCCATTTTCTAAACGAATATATATTTTTTTATCCAAGACTTCCTAAATTTCAAACGAACCTTCAAGTTTAAACGAATAACTCGATCACGAACAGATCTAGTGAAGAGATGATTGCTAGACCTTGATGCTAGTAGTTCTGTTTTTCTTTTATTGTTTGATTTAAAAATATCGTAAAAAGGCCAGTTATGTTGAAAAAACAAAAATAAAAGCCCACACATAACCCCTGATCCTCAAACGAAGCCTATCAACTATTTTTGTGGGCTTGCTACCCCTCCTTCATGTCTATTCACTTTATATACGTTATGTCAAAAGTTAATTTGATATTTTCTGTTAAAAATTTCATCTATTTTTATTATTAAAAATTAGCATAATTGATGGAATAATCAGATAGTTATGCGTAGTGTGTCACATGTAACTCATGCTGATATATAAGGATCAAGTTTTAACAGTAAAAATTAATGAAATTTTTAATAAAATAATCAATTTGCTTCATAGCCTAACGTTTATTGACTAAATTACTATTTTTTAGGTAAATAAGATAAAATACAATAAATATTCAATCTGAAACCTAATAAAAAGGTCTCTATGAAGTAAATGAAATTATGACTAAGTATCCACTTTCACATCCAACTATACATGAATACTATGTATTAGTTTCTAATCCCAACATGTGCATGTGCTATTTGATGAATTCTATCCAATTCTTTCTAATTTGTTATCCACTACATTTTGTATAGATTGAATTCTATTCTATAATTATCCCAATTTAAATTTGTAATTATATAGTAATTACTAATCTCCCCTTCAAAATAATGCTTTAACACTACCAATCGGGTGGCATCCAAAGTTCAGTTTCTTCCCAACACCCAACCAAAAATGTTCTTGTGCAGCCAATTGGGCATAGTAGATTAAGGAAAAAAAAAAAAAAAAAAAATTATAACAACATTAAAATATTGTCGGAAAAAACAGAAGTCAAATGTATATTATCTTTCAGTAAACATGTTTGGGCAACAACACATGATATCATTGATAAAAACAATGTGTTGATGATGTTATGTGATTAACCAGCAGGTGGGGAGTATGAGAACCTAATCCAAAATCTTTAGGGGGGTACCACGCAATCCTAGTAAGGGGCTAAGTATTGTGCGGCAAAACCCTCTGTTTTCTAATTATTTTGTTAACCCACAACACATGATATTCTACAGAAAAAAAGAAAAAAAAAAAAACCACCTTTATAGGCCGAGGCTCTTTTTTATTTCAAATACGATGTTTATGTTTGGTAATCACAAGAGTTTTTTAATGTTTTTTTATCTACGAATAGGGATATATTAATGCTCGCAAACTATTTGAGTTTGATTTTAAAAACTTAAACTTGATTCCGTAGTTATCAAATCGAATTCGAATTTAGTAATACTTCACCTAAATAGCTCAACAGTAAGACATGTTGAATCCTCAATGAGATATGCAAATTCAAACATTAGAAATAATATTGTTGGAAAAAACAACCCCGAACATGGATCCTAAAGCAAGTATGGAGAATATAAAAATAAAATTCATTTTTAATATTTTATATTATTAAATTGCATTATTATTTTTAATTGAATCGAGTTTGAATATGCGTGAGTTTAATTGAGTTCGAGTATAAAATTGATAAATGAACACAAGTGGTTCAATTATATATCAAGCTGAACTTGAGCTTAAAAAATAAATGTTTGGTTGAGCTTGAGTATTCAAATTCAGCTCGACTTGATTGCACTTCTATCCACAAAACTCAAACCAATGTTTGTATAATCGGGCCGGTGATCGAATCGGTCAAGCATCGGTTCATCAATTTCACCTATTTACCCAATTCATCCGATTTATTTAATTAAATCATTAAAATTTTTAAAAAAATTAAAAATTAAAAAATTCAGTTCAATTAATTCAACTGTTCAATTTAACTAAAATTTTAATTATTTTAATTAATCTGTACCCATTGTTAAATCGATTTTACTTAACGGATGAATTACCGTTTATGTGTAACATTGTGAGTTGGTGTAGGATATTTTAAAATTTAAGTCCAAATTCATTATTGTGGCATAAACTAAAGGGTGAAATCAAATTCAAGGATTTCAAAAAGGGAATAAAAAGCTAATATGAATATTTTTTACAATGAACAATGAAGAAACTTGTCATTTTCATATCACTCTATTATGATTACTTGGTTAAAAGTATATATAGTGGGACTGCTATTTGTTGAAAAATTCATGCCTAATCATTACAAGAAAGTAAAAATCAACAATATCTTTGCTATTTGTTGAATAAGCCAATTGTGAATAAATCAATTATTTTGCCTTTTTCTTTTTCTTTTTCAATTTGCTCCTTTGGGCACATAATAAGTAATGAAATTGGATTGTTAATGTTTGCCTTGTGAAAGGGAACCATAACGTCCATTTTCTACTTTCCTCGTAAATTATTATTTCGATTCTCATCCCTCCGAAATTATTTAACAAAAATAATATTTTTATTTAAAATTTAATTGTAAAACATAATAATAAAAAAATGGAATAAAATCAAATTAAAAACGAATTCAAGTACGTGAATATAAAATTAAAATTGAGCCATCAGTAGCCGAAATTTAATAAAGATGAGAGACAATGAGGATGGAAGGACATAACCATGCCGAAGAAATGGTGGTCAAAGCATGATTTAAAAGCTCAGGTTGGTAGTGGAGTATCACATGCACAAAGTTTGACCTTATCATGATATTTTTTATTACACTATCTTATTTTGTCGGCCAAAGATCTTTCAGTTGACAAATTTTAGTTACACTTTGGCTTTGACTTTGAAACGTGAAAAATCATGTAATGAATTGGAAATCAATTAAAAATAATAATGGCAATCCAAATTCATGCCTCAATCAAATTGGAGATTTAGGATAATGACTTCGGAAATATTATTTTTTATTTATAGTAAAATGAAAATAAATAATATATTGTCAAATTTTGATGAAAATTCATCACATAGAAAATAAAAATTAATAAAATTATCATAAAAAAACAAACAAAAAAGATTAGATAAGAACTCAGCTCTAAATATTTTTTGAATTTTTAAATATGGCTGATAGATTTTGTAATTGTGGAGGATTAAATTTGTTGAACTATTAAAAATTATAACCAATTTATTAAAATATGTAAGTACTTAGGATTAAGTATGGTATATTTTTGTTAATTATTTAACGGATAGTAATTAAAATAGAATGAAATGATAACATTAATAATAAAGTTTAAATTTTTTTAATTCAATGACTAAAATAAAAACATGTTAATAGTTTAATAACTAATTTTAGAATTTACCCTAATTTTTAAAGAAAGAAAGAAGAAAATCACCTACTTTTTATATAATGGAAAGTATAAACGAATTTATTTTATTTTATTTTATTTATTTTTTGGTGTGACGTGTTTAATAACATTAGATGAAAACGTGCTTCGAGTGTCTCACGGAGAGATTTGCGGCGCCGCTGTAAAGGATCCTAACCCACTTCCCATCGCACTTAACACTTCCTTCAAGTATAACCCGGTTTAGAATTTGGAGCCAAAAGAAGAGCAAGCTGAGTAAAAAAAAATTAAAAATTTAAAAACCAATTTAAATTGATGTGTTTAGATAATTTTTGAAATAATTAAAATTTATGATTAATTGAATTGAAATAAATTTATTTTTATTTAAATTATAATTAACTATTTTTATAATTTAAAATAAATATTTTATATTTAAAATAGTGAAAATAATTCATAATTATTGTAATAATTCTATTTTAAATTATTAAATAAAAAGTAAATATTTTCTATTTAATTAAAATTTTCATTTTTCTAAAAATGTTTTTTGAAAAAACCTTCCAAAACTTATCAAATCATAATAGAAACCATAAAACAAATCTTGAAGATAAATTTTAAAATCCAAAATTTAAAATTAAAAATAACTTCTTTTTAAACGTGAGTAACAAAGGGACCCAGCCAGATATCCACGTGCTGAGCTGTCTTCCACGTGTCAGCTCAGTGTGGCCTCTGTACTTGACCCTTCAGTGCTGCAAAAAGCCACCGACTCTAGCCAAGCTTTTCTAGTTGAGGTATAATTGGATATCTCCGCGATGACGTGGCCCACGCCCGTGTACGATTTGGCGGGAATATAAACCGTTTTCCCGCCATGTCCAATCCGAAACTGGTCCCTTTCACCCTTCTAAATATTAACCTTTTAATTTCACAAGTTTTAACCGCCAATAACTGTTGCTTTAACAGCTTTGCTCCCACGTGGCATGCTTTCAACTTCTTAATTGTAGAGTTAATAGATTGTTTTATAATTAAAACTAAATATCTGATCAAAAGTAAATTATTTTTCATGCTCGATTTTAATTAATTTATTTACGTAATTATGTTCATAAGCCACTGTAGACGTAGACTTAAAAAAATGGGTAAACTACATTTAAGGGTACTAAATTATTAATAAATTTATGTTTTAGTCATTAAACTATTCGAAAGTTAACGTTTAAGTCATTGGATTATTAAAATTATTGTTGTATGACATTATCTATTTACACTGCTTTCGTCAATTGAAAGATCTCATTCCCCTTCTGTAACAGCCCAATTTCAATAGTGTCGGAATAGTGATTCGAGATTACTAAATCTGACGAAAAAGTTAGAAAACTTTGTTAATCGATAATTATAAGTTAAGTGTGATTTTAGAAATATTTTAAAATTAGTGAATTTTGTGAACTAAAAGAATTAATTAAAAAAAAAGATTTGGGCCAAAAACGAGGTATTGAGACCTCGAATTCATACAGTGAGTCATAAATATTTCTAAAAATATTTATGGAGTGTCATTAAGTTATTATTAAAGTTTAGTTGAGAAATTTTAACTGTAACAGCCCAATTTTAATAGTGTCGGAACAGTGATTCGAGATCACTAAATCTGACGAAAAGTTAGAAAATTTTGTTAATCGATAGTTATAAGTTAAGTGTGATTTTAGAAATATTTTAAAATTAGTGAATTTTGTGAACTGAAAGAATTAATTAGAAAAAAAATTGGGCCAAAAACGAGGTATTGAGACCTCGAATTCATAAAGTGAGCCATAAATATTTCTAAAAATATTTATGGAGTGTCATTAAGTTATTATTAAACTTTCGTTAGAAAATTTTAACGTTTGGGTAGGAAATTAAATGAAAAGGACTAAACTGAAATGAAAGTAAAAGTTAAATTATAGATTAAAAGAAATTATGAAGGATCAAAATGGTAATTTTACCATTTTGCATAGTTGAGGCAGTTAACGTAAGAAAATCTCAGATTTTTAAAAGTATATTATTATATTATATTATATTATATTATATTATTATATTATTATATATATATAAACCAAAAGAAGTAAAAGAAGAATACCAGAAAATGAAACAGAGAACAAGACGAAAGCAGGGGAAGAAAAAGGGAAAGAAAGAAAAAGGAGAAATTGATGGTTTGAAGCTTGGAAGTTTAATTGGTAAGTTAATTTAGTCCTTCTCTTTTAATTTTGATGTTTTATAAGTTTTAGAACAAAGTTTTGATGAATTTAAGTTGAAGTTTTTGAAGTTTTAAAGCTGTTGAATATAGCATATGATGAATAAAATGATGAATTAGTGGTTTAATTGAAAGAATTTGAAGTTAGAATTGGGTAAAGGATTTAATTGTAAAATAAGCTATAACAAAACTGTTTTGGACAGCAGCAGTAGAGTAACTTTGAAAAATCACCAAAAATCGTAGAAGTGGAATTAGAAGCTGAGTAAGATATGAAATTGAAGCTTATTGAGTCTACTTTCATATGAAAGAAATAGAGAAATCAAATAAGTTCTGTATTATGAGATATTTAAATTTTAGTGAAACTGGTTCAGGGTGATTTCAGGATCCCCTGTTCTGACTTTGAAAAATCATAAAAATTGGAGAAAAATAATTAGGGGCTTAACTTTATATTTTTAGAATCCTGAATGAGTCTATTTTCAAATGAAATAAACAAGAAGGTCATATGAATTTTGTATGAAGAGTAATTTGATTCGTAGTGAAGAGAGGTCAGAACAGTCAAACAGTAAAACAGGGGAAACTTTAAGAATAATCTGGTATTGATTGGCCATACCAAAAATTCTGGAAAAATTATAGTAAAAAGATATATGAGTCTAGTTTCAAGAAAAATTAACGGTTCTTCATTTGGAGTTCTGTAGCTCCAGATAAAAATAATTTAGTGACTATGACACGCATGGACAGCTTAAATATTCACATGAGTAAATGTTGAAAATTATTGATAATGTTACTTATAGAATGCTATATACATTAAGGATGTGGAATGGAGAGGAGGAGGAGGAAAAATATGTATGAATATTCAGCTAGCATGGCTAATTTGTAATGTTTTAGGCTCGGGGACTAAATTGAATAAAAGTAAAAGTTTATGATTAGTTTTGTATAAATGTTGGAGATGACCAATTTACATGGAATGGATTATTTTATTATTTAAAATTGCTAAATTGAATGAAATTATTAATTAGATTAAGATCGGTTGAAAAATCGATGAAAATGGGAAATTACCAAAATGCCCTTGAATCTTGGTATTTCGCAAATTTAGCTGAGTAAGTTCGTGTAACTTTAAATATGTGATATAAGGAAATATAAGTTGATAGCACGTGAAATATTGATATAATGAATTAACTAATATATGTTTATGAATAAACGGCAAGAGAATGATATTTATCATGACATGTCAATATGTGATTATACGTAATATGTAAATAAAAGGTAATCAAATATGTTGAGACGAGAAATAAATTCAAGTAAGTCATGAAATAAGAAAAATAAATATGTTTTAAGGGATAATATGTTTGATTTTTGATTGGTTTCAAAAATAAATGTTAAATGATATAAAATTTTTGATAAATAAATTTGTAATTCAGTAATGCCTCGCACCCATTTCGGTGTCGAATACGGGTAAGGGTGTTACATTTAGTGGTATCGAGCTTAGGTTTAGTCGGTTCTCGGACCAAATGTAGTATATGTGAAGTCTAGAAATATATGCTATTATTAATATATAACTTGAGATAATGTGATATGTTCGGAGACTTTGATGATATTTGTATCATTATAATTTAAACTTTATCATTATTATGTGTAATTTATTAATTATGTGTGGTAAGTATTTTAAGGTAAGTATTTAGTAAAATGATAAATTTAAGATTGAGTCTTTGAAGTTGAGGTCGATCATCGAATCAATTATGGAATTGAATATTATTTTGTGTCTTGAATTGAATCATGAAGTTATTGAATATTGTTATGTGTATTGCATTAAACTATGAAGAATTCTTGCAATCTTTGAAAGCTAGTTGAAATAAGAAGTGAAAGTAGAATGAACTGGAAATTAGAAAGTTATTTAAATTACGTGAATGAATTATGAATTATTTGAATATTTGAAGGCAAATTAAATTAAATAAAGAAAATATGTGAGTAATTGAAATGTATATTGATTGAAAAGTAATTAGTGATTTTAAATTTGATTAGACAATAAATTAAAAATACGAATTGAATAAAAATATATTATACATGCTTATTTTGTTAAATAATATAGAAAGTTTATTTGATTATTTTTTACATGTAAATGTTATATGTTTATATGAAATCAATTTGAGAAAGAAAGGAGAGGACCGAATTGAAGGAAAAGGAAAAGAGAAGGTTAAGGAGTGAAGGAAGAATAACATATATCATTTCAACCTTTTTGTTGTAAGTACTACAAGAATTTTAAATTATTGTTATTTATCCTTTTGAAATATTTATGTGAATTATTTAAATATATGAGATTCAAACTTTAATGCCCAAGTAGGCGAAATTTAGAACTTTGGGATATTAAGGAACATTAGCACGTTAGTGCTCTCTCGATATTAGCACATTGGTGCTCTCCGATATTAGCACGTCGGTGCTCTTCGATATTAGCACATTGGTGCTCTCGATATTAGCACATTGGTGCTCTCCGATATTAGCACGTCGGTGGTGCTCTCGATATTAGCACATTGGTGCTCTCCGATATTAGCACATTGGTGCTCTCCGATATTAGCACGTCGGTGCTCTCGATTATTAGCACGTTGGTGCTCTCGATTATTAGCACATTGGTGCTCTCTGTTCACTTGTGCATCATAATGCACCTCTGTATCTATTAAGTATATCCGGTGTGTTCTATAAAGTCTACTTTGGGCTAAGAAAGTGAAATGAGAACAAAGTGAATCATTGAATTATATCTTGATTAGGAAATGGAAAAGTGAATTTGAAATAGAAAAAAAAATGAAATGATGATTTGAATACCCTATTAACTTATCGGGCTAGATTGGATATAAATGGCATGCCATAGGATTGGAAGTGTTCGAGGATTCTTCGACCTTGAGTCGATGAGGCTTTGGGTGCCAATCTGGTGTGTTTGGTTGGATCCGCGTATCCGCCAAAGTCCGAGTCTTGTTAATAGGGGTAGATATGAATATTAAGTGAAATTAAAATGAGAATTGATCTCCTATTAACTTGTCGGACTAGTCGGATATAATTGGCATGCTATAGGATATGGAAGAGTGCGAGTTTTTTTGGAAACATCGATCGAGCACTTACATGCCGACTCACTCTTTATTCGTTATCATTACCGATTCGACACTTTGTGTGTCGTATATTGTGTACCGTTAAGGCACAATGTGCCGTACTGGTGTGTTTGGGTTGGAATCAGTGTATCTGTCAAAGTCCGGATTGTTAATAGGTGAATAACTAAAATGAGAAAAACTAAATAAATTTGATCGATTGAACTATTGAAAATATGAGTAAGAAATTATGAGTTGAATTGTGAATCGAATTGAAATGTGAGAATTGAAGTATGAACTTAAGGTTCATAAATTTGTTAAAATATCAAATTATTATTATTGAAATCTGTTGAATAAACGAAATGAGAAAAATCGATTGAATTTGATCGGTTAAACTATTGAAAGTATGGAAAAGTGGAATTAGGAATTGAAATGTAAATTGAAATTGAGATATGAGATTGAAAACTTGAACCAAAGGTTTATGAATTGATTAAAAATAATATAGATGATATATGATGCTATTTGATGAAATGCTATTGTTGAGGTATGAAATTAAAGTATAAATTAACACATATGACTTATATTGTTGCATGCTTGATGTTTACTATTTAATATTAAATGTTAAATTTAAATTATGCGTATAGTAAGTGAAGTATGAGGTAAGCGTTATTGATGAATTAAATGGAAACCGAATTAAGCGATGGATAAATATTAGTATTGAATTGTATATTGAAGAGGAAGTGAAATTAAATTTATTTGTGAATACATTTAAGTGAAATTGGAAAAAAAATGATATGTAAAAGCATTATGTTAAAATTGTAAAAGTGACATGCGTGTATAATGTAATTTTCCCAAGTAAATGAGATTAAATCTACTAAGATATTAGTGGTATACCATTAAGGAACTTTAGCGCATTCTCACGATAATAACACTTTGGTTCTCATCAAGTGCTATCTCGATTAATAGTAAATAATAATACACTTCTATATTTGTTTCATATATCTTAAGTATTCTATTGAATCTATTGGGCCTCTTATAAAAAGGTAAGTAATTTTATTTATAAGGTATGTTCGCAATATTGAATTAAAAATGAATTGCAAAACTGAAAGGATATGGAATGGATATAAATGATAAATCAGATAAATATGTGCACAAAGGAGCTATAGAATTATAGAAATAACGAAGTTCATGATCAAAATAATAAGGAAATTTCGAGGACGAAATTTTTTTAGGGGAAGAATTTGTAATGACCCAATTTTAATAGTGTCGGAAAGTGATTCGAGATCACTAAATCTGACTAAAAGTTAGAAAATTTTGTTAATCGATAGTTATAAGTTAAGTGTGATTTTAGAAATATTTTAAAATTAGTGAATTTTGTGAACTGAAAGAATTAATTAGAAAAAATTTAATAAAAACGAGGTATTGAGACCTCGAATTCATAAAGTGAGCCATAAATATTTCTAAAAATATTTATGGAGTGTCATTAAGTTATTATTAAACTTTCGTTAGAAAATTTTAACGTTTGGGTAGGAAATTAAATGAAAAGGACTAAACTGAAATGAAAGTAAAAGTTAAATTATAGATTAAAAGAAATTATGAAGGATCAAAATGGTAATTTTACCATTTTGCATAGTTGAGGCGGTTAACGTAAGAAAATCTCAGATTTTTAAAAGTATATTATTATATTATATTATATTATATTATATTATTATATTATTATATATATATAAACCAAAAGAAGTAAAAGAAGAATACCAGAAAATGAAACAGAGAACAAGACGAAAGCAGGGGAAGAAAAAGGGAAAGAAAGAAAAAGGAGAAATTGATGGTTTGAAGCTTGGAAGTTTAATTGGTAAGTTAATTTAGTCCTTCTCTTTTAATTTTGATGTTTTATAAGTTTTAGAACAAAGTTTTGATGAATTTAAGTTGAAGTTTTTGAAGTTTTAAAGCTGTTGAATATAGCATATGATGAATAAAATGATGAATTAGTGGTTTAATTGAAAGAATTTGAAGTTAGAATTGGGTAAAGGATTTAATTGTAAAATAAGCTATAACAAAACTGTTTTGGACAGCAGCAGTAGAGTAACTTTGAAAAATCACCAAAAATCGTAGAAGTGGAATTAGAAGCTGAGTAAGATATGAAATTGAAGCTTATTGAGTCTACTTTCATATGAAAGAAATAGAGAAATCAAATAAGTTCTGTATTATGAGATATTTAAATTTTAGTGAAACTGGTTCAGGGTGATTTCAGGATCCCCTGTTCTGACTTTGAAAAATCATAAAAAATTGGAGAAAAATAATTAGGGGCTTAACTTTATATTTTTAGAATCCTGAATGAGTCTATTTTCAAATGAAATAAACAAGAAGGTCATATGAATTTTGTATGAAGAGTAATTTGATTCGTAGTGAAGAGAGGTCAGAACAGTCAAACAGTAAAACAGGGGAAACTTTAAGAATAATCTGGTATTGATTGGCCATACCAAAAATTCTGGAAAAATTATAGTAAAAAGATATATGAGTCTAGTTTCAAGAAAAATTAACGGTTCTTCATTTGGAGTTCTGTAGCTCCAGATAAAAATAATTTAGTGACTATGACACGCATGGACAGCTTAAATATTCACATGAGTAAATGTTGAAAATTATTGATAATGTTACTTATAGAATGCTATATACATTAAGGATGTGGAATGGAGAGGAGGAGGAGGAAAAATATGTATGAATATTCAGCTAGCATGGCTAATTTGTAATGTTTTAGGCTCAGGGACTAAATTGAATAAAAGTAAAAGTTTATGATTAGTTTTGTATAAATGTTGGAGATGACCAATTTACATGGAATGGATTATTTTATTATTTAAAATTGCTAAATTGAATGAAATTATTAATTAGATTAAGATCGGTTGAAAAATCGATGAAAATGGGAAATTACCAAAATGCCCTTGAATCTTGGTATTTCGCAAATTTAGCTGAGTAAGTTAGTGTAACTTAAATATGTGATATAAGGAAATATAAGTTGATAGCACGTGAAATATTGATATAATGAATTAACTAATATATGTTTATGAATAAACGGCAAGAGAATGATATTTATCATGACATGTCAATATGTGATTATCTGTAATATGTAAATAAAAGGTAATCAAATATGTTGAGACGAGAAATAAATTCAAGTAAGTCATGAAATAAGAAAAATAAATATGTTTTAAGGGATAATATGTTTGATTTTTGATTGGTTTCAAAAATAAATGTTAAATGATATAAAATTTTTGATAAATAAATTTGTAATTCCGGTAATGCCTCGTACCCCATTTCGGTGTCGAATACGGGTAAGGGGTGTTACATTAACGTTTGGATATGTAATTAAATAAAAAAGACTAAATTGAAAAAGGTGTAAAAGTTTCATTATAGATTAAAGAAAGTATAAAGGACCAAAATGGCAATTAAACCATTTTATTTAGTTGAGGCGGTTATTGTGAAGAAAATCTGAGATTTTTTTATGTTTAATATTATATTATTATATTATTATATTATTATATATAAACAAACAAATGGAAAGAAAAAAAAAAGGGAGAGAAAGGAGAGAATTGAAACAGAGAACAAGACGAAAGCAGGGGAAAGAAAGAAAGAAAGAAAGAAAAAGGAGAAATTGATGATTTAAAGCTTGGATGTTTAATAGGTAAGCTAATTTAGTCCTTTTCTTTTAATTTTGATGCTTTATAAGTTTTAGAACAAAGTTTTGATGAATTTAAGTTGAAGTTTTAGAAGTTTTAAAGCTGTTGAATATAGCATATGATGAACAAAAAGATGAATTAGTGGTTTAATTGAAAGAATTTGAAGTTAGAATTGGGTTAAGGATTTAATTGTAAAATAAGCTATAACAAAACTGTTTTGGACAGCAGCAGTAGAGTAACTTTGAAAAATAACCAAAAATTCTGGAAATTTTATAGGAAGAATATATGTGAGTCTAGTTTCAGGAAAAATTTACGGTTCTTCATTTGGAGTTCTGTAGCTCTGGAAATAAATAATTTAGTGACTATAACTCAAATGGACAGTTTTGAATATACTTATGAGTAATTAATGAAATTATTGACAATGTTACTTATAGCATGTTATATACATTAAGGATGTGGAATGGAGAGGAGGAGGAGGAAAATATGTATGAATATTTAGGTAGTATGGCTAATTTGAAATGTTTTAGGCTCAGGGACTAAATTGAATAAAAGTAAAACTTTGTGATTAATTTTGTAAAAATGTGGAAATAACCAATTTGTATGAAATGGATTATTTTATTATTTAAAATTGCAAAATTGAATGAAATTATTAATTTAGATTAAGATCTCATGAAAAATCAATGAAAATAGAAAATTTCCAAAGTGCCCTGAATTTTGATATTTCTACAAAATTTAGCTGTAAGTTCGTGTAACTTAATTATGTAATATAAGGGAATATAAGTTGATTGTACGTGAAATGTTGATATGATGAATTAAGCGATTTATGTTTATGAAGAAGAGATAATTGAATGATATTTTTCATGATATGTAAATATGTGATTATCTTTAATATGTTAATACAAGATAATTAAGTATGTTGAGATGAGTAATAAATTTATGTAAGACATGACGAGAAAAATAAATATGTTTAAGGGACAATATGTTTGAATTTGATTGGTTTCAAATATAAATGCTAAATGAAATAAAATGTCTGATAAATAAATTTGTAATTCCGGTAATGCCTCGTACCCTATTCCGGGGTTGAATACGGGTAAGGGGTGTTACACCTTCCACAGTTTTGTTGTTGTCATAAACAACTTTAAATCTCATGAATTTGTGAATAGAAAACAAAACAATTTTTCTTTGATCTTCGTTACTAACTCTCTGATCAACTTGGATCTAAAGTATGTTCTATTTGTCGATGAGTATTAACCCACTACATCGATTGCTAAATCTTTACTTAGAGCTTGCTAGTCAGATTTTTTTTAATAATAACAACTCACTGACTTAAATAAAATTTTCGAATAATACAATAATAATGTAACTTTTTGAAGTTATGTTACTAAAATGTAAATTTATTAATACTTTAGTGACTTTAAGTGAATTTCCCCAAAACATTTAAAAAAAATTGAGAAAAATTAAGTCCCTCTTCATAGTCTTCATGTTTGTTTGTTATTTATTTATTTGGGGTACAGCCGTATAGCCACCTAACTGTAAAGACGTGCACGTAGGAACCGGTGCACACGACACGGTGTAGCTAAACCGGAGAACGTGTTTTCTGACAACCCTGTACTTGATTTACAGACAGTGGGCCCCAGATGTATGTTTTGCGGAGTGTTGGTTCGACACGTCTTAAATCATGCATTTAAAAGAAATAATTTTTTATTGAAAAAAGTAATTTAAAAATAAAAAAAAAACTACTAAATAAATTCGAAAGCGTACATCCACGACTACATCTGAACCCATGCGCGCGGTGTTTTTTTTTGGCCTTTTGACAAATTAAATACGGCTACGTATAATTCGCCCTTTTTTCTTTTTTATTTGCCTAATAATTTTTGCTTTACAAATCTTTGTTATCAATCAAGTTTGAATTTAAACATTTTAATACTCAGATTCCATAATTTATCATTTATGTATATAAATAAGCGGTTAAATTTTGTTACTTTTTTCGGTACCATACATAATTTATGTATTTAATTTTTATATTTTAAAAGTTCAGTTTTTGACTTAAATAATAATAGTTAATTATATGTAAAGTTGTAAATTTACTTTATTTTCTATTCTAAATTTTTATACTTTTTGATATTTAAAATTTCAATATTAACGTAAATAAAATCTATTGAATTTATTAATTAAATATTTTTTAGCAATATATAAAAATAGTAACTTTAAATAATATTGCACATATAATAATATATTTTATTGTATTAAATTTTAAAAATAAGAAAATTTAACAACAACATTTTGTGGAAAGTAAAATTTTAAGACTCGTAAAATAAAAAAAGTAAAAGCTGTTGAACTAAAATATATGAATTAAATCTATATCTTAATTAAAATTTGAATTTATATTTATTAATTTCAATTACTTATTTAACTTGATTCTATCATATCATACTACGAAGGAAATAAGTTCAGTGCTTGCACTCGCCTAATACAAATTGGTCCAACGTATGGGGTTCCAGTTTATAATCTCTTTCATAACGTGCATCCGAGCTGGACTTTAATCGACGACGTGGCATCATTAAATTTAACCACCGTGTAAGAAAAAAGAAGGTCAGCACGGGCAGACTTAGAGAGCAGGCGTTACCCGCTCCATTGTTTTTCTTTTTCTTCTCTGTATATATATATACACACTAATCAAGGCGTAAAATATTACAATAATACAAACATTAAAACAACATTTTTTTTTATATATATGGGAGAGCATAAAACCAGGAAAAAAAAGAGCTTAAAACAACAAGGCGTGCTTTGCGTTTTCAACTCTTTAATTAAAGAAGAGTTTTGTGGGAGTTGTTAAAAAGTTGCGACTTAGTAGAAAAGGATTCAAAGCAGAAGAGCTTTAAATGTGTCCAGATTTTGGTCTATTGTTGGTTTCATAGGTGTTTCGAGACATTAAAAAAGGTTGTTCCTTTTTGGTGTTTACCTTAAAATTTTCAATATTTTTTTGGGGTTTCTTCTTAAAAAAAGCAATGGAGTGGCATGCTTGTCTTGATGAATATCAAAAGCTTGTTATTCGGATGAGTACTCCCAGGTTTGTAACAAAAAATCATCAAAGAAACAAAAACCCATTTTCTTTTTGTGGATTTTGCTGCTGATTTTGCTTTATTGATTTTTACAGGGTGGTAATCGACAATACCGTTTGTCGCACAGCGACAGTTGTTAAGGTTAGCTTCCGTTGAACCTGTCCGGTCTGAAATATGATGGCACCCCCACTTTGATTTTTTTTTTTCAAAGCTTTTTGGCTCATTCAAGTTCTTGTTTACTTTGATTTTTCTTCAGGTTGATAGTGCTAGACGACATGGAACCTTGTTAGATGCTGTTCAGATTTTAACAGACCTTAATCTTTCAATTAAAAAGGCTTACATTTCATCAGATGGCCAGTGGTTCATGGATGGTAAGAAAAATATTTTTTAAAGCATGTATTCTGAAATGAAGTCTGTTGGTAAAATTACCTTGGAGGCTCTCCTAGTAGGGTTTATTTTACCCCTTCTACTCACAAAATAAGCAAATTAGTTCATGTATGGTAGATCAAAAAACAAACTGGTTTTTTTTGGTTAAAAATTCCATTCTTTTCTACCGTTAACATGAAATTTTTAACAGAAAATATTGGTTTGCTCTTTGATCTAACGTAGAGGGGTTAATTTACTAACTTTTTAAAATAAAGGGGGCAAAGTGCAATCTAATTTCTAGTCCAAGGGTACTTTTACCAAAGTTTGTTCTGTTTCCGTGTTATAAATTTTGGGCTTTGCTCGAAATTGCTGTTACTGACTCTTTTTTTATGGATTTGCAGTTTTTCATGTGACTGATCTAAACGGAAACAAATTAACTGATGAGAGTGTTATTAGTTACATTGAACAGGTAGTTATTAGAACACTTAGATTTTATTTAGTGTTAATGTTCTTTTTTATTGCATTGATTCGTTGTTAAACTAATGTATGTTCTGTTTGTTGCGGGTTCTACAGTCACTTGAGACCACTTATCCTGATAAAAGCCTTGGATTTAATGGCTTAACAGCGTTGGAATTGACTGGAACAGATAGAGTTGGTCTTTTATCTGAAGTATTTGCTGTTTTAGCTGAGTTACAATGCAATGTGGTGGATGCTAAAGTATGGACTCACAACGGTCGGATTGCGTCTTTAATCTATGTAAAAGATTGTAATTCGGGGTCACCGATCGAGGACTCACGACGAATCGACAGGATTGAAGCACGTTTAAGGAATGTTTTGAGAGGGGACAATGATATTCGTAGTGCGAGAACTTCAGTTTCTATGGCTGTAACACACACTGAGAGAAGGTTACATCAAATGATGTCTGCAGACCGTGACTATGAACGGAAGTCTGATTTGCAATGCTGGACAGATTCGCCGGTTGTCAATGTACAAATTGGACAGAAAGGGGTTATTCAGTCGTGAATGTTCAATGTGAGGATCGGCCTAAGCTTCTGTTCGATGTTGTTTGCACATTGACAGACATGGAATATGTTGTGTTCCATGCCTCTATTAACACAACTGGGGATAAAGCATATCTGGTACTATGTTGTTTCATGTTTTGGTTACAAACATTGGCTCCTAGATTTTTCGGACCTAAAATTTGTTGATTCTTGTAACAGGAATTTTATATCAGACACACGGATGGAACCCCGATTAGTTCGGAACCAGAAAGGCATCGACTGATCCAATGCTTACAAGCTGCAATCGAAAGAAGAGCATCTGAGGTATATTCCAATTCAGATCCTTTCGATTTTCAATGTTCATCCAATATTCCAAACACTTACGCATACTAGTTCATATGTGATTTCAGGGCATCAGGCTTGAGTTATGCACATCAGATAGGCAAGGTTTATTAACCGATGTGACCCGAACGTTCAGAGAAAATGGACTGAACGTGACAAGGGCTGAAATATCAACCGCGATGGGCGTGGCAATGAATGTTTTTCATGTAACCGATGCGACTAGGAACCTAGCAGATCCCAAAAGTATTGAATCTGTAAGACAAAAGATCGGCTTAGGTAACTTGAAGGTGAAGGAACTACCATTTAGGCATCATCAAATGGCTGAAAGGCAGGATGAACATGAAATCGGGGTTGGCGGGGCGGTTTTGTTATCGCTTGGGAGCTTAGTGAGAAAGAACCTATACAATTTGGGGTTGATTAAATCCTATTCTTGAAGGTGACAACTCCATGGTAGGGGCAATTTGGTTGAAAAAAATAGGCATATTCTTTTGCTCCAGTTTTGGGGTTGATAGTAACAATATCATAGAGGCCCTCATATATATACGATTGCATTTTAACTTCTTTATTTAAAAAATTGGACAAATTAGTCTTTTTTGTTAAAAAATTCTTCTATTTGTATTGTTAAAAAAATCAAACAGTGGCACATGATGCGCCATATGCACGTCATGTTGATGTACAAAAATCTTATAATAGTAGAAATAGTGAAAATTTTAACAACAGGACTATTTTGCTCTTTGATCTAACTTGTATAAATTAATTTATTCAATTTTTAAATTTAGAGAGTAAAATGTAATTTATACCCCTATTATTAGGATCTCCATAGTAGTTTTAGCGGATTATGGCCTTTGTGTATATGAAAATGTTGGAATTTGGTGTTATTTGTTGCGCACAGTGGTTGCTAAGAGTTATTGCTTGGTAGTAAAGGGGAAAAAATGGTATAGGTGGTGGAAAAATCATGGTTTGTAATGGATAACATTTGTACATAATGACTTTCAAGTATTAACTATAATGGTTGACTTTATGTTATAAAATATATTTTTTTTGTATACTATGTTTTGGTTGGGTCCATTAATATAGTTTTTAGTTACTTAGTTGAATATTGTGGAAATATAAGGTCCGTTTTTTTTTTTGAAACATATGGAGACATAAGGTCCTACACTTCTAGATTTACTAAAAATGAATCCTTTGCCCAAAGGGTAAGTTCTTCACCATGTTTCGTCTCTAATCATTACAAGTAAAATGGTATTATTAAATTTTAATTTTTAAGTTGGTGTGTACAAATTATACTTAAAAAACAGGGCAATTGACCCAAAAATACCAAAAAATAAAAAAATTTACGGAAAAGGGCCGGATTTGGGAAAAATTACGGAAAAGGGCCGAATCTCCCAAAAACGCGGCCACGTCAGCGCGTTTTGGGGGGATAGGGACCAAAAACGCGCCCTGCTGGACGCGTTTTTGTCCACGTCAGCAAAAAACGCGCCCACGTGGACGCGCCTTGCCGACGTGGACAAAATGCGCGTCGGCCGCAGGCGCGCTTTTGGGAAAAATAAAATTAAACTCCCATGTCTGCGGCCCGTGTCTCGAACCCGCGACACGATGGAGAAGCCCCACGCTCTAGCCAGCCACTCATTGTGGCATCCTTTCGTGACATAAACCAGCCACAAGATCTTTTAAACACTCATTCCTTGGCTCCTTCACACATTAATGCCAAAGGCGAAAAATAAAATGCCCAGTACATTGCGTCCATTCCTCGAACCCCGGACTGCTGGAGCTTCACTCATCGGTAACGCCTGTGCCACTCTGCCAAGGCGTTTCTTTGCGACTTAAACCCCTACAATTTCTTTTAAAGCCTCCTTCAATTTTAACGCCATCTAAAAAAACAAAACACGCTTGTAGCGCCTTGATTCGAACCCATGCCGCAGAGGCGCCCTCCCAACCCTTTAAGTAAGGCACGAAAACCACTTTACCAAGGCATTTCTTATGCCATAGCTCGCTAAAAGTTTTTTCGAAAACCTACTAAAAAGCGCTGCTGACGCGCGTTTTGTCCACGCCGCAAAGGCGCATCCACGTGGGCGCGCGTTTTTGGTCGATGTGGACAAACGCGCCCAACGGGCGCGTTTTGGTCCCTATCCCCAAAACGCTACCGACGTGGCGCGCTTTTGGGGATTCAATTTTTCCGTAATTTTTCCCAAATCCGGCCCTTTTCCGTAAATTTTTTTATTTTTTGGTATTTTTGGGTCAATTGCCCTAAAAAACAGGCCTAAGAAACCCAGCCTCAAAACTACAAAACCCTAGCCTCTAAAATACCATTGTTATCGGAGGAGAGCGCTAGGGAATGTCGGAGTAGCTGGAGGCGAGAGTAGGGGATGTACTTTTCGCCGGCATGTAATGCCTTCGGGGGCAGACCATGCACGACGACCCAAAAATAGCATCGTGAATTTCCATGGAGCAGAAGGGAGCCAACGTCAGTGGAAGAACTTATGGCTGTTGAAGTGGCTTTAGCCACTAGTCAAACTAGCTGGTCCGGAGAATCCCAAACTCCGTCGAGCTCCAATTAACAGGGAACCGAAGAGATAATGGCACTAAACAAACAAAGAGATGAGGTTGCTGGAGAAAAGTTGAAAGGGCCAAGCCTAATGTCGAGGGTGGAATATGAGGGAAACCCTTACAAGGTGGTCGAAAATACCTCTTAGATTGCCGATCTAAGGCTGAAGAAATAAAACAAAAAATGGGACGACAACAAGCATTTCAAATCAAGAATCCAAAAAGGACCTCATCAAATTAATGGGCCGAGGGAATGTCTCACTCATAAAGAGCAACTAGTCAAATAACTTGGACACTCTTATTTTCATATCTAAGCCACTTCATAACTCAATTATCAACTTTTCACTGTTTTATCAAGTCATATTTTATAGTCCTTTTATAATTCCACCATTATCTGTTCTAAAAGTACACATGTTTAAAGAGATCCACATAATGCATTAGGGGTGAATCTAAGGGCCGGCGGGTTAACAAGACGGTCTCCATAAAATAAATTTTTATTTATTTATATTCTTTATAATTTATAAGATCTTAAATTAATAATAGTAAAATTATACTTTAAGTCCCTAAAAATAATAAAAAATTAATTTAATCTTCTAAAAATTATAAAAAATATAAAATATCAAAATAATAAAATTATATTTTACTATTATAAAAAATATACAATTTAGTTTGAGATTTCAAAAAAATTTCCTTACTTCATCGGTTACATAAGCTTGATTTTCTACCTAAAAGACTCCACAAAGAAAAACAAACTCACTCTGCTTGCCAATGCTCAATTCCTTTTTAGAGCCTTCAATTCATCTCCGAACTCATCAAAACCACTTTAGATCAACCCTGATTCTTGTGTATCAGTGGTGTGTATATGTATATATGTATTAAGGCTAAGTTTGGTTCAATTTATTCAGATTTTTAGAATATTTTAAACTTTACATGATAATTGATTCAATTTTAATTTTTTTTATTGTTTTAATTTCTTTTTATAAAACTTTCTTTTCATTAATAAAACTCTTTAAAAGAGGAAAGTACATCAGTGCCCCCACACAGACGAAAAGAAGAAGAGGCACGAAGCCAAGTCAATTATCAGGTATGAATACTAAAACGCAAGTTTTTAAATTAGAGGTTAAGTCTCCAACAAATTTAAATGGCTTAGTTAAATATATCATTAAAATATATAATTGATTTTTTAGCTCAATTAGATCAATTCACATCTATTCTGGGCTCAACTAATCCAAAATCTTTCTCTGAATCGACTCAATTTAATCAGTCTAATCAACTGATCCAATTCAGATAATATCGCTAAAACAAGTTTAATCATATCCAATACATAATATTTTTTTGAAAATTAATTTTTAAATTATATTTACTAATTAATATTATTTTTAATTTTTATGTTATAAAATTTAAAATTAATTATAAATTAATAAAATTCAATTCAATAAACTTCTGAAAAAATTTTGTTTGCTCAACTTTAATATTATTATATTATGTATTGAAAATCAAATAGCCATGTTACTTGACTAAACTTTATTGGAATGCCGGCAATTAGCCTTTTCTGATTAGAAAAAAAATATATAAATAAATAAATAAATAAATAAAATATAGTAATATTATTTTTCTGCATTAGCATCATGCGTTATTTTTTTAAATGAAAAGATTCTTAATCATCTGTTCTTATTTTCCCCTTTCGATGAGTTAGAAACCAAAATAAAATAAATAAAGTTAAAGGCTTTTTACCGACCAAAAAACTTAAATAAATTAAAGATGTTTACATTCCACTACTGTATTCAAGTAATAATAATATTTGTCATTATTAATAAATTAAAATAAATAAACAAAAGAAAAAAAAAAAAGAGGTGTGGATGTTAATGTTCATCGAGCTCATCAATAATATTTAAAACAAAAGTTTTGAAAACGAATTAAATAGTAGGACTTGGTTTGTTCTTATCTTAAATTAATTATTTAATACCACTATTTTCTTGTTTTCTGTAACTTACCTTTTTAAACTTTGTTATAATATTTATAATCTCAAAATTAATTGCATTTCTAATGGGTCAGTCTTGTGGTCCATCCATGATTATAATATAAAATTATTTATTTCTATTAAATCAGAATTACTTCCCTTTTTAATAAACAAACAATAATAATTTTTTATTTTTTTCCTCTCATTTTCTTCGTAAGAAAAGTATTAAATAATTTATTTTTAATTTGTTTAACCGATGGCTTGACGAATTTTCATTTTAGAAATTATAATTGTAATTATTTACTATTGATTAAATTGAGATAATCGATCTAACTAAAGCTTCTAAGTTGAATCAATACTCCAAGTTTAATTGATTTGTTTAAGTTTTAGAATCTTAAAATCGAATATTTACCTTTTTTTTAGTTAGAGTTCTTTATTTTATTTTATTTTATTGACGGTGGTTTTGTTAATAAGTTAAATTTTTTGTTACATATTTTATTTTTTAATAGTCATTTTTCAAAAATATATTTGGCCTAGCGGTTACACCTCACCAATTTGATGGGCATAACGTGTTAACGATTTTTTTATTCAGGATAAAAGTGAGCAACGTATTTTATATATTTATTTTTGTTTGAATAAGTTTAATCTTTATCTCTTGGTTTTAATCATAAGTTAATTTTTATTTCTGAAATTAATTTAATGGAGAAATAATTAAAAATTCATGAAAATAAAGATTATTAATAAGAGAAGGTTCTTTTTCTTCTTTAAATCGAAAAGGAATTACATCAACATAAATTGAACAAAAACATCATTATTTTTATAATGTCGAAGGAGCTCTAAAACTTTATTCGCAACACTATCATAAACCTGAAGACTTCAACTCCCCTCTAGACTCAGTTTCGCCAAACAATCAACAATTTTATTAAGGTCTCTAGGGACGTATTTGATACACCATTGCTCTTCTGTTCTCATAATTATTCGAACTCTTCGGAGAATGTTTTGATTGCTTCTACTTAATCATTTCATTAAAGACTTATTTTATTTTAATATAAAAAATACAAATCTATTTTTTACATAAGTTTTTTTTTTCACCATCATGGGTGTATTATAATCTAGTAATATATATAATCATTTGATTGAGTTGGTATCACGAGTCAATCAGACATTAACTCAATTACAAAATGATTAAAATACATTTCTATATACAAATTAAATTATATTATTAGGGTGTCTTTTATTTATATTTTTATTAAATTAATAAAATACACACATGTATTTTGAACATTTACAAAATTATTGTTTGATAACATAGATGTCACACACATATATACTAAGAATAATTGCAAATTGAAAGTGATTTAATATGATTAAGGTTTGTTGAATTTCAATTATTAAATAAAGTATGAGCTAAATATGTATACATAGTCTAGTAACTAATTTTTAATTGATAATAGGCTAATTAGTAATTAAAATTAATGTGTAAAAGTTATATATTAATTAGACTTATGATTCTTAAATTACATATACGTAACTTTTCTGGCATCCAATCTTTAGAAAAAAGAGTCGCTTCCTCTAAGATATTTGTATTTTAATTTGAAAAATTAAAACCAAAAAATTTAAATATTTCAAGATATCGATGAATTCAAATATGCTTCATTTTGACTTTTATATAATTTTTTATATTTTTACAATCAACCTATCCACTGATATTGTGGATGTGCTGTAATGTAATATAAAGAAGCTTTTAACTTTTAATCTACACTTAAATAAACTCTTAATTTTAAATTTTGTCACTCACAATACTAGCAAAAAAATAATTTTTTAAGTTGATGAGTTTTTTTAGAGCAAAGTAATTACAATAATTTTTAAGTGAGGTGGTTTTTTTTTTAAAAAATTTATTTTAATCTTCTATTTAATTTTTCATCTTTTTTAATTTTTAACACGTTGTGTTATTTGTCAAGTAATTCAAAAATAAATGAAAAAGTTAATATTTATTAACTTTAATATGTAGTAATTAATTATATTTTAAATATAAAAAAATTAAAAGTCATTAAAAATTTTAAAAAAATATATTTTTTAATATTTTTAATTATTAAAAAATTAAATAAGTGCAAACTATTTTTTTTTCTAAATAATTTATTCAAAACTTAGCAACTTGAAATTACTTGTCATTCACGACAAAAAAAAAAAAAAACCTATGTTTTCAATATATTTATATAATAATATATACCCACTTTTCATTGTCTCTAAAAAAATATAAAATTAAAAAGAAAAGAGAAAAAAAATATCTACCCACTTTCATATTTTTTAAATATTTTATTTTACTAGATTCCAATCAAAGATAAAAAAAAAATCAATAAATTAATGTAATAAAATAATTAATATTTTATTAAAACACAATATTTAATAAATTCCTTTTCATTATTTTAATAATCTTAAATTCAAACAGTTTTAAAAAGAAAGTTAGGAAGCTAAGTTATCAAAAGCTGAACAACAAAAACAAAACCTCTCTTTTATTAAAATCTCTATGATTTTTCCTTCAGCTTAATTTTCTTTTTCAATTTTCCTTCTCAAATCTAATTTTTCTCCTTCAAAAATAATTTTATTTAAAAAAATAAAATTAAAACCCTCCATAATCACTGTTTCGTTTAAACTGATTTTTTTTTTCCTTTTTTAGCTTCGAAAATCTTAAATTAGTATAAAAAATTTAATGTTTTCTGGTTTTGAACTTTGAAAGTTGTTTTGTTTTTAATTTTTTTTTAACGAAACAAGTTGTTTGAGCTTAAAATCCAAATGAATTTTTAATAGAAATCTAAAGGAAAAAAACACTAATTTTTTTTTTTTCAAAAATTAAAGTTTAACAATGGAGTCAAAAGAATTTGTAACTACCACTACTGCTACTGCTGGAGTTACAGTGGTAGGATCCGATTCTCCATCGGACTACCACATAGCTCCAAGGTCCGAAAACTCAACCCAAAACCCGAACCCGACTCCCGGATCCGTTCCACCTCCGCAGCCCCATGCGGCGCAACCAGGACCCCCGCCGCCGGTTTCATTGTCGGGGATGCCAGAGAAGAAGAAGAGGGGAAGGCCTAGAAAATATGGACCGGACGGTTCAGTCACTAAAGCGCTCTCTCCGAAACCGATATCAACATCTGCGCCAGCGCCACCTTCGGTTATCGACTTCTCTGCCGTGAAGAGAGGGAAAGTGAAATCTCCGATATCGTTTTCAAAGGCCAAGAACGAGCCGGAGAATTTAGGTGAGAAAAACCATAACCCATTTTTGAGTTTTCAAGTGATTTTGGTGGACTGTTTTCATCTTAAAAGTTGGGTTTTCTTTGTTTGTTTATGTTGATGGGTCTTTTAAGTGGGACCTTAGAACTGGGGCTCCATGCCTCTCTATAAGTCATAATCGAGAGATCTCTTTGAGAAGCGTGTGTATGCGGTAGATTTTTTTTGAATGATAGTGAGAGCATTTTTATGGGGTTATTATTGAGTTTCCTTACGGAATCTTATCGTTATTGAGTGTGCTTTGCCACTTGGCACATTATATGCGGTGAAAAAATTGTGGAAGGTACCTGCTTTGAATCTCCTGTTCAAATCTTTCAGAATCTGAACTGACTTTGATATGAAATCTGTTCAGACTATAGGAAATCATATATGACATATAGTACGAGAATATGACTATAAATACATAGAAAAAGAATCGAACTCATACTCGACTTGAAATAACATAGGTTGCTTTTATAAGCTCTTGTAAGTATGAATATATGGGGCTTCTGTTTTGGTTACTCTGTATTTAGTTTCTTTTGAGTGTTTGAAATTGAAGTGAAGGATATAAATCATATGTATCATAGTTTTAATCTTTACTAATAAGGTGGATAGATTGAGTGTCATGCCATTTATTTTAGCGAACAAAGCAACTTCTCGGTGTAATACACTGTTTTTCGGTGTATCAAAATACAACCGGCTGATTTTCATGATTGTCCACGGGGTGATCTTTGTTCTTTGGCTGGATTTGTGCTACGCAATGAACTTTTAGTTGGTTTTCCGTTTTGGTTATAATTTGGGGATAAGCGGATCATGATAGTTTCTTGGAAACCTCATATTTATGCATTTGTGTTCTACGTTGTTCTGTTTTTTATTACATCATTCTCTTTTCTCTTTTTTGTTTAATCTGATTTTGTTTTCACAATTCTGTGTGTGGTGATGGAAGATCTCTTGTGCCGAGATAACTCCTATGTGCAGTTGTTGAGTCTTATAACTTTCTCGATGTAGGTGAATGGGTTCCATGTTCTGTCGGAGCTAATTTTACGCCGCATATCATCACTGTTAATGCTGGTGAGGTATGTTGTATAGATAACATTGAGCTTGGGTGATGTTTATGTTCGGTTATGAATGTGAAAGATCTGAATTTTCTTGCTGAGGAATATGGTTCAAGAATACTGCGAGTTTCATTCTGATGTTTAGCCAAGAACAAAACTCGTTAATTCATTACGTTAGGGGATTTTATTTTTGTTCTTCTAGGATGTCACAATGAAGATTATATCATTTTCCCAACAAGGGCCTCGAGCTATATGTATTCTCTCTGCAAATGGGATCATCTCAAGTGTCACTCTTCGGCAACCAGATTCTTCCGGGGGTACATTGACATATGAGGTAAATGCTCTGTTTCTCTTTAATTCTACATCAGTTGTGAGACATCCTTCGAATTATATCGTCAAAAGTTGTGAGCTATTGCATGAACATCTTACAGATGTACATGTGACGTGCATTGCCTTGTGCATAAGCATATATTCGAAGTATAGGAGTAAAATTTCCAGAAAAACCAACATCGCTTTGATTGATTTTACTCTCCTAAGTTGCAATATGGCCTCCTCTTCATAATAATTCTGCATTTCTTGACTTCGATGTTCATTAATCCTAGGGTGAAGTAGTTTTACTTTGTTATTTCATCCTTCATCGGCAAACGTATGATCTCTTCTCAAATTTCCTGTAGGGTCGTTTTGAGATACTGTCCTTGTCGGGTTCGTTCATGCCCAGTGAAAGCGGAGGAACAAGAAGCAGATCTGGCGGGATGAGTGTTTCATTAGCAAGTCCGGATGGACGTGTAGTAGGTGGTGGAGTGGCTGGACTCCTAGTAGCTGCTGGTCCCGTGCAGGTTTGGCTTCGGTTTTGCCACTCTTTTCTCTCTGTTATTTCCCGACTTCATATTTTCACAACTTCATTTAACCAAATGATTACCGCAACCCTGGTTATGACATAGCTTCTAACTTCTTACTTTCTGTTGTTGCGAACCAGGTTGTAGTAGGCAGTTTTCTGGCCGGGAACCAGCACGAACAGAATCTGAAGAAACAGAAGCACGACTCTGTAACAATATCAGCTGCCACACCAATGGCTGTTATTCCCATTTCTAGTGCCGACCCCAAATTAAACATCTCCTCATCTTTCCGTGGCGATACTTGGTCGCCGACTGATTCAAGAAATAAGCCCACTGACATTAATGCTTCTCTGCCTGGAGGCTAATATAAAACGTTACAATGTTTGATATCAAAAGCGTCAATGAATTTCATTCTCACCGTAGTTGTCATTGTTGTTGTTGTTGCTGCTGTTGTTGTTTTATGTGTAAGTTTATCAACTTCTCACAAGTACCGACATGTTCATGTCCGGCTCGGGTTTGTTTTACCCAATTTATTTTTCTCTAGTAGTTAGTCTTTCGAGTGTAGAATATTGAGTGTACTGTTTTAGTGAGAGAGCATTAGCCTTTCTTCCAAGTTATGGATTTGTGATTGAGAAAAAACCAATGTATTTTGAACATCTCAAATTCATTGCTAATGGATAATTTATGTAGCTTCAGATTATTACTGGTTCAGTCAGCTGGTTGAATCAGTTAGTAGTCCCTAACTTTAAGAACATGTTTGGACAACACAAATTAATTTTTTATATCATGTTTGATATTGTAAGTTGTAATTACAGAGTTACATAATTTATATTTTAAAAAAATATTAATTATTATAGAAAAATTATTAGGACGATAAACAAATCTAAACAAGTAAAAGAAAATTAAAATCAAATCATCTTATGTATTATGTTAGTCCAAAAAAAGTAGTTGATATTTAACATAAGCTCCTTTTCATCAAATGACCAAGTTCATTTTCTTGAGAATCTGAATTTATATTATTAAAAATATCAAGATCTCTTTCATCCATGTACTCTTCAACGTATGAATCATCTCAAATCGACCTATAAATGAAACTATGAAATATACAACATACTAATACTTTAACCTTGTTTCTTTTATACTATACTAAGGTGATGCTGTTAAAAAAGAAATATTTTTTTTTTAAAACAACAAACATCCTCTCAACCACATTTTGAGACATCGAATGTCTCAAATTAGAGAGTTCATGAAATGTCTCTAGTGCTTGTGTTCAGCTTTATTTTCTCAAGTGATATCATACTCCACGATATAATGCAAGAATTTTTTTATATTTGCATAATTAACATTTAACATATAATATTAGGATTCACGATGCAAATAGTATGTAGTATTAATCATAAAAACTCATATAAACTTAAGCTAGAAAAATAATTATGCTAGGTTATAACATTTTTATAATATATCAATCAAGTCAAAAATAATATAAAATCTATAATATATAATTTTTATGGTCTAATAATTTTCATAACATTTCTTATAAATAATATAATTTTTTGTCATAATTTTAAAAGTTATTTTTTTTACAAATAAGTTATGATAAAAAACTATAACACGTTTTTTTACTAATAAGCATATTATTTTTATAACATGTAGTACAGACACATATATAAGTTATGTCCATATTTTTTAGCCATAAATTTTTATAAATATATTACACTTTTATAACATGTACTTATTTTTTATAATAAGCTTTTTTATCATAACTTTAAAAAATAGGATTTAAATAATATAAATTTTTGTTATAACTTTTTAAAGTATACAAAAATTATTTTTTATAATATAATTTTTAAAATTTATAATATAATAAATCTTAAGTCATAATTATCCTAAACACTCATTCATACTTATAATATAAAAAATTATAACTTAGTATAAAAATAACATTTTTTTAAAAACTGAATTTGGGTTTAATCAAGTGCATAATTACTCTAATTCTCAACCCTAAAAATTGGAAAGTGTAATTGGGATGCTCCAATTACATTCAATTCAATGGTATCCATAAATTATAATGATTACCTAAACACACCGCAATGTGTAATTACACGTAATTACACTCAAATCTAATTATTAAGTGACTTCCCAAACACTACCTAATATAAAAAAAAAATGGTATGACATATCCAACAAATGAAATTGTATCACATGGCATTCATTTTGATATGGGAATTGATGATGTGGAATTCATTAAGAAAACATTCAAAATTATATTTTTATAATATTTAAAAAATATATAAAAAATTAAATTTAAGAATTATTTTGTAATAAATAAATTATATAAAAAATATAAAAATAATAAAAAGTTTAAATTGAAAACATTCAATTTTTTATAATATCAATTATATAAAAAATTTAAAAAATTATATAAGCTATAAATAATTAAAAAATTCTAAAAATTTTAAATATATATTAAATAGTCAATGATCAATTCACGTTTCAATAGTTATATTATCGATCAATACCCAAGAATGACAAAGAAAAATGATGAACACATGCCACGTTTTAATTGGTTAAATATACCATCAATTTCTTTAACATGGTTAATATTAATATAATTATTTTTATTTAATATAAATATAAATATTAATGTAAAATTTGTATTTAATATTTTTAAAAACATTTTAGAGTAATTATTAAAAATATCAAAATAATGTTTTATTTATATTTGAAAGACCAAATTGGTTATTAGCCCATTAAACTAACGTTCCACGTCATTATTTTTAATGGAAGAAAATGGATGAGTGACACAAATGTAACAATTCAATAATATTAATAGCTATAACATAAATTTTAAAAGTTGAGTGGTCAAAACATAGTTTAATATGAAGTTTAGGGACAGTTGGTATAATTTACCCTTTTTATACCAAAAACTAAAATGAAAAGATCAATAAGTTTCAAACTTGGGCTTTGTACGTGCGAATATAGGCCTTAAATACCACGGAGAACTCCCACACGAAGTAGAATCCTCCTTTTCAATCCCATATAAATAGAAACCTGAAAATACCCCCTAACTTATATTTTGATCAAAATCAGAGCATTTAGGGTTTCAATCGTCCCAAATTTGACTTGATTTCCTCTTTCCATCGAAGGTATTCTCGTTTTTCTCCCTTTTTAGGCTTCAATTTTCATTGAAATTTAGTGTATATGCTACGATGACCACTTCCTATTGGATCACCGATTGATTCTTTATTTCGCGATTGTTTGTTACTGAATTAGTACTCTTTTTAAACATTGATTATATTTTATTGTTTTTAAGTGAAATGTTCCTTCAATCTTTTGGTTTTAGGGTTTAGATTGATTTTCGCTTCTGAAATTTGATACGGTCGCTGTTTTTTTCTTATGTTCCATTTAGATATATTTAGAAGTTCAATAAATTGGATTTGATTGCTTGTGTTGCTCTATTTGTTGAGTTGTTGACAAAATATTTACCTTTAGAATGATGTATGTTGCGTTATCTAAGTACTTACAAAGATTGGTTCCTTCTTTCTTCTTCTTTTTTTTTTTTTTCTAGAAATTCCACTTTTTTCTTCTTCGTCAGAGTTTAGAGGGATTCTGAAAATGCAGGGAGGCAGAGGTGGAAGAGATCCTTTCTTTAATTTTGGTGGTGACCCCTTCGGTGGTTTTGGGGGCTTTGGAGGATTTGGTGGTCCTAGAGATTTATTCTCCAACTTCTTTGGAGGAAGGAACCCATTTGATGACCCTTTTTTCACACGTCCCTTTGGAAGCATGTTTGATTCAAGCTTCTTTGGCCCCGGTCAAAGTCCTTTTATGGATATGCATCCGACTGGGTTTATTGAGCTTCAGGCTCCAGAGCCAAAGAGACCAAGGGGTCCGATTATTGAAGAACTAAATTCTGATGATGAAAAGGAAGAAGAAGATACCGGGATGAAAGGGAATCCTAGGAAGCATGGTAGGTCTAATGCCGAACCTTATGTTGAGGTTCCAGATGATGAAGCTGGACAATCTGAGAGAAGGAACAGGCATTTGCAGTATATGAATGGTTACAATGGTTTGTATCAAAATCAGCAGCAGCAGCAACAGCCTCAAACTAGTAGTTTTGTGTTTCAGAGCTCCACTGTCACTTATGGGGGTGCCGATGGAGCTTACCATACTTCATCAAAAACAAGGAGGACTGGAAGTGATGGAGTAAGTTCTTCTGCCGCTTAAAGAATGTTCACTGATAATCCTTTTTTTATTGTCTTACATTTCTCTGTTGTGGAATAGATTACTTTTGAAGAAAGCAAAGAAGCGGACACAACTACAGGCCAAGCAAGCCACCGGGTTTCTAGGGGACTTCACAACAAGGTGGCTTGCAAATCTTGTTTTTCTCAGTCAATCTAAATTCCGAGTCTTTGACCTTGGATTCTGACTAGTATTTTTGCTGTAGGGTCATTCAGTTATGAGAAAGCTGAACTCGGATGGTAGGGTGGATACGATGCAGACCTTACATAATTTGAATGAAGGTATGCACAACTTATATACAATAGTGTGCCATGGTGTATTTGTTGATAGAGTTAGATTACCTGGTCCAATGGCAGTTTAAGTAAATGTTTTAAATTGAACTTTCCAGATGAACTTCCTGGTTTTGAAGAATCTTGGAAAGGAAAAGCCCAAAAGCGTCTGCCTGGCTGGTCCGGGAGTTTTATTGGCCATGATAACATAGGTAAGTTACGTCTTAGGACAATGCCGTTTTGTTCATTCGTTTTTTTTATTCAGTTATTCTACATATTAAACACTAGATTTTCAATCATTTTTGCGTAATACCAGTTTATCTTTTCCCAGATATATTGTGGGTGTGATGATAGGAATAACACAAGGCAATGCTTTTTTTACACCTTATAACATCAAATCATATTTGTTGCTGCAATTTTTGTCTCAGGGACTGGCAGCAGTGGACAGAACGGGCAGGCAGGTCGGGGAGGATGGGCACTTCCCTCTACTGAGTCTTCTCAACCAAAAGGGAGGATGATGGTAGATGCAAGAGACAGGTCAGGGCCTTTGCGTAGCCAACAGACTAGGATGAAAGGATCTGCAGATTTTAAAGATAAGAGTTCTCACTCTCAAGGGAAACGCAGGGACTAAGTTGGAGTGAGTCTAACACGGAGATGATCTTGTGGTGCAGAAGGCATTGCCTTTCCTCATATATATATATATGTATGTAGTATTGTATGCTTGGCTGTTGCTATGTTTTCCTAGTTTAGAGCTTTTATGATTCATGCGTCTGTTGTGGCAGTCCTTTTACCAAGGGGGGTTGCTAATGCAGAGAGAGCTTTAGACAATTACTGCAAATACATAGTGATTATATAATATCTACTTTCTAGTATATTAACATTGCAATCTGAAATAATCAAATGCTTTGCATCACTTTTTATGAGGAACTTTAATGATGTGCTAATGTTTGCACTCGAGTCTGTGTTTGATGTTTATACTTTGTGTTGAGTAAGCCCAGTTTGGTTCCCTAAAATGGAATAGAATTGTAATCAATAATTTAATTATTTGATTGAATGGAATAAACTAAAATTTTAATAATATTCTTGTTTTTGGTTGAATGAAATAGATGTTCTAATAGCATAAGGAAAAAATTGAAATGATTTGAGTACCTTAGTAGAAATTTTTTTAAGTAGATGATTATTGTTATTAAATTTTAGTAGGATTATTATTAATATAATTTAATAACATTTTTAATATAATTATTATTAAAAATTGGTATATAACTCATTTTATTATTTTTAAATTATAATGCATATTTAATGCGTTAGAATATTATTAGCGAAATAAATAATTTAATGTTTATACATGAGGACTATATTTAATATAGCTTGAGGGTTATATTTTACATCTAAATATAATGTTTATACATTAACAAAAAGTTACATGATGTCATTAGTTTATGTCATAATCTATATGTTAAATTTGACGACAACAAAAAGTTACAATAATTTGTGCCATTCTATGATGTCATTATACAATCTAAATATTATATGTACAAAAAGTTATTAAAACATCATCAATAAAATTATGATTTTTAATTGCTTTATTTTTGTGTAAAGTAATTGAGTCCTAATAAGGGAAACTGCGATGTCTAAATTGGCCGACTTCTTTATGGTTATAAAAAGGAACAATTTATATTAGATATAAGTTTGGTAAAAACAATATAATAAAGACGAGAAATAATTTTTACACTTATATATGAGTTTCATGCAATATTGACATTTTTCTTTTAAAGAGGGTATTCCTCTAGCCACCAAAATAAAAAAAAAGGAGTAACAACAATTAGACATTAACCTTTTTTTTTTCGTATACAACCCAGGTGGAAGGCAAATAAGGTCTTTATAGATTAGTAACTCCGAAAGAACTATATCTCAATAAGTACTCCTTTGAGCCCAAATTAAGATAGAGTAACAACTGTTTGACAAAAGTTTTCAATAAGCAAAACACAGCAGCATAGAGGAGAAGCTGATGTCATGGTGAAAACGATTTGAAATGCATTCAATCTGCTAATTTATATATTAAAGGGAAAAAATGCAGCAAAAAGAGAGAAACAACTTAAGCACTAGTAATATGATTTGATAATTAAACACTTGCAATGACCCCAAATTGAAAAGCCAAATATTTGTATTATTAATTTATGATAAATTATAGCCTCTAACCATTCAGTGATGGACAAAATTTGTGGATCACATATATGTGGAACAATGAAGAGAAAATGCTGAACATTTCTATAATAATTATCTTTTCAAAAGGAAGAAGTGGTGAATAGAGTCAAACTGTATTTACAGTGTCTGCAAGGGAACGAAGTATGCATCCGAAACCGGCTTTCTCTGTCAGCTTTTCATGGATCTTAAGGCATTGATCACATGTTGTGCGATTTCCAGTCGACAATCCTCTATATACATACCTGAAAATATTCATAACAATCATATATGACCTACATAACATTTGTGCTTGTAATGAAAGCTATTGTTTCCTCAAAAGCTACAACATCATTAGGCAAAATGTTCAACAATGGGAACAACCAACCTAGTAAAAGATTTTGTCACAAAGTGCAAATTCATCAGCTGCAGGTGCTTCTAGCTATTAATTGGTCACAAATAATGTAACATTCAGTGCAACAACAGTTGTGCACTAACAACTGCCAAAAGAGGAAAAGCATAAAAGTAGATTCCATGGGGATTAACAAATTAGATCAGATTTCATTTTGCTCAAATACTCTTAATCTCATTTAAAAAATTTGAAAGAGACCCTATTATTAAATGAAATGTACAAGTAAAATGTTAAAAAAAAAAGAGAAAAGACTCACTTCATAAGAATATCATAGTACTGGGGATCTAAAGAACGAAGCATTCCTTCAACATCTTTTATAGCCATTAATGCTTTATGCACGCCTATCCAATTCACAGACTGCAAATGGCAATATCCAAATTAAAATGAAAAAAATGGAAAAAAAGAACATTTTTCTTTTTAAGGTACCAAACCTTGCATCGTTCGTCCTGGGGAGGATAACCCTCGAGCGCGGTTTTAATCGCTTCAATGAATTTATATCTGAGATAGAAACAAATTAATCCTATATAATTAGAGTTTTTTATTTTCCTTTTAAAACTTTTAAATGGGAAATTTGAATTCGTATTAGAAATTTTAACTGTTTAATTAAGCTCCCGATCTTAAAAGATTTGTTTTCTATTTTTGTTAGTATATCCTCGGCCTTATCAGATCCCATAGATTTCTTCGCTTCTGCCATTATCGCTAATTCACTCGCTCTCTCTGATCAATCACCTGCCAAACGAAAAATTTTCTCCTTTCATACAGAACTCCTTTTAGAGTTAGAGGGGTGGACCTAATATATAAACAAGCTTAGATTTCTAACCAAATAAGCAAAGAGATGAAATTGTAACAACCGAAGTGAGATTGATGGGAATAATAACTTTACCGGGATCAACTCTGTCGATTACTTTGGGGGTGTGGTGGCTTGAGGTATTGGTGAGGCTGAGAGTGATAAAAGGACAACAATGACATGTTAAGGTTTTTCCCTTTATTTCTCAGCTATTCTTTGTGTATGGTGAGGAATGCTTATTACGGGAGAAACTCTAATAAGAGATGAATGATAATTCCATGGAATGAATGATTCGGTGAACCAAACAAAGAGATCACTGATTATCACCAAATTGATCAGTAATGAAATGGCTATAACAACCAACCAAACATGAGGTTATACTAGAATTTCATTTTTTTTAATTTTTACATTTACAATTAACTCGCACACACCCTTAACAAGAGCGAGCTTACCGGACTATGACTGCAAATAGGGTTGATCCTATGATTCAAACAGTTGGCGAGAGTTTTGGAGTGAATGCCCAATGCTACTTGGTCAAGAGTTAGAATTCGAGAACTTCGTACTAGGTCAACAGTTAGGATTCGAGAACTTCGTATATGTTTTGTGAATTCATGGCATCCTTGAGATTATTGCTCATAGGGGTTTTGCAAGTAATTTTGTTACTGATTCTGAAATTTCGGATACTGCAGCATTTACGGTGTCTGGTGAACAAGATTCGATTTGAAAATTCAATAATGAGGAACTTAAAATAACTGAACAGATACAACATTGTCAATGGAGAAACTGTTTGCAACAGAGCTTATATTTATATGAACAACGAGCAGAAACTGCAAACCAGTGCTCTATTTACACCAGTTGTCTCAATTTCCAAGCATTATTAGAATAAATGTACAATGAATCCACATATAACGGCAGCAAAGAGAAAATAAAGAACTCCCATGTCGATTGGAGGAGGATTCCGGCAGCCGCACTGTGTTGATTCATTGACATTGCAGAAGGCTTCAAAATGACTGAATCTTTCTGATCGATGTAATAAATTTCGGCATTGCTGAGGAGCTGTTCATCTAGACCATGAGATTCTGAACTTTCCGGAGCCAAAGGTGATGGCTGGCTTTCTTCAGAATTGCTTTCGGGATTTTCCCCATTATCATTTTGTTCGTCATCACGATCCTCCTTATCATTTTCTTTGCTGGGGCCTCCACCGGTGCCGTCTTTTGGGATGCTCTGAACCAGCTCTGGCTGAGCTTCCAATCCAACCCATCTCAGGTGCAGCTGCCATGATTCACACACCAGATGAAATGACAGTCATCTTGATATAACGATTGTACAATTAATCATATATATGGGTCAAGTTCCATTTTGATATATAAACTTCGTGTACCTGAAGATGTAGGTTAACTTCATCTGGGCGGGAAAGAAAGGGGAAATCGCCTCCTGTTTTGAGATAAGCTCGCCTTGCACCCGGGTACCTCTCACTCAACTGATCTTTGAGTTGTTGAGGAATTGCTGAGTAGTCGTTCGTCTTCGAGGCCAATGCAGAAACCATGTCAATTATAGAGCTACCAGCTAAAGCTTAAAGTTCTCCTAGTATTGAAGGTGAAGGCAAAAACTTCCTCATATGAATACAATCATGTAGCTAGAAAATGGTCAAAATATGTTGAAAGTCTCGGTACTCTTCGAAAATTTGGAATTTAGTTACTATATTTTTATTTCTAGAAATGTAATCCTTCTACTTATCAAATTTCAAAATACAAGTTCACCACTGTCAACCTTGTTAATTTTTTTTTTTGGTTAAATTCAAGTTAATTATAACATCATTTTTGTAATTACATAGCTACAAAATGAGTTTTTCTTTTTTATTTCAAAATGTCATACTAACAAATATAACAAAAAAAAATTAACAGTGCTAATAGTTAAATCTGAAAAATTGAAGATAAATTCCTTGAAATAAAAGTATAGAGACTAAATTCCAAAATTTCAAAAAGTACCGGGACTTATGGCATATTTTATCCCTAGAAATTTTGGCATGTTTAGCTGCAAGTTAACTGAAAGATATCTAAACAATGAAATGGGCTTTTTTTAAAAATAAAATTATATTTACTACCATCTTTTATGTTTTTTCTTCTCAGTTTAGCAAGGAAACTTTGTTTCCCAGAAACGGCATGCATACTTGAGATACATTAGTGTGCACAGCCGATAAAAAGCAAGTTTCAGACTACTTACATCCATTATAGTAATAAATGAATCTGAAAGTAGTAGCGGTTTAACTGAAGCAGAGTCAACTGTCAAAGTCAACCTGGATGCTAATTCATCTCTTGAGAGTGTTTCGACCTGAAATGATTTTCACATATGGCCTCATATAACGAAAGCAATCTCTTTTTTATAGCAGACAGTTTTGCGTTTAAAAGAGCAAAAGATACGAAGTGCCCCATACAGTAATGTTAATAACAAAAAACCCAATAAAGAAAAATAGTCATGTTGTTCCCTGAAACATACCTGCGAAACAACAAAGTCCACAGAATCGGCAATAAAAGGTTCATGAGGGCCATCACGGATTCCTGTTAAGACGTATCGTTTCAACAAAAAGGACGGGGTCCAACTGACACTGCATGTCGGAAATAAATATCTTAACACATTCATATTGACAAGCAATATGTAAATTTAATAAAAAGACCAGACAAGGATAAAAACCAAGAAACACTAAATTAATAGAAAAATATAGGGTTAAATCACTTTTTGTGGCTTGTACTTCTTTTTTTGTACAAATTAGACTCTGCACTTGGCAGTTGTTCCCACATTAGGGCTTGAACTTTTTTTGTCCAAATTAGTCCTTGAAAATCCTAAAGCTCAGGCCCCAATGTAGGAACAATTGCCAAGTTCAAGCCCCAATGTGAGGACAATTGCCAGGTTTTGGGACTAACTAAGACAAAGAAAAGTTCAAGCCCTAATATGGGAACAGTTACTTAGTTCAGACCCCAACTGGGAACAATTGTCAAGTTCTAGGCCCAACTTAGAAAAAAAAAATTCAGGTCCTAATGTATAAATAGTTGCCAAGTTCAAGCCCTAAATAGTGATTTAACCCAAAAATATATGTAAAAGCAGAATGAATATACTTTTTTCTTTCATCCAAGAAATGCAAGCACGCACGCAAGTGGTTAATTTACAGGGAATTGACTCATTGCAAGGGAATTTTGTTCTAACTCGATACCACACAAAACTGCATGCATGCATTATCGGATTTCAAATTTCCAATGAATTTCTGATGAATTTACAATGCACTTAGACGCAAATCTTAAGCAAATGAATAGCTAATATGCATAATCCAATAAATGAATCAATTTAGAACAGCCTAGAGTTGATAACAAGAAATGTAGAAACATACATAGGTGCCCAAGGCATTGCTGCTGCAAAACTGCGTGTCTCCAAAAATGTATTTGATAGAATTAAGGATTTAACCCGTCTGGGACGATGTTGAGCAAAAAGTTGTGCTAGGAAGCCTCCAAGGGATGTACCATACAGATGTATCTGTCAAAGACATGCTACTCAGTCTGCTAAGCAAATGTTACAATTCAAGATAAACTACTGCTAATTAGATTAAGAACTACACTGTAGAACTGTGCAGTCTACTTAATATTACAGTCAACTGCACGATGTTGTTTCACTTTAAGCAGGTAACCTATGCTTTATTCCAGAAAAATATAATAGGAATAATAAATATAAAATATCTACTAAAAGGAAAAATAAATGCTATAGAAGGGAAGGAATGAAGCGTAGGCCACAAATATATTATGTTCTCACATGATGAACATCGATGGCATCCAAGAACTTTTCAAAACTTTGAATCCACTCTTGATGATTCCAAACACAGGGAATATCAACAGAAATGACCCGGTAACCCTAAACATTTGTGAAATTAAAATGATTAGAGTTAATCAGAAGTAACATTCTTCACAATAATATTCCGTAACCATAAAATAAGTTGAGTCAATCCATATCAGGAATATGAATAATCTTTTCACCGAACAATAAATGAAATGGGGAACTTTGAGCATGCTAGCATTGAAAAGAAAGGGTTAAATCACTTTTTGGAGCTTGAACTTGGCAATTACTCCCACATAGGGGCCTAATCCCTTTTTTGGTCCAAATTAATCCCTGAACTTGGCAATTGTTCCCACAATGGGGCCTCAACTTTTCTTTGGTCCAAGTAAGTGCCTGATATTTCCTTGAAAACCTTTAAGTTAAAGCCCTAATGTGGGAATAGTTACCAAGTTCACTTACTTGAACAGAAAAAAAAAGGTTCAAGCCCTAATCTGGGAACAATTACCAAGTTCAGGGACTAACTTATACAAAAAAAATTCAAACCCCAATATGGAAATTGTTGCCAATTTCAGGCCCCAAATAATGGTTTAACCCAAAAAGAAATTAGGAACTCTACTCATTAATAAAATAAGATTAATATCTTGCTAGGAGCCAACTCACTGAAAATAAATAGAACTTCAGAAAATCCACTATATTAAGCAATAAGGGAACAAAAAGACAGCCTATGAAGGTTGCCTTCCATTTATCTTATGTCAAAGTTACTTATCATAGATGGCTTACAACCTTCATGGACAAGCACATGATTTGTTTGTAGTAGACATCTGCTGTCCCTGCAGTTCCAGGAAGACATATGAGTGGAGTAACCACTTTGGGACCAAAATCATAATACCGCCACTGCTTCGTGCCGATCTGTGAGAAAAGTAAGGAACTCCAAAAATGAGTCATCACAATTAATAAAAGGTAATGACAGAGAGACAAGATGAGTCTATAACTTCGAGACACATGCTAAGCAATGCCATAACCAACTAGGTATGGTAAACTATCCTAGACTTGAAGTGATAAATAGATGATAAAATTTATCAGAAATCACCATATACCTTCATGAAAACAGTATATAATGAATAACAATTTAATTAACCGCTGATCTGACAAACCTCGAGAAGCTATTTTGAAGTAAGGATTTCACAATCGTAAGCATAAAAGTTAAAAGTAATAAGGAAACTGTGGCACTGAGGAAAATCAGACAAATAACCAGCTGGTTAATAGCCATTCAATCATAGGCATCCTTAGTGATATAACAAAGTCAACTAGTAAACTCCACCAGATAAGAATTCAATAATAAGCATGAAATCTATCAAACTGAAATCCAATTCTTTTTTTATTTTTTCAAGATGCGGAAATATCTAAGCTCATATGAATAACTAATTTACTGAAAATGGTCATTAACAGTAAGAAAAGCACAGATTTAAGCAAATTCTATGAACACCCAGAACAACATTTTGTAATTTAGCGATCAGAATTTTAATCAAAACCCACACAATAATAGACTAGCTAAAACAAAAATAAATCCATTATCGCAATAAACTTAAATCATAAAACCCGTGATAAAAAATTTATAAAAGTCAACAAAAATATTTAGAGAATTAAAAAAAAAAAACTTACGGGGATCCTGTGAAGAGGGACTTGGGACTTGAAGTAGATGTAATCTCCGGGCGCCGAGAAGACGCTTTTCATTGCTGAAATCCACTCACTCTACGTTCATTTCATTCCATTTGATTCTTTGGATCAATCAACTAAATCTGATCGACGATCTCTCTGTTTTTATTTTTTTATTATATTATTATATTTCTGTTAAGTTTCAAGTTTAATTTTGACGAGAAGACGAGAGAAATCACGTGGCTGAGCTATAACGATCAATTGACGGAAACGTTTGTCATCAACCAGTCAGCGTTATCTCTCAAGGGGCGCGCAGTATAAATTTTGGTTCACCTTATCGGTGCATTTAAGACGTGCCGGTATCTTCCAATGACTTTTTCGGTTTTATTAGTAAATTAGTATCTAAACTATACACCAATATCTTAATTGGTCCTTAAATTTTTTTCATTTATTTCAATTTATTTAGAAAATTATATCAACCAATAAAAATATCACATACAATATATTACAATATATTCTTATTGCATACAATATATTTTTATTGCATGTCGTATACTTCTTAAATAAAATGGAATAAGATTGATAGTTCAAAAATAAGTTTGGCAAAAAAACTTTAAGCACTAATTTAAGAATTGAGATAAAATTCAGAGATTAAATTAATTAATAAAGCATTTTATTTTCAGTTACATTATATTTGAATAAATAATTATAAAGGATATAAAGGAAAAGCAATGGTTAAAAAAAAGGGAAATAATTAGGTAAAAATGGATTTTTTTTAATTTTTTTTATGGATCAACCATTCAACCTTCAATCTCTAATATGTCCCCAGTTCGGTGAAGATGCCATGGAACTATAAAAGATCATGGAAATAATTGTCACCTAATCTTTGTTATTACAAATTCATCAGTATTTGAACATAAACAACATTAACCTAAGAACATATTGACAACATATTATACTAATATTCAAATTTTTAATAAAATTTCACCTGATATATTTATTTAAAAGAATTAATTAACTAATTATATCTTCTGTTACAGAATCTTGGCGTCAAAGTTTTTAAATAAAAAAAATACTTAAGTGATGAAAAGTATAACGATTTAATAAACCTGAACCTAAAAGAAGAAAAATTAACGGACTAGCAATTAAACTTACCTTTCAAATTCTAAACAATATAAAAACTAAATTTCTTAAAATAAAATAATTTTTCAAATATATGACGTAAGGAATAAATAATTTATTTTAAATATAATTTTAAAAAGATAAAAAGGTCGAAAAAAAAAAAAACACTCTTAGTCCGAAAGAGAAAAATCCTGCAAACCTATAAACCAGTTCCTAACACTGACTCTAATTTTTACTTGTTTCCTTGGAATGAAAACAAAAATGAGTATTTTATATTTACAACACAAACGAAATCAAATTACTAAGGAACTAATTTACTTGGGTCCGCCAAATTTACTCATCATCTTTGCAATTACAGGTGCCACTTTGGGATTTGCTTGATGCTTTGCAAGATTAGCAGGATTCTTCATCACTGCAAAAACCAACAACAAGATCAAGTAACAACCATTGCTCAAATGCATAAAACTCGGTTATGGATAAATGAATTTCTCGAGAAAATATGAATGGTTTCCTAACCTCCTAATCCGCAATTGCAGTATATGCTTAAAGAAACCCTAATGATGTTCAAACACTATTAAGGCAAAATCGTTATAAGCATATAAAGATCGGGCAAAAGAACGGAAAAGATATCGAGTGTTGAATTATTCGTTCTTTAACTTCCATGTAGGTTAGAACATGATCATTTGGCACAATCACGATAAAGAATCATCCACATAGCACATATAAGGATAAATGCAAACTCTGTAAATTATCAAAAGTATTAAAGAATACAGATCCACTAGAACTACAGGCTTCAAGGAAAATGTATTTGAAATATGGTATAGCAAAATGCCTACCGTCTTGAAGAGCAGCCATGACTTCTGGATCACTAAATGCTGCCATTAATTCAGGATCCTGGCGGAAAAATATCAACATTAGAAATCACATAGAAGGACAAGCATTTTCTAGATGACCTAAAGAAAGTGAAAAGGAGGGGAAAAAAGAATTGCATTAGCACATAAAAAGAAAAAAAAAAAAAAACCAAGCCTGTTTCATCATATACTCACATTCAATATTTTACTGAAATCAACGTTTCCAGGCATCCCACCCGGCATACTACCAGGGAAACCACCTGGCATTCCTCCAGGCATTCCACCTGGAAACCCACCAGGCATCTCACTAGGTTTTGTACTGGAGGATGATTGCTCCTGCTTCTTTGCTTTCTCATATTCAGCCTTGAGCAATATATGCAATGGAATCGAAGTCAAGAAAGCAATGATATGGTAATGTTAGCAAAGGATGAATAAGAGCAAAATTACTTGAGCTTGAGCACGACGATGCCGTCTCTCGCGTTCAATAATTCTATCTTCCTTCTCTTTACGCAGTCTATCATACTTCCTACGGTGCTCCTCAATGCGGTGTGCATTAGGTTCAACCTGTTTAAGCAAAGAAGTCAGTGTGAGCTGTTAAAGCAGGATTTATGCCCAACAACTATAGCCCTGTTACGCATTTTTTAGTGAATCCGATGCAGCGAAAACAAACATTAGTGGCAGAGAATAATACTTCATTTCTATGTCAAAAAAGATGCATATGTACCCCTAGTTATTTTAATTGGAGAAATCCTCAATGCATCTGATACATCACATTTTGATCAGATCACTCAGTTAAAAATGTAAAAAGAAGAAGCAATACAACTTTGATGAGTTCAGTCAGTTAGTGCAATAACACTATATAAACATTCACTTTTGCAAGGAGAAAAAAAATGAAACAGAAAGAGCAAACCTTCTTAAGGACGCTGTTTATTTCCTCATCGTGATCCAACTTTGATGCCAAGCGTAGATCCTTGGCGGCATCTTCCCATTGACCAAGCATTGCTCGTGCAATGCCCCGAGACTTGTAGCCCTTAGCAGAATCTGGGTTAATCTGCAAGACAAGAATGAGGATAAATATGTCTCATGAATCCATAAAACATGAGGAAACAAATATGGAACACAATGTTGCTCAGCAAAAGTTCCTTACATATCAAACAAGTCAATACATGGTTTAAAATTTACATAATTACCATTTAAGCATTTATCCTTCAAGCATGTGCACACATTCAAACGAAGGCAAACAACAATATATATAAATATATACATACAAACCTCCAAAGCCGCATTGGCATCTCGAATGGCAGCATTTGGCTTTTTCATCTTGATATAAACACTAGCTGAAACAGAAAAAAGACCACAAAGCAACCAAATCATTCGAACAAATATAAGAATCTATCTCAATTAAAATTAAATAAAAACAGAGAATGTAAGTAGCTAAATAACAAAACACTAACCTCGGGTTCCATACATGATTGCCGATGTTGGATTCAGCAAAATCGCCTGTGTCAGATACTCTATAGCTTCCTCTAAATTCCCTGCAGTACGCAGCTTCAGTAAATACAAATTCAATAAAAATAAAAAAAAAAGACAAAAACATTAATTATAGTGATTCATTTACCTTCAGAAATAGCATCCATGGCTTTGGCTTTAGCCAATTGCGCAGCATCGCGGTTCTCATCGTTAACCTCCACTGAAGAGTCTCCCATGTACAACACCAAAACACACACACAATTAGACATAACTAAACAAACTAAAACGGAAATTAACTGAACATTTGTGAGATGAGATCCTATCTTCTGTGGAGGATCATTATCAGGCTCAACGACATCGCCTTCGAGCTCGATATCAGATTCAATAATCTCTTCTTCCTCCTCCTCTAAATTAACTTTCTCTCCATCGTCTGCCACTTCCTCGTCATTCTCCTCCATCACATAACTCTTCTATAAATCAATTTCCTCAGTTTGATCAGTAAATAAGTAAAAAAAGAATGAAAAACACGATTGATGCTAACTAGTATCAAAACGGTTACCGATTTGGAGTCTCCGGCTTCATGGCCGCAAGCTGAAGATGGAAGATTTGCTCCGAGTCTGACAAAACGGTGCCGTTATTTACTTCTTTTTTTTCCATTAACGAATAAAAATTAGGAGCAAAAAATAGATAACGATTGAGTGAATATACCTTTGGAGATAGTCACAGAAGAAGGAGAGTGAAGGATCGCTTAGAATGGAAGGATTAGCTTTGCACTGATCAATGAACTCCTTTAGCTCCTTTAATTTTGCTCCGTCCATTGTTAAATTCAGTTTTGCAGAGTTTTTTTTTTTTTTTTTTTTTTTTGGTTTCAAAACCGAAACAATATAAATAGTACAGAACAGTCACGGTTCTTCCAGGTCTTTCCACTGGCATTATGCTGAACAAGCTTGGAAAAAGAAAGATTAGATTTAGTTGTTAGTCCCTGCACTTGTATAGAGTTTGAAATTTAACCCTTATACTTTAAAAGTTAAAAATTCCATCCTCTTACATTTTCAATTTAAATATATTTGTTCAATCATTATCATTGTTGGTAGTTTATGTCAAAATTTATCAACTTATTATGTTTATTTATTGTTAACTATATGTCACGTCATATGAGGACTACTTAATCAAAATTCTAAGTTAAGAAATTTTGACAGAAAATACTTACGATTAGGGGCGAAGCAAAAATTATTTTTTAGGGGGCAAGATTGAGTTTTATGTTTTTGTGAGAGTTAAAATGAAATTTCACCGTTATATTAACATATATCTTTATAGTTTTAAAAAAGACTAAATCAAAGTTTTATCATTTTTTAGAGGCTAAACAATAATTTTATCATTTTATTTACTTAAACTTTTATAAAATTTTAGAGGCTAAAAGCATAATTTTTTTTATTTTGGGCCTCCCCTCCCTTCACCCTTCCTTATGATTTTAGTGATTAGGCTCATATTTTTTAAATAAAAAAAAATAGGAGGACTTAATTTTTTAACTTTTTAGATATAGGGATTAAATCTTAAATTTTGTCAACATCAAGCACTAATAGCATATTTTAACCAAAAGAAAACTATGGGCAAATTTCATTTCTAATCATTAGTAGTAAATGTTGGCCCAATATAGGCATGATCTTAAAGCCTCACAATGTGCAAACAATTTTGTTTTGTTACAAGATATGATTAAGTTTATTGCTTTATATATAAAGAAAATAAATTTATAATTTATATTTAGAATACAAATATGATTACTAAATGAGAAAATTATTTAATATACTTTATAAAATTTGATTTTTTAATTTTAAAAAATAATTTCAATGTAAATTATTTATCACCTATTTTGATAATATCTAATGTCTAATTCAATTAATTGTATTAAAATTTTAAGATTATTAATGCGATTGTTCTTTTTACAATTATTGCTTTCTTTTATTATATTAAAAAATTAAAATTAAAATTGTTTTCTTAATTTACGTATGGATTGTATTTTCGCTCATTAAATAAATAACTGATACTTTAATACATGTTTTACATAAATAATATAATATATTTTAACTATTACACACAATCTAGTTTGTGCATGGAACCGAAAATAAACTACAGTTAATGCACTTGAGAAGTCATTATATTATAGGGATTACATTAAATTAATTCTTCTATTATTAAATGGATTAATTTAGTCCCTATATTATTAAAGAGAATCAAATAAGTCCAAATTGTAAGAGAATAAACATTTGTTGTATCAAAAATATCTTGAAAATTATTTTTTCAATTATAATTCAAATCCAAACAAAAATATTTATTTATAGAATCATTAAAATTTTAAAAATATTAATTTTATTAAAAAGTAAATATTAACTATTTTCCGTTTTAATTTGATCTTATTTAATTTTTTTAATAGGGCAAATACTGAATTCATCATTTAATAGTATAGGGATTAATTTGATCAAATTTCTATATAGAGGGACCTCTAACCTACATTTACCAATAAACTAGTTTCCCAAGGGCCTCTAACCTACATTCACCAATAAACTAGTTTCCCAATAAAATCAAGTCCTCAAAAATGAAAACGCGTGTGGTGTAGGTTTGTGTGGTAAGTGAATGAGATGGCTTTGAGGTGTGTAATGGCGGTGTCCTCCCCCTGTTCGCCTGCAACTGATGCAGTGGTTCGAAAGGTTTTCTTCTCGAAAACTCTCTCCCAATCGCACCGCACCTTCACTTTTCCTCTTTATTTAACGCACCGGAGCTCTACTGCTAGGATTGCCCGCTTTCGTTGCTTTTCTTCTGGTACGTCGTCACCTCTATCCCTTCTCAAAATATACTTGCTTGGAATTTTATATTTACCCGTAAATTTCTTTACAGCAAATCAATTTGTGGATATCCATTGAATTTCATATTCACTATGTTTCTTTTCCTTTTCCATTTTTGATAAAATTGCGATTAGAGACCTGTTTGAGTATTCAGCAGGACTACTAAATTTGAAATACTGCTGAGAAAACCCATCTTAGTTAGCAACTCCTTTGGTCAGGGACGAAAGGGGCAGGGCCTTTGCCCTCCCAAAAATGGTAGATCTGCCATTTAGTCCCTTAATTTTTTATTAAATTACATGTTAGTATAACAGTAAAAATGCACTTTGGCCCCTAATAATTTATGATTCATCTCTGCCCCCTAAAACAATTTTCTGGTTTCGTCCTTGCTTTTGGTAGCAGAAAGAATATCTTAAATAAATTTAAAAAAAAAAAAAAAAAAAAAACCACAGCTTTAACTGTAAAGAAAGCATAAGCCAAAAGATACCCATTTGTTTTTCTTGACTTCCAGGTGCCTTAGGGTAACGATAGCCCTTATATTGTTGTGTTCACTTTAGACATGCTTGTTGCATACTTGTGATGAAAGGAGATTAATATTATCAGCTCATAAGTCAAATATATTTGGGATTAGGATAAATTTATGTAGGCTGTGATATGTAATAACCTTGTTTAGATACTAATGAAGCATTGTATTAAGTGTAATCATGGATGATTTTATTAACAAAATGAAGTATTGTATGTGCAGCCTTAACTCCTCAGCTAAAGAATACATTGGATAAAGTGGTGACATCAAACAAGGTGGTTCTTTTCATGAAAGGAACTAAGGACTTCCCACAGTGTGGGTTTTCAAATACGGTAGTGCAAATTTTGAATTCTTTGAACGTTCCTTTTGAAACCATAAACATATTAGAGAACGAAATGCTACGTATGGGTCTGAAGGAGTATTCCAATTGGCCTACCTTTCCTCAACTTTATATCGAAGGAGAGTTTTTTGGTGGTTGCGATATCACTGTTGGTAAGCTTCTTGTTAAATTCACTTTGCTATATTTTTTGTATAAAAAAAAAACTCACTTTCATATGTAAATAAATTGATAAAAGTACCATGGAGGCTTTGTTATGAGGCCAGTGTACTAAAAATCAGATTGCATTTTATTCTCTTTACTTTTAAAATGGGCAAATTAGTTCCTGTATGATAGATCAAAAAGCAAACTAGTCTCTTCTGTTAAAAGTTTTATTTATTTAGGGACTAATTTTTAATGTAAAAATGGATGGAGATTTTAACAGAAGGATTGGTTTGCTCTTTGATCTAACATATAGGGATTAATTTGCTCATTTTTTGAGTAAAAAAGGTAAATGCAATCCAACTCTTAATATAACGGTCTTCATGATACTTTTACCAAATAAATCTGGTTTTAGGCAATTGATTGGTAAAAGAACCATAGAAGCTCTTGTACTACGAGTCGGATTATCAAAAAATGAGCAAATTAGTCATTGTACGATAGATCAAAGAGCCAATTGGTCCTTTTGGTTTTTGATCAGTCATGTCAATTTTTAATAAAAAAAGATCAATTTCCTTTTTTACCTAATCTACTGAGATTAATTTATCCATTTTTTGAGTAAAGCGATGAAATATAATCCAACTCTTAATACAATGACTTCTATGATCCTTTTCCTAATGTTTGTTATATATAGCATCGATGATCAATTCATGGATTGTGTACATTGTTACTTTCTCATTTCAAGAGTAGTTTCTAACATTGTGTTTTGTAAGTATTTTTAATGAATCCTTTCCTTTTTACGTACAGAAGCATATAAAAATGGGGAATTGCAGGAACTATTGGAGAAGGCGATGTGCTCTTAATACTTATCTGCATTGAAGAACAGACGTAGTTGTACTTGTTCGTAATTAGCTGATTACTTATTGTCTCGGCTGGCTTAACTTCTTTTGTGATTGATTTTGTTGGTCTCACATTGGAATTATACAGTTTGTTGTTGGAATAATAAGATAAAGGAATTAAAATTTGAACCCCATATTTATCTCTACTTTTTTTTTTTTCTGGTGCTGCTACTTTTTAAAATTCAAATGGCTTTTTTAATTATTAAAATTAGTTTGATCTATTCAGAAATTTAAATATTATTCGATTTTATATTTTTATTTTATTAATTAATAAATTTAAATATCTAATAAGCATTTAAAAAAAATTAATTAAGTCTTAATTGGTATAGACATTATTTTCAATATAGGAGGACATTATTTCTTATTTCGATCGATATAATAACCAACCCTGATCAATAACCATGTATAATACCAAGCAACAAAAATACAACCTCATTTACACAACCGAGTTAAATTAGATTTAAATTTATTTCAAATTTGTAATCCCTAAAATATAATTTCGAATTCGTAATCTCTAAAAATATAATGACAAAACTAGTACTTTATTTTCTCTGTCTAATTGATATATAACACTTCATCACAGTGCCATAGAGATGGAAAAAAAGAATAAGATGGTAACTCCAGCCAATGATATCCTGTCAGCACCTCCATTTTGATCTGCAGATCGTCCTCCTATAAAAATATTAACAATATTATTATGATATTAATAAAAACAAAACTAAATTCGAACCCAATCTCATCTTGTACAAGCGGATGTATTATGGCCAATACACAAATGCCGGTAATTCTTTGAAGTAAATTGGTCTTACTTATTAAAGCATTCTAGAAGGTTTATCTATATGAAACTTGGTAACTCAGTAAATAGTTCAATCAACTTACCATATTAATATTAATTTAAATTCTAATGTATAGAGATTAGAGAGAGTTTAAATTAACTATTAGTAGTTGATGCAAATAGATTTACATAACTTGAGGGACTCGACTATAAATAAAAGTTTTCTCAACTTAACTTCACTCCACTTGTATCAGTTAAATTAGTATTATTACATTTCTTCTTAGTTAAAATATCGAGTTTGAGGCCGATTGAGTCTTAGCTCAGTTGGTATCTACATTATTGCCTATGCAAAAAGACGTGAGTTCGAATGTATTGAAGTGTATTATCTTCTTATTTAAGGATTTGAGAGAAACTATGAATAGTTTTAGGCATTGTATCGAAAAAACAAAGACTAGGAATTATGATATTACACTTATATGGATTCGTGAGAGAGATGATTCGATTTTTATATTGCAAATTTGAATAATATTAATTTTAATTTAATTCGATCTGTATTTTTTGTATTAATTATAAATTCTTCTATCAAAATATTGTAATACAGCATTGTTTGGTTCCACTAAGCAGTTAGAGATTAATGAAAATCACTTATTTTCTATAGTTTTCAAGTCAACTTTGAGAACCACATAAAGCAAAAAATTCAAAGTCCAGCTGACAATGGCATCACCAGCCCCTCTTATTGACATTTATGATAACTTCAAGTATGTGGCCCCAAAATAAAATAAAAACTAAATTAAAGTAAAAATAAATTTTTAGTAGTAGCTAGTAGGTTTCATTCACATGTTTTCTGCTGATAGTAAAAAAAAAAAAAAAGAACAAAATAGATCTTTAATATTTAATATTATTCAGATTCTTTTTTGGATTTCAATTTTTTAAATTTAAATATTATTCGATATTTGAAATCAATTAGCAAAATCTAGTTCATTTATGCAAATAAGCATACTTAATTCTTATTTAATCTTATAATTTTGTTACCTGGTGGGGATGTAGCAGAGCTTGTAGAAGTGCCTGCAGAAAGGAGAAGACAGAGAGAGAGAGAGAGAGAAATTAATTTATTAATCGAAATTATAGAAGAAATTAGTATACAGAGATGAACAGCTTTTGAACAAAGACTTCACTTGGAGTAAACGGAAAAATACAAATAAATAAAATGGTTGTATTTTTTTTTTTAAAATTCAAACCAAATTTTCATCAAATCAAATTGTATATATTAGTAATTAGAAACTTACTGTTGCTGCTGCAAGCGGTTAGATCAGTAGTGACGCCACATTCACGAGTGACATTGAGAGCTTGCGCGATGGAGATGTTCAAAGAAGCAAACACTTTAGGGTCTTTGTAGAGGTTACAAAGGCAGGAAAGATCGTTGGTTACCTCTTCCTTGATCGGGTTACAACAGTCGGCTTGAGGTTTGATGGTGGCGTTTAGGATGTAACGAGAACAAGACACTAGCTTTGCAGCGCAAGTTGCTTGCGCGTCCGTAACGGTTGCCGCCGTCGACACCGCAACCAGGAGAACCGCCATGATCATGAGGTTAGCCATTTTGGGGGTTTGTGAAATTCAGTTAGACTCCGCGTTGTCTTGATTTTCCTTAGCTGCTAAGTTTTGGCTTAAAATGAAAACAAAAACCCTTGTTCACCTGTTTCTGTAATTAATGGTAAAGTATGTCCGGGCTGAACCGGAACTCCAATAATTTCAAAAAAGATCTGTTCGTGCTGACCTCAGCAGTACATCATTGAAAAATGGTTAGCAAGGGTTTTTTTTAACTAATATAATAATAAATTTAATCTTCAATATTTATATATTTTATCAATTTAAATTTAATTTTAAATAATCTAATAAATTTAGTCATATAAATGTGTTATTTTTATCCTTAACTTATAACTAAAGATAAATATCATTAAATCATTATTTTATATTATAAAAAGGTATAAAAATATATTATAAAAAATAATAAATTTAACTCTCCACGTTGTTACATTATAATCTTGTAAAGTTATAACTTATAAGTAGAGGTGTGCATGGGCCAGGTCGGGCCCAAAAAATAGTTTTAAAATTTTGCCCAAGCCTGGCCCATATAAAAATGCTAAAACTCGAGCCCGGCCCGGTCCGTCCGTATTAATTTTTATATTATTTTATATAATTTTTAAATATATAATACATCAAATATATTAAAAAAATCAAAATAAATATTTTTCAACAATTTGAAAATAAATTTTAAAAAATATGTAGACTTAAATAACACTAAAATAGATTCAACTTAACAAGCAAATGCCTCTAAAATAATAACAAAATTAACAAATGTCTTTAAAATAATAACAAAATTAACAATAAAATAAGTTTTATATAATATCTAAACAATAACAACAAAATAATAGAAACATAATAGTAAAATGATAGCAAAATAAGGAGAAAAATAATAAGAAAATAATATTAAAAAAACAATTTTTTTTCCTTTAATGAATTTGGGCAGGGCCGGGCCCGGGCTAAAAATTCCTTACCCGAGCCTAGCCCATTTTTTAAATGAGCCTTATTTTTTTGTCCAAGCCCATTTTTCGGGCCTATATTTTTGCCCAAACCCTCCCACATTTCTGGCGGGCCGGGCCACCCGGCCCATGCACACCTCTACTTATAAGCTTCGTGTCAAAATTTATCTGTGTTAGCTGCCAAGGTTCTCATTATTTATGGTGTGGTAGCCATTTAATTTTATTTGTTTAAGGATTAAATTATTAGAGTTATTAAATCAGAATGGTTAAATTTATTAAATTATTTAGAATTAGAATCAAATTGATATAATATGTAAGCATTGGAGACTAAATGTGTTATTATACTATTTAGAAAAAAGGCGAAGAAATCATCTATGTTAACCGTTTAACAAAGAGTGACCAAAACAAAAATAATCTAAAACATTAGTGACGAAATTAAAATTTTCTCTAATTTGATGACCAAAATAGAAATACACTAATAGTTGGGTGGCTAATTATAAAGTTTGCCCAAAAAATGAACGGAAGGCCCAATGCTGCTCTAGATCTTTAATCAGAGCCCAAATGCAACGATCCCTCGTTAATGGTGAAGAGAGAGCTGAAAAACCCATACCGTCCAAAGACCAAATCCATTTGCTCCCGCCACTACCCAACAAATCCACCATAACTGAACTGCAAAAAAGAAACGAAAAATTATAAAAGCACTAATTCTAACGGATAAGACGCCATCAACACATCTTCAAAGAAACCCCAAAAAGAAAACCAGACGCAGTAAAAAGAAGCTTCTACCAAAGTGCCATTGACAATGGCCACTCTCTCAATTGGCATTGCCTCCTCCGCCCCCGCCGCCACCACTTTCTTTTCGACAAAAACAAAACGAACCCACTTCAAGCTCAACATCTCCTGCGTCCAATGGGTAAGGAACTTGAACTTTCTTCTTCTTCTTCTTCTTCTTCTTTGTTTATGGTTTGATAAACAATTGAATCTTTGGATTGAAATCAATTCTTTTACTTTTTCTTTGTTTTTTAAATCTAATGAAGGACCCAGAAGGTATTTTAGGAAAGCCGGGGACAGGACACTTAGCTCGTCTTGAATTCAAAAGGCGGCTAGAGAGGGACGCAGAGGCTCGAGAAGCATTTGAGCAACATTTACGTGAAGAGAAGGAACGTCGCCGAGCTCTTCGCCAAGTATACTAGTTTTCTTTATTTTTATTTTTGCAAATTATTCAGTTGGTTTTATTTTGGATGTTTTAAATTTTGTTTTCTTCTTCTGGTGGTTTCATTATTAGTCCAGGGAATTACCCGATACTGCTGAGGAGACGATCGAGTATTTTCTTGACACCGAAGCTCAAGAGATCGAGTTTGAGATTGCAAGATTGAGGCATAGGTTAGTACTTTAATCTTGCTGCGAAGAAGTTGTGAAATCCTTGTTTGTTGAATGTTGCATGTTAATTGTTTGTTGTTTTGCTTCTTTGGGTATTGAAATTTATTAGAACACTTAGAGTTTTATTGAGAAGTTCAATGTTTTTTTCTATTGGGTCACTCTATTATAGAGATTGGATAAAATTAGTCCTTATGGATCAATTTAGATCCTACACTGTTAAAGCTAATCATATAAGGTCAAATTACATCGGAGTTAACATTTACCGTTTAAAAACATTTATTTATTGTTTAATAGAGTTATATTTTTATTTTTGAAAGCTTTTTATGGTTTTACAAATGAAATATTTTGCTAGAAATTCTACTGCAAATGAAAGAAAAATTTTAAGTCATTGTTTAAATAGTAAATGTTAACTCTATTACAATTTAGCTTTATTCATTTACTTTTACTAGTAAGGGACTAAATCAATCAATTTAGTAGAGGGACTAATTTGATGTAGTCTATGTAATAGAGGGACTTCACTGGGACTTTCACCTTTTGTATAGTCTTTCTCTGTTGAAATGTTCTGTTTGAGTGTTTTCTTCATTTCGTTGCCATTAACTTTACTTAATTGGTAAAATACACTTTAAATTCTCAGTTCAATACACCATCTTTATTTGCAAACTTTGTAGATTAGATGAGGACTTCTTCTCCCACCTGAAATTTGAGATCGGGCAGATTCGATTTGCTGTTTCGAAGACTGAGGTTTGTCTTAAAACAACCTTATGTTTCTGATAATCCCTCGGTTTAAATAATGTCAGACAACTGGGAATTTAAAAGCTGGTAAATTTTGCAGGATATGGAGGACAGATTGATTGAGCTGGAGGCATTACAAAAGGCCTTACAAGAAGGCACCGGTAAGTTTTCCAACTGTATAAACTACAGTTAAACTCTTAAAGAGTTAATGCCTTTTTCGTTTTTACTAATGATCCTTGGTCCTCTGATTGCAGAAGCATATGATAAAATGCAAGCCGAACTTATAACTGCGAAGAAAAGCCTCACCAAGATTTTGTCATCCAAAGATATTAAAGCAACCGTAACTGCCTGTCTATAGTTGAGTCCGTTTTATATTTCTAATTTTATGCAGGTCAGCTGAGTTTTTGTATTGTCATGCAGTTGCTCGAGATGGTTGAAGGCAATGAACTAAATAGATCCTTATTGACACTTCTAGATGAAAACATAGCAAATGCAAACATGGATAACCAGGTTAGCATTGTCCTCATCCTCAAGATTCTGTATATACTTGCATACATGCATATTCTGGTGAAATACAGTAGGTTAGGTCTCTCGAAGATTATAATGTACGATCTGGCGACTAACCTATTGGTTTAAATGTTTTAAGCTTTTGGGTTTTACCCCTAAAGCTGATTCTAGGACTCGAGCTAATAATTTTGCTCGATCTCAACTGTCTATAAGACGATTACCGTATCATTTCGGAACTTTATTGTTGTCATAATTGGCGTGCTTTAACGGTTACTATGACCTTTGTTGAAATTGACTATATCAAACATCATGAATTTGAATAGAAAGCGGCTGATATGGCCTTCATGTATCAGTTTGATGGCTATAAAAATATTATCAGGTTCCATGTAGGCGAAATGCTTGTAAACACTATGCTTTCAAATCCATGTTTTGGCCGACTGGCGACAAAACGATTTCATTTGATTATGATAGAACCTTATTGCTTGCTATAGTTGCCCATTATTTTCTTTTATCTCTCCTTTTCATTCACTCCGTTGTCTTCTTGGATCTGCATTTGTCTTTGGTGTTTCTATTCAACGATAACAGTCTTGCATCCCTGCTTTTTGCAATTGATATAAAATATCTGAACCGGTATTTTGTGAGTTTTCTCGAAACCTAATCATCTTATCAAGATTAGCATTTGTAGTTATTTGGTTGCTGTGTAGCCAACAAACATGGACCCGACTTGTTGACATCAGAACATTCATGCCATCTGTCATGTTATATCTATCCATTTGTTCATGAATATCATTCAATGTGTTTTGAGTTGACATCTTCTTTTAGCAGCCATGAAAACTTCACTTGGGCTTCTCCTAAAACTTCGACAAAAATACATTGTCACCGTCTATATCCATAATCCACTTCCAATTCAGACAGAACTCCTATAACTTAGTTCAATCATTTTTTTTCTTAACTGCAGAAGCAAGCAGCGGCTTTCATGGAGAAGATCCGTGCAGCCGTTCTCAAATATTTGACGGTATAGTATACACTACACGTGTCTGAATGTTAGTGATAAGTAAAGTATCACTCTAGTTGATTGTTGGTGAATTCGGTTTTAGCAGTTACTGTACCTACAGAGATTTAGGTATTGTACTAAAGATCAGGTCAGTACTTTACATGTACAAAGACATGGATCAGAATTATAGTTTTATACAATGATTGTGTTGTTTTTCAGACATGTTCTATATAAAGGAACTCCCATATTCTAGCCATTTCATTAACTAGAGTATTATTTTTTACAAGTATATGGATTAGTAATAAATTAACTTGATTGATAATATTTAACCACTCCTATAACTTATTTTTAGCAAAGATAAGGAACTTATTTTGAAGATGTCTTGTTATTTTACAAGAATTTTTACTTATCTTTCCAGTAATCAAATGAGACATCTTTCTCCTTCAAATACATGGCAAAGACTAGGCTTTTTGGCACTAACTTTTCCTTTGCCTTTTTACTGGCATAGCTACATCCTATGTTTCTCTGTTTCTTTTGATTTTTTTATATATTCATATTTGATATTCGTATTTGACATATATTTAAACATAAATATAGAATATAACCGTCTAAATATATCAAAACCTTTGAAAATAATTGAACTTGTGTAGCCAAATGGGACGAGCTGTTGGTCTGGTCTTCATGCGGCACATCAGCCTGTAAAAAACCTTAGATGCTTCGAATATAAATATATTTTACTTTTTAAAGCTCAACTGGCATAGTTGGCACTTGGCACTTGGCACTTGGCACTTGGCACTTGGCAATAGCCGATAAAAATAATAAATGCATTGAGATATAATTAATATTTTATATCATTTATAAATTACTCATATACTTTTAAACTCCCTCAAACTTATAATTTTCAGAATAGATATTATAGAAAAAAATATCATTATTTTCCTATGGTTAAATTTTTATACTATTTCTAAATTATTCATATACTTTCAAATACACTAGAATTTACTGTTTTAGATTGGTGTAAAAGTAATTATGACAATTGAACTGACAAAGTGTTAATCTTTTATAAATATAATAAAATAAATTATACAAATATAAATGATAAACTTAAGTGTATTAAAAAAAACGAATTGATGTATAATAAAACAGAAAAAACATGTGTGGAGGTTGTTAAAGTTTAAGCATTGATATGATTATGTTTAAAATGTTATATATTCATGTGGTCTTCGTATTTTACTATGATTATATTAAATACAAATACTATATAATTCTATAAATTGCATATTATCCATTTTATGTTTGTATTACGGATGAACATGAATATACGATAGGCTGAGAGGACTCCACTAGGGAAACCTGCCCCACCATTCTGGTTTATGCGGACATATAACTTCAAACATACCTGGCAGCCTCACGGCCGTTGGCTTCCAACCTCATCATCAACCATAGAGAATGGCATTTTCGTTATTATAAATATAAATTGAAGGCAAACTCATTAACCACATCAGTAGGAAATATAAACACCACGAAGTTATCGTTATCCCTAACCTCACACATAAGAAAAACAAAAAGAGAAACAAAGAACAGATAATTCGTGAGGCCAAAAAAAAAAAAAAAAATGGCAGCAGAGACAGCGCTAAGAGTATCGAGTTCGAGTTCAACTGTGTGTAATCTAAATGGGTTTCAAAGGAGACCAACCCCTTTATCTTCTTCAACTCGTTTTCTGGGTCTTCGTCCTCGAGCTTCTTCTTCTTCAATTTCCTCTTCTTTATCCCAGTTCATGGGGAGTGTCAGAATTGGCTCAAGACTTCCTATTTCACGTCAACAAAAGGGGAAGAGAAGGAACTTCTCTCTCTTTGCTATGGCCGCTGATGGTAAACGTTTTCCATTTCTGCGTTTTTTGGCTCTGTTCTTTTATGAAGTTATTTAGTTGAAATTTTTTTTTAAAGATTTTATGAAGTAATTTTTTGTAATTTTGATTTGTTTTGTTATGTTTTGAATTTTTGAAGACTGGGTTTTTGTTGGTTCTAGCTTTAATTTTAGTTTTTTTCATCGCTTCGCAATAGGAAATTTGGTATGCTTGCTTGTTTAAGCTAATTTTCGGGTTTAGTAATGCAAAAACTTCAAATATTTCCAAATGCTAATGTAAATTATTTGTCCTTCGATTCACATCTTTTAGTATTCTTGTTTTCCGATGTAATGTGTTCCATTTATTTAGACAATTTTTTGGGTAAAAGTACGCCGTATCAAACTGCATTTTGCCCCTCTACTAAATTAAATGTACTCAGATCAGAGAGAAAATTAGTCTTTTTGTTAAAAATTTAATCTATTTGTACACTTAAAAATAGGCATGGCTGAAAGAATAATCATTGCACAGGGATTGGATGAAAATTTTAACAGAAGGTCCAATTTATTCCTTCATCTATCGTATATGGACTAATTTGCCCATTTTTTGAGTAGAGGGTGCAAAGTGCAATCCGGCTCATAGGGCTTCTATGATGCTTTTATTATTCTTTTTCCAACTTTGTGAGTTTGTGAGATGGATAATTGGATATATCTGATTGTTAACAGAGTCAAAGCGTGCTGTACCTTTGAAAGATTATCGCAATATTGGAATTATGGCTCACATAGATGCCGGAAAGACAACCACAACAGAACGTATTCTATACTACACAGGAAGAAACTATAAAATTGGTGAGGTACATGAGGGAACTGCTACAATGGACTGGATGGAACAAGAGCAGGAAAGAGGTATTACCATAACATCGGCTGCAACTACTACATTTTGGAAAGACCACCGGATTAATATTATCGACACCCCTGGCCATGTTGACTTCACACTTGAAGTGGAACGAGCTCTCAGGGTTTTGGATGGAGCTATATGTTTGTTCGACAGTGTTGCTGGTGTTGAACCGCAATCTGAAACCGTATGGAGACAAGCTGATAAATATGGGGTACCTAGAATTTGCTTTGTCAACAAGATGGATCGTCTAGGAGCAAACTTTTTCCGGACCAGAGATATGATAGTTACAAATTTGGGTGCTAAACCGCTGGTGATTCAACTACCGGTTGGTGCAGAAGATAATTTTAAAGGTGTCATTGACCTTGTAAAGATGAAAGCTGTGCTTTGGTCCGGGGAAGAATTGGGTGCAAAGTTTGAGTATGCTGATATTCCGGCTGATCTTCAAGAGTTGGCTGAAGAGTACCGATCACAAATGATAGAAACGATCGTTGAATTAGATGACCAAGCTATGGAGAACTATCTAGAAGGAGTTGAACCCGATGAGGAAACCATTAAGAAATTAATTAGGAAAGGCACCATTGGAATCAGTTTTGTACCTGTATTATGCGGCTCGGCTTTTAAAAATAAGGGTGTTCAGCCATTACTCGATGCTGTTATGGATTACTTGCCTTCTCCTCTTGAGTTGCCGGCAATGAAGGGGACTGATCCTGAGAATCCCGAAGTGATAATTGAAAGGACAGCAAGTGATGAAGAACCGTTTTCCGGATTAGCTTTCAAAATCATGACCGATCCTTTTGTGGGATCCCTTACATTTGTGAGGGTGTATTCAGGAAAGCTTGCTGCGGGATCTTATGTTTTGAATGCTAACAAAGGGAAGAAAGAGAGAATCGGTAGACTATTGGAAATGCACGCCAATAGTCGAGAGGACGTTAAGGTTGCATTGGCCGGTGATATTGTTGCTCTTGCAGGTCTAAAGGATACTATTACAGGTGAAACTCTTAGCGACCCTGACCATCCTATTGTACTTGAACGAATGGACTTCCCCGATCCCGTGATTAAGGTTGCTATTGAACCTAAGACTAAAGCTGATGTCGATAAAATGGCTAATGGTTTGATCAAGCTTGCTCAAGAAGACCCTTCTTTCCACTTCTCACGGGATGAAGAGATCAACCAGACCGTAATTGAAGGAATGGGAGAATTACATCTCGAGATTATCGTTGATCGTTTGAAGAGAGAGTTCAAGGTTTGTAGCAACATCTAATTGCCAAACATATTAGTACACTTGATCATCCTGATCAACTATATGTGTACAGACATTTCTCTAATTGTCATTATTTTGATTGCTTGGTGCATGTAGGTCGAAGCCAATGTTGGTGCACCACAAGTTAATTACCGGGAAAGTATTTCCAAAGTTTCAGAAGTGAAATACGTACACAAGAAGCAATCAGGTGGACAAGGGCAGTTTGCTGATATTACTGTTCGTTTCGAGCCGATGGAGGCAGGTAGTGGATACGAGTTCAAGAGTGAAATCAAAGGTGGAGCCGTGCCGAAAGAATATATTCCTGGAGTGATGAAAGGACTGGAGGAGTGTATGTGTAATGGTGTCCTTGCAGGTTTTCCCGTTGTTGATGTACGTGCCGTGCTAGTAGATGGTTCTTACCACGATGTCGATTCTAGTGTCTTGGCATTTCAACTGGCAGCCAGGGGAGCCTTCCGAGAAGGGATTAGAAAGGCTGGCCCAAGGATGCTTGAACCTATAATGAAAGTTGAGGTTGTCACACCCGAAGAACATTTAGGTGACGTGATTGGTGATCTCAACTCAAGGAGAGGCCAGATTAACAGCTTTGGTGATAAGCCTGGAGGACTCAAGGTATATATCAGATCACATCATCATAGCATATGCTTTCTCCTTGTTTTGCTTGTAATATTATCGTGTTGATGAGGTTTGGTTTCGGATTAAACTGCAGGTGGTGGATGCCCTTGTTCCGCTTGCGGAGATGTTCCAATACGTCAGCACTCTCCGAGGTATGACGAAAGGTCGTGCATCCTACACCATGCAATTGGCCAAGTTTGATGTCGTCCCTCAACATATCCAGAACGAGCTTGCTACTAAACAACAAGAAGTTGTTGCTTGATTTTGTTGTTTCATAATTTTCCTGGCATCCAAACACTATTTTTTGTTCACTTCATAATTTGAAGTGCAACAGCACTCTCCTTTCTTTAAATTATAAGTTTCATGTATCAGTTTTGGGTATAAATGTAACAAAACTATTGAAGTAGAAAATGCAACATAAATCAGAATTTGCAAAGGAAAAATCTGGGTCTGTTTTGATGAGTTATTGTTTTTGGTAGAGTTGTCTTCTAATTTTGTGAGGTGATGTCGAATTGAATTGTGTATATCACACCATCATCAAATAAGGGAACATGTGCATTTGTTTTTAGTGGAGTTTGAACTCGTGTCTTTATACGGTGTCAATGGGTATCTATGTTACTTCTAGTATCATAGGATTAAAATTTAAGTTTCGCAAAGCATGTGGTTTTAGATAATTTTTTTACTTTAAATTTGTCTAAGTCAATTTATCTCTTGAAAGTGAGAATTCTTCAAGAAAATTCTCTGAGGCAACAATGCACAAAAGGTGTATGAGTAAATGCTCTAAGAAGTATTATATTATTCAATAATGAGGTAATTACAAATGAAGACAATATCTCTACTTATATCACAAAATTCAACAGTAAGACAGTCAAAATTAGATAGAGTTTTACTTAAGTGCTTCAGTGAACTACCAAAGCTCCAAGTAGAAAGAGTGCGTTAGTTCAAATAGGTCAAATGAGCCACATTTAATCAATTGACATCCATAAGACATTTCTTGTGTAAGAGTGAGCATTCAATGGAATTGGGTGAAAAAATTTTAAGTTAACGAGTCCTATTCTATCATCTTAACTTGATTCAAAATTTTTTTAAATGAAATTTAAATCGAGTCGAATCGAATCGAGTGAAATTGATAAGTTAAATTAAAAAATGAAAGATATCAAATTAAAATCTTGTTACAATATAACTAATTCCATGTTAGAACATATAAAATTGAAATCATATATATTTGAAAACTTTTTTCCAATTAAAATAAAAAAATGAATTATTTTAGTATGATAAACTTGAATAATTAATTAACTTGTTTAGGTCCAAATTTATTATTTTAGAAATTTTTAAAAATTTTAACTTTCTTTATATATTTTTTAGATTTTTTAAATTTTTTTTGTATTTTTTTAAATATAAATTTTAGAATTATTTTGATTTTTTTTGTAATTTTTGTTAAGAAATACTAATTTGCTCGTTTTCAAAATTGACAAGGACCAAAGAAGTATTTACACCAATTTGTTATTCGAATTGTAAATTTTAACTCGAAACCAAAATTACTTATTTGAGTTGACTAAAAAAAATAGAATAACTAAAATCAATTAACTCGAAATTTGAATTTTTTTTATTTTTTTGAACCGAATCGAGTTTTGATCACCTTTATCTATATGCATTAATCACAAACTCCAATTCACGACCTATATCACTAATAGGTGGTTGTGCGTGATAGAGTTCAATTCAACAAAACACTTTTGCTTTGTTGAACTCAGCACCTCAAGTACTTGGGCTCTTCATAGGGTTGAGAGACAACTCTAATTGAAGATAATATTGATCCATTGAGAGTATCCATCGGCTCTTGACGAACAACATATCGAAAGATTAATTTTATATATTATTAATTAGGATCAAATTAAGATAATGTGTAAATATTGAGTTAATTTTTTGAAATTTATGACTAAATTGAGATAATGTATAAATATTAAGGGTTAAATTTAATATTATACAAAATTTTAAACTGCACCTCACCATTCCGTCAAACATTTAATGGAAGTTAACGGAAAAGGACTAAAAAAACAAATCCCATTAGTTGGGTGACCAATTTAGAACTTTTAATAGTTAAGTGACCAAAGAAGAAAGTTGACCATAGTTAGATGACCTCCTATGTAGTTTACCCATTATTAAAATCGTGGGATCATATTCTTATACTCGTGCCCAAAAACCCGAATTAGTACTGGGGAAAACAATTAAACTGACGTCCAAACAACCCCTAATCCAAGTAGACTACTCAAAAGCTGAAGAAGCTTCGAGAAGCACCAGAACTCTCTAGTCTGCTCCTCTAACTTCTCTTTCTTTATAATTACATTTCATTTCTTCAAAATTTTGTAAATTACCCCTAAAACCGTCAAAAATCCGATATATCGTCTTTCCCAAAACCAGATCCAAAAGCCAGCAGATTCATCCGCCGATGGCCGACGAAGCCAAAGCCAAAGGCAACGCCGCCTTTTCCTCTGGTGATTTCAACGCCGCAATCAAACACTTTTCCGATGCTATAAACCTTTCCCCCACCAATCACGTCCTTTACTCTAACCGATCCGCTGCGTATGCTTCTCTCCATCAATACGAGGCCGCATTGTCGGACGCCAAAAAGACCGTTGAGCTTAAACCTGACTGGTCTAAAGGTTACAGCAGGCTCGGCGCGGCTCATCTCGGTTTGCACCAATATCAAGATGCTGTTTCGGCGTATAAGAAGGGTCTGGAGATGGATCCTAATAATGAAGCTTTGAAGTCTGGATTGGCTGATGCTCAATCGGCGGCGACGGCTTCGGCTTCGGCTTCGCGTTCTAGGGCTGCTTCGCCACCTAATCTGTTTGGTGATGCTTTTCAGGGACCGGAGATGTGGGCGAAGTTGACTGCTGATCCGACCACTAGGGTGTTTTTACAGCAGCCGGATTTTGTTAAGGCGATGCAAGAGATTCAAAGAAATCCTAGCAAATTGAATGAGTATTTGCAAGACCAGAGGGTTATGCAAGCTTTGGGTGTTTTGTTGAATGTTAAGTTTAAGGCACATGGTGGTGGCGATGATATGGAGATTCCAGAGGCGGATTCACCTCCAGCTCCGTCTCCTTCACATCCAGCTAAGGAGGAGGTGAAGAAGCCTGAGCCCGAGCCTGAACCAGAACCGATGGAAATTACGGAAGAAGAGAAGGAGAAAAAGGAGAAGAAAGAGAAAGCTTTAAAGGAGAAGGAGGCTGGCAATGCTGCATATAAGAAGAAGGATTTTGAGACTGCTATTAAGCATTACACGACGGCAATGGAGCTTGATGATGGAGATATTTCGTACATCACTAATCGGGCTGCTGTTTATTTGGAAATGGGCAAGGTGTGGTTATTTCTATCTATTTATTTAGAAGTTGGAAATGTTACTTCATTTAACGTAGCTATTGTTACAATACTAATATAGTTTAGAAACTGTTTGTTGATTTGGCCTAGGTTAGTAAATTCATGCTAATTTCTTCTAGTATAAAAATTAACGGCAGGATACTACTTTGGAATGAGATTCACTGTTGAATTTTCTTCTGCTCTAGGATGGACACAGACCCTTGTTTTTTTTTTTTTTTTTTTTTTTTTTTTTTTTTACGAGCATCCAACAGTGATTTAACTTATGAAAGTACATTTCGAATGTGTTTAGGTCTTGTTGTGGTCGCCATTTAAATTCTTGATCATGATTTCACGGTATGAATTTATGGTGGTGTGATTCTGAGTGCACTTTTAGGCGTTGCTAAGTGATCATAATGTATATCATCTGTTTAATAATGTATAGGTAATCATGATGTTGTATACAAACATTAACGCAACGACTTTGTGTTATTCTTCAGAATACTATTATTTTTGGGGGCTGGGTGTAAAGGCCTAGTTGTTTCCGCCTAGGGAAATGAGTTTCAAAGGAGGCTAGCCTCTCCTAGGGGAGATCAATCGGTTTAATTGGATGGTTTTGTATGATTTTTTTTTTTTTTTTTTTGGAACTTAGCTGATTTTAACATGAGAAAACCGACCTGACCGATTTTAGTTTTGAAAACTAACTAAACTGAACCGACCTTGGGTTAGATGATTAGGTCTAGGGTTATTGGGTTCGGTTTATATGATTATATGTCTATTATATATATTATAAAACATAAATATATATTTTAAATAAATTAAAAATAATATAAAATAAGTTGGTTTTTTGGTTGGTTTGGTTCTAGGATTTCAAAAACCGATAAACGATTGAATTAACCAATTAAACTGAGGTCAAAACCGACCAACCAGTCCCCTCTACTAAACCAAAACCGAAGAACTTAATGGGCTGGTTTTATCGTTTTTTTTGGTTAAAACCAAATATTGCTCTCCACTAGCCTCTCCTTTTCTTCTAACCTGCCAATATCTTAAGTGAATATTTTTGGGTAAGAATAGATGTCATCAACTTATCATCATTATTACATTTCGCATGTCTATTTCATCTGGGAACTAATAAAATAACTCTCTACAATTTTTATATCTGCATTACTATGTTCTATGCTTGGAAAAGATCTAAATATAAACTTTGGTGCCCTTTTCTTGCGAACTTCCTTGTTCGAGTGCAGTACGAGGATTGCATTAAGGATTGTGACAAGGCTGTTGAAAGAGGTAGAGAGCTCAGATCAGACTATAAAATGATAGCAAGAGCTTTGACTAGGAAGGGAACTGCTTTGGTGAAGATGGCAAAATGCTCAAAAGATTACGAACCAGCTATTGAGACTTTCCAGAAAGCTCTTACAGAGCATCGCAATCCAGACACATTGAAAAAACTAAATGATGCTGAAAAAGCAAAGAAGGATTTGGAACAACAAGAATACTTTGATCCAAAGATAGCAGACGAGGAGCGTGAGAAAGGTATTCTTTATCAGTTTCTGTTTATTTTTTACTAATACCTTGGTGGTTATGTTGGAATAGTAATATTATATAGGAGTTACCAGAATAGTAGTCTGGTATAATATTCATTTATTGGCTGCAAAAACATATTCACAGGGAACGAATGTTTCAAGCAGCAGAAGTATCCCGAGGCTGTGAAGCATTATACGGAATCATTGAGAAGAAATCCGAAAGATCCAAAGGTGAGAAGTCTGATTCTATTTTTTTTGTGAATTTGTTGGTGATCATTGACCAAGGAATGATAGTATTATCATTTTGATTGTTGAAATGCATTTTGGCCTTGTCAGGCATACAGCAACAGAGCTGCATGCTACACAAAATTGGGTGCATTGCCCGAGGGGCTGAAAGATGCTGAAAAGTGCATTGAGCTTGACCCAACCTTTTCCAAAGGTTACACAAGAAAAGGTGCTGTTCAGTTCTTCATGAAAGAGTATGACAAAGCTTTAGAAACATACCAGGAAGGGTTGAAACACGATGCCAATAACCAGGAGCTGCTCGATGGTGTTCGAAGGTATACACAGTATTCCTTTTTATTTTTGGTTTTCTCTTCCCAATTCAGCAGTACCTTATTTAAGTATTTGGTTATCTCAATTATTTTGCAGATGCGTAGATCAGATCAACAAAGCCAATCGAGGTGATTTGAGCCCCGAAGAACTGAAGGAAAGACAGGTGAGGATCGAGATTATATGTATCTGCTTTTCTTTTGAATTGACACAAGCTGTTTAGGATGTCAATATAACTTTAAATTGATGTGATATTGCAGGCTAAGGCAATGCAAGATCCAGAAATTCAAAACATTCTCTCAGATCCTGTAATGAGACAGGTAAGTGCTTAAAAAATGGCTAAAATCCGACTATAGTCCTTGTACATTTCGGAAATTAGGAATTGTCTTTTTATTTTTCAAAACTTAAAATTCGGGTTGAATTATTGACACGGTTTTTTTTTTTTAATTTGTTGTTAGTGACATTTTGAAATACAAAACTATTCATTCATGAAAAAAGATTGCAATTGGATTTGAATTTTAAAATATGAAAATATGAAAAATAAAAGGACTAAGTATATAGGACTAGATTCCTAATCAAAAAATATAGGGACTACAGGCATATTATAACCCAAAAAAAAAAGGTTTCAACTTTCAATTGAAAAGTACTTATGGTATATGGACCTATCTGTGGATGCTTTGCTGTTTGGTTTACTGAAAAACAAAAACTTGGATTTGGGCAGGTTTTGATTGATTTCCAGGAAAATCCAAAGGCAGCACAAGAACACACGAAGAACCCTATGGTGATGAACAAGATCCAAAAGCTGGTCTCTGCTGGAATTGTGCAAATGAGATAAATTGTGAAAGTGATCAATTTTAACTTAAATTGCTTTTGTTCCTTCATGGTAAATTTGTACTTGCAATTGTCTGAATTTGAGTGGATTAATCCCTAAAAAAACTAGTTTTCAGTTGGAAAAATTGTTCAAAAGTTTGAATGGGATTTGATTTATTTTACTTTTTCTGTTTTAAAATCGTTTGTTCTCGTTACTCAAAATTTCTACTTGGAAGCAAATAACATGCATGATCATTTAAACAGCAGGTATGATGGAATGTTTTGTTTAGTTTCGTAAAGTAAAGACTATGTTTTAGTGCAGAACCAGCAAAAATCAGACATCAACAGATTTTTGGTCCATGGATTAAGAAACTGTTTCCGTGATTTTTTTTTCAAACATCAAGCTTTCATTAAGAGCAATGAAAAAAGGACACTAAAACACCCCAGTAAAAATTTACTTAATAGTTCTCTTGTTCTTTATTCAGTGAAATCTTAAATATGCCCCATGTGATACAAATACTTGCAGACAGCCAGAAAAAAAACTAGAACTACTTTAAGCTACTACACGACAGTTGTACTTCTCAAGAGTCCTCAGCTGCCACCACCACCACTTCCTGCTGATGTCCCCGGTTTTGCTCTCGGCGGTGGTTCGTGTTTAGGATTTGGAATAACTGGAGTATAGTCTTTTACAATGTCAACATCTAGTTTCAGCTTCCTCATCTTCACTTCAACCATATCCTTCAAAACCAGTTATCAATCATCATAATATATTAGCAAATGGTTAAATTCTATTACTAGTCTCTCTACTTTGTGAAAGTGGTAAATTTAATCCTTGTATTTTAATTTGATCACTTTTAATCTCTATACTTTTTAAATTTTTAAACATCAGTCTTCATCAAATAGTAGCTATTAAATTTATTATGTTAAGTTCAGTTATTTTCAAAATATGTGTCAAACATATTACCATGCATAATATTATTTTCACATATTATGTACTAAAAATCCAGATAATGAATTAATGCATGTTATTTGCACCGAGATTGAAATTTCAAAATTTAAAAATGTATAAGTGCTTCACCCAATTGGAGAATATGGACCAAATCTATATCCCTATGCATAGTGAAAAATCAGTAATTAAATTTAACCAGACAGATTTAATTGCAATTATTTAGGTCAGAACTAAAATTTTAAAATTAAAAAAATATAGAGACTAAAATTGATTAATTTGGAAGATACAAAGATTAAAATTGAGCAAATTAAAATAGAGGGAATAATAGCAAAATTCAACCTTAGCAAATCAAAACTCCTTGAATCATCAACTTCAAATAATATTTTATGGTAAATGAAACTTTTAGAGGTGTTCTATGACAAATAGAAATTTTCAGATCCCTTGCTGTTAAGAGTTACCTCATTAATTCCAGAGTCAGCTGAAGTTGCACCGGCATCCAAGCCCTTAACTTTGGCTACAAAAAATAACCAAAAAGAAAAAAAAAAGAGATTAAAATCACCTTTTGTATCATCTTAGAATTTACTTGTCTATGAATGGAAAATTTTTGCAGACCTATAAATGGAACAAGATAGAGTACCAAGAGAAGGAGAATCATGGTTTTAGCATAAGTACCCATGGTGGTGCTATCAGAAAATGGAGGAGACAAGATTGGAGATTTATATTGGTTGAGAAGGTGGCTAAATCCCCACTGTTTTTGAATAGCAAAGCTACTCAAAAGCTTTGTAGAATATTTGTAAACATCCATTAGCAACATATACCACAAAAGTCTGAATGCCACTAACTTTCTGTCACCTCAATGAAACAATTCTGAGGTTTCCAAAAAGCAATTGTTAGGTTGCAATGCATGGTTCCATTAGTCCCTACATAGTTTCTTTCGTGTAGGCATTGCCTAAGTCTTTTGGGTAAAATTATAATAGAGGTCCATGTAATTGGAGTTGAATTGTATTTTGCTTCCTTTGCTAATAAAATGGATAAATTAATTTTGTATCTTAGATTAAAAGAGTAAAATAGTCTTTTTTATTAAAAATTTAATTCTTTTTTTGATTAAATAATTCGATAGTTACATGTGGCGTTATATGAATTAATTTGTTCAAATTTTTAGTAAAAGAGATAAAATACAATTCGACTATTGATATAACAGCTTGAATGATATTTTTATCGTGAATGATAGAATAATATATATTTTGATTGAATAACAAAAAACTACAATGATTTAATTAATTTGCTTTGATTCGGTGTTTATAATAATTAAATTTTTAAATAAAGATGAATTTAGTTGTATAATTTTAAAATATATATTATCCTTTGAAAGAGAACACCTCAAGAAACTCTTATCTCCAACAGTAGATGAGATATTGCTGGGAAATTAACAGATGGGTGGCACTACCAAAGGTTGTAATTAGAAAACATCTGGCTAATAATTATTATTACATACAGATTGCTCTTCTTGTTACTGTAATGCCTTGTTTAATTTTGTGGCTAAAAATTTAATACTGTTTGCATACATTAATTAATGAATGATTTCCCTCTTTGATTGGATTGGTCCATGAATCGATTTGTCTTTTCAAGATTTGCAAAAAAAAGGCTGTATTCGATTGAACGTTTGCTATTCATGTTGAATGCTTACCTGATTTCAAATTTATTAAATATTATTTCCGAATATTGAAGGATTTTTGGAGAGAAAGAGAGAGCTTCCCTTTCCTCTTGATTTCTTCGTCTTTTGAGAATGTTAGTTCTCAACTAAACCATGAGAAGAGCTTATACAGCCCCGATCCCTGTGGGATATGTATGAGAGCCACGTGTATAACCTGTGTATATTGTCATCTAGCATTTTGCGGGATGAGGTGTCGACAACAACATATATGAACTTGATCGAGTAAGAATTTCGTATGTGATTGTTAATTTGATGAGATCTTTCAAGAGTGATGAATACATACAATAATAGTGTTTTGTTGGAGTGAAACTGTGAAAGTATTGGTGGGGTTTAGTATTATTTTTTAGATTTGGGTTTGACTTGAAAAATAAACTTAAAATTTTGTTAAATTTCAATATAGATTAAAAAAAATGTTAAATTCATGCTCAATTTGATTTGTTCGTATAAATTTTTTAATATTATTTTTAAATATAAAAATAAATTTAAAAAATATAATTAGAATTGTACAATATTTAGACACTAATAATGAAATAATAACAAAATGACAGTAAAACATAAACAAACAACAAAAAGAAAAAAATTTAGACCAATTTAAATCGAACCCGAACAAAACACTTATCTAAAATCTAACCCGTTTAAAAAACGAGACTTATTTTTTATCCAATTAATTATATATTTTTACATAAGCACACTATTCGAATGCGAAATTCAAATCGCAATCTCAAGAAGCAAGTTACTTGCTATTGCACAATTGATGATTTGTTTTGATTTTATCTACAAAATTGACTCAATGTTAATCGACGACATTTGGGGCTTTGGGCTGGTCCAAAACGATTCAGCAATCGTGCGTTTTAGGTTCAATTGCCAGTCTACTAGTCAATAGTCGTCTTATTTATATGACCAAAAAGAAATAGTCGTTTATTTATTAATCGGAAAAGCGGACGATTGGCAACAGAGAAAATAAATGGCCAGGATCTCCCCAACACAAGATCTAATTTGATTGGCTCATAAAATCCTTATTCGGAATGTCATTGGTCCACGTCACACCTATGACATGTTCTCTCTTTGTTCGCACCCCCATCTGAAACCAACGTTAGATTCGGGATACTCCAAATATAAAAATGGCTCCAACCGCGACTCATTATAAAAGGAAAGGAGTCTCGGTCTTCAAAGCTCATTTAAACGGTTCAGCGATTTATAGTGGAAATATAGCTCCGAGAGACTTCTTCGAAGAGAGGTAAAGGAGTTTAGGACGCGCGATGGCTCGCTCGTGGAGAGCACGCGGCTCTTTGGTGGTTCTAGCTATAGTTATGTTCGGTGAGTGCTCTGCTGTTCTTGCTTTTATTTTTTGCTAGATCTGCTTGTTTTTATGTGATTTCATGATCTATGGATCTTTTTTTTTTATATTGGAGAGGAAATGAACTATATATAATTCTGTTTTGATGATTTTATTGCGAGTAAATTGCTGCACGTTTGGATCTGATTCATGTCCTATGGTTCTAGTGATGCATTAGATGATGAATGAGAGTTTTAGCGATCTCATATCGTTTGATATTCTCCGCATTGGTTTTCGAGTACAAGTAGTAATCTCTGGATTTATAGAATGATTGACTAGCTAATTCGTTTGATTTAAACTTTTGTCTAAAATGACGCTTGAACTAATTACTAAAAAATCATGTTTTCACTTTATTTCGTTTTTCATTTGATGTGCAATATCTTAATTTAGAATTGTTAATTTTGCGCACAAGAACGTTCTAGAAAATTCGTTAGAATTCCGTTTTTTCTTTATGTGTGATACATGATGTTCTTCGAGTTTAATGCACTAAAGTAAAGAATAGATACAAATAATATCTTTCTAGCCGTGGAAAACAATTTTTTTGACTGTGATATGCTTTTTTTGGAACACCTGATATTGATTTCCGATTCCATAAATAATTTACTTTTAATTATGTGAGCGAACATCATAATTGCAGTTAATAATGATGTCAAATGTTATCCAGTGGGCCTTTATTGTGGTATTAAATATTGACATTGGGTGAGCTTTTAATCAGGATGTCTCTTTGCAATCTCAATTGCAAAGGAGGAAGCCACGAAATTGGGGACAGTCATTGGAATTGATCTTGGTACAACTTATTCTTGTGTTGGTGTTTACAAGAATGGTCATGTTGAAATCATAGCCAATGACCAAGGTAACCGTATTACACCATCTTGGGTGGCTTTCACTGACAGTGAGAGGCTGATTGGTGAGGCTGCAAAGAACCAGGCAGCTGTTAACGCAGAGAGAACCATCTTTGATGTTAAGAGACTCATCGGAAGAAAGTAATTTACATTCTTCTTATGTTTCTTGAGTTATTAAGGATAGATTGGGAGATTGGGATTTATTGCTTACTTTGCATTTTTGTTCTTTGCAGGTTTGATGATAAGGAGGTCCAGAAGGACATGAAACTTGTTCCATACAAGATTGTGAACAAGGATGGAAAGCCTTATATTCAAGTAAAGATTAAGGATGGGGAGACCAAGGTCTTCAGTCCTGAGGAGATCAGTGCTATGGTTCTGACTAAGATGAAGGAAACGGCTGAAGCTTTCCTCGGGAAGAAAATCAAGGATGCAGTGGTCACTGTTCCTGGTTAGTGCTTTATAAGAACCAGAGTTCGCTGTTGGAAAATATTCTGTTGCTGATGCTTCATGATGCTCAAATGATCTCTCTGTTTGATTTGCAGCGTACTTCAATGATGCCCAGAGACAAGCCACCAAGGATGCTGGCATTATTGCTGGGCTCAATGTGGCCAGAATTATCAATGAACCAACTGCGGCTGCCATTGCGTATGGTTTGGACAAGAAGGGTGGTGAGAAAAACATTCTTGTCTTTGACCTTGGTGGTGGAACATTTGATGTCAGTATCTTGACAATTGACAATGGTGTATTCGAGGTTCTTTCCACAAATGGAGACACTCATTTGGGAGGTAAGCATCATTCTTAGTTTTGCTTTTAGGCTTTTGAGAAAATGTTTTATGTTATGGATTTTGCTTATGGTAATTTTTCTTGCAGGTGAGGATTTTGACCATAGGGTTATGGAGTACTTCATTAAACTGATTAAGAAAAAGCATGGAAAGGACATCAGCAAGGATAACAAAGCTCTTGGGAAGCTTAGGAGGGAAGCTGAGCGTGCCAAGAGAGCTCTCAGCAGCCAGCACCAGGTCCGAGTAGAGATTGAATCACTTTTTGATGGTATTGATTTCTCCGAGCCACTGACCAGGGCTCGCTTTGAGGAGTTGAACAACGATCTGTTCAGAAAGACCATGGGACCTGTGAAGAAAGCAATGGAAGATGCTGGTTTGGAGAAGCGACAAATTGATGAGATTGTTCTGGTAGGTGGAAGCACTAGAATTCCCAAGGTTCAACAGCTCCTCAAGGACTACTTTGATGGAAAGGAGCCCAACAAGGGTGTTAACCCGGATGAAGCAGTTGCTTATGGTGCTGCTGTACAAGGAGGCATCTTGAGTGGAGAGGGTGGTGATGAAACCAAAGGTACGTTTTCATCTCCTGCAACTTTCTCTATCACAACTACACGAGACTATAGCTGATGTAAACTGTTCTAACTGAATCTATGTACAGATATTCTTCTTCTTGATGTGGCTCCTCTTACCCTCGGTATCGAGACTGTTGGTGGGGTAATGACCAAGTTGATTCCCAGGAACACCGTTATCCCAACCAAGAAGTCGCAAGTTTTCACCACTTATCAGGATCAGCAAACCACTGTCTCCATTCAGGTACATTTTACTGGTTCATAATGAAACTTAGAAATGGCTGTCTGCCATTAGAAGGCATGAGACTTGGATTTCTTTTCTAATGCTAAGAATCGGGATACTTTGAATCCATATAGAGATATTTTGAACCTATATAATGAAGGATCGTATCTGAATACCTACTTCCGAATATGTTTCGGATATGATTGTCATATACAAATACCTAAAAATAGAAGAGTCTGAAACATAATTTGAACCTTATTTGAATATTTGTGGTTTGATATCAGGTCTTTGAAGGTGAAAGGAGTATGACAAAGGATTGTAGGTTACTTGGGAAGTTTGATCTTACTGGAATTCCTCCAGCTCCAAGGTTTGCTCCTCTGTTCCATCAACTCACTTTCATGTTTTCTTCAAATCTTCGCCCAAGTTTACCGACTCTTATTACTTGATCTCTCGATTCTCAGGGGAACACCTCAAATCGAAGTTACATTTGAGGTTGATGCAAATGGTATCTTAAACGTCAAGGCCGAAGACAAAGGCACAGGTAAATCAGAGAAGATCACAATCACCAACGACAAGGGTCGTTTGAGCCAGGAGGAGATTGAGAGAATGGTTCGTGAGGCCGAAGAATTCGCGGAGGAGGACAAGAAGTTGAAGGAAAAGATTGATGCTCGCAACAGCCTGGAGACTTATGTTTACAACATGAAAAACCAGATTAGCGACAAGGACAAGCTTGCTGACAAGCTTGAATCCGACGAGAAGGAGAAAGTTGAAACGGCGGTGAAAGAAGCCCTCGAGTGGCTAGATGACAACCAGAATGCCGAAAAGGAAGATTTTGAGGAGAAGCTCAAGGAAGTTGAGGCTGTTTGCAACCCTATCATCACAGCTGTATATCAAAGATCCGGCGGAGGTCCTGGCGGTGCTGCGTCAAATGAAGAAGAGGATGATTCACATGATGAACTCTAAAACAAAAATCTTCAATGGCTACTACCACTGAAAAGTGATTGAGTTTACTGGAGTTAGGTGTAATGAGGATACTGTGCTAATTTTTGTAGAAGTTCTAAAAGGGAGAAAAATATTCCCGCTTTCTTCGCTTGTTTTTTTTTTCTTGGTGAATATATACATTTTGAAGGATTAGAAAAATGGTAATACATTTTCAAAATAACATTTCATGGCTTACATCTCTTAATAATTATAATGTTAAAATTCTTATTTCTAAATTGGTTATCAAGTGTTATTGTAATCATAGTTTATCAAGTGTTTATAATTGTAAAAAAAAAATTTAACAAAGTAAAAAATTATTATGTTTAAATATATCTGAAATAAACATTTACATTGCATAATGATCATCATCAATTTTTTGTTCTATCAAAATTATCTATTAAAATAGTAACTTTTAACAATGGTGATGTGACTACTTAGCAATTACATGCGTTTCATTTTTCATTTATTTTATATTATCAACTAATAATTTAAATTTTTAAAAAATATCCTGTCCTTTTGTTGAGTTCATGTTTTTGTCCTTTAAGGAATCTAATTCTGATTAACTGATAGTGTTTATAGGATTAAATATTTAGTTCTTTCATAGTACAGTCATCTATCACCTACTTTCACTACTATCAGAGAGACCTCCAATGGCTGCTGCCAATCACTCACTTTCATCGCCTTACTCATGTGCTAAGGATTCAGGCCCTGTAATACCAACAACCTCTTTAGTTACTTTCCTTGAACGTATCCAAGAAACTGCTTTCCAAACTTACGACAGATCAAAATTTGATCACAAAGACTTTATAGACTTGTCATTAAAGTTCGATCTTTCAACCACAGTGAAGGCGTTCGATGAAATTTCCAAGACAGAAAATGGGTCAGTGTCGACTAAGGATTTTGAAGAGTTTATAGGAAAGTGGTTTAAAAGTGCAGGAGAGGATCTTGTTTATGTTGAGCCAATGGATTTTGAGACGGAGCCACATGGGTTTTTGCCCAAGGTGGAGAACCCAGAGGTGAGAGCTTGGGCATTAGAGGTGCATGGTTTGTGGAAGAAACTGAGTAGGGAAGTTTCGAGCTCGGTTCATGATCATCCTGAATTGCATACTTTGCTTCCTTTACCGGTGCCTGGTATGATCCCTGGTTCACGGTTCAGGGAAGTTTATTATTGGGATTCTTATTGGGTTATCAGGTTAGTTTTGATTTTCCTTTTTAACTTTTTGGCTTCATATGAAGATATAAATGTGATATAAATGGTTGTGCAGAGGGCTGCTGGCGAGTAAAATGCACGAGACAGCAAAAGCCATTGTGACTAATCTCATTTCGTTGCTAGATACATATGGCTATGTACTTAATGGTGCCAGAGCCTATTACACGAATCGAAGGTAGTGGTGCTTTCATTTATTTTCTTCCCATTGTTTGTAGGGACATTTTGTGAAAGGTAGTTTTTCTTAAAAAAAAAAAAATTCTTCTAATTTAACTCAGTCTTAAAGTTTAATTCAATCAGTTCACGTATATTTTCTTACCTTTAAGAGATGATAGCTAGTAAGTTCAGGATTCGAATATCTTTGATTTTATTCCTGCCTTTCTTAAATAACTTTTATCACCCTAATCTCGCATTGAAAAAACTCTTAAGACCAGCTATAATATATATCATAGAGACTTGAAAGTTAAAAATTGTGAGCAATCACTAATAAGAATATAATGGCTAAGTGAGTAAAAGTATCATAGAGGTCCCTATGCTATGAGTCAAACTGTATTTGACCCCTTTTACTCAAAAAAAATGATGAATTAGTCCTCTTATTTTAAAGCAAAGAACAAACCAGTCATTTCTGTTAAAAATTTCATCCATTAAAAACTGAGTTGACTGATGAATAATCAAAGAGTAGAAGGGGACAAAATGCAAATTGACTCCCACCAGAAGGGCCTTCATGGTGCTTTTACTGAGCTAAGTGCTTAGCCACCTCTAAAATCGCAAAAGTTCAGTGGCTTTCAAGCCTTGCAGGTGAATTGCTCATGGAAGTATTTACAAGGTTCGAGGTACCCTTTTTTTGCAGCCAGCCTCCACTCCTGAGTGCAATGGTTTATGAGATATACAATAGAACTGGTGATGTGGATTTGGTGAAGAAGGCTCTCCCTGCATTGCTTAAAGAATATCAGTTCTGGAATTCAGGTATACTAATTACCCTTCACTTGTATGACCAATTTCTTGCTTGTTCTAACTTTTCCGGAAAATAAGATTTAACTTCCTCTCACACTAAAAATCTTTCTTCAAATTGAGGTTTTTTTCTGAGTTTGAACTATGATGTAGAAATACATACGATGATCATCCATGATGCTGAGAATTGTAATCACTCATTAAACCGGTATTATGCAATGTGGAACAAACCCAGGCCTGAAGCATCAGCCATTGTGTGTTCTTGTCTTCAACTTCCTTTTACCTTTGCTAGTATTTTCATGTTGTATATTTGAGGATTTTTTTTTTAACATGATCATATGTACCAGGATAAAAGATTTGCTTCCAAGTTCTTGAATGTTAGTGAGAAACAGAAATTTTACCGAGAGCTTGCTTCAACTGCTGAATCTGGATGGGATTTCAGCATAAGATGGATGAGGTTATACAAATTATACTTTCATTTATAGCTTTTCATCAGAGGAGAATTCAGAATTTTTTTTAGCAGGGCTGGAATTTAATTATAATTTTTTCATAGATCAAAATATAAGTTTACCAAGTATTAAATGATAATTTCATCCTTTTTAAAGGGACTAAATAGAATTTTTTCCATTTTTAGGGGGGTTAAAATACAATTTTAGTATATTAATTTATAATTTTTCTATTTATAAGAAGACTGAAGTGAAAAATTTTTCATTTTTGGGAGATCAAAGCACCTGATTATACCCTCGTATTCAGCTCTGATGAATTGGTTAACTACAGCTATGTTATTCATATCAGGGTGTGGGTGATGAATGTAATGTGTCTAACACGAATTTATCCCCAAACCCATGTCTGAATATGTGGCGGAGGTAGTATTGGACACTGGTAGTTCAAAAACAATGTAGAGTTTCGAATGAACCATTGAGCTAGAGGTGAATCTAGAGCAGTCAAGGGCTTCAACCCCTCCAAATTAGAAACAAAAATTGTCTTTTAGTCCTTTATAAATGCTAAAATTAAAAATTAATATATGATAAAAATACATTTTAAATTGAAAAGATTTCTATTTAGTCCTTCAAAGTTAATACAAAACAAAATTACACTTTAACCATATAAAAATTTATAATTCAATTCCAACCCTCTTAAAAAAACATTCTAGCTTGGCCCGAGACTGTTGTATTTTACGGAGGACATTTTTACTAATCAAATATATGAAATCTTTGTTATAGGAACCCTTCTGAATTTATAAGTTTGAGCACAACAACTATTTTACCTGTTGATTTAAATGCCTTCATACTGAGGGTATGTTATAACTTTCTCTTTTAATAACACCCATGAGATCAGTAACTCCATGGATTTTCATCAATTTCTTGATATATGTACAGATGGAACTTGACATTGCCTTCTTTGCCAAAATTGTTGGAGAGGATGCCATTGCTGAGGATTTCCTTACAGCTTCTCACACAAGAAAGAAGGCATTAAACTCTGTCTTTTGGAACGAAAACATGGGACAATGGGTGGATTATTGGCTTAACTATGGTGCTGAACCCAAGGTTTGTGTGTGTCCAAAGGACCAAAAGTACCGTAGTTTTGTAAGATGATACCATAACAATTCTTTTAACATTCTTCTCGTTTTTTTGTGTTGCTGTTCTTCAGGAACCTCAAACTTGGGAAGCTCAGAATCAGAACCAGAATGTGTTTGCCTCAAACTTTGTTCCCTTGTGGATTGATTTGTTCAACTCAGGTTTGCAATTTTTTGCAAAAAGCCTCACTACCCATTTACAAATTCATCTCAATTAGAAACCACGCATTATTTTCACAACAAGAAATTGTGTTTTTTTGCTTCATAAATGGAAGAAAAAAATCTTTCGATATGTCTGTCTGTCTGTCTGTCTGTATGTACAGATACTCCTCTGGTGGAAAAGGTAACAAGAAGTCTTCAAAGTTCAGGCCTGCTTTGTGCTGCTGGGATTGCAACCTCCCTGACAAATTCGGGACACCAATGGTTAGCACATCTTTTCACTCTTTAAAACTACACAGATTTAAGTGCAAGGGTTAAGCACTGGTCCATGTATTTTCTTTTACTTTCACATAGAATTAATGTTCCAAAGGGAAAAAAAAAGCAGGGACTTCCCAAATGGTTGGGCTCCAATTCAGCACATGATAGTTGAAGGCTTGTGGAGATCTGCATGGACAGAAGCAAGGAAAGTAGCGAGAGACATAGCTGAAAGATGGATCAGAGCCAACTACGTGGCCTACAAGAAAACAGGGACAATGCATGAGAAATATAACGTGGAAAAGTGTGGCGAATATGGTGCTGGTGGCATTTATAGACCCCAGGTACCGTATTATCTACATTTTTTTGTAGGGTAAACTAAATTAATAGTTCTTTGGTCATCCAATTATCAAAAGCTATAAAATGAACTATTAATAGATTCCTTTTTGCGTAATGGTGGCAACTTTTAAAATTGACATAATAATAATTTTAATCTTCAACATTTATATATTGTATCAATTTAATCTTAATTCTTAAAAATCAAACCCTCAACATTTACATATTATGTAATTTGATTTTTTTTTATTTATAATTTTATAATTTTTTTTTAAAGTTAAATGACCAAAATATAAACCTATTAATAGTTTAACAACCTTATATATAATTTTTAGGTTTGCAGAAAGGAATTGCTATATTAAAAAATTGCATCAAAGTTTTTGTTTTAAAGATTTTATTTTGAGGGTAATGAAATGCAGACAGGTTTCGGTTGGTCGAATGGAGTGGTGCTGACATTTTTGGAGGAATTTGGATGGCCTAAAGACCAAAACATAGACTGCAACTAAAGCTTCAAAATGGGTTTGGTTTGATTTAAATAAACAAGACAATAATCTTTTCATTAAATCAAAAGCAAGAGGTTGAATGTTGGCAGCCATGTACTAGTATTCTATGCCATAATTTTTTTTATATAATGTGATATTCTTATTTAAGCCATTCAAAATTATGATAAAATATTCATTTAATAACATTAATTGTTACTGTAAATAATAGGTTAATTAATTTCTTTTTTAAAAAATGTATTATTTACTGTTATACATAGGTTATAAAGTATAGTGACATTAAAATTAAAAACTTCATTTAAAAACTGTTTTTAATTAATTTTATTTTTTAATAAATCCTTGTATCAAAAAACATAGTAAGAAGCAGTGGTCAATTAGACCTGTCCATAGGTTAGGTCGAGTTCGGGTTAGGCTTTGACAAAATTTCAGGTTCATTTGATAGGCTCAGTATTATTCGAAAAATGACTTAAAATTTTGTCCAAATTTGACCCAAATAAAAATGTTAAAACCCAATCTCGGCCCTCCCGTATTAATTTTATATATATTAAAAAATATATAATATATCAAAAACACTAAAAATATTAAAAAATTTGTTTTTCAACAAATCAAAAATAAATTTTAAAAGATCTTTATACTTTAATAACATTAAGATATGTGTAACTTAACACGCAAATGTTTCTAAAATAGTACCAAAATTAACAATAAAATAAGAGTTATATAATATCTAAACAATAACAACAAAATAGTAGCAACATAATAGTGAAATATCAACAAAACAATGAGAAAACAATAAAAAGATAGATTTTTTTTTTCTTTTTGCAAATTCAAGTCGTGTCAGACTTAAGCCAAAAAACTAGCATGCTTGTCATTTGTATGTCGCATTTATTCGTTGTTCTAACGTAACAACTCATACATAATAAAAAGTGATGTCAATTAGTTGGTTGAGCTCTAAGGAATACAAAACTAAAAAGGAAATGACGCGTGGTGTCTCAAGAAAGATCAATAACGTCTTTTTATCATATTCATGAGTCAGATCTTCTCCCCCTTTTTATCTTCGTCCTTAACATGCAGGGACGAATATTGAAAAACTACAATTCTATCTTTTATAACTAATCAAATTATAAATTAATATAGGAAAAATTACACATAAAAATAAAAGAATATATTTAATCCTTTCAAAAATGATAAAATTTATATTTGAAAAGTTTTATAATTTAATTTTGACCCATAAAGAAATTTCTAAATTCCCCTTGCTAACATGCACAATACATTTATAACTTTCCGCTTATCAAATGAACTGCCTCAACCTAACTTTATATCAACTCTGTTCATTTTTTTAGTATGTTATTATTTTATAACTTTTGAAAAATAATTAATCATGTTATACATTAAAAAAAATTGATATGTTGATATGTAAATACGTTTGTATGATGTAGAAGACACTACTCAAAACAAGGTCCCTTCCCCAATAAAACCTCCCCCCCGCCCCTTTTATTTTTCTAAAAACAAATCTATTATTTTGCTTTATATTATAAACTTAATTAGTTGTTGCATTGTTTATTTGAGTACAATCATGTAGTGGTATTCAATGGGAGTATATATAATAATTAAATTCGTGATTGAAAAGTGGATGTGTTTTATAATTAACAAATCATTTTATTAGAGTTCTAATAATTTTGTTTTTAATATTAATTATAATGTTAGGAAAGTTGATCCAAAACTTAACCCACAATCCCACATGTGAGTCCATGAGCGAGATTGATTAATTAAAGAAATTCAGATTTGAATTGGTTTTTAATTATAAAAGAAATGGATAGATTGGAATCACTATGCAATTTACTCAAATTATGGCTTTATAACTTTTTTTATAGACTTTATAATTGAAAAAATACAATGGAATCACTATGCAATTTACTCAAATTATGGCTTTTTTTAACTCCCTTTTATAATTGAAAAAAAATACAATAAAATATCCTCCACTTTAAACTTATGAAATACTACATGATAAGAGGTATTTAAATAAATTTCAACCATAAAATATTATTTTATAATTAAAGTACTGTTAAAATAATTATCATTACCGATCCAAAGCTCAAATAGATTTGAGTCAAACTATAATAGGTCCGTAGGATTGACTTGCAAGTCAGGCTTACATATCAAGCTTACAAGTTGAGTTTATTTTCCTATAGGGTTATCTGTACAAGTCAGACTCGCATAAAACCTTATAAACATATGTTAAGTCAAAAATATGATATATGTGTATATATATATGAAATCTACTTAACTAACATGTCCTGTCAATAAATAATATACATACGTATAACTATCTAAAAAAGACGAAAAAAAAACACACAACAAGTACATATACTCTTATTTTATATTTTAGGTTCATTTTAATATATTTAATATAATTTATTTCTTAACATCATATGATTATAATGATTTTGAAGTTTAGCTTAGGCAACAAGGAAAGGAAAATTGTTTGGTAAACTTTTTACGTCCCGAGGAAATGCTAGATTCGAGGCCGTGGAATTGACCGATGTACATTATTGTGGAATCCTCACCTGCGATTCCACTTTGACGATTCTTACGTAGAACCTCGTGCCAACGATTTATTTATTTGTTTTAATTAATCGCCGACCTGTTTTCCGACAAATCAATGTTACACACGTGCACACTCTATGCTAACACTTAAACTACTTTTAATTCATTTTGTCTTTTGACTTTGAAGAACCTCCCTCCCCTAATTCCTTACTTGTCACTCCCTGCTTATAGGTACTATTGATAAAAATTAGTTTTATAATTAATATTTATATATTTTATAAATAAATTTAAATATAATTTTTTAATAAAAAAATAAGTCATCTAGTCACACCTGTTGAGTTGGAGCTTAAGTCTAAACTTTTTTCAGAATAGGGATTTGAATTATCCCGATTTATAAAAACTTTTACTCTTAATACTATACAATATATTTTCGAAAATATTTTTTAAGAAAATATTATCATTAATAGAAATTATAAACTATAAAAATACAAAGACATGAATCTATCTTTATAAATAGTTGATTTCATAAAAATTATATATATTTATAAGTAAATCAAATAAATATTAATAATTTAAGGTATAATGATAAATTTAACTCTTAATATTTATATTTTTTTGTCAATTTGACTCTTATTTTTTAAAGCTAAATATGGTTAACATTTTTAAAAGAGTCAAATCGATTTTTAATGAAAATATTGATTTAAAGATTAATTATTTATGTTGGTGTGACAAACATGTGGTAATTCATGTATATCTCATATTAACATGATATTATTTATTTTATATATCATGTCAATAAATTATTTAAATATTATAAAAAATTTAAAATATATAAAATATATAAAAAAATTAAAAAATTAGTATGAATTAGTACATATGAATTAGCATTTGAGAAGTTGTGTTTAAAAGTTTAAAGTTTTAGTTAATATTTTAATTAAAAAACATAACAATTTAAATTACAACAAATAAAAATAACAAAAAAATAATATTAAAAACTAAATTTATTATTATAACTTAATTTAATCCATCCTCTTCTAAATATAAAAACTAAGCAACAATAAACCCTGCATAGTTTAATTATCATTAATCAATCAAGTTACGAAACATGTAACGCATTATATATTTCTTTTACAAATTTGATACTCTCCACCAAATCTCCATTATAAAATTCCTCCACTTTCGATCTCTGTCGTCGTCAAACAGTTCCTGTCCAATAATTTACCTGATCTTTTTCTTTAAATACAAAATCAAACAAAAGCTAGCTCTTAAGTACTTTGATCATCTCATAATTATATCCTACTTTTGGGTAGAAAAAAAAATGCTAGAAACCGTGAAGTACCTGATCGGTTCAAGAGGAGCAAGCGGGTTCGGGTCGAAATCCACGGCCGAGGAAGTTACTGAGACTTGCCCTGATCTCCGTTCTATCACTGCCATCATCACTGGTACGTAATTATATGAACCAATGACGTCGTACGTTGGCATTTGGCAATAGCTTTCTTTTCTTTTTGGCTTTGATCGTGAGAGGTTGAAACAGGTGCGACGTCGGGGATCGGTGCCGAGACGGCTCGAGTGTTGGCGAAACGAGGGGCGAGATTGGTGATTCCAGCACGGAACCTTAAAGCTGCGGCGGAAGCTAAGGCGAGGATCGTTTCTGAGTTTCCTAACTCTGAGATCGTTACAATGGCTCTTGATTTGAGTTCACTCAGTTCGGTTCGAAAATTCGTGTTGGATTTTGAATCACTTGACTTGCCTCTCAATCTCCTCATGTAATAATCTCATAAACTCTTAGCTCCCTTATCAAAAAAAAGTAGAGAGAGACAAAAAAAGAAGTTCAATTTCGGTTACAACATGACATGAGTTAACAAACTAATTTCAGTTACAACATGACATGAAACAAGACAATGAACATGCTTTGTTTTATTGGAAATATTATATCAGAAACAACGCTGGTAGGTTTGCGCATCACCATGCAATCTCTGAGGATGGAATAGAGATGACATTTGCCACTAATTATCTAGGTAAGTTTGCAATGTAATTACTTTTTTTTTTTTTTCATGAGAATGCTTTAATTAAATAGTAATCATATTTTTATATAGGTTAAAATATGTCATAAGCTTTTATACTTTTTAAAAATTTAGAATTTAGTTCTTATATTTTTATTTACAGGAATTTTAATTCATTTATCTTTCGGATTTCAAGTTCACAAGGATTAAATTTTAAAAATATACAGGACATTTTATATATTTGATCAGCTCTAACTTAATGTTAACAAAAACTTTTAGGTCACTTTTTATTGACAAAACTATTACTAAACAAGATGATGGAGACGGCAAAACAAAGCAGCGTTCAAGGGAGAATCGTGAACGTGTCGTCAAGTATCAACGGTTGGTTTTCCGGCGATATGATCCGATACCTAGGTCAGATATCCAGAAACAAAAGGTGAGAGAACTGGGAAGAGAAAGCAATGAAACCGATATATATATAAAATATTAAGAAGAGAATACAAGTAAATGATTGTTCAAGAAACAGTAATCAATTAATTAACAGTACGGCTGATTTTCCATCATGTTTGTTTATTTGTTTTCAGTCAATACGATGCGACACGTGCTTATGCTCTATCGAAGCTGGCTAATGTTTTGCATACCAAGGAGCTTGCTCAGCGACTCAAGGTTGATGATCATCCTTCATTATTAAAACCCTAAACCCGTACATGCATACATATATATTGAGGAATGGTTTCGTTTGGGTTGTTTGTAGGAAATGGGTGCCAACGTGACAGTGAACTGTGTTCATCCAGGGATTGTAAGAACCCGTCTTACCAGAGAACGTGAAGGCTTCATCACAGGTAAGGAAATATGGTGCAAAATTCTCATACATAGATATATTTGTCTTTATGATTTTAATGTTTTCGTTACTGTATATTACCTGCAGATCTGGTTTTCTTTTTAGCTTCAAAGCTGCTGAAGACAATCCCACAGGTAATAAATTAACATTACATATATATTAGAAGTAGGAAATGGGAGATTTTTATGAGCCTTATGAATATATTGTTGTTGTCTTGTTGCAGGCAGCTTCCACTACATGTTACGTTGCAACACATCCAAGATTAGAGAATGTTAGTGGGAAATACTTTGCGGACTGTAATGAAACATGGACCTCAAAACTGGGTTCCGATTCCATTGAAGCTTCAAAGCTATGGACTGCCTCTGAAATCATGGTGTCTGAGATTAAAAAAGGGCTAGAAACATACACGAACAGACCAACCGAGAGAAAGTAATCATTACAAAGTTAAAAGACTATTAGAACCAAGTAGGATTATATATATTAAGATTACTAAGGTTGTCAGCCTAGAGTCTATCTCATTGCTAAGTCTATCAACTCATTATTAACCTCAATCCTAAACCCACTAACATTATCGTGATAGAATCAAGTAGGATTACCGTCTTGGCAGAAAATGGAGCAGCCTGCGAAGGACCAACCGAAGGAGCAGGTGGAGGAACAAGCTCGGGAGGAGGAGGAACCTCATCATGATCTCCTCCACCATCTTCTTCCACAATCTCCGGACTGGTTTGGGCCTCATCATGATCTCCTTCCACAATCTCCGAAACAAGAACATCCATCACGCCGGTACCGGGTTGGGCAAGCTCCACATCAGGTTGGGCATTATTGTTCTCTCTGTTGTCAACCTACATTCCCCATAAACCAGTCAACTGTGGCCTCTCTCAAACCAGTTTGGAACAACTCATTCTTATTTTCATCAATCCAGCTACTGTTTCATTCAAACTCTGTACTTCACACTTCTTTTCCTCCACTAAGTCCTTTGTTTTTCCGGCAAGAATTCCTGTCAACTCTTCTCCGACATCTCTCCCCATCCTTTTCATCTCAAAACTAGCCAGGCATAACCAAAACCTTTATTTTAAGCTTTTTGTTCTATGTTCTCTAATGTTTTCAAAATTCTAACCTGATTTTTGTTGTGTTTTTTTTTTTTTTTTTTTTTTTTTAATTTAGCAGAAATGTTTTCTTTAAGTTAGTATATGGTTGAGAGGTTTTTGTTCCATCTGATTTTCATCATCCATTTGCTTTATTTCTTTTTATTGATTGATTTTTTTATATTTTGAATTATGCAGGATGGCTGTACCTTTGTGGATATTTGTCTTGATTGATGATCAGGCAGCTAATGGTTTCGTTAGTATTATGTATCAAATATATTATTCTATTAATGCCAGTTCCGATACAGCTAGCGTTTAGTTTTATTGGTATGAAATATTTTAGTTTTAATAAAATTATGCATTAATAAAATATCAATACTCATGATTATTTGTTTTTCATTTTGCTTTTAATAGGACCGGATGCGCACTAGATACAACTATCCGATTCTCTCAACTTCCTTGCTTATGTGTGGTAATAGCGCTATACTCTCCACTATATATGCCTTGATCCCAAACAGAACTTCATCTGCTTGGGAGTCTCATTTGGATATTAGTTTATTGTACGTCTTTTTATCGGTAAATACAATTTAATTAATATGTTTCTTTTTAAATACAATATGTTTTATATGCTTAAATTTTAAAACAATTACTAGAATTTGAACTTTTGTAATTAGACTTATATTTTTATTTGATAAAAATGAAACAGGGTGTGGGAATTTCGGCATGGTCAACATTCTTGGAGTTCTGGTGCTCAAACGTACAAGGGCCGGCATTTTACTCTGCATTTCATCCTTTTTCACTTTTTATTACATGGTTATTGGACTCTATTTTCTTGGAAGAATATGTCCATATCGGGAGGTAAAGAATAATAAACTTTAATTTTTTTATTTCAAATATCATTTGTACTTTATACTTAACTTATTTTTACTTTTTTTTCTTAAATTTAATAGCATCATAGGTAGACCTGTAACTATCTTAGGGGTCTGCTTATTTTTATGGGGAAGGTATGTTGACAACAACCAGAACAATAATGCCCAACCCGGTACGGGCGTGATGGATGTTCCTGTTTATGAGGCTCAAACCAGTCCGGAGATTGTGGAGGAAGATGGTGGAGGAGATCATGATGAGGTTCCTCCTCCTCCCGAGCTTGTTCCTCCACCTACTCCTTCGGTTGGTCCTTCGCAGGCTGCTCCAGTCACCTTGGAAGAAGCTGCCCAAGAAACTGATGACGAAGTTGACCCCTTAAGAGGAGACACAGAGAAAAATACGCAATCGAATTTGACCCCTGTTTGCAGTGAAAATAATTTTAAAATTATTTCCAAACGCAATCGAATGAACCCAGATATTTATAATAATAATAATAATTGTTAGGTTAAATAAGTTAAAACACTGTGGGTAAATATTTAAATTACAGAGCGTTTAGTCAAAATCGTTGTTACAATATGACCTTTCTGTCTTCCCTTTTTATTATATCAAAAGTTAGGAGAAAGATATAGTTAGTTCAATAACGTAGAGCGATTGGAAACATTAGAACTAACATAGAAGCAATTGAAATTAAAAGGTATCCAAACATTCAAGATGAATATTTAAGTACAATCTAAAAAATTAAAAAGTAAACTAATTAAATTAATCTATGAATGCAATGAATGAATTTAAAGTTTAGAGTTTAAAGCTGTCGTCTTTAGGTAAATACATAAGAGTCTGTGGAGGGTACTGAGCTAAAAGTTGAGCCGTTTGCTCCTCTGTGTAACTAAAATTACAGGTTATAATAGAATATATTAAGTAAGAGGGTTATTATTGTTATTATTATTGGGGTACTAAAAAAGGTAATAAATTTAGTAACTGGTGTAGTAGTTGTCTTGTGCTCGTAGTATAAGTTTGTGTTATAATAGTGTTTAAACCATTCGTATATAATTTATTTAAAATATAGTTATGTCGTGTTTTCGCATGAAAGTATTTGAGTAACTTTAATCAAGATTAAAATTCAAATATCAACATTTATAATAACTTTATAAAAAAATTATTTTAATCCTTCATTTAATTATTTTATCTCTTTTAGTTCTTGAATTTATAATATTTGTCAAATCACCTTAAAATAAATGGAAAAATTAACATTTGACAAACAACGTAAGTTTAAAATATAAAGATTAAATCTTAAATGTGAGTATAGTATAGAGACCAAATTTGAAACTTAACCATTGTTATATGATCTATAGAAAAATATGATTGTCATACCACTTTACCATGTTTGTAGTCTCTTTTTCTTTCCCCAAGACATTTATAAATAACTGAAAAAAGTCAGCCATAACCTTCCAACTACAAAGGATATGATAGTAAAATAATAAAAATAATTATCATGTATAAGTATATAAATTATTTGGACTAATTAGTGCCTTTGTAAAAGTAAAGAACCAAATTATGTAAAATTAAAATATAAAGATTAAATACCAAATGTAACCATAATAGAGAAATCAAAATTGTAATTTCACCATTATCTTGTAATGACTAAAAAGGGGGGAAATCATGTTATTAATTAGTCAAAATAATTAGCATAATTAATAATTTTGGTAGCTAATGTGGATTTTTTTTTATAAAAAGACTTATTCTAACCCATGATGCTAAAATAATTTTTTTTGTTAGAATTATTTTATGTTTAAAAAAAATTCACATCAAAATTTTTATCACAGTAATTAATACTATTAACTATTTGGACTAAACCTTATAAAAAATAAGATTAAATTATTGTAAAAATTCAAAGATATCGATTAAATCTTAATTTTAGGTCCAGCAGAGGAAAAAAAAATGATATTTGATCAATTTTTTTGTAAAATACAAGGAAAAGAAAAGAGATTGAAATGTGTTAAGTAGAGGGACCAAAAGTAATATTTAACCAATAATGTATATTAGAGTTGATCTTAAAATATAAGTGTTGGTTCCATCTTCAATTTATGAACATACTTTTTGGTCAACATCTTAAAATTCAATTGACCAAAATTGACAATACTTCAACCATAACATTTAATATTAAAACCTGTTTTGAGCTGCTAAAATTGATCTTGAAAAATAAGTATTTGTGAGTTTCACTGCACCTTTTTTAATTAATTTGTGAGGTATACAGATTAAGTTAATTGACATGAGTATTTGAACATTTTTGTTAAGACAATGTGGATTATTGAATTCAAAGTGTCCAACACCTTATTTGAAAGGAATAATATCTTATACGTTAGTGTGTATCATAACACCTTGAATTAGCAGTTAAAGCGCATAACATCTGCATGGCCTCCTTGAAGAATTCAAAGTGTCCAACAACTGCATGGATGGAATTTGGAACTTTTTATTGAATTTTCCTACAAGTTTGAAAACAGAAGTAATGACTGATTGGATGCGTGAATCGATGCGTTTTTCTAATGAAAACAAAAGATACTTCAGAATGTATATATTAGCCCCCAAATAAAAAAATCGAATGATGGGGTAAGGTTTTTTTTTTCTCCCATTTAAAATTCTACCAAAACTAGTACAGTATTATCTCATTTCACTAAACACTTAACAGTATCAATCTTTTTTCCGTGGCAGCAGCCATCGAAGATGTTTGTTTTAGAGTTCATCATGTGAATCATCCTCTTCTTCATTTGATGCAGCACCGCCAGGACCTCCACCGGATTTTTGATATACAGCCGTGATGATAGGATTGCAAACAGCCTCAACTTCTTTGAGTTTCTCCTCAAAGTCTTCCTTTTCCGCATTCTGGTTGTCATCCAGCCACTCGAGGGCTTCTTTCACAGCCGTTTCAACTTTCTCCTTCTCATCGGATTCGAGCTTGTCAGCAAGCTTATCCTTGTCATTAATCTGGTTTTTCATGTTGTAAACGTAAGTCTCAAGGCTGTTGCGAGCATCGATCTTTTCCTTAACCTTCTTGTCCTCCTCCGCGAATTCTTCGGCCTCACGAACCATTCTCTCGATCTCCTCCTGGCTCAAACGACCCTTGTCGTTGGTGATTGTGATTTTCTCTGATTTACCTGTGCCTTTGTCTTCAGCCTTGACGTTTAAGATACCGTTTGCATCGACCTCAAATGTAACTTCAATTTGAGGCGTTCCCCTGAGAATTGAGAGATCAAACAATGATAAGTAAATTCAGGCGAAGATTTGAAGAAAACATGAAAGTGAGTTGATGGAAAAGAGGAACAAACCTTGGAGCTGGAGGAATTCCAGTAAGATCAAACTTCCCAAGCAACCTACAATCCTTTGTCATACTCCTTTCACCTTCAAACACCTGATATCGAACCACAAATATTCAAATAAGGTTCAAATTATGTTTCATACTCTTCGCTTTTTAAGTATTTGTATATGACAATCATATCCGTTACATATTGGGAAGTAGGTATTCAGATACGATCCTTCGTTATATAGGTTCAAAAATATCCCTATATAGGTTCAAAATATCCCGATTCTTAGCATTAGAAAAGAAATTCAAGTCTCATGCCTTCTAATGGCAGACAGGCATTTCTAAGTTTCAATTATGAACCAGTAAAAAGTACCTGAATGGAGACTGTGGTTTGCTGATCCTGATAAGTGGTGAAAACTTGCGACTTCTTGGTTGGGATAACAGTGTTTCTGGGAATCAACTTGGTCATTACCCCACCAACAGTCTCGATACCGAGGGTAAGAGGAGCAACATCAAGAAGAAGAATATCTGTACATAGATTTGGTTAGAACAGTTTAAATCAGCTAGTCTCGTGTAGTTGAGATTGAGAAAGTTGCAGTAGATGAAAACGTACCTTTGGTTTCATCACCACCCTCTCCACTCAAGATGCCTCCTTGTACTGCAGCACCATAAGCAACTGCTTCATCCGGGTTAACACCCTTGTTGGGCTCCTTTCCATCAAAATAGTCCTTGAGGAGCTGTTGAACCTTGGGAATTCTAGTGCTTCCACCTACTAGAACAATCTCATCGATCTGGCGCTTCTCCAAACCAGCATCTTCCATTGCTTTCTTCACAGGTCCCATGGTCTTTCTGAATAGATCATTGTTCAACTCCTCAAAGCGAGCCCTGGTCAGTGGCTCAGAGAAATCAATACCATCAAAAAGTGATTCAATCTCTACTCGGACCTGGTGCTGGCTGCTGAGAGCTCTCTTGGCACGCTCAGCTTCCCTCCTAAGCTTCCCAAGAGCCTTGTTATCCTTGCTGATGTCCTTTCCATGCTTTTTCTTAATCAGTTTAATGAAGTAATCCATAACCCTATGGTCAAAATCCTCACCTGCAAGAAAATTACCATAAGCCAAATCCATAACATAAAACATTTTCTCAAAAGCCTAAAAGCAAAACTAAGAATGATGCTTACCTCCCAAATGAGTGTCTCCATTTGTGGAAAGAACCTCGAATACACCATTGTCAATTGTCAAGATACTGACATCAAATGTTCCACCACCAAGGTCAAAGACAAGAATGTTTTTCTCACCACCCTTCTTGTCCAAACCATACGCAATGGCAGCTGCAGTTGGTTCATTGATAATTCTGGCCACATTGAGCCCAGCAATAACGCCAGCATCCTTGGTGGCTTGTCTCTGGGCATCATTGAAGTACGCTGCAAATCGAACAGAGAGATCATTTGAGCATCATAAAGCATCAGACAACAGAATATTTTTCCAACAGAGAACTCTGTTTCTTATAAAGCACTAACCAGGAACAGTAACCACTGCATCCTTGATTTTCTTCCCCAGGAAAGCTTCAGCTGTTTCCTTCATCTTAGTCAGAACCATAGCACTGATCTCCTCAGGACTGAAGACCTTGGTCTCTCCATCCTTAATCTTTACTTGAATATAAGGCTTTCCATCCTTGTTCACAATCTTATACGGAACAAGTTTCATGTCCTTCTGGACCTCCTTATCATCAAACCTGCATAGAAAAAATATGCAAAATTAGCATTAAAGCCCAACCTAACCCTAAAGCCTAACTCAAGGAACGTAAGAAGAATGTAAAGTACTTTCTCCCGATGAGTCTTTTGACATCAAAGATGGTTCTCTCTGCGTTAACAGCTGCCTGGTTCTTTGCGGCCTCACCAATCAGCCTCTCACTGTCGGTGAAAGCCACCCAAGATGGTGTAATACGGTTACCTTGGTCATTGGCTATGATTTCAACATGACCATTCTTGTAAACACCAACACAAGAATAAGTTGTACCAAGATCAATCCCAATTACTGTCCCCAATTTCGTGGCTTCCTCCTTTGCAATTGAGATTGCAAAGAGACATCCTGATTTAAAAGCTCACACAATGTTATTACTTGATACCATAATAAAGGCCCTTAGGATAACTATTTACATCAATTTTAACTGCAATTATGATGTTCACCCACATAATTAAAAGTAAATTATCTATTGAATCAGAAATCAATACACATGTACTGGAAAACAAAAAGGAAATCAAATCACAGAAAAAAATGTCTTCCAAGGCAAAAAAGAACCTGTTTGCAGCTATTTTTTTACATATGTGCATCAAACTGGAAGAAGATCTCATTTCTTAACCAACAAATCTACTTTTGGTATAATTTTATAAAATGGTTACTCCACGTAGCGATTCGTCAACGATAATAATTAAACGATTCTTATAAAAAAGACATAATCATAAGAAATAATATAAGTTGCACATAGAGATAAAACGGAACTCTAAGGAACTTTCAAGAACATTCTCGTGCAAAAAATTAACAATTCGAAGTTAAGATACTGCATCGCAGATGAAAAACGAAATAAAGTGAAACACAAGATTTTTGTATTAATTAGTTCTAGCGTCATTTTAGATAAAAGCTTTAATCAAACGAATTAGCTAGTCATTCATTCTATAAATCCAGGGCTTACTAGTACTCGAAAAATCAATGCAGAAAAATCAAACGATATGAGATGGATATAACTCTCATTCACGATCTAATGAATCACCAGAACTGTAGAAAATGAATCAGATCCAAACATGCAGCAATTCAAGCGCAATAAAATCATCAAAAACAGAATTAGATATACTTCATTTCCTCTCCAACATAAAAAAACGATTCATAGATCACGAAATCACATGAAAACAAGCGGATCTAGCAGAAAAAAAGAGCAAGAACAGCAGAGCACTCACCAAACAGAACTATCGCTAGAACCACCAAAGAGCCGCGTGCTCTCCACGAGCCAGCCATCGCGAGTCCTAAACTACTCTATCTCTCTTCGAAGAAGTCTCTTGGAGCTATTTCCACTATAAATCGCTGAATCGCTAAAATGAACTTTGAGGACCGATACTCCTTTCCTTTACAGTGAGACGTGGTTGGAGCCATTTTTTATATTTGTAGTGTCCGAATCTGACGTTGTTTTCAGATGGGGGCAACAAATGAGAGAACATGTCATAGGTGCTGGCGTGGACCAATAACATTTCTTATTTGCATTGTTTGAGCCAATCAAATTAGATCTCGTGTTGGGGATATCCTGGCCGTTTATTTTGGTTATATAAATAAGACGACTTTTGACCAGTAGATCGGCAATTGAACTCAAAACGCACGATTGTTGACTCGTTTTGGGCCAGCCCAAACCCCCAAATGTCGTCCATTAACATTGATGAGTCAATCCTTGAAAACGGATAAATATCCTAATTATATATAACTTTAGTTCAATGTGTAATGTCATATATAAATTTTAATTTTGTGTGATTTTATATACGAAATTTTTTTTATTCAATTTTCACAAATTATTATCAACATTACTGAATTAGCATAATTTTATGTAAATATATTGCATACACAAATAATTATGTTGATCCGATATGAAAATAAAAGTATGTATTTATTTATTTAAATATATATAATTGAATCAAAATCAAAGTTTTATGTATATATATGAACCACAATTTAAATTTCATGTATATAATTGTACCAAATCAAAGTTCAAGTATTAAATTACATATTAGACCAAAGTTCATGTATAAATTTGATATTTATCTCTTCTTGAAATAAAATCATGAATAATGGATCAAAGTTCACGACGAATGCGCATAGAACGTCCTAAGGAGTCAACTTATTAAATGAGATTTATCTTATCCACTTAAATTGATTCGAAGAAAATTAAGACTAATTTGATAAATATGAAAAGCAATCCCATGTAATTTTAACAAATATATAAAAGTAATATTTCACAAAATCTACTATTATAAATTTTATATTTCAAAAATAATTTAAAAATATTGTTTATTTAAATTTATTCTAATATCAATTATCATGTTTTTAATATTAAACTTATATATTATTATATTTTAATGTTGTAATCATATTAGTAATGAAACGGTACAAATTTTTTGAATAATTTTAAGAAATAAAAAACGTAATTTAATTAATACAACAATTAAACTCGTGTATTGTATGTGATAAAAAGTTAATTTAAATTGTATATTCCAATATATAGATGGATATTTAATTTTTTTGGATTTAAATATTAAATATTCAAATTTTAAAATTTAAAATTATTATCCATGGTAAATATGTGGATAAGAATCATGTGATTGTTGAACCTTAATGGAGTATCTTCGGACCAACTAACATGCTCTATGGGCTTAAATGATGGGAGAGAAACATATGTCTTCTTTTTTTTTGGCCAGAAGAGAAACATATATCTAGGTAAGGTAAATTCACAGAGCAATCATGTATATAGAGAGAATGTTAACAGATTAAACTAGAGAATGTTGCTATGAACAGGGGCGAAGCCGGGGGGTGGGCCCGGCCCCCTTAAATGTAAAATTACTACTTAGGTCCTTTAGAATTTTTTAAAAATTTTAAATTAATAAAAATAAAAAATTACACTTTGGCCCTCCTAAAATTATAAAAATTTGATTTAATCCTTTACAAATTATAAAGATATAAACTATAAAAAATTAAAATTTTATCCGGCCTCCCCCTAAAAAATTATTCTGGCTTCGCTCCTGGCTGTGAATTAACACTTTGAGTTAGGGGCTGGTAGGGTTTTGATTCCATTAAAATGGGTTTTTTTTATAATTTATAAAATTTTAAATTAATATTAATAAATTTATATTTTAGTCCCTCAAAAACGATAAAAATTTAATTTTATCCTTTAAAAATTATAAAAATATAAATTATTAAAATAATAAAATTACATTTTTACTATCGTAAAATTATACAACTTAATTTCACCTTTCTAATATATATTTTTTCCATCACCTCTACTTTGAGTCAAAATAGACAAATACCTTACCTTTATGGGTTGATGTGGACCGATAAACCTAACATGGCTTAACAATTAAGCGCATGGCTTGAGCAATGTCCATCCTAAAGATTTGAAAGACTCTAGAGTCCATTCCTACTAGTTTGTGAAAAAAAATGTTAAATCACTATTTATTGTTATTAAGTTCAAGTATTTGAATCTAGTAATTATTCTTATATTGAAGCCTAAATTAGGTAATTATTTCTACATTGGAGTTTAAACATTTTTTTATCAAAGTTAGTCCCTGAGGCTTGAATTTAATAATTATTCTTACATTAAAGCTTAAATTTTAAGATTTTCAAAAGAATATCGATTAGCTTAGACAAAAAAGGTTTAAACATTCAAGGACTAATTTGAACATAAAAAAAGTTATTTAACCCAAAATAGACAATAACTTGCAGCCGTTTTAAACTTGAAATTATTAATGGTTGCACTGTCTGACCTCAAAGAACTTTGAAAATCTGCTAAACTCTCCAAAAACAAAACTAATTATAATTTATATAAATACAAAATAGGACCTCCATTAACATATAATTTGGAGCTGACGAAACAAATCAAGGAATCAGTATATAAATTGACATCTATATGGTGTGATCCATAAACAAAAATCTATTACGGGTCAAGGGCTCAAGGCCTACATGCAGTTGAAGACCCGTTTTAACCTATTATATGTTACTCGAATTCAAAAATGAGTGTTCAAAGACATGAATGTGTTTAAAACCAGACTGCACCGTTATACCTATATTCGTATATGTGTCGTGTTGCTGTATCTTTAGGGATGGAGAGGTTCTTATACTCGAATTGGTAACCCGTAATTGAGGTAGGTTCGAATGCGTCCATCAAAGCTTGCAGTGACAATCACAAGACCCCATTTGTGAGAACTTAACATACTTTGATATGCACTCTTCAGAACTTTTAACTCAAATTTCCACAAGTCGGAGGCAATTGCGCCCGGACTCGTGTTGGGAAGTGTCTCTTCGGGCCAAGTTGCAGACCCCCTTGTCCAAGACTCCATTAGAACACGTTTTAGAGAGAAACCATTTGGGGAAGCATGGGGAGTGAGTTGTTCTAGCTCCACCTTGGGATTTAGTTGTTTTTTCCCGTTTGTAAGGCTGTTTTCCCGCATATTGTCATTTGATTCGGAAGACATGAGCGTTCCGGGATCGGTTTTGATGCCACACCAAGGTATAGCAATCGATGCATTGTGGGACAGGAAACTCTCGCGAGACGAAACGTTCTTCGCTTTCGAACAGTTCTTCTCTGGATTAGTGTAATTCCATATGTAGACATTAGAATCCTCGCTGGCCGAGATGATTTGTTTCCCGTCTTGGCTAAAAGTTGCAGAAATCTGACTCGTTGCAATCCGAAATCCAGGTGCTGAAAGTTATGAAATAAGCTTAAATCATGGAAATGCCAAGATCAGAATGGCAGACATTCATGGAACGATAATTAGAGGAACGGTAGAGTCAAACACTCACCTTTTAGTTTGTATACAACATCTCTTCCAGACAAGACACGGACAAGTGAATCCGCTGAAGTAATGATCACTTTGCTTGGATCACAAGGAGAGAACTAAAATTTGAACAACAACAAAACACGAGGTCACTTGTAAGAAAATGTAATAAAGAAGAAACAAACAAAAGAGATAATAAGGATTAGATGTAACCACCTCAAATCCAGTTATCTTTTTTCCAGGTAACTTCTTTTTGCTTTGTAAGTATATCGGCACATCGATTTGAAGTCTATTACCTGACAAACAATATGCACGATTCAGAGATTCAACCCGAAAATACCAGCAAAAAAAGGGCTAATGGTGCAGAGCTGTCTTGCAAATTTAGAAACGACCATACCTATGATATCATAAAAACGGCAGTTTCCAGTCATCGAGCCAACAATTCCTCCCTACAATACTCAAACAAAGAGGTTTAGTAACAAAAATTCATTAGATTTCCGGGGACAACACAAGATTTACGACTAACCTTTCCGTCAGGACGATAACATACAGCAGTGACTATATCCCTTACATCAGTATAATCAATAACTCGACAATGAAGAACTTCCCAAATACGAACTTTTCCATCGATTGAACCGCTTATGAAATAATTATCGTCCATAGGGTTGAAGGCAACAGAAGTCACTACGTAGACAATAACAGTAACACATACATTAATGTCATGCAACTCGGAAGACGATAAATCAGTTCGCCAAACAAGACATGTAATAAAAATGTCATACCATAATTGTTATGAGAAAAAACCCTCAAGCATCGATCGGATCCGACTTGCCATAGACGAACAGTTTTATCGACAGAGGATGACAACAGAAACTACAACAAAGAACATATGATATGTCAAGAATAAAAACACCTAGTATCGGAATCTAACAGGTAATACAAAAAATCTAGGAACTTTACCCCTTTCTTAGACCACGAAAGAGCCAATATTTCGCCACTGTGTCCCTGAAATTCGTGCACCGGCTTCTCGAAAATTCGGAAGACCTTGGGTGGGAAAATGACACAAGTTGAATCCAATAATCTCCCCAACTTCTTAATTTTATCAATATGGTCTTTATCCATATTGAGAGGAGTCAGTTGGGAAAGATGATTCATTCTAAAGTAGAGACACGAAGAATCAAGGTCTTGTATGTTAAATCCATCTAAATTCTCGTCCTCGATGATCTTCCATATACGAACGATACAATCTTCACCTGCAGTTGCTAGAAACTTCCCGTCGAGACTGAACTTCATCATCGAGATGGACCCTTCGTGTGCTAAAAATTCTTGCCCACAATAAAGGGAAGACAACTCCTTGGAATGCTTGTTACATGGATGAACTCGAACTCTTTTCGTCCTTTCCCCTAATACGGAATCATAATCACTCTGCTTCGATCCAACTTCAACATGTCTATCAACAACATGGGCAATGGCACCTAATTTACTAAACCAACTCTTTTTTACCTTCATTTGTGGATCAATTTGTGGCCTTCCCTCGAGCTTTCCACGCAAGTGCGGATCGAGCTGAGGAGATGATGGCATAGGGGACGTCTTGAATTCTAGAGAACTAACAGATTTACTTGAAAAACTCTTCTCTATCACAACTAATGCCATTTGATCATCCAAATTCTTATCTTGATGTGTAAAATGATTTGGCATTGAGAACATTTCAACTGGTTCTTGACCATCATTGGACTGGTTCGATAAAACACCATCTTTAAGAGCTAATGTACTCAACGCCACCTCACTATCTTGTGAGACTTCGAGTGCATCCCTACATTGACCACCGGGATCCTCGCCGGTAGATGAACTCCGAACAATACTTAGACCCATCCATGTCCAGAACCTATGGCGACGCTTATCAACACTTTCTGGGAACACAGACCAGAACTTGTACTGATCAAAATTGTCTGAAAAACCGTTGACTTGGCCAAAATCAGGACTAGAACAACATTCATCGGAATAAACTGAACGGCTATCAAAGAATTGATCATCATCTTCCTCTTCTTCAAAATAATTTCCCATAATTAGTTTTTTTGGTTATTCTTTCAATCCATGAAATCCTGAAACATTAGTTACACTAATTTTCAATTTTTTTTTAAATAATGAAAAACCAATTAACAAACTTCTAAGAAGAAACATAAAGGGACAGATCTTTGCGGCAAATTTTCAAACACCATGAACACAAAAGATGAAGACTTTAAAAACATTCTAAAATGAAACTATTACATGACCATGAAACAAAACAACAAACAGATATCGCGAAGCCCTATATATATATATATTTATAATTAGTGAGTTTACTCACCTGGGTCACCACGAAATGTTGGACAAACCCAGAATTCCACGGATTTTTCACCTCCCTGTTTTCTTTGCGTCTCCCAGAAGAAAAAAGAAACTTCCAATTCTAAAAGTACAGTAGTGTGTATATATAATACACACTATATAATTAATATGCCCCTAAATTGGCGTTAACGCGAAGGAGAAGAAGATGCGAAGTCCTAAAGCTTTGATAGATAGACGGTGGTTGGTTTCTTTGAATCTGTATCTGTCAATGTCTGCCTTTTCTTTTTTTTTTTTTTTTTTCTTTCTCTTTATATAATAGTTATGATTTCTGTGGGTTGAAATCGAATAATTTAGAGGTAAACTGCATGCGAGTAACTAAACTAATAACCTCAATTTCGAAAAATTATAAAATAATAATTAAATTATTTAAAAAAATTATTTCAGTCTATTAAGTTGTTTTTTAAATAGTTTGATTAGTGAGATCAAGTGATGATTAAGTCGAAAAAGAAAATCATTTCAATTTTAGTTCACAAATATGTGATTTAAGGCAGTGCAGTAGAGAAATACAACAGTGATTTTAACAGTTTAGTTACTTGATTGAAAATGTTTGAATAGTTTAAAGATTATTTTATAATTTTTTAAAATTAAATAACTAAAATATAAATTTATTAATAATTTAATGACTTTAAGTGTAGACTGTCCCTAATTTAATTACTGCTAAGCTAAAAGGTAAAATTGTTTTGTTTGTTTGTTGGGCACTTTCGTATCTCTTACATTCTCCTTTTGTCTTGTCTCTATTCCACCCACGACTTCAGTTTAACTGTTCTTGTCTTCTTTTATTTTCATTTTCGCCGAAACAGCTTGCTTTCATTGATTTAAAAGAAAGGTAAATATATTTGTTTTTATTTAAGGTTGGTTTCAAAATTGAATTAAACTTTTATGTTCGGCTTCAACTTTTTTATTCAAATTAGTTCTTGAATTCAATCATTGATATGAAAATAATTCTCAATTTAATTTTGGTAAAAAAAATTCAAGCCCTAATTTAAAAACTGTGACTTATTTCAGGTCCTGAAACAATTGTTAAGTTGAAGGATTGATTTAAACCAAAAGAAAAAAAAGAGTTTAAACTCCAGTGTAAAAATAATTATCGAGTTAAGAGATTAACTTAGAAAAAAAATTAAACTTTAATATAAGAATAACTGCTAAATTCAGACCTAAAAATAATTTAATCATTCAATATATTTCTTTTAGTTCTAATTAGTACTCGAATTTTATTTTTATCATGTATTATAATCCAGTTTTTCAACTCTATTAAAATTAGATGATGTAGATTAATCAAGTTGTTATACTTTGTAGGTACATTAACTAATGGCACGATATGTCTAGCGTATGTTTGAATTTATAGTCCACGTCATTTAATTTCAATAAAATTATGAAAATGAACTCAGATATACGGAAAAACCCAAACTCGCTATTAATTTAAAAAATATAAATACGAATTTAAACATTAAAATCAAACAGAAGAAAGAAATTTATTTTTTAATTGTCAAACTAGGTCATTGGCATTATAACGCCTTCTTGCCTAGAAAATAACACCATTTGGATGCGTTGTTTTCCTTTTAAGTTGACCAGCTAATTGCCAGTAATCGAAGCATTCAATTTGTATGTTTATTTGGTATTTATGGATTCTATTTATATTTTATTTTTGAAGATTGTTTTTGAAGAATTATTTATATTTTATCAAATTAGACATTTTATAGTTTTAAAAATTCTATTTGTTGATATTTTAACATAAATTCTCAGATATTTATTTTTCTTTACGTGCTAACTGTTTTGATTTTTGTTTTAAATAACTTTTTTCCAATATTTCCTTTCCCAGCGATGGCTAATTGGTCGTGACCCCTTCTTCAAATTGATGAACTTCCCAAACATAGGAAAAAAGTTCAATTCTGTGTAGAATTAGCTTACTTTTATTAACAAACTAATTAATTACTTCGTTTTTAAAATTAATTCTAAAACTACTTGTTGATTAATCCCATAATGTAAGCACATGTACTTTTAAATATTATGATCAATTGAGTCTTAATTCAATTGATATAAGTATTATTACTAATATGAGAGGACGTGAGTTTGAATAAGCTGAAACGTATTATACTTAGTTTTAAGCATTGTGTAAAAAAAATATAATTAAAAATAAATAAATAAATAAAAATGATCTAATTCAGAAATACCGAGTGATTGATATATATGTATGGTTTTATTGTATGATTAATTCATAATTTAAATTTATATATTTTTGTGTATAAATTACATATAAAAGTTAAACATTGACCATATATATATATAAAAAATTATATAAAAAATCAAAGTAGAATTACTAGTTTTAATATTTTTGTCATTTCATGAGGAAGATTCTGGTTGAAGATTTTTAGACAAATCAATGTTATGTTACAAAGACAGGTCCTTTGCCTCCCAAAATAACAAGAGACAACATAATTAGTGATGCTGAACTCATCAGTTCCGGTAACCATGGAATCGGGTTAATCAAATTTATATAAAATTATTAACTCAAATTTATAATTACATTTTTTTATTAATGAGATAAAATTAGCATTTCATTTTCCAAATACATCATAAAAAAAAAAGAAGCAAAACATAATAAAATGGTTACTAACATTCAAATATTAAATTCAAACATATAGTAACTTTTTATATAAAAATAATAATTTATTATTAAACATTAAAGTCTGCTAATTCTAGGGATAAAGTCAAACATATCATCGGTAAGTGGCTTAGAAGACAAGTAAATTGAAGAAAGTTGTTGGATTGGACCGACTATTATTCAAATAATTCTTTATCTTACTTCTAGTTTTTCTTTTTCCTTTATGCTTTTTCGTTTCCCATTCCTGAGGTGTCCAATTATATTAATAATTGTATTATTAATTTAGCACAATTTAAAACCGTGTACGAAGCCTATAGACATACCGATGCTCACCCCTATGGCCCTTAAGATGCTAATCATGCTTTAAGACGAGCTCTATACTTCTGCATTTCCATAATTAGTTGTAATGGGCTAATATTTTCTTTAGATAAAACATCGGAAATTAAGCATAAAAAGCTTTAAAGTATAATAACTTAAGGGAAAGATCAATTCAAGTGAGATCATTATTTCAAAAGCAATATAATTTTTAAAAATATTAATTAATAAACCTAAAATCATCAAATTTATTGTTTAATGTTTTTTAGCAAAGTTTTTTCCTTAAAAAACTATTCACATATACATTAAAAAAAAAAACAAAACCTACCATATATATCTTATAAAAGACTGCACAACTTATTTTTCTCCAAACAAACAAAATTCATAACCAATATGTATCAATTACCAGAGATCCTATATAGTAAAAAAATAAAAAATAAAAGTCCTATTCCACAATATTTTCTTATTCATCATTGTATATATATGTATGTATATATAAGTAATTAAGAATGCTTGCTTCCCTACTGTATCAGACGATATCAATCAGGGCCCTAAAGAATTTCACCATATCATGTATCTGATAAGGGCATTAGGCAAAAAGAATGGTGGAAACGCAGTTATAATCTGAACTGCATGATTTACATCTTTTGTAACGATTATAGAATCGGAAAGTTCACTTTACCTGTAGTCGAGTTTTTTACAGCTTTCATGCATCCACTTCCCTTCGAATCCCGTTCTCTTCCACGCCAGACACGAACCTTAATTGTTGTTGCAACTGCATCATAATAATGAAATCAAATCATCAGTGCCAAGGTTAAGGGTGTTTCTTTTTCAGTACAAAAGCTGCAGTTGGGGTAAAAGAAGGGTTGCGGATTATGTTACTCAAACTTGGGTAGTTGGGTGCAGTATTGAATACAAATACGTGTCTGACATTAGGCATGTTCCATCTTTTCTAAGTTTCACATATAATTGGAAAGTTTCTCGGTAGGTAATATACGGCACAACCATGAAATGAAGTGGAGGAACATAAAGCTTGCAAATTTAATGGTGAATGTACCGGAACAGTCCCTCTATTATAGGGACTTGATCAAATTAGTCCCTCTACTATTAAATAGATCAAATTAGCCTCTGTATTATTAAAAAAAAAAATCAAATAAGACCAAGCTAGAATAAGTTAACATTTACTGTTAAAAAAAAAATATCATCTACTATTTAATAGATTAACATTTTTAAAGTTTTTATGATTCTATAAATGAAACCTTTTGTTTGGAATTGAAAAAAACAAATTTCAAGACATTTTTTATACGGTAAATATTAACTTTGTTACAATTACAACTTATTAAATTCTTTTTAATAATATAGGGACTAAATTGATTCATTTATACTACAGGGACCTCCCAAATACTTTAAATTTAATTATATAAAAGCCTGTAAAGAAACTCACTTGATCATGTTTCAACTTTTCAGCAGTTAACTCATCAGTCAGATTCATCATTCTGCAAAAAGTTTACGGACAAGTGTATCAAAATAAAGTTGTATTCGTAGGTGGGATAGAAATGTAGAACTACTTGATTGGATACAGAAAACCAACCTAGATTGTAGCTCCGTGATCTTGCCTAGCAGTAAACGCTCCCTCTCAGAAGCTGGGGTTTCAACCTATTGACAAATAAGCTTTGATAGGAGAAGAAAGAATAACCTACTAGATATTATTCATCATAAACAAGGATAAAAGGTTCTTACATTTCCATTGCTCTCCGAACGAGGTAGAGGAGGCAACTTTCCGTTTTGTGAGGCTAGTAAAACAGAAAAATAAATGGATTACTATACTGATAAGCAGTGTATTTCCTAAACGTGCATGATGGAAAGAAAAATCTTTCACTGACCATCTACAACCTCGGCAGACTGCAAGGTATTCAACAAATTCACGATGAGATCCTAGCATTCCAAAAAGAATTTCCAGTGAGAACATGAATAATTATAAGGTAAACATTCTATCAGCAATGTGATTGTCCCAAGCTTAAGTCATTACCTGTTGAAGTGAGGTTTGCTGGAAAAGATTTTGAAGGTGAGTCATAAGAATTGATACGGGCACGTTACCGTTGGTTAAATCCTTGGGGGATTGACTGATAGGCTGGAAAACAGGGAAAATGATAAACTATAAGCAAACGACTAAGAAGTGGGTTACCATGTTCAACTACCAGATAGATGAAGCCACATACAAGATGAGATGAATTTATATTTGATAACAACACATGTTATCATTTTTTTTTATATTATGAAGGTGTGTGCCTCAATATAGGTGCCTCCCCCGGAAGACAGTGAGGCACTTTCTCTTATTTTGTGCTACACCTTATAATCTGCACACACACCTTAACCCGAGATCCTCCATCTATAAGAGATCCTTAAGCTTCAAGATGTAGATATTATAAAAAAAATGAAATAAACATAAATTCACAGCCAATGACGTTGAAGGAAGGTGGTGTACATGAACCACTTGTTTGGATTCAAACATCCAATCACCAACGCTAGCAGACTTTCTGAGAGGTGAAGTCTGAAACTCAAGAAGAAACAGAGCAACCAGTAAGAAGTTGACAATTAATACTGTTAATACAAGGGTATTAACCGAAGACCAATAACTCACCTGTGAAGATCGACGTGAAACTGAACTTAAAGGAATATCCTAAAGAATATTATCCGGTTAGTAAAGTTGCACAGACAAACAAAAATAGCATCAAAATTGACCTTTTAAAAAAAAAGTACTAAAATTGAACTTTACCTTTACAAGATCTAAATTTTCTGATGTTACCGAAAATCGACCTTTTATTTGCACCAGATTAGCCTTTGACTTGTCATCCAAAGATTCCCTAAACCCTGTCAAAGGAGAAAAAGTATTCTACAATATATATCCTCAATAGCAACCACTGATGGCGGCGGTGGTGAAAAAAACAAAAGCAATGATTCCAAATGCCATGAGTTTGTTACCTCCTGAAGACTTAATAGGAGCTGATAAGCTGTTAGCAGATGCTCGATTAGGAAGCATCAATGGACCACTAAAACTTGGTGCTTTACGAACTTGGCAAACTTTCTCATTGGCAGGTAAATTTTCATTTTCAAACCTGATATCAGCAGGCCGTTAGCTCAACATCTACAGTTTTCTCCTACATCTCTGATGATATTTAAATTATTTTCTAAAGTTAACACAGATATGAGATTAATCACACATGTGAGCAATGCAACAGTAAATCATTTTGTTTCTCATCCTTCAATTCCCAACTATAGCAAGACCTAAGCAATAACACAAGAAACTATATTAAAAAATAAAAAGCAGATTGAGTCACCTCCCCATATGTTATAGTCGGTGTGACAAAACAATTAGAACCAAATGTTCTAAACATGTTTATGCATAAAAATCATTAGCTAGCAATTAATTGGTGAAAAGGAAAAAGTTGAGATCACTTTATAAACCCGTAAAGGAGACAAATTAAATTGAAAAGCAAACCCACTATGAACCATGACCAACCTTTCTGAGTTATGAACCCGATCTGAAGATGAATGATTAAGAACAGGACCACTTTGGGTTTGCCTGGGTTTCACTGTTTTAGACTTGGCCAAACCAACATCCTTTTCTGAAGTCGATGCCATAACATCGATGTTTGATCCATTTTTCCTCAAACCCTTCTCAACTCTATCACAATCCAAATTCTTTCCTGTCTCATTCAAGCAATCAGGCTGTATTGAGTCAACGCTCCTTGGTCCTCCAAATTCAACCTGAGATACTTCCTTATCTAAATTCAGCTTTCCCAAACTAGATTCACAGTAAGCTGCAGCCTGTCAGCCAACACCAAGAGTAAATTAACGTAGTTTGCTATAAAAGGAAAATAAGAAAAGACATACAATTTCTTGCTTAAGTAGAAAAAGTAGTATTTTAACCACGTCCAGATACACTTCACAAACTGCTAAGGGCAAAAAGTACAACTGCTGACCTTATGACCAGGGCTTGATTTCAAGCTCTCATCATCTTTGCACTCATGAATATCATCATCATCACGCACCTTAGCACGTTAAAGTGAAAAATTAGCATAAACCATGTAATTGATGTAACTAACAAAGAAATGGCTTTCAATACTATATGTATGCATTAAAATCTTACTATTAAAGGTTAAAACTAAACATTTGCTTACCAGAGATGCTTGTGCTTTCAAATCCTCAATATCAAAATTCCAGGCACTAACTCCTCTTTGGTACTCACTCTGACAAGCAAAAAAAGATAACACCCTCAACAGTGAGAAAACACAAATGTCCCCGAATGGTCAACCCAACAGCTAAACAGATATATTATCAGAAAAAAATGGTAAATCTAATTTAAGATGAAAATGGCGTATAACTGATGATGCCTAACCTGTGATAAAGCTTCTTGTTCTGCTGAAGGCATTTTCTTTAGAGCAAGTTGTGCAGCATCTTTAAGCTGTAAAATTTTGTACAAAAAAAGCATTAGACAAATACTACGGAAATTAAAGCAAAATGGCATTGGGATCAGTAACCTGAAGGGCTTTCACACGATTCCAAAGTGGTGGCAGATCAGTAAATAATTTCTTCAGAGAAAGCTCAGGAGGTTTTGCATGCTTGAAAAAGGAGTGCTTTAATAATTTCTCTGCAGTTGGCCTCTTCGTTTGATCTTTAACCAGGCACATTGCTACCATTTCTTTAAAAGACTGAACAAAACTGGAAGTCCTTTAATTAGAAATTTGCTATGCCAAGCAAGCAATTCAAAAAGACCATTAACACCATTTTTATTTACATGATGACAAATAACCAGAAAGAATAGCAATACCTTAGAGAACTTCTTATCACGATCATAATCTAGTCCTGGTGGAGCATTTTGTATGGTCATCAGGAGAACCTGTTATTGTTAGAAAGAACAGCTGTAAAACATATTTAAGCGTTCATTAAAAGCTCATGCTACCAAACCCTCCACTATGCAGTATTTATCTAAATTCTTGCTATACTTTCAATGGGTATTCGATACCTTCATTGGTGGATATTTTGAAAAAGGTGCATGACCATGAGCCAACTCCAATGCTGTTATGCCAAATGACCATATATCAGCCCTGGTGCAAAAAATGCAACCATTTAATGAAACTACAAAATTATGCATCCAAGCCTAATTCAACAAACCCAAGCATAACTTCCATTAACCAGTCTTCTGTAGTACCATTTAAATATTTAAGCATTGCAATGTACATGCAATTGGCAGCTTGAGGAGCACAGATACTAATAATAAACTATGATGCATGGATAAAGTGAAATTGTGAGTTTTGGAAAAAACATATACATCACTCAAATCAAAATCAGAAGACCTCGTAGTTTCGAACACACAAGCAGGCCTAGCAAACCAGAAGCAGAAAATACTTGTGTACGCTAATATGTCTGAATCATTTATGTGATAATATGCATTTAAGTAAACCTTCAAGACCTTAAATACTTTTTAAAATCTTAAACACGAATTAAAAACTGACTTAGAGTTATATCCACTTCCGGGCTGCAAGACCTCTGGTGCCATCCTGCAAGCAAGGATAAATTGGAATCTCAAACCATGGAAATTTAAAAAATTAAAAAAGTTAAAAAAAAAAAAAAAAGAAAGAAAGAAAGAAAACTGTCAGTGGCATCAGTGGAGTTGAATAGAGACTCGACAAAGATAGCTCACCAGCAAGGGGTACCAACAAAGGTGTTTCTTGAACGTTGTCTATCTCCTGAGTCAAACATGCAAGCTGAAACACCAAAATCAGCAAGCTTTACAGTGCCATTGTTATCAAGCAGTATGTTCCCAGCCTATAATTTCAAAAAAAAAAAAAAAAACTCAAATCAAAACAATAACAAATTAATGTGAATAGAACAATGTCAACTTAAATGGTGCACTGACCTTAACATCCCGATGAATATGTCCTTGTCGATGGAGATAATCCAAAGCCTTAAGAGTTTCTTTCAGAATAGAACTAATAGCAGGCTCCTCAAAACCTTCAGGATAAGCTATCTTCATGAGGTGCAAACAAGAACCCTCTGACATGAAGGGCATGACTACCCAAAGGTTACGGTCAACTACAAAGGAACAATATGCCTGAATAACATTTGGGTGATCAATCAAACTCATTGTTTGAGCTTCCCTGCGTATGTCATCCTGCAAAGGACCATTAGCTATCAAGACAGCCACACGAGAGCAAGAGATTACAGTACAAAGAGAAGTTGTCCACTAATATGAAGAGTAGAAGATATAGAACAAGAGAGCTAAACTATACCACACATGCTCCTACAAGTTGCAGAGCCCGTAACAACTTCTCTTATTAGACTTCAACAACCAAAAATAAAATAACTGTGGTATGCATCTATTGACTCATTCTACTATTATAGTAATGAGACAAACAAGCATACCAGATATTTAGGATACATGAACTCGAGCTAAGGCTTAAGTATGACATAGGAAGTAAAGCTAGGGAAAGGAAAAGGAAGGTATAGAGATTAGCACTGTTTCCCTTGTTTAGAGAACATTTTAATAGGACAGAATTTTAATCCTACCACTAGCAAGTAAAAACTTTTAAACTCTTTTACTCTGCTTGGAATTAAATCCCACTAATATCTCAATCCTTTCTCGAGACAAGTAGCAAAATTTCTATGAGAAGGGAGAACAGAATCATCTCCATCTAGATCAAGTGGACAGTAATTAATTTCTGTATGCACCTACTCCTAACCTCAGGGAAAAAATCAAAACAAGAAAGAAAGATAGAATACAAAAGATCCCATGGATCAGTAGTGCCAGCATTAGACACTGTATTCCTCAATGGCAGAAATCCAGCTTCAATTAACCATGGAATGTTTATAGACTATCTTAAGTACACACAGTAGCAAAGGCAACCTAGAACTAAAAAGGCCATAGTAAAGTTCATGTTATGGACACCACACACAAAAACACACACTACTATTCGAAGGGTATGGTTCAAATAACAATTAACAGACTTCTTTTGCTTTCTAAGAAACAATTAAAGATAGAACAAAAAAAGAACAGCTTTTAACATTAAGCAAATTCAGAAGGCACAAATACTAAGCATTATCAAAAACTAAAGAAACAAACTAATACGCAACACAAGAAATAAAAGCTTCAATTGAATCATCGCTCACAACCAAATAAACTCCAAATTAAAAAATAATAATAAAGTAAGAATCTATGAAATCCATTCAACTCAACGACAAACAATCAGTGAAATCCACAATCAAATTCTAATTAAACGAAATCTTTAAATCAACTTACAGTCAATTATTCGACTAGAAACAGTAAAAAAAATTAAATTAAATAAAGAAGAAAATAAACGAACGAACCAGATTACTATTGCAGCGATCGAGATCCAAGCACTTAATAGCTACGACGTCGTTAAAAGGAATATAGATCGCTCTATAAACAGTAGCACTTGCGCCATAACCAACCTCTTCCAGAAGCCTGTAATCGCTAGGATTCGCCGAGTAACTCCGACTCCCTCCCATTCTCTTCATACCTTTAAAGCCTCAAAACCGACTTCGGAAAAACAAAACCAATAACCGTCAAGAAATCCCCGGCCAAAGCTTCCGGCAAAGCAAATTGAAGTAAAAAAGAGTTACCTCTACAATTTTTTTTAAAAAATACGGCTTTATTATTGTTGTTATTATTATTCAGTGTAAGTGTTTATTTGATCCGTTGACCGCCATGAGAAGCGAATATAGAGGAAGGGGGGGACTGGTTTGAGCCATTGAGGAAGAGATAGAAGAACTGAAGGGAGTGCGTGCTGACGTGGCTGTCTTGCTGCTAGGTGATTCAGATTTCGACACGTGTATTTGACGCTTTCGTTTCATGAATTTAATTGTTGATTCGTTTTATTTTTTCCGCTTGGATTTCGATATCTTCGCAGTGATTTTGTTTTCTATATTCACATATAGAACATTATTTTTGTTAATAATTTGTTTCTATTAATTTTGGTCAAATCCGTAAATTTATATACGGGTTAAATTATTACCTAGGGTTTGCATTTGGCAACAATTTTTTAGATTGGGGCTTAAACTTTTTTTATTTCAATTTAATCTCTGAACTTAACAATTATTCTCATATTTGAACCTGAACTAAGCAATTGTTTTTACATTAGAACTTGAACTTTTTTTGTCCTACTTAATCTTTGGACTTGGCAATCGTTCCCGTATTAGAGCTAAACTTTGACGTTTTTAAAAAAATATCAATGACTAACTTCGATAAATAAAAAAAAATTAGATCTCAACGTGTAACAATTACTAAGTTTAAAGATTAACTTTGACAAAAAATATTCAAGCACCAATATGAGAGTAATTACCAAGTTTAGACCTCAAAAAGTTATTTAACCATTTATATTATATATTTTAGATTATCTTATTTTAATTGTTTTCCGATTTTATTTTCCTTCAGTTTAGGAAATCATCCAATCAACCATATTGTTTCTTTGTTTCTAAAATAGAGGGGGTTGTGTTTGAAATAATGGATAACTATTATAATTACTTAATTAAGTCACCTAATTAATTGCTCCAAATCTTAGAGAAGAATTGATAACTCGAAGAATTATACAAATAAATAGTCATGATAACTTTTAATTATTTAGTTATTTTATACTAACAAATATGTCGGTATTGGCGTCTAATACTCTACTATTCAAAGAATTAAAATTTATTCTATTAACTAAGCTTTTATTTACAATGACTATACCACGTTGAAACACAATTAAAAAAATGTACCAAGTTAAAACATGATTGCTCACAAACAATGAAAAAACAAATAAATTGCCCTACAATAATCTATAGGGATATACATCAAATTTGTACATAAATTTTAGTTTAATGTGTAATTTGATACATGAATTTTAATTTGGTGCAGTTATACACATGAACTTCAATTGTGATTCGTATGTATACATAAAACTTTGATTTCGGTTTAATTGTATGAATATATACATTTATTTTCATATTGGATTAATATAATTGTTTGTATATGTAATACATCAATCTAAAATTAAAATAATTGTTTGTATATGTATATCAATTTAAAATGGTGCTAATTCGATAATATTATTAGTGATTTGTGAAAGCTGAATCACATCAAAATTTTATATATAAAATCCAAAAATTCAAAATTCATGTGTAATATTATACATTGAATCGAAATTCATATATAATTTTAATATCTATCTCTAATCTATATATCGAAGTGTTTAATTCTTTTCACTTTATCATAAGGTTTTTAAACACCAAAATAATAAAGAAGGGTGACTAAAACCTAAAAGTGGACTAAAGCATTGCAAGTTTAGGAAGAATCACGTGAACAAACCCCATTTCAAGTTTTTGGTTGATTTGTTGTGGATAAGTTATAGTGGATTTAAATCTTGCTCCACTACTTTGATTGAATGGATAGGGTGAGGGAAAAAATCATACATTTGTTCCTTTTCTTAAAGTAATTTGCTTGTTTTTTTTTTAATATTTATTTTATTATTCAGTGCAGCTTATTGTATCACTACACCCAAAACTTATTAATACAGTTATTTATTTTTATTAATAGTACAATTTTTTAAGCTTTTTTATCTACTAAACACACACTAAATCCACATTAATATCTAATTATCCATCCTTGCATGGCAAAGCGAGGAAAAAAACCGAAAAACAGGTAACCAAGAGACAAAAACTCTAAATCCCACCTTTATATCTAATTATCCATCCATGCATTGCAAAGCGAGGGACAAAATCTGAAAAACAGGTAACTAGACATTCTCATAGTTTCATGGTAAAAGACAATGTTTCATCAATGATTTTAGAATCGGATAGATGGTTAAATTGGTTAAGCTACTGATTTGATTAAAAATATATAATAATAAAAAACTTAAAAACAAACTGTTAAATTGCCGGTTTAACTAGTCTGCACCAATTCCTGATTTATCCAATTCAATGCCATTCTCCGGATCAGTACCATGGCCAGTCTAATCCGGTTCAAATGCTCCAAGTCATCTACTGACCAGTAGAAGACAGCTAAGGATCTCAAAACAAAAGCAAGTTTTTCATAAGAGAAACAATCCCCCATGTGGATAGACGATTAGGCATTGGTGGATATGTAAACATTAGCTATGCAAATCAATTATTGTGATTCCCCCATCATGTTCCCTTAAGCTCAAATGGTACTATTTGGCTGTAGTTGAATTGTTGCTTCCATTTTCTGCCATTATGCAATGCATATGGGGGGCTTGTCTTATCGACATAAACATGGACCGTAGCTACGGAAAATGGCACTATTTGAGCCTAGCGGCAAAAGGCATGGTTACAGGCCTTGCAGGATGTTTATTCAGATATATATATATACACACACTTATACAGCTATATAATGAATTAAAAATTCACAAATCCAAACAGAAACTAAAACAGCAATGGCAAAGAACAGAAGCAAAAGGAGAAAAGTAAAGGTGCAAGGTTCTGTAATTCCATAATTGCAAAGCAAAACTTAAACATTCTAAACTGCTGATTTTTCAGCGTTGCCACCGTCACTCTAAGATGAAGCTCGAGCATGGGCAATACATCATATAGTAAATATAATGTCATAACTTACTTGTTACATGGAGTTTGGCTATATCAGTCGCTTGTTTCAAGCAGAAATGTAAAGTACCTCGGGTCCCTAAATATTGTGAGAGTCGAGGAAAATTTGAAAACGAATTAGTGAAGGAAATTGATTGAAATAAGAAGGAAAAGGCAGAGCATAATACTAAATCTTATCATGCAGGTTGACCACCAAGCCATGGGCATCATCGAGAAGCTTCCAGACATCCAGTCGTCCAGCCATACTATGGCATTCTCTCATTATCTCATCCATGCTGCTATACATCTCTATGATTAGCTTCCTCCTTTGCAAAACACAAGCTGCGATTGCATAAAGCAAAAGATCATCGGTAGGTGGAGCTCTAAGTCTCATCCTCCCCCAACTGGTCTTTGTAATACCAGCACGAATTGCTGCCTGGTCTGCCCAGACCACTTCCCAGAGGCAAAGAGTCTGCTCGAAGCTTAACTCCCTCCTGAAAAGAACTACAACCATTCTATACACAAAGAAGCAATCTTCTGCTTGAAGCTCCTCCAGGTGCCTATATAAATGACTATCCTTACACTTGATAATCTTGGACACGATGTTTAACTGTCTTCTAATGCCCACTTCATCAAGCCGGAAATTGTGACGAGCCTTTTTCATGAAACCTGCAAAGCACCAGAAGGCTTCAGAATCATCCTCTACCACTGAAATGATGGGAGAGAGCAGATCGCTCATTCCTTGGCAATAACCTATCTCGGGATCATAAAGGGTATAGGCCTCAAGTATAGCAACAAGACGAGCAGCATGATAAATCCTGCAGGGCTCTAGGTGATCATATTCCTTCAAGCCAACACTCTCAGCTAACTGGTATGCTTTCATTTCTGATACCGAAGCCTGAGTTGAAGAGTAAGCAATCCATTCATCATTTGCCCTCACAGCATCAACACGGATGATTCTCTGCCATGTGGCAAAATCTTCATCCGCATGAGATTTTGACCTGCTTTTTATACTGGAGGCAGAGGAATTATCATCTTTATCAATATTATTTTCCTCTGTTATTTCTGAGGCAAAGAGGGGTATGTTTTCATCTTCATCAGAGGTATTGGAATCAGAGGATTCTGCCTCACCAGAAGAATCGTCTTCACAAGTAATTTCACTCTTATCAATATCTCCCTCCGAATCTGAGTCAGAAGATACAAGGGTCTGATGACTTTGGTCACGCGGAGGGCGATCAGAATCATCAACCATGGGACTTTCTCCCTCAGTTGACCTTCTATCACTAACCACATCCTCTAAGCCTGAAGAATCAACAACTTGACTTAAATCCTCACTGTCTTCATTGCAGTTGTTTCCAACAGTTTCCTTAACCTTAGAGCTATTCTCAGAATCATCAACCATGGGACTTTCTCTCTCAGTTGACCTTCTACCACTGACCACATCCTCTAAGCCTGAAAAATCAACAACTCGACTTAAATCCTCACTGTCTTCATTGCAGTTGTTTCCAGCAGTTTCCTTAACCGTAGAGCTATTCTCAATACGTTTAAGAATTTGGCGGCAACCTTTCCGCAATCTTTCAAACTCTTTTCTGCATCAGAAAGAAGTAGCCAAATAAAATCCCTCCAAAAAAAAGAAGGAAAAATAAAAGATAGAAAGAACAAAAAAAGGAAGAAGGTAACAGAAACAAAGAATTGCTGATGAACCAGTCTGATGAGGAAGCACAATAATGAAAATCATGATACCTTTTCTGTCTTCTAATGGAGTCTCTTTCTTCCTTTGAACTGTTGAGGTCATATCTGTTAAGCATGCAGACATCACAGTTAGTTGGTGTAACTGGTCATTTATAACCTGATACGTGGTTAATATGAAAAATAACTACAAATGAATAAAAAACTAAAGCAGCAAGGAAACAAGCCTAAAATAGATCCTTGGCGCAGACAAATCAAATAAATGAACTAAACACTCCATTTTCCCTTCTCTTACTTCCAAAGTGACTAACAACTAACAAAATAAAATTTGTTTAAACATCTATCTAGAGAAGAATCATTGAGACAATGAAAAGTCCGTAAAGCACCAAGATATGATAGAAAGATCATATAATGATTCATTAAAAAAAAAAAAGAATTAGGACACTAGCCAGTAATTGGAAAGGAACAATCTAACCTTGAGGTTTAAGAGTTTCAAGAAGCAGAAAGGTCTATTTGAGTCAAAGTATAAAGTGGTACATAAAGAGTAAAAGTATATGAATCTTACACTCCAAGGAGGTATGGCCATACCTCTGCTCTAATACTTGGATCAACACCCTGCATTCAAAATGAAAAGAATGATACCTCAAACAGCAATAACATATCCCTAAAACAGACTAAACCAGATGAAAGAGAAGGCAAATAAGCCTGAAACAAGATTAATAACATACTCCACTTCGAACTTTCTTCAGAAACTTGACACCACCATCACCCAGTTTCCCATCCGGTGTGAATAAACTTTTCCATTGTTTAGGTTGAAGGGCATATTTTCTTTTTCTAAGGGCCCAGGGTGATTTCAGGCTACCCCTACAGAAAGAAACAAAATTACTAATGCAATAAATATGAATAGCAATTATTAGCATTTTGGGTAAATTCATAAAATAACAGGTATAATTTTTTGTTAGCGCTCGATCTATGAAATAAACTCTATATGTCTATACACTTAAAAGAAATGAAATGCATCACATGAAACAAAATTTGTGAAACACCCAGCAGAGCAATGCTAATAGCTGTGTAGATACAAAGAATATAATTTATGTAGAAGACTAAAGACAACTAAGCGAAAAATCTCAACTACTTCTGCAAATAGAAATGAGTGCAAGAGTAATTACAATCACTAACAGGGTGTGTAACTGTTGGAAACAAAGATGAGAACAAACAACAATCACAATTCAACCGCAACAACTAAATATCCTAATGAACAGCTATGATGAAGTGCCATTAACATATGAACCAAAACTGTAACAATATATTCTAATGTCTATTTCGAATTTCACTGAGCAATTCAATTCTGAAACTGAAAGGGACCTTCACTGCAACCGAAAAGTGAAAAGAAGCACGACAACAGAACTAAAGAGTTACAGCTTTAAAATAATAATCACATTCAGAACCTCTTGAGAGAGGAAGAGCAGATGAGATTGGAATCGAACTCCTACAAAAGAACCTATGAACCATGACGGTGATGGTATTAATTCGACTATTTTATGATGGAGATCTAAGAACCAAAAATATAAACGAAAGAAAACTAAAGGGGATAAGTATTCGACGATCAGTCCGAAGAAGAATGACAATGGAGATGACAATGAAGAATAAGTATTCGACACCGTGATGTCGATGATGATGATGGCGATGGCCGACGAAGATGTGTGACTTCGCCATAGGATTCTCAATTAACGGCTTACCAAACGGAAATTCTATTTATCTATTCCGTAAGCATATCGAAATCTAAATAAATTTCCTAATTAACAATTTTTATTTTTAAAAAAATCAATTTAAGCTCCCTATGCCGCGTAATCACGAACGCGATTGGAAGAATAACAAAGCTATAATTTACGAGAACATAGCATTTATTTTTTCTTACCTTCGAGAATAAACGATGGTAGCAGCGAGAGCGATACCGGCCATGGCAGTGACGGCGATGGCTATGCCAGAAGGCGAAACCACAGAGTAATAAGACCAGAAGCCACCGCCGCCGCCACCGCCGGCGGTGCTAGCTTCCGCGAATAAGATCCATTTCCGTAAACCTTCAATGCCGTCGCCGGTTGAGAAAAATAGCATGAAAATGGCGATGTACGGGAAAACGACGGTTAAGTCCAAGCTGAAATCTCGATTTGAATTTTCCCTTCCCTTTTGCTTCTTCTTCTTCTCCCTGTCGTTAACGCGGATAAAAGCATTAACCATCACCAAACGGAGGAACCGCTTGGGTCTTTTTTTTCTCTGCAATTTTTATTTGTTTGATTTTTTAGGTTGATTATATAATTATTATTACTATTATTATTCAATTGAAAGCTTTTGCTCTCTTTTTCATGAAAACGCAGTAACTATAATATAATAAGGATATCTTTTTTGTCTCCCATTTTTCGACCGTGTGAACGGGAGAAAGGGAAGGTGAGTGTTCGTAAAAAAGCAGATGGCAATTTTGAAATTTCAGATTTCATGGTTGGGCAAATTCGGGTCGGGTAATGTTTCTTAATTTTGCCCATATTGGGTCATAGATCTAGTATACCAATTAGGCCTTGAATAGGGATTTTATAAAATTGGACGGTTCATATTTAATATTTAAATATTATTTTATTTAAACTTAGGGTAAACTACTCTTAATATCGCTAAACTTTAATAAGTTTACTTTTTTGTTATTTAACTTCAAAAAAGATATAAATTAGTCATTGAATAGTTTAAAAATTTTCATTTAAATCACATGGTTGTTAAAACTACAATGTCAAAAAAAGATTTTATTCGCACCACCTGCACCAATCAAAAACTCTCATTCATTTTCTATTTTACCGTTTGGTTTTTCATGAAACATTTTTTAACATCAAGAACCTACAAACTAAAATCCAAACGACTTTCTTTTTCAATCTCCAATATTGACTATCAGATCGACTTGGATCTAGTGACTCAAAAACCCAATGACTTAAATAAAATTTTTTAAATAGTTTAGTGACTTAATTGAACTTTTTTAAATAGTTCAATGATCATTTTATAAATTTTTGAAGTTGAATAATCAAAATATAAACTTACTAATAATTTATGAACCTTAGGTGTAGTTCACCCATTAAATAATACATGGCGTAACAACCACGTCATTCATCACCGCGATCTAGAACGTAGAGGTATTGTTATAAAATCATATTCCACATTATGTTTTTTACTTGACATCTATCATCTTTATCCCTTAATATAACTTTTGATCCGTAAACTTGGTAAATAAGTTCACAGTGGTCTCTGAACTTTTTTTATCCACTTTGACCTCTAAATTTAAAAATCGTTATTCTTTTAAACCCATATTGTTAATGACAATGAAAAAAATAGGGATAATGCAACTTTTGGCCCATTAACTTGGCAAATAAGTACACATTGGCCCTTGCCCTTAAACTTGACAACTAGGTTCGCTTTGGTACTTATACTTTTCTTGGTTCACTTTGACACTTGAATTTAACAATTACGTCGATTTTGATCCCTGAACTTGAAAGACCTAAAAGTTTGATGATGTGGCACAAACTTTTTTAGATTATGAATTTTTAATTATTTATTTAATTACTATTGGTCCGATGATCTAACTGGTTGAATTGAGAGTTGGTAGTCTAACTCGTTCAACCATCGGTTCGATTATTGAAACAGTAAATATGATACTATGAGATTGTACGACATCATTATCCCTTTTTTTTCAAACTCAGAGTGCCACGTCATCAAAATTTTATAATTTTCAAGTTCAGAGATCAAAATTAACTTGGTTGTCAAGTTCAAGTACCAAAGTGAACAAAAAAAAGTACAAATACCAAAATAAATCTATTTGCCAAGTTTAAAAGCTATTTTGGACTTATTTGTTGCACTACCCTTTTTCTTCATAGTGATTAGTGATTAACGGAATGAATTTAAATAATTTACAATTTTCAAGTTTAAAGGTGAAAACGGATAAAAAAAAAATTCAGTAACCAATATAAACCTACTTACCCAATTTAGTAGCTAAAGTTACATTATCCTTTTCTTTATTTTGCTTAATGTTCAATCTTTTTAATTCCCCCGTTTCTACTTTTTTTGTTTATAGTTTTAAGAAAACAAAAAGCAAAACAGAAACAAGTTGCCTAAAGTAGATCAACATCATCACTACGTAAAATCCATTGCCTTTTTCAGAAAATCCCAATTTGTAAGAGAAAAAAAATCAACCACATTCACCAAATCAGATTTATTTCTATAAATAAAAATCTTGTTAAAATTTTATGTAAAATATATATTTATTAAATTTTATATAATAAATTTAATATTTTAGTTTAATTTTGATATTTAATTTAATATTTTAATATTTTAATTTAATTTTAATATTTAATTTAATATTTTAATTTGGTTTCGATATTCATTTTGATATTCAAACCAAATTATATAAGGTTTAAAAGATTAAATTGAATATTAAAATTAAATTTAAATATTAAATAATGAATTAAAAATTATGAAAAGCTTGTTTCTCCATAAACACCCTAAAATAGCAGTCGTCTGGTTGTTGAACTACTCCATAAACAAAACCAGTAATCAGCTCAACTTCCAGCCAACTCTATACCTAAGTTTCTCCACCATTGCTTCTTATATATGTATATATATATATAAACAATCCATACTCGCAACACCATAACCAATCCATTCCCTCAAAAAATAAACCTTAAAGAAAAACACATCACATATTCACGCATCAGAAAAAAAATGGCTACCAACAATAACAACACTAAGGAAGACGACCGGCGAGCTGGGGCGGAGATCGTTTACGGCGCAGAAGATTGTTACCGTCACTCCGTCGAGTTGCTACAAGAACTGGGGTTCCCTAAAGGCGTGCTTCCGTTGAAAGACCTGGAAGAATGCGGGCGGGTTAGAGAAACCGGGTTCGTTTGGATGAAACAAAAGGCACCTTACGAGCATTTCTTTAAAGGGACGAACAGCCGGGTGAGTTACTCGACGGAGGTCACGGCGTACGTTGAGAAGTTCAAGATGAAGAAGATGACTGGTGTTAAGAGTAAACAGGTTTTCTTATGGGTGCCGATCACTGAGATGAGTATCGAAGACGGTTCCGGTGACAAAATATACTTTAAAACTCCGATGGGGATTGGAAAATCTTTTCCGGCAACGGCGTTTATGATAGAGGAGGAGAAGAATAAGTATTTGGAGGACAAAAAAAATGATGACTGAAAATTATATATATTTACTGATTGGATACAAAATAAACGATTTATATTGATTAGTACTGTAATTTTTATTTTTTATGATCTGTTTTATTTGTGAAAGGCGCATTGAGATAATTGGGCCAAGTTATGGTGTTTTCAGTTTTTTTTTTTTTACTAAAAAAGAAAAAAAATATTTTTAATGTATAATCTCTTATTTTGCCCTCCAATTTTACAATAAAAAAATAATCATCCATTTAATTTTTTTAATTTTTTTATCCTTAACTTTATTTTTCTGTCAGTTCTGCTATCTCTTCACAAAATCTCAGATATCTCACTGTACAGAATAAAAATAATGTTTTCATTTGTACCATAAAAAAATGTAACACCTCTTACCCAGGTCTGTCGCCGGAACAGGATACGAGGCATTACCGGACATGATCCAAGCTATTGTACAAAATTCAAAATGTAAAATCCATATAAAGTTAAAACTTTTCCCATACATAGTCGTCAATACCCATAAGCAAAATAACTCGTCAATACCCATAAGCAAAATAACCATTCGTAACTATAAATAACTAAACAATTAAGCCTTCTATACATGTCATAATTTCCAAAATATTGTTTTCAAAATACCAAAAGAAGGCTGATAGTGTGAATAGATCTCCGACGATCACCGTATCCCGAACTAGCTTGATGACACTATAAAACAAGGAAAAGAAAAGAGAGTAAGCATATAGCTTAGTAAGTAAGTATATAAATAATTAATAAATGGATTTAGTATTTTTACAAAACAACACATTCAAACCTACAATCAAATTCATTATTTATTCAAGTTTGGAGCAAGCTGTCTATTCGAGTCATAGTGACTAAATTATTTTTATCTTAAGCTACGAAACTCCAAATTAAGATCCGTAAATTTTCACTGAAACTAGATTCACATATCTTTATACCATAAAATTTCCAGAATTTTTGACTTAGCCAATTAGTACAGTTTATTCATTAAAATTTCTCCTGTTTCACTGTTTGACTATTCTGACCACTTTTCACTACGAATCAATTTTCTCCTTGTACAGAATTCAAATGATGTTGTAACTTGTTTCATTTGAAACTAGACTCATTAAGGAATCTAAATATATAAATTATGTCCCAAAATTATTTTTGTACAATTTTTAATTATTTTTCTAAGTCAGAACAGGGGATCTCGAAATCACTCTGAACCAGTCTCACAAAAATCTAAATATCTCAAAATACAGAACTTCTTTTTCTTTCTTTGTTTCTTTCATATGAAAATAGACTCAATAAGATTTAATTTCATATATTATTCAAATTCTAATTCAATTTCTACCATTTTTGGTGATTTTTCAAAGACACATAACTGCTGCTGTTCAAAACTGTTTTATTTCTAAATTTCAAGAACTTTCATTGTAACATTTACTTCGTATCAATCTTACCAAAGTTCTATCACATATCGAGCACATTGCTCATAAGTTTACACACATATACCTACACTTATTCATCACATAATCACAGTCATTTACACTTAGTCATTTCCGTTGAACATATCGTAATATTAACGGATACATCGAATATTGCACATAGTGCCACACTTGTAGCCAAAGCTACTTCACATCACTTATCACACATAGGCTCGTTCTTGAGCTATTCACATTCGCTGGTCCGCTCACACAAGTCGTCGGTCATACGTAACTACTCGGTCTTGCTCACACAAGCCGTCGTATCCGCAACACATGCGGGATTACCCACCATCGGTAGAACTTATAAGACCAAAGACCGTTTCACATAATCACAATCTCGTCCGCTTCCCACAAGTCGCTTTGGTCATACGTAACTACTCAAAGGCTGCTCACACAAGCCGCCGAGTATCCGTAACACATGCTGGATAACTCAGCCACTGGTAGAACGTACGGACCAGCACCCGGATCACTTATTCCACTTAGATTTCACATAGGTTTCAAGTGAACATGTCACTCGAATCCATTTTTATTCCTAAGGTTCAACCGGGAAATTTCTCACTTGTCGATATTTTGTCAATTACATCAAATATTCAGCCACAATTCATGCCGTTTATCAAAATATGAAAATGTAAGTAAAAACAATACATTATTTACATACAAACTTACCTCGATTGCAAAATATGACGAATTTGCAATTCATCAACAACCTTTTCTTTTCCCGATCAAGGTCAATTCCTCGTCTTTCTTGATCTATAATAACATATTTAACTCATTTAATACGCACATTATTCAATTTAGTCTAAAAATCACACTATAGAAAAATTACATTTTTGCCCCTAAAGTTTCACATATTTATAATTTTGCCCCAATACTCGAAAATTAAACTTCAGCCCTTATTCTTATGTTTTATAGCATGCTGATCATTTTTCCCTTCTATGGCAACATCAAATTCTTACTCTAACATACACTTATGAACATTAGGAATTTTTACCGATTATGTCATTTTACCAGTTTTCACTTAAAATTACTTAGCAAAAGTTCTTTAACATCATTTCAAGCTTCATATTCTACCATAAAACATCAAAATACATGCATTTCATCCATGGGTAAATTTTTAAACACAAACCCTAGCTCAAAATAATGGTAGAAATAGGTAAATCTTGTTACGAGGATTTCAAAAACGTAAAAATCATTAAAAAGCGGGGCTAGAACGGACTTACAATCGAGCTTGGAAGCTTGAGAAACCCTAGCTATGTCTTCCTTATGAGAATTTCGGCCAAGGGGTTGAAGATGATCAAAAATTAGCTTTTAATTTTGTTTTTAACTCATTTTAATCACTAAATGACCAAAATGCCCTTAACTTAAAAATATTCTATTTAACCTATTTAATGTCCATTTTTTTCCAGAAAGTTAACCAATGGTCTAGTTACCTTTTAAGGACCTTCAATTTAAAATTTCATAGCAATTAGATACCTCTAGCTTCTAGAACTCAAGTTTTGCACTTTTTACAATTTAGTCCTTTTGACTAAATTGAGTGCTCAAACACCAAAATTTTCGAACGAAATTTTTACGAAATCATTTCATAAAATTGTAGATCATAAAAATATAAGAATATTAATTTTTTTTTTTTTTTTTTTTTTTATCATCGGATTTGTGGTCCCGAAACCACTATTCCGACTAAGCTCAAAATCGGGTTGTTACAACTCTCCCCCCCTTTAGGGATTTTCGTCCCCGAAAATCTTACCAGAAAAGAGGTTTGGGTACTGTTTTCTCATGGCTTCCTCTGGTTCCCACGTAGCCTCTTCTATTCCATGTCTTTGCCACAATACTTTCTACTAAAGCTATACTTTTATTTCTTAACTGTTTAACCTCTCGAGCCAAAATCTTAGTCGGTTCCTCATCATAGGTCATATCCGGTTGAATCTCAATCTCTGTCGGAGAAATCACATGTGAAGGATCAGAACGATAGCGTCGCAACATTGACACATGAAACACATTATGAATTCTTTCTAACTCTGCTGGTAAAGCTAGCCGATATGCCACTGGTCCAATCCTTTCGATAATCTCATACGCCCAATGAAACGAGGACTCAACTTGCCCTTTCGGCCAAATCTCAAAATCTTTTTCCATGGAGATACTTTCGTAAACACTTTATCACCCACTTGAAACTCAATTTCTTTTCTTTTCAAATCGCGTATGACTTTTGTCGATCGATCCAGGAAATTTTTCAAACAATCACGAATTACTTTCACTTTCTCTTCAGTTTCTCTAACTAAATCAACTCCGTGAATCTGTTTCTCACTAAGCTCGGTCCAATACAAAGGAGTTCGACACTTGCGACCATATAATGCTTCGTCGGACGGTGCCATCAGTATACTGATCGATAACTATTATTGTAAGCAAATTCAACCAAAGGTAGATATTTCTCCCAACTACCTTCGAATTCTAAAACACAACATCGGAGCATGTCTTCAAGAACTCGAATTACTCTTTCGGATTGACCGTCGGTTTATGGGTGAAACGCAGTACTAAAATTCAATTTCGCACCCAAGGCTTCTTGCAACTTTTTCCAAAACCTCAAGTGAACCTCTGATCTCTATCCGAAATAATAGACATAGGCACTCCGTGCGAGTTTCACAATTTCAAGAATATACAATTCAGCCAACTTATCAAATGAGTAGTCAGACGCACTGCAGGTATAAAGTGAGCCGATTTCGTCAATCTATCCACCACAACCCAAACGGCATCTTTCTTTTTTGAGTCGAGGCAAACCACCACAAAATCCATCGTAATTTTATCCCATTTCCATTCGGGAACCATCATCTGGTCAAGTAAAACCGAAGGCACTTGATGCTCGGCTTTCACTTGTTGGCAAATCAAACACTTTGATACAAACTCGAAATTTCTCTTTTCATACCCGCCACCAATAAAATTTCTTCAAATCATTATACAATTTTGTACTACCGGATGAATCGACAAACAACCACTTTGTGCAGCTCTCATGTAAAATTTTTCGAATCAACTCATCATCTTTTGGTACACGCACTTCTATCACGAAACATCAAACAATCATCCGTCCGATTCGAAAATCTGAATCACTACCCAATTCACATTGAACTCTTTTAACTTGCAATTCCTTGTCTTTCTTTTGAGCTTCGCAAATTTGCTGATGAAATAACGGTCTAGCCCTCAACTCGGCCAAAATCGAACCGTCGTCAAACAAAGTCAAACTCGTATTCATAGCTCTCAAAGCATACAAAGATTTTCTACTCAAGGCATCTGCAACTACATTCGCTTTTCCCGGATGATAATCAATCACTAACTCATAATCTTTCAATAATTCGAGCCACCTCCGTTGTCGCAAATTCAAGTCCTTTTGATTCATCAGATATTTTAAACTTTTATGATCGGTAAAGATTCGACATTTCTCACCATACAAATAATGACGCCAAGTCTTCAAAGCAAATACGATGGCGGCCAATTCCAAATCATGCGTCGGATAGTTCTTTTTTCGTGCGGTTTTTAGTATCTCGAGGCATAAGCTACTACTTTGCCCTCTTGCATCAACACACAACCAAGACCATTCAATGATGCATCACTATAAATCACAAACTCTTTTTCCGACTCGAGTTGTACCAAACCGGTGCTTCATCAATCGCGCTTTCAACTTCTCGAAACTTTCTTCGACATTTATCTCGGTCCATTCAAACTTAACATTCTTTTGCAACAACTTAGTCATAGAGAGGCAATCATTGAGAATCCTCAACAAAACGTCTAAATAATACCCGGCTAAACCCAAAAAGCTTCTAACTTCAGATACATTCTTTGGCGGTTTCCAATCAACTATTGCCGAAATTTTACTCGGATCAACCCGAATACCATCACCCGAAACTATATGTCCCAAAAATCCGACTTCACAAAGCCAAAACTCACTTTTACTAAATTTAGCAAATAATTTCTTTTCTCTCAAAATCAGAACACCATTCTCAAGTGTTTAGCATGTTCGGACTCATCTCGAGAATAAATCGGGATATCATCTATGAACACAACCACAAACTTATCCAAGTATGGTCGAAAAATGCGATTCATCATGTCCATAAAGATGGCAGGAGCATTAGTCAAACCGAAAGGCATCACAAGAAACTCATAATGTCCGTACCTCGTTCTAAAAGCGGTTTTTGGCACATCTGACTCTTTAACTCTCAGCTGATAGTAACCAGACCTCAAGTCGATCTTTGAAAACACTGTCGCCCCTTTCAAATTTGGTCAAATAAATCATCAATTTTCTAAGAACGGATACTTGTTCTTTATAGTCACTTTGTTGAGTTGTCGATAGTCAATACAAAGTCTCATAGATCCATCTTTTTCTTCACAAACAATACGGAGCACCCCAAGGAGAAAAACTCGGTCTCACAAATCCCTTATCTGTCAACTCTTGCAATCGAGCTTTTAATTCTTTCAATTCAATGAGCCATTCTATAAGGAGCAATCGAGATCGGTGCGCCCCGTGCAATAGATCAATAGCAAATTCAATCTCTCTAATTGGAGGTAACCTGCAATTCTTCCGGGAACACATCTCGAAATTCACAAACTACTGGTATTGACTCAAGCTTCGACTCGGACATCTCAGTATTCAACACATAAGCAATATAAGCTTCACACCCTTTTCTCATGTATTTCTGAGCAGACATGTGCGAAATCACCATAGGCAATTTATTTGATTCATCTGTTTCAACCCAAAGAATCTCACCATTTTCACATTTCAATTCAAGGGTTTTCTGTCTACAATTTACCTTAGCATCATACAATGTCAACCAATCCATACCCAGAATAACGTCAAACTCATCAAATGGCAACAACATCAGATTAGCCGGAAAACAGTGACCATGAATCATCAAAGGACAATTCTTGCAAACCTTATCAACTAACACATATTTGCCTAAAGGGTTTGACACTTTAATCACAAATTCAGTAAGTTCAACAGGCAAACTTTTACTAGATACTAAATTCACACAAACATAGGAATGAGTAGATCTGGGATCAATCAATGCAATAACATTAGTATCATAAAGAGAGAATGTACCAATGATCACATCGGGAGATGACAGATTCTCACGGGCACGTATGACATAAGCTCTAGCAGGTGCTCTCACTTCTGACCTTACAACTGATTCTTTCGCTATACTTTTTATCGCTAGCTCCAGGTTCGGCATTTCTCGCTGGTCTACCTCTCACTGGCAGATACCCGGTCTAACACTCGATATTTTCCTTCTTCAATCTTCTCGTGGCAATCTTTAATATAGTGCTCTCGAGAACCACACTTAAAACAAGCACGGCTAACCATATAACACTCGCATGGGGTGTCGTCTACCACAATGTCGACATTCTGTGTCTATTGGATCTAACATTACCCACACTTGCCATTGAAGTAGCTTGAGTTTTAGAACCCGAATATGATCTCCCACGGTTTTGGTGCGAATACCCAATTAAACAAATCAATCGATGATTCATATCTTTGGATTTCTTGGATTGAGATTGGAATGACTTACTTATTGGCCTCTTTCTTGCATCTCTCGCTTCAATCATGCTTTTCTCTTTTCTTTGTTCAAATTTCTTGACTTTACAAGCTCGATCAACCAATACCACAAACTCTTTCAACTCTAAGATCCCAACTAGCGATCGAATATCCTCGTTCAACCCATCTTCAAATCTCTTACACATAATGGCCTCAGAGAGACACACATTCTCGGGCATATTTATCGAGTCTAACAAACTCTCTTTCATACTCTGTCACGGACATTTCTACCGCTTTAACTCGAGAAACTCTTTGCGTTTTTGATCAATGAACCGTTGGCTTATGTACTTCTTTCTAAATTCCTCTTGGAAGAAATCCCATGTAACCCTTTCTTTGGAACCACAGATACAAAGTTGTCTTCCACCGGTGATATGCCGAGTCCCTTAATAAAGATATTGCACACTTTAAACATTCTTCTAAGTACAAGAAAGTTCATCAAATACCCGAATAGAATTCTCAAGCCAAAACTCGCTTTCTCGGGATCATCATCTATGTTAGCCCCGAATTCTTCAGCCCCTTGCTTTGGATCTTATCAACCGGAGGCTTAGTCATCTTATCATTTCTGTACCTTGAGGAACTACGGAACCGGTTGAGGAATAGGAGGAGGTGGAGGAGGTTGAACATTTGGATTCGCTCGAACAAATTCTCGTATACCAATTATTCATCATATGGAGGAAGGCTTCCCGAGCCCCATCTCCTTGACTATGTGTTTCTGGTCTACTACCCATCGCACGGTCCCTTGCGTGGGAGCCGGCGTGATTACTTTCTACGTCATCGCTACTGACTGGTCAGATCCATTTACTATATAAAAACACAATTTAAATTGTCGAGTCGTCACACTATCACGATATTTTTATGGCATGTATAGCTAGACTTTCACATACGCTATGTTAGTCCGAGAACCGACTAAACCATAGCTCGATACCATTAAAATGTAACACCTCTTACCTGTGTCTGTCGCTTTTAAACAGGATACGAGGCATTAGGACATGATCCAAGCTATTGTACAAAATTCAAAATGTAAAATCCATATAAAGTTAAAACTTTTCCCATACATAGTCGTCAATACCCATAAGCAAAATAACTCGTCAATACCCATAAGCAAAATAACCATTCGTAACTATAAATAACTAAACAATTAAGCCTTCTATACATGCCATAATTTCCAAAATATTGTTTTCAAAATACCAAAAGAAGGTGATAGTGTGAATAGATCTCCCACGATCACCGTATCCCGAACTAGCTTGATGACACTATAAAACAAGGAAAAGAAAAGAGAGTAAGCATATAGCTTAGTAAGTAAGTATATAAATAATTAATAAATGGATTTAGTATTTTTACAAAACAACACATTCAAACCTACAATCAAATTCATTATTTATTCAAGTTTGGAGCAAGCTGTCTATTCGAGTCATAGTGACTAAATTATTTTTATCTTAAGCTACGAAACTCCAAATTAAGATCCGTAAATTTTCACTGAAACTAGATTCACATATCTTTATACCATAAAATTTCCAGAATTTTTGACTTAGCCAATTAGTACAGTTTATTCATTAAAATTTCTCCTGTTTCACTGTTTGACTATTCTGACCACTTTTCACTACGAATCAATTTTCTCCTTGTACAGAATTCAAATGATGTTGTAACTTGTTTCATTTGAAACTAGACTCATTAAGGAATCTAAATATATAAATTATGTCCCAAAATTATTTTTGTACAATTTTTAATTATTTTTCTAAGTCAGAACAGGGGATCTCGAAATCACTCTGAACCAGTCTCACAAAAATCTAAATATCTCAAAATACAGAACTTCTTTTCTTTCTTTGTTTCTTTCATATGAAAATAGACTCAATAAGATTTAATTTCATATATTATTCAAATTCTAATTCAATTTCTACCATTTTTGGTGATTTTTCAAAGACACATAACTGCTGCTGTTCAAAACTGTTTTATTTCTAAATTTCAGTAACTTTCATTGTAACATTTACTCCGTATCAATCTTACCAAAGTTCTATCACATATCGAGCACATTGCTCATAAGTTTACACACATATACCTACACTTATTCATCACATAATCACAGTCATTTACACTTAGTCATTTCCGTTGAACATATCAGAATATTAACGGATACATCGAATATTGCACATAGTGCCACACTTGTAGCCAAAGCTACTTCACATCACTTATCACACATAGGCTCGTTCTTTGAGCTATTCACATTCATGGTCCGCTCACACACAAGCCGTCGGTCATACGTAACTACTCGGTGCTGCTCACACAAGTCGTCGGTATCCGCAACACATGCAGGATTACCCACCCATGGTAGAACTTATAAGACCAGCACCGTTTCACATAATCACAATCTCGTCCGCTCCCACAAGTCGCTTTGGTCATACGTAACTACTCTGTCTTTGCTCACACAAGTCGCCGAGTATCCGTAACACATGCTGGATAACTCAGCCACTGGTAGAACGACGGACCCAGCACCGGATCACTTATTCCACTTAGATTTCACATAGGTTTCAAGTGAACATGTCACTCGAATCCATTTTTATTCCTAAGGTTCAGCGGAAATTTCTCACTTGTCGATATTTTGTCAATTACATCAAATATTCAGCCACAATTCATGCCGTTTATCAAAATATGAAAATGTAAGTAAAAACAATACATTATTTACATACAAACTTACCTCGGTGCAAAATATGACGAATTTGCAATTCATCAACAACCTTTTCTTTTCCCGATCAAGGTCAATTCCTCGTCTTTCTTGATCTATAATAACATATTTAACTCATTTAATACGCACATTATTCAATTTAGTCTAAAAATCACACTATAGAAAAATTACATTTTTGCCCCTAAAGTTTCACATATTTATAATTTTGCCCCAATACTCGAAAATTAAACTTCAGCCCTTATTCTTATGTTTTATAGCATGCTGATCATTTTTCCTTCTATGGCAACATCAAATTCTTACTCTAACATACACTTATGAACATTAGGAATTTTTACCGATTATGTCATTTTACTGGGATTTTCACTTAAAATTACTTAGCAAAAGTTCTTTAACATCATTTCAAGCTTCATATTCTACCATAAAACATCAAAATACATGCATTTCATCCATGGGTAAATTTTTAAACACAAACCCTAGCTCAAAATAATGGTAGAAATAGGTAAATCTTGTTACGAGGATTTCAAAAACGTAAAAATCATTAAAAACGGGCTAGAACGGACTTACAATCGAGCTTGGAAGCTTGAGAAACCCTAGCTATGTCTTCCTTATGAGAATTTCGGCCAAGGGGTTGAAGATGATCAAAAATTAGCTTTTAATTTTGTTTTTAACTCATTTTAATCACTAAATGACCAAAATGCCCTTAACTTAAAAATATTCTATTTAACCTATTTAATGTCCATTTTTTTTTTCCAGAAAGTTAACCAATGGTCTAGTTACCTTTTAAGGACCTTCAATTTAAAATTTCATAGCAATTAGATACCTCTAGCTTCTAGAACTCAAGTTTTGCACTTTTTACAATTTAGTCCTTTTGACTAAATTGAGTGCTCAAACACCAAAATTTTCGAACGAAATTTTTACGAAATCATTTCATAAAATTGTAGATCATAAAAATATAAGAATATTAATTTTTTTTAATTTTTTTTTTATCATCGGATTTGTGGTCCCGAAACCACTATTCCGACTAAGCTCAAAATCGGGTTGTTACAAAATCATTCAAAATAAATGAAAATTTTAATATTTTTATTTTTGTTAACATGATATATATATATAAATTGTCATGTAGATGACAAATAAATATTTAATTAGTTTTTAAAATTTTTAAAAATCATTAAAATCATTTTAAAAGTATAAAAATATTTTGAATATATTTAAATTTTTTAAATTTTAATTAAAGGATGACATGGCAATCCACGTGTAACAAACGTTAATTTTTCTATATATTTTGGGTTATTTTAAAAAAAAAAATACAAGTTTAAGGGTTAAAAGAGATGAAAAATTAAATAAATGACTAAAATAATTTTTTATAAAGTTTGAGGGTCAAAAACTTTATTATTCCTTTATTTATTGCAATTATGTAATAGTTTGTGTTTTCCAGTTTGAAGCATAGAGAAAGCTACAGTTGAACTAATAAGATTGAATACGATTTTCATTGAATAAATACAATAATTCTTTTATAAAATGACGTGGAAATATTTTGTAATTGACCCTAATAACCAATAATTAAAAGTAAATACGATTTTGATGCGTATGAAAAATTGACACAAAAAATATTGATATTTGAACATGCTTTTAATTAGTTTGTAATTTTTATAATATCATTAGTTTTTTTTTATAATATTATAAAAAAAATATGGTAATAGAGGAGACTCAATGTCACAACCTTAATAGGGGAGAGTCGCGATTATAGTAATAGAGACTTAATATTAGACATCGATAGAAAGATGTCGCGACTATAAAGACAATTATTTTCATTTTGCATCATATACCTCAAACTTGCCAAACATTAATACCAAATGGTCTAAATGACCAAACAACTCAACTTATCACAAATTAGACATTAACTCAAATGCCAAATCATCATTTAGATCATGTCACTCACCTATTAATGCGTGATCTCATATACGATCCTATTCTTTCTAGACTCGAGCATCGTAAGCATTTACTTAACATACAAGTAATGTTCTAATTTCAATTCATAGCATCACACAACTTGATTAAGCAAACTTATTATTATACCATCAAATAAACATATATACATTCAAAAGATAAAGCATTCCTACCATTAGCACCAAAATATCTAAATGGACCTAAAAGCAACTCAAAACCTTAAGTTCATGCCATTTGTTATAATTTGACTAAATATGTTGATACATGTAGTTCTTTGATACGTTGATTTATATCCTTATCGGCTTCGGTCATAAACTTGTTTGGAATAGATCGCAACATGTCTATTTCCTCTTGATTATAGTTTTATCAATGTAATCACTTAATCCATTCATAATATATATATCAATTCAATCAAATCGCATCAATTTAAAATCAATTCAATAAATTCATCACATACAAAATCAATTCCATTTAAATTGCAAAACACAATAATTCTCACCTCAACACTTACCATGTACATTAAATTAAATTATAACAATTAACAACTAAATTCGGATTATAGAAATACAAACCGAAAATTTCGAGCTATTCCTTTTTGACTTTATCTTTCTCCTTTTTAGTTGAGGGTTTCGATACTACGTTAGCTACGGAATTAAAACAATTAAAAATCATCAATACAACACAATTCAATTTCATATCGAATATTTCAATTTTTACTCAAATATTGCTTAATTTCTAATTTAGCCCCTAAATCGAGACTAACTTTATTTCTTCACAATTAATCTTATATTTTCATACAAATTCTACTTTAAACTAAATATAACTCCCTAATTTCACTTAAATCCATAAATTTTGAAATTTTCACAATTTAGTCCCTATTACGCAAAATTTACTATTTGTTCTACAATTTAATCCTTTTTTCTTTTCTAGATTAAAAATATATCAATTTAGTCCCTAATACTTTAATTATTCAACATAGACAACATTTAAAAACTCAATAATTTCTAAAATTTTGACATGGGTTGGGTAGTATTTAGTTCTAGGATTCTAAAAACATAAAAATTACAATAAAATTGATTAAATTAACTTACTAATTGAGCTTTTAACTTTGAAAACCCTGGCTTTTTTTCTCTTTTTTCTTGTCTTTTTCCTTCTTTCTTTTTCTTTCCTTTTACTTATTTGTTTCTATTCCTTTTCCTATTTCATTTCTTTTATTTATTTGTTTATTCTTTTATAATTATTTTAATAATATAATATAATATATATACACTTAAATATTAAGTATTACATATATTATTATTATATACACATGTAATTATTTTTACCATACACTTGTTAAATAGGGCTTAATTGCTTATTTAGTCCCTTTACTTTTCTTTAATCTATAATTAAACTTTCACTCTTTATGCAATTTAGTCCTTATACCTAATTACCCTTAATTCATGCAAATTTACCTAACCAAAACCTAATTAACCACACAACTAACTTCTTAAATATTTTTAATAAATATTTACGAATCTGTTTTACGAAAACAGAGACCCGAATATACACTTTCTGATTACCCGTGACTTTCAGGTCGTTACAGTTATAACATGATAAACCTATACAAACTTTTTGTGTCGAGAGCAGAACTTGTATGCTGTCGATCACTTCAAAGCTTCGAGATCTACAATACTTGTGTACGAAAATAAACAAACTGTACGTTGAGCGATAAACCTCTGTGGTGCTATCATGATTTAAACCAATAGTCAAAACAAAATATCAATACAATCAATATGTGATTCAACTATCAACTAAATTAATTTGCATTTCACATCTCATGTGCATAGCCTCATAGCTTATTTCATTTGACATTATCATCACATCTTAATTACATATATGTCATAGCATAGCACAAATCCATTCATTTTCTCATTCCTACCTTGTATCCACTGATTCGTTTTATATCCATATCGGCTTTTAGGGCTCGTTTTAACCAGTTCATACGATCTTTCACATGCCACCTTTTGTTACTTTAACATTAATATTCAAGATACACCGTTCAATATTAGCATTTCATATCAAATGTCACATAACATGATATATGTTTCGTGATCCCTATTAACCAGGCACTGACTCAAGACAGATACACGGATCATTCAACCATCACACTAATATATTTGGCACCCAATGTCTCATCGGTACATCCAAAGTACAATATGCGCTTTGTGCCTCATCAGTATAAACCGAAGTAATAAATGTGCTTAGCACCTTGTCGGAATGTCCGAAGTATAAAATTCGCTCCGTGCCTCATCGGTATAAACTGAAGTATAATCCCGTAGACCAATCCTATAGCATGCTAATTATACTCGACTCTACCCGAGACCATAGGATAACCAATATTTTCAAACATATATACATGATTCACAATTCATAGTTTCATACGTAACCAATCATACCAAGCTCAATTTGATACAGACCCATTCACATCATCATATACATAATTTTATTCTTACCTTAAGCAAACTAGTTGTAATAAGGTATACATACATACATACATACATGCATACATACATACATATATTGAATTCAAATCATGAAAGCACAAACCGTGATAACTATTCGTCTACGGCTCTCGCCTTTCCTTTATCTCGAGATGGCTCGACGTTGTCTTTAGCTATGTATGACAATTCAAGTATAGAAACGATATTAGTTTTCACCCAATCACATGAAAACACATAATTTACCATAATTTGCATTTTATTCATTTTAGTCATTATATTCGAAATCTTCATATTTTTCAATATTTAACATCAAATCAAAATCAAAATTGACAATATTTCATTGGGGGTCTTGTACTTCTAATCTATAACATAAGTTTTTTTTTAACAAATTCCAATTTATTCAATTTAACCTCTAGCATCACAAAATTAACTATCAAGCTTAGTTAAGTTTCTAATCACTTCCATCACTTTTCACTACCTTCTAACTTAATCCTAACATGCTCAAAACTCATGCTTCAAATTCTTATCAAACTTAAGCTCAATTTCATCAAATACCCATGAATGACAATTTGATAAACATTTTACAATTGAAAAATCTAAGGCAAGGGTAAGCTTAATCAAGCTTAGATGATCATGAAAATATAAAAAATTCAAAAGAAAAGCTTGTTTACCTTAGGGATTTTGGACCAAATTGTAAACAAAGCAAAAAGAAAAAAAATCTTTCTTTCTTCTTCACTTGGACGTCCAAAAGAAAGAAGATGATGACTTTTATTTCCATCCACTATTATTTACTATATTAATTACTTATTAAGCCCTCAAGCATTTTCTAAATTAACATTTAATAACGATTACACTTTTACAATTTAGTCTCTACATTATAATTAATGATTTTCTCGATTTAATTTCTCGGTCATCCATTAATATATTTTCTCACTAACTTTGTAAATCATTCTATTCATATTTTCACTAACTTAGTTTATGAAACTGAATTTCGAAACCACATTTTTCCAACACCATAAAAAAATTGTTGTCACAATGTTATTATTAGTTATTTCGATGAAAATTTCCTAAAAACACATATTTCAACACAAAAATTAGCATTGGACGAGTTGAAAAATATTTTTTTTTTCTAAATTCACATAATTATTTTCTACAATTTTTTAATAACAATATTAATTAATAAATAAAATTATAAAAATAAATCAAATTGTAATAAAGAAGCTAAAATCAAATTATTGTGATAATATCGTAATAATGTATTTATAAAAAAATAAATGAGGCTAATGTTATTTAAATTAAACTAGAATTTTCGATTATATTGTTTGGATTAAGAATCGATCAAAAAGAGAATTAGATTAATTAATCTATAAATATTTCTAAAATTAATTTTTTTTAATTTTTTAATAATTTATTTAATTAAATCAATTAAATAAAAAAATTGATGGTATGATGAACTCAACTATAATAAAATAATCCTATAATAATCTTTTTATTTGATGTCGTAACTAGAAAGAACATTATATTATATTAAATGTGGGGGCGCGTGTGTATATATATGCAACGCTCACAATAGCAAAACAGATCGCGTCTAGTTCTGGTCCCGTCAGTGGTGGATTCAATATACACACTCCCCTCGTTTTCAACATCCATCCGACATGGCCAAACTCTCTTCGGGCCCCACCTTCCCTATCTCCAGTTCCCTCCACACATATCACCACCGGGTCACCGCCTGCCACGTCGCCACTCCCACCACCACAACTACCATCCCAGTCGCCGATCTCCACCCATCACTGGAGGTCATAGGGGGAGCTGGCAACCGCTTCCTCCCAGCTCTCCACTCCACCCTCCGCCATCCCTATGACCCGTTCCCCTTCATCGCTTGGAACCCACACGTCGAGACCATCTTCGCTTCCTTTTTCCGTTCCATTCCCGACGTCAGGTTACGCCGTGAATGCCTCCGTACCCAAGACGGAGGTACCGTCGCACTCGACTGGGTCGCCGGCGACCAGTACCAACTCCCTCCTGATTCTCCGATCCTTATTTTAATGGTAACACGAAAAATGCTACTAGCAAATCATGTCATCCAAGAAACTTGGAAGCTTTATTTTGACTTATTTTTTTCCTCCATTTTGCAGCCGGGTTTGACTGGAGGAAGTGAGAATTCATATCCTAGACATATGTTAACTAAGGCAAGAAGTAAAGGGTGGCGCGTTGTGGTTTTCAATAGCCGTGGCTGTGGCAATAGTCCAATCACCACTCCTCAAGTAATGATTCTTTTCTGCTGCTTCGTAAAAAAGATTTGGGAGTTCGAGTTTTTTTTTTTTTTTAATTACATATATATGTTTATACGTGCAGTTCTATTCAGCTTCGTTTGTCGGGGACATGCGTGAAGTAGTGGAACATGTTACTGGTATATACCCAGAAGCTAATTTGTATGCTGCTGCTTGGTCTCTTGGTGCAAATATTCTTGTTCGGTATCTTGGTGATGTAAGATAGCAACATAAATCCCCCCACACACACATATAAATTTTTAAATACTCTTTGTGATGAAATTTTTTTCTTTTTGCTTTAGATTGTTACATTTGATGTGATCGGTAGAAATGTTTTTGCATTCTTCACTAATTATATTCAAAATTTCTAATCTTGTGTTTTATTGAGGTAGCTGCGGTTGGTCACTTTTAGCTCGTCCGAGTGTATGCATTTCATGATTTTTTTACTGGAATTTCATTCTTTCAAAATGGATTCCTTACTTGGATTTCAGATTAGGGAGGATTGTCTTAATGATTCTTGATTGAGCATTCATTTGGAAACTCCACCCATCCAACCAGAGTAAAATATGTTGTTCGTACTTGAGTGTGAGTATTAGATATTGTTGACGGAATCAGCTTCTTTAAGAAAAACCTTAAAAGTGTCGTTCTGTGCAGTCAACTAAACCCCCAACAATCGAAGATATTGTCCCTATTCTAGAGTTTGTCTCCTGTACTTTGCCGAGAGTTAGTATGCCATGAGTGGCCACCCTAAAGGCTTGGTCCGGGAGTGTCTTGACCATATGTGAGTAGCTACTCGCCAAGGGGATGTGAGCATCTCATCTTGGTGGAATTCGAACGCCTGATCTATGGCATATAAGTCACTTGTTGAGGAAGATGGTTCACTTGGGCTACACCCACGTACGGTTGAGGCACTTCCATCTTTGTGAACCAGACCTTCAGGGCAGCCGCTCTAGGTAAGTTGGCTCTTAGCAAAATAGAGGAGACAAAGACAATACATTCAATTGTTTGGATCCGATTGGTTATTCGACAAATAACACTTTGAAAATTTCTCTCAAAAGAGCCAATCCCTCAACACATGATTGTTCAACTGTTTCCATGCTTTTGGGAGTCGATCATTTCCCATACCCGTATCTAAAAATGCGTCAAACACAAGCAGTTGAAGAAAAACAAATGAATCGGAACAACATAGGTGACAGATTACAGTTAGTTTACCCTCTGTCTTGTCATGTTGAAGTTGACACTAATTTATGCTTTGAATTGTTGCTTTTAATCTGATTTTCCCACCGGTTTTAGAATATGAAAATTCTCTACTTCATCTGTTCCTTTGATTGCAGGAATCTCATGCATGCCCTCTTTCTGGTGCTGTCTCATTATGCAATCCATTCAATTTGGTCTATGCTTTTGAGGAATTCACCAAGGGCTTTAACCGAGTTTATGACAAAGCGCTTGCTAGATCCATCCGTAATATATTCAAGAGGTACTTCTCTACAACATGCTTTTGTTTGGTTTCCGCTTTTATCGACTCGATATCCCGGTTTCCACAGTTTCACTTCAATCTCTTTGTGTTCTACAGGCATATTCTCCTATTCGAAGATATTGGGGGTGAATATAACATTCCCTTGGCCTTAAATGCACGACAAGTTAGGGACTTCGATGAAGGATTAACACGAGGTATGCTCGTAACTGCGATTAGGGAGTCTAACGAAACATGGTTTGCTTATATCTCTCTTTGCTAGCTTGCAGTTTCCTTCGGTTTTAAGTCATTGGACGAGTACTATTATAAGGCGAGCTGTTTTCATTCCATAAAAGATGTTCAAGTACCATTGCTCTGTGTCCAGGTGATATATATTGTTCAATATCATCTCCATTAAGTTGTTATTTCTATGACATACATTACACATTCCGACTCAGGGCACAAGACATTCGATGCCTTTAATCATCCGTTCATGTTGCTCGTCTTTAGACTAGAAGTTTGAGTTTTTGTTTGGTTCCGTAAGGTATGTTCAAAAGGGAAATTTCGATAACAACATTCGACTTATGTTTTAAAAATGTGTATTGCAGGCTGCAAATGATCCAATTTCACCGGCTAGGGCAATTCCTCGGGAAGAAATCGAGGTAGGTTGATAGCTCTTTACGTTATCGAGCTATTTGTTCTGCAGTTTTCTCTAACTTGATCATTTAAGCATTCTCATGGAATGGACCAAACATGTACACAAACCTCCATTTTATCGTGTCCCTTTTCGCGATATCCGGTTGGTCAAGGCTTGAATCGAGTTATTCCCTCTCTCGTTGCTACGGACATTATATATTACGTTCGAACACGAAACAGATGGCTGTGAATTCATATTGAAGAATGTAATCCTGCTGATAACAATATTGAAGTTGACATATGCTCTTGGTTCTTAAACACTATTTCTAATGAAAATGTATGCTTGTTGTCTCAGGCAAACCGGAACTGCTTGTTAATAGTGACACCCAAAGGTGGGCATTTAGGTTGGGTTGCAGGTGCTGAGGCCCCATTAGGAGGTCCATGGACCGATCCCGTGGTGATGGATTTTCTTGAGCATTTGGAAAGAGGTACACATAAAACTGTTGAGTCTTCTAATGGCCCATTAACTGTTACTTCAAAGAACTTGCATCATGCAGAAGTATAGCAAGCAAATCATACACGAATTCTGATATATTATTACCGATTCGATTATAACGATTAAGTTTCGATGTAACATAGCTGATTCTTTATATCGAACTAGTTAACCTGTTCTATCAATGGCTGAAAATTGTGTCCCAAGGGACTTGTATGATGATGATGGTTGAGTTGGTGCTATGAATTCCATTTGGTGATCAAATGAATGATAAAAGTTCCCCTTTCAATGGATCTTTTATGTGGAATGTTGAACCACCTTGTACCATATAGTGTTACAGCAAAATGAGTTAGAGCTCGGTTTATGCAGTTATCCTTAAAAAGATTATATTTAAGGAGTTCCGATATTTAAGCTCTTCATTTGCCAAGTACCCTTCTCGTTTTCAAAGTTGATCTTTGAAATTATCCAGTTTTAGATTTCCTTTTTGGGTAGAATCAAGGTATTTTAAAGGCGATGAAGCTAATTTTTCGGGATTTGTGGTTATCTCTTTTAATAATATTATTTTTAGTGTTTGAACTCGAGTTTTCTTTCTAAGAATTCGTGGTGCTTTACTACTGCACCCAATGCAACTAAACTATTAGTAAGTTTATATTTTAGACACTCAACTTCAAAAAGTTACAAAACGGTTATTGAATTATTCGAAAGTTTCCATTTAAGGTACTGAACTATTCAAAAAAAATTATTTAGGTTCCTGTTAAATTTTTTTCTAAAAAGAAAAGTCCAGCTAGCGAGCTCCAAGAGACGATTTGACGATTGGTACGATGGATCAGTAGTCATTGAGGAGTAGAAAACATATATTAGATTTAAGTCGATTTGATGGTCAATATCATAGATCAGAGAAGAAAACTATGCACTGTAACATCCTCAAAACCCTATTGGTCGTGAATAATATGAGATAAAATCTTAGTGAAATTATGTATAAGCTCGATAAAATGAGAAAACGATATAAAGATCATAAAAGAGAATATTGAGAAGTAATTAAAAAAATAATAATAATTAAGAAGTAGTTTTAGTATACTGATTTAAAGTAATGACTAAATCGTAAATATGTGAAAATTTTTTAGCTCAAGTGTAAATATTCAAAATTTAGGAAATCAGAATGGAAAAATGAGAAAGTTGAAGGACCAAAAGTGAAAATAATCCAATTTACTATGATATGGAATTGGCATGCAGGGACCAAATTGAATAGGTGAAGAATTGTGAAGGACTAAATCGTAATTTTACCAAATTAAGTGATGATTCAAGGATGAAATTTTAAAAGATCATAAAGGGCAAAATGGTCAATTAGAAAGAGAGAAAACTCTAGAAGGCAATGATGATGGTGGAGATATTTTGAAGATACTTTATAATTATTTAATTATATAAATATTACTTTATTAATATTTTAATGAGATATTTTACTAATATTTTATTATAAATAGCTAGTATAAAAGGAGAGAATGATGAAGAAAGAAGAAGAAGAAGAGAATACTCCCATCTTTCCAACGTGAGTGAGAGGGAGAGAAGAAAAAAACTTTGTTATCTTTACAATTTGGTCATTCTACAAAAAAATCCACCATTTTCACTTAGAATTTCAATGAAGTTTCATAATCACCAAGAGAGAAAAGTGATAAGGAGACTATGGAGAACAAGAAAATCACCTTGGATTCAAAAAAAGGGAAGTTGAAGGAGAGAGAAAATCAAGTTAAATTTTGAAATCAATAGGACAAGGTAAGAACATTAAGATATCAATATTTCAATATATTTTTAAGTTTGATATTATTGAAAAAGTATGAAAATGATGTTAAATTAGAGTTTTATTATATAAGGTTTTATGTTCTTAATATGTTAGTGAAGCGAAATAGAGGAAGTGATAGGAAATATTGTAGAGAAAAGAAAGGGGGGTGTTATAAACTTGGTTATCAACATTTTGCACTAAAACAATTTAAAAAAGAAGAAAGTGATCGACTTTAAAAATTCGCCAAAAATTTTAGAAACAGAATTAGAGGTTAACTAAAGTATGAAATTAAAGCCTATTGAGTCTAGTTTTACATAGAAGAAACGGTGTAAGCAAAAGAATTTCATATTATGGGATATATGAATTTTGTGAGACAAGGTCGGATTGATTTTGGATTCCCCTGTTCCGATATTGGAAAATCATAAAAAATTGTAAAAAAATTATTAGGGGTTTAAATTTATATTTTTAAATTTTCAAGATAAACAAACAGAAACATCATCCAAACCACGTACTAAGAGATAATTAATTTTTAGTAAAGAAATGTCGAAGTTGTCAAGTAGCAGAACAGGACAAATTTGAAGAATTTACTGTACTTATTGGCTAAATTCTAAATTCTGAAATTTTTATGGTAAAAATATATTTGAGTATAGTTTCAAAAACATCAAGCGGATCTTAATTTTGAATTCTGTGGCTCAAGATATAAATAATTTAGTGACTATGACTCAAGTGGACAGCTTTGATATAAACACACAAGTAAATAGTGGAATTATAGATTATGTTACATATAAGCATGTTATATACTAAAAGCTAAAGATTCTAACAAATATATACATAAAGGATGTGGAATGCAGAGGAGGAGGAGGACAAATATATGAATGTATATATATATATAGTAGATGAATTTGAAATGTTTCGAAATGATTGTAGGTAATGGAATGATTAATACATGTAAGTATATTTTAAACGAATTGATAAAATAATAAGTAAATAATTTTTAATTGATGTGATATTGAATTCTTTGTTAAAATTTTATGAGGAATTAAATTGATTGGCACAATTTAGAAATAAATATGAAATATACATAAAGTGGGTAAACTAATTTTGCAAGTGCAAGTCCTCCAATGGTCTTATTTGTAAAACTTTAATATTTGTGTTAATTTTATAAACTTTGTTATCTTTAATTGAATATCATGTTTTTATGAGGACTTAAGATTAGAAATAGATATAAGTGGATGATATGTGAAATGAAGTGGCGGTTATGACATTCGAATACGGTTCAGGTAATGATATAAAATAAATAAATAAAAATAAAGCGTGGAACTTGTAGGAAAATGGAGATGATGTCACGATGACAAGTTCGCCATGTCACGACGTGGAAACCCCAATGTCCGACGACAATTCAAAAATCTTTATGAACTTTACAGTTTGGCATTTGATTAATTGTGGATGTTTTAATGACCTCCTTTAACTCGTAATTAGTTCTATCGTAAATTTAATTATTACTAAAATTAGTTAATGGTCTACATTAATTAAATAATATGATAAATTGATCTGAAATTTTCAATAGTTGCTTCGGCAACGAATGTGACATCCTGATGCCCTGACTCGGTAATCGGGTCAGGTATGGGGGTGTTACATGCATTACGTTCAAAGTTGTTTTATGAAAAAATATTGAACTGTAGAAGAGAATGGAAGACGACCTGTCAATTATAGGCAGTAAGAATAGAGAACGCCATACAACAACAATTTTAACTATTGTGATTTAAATAAAAAGTTTTCAAATAAATCATTGACGTTGGATGTAATTTATCTAAAATGTTAATATATTATTCTTAGCAAAGACGTCAACCAAGATAAATGTTAAAAAAATCCAGCCATTATTACGTTAGATGGATATAATTTTTTGTATAATTCAATAAATATAGTACTACCTAAATAATAATATGTATTAGTGCATGTGAAAAATTAAATTAAAATTAAACTTTAAATGTTTATATCTCATTACATAATAAATTAAAATTTATATATAGTTTTGAATTTTCTTTTTGAAATCTATATAATTAGTAAGTTGGTCCAACTAATTTAAAATTATTGAATATTGATTTTCATGATATAAATTCTAGTGAAGATAAGTAGCCTAACATGGCACTGATTTATTGCCTCACTACCTGATCTTTCACATGGCTATTGTGAGAAAAGAAAATGATGTAATTAATCTTACACAATATATATAACTATGTACTTATATAAAGTCTCATATTAAATTTGATATTAATGATTTAAATTACACCAACTGAAAATTGACTCAAAATTAATATTATATGTTAATAAATAAAAGTTTAAAGTTTTTTTTTTTTTTTTAAAATTTATATATAATGGTTTTAAATAAAACCCTACCCTTCCATTGTAAAATACTATCATTAATTTAAAACATAAATAATTTTTAATAAATTATTAGTTAATTCAATTGAGTCTTAACTCGATTGATATCAATATTATTGCTAATGCAGGAGGGGGTGCTAATGCAGGAGGAGGTGGGTTCGAGTGTGTTGAAATGTATTATCCTCCTATCTAAAGATTAAAGAGGGGCTATGGGTAGTTTTAGGCATTATATCAAAAAAATACTGAAAAAATCTACTTCTTTGAATATATAAAAAATTATTCATTTAAATTATATATTATATTTAATTATGTTTTTTTATCACACAAACTATGAAAAGTTACAAAATAGCTATTCAAGTATTTAATTTTTTCTTTTTTTTTTATCTCCGGTTAGCTGGCGTAAAAATGGAAACACGAAAAACTGCAAGATAGTTGGATGATAAAAAAGATAAAATTGAATAATTGGTGATAATTTTGTAACTTTTTTATAATTGGGTGACAAAAAAAAAACATAATTGGATGACTAATAATATAAATTTACCCTTAATAATTTAATATTCAAGTAAAATTATATAACTATTTATTTACAAAATTCAAAAAAAAAAAAAAAAAGAAGAAGAAGTTGCTCAATTGGCAGGTTTTTAATTTGAAAATTTGTTCTTATTCAATTCGATATATATGATTACAAGTAATTTAAGCATGTCATATGGCCTAAAATATAGACATAAATTCACATCTCTTGGATCTAATGTCATCTTTAACCCCACTTGATCCGATATAGTTAATTCAACCCTTTTTTTGGGTTAAATTTTTTTTATCAACATAATATTAAAAAAAATTAAAACAACAAGATTCGAATCTTTATCATTTATATGCTAAACGAAAATTTTTTAACCGTAATTTTAAACAAGTCTCGATAGGTTTTTAATTAATTTTTTGTCGATTTCTTCCAAATCTCCTCAAGTTCCCTGGCGAATTCCTTTTGTCGACCAACAACGATGGTGATGTGATCTTTGTTTTCAACAACCTTAACTCGAGCACGAGGGATTCGTCTTTGAACATTGTAGCTACATTCGAGCGGGATGACTTCGTCATCCTCGCCATGGAACACAGTGACGTCGCAGCTCAACCTGTCCCGGATGACGTCCAAATACCGATCGAGCTTTCCAGAGGTGCCGAAAATAACGTTGTGAAGTGTATGCCATGAGGCTATATGGGTGTGTCGGATGAACCCTTCGAGCAAGAAAGTCCTAATCCTGGTATAACCAACATTAATAATTAATTAATAGTTGTAATGAAAAAGACATAATGATTAATTTTTTTATTAATTTAGTTCTTATTCTTTAAATTTTATAAAAATATGAAAAAAAAAAAACTCAAAACTCAGAAAATATATATAAAAGAGTTCATATAAATTCATGAAATACACATAGATTACCATGTTTAAAAATTTAACATTTCACTCAGTATTTTTATTTAGAAAAATCAATTTGACTTTTTTTAGAAGGTTGATGATTAAATTTGACTATTTAAAAAAATTAAAAGCCGAATTTAACTAAAAAGAAATAAAGATCAAATTGATAAAAAATGTAAACCTTAAGAGTTAAATTTAATATTATACATATATAAAAAATACATTAAAAGTGAATAGAAAAGGGTAGATGATGACTCAGTAGCATAAATTAATGAATTTTCATGTGTAGAGAGAGACAGGGGACGGCAGAAACCCTAATAAATGAAAATGAACCAAATTAATTTCTTGCATTAAAACGTTTGTCCCCGTCAACTTGTGACTTTAATTTGAAGGTTGGACTGAAAAAATCTTAAATCTAACTTTAATTTGTGATTATTTTTTACATTAAATATGATTAATTTAATTTTTATATAAATTTAAATTTGAGTTTTAATCCAACTCAATTAGATTTTAAGTTGAAGTCAAGAGTTTTACGTGGCACCAACTTGACTAAGCTCGAATACCCATAAAACACTCAGCGCGAGTAAACAGACCATTTTTAAGCAGTTGCCATTAAAAGCAATGAACTTCTGGACTAGAAAGATTTTTGCATATAAGGGGCAAAAATGAAGTACAAGCTGAAATTGACTAATTTCTTACCTAAATTTATTTGGACGGTGAGATTTTAGCTAATGGTGAGTACTGCTCCACGTGTAGGGCAGCTATGGTAGGTTAAATGAGGTTGGTTGGTTGGATGGAAATTTATGGGTTTATCATCGAATTTTTCATATTTTTAATTGAAGCTTTAAAAGATAGAGTTTTTAATTTTTTTTAAGGTTTGAAGTTTAATGTCGATACTTTTATTGGGAAATAAAAAAGATAAAGATAATAAATTCATATCACATGTTGAATGTGACCATTATCCAAAATGTTAGAGGCAAATCGTTGATTAAATGGTATTTATTGACAAAATTTTCCAAATTCGACGAGATTTGATTCATATTTTTATAAGAGATTATATTTAATAAATTAATAAATAATTTTAAAAATTAACGTAAAAATTATATTTTTTAAGTTGTGTCGTTTTATCATTCATTAATAAAGGGATGTTCGAAAATTCAAATGACGGAAATTATTGAGTAAAAATATCATGTAGACTCTTAAGTCTTATATGAATAGTTAGATTTTGTTTTGTTTTATTTTTTATTAAAAAAATAGGTAAATTAGTTATTGCATGTTAGATTAAAGAGCAAAATGATCATTTTCGTTAAAAAATTTATCTATTTGTACGGTTAAAAATTGGCATGGATGATGAAATAACCAGATAGCGACACATGTCATGCCACATTTACCTCAACATGAGGTACAAGGACCAATTTTTAACACAAAAACCAATTTGCTCTTTGATCTAAACTACATAGACTAATTTGTCCATTTTTTGAGTAAAGATGACAAAATGTAATCCGACTCCTAATACAAGCCTCCATGGTACTTTTACTGAAATTATTGTTACCTGTCTCCAGTAATTATTTTGATGAGAAAATCCCACAACCGATGATTCTTGCATAAGACCAACGAAACCGTCCGAGCGATGTTCTGATACCAACCGCCAACGGAAGCACAAAATGCCATCGGTGGCCACACTCGTCGCGGCGCCACTCGTCTCATGACATATTGTGTCGCGGATTCACCTTTCGGGACTGGATAATATGGCTGCCATTACACAATTTCAGAAACATATTTTTCTCAAACGATTGCAAATGGTAAAAAAATAATGAAGGGTAAACTACATACCCAATGTCATTAAACTATTAATAAGTTTATATTTTGGTAATTTAACTTCAAAAGGTCAAAAAAATGGTCATTGAACTAGTCGAAAATTTTCATATAAGTTTCCATTAAAGTCACTAATGTTTAATGGCTTAAATGAAAATTTTCGAATAGTTTAGTGATCATTTTGTAACTTTTTAAAGTCGAATGACTAAAATATAAAATTACTAATAGTTTAATATATATATATATATAAAATTATAATTACCGGTGCTAACAACGTGAGGGACTTGACCGATTCCGGATGTTTAACGGCAATAGCTAGTGCCAAAATGCAGCCTAATGAATGTGCCACAATGTGAAAAGATCGAACACCATAACCTTCGAGTACCGATTTTTCGATCATGTCGACATGTTCTCGCAAAGTATAAAGCGAATCGTTCGGCTTAGGACTCCTCCCAAAACCCAGTAAATCAACAGCCAATAACCTGTAAATCGATTTAGCTTTGCTTGAAAAATTTGGGAACAAAGTTTCAGTCCAAAATGCTGATGATGAAACAAAGCCATGGATGAACACCACATCTTCCTTTGCTTGATCTGATATCACAAAAATACAAAGCGTTAATCACATTTAATATAAGCTAATCTTTTATTATATTTTAATCTGGAATAGATATATATACCTTTTGGACCGTCGGATTTAACAAAGAGGGTACGTTTAGTGGAATAAGTCCATGAATTGCAGAACTGACAATCACAATCGGACCAACGAGTAATGGGGTATAAATACTGCCCTATCATTCTTCCTTGAAGCAGTTTAACAATGGTGGAGTTAATGGTGATCGTTGATCTTGTTGTTTTTTTCTTCTCCGTTGATTTTGTGATGGTGATGGTGTCGAATGTGAGTTTTTTGAGCTGGTTCGAGACTTCTGTTACGAATGAAGGACGTGAATAAAGTGTGTCTGAAATTTCTTCTAACTGGAACTTGGATGAAGTGAGATAAACAACTTCGGACTCGGTTTCGCCTTGTTCCGAAACAATGATTTTGCCGCTACCGTCTAGGGTTGCCGCCGAGTAAGAACCAGAACTAGGGTTCTTCCATTCAGATTCAATGCAAAAATCAAGGACTTTGTAAACAAAACATAGAACAAAATCAAGTATGTCAAGGAAACAAAACACGATGAAACTAAGAACTATGTTCAGAGCGCTTCCTATTAATGTTAAAACATGTCTGGTTTTACACATTATAGAGAACTCCATGGGAGAAAAAAAGACAAAGAAAAAGACAAAAAAGAAAAAAAAGAAAGATGAACAATGTCTTGTTTGTTAACCTGAAAGGCAACAATGATGGAAATTAACATATATTTATATGGGAGGTATTTAGTAGTAAGTCCAATAAGTGTTTTTTGAAAAAAAATCCGCCATGGTCGACATTGGCTTGACCTTATAAACACAGAGAAGTACACTTTTGAGTGAAAATGGAAGCGTGTGAGAGACAATGTAAGAGAGACGGAGCAAAAGACCAAACACAATAACAGGTGTGGGTAAATGGGTTCATTGTTTCATTTTAAAACATCATTTGCAGGCCAAAAAATTTAATAAAAAGAAAGTAGTTGGTGGTTGAGGATGAAGAACTTTAACTGTTTCAAATTCTTCCCTTTTTGCCAATTATTTGGCTTAAGCTTTCTTCCCCATACCTTGCGCATACAATTATGTTCTTTATATTGGATGGAACCTTTTTTTCTTATAAGAAATTTGGATTTCACAATTTATAGTATATTTTTATTTGTAAATTTAAAGAACAATAAGGTAATGACACAAGGTTTTAATGGGTGGTAGGTACATCACGTAGATTTATGTTAACGTAGGTATATAATTACGTAATTTTACTATTTTTTATATTTATAATTTTTAAAAGATTAAATTAAATTTTTATTATTTTTTGAGGTTAAAGTGTAATTTTATCATTATATATAAATTTAAAATTTTAAAGAGCTTAAATGAAAATTTTCTATTTTAGGGGCTTGAGGCCCTTGCCAGACCTTGATTCGTCGCTGTTTATAAGTTTATTAAATATTTAATGAGATTTTGATTTAACTTAAAAATTAAGTTTTTGAAAATTTGAGATTTGTTGAAGAGATTATTTCTTTGAGAGAAATAATTGTAATGTTGGGTTGTTTCTAGCAAATTGATTCTTTTAAAAGAAGTTTTTGTAGTGTTATCCATTGAGACACCAATCAAATCATCAACGATGTCAATACATTATCTCTATGTTGAAGTTTGTCTCTTCTTCTGTGGAGAGCTGTGTACAGCTCATGAAGTGGATCCTCCATTAAATTTAAGTAAACTATGTATAATTTTTAAAGGGAAACGCCTCATTTAAATTTAAGTATGTATAAATTTCTCTTCAATTTATATTTTACAAATTTAAGTTCCACCAATTTTTTTCAAACTCAAAATTAAGTTAGATTAAATTTCATTCAAACCTCTACATTTCATATTGAAAACTAAATTTTTATCGTTTGCATTTCTCTTGTGAATATAATGTAATCTAATATATATATATATTAAGAATCATATTGTTAAATAAAAATAAATTAATTTTCAATTCGATTAATGGTGAGCGGGAGGCTAGTAGGGGCTTGGCCTCTAAAATATAAAACCATGATATTGACCCTTTAAGTTTTATAAAATTTTAATTTAGTAAAAGGTAAAATTACACTTTAATTCTCTTAAAAATAATAAAATTTTTAATTTAATCTTTTAAAAATTATAAAATATAAATTATTCAAATTCTATATAAAAAATGAAATTTAATTCTTCTCACGATTAATCAAACTTATTTTAATTTTTTTCCCCTCATTCACAAGGTTTACAACTCATCTCTAGTAACAATTAATGTAAAATATAATATATATATATATAACGAAGAGAGCTTTAAATGTCCAAACCTAGTGGACATGTCTCTCCTAGTCCCTTTGGGAGTGACACTCACCAACACCGTCCACGCTCGAGGCCTCATTAATTATGTTAGGCTTTTTTTCTTAATATATTTTTTATGTTGATTTTGCTTAAATGCAATATCAAGAAATAAAATAATTATTTACATAATATAAGAATAATTGATCTCTGTTTAAAATAATTATTTACATATTAAACTCTGTTAAAATAAAAATTCCCTTTAAAAAGAATTTTTAAAATAAAAATGAATTCTTTTATTTATTTTAATAAATAATAATTTTTTCCGAAAAAAATAATTACGTAATATAATTTAAATGAAAACATGGGTTTTGTTAATTATATGAAATCATTAATTTTAACTCTCGAACAAATTAAATCGACTAATTAATGAAGATTCCAAGTATACCTCAAAGGTTCAAATCACTAAGTAATCAACAGCGATATTTGACATGAGTTACCATTGAATTATGGGCGGTATGAGTGCGTTGCAATTGCATGAAAATATAAGAAAATGGCACTATCATATCTTTAATATTGTTTACAAACCCTAACTACAAGTTTGAAGATTTCATCCAATTAAATGAATTATTAGGTTAAAAATCCAACAATGATACCATTTTTATTTACATTTAAATAATAATTAATTATAAATAAATATTAAAAACCTCACAAACCATAAACATTAAACTCGAGACTTATTAGTATTTATTTATAATAATTATTATAATAATTAATAATTAATTATGTTTAAATAAAAATATTATTATTTATATGTTTTTATTTTATGTTATCTAATTATGAGATATCAAGCTATTATTTACTAATGATGAATGAGACCCGTGCAAGGGTAGGGGGTAAGCGATGGTTTTGGCTATCAAAAATGAAAAAAAAAAAATTCATATAGCCCTTTTAATCTTTAAAAAATAAAAAATTAGTATAATGGTAAAATTATATTTCATAAATTTATTCAAATTTTATCCTTAAACAAATTTCTTTCTTCACCATGAATTATTATTCTTTAAATTAATTTACTAGCGATTTCTTACACATTTTAAACTATTGATTGTTTGTTTAGCAATTTCTTACTTTTTTTTAATTATTGGTTGCAGCTATCCGATTTTTAAATTTTAACATACCAATTTTTTCTGTTTTTCTTAATTACAATGTAAAATTATGAGGTTTTTTTTTATATAATACTTAAAATTATTCATAATTCCTTTTCAAAGATCTTAAATGGAAGGATAAACGTTTTTTAATATATTCGAATTTACGTCTTTTTATATTAATAACAATATCAATACTAATCAAATTAAAATTTAATTATCTAAATTCGTTGCTTAAATTTTGACAAATGGCAAATGAAGATGGTTCCTATAGAATATACAGAAGTGCTAAGTCAATAGCTACATGGTGACATGCTTTACTATTGGATTTTGGGCGGCCAGGGTGCGATCCATGCAAGGGAAATATAAGGAAAATGACACTATCATATCTATGTTGCTTAAAACATTAAGGGTAAATTATATTATTAATAACCTAATTATTAGTAAATTATTTTTTGTCACTCAATTATAAAAAATTATGAAATGGTCACTCAATTATTAGTAAATTTCTTGTTTGGTCATTCAAATATGATAAGTTACAAAATGATCACCTCACTATTCAATTTTGTCTTTTTTGTTCACCAATTGGCTAATGATGATAGCTTTTAAATTTGACATAATAGCAACTTTAATCCTCAATATTTGTACATTGTATCAAATAGTGTTGATTATAAATTGACATAATAACAATTTTAACACTCTATTTTCAAGTTTTAAATTCCGACTTTAAACTTTGGATTTTAGGTTTTGGTTTTTGAGTTGTACAGATTTAAAATTTTGAGTTTCAAATTATGGATTTGATGTTTTTTTCCCCTTAAAAAAATATATTTTTTATTCTAAACTTTATTTTAACTAGTATGGTTTGCACCCACGCTTCGCGTTGCGTTAATTATTTCTTGACTAAATTGTAATTTTTGTACTCTTCTAATATTTAGAATTTAATCTCCATAATTTTATTTTCAGTAATTTAGTCTCTTTACTTTTCAGATTTAAAAATTTAGGTCTATTTGTTACCACTGTTATAATTCTTTTATGTTGGTGTGGCATTTTGAAAAAAATAAAATAAACTTGTTATCCATGTAACAAAAAAATAGCATTGTAACCGACCTGGATTTAATAAAAAATTTTAACAGTGCTAGTGATTCTTAAAAATTCACATCATGATGTTAATTAAAGTAAAATAGTTAGACTAACTAATGGCATTATAAAAGTTGAGGTTTCAACAAGTATAATAATTTTAAAATCTTTTTAGTATATTTGCCAAAAGAATCAAATCTGTGGATTTTCTTTCTCGTCATTTGTATCAGAGCTATTTTTGTATCAGTTTTCCACTGTTTGTGAATCTTCAACAAAGGCCATCATCTATAAGCTTCTCTACTCCTTTCATTAGAATCATTTCTATATTTTTTGAAGTTGTCACCATCCTCAAGTTGGAGCTCATATCTTGAATGCCTATATGGGGTTCGAAAAAATGCCACAAGTTGGAGCTATTAAAGATGCTAATCTTGTTGACTTAGGATATAAAAGGAATTGGTTCACATGGTCTAACAAACATCAGGGTTCTCACCTTATACGGGGAATATTGGATCGCTTCTTATGAACGAAAGAATGCATTAGCAAGTTCACAAACTACAGTGTGACTCATCTCGTCAGTTCAAAATCAGATCACTATCCGCTTCTCTTAAATACCCAAGGTATACTCAACTTTAGAGACTAAAGGTGTCATAGGATAAGGTGCTACTTTGAAGCTATTTGGGTAAAAGAACAAGGTTGGAAAGATGTGATCTGGAAGGAGTGGAGCACAAATAAGAAGATTTTGGTGGAAGAAAAATTAGGTAGGGTGTTTGGAAAACTTCGTGATTGGCATAAGAACAATATCAGTAATTTCTCTAAGTACGTTAATGAATTGAACCTCACTATAGAATGTCTTTAAAAACAACTTGTGACAGATCAAGCTTTACAAGCGGAGTTTGAGGCTAAACAAAAGCTCAACACGTGGGTTGAGAAAGAAGAACTTTTCTAGCAATAAACAGCTAAATCCCATTGGTTTTGAAAAGGTAATGAAATACAACTTCCTTCCATGCACAAGTTGTTGGATCTAGTACCTTAAGTGTATTATATTCGTTTGTACATTTGTAATTTTTTTAAACATATTGGTTAATAAAATTATGAATGAATTACATTAATACACTATTTGTATAATGTCCTTATGTGGTTTTTTCATGCAAAGCAAAATAGAAACAATTATTAGCTCAATATTTGTCTAATGTTTAAACTAATACTAAGTGGTATTACATGGTCGGGTTGTAATTCTGAAAGATAACTTATATTAGTAGACAAACCTAAACATGCCCTTAGTCTAACTGGAAATGAGCAAACCGATTGAAAGACTGATATGTCGTTTATCAAGTCCAATTGGGGAGATACCTTATCTTGGATATCAGAGTGGATGATTCTTAGAAGATAGAGACACATATGTGACTAACTGGACTAACAGTATATCGGACAAGACCCAAGAAAAATAGATCCTGAATCTGTTTATGTATTTATTCACTTGTGACGTTCATAGTGTGACATACATTAATCTTGAGTAGATGATGGACTATGTATACATGACTCATATTGTAACACCCCTAACCCGTATCCATTGCTAGAACAGGGTTATAGAGTATTACTAAAATTTATAGATCGAATAACAGACATTTCATATCAGAAACCAATCAAAATCAATCATATTGTCCCTTATAGGAGCCATCGAGGCTCAAAATACATATTAGAAACGAGTCAAGACTTAATTAGGTACTCAGAGAATTTTTCAGAAAACATAAAAAGTTTTCAAAGGTGCAGGGGACACATGCCTGTGTGGCTCACATGGTCAAGAGACACGCCTGTGTCTTAGGCCGTATGGGCATTCGAAATAGGGGCACAAGACCGTGTCCCAGCCTGTGTCCAAACTTGGGAGCTCTCTGACTTGAGTCACACGGCTAAGCCACACGCTCGTGTGCTAGGCCGTGTGAGCATACTGACTTGTTTTAATAAGGTGCAGGAGTCACACGGCCAAGGCACATGCCCGTGTGCTAGGCCGTGTGAATAATTTGAGCATTCTGTTTTGCCATTTATAAGATGCAGGGGGCACACGGCCAAACCACACGCCTGTATGTTAAGCCATGTGAAAAATTTAAGCATATTGACTTATGCAAATCAAAAGATATAGGGGACACACGACCGTGTCACTTGGCCGTGTGTCACACATATACTTTAATGTAAGTAAAAGTCTGAGTTTGAATATATAAGGAACCAAAAAATGGTGCATTAGGTATACGAATTTTGCAACATGTGGTATCATTAGATGATGGGTAAATGATATCCTCTCCTTGACATTACATGTAATGGCCTAAATTCAAGGTTATCGGAACAATGGTTTCGTAACCATAAATCCGATTTAAAGAGAAATTTATTTTAATATTTTTGCATGAATATTTATATGATAGGAAAATCGTATTAAAATATCGATAGAAAAATTTTACCGATTTAGTGGTTAGTTAGAAAAAGGAATTATTGAAGGAATTGGGTAAAAACAAGGTATCGAGACCTTGATCTCATAAAATTGAGTAGGAAATATTTTTATAAATATTTATAAAATGTTAGTAATGTGGTATTAAAATTTCGTTAGAAAATTTTAACGTTTGAGTATGTAATTAAATGAAAAGGACTAAATTGTAACAAATACAAAATTATGAAAAATGATTAAATAGTTTAAATGATAAAATAAAGAGGGCTTAAAGGAAAATAGACCCAAGGTCTAATTGGGCTGGACTGGGCAAAGGTATGAAATCAGCAAGAAAATAAGGAGAAATAAGGGTAAAATGGGAAAATAACAAAATTTGCTAAATAAAGCTAGGACTAAATAGGGATATCTAGAAATCTCTTCATTTTTCTTCACTCTCATCAGCAAAAAACGCCATGGGGGGTATCTAAGCTGGTATATCATAATTTTTGCACCAAGTAAGTGAATCCTTGCCTATTTCTTGTAATTTTGTGTTTTTAAAGATTTTTACAACTAGGTCCTATCATTAAATTCATTAGTCTTTGATTTCATGGATGAAATTGAAAGCCACCATGGTTGGTTTATGTAAGTTTATGATGAAATAGCATGAAATTTAAGCCTTAATTCGTTTAAGAGATGATTTTATTAGGTAATTTCAATAGAAATTGATTTTTGGGACCTAATTATGAAAGTGTTTGGAATTAAAGTCTATTACTGAAATTATGATTTCCAAAGGTTATAAAGTAGTTTAAAGTGATATAATAAAGTGTTAATTGAGAAAAATAAGCTCAATTGAGAGGTTAATTGAGCAGGGACGAAATTATCATTCATTGAAAGTTTAGGGGAAAAATGGTAATAACCAGCTTGCACTAAAACAGTTTTTGACAGCAGCAGTAGTCTAACTTTGAAAAAATCACCATAAATTGTAGAAGTTGAATTAGAAGATGGAAAAATATTAAATTAAAGCTTATTGAGTCTAGTTTCTTATGGAAGAAACGTTGTAAGCAATAGAATTGTAAATCATGAGATATAATAGGTTTTGTGAGACAAGGTCAGAATGAATTCAGGTTCCCTGTTCTGACTTTGAAAAATCATAAAAAAATTGAATAAAAATAATTATGGGGAGTGGTTTATATTCTTAGAATCCTTAGTGAGTCTATTTTTTTATGGTACAAATGAAAACATTATTTTTATTCTGTACAGTGAGATATCTGAGATTTTGTGAAGAGATAGCAGAACTGTCAAACAATGAAACAGGGAAATTTTAACGAATAAACTGTACTAATTGGCTAAGCCAAAAATTATGAAAATTTTATGGTGTGAAGATATGTGAGTCTAGTTTCAAGGAAAATTAACGGTTCTTCATTTGGAGTTCTGTAGCTCGAAAAATAAATAATTTAGTGACTATGACTCAAGTAGACAGCTTTGAATGAACTATAAATAGTAATAGAATTATAATGAATGCTACATGTGAACATGAAATGTATTGAATTGATAATTAAATTTATTTATTTAGATCCGGAAAACTCAAACACAAAGCTAAATCGAGGAAAGGAAAAAGTTCGGACTAGTAGATTTTGTATACAAACTAGAATCGAGGTAAGTTCGTGTAACTTGAATTATATTCTTAAATGCTTGAAATGTATGTTATTGATATGAATATGATTTGAATGTCCATTGTATGAAATTTGATGAAACATTGATATATTTGATAAAAAGGAAAGAAATCCGGTTGAATGAAAGGAAAATTCGATGGATCTCTGAAAAGGAATTGACGGTAAAAGGATCTAGCCGGACGGGTGATCCTATCTGATATAGCCCTCCCAAGAATATGTGGAAAATGGATTTAGCTTGGACGGGTAATCCGAAATTAGGGTCCAATTTAGCTCTGGACTGGTAATTCAGATTCAAACTCATTAGAGTAATTGTCGTTGCAGGGATTTAGCTTGGGTGGTAATCCCGACAATACTCTATGAGTTTATATTACTGAGGATTTAGCTGGGTCGTAATCCCATTTGTAAAGATGAGGTTCAGCGGAGTGTGCTCTCTGAAATGAAAATGTGCGCACATGAATATGAATTGACGGACCGATTTGTACACTAAAATGTACCTCTGAAAATCCATCGAAATTCGAGTAATTCAATGGGATAAATATAAAAAAAAATATATGGAAATTATGGTATTGATGAGCTCATCAATGATAGTATATATTATTGATATATGAAAATTATTGGACTGACTTGAATGTTGAGTTTGTAAATGTTAAGGTAATAATGCATTGAATGGATATATAAATGGTTATTACATTATATTGAAAATGTTAGGTAAGTATAATTCTTGTTACATGGGCTTACTAAGCACAAAGTGCTTACTCTGTTTCCTTTTTCTCTATTTTGTAGTATTAAGAGCTCGGAGGTCGGATTCGGTGGGAGACACATCACACTATCAACCTCAAGATTTCGGTATATAAAGAAACTTTATTTTGGAAATCAACGGCATGTATAAGCTAATAAAGTAGATGTTAATATGAAATGAATGTAAGGTCAGCCATTGGTATGGCTAACAAATTTCTAGTTTCAGTATGTAATGAGGTTATCTTATAAATTTGCATGGATCTATTTTGAAGGTATGTTGATTGGATTGGTTGATATGAATTAGTCTCGGTTTAAAAAAAAATTTTGCAGGGAAGACTAGATTGTTTATAAAGGAGTTATATTGAGTAAAAAAAATAAATAAATAAATATTGTAAGCTCCGGTAATGCCTCGTTCCCTATTCCGATAACGAATACGGGTAGGGGGTGTTACATTACATGATAGATGAAAATAAAATGTGCCCACGAGTTGTTCGTCTTTGTGATGAATAACTTAATTACTATTTGATAGTAATTGACTTTTCATGAAAGAAGGTGTAATGGTTCATGGTATAAAATAGGATCATACTGGGAGAACGAATTTATCCCAAAAAGATTAATGATACCCTATAAAGGTAACACACTTATGGCAAGGTCATTAGACGAGCACTGATCAAGTTGCTTTCGTAATGGTATGTCATTAGGGAGAACTCGGTCACGATACTATAGTGGAATGACTTCATGACTAAATAACTTATAATTAATAGGTGAAAAGATAGAACTTAATTATAAATCATTTGAGCTCTAATCACATATGTCAAACCATCCTTTTGCTAGCTAGTTGAAACCAGAAATGAATTGCATGTTGAATCAAATGAAAAGAAATGGGTAGAAATGGTAAAATTAGAGAAATGAGAAACATTTGGAAATAACTGTGGTTTTCTCACTAAGTATGAAAATGACCTGAGAATTAATTTATAGTTTTTCGAGTTATTAATTAATTAATTAATTGAAGTTTGAAAGTGGAATTAAATTAATTAGTCATAGTGAATCCGTTGAATATAGAAAAATTAAATATATTTTTTCATAGATTCTTTTACAATAAAGTTGTTATAATTTTAACGGAATTAGAATCGAGTTGAAAAATTATTTAATTGAGAAATTTATTTATTATTTAAATTAATTTATGATGTTTATTTTGGAAAATAGAAAAACATGTATTAATTTAGATTGAATTATAAACTATTGGATTAAAAGTTTAGGAAACACTTATAATTGAACCTTATACGAGAGAGGCCCAAAAGCTCCTCATGTTAATTACAATGGACGACAAACCATAGTATATTTAATTAGGGTTGTCGCCCCTCTATCTCCTAGTTCAACTAGGAAATTATTTTTCTATTAAATAGACTCCTACTAATTTAAAGGTTTAACTTTTTCTTCCTATAAATAGATGACACTGATAAGGCTAAGTACAAAATAAGTTTTACACAACTTTGAGATATTGTTATTCAGCCCGGACATAATGAGAATTTATATCTAAGTATAAATTTTATTTTTGGGAATAAAAATTTGCCGGTTTCTATTAAGAGAGATTTTTTCTTTCCCATTGAAAGTAAAATAAATAATTTCTAATTCTGCATTTAATTCGAATTCATTCGAGCCCACACTCGAAGCAATTTATGGTACAAGAATAGTGAAAAGGCCGTTTGGTCGAAAGATGAGAATAAAAAGAATCCGTCTAGCCCAAAACCAATGTGCGAATTTATAAAAAGTTTATTGTTATAAATATTACAAATTGGCTCGATTTTTAAAATTTTAATTTTTCGTTTTGTAAGAAAATCATTTCAGCTACAAAGCATCTATTTTATGGAGAAACATATGATCGGCTAAAGAGCTGATGCAAAAAGGAACTCGTTGGAGAGTCGGTAATGATAAGCACATTAAGATTAAATCAAACCAGTAAATGCCCTCTAATCAGTCTTTTTTGGTGTTATTGGCAGCCACGAATATACATCCTAATGGTAAAGTCAACATGCTCATCAATGAAGCCAACAATAGATGGCAAGAGGACTTGATAAGAGTTGAATTCAATGAGGTGGAGGCAAATGCTATCTTAGAAATGCCTCTGGCTGTTGCTATTTGTGAGGATGAGATTGTTTGGCACCAAACTTCATGGAAAATCAAAACAATGCCTAAAGTGAAACTCTTTGCTTGGAGAGCTTGCAATACAACCTTACCAACAACGGGAAACATTGCTAGTAGGATACAAAACGCCCAAAAACAATGTAAATGACGTGGATGTGAATGGGAGTTGGATCTTCATGCTTTGAGGGTCTGCACTTTCCCTAAAGAAGTTCTTCACTACTGTCGAGTACCACTCTCCTTACTGATCAATGAGTTTGAGAACATTGTTGATTGGTATTGGCAGTTGTGAAACTTTTGTTATGATTTTACGAGGCCTATTGAACGTTGAACACTATGATCCATGCTGATAAATATTTTTGTGCTTCGATTTTTGCTGATGAAATCATTAGTCAACTGCAGGAATACAAGAGAATTACAAATTGTCCCATTGGGATATCGGCAATCCACCTTTTTCTCTTCATGGCAAGCGCCCCCACATCATTTGATCTTTCGACTAAACAGGAAGCGAGTGGCTACATCATTCGTGACTTTGACGGATCCAACCTTGCATGTGGGCAGTCAAAACTGGGAAGAACTACGGATGCTAGTACGACAAAGACACTTGCTACGGTTAAAGCGAGGGAATTTGTTTTACAGCTCAGGCATCAAAGGGTTATCTTTGAAGGGGATGCTCTGAACGTTATCTTGAGCTTACAGGGAAGGTACATGGACCTATCTTGCATAGGACCGATGATTTCTAAAGGAATATCTATGGCTTCTCTTTTCCAAACTTGTTTGTTTCAACATGTCAATAGGAAATGCAATGAAATCGCTCACCAATTTCCAAGAAACTGCTTTGATTCTGAAAAAGTTTCTTGGATGGAAGATTACCCATCCTTTCTACATGTAATCAACGATGTTTTTCATGCTTAATCTAATGCTACTATGTTTATTCAAATCAAATTATGTAAAATTTAAAGTATATAAATTAAATTAATTTCAAATTTAAGTAAAATATAGGGATAATTTGAAATTTAATTAATCTAATAATTAAAAAATAATTAGTTTTTTTTTTTGAATAATCTGATTATAGTTTCTTACTTTTTTTGACAAAATATCTTTCTCAACCCATAAATTAGCCTAGTTAAATTTATATTCACAATAATATTCATACAAATGGAGTTAATATTCAGTTGGATACATAAAACAGTTGTGTGAGGTAAGGATTTGTGTTAAAATTTCAAACCTCTTAGGACATTTTGCCCTCCTTTGACCCCGTCAAAGCTTCAAGCCTTCAACAAACTTCAAACTTTTTGGGGCCTTGATGATCCTTAAATCTCGTTTATGGGTTGTCTTCTAATTTATATTAAATTTAATTTATGGTGGACGAACTTTTATTTATATTTATTTTGAATTAAATTTGAATATATTTTAATTTTCAATTTATTATGTTTTATAATTACAATCCATCGAATATATAACACTTATGATTATATGCGTAAGTTTCTTTATGTATGTATATGAGTATATATTCTTTCAGGCACATTTTTTTAGGGTAAAATTCTCCGTAAATACATGCATTGCTTTTAAATCTACGTATAAAATACGATACAAAATAATGAATTTAAATTAAAAATCAAGTATTTTATCTACCTGTACCGAGGCTTCAGCCTTTCAATTATTAAAGGAAACATGAACTGAAATACTGAAGAAGTTTCAGAAGCCATTAATGGCGGCCAGGTGTTTGGTAGAGAAAGAAGACGAAGTAGAAAATGGTGGCACATAAAATTAATATCAACCCATTATGAGCTGTTTTCTACCTTCATTTATCCTTGAAAATGACGTTTCAAACAGGTCATCAATTTTTTATTTATTTTCTTTTCCAACTTGGATTTGATTTCTTCCATAGGAGCCACGAATCTTTTCTACTAACCCCAATATATCTACACTATTTTAGAAATATTAGTTTAAAATTAAAGTTAGTGGGTAAATTTATTATGAGTGTATTTTATTTTATTTATTAAAAAATAGATAAATTAGTCATTATATGTTAAATTTCTTTTTATTAAAAATTGTCAATTTTTATTGTTAAAAATTGGTGCATGTACATAGTATAAGCAATGGTGAATCTAGAAAATTTTTTAGGGGTTAGAATTGAACTATAAATTTTTTAAAGGTCAAAATATAATTTTATCATGTTTTAATTTATTATTACATTATTTTTAAGTGACATAACATATTTTTTTCATATTTGGGAGCTAAAGTGCAATTTGATAATATATTAATTTGTAGTTTAAACATTTCTTAAGGTAGTACATAGCACTTTTCCCTAGAGGGGAGGGGAAAGCCCTACTTGGCCCCCTTAAATTCCCCCTTGAACATTATGTACTTGTGACACATCATATGTAATTGTCTGATTATTTTGTTATGTTAGTTTTTAACAATAGAAACAGATAAAATTTTTAACGAAAATGATCAATTTACTCTTTGATCTAATGTACTTAATCATATTCAAACCAAAATTGGCATTTAACTATATTTAGGAAAGAAGTCTACTCCATTTCTTCTGACCAACTATTAATTATTTTCTTAAATTTTAGTGAAATTAAATAAAAATAAGAACTTTTAATTAAAATATTATTTTAATAAAATATTTTAATTATATATATAAATTATTAAATCATATTTTAATAATAAAACAATAAATAAATTTAAATTCATAATATTTATTAAAAATATCAAAATCTCATTAATTAATATTTTTATTAATATATATTTAACTTAAAACGAAAAAGACAAAATTTTTATAAATATATATACTAAAAATTTATTTAACTACCGGTTCAATCGATTCATATTGACTCATATTAATTGATTTAATTTTTTTTTTTTCAAGTGGATGTATTGATTGATTTTCGATATGAATAGTTGAGTACAGTTTGGATAACCATGCCTAACTACAATGATCCCCAGTCACCTACTGTGAAAGTCATCTAGTTTAGCAACATCACAATGTTGTAAAATAATGGAAGCTCTTCTTTTTTTTTTTTTTTTAACAAAATAATTATAATGGAAGCTTTTTTATGCGCGTGTATTTAATGCTTGAGGAGTTTCACAATAATGGAGTGTTGCTAAGAAAGTGCTGCTCCAATATGTAAACTGCAGTGCCAAAAATTATTCTTTTTAAATATTCATTTTACAAAGGCTATTTAAATCAATATTTTGATCCAGAAATTATACCATATTTCTTAGGTAGCATGCAATACTAAACAAAGGTACAACACAAAAGGAAACTCAAAGTCAACAACTGTTTTTTTTCTGACACCGAAATTATGTTTGAAAGAGAAAGTCAAACTGAAAAGCACACCTCCCAAACACAAAACCCTACTCATTGCCTTCGTTTTCCATAATCCATGAGGCCCCATCTAAGTAATTACCCCAAAACAACTCCTCCTACTCATCTGTAAAAATATCAAAGAAAGAGTTAGATTCTTGCTTCCTTTTACTTAAAAATGACGGAATAATTAAATAATAACATAATATGTGTTATGTGTATCTCATCTAAATATGTAGAGATTATTTTTAACAATAAAATTAATATATAAAAATTAATTTATTCATTTTTTAGTAGAAGAAACAAAATTCAAACCAACTAATAATGCAACAAAAACTTGGGTATATTTTTACCTCAATCGTTCCCTAATAGCTGCCTCTCCCTTTAAGCCACTTCATCTCTTTCAATATTTCCTTAAATTTTCTCCTTTCAGTAACCGTTGACTTGTTACACTCTGTGTCACCGTATAAAAAGAGACCGTTTTCCGATGGTGGTTTTACTGTATTAAAGTATAATGATGGCAAAAGAACGTTGACTTTTTTTCTTTTTTGGTAGCATTGCAAAACACATGAGCTGTGGAGTATGTGGTTGGGTAGGGGGGGGGGTATGGGCCAAATTATCCCTATTGCATATTGAATGAAGGTTGACGATCCAAATTAATTAAAAGTGAGGAGAAGAAGCATGTGATTTTCTTCTATTTGTTTCGGTGGGTTTGTCATTAATGTTAATTTCCTTCACTGTCTGTTCTTCGACAGTGATCATGTGGGTAGTTGAAGGTTAGCCATTGCTTAGGATTTAAATTTGCCACATTTACCATTTATGATTTTGAATTACACCATAAATGAACATTAACACATAAATATATAGATTCACATAAAACAAAAATATTTTAGTATTTAAGTTAATAATTAATCAATTTAAGGAAAATTATTTAAATAATATACATTCATTTCTACCTAACACCAATTACCATATATATCATGTTAATGCACTGTACCTTAAGATTAAAAGTCAAACTTACATAGAATTCCATATGATGGCATGAAAATTAATGGTGTTTATTGTCCTAAGTGTGGCTTGAGTTTGAGTCACGCTAGTTGTATTAATTATTTGGGCTTTACCCTATTATTACAATTAAAAAAAATAACTTATATAAATTTTGCAAATCAAATAAACATGTGTTCATTTTAAAATACCATAAAAACAATTTTAAAATTTCCACTAAATCATGTTAACACAAAAGAAATAAATTATATTAATAATTAAAAGAAGCCAATATATATTACAAGGTACAAAACTTTATAATGTAATTGTATTATATTTACAAGTGGACAATTTGAAATTACACCATGTGTTATCTAATAAATACATTTTATTAATTCAAAAATAGATAAAATTTTATTTTTTTATTATTTATGTAATTATATATATTATAACAATACAAGTTTAAAAAAAGAAATAAATAGTGATATCCATATTACAGTATTTTAAAGCGTATCACTTTTTATTTGAAGAACTTACTAATAATTTAGGTAATTACTCTTTTGTTCATTATCTTTTATTTTTTAAATTAACTTTTAATATTATAATATTAAAATTAATAAATATAAAATTGTTAAGCTTAACATATTGTTTTAAAAAATGACACATAGGTTAAATTTATATTTTTCAAATATGATAAGAATTAAATACATTCATTGATTAAAATAAAGCAAAGATAAATATATAATTACAAATAATCGAATATTAATAATTTTAGGGATAAATCTTAAAATTATACATAAACTTTGATTTAATGTGCAATCAAATTTAATTTGGTGCAATTATACACGTGAAACTCTAATTGTGCTTCAAATCTATACTTGAAATTTTAAGTTTGATTTAATCATGCACATTTAAAGAAATAAATACATCAATTTATTTTTACATTGGATAAATATAATTATTTATATGTATGCAATATATAAACATAAAATAATGTTACATCAATAATTGTGTTAATAATTTATAAGAATTTGATCAAATCAAAATTTAATGTATAAAATTACACAAAATCAAAGTTCATGTATGCAATTGCAAATTAAATCATAATTAATGTATAATTTTAAAATTTATCCCATAATTTTAACATTATAACAAATTAATTTAATAATATATAAATAACCTGAAAGAGTTTATTAATAATATTATTTAAATTATAATATATTAATATTCATGATGAATTTTGTATTATTTTAATATTAAATATTTTAATATTAAATAAATTTAAAATTAATTAACATTAATATAACTGATTCCAACTTAAATATTTTTAAAAATATTTTATAATTTTATTACTTTTTCAATTTATTAATAATTTGTTTGAAGAAATTCATTAAACAAAAGCTGATGTTATAAAAAATTGTAAATTTGATATAAACTAGTTTAGTCTAACTTAAAATTTAAATGCTTTATTTTCTACGACCTAAAAATGTTATAGTTTATGTTAAGAATTTGAGCTTATCCCTCCTAACAATATCGTTTACAAAGTTCAAATTGAATCATTCCTTTAAAAGCGCAATGTAATTTATCATTACACCCAATCATTTGTTCGTATGTTAATTTCATTATTGATAATATTAATTGACTGAATCTTAATTCGATTGGTATCGATATTCCTACCAATGCAAAAGGACAACATTTATCCTCTATTTACTAATACTTTCAGCAATAAAATTAAAATGTTGTAACTAAAATTAATAAACTTTAAATTTTTAACTATTTAAACACAACAACTAAATCTGAAAAAGGCTCGGTGCTCGTGATTTTCTCGTGGCCCTTCGAACCCCCTTCTTCTCCTTTATCTGAGATTCTCGGTGCTCGTGATTTTCTCGTGTCCATCGGAATTCTCTATGTACCGCAAAGTTGCGTGGATAAACAAAAGACAAGACTCCTATGGTAAACGAAGATGCCGAAAGATTGCATCAGTGGACGATATATATGTAGATCAGCAAGAGCAACATGGGGAAACATCTTTACATGGCTGTGTATGTATTTAAATATATATATATATATAAACTTGGAACTAAATCGGTTCGGAGTGAATGATTTAGTACGAGGGAAGGCGAGGAGCTCGTGGCCGAACTGGGGTCTTTGATGGGCCGACCCTGTTCATACACAACACCCGAGGTTTTCACTTAAAAGGCGACAGATATATATATAACCGAGGTTTTCACTTAAAAGGCGACAGATATATATATACTTTAATCAATATTTGGATAGAGAATACTGTGAGAAAAAAAGAAAACACAGAGAGAATATATCATTTAGACAACTGATGGGAGAATCGGGAATCTGACCTTATGGGCAATGATCCCAGAAACACACCACTACAGTTGAGAGCAGCTATCGCACTTTCAGCCTGCATGTGAATACGAGAGAACTCAATCTTTAGTTCATCTACACTGAGGTAACCCCATCTCGGGATGACGAATGGGCATAAAATGTCAACTCCAAAGTTTAAACCCGTGTTGAAACACTGATAACTTTTCCAATAAGCCAAAGAGAAGAACAAAATCCACAGCTCCGAGGAGTGTTATCTTTGCAGTAGGTAAAATTACATATAGACAAATTAGTCCCTCTTTTTTTTTTTTTGAACAAAAAACAAATTAATCCTTATCCGTTAAACTAAAAAACAAATTAATTCTTTTTGTTAAAATATACATTCATTTGTACAGTTAAAACTGACTAACCTGACAGAATAACCAAAAAGTAATACATGACATGCCACATATAACTTATATTGATGTACATGGACTAATTTTTAACAGTAGAAATAAAAAAAAAACAAAAAAAAACCAGTTTGCTCTTTGATCTAACATATAGAGTCTAATTTGTCCATTTTTTGAGTAAGGGAGCAAAATACAATTCAACTCCTAGTACAATGACCTACATGGTACTTTTACCCTATGCAGTACCACCACCTACTACACTAGAATTCAACAGTTAAATCGAGTTTTTTGCTTTCGAATTTGATCCACGAAAACAAAAACCACAGCTCCAAAGAGAATGCACACTTCCAAAGGGGAATACTGACCGGCTAGCCAAAATTTTCAGGTCTAAAAGCTCATGCACTCGTATACCTCATTAAAGCCTTGATAAACAAGGGAAAAGTTGTTCAGTCACATTGCATGAATGAAGAGGAAAAAAACAATTACCATTACAAACTCGACGAAAGCAATGTGAGTTGAATGCTGATAGTCCCCAAGCAACCTCAGGCGATAAACCTGCATCAGACAAGTACTCCCTTTAAATGCATCCCGATAGGTTTTGTCATAATAAATAGTAAAAACAGAACACCAGAGTTAAACAAACCGTCCCACAGACTGCTTCAAAAAAGAGTTTAACATCAGCTTGAGTAACCTGCAGTACGTAAAATCGTATAATAAAATATTTAAAGGGTTATTTGCAACTGTGATCGTTTTTATATTCAACATTATAAAATGCAAAAAAGCTTCTCACCGTCTTGTCAATGTTTGTACAGTAGATAGTTCTCGCACACATTTGACGCTCATCCTCATTCTGAAATCCAAATAACAAATGCTTTAACAGGCTGAATACATAAAGAAAATGTATCAACAAGTTCCAGTATAATAAATTTACGACAATCAGCCTCACCCTCGGCAAAAATGTTGGGTTAACTGGTGCGATAGCTGTTTTCGAAGGCAGCACCTTAACCGGATAGAATCCAAGCATAGTCCCTGCCAGGTTCAGTGCAGCTTGCGCACCTTCTGCACAGTAAAGAATGTAAATATCACGTTTATCCGCTAAAGAATGAAACAAATAACCATGGTTGAACATCACCTTCATCAATGAACTCAATAAAAGCAAAACGAAGTACAGAGTTAGGATCACCACATATGCGACAATCAACCACCTTCATAAGAAAAAAGTACATTCAGATAGGTAGTTTTTGATAAAACTGCAAAGACGAGCAACGAAAATAACATCACCTGCCCACAACTCACAAATAAACCGGCAAGCTGCTCCTCCGTGACCTGCATCCCAACAAGAGATGACAAAACTGAAACAGAAGAATTTGATTGTGGCATACAAACAAAGCTGAAAATACTGAATAAACATACCTGGTGGTCGATATCAGACACATAAACAGTCCTACGTATAACCTCTTCTCTTTGAGCTATACTTGTCCTGCTGTTCGATTTCCGTTTCCCTTGACCAGAAATTTTCTTCTGAGAAAAATGAAATGAATGAACAAAACCCATGATATCATACATAATTTCACTAATATTGGAATTTAAGCTTTCATACGGTTTAAAATGTACATAACATAAAAGGATAATCTCCACTCAACCAAATTTGTTCAATTAAATCCCATTTCATCATCTCCATTATTGAGAAAACAGATGCACAATGAAGTTACTGCACATTAGATATAGGGTGAGACCATCACACAAACTCGAATAATTTGGTTTTTTTGAGTTATCAGCCAAAAAAACTCTAAAATAAGAACCAACCCTACCAAGCATAAGACCAAAACAGCAATAATACTCACAAAGCATATCAATTTCCTTATACAAAATGTACACTAGGCATCAATGAAAATAACTGGGGTTTTTGGTGTCATACCCTTTTACCACCACCATTGCAATTAGCATTACCATTCCTTGAGATGTTGTTATTGTTGTTTTGTAAAGCAATATTGTTAGTGTGAAACCCACCATTGAGTCCATTGTTAACAAGCGAGTGAGGTACAAACTCTTCAGCCATGGGGTTAAGCTTAGAAAACAATTCTTGTAACTTTCTCCTATCTCTTTCGAAACTATCCTCAAGCTCATCTTTACCACCACCACCGTTGGTTCCACCGATCTTGTTGTACATCCCTTGATCGTTTTCGTGTAAGCTCAGATCGGTTGTTGACCGAAGCTTTGACTGATCTTGGTCGTTTGACGTCAGTGTTGCAGCCGTCGTGTCTTGATTCGAAGCATTCTCAACAACAGCCATGGCCTGATGATTAGATTAGATTATGCCTATTATTTTAAAAAAAAAAATCTCCCTTTTTTAGCAACTGATCAACAACAAAAATAAAAACCCAGAATCTATAAACCCAAACAAAGAAATTTTAAAAGAAAAAATAGAGTTTTGAAATGTTGGATATAATTATATAAGAATCTGTTTCAAAAACTAAGATACAGCTACAATAATCTCCATTGATGAAAAAAAAAAACTAGAAACCCACCTCGAGATCACCGCGAAGAAGACGAAATTGAAATGAATTAGCAGCAAAATAAAACAGAGCCTTATAGTCAAAAAAAGGAAATTTAAGCCGTCGTTTAAATTGATAACGAAAAAATGACATGACTTTTTCTAACAGGTATAATAGCACATTTAATCTTTAATACTTGCATATTCTATCAACTTCATCCTCAAACTTATTAACAGAAGCTTTCAGCTTTTAAAACAGAATCATTCTACTTCTGTAAATTTATAAACCCCCCCCCCCCAAAAAAAAAAAAGCTTCTTCAATTATGCAAATATAACATGTAATAAATAACATGTACAAATATATTATTTCTTAACAACATCAACATTGCAATTTTCCTTATGGATGATTTAGACAAAATAAAATCAATTAACAACAAAAAATTGTATTTTTTTCCTGTTTTTCAACAGAAAAAAACCTATCTTTGAGCTATGGATTAAATTTGGTAACCATTAAATAGAAGAAAAAGTAGAAATTTAAGTAACCCAGAAACTCAAAGCTCCTTATAGTTCAATTCTCAATAAACCCGTAAAGTATATTATATTTTTATAATCAGAGAAGTTTTTTTTTTTTCTTTTTCGAGTTTTGGAATGCCTCTATTGTCAAAGCTTTGGTTAAGAAGTGTGAGGATCAAATTAATAAAGTTTGTAAATGTGAAGTGTTAAATTTATTGAATTATTTAGAATTAGGATCAAATTAATAGAATATGTAAGTATTGATGATTAAATGTGTTATTATACCGGTTAGAAAAATGACATGTCATTATTATCAGTTTAATGATGAGTGATCAAAATAGGAACAATACAAAGGTTTAGTGCCTAAATTAAAAAAATTTAAGTTGAGTGACCAAATCAGGAACATGGAAATAGTTGGGTGACTATTTGTATGTTTTACCCAAAAAGTTTGCAAGATCTCAGGTAAGAAGTTGCATTAAAAATAGCAGACATTCTAGCTTGTAATGAACCCAACCATTCTTCCCATGATTGCGATTGAAAATTTTGAAGTAATAATGATTGAAGTTTTTTCAAGAAAATCCCAAAATCTTTAAAACTAGAACGAATTACTATAGGAATAATCGATCATTTTCTTTGTACTTATTTTACAATAAAACGTTAGAATAAAAGTTAAAAACATTCCAAAGCCCCTGCCGGCCGATAGGGACTAAGTAAGAGATCTTTAAACATGGGGATGATCTGAAATTTCTCTCAAAACTCAAATCAACGCCAATTTTCTTTCCTTTTTTTTTTTTCCCATTTCTCCCATTGCTATGTTGTGGAGCTCCATTTTGCTTGTTCTTTTCATCTCTTTTTTTTTTTTTTTTTTTTTTTTTTTTGTTTCAGTCAGTCTTGCTGAGATCCGTTTCACGGAGATCCGATCCAATGACCGCTACTCTGTAATCCCCTTAGACGAGTTCCAGTTCACTCACAACGGCCGTCTCGAACTCAGCGTCTCTCAAGTTACTATCTCGAACCAGATTCCATACAATTACTTGGACAAAGTCGGATTCTTCGTCTGCACACGTTACACATGGGCGTTATTGCTTCAACAACAACTCGCCGACGGGACAGTCTTTTGTGCTCTCTCTTCCCCTTACGTCGGGGTCATCTTCGACTTCAGGTCTCTCAAAGTGAAATTGAGCTTCAACACCGTTTTCCCAGTACGCTACGCGGACCACTACATCCTAGCCTTCAGTAACTGTCTTGATCAAGTCAACGTATCGATGACTGTCCAATCGGCGATGTACAATCTCGAAGGAAATCAAAACCGTCGGGATTATCTCTCCGCCAACCAAGCAATTCTCCCTAGCCTTTACTTCCTTTTGTCCCTCTTTTATTTCACACTCGCAGGGATTTGGCTTTACTTACTTTACAAGAAACCTCTCTCTGTTTCTAGAACCCATTTCATTATGCTGGCTGTCATCCTTTTAAAAGCTTGCAACCTCGTATTTGAAGCGGAGGTTAAATATTGCATCAAACGAACCGGAACTGGCTATGGTTGGGATCTTTGGCTTTCCATTTTCAGTATCTTGAAAGTGACCACGTTGATCATTTTGATTGGCCAAGGCTGGTCGCTTTTGAAACCTTACTTGCAGGACAAGGAAAAGAAGGTTTTGTTGATAGTGATTCCATTTCAGGTAGTTGTTGCTAACATTGCCCAAGTTTTCATAGATAAGACCCCACTTTTCAGTCCATATAGGGTTGTATGTAAGCAAATTGTTTTGCTTGTTGACGTTATTTGTTATTGCGCGGTGTTGTTACCGATTGTTTGGTCGATTGAGAAGTTGCGTGAGGTGGCTCAGACGGACGAGAAAGCTGCGGTGAAATTGAAGAAGTTGACCCTGTTTAGGCAGTATTACATTATGGTCATTTGTTATATTTACTTCCCTTGTATTATGGTTTATACTTTGGAGGCGACAAATACTGTGTATAAATATTCATGGAGCAGTGTTTTAGTTGGGGAGCTGGCCACACTCGCCTTTTATGTGTATACTGGGTATGAATTCAAGCCAGAGGCAGATAACTTGTATTTTCCAATCGATGATGAAGAGGAAAACGGTGATTCGGAGCAGTTGAAGCTTTGAGATGAGGAAAGAAATGGGCAATGATTGAAGAAAACGAATACACGAGTACTTGTACTTTTCAAATTTTAAACTTGAATCAAACAATAACAGTTAAATTGGTTTGGTTAAATTTAAATACTAGTCTTGTACTATTCTTACAATTAAGATTGGTCCATATTCTCCAATTGAATTATTCTAAGTCCCTATACTTTTCAAATTTTGAAATATCAGTCTTGACAAAATTACAGTCGTTAATCCATCAATTTAATTTTCAGTGAGTAATGTGTGAAAATAGTAAGCTGACAATTGACATGGCATTACTTATATGATAATATGGTTGTTGCATCAAATTTGAGAAATAATACAACTTATTAACTTAATGAACTTAAGGGACATATATATATATTAACTATGGTTATTCTTATAATTATGACCGGTGTTGGAATCATTTTTTATAAATTATTATTATAATTTATAAATTTATTTCAACATTGTTTATTTACTTATTAATACATAAATTGCAGTCAAATGAACCAAACAAGTTAATATTACATTCTGTTAACTAAACGTCTAAATCTTACTTTTCAATCAAATGAATCAAATAAGGTAATCTCATATTCTACTCATAATCTTATATTCCGATAATCCTATTATGGAATATAATGTAAGATTCAGTGAACCAAAAAAACCTTAACAATTATCATTCGGTGAGAACAAAAATTTTAAATTTTGAAAAAACATAAAGATTAAAAATGATCAAATTAAAGTATAAGGACTAAATACACAATTCTCACAAACTATAAGACTGATAGCAACATTTAACCAAAAGAAAAAACTCTAATAGTAATATTTGGGGAGAGAAAGACTTGTTGCATTTACAAAAAAAAAATAAAAAATGAGTGAGCAACAAGAGATTAGTGGAAACTCCACCATCCTTGAAAATTTTGGAAATTTAGGATTAATCGATCCCTTTTGTACCTATTTTAGATTAAACTTCTATATTTCCTAAGAAACGAGCGCCAATCAAAGCCCCGGCCGAAGTGTGTTGGTCGAGGAGATGGCCACACTCCCCTTTTGTGTTTATTGGGTATGAATTCAAGCCGAAGGTGGATTATTAGTATTTTCCGATTGATCGTGAAGAGAAAGAGGTCGTTTTAGAGCCGTTGAAGTTTCGAGGCGAGGGAAAAAATGGGGAATGATTAAAGAAAATTAAGAGCCAATCGAATGTTAAGAAAAATGGTAAAAATAATATGGAGAACTTTGTAGCAGGAGTTAAATTATATTTTGTCTCTTTTATTAAAAATGTAAATTAGTCACTATACGTTTGATAAAAGAGTAAATTGGTCATTTTATTAAAAACTGGTCCACTTATATCAAAATGAGGTAGACGTGGCACATCAAGTGTAATTACTTAGTTATTCTGTCAATCATACCAATTTCTAACAGTAGTAATAAATTAAATATTTTTTTTATAAAAAAGAACTAATTTGCTTTTTAATCTAATGTATAAGGATTAATTTGCCTTTTTTTTTTAATAAAGAAGCAAAATGTAATCTAACTTCTAAACAAAAATATTCATGATACTTTTACCTAAGAAAAATCTATGATAATTCATGCTTGTTCTTCTGCAAGATAATATTAAAGCTTAAATGCACGTTCGTAAACTTGATAGTTTGCGTAGGTAAATAAACAAATTATGCTTTATTTTTTTTATTGAAGCTTCGTGTTTATTTAATTACCACTACATTAGTTAGGATAAAACTATCGTGGAGATTTTTATATAAAGAGTCAAATTGTATTTTATTTTTTATTTTAAAAATAGGTAAATTAGTCATTGCGCATTAAATCAAAGAGCAAATGGGTCTTTTCTATTAATAATCTCATCCATTTGTACTGATAAAAATTGGAATGGGTGATGGAATAACTAGGCAGTGACACGTGGCTTGCCACATATACATTATGCTTATATACAAAGACCTATTTTTAATAGTAGAAATGAATAGAATTTTACCTATTTTTAAAAAATCATTGTAATTAATTAATTTTATCTTTCGTTCCAAAGAAAACTCATAATTGCTTTTAACACTTTTTTACCCAAACGAAGAACAAGCAATTAATTTACTTTTCCTTTACTTTAAGCTTAGCATAAAAGATTCGAGATTATGTAATTAAAATAAATTTAAGTATTGTAGATAATTATTAAATATGAGTTATTTAAGTTGATTTCGTTAAAAGATAATGTAACGGCCTAATTTTCAGTGGTGTCGGAAATGGTGATATGAGATCACTAAATCCGACAGGTAAGATTAAATAAGATAGTAATTTAATATTTATGAGTCAAGTGAGAATTTAGAAGAATTTGCGGATTGGTGAATTTGGTTAATTAAAAGAATTTATTAGGTCAAATGGGTCAAAAACGAGGTATTGAGACCTCGAATTTGAAAATCGAAAAATATTTATGGAGTGTTATTAAGTTAGTATTAAAGTTTGGTTGATAAATTTAAATGTTTGGGTAGTCAATTAAATAAAAAGGACTAAATTGTAACAAATACAAAATTTCTACAAGAATTAAATAGCTCAAGTGTTAAAGAAGGAGGGTTTAAAGGGAAATTAAACCTAAAAGTGAGAAGGTTGGACGGCAAAGGCAAGGAAATCAAAGAAAAGATAAGTGAAACAAGGGCAAAATTGGAATTTTTGTGATTTTAATATGTTTATTAAGATAAGATTGAAAATAATCTAGAGAAAAATTCACATTGTCTCAGCCAAAACACCATAGGAGTTTCGGAGAAAATTTGGTTTTCATATTTTTACACCATATCAAGAAACCAAAGAAGAAAGAGGAAAAGAAAAAGTTGCAGAGTAGTCCCTAAATTTCAAAATCTTCTACAAATCAGTAGGGTAAGTTCATATGGTTGAATTTATATGTTTATTTGTGAAAGATTGAATGATATAATGTTTGTTAAATATGAATTTCTTTGTGGGATTGTGAAAAATATGATAAAATGAAAGAATAAATGGCGGTAATTCAAATTAGGAAAAAGCAGAATTGAGTACGTTCGTGTTGTGACATGTGATGAATTGTGGATAAGACCATGGTTAATCCATGGAAAATATGAAATGTAGGTATGGTATCATCCATCTTGAGTTATGAAAAGTAGGTATGGTATCGTCCATACCGAGTTGTGAAATGTAGGTATGGTATTAACCATACTGAGATATGAAATGTAGGTATGGTATCATCCATACTGAGTTATGAAAAGTAGGTATGGTATCGTCCATACTGAGTTGTGAAATGTAGGTATGGAATTATCCATACTGAGTTGTGAAACGTGGCACTGAGCAACGACGTACTCAAATTCGTAAGACGTTTCCTAATTTGATAAGTAGTAATATAAAATGAGTGAATCAAATGGAAGCGATTGAGTAGTTGTTAATGTTGAGCTCAACTATGTGAAGTATTTTAACAATGGTTGTGGATGGCAGGGAACTTTAGTAAATATTTTGTTATTGTTTTGGAAATATTATGTGTGGTAAGTTACTTTTAAACCAATGAACTTACTAAGCTTTATCAAGCTTACTTGTGTGTGTTTGATATTTTTATGTAGATTGAATTAAAGAGAAGTTGGTAGATCGGATCATCACAGCAAAGCTCACTATCCAGATCAATTCCGGTAGCTTTTGTTTTATGTTTAAAGATTTATATGGCATGTATAGAGTTTAAATGAGATGGAGTAAAGATGTTATAAACTAGTTAACAATATTTTGCAATGAAACAGTTTTTGAATTGCAGCACTGACGTGATTTTGAAAAATCATCAAAAATAGGAGAAATGGAATTAGAAAGTGAATAAGATATGAATTGAAATCTCTTTGAGTCTATTTTCATATAAAAGAAATATAGTAAGCAAAAGAAATCGAAACTATGAGATATTTAAATTTTGGTGAAACTGGTTCTGAATGAATTCGTGATCCCCTATTTTGCCTTTGAAAAATCATTATAAATTGCACAAAAATAATTGTGGATTAAAATTTATATGTATGAAATCTTGAATGAGTCTAGTTTCAAATGAGCTAAACAAGGAGGAGGCCATCTAAATTCTGTACAAAGAGTAATTTAATTCGTAGTGAAGAGAGGTCAGAGCAGTTGAACAGTGAAACAGGGGAAAATTTAATGAATAAACTGTACTAATTGGCCACATGAAAAATTCTGGAAGAAATTACAGCAAAAAGATATATGAGTCTAGTTTCGGGGAAAATTTACGGATCTTAATTTGGAGTTCTGTAGCTCCAGATATAAATATTTTAGTGACTATGACGCAGATGGACAGATTTAAATTTTTATGCCGAATTAGTAGTTAAGTTTAGTAATGCCTCGTGCTCGACTCCGATAACGGTCTCGGGTAAGGGGTGTTACATTTATTGGTATCAGAGCTTTGGTTTAGACGATTCTCGAAACGGATGTGATGTATAAAATGTTTAGAAATACATGCCATATAAATCTGTGATAGTGAGATGTGAATGATCCGATCTAACTATTAATTTTTATTATAGATTGTAAAGATGTCTGATAGACCCGAGGGTGCTGACCATGAAGAGGAAGTTAATAGTAGAGTACAGACTTCTGAGCAGAGAACAAGTAATAATGTTCCAATTTCTTTGATGAGAGAGGAAGAACTTAAAAATTTGATTTACTGGGGTAATGAATCGGTGGTTTAGTGAAACAATACAAGGAAGAAGTCAGCACACAACAACCTCCTCCTCCCCTACTGTACCACGATTCTGACCCAGTTGCTCCTCCTTCAATAGATGAATCTATCAAAAGAACACCGATTGAGAAACTCGAGAAAGTCTGAGTGAAGAATTTCGGGAAGATCGGATGATGATCCGATTAAAGCGAGTATTGGCTAAAGAGTTTGGAGAGAGTTTTCAAACAGATGATTTGTTCTCCGGAGGACTATCTGAGGTGTGCAGTTTCATTATTAAAAGAAGAAGCGTATAATTGGTGGGAAACCATTGAGGCAGTGGTACCTGCAAATAAACTTACTTGGGAATTCTTCCAAAATGAGTTTAGAAAAAGTATATGTGGGAAGGAGATATTTAGATAAAAGAAGAGGGAATTCCTTGATCTTCGACAAGGGAATAAAACAGATGGCTGAATATGAAAGAGAATTTGTGTATCTCAAGAGGTATGCTCGGGATGTTTATCGACAGAGGAAGAAATGTGCATTAGATTTGAAGAAGGGCTTAATGATGAAATCGAGAATGATGATAGGAGGCACCGAGATTCGAGAATTTGTGGTTTTGTCTCGATCGAGCTCAAAAGATGGAAGAAGTGTATAATAGAAAGATGCAAAGAGAAAGAAAAGGCAAAGAAGTATATAAAAGAAGTTTCTCTAGACCAACTTCGACTTTTCCAAACTAAAAACTTCAGAGAGATGATTTTAGTCGACATCATTACAATTAGGAACAATCAAATAAAAGTAAAACAACTCAAAGAGATGTCTGAGTGATTAATAAACCAGTGATTAGTACTTGGTAGTGTACAAAATATTCAGAGACCTAGATGCAAAAATTGTGGTAGATTTCATATTGGTGAATGTTGGGGAAGAACCAGGAGCTTGTTATAGATGTGGTGGAACTGATCATTTTATTCGGATCATCTCGGTCATTAAAAGAAAATAAAGAACAAGGCGAGAAACAAACAAATACTCCTCGAGAAAAGTAGACGTTCGGGTCAAAGTAGTCTTTCTTGAGATCGCTTTCGTTCGGGAATGAGAATCAGAGTCCGATCGAGAAATAAGGGCACCTGCACGAACATATACTACTCGGGCAAGAGAGGAAGCTTCTGCTCTAGATGTGATAGCTGGTATTTTCCATCTTTTTAATGATTCTGTGTATACTTTAATTGATCATGGATCTACGCATTCATATATTTGCACTGCATTAGTGTCAGAAAAGAAAATGACTGTTGAGTCCACTGACTTTGATATGCAAGTCACTAATCCGTTAGGGCAAAGTGTGTTAGTTAATTTAATATGTCGGAAGTGTCCACTGAAAATACAAGGCTATGAATTCTCTGCTGATTTAATGTTGTTACCTTTCCGAGAATTTGATGTTATTCTTGGCATGGATTGGTTGATTAAACACGATGCCATAGTGAATTGTAGAGAAAAACGGGTTGATTTAAAATGTCGACAGGAAATAGTTTGGTGAGTTTGGAGATAAAAGAATGATGTCGAATTATTTCAAACCATTACACTCGAAATTGATTCGGAAGGGTAATGAAGCATTTTTAGCTTATATTCTTGATACCCGGGGTTCTAAATTGAAGATGGAACAGTTGCCAGTTGTTAATGAGTTTACTGATGTGTTTCCTGAGGAATTACCTAGTTTACCCTCAGATCGTGAGGTTGAATTCGTAATTGATGTAATTAAGTGCAGCTCCAATATCAATAGCTCCATATAGAATGGCACCGGTGAGTTAAAAAGAGTTGAAGACGCAATTGCAAGAGTTATTAGATAAGGGGTTCATCGGACCGAGTACATCACCCTTGGGAGGCTTTGTTTTATTTGTGAAAAAAAAGATGGCTCGTTGCGATTGTGTATTGATTACTGATAATTTGAACAAGGTAACAATTAAAAATAAATATCCATTACCTCGTATCGACGATTTATTTGATCAATTGAAAGGTCTTTGCAGTTGTTCTCAAAGATAGACCTTAGATCCGGGTATTATCAAGCTGAAGGTTAAAGAGTGTGATGTGTCAAAGAGCGCTTTTGAACTCGGTATGGTCACTACGAATTTACGGTAATGCCTTTTGGTTTAACAAATGCCCTAAAGTGCATTTATGGATTTAATGAATCGAATTTTTCAGTCTTATTTGGATAGATTTGTGGTGGTATTTATTGATGACATATTGGTCTATTCAAAGACAGAATCCGAGCATGCACAACACTTGAGAATTGTATTACGGACTTTTTGAGAAAAGCGAGTTATATGCAAAATTTAGTAAATGTGAGTTTTGGCTTCATGAAGTTGGATTTAGGTCACATTGTATCAGCTGAAGGAATTCGTATGGATCCAAGTAAAGTTTCAGCAGTGGTGAATTGGAAAACACCGAGGAATGTAACTAAAGTGCGAAGTTTTTTGGGACTAGCAGGGTATTATCGCCGTTTTGTAAAGAATTTTTCCATGATTGCTTCACCAATGACTCGTTTGTTACAAAAGAATGTTGAGTTTGTATGGTCTCGATGAATGTCAACAGAGCTTTGACCAATTGAAGAAAATGTTATGAAGCTCAGTTTTGACTCAACCGTAATCAGTATCACCGTATATTGTGTCTGATGATGCATCTTTAAATGGCTTGGGTTGTGTGTTAATGCAGTCGGGAAAGGCAGTGGCTTATGCTTCACGGCAATTAAAACCACATGAAAAGAATTACCCTACACATGATCTTGAACTAGCTTTGCTTTAAAAATTTGGAGACACTATTTATATGGTGAGAAGTGTTATATCTATACGGATCACAAAAGTCTGAAATACTTAATGACTCAGAAGGAACTGAACTTAAGACAGAGACGGTGGTTAGAGTTGCTGAAAGATTATGATTTGGTTATTAACTACCATCCAGGAAAAGCTAATGTAGTTGCTGATGCACTTAGTCGAAAGTCATCATTGTTTGCACTTCGGTTAATGAATGCTCATTTGGCTCTTAATGAAGAAGGTGTTGTATTAGCAGAATTGAAAGTGAAACCCATGTTTCTTCAACAAATTCAGAAACTGCAGAATGGAGACCCGAAATTGATATTTAAACGACAAATGGTTCGATATAATTTAGATTCAGAGTTCAGCATTGATGATGAAGGTATGTTGCGTTATCATAACAGAATTTGTGTTCCAAACAATTCTGATTTGAAGAATAATATTCTTTCTGAAACACATAATAGTATGTATTCTATTCACCCGGGCAGTACAAAAATGTATGGTGATTTGAAAAAGATATATTGGTGGCCTGGTATGAAAAGAAAAATTTCAGAATTTGTTGCAAAATGTTTGATTTGTCAGCAAGTTAAAGCAGAGCATCAAGTGCCAACGGGTTTACTACAACCCATTATGATTCCTGAATGGAAGTGGGAGCGTGTTACAATGGATTTTGTGTCAGGATTGCCTATTGCCTATGACTCCAAGGGGAAAATTTAATGAATAAACTGTACTAATTGGCCACATGAAAAATTCTGGAAAAATTACAGTAAAAAGATATATGAGTCTAGTTTCGGGGAAAATTTACGGATCTTAATTTGGAGTTCTGTAGCTCCAGATATAAATATTTTAGTGACTAAGACGCAGATGGACAGATTTAAATTTTTATGCCGAATTAGTAGTTAAGTTTAGTAATCCCTCGTGCTCGACTCCGGCAACGGTCTCGGGTAAGGGGTGTTACAGATAATCTGGAAATATTTGATTTCGTTAAAAGATAATCTGGAAATATAAAATAAACTTTTAAAATAATTTTAATATTATAGTAACAAATGGGTTGACATTATCAATGGATACAAAATTTTCAACAATTTATTCAATTTATTTTGATGTTTTTGAAATTTAAATTTTCAATATTAGAAAAGAAATTTAAAAATTTCGACAATGGGATAAACAAGTAAAATTTAACAATTTTTGTATATTATTTTAGTTTTTACCGCTTTTTTACTTTCATCTTTAAATTTTTTATCCTAATCAATACTTTAAAATAAATTTTTTTTGGTAACCAATATGAAAACGACTTAAAAGTTGGGTGAGTAAAATGAAAGCATCAAGTTTGGTGACCAAATTGCAAGAATTTTATTTTAGGTAACCAAAATGAAAACACTCTAAAAATTGAGTGACCAACTAAGTAGTTTACTTAAATTAGTGGAAACTCGACCCATGCTTGTAAAATTTGGAGCTTTAGGAGTAATCGATCCTTTTGTACCTATTTTTTGCAATTCCAGACAAACAAACGCCAATATGAAAGTTTAATGTTCCAAATTGAAGGAAATCGAAGTCGCAGCCGGCCGATATGAACAAAGCAAGGATGTCAAATCAAAACGAAGATATTTCTCTATTTAGTTCTCAAATTTCTCTCAGTTCAATGCCAAAAGTTCTTTTTCTATTTCTCCAATGGGGAAGATGTGCCGCTCCTTTTTGCTTTTTCTTTTGATCTCTCTTTTCGTTTCTTTTGGTTTTGCTGAAATCCGTTTCACAAAGATCCGATCCAATGACCGTCCCATAATCCCCTTCGATGAGTTCTGGTTCACTCACAATGGCTGTCTCGAACTCAACGTCTCTCAGATCACTCTCTCAGACAATAATCCGAACCTCAACTTCAACAATGTCGGATTCTTCCTCTGCACACGCGACGCGTGGCTCCTTGTGCTTCAACAACTTGCTGACGCCGATATCTCGTGCGTTCTCCATTCCGATCTCGTCAAAATCGTCTCCAACTTCAAGACTCTGAATGGGAAATCGAGCTTCGACTCCATTCTCCAAGTAAAAAATGCCGACCGGTACACTTTACTCTTCGCTAATTGTCTTAGTCAAGTCAAAGTATCGATGACCGTCCGATCGGCAACGAACAATCTCGAGGGAAATCAAAACCGTTGTGATTACCTCTCCGCTGACGAAACATTTCTCCCTAAGTTTTACTTCCTTTTGTCCCTCGTTTATTTCACCCTGACAGGGATTTGGATTTACGTGCTTTACAAGAAACGTCTCACTATTTTTCGAATCCACTTCTTTATGCTAATTGTTGTCGTTTTAAAAGCTTTGAATCTCGTATCCAAAGCAGAGGACACGTTATATATCCAACAAACTGGGACTGCTCATGGTTGGGACGTTCCGTTTTACATATTCAGTTCCTTAAAAGGGATCATGCTTTTCACGCTCATCATTTTGATCGGCACCGGTTGGTCGCTTTTGAAACCTTACTTGCAAGACAAGGAAAAGATGGTTTTAACTATTGTTATTCCATTTCAAGTTGTGGCTAACATTGCCCTAATTATAATCGACGAGACCTCGCCTTTCAGTCCATACAGGGTCACATGGAAATCACTATTTTTGCTTGTCGATGTTATCTGTTGTTGCGCCATGTTGTTGCCAATTGTTTGGTCAATTAAGAACATGCGCGAGGCGGCTCAGACGGATGGGAAAGCTGCAGTGAATTTGATGAATTTGACGTTGTTTAAGCAGTATTACGTTTTGGTGATCTGTTATATTTACTTAACTCGTGTTGCGGTTTATGGTTTGGAGACGATTACTTGGGGTAAGTACCCGTAGAGCAGTGTGCTGGTCGGGGAGTTGGCCACCCTCGTGTTTTATGTGTTTACTGGATATAAATTCAAGCCAGAGACGTATAACCCGTATTTTGCTATCGATGATGAAGAGGAAGAGGCTGATGATGATGTAGAGCAGTTGAAACTTCATGATGAGGAAAAAATTGGGCAATGATTGAAGAAAATGTAGAGCAAATCAAACTGGGAAATTAGGTGAAACCCATAACTCTGTTAAGAAAGAAGGTATGATAATCCGCGCTTGTTTTCACTATTATCACAAGTTGTAGATTTAGTACTGTATGTTCAATTTTAGCCTATACACTTTTCGAATTAAATAATTTTAGTCTCTATTCTTTTTTAATTTTGTAATTTTAGTCCTAACTAAATAGTGGTAATTAAATTTGTTTGGTTAAATTCTATTATTAGTTTTGTATTATTTAGTCCATATTCTTCAATTAGATCATTCTTAGTCGCTATATTTTTTTTAATTTTGAAATTTCAGTTTTAATGTAAACGACCGTCGTTAAATTTATTAACTGATTTTTTTATGAGTAATATGTGGAGATATCAAGCTAACAATCATATGTTTGACGCATCAAATTTTAAAAATAACAAGACTTAATGAATTTAATAACTAAAATTTAATTAGGACTAAAATTTTAAAATTCTAAAAGTATGAGAACTAAAAATAACCAAATTAAAATATAAGTACTAAATCCACCATTTATATAAATTACAAAATCTAATAAGAGCATTTGCTGCTTCTATTTTTTTCCTTTCTCTAATCTTGGGTGGATTTGGATGGGCGGTGCGTTTACTTGCGGTTAGTGTAAAAATAGTGATAGCGGTAAGATTAGATACTATAGTGATACTATAGCGTGAGACAAAAAATAAGCTAAATGCACCGTACGGCACTCAATTGCCCATCCAAACCCACCCCTTATCGCAAGGTTTTTTAGACAACACAAGATGCTTTCATTGCCTAACAAATAAACCCAATGAAGCTTTTTACTTTTTTCGTTGTACCATTTCTTCAATATAAAGTGCCTTTTGAGGATATGAACACGTAAAAAAATTATAAAATTGAACTAACAAAATTATATATCTTTTCTCATTTAATTTTTAATTTTTTAAGGAAAAATATATCTAAGCTATTTATTTATCTCATGAAAATCTTCATTCTCATTTTACATAGCTGTCATATATTTTATTTGTAAATTTAGATATCCGATTTAAAATTTGTGAATTCAGATCTTGTAGATTCGGAAATTAAAATTCGACTTCGCATAAGAGACTACAAAATATTTAAAATTTTACTTCCAACATGGCTTTGACAATAAAATCATACTTCAACCATCAGAACTAATCTTCAAATTTAATTAAAATTTACACAAACTAATAAATATCATATAAATATGAATAAAAATACTTAATAAATTTAAATATTAAATATAATAATAAATAATAAATTTAAATATGTTTAAAAAGTTAGCATAAAAATACATTTTATTTAACGTATTATTCTCTTAAATCTTTATTCTTTTGTATTTATAAGCTTAACTTAACAATGTGATGAAATTATCAAAATTTATAGATTTGTGATTATCCCTTTTATTATTTGATCAACTAAATTATTTTAAACAAAAATTTAACTAATATTCATATAATTAAAATAAATATTATAATATGAATTTATTTTGTAATGTGATATAATGATCTTCCATACATTAATATTATAAAAATAGTACACATACATTTTTAAGGACATGTAATAACCAATTGTTATATAATTAGATTGTGAATGTATAATAATTATTATAACATTATGATATTACAATATGCAGCTTAAACCTTAAACATGTAACTAATTTTATGATATACTATAATATATACAATTAGTATTATACAATTAAGGTATATAAATTATGTATATTATAACAGCATAATTGTATATAGGGCTAGAAACAACATTGCCATATGTCAAATTCTACTGGATTGACAAAAGAGCCTTCTTGAGAACTCGCTTCACTAATAAAAAAAGGTAAGAAAATATAAACAAACGAGGAAGAGTGATTTATTCGAAATTAAAATTGGCCAGTAAATTTTTTTTTAAGAGCGAGTCTAGTTGATGTAACAGAGGAGTCTAGCCTATATCGTAATGTTTAGATTGCATATCGTCAATACAAGAATACACATTGTAATATCGTAATGTTATAATAATTATTTTACATTCATAATTTAATTATGTAACAATTAATATATTACATGTCCTTAAACATGTATGTATACTATTTTATATAATACGTACTAAATAATTATGTGGCATTACAAAATAAATTCATATCATAATATTTATATAAATATTTTTTTTGTTTTAAAATATTAAATAATAAAAGGGATAATCACAAATCTAGAGATTCTGATGACTCCATCTTATTGTTCAGTTAGATTTACGAATAGAAAAGAATAATATGTTAAATAAATTAAAACCGGATAATTTGTGGATTCTTTATATATTTTGATTCTTGTGTTTTATACTAATTCTATTTTATAATTATTTAAACATGTATTTATAATTAATTATAAGTTTTATACTCTAAACTAAAAAAAGAAAAAACATCCTGTCCGAACTTTTCACGTTGCGGAGACTGCACTGATCTTGTGAAAAGGCTGAATACAGTCTCATTAATTAATTAATTAATTAATTAATTGAAAAGAAAAATATAATTTGAACTCATTGGTTTTTTCAGTAAACCAATCAATGAAGGTAGCTTAGCTTACCAGTTATCAGTTTGTTAATTCCTCCATTCAACATTACCATTATTACCCCTTCCAAGTTCCAACATCATTACTATTTTTTAAGGGAAATTTAATTTAAAGTCACTAAATTATTAATAAGTTAATATTTTGGCCACTTTAACTATTAAAACTTTTTTAAGTCTAACTAGCGAGCTCTAAGCATCGTTTTAATGATAGGTATGGTGGATCCAAGTCAATCTGATAGCCAGTGTCAAAGATTGAAGAAAAAACTATCTGGATTCTGGTTTGCAAATTTGTGACGTTTGAAGTTGTTTCATAAAAAAAATTATACCATAGAAAAGAAGGAGAATGAGACATTTTGAGTGGTACAGATGGTGCTGACAAAAAATGTCATAGAACAGTAATTTTAATAGTCTAATGACTTAAATAAATTTTTTTAATAGTTAAGTGACCATTTTAAAATTTCTTATCATTAAATGACCAAAACATAAATTTATTAATAATTTAATAACTTTAGTATAGCTTACTTCTTTTTTTAATTATCATTTTTAGTCATTCCACACATATTAATTTTTTTAAAAATATATTCAAATTTAATATAAGATATTAGAATTACTATTCAATACACGATGACTACAATAAAAATAGGTATAATGATTTTTATGCCTCCAACTTTACAAAAAATTATTTTAGTCATTCCTTTAATTTTTCGTTTTTTTGAGCCTTAAATTTATACTTTTTATCAAATCACCTCAAAATAAATGAAAAAATTAACATTTATTAACTTTACTGATGTGTCATCCACGTGGATGATACGTCAACATTTAATTAATTTTTTTAAAACTTTAAAATTAAAAAAAGTTATAAAAATTAATTTTAAAATTTTAAAATCATTAAAATTATTTAAATGTATAAAATTTATAAAAAACTATTTTTAAAAATTTTAAAAATTAGTTAAACGTTGACATGTCAATCAACCATATCAACAAACATTAATTTTTTCATTTATTTTAAGATAATTTGACAACAAAAAAAAACTAGTATAAGAGCCAAAAGAATAAAAAAAATTAAATAAAGAGTTAAAATAATTTTTTTGTAAAATTAGGGGGAAAATAAATTTCAAACAAATATAATCATATTTAATTTCTATAAAAATATTAATATTTTCTACTATTCAAAATTAATACTTAAACCTAACAAGTCTTTTTTTAAACACGAACAACGTCTAATTTAGTAATTTTAACGTAGCATTGAATAATCCTCTATATGAACAACCAGTCCAAATTCTAACATTGAATAATTCTAAATTTTGAATAATCAATCCTTTTGTACAAACACCAATATAAAAAGTCAACATTTCAAAGCCAACCAAAAAGACCCGGCTGGCCGATGCAAACAAAGTAAGGAGAAAATAAAATTCAAAAAATGGAGTAGATCTAGTTCTCTTTGTAGATCTGATTTTTTTCTCCGATCAACGGTGAAAAGTTCCTTTTTTTTTTCATGGCGATGATGACCTGCCGTTCCCTGTTGCTTTTACTTTTGATCTCACTTTTTGTTTCTTTTGGTTTCGCCGAGATCCGTTTGACGGAGATCCGATCCGATGTCCGACCCATAATACCTTTCGATGAGTTCGGGTTCACTCACAACGGCCGCCTTGAACTCAACCTCTCTCAGGTCGATCTCTCCGACAAGAACAAGAACCTCGACTTGAACAAAATCGGATTCTTCCTCTGCACGCGCGACACGTGGTTCCACGTGCTTGAACAACTCAACGACCACCATGTCACGTGCGCTCTCGATTCCGAACTCGTCAAGGTCGTCTTCAAGTTCAAATCTCTCGACGGGAAAACGAGCATCAACGCCGTTTTCCCAGTAAACAACGCTGACCAGTACACCCTACTCTTCGCTAATTGTTTGACTCAAGTCAAAGTATCGATGACCGTCCGATCGGCGATGTACAATCTTGAAGGGAAGCAACATAGCCGTGATTATCTCTCCGCCGGCAAAACGATTCTCCCTAGGGTTTACTTCCTTTTATCCCTTGTTTATTTCAGTCTCGCAGGGATTTGGGTTTACTTTCTTTACAAAAAACGACTCACCGTGTTCCGAATCCATTTCTTTATGCTAGCCGTCATTGTTTTAAAAGCCTTTAATCTCGTGTTTGAAGCCGAGGATAAATCTTATATCAAACGAACCGGAAGTGCTCATGGTTGGGATGTTTTGTTTTACATCTTCAGTTTCTTGAAAGGGATCATGCTTTTCACGCTCATCGTTTTGATCGGCACCGGTTGGTCGTTTTTGAAACCTTATTTGCAGGACAAAGAAAAGAAGGTTTTAATGATCGTGATTCCACTTCAAGTTGTTGCTAACATCGCCCAAGTCGTCATCGATGAGGCCTCCCCTTTTGGTCAAGATAGGGTCACATGGAAGCAACTGTTTTTGCTTGTTGATGTTATTTGTTGTTGCGCTGTGTTGTTCCCTATCGTTTGGTCGATTAAGAACCTGCGTGAGGCGGCTCGAACGGATGGGAAAGCAGCGGTGAATTTGATGAAATTGACTCTGTTTAGGCAGTATTACGTTGTGGTGATCTGTTATATTTACTTCACTCGTGTTGTGGTTTATGCTTTGGAGACGATTACTTCATATAAGTATCTATGGACCGCTGTGTTGGCCGGAGAATTGGCCACTCTTGCCTTTTATGTGTTTACTGGGTATAAATTCAAGCCAGAGGCGCATAACCCATATTTTGCCATCGATGATGAAGAGGAAGAGGCTGCTGCAGAGCAGTTGAAGCTTGAAGATGAGTTTGAATTGTGAAACCAATCATCGAGAACAATATAAACAATGATTGAAGTTAGCAAATACAATTGGGACATTGAGGTAAAACCCAGATTCTTAAACTTCGATGATTCATATACTTGTTTTTCTTTACTTGTTATGCTTCTTTCTTTGATCTACTTGGTAGGATAATATTAAACTTTGATGCACGTTTGTGAACTTGATAGCTTGTGTAACTAATAAATAAATAATGCTATATTTTTTGTTCAAATTCCATATTTATTCAATTAATCATTATGCGAATATGTTGGTTTTGTTTTATGTTTATGTATTTCTTAGTAATGCTCGTGTTTAAGGTACTTTATATCTGTATAATTTTTTAAAGTTTATAGTTTAATGTTACATAAATTTTCATATAATTGTGTCATGTTATCCTATAATAGCAATCATATGTTGCTTGTTATAGTAAATTCATCCCTGCGTTGTTCATGGACTTGCCAAGATCCTAGTAAAAAAACAGAGAATTGCCAGCCCCTCTCAAAAAAAAAAAAAAAAAAATTAGAGCAATTTAATCTCTACTAATTTCGAAAGTAAGCAACTAAGGACAATTAATCACGCCATTAATGCCTTCTGTCAATTATACATAATTTTGATTGGTATGGTAACAAATTTAGCTTTCAATGTTTACATATTTTGTCATTTACACATTTACACAAATATTGTGGGATAAATTTGTTAAATTAGGACCAAATTGATAACTTTGAGGACTAAACTTAGTATTATATTAATCAAAATCATGTACAATTGAAAAAAAAAAAATATTAATGTCGTGATGTCTTTGGTTGCTCATTTCTGAAATTGACAGGGATAAATTGTTTTAATTTTTTTAGAGAGACCAATTTCGAAACTGAAAAAGATCGGAGAGATTTCGATTTTTGCTCAACAAGATATTGTACTTCTCAATATGGTAATTTCCAATTTCAATTTTTCAAATTACATCAATAGTGTTTAAATCATATCTTCCATGAAAAGTAAACATCAAAATGTCTCAATTTATAATTTCATCCACCTTAGATCAGAAGTTGAACGTGGAGAAATTTGACCCCCACCATCCCTCTCTGCATTTCCCGGCCTTTGTCTTGGGGTGCTTCGGGACCGCACCTTAGCCTTTGCAGACTCCGTGGCCGCCATATAATTCGGCACCATCGTCAACCTTGGGCTGTTTGCTGCCGAGTGGTACGATGATTTCTCTTTAAGGCACCGAAGGCTGGCTAAACGTAATTGCAGAGGCTCTCTAATGGAGTCTCTTTTATCAATGGAAGCCCTATTGCGACTCTCCCATTGCTTTGTTGCCCTCCGTGGATCGAGCCATTTCGTTGCTTCTTCGACCTCTTTTTCATCTTTATCCAATGTCTTTAAAGGAAATAATTATAGTATGTTAACTAAGATTTTGCGTATGCATATATTTAATGGGTTAATTGCACCATACATCCCTAAGCTATGGGCTAAATTTTAAAATGATACCTAAACTTTAAAGCATGATTCTAATAAGACCTTTTATCAGCCAAATATAAATCATAATTTTTTTTGATACACTTCTTAAATTAACCAAAACCCTCAAACTAGAGCAGTTCATTTGCCGATAGTCCAATTGGCTTAGCTTGTTTTGGGGCGAGCTTACATATTTTCAATCTCACTCCAATTCATCTTATTGATTAGTAATTATAAAAATATATAAATATATAAAAATTATTTTTATATTTTATAATTAAATTTAAATTAAAATGTTTTCATTTTTTTAGCAATAAAATGAGCCATTTGGATTGAGTTTAGCCTTAACATGACCATAACATTTTCAATCCAAATCTTTAAATCAGAAGATGGTACTCATTTAGTAGTAAAACATGTTATCCTTATTTCAACACTAAGGATGTCAATTGAGTTAAATTACTCAATCCGCAAACCGTAATTATATAACTGCTACATTACATATAGTATATAATAATTAATCTTAGAGGAGTACCTAAAGACATTGGTTACCAAAATTGTTAACTAGAATTAGAGTGCTAAACTGCTAATCTAACTCAGATAGTAAAATCCAATGAAAAAAAGTTGAAAGCACTTACGATGGACTTTCTCCTACCAACATCTTGCAGACATGGAGATTCCCACGATGAATTGGATTCAATAAACATGGCCGTTCTACACCCTTCATATGAAAGCCTCGCTCGTTGTTGATGGAGCAGCACTCGATTTTGTACTCGAACCAAAGATTGCATGCATTTTAGTACCACCTTTGCTTGCCTTCTCACATTGTGCCCTCTCACTAAAGCTTGAAGCTTCACTACCCCTTTCAATGCTCCCAATACTTTCCTTGCCTTTCACCAAAATAAAAATAAAAAATATCATTAAAAACACTAAATAAACTGTTACTTATATATAGAGAGAGAATCTTTCACTTACTATGTAGCCTCTAAAAGCTGTTTGAATGACAATAGCAGCTTGGTTTTTTTCTCCAACAATGGCGTAATTGGAAGCTCTGCAATTAAGCCTAACGATGTTAACAGCTGCAATGTATTGTGATTTGGTTTTGGGTTTACGTTGTTGAGACCATTTAAATAGCCATCTTCGTTTCTCTCTTGTTCTGCAACTTTTGTTCTCGTTATCTTTAGCATTAGACCCGAGAGCCCTTTTCACCATTGACAACCACGAGGTCGGTGTTTTGTTTACCATGGTGAAAATGCAATCGATAGGATGAAAGTGAAGGGATATATTAATAATAGGGAGGAAGAGAAGGTGGTGGTGATGGTGATGATGATGATGATGATCATCATCATCATTTTGTTGCAGATTATGGAACAGGGTACGAGCTCCAATATATCTGCAAACGGATAGGTGTATTTTAGAGTGCCATGTGAAAAAACAAATGGGGCACTATCATATATTTGTCATTAACAACTCTAATAGAGCTAAAGTATACAAGATAACATGAGAAAGACAGCATTTAATGGCTTGCACACAGAGCAGACCCCATTTGGCTTCACGTGTTATGAGCAGCAAATAGAGCGAGATTGAAACAGGGATTAGGTTATTTATGTTCTGGCATTGAAACAAAACGCCGGCAGACTCCTCTCAAAATTGAATTATAAATTTTTAAAATGTCATAATAAAAAAGTATAAAGGAGGATATTTTTTTTCAATTTTTTGTTTTGGCCATTCAATTTATTCTTTTTTGTCACTAGCAGTTACCATAAACAAGGATACATCGGTTTTTAAAATTAACATAATTACAATTTTAATCCTCAAATATTTATATATTGTGTCAGTTTAGTTTTTATTTTTAAAAATTAACATTCAACTTTTACACATTATTTAATTTGACCTTGTTTTAAATTTCGTTTTCCGCCTACAAAGCTGAAAACATAAAACAATTTTTTTAACTAAATTTGATTAAGAAATACCAAACTTGAAAACACCAAAATATCCAAAAACAATTTTTTTAACTAAATTTGATTAAGAAATACCAAACTTGAAAACACCAAAATATCCAAAAACATAATTCACTTTTTCTCTTCATTTTTTCAGTTATGATACTTTGGTTCTTCGGGTTGAACAATAAAAGTTAAAATGACTCAATCTTCGATACCGATTTCATAAGATTCATAATTGAATCATTTAACATTGGTTCAATTAAGTTACTTTTGTTATTGTCATCGCCATCATTATTTAGTATCTCTTGTAAACGTAGAGACTTACAATTCACTCACTAAATTTTTAAAATTAAAGATCAAATCAACACATCATATAAATGTTGATAGTTAAATTATTATTATACCAATTTTAAAAACTGACACCTCATATTTTCATTAGTCATTTAATAATTAGTGACCAAAAAAGAAAAAATCAAATGAGTAATTATTTTGTAACTTTGCATTGTTGATATAAATGTATATATATTTATTTAAAGAAAATGCCGTTTCTTAGAATGCTTCAAATATCTGTGGTAATCATTCAACTCACTGAGTTGATCAATAACCGGTTCAGAACCAGTCATTATTTGGACATTACCTAGTAATGCAATGTCATGTCATGAAAATGCAGCACAACACAAAGCTAACTTTGAACCAATGCTGGTAAAAGAAAAACATCCAAAAGGAAAAGCATCATCCATTAGTAGAAATAACTCAAAAAATGTGTACTAGAAGTACCACTTCATCATTCACATAGTCTTTCATTACCAGATAGTGTCAAATTCTGTCAAAGATTAAGAGAGCAATAATGCATAACATTGTTCGAAAAGTCTCGAAGTTCCATCGGAATTCTCTATGTACCGCAAAGTTGCATGGATAAACAAAAGACAAGACTCCTATGGTAAACAAAGATGCCGAAACATAGCAGCAGTGGACGTTATACATGTAGATCAGCAAGAGCAACAGGTGGAAACATCCTTACATGGGTGTGTATGTATTTAAATAAATATGTATATATAAACTTGGAACTAAAATTGGTTCAGAGTGAATGATTTAGTACGAGGGAAGGCGAGGAGCTCGTGGCCGAACTGGGGTCTTTGATGGGCTGATCCTGTTCATACACAACACCCGAGGTTTTCACTTAAAAGGCAAACAGATATATATATACTTTTTATCGATATTTGGATGGAAATTATGGTGAAACAAAAAAAGAAAAACTGAGAGAATATATCAGTTCAACAACTGATGGGAGAATCCAGAATCTGACCTTATAGGCAATGATCCCAGAACCACACCACTACAGTTGAGAGCAGCAATCGCACTTTCAGCCTGCAGGTGAATACAAGAGAACTCAATCTTTCGTTTATCAACACTGAGGTAACCCAATCTCAGGATGACAAATAGGCATTAAATATCACTTCCAAAGTTTAAACCCGTGTTGAAACACCAATAACTTTTCCAATAAGCCAACGTAGGTTCAATAAGCCTCTATACTAAAAATTAAATTGCATTTTGCCTCCTCTACTCAAAAAATGGACAAATTAGTCCCTGTATGTTAAACCAAAGAGCAAATTGATTCTTTTTGTTAAAAAATATATTCATTTATACTGTCAAAAACTGACATGACTGACAAAATAACTAGACAATAACACATGGCAAGCGACATGGACCCCATACTGATGTACATGAACCAATTTTTAACGGTAGAAATGGATAAAAATTTTAACAGAAAGGCCACTTTCCTCTTTAATCTAACATATAGAAACTAAATTGCCCATTTTTTGAGTAGGGGAACAAAATGCAATCCAACTCCTAGTACTAGGACCTCCATGATATACCCTATGCAGTAACACCTACTATACTCGAATTCAACCGTTAAATCGAGTTTCTTGCTTTCAAATTTAACCCTTGAAAACAAAAACCACAGCTCCGAAGAGAATGCACTCTTCCTAAGGGGAACACTGACCTGCTAGCCAAAACTTTCAGATCTAAAGGTCATGCACTCGTATACCTCATTAAAGCCTCGATAAACAAGGGAAAAGTCGTTCAGTCACATTGCATGAATGAAAAGGAAAAAAACAATTACCATGGCAAACTCGACGAAAGCAATGCGAGTTGAATGCTGATAGTCCCCAAGCAGCCTTAGGCGATAAACCTGCATCAGACAAGTACTCCCTTTAAATGCATCCTGATAGATTTTGTTGTAATAAATAGTAAAACAGAACACCAGAGTTAAACAAACCTCCCCACAGACTGTTTCGAAAAAGAGTTTAACATCAGCTTGAGTAACCTGCAGTATGTAAAATCGAATAAAAAAAATTTTGAAGGGTTATTTTGCAATCGGGATCGCTTTTATATTCAACATTATAAAATGCAAAAAAGCTTCTCACCTTCTTGTCAATGTTTGTACAATAGATAGTTCTCGCACAAATTTGACGCTCATCCTCGTTCTGAAATCCAAATAACAAATGTTTTAACAGGCTGAATACATAAAGAAAATGTATCAACAAGTTCTGGTATAATAAATTTACGACGATCAGCCTCACCCTTGGCAAAAATGTCGGGTTAACAGGTGCAATAGCTGTTTTCGAAGGCAGCACCCTAACTGGATAGAATCCAAGCATAGTCCCTGCCAGGTTCAGTGCAGCTTGTGCACCTTCTGCATAGTAAAGAATGTAAATACCACATTTATCCACTAAAGAATTAAACAAATAACCATGGTTGAACATCACCTTCATCAGTAAACTCGATAAAAGCAAAACGAAGTACAGAGTTAGGATCACCACATATGCGACAGTCAACCACCTTCAGAAGAAAAAAGTACATTCAGATAGGTTGTTTTTGATAAAACTGCAAAGACGAGCAATGAAAATAACATCACCTGCCCACAACCCACAAATAAACCGGCAAGCTGCTCCTCCGTGACCTGCATCCAAACAACAGATGACAAAACTGAAACAGAAGAATTCAATTGCAGCATACAAACAAAGCTGAAAATGCCAAATAAATAAACATACCTGGTGGTCGATATCAGACACATAAACAGTCCTACGGATAACCTCTTCTCTTTGAGCCATACTTGTCCTGCTGTTCGATTTCCGTTTCCCTTGACCTAAATTTTTCTTCTGAGAAAAACAAAATGAATGAACAAAATCCATGATATCATACGGAATTTCGCTAATATTCGGAATTTAAGCTTTCGTACAGTTTAAAATGTACATAACATAAAAGGATAACCCCAACTCAACCAAATTTGTTCAATTAAATCCCATTTCATCATCTCCACTATTGAGAAAACAGATACACAATGTAGTTACCACACATTGGATATAGGGTGAGACCATCACACAAGCTCGAATAATTCAATTTTTTTAAGTTATCACCCAAAAAAAAAACCTAAAATAAGAACCAACCCTACCAAGCATAAGACCAATACAGCAATAATACTCACAAAGCATATCAATTTCCTTATACAAAATGTACACTAAGCATCAATGAAAATAACTGGGGGTTTTGGTCACATACCCTTTTACCACCACCATTGCAATTAGCATTACCATTCCTTGAGATGTTGTTATTGTTGTTTTGAAAAGCAATATTGTTAGTGTGAAACCCACCATTGAGTCCATTGTTAACAAGGGAGTGAGGTACAAACTCTTCAGCCATGGGGTTAAGCTTAGAGAACAGTTCTTGTAACTCCCTCATATCTCTTTTGAAACTATCCCCAAGCTCATCTTTACCACCACCACCGTTGGTTCCACCGATCTTGTTGTATAACCCTTGATCGTTGTCGTGTAAGCTCAGATCGGTTGTTGACCGAAGCTTTGACTGATCTTGGTCGTTTGACGTCACTGTTGCAGCCGCCGTGTCTTGATTCGAAGCATTCTCAACAACAGCCATGGCCTGATGATTAGATTAGGTTAGCCCTATTATTTAAATAAAAAAAAAACTCCCTTTTTTAGCATCTGATCAAAAACAAAAATAAAAACCCAGAATTTATAAACCCAAACAGAGAAATTTTAAAAGCAAAATTAGAGTTTTGAAATGTTGGGTATAATTATATAAGAATCTGTTTCAGAAACTAAGCTAAAGCTACAATAATCTCCATTGATGAAAAAAAAAAAAAAAACTAGAACCCGACCTCGAGATCACCGCGAAGAACACGAAATAGAAATGAATTAACAGCAAAATATTAGCATTTTAAATCCATACCTAAACTTTGAAGTATTTTAATTGAGCCTTCAAACTATTAGAATGATTCTAATAAGGTCTTTTGTCAGGCTAATATAAATCATTATTTTAATATTTTTATAATTAAATTTAAATTACAATATTTTAATCTTTTTAACAATAAAATGTACCATTTGAGTGGATTTGAGCCCGCATGAAAATTAGTTTTAAATTGAGTCTAGGCCCCTTTTGGCCCATTATATTTTTATCCTAAACGTTTAAATTAAAAGATAAGGAATCACATTCTCTTAATTCCAACGGTCGTAATGTCAATTGAGTTAAATTATTGAGCATTTGAATCGAGTGAAAATTTTTTAAATTAATCGAGTTTGCAAGTCTTATTTTATCATTTTAATTTAATTTGAATTTTTTTTGAATCAAGTCGAATGAAATGAAATTTGAATCAAGTTAAATCGAGTTAAATTAAAATATTGTTACAGTATAACTAATTTTATGTTAAAGCATAAAAATTTGAAACCATATATATTTGAAAACATTTTCAAAGCAAAATAAATAATAATAATATGATATTTAATAGGATAAACTTGAATCATTAATTAACATTTTTAGGTATTCAAAATTTTTATTTTAGAAAATTTCTAAAATTTTAAATTTCTTTATGTATTTTTTAGAACTTTTAGAATATTAATAATTTTTTAAAAATATATAAATTTTAAAGTTTTTATAAATATGTTGAATTTTAAACATTATTTTAAATTTTTGAAAATTATTTTAAATTTTTTTTTTGTAATTTTTGTTGAGAGAGATCAACTTGCTCATTTTCAAATTTGGCAGGGATCAAAAGAGTATTTACATCAACCTGTTATTCGAATTATTTGAGTTATTCGAATGGTAAAATTCAACTTAATTCAATTAACTCGAACTTTAAATTTTTTTTTAATTTTTCCGAATCGAATCAAGTTTTGCTCAGCGCTAAAATCCGGACTACATATTTAATCTTAAGAGAGTACCTAAAGACGTTCGTTACCAATATTATTAACTAGAATTAGAGTGCTAAACTATTTATGGAACTCAGTAAAACCAAATGAAAAAAAGTTAAGAGCACTTACGATGGACTCTCTGCTACGAACATCTTGCAGACGTAGAGATTCCAACGATGAATTGGATTCAATAAACATGGCCCTTCTACATCCTTCATATGAAAGCCTCGCTCGTTGTTGATGGAGCAGCACTCGATTTGTACTCGAACCAAAGATTGCATGCATTTTAGTGCCACCTTTGCTCGCCTTCTCACATTGTACCCTCTCACTAAAGCTTGAAGCTTCACTACCCCTTTCAAAGCTCCCAATGCTTTCCTTGCCTTTCACAAAAAAAATTTCATCAAAAACACTAAATGAACAGTTAATCATATATAGAGAGAGAATCTTTCACTTACTATGTAGCCTCTAAAAGCTGTTTGAATGACAATGGCAGCTTGGTTTTTTTCACCAACAATGGCGTTATTGGAAGCTCTGCAATTAAGCCTAACGATGTTAACAGCTGCAATGGATTGTGATTTGGTTTGGGGTTTACGTTGTTGAGGCCATTTAAATAGCCATCATATTTTCTCTCTTGTTCTGCAACTCTTTTTCTCGTTATGTATAGCATTAGACCCGAAAGCCCTTTTCGCCATTCACAACTACCATGGTGAAAATGCAAGCGATAGGATGAAAGTGAAGGGATATATTAATAATAGAGAGGAAGAGAAAGTGATGGTGATGGTGACCATCATCATCATCATTTTGTTGCAGATTATGGAACAGGTACGAGCTCCAATAAATACCTGCAAAAGGATAGGTGTTTTTTCGAGTGCCATGTGAAAAAACAAATGGGGCACTGTCATATATTTGTCATTAACAACTGTAATAGAGATAAAGTATACAAGATAACATGAGAAAGAAGAAACTAGAGCTTTAATGGCTTGCATACAGATTAGAACCCCTTTGCTTCACGTGTTATGAGCAGCAAATAGAGCAAAGATTGAAACAGGGATTAGGTTTTTCTATGTTTTCTGGCATTGAAACAAAATGGCCTTTCTGGCAGATGGAGAATTCTTTTTTAAGTGCTAAAAATTAAATTATAAATTTTTGATACGTGATAATAAGGATTTTATTATGTATTAATTTATAATTTTATTATTTTTTTAAGAGATTAAAATAAATTTTTTTAATTTTAAGGGCAAAGCATAATTTTATCATATATTAATTTATATCTTACTTATTTATAAGAGGTTAGAATTATAAATTTTCAATTTTAGGGGGTCACAGCCGTACCTACCTCTTTGTATTTTCCCATGCTTTCTAGGTTTCTCTTTTGGTAAATTATGTTAGTAGTTACTCAATTATTAATAAATTTTCTTTTAGCTATTCAATTTGTTCTTTTTTGCCACTAACCGTTAGCCATAAACGAGGTTATGTCAACTTTTAATATTAACAAAATTGTAATTTTAATTCTCAAATATTTACACATTGTGTCAATTTAGTTTTGATTATAAAAAAATTAACACTCAAACTTTTATGCATTGTTTAATTTAATCATTTTTGCAATTTTGATTCCCTTACACCTGCAAAGCTAAAAAAAACAACTTTATCAACTACATTTAATTAAGAAATACCAAAATTGAAAACACCAAAACATCCAAGAACATAATTCACTTTTTTCTCTTCTTTTTTTTTGAACACTAAAGGCTAAAATGATTCAATCTTCGATATTGATTTCATAAGGTTCATGTTTGAACCGTTTAATATTAGTTCAACTAAGCTACTTACTTTTGTCATTGTGATCTCCATCGTTGTTTACCATCTCCGATGAACGCAAAGAACTTCACTACTCGTTCAATTAATTCCCTAATTTTTTTAAATTAAAAAGTAAATTGACATAATATATAAATGTTGGTGATCAAAATTGCTATTATATCAAATTTAAAAACTGACATCTCATATTTTCATTAGCCATTTAATGATTAGTGAATAAAAAATTCAAATAGATGAGTATTTTATAACTTTACATAATTAAGTAATCAAAAATACTTTACCAATAATTAGATGACTATAATAAGTGTAATTTTTTTTTTTAAAGAAAATGCCGTTTCTTAGAATGCTTCAAATATCTGTGGTAATCATTCAACTCACTGAGTTGATCAATAACCGGTTCAGAACCAGTCATTATGTGGACATTACCTAGTAATGCAATGTCATGTCATGAAAATGCAGCACAACACAAAGCTAACTTTGAACCAATGCTGGTAAAAGAAAAACATCCAAAAGGAAAAGCATCATCCATTAGTAGAAATAACTCAAAAAATGTGCACTAAAAGTACCACTTCATCATTCACACAGTCTTTAATTACCAGATAGTGTCAAATTCTGTCCAAGATTAGAGAGCAATAATGCATAACATTGTTCGAAAAGTCTCGAAGTTCCATCGGAATTCTCTATGTACCGCAAAGTTGCGTGCGTGGATAAACAAAAGACAAGACTCCTATGGTAAACGAAGATGCCGAAACATAGCCGCAGTGGACGATATATATGTAGATCAGCAAGAACAACAGGGGGAAACATCTTTACATGGCTGTGTATGTATTTAAATATATATATATAAACTTGGAACTAAAATCGGTTTGGAGTGAATGATTTAGTACGAGGGAAGGCGAGGAGCTCGTGGCCGAACTGGGGTCTTTGATGGGCTGACCCTGTTCATACACAACACCCGAGGTTTTCACTTAAAAGGCAACATATATATATATTTACTTCTTTTTTTTTTGATATTTGGATAAAAATTACGGTGAAAAAAAAAAAAGAAAACCGAGAGAATATATCATTACGACAACTGATGGGAGAATCTGGAATCTGACCTTATAGGCAATGATCCCAGAACCACACCACTACAGTTGAGAGCAGCAATCGCACTTTCAGCCTGCAGGTGAATACGAGAGAACTCAATCTTTCGTTCATCAACACTGAGGTAACCCAATCTCGGGATGACTAATAGGCATTAAATATCACTTCCAAAGTTTAAACCCGTGTTGAAACACCAATAACTTTTCCAATAAGCCAGCATAGGTTCAATAAGCCAAACAGAGGAACAAAATCCACAGCTCCGGGGAGTGTTATCCATGCAGTAGGTAAAAGTACCATGCAGGCCCCTATACTAGAAGTCAAATTACATTTTGCCTCCCCTACCCAAAATATGGACAAACTAGTCCTTTTAGGTTAAACCAAAAAGCAAATTAGTTTTTTTTTTTTTGTCAAAAAATACATTCATTTCTACTGTTAGAAACTGGCGTAGCTAACAGAATAACTAGACGGTGTCACATAGCAAGCCACATGTACATTATATTAATGTCCATGGACCAGTTTTTAACAGTAAAAATGGATAAAAATTTTTACAGAAAGGCCACTTAGCTCTTTGATCTAACGTATAGGGACTAATTTGCCAATTTTTTAATAAGGGGAGCAAAATAAAATCCAACTCCTAGTACAAGGGCTTCCGTGGTACTTTTACCCTATGCAGTACCGCTTACTATACTAGAATTCAAAAGTTAAATCGAGTTTTTTGCTTTTGAATTTAATCCACGAAAACAAAAACCACAGCTCGCAAGAGAATGCACTCTTCCAAAGGGGAATACTGACCGGTTAGCCAAAATTTTCAGATCTAAAGGTCATGCACTTGTATACCTCATTAAAGCCTCGATAAACAAGGGAAAAGTTGTTCAGTCACATTGCATGAATGAAGAGGAAAAAAACAACTACCATCACAAACTCGACGAAAGCAATGCGAGTTGAATGCTGATAGTCCCCCAGCAACCTCAGGCGGTAAACCTGCATCAGACAAGTACTCCCTTTAAATGCATCTCGATAGGTTTTGTCGTAATAAATAGTAACAACAGAACACAGAGTTAAACAAACCTCCCCACAGACTGTTTCAAAAAAGAGTTTAACATCAGCTTGAGTAACCTGCAGTATGTAAAATCATATAATAAAAAATTTAAAGGGTTATTTGCAATCGGGATCGTTTTTATATTCAACATTATAAAATGCAAAAAAGCTTCTCACCTTCTTGTCAATGTTTGTACAGTAGATAGTTCTAGCACACATTTGACGCTCATCCTCGTTCTGAAATCCAAATAACAAATGTTTTAACGGGCCAAATACATAAAGAAAATGTAATAAGTTCTGGTATAATATATTTACGACAATCAGCCTCACCCTCGGCAAAAATGTCGGGTTAACTGGTGCGATAGCTGTTTTCGAAGGCAGCACCCTAACTGGATAGAATCCAAGCATAGTTCCTGCCAGGTTAAGTGCAGCTTGTGCACCTTCTGCATAGTAAAGAATGTAAATACCACGTTTATCCACTAAAGAATGAAACAAATAACCATTGTTTAACATCACCTTCATCAGTAAACTCGATAAAAGCAAAACGAAGTACAGAGTTAGGATCACCACATATGCGACAGTCAACCACCTTCAGAAGAAAAAAGTACATTCAGATAGGTTGTTTTTGATAAAACTGCAAAGACAAGCAATGAAAATAACATCACCTGCCCACAACCCACAAATAAACCGGCAAGCTGCTCCTCCGTGACCTGCATCCCAACAAGAGATGACAAATCCGAAACAGAAGAATTTGATTGCGGCATACAAACAAAGCTGAAAATGCTGAATATATAAACATACCTGGTGGTCAATATCAGACACATAAACAGTCCTACGGATAACCTCTTCTCTTTGAGCCATACTTGTCCTGCTGTTTGATTTCCGTTTCCCTTGACCTAAATTTTTCTTCTGAGAAAAACAAAATGAATGAACAAAATCCATGATGTCATACGGAATTTCGCTAATATTCAGAATTTAAGCTTTCGCACAGTTTAAAATGTACATAACATAAAAGGATAACCCCAACTCAACCAAATTTGTTCAATTAAATCCCATTTCATCATCTCCACTATTGAGAAAACAGATACACAATGTAGTTACCACACATTGGATATAGGGTGAGACCATCACAGGAACTCGAATAATTCGATTTTTTTAAGTTAACAGCCAAAAAAGCCCTAAAATAAGAACCAACCCTACCAAGCATAAGACCAATACAGCAATAATACTCACAAAGCATATCAATTTCCTTATATAAACTGTACACTAAGCATCAATGAAAATAACTGGGGGTTTTGGTGACATACCTTTTTACCACCACCATTGCAATTAGCATTACCATTCCTTGAGATGTTGTTATTGTTGTTTTGTAAAGCAATATTGTTAGTGTGAAACCCACCATTGAGTCCATTGTTAACAAGCGAGTGAGGTACAAACTCTTCAGCCATGGGGTTAAGCTTAGAGAACAGTTCTTGTAACTCTCTCATATCTCTTTTGAAACTATCCCCAAGCTCATCTTTACCACCACCACCGTTGGTTCCACCGATCTTGTTGTACAACCCTTGGTCGTTGTCATGTAAGCTCAGATCGGTTGTTGACCGAAGCTTTGACTGATCTTGGTCGTTTGACGTCACTGTTGCAGCCGCCGTGTCTTGATTCGAAGCATTCTCAACAACAGCCATGGCCTGATGATTAGATTAGATTATCCCTATTATTTAAACAAAAAAGAAAACTCCCTTTTTTAGCAACTGATCAACAACAAAAATAAAAACCCAGAATTTATAAACCCAAACAGAGAAATTTTAAAAGACAAAAATAGAGTTTTGAAATGTTGGGTATAATTATATAAGAATCTGTTTCAGAAACTAAGCTAAAGCTACAATAATCTCCATTGATGAAAAAAGAAACTAGAAACCCACCTCGAGATCACCGCGAAGAACACGAAATCGAAATGAATTAACAGCAAAGTAAAACAGAGTATGATAGTCAAGAAAAAGGAATTCTTTTTCCTATTTCTGACAGTTTCTGTAATTTTTTGCTTTTTCTGTTTTTGTTTCTACCACTGTTTCACAGTGATTTATCTGAGAAAATAAAACAAACACATCAAATGATGATGGCTTCCATAAACGCTGAGCTTAATTTTTTTTTTTAATAATTTATTGGTTGTTTGTTGAAAACGTGAAATGTAATAATAATAATAATCTCAAAATAAAAAAATAAATGAATATTCATGTCATGTATGACATGCGATTAAATATGCATGTATGTGTGATGATGTTCTTTAGGCTACATCATTAGTAGGGGTTTGTATAATGACGTGTCGAGTGGTGATTGGATAATGAGTTTTTTACTATATTCGATTACTGAATTACCGTCGCTGTTTTTACCTGCTGTACCTGTCCCTCCGTACTGGTGTCCTAAAACTATGGACAATTGGACCGGTCGATGAGGGGGTGTTTTGGTAAATTCAAACGAATTTTACGGAGTAGTTATTGTGAAGCAAATGTTTTTCTTTTCTTTTGAAGGTATTGTGAAGCAAAGGTTGACTTGGATTTTGGAAGAGCCCCTGATTTTTATATTCCATTTTCTATTACAGTAATTATATTTAAATACCAACCTTGGTTTTGTCAAATAGTGAGGACTTGGATGAATTTAAGGCTCCAATTTTATGGAAGGTAAAAATATTGATAGAAAATTTTACATGTCCAATCAAGTTTTACTTAGGGTTTAATTGAAATTTTGTAACAGCCCAATTTTAAATAGTGTCGAAACAGTGATTCGAGATCATTAAATCTGACAAAAAGTTAGAAAATTTTGATAATCGATAATTATAAGTTAAGTGTGATTTTAGAAATATTTTAAAATTAATGAATTTTGTGAACTGAAAGAATTAATGAGAAAAATTGGGCCAAAAACGAGGTATTGAGACCTCGAATTCATAAAGTGAGCCATAAATATTTTCAAAAATATTTATGAAGTGTCATTAAGCTATTATTAAACTTTCGTTAGAAAATTTTAACGTTTGGGTAGGAAATTAAATGAAAAGGACTAAACTGAAATGAAAGTAAAAGTTAAATTATAGATTAAAAGAAATTATGAAGGATCAAAATAGTAATTATACCATTTTGCATAGTTGAGGCGGTTACCGTGAGAAAATCTGAGATTTTTTTAAAAAGTTTATTATTATATTATATTATATTATATTATTATATTATTATAATATTATATTATATAATAATCCAAAGAAAAAAAAAAGGGAATAGAAACAGAAACAAAACGAAGCAGAGAGCAGGGGAAGGAAAGAAAGAAAGAAGAGAAGAGAGAAGAAGAAAAGGGGGAAAATTGGAAAATTTCCAAAATTAGCTAAATAAAAGGGGATTAAATTGAAATATCTGGAGAATTCTCTTCAATTCTCTTCATTTTCTTCAGCTGAAAAACAGTCATGGAAGAGAGTTCAAGTTGGTTTTCATACTCAAGCTTCATGTAAGTTTAATACTTGCTTTCTCCTTGAAATTTCTATGTTTTTGGACTTTCTACAATTGAATCCAACTTATTAATTCATTAGTTTATGATTCTATGGTTAATTTTTAAATTTGATGTGGATTAGTGCTAAAAGAATATGATGAATAAATATTGATTTGAAGCTTTAATTTTGTTATATGATGATTTTATCAAGTGAAATTGATGGAAATTGGTTTTAGGACCTAATTGTGAAATAGCTGAAATTAAGGCCTAGTGTTAAAATTCTGATTTTCAAAAGTTATGAAGTAGTTTAAAATGATAGAGAAAAGTATTAAATGAGAAAATTAGCTTAATGGAGGGGTTAATTGAGCAAGGGTTGAATTGTATGAATTGTGGAATTAGGGACAAAATAGAAATCAACATGTTACACTAAAGCAGTTTTGGACAGCAGCAGTTGTCTAACTTTGAAAAATCACCAAAAATTGTATAAATAGAATTAGAAGTTGAGTGAGATATGGAATTAAATCTTATTGAGTCTATTTTCATATAAAAGAAACAGAGAAAGCAAAGGAAGTCTACATTTTGAGATATTTAAACTTTTGTAAGACTGGTTTAGAATAACTTCGTGATCCCCTGTTCTTACTTTATAAATTCACTGAGAATTGTATAAAAATAATTTGGGAACATATTTTATATGGTTAGATTCCTTAATGAGTCTAGTTTTATAAGAAATAAACCATAACATCATATGAATTCTATATAAAAAGATAATTAATTTTTAGTGAAGAAGGGTCGGAACTGCCAGACAGCAGAACAGGGGTGACTTTAAAGAATAAACTGTACTAATTGGCTGAATCAAAAATTTTGAAAATTTTATGGCAAGAAGATATGTGAGTCTAGTTTCAGGAAAAATTAACGGTTCTTCATTTGGAGTTCTGTAGCTCTGGAAATAAATAATTTAGTGACTATAACTCAAATGGACAGTTTTGAATCTACTTATGAGTAATTAATGAAATTATTGATAATGTTACTTATAGCATGTTATATACATTAAGGAAGTGGAATAGAGAGGAGGAGGAGGAAAATATGTATGAATATTTAAGTAGTATGGCTAAATTGAAATGTTTTAGGCTCAGAGACTAAATTGAATAAAAGTAAAATTTTGTGATTAATTTTGTAAAAATGTGGAAATAACCAATTTGCATGAAATGGATTATTTTATTATTTAAAATTGTAAAATTGAATGAAATTATTAATTTAGATTAAGATCAACTGAAAAATCAATGAAAATAGAAAATTTCCAAAGTGCCCCTGAATCTTGATATTTCTGCAAATTTAACCAGGTAAGTTCGTGTAACTTAATTATGTGATATAAGGAAATATAAGTTGATGGTACGTGAAATATTGATATGATGAATTAACTGTTTTATGTTTATGAAGAAACGGCAAGTGAATGATATTTATCATGACATGAAAATATGTGATTATCTTTAATATGTTAATACAAGGTAATTAAGTATGATGAAACGAGTAATAAATTCAAGTAAGGCATGACGAGAAAAAATGAATATCTTTAAGGGGCCATATGTTTGATTTTGATTGGTTTCAAATATAAATATTGAATTAAAATAAAATGTCTGATAAATAAATTTGTAATTCCGGTAATGCCTCGTACCCTATTCCGGCGTTGAATACGGGTAAGGGGTGTTACAAATTTAATGTGATATTTTTAGTCAAGTTACTCTCATAAACTTAAAGGTTTGGTCAAACTCGGCTTATTTTTAAGTTTATATAATATACATTATTATTTAAACACTTTATTGAGTCGGTGTTACTATTAACCAGATCACCAATTCATTTATGAAATTATAAAAATACCCCTTCTTTTAAATTATAATTAATATTATTATGTCACATTTGTTTTTTTTGTACTTTTTATCATATTTAAATAAAACGATTAATCAAACATGTGTTTAATATTATTAAAATACAAATTCATTACCATTCCACTCGTATTCATTGTTAATTATAATATTTATAATATTTTCACCTATATATATTATGTTATTAATATCATAAGAAAATTTTAATATACTATACTATAAAGTAAAATTTGAAAAATATATTAAGTTACTTTGAAAAATTAATAAACTAAAATTATATAATGATAGTTAAAATTGGTTATTACATAATTAATGTTTTTTTAAATAAAAACAATGTGGGCGGGTCTAAATGGACTTAAGTTACTCATTTACAAATATAAGCGGGTTTAAACAAAATTTAAAATCTCTTTTTTATAATTGGGCTTGAGTAAATTGTATACGATGTTGATGCCATGCATGGACCTTGTTCGAAGCCAACTTGATCTGGCCTACAAATGCCAAACAAGACAAAAATAAAGTACCAAAATGAAAAAACATATATAATTTAGGGAGAAAATCATGACATAAACATAAGTTTAAATATCAATGTACGTTAGATCGAATAATGAAGAGTTTGATACCCTTAAATAAAGTTTCGAGTTAAAATTTTGTGGATAAAAACAATGATAAAAGAATTTACTTTTTAAGAAAATTATTTTTTATTTTTATTTTGAGAAAAGGAATTTTAAGCAAAATAATTTGTACACGAGAGCTAAAGTTAAATTAAACTATTTTTAGAAAGACAAAACTGTTTTTTTTAATGTTAAAATAAAATATATTTAATTAATTAATTTTTAGAAATAAAAAACGAAATAAGCAATTTATCCGTTTTACTAGCGTGGAGTCCAACCAAAGCCATGCTGACCAAAATATAATAATGGAAATTTCTTTCTTTGTTTGAGTAATTATAAACTAAATTGTCATTTTCTCTTAACACTGACAATTAGGACCCAATTATGCAAAATTTTGCATTAACTAATCCAAAAGAGTTTATACATTTCTTAATTTGATAAAATGACATCATGGTTAGTTGGAATTTCTTTTCATATGGGATAATCTTTTTAAATCATTTTATTAATTAGAATTTATAAATTTTAAAAACTTAATTAATATAATTTCAAATATGTCTGATAATCCACAATGAAAGTTGTTAGATTATTTTCTACAAAAACTGTGTGAAAAATAAGTAGATACGACCCACTTATTACCTAATTAAAGAATAATTTTCATTTTATTATGTTATTATTTATCAAATAATCTAATCATGTTAGGTTTTAATTTTAATTAATATACAAAACAAAATTTAAAACTTAGATTCAACACTTAGTTTTTTAGTATTTAATGTTTCGGTTTATCAAACATAACTTAACATGATGTTTGGTTGGGTGTAATGGGCTATTACAGCCTCATTCAATACGGCCTTATTCAAGGCAAAAGTGCTGTTTACAATTCGGCACTCTCCCCACGGAATAGGGATTTACATAAATGGCTGGGTGAAAAATTAGGTTAGACTTTCAACTTTACCCTTCTCTTTCTCACGTCTGAAACAATCTCTTCTTTTTTTCATTCTTCTTCCCATTTTCTTCCAACCTTATCTCCCTTTTTTTCATGCTTCTATCCTCACCAACTCTATCTCACTTTGACAAACCCTAACAAGGCCTTCAATTAAGAATAGTTTTTCTAACTCCAATCCTCAACAAGGCTTTCGATTGAGGTGGAAACTTGAGAAGAGAAACAATCGGCAGTCCTCCCTCAGGTAACTCTTCTCTCATGTTGATTTCCTTTTTTTCTTTTTCTTTTTTTGTTAAATTAGTAGAAATAATAGGTTTCTTTTCAATAGGAATTGTTTTGGTAAAATAGTAGGAATTATTTGTTGCATTTTTTTTCATTATTTATTGCATGAGGTTAATGGCTTGCTTGAGTTTTTCCAAAGTTCTTAGTAGTTATATCAATTTTTGGTAATTATTTCTGGTTTGAAGCTGGTTATATATTATTGGATCATGATGATCATTATATGTGTGCTTTGACTAATCAAATCTTGGTGGTAATATATTTCACACTGTGTGTAAGTAGGAATCTTTGTTCATTTCATCAAATCTAGGTGAAATTTGTAAATTATGTGCCCCAACTCTTTTGCAAGTGAGCTGTAAATTTGTCATTGATGTTCTTTTGTATCATTAAATTTCTATAACTACAGGAATGATGGATTTCATAAGGTAAGTTTTTTATTAAATTTTTGCTTATGTGCCAAGAGTAGAGAGTGGCTCGGATGCCTTGATCAATGGCTGAGCCATAATAATGGTTTGTATACTGTGATGCTATACTGAAAGTGTGACTACCTAGAATAAGTTATATTTACTGCATTATTTTCAGGTGCTTTGGATTATAAAAGAATTAGACAAAATGTGGTTGCTCCTTCAGAAGCGTAAGAGTATGCTTCAGATGCACTAAAAGAAAATTTATGATGAGGAATGTCTGAAGATTGATAACAGTGAAAAGTATACTTTGAATAAGCAGTTATTCGAATCAATATCAAAGTCTCTCAATGAAGCTGAAACGAAGGAAGAGATTGATGACGTGGATATAAAGTATACTTTGAATAAGCTGTTATTTGGGTTCAACATAATCTGCACCATCTACGATTTATGTTATTTGGATTCATACGATTGTAGGTGTTGAGTAGAGTATGTATGATGTATCTAGTGTAGGTCTATTCAATAACTTTGAGATTTTTATATACAAATTTCTTAAAAGATCCATGTTTAAATGTTAATAATACTATATGCTATTTGCTCAAAAAAATTAATTTGACAAAATGAAAAAAAAATGGTAGCTCCGTAGTAGAACCACTAGTCCATCTCTCTAGCATGTAATAATTTTGAGAAAGAAAATACTGGCATTGTTATTGTTTTATATTTGTATTCACATGTACGTATCGATCCAAAGTTTTTAATATTATTCCATACTAAGATTTTTTTAATAATCTTCTTACTTTTTCTATTTTTAATGAATTTCGGATAATTTTGTTGAAATATAATTTTGTAAGTTTTATAATTGATTGGATTTAAAAAAATTCTACTAAGGGTACTTTAATCATTTAAGCATTTTTCCTTATACTATTATAACATTTATTCCATTCAACAAAACAAAAGAATGCTGTTACAGATCTATTCCATTCCATTCAACCAAAAAATTGAATTACTGATTACAACCTTATTCCATTACAGCTCTATTCAATTACAGCCGTATTCCATTACAGCGAACCAAACGAAACCTAAATCAATAAAAGACCAACAGTTGTGCTTATTCTCTTTACGCCACCTATACTTTCATTGTATGTATATAAAGAGTTAAATACAAAAGATACAATAGCATTACAAGAAATTATTGGGTAAATTACATCGCAAGTCACTGTTAAAAAACTCGTTAATCCATTAATAGATTGTTGACGTGATAATTTTTTTTACTTTTTGAGGCTTTCTCTATAATTAGTCGAAAATATATTTTTTGGTTTATTTATAATATAAGAATCACCGATGCTTATCACGACCCATTCCCTACTCCGCTGACGACCCCACACCATAAACACCACCTTACATAAATGCTCCTCCAACATAGGTGATGCAGTCAAAACTAAACCAAAAATTGTTTAGCATTAAAGGTTCACTGAACCCAATTGGGGCCCGAGACCAACAAACGCAACCCAGAACCAACTTAAAAAGGAGAATCCTTTTGCTACCAATCAAGCCATTATCATATATTGAGATAACATTATTGAAAAATATTCGAAAAAAAATTAATTTTACAAACAACATAAAAATATTTCCATTAAATAATTATAAATTTTGTAACACTTATTTCTATTTAAAAAGAAAAAAATAAAGGGGATTGAACAGTAAATTCTATTTGATTGGATCCTGTCTTTACTTGATTCCTTTACATGAAAAGGAGTAACCTTTCTCTTTTCTTGGAATTTTATTCTTATAAGCACCTTTTCTATATAAAAATCATACCTTTACCAACTTTCATATTTAATTTAAATATCCTATTAAAATAAATTTAATCAGAAAATATTAGGCGGTTGGAGTTGGTGTTGGTGTTAGATAAATGCTAAATAGATATATAAAAATCTCAAACATGGTACATTTTGGTCACTACAACTAGAAGGGGACATAAGAGGAAAAAAATTATAATAATTAAATGTAATAAAAATTAAGAATCATTATCTAAAAGTTGTACAATATAAAGATGCGATACCTCTCTTTCTCTCAATCAACAAACCTAACATCCTGCCAACAAACCACCAAAAGATAAAAGAGGTAAAGATAGAAACAAGAATGCCAACTAAAAAGTTCAAAAGCAACCCCAAATTATGTTCAAAAAATACTTTAAAGGTGTTATGTTCATCTCTGATAATGTTAAAAATAATTGTGACGGTGAGATTAATTACTGTAACTATGAGGTAAAATATTCCCCCGCACCATAGCTACCGCCCATCCAAAGACACCATTAGTCAGAGACCATAAAACACCCACTCTGTGAGTGAATTAATTAAACATCAATTCAATTTAAAAAAGAAGAAGATTAACTTGTTATGATAAAAATATCATCAAGACTTTCGTAATAGAAATAAGATTGTATTTTGTCATCTCTAGTAAAAAAATGGATAAATTAATCCTTATAGGTTAGATTATAGAGCAACTAATCTTTTTGTTAAAAATTTCATTCATTTCTACCTGGGTAAAGCTAAAATTATTGATAGGAGGGGCTGAGGTATTTGTATAAAATTTACATGTTCAAACCTTACAAAAAGGTATTTTTTAAATTTGTGATAATCTTAATCTCTAAAATTTAAGAAAATCAAAATAAGTTAAATGTTCAATTTATATTAGATATTATAATTATTTATACATAAATATTACAATTATTATACTTTATTTTTATAGAATTAATATTTAGATAATACTTTGTATTAATTTATCAATTTAAAAAGAACTTTGAAAAAATTTTGTGGGGTCAAACACAAATTTTGTATTTTTTTAAACACTAATTATAATGTTAAAATAAAAAGTTTCAAAATTCAAAGGTTTGAAAGAAATTTTACAAACTTAAGGGGTCGAGGTCCCTCGGTTCCCTAAATTCACTATTAATTTCTACTGTAAAAAGTTAATTTATATACGTCAACATAAAGAACACGTTATATATCACTATTCTAGTTTTTAACGATACGTATGGCTAAATTTTTTTAACAAAAAGAGTTGAATTTGTGACTTTTTAAAATACAATTTTGTAGGGACGACATAGAGACGGCGTTAGCGTAGATGTAACGAAAAACGAAAGAAAGAAATTACCTTTCTCGCAGAACGAAGCTTCCTCATATTCTCTTTAATATCTCCTTCTCCATTTGCCACCTTTTTTTTTTTCTTCTTAAATTTGATAAAAAAGAAGACTTGGACTCCGTCACCATAACAACATTTTAGTTAATATCAAAGATGCAAGCAGCACAGTCCCCACGAACTCGTATCTTTCCTGCTATCAACCAAAAATATTTAAAATAAAAATATAAAAAAAATTCAAGAAAAACGTTTTAATGGCAGCCCCGATTTGAAGTTTTGTCATAAATAGTAACAATGAATGTGCAACCTAAATAAATAAAGGTATTCAATAGTTAATATGTGAAAATTTTTATTGGTCTAATTCTGCCTTTAGTCCTTATATTTATTGGACTTATTAAATTTAGCCATTTTTGCTTAAAGTTTAAGGAATTTAGATATTTTATATATTTTTTTAGAATTTTTTTATAATTTGAGAATTGAAAAAATCATAAGAAAATGTTTATTTACCTGTTTTTGTATAATGGATATTTTAAATTTTTGAAAATAAAAGTAAAAGGACTAAATTTTAAATTTTTAAAAATTTACAGGACCAATGACAGAAATCAGCCAACAATTTGAAACTTTACCAAAAAACTTACCGTTGCGGGAGAAATAGACAAATAACCAGTGGAAGAACTCGTCGGAGTAGATGGCGGCGTCGGAATCGGCGACAACGGTTTCCCATTAGTTCCACCTGTGGTCGTATTACTTCCGGCGACATTGCTGGTGCTACTTACACCAAGAGAATAAGCCGGCGTCCCATCGGGCTTAAACAACCCGTAATTCCTCTCCGAAGTCGGACCCGGTTTCATATTCTCATTAAACAAAGCAAAAACATAAATATTAAGATCCGAATTCGGTCTCATCGGAGTCCCCGTTTTTTTCGACATCAATTTAATCAAATTCCCATTGTATTTCTTCGCATTATCGGGCGTAGCTCCGACCTCATCTTCATCTCCCTTTGAAGGCCACCCGGTTTCCGATATATGAACCGGTAGTTTCTTGTACCCGAGCGAAGCCAAAGCATTGTAAACGGCATCGATTTGAGCGTACAACATGTTATCGTAATGTAAATTCGTCGCCGGATCGATAACCCCTTGGTTCGGTTGAAAAAGAACAAAATCCAATGGAACTTGTTTGGGACTTCCTTTATAAGCAAAGAAAGGGTACGCATTGATCAAAAATGGTGACCCAGTTTTTTGATGAAAGCTCAATGTTTCGCTTAAACAATCAACCAGATCTTCACGGAATGCTCCGGACGACGGTGGGTATGAGGTTTCGAGTATGGATAAGGAATGTGCCGTCGTGACGGTCACTTGTTTGTCGAGGCCGAGATTGACCAACGCTGTGTGAACGCTTTGCATCGCCGGCAAGAGGCTGTTGGAAAGAGAAGTGTCGTTGAAAGTGAGGACTTCGTTTCCGACGAAGATGCAGGTGATTTTGGTCGCCGGTAAGTGGGATTGAACGTTTTGTTTCACCCAAGCTTGGGCTTTGGCCGGATCTCGCATCTTGTCTAAGTATTCGTTGCCTAAGCCGACGATGAATTCGACGCCGGTGTTGGCGAAAGCTTTGAGTACTTTGGGATCTGCGTCGTAGAGTTTAACTTTGGTCGCTCCGATGGATTTAACAATCGGAACCACATCTTCCGGTGACGGAAGATTGTCTGCTATTTGTCCATAGTTGATCCCCATTGAATTCGCCATTATCGGAAACAAATAAACTACAAGCAGCAACAAAAGAAAAAACGAAAATCAGCAATTTAATGCCATTATACTTCAACCCAGAATTTTATAACAGAGAATGAGCTATACAGTACCTGAAATTGAAAGAATAATTGAAGCATAAAAGAAGAATCTATGAAACTCCATGAACACAAAGCAGTAAAATGGTGGCCAAATGTGAGGAAGAAGAAAACCAAAATAAGAGTTCTTTAATGAAAGTTGATAAGAGCAGTGGAGTAGAGCAATGGTAGGGGCTTAGCTTAGCAAAATCTGCGCCGGGATTGGAGAATTGAAATAAGGTTTGATTATATAAGACGAGGTTTTGATATTTTGAGTGTTGATCAAGTTTTTTAGCGACAGTGATTAGTCTTACCATTTGTCACTAAAAGTGAAAGATATGATTGATTATTCATTATAATCCATGATTGTTCCATTAAAAAATCGAATAATTTGATTTAAAAAATATTAGCATTTAATGGTAGGGAGCTCGATATAAATTAAAAATTTTTGAGGGTTTTAAATTAATTTTTTAAGAAGGATTAAAAATATAATTATATTTTTTAACCAAAGAGGTCATGGTTACTATTAGTTCTAGAGCTTTAATTTATATATTGGGTTAATTTTTTTCGAACAAGGGAATAATAAATCAGATTTTCTCTAATTATTTTTATTTTTTCTCTTAAATTTTTTTGAATATAATTGAAAATATTAAAAATCAGGTGGAAAAATCTATTAGAACTCCTCAATTATTTTAATAAAAAAATGACAAATCAAATTTTCTCTAATTATTTCATGGTATATCAAAAAAATTATTAGAACTCCGCAATTAAATGTTCTGGAAATAGTGATTTTATTATAGTATCTTTTTCTCGAATAATGTTTTATCTAACAAGTGTTTGATACAATAATCAGGCATGTTACATTCTTAAAAGAATATACATGTTCGAATATTAAAAATAACATTGTTAAGACGGATAATTATAAACTCTAAATATAAATTGTAAGGTATTTACCTGAGCGAATTCAGTAACTAACCCTCAGCATTCTATAGGTTTATTAAGAGGTAAATACTAACTAAGAATTTTAAAACTGCTCCATACTCAGAACGAAAATTAAACTCTTAATCACTGATTAAGGTAAAAAAAATCTTTACCATTTCTCTCTGCTCCTGTTTTTAATTAAATAAATTTTTAAGTGATGTTTAATTAAGAAATAAACCTCGTAATGTTTTATTTTTAATGATTGTGTCGTTTTGTTTTTGTGGGGGTAAAGGTTACTTCACCGACAATCTTCACATGGGTCCGCTCAGCTTTCACTTTATTTTTTATTATTTTATTATTTTAGGGTTGTTATTAACAATATTTTTTACTCGAGAAATTATTATTTTATTCAGTGCACTTGGCTTTATGTGTAATACATAACAATACGACAAATAAACGGCATTCGTTACGTGGCATCGCATCCCATACAAAGCAATACTGCAAAAGCGAGAGGAAGTCGCTTTCGGTGGCCCCACTTTACTTAATCATCCCTGATGGCTGATCTCAGCCGTTGTTTCAAACGTCAGAATTTATTATTGCGTGTACATGCATGCACACCATTGTTGTCTTTTTTCTTTTACATCTCAAAGTAATCATAAAAACTACTATTGCGGTAATGATTATATTTCTTTTTTTGTAATTGCAAAATGGTATCACAAAATTTTAAATTTTTATGTGTATTTAAATCTTAATTTATTGTTTCATGCTTCATTATATAAATTGCAATTACATGGCTGTATAATTAAAAAAGGGTAGATTTCACATAAGGCCACTAAACTATAGTAAGTTTATGTTAAAGTCATGGGGTTGTTAAATTATTTTTTGAAAACATCGGCTAGTGAGCTCCAAGCGAATATTTGACAATCGATATGATGAATCAGTACCCATCAACAAGTAAAAGAACATACCTTAGATCCAAATTGATCTAATGATCAGTATCAGAGATTGAAGAAGAAAATTGTTTAGATTTTAATTTGTAAATTTGAGATATTCAAAGTTGTTTCGTAAAAAAAAAAAACTAAAGTGTAGAAGAAAAAGGAACTTACAATTGATGCAAACAAAAAAGGGAATATAGTAGCAATTTTAATAACTTGATTTTTAATAGTTCAATGACAATATTATAACTTTTTGAAATTGAGTGACCAAAACATAAATTTACTAATAGTTTAATCACAGATACAATTTACCCAATTAAAGAAAACACGTTTGAAAGTGATTATGGTTAATTACTTAACACAGCGCCCTTAATTTTCAGCCCTTCACGCAAGAATTTTAATAAATGATTAGGATGATCCAATTGCAGTCAATTTAATTAGTTATCATCTTTTCATCAATTATATTACATTTATTTTTTATCACTTGATTAAATTTATCCTTAAATCGTGACCAAAAAAAAAAACATATTTTAATAAGGAAAAATATTTAATACATTACCAATGAAATTTTTAAAAACCACAAATATAGTTTGAAGATTGATGAGTATCTTATAAGGGGTATAATAAATTATTAAAAAAATATAAATTTTAAAAAAAAACATGTGACAATTTTTTAAAACTGCCTGTAAAATAAAATAAAATAAAGTACACTATCAATGAACCAAATACTAACTCTTTTATTAACAATAATAATATTATTATTATTATTTGAGAAAAAAAGAGATAAATGCATTCATTTATCGATAAATAAAATACCATAATCTTCAATCTCAATGTCTTAAACAATAAAGGAGAAGAAGCAAATAAAAAAATCTTACGTTTAGTTAGAGTTGGAAAAAAATATTATAAAGTCTTTGATAATTTGCTTAGTAATATTAAATTCCGATTCTAATATAAAAAATAATTTGCTTAGGGCCAGTCTTTATTCCAGTGGGATGGGTTTTTAGCATCGATTATGTTTCTATTTATTAAAAAACGTAACTAAGGTTTGAGAGGAGAAAAGGAAAGTTAAAACATATTTTAATTAGATTTAAAGTAAAAGTCTAATGAAATTTGTTTTCACTTATCACAAACTAGACTACGTGATGATCGAATAAAAAAAATATAAAAATTGGTTTTATTAGTAAATTGGCCTTTTATCTACCCCTCAATTTTCATGTTTGTCCTTATATTTTTATAGATGTGTGCATAAACTATCAAATTTGTAGTAGATTGCCCAGACAAATTTTTGGGTGTTGTGGACTTTTTAGCCAAACGAGACAAAAATTGATAGTTTAAATATGACATTTGACTAAAAAAAGCTAGAAGGACTAATTTGAAAATCAAGGTATACTTTTCTGATAAATTTACTAATAGACCCATATATGTAATTAAAACCAACATAAAAATTGAACTCTTTCGACTTTAAGGGCCAGTTTTTCGTTACTTTTCAAAAGCACTTCTGGCTCCAAAAGCACTTTTGGAAGAAAAGCTGTGCAGAACAAGTTGCTTTTGGCTGGAATTTTTAGCTTTTCAGAAGTGCTTTTGAAAAGTAAAAACTAAAATTTTTAGCTTTTTTTCTCCCAAAAGCACTTTTAGTGCTTAATTATTTTTTCACCCCTCTAATAACATGTACTTTCTCTTTTTTTTCGTGGTGCTTAATTATAAATGTGTTAAAATTATTAATTAAAAATAAAAAAATATTTTTCAAAATATTAATTACAAATATTTAATGGTTATATTTAAATATTTAAAATGTAGTTTATATATTCTAATTAAATTTTATAAGTATTTAATATTTATTACTTAAAAATATTTAAAATTTATATTTTATATACTAAAATATTAACAAATTATAGTACTTTTTTTTATATTCTTACTAAAATATAATAATATTAACTAATTTAAATTTTATTTAAATGTATATTTGTTACTTGATAATAACATGTCTAAAATGGACATTTTATTTCTCAAAAGTACTTTTTGATAGCAATGCTAAACACTCAAATTTTAAAACAAACTTTTCAAAAGTACTTCTCAAAAGCACTTTTCAAAAGTATTACCAAACTAGCCCTAAATCTCCCAACTTTACCATTCAGCTATTTTAAGATGAGGGTAGTTTAAGCTATTTAAGTAAAAAATAAAATAAAATTATTGGAAGATATAAATATGCTTATAATAATTTTATAATTGATTGATGTTGGATTAACTCATAATATAAACTCTATCAAATTATTAAATATAATTTCAGATATATACAAGAGCAAAGAGAGAAAAGAAAGACTTTAAAAAGGCCAAAATGAATGATGAATTTTTGGAAAGAGTCAAAAGATAAATTTAACATTATATTGGTATATAAATTTTCAAGGAAATTAAAAACAAATTTACTATTTTGAGGTCCAAAATGGTTACTTGCCTTCCATTCTCTCCTGGATATATATAGATTTTTAAATATAAATGAGTTTTTTTTTTTTTTCAAAACATATGAGTAATTAAAATTGTTTCAATCCATCCAATCCAAATTGAATCAGACTTGGAATATATTTGAGTAATTTGATCTAAATTATTATTTAACGAATAAAATATTTAAAATTAAATAATATGAATAAATTTTAAAAGGATAGTAAATAAAGTTTTTAACCTACCAAAAAAAAGTTAAAAATGTAAGGGGGCATTCTTTAAAACCACTTGTTGACATCTAAAAAATTAGAGTTCAACATTATTAATGTATTCCCTTTTCCAATTTGTAATTTGATTTTTATAATAATAATAAAAAAAAACCACCGACCAAACTAATGGTCAGTTTTGTGTTTCTTATATATGGAGAAAATTTGTAGTTGTAAGAAGAGAATTCGAGAAAATGATTGAAGTAGGAACAAAGAGAATATATCAAAGAGTACCAAACAATCAAAGAAGCGTTAGAGGTTGGAATCCAAACGTACTTAAAATTTTAAGTAAACTATCAAAATAGTTATTTTTGTTTACTTCATATTATATTTTAGTCATTTATGTTTTAAATATTACGTTTTAATCACTTATATTAACATGTTGTAACATTTTAGTCACTAAGCCGTTAATGGTGTAACGGTAAGCTGACATGACACAATAAATAATTATTTCAAATAAAAATTTTAGGTTAAATTATACAATCAGTCCCAATTTTTTTTGAGCAATTTATTTTTTTTATTTTTTATTCTCTTTTGCTTCTCCCTTTGTTTTCCTACATTCTCCATATTTTTTAACGTAATTTTTTTATATTTTTCATTTATTAAAACTAATCCTTATACTTTTATTTTTTTGAATAATTTAATTTTTTTATTTCTTTATTTTTCTTTTTTTCTTTCCCTTTAATTTTAACAAATGGAAAATATAGAAACAAAAGAGATAGAGAAGGGAGGAAAATAGAGGGAGAAGCAAAAGAGAATAAAAAAAAGAAAAAAAAGTTTAAAAAACATAAAAGAAAAAAATTAAATTGTTCAAAATGAAAAAATATGAGAACTAATTGTATAATATAATCTAAATTTTTATTTGAAATGATGATTTAACGTGTTACGTCAATTTACCGTTATACTATTAATAACAGTTAATGACTCTTTGACTGAAATGTTATATCCTGTTAATATAAGTAACTAAAACGAAATATTTTAAATATAAGAGAGTAAAATATAAACTGTTTGGTAGTTTACGTTAAGATTTTTAAGTGGAAGAAAGCAATTATCCTAGTATATTGAATTCTGAATTTTCCGAAATAAAGGATTTTTATAATCTAGGTTTACCTTTAGAATATTATAATTTTATAAACAAAATATGGAAAACCCATATTACTGATCAAAGAGCAAACTTTAGAAGAGCTCTAACACAGTTTTCAAATTTCTTAGTTGAAAAAACAACTAAAGAAAATGAAGCTCATGATTTATTACTAAAATCTGTTTTATACAGAGATTGGGATGAAATCCTAATCGAATATACAGATATTAAGGAGATAAACAATCTTCTTGATATATTCTAATATTTTATTAATAAGGGAATAAACAGTCCTATTATTAATAAAATGTTTAGAATATGTCTATATAACAAATATAGACAAATTCTACCATCGGATATATTTTCAAAAATAAATAGATTTATTTGCAACCAAAGCAGTTCTCAATTTCATGAAACTTTTCAAAATATTATTTACAAGCCTATGTTTTTACTAATGATATAGGAGAACAATTTCCTACTATCAAATTTAGGTTTAATCATGAACCATTTGATATAACCAGTATTGAATGCGGCGCGAATTTATCCTTTTACGACGCCGCACAGTTCCTCATGGCGCCATTTTTTGGTCGCTAAATAATCAATTCAGTCTCAAGAACAAATAATAACAAAAATAATAATATATATATTTCAAATCCATAGCGAAAATTTTCAACAAATTCAAGACATAATTAATCATACTGCAGAAAGAGAAATCAATAGTAAAATCGAAAAAAGAGAGTAGAGAAATGGTAGGATAACTTAAAAACGAATTAAAGACTCAAGCAGCAAATAAAGAGAGGGAAATTGGAAAGGTAAAGCAAATCTAGATTCAATTTCGAAATCAATCACTGGATATTGCGACAACAGAAAATACAATAAGGAAGCATGAAGTTTTGAAAGGGGAGATTTAAAGGAAAACCTGATCGGAGGAGGTTGAAGAGAAAGAAACATTGTGGAATCCGGGGGAAGATGATGATAAGAAAGCCACCGTGAAAGCAGCGAGCACAGTCGCTAGAAGCGGTCCAGATCCCTTCATGTTCCCGATTCCTTTCTATTTCCACAATTCAAATCAGGGAACTGAGTGTGGATACTTTCGAAACTCCGATGAAAAACAAGGACGACCTGCTTTCCCCAAATTGATTTTTTCTTCCCTTGTGTCTGGACCATTTTTATATTTTCTGGATCTGCCTCTTAATTAACGAGATTTTAATTTTCGTTTAGCCAGTAGGACAATGCAAAATCAAATAAGTACAAATTATAATAGAATTAAAATTTATTGTATAGAAAATATTTTATATTTTTTAATTGCAATTAAATTTTAAACAAAAAAATTTCAATTTATAAAACCATAAAAATTTTAAAAATATTAAATCTATACAGTAAATGATAATTATATTTCAATTTAACCTTATTAGCTCAGGACTAAATTAAATAATAGCTTCCTTTTAAGATGTATGAACAGGTATGCAAAGCTCATTATCAAGCAGCAATTCACCTTTGTATTCCATGCTTTTTCCAGAAAATATTTATGAGGACTACAATCAAACAAGAAAAATAAATAAATTTAAGATGGATTAGCAATTGAACAGAGGCTTTTATAATCCAACTATCTGATCTTTATTTCCCCGGTTCCAAACTTCGCAGCCCGGAAGTTAAAAAAGAGTTTACAATCTTCGATCCTTTAAAAAAAGCAGGCAAACGAAAAGATTTCGGCCCTTGGTGGTAACATCTCTCACTTTCATTTGCAGCAGCAATTAGCTCAGCTGGCACACTCGGAATCACGACAGAAAATATACCCGAGTTACAATCTCTTTCCGATGTTTGCAAACCTTCGAGCTACTCCGAATATAACAGCTTTGGTCAAGAGGCCTCGATCAAAACTACAAGCAAGGGCGATAGCCCCACCGACGACTAGAAGTTTGGGAATGTTTTTCCCCGACAGTTTCTCGGATGAATTATGTGTTTCGAGCTCTGATGAATCGTTACTTTTGCTTTCAAACGATCTCAGATAGTCTGCACTTATTTTACTGTTTATCTGTGCCATGAAAGCGCAATGGGATAGCATATTTCCGGATGTTCTTTCCTTTTGATATGCACGTAGGCCGGGGTCGATCTTCTTGACGGTTCCCCACATGCCTTGCCGGACGCCAACCTTTGCAATTTTCCATGGTATACCCATATCTTCGTGATGGAAAAGTAACACCTCGCATGCAGTTAGCTGACCATCTCCTTTCCTTGATTCAACTGTTTGAAACGAATAACAAACAGATTACGGGCCAAGCATTTATATTATGGCATATGTAATCAGTACTTAAATGGACATAGAAGGCAGGGAAAAAATGATGTCGAGTCCAATACCTGCACGGATTAACCAACTCGAATAGTATAAATCGACACGCCGGGGTTTGTTTTTCCTCGGTACAGAAGCATATGGTACTCCCTGAAATGTGAAGTAAACATGCTATGAGTACAGAGTTGGTTAACATGATGATGCCTACTACTAAGTGACAAACATCTTGAGATATCAAATTCGTAAAAGAATGTCGATTCACTCAAGTAGTTATCGGATTACTGCAACTCAAAAGCCTACGAAACAGTCTAACATACCAAAGCTGAAAATTACCTTAGTAACACAATAATATGCACGCCCGGACTCCCAAATCCGACGACCGAACACGTATTCTCTATCACTGCAGAAGAAAGGAAACTGCAAAACACAAGACATATTAGAACATAATACTCCGATACAACGAAAATGAACCGAAAAAGAAAAGTTCTACAAACCTTGCGAACCCAATGAACCACCATGGTCCCAGTGGTGGGACACTCCTCCATAGTTGCAGCACTAACAAGCATGTTATCCCACTTGGGTCGAAACTCATCGTCCCAAAAGAAATCCCTCACCATCTCGGGAGTGGTGTCTTCGAAAACGGTTCGGCTACGATATTCCGTAGGACCAGCCTGATTGAACAGCCAAGACATAAACATAATTTAATAATCAACCAAATGAAATTATAAGAGGGCATAAATTGAATATATATATATATATACCTCAAGATCTCTTTGCCAAGCTTGGTAAAACATAGTTGTAGTAGAACAATCCATCATATGAATCCAAGCAGGTCCTCCATCTTTTTCTTCAACTAAATTAACAAAATGCTCTAAATCCTCATTTGTCACAAAACTAGTTTTCCCCTTTGGAATCTGTGATGAACTGTACCCAAATTACAAGAAAATATTAGGGATTAGCAAAATCAAAGATAAACCCAATTTTCATTGTACTTCAAACCCCAATCTAACATTAAAAGGAGAAATCAAATGATGAAATTGCGAACCTGCAATTGGAATCAACGGTGGGTGGCAAAGAAAAAGGATCGCTTTGAGTTTCATCATCTGTAATCCAAGAGATGCAACTAGGCAATAGAAATTTGATCGAATTCAAGCTTGAAATGAGATTAAAACTTGTAGATGAAGAATCTGAAGATGCAGGTGTTGAATCTTTAGAGACAGAGCAATCAATCATCATTTCTCTGCCTATATTTGCCCACTTTGGCTTCCAAGCCCATCCGACTAAAACACCAACAATTACAGCAATCCATAAAGGAGCTATGAAAATCATTAGCTCCTTCAAAACATCCCCAATTGTGGGTTTCCTTAAAATCTCCAAAAAAACCGACACCAAAACCATCCTTTAGAACAACCCCCCTTCAATGAAATCCAAAGAGTTAGCTTCAAACACAGCGATTCCTCAAGGGTTTGTTTTTCTATAATAATAATAATAAACTCTAAACCCAGACCAAAAAAACACAAACACCCAAACTTTTTTTAATCTGGAAAGGGGATTAAAAGAAGAAAAAGGAGAAGGAGCTGGGATAAATAAAAAGAGAAGAAGAAACGATCTCGAATAAAAAGAAAAGATAAACAAAGACGATAAGTGCTGAATAGATTATGGATAAGGATTCCCAGAATATCAGAAGAAAAAAAAAAAGATCTTTTTCTTAAAAACCTTATTGAAACGTTTTATCTATTTTTCTACCATTATTAATAATTTTTCTAGCAGAAAAGGGTTTCTAAAATTTAGATAAAGTCTGGAATAAATGCCAAATGTTGGATCTTAAATGGGCAAAAATGGATAAAAAGTTGATTAAAAATAGGCTTTTATTTCGTTATTTTAATCGAAAATGGCTTCTGGTTGGTAAAATGGGTAGGTTGGGAAGAGTATTTAGTTGCCGCCTGGTGCTGATGCTCTGTTGGTGAAGACGCTGGCACATGCTCTGCTTTCTCTGTCTATATGTAAACTGAGAGGCATTTCTCGTATTTATATAGCGACGAAATTTATTTTTCATTTTCGTCGCCGCGTTTCCTCGTTTTTCACGTTTACTGACTTTTTTTTCTTTTAACTTATTTTAATTTTGAAAATTTTTTAAAGAGGTCCATACTCGTTTTTTACTTTACTTTTTCAGCATTATAATACTTCATTTGTATTATTATTTGACTTATTGATAAATTTAACCCTTAATATTTATATTTTTATCACATTGATCCTTATTTTTTAGCCAAATTTGACCTAAAACTTTTAAAAATAATCAATTTATCTTTTTAACTTAAATGCTTACTAAAATTTTAAATTTTTAACAATGTTAATGTGACAACCTATATGACGATCTACGTGCACTTCATACTGACATAGCACCATTTATTATATATGCATCCACAATAATTTAAATTTTATAAAATATTCAAAAATAATATATATAGTCATAAAAAAAGTATGATGTACTTGTAATTAAAAAAACCATGTCACATCTACACTCTTTCTTTTTTTTTGTTAAATTGGTTGGTGATGACATTTTGATATAAACAAAATACTTACTTAATACAGTATAACTTAAAAAAATGACATTGTAATAAATATGAATTTAACAAAAAAATCACAATATTAGTAGTTGGCCTTGAATTTTGAAACATTAAAATACAGAGACTAAATTTTTAAAAATTAAATTTGTGAAAATATACATTATTGAAAACATTTGTTTAAGTCTCAACCATATAAATTTTAGCATGTTATATAATATATTCAAAATAATATTTAAATGGGATTTTTGGTAGAAAGTTATAAATTAAATTATTATAATTTTATTTTAACTGTGGTATGAGCTGAATTTGTTGTGGCCTTGTGGGTTTCGCCTTTGAAATTTAAATAGAAAGAATATTGAAACTTGTCAAAATTTTATTTATTTATAAATAAATAATATTATAATTCTCTTGTTCAAATTAAAGATTTGACAATGACTTTGGACGAGGATATTAAGATACTTTAAAATTAATGGCAACATAACATTCTTTGACCACATAAAATCTTGAACGTAGATATTAATTCAAATACGAAAAAATTCATTTCTAATAATTTGGTTATTTGTGATATTTAATTTGATTTTTTATTTGATTTTCAAATATTTATTAATTATATTTTTTTCAAAATCCGATTTAATAGGGACTCTTATCAATTTCAATACCATGTTGGAATTATTTTTCGTTGATTATAAAAATATAAACTCGATAAAAATTTATCAAATATGTGATAAAACATAAATATGATGCATATATGAAGTACATGATGTTGTATTTTTTATATTATAAATGTTTTTAATTAGATAGAATATATTTTTAAAAAAGAAAAGAGAATTAATGTTTGGACTACTCGGAAGGACACAAAATAATGTTTAACTTGGTCAGTATGACTTTATTTTTGGTCAATTAATTTAGTGTTGAAAGCTAAATGAAAGTTTGAACTTTCAACAAAATTGACTTCAAACTTTCTAATAAATTAATTAGGTTAAAGTATTTGAGAGGTCTTTGTATTATAAAGACTAATTCAAATTAATCCTTCTATTATTAAATTAATCAATTTAGTCCCTACACTATTAAATATAATCAAATAAATCAAAGTTGTAATAATGTTAGCATCTACCAAGTTACTCGAGGCTAAAAGAAAAGCAATTAGAAGGGCTGAGAATGGTGGTTCCCATTGCTCAGCTTAACAATCTCGAAAGGCCTGGTTCGTTGCTACCACCAGAGTTTGAGATGGCTACCAAAAAAGTCAATAATAAAGATGTTGTGGAAGAGAAGGTACTCGATCATTAGATGGAAGATGTTGCCAAGTCGGGGAAGGTCTCCTTTAAAGAGATGCTAATGAAGGATAGCAATGTTAGTAATGGGGAGAATGTTAGTTTAGATGATATTGAGATATCTCTCATTGAGAGTGACATTTGTGTGTCCGTGGAAGGCCCTTTGTAATGGCTTGAATTTTCAGTAGTGTCAGAACGGTGATTCGATACCACTAAATTTGACAAGTGAGTAGCAGTATTATTAATTTAGTGAGTATAAGTTAAATGTGAAGTTAGGAAAATTTTTGAAATAGCGAATAGTGTACCAGAAATAAATATTAAAATAATTAGAACCGAAAACGAGGTACCGAGACCTCAGAGATTTTTAACCGAGCCATAAATATTTTTATAAATATTTATGGAGTGTTAATAAGTTAGTATTAAAGTTTCGTCAAGAAATTTTAAAGTTCCGATAGTTAATTGAACAAAAATGACTAAATTGTAACAAATGCAAAATTATGAGAAATGATTAAATAGCTTAAATGATAAAAGAAAGAGGGCTTAAAAGGAAAATATATCCAAGGTCTATTTGGGCTGGACGGCAAAGGCATGAAATCAACAAGAAAATAAGTAGAATTAAGGGCAAAATTGGAATATTGTAAAATTTACCTAATAAAGCTAGGATTAAAGTGGAATTATCTAGATTTCTCTTTATTTTTCTACATTCTCATCAGCAAAAACACCATAGAAGGGTTTCCTTAAGCTTCTTTTTCATATTTTTGCTACAAGTAAATTCAATTATTAATTATTTCTTGAATTTTTTTTTGTTTTTGTGACTTTTACAACTAGGTCCACTTGTTGAATTCATTAGTTTTTGATTCTATGAAAGAAATTGAAAGTTTCTATGAATACTTTCTGGAAGTATATGATGATTTAGCATGGAATTAGAGCTTTAAATTGTTTATATGCCGATTTTATTGAAAGAATTGAATAGAAAGTGAATGTTTGGGACCTATTTGTAAAAGAGTTTGAAGTTGGGGTTTTATGTGAAAATTATAAATTTTAATAGTTGTGAAATAACTTATAATGTCTAGGTAAAGTATTAATTGAGAAAAATTAGCTTAATTGAGGGGTTAATTGAGCAATGACTGAATTGTATGAATTGTGAAATTTGGGGCAAAATGGAAATCAACATTTTGCACTAAAACAGTTTTGGATAGCAGCAGTAGTCTAACTTTGAAAAATCACAAAAAAATTGTGGGAATCTAATTAGATGATGAATAATAAATGAAATTAAAAATTATTTATCTAGTCTATCGTAGAAGAAACGGTGTAAGCAATGAATTTTTAAATCATGAGATATAATAAATTTTGTGAGACAAGGTTAGAATGATTTCAGGTTCCCCTGTTCTGACTTTGGAAAATCATCAAAAAAATTGGATAAAAATAATTAGGGGCTTAAATTTATATTTTTAAAATCTTAAATGAGTCTATTTTCAAGAGAAACAAATGGGAACATCATCCGAATCCCGCACGAGGAGATAATTATTTTTTAGTGAAGAAGGGTCGGAACTGTTAGACAGCAGAACAGAGGTGACTTTAAAGAATAAGCTGTACTTATTTGCTGAACCAAAAATTCTGAAAATTTTATGGTATGAAGATATGTGAGTCTAATTTCAGGGAAAATTAGCGGATCCTAATTTGGAGTTCTGTAGCTCAAGATAAAAATAATTTAGTGACTATGACACAGATGGACAGCATTGAATATACATAAGTAAATAGTGAAATTATAGATAATGCTACTTATAAGCGGATTATAAACATTAATGATGTGAAATAGAGTGAAGGTGAAGTCAATATTGATAAGTGAATGATTTTACAATGATAGATCGAGAGCCCGAAACAAGTCGAGGAAAATAAAAAGTAGCTGATTAATCCTTGAACTTTCACAAATTCTACAAATCGACTGAGGTAAGTTCATATAGCTGAAATTTAATGATTAAATGTTAATTTCATGAATCGTATAATGTATGATGAGATGTATTTGTTGATGAAATGAGAATAAAATAATAATGCAAAAATCGAATAAATGATCAAATTGAACGGAATGTCGGATTTTAGTACTTCTGATCAGTGACAAGTGATAAGTAGTAGCTTTAGTTACACTTATCTAATCAGTGACAAGTGACAAGTAATAAGTGGTAACTTTAGCTACACTTATCTAATCAGTGACAAGTGATAAATGTGATCCGTGTAAAACCGTGGCAGGGCTATGGCTTCGGAAAGTGATAAGTGATCATACGCAAAACCATAGTTATACTATGGCAAAGTGGAAGTGAAGTACTCAATTTTCCGTAACCGTTTCCTAATTTAATTAAGGATGGTAAGTGATAAATGGGCCCAAAAGAGTTAAAGTAAACGGATAAGTGGTAGTGAATTTATACAAGAGGAATCACCAATGATTGTGGTTGACAGGTGAACTTAGTAATTGTGTATAATGCATAAGTGTATGAACGTTTGGTAAGATTTATGTTTTATGCCTATGAACTTACTAAGTTTCTATAAGCTTACTTGAGTATATTCAATGTCTCTTGTAGATTTACATGAAAATATATGGAGGATCAGATCAACACTGAGGATCACACTATCCAGATTATCTCCGGTAGCTTTTATAAATTTCCTTTTTGATTTATATGGCATGTACATGGTTTGATGATTATATAAATGCCAAAACTTGTTTAATGAATATGTATTAAAGTAAATAGTGATGAATATGCTAAATGGTATAATTATAATAGAAGTATGATTTGGTAATCAAATTGATTGAAATGGATTGGATTGGTCTCGGTTTTAAAATTGCAGGGAAGGTTGGATATTTATAAATAGATTATATTGAGTTCATAAAAAAATATTTGAGATTTTGCGAAAAATCTTCTATGGTTTTGATTTAATCCCGGCCTGGTCTCGAAGTATGTTTTGGGCTTTAGAGGCCCATCTAAAGGACGTCATGTCATGTTTCGGTAAATGAATAGTAATTAACTCGTAATAACGAAAAATCAATTCAGTAAACTCTGGTAATGCCTTATACCCTATTCCGGCTACGAATACGGGTAAAGGGTGTTACACCCTTGTCTTGAAACGGGTACATAAGATGATAGACTAAAGCATGAAGCAAACGATCATTGCAAGGTTGCTTACTTGATCCATTGGGTACAAAGCTCTAGCCAATAGGATCAAAATCATGTGGGAGTTATTGGGTGACTTTTGTTGACCTTGATAATGATTATTTTCTAGTTAAGCTTGCATGTTTGGAGGATTATGAATGGGTGTTGTCAAGAAGGCCATGGATGATATATAACCACTTGGTTGTTCAACCATGGAGCCGTGATTTCACCATCAGGGAAACTTTGTCATCGAAGATTGTGGCATGGATTCAATTTTTACGGTTGCTCTATCGGTATTATACGAAATAACTAGCGAGGGTGATCACAACAGTTGTGAGTAAACATAAAGGTCGATTACAATAATACGATTGGAAATAGGACTTGATTTGCTCGGGTAGCGGTGGTTGTTGGTTTGAAAAATCCATTAATACCCTATGTTAGCATTAATGGTTTGCCACAACAAATTGTTATGGTTGTGGGTGTTTTGGCCATGCTTAGGGAATATGTTCCATTGCCAAAACAAATGAGCAAGTCGTGGTTCATAATGATCAAAAGTAAAAGGAGTCGAGTGTAAAAGATGGTAGTAATGTGCAATTGGTGCACAAGCCTCTTGGATTCGCTACCCTAACTGTAGTATATTCATTTGTATACTTGTATTTTTTTGAACATATTAGTTTAATAAAATTATCCATTAATTGCATTAATACATTTTGTATGTTGTCCTCAATGGTTTTTGCACGCAAAACAAAATAGAATAAAATATTAGCTCACTGGTTATCTAATGTTTAACTAATATAAAGGCGTATTACGTGGTTGGATCGTAATAAAAAAATACAACTTGTATTAGTAGATGAATCTAAATATGTCATTAGTCTAATAAAAAAATGAGCAAACTGATTGAAAGACTAATATGACGTCTATTAAGTCCAATTGGGGAGATGCTTTGTCTTGATAATCAGAGCGGCTGACTCTTAAAGGATAGAGATATAGATGTGACAAATCGGACTAATAGTACATTGGACAAGACCCAAGTAGAATACATCCTAAATCCTTTTATAAATTTATTCACTTGTGATGTTCATAGTGTGTCACACCTTAATCTTGAGTGGAGATGGACTATATATACGTGACTCATATACTTTGATACAAGTAAAAGCCTGAGTTTAAATAGATTGGGAATCGAAAGCTGGTGTATTGGGTATACGACTTTTGTAGTATGTAATATTATTCACAACAGTGAAATTTATAGCCTAAGGGCTGGGTAAATTATATCCTCTCGTCGACATTGCATAATAAATTAAAAGTAAACATGGTCATGAGTTGTTTGTCTTTGTGATGAATGACTTAATTTTATAGTAATTGACTTTTCACGAAGGAAAATATAATGGTTATCATGAGATTAAATAGGAACATATGGAGAAAAACAGATTTATCCTAATAAGAATAAGAATATCCTACGAGGGTAACACACCTATAACAAGGTCATTGCATAAGCACTGATCGAGTAGAGAATAAGCATAAAGGGATTCGTATGTCGAATTGTAATTCTATTTTTTTTAAATTATGTATTTAAATGAGAGAAGTATACAATTTTTTATAAAATATTTCGTATGTTTAAAAAATTATATTTTATACAATAAAATTGACCAAATAATAAATTAATCATAAGAAACCCGAAAGTGGCGTTATTATTAGGAGACAAGACCTTGGTCTGAAAATATTAAATATTGTATTTAGATTTATTTTAAAAATAAAATTACAAATTAATATAATAATATAATAATAAAATTAAATTTCATTTTCTAAAAACTCATAATTTAGTTTTCACTTGTTAATTTTTTCTTGGTTTGATCTTTATTATTATTTGACTACAATCGATTAAATTAAGTATTTTAATAAGACTGTCTATCTTTTGAGTGACAAGTCAGCGTTCCTTATGCAAAACTTGTTCACACTTTAAGCAAACAATCTCGAAAATAATAGTTAAATAAAGATCTCCAAAAACACTAATTTAGCTTAGGTATTTGTGCTAATTCCAATTTCCAAACGTTCAAAACCATGTAATATATATGGTTAATGTTGCAGTTTTCGAAAATTTAGAATTTAATCTATTTATTTTTATTTTTAGAAATTATTTTTTTATATTTTATATTTTAAAATTCAAATTCAACCCTGTTAAATTCTTAAATCTTAACAAATTCTAACAATTAGTCTAGGACTGAAAATAAAAAATTAAGCAATAACTTCTAAAATTTTGAGGATTCTTTTAACATATTTTAATATATATATATACCGACCACCACGCATCTAACTAATTAGCATAATAGCATTGCTTGGCAAATGCCAATTCACCAAATGCATTTGCATGTGATTTATGCTTTTATGTTAGGCATTGGTTTGGCCTAGAACGTGGGAACTTCTCTTTGATTTTACCATTCATTATCTTATTATATAATTACTTGACTATGTATCAAATATAAATGTAAAAAAAAAAATGATAAGAAAATATGTGAAATAAATTATTTTATTACTAGTGATGTTAAAAGTAAATAGATGATAGATTCTTTTCGAGTGACAATTAGTGTTTGATTTATTGAGTAGGTTATATCCGATTAACAAATCTAATTTAATTGATAGAATCCAATGTTATGTAAATAGAGAATCATGCTCCATGGCATCTATGAGAACCACGGGTAAGCTACCGGTCACAAGCGATAATCACTTTGAGGTAATCTACGGCATTGGAAGATAGCCTCAACAATGTTTGCTCCTTTTGTGTTTGCTCAATCCTCTTATTTTCGTCTGTTTTTATTAACATTGATTTCTAGCCTTTGTTTAGGCTTAATATTATATATTGATAAAAGTATTGTGGAGATTTTTGTATCGGGAATTATATTGCATTTTGTTCATTTATTTTAAAAATGAATTAATTAATCTTTTTATGTTGGATCAAATAATAAACTAATTATTCTGTTAAAAATCTCATCGTTTTTTTAATATTAAAACTCAATCATTCTGAATAAACATAAAGCACGCGTGACACTTCATATATAACTGCTTGATTATTCTAACAATCATGTTAATTTTTATTTTTTTAAACAAATATGATGTTAACCCATTTTACTTATGGGACTTTTGATCACACTATTCCTTTTGTAACGTAATGTGACGTTGGGTATGAACAGCCGCGAAGCCTCAATTTAGAAGTTTGACCCACCAATGTTATTTTTATTTCCCCCACAAATAATTTTTTGTTTTCTTTTTTAGACTTTGTGGAAGTACAATTTTAGCTTTAGGACGGAGAAAAAGGTTGTCCGAGCGTGACTAAATAAAATTGGAAACGTGAAAATAATGGTATTATTAAAAGATGATGGCCCATTAGGTTTAAAATTTCGATGGGAAAAGTTAGTTGAATTTTTAGTGGAGATGGTATGTGTCTCTATTTCTTCAAATTCAAAATAATATAATGCTAAACTTAATTTTTATTAAAAAATAAATTTATTGAATTTTAATTTTGGATGATCAAAATGATAAATATATAAATATATATATAAACAATTAAATTTGTCATTGAACAATTTTCTTTTAAAAAAAAATGTCTGAGAAAAAGTATTAGTCCGTTTTGAAAATGAACAAATCTTAAAACTACACATAAATTTTGGTCTCAATGATAGAGTCAGGGGGGCTGGCAGGAGCCCCCGATCCTTCTAAAATAGAAAATTTTTCATTTAGGCCATTTATAATTTATAAAATTTTAAATTTATAATGGTAAAATTGCACCTTGTTTCCTAAAAATAATAAAAAATTGATTTAATCCTTTAACAATTATAAAAATATAAGCTATTAAAATAATGAAATTACATTTTTACTATTGTAAAAATATAAATTTTAATTTTACTCCTCTGATCTTTTTTCTCTAACATCAGTATTGTTTGGTCTAACATGTAATGTTATATTTAAATAAATTATATTTAGATTTTAGTTGGACTAATTTTATTGCAACCAAAGAAAATCAAATTTTCTTTTCAAACTTTTCTACAAATATAATTATATTTATAAATCTTTTATATTTTTTTAAAATTTAATTATAATATATCATATTATTATTTATTACATCAAATATTATTATTTCACATATAAAACGTTATTTAAGAAAAAAATCAGATTTCATCTACATAAAAGTCTAACATCATTTGAATCTAACAACATCGGCCGCAAAAATCACACTTCACTTTCACGTGTGCGAGACACGAGCTGCACGTTTAATGGGATTTTCAGACTTAATACCTGTGCACTTTACAAATCAATATTTAGGACATGGCTTTTTTTCCGGCCCCAGTTTTTCTAAATAAATATATAAGAATAATTATTGAGTATAATTATAATTAGAACCGTCGTTGTAATATAGAATCAGATCAATAATCGAAATATACTCAAATAATTATAATTAAAATTAATTACAATACATTATTATAATGATAATCAAAACATATTTAAATTTGTATCAAAATAAATTTATAAAGGTCACATAAATGATGTAAAATAATAGATCTGTTGATGATAGAAATCAACAAGGGAGGAAGGACGGTAAGAGAAGTGACGGTTCACCTTTGTGGGGCAGAAAGTCGTCGTATTATGATGGAGGAATGGTAATGAATGAAGAGTGAGTTTCCAAGAAAAATGCGTAGTTAGAGAAATGAGAAGATTTATATGCATGAGGTGGAGAGGATGCCACGTGTTGAAATCTCACTGTATTGTCTCACTGTAGAGACAATGATGTGACAATATAGGGCAATTTTATAATTAATGGCTGTAAGGTTACATGTGCTCTTAACGAGGATAGTTTAAATCGAAAGTTATCTCAAAGATGACTACCAATCAAAAATTTACTTAGCATAAATTTCACTCAATTATAATATATATAACTGTTTACAAAAAATGATATAACAAAATCTTAAAATAACTTATGCATAATAAAATTCAAACTTAAATTTTCAAAAATTTCAAAACATCATCTTTACAATTAAACAAAACAAGGGCATCGTTACCAAATTTAGGCAATATTTTGGAGGTGTAAAGTTTGCATTAAATTTTCTACTAAAAAATAAAAAAAATTCATCACCATGTTAGTATAGTATTATTTATTTTAGACTAAAAAATCAATAAACTATTAATTGAAAATTCACTAAATTAATGTAACGAATTATTCCAACATCAACAAAAAAACATATAAATAAGATATAAAAAAGTGTATATTACTATGGATATGTAAGTAATTTATTTTTAAAAAAACCCTTCCTATTGTTTTTTTATCTTCACATGCAATTTTTAATTTTTTTAATATTTATATCTTGATATAAATTATTAATTTATTATGTTTTAGTTACTCTTTCATTGTAAGTTTATATTTTTAATTATATCTTCTTTTCATATTAATATGTGTTATTGTTGGCATAAAAATGATATACCTTTAAGGGTTTATATAAATTTAATTGATTAGATAAACTTGATTTTCAAATAATATGTAAAAGGCAAAAGTAAATAATATCTCAAATGTGCATTTTAATATATACTTAATTTAAAAATGTAACATCCCTTGTCCAATTCAATCGTTAGATCCGAGCTCCAATATGTTACATTCGTAGTCAGAGAAACTACAATCAATTCACGGTAAAATAATAATTCGCATATGTAATTCAATGTCAAACACATTCATTTATGTATAAACAATCAAAATCGAGTATTAATCGAGCTTACAAAAGTTCTTTTATAAATTCAAACTCGAAATATGACCAAATTGCAAAGTTTTAAAAATTCAGGATTGACGTCGTGACATCATCAAATAGTTTGTCACGTCACAACGTCAAGCCACCTGACGTCGCAATGTCACATACTATCGGGCGACATTGTGACGAGAAAAAACGATCATTGGGATGAAAACCACGTTTTTAGTAAAAATGAACTATTTGATATCTCTTTCAAAATTCGAATTAAACCACCCAACATAATCACTTAAAAGCATATCCAAACACATAACATTTTATATCAAAATAAGTCATTTAATCATTTCCAATAAACTAATTCAATATAAGTTGAATCGTATTACAAAACTATCATTTCTATACATTTAATCAAATACCATTCAAACAAACCACCAAACCATTCAAATGTAAATCTTTTTTCTAAGCCAACTTATATAAAATCTTTTTTCTAAGCCAACTTATATAAAATCATGTCATTTTATTTTCATTTCAAGCACTTAAACTTATTAGAGCCAAATTTACCAAAAAATAAAAAAATCTTAAATTTCGCTGTTTTTTTTTTTTTTTTTTTAACTTTTAAAGATGCAAAAAGAATAGGGAAATGAGCCCAAAGAGAGAATTGTTTGCAGAGTGAAACCCAGCTCCAATTGAAAAATAGAAGCCCAATCGAAAATTAGGATGAAAATTTTGAAGATAGAAATTCTGGATTTTGTCCAAAAAGATTTAGTTGCTCTTCTTGTTCATTTTCTGAAACTTTTGCTCTCTTTCATTTAGCCTCATCAATGGCATCTTCTTTATCCACTTTGCATCACCTCAGCTCGTCATTTTCACCCCGAACCATCGACAATGCTAAACTTTCATCTTCTCTTTGTCCTTCACCCACCACCTTATCTTCAAACCCCAACATTTCTCTTCAATTCCTCAACAGAAAACAACCCCCATTCGTCTCTTCAACTCCAAGGTTCTTAACTGTTATCGCCATGGCTCCTCCTAAACCGGGTGGCAAAGCCAAGAAAGGTTTTTAGATTTGTTCACGTCTTTCCTTATTATTCGATACCCAATTTTGAATTTCCTTAAATTTATTGTAATTTTGTGTGTTTTTGCAGTGGTTGGGCTGATAAAATTAGCTCTGGAGGCAGGCAAGGCGACACCGGCGCCGCCTGTTGGACCGGCGCTTGGAGCAAAGGGTGTAAATATAATGGCCTTTTGTAAGGATTACAATGCTAGAACTGCTGATAAAGCTGGTTATGTTATCCCTGTCGAAATTACTGTCTACGATGTGGGTTTTCTTTATTTATTTTTAATCATTTCTTCAGTTTTTGAACCTTTTTTTTTGCTAAAATCAATAATGGTGATGATTTCCTTTTGTTTAATTACTTTCCAGGATCGGAGCTTTACTTTCATTTTGAAGACACCCCCTGCTTCTGTTTTGCTACTGAAGGCAGCAGGTATATTTCTTTGTTATGTCACTCATCAATGAACATTCAAAGTTGTTAGCATCTTTCTTTAAACATGGTGCGATTTTATGTTTGGTGTAAGGGATAATTCAGTGTTTTCTTCCATATGTTACTGCTTGTATTTATGTTTGTTGAGGGGAGGTCGCTCTCTGGGCTGGTCTTGGACCCTCAACAGAGGAATTGTTTCCGAGGTGTCTATACTTGGTATTAACCCCAGGTTTTGTCTCCCTACTCCGAGGATAGCCCATAGGGGTTCATGGAATTGCACCTAGTCCACCAAGGAAATGTTTATGATTTGGTCTTGGTGGGGTTCGCTTGGGCTCTCCCCGGAGTAGGGAGACAAAATCCGGGGCTAAAACTGAGGATAGACAACTCGGAAATAATATCTCCGTTGAGGGTCCGAGACTGGCCCATAGAGCGACCTCCCCTCAACAATGTTCTTGTTCAAGGTAAACAAAAATGGCTTCGATGTTTATGACATGCAATTGAAATCTCTAGCTTCAGACAAAATGGTTTCTTTTAAGTACCTGTGTTGGATACTTATGTTCGATATATTGGGACATGAGTAGGGAGATATGCTCCCTCCAAGGACTCTCGAAACACATGAAGAAACTTAGAGAAAATTGAACTTACCTACCTATGTTAGGCATATACCCGTATACAACATTCCCACTTGAGTCCGAGTAAGATGGTTGTTTATGTGAAGCTAGATTTATTTGCATGTTGGTATAAAGATTTTCACAGTGTGACTGATGCTTCGATATCACCAATCTCTTCTCTTTACGTAAATCTTGCTCCCTTTGTCATTGTATATGGATTAACCAATGTCGGTCTAATGGATACATCTTCTACGGGCCATTAATTAATGACTAATTTACTAGTTATTAGTCATACGAACATGGTAGGTTGTGGTTGATCGTCTTAGGCATGCAGCATTTGATCAAGATGATTGAAAGTTTTAACCATCTTGTCCCGGAATAGTCACCGTAGTAGCAGATTACTTGCATGAGTAACTTGCGCATAAGAGAACAATTTTTGGCTATCATTTCTTACTTTCTTCGAATTGTGATGCAAATTGGTTATTATTACATTTTATGGTGTTTTAGGAGTGGAGAAAGGTGCCAAGGACCCAAAACAAGAGAAAGTGGGGAAGATCACGATCGATCAATTACGTGCAATCGCTACTGAAAAGCTACCTGATCTGAATTGTACAACCATTGAATCGGCTATGCGAATTATAGCCGGGACAGCTGCTAATATGGGAATTGACATCGATCCACCAGTTCTCGAACCGAAAAAGAAAGAATTGGTTCTGTAGTTGCTTACTTTTTGTCATTTGTATCAATATTTGCTAGTACTATGTTTGCCCCATATTGCCATTTTACTCTGTAAGTGTAAGTTCATTAGAAAATCCTCTAGATTTTGATACATGTTTGTATTGTATTTTAATTATTTTTTCCTATAGTCTCTTGATCGATTACTATGCTTTGTCGGTAAATCTCTTCCCTTTCTTCGAGCTCGATTCTGCAGACGAGTGAGTTAGGATTCCATCTAGAGGTTTGGTTTGAAACTGTTTGATGTTCTAAGCCTGCCATCGTAAATGGGTTAATTGTATCCTTATTCTAACTTGATCTTGAACCTAAAAATGTTTTAATTTTAATTAGGCATTAAAGTACCATTATTATATCAACTAAGTTCATTTTGAATTGCTCGGATATTAGATAAGGAATTCGTGTGTACAAATCATAGAGCAACATTCGTGTTTATAATTTGATTCGTGTAAATTTAAATATGCTCCAAGTTTAATTGCAGTGTATTTGAGGTTTTAACATTCTCCACAATTTTCAAGTTTGGATCAGATCGGTTGGTGGATTGAGAATTAGTTGGGGTATTGGTTTGAAATTCCAAACTAGTTGAATCGGTTTTCTCTATTTTTAATAATTTATTTATTGAGGTTCTCTCTTGTTCTCTTTTCTTAGGAGCATCATTTTCATATTTATAAGGCACGGTTTCTCAATGTGACGTATTAGGGGACTGCTAGGTGCCATGTGCAAGACATGTTCACCCCTTCAGGCTGGATACGTACCTTGAAACGTGTCTTCTCTCACGAGGAGGTGAGATGACACCTCACATGGTGTTAGTGACAGTCGGCTTGTGACATTGTGAGATGGTGAGGCGAGGTAATCATCTGCGAGGTGGCGAGATGGTGGTGGCGAAATGATCGTTTGTGAGGGCTTTCCTATTCATGTGATCAGGTTGAATTTCGGGTTTTTAAAATGTTCTATAACATTATTCAATCAAATTGAAAAAATCTTTTGCTTCGAAAATCAATTATGTGACTGGTTTGATCACCGGTTTAGCTTTGAAAACTTTACAATTTTCACAATCTAATTGATTTGACTAGTGACATAAGATTATTTATAGATTAAATTATTTATAAATTGATAAAAATTAAAAATCAAATTATTTATAAACTATAATTTTTTTATTAATTATTTAATCGAATCCATGCATGAATTTAACAAATTAAATCAATAAATGATCTAATTAATTCTACAATCAATACAAAGGTAAGTTTATTTTTAGACATAGTAACAGCCAAGTAAATATTACGACCCAACAAAGCCGAAAAACGCTACGCTACGAAATGAAAAACTATCCATCCGGACGTAAAAACAACGCTACGTAAATCACCCGACCCTACGAACCCCCTCCCCTTCGTCGCTCTATTCGGGGTTCTTCTTCTCTCTCTTTCTCTCGCCCCACCCTTTCTATTCCGGGGCTCTTTATCTCTCCGACACAATAATCTTCTAATCTCCCTCGATTTAGATCGATCCGAATATAGCCCTTCCCTTCCTTTCTCTGCAAAACCTAATTTCCCTTCTTTCACCTTTTTCTCTCCCACTCCCCACTGTTTCACTGCTCATTCCCACGCGCTACCTATCACATTTCCCTTTCTTTCATTTATTTATTTATTAATCATATGCACATAATAGGTCTCGCAATTGGAAAGTACATTCTATAGCTAAGCCTTTTTTGTTGAAGCATTGAACACATTGGTATATTCTTCTCTCTCTAATGCTTCGATGGATCCGAAGTTTGGTTTCGTTGCTTAATGTTTTACTGCGTTTTGATTTTTTTTATCGCAATGTTGATTCAAATTTCGCATGGAGTTTATTGATTTATTACTTATTATATAGTTTTTTCGTGTTTGTTTGATTTTGATGTGATCAAGGACGAGCTATGAAGTGAAGAGCTATATATAAACGAAGATGTTTGGGTCAACTAGCCGTAAGTGTTTATTGTAGTTTTATTTATTAAATCCGGTGGAAAATGTACTGGAGATCTTATTTTGATTTGATTCGTTGAGCTGATTTTTTCGATGAATGTATGATTTAGCTTCTGTTCTTTATTAAAACTTGGAGCTTGTGGCTAGTTAGTAATTTTGGAATTCCGAGTCTAGGATTCTTTGTTGCATTTTGCTTGCTGTGATATCCATAGATTATTGTTACCTTTTGCTTTTAAGTGTTTACCAGTATCTTGCGGGTTAACTATTGAGTAGGGTGTTTAGCTTCTTGATCTGTTGTTAGTCATAATATTTTAATGACTAGTCGAATCATTGTGCTTGTTATTTGCCAACTATTCGTGCTTTGTTTGTGATATTTATGCTTGTAATTTTCCGTTTGTGTTTAAATTTTGTTGGTATCTTTTTTATATGTTACATGTTATCCTTTTTGAGAATGAATTTGTTTTTAATTATCTTTTATCTATATGTTACATGTTATCCTTTTTGAGAATGAATTTGTTTTTACTTTTGAACTTTCTGTTTTTGGGAAATTAATTAATTTTTAGAAACATATTAAACAGCTTTTGGGCAATCATCAAGTACCCCATCTCTTTTTGGCCAGACCAACAATGCAAATAGCAATCCATTTGCTCCAAAACCTTCCTTTGGTAGCATTACCCCTTTTGGATCCCAAACAGGTGGTTCAATATTTGGGGGTACTTCTACTGGAGTGTTTGGCTCAGCCCAATCTTCTTCTCCCTTTTCATCAACAACTGCCTTTGGTGCTTCATCGTCTCCAGCTTTTGGAAGTTCCATGCCTGCTTTTGGATCTTCTTCTACTCCTGCATTTGGCAGTTCATCATCATCTTTTGGTGGTAAGTGTTTCTGTATTTTTCTTTTCTTTTCTGATATTATAATTCAGTTCATCTTCATTTCATATTCCTTCTGTTGTAGATAAATATGTTAAGAGAATATGATTTGAAATTTTAATGCCTTTTAGTCTTTTGATTTTCTGTGATGCTTTATTCCTAGTGTTCCGACGCCACACATGCATAGATCATTGAGTTGTTATACTTATGTGTAGGCATGTGTACATGCATAAATATATTCATGTTACTATTTAGTTACACTTTTTATTTTGCAGAGATGGAAGAATTTACTGTTTCATCTATGGGTGACTTGCTTGTTTGTTTCATTCTTCATTTTACACCTAAATATGATCTTGAATGAGATCATCCGTTTAATTGGGGGCTCTTGTTGTTTCTAATATACATTTAATTTGCTAGATTTTTGTAATTTTCCTTTAGTTATACGCATATGATGACGTTTTATTCATTAGCTCTTGGGTAAGTTGGTTAATTTTCCTCAGTTTTGAAAATATGACCTTTCTTGTGGATAGGGTCTTCTGTTTTCGGTCAGAAGCCTGCATTTGGCTTTGGGTCTACTACTACTCAATCAAGTCCTTTTGGAAGCACAACGCAACAATCACAACCTGCATTTGGTAGTGGTATATTTGGTTCCTCTGCACCTTTTGGTTCCAGTACTCCTGCCTTCGGTGCCACGAGCACCCCTGCTTTTGGTGCCACAAGTACCCCTGCCTTTGGTGCCACGAGTGCCCCTGCTTTTGGTGCCACAAGTGCCCCTGCTTTTGGTGGCACAAGTACCCCTAACTTTGGTTCCATGAGTACTCCAGCCTTTGGTGCCACAAGCACCCCTGCCTTTGGTTCAACTGGAAGTCCAGCATTTGGGAGCACTGGAACTGCATTTGGTGTGTCCAATGCCCCAGTCTTTGGAACAGGTGGCACATTTGGAGCATCAAGCACACCTGCTTTTGGCACTTCCAGCACTCCTGCATTCGGGGGTTCGAGCACTCCTGCTTTTGGAGCATCTTCAAGTCCATCATTCAGCTTTGGGTCAGCATTTGGGCAGTCAACACCAGCATTTGGTAGCTTTGGTGCCTCAAGCACTCCTGCTTTTGGTTCCATAAGCACTCCTGCCTTTGGTTCCACAAGCACCCCTGCCTTTGGTGCTACCAGCACTCCGGCCTTTGGTTCAACTGGAAGTCCAGCATTCGGGAGCAGTGGAACTGCATTTGGCATGTCTAATGCCTCAGTCTTTGGCACAGGAGGCACATTTGGAGCATCAAGCACACCTGCTTTTGGCACTTCAAGCAGTCCTGCTTTTGGAGCATCTTCTACTCCTTCCTTCAGCTTTGGGTCTAGCCCAACTTTTGGCCAGCCTACACCAGCATTCGGTAGTAGTCCATTTGGAACCACTGCATTTGGAGCCCAGAGTTCTCCTTTTGGTGAGTAACAAGGTCTGAATGATCAGTTATGAACTTCAGAAACAGTTTGGGTGAAGTATATATTTTCACTGGCCTGCCATATTTTGAGCACTGTGAAGTTCATGTATATAATTAAAATTCTTTTAAACTCTCATGTAGGAAGTCAATCTTCTACGCCAGCATTTGGAAGCACTAGCTTTGGCCAGTCACCTTTTGGTGGTCAACATGGGGGAAGTAGAGTAGCTCCGTACTCTTCTACTACTGAAGCAGATGGAGGGAGTGGTACACAGCCAGCTGGAAAATTGGAGTCAATATCAGCAATGCCTGTTTACAAAGATAAAAGTCACGAGGAGTTGAGATGGGAGGATTATCAGTTAGGAGATAAAGGTACCTTTGTAAAACATTGTAAAACTTGTCCAGTTAAAATTTCTTCTTTTCTTTGCTTGACATTGACTACCTTGATGTATGAATTTGAAATTTCAGGTGGACCAAATCCAGCTGCTCAACCTTCTGCAGGGATTGGCTTTGGCGTGTCAACTACACCTTCAAATCCTTTCGGCACCTCTTCAACATTTGGTCAGACATCTGCAAATCCTTTTTCCGGCACAAGTACCAATCCATTTAGTCTAAAACCCCCATCCTTTAATAGTACAGGTTTTACAACCTCAGCAACTACATCTAATCCTTTTCAATCGACATCATCAAGCCTTTTTGGGCAAACTTCATCAATGACAACTTCAATATTTAGTTCATCTTCCACTCCTACATTTGGAACTGGGTCTTCTCTTTTTAGTTCATCTGTCACTCCTTCCTTTTCAACTTCGTCATCCATTTTTGGCACTAGTGCAGCTCCGGCAACAACACCTACATTTGCTACTGGTTTAAATTTTAGCAGCAGCCAGACATCCCCCCTGTTCAGTTCTACCCCTGCAATTGGGCAGACAGGAAATGCTTTTGGGCAGGTGACCTCTACATTTGGACAGAATACTAGTAATTTTGGTCAAACAAGCATTTTCAACACACCTTCCACTGGGTTTGGTGGGAATATGTTTTCAAGCTCACTATCTTTCGCTCCTTCTAGCAGTCCAGCTGCCTTCGGCTCAACAACTGTAAGTAGCTTGTGAAATCTTTACAATCATTCTTCTTTTCATCATATTTGTGTTCCTTTGTTCATGTGATTTGGTTTATAGAATGAGGCTTTAATTTTGGTTGCTTTAGTCTTCCTAGATGTCTGATTTAGTTGGCAGTAGGACCCCGTTTTTTTGCTTTTGTATTGCGTAAATAATATAGAACCAAATAAGAGTTTCTCTGTTCTTGCCAGATTTAGATGCCTTTGTTTTGTTGAATGAAGAAGCACAATTGCTAATTCCTGAGGATAGTTTCTGTATGCATCTAAAGATCAGGGTTCATGGGGACTGATTTGATTAAATGTCATGACTATTTGTTGAAATGTGTTTTAACTATTTTGTGAAAAAAAATGCTTAGCTATATGTTTGAGCAGTTTTGCTATCTTTAATTTGTTTTAATACTCTTAAGTTTATGCTTGAGTCTTTTCGTAAAACATGCTTCCTTCTCCACTGTTTGTGCAGCCCCCTTTTTCTTCTCCTTTTCAGCCAGCTCAGACTAGTGGTGCTTTCAGTTTCAGCAATTTTGGTCAGTCACAACCAGGTAGTAGATGTCTTATCATTCAATGTTTAAGCTTTCTTTGATAGTGCTGACTTTAATGATGTTGCCGGCTTTATAGGTGGTGGTTCAAGCATTTTTGGTCAGAGTAACATTGGCTTGTCGTATGTGTAATTTCCTTTGGGTTTTTCTTTCTATTTTCAGTTGCTCTTATACAAATCCTTATATATGCCTACAAACATATGCATATTCGTTACTGGTATATAATTTTTCTTGTACCTTTGTACACGTAAATGCAAAAGTATGCCAGAATAAGTTGTCCTTGGTTAAACAAATAATTGAATGATTATATTTTGGAGCTTATCCTGCGTGCTCTTCTGTTTGACAGGTCTCCTACACAGAGTGCTGCTGTAGCACAACCCTCGACTATTACAAACCCCTATGGAACACTCCCTGCTATGCCTCAAATCTCAATTGGTCGGACTGGAGCTGCCCCATCTGTTCAATATGGAATTTCTAGCATGCCTGTAACTTGACTTTGCTTTAGTTATCGAGGCTTCAAGTTTTAGTCTGCTGTTTTTTTACTTTTAGTTGTTTCTCTGATTTTTTCTGTCTTCATGCTAGTAATTACTATTGGCATTGATTTTTGTGTGAAATAAAATATAATGGTATTAATTGGTTGACTGGTAATGAATTTATCAGGTTGTGGACAAACCTGCTCCTGTTAGAATATTGCCCTTATTGACTTCTCGATACCTGTTGCAAAGGCGGATTAGGTTGCCTACAAGGAAATATCATCCTAATAATGATAGTCCGAAGGTGAGGATGCTTCAGCTCATGAAAGTAGTAACTCTGATCTGATTTAAAATGCTATTACATTGCTTGTGATATGAGGTTAGAGTTCTCTAACATTTGATTGTTTCATTTGTTAATCAATATCTGCAGATTCCATTTTTCAGTGATGATGAAGAGACACCCTGCGTGCCTAAGGCCGATGCTGTTTTTATTCCTAGGGAAAACCCAAGGTCTCTGGTCATTCGTCCCACCAAAAGTTGGCCTTCCAGAGCTTCTGCAGAGAAGGCATCACCATTGAAGGATGCATCCACTCTGCCGCATGAGAATGGTAAGGTGCTTTGAAGCTCATCTGCGATCCTTTTTTCATACCCTGAGATTAGAAGAAAGGCTTATAGATAGGGGCAAAAGTTTATTGCTTTGAATCATATAAGATTCTTAGTGATATTCTCAAAATGCTATTGCTAAAGTCCTTTTGAACAGTATAAATCTTTGGGAAGTCGGTAGCGAGAGTTCATTTTTATGCTACCCGTATCTCTCTCAAACGCACCCACATACGAACACCCATAGATTTCGGTCAACTAATGAAGATAATCATGCGATACAAATTGGCCTATGGAGAAAATTGTATTGCCATCTGTTGCAAGAAGTCATGTTTCTAGTACCATTACAGTATTCTCATTGCACTGAGAAAATGCAGTATAATTTGTATGTGATTCTTTTTTATGGTTTGATTACATTAATTTTTGAGTCCTTGGGGCTGACTCTTTGGAGCAACATTTTAATTTAGGCAAATTTTCTAATGATGGCTCCAACGCTGAGGATAAAGATGGTAAGTAGTGTCTTTTACCTGAAATTATAATCACCTTTAATTTCCTATTGTGCCATTTTATCTTTTACCTGAAATTGCAATGGTATGATCATTGTAGAAAATCCTGCTGAAAATGGCCTTGTGAAGGAGCGAATTCATATCATCAGAAGTAACCAAAAGGCTAATGGAGTCCATGATGATTATTCTACTGAGAAAGAGGACTCGTACATGACGATCAGTGGTCACAGAGCTGGTGAAGCAGCTATTGTCTATGAGCATGGGGCTGACATCGAGGCTCTAATGCCAAAGCTCCGCCGTTCTGACTACTTTACAGAACCTCGAATCCAAGAACTAGCAGCAAAGGAAAGGGCTGAACCAGGGTACTGTCGCCATGTAAAGGATTTTGTGGTTGGGCGGCATGGTTACGGAAGCATCAAATTCTTGGGTGAGACCGATGTGAGACGTCTTGATCTGGAGTCCCTTGTCCAATTCAACAACCGTGAGGTGATTGTTTACTTGGATGACAGCAAGAAACCTCCTGTCGGACAAGGTCTTAATAAACCTGCTGAGGTAACACTTCTCAACATTAAATGCTTCGATAAAAAGACCAGGCAGCAGTATACAGAAGGGCCACGAGTTGAGAAATACAAGAACATGCTTAAGAGGAAGGCAGAAGAGCAAGGAGCTGAGTTTCTCTCCTATGATCCCATCAAAGGAGAATGGAGGTTCAAGGTCAATCACTTCAGCACATACAAGTTGGAAGATGGAGACGATGATGGTGAAGATAAAGAGCACTTGTAAATGTAGGCTGTTCCGGATTAAGATGGGGTCACTTGTATTCGAAGGAAGAGCTTTACAGAAAGCCATGGGCACCGTGAAGGGTTGATTTGAATTGTACAGGAATTGCCAAATCGTTCAGAGTAATACCTGAACCGTGTTGTGTTTGGAGTATTGATTTTTGTATGCGTGTCTGTATTTGTATTGTTGTAATTTTCTTTCTCGTTTTTAACTTTCAATATGTTACTTCTGGATTGGCATTTTATCATTTTGTAATGGGGAAGTGTTGGTCAAGAGGGAGATCGGATTTTTGTGTCTTAATAATTGTTTTCTTGGCTTTGAATTTTTAATTAACAAAGTTGACGTGTATTAGAATTTAGAAAGAAAAAAAAAAATAGGTTATGGTTTTGAGCATGAAATGAAATATATATATATGTATAAGCTTTACTTTTTAAAGAAAACTAATATATATTTTCAAAATATGATGGCTGATTAATTCATTTTATTTTTTAAAAATAATATATAATAAATTGCATATTGATCGAAATTTCAAATTTATTGTTAAATTGCATTTAAACTTTTTTACTTATATGTTGATTAAAATTTTGGATTAATGTACCCTTTAATATCTATATTTGGTTTCAATGTTGAATTTGATATCTAAGCTTTTTTGTCTTAATTTAATACTTAAGTTTGGCTTCAATGTTCAATTCTGTGCCCAAACTGAACAACATTGTGTGATCCAATAAATATTAGACCTCTACTCTAGTAAAAGGAAACATGGGTACTTAATTGGGACAAAAGAAAAACTTAGATATCAAATTAAATATTAAAGTTAAACTTAAGTACTTGTATGAGACAGAGAAAAACTTAAGTAATTTTAAAAAAAAACTTAGGTATCAAACTAAACATTGAAGACAAACTCAGGTATTAAATTGGACAAAATAAAACCTCAAGTATCAAATTGAACAGTCAAGCCAAATATAGTACCAAATAGTATATTAACCCTAAAATGTATACTATATCAATTAAAAATCTATACTATTATTTGAACTCCTAAGTTAGTGTCACGAGTCAATCGGACATCAACTCAGTTAGGAAATTACGGAAATACTCATTCGTAATTTTTAAAAATAGGTGATACTATTCGAGGATATTTTAGTTTTTTTACTTTAAAAATCATTAAAATATATACATAGTGAGATTAGAATCCACGCTAATTACATTAGTAAACCTTTAATTTACCACTCAACGAAAAAATTAATTTAATATTTTCATACGATTTAATTTTATTATGCACACTCTATTATCTCCATTAATTGTACATCTATATTATTACTTAAACTCCTGACTGAGTTACTACTATGAGTCAACTGAGAACCAAATTAGTTAGAAAATTATGGGAATGTCCATTCGTAATTAAAATAAATAATATTATTTGAGTGCATTTTAGTCTTTTCACTTTAAAAATCATTAAAAATATGTATATGGTGGGATTCAAGCCCATCTCAATTGCATTAGTAAAAACCTTTAATTTACTATTCAACTAAAATTTTATTTTGATATTTTTTAATTTTATTATATACATTCTATTAATAATGTATTTAATTGAGTTGATATTAAAACTTAACTCGACACCAACTCAATATTGATTATAACATCATGATAAACAATTTAATCTAATTTTTTTTTCATTCTAATAACATACATATTTCATATGTTATTATTAGTTAGTGCAAACCATAATTTTTTATTTATTATATGTTATTTATATACATGTATTTATGTTCTAAATTTATGATTTTTACACTAATACACTTGTAATAAAATTTTTAATATATTATAATTTTATTTTAAATATATATTTGAAAATGATGTTCACATTTTTACTCGAAGGTCTGTTTAGACGATTATGTAACCTACCCTAAAAACATGACTATAATTTTTGAATGAAGCTAAAAAAAACCTGATCTACATATTAACTCGTAAATAATTATTTAATTAAAATTTTCTTAAAACGTGAAATTATTATACCTTCTATATAAAAGGGCGCTAGGGTTAGGGTTTTTCCAACCACTTCTCCAAGCCGCCTAAAAGAGAGCCGGGAAAGGAAGCTAGAAGAGCAAAGCGAGAATGAAGACTATACTTTCCTCCGAGACAATGGACATCCCCGATGGGGTTAGCATTAAGGTCAAGGCTAAGGTGATCGAGGTTGAAGGTCCAAGGGGTAAGCTTACCCGCAACTTCAAGCACCTCAACCTTGATTTCCATCTCATCAAGGACGAAGAGACCGGCAAGCGTAAGCTCAGGATCGAGGCTTGGTTTGGCTCCAGGAAGACCAGCGCCGCCATCCGTACAGCTCTTAGCCACGTTGAGAACCTCATCACCGGTGTCACTAAAGGATACCGTTACAAGATGAGGTTCGTCTACGCTCACTTTCCGATTAACGCCTCCATCACTAATGGCAACAAGTCGATCGAGATCCGTAACTTCCTTGGCGAGAAGAAGGTCTACTCTCTCATTCCTTCTTTTTTTATGCTTGTATTTATGTGGAACTGGAATCTGCTTAAGTTTATGCTTTAGCTTGTTTATGGATTTTGATTTCAGATAGTTTTATGTTGAATGTTTGGACATTTAAGTATACAAAAATGGTGAAATCATGTATTCGTATCAATTTTGTGTTGAGTACTCTTCGGATGATTCTTCATTTTGCTTTTGATTTCAAATAATTTTATGTTGAATGTTTGCCTGTTCTTATGTTCAAGTACGTCGAAATCATACATTCCTATAAATTTCAGTAAGAGTTTGTGATTTTTTATGCCTAATGATTTAACTGAACTTCTTTATGCTGTCTTTTCTATTCACAACTCTAAATTTGCTAAAAATTATTTTCTGTTAATCCATTATAATATCAACCAGTAAACCCTAAATCCTAAAACCTTTTTTCCGTTGTTAAGCAAGATTGGTTGGATTAGCTTATTTTCTGTAGGTTATATATTTACATATGCGCCTTTATGTTTTACTCTAAGTTGGTTAGTTCCAATAATGTTTGAACTGGGAAGTAGCCGGCGTACCGGTCTGGAGAATGGCTTTGAACTGGTTAGACCGGGAATTGGTATGGACTGGTTGAACCGGTGGTTGAATTGGGTTTTTTAATATTTCTAATTTTAATGATTTTTTAATCAAACTGGTTGGACTGGTTCAACCACCCTTGAGTTGTCATGCTATTGTTGTTTAAAGAGTTAAAGGTGTTCTTTTTTAAATTTTATATGTTGTCGTATTAGTATTGCTCATCCTCTGTTGGTAAACATCAGGTCCGTAAGGTGGATATGTTGGAAGGTGTTTCCATTGTTCGATCCGAGAAGGTTAAGGATGAGGTTGTTTTGGATGGTAATGACATCGAACTTGTATCCCGATCTGCAGCTTTGATAAACCAGGTACTTTCTCATTGACTGCTTGCCTTATGCAAGTGTTTCAAATTTATGTTTCATTTATAGATTTCAACTTTGCTTTAAAAATCATATCATCTGTTCCTTTTTGAACAGAAATGCCATGTGAAGAACAAGGATATTAGAAAGTTCCTTGATGGTATCTATGTTAGTGAGAAGGGAAGGGTCGCCGAAGAAGAATGATTACTATCTCCTTGAATCATAGTTATAGTGCTGCTTTATTTTTTTGTCGTAGTAATATCTCGGGACTCCGTTTTTTGTCTTGTCTTTCCTGTTTCTATGGATTGCAACTGTTACAGAGTACAAGGATGTTATCTTTATTTGTTTGGAGAAATTTGGATATCTGTTTAATCTTTAGTACTCTAATTATCCCCCCATTTTAAGCTGTGTGTTGATTTATAGAACTGTTACCTCAACGAATCTCATTTTTCTGCAATTTGCTTACGTGCTGAGTATGTTACCGGAAATCCCGGCTTGGATATTTTGAAGTTTAATCAGTAAGTTGATCTTATTCTTACTAATAATCTATGATGGTTTATTTTTCGTAATTTGTTCAATGTATATCTATATCTATGTTGACACTTGATTCCGTTGATTTGATATTTCTGCCATGCCTCAGTGTTAACTGTGTGATGACATGATTGTTCTAGCTACCTTTTTCGCTCTGTTGTTGGTTGGACATATATAGCCCCTGGTTGGCACGGTTGTTCTCAGTACTTGTTTGCTTTATTGTTGGCCGGCCATGTATTTGTACCTATGCGGACATTTTCTATTGATTTGATATTTCTGCCATGCCTTGGCGTATACTCTGTGATGACGCGGTTGTTCTCCATACTTGTTTGCTCACATCCATTAATTTTGGAGCCCATCCCATTCCTGTCAAAATTCAATAATGAATCAAAGCTTACAAATGATTAATGAATTATTGAAAATTATGTATTGGAATCCCCTTCTTACGCTCTCATTTCTTCTGAATTCCATTTTCATTATCACTTCCATTTTTTCCCAGTTTGGACCGGTTGGATTTGGTGTAGTGAGGGGTTAGATTGGTTTAAATAATCGATTGAATTGTCTTTTTAATATTTTTAATTAATTGTTTAATTTAAGTATACAAAATTAACTGAATTAATGATTTGATCATCATTTGATTTTAAAATTTTTATTTTTATTGGCCTCTATTTATTTCCAACCGAACCACGGCTCAATTAACTCCTCCCTCTATACCACTTGCTCTACAAAATTAATTCATGAAAATCATATATTTTTGTTCATTTTTGTAATTCCATTGAATTAAATGATATGGACTAGGTGTAGAGACATATGGCATACATGCAAGGTTGGCTAATATGCTTGTCATGTCACCCTTTGTCTAGAGATTATCATCTAACACTAAAATGTATAACGAAGCTGATACCGGTCTAAACAGAAAGCCGAATTTAAACGCCAAAAAGAAAAAATTCATAACAACAATAAGGAAAAGCTTCTGATACATGCTTGTTCTATGTAATCTTATCGTGAGCATGAAGTCGAAGTTTTGATATTGTTGGTAAAATTTGAAAATTAATGAATAAAAAAACAATGAAAATGATCTTATCTCCATTGTGCAGCACATTCATTTAATCATCATCATCTTCACTCTCGAGCTTTCAGTTTCAGATTCCATCAACTTCGTATCCTCCCTGATTGCAAGTGTAATATTTTCAAACTGTTTTGCATGTATAATCTGTTGTGTTCCATTATATTTATCTTCTGCTATTGCCCGTGTGTTTTTCACTCTAAGATTGTGGAACCAACCCTCACTTCGTTATCCTCAAACAGGCTGGTTTTGCTGTTGAAGAAACTCCTAGGACTTTGTTCCCATGCGTCGTTGCACGGCCACCGCACGCCGGAATGGAACACAAAGCTGTCTTTTTTGGTGTGAAGCTCTGGCTTGGAGTGGTATTTGCACATTGAATTACCCTGTTGATCAACATGATTTCATTACCAATTGGGATGACATCGAACAAATCTGGTATCACACTTGCCATAACGAGTTTCATGTCGATCCCCAAAAACATCCCGTGCTCCTCACCGAAGCACTGCACAATTCCAAGTCCAAAAGGCAGAAAATGGCCGAGATAATGTTCGAGAAATTTAAGATTCCGGCCATGTATATTCCCATTCCGGCGGTGGTATCGCTTCATGCTGCCAAGCGTACTACAGGTTAGTAGTAGCAACAAGATATAATTGATTCTCCTACGGATAAAAAGTAGATTTATTCACGAGTCAAGTTATTCAATTAAGCAATTAAGCTCGTTTCTTCAAATTTTAAGAGGATTTAAAAAAAAAATATTAAGTTTAAAAAATATACTTAACTAAAAAATTAGACTCAGTTTAAAATATAGGTCAACCATAAACTTCAACATTTCAGCCTATTTTTTTTAAAATTTATAATATTTTTTCATATAATTTATAACATATAAAAATTAATTTTATAGTTTACAGATTATAGATTAAAAGTTAAGATGAATTTATATAAAAGGTTAAAACATGATGTTTAATCTAAAAAGGACTTGTTTGGTAGCATAATCCTTTCCAGTGACTCCACCAAACTTGCCCCCGGTGTGGGTGATGGAATCATTAAGGAACTTTCAGCTCTTATGCCGAGTGATATTGAGATTAAGGTTGTCCCACCACCGGAAAAACATTATCGGTGCATCAGTTTTGGCTTCTCATAGAATATTACCTAAGGTATTATATATATAGTTTAAGGGTAAATTACTCCAAATATCACTAAACTATTAGTAAGTTTACATTTTAGTCACCCAACTTTAAAAAGTTACAAAATGATCATCGGATTATTTAAAAGTTTTTATTTAAATCACCGGATTGTTCAAATTGCTACTATATGACCTATGTTCGCATTGGTTATACCAATCAAAAGCTTTTCTTCTACAACTCAAAATCTAAATAGTTTTCTTCTTTAATCTTTGACATTGACCGTCCAATTGACTTGAACCTAAGGTACATTTTTTTACTCATTGATGATTGCTGGGAGCTCACCAGGCAAGCTTTTTTTAAAAAAAAAACTTAACAGTCCAATGACTTAAATAAAAATTTACAAAATGGCACTAGTTGTTAAGGATTTTTTTTTTTGACTAGCAAGCTCCAAGTAACGATTCAACAATCAATACAGTGGATTAGTACCCATCAATGAGTAAAAAAACATACCTTAGATTCAAGTTAATTTGATGGTCAATGTCGGAGATTGGAGAAGAAAATGTTTGGATTTTTATTTCGTAGATTCGTGATGTTTAAAGCTATTTTATGAAGGAAAAAAATTAAAACTGCAAAAGAGTAGGGGAAAAAAACTTTCAATTGGTACAGATGGTGCGAATAGAGAAAGCCACACAACAGTTATTTTAACAGCCTAGTGACTTAAATGAAAATTTTCGAATAGTTTAATGACCATTTTTCTAACGTTTTGAAGTTAAATGACTAACATATAAACTTACTAATAATTTAGTAACTTTACGTACAGTTTGCCCTAAGTTTTTTTAATACTAGTTTTGGCTTTGGAATAGTGAAATTTTCACTTTGGTCATACGGTAGCCCCTTCATTTTTGTTAAAACAATTGACTTAATACTTATTTTGGTCCTTGTAGTACAGTGAAATTTTCACTTCAACCTTTTTATTATTATCTACATGGGGAATTTTTTTTAACGGAAATGGTCAAGGAATTAACGCAATAGACGAAACTAAAACTAAAAAATAGATAAAGTAATCCAAAAAATAGTAAAATTACTGAAGTGAAAATTTTATTATAATACAAGGGCCAAAACAAGTATTAAACCATATATATTATATTGATTTCATCATGCTTTTCTTTTTTTTAGTAAATCATGCTTTTCTTAATCCATTTGAGAATCTACTCATAATTATGTTAGCATTGAATGTAGATGTGCATATCCAAGGCAGAATACGATGAATCAGCTTCTATTGTTGTTAAAAAAAACGTTTTTGATTGAGTCTTAATTTAATTGATATCGAGTATAGAATGACGTGTTTTCGAATGCACTAAAATGTGTTTATACTTCTATTTAAAAATTGATAAAAAAATTTTCTCACGTTTGAAATAATTAATATAGAAAATGAAAATTATGTTAAAAATGTAAAATTTAAAATAATAGACGAAGAATTGAAGTTATTATATCAAAGTATTTGATTGTTGATATTGTAATATATTTTACTTTTCTTATTTTATATTTACTATGAATTAAAACATGAATGTTATTTAGTAATAACCTACCATCCTAGATATTTCATATCTTTCCCTAAATTTGATTTAAAAATTAAAAATTATCATAAATATATATTTAATATTTTTATATTTTGAAAATAAATATTATAATATTAAAGTAATAAATATAATCAATTCTCAATCCTCATCCAAAACAACAAGAATATAACAAAATTTAGAAAGAAACATAATTAATTAATCAATCTAAAAGTATTGCATCTAATTAATAACATAAGAGAAAGGATGGTATAAAACGGGAGTGTCACGTCATTTTATATCATTTTTTAATTGTTTAATGATATTTTAATATATAATTTAATTTAATAAATTTTTTTAACTTGAATCTCGAGTCTCAAATCTAAAACCCTGAACGATATTGCTACTATAAGATTATCTATAGGATTATCTAATATGTTTGAGTATTCTGATTTTTGTTCTGAATTTCACATATTTTTGTTTAACATAAACCATTTTAATTTTATTATTATGTTTATTCAATAAAAAATAATAGAATATGTTAATTTATTGCACTCTTATCATATTTGTTGAGGGGACTTTGTGAAAAAAAAAAATTTGAAGCGTAGTATGTCTAAAGTCAACAAATCTGTTACCAGTTAAGTAATATTGTCGAGTCAAACCGAGATTTAACCTCTTGAGAGAGAACATCCTATCTGATCGGACCGTGCACAGCACATGAATTCGTACCAAAAGACGTGAGTAGTGCTTGACCAAGTGGGTAGTATATATACCTTTAATTCGACCCAAAGACAATATGATTTGGTGTTAATCAATCATGATACTGGGTAATTTACGACATGATTGCAACAGTTTATGTTCTTCAATTCTTAAAGTAAAGTTTTGAATATGTTAAATACAGAGAAATAATGTTTGAAAGAAAAAACAAATTAACCAAAAAAAAAAAAAAAGATTAAAGCTTTTGAACATGTTAAATACATACGGTATAAAGAAGAGCAACCAAAGCTGCTACGGTTCCGGGTCCGGCACCGCCGGTTGGGAACCGTCTCCAACGCATTCACGGGTAGTTTCTTCCGGTGACGGCGACGGAGGAAGACAGATAGAACGGCAAGTGGGACAAGAAGACTGTGAAGCCAACCACCGTTGAATACATTGTACATGGAAACCATGTTTACACTTAGCCAACACTTGAATTCCGTCGCCTTCCACGAATTCCGACAAGCAAATAGCACATTCCGGTACATCCTCCGCTCCGGCAAGCTTCATCCCATTCGAATAAACCAACGTCGGAGCCACCGACATGCGTGCTACACCCGCCCCCGTGACAGGCTTCCTCTGCTCAAGCTCTTGTTGGGTTTGAGGAAGGTGACTGCCGTTGCTTGAACGCCGAGAGCGGCGGCTTCCGCTGTAATTCCCGCGTAAGAAGCAGCGGATGACGGCGTTAAGAACCACAGAGCAGATTAAAGCGCAAAAAAGAATGATTAAGACCATGGCAACGTTATCTTGAAAATCACTTGAGTCCGAGTATGGTTGCCACCTGCAAATGTTGGGACTACAGGTTGAGTTTGAAGTGGAAGACATTCGCGGCGGTTCGCCGGAAGAAACTGGTGGCGCCGGCGGTTTTCGCATTTCGTAATTTAGAGAGAATATTGGATGGGAGAAGTAAGGAGGGTTGTTTTTTATAGGCATATATTATTAAGCAAGCAAGCATCAAGAAATGCATACGTGCATTTAAGGGTTAACAATTTCTTGTCACCGTTATTAATTGAGGTAACTACATGAAGAATCACATAATTGTTCCAATTATTTATTTATTGATTTTATTTAATTTTTTTAAAAAAAATAAGGAATGACAATTTAACCCATTCAATATTATTTCCCGAATTATTATTTTATTTAATTCAAGTATTATTATTTAAAAGTGTGAATAAAGTTTTCTAAAAATTCATATTCTTTGTCGATTGAGTCTTAACACAATGAGTATTGTTGTCAATGCAGGAGGACACGCGTTGAACTGTATTATCCTTATATTTATGGGTGAAGAAGGGTATTTATTCTAATTTAAATATGATCATATATGGTCTTTATATTTAGGTTAAATGTGTTTTAAATCCTTGTATTCTTTATACATTTCAAATTTAGTCCTTCTAATTTCAAGTTCATTATAATATCATTCTTTTAATTACAAAGCTATCAAATACATTTTAAAAATTTAAAATACCATATTAATAAATTTAACAAAAAAATTAACGATATTAGTAATTAAATCTAAATTTTAAAATATAAAAAATAAAGAAAAAACTAAAATTTAAATTTTAAAAAAAATACAACTACTTATAATATAATTTTAACGTTACATTTATTATCACATTTTGGTTTCACATCTCCCAAAAATGTTTAAAACTACAAAGTAAATAGATGATTCTACGAGTTTCGAGAAATTACAAACATTCATCAATTGGGCTCCATTAATTAATACATTTGTGCATGAATCTCTTCTCTCTCTTAATCGTACGATCATTGATGGCATTGAAACAAAAATGTCGCTTTTGCAAAATTACCCACATATTTTTGCTTCTTTCATAGCCACTGCCAAATATGAAATCAATTCTAATTTTCAATACCCAAATATACGAGATTGACATACAAATTATGTTACATAATTCTAATTTCATGTACCAAGTATGGCCTTTGCCCAAATAAGGAGAAACCCATTGCTGCTATGGTAACAATTATGGTTTGAAGTAACTCGGTAATGGCAGACTCATTGGTTTAACTCATTGGCCATTGTTGTTTTTCACTTTTTGCTTTTGACCAAATCACGACAAGGTTTGAGATAAGCTACGTAAAAAAAAAAATGAGTTGATAGGATAAGTTTGCATTTGCAATCACCTTTTAGAAAGAGGTAGACCCCATGAAATGAAACACCCCAATCACCTTTAAAAAAGATTATTTTGATTGTTGAACACCACCAAGCTTGTTTTAAGATTTTTTTTTATGGGTTTATATGATTTTTTAGTCTGGTAGTTAGGTTGATTTTGATACTTTAATAATTTTGGTTTATTTTGTTATTTAAATTTGGTAATTAGAGTTATTTAGTCTTTGAAATTAACGAATGTAAAAGTTTAATCATGTGTTACTTTAAGATTGTATCATGTCATTATTTAAAAATAAAAAAAAAATATTTTTTAAAATTTCAAGTATATGCCAACTACCAAGTTCAGAATCAAAATAGACCAAAAAAATACAAGTATCAGAAGGGGCATAATTACTAAAATTCAGGACTAAAAGTTATATTAACCCTTTTTTTATTATCACAATTAACTATAGGGCTATTATGTAGTTTGCTCTTGAACTTGTTCAAAAGTATTTAGTTAGTACCTGAATTTGTATTCTGTCATCTAAATTGATATATTCGCATTAATACTATTAATTTGTGCTAACATAACACTAATAGTTATGACAAAATACAAATTAAGATATCAATTAAATATTTTTAGACAAATTCAAGAGCAAAATACATATTAACCCCTACCTATACACCAGCATAACATAAAAGATAAGGTTTTTTACAAGTAAAACCAAAGGGAAGGAAAAGGGTGATTGGGGTGTATTTTGGAGGTATTAGGGGAACAGTGAGAGATGTGTTTACTTAAGGACACGTAGATAGTAACAAATTATGCTACTTCCAAAAACAAAAAAAAAAAAAGACACGCAGACAGGGTTTATGGTTTTTGTGGGAAAGAGGGTAATGGTCGGCATTCAACCTGGTCCACTCAAATATCTAATAATAATATTAATTTAAATGAAGCAAAATATAAGCAAATTTATATATTTTGAACAATTTTACGTAAAAAAATATAAAGATCACGGTTGTTTTGTTGCTGTACCTATACTAATTAAAAGCTATCATCCTCGATCTCTTTCATAATTTTTTTTTTATGAAACAACTTTAAACATCACGAATTTATGAATTAAAATCTAAACAATTTTTTTTCTTGATATCAGACATAAAAAGTTAAATAAACTTAGATCTAGGGTATGTTCTTCTATATGGGTACTGATTTATCTTACTAATCATCGAATCATTATTTGGAACTCGCTAGTTTAATAACTTAAATAAAAAATTTACATAAAATATTGATTTTATGTCTGCATCACCGGATATTTTATATTATGGTTTAGGTTTTTCTTTTAAATAATATATTATGGTTTATTTAAGCACCGGAATTGGAAGCATATTCATTGATTGCAGGTGGAGGAAGAAACATTGAGAATATACGTTTCTTTTTCGCATTAACTGTAATGGATTCCACCACCGCGCTTTTCTTGGACTTTTTTTTTTTAATATCAAAATGCATTGAATTAAATAATTATTTAGAAATATAAGATGAATTTTAAATTATTTAGAAAAGTATATAGATGCTTTTGTGATATTATCGTGTCAAATGACGAGTTTATTTTATGTTTGTCGTGCTCTCTATCTATATATTTTAAAAATGGGTTAAATGATTATATGTTAGTTATCAATTGAATTTTAGTTTGGTTAATATTAATATTGTTACCAATGTAGAAAGATACGGGTTTGAGTGTATTCAAATATGTTTTTTTATCATTTTTTAAAGGAGAAATTATGAATAATTTTAAGCATTATATAAAAAAAATATCTATTTGCTATTTTTAGGTGCAAAACAGGCTGACACATGACAATTCAACCCATCCTTTTTTTAGAAAAATTAAGTGTGTTATGTGTTACACTTGGGGGCAAATTTAGGAATTCCATTTAAGGGGATTGAAATTGAATTATAAATTTTTTATAGGTTAAAACATAATTTTATCATGTATTAATTTATTATTTCAAACAAAAACTTTTTTACATTTTAGGGGCTAAAGTATAATTTTATTATATATTAACTTATAATTTCATCGTTTATAATGAAACTAAACTACAATTTTTCCATGTTAATATTCTCTATCTGCTTCTTTAAGTTCACCTCTAATCACGTACATGATAAACCCATCATATAATATAACAATATCACTCTTCAAGAGAGAAAAACTAATATTACTTTTCTAAATAATTATTTAATTTACTTTTTTATAAGGCTTAATTAATAGAATAAGCAACACTCAAATTATATCATAATTCCATAATCATTATGGTATCGTTATTTTCGTTAAAAAAAACACTTTAATTAACAAAAATTTGTCATTATTATTTACACGAAATTATATATATGTGTATTTAAATTAAATTAAATTATTTTTTATTTTCATTTTCTTCGAGTCACCCACGTTGTGTTTTTTTTTTCTTTCTTCATTGTTTCTATTTTTTTTTTTTTCTACTCTCTTTCCCCATAAAAATTTCACATTATTTTTTCTTCATTTCAATAAAATTTGCAGGTTTTCACATCCCCCAATTTTTATTTTATTTTTCCATTTTACGTTTACACTAAAAATTCTTTTTTTTTTTTTTTTTCCATTTTTGCTACTGTAAATAAAGGGAGGAAGGGAGATGAAGGTGAAGGTGAAGGTGAAGGGGGAGAGAGAGAAAGACAAAGGAGATAGAAAAAATATAATATTAAATTTGAATTAAATTATTATTTAATATTAACTAAAAAATTTATATTATTTAAAAATGACACGTGTTAACTCTGGATTGAATGAAGGATTCTTTTTAACAGAAATAATGGTAGGAACTCATACCAATTATGGAATTATAATTTAATTACATGATTCAATTAAAAGAAGTTTAAGTAGAAAGTGCTTATTGGATTAAGCTTATAAACATAAAACCCGTTTGAAATGGCCTCTAAAGCCTGGTGTGGTGTAATTATGGGGTTCTCGTCCCTCCCATTCAGCAATAGAATCAGAATCTGGGAAAGGACACATAAATGAAGACTTAAAACAACAACTACATGCCAATTCCATTGAAGATATTGCCGAATGACTATGCTTTTAAGAAAGTGATTCAACATAAATGATCTATCAATTCGGGGGAAACGTTTTAAAACAACCGCATATGTGCATGTCAAATCCATTTGCTGTATCCCTCCGTATTCTAATCTTCCAATCTCACGTCGACAAACTTTGAAATTTAAAACCTGGAATCTTTTAAAATTAAATACAATATCATAATCTTGAGTTGAGTACGAGTCACTATTAGATTTTTTTAGATAGTTTTATTATCGAGTGTGTTGGGGATCCATCGGTATAAACAACGAAAGAGAAAAGATAGAAAAGATTGAACACAAATTTTACGTGAAAAACTCCTCCGAATAAGAGGATAGAAACCATGGGCAAAGGTAGGGGCGAAGTCAAAAAAAATTTTAGGGGAGCCGAAATTAAATTATAATTTTTACAATAGTAAAAATGTATTTTTTAAAGGATTAAATCAAAATTTTATCATTTTTAGGGGGCCAATGTATAATTTTTACCTTTACTAATTTAAAATTATAAAAAATTTAAAGGGTCAAAATGGAAAATTTTCATTTTAGGAGGGGTCGGCTTTTCATTAAATGAGTAAACAAACGATAATACAATATGGAAAAAAAATAAACCTAAATGTATTAAATGTACAAAGCCAAAACCCCAAAAACAAAAACTTAACACTCTCACAGAGTTCTCTCAAAATTGGTACAAATTTCTTTCCATAATTACTATAAAATTTCTCACCAAAACTTATTTGCAACTACGTCTTGTCACCCCAAAAGAAAAGTCTTGTAGCACTACCTCTTTAATTGATTTATCAAAACAAGGATACAAAGCCCTTTAAATAGGCTAAGTTTAAAAGGTTAAAAGACTAAAATATCCTTAAAATAATCAGAGTTCGACTGGAAAAAGATAGCAAATTTTAACTAGGTAAATAAACTTGATTTTTGTGGGAAACACGTCACAGCGTCCCCATTCGCGTCGTCATGACGTCAGCCATGGTTGCAACTTCAGGAAATTTCTCATCATAACGTCGCCGAATGACTGTAATATTGCGATACTGAAATCTTTGTGTCACGACACGAGTTATATTAAATGTCTACAAACTGTCTAATAAATACGAGGCACACCCCACGGAGTGCATGTAATATAAATCTTCATTATTAAAGTTATAATGGTGGTTGAAGTTAGTTACTATTTTGGATATGAAATGTTAAACTATTCATGATTGAAAACTTATGTTAGTTTCCAATTGCAACTAAGTATTCCTCACAAGTCAAAAGCAAGCCAACAACCCTCTTCCTTTACCCTTCAACTAACCTAAACCCAAAAATTTGATGTAATTATTTCTAATCAGATTCAACTCAATTTAATTATGAAAAAGTTGATAACTTAATTCCATTCAATTCGAACTTAAATTAAATATACTTTTTAGAAAAATAAAATAAATAATTTATTACAATATTTTGATTCTGTTTTATTTGAAAATTCTAAAAATATTTTCCACTCATTATTATTATTTCATTATTTTAAATCTTAAAAATCTAATTAATTTCTAGTTATCCCACAAATTTTAAATTAGATAATGTTATTTTAACAATAAAATATTTATAATGACAATTTAAAAATAAACTAAATAATAACCTTTTTCAACTTTTTTTATGATTTTTGTATATTGGATTATAGGTTAATTAATTTAAATTTATTATATTTTTTATAATTATTAATTTTTATAATAAATTTAAACCAAATAATAATTCATGTACTTCTATTTTTAAAATATAAATACAAATAACTTGAATTTAAAATAATCGAATTGAAAATAATTTGAGTATTAAATTAAACCCAAATTACTAAACATGAAATGATAATAATTTAAAATGGTTTGAACCCAAAGTGACCAGTACCTGGGATGATTCGAACTCAAAATGATTCGATTTCAAAACAAATTCGAATTAACCATATCGAGATTCATCCAACCTACCCGACTAGGAGGTCTAGCATAGTTTATATTTTGTATTGGTTCAACTGTTCCTAAGTACTGAAGACAAGTTTAGCAAAGATATCCAACAAAGTGGTAGGAATAACAGCGAGCAACCATGTATTGACTAAGAGATTCAGGTTATTTGACTAAGCTATCCACACTCTTTTTTAGTTGGATTACTTTGAATACAGGAAAGGTTTTAAAAATCTTGAAATTTGTTGTATTAGAACATTAATTATGACTACTATGTTAACCAAACATGGGGTTTTTCCCCTTCATACGTGTTTATTTTCCTGTGATTTTAAGTTTATTAATAAATAAAGTATTCGAAGTAATGGGCTAATTAGTAGTTTACTCTCGTACTTACACTATGGATTCAAGTCGCAAGAATTAGGTGCTAAAAGTGTCTGTGTGCGAGACATTAATTTTCTCCTAATAGTGTGTGAGTCATAAAAAATAAAAGAGGGTAAATTATACCCAATGATTACTAAACTATTAATAAGTTTATGTTTTAGTCACACTTAACTTCAAAAGTTACAAAATTGTCACCAAATATTTCAAAAGTTTTCATTTAAGTCACTAGGCTATTAGAATCGTTGTTATATGACCTTCTCCATTCACACCGCCTACACCAATGGAAAACTCTTCTTCCCGTTCTCTTCTACAGTTCATTTTTTTTCATGCACTAACTTTGAACATCACGGATATGTAAACCAAAATCTGAACAACTTCTCCGATCTCTGACACTAACCGTTAAATCGAATTGAATCTAAAATATGTTCTTCTACTCGTTCATGGTATTGATCTACCACACCGATCACCACTTGGAGCTTGATGGCTAGACTTTAAAGAAAAATTAACAATATTTGACTTAAATAAAAATTTTTAAATAATTTAATAATTATTTTGTAACTTTTTAAAATTAAATAATTAAAATATGAACTTACTAATAATTTAAGGAGGGTGAGGTTTTTGACTTAGTGGGATACATGGGCTTGGGTTGTTGGATTATATATATTCAAATGTAGAGCTTGGCCGAACTCCCCCAAACAATTCAATTTTCTATATTAGGGGGCGCTCTAGGTTTCAAGACTTGTACGGCGCCGTGCTTGCTTGGACAAATGGATGAAACAAAGCTTATCACCACCAACTTATAATAAGATTGTTAACTTTGATTTCTGATTATTTTTTTTAATCCATGGTAGTTTTAGAATTAGGTAGTTTTTTTAATTTGGTCATTGAATTTAAAATTTTATTAAAATATGATGATATAATATTTTGAAATTGTGTCATGTTATTATTAAAAAAAATTATTTTATATATATTTATTTTTTTTAGATTTTATATAATTTTAGAATTTTTAAGCCATGAAGTGATATAATTTCTGATCGAGAAAAGTTATTAAGTTCCAGACTAATTTGAAAAAAAAAGTTCAAGGATCAAATTATTTTTTTACCAATTTTAAAAACTAAATATTACTTTATCTTTTTTATATTACTATTTTATAAATACAATTAATATTTTAGTGATAAATGTTTTATAATTATATCGAACATATTTATTCACTTAGATAAGATATGCCAAGTGCGGAGTAAATTAATAAATTTTAGCTATTTATTTTAGGTAAAATACTACTTTAATATAATATTAGAGTAAATGAATCATTTCTCTATAAGATATCTCTTATAATAAAGTTATTAATTGAATTAGTATTACTTATCAATCCAGTAGAAAAATTACCAAAATCCTACAAATGCATTTTTTAATATTTTTTTAAACCAATAAAAATTTAAACACGATAAACTAACTTAGATATGTCTTAATATATGAATTAACAATAATCTAATATTTTGAGAAAAAAAAAATAAAAGGATTTTTTTAACTTGTTTTAAAGAGATGTTATTTTTTACTAAATTTTCTAATTTTAAGTCAAATTTATAACAATTATTCTTTATATTGTATTGTGACCAGATATTTTAATAATTATGTAATAATTATTTTTTTCTTACACGAATACTTTATACAACCAAACGGGCTTTTATTTTGAAGAGGCATAAAGATAAATTTAGCATTTAATATTTACATTTTTGTCAATTTTGTTAATTTCTTTTTTTTTTTCAAGTTAAATTTGGCCTTCAATATTTTACAAAAAGTCAAATTTGACCATTAACCATTCAAAATCAAGTCGAATTGTTTTTCTAATGGAAATATTAACTAAAATGTTAAAATTTTAAACATGATAAACTGCATAGCAATTCATGTATACTAGTTTTGTTTTTGAATTTTTATGAATTTTTTAAATATTTTTTGAATATCATTTTTTTAATTATTTGTTGACATGATATATAAGACAAATAATGTCATGTTATCATGAAGTACATGTGGATTGCCACATAGGTTTCCACGCTAACATCATTAAAAAAATTAGTGTTTTAACCAACATTAATTAAAAAATTATTTGACACTTTTTAAAAAATTAATGACTAAATTTAACTAAAAAAAAGATTAAATTAAAAAAGTATAAAGATTGAACGCTAAATTCATTAGTATGCCTTTTCAAAATTAATACTAATTTAAAAGCTAATTTTTAATTTCAAATTTTTTTTAAAAAAAAGTTGCTTTTAAAATGTTGGTTGAGAAAGTTTGCTAGTGTAATTTTTTAATTCTATAAGCAGGATTTGAATAAATAACAAATATTTATTTTAATTTATTTTAATATTTTTTAAGGAGACATGACATCATTTCATCGTTGATTATGTAGTTTTTTAATTTCATTAGCAATATTTAAAAAAAATCTAAAATATAATTATTTAATTGTAAAAATAATTACACTCAAAAACATGATTTATCAATACCAAAAACATGTTTTTTTTTAAAACAGCTTGTGTTGTTTTAATTTTTTAAGATTGTTTTGGCCACTAAAAATTAACTATTTTGGCGGCCAGAAGCAACCCTACACATAATCTATTTTATTTAGCCTTAATAAGGAGAATGTAACAGAGGGAAGAAGCAGCCGTCAAGTCAACAACATAAGCTGTTCAGCTATTTTGCCGTGCGGTGCGATTATGAAGTTTAGGTCCGGTCCCGGCTGCCCTCGTGTTTATGATTATTTGGGCAGACATTTTTTGTAAGGGGGGATTGCGGCTATTTGCCTATGTTGTTTACCAATGTGGAATTCAATCTTTTCATATAGGTGGTTGAATGGATCTGATTAATTTAATTCAATATATTATTAATTTTTTTATAAAAATAAAAATATTAAATTAATTTTTATTCAATTTAATTGGTTCGTGTCAATTCTCGAGTCAATAGGTTTAATATCCTTTTCTAAATTAATATTTCGATCGATTCTCAATTCAATTGATTCAACCAAATGGTCTAGTTCCATTTAAACAACTTTAGTGGAAATCACACATTGGTGTTAGCAAGCTATTTTAGTTCGATTTTAAAAAAAATCGAATTTGATTCAGTAAATTTTGAGTAGAGCTCGAGCTAAATTCGAAATAAGTAATACTCGACTCAATTTGCTTGCTAGCCTTATTAAAATTTTCATTTCTAGTATATATTTAAAATATTATTATTAAATTGTATTGTTGTCCTTAAAAGATATTATTAACTTTAAGTTTAATTATCGAGTTAAACTTGAATCTAAAAACATATAAGTTTAATTGAAATTTAGTTCGAACTTAATTATGAAAATCAATAACCTCCTTGAAGGGTCGCCAAGAGTGCTCTACAAGAGTCCTAAAGAAAGCAGTAACTACTACGGCTTGAGATGGCGGAAAGTGGTGGTGACGATTGGAAAGACAGGGATGAGATTTCTTTACTAGCAGAAGAATTGGTACTACTATCTTTTAAAGGGTCTATTGTTACGCTAGGTGAGAAACCATCTTTGATTTGTACAATCTGGACAGAGAAGTTTTACAACCCAGAAAGCTTCAAAGCACAGATGAGAAGTATATGGAAGACAAAGAAGAAATTCGAGATTTAGATGGTAGGGCAGAATTTATTTCTGATTACGTTTGAGTTAGAGGATGATTTGGAGATGATTATGGAAGGAAGGCCATGGCTATTTCGGAAAAGTCTAATTTTATTTAGTCAAATTACTCAGCCGATGGAAAGAGCCCATATTCGACTCAATTCTTCACCATATTGGATAAGAATTGGTCCGTGCTTACCAAAATTTGATAAAAAAAGATCTTCATGCCATTGGTGTTACTTTTGGAGGGGTGCTTAGATCTAAAATTAATGGTGATTTATGTCGTCTCAGAATAAATTTGGATGTGCAAAAACCCTTTAGACGAGGTATTTTTGTCTCAATTGATAATAAGTATAAATCATGGGTTTCTTCCAAGTATGAAAAATTACTAATATTCTGTTTTGGTTGTGGAAAAATGGGGCATGGTCTTACAGATTGCCATCAGCTTGATCCTGTAGGAAAAGATAAAATCAGAATAGATCCACCATATACGTCGGCTTTAAAAGCATAATCAAATCAAATTGGGAAGGAGAGCATGAAATTTAATGCTGTCTCAAACAATGGGAGATCCCAGTGTTCTTATACAGGGGATGTTGAGATGCAAGTACTAAATAAAAAAACTGTTGAAGAGGGAGACAGTATAAACGGAAGGTTGGTGGAAAAAATAGAATTGTTCGATAGAGGGGAAAAGATGAAGGAAAAAGAGGAAGTATTTAATCTTGCGGAAGAAGTTCAAATGGACGTCACTATTAATAGGAAAAAAGATAATTCAGATATGATTAAGAGGGGAATGTGGAAAAGATTAGAACCAGCAAAAGTGGTGGTGAAAAGAAAGGAGGAATGTAATATAAAAAAGTGGAAATCCCAGAAGATGAAATTGTTAATTGTTGTGAAATAGTAGCTCATGAAGATGGAACGAAAAGGCTGAAATCAGAAGGAAAACAGGCTTGTATAAAATTCTTACAATAAACAGGTTTTGAATTGATGGAGCAGGATGATTCTGCACAACATTTGAGATTGAGGCTGCCAAAAGGCAAGCCGATCGGACACAATGAAAAGCATAAGTTGGAATGTCTGTGGATTGGAGAGTCTACCGACGACTAGAAGGCTGCGATATTTCTTAAAGTAGCAGAATCCCCACATGGTCTTCTTAATGGAGACAAAAATTGATAAACAACGTATGGAAAGGGTCAGGAGGAGTTGTGGATTTCCTAATGGGATTGAGATTGAAGCTGAAGGCTCGCGTGGAGGCTTATGTTTAGCATGGAAGGAAGATATCCACGTCACTTTAAGAAGTTTCTCTAAGAACCATATTGACGTAATAGTCAATGAGGAGAATTCAAATGAAGAATGGAAATTTACAGGTTTTTACGGTTCACCTTACTTTAATTGTAAGAATGATTATTGGAATCTATTGCGGAAACTGGGGGAAGATCAAAGTCAACCATGACTAGTAAAAGGGGATTTCAATGATATAATGTATACCTTTGAGAAAAGTGGAGGGATACCAAGGGAAGCAAGGAGAATGGAGGCATTCCGAGAGGATCTAGAAGAATGTCAATTGGAATATATAGGGTACTCGGGGGTCTTGTTCACATGGGAAAGAGGAAATTTTGCAGACACGAATATCAAAAAAATATTAGATAGAGGAGTTGCAAATGAAAAATGGAAGAGTCTTTTCCCAACAGGTAATATCTTTCATTTACCCCATTCAATGTCAGATTATTGTCCACTTCTTTTAAATACGAAAAACAAGAACATCTATGCTAGGAATTCACAATTTAAATTTGAGGCGTGGTGGATCGCAGAAGAATCCTTGGAGAAAGAAATTAAGGATTGTTGGGAATCAAATACAGATCCAATTCTATAGAAATTGAAGAAGCTACAAGTACACTTAAAGGAATGGTCAGGGTCAAATAAAAAAATGAGAGAGGGGTTAAAGAAAACGTTGACTGAGGAACTGAAGGTGTTGATGGCAAAAGAAAGTGATAATGACATGATATCAAATATCATTAGAACAAGGGTCGATCTGAATATGGAAATTGACAGGGATGAAATCTATTGGGAACAGAGGGCAAGGGCGAACTGGCTTAAAATAGGAGACAAAAATTCTGCTTTTTTTCATAAGTATGCCTCGTCCCGCAGGAAAATGAATACAATTTCAAGGCTGCAGCTTGATGATGGAAGAGAGACTACTGAAGAATGGAAGATAGCTGAAACTGCTACTTTATACTTTCAAAAGCTATTTACGTCAAACGGAGTCGGGGACCTATCTTATCTACTGCAAGGCATTGAGAAGAATATTTTGCCGAATAATAATGCTGCCATATTATCAGCATATACAGAAGAAGAAGTGTTTTCAGCTTTAAAAGGAATGGGGGCGACTAAAGCACCAGGACCTGGTGGATTTCCAACTCTATTTTTCCAATGTTATTGGCATATTGTAGGTAAAAAAGTTACTACTTTTTGTTTGAGAATTCTAAACAATGATCAAAATTTAGGCCAATTAAATTCAACAGATATAGTGCTCATTCCAAAAATTCAAAATCCGATCAATTTAGCCAATTTCAGACCGATTAGTTTGTGTACAATTCTATACAAAGTTGTGACAAAGGCAATTGCGAATAGGCTGCAAGAAGTAATGGGGGGATGCATTGATGTGGCTCAAAGTGCTTTCGTACCCGGAAGGTTAATTTTTGATAATGTTTTAATAGCTTATGAAATTCTTCACACTTTTCGGAAAAAAAACGTAAAGGGAAAAAAGGATATATGGTAGTCAAACTGGACATGAGCAAAGCTTATGATAGGGTTGAATGGGGTTTTCTCAAGAAAGTTATGTTGCGGATGGGTTTTCAAGAAGAATTGGTAAAATTAATCTTAAAATGTATTACTACAGTGTCATTCGCAGTTAATATCAATGGGAAGAGATGAAGAGTTTTTCAAGCTTCTAAAGGTTTGAGACAGAGATATCCTCTTAGCCCTTTTCTTTTCCTATTATGCAGTGAGGGATTGTCGGCACTTATGAGATTGGCTAGGGAAGAGGGTCCGATTAAAGGAGCAAAAGCGAGCAGAAGAGGATCAACAATTTCACATTTACTTTTTGCCGATAATTGTATATTGTTTGGGGAAACAATAAAAAATGAGCGGGGCAGCTGAAATGAATTCTCAAGGAATATGAAAAATGTTCTGGTCAATGTGTTGATTTTAATAAATCCACGATTTTTTACAGCTCAAATACATTGGAAGAAAACAAAATGGATATATCAGCAATCCTAGGAGCAAGATCTTCGACTGATATGGAAAAATACTTAGGTCTTCCCAATGTGATAGGCAGACGTAAAAAGGAGTCTTTTTAAAATCTTAAAGAAAAGCTTCAATTCAGGATCAATGGTTGGAGCAACAAGTTCTTATCACAAGGAGGCAATAAGGTATTCATCAAATCAGTTTTACAGGCAATCCCAACTTATGCTATGTCTTATTTTCTACTACCAAATTCCTTTTGTGGAGAATTAGAGAGGATCGTCGCAAATTTCTGGTGGCAAAAGGCATACGGGAAGAAAGGAATCCATTGGTGTCAATGGCAATACATGTGCCGACCAAAAAACGAGGGAGGTATGAGATTTAGGCGTATGGATAAATTTAACGTGTCTTTACTAACTAAACAATGGTGGAGAATTTTGAATAATCCCGACTCGCTAGTTGCACAAGTATTAAAAGTAAAATATTTTCCGAATGAGAATTTTCTAAATTCGCGTTTGGGAAATAATTGCTTATTTACATAGAAGAGTATATAGGCAGCTAAAGGTGTTCTAGCAGAAGGCATATGCTGGAAAGTGGGAAGGGGGTCGGATACTTCAGTTCTTAATGACGTTTGGATACCAGATTTGATTAATTCTAGATTATCATCTTACGTTAATAATTTAAGCGATTTTAAAGTTGCTGAATTAATTGATGAAAGTAGCAGAAACTGGAAAACAGAGTTGATAGGGTCTACCTTTCCGGAGGATGTAACTGAAAGGATACTATGCATTCCGCTCGCAATCGAACCCCATGATGATATTCTAGCTCTGAGAGGAGAGTCTTCAGGAGAATTCACGGTACGTAGCGCCTATAAACTATTACAGGGCATTGAGGTAGATCCTAGAGCTTACGCTTTACAAACTGACTACAACAAATTTTACAAAAAACTTTGGCTGCTTAATCTACCATCTAAGATTAAAATTACAATCTGGAAGATATCGTGGAATTATCTACCTACAAGAATCAATATGCAGCACAGAAAATTATCAAACACAATCTGCCCTCGGTGTGGTCAATGAGCAAAAACCATAAACCATTTGTTTAAAGAATGTCCTGTTTCAAAATCAGTATGGGAAGAGTTATTTTTTTCGGAATTTCTTAAAGATGTACACATGGAGTTCTTACAGTGGTTCATCTGGGTCTTTGAAAAGATTACTCCTTCCCAATGTGAAGTCTTTTGTTGTGCTTTATGGGCAATCTGGGGAGATAGAAATAAGCTAATACACGAGAAAGTTAGTAGATCTGGGAAAGAGACAGCAAATTTATTAACAGTTATATCTTAGAACTGAAGGGAGTTGAAGAGAAATTTCCGAAAGCCTTTTCGGAAGTCAAGAAATGGAAGCACCTATCCGACCAGACTGTCAAGATAAACTTTGACGCAACATATGATGGAAAGTTCCAGAAATTGACAGTGGGAGTCATAGCCAGAAACAGAGAAGGTGCAGCCTTGTTATCTTTTTCAAAGATGTACCAACAAGTTGAGTCAGCATTTGCGGTCGAGGCAATCGCATGTCGGACAACAACTCAAATCGGCGTGGACATGCAGTGGGCAGAAATCATTATTGAAGGGGATGCATTATCAATAATAAAGAAATGCAGGAATAGAAGCAGAGATAAATTAATGATCGGGGCGTACATACACGACATACAACAGTTACTGGAAAAACTTAAAAGCTGTTGGTTTGAATATATTCCAAGATCATCGAATAGCCTAGCACATACTTTTGCAACAGAAACACTAAAGGGAAAGGGAGAGTTTTACCTGATTGGAAGCTTCTCTGCATATGCTGAGTGACTGAAGAAGAAGGAAGAAAAGGGTGTACCAATTTGAAAATGAAGAAATGACGAGAAAGAAAGGGGAGACGAAAGGAAAAGGGGAAAGGAACATATTAAACTGGAAATTGAAAAAGGAATTGAAAGTAGAGGAGGCTGAAATGTGCTAATTAATGTGGTAGGTGAATGGCTTCCATCGGTATCTGGAACCATCTAGCAGAAGGAACGTCAGATAAAAGGGACAAGTTGCTGCCAGGTTTCTGATTGGGCAAAATCAGGGGTGCCATTAATATGGCTCTGGAGTTTCTTTATTTTTTTTTATTTCTGTTTTATTAGGCTGTTAAGCACAGCTCAGAGTCTTTCTTTTTTTGATTTTATTGTTGTGGGTTTCACCCGTTTATGTTTGGGCCTGGAAACTTTTTTTGGGCTCCTTTTTATTTTCCTTTATGTATTTGTGTCTTAATTCAATAAAACCCAATTCTGAATTTAGTTTCAAAAAATTATGAAAATCGATAAAAACGAGTTAAATAAATATTAAACTTTAAATCAATTGTACCCTAACTTTTTGTACTAATCCACCAGATGTGAATTTTCTATGTAACACCCCTTACTCGTGTTCGACGCCGGAACAGAGTATGAGGCATTACCGAAGAGTACGAAACACTTACAGATTATTTAAACCATTTATCACTCAAATATCAAAATTGATTATAAAAGTTCCTTTAACGAACCCTTGAAGTCCAAATCATGCATTGGGATTGGGTCGGGATTAAATTAGAATCGTATAATTTTTTTTTATCCTTAAGTTTATCTCATTTACAAGAGTCCCACGCCCGTGTGGCTCACATAGCCGTGCCTATAGGGCGTATAACTCTCTGACTTGCATCTGTGGAGAAACTTGAGTCACACGGCCTTAGTACACGCCCGTGTTACTTGGCCGTGTGGTAAAGTTAATTTTCATAAATTATGCTATTTTTCAAGCCATATTTCTCACTCATTTGATCCTTATTCTTCACCCACATTTAATACATACAAAAACCAATTTAAGATATTCAACTGAGCTTTATACTTAATAGGATTTGTTAGTCGTACACTTCATATAAATAACAAGAAACGTATATGGGCTCAATTCTCATTAAATTTCTCTTGTACTTGTACTTTTTCATCCTATGTATTCATATAGCATATAACAATCGCACCTCTGTTTTTCATATACATTTTTATAACAATTTGTCTTGGTTTCAAACTACTTCATATTTGAGTTTTACTTATCCAATCATTTGAAACATCATCTTTATATAGTGCACTTGAGATGCAAAAATTCTATAATTATGAATGAACACATTTATCAAACACATTCCATGTTTTTATATATTATAGTCTCATATTTCCATGTATCATTTACCATCATTTCCTCGTATTTTTGACAAATACATGTAACAACTCATAATCATGCAATTCATTAACTCTTCCTGCCAATTACAATTTAAATTGACAACTCACTTATTGAGCCCAATTTCAATGTTCTCTAAAATCCATTAGGATGTATGTATCCATCAATAAATTCCATGTACAGATATCATCACCTTATATTTTCACAACATTTACTTTCCATATTATGAACTCAAATAACATACACAAGACATACCAATACATTCCAAGTACATTTTCATAATATTTCATTTCGAATTTAGATTATGTCATTTTAGAACTCTTCTCATTAACTCATTTGAATACCATTTCATACGGATAATACACTCAAGGGTGTACAAATATATAATCACAAATGAGCTCATTCATCAACCAAGTTCTATATTCATGTATCATCAACTCATATTTCCTTATATCACATAATTGTATATAACACTTACCAACTTCGTCAAATTAGTGTACGTCTTACGGAATTGTTCTCGCACGAAGATGCATTAAATTTCACCGATAATCACTGATGCCATAACATAGCTATGGTCTTTCATCTTAAACACGTACCACACCGATGCCATATTCCAGATATGGTATTACACGGAAATCACTTGTCACTTGTAGCCGAAGCTACCTCTTTTCACTGATCGGTAGCCGGAGCTACCACTTTTCACCGATCGGTAGCCGAAACTACCACTTTTCATCGATCGTGAGGCGAGCTACCACTTTTCATCGATCAGTAGCCGAGCTACCACTTTTCATCGATCGTAGCAGTGAGCTACCACTTTTCACTTGATCGGATAGCCGAGCTACCACTTTTCACCGATCGTGCAGCCGAAACTACCACTTTTCACTTGATCGATGCAATGAGCTACCACTTTACTTTTCATCGATCGTAGCCGAGCTACCACTTTTCATCGATCGGTAGCCGAGCTACCACTTTTCACCGATCGGTAGCGAAACTACCACTTTTCATCGATCGTGTAGCCTGAGCTACCACTTTTCACTTGTCTCGATCGGATAAGTGTAAATGAGCTATCACTTATCAATGAAGCTTGAGTATGAAAACCAGCTTGAAACTCTCTCCCATGGCTGTTTTTCATTTGAAGAAAATGAAGAGAAATCTAGATAATTCCAATTTGGTCCCATACTTATTTAACTAATTTTGGCAATTTTCCAATTTTACCCTTATTTCATCCATTTCCGATTTTTCTCAGCTATTGTCGCCCAAAATATCTCCTTTGGGCTTATTTTCACTTTAGGTCCTTCCTCATTTGACAATTAGGCTATTTAATCCTTTTAGCAACTTTTATACACTTTTCATTTTAGTCCTTTTTATTTAATTAACCACCCAAACGTCAAAATTTTCTAACGAAATTTTAATACTACCTTATTGACATTCCTTAAATATTCATAAAAATATTTATGACTCGGTTTATAACACCGAGATCTCGATACCTCTTTTCTCGATTTCTTGACCAAATAAATCTTTATAAAACACAATTTACTATTTTAAAAATATTTTAAAAGCTACATTTGACTCAGTAAATATTAAATAAATATAATCTACGAGTCCATTTCTCGATTTTGGTGGTCTCGAACCATTATTTTTGACATCCTTTGAAATTTGGGCTATTACAACTCTCCCCTCTTTAAGAATTTTCGTCCTCGAAAATTCCTTGATGGAGAAATTTAAATATTTTCACCACTTATACCTTTTCCAATATCAATTCCTTACACGAAAATTAGAGAAACCCAGATACTAGAATCACCACGTTTCTATGATCAAACCATAACAAACATAGTTATCACAAGCTAAAGAACACACTTTAAAGATAAGCCATGATTAACAATTTACGAAGTATGAATGATAGGAAAACCAAGATACAATACCATACCGAAAATTCGAGAACATAACTCATAAAAATAATAATAAAGATCTCGATGATTCCTTAGATAAAGCGTAAAAAAACAACCGCTTGCACTCTACAGACTTCCATCATAAAGCAACACTGGTAAGGAGGTGGGGTCGTAAAGCCTCTAACTTGACTCTCATAAAAACAGACATATGACTCAACATTCATCATCAACGTAATATCATTATAATCACATAATTCACTCTAAACAAATTTTCATACTTAGTCATGTTACACGAACTTTTCGATTATCTTGTTTAAACAAGTGTACCTAAACATGCATTCCATGCAATTTTGAGTAAATTTACTCATAACACTCACTTAATCAAGCATGTTAGGCACATAATATCATATGATTACCAACATACATGGATGACCTTATCACAACATAGACTTCCGTTTCATTTCACTTTTCCACATTTCCCAACTTATTGTTATCTCATTAAGCACATTAACACATGCATGTCATGAACTTCTATTAATACCTTTCCACATTTCAATCATCTCAATATCATTTTTAGCATTATCGACAATAGTTCGATTGGAAGTCATTTCTGTCTTAACAAAATAATTTCGTTAGAGCCGGGAGATATCACACTATTACAGTTCACATATGGCATGTATAGCTAGACTGTTGCACACGCTATGTTAGTCCGAGAATCGACTAAACCATAGCTCTGATACCACTAAATGTAACACCCCTTACTCGTGTTCGACGCTGGAACAGAGTATGAGGCATTACCGAAGAGTACGAAACACTTATAGATTATTTAAACCATTTATCACTCAAATATCAAAATTTGCTAACGAGATTTTAATACTACCTTATTGACATTCCTTAAATATTCATAAAAATATTTATGACTCGGTTTATAACACCGAGATCCCGATACCTCTTTTTCTCGATTTCTTGACCAAATAAATCTTTATAAAACACAATTTACTATTTTAAAAACATTTTAAAAGCTACATTTGACTCGTAAATATTAAATAAATATAATCTACGAGTCTATTTCTCAGATTTGATGGTCTCGAACCATTATTTTTGACATCACTGAAATTTGGGCTATTACATTCTATTTATGTCATTTGTGGCATCTTGCTTTAGGTTGGATGTGGCTTTGTTTATGATCAATTCAACGGTCTTATTAGCCTCATCTCACTAGAAATAAATTTTTAATAAAATAATTAAGGTTTTGTTTGTTTTCTGAAAAATATTTTTTTATTTTTTAATTTTTTGAAATTTGAAAATTATTTATAGTAAGTAAAAATAAAAATTTTCATCCACTACTTAAAAATTGGTAAAAAAACCTGTTCAATCCTTCTCAAATTTGAAATTGAGCAAATTAGTCCTTTTAAAAAAAATTGAAGCAATGTAATATTTGTAACACCCCTTACCCGTATTCAACCCCGGAATAGGGTACGAGGCATTACCGGAATTACAAATTTATTTATCAGACATTTTATTTCATTTAGCATTTATATTTGAAACCAATCAAATTCAAACATATTGTCCCTTAAACATATTTATTTTTCTCGTCATGTCTTACATAAATTTATTACTCATCTTAACATACTTAATTATCTTGTATTAACATATTAAAGATAATCACATATTTACATATCATGAAAAATATCATTCAATTATCTCTTCTTCATAAACATAAATAAGTTAATTCATCATATCAATATTTCACGTACAATCAACTTATATTCCTTATATTACATAATTAAGTTACACGAACTTACAGCTAAATTTTGCGAAATATCAAAATTCAGGGCACTTTGGAAATTTTCTATTTTCATTGATTTTTCAATCGATCTTAATCTAAATTAATAATTTCATTCAATTTTGCAATTTTAAATAATAAAATAATCCATTTCATGCAAATTGGTTATTTCCACATTTTTACAAAATTAATCACAAAGTTTTACTTTTATTCAATTTAGTCCCTGAGCCTAAAACATTTCAAATTAGCCATACTACCTAAATATTCATACATATTTTCCTCCTCCTCTCCATTCCACATCCTTAATGTATATAACATGCTATAAGTAACATTGTCAATAATTTCATTAATTACTCATAAGTATATTCAAAACTGTCCATTTGAGTTATAGTCACTAAATTATTTATTTCCAGAGCTACAGAACTCCAAATGAAGAACCGTAAATTTTTCCTGAAACTAGACTCACATATCTTCTTCCCATAAAATTTCCAGAATTTTTGGTTTAGCCAATTAGTACATTTTATTCATCAAAGTTACCCCTGTTCTGCTGTCTGGCAGTTCTGACCCTTCTTCACTAAAAACTAATTATCTCTTCATACAGAATTCATATGATGTTCTCGTTTATTTCTATTGAAAATAGACTCATTCAGGATTCTAAACATATAAACTTAAGCCTCTAATTATTTTTCTCCAATTTTTTTAAGATTTTACAAAGTCAGAACAGGGGATCCCAAAATCCCTCTGAACCAGTCTTACAAAAATATAAATATCTCAAATTACAGAATTCCTTGCTTTCCCTGTTTCTTTCATATGAAAATATACTCAATAAGCTTTAATTTCATATCTCATTCAACTTCTAATTCCACTTCTACGATTTTTGGTGATTTTTCAAAATTACTCTCATCTGCTGTCCAAAACAGTTTTGTTATAGCTTATTTTACAATTAAATCCTTTACCCAATTCTAACTTCAAATTCTTTCAATTAAACCACTAATTCATCTTTTTGTTCATCATATGCTATATTCAACAGCTTTAAAACTTCAAAAACTTCAACTTAAATTCATCAAAACTTTGTTCTAAAACTTATAAAGCATCAAAATTAAAAGAAAAGGACTAAATTAGCTTACCTATTAAACATCCAAGCTTTAAATCATCAATTTCTCCTTTTCTTTCTTTCTTTCTTTCTTTCCCCTGCTTTCGTCTTGTTCTCTCTTTCTTTTCTGTTTCAATTCTCTCCTTTCTCTCCCCCCCTTTTTTTTTTCTTTCCATTTGTTTGTTTATATATAATAATATAATAATATAATAATATAATAATATAATATAATAATATAATATTAAACATAAAAAAAATCTCATATTTTCTTCACAATAACCGCCTCAACTAAATAAAATGGCTTAATTGCCATTTTGGTCCTTTATACTTTCTTTAATCTATAATGAAACTTTTACACCTTTTTCAATTTAGTCTTTTTTATTTAATTACATATCCAAACGTTAAAACTCAACTAAACTTTAATAATAACTTAATGACACTCCATAAATATTTTTAGAAATATTTATGACTCACTGTATGAATTCGAGGTCTCAATACCTCGTTTTTGGCCCAAATCTTTTTTTTTAATTAATTCTTTTAGTTCACAAAATTCACTAATTTTAAAATATTTCTAAAATCACACTTAACTTATAATTATCGATTAACAAAGTTTTCTAACTTTTTCGTCAGATTTAGTAATCTCGAATCACTATTCCGACACTATTGAAATTGGGCTGTTACAACTCTTCCCCCCTAAAAAAATTTCGTCCTCGAAATTTCCTTGTTATTTCGATCATGAACTTCATTATTTCTATAATTCTATAGCTCCTTTGTGCACATATTTATCTAGTTTATCATTTATCCATTCCATATCCTTTCAGTTTGCAATTAATTTTAATTCAATATTGCGAACATACTTTATAACGAAAATTACTTACCTATACTTTATAACGAAAATTACTTACCTTTTTTTTTCTTTCTCTTTTTTTTTTTTTTTTTTTTTTTATAAGATGCCCAATAGATTAAGCAGTAACACTTAGGATATATGAAACAAATATAGAAATGTATTATTAATCGATAGCACTTGATGAGTACCAAAGTGTTATTATCAGAGAATACGCTAGAGTCCCTTAATGGTATACCACTAATCTTAGTAGATCTAATCTCATTTACTTGGATAAATTACATTATGCACGCATGTCCCTTTTACAATTTTAACATAATGCTTTTACATATTTTACAATTTAACCATTGTACTAAAAACGTGTATGTTTATACCATTGTGTATTGCATTAAACTATGAAATTATTGATGTAATGAATTACTGCAATACTGTGAAACTGATTGAAATAAGAAGTTAAAATAGAATGAACTGGAATTTAGAAAGTTATTTAAATTACGTAACTGAATTATGAATTATTTGAATATTTGAAGGTAAATTAAATAAAGAAAATATGTGAGTAATTGAAATGTATATTGATTGGAAAGTAATTAGTGATTTTAAATTTGATTGGACAATAAATTAAAAATACGAATTGAATATAAATGCTAAATGAAATAAAATGTCTGATAAATAAATTTGTAATTCCGGTAATGCCTCGTACCCTATTCCGGGGTTGAATACGGGTAAGGGGTGTTACATTTAATGGTATCAGAGCTTAGGTTTAGTCGGTTCTCGGACCAAACGTAATATATATGAAGTCTAGAAATGTATGCCATTATTAATATATAACTTAAAATATAATGTGATATCTCCAGACTTTGATGATATTTGTATCACTATTATTCAAACTTTATCATTATTATGTGTAATTTATTAATTATGTGTGGTAAGTATTTTATGGTAAGTATTTAGTAAAATGATAAATTTAAGATTGGGTACTTGAAAATTGAGGCGATCATTGAATGAATTATGGAATACTAAATATTATTTTGTGTACTAAATTGAATTGTGAAGTTATTGAATATTGTTATGTGTATTGCATTAAACTATGAAATTATTGATGTAATGAATTACTGCAATACTGTGAAACTGATTGAAATAAGAAGTTAAAATAGAATGAATCGAATTTAGAAAGTTATTTAAATTACGAATCGAATTATGAATTATTTGAATATTTGAAGGTAAATTAAATAAAGAAAATATGTGAGTAATTGAAATGTATATTGATTGGAAAGTAATTAGTGATTTTAAATTTGATTGGACAATAAATTAAAAATACGAATTGAATATAAATGCTAAATAAAATAAAATGTCTGATAAATAAATTTGTAATTCCGGTAATGCCTCGTACCCTATTCCGGGGTTGAATACGGGTAAGGGGTGTTACAATATTTGTCAATTTCGAAAGTGAGCAACTAAAAACAGTTAATCATGACATTAATGTCTTTCGTCAATTGTACATAATTTTGATTGGTATAGTAACAGATTTAGCCTATAATGTTTACATATTTGGTCATTTTAGTATTAATTCTAAAAAATTCAACAAATTCAGCCTTAACATTTACATATTTACACAAATGTTGCGGGATAACTTTGCTAAATTATAATCAAATTGACAGAACGTGTAAACTTTAGGGGCTAAATTTATTATACCAATCAAATAATGTACAATTGACGAAAAACATTAACGTCGTCATTATTTGTCCCTTGCTCACATTCGAAATTGATAGAAATTAAATTCTTTAGATTTTTTAAGAGAGATTAATTTGCTCAATTTTGAAATCAAGAGGAAGTAGAGAAGTTTTTTTACCCAAAAAAATTACTTTTTAAATAGTTAATGTATTTTCATTTTTATTTCTAAAAAATCAATTTTAATATAATCAACCAAACATGTTTTTTGATGATTTTTTTTTTAAGAAATAGTGTTAACCGGGATCATCTTAGTTATGAATTTAAGAAAAAATATTATTTTTAAAAAACAACAAATATTATTTTGAAAGTATTGTTATTTTTTATATAATATTATTTTTAGAATATTTTTATTTATTATATTTTATATTGATAAAATTTAAACTTGAATATTTTTAAATTTTAATTTTACCAATTTAGTCAAAACCACATTTAATTTTTATATTATTTTTTTACAATTTTTTTCATCTAATGTTATAATACAAATAATTAAATTATTAATTTTTTTTGACAAAAGAAAAATATTATGTATAAAAACTAGAGATGCTATTTTTTCATTTTATTCATGCAAGCATATACGAAGAAAGAAGCATTTTCCGATCCCCTTTGCCTTTCCTAAAAGGTTACGTTTTCCAATTGAACAACGAAAACGCCGCTCTTCATTTAAATGCAACCTTTGACCTTACACTAAAAATAAATATTATACTATATAATTCCAAGAATACTAAACCATACCCATTCATCGTTTGATTTTATTGGGAACCAAAAGAAACCGATTTTACTTAAAAAATCTTAAGACGAGAGAAAATGGATAGGGTGAAGGAATCGGAATCGGAGCCGGCGTCGTCGTCGTCGGCGGGTAAATTGGAAGAAGAAGTAGGGAGGGTGATGGATCAAGCCAGGGAGTTGCACGAATCTGGAGCTTCGCTTTTATGGAAGATTTCAAACGAGGAGCAATCTCTTCGCCAAAAAGCCATTTCTCTTGAATCTTCTATTCGCCGTGTTCGTTCTTCAATCAATTCGCTTATATCTAAAAAGCTTTTGGATCCTAAGTTCGCTCGCAAGGTAAAACTCCTTAACCTGTTTTGCATGTTCCTTTTTCTTATCATTTCTGTCTTTTAATTGTTTCTTTCTTTCTTTATTTTTTTGGATCTGAGAAACAGCTCGAGGAGGATTTACAGAGAGCCAGCTCCATCCTAACAGATGGAGAAGCCGCTGCTTTTCTTCCTGCCGAAGCTCAGGGTATACTTTGATACTTGCTTGTTCTCTGTCTCTTTCTTTTTAAGTGATTTGATTTCCTGTAGTTAGATGTAGCGATTAATTATTTGTAATTGGTATGACAGGAAGGTTTCTGAGGATGTTTCTGGGGCCAATCAATGTGCGAGCATCTCGTAAAGAAGTCCAGTTGAAAGTTAAGGAGGAATATAACAGCTACAGAGTAAGCATCACTTCTCTTTTACTCTTTTCTAATTTTTATTCGTTGATTGTCTTTTGGTTTGCATATGAATATATTCTTTAATTTAACGATAGCATGGCATTTCGCTCGTATAGAAATTCACCAAATTAATAGTAGGATTTATCAAATTCATGAGTTGTTTGTGAATTTATATTAGACAGAAAATTGGGAATTTTTGAAAATTGAAGTATTTATGTATGCTTACTCTGTACTGTCTTCCTTCAACAGGATAGGACTGCCTTTCTGTTTCTTCTTTTCCCGTTAACTTTGCTTATTTTAAAATCTTGGATTTGGGAAGGATGCTTGCCTGCATTTCCAGTTCAAATGTACGAGGTATGATAAAGGTTACTTAGATTTGGTCCACTTGTTGCTGATTTAAGGCAGAGTTATATTTCTGTGAATTAATGCTTTGTGTATGATACGTAATTGTCAGGCATGGTTGTTGTTCCTTTACACTGGTTTGGCTATGCGAGAGAACATATTGCGAGCAAATGGAAGTGATATTCGTCCATGGTAATTGCATCCTTTTTTTTTTTTTTTTCTCAAATGTTTTCTGAAAGCAAACTCGTACATGTTTATTTTGTTGTGTTGTTCCCTGAAAGCAGACGTGTTACTGGAGAGTTAGTTAGAGGGAGGTAGATTTTCAGTATGATAATGTGATAATGTGAAGTTGATGTTTCTTTAAGTTTTGATGGGTGGAATCAATCCTTTTGGTTGTTTCTCAGAGGACATTGAAAGGAAATGGTGTCTATGTTAAATTCTTCTTTGGTTACCCCATCATCACAACTGAGTTTATGTATTGGTTGTAACTTGTAACCATTTTCTTATGTTGTAGATGGCTTATCTGTATGTTATCCCTAACTTAGTTGAAGAAAAATAACTTTTTGTAGACATATTAATGCCTAGAACACTCTCTTATTGCACATTTCTTATGTTGGCTATGTTGCCGGATTTGCGTGAGGGACCATGGAGATTTGGCTTGCTTGTGATTACATACTAGCATTTTACTCCAATGGCATCTTATTTATCCATGAAAGATTTATGTGGATCCTCTGAAATTGTTCAAATCCATTTAATCTTGTGGATCTCCTTTTTGCGGCTTACAACAGCCTGTGAGAACAATTATTGCCCAGGTTATGGAATGTATATATGTTAGTTGATTATCAATTCTAGAACGTATAAATTTTCATTCTTGATGTTCATCTGTAGTTTGTTTGTGTGCATAGTATTTTCCTGGTATTGATGACCTTTATACTTTCGCAGGTGGATATACCATCACTATTGTGCTATGCTTATGGCCCTAGTTAGTCTCACTTGGGAGATCAAAAGACAGCCTAATTGTGCTCAGAAGCAGGTCACTGCTGTGCTATTGTACACTTATTAATTTTATTATTTTTATAACTTATTGCTGATTAACCATGTGTTAAATCCCTGTGCAGAGAGGTGTAGAACTTTTCCTTCAATGGGCTATGATGCAAGGAGTTGCCATGCTTCTTCAAAATAGATATCAGCGTCAGAGACTTTATACTCGTATTGCCCTTGGAAAGGTGTTATCTTCTTCCCGCATAAGCAATGGCTATTATGCCTCCATGTCAGATCCTTAAAATTATAGAGAATCAGTTCTAAATGCAAATACTTTATTGCTGTTTCCAGGCTAATAGAATGGATGTTGTGTGGGGAGAAACGTCTGGTGTAGACGGCCAACTGTGGGTTTTATGTCCAATTCTTTTCGCTATGCAGGTAATGCAAGCTAACTTTTGATTAATTGCTGAGAATATGTAGAGAGGACAAAATCCGTTTTATGATTTCTTTTTACCACTAAAAGGGTATAAAACCTTCAGTTGTTGTGAACATGGTTATAGGGGTTTGAGGCATATGTTGGACTCCTATTGCTCAAGACAGCATTCGTTGGAGTTGTTACCGAATGGCAGGTAGGTTTTCTCTTAGTAAACAACATATGGTTGTATGTGAACTTGAAAAATGGTACCAATAATGGAAAACTGGGTTTTGGCAGGTAATTTGTTGTGGGATACTTTTGGTTTTGATGGCTGTTGGGAACTTTATAAACACAATACAGACACTTGTGACAAAATCAAGGTTTAAAGCAAAGATGAAAAGATCAAAGAGCAAGCCGGAGTTGGATTAGAATGTCCTTTATTGTTAGGTAAATCTTACATAAACATGTTTGTTAAGTATACTTCATATGAAAATTAGTTGAGTGGAAGCAAGCAACGCCTAGATATTCTTTCACCATTTTGAACTCTTTAAGAAAATGGCAAGTCCAAGACTAGGCTTCCGTTTTTTTTTTTTTTTTTTTTTCTTTGAAATGTATTTTTGTAAGGTATTTTTATTTATATAAATTTTGATTTGTTAACGAGTCTGAGATATTTAATTCGTGTTATTGTTCGCATTGCTTTATTGTGTAGTGTTATATTCTCAAGTACATTTAGTTGTAATCTTACTGAAAGTTGGTCCCCTAGTTTTCTGATATTCAAATTTATGGCCATCTCCAGGCCACTGTGGACAGTCCACAGCTCGGCCACAGCACTGATTGCTTTTGGGATATGCTGATGACCTAGTTTCAATCGTGATCGCTAATAACAGCTTTAGCTTTTGCAATAACTTTAAGATTTAAGGGTTAAGGATTCGTAGACCCATCCCTCGCAATGTCCAGAAATTGTCGAGGAATGTCAAAATGCCTGTCTTATCCCTAAAATCACATTCAAGACTTGATACGGATACCACGAGTGACTTTTTTAATTATTGTCAGTTTCGTAATTGTATTTATTGATATATCTTTGTGTGCTTCAAAACTGAGGATGATCACGATGCACACCTTCGAATCATATTGCAGATTTTAAGAAAATGAGAAGCAAATTAATTCGAAATTGAACAAGTGTGGGTTTTGAGAGAGAACATTTCGTTATATTTAAGAGACTTACGTGGATGAGACTTAGATTTTTTATAATTAATTTTTTTATAATAAAAAAATTAATTACATTATAAAAAAATTAATTATAAAAGAAGAGATAAAGAGTAATTATGGAAATTAACTTAAAAATTTTATCTAAAATAATGATATAATGTGGTATGTTAACTTGACGTTAACAGTCAATAATATAATAACCAAAATATAACAAATCGACCATGTGACTATGTTACCTATATTATATATCCAGGGAATGCTAAACCGTACCCATTCATTGTTCGATTTTATTAGGATAACCCCCCAGAAACGATTTTACTCGAAAATTCTAAAGACGAGGAAATGCAGAGGGCGAATGAATCGGCGTCGGCGTCGGCGTCGGCGTCTGCGTCTGCGTCGGCGGATAAATTTGAAGAAGAAGTAGGGAGGGTGATGGAGCAAGCCAGGGAGTTGCACGAATCTGGAGCTTCGCTTTTATGGAAGATTTCAAACGAGGAGCAGTCTCTTCGCCAAAAAGCCATTTCTCTTGAATCCTCTATTCGCCGTGTTCGTTATTCGATCAACTCGCTTGTATCTAAAAAGCTTTTGGATCCTAAGTTCGCAAGCAAGGCAAAACTCCTTAACCTTTGCATGTTCTTTCTCATCATTTCTCTCTTTTAATTATTTTATTTTGTTTTGGATCTGAGAAACAGCTCGAAGAGGATTTACAGAGAGCCAGCTCCATCTTAACAGATGGAGAAGCCGCGGCTTTTCTTCCTGCCAAAGCTCAGGGTATACTTTGATACTTACATGTTCTCTGTTTGTCTCTTTTTTTTAAGTGATCTGATTTCTTGTAATTAGAGGTAGCGATTAATTAATTTGTAATTGGTATGGCAGGAAGGTTTCTGAGGATGTTTCTGGGACCAATCAATGTGCGGGCATCTCGTAAAGAAGTCCAGTTGAAAGTTAAGGAGGAATATAATAGCTATAGAGTAAGCATCACTTCTCTTTTACCCTTTTCTAATTTTTATTCGTTGATTGTCGTTTGATTTGCATATGAATAAATTCTTTAATTCAACAGTTGCATGTCATTTCCCTCGTATAGAAATTCACCAAATTAATAGTAGGATTTATCAAATTCATGAGTTGTTTTTAAGTATTTATGCTTACTCTGAACTGGTTTTCCTTCAACAGGATAGGACTGCCTTTCTGTTTCTTCTTTTCCCGTTAACCTTGCTTATTTTAAAATCTTGGATTTGGGAAGGCTGCTTGCCTGCATTTCCAGTTCAATTGTACGAGGTATTGTAAAGGTTACTCCTTAGGGTGTTTGTTTAGATTTGGTTCACTTGTTGCTGATTTAAGGCGGAGTTATATTTCTGTGAATTGATGCTGAGTGTATGATATGTAATTGTCAGGCATGGTTGTTGTTCCTTTACACTGGTTTGGCTATGCGAGAGAACATATTGCGAGCAAATGGAAGTGACATCCGTCCATGGTAACTGGATCCCTTTTTCTTTTCCTCAAATGTTTTCTGAAAGCAAACATGTACATGTTTATCTTGTTGTGTTATTCCGTGAAAGCAGACATGTAACTGGAGAGTTAGTGTTAGAGCGAGGTAGATTTTTTACCGGTATGATAATGTGAAGTTGACGTTTCTTTAAGCTTTGAAGGGTGGAATCATCCTTTTGGTTGTTTCTCTGAGGACATTGAAAGGAAATAGTGTCTATGTTAAATTCTCCTTTGGTTACCCCATCATCACAACTGAGTTTATGTACTGGTTGTAACTTGTAACCATTTTCTTATGTTGTAGATGGCTTATATGTATTTGAAGAAGACAAATATTGGATAACTTTTGTATACATATTAATGCCTAGAACAGTCTCTTATTGCACTTTGATTAATTGTCTTGATTGCTTATGTTGGCTATGCTGTCGGATTTGCATGAGAGACCATAGAGATTTGCTTGCTTGTATTGACGACCATTATACTTCTGCAGGTGGATATACCATCACTATTGTGCTATGCTTATGGCCCTAGTTAGTCTCACTTGGGAGATCAAAAGACAGCCTAATTGTGCTCAAAAGCAGGTCACTGTTGTGCCATTGTATGCTAATTATTTATAACTTATTGCTGATTAACAATCTTTTAAATCCTGTGCAGAGAGGTGTAGAACTTTTCCTTCAATGGGCTATGATGCAAGGAGTTGCCATGCTTCTTCAAAATAGATATCAGCGTCAGAGACTTTATACTCGTATTGCCCTTGGAAAGGTGTTATCTTCTTCCTGCAACCCGCATAAAAAAAGTTGTTTCCTTTAAACGTTAATTATTTTTGCATAGTAGCTATAGGCAGTGGCTATTATGCCTCCATTTCAGATCCTTAAAATTATAGAGAATTAGTTCTAAATGCAAATCTTTTGTTTTTGTTTCCAGGCTAATAGAATGGATGTTGTGTGGGGAGAAACGGCTGGTGTAGATGGCCAACTGTGGGTTTTATGTCCAATACTTTTCGTTATGCAGGTAATGCAAGGCTAACTTTTGATTAATTGCTGAGAATATGTAGACGGGTCGAAATTGGTTTTATGATGTTTTTCTTAACCACTAAAAGGGACTAAAACCTTCAGTTGTTTTGAACATTGTTATAGGGTTTTGAGGCATATGTTGGACTGCTATTGCTCAAAACAGCATTTGTTGGAGTTGTTACTGAATGGCAGGTAGGTTTTCGCATCACATGATTTCTCTCTTTGATCATATATGCCTGAAAGTATAAAGAATTAGTAAACAACATATGGTTGTATGTAAACTTGAAATTTTGGATTTTGGCAGGTAATTTGTTGTGGGATACTTTTGGTTTTGATGGCTGTTGGAAACTTTATAAACACAATACAGACACTCATGACGAAATCAAGGTTTAAAGCAAAGATGAAAAGATCAAAGAGCAAGGCGGAGTTGGATTAGAATGTCCCTAATTGTTAGGTAAATCTTACATCTAGTTTTTTAGTGTCATTTTTTTTTTTAATGTTTCAAGTGTCTCATATATGTTTGTTTTAGATGAGGCAATGTGTGTGTTTTTGAAGTATTTTCATTTTCACAGGCAGTTTTACTTTATATGAAAATACACTTTTTTTGGTGTGTGTTTAACCAAAATGTAAAGTTGAGTGGAAACAAGCAACGCCTGGATGTTCTTTCACCATTTTGTAAACTCTTTAAGAAAACGGCAAGCCCAATACTAGGCTTTTTTGTTTTTCTTTTTAACTTATGTAATTTTGTAAGATAGGTCTATATTTATATAAATTTTGATGATTCTGAGATAGTTGTTTATTAATTCATGTTGTTTTTCGCATTTTTGTCTAGTGTTATATTCCAAACATACATCTAGTTGTAAGCTTACTGGAAAGCTTACTGGAAATTGGTTCCCTAGTGTATCGGCATACATCTGCTTGAGAGTCCTATGCGAGAAAGCTTACTGATTGCTCCAATGGCCAATGACCGAGTTTCCATTGTGATCGCAGATAACAGCTTCACCACCTGTATTTGTCACGGGCAGCGGAATTCTAGCCCCATGATACGTTGCCCGGGTTTTGCTCCATGAAGAGCTGTCCGTGTTAAGTTTCAGTCAACCACTACTCGGGGCTTGCCAAGAGACCGAGATAAAGGACTTTAGTGGTCTGCTGCTTATTGATGAATTGAGAGGGCAAAAAAAAACCCCCCATCGGCTCCTGCAGTAGTTTCTACTGTAACAGTGTTCTGTTGGGGGACTTTTCCCCAGAATAAGTGTGAATTACGTTACAATATTTCCCAAAAGCATCATAAAGCAAGGGGTTGTGGGACTAAGGTACCAAGTTTTGGATATTAGGTTCACATAAAACAAGCCCTCGCAAATGGTGTCCATGGGTCAATAGTTTCCTAAAAGCCCATTACCTTTCATGTGAAGGCCTGCAAATTCAAGCCCAAATCTCAAGTAGAAAAACAAATTAAAAGGTTAAAGTACATGAGAGGTTCCTGTATTATTAGTCTCTGGATCAATTTAGTCTTTATGATATTAAAAAAGAATCAACTAAGTTTATCTTAATTTTTTTTTTAAAATAATTTCTTTCAATTTGGTTTTATTTTATATTATTTAATAGTAGAAACACACATTCTCCAAAATAAACGTTAGCTATGATCTGTAAAAGACACCGGCCCCAGAGTTTCCGCTTTTCAGTTGAAACTTCTTTTGGTTGGCATGACAAATTGTTAAATTTATTATTATATGTAAATATTTTTTATAAATAAAATGAATACTAAATAATTAGATACGTGAGAATGATTTGGTTGGTAAAGGATACTCTTCATGCTATTAGGGAGTCGCCTTTTAAGTGTATGGTCACCATCCAGCTACTTAAATTTTATCCTTTTTAAGTTATAAGTTGAGTTTTGGGGGCTTAATTGAAAGTTCCAAAACTTTTGAGAACTCAAATAAAATTTTCAAAAATTTTCAAAGGTTTAATTTTTTTATTTTTAAGATGGTTAATGAGAATTTTTGAAAATGTTAGATGGTTTAATTAGAATTTTCATAAGACTTAATTAGAAGGGTCCAATTAAAAATTAAATTTATTTTAAGATTTAATGATAATTTTTCAACTGGGGGGCATTTTTTTTTTCGGGCGTGATTTCAACATAATATCTTAAAATTTTAATAACTTCAAACTCACCATTAAAGTTATTTTTTGGTAATACATTAAGTTAAGATTTCAATTACATCAATAATGTAAATATTACATTGACGATGATGATAGGAATCAAAATAATATATGAAAGATTAGATCTCATAATTTTTATTTTTTTTTGGTAATAAATAAGAGTTTAGCCATAGGCTAAAACTACAGTAGTATTATTGTCCATTAACCGTTGTATGAATAGCACGTTGGACATCTTCCTCCAATAAATCTCTCACATATGTCGGTAGATCCATATAAATAATCAACTGTTCCATTTCACCTCTAGTCTTTTTGGCAATACGATCTGTCACCTTGTCATTGTCCTTCAAAATATGTTGGAGTTTCACGTTCCAATCTTTAAAACACCAATCATGTATTGACCTAATTTCATTGTGATTACTGTCCACTACTAACCCATTCTGTATAACGTCAATTAGCAAAGCATTATTACTTTCTAGATCTCATAATTTTAATTATGGTATGATTATAGTTTGACATGACATAAAGATATAGGGATAGTGTAATGAGAATGAGGATTATGAAAATTATATGGCACCAAATTAGCTATTTAACATCTAATCTAAAATCAAGTGCAGCGAATCAATGCTCATAGTCAGCAATAGCAAGCAATTGGTTTGTGACTATTTCTCAAATCAACAATTTGGTTGATATTTTGCAATCAATCTAGTCATGTGGAACCATAACTACAATATAATATATGATGAAGGTATTTGATCGGTATTAAGTGCTTGGCTAGCATTGTCGTAATTTTATTAATGGCAATGACTATATCAAATTGAATCTCATTTAATAATCTTAACTTTTTAAACTAATGAATTCTCGTATAATTCATATTTGACTCACACCCCAAAACTCATCAAACTCCAAAAGAGTCAAATCCAACCATACTCTAAAATTGAACCTAATATTTTTAGACAATAAGAAGACTATATCATAAGAGGATGGCACACATCAAGCTTTTTCTGATCTATAAAAATCCCTCTTCCGTTTAGAAGGGGACAAATAAGCTAATGCCTATTAGTATAAAAACTTCCCGACGTGAACAATTTTAATTTTATCTAATTATATTAACCGTCGTCTAATTATGAAAAATTATAAAATAATTATTTAATATTATTTTTCTATCACTAACTAATTAACGGTTTTAAAATTGATATAAAAATAATTTTAACTCTCAACACTTATAAATTATATCAATTTAATCTTAATTCTAAAAAAAATAAACCATCAACTTTTACAAATATTGTATTATAACAAATTATAGTAGTTAAAAATTAAATGATATTGTAATTAGAACGTGGTGAAGAGGATTAAAATATTTTTTATATTAATAAAATTAAATTTAAAACCACCTAAAAAGTATTATATTGTAGAAGGAAGGGGAACACGTGCAATGACCATTATTGTAACTGTAGCGCATGACATGACTAATAATGCGTGCAAAATGATTTAAATTTGACGTTTATTAAATAAAAAACCATTTTTTATTAAATAAAAATAAACTATTTGAATAATTAATTGATTTCTAAACTAATTATTTCTATCAATCAAGAATTTTTTTTATATACATATCAAATTATATTTATTTATAAATAAAAATTATACAATTTAATTGAAATAGTAAAATAATTTTTTTATATTTTTTATAGTCTTTTAGTTGTTTATTAATTGAATTGATTTAAATCTCAATTTTAAAATAAAGCAAAAAAAAAAAATCTCAAATTTGTAATTAAGTAATGAAAGAACATATATTAAGTTTAAGATGCGTAATTTTTTATTAATAATTTAATTCAAATCTCAATATTTTAAATGAAATTAGTCAATTACATCATTTCTTTCTTTATATATACGCGCTTTAAATTATTTAAAAAAAAAAAGGAAATCTAAAAAGTTAATTCAAAGGGCTGCAATTATTGAATACTTTTAGGGGGCCACCTTAAATTGGCCGAGTAGAACAAAAAAATCAGCACGTGCAATATATATATATATATATCAACAAATATTTTTATTTTTTATAAGATAAATAGGATATTTGATATTGTAAAATTTTATAACTCAGAAAAAAATTAAATATATATATTCTAGAATATTGTGATAATTAATTTTTTTTGATATTATGCATGTTTGTTTTACGTTCCATATTTGATCATTCTTAATAATGTTGTCTTCAAGTTTGAACTTATATTCTCTAATTGAAAATACAATGTGACTTATCATTATACCCAACCACTTATTGATATATAAAAATAACTATTTAATATTCAATATAATTAGTAAATATAAATAGTATATTATGTTTTGGATTATTAAAATGGAAATCCAATAATAATTATTTCTGTAGATTTCCATTAAAAAACATACTATATATATATAATCCCAATTAAACGTTTATGCAAAATCAACTCGATTAAAAATAATTCCAATATGATTTCTATTTCATTTAATCATCCAAATAGCAGAAATTATTAAATTATTATTATTCATATCCAATTTTTTGAAATTATCATCTTTTGTTGTCCATATTCATTTTTATGCCATAATTCCCTATATTTTTTCATAAATTTAAAATTTAATTTTATATCTTAATTTCTAGAAATTTAGTCTCTTTGTTGTTCAGATTTTAAAATTCGGATCTAATTGTTAACACTGTTAAAATTATTTTGTTAAATTCAAGTTCATTACAATGTCATATTTTTAATTACATTGGTACTGAGTATTATTTTTTTCATTTTAAAATATCACACCAATAAATTTAATCAATAAAAATTAACATTTTAAAAATTGTAACTTAATTTTAAAATTTGAGAGATAAATGAACTAAATTCTTATAAATAAAATCAGAAGGACTAAATTTCGAATTTTTAAAGAGTATAAAACCCTTTAAAAAATTGCTTACGCATGTTTTCTATTTAAATTACTTTTACACATAGATCACGCAAAAAAAAGAAAAAAAGAAAAAGAAAGAACCTCACTGGCTTTCCCTAGGAAGCTATTTCCATGGCTTCTTCTTTTTTCTCTACTTTTTAAATTGATTTTTTTTGTCAGATTATGTTAATCATCACCATGGCTACTACAGTGTTGACTACCGACAGATCTAAGGTTTAAAAAAATGGTTGTTGGATTATGGATGTCATAAAGTTTGTCTGCTGGTGCCAATGTTGTTGGAACATCCCATCCATTTCTTCCTTTTTATTATTACCAACATTCTTCTTTTCATCTTCTTCATTCACCACTTTCGTCGTCGCTTCCACCGTTTCTCCGCCGACAGCGCTGACAGTTTCTTTAAAAGCAACTCAATCGCCGCTGTTTTATCCTCAACTCGCTGTTATCGTCGCTGTTTCTCTTCTTTTGTTTGCTATGGGATTCTTGTTGAAATTCCTTAAACGCCGGAAACACACGGCGGCGACTGGTCGGGCCGATGAAGAGAAGGGAAAAGATGGGGAACAAAGGGGTGTTAGGAAATTTAAATGGGATGAGATTAAGGATTTGACTAAAGGATTTTCGCGGTTGATCGGACAAGGTGGGTTCAGTAATGTGTATTTGGCTAACTTGTCGGGTTCTAATCTCGGAGCAGTTAAGATCCTTGTCGGAAATGATAGATTAAATCAAGTGTTTAAACAGGAATTGGACATTTTAACCCGAATCCGACATGAAAACATCGTTAAATTCCTCGGTTACTGCGACGATCAAGGTGCGTTATGCATTAGTCTTCGCTTTTTTTCTCTCTTTAAAATGAAAAGGTTTATATCTGTTTTGGCCCCTGTATTATAGTAAAATTCTTATTTTGGTCGTTTTGCCTTCTTTCATTCTATCCATCACTTAGCTCATTGAGCTTTTTTTTTAATTAAATCGAGTGCTTGTTTAAGTCAATCAAATATAAACACGTGGAAGCCGAAAGTGAAATTCCCAAATTGAAAATTTTACTATTATAGAAAGGTTAAAGTGAGAATTTCATTATAAGAGATGAACACGTGAGGGTAAAAATAAAATAAAGAAAATAGTTAAAATATCTTGTTTTAGCCCCTATACTATAGTAAAATTCTCATTTTAGCTCTTCTATTATTTTGCCAATCACTTGCCTCATTTACTTTCATTTGAGCCAATTAAATGTGAAGGTGAGAATTAAATTATAATACAAGGCAAAATAAGAATTTCATTATTGAATAAGGGATAAAGTGAAAGTCACCACAAAGTTAAGGGGCAAACCCCTGAGATTTCTTTTAACAGAAATGGTTGGGGGGGTAACGTGATGGATGAAATGAAAGTAGAGGAAGAAAACCACACGAAAATATAGTCAAGGGGATAAAGTGAAATTTTCACAAAGTAAAGGGGCTGTTAAGCCAAATGAAATCATTAGTCTTTTTGACATTTTTTGTGTTTTTTGTTTACAGAGGAAGGTGCCATTGTGTTTGAATACATTTCAAATGGAAATTTACAAGAAAAACTCCATGGAAATGAAAAGAATTTTCTTCCGTGGAAAACCCGAACCGCCATAGCTTTTCAGCTTACTGCAGCAATTGAATACTTGCACGAAAAATGCAGCCTGCAAATAGTTCACGGCGATATCAAAGCTTCAAACATCTTATTAGACGAGCGTTTCAGCTGTAAACTCTGCGATTTCGGGTCGGCGAAGATGGGTTTCTCGTCGGCGGTAATGCCTCCGTCGTCGAGGACGAAGCAAATAATGGTAGGCTCACCGGGTTACACCGACCCTCATTACTTGAGGACCGGTATCGCTTCAAAGAAGAACGATGTTTACAGTTTGGGTGTTATTATTTTGGAGCTTGTGACTGGTATGGAAGCTTTTTGTCCCGAAAGGGGACAACTATTGACGACAATGGTGGCGCCGAAAGTAAGGGATATTGCGAAGTGTGGTAGGGCGGAGGAGACGGTGGCGGAAATGGTTGATCGGCGTTTAGGTGGTGAGTTTGATTTGGAAGAAGCTAAAGCTTTGCTTTTGATCGTTGAACTTTGTCTTCACCGGTCACCTACTGTTAGGCCTTCTGCTTCACAAATCATGGAAATGATGAAGGATAAAATCGGTGCCGTTGATTCTCTGTTTTCGCCGGCTAAAGGTTGCCGGTGTTGATTAATTACAGTTTTTTGCAAAGGCATGAAACAGGTCGTTTGAACAAGAAAAAAAAAAAAAAAAAAAGGGTATTGCCTGGTTTGTTTTGTCTTTAGATTAGATGATGATTTTTGTGGAGATTTTAGTAATTTGTAAATGGTAAACATTAAACTTTTAGAACAAATGGTTTTTACTGAAAATTCGACAATGAATTGGATTTTTCGATGTTTTGCTGTACATGACTAATATTCGATTTTTTTTCTCGAACTTTGATTATTGGTGTCAGACGAACAACAATCTTGTTTCGACCATTGAAGTATTTTTCAGACAGACATCGTTCTCCAAAAATGGTAAGTTAACAGCTGAAGTTTACCCTGTTAACTTACCATGTTTTGGAAATTTAGGCTTGGTTTGCCCCTGCAAGGGTTTGAGAGTATAACTAGGCTCGTTTTTTCTTTTTTAATTTCTTGAAATGAAAACTCTCCGAATTATTCTTGAAGACAGTGTTCTATGCGTAACAAGCATTACTTTCCATTATTTCAATCCATTTTTCAACAAACAAGATACCAGATGTCGTGACCCCAAGATGACATAGTATGATATAGTTTGAATATACATGTCACAATATAATGTGCCCAGCTCAAGTACATTGGATCGAGGAGAATGGGAATGGAGCCCATAGCGTAGCTGGTTCGGGTGTTGAGTGGGGAACTATGTTCAGGACTTTGATAAGGTACACATGGAAGATGTGGAATGAATACATCTTTGAGAATGTTACGAGACCCGCTGCTCAAGTAGTTAGGCACTGTTGGGTTGAAGCGAGCAGGTATAAGAAGGCTTTTAGTACAAAGTTGGAGCATGCAGGTTGGTGAGGGAGGCTTTGGGTGGCGGTTGCTGTCAAATGACTGGGTAATGGAGAATACGGGATGCTCAAGGGATGAGGGATGTGGCTATCCGGTATTGGGAGGAGGATTAGTATGGCCCCTGTACTTTTTGCTGAGTTGCGAGCTGTTCTCGAGGGTTTAAGCTCAGCTAAGGCAATGGCCAAACCGATGGGAGTTTTTTCAATCCATGAGCATCTTACGAGCACAAATATCTTTTTTACATTTTAATGCTACCTAAGGGCAGCAAAGCTATCATTGTTGTTATAGTTAAACTTGGTCATCGTCCTAGAGGGGAAAAAAACGGATGCAAATACCAAAACTACCGCATTCGAGTTCACAAAAACTAGAATGTTTATCCGATGTTTCACTAAATCAAAGCTAGAGCAAACATGTTAATCCAAAGGAAAAAAAACAATCATTTCATTGGAAAAGATACAAACTACCTCCCTCCTCCGGTTTTCAGATATACCAGAAATAGCCCCTTTGTTGTGAACTGGCTCGATAATAAAAATTCAACCACGGTGCCCTTGCTTCTCTTTTAATACTGGATCCCTGAAAAAAATTATTGAAACCCGAAGGTGAGATAGGATTCAATGGTCTCAAGGGCAATAATTATAATTATCCTACATGGAAGATTCGAGTTTAACCTCTGAATATGATCAAGAATAAGGAGCCTTGGTCCGGGAGGTATTTTCACATCTCTAAGAGCACTGAAACAAATCATATGCAATTTAAAGGCCATCAGAATATTTTATATTAATTAAAAAAGTTAAACTAAAGGTGGAAATAATCCAACTGCTTGCCTATCAGTGAGCAAAGGCAATGTGCTATCTGTTAACAAGCCTTTTTTGAAATTCTGCTCGTAGTTCTGCAGGCCGAGACTGTTTAACATGGATCTTGTTCTGTAATAATTCACATCCTCAACAGGTGGTTGAGAAAACTTTTGCCCCAACTGTATAATCACAAAAAAAGATGCTGTTAAACAATGTTATTTGGATTTGGGTGAGTGTCAGATACAGGTATGGCGCTGGACCACATATAGCGAGAGTCCTTGACGAGTCATATCTGCCATGCTCATGTCCAGATAAGCATCCGTAGCTATTAGATATGAAACTACAAACCGGCAGACCAATATTTCAAAGTTCATGGAGGTAGACACTCTTGACAACAAATGATTCTCAAATTTTAGCAAGCCATGTTCTCGGTTTTTTGGTTTATGTATGTTCTTTCATGTTCACAGCTAGCAGAGCATATAATGTGGGTTGACAATAAAATAATGAGATACATGAGGCTAATGAGATAACGCATCACCTGGAAAAGCCCGCCTTGCACAAGTGCGAAAAATAGACCAGAAGTGACTGCATTTGCAGCCTGATTCGGTCCACCCATGCCACTGACTAAAGAAAACATGGCCCCAGAACCAAAAGCGGCCGCCATGCTGCAAGATACAATAGTTATGTTAAAAAGAAGTGTAAACATTAAGTACTATAGTCTAGCCATACAAAACAAACCGGTGAAGTCTACATTTATTTATTCAAACAACAAGCTTTGATCATCAATGCAATCTTCAGAATACTGCACACAAATATTGAACAATAACGGGACCACAATCTAATTCTTAACATAGCTTGACATGAGCTATTTTCCCAGATAAGCCAGAAGGGAAATCGAGATTGGTTCCGAAAAGGCAAAAACCTTTAGAGTTTCCAGGTAAATTCAAGAAAACATTGCTTCGAAATTATGACCCGATGACAGACTAGAGGTATACATATTAACATCATCCCTTCTCAAATTCTCCGTTGATGAATCTAACCGTGCTACTTTTAGACCAAAGCAAGAGAGAAACTCTTTCCAACTGACCAAATTCAGAAACAAGCAAGCAAAGATACCCTACCATGAACAACTTGTTAGATTGTAAAATTAGGAAAGCAAAGATTGTTTTGACCTTAAAGACTGACATCAAGTTTTTCTCTGCTTGTCAACAGGGATCACATTGATTTGCGATTTTGACTAGTAGTGATTTCCTCTAGCTATAAACCACAGAAAGTAAATGAGAAAAGATAAATAAACCATGATTATAAAAGGACCTACCTAGATTGCACATCCTCTTTCCCTCTCAATCTTTTCATAACACAAGATATGCCGGCATTAACACCGGTCATCACCGCAAAGTTGCGAGCTTGTACCAAAGGACCCCCTGATAGAGCCTGTAATCAAAGCAAACATCTATCACATATATACATATAGAACTAAAATTCATTTATCTACTAATAATCCAGTGCTGTTAAGAAAAACCCTTCAATGGTTTCAAGTAGAAACTAATGCTTTTTTTCTAAACAACAAGAAATTCAATTAGCTTGCACCATTTAAGAACCTAATTAAACCCAAAATAAGTCTATCAGCATAAACCCAACACGAAGCATAGACCGTGACTTTGGGTTTTCAACCAAATTTGAAAAAGCAAACGACCTGGGCTTGTTTGAAAGAAGCCATAGCTTGAGGATTTAGGGAAGCTTGAGGAGGAGTTTGAAGAGAGGACGGAATATCATTGGTGAGGCTACCCATTAAAGCACCGATAGCAGCGCCCTGAGCTGCGCCGGTGGTGCTTACAACAGTCGCCTCGACTGGCAAGGGTTGCTTGGATAACCAAGCCCTGAAACCGTTCTCCACTTCCTTGAACTTAGCTTGCAATTGCTGCAGAGGGTTTTGTTGCTGGGGCATCGAACTCGGCACCATCGTGCCTTGCTTTTCTTCTAGACGCACCATTTTCGTTAAGCTTTTTTAAGTGTACGATTTGATTTGATTTGAATTGAGAGTGTATAACTGAAGAAGAAGGTCTGGGAATTGGCGCTGGTAGTGGTGCCTCTCCGATGTTGCCGCCGAAAATGGATATGGGATTATATTAGGTGGGTATGCTAAAACATCTTTTCAGCCCATAGTTTGTACTAAACCTGTACGTGTGCCGGCCAGCAACTCCGAAAAGTAGAATTTAGATAAAAATATAAATTTAAAAAATAAATTTGATAAAAAAATAAGATTAATTCTCTAAACGAGCTTGAATCTCGAGTAAAGCTTTTATACCTCTCCAACCTAGTTTGAATATGTAAAAAAAAGCCGTTGTTTATTTTTTACCGTTTTGTTGTTATTTTTTTATTATTACTACTTTTTTACTGTTATTGTTTAAATATCGTATAATTTAAGATGTATTTACTTGTTAAGTTGCACTTATGTTAGTGTTATTTAAATATATATATTTTTTAAAATTTATTTTTAATTTATTGGAAAATATTTATTTGAATATTTTTAATATTTTTGATGTATTATATATATTTAAAAATATATATAAAAATTAATACGGGTGGGCTGAGCTCCGATTTTAACATTTTTATCTGGACTGTGCTTGGGCTAAATCTTAGGCACATTTTTTTGGTCAGATTGGGTTGTTATTTAAAAAAATATTTTTTTAAAGGTTAAAATATGTCATAAGTGCTCGTACTCTTTGAAAATTTGGAATTTAGTCTCTTTATTTTTATTTATAAAAGTTTAGCCTCTCTACTTTTCAGATTATAAAATCCAGATCCAATTGGCTATGTTCTTACAATTTTTTTTTGTTAAATTCAAGTTAATTGCAACATTATTTTTTTAATTACATAGTGACCAAGTGATTTTTTTTTTAAATTTCAAAATATCAAAGCAACAAGTTTAATAAAAAATTAATCGTGTTAACTGTTAGACCTAAATTTTGAAATCTGAAATATAAAAGGACTAAATTCTGTTGGGAAGAAATCGAAACAACCGAAACAAAGCGGAAGCACAACCGGTGTTCTTTCTCTCCCTATAACTCTTGTCAAATATTATGGCAAGCACAATAGCACAAAAATATGTTCTCTAGCAACCTATCAACCACAAATGAACCAATGCAACCTCAGCAAAAATAATAAATAGAGACACCGATATTTTTACGTGGAAAACCCCTCTAAATCAAGGGTAAAACCACGGGACTTTAGAGTCCGATCAAACGCTCCACTATAATCAAATGTTCAGCTACAAGATCACAATATCAAGCCTACAACAAGCATTCAACTCCAACAAGGCTAACAATATGTAATCTTTAGCAAAAGAGAGAAAAATTGGAGAACATCACCAAAAACGTAGTTGTTGTAAAACGGGTATTTCCGACGCTACAGGACTCGGATGAAAAATCCGACCGTACAAAGTTAAGAACACCTTGTCGTCTAGCTGCTGTCCAAAAATCAGCTCAATCGAACCACGGATGAACCTCCGATCGAAGAGTTGATCACAGCTGCTCCAAACTTTTCTTTCAAAAAAAAATTCTGCTATGCTCTCTATTTCTCACCCGTTTTCTCTCCTCTCTCACATTTTTATTTTGGTCTCTGACTATATTAATTTGACACACACACACCTCCATAAAAGACAAAAGAAAATGATGAAAAAGTCAAAGAAAAAACAAATAAACTTGCCATAAAACATGGCATGTTTTAAGGGTCTCCCACATAGTGGGACCCTTACTCAACAAATTCTTATAAATAAAAGTGCAAAGATTAAATTCTAAAATTATAAAAAAGTATAAAAACTTATGACATATTTTAACTTTTTTTTAGCTAACATGTTGTAAATTTTATTTTTGAGTTAGTGTACTATTTACGGCCTCAACTTGATAAGTCTTTCCACATTAGGACTTAGATTTTTTTTTGGTACAAATTAGCTCTTGAATTTTGGGGTTAAATTTTTTTTCTTATTTAAATTGATTTTTGAACTTGACAATTATTTTCACATTGGGCTTAAACTAGAGTTATCAATGGGTCAAGTCGGGTAGGGTCAATTAAAAAATTAAGCCCGTTTTTAGGGCCCGGGCCTAACCCAAAAATGGGCTTAAAATTTTATCAAAGTTTGGCTCGGATAAAAATGCTAAAAACCCAAACCCAACTCGACCCACCCGTATTAAAATTTTTTATATAAAAATAAATTTAAAAAATAATACATCAAATAACACTAAAAACATTAAAATAAATGTTTCGCAACAAATGAAAAAAAATATATACTTAAATGACACTAAGACAAATGCAACTTAGCAATCAAATATCTCTAAAATAGTGACAAATTTAATAATAAAATAAGAGTTATATAATATTTAAATAATAACAATAAAATATTAACAATATAATAACGAAATAATAACAAATAAGAGTTATAAAATCGTTTGTTTTATACGCACGCGCAGACGAGGTGACCCATCGTTCCATAAAAAGGTAACGAATGCCACATATTTCTTTATCATTGAGAAAGTTTGCAAGCGATTCAGTGGATAGAACGCTAAACTCCTATCCCTAGCTGGAAGAGTAACTCTTGCCAAGTTGGTGTTATCTACAATCCCATATTATTTAATGTAGTTCGCTCTTCTTCAAAAGGTGCGAGTATGGAGATTGAAAGGATTGTTAGGAAATTTGTTTGGGGATTCTTGGGTGGTAATCTTAATATGATTGGATGGTATATTGTAGTTTACTTCTTGATAAAGGGGAACTCGAATTTAGGCATATTTATAGTCAAGACAAGGCGTTTTTTTTTAAATTGAAGATCAATTTTATTAACAAGATGGATGCACTATGGGTGAAAGTTTTACGTGCTAAATAAAAGGTTATTGAAAGATTTCTTAATAGTCTATCATTGAACTAATGTAGCCATGTGTGAAGATTAATGATGAGCGCTTGGGAGGATTTAAAAAAGAATGTGGATTAGAGGATTGATAATGTCACGGTGTAAAATTTTAGATAGACTCTTGGTTTAGGGACTTTGGTCCGTTGATCGATTATTGCACTCAAATGGCGCATTCGTTCCCGGAAGCCACAGTCTTTGGGATGGTAACAACCAAAGGGGATTGGAACTGGTATTGTTTTATTGGTGAACTTCCATTGGAGATTGTACATTACTTTGTTGTATTCAGTCCATCTTTAGAAGCAAAAGGCAATGATATTGTGTGTGGAAGGCCTCGGAATCAGGCAATTATACTTTGTCAAGGGGTTATAAATCCATCTAGTAAGATATGTGGCCCGAGAAATGGAAAGCTATTTGGAGAATTAAGGTACCACAACAGATAAGGTAGTTTCTCTTGTTGTGTTTACATGGTCAGCTGTTAACTAACGAGGAAAGATGTCGTCATCATTTAATGGATGATAGCTCATGTCGAATATGTGGTACTATGTTGGAATCAATTGAGCATGTTTCAAGAGAGTGTCTAATGGCGCAAGCTGTTTAGAAGAGACTAGAACTGATGGTACTTCAATAGAATTTCTTTACTGATAATTTTGAGTTATGGCTACCTAACGGGAATGTCCATAAGTGGAATTATTTAAACTTAACACGGATAGTGGAGTTGATATGAATTTTGAAAACGCGTTGACAGGTAACCTAATAAGGTGCTTGAATGACAGTTGGATTTTAGGATATGGTCGGAACATTAGAGTTAATTCGATTTTAGATGCTGAGCTACAAATGATTATTAATGGGATCAACAAACGGTTAATTCAATAATGGGATCCGAAAGCATGAGGTTACCATTGCTAGGAATAGAGGCACAAGGATAGATGAGGAGGAACTGACATATTAAAATCAGACATGTGCCACAAACGGTGAATATGGCGGTTGACGCTCTAATCAAAGTGGCTAGAAGGTGCATATCGGGATTTCATCTTTTTTCTCAACCGCTGTTGCAGGTGCAAGCTGTTCTAGACCATCTGGTTGAGCTTGTTACTCAACCTCCTGATGTAAACTTTAAAAAAAAAAAAGAAGCCACCATTTAAAATAGAATTAATTTCGTAAAATATATATATTAATCGTTTATTCATTCAGACACTTTTGTCGGAAAAGGGAAAAACAAAATTCTCCCCGACAGTTTCATCGTTGATTTAATTGGAAAGTCCAAAATTGACCTTCCATTGATACAAACTTCACAACTTCATCCTTATTTTCTTCACTCATCAAACAAAAGAAATTCAAATTACTTTCCACGTGGCATTTTATAAAATAAACTTAAGAATTAAGAACCACTGGCAATAATAATCATCAATCAAAATACCTGTAAACTGTATTGAAACAGCTAAGAACACAACCAAAAGTTTTCATTAACACCAAATATAAATCATACTAAATTAATTACCTTTTAATTTATAGCCATAAAATAAAACCAAACCATTTATCATTGGTCAACGAAGTTTGACGACAAAGATTTGAATCTTCAACCCCTTTATATACTTTTCCTCGTTCACATATCATGTAAACGTAAATTCGTTGTTTTCAAGGCCAAGGTACTAAGCCTTGAATTTTTCATGAATTTTTGTCTTCTTTCTTCTCTTTAATTTCGCTTTTTTTTTTTCTTTTTTTTTAAATTTTAATTTTTTTTTTTCAAATCTGAGTTGGGAAAGGAAGGGAGGAACATCAACGCGAGCTTTCCATTTTTCATTCAAGAAAAGGAAAGCTCGCTTTTTTTTTCCTTTTTGTTTTGAATTTTTAAAAGAAAATTCAAATCAAAAGATGGTGACGTTGTTTTCGATCCAATTCCATGAACCTTCATTAACGCTGTTGTTGTTGTTGTTGCTACTCGTTGTTCCTTTCTCTTCGTCTTTAACCGTCGGATCGCAACGGAATTTCACGACAACGGCCATCCTATTACCTTCCGAGTCGGCCGACGCATGTGGTAGTTCGCCCCGTCCTTATTCATGCCCCGTTAATTGCTTTAGAACCGATCCCGTTTGCGGTGACGACGGAGTTACCTATTGGTGTGGATGCGCCGATGCTCATTGCTCCGGTGCCAAGGTTGCCAAGATTGGATTCTGCAATGTCGGTAATAATGGCGGAACTGGATCTTTCCCTGGTCAGGCTTTACTTTTGTTGCATATAGTTTGGCTCATTGTTCTAGGCTTCTCTGTTTTCTTTGGCCTAATCTGATTCTCTCCTCCTCTTTTTTTTTTTTTTTTTTTTTCATTTTCTTTATAAGAACGAAGATTTTAATTCAACTTTTTTTAGTCACCATTGATCTCAGTGAAAATGTATAGTTCCATATCCTGCCTTTCACGTCTAGCCATTTCAATTTTCTTTTTATCAATTATTTCGAATTTAACATTTTTAAAACCTATAAACAATCAATGTATTCATATGGTATATAATATAACAACTATTATACAGATTTAATCAAATTTTTAAGTTTAATTTGAAATCGAGGATGGGAATCAAACCTCATTGAAGATTTCGAGCGACTCGATACTTTTCCCTCCAACAAAGCTTTTGCTTCAAAAGTAAAATTTGATTGCATTTGAACGAATTTTAAGGCTAATATTTCAATTGAGCAGTTTGAAGTTAATAAATTTGTGTGTAACTTATTTTATAGTTGAAAACTGATAGGTGTAAAATGATGAATAAGGATGACACAAATAAGAGCATTTGACAAAAGGAATAATTTTTAAATTAACTTAGTTAGATATGTCATTCTATATATCTCGTTCTTAATCAGAAAAATATTGCTCATCTTTGAATTTTGGAGGTTTTAGCTAAATAAACTGTTACAAACTTTCATTCACCAAATACTATAATTAGAGAATTTGATCATCTAATCTTCCGTTTGTGCTCAAATTAGCTAAAAAAACCCAAAACTCTGTATCAAATTCTTATTAGATTTAGTGTTTAGAACCATAAGCAAAAGAAATGGAATCAAATTGCTTTTATCAATCCCAACACCACCTAAAATCTAACCTTTTACTTTCAAAATGTTCGAAATAATCATCTTTGTATTAAGTAGATACAATGACCCAGAAATACAGTTCTACTCTTTCTTCTAGGAGCCTGTTTTATAGCTCGGTGGAGAGACGTTTAGACGAGAACCGTTGGCAGAAACATCACTAAAACTGGGCTTTTTTACATGGTGAGAGCTTGAGCAACCATGTTGTAGAACTAGGAAGCAACATTGTTGTTACCCTATCAATGAGTATAAAGGACAAGTTCAGTAAGCATCGATATGTCCCCAGATATATCCCTTTCACGTCCTTGACAATGTTACTGAAAGCTTGAATGTACTGCTCTACGATCCTCGAACATGTTGCCTGTAAAATAAGCCATAATTTTGAGATCTCATTTTTCTACTCGGCAATGAGCACGATATTGGTACCTCTCGTCTCATCTACAAATGATTTTGGCCTTAAAACAGTTTATGATTCATTTAAATGACAAATGCTATATATTACAGCATATAACAATACATAGAACAGATCAATATGTCCTACAATTGAACCGAGCTTTAAACGGCAAGTCATCAGTATGTTCCCTCTATCTGCAAAATCCAGAGAACTAATGAGGCATTAAATCTTTACACTAGCGCAAAATCCGGGAATGGAGATCTCCTCAGCAATACCTATTTGACATTTACAAGTATCGAAACGAGGCCAACATGTTTACGGAACTTCTATATGCAACCAGATAAAAGTAATCGCCTATATCAAAGCCAATTATGATTAATATAAAGCCCAATCATTTGTTTAACATAAGGGCCAGTTACACGTTGATATCACTTACCTTGTGCTCAGTTAACCTGATCCATTCTCGTAGCCTCAGATGCTAAGATCACAGCGTTTTTCATACCATCAGAAATGTTGATGTTGGACTGTCTTTCTCATGTTGTCTAAATCAACCGTAAAAGAAGTTGATATGGTGCCACTAGACACTACGGCATTACATTTGGTTTCAAGAACCTAAGCTCTCTTTTTATGTTCTGCTTCTGCTTGCATTTCCGTAGCTGCCTTCACTCCACGAGATGAAGATATATCCACTGGGATGGCAGGGAAGTTGAGTAAATGAACGATGCATGGCGAACACGGAAAATGACCTGAGCTGAAAATATTGGCTAAACCATACTCGCTTATCTAATAAGAGAGACAATGAAAGGGAGTTTTTTGCAGCCACATTGATGGCCTCTTGCAACAGTCGTGCGCTGCAATTCAAGTATGATTTGAGATGGATGCAGTATCGTTCCAACCACTTTGGCACTTTCCCAATTACTTGTTGGTGGAAAATTGTCGCGTACATTTAACAAACATTAGGCATAAATTTGTCGACATGTCATACAGGACAAAACAAGCTTTGACGCAGAGATTAATCATGGAACCTTTAGTCAACACATCAAATAAGATACTGTATATCATACAGTTTTCAACTTGACACCAAAGGCAGGCACCATTGAAGACATACCTTAGCCTTCCTTAGATATAAGTTTAATCAAATGGTGAATGAAAAAACAATCGTAATACATTCCACACAAAGTGAAAACACCATCCTTATAACCAAGAGAAAGTCACAAAGACTAACATTTACAGCTTATCTAAAGAGACAAAGGATTCACAGAGAGCCTTGACCCATGTCGTCGTCTGATTTACAGTTTAAGACTAATCCTATTCGGACCGAGATGGTATGCAGGTAAAATTCTCCCTCTTGATTGAGGACCACTACAAGATTCCAACTCAGTCTAAATGCCCGGAGAAGAATTGCCAACAACCTATTGATACTTGACCCAATATTGATAGAGCCAGACTTGCAATATAAACTCAATTCATTTCTACGGTGGGTTGATTCATGAAAGTTAAATATGTTAAATTTCAATAATAATAATAATAAAGCATTGGAGAAACAAAGAAGGAAAACGAACCACAATTTTTTCATTGAGAGTATCCCTCTCTTCGATCCACTAGAATTGATGAACGGTAAAGCCCTTTTAAAACCCATTGAATTGGGGGAAAACCCAGAATCTTTTCTGCATGTTCTAGCAGTACAATAAAATGATTATTCAGATTTGATTAAAAAAATAAATTTATTTTTATTCTTTTAATATGGGTGAGTGATATTCAGGGGTGGGCAGAGTTGAGGTTCCAATCTCCAGTTGTTTAGGTCTGTTCAAATGATCTAAAAATAATAATTATTTAAATTTAATTATAAATTTATATAAATATTGAATATAGAATTATTTTTATTAAATTGAGCCAATAGATATTGAAATCATAAATGCAAGTTCAACCCAAAGTCTCACAAGCTCATCATCACCTCCACTCTTATATTAAAATTAAACATAAATATTAAACTTATTTTTATTACATAAATAATTTAATTAATGATCATATAAGTGGTGATGTCAGTCAAATTTTTAATTCATCCGATTCAAATCAAATAAATTACTAAAATTTTATAATAAAAAAATTTTCGATTCAATCAATTTCTACCTTGTTTTAAATCGATTTTCGATTTCGTTGGTCCGGTCGACTGGTCTAAATCAATTATGAAAACACCAGTATTATAAAAAATCGATGAATTTACTTTGTTCAATATTTTAGAATTAAATTAATAATCAAATTGATCATATCATTAATTTTCAGATTAATTGACTTAAAATAAATAAAATTATAAAAAACCAATTTAATCAATTTTTAACTTGATTCAATTAATTTGTATAGACTTACAAATTAATAGATTTTTTATTTTTTATTTAAATAATACTAATTCTCAATTTAATGTACGAATGCGGACCACTGATTGAGCCCTAGTCTTGCATTCTATAATTTTGCATGCAAAAGTTTTTACTTGTAAATTAAGCAATGAAACGGTAGGATATTTGGGAACTCAAAAAACCTTGTCTCTGTTGAACACGACAGCTTTGTTGACCGCCGCGCTTAGGACTATGTTCTACTTTATTCATTTTCTTTTTTGGTAAATTACTTTCTTTATTTACTACATACACTTTGGGCTATTCAATCAACTTGATGATAACAGTGGGCAACTTTTTCAATAAAATAATCTAAAATGCAATATTCCACTTTCCAGATTAAATTTAAAATCAAGTTGTATTAAATTTTTAAATAGAAGTAAGCTCTTTTTATTCTATTTTTATTATACACATTAATCAAATTTTATTTAAAAATATTGAGTTTATAAATATATTTAATAAATTTAAAATAAGTTTTATTAATAACATTGTAGACATAATTATGCTATAAAATTAAAAAGAACTCAAAAGAAATTCCATTGGGATGGTCCCTTTAATTATTTACCATAAGAAACCAAAAAACATTCTTCCTTTCAAATCTAACCAGAAAATGGTTCAGTAATTACCCTTTTCATACTTATTTTGGTCAGTGTGGAATGAATCATTTTCCAGTTACAGTTTTGTGGGTGAAAATTATAATTCACTTCTTTTCACAATCTTCAATTTCAAGTTTCTTAATAAATATTCAACAAATTAGTTTATATTATATTTAGTTATTGTTTTATTCATTATTAGTCTAATTTTTAAACTACTCACTTTTTTTATGGGGTTTTATTGTTTTCCAATACGTAAGTCAAGTCAAGCGAGATTCGAGTTTGATTTAAGTATGATATTAATATACTTTATGTTTGTTCAGGTTCAACTTGACTCAAAATATAAGCTTAAAATTTTGTTTAAATTCGCCTATATTTGTAAATAGTTAACCCTAAAATTATTTTTATTTGTTCATATTATTTTTAAAAAAAATTAATATTATATATTTATATTATTTTTATATAATATTTAATGATTTTAGATTTTTATTTATTAAAATTTTATATTTAGTTATCTTAACATTTTTTATAGTATTTGTATTATAATAGATTTAATTTTTATGTTTATAAATTACATAATATATTAAAAATAATAAGAATATAAAATATTACAAACTTAAAAGCAGGTCAAGTTCGGACCTTAAATGTTCAAATTCGAGTCTAATCTATATTTTAAACGAGTATATCTTTTTTGCCTAATCCCTCTCAAATTTCGAATGGATCTTCAGACTTGGACAAATTAATAAGTTTAGATTAAATAAAAATAATAAAATTTTGCGACTTCCATTCAAAAAAATCAAATTAAGAAACCAAAAGGAAAAAGGAAATATCCGAAGCATTTTCATATGTTGCCACGTAGCTCATTCATACCCCCACGGTTACAGTAGGACTCTTTTCTGAGTTTTCTCCACGTAGGAAAAAAAAAGCTTATTCGCTGCCTTACTCAAGACTCCACTTGGCTTCAATGCTACCTTTAAATTTTCACCAAAATTACGTCCTTGGACAGACATAAAAGAAAAATAAGAGAAAGGGACTCTCGCGGTAATTTTATTGATAATCGAATAAAATTTTAATTTTGATAATAATAAAAAAGCATGAGTGAAAATTTTGATAAAAGAATTGTATTCCGACGATGGACTGTACATGCAAGCATGGTCCTCAGATTATTTGAGAGTGTAGTCATCCAAGTTTAAGGTTGTAAGGGGCTTAAAAAAGAATTTTTTTAGTTTTTAATGTGATAAAAAAAATTTCAGACTAAAATAAATTAATTAAATGTTTAAGGCTTTTAATTTTTCATTATAAATATTTCATAGGCACAAAAACTTTACAACTTTTATTATATTATATTTTATAATTTTTGTAAAAGAAGTGCAATTTATTATTTCATCTAAAATCTCAAAAATGTCAAGAATAGATTTATGTATATGCCATATTATCTTTCTCACTTTCAGCTTTGAGTTTGAATTTCGTTAAAGTGTGATAATTTAGAAATTGTACCACATTATTATTTAAAATTAAAAAAATAAATATTTAAAAGAACGGTAATAAAAACATAAGGGGGGAAAAACACAACATAAGGGCAAAAAAATAGATTAGCTGACAAGTAAGTACGCGGAATATCCGAGTTGAAACGCGGGCACTAACTGAAATTGAAGAAAAAAAAATAAAATAATCGGTAACTTTCTAAGTGGTTTGCTTTATAATATATGCCCAAAAAAAATGGCCTATGGGGACATCTTCCTTTTCCCTTAAACTCTTTCAAATCCAAATACTAATTCGCCCTGAATCTTCTTCCTTTTAGGGTTTCAAACGATCCTTTATGCTTTGAATCTCCTCCTCCTTTTTGGGTTTCAAACGATCCTTTATTTGGGGGATTAACAGCAGTTTACCATGGTTGTTATCTCACTGAATTCACTGCCAATCGGAATCAGATTCCGACCAACGGACGAGGAGTTAATCGATTTTTACTTGCGAGCTAAAGTGAACGGGGAAAGGAAAGATGAGATCGGGGTTATACGGGAAGTTGATGTTTGTAAATGTGAACCGTGGGATTTGCCTCATTTGTCTGCTGTAAAGGGTCGTGACCCGGAATGGTTTTTCTTTTGCCCACTGGACCGGAAGTATCCGAATGGAAACCGGCTTAATAGGGCTACCGAGGCGGGTTATTGGAAGGCTACGGGTAAGGATAGAAAGATAAAGTCTGGGTCTTGCTTGATTGGCATGAAGAAAACTTTGGTGTTTTATACGGGTCGGGCTCCTAAAGGGAAGCGAACTAATTGGGTTATGCATGAGTACCGTACTACTCTTGATGAACTTGATGGAACCAAGCCTGGACAGGTTCGATCACTGGGTCTTTCTTTGTTCGTTTGATTGTTATTTTTTTTTTTTTTTTTTTTTTTGTTTTCTTAATTCAGAATTTGATGGGTTAATTTGTTTTGTTGTGTAGAATCCTTTTGTAATTTGTCGTTTGTTCAAGAAACAAGATGAGACTATTAAAGATATTAATGGTGATGATGTTGATCCTGGGGCCTCTTCTCATACGGAAGAGGTGCAATCGGAGTTCGACGGGCCTTCGATGGAAGGAGGAGCCGGAAAAGTTCCCGATGAAACTCGGCCTGTGGGTTTATGTAATGAAGCCGTTGCACCTATATTTGACTGCAACAACGATGGGTTTAATGCTTGTGAACTGGAAGAAATGGCACCTGCACAGGTGAGAAAATGGAAGAGGATTTGGATTTGGGTTTTGCAATCATTGCAGTAGTGCTTATGTTGTTTGATGTGGTTTTCAGGTGGATCTACTTGGAGAAGCTTTGTTTCAAATTTGTGATCCAATGATGGAGCCATTGGATTGGAAGCTCTTTTCACCATTGCATTCGCAGATCGAAGCCGAGGGGGCACCTTGGATGTTTGATCATGTCGGGAACAGTTTTGGTGGGGTGAAGTTCGAGCATGGCACAAACGAAAATGATGCTGAATTCATGAACTCTATCCTGAATAATTCGGATGACTATTACAGCGACGACTCAAGCAGTCGAAGGAATTCAGTTATTGAAACCGAGACGCCAAAGTCAATGGCCTTTGGTACAAATGGTGGATTGTATTGCAAACCTGATGCTGAACCGGCTCGGGTATTGGTGAGTAGTAGAACCAAGCTTGTTACATATTTGTTTACTGTCTCAATATTCATTGAAATCATGAAATGCCTCATTGAACTCCTATTCAAAATTCATACAGCTTGGGACCGGAACTGCCAACGGAGGAGCATTCTATAATGTGCTAAATAGCAATGGAGAACCAAGCAACCATGTAAACACAGCTTGTAACGTCGACACTGCACCTACCATCAGGATTCGATCTCGTGCTCATCGAATTCAGCCAGACACAGAGAACTTAGACACACAGGGTATCGCACCGAGAAGGTGTAAACTTGTAGTCCATTCACCTCTCTTCGAAGAGAAAGAACATGACTCGAAACCCATCCTTACGAAGGTGAGAAAATTGTAAACTATGACATAGTGTTAAGCCATTGCCAAATCCAGATATTTGGGCATTAATAGAGATGTCTTTTACAGGGTGTAAAAGCCATGGAAGAGTATATCAGTGTTGGCAACGATGCTGCTCGAAGGACCATGGACGAACCCCAGATTTTCGAAACAAGCAAAAGAGATGTTTTGAGGTTGAAGAGCAAGGTTCCAGTCTCTGAAGCGGTTTCATATCGATGTTTGAAGACGTTTTCAGCTCGTCGCCAGCATAAGCCGTTCGGTGTTATTATGTTTCGGGTCGTTGCTGTAATGTTAATCTTGTTTGTAGCTTTGGTTAGCACATTGAATGTTTTGTAATTTGATGCTGTTTTTGTGTTGATTTTTTGTTAGTAATTAAACTATTAATCATATTTGCAATATTGATGTATGCAAATTAATTAATTCGAGTTAAAACAAAATTAAGATTTACTTAACTGATTCCCAATAAAAATGCAATTTATTAATTGATTTGAAATCATCTAAACTGATTTAGTTTTCTATTTTTGTAGATTTTGGTACATTTTCAAATTGGTACTTAAAACTTTTTTTTATCCAATTAGTTACTTGAATTTTGCTTTTTTGTTTAAATTGGTACTTAAATTTGACTTCATTTTAAATTAGCTCAAATATCAATTTAAACTATTTGGGTACCAAATTGAATATTAAAGTCATATTCAAGTCCCTAATTGAATAAGAAAAATTAATATATTTATATTTTACAAATAAAACATCGATGAAATTAATTTAATAAAATCAAAAATTTCTCAGTTCATAATTAATACGCTATCAAATAATATACCTAATAATTAAAATTATTTTAAAGTAATTTTCTTCTGCTTTCTTTTTCAATTTTCTATTGAGTATGGTCAGAGATGATCATAGGCTAAGCCGTAATTTCAAGACCGTTTGATAGGCTTGGGTCTGACTGTCTCGAAAATGAGCTTAAAATTTTGCCTAAATTCAACTTGGCTCGTTTGTATTAAATTTTTAATATTATTTTTTATATAAAAATAAATTCAAAAATATAATACATCAAATATACTAAAACTAATATCTAAATAATAATAATAAAATAATAGCAATATAATAGTGCAATGGTAGCAAAAAAAAAAAAAAGCTTATATTTTTGTCTAAGCCCATTTTTCGTACTTGTATTTTTTTTCAAACCTTCCCATTTTTCGAGCGAAATTTTTAGGTTAGACCAAATGACTTGACCCATGATCAGGTTTAAATATGATATACTCTATCAAGAGTTCTTTTAGTAATATATATATATATAATATACTACAAATAATATACCTAATAATTAAAATTATTTTTTTAAATATTAAATATAATATATTCACAAATATAATATAAATAGAATCAAATCAAGATAAAAATTGGATAAAAGTCATATGTATTAATATAATAAAGGGTAAAATATAAATTTGGTACTTGATCTTATTCACTCTTCTCAAATTGATACTTAAAGTTTTTTTATTTTCTAGATTGATACTCAAACTTTTTTCCACCAACTAATTTGGTACTTTTTTAAACACTGTTTAAGTTTGAAACAGGTGACAATACCAGACAACAACACGTGTCGTTTCATCTCCTGCTTATTTATATATATTTATAGTAGAGTTTACATTAATTATTAATTTAGTCTTTTAAGATAGAATAGAATTAGCATTTGATCATAATTTAAAAAATTTATAACTTATTTATATATATTTATTTTTCCAAAGAGAATCTATATGATATCTTTTCTGTTTTTATTTTTATATAAAAAATTTCAAAAATCTTAAATCTATTAGATATCATCAAATACTAACTCTACTCTATCTTAAAGACTGAATTTAATTAATAACTAATGTAAACTCTATTTTTTTAAAAATCATATTTATTCTATCTAAAAAATTCAATAAATACCTAACGTAAATTAACTTTATTGTTCTATGAAATCGCATAGGAAAATTTTTCTTTTTTGTTATTGATTTCTCTTTTGCTTTTTTTTTTTTTTTTTTCCTGCATTACGTTAAGATGGAATTTGATCCTTACGGTGTAAACAATTATGAAACAGGGTCTTCAAGTTCATCGAATTTACCACCGCCGTCGTTCACTGTCAATAACCGGCCGTCGATTCCATTTATTGATTTGAATCAATCCATGAATTGGCGGCGGATTGATGATGCTTATCAACCTTTTGAATTCACTCCTATGGATTTTCATTCAGTTTCCACTCCATTTCGTAGTTTTCAACCCAAAACCCATTGTTATCCTTCTTATGGCTTACCAACGCGAACCAGCCTGGACCATATTCCTCTACGGGATTGTGGTGGTGGTGACCGTGGTGGCTTTTTTGATTGGGAGAAAACAAAGCCGGTTTATAATAATTGCATGGATCCTTACAATCTTGGTATGGTTTATATGTAACATGTGTGGGTTATCTCATTATAGTATTTTGTGGATGCCTTTAAATTAACACTAATCTATCATTAATCATGTCATATAAAATCATTAACCATAAATTTAATTATAATAAGACCTAACCTTAGATATTATCATATATGTATATATGTCATATTTAAGTAAATTTATTGTTGAAATTTTGTTTTTACTTATAATTTATGTTGAGGATTTTGTTTTTACTTATCTCGAATTAAGTTTTGTTAGTGAGACACTTATATTTTGTTAAGTCACTTTAGACACTTGGACTCTTCCTAAAACTATGAGATAAAATATCAATTTGACCCACAATACCAATTTGTTGAGGAATTCAACCATCTTAAATATTTATTGATACAAGTTTTCATTGACGATTGTCTTTAAATGCACTTAAAGCTTGAATTTCCATAATGTTTTGTTTTTGGTATCAAATTGCAGGGCCTCATTCTCTTGAATCTGATTTTCCGCTACCTAGAAATTACAATACGAATCAAGTTCCATTCAGGAACCCATATGAGAATCTACTAAGTTGGCATGGCATTACTCCAAGTGACCCTATACCTTCCAAAAAAACTTCACCTGGAATTCCTTTTAGACCACCACCACCATCATCTGTTGATGCATTTTCTTCGGCATACGAAACCCTTTCGTTCAAAAATCTTAATATCGGCATCTATGGAATCGATACAAACTCGACTGGCAAACCATCAGTAGCCGAAAAGCTTTCAAACCCACCACATATGTCCTCTAAAGGAGCTTCAACTTCTTATGATGAATCTCCATTTCGAACTTCCAAGCCTGTTTTCGTGCCGGATGCAAAGAAACACGAAATACTTGATCGTGATCGTGGCCGAGCACATAATTATCTGCCTATGAAGTTTTCAGATGTAGTTAAACTTCCTCCACGGAAACCATCGGGTAGTATCAGAATGAGTGTTGAAAATGGGAAAGTAAAAGATGGTTCAACCTCCTCTTCGAAATTCAATTTGTTCCATACTTTTCCAACTAGAAAACGATCCACTTCGAAAAAAGGATCTGTACAAAGATTATTCAGTCAGTCATTGGATGAGTTTGATAAGGAGACTTTCCTTCAACAAGGTTTTGCAGAAGGTAAATTCGAAGCCGGTGTTGCTGATTTTTATACGAAGATGCATTGTGATTCTACTAAGCATTCTAATTTCTTAAGCAAGAGATCATTTTCTAGTTACGGTGATAATATTTTGTTAGAAAGAATGCTTGTGTTATCCGATATGCTTCTGTCTTGGTGTTCGGATCATACGTATGAATTAGAGGAAAAAGATCAGAAATCCTTGGAGAAAATAATCAACAATCTTCATACATGCATGTCGAAAAGTATCAGACAAGAACTATCATTGTTTAGTGGTCTTTCCGAGGCAGGTGTAGCCGATTTTCATACGAAGGATAATCATATCCACCGCAGTGATTTTAATCCCTTAAGTAAATCATTTTGGAGGGTTAACCATAAGATTATGATAGATAGAATGCTTAGCTTATCAGATTTTCTTCTGTCTCTTTGTTCCAATTATACGTATGAATTAGAAGAAAACGAGCACAAATCGTTCGAGGAAATAATCAACAATCTTCATACGTGCATTTCGATAAATATCGTACAAGATTCAGCATTGGTTAGTGAGCTTTCTGAGGCTATTCCGAGTCAGAAACTAGAAGAGAAGGGCAACCATTCTGTTTCTATCGATAGTGACTTGAAGCTGAAAATTGATAAGACTGCTGAGGTAAATACTTATTTGATTCAATATCATTTGAATTTATATTCTAATCTCTTGCTTGTTTGGTAATTTACAGAATATAAAGAAGATTCTTGTGGAGGATTATAATGTGAAAGAAGAGAAAGATCCACAAGTTCGGTTTTACAAGACTTTATGGCTCGAAGCAGAAGCTGCTTTATGTTCCGTCAATTGCATGACCCGCTTTATTAACACTAAGACTGAAATCGAAAAATCTAAATTGGATGATGAAAAAGGTTAAAATTTTAGAATTTTTTCATTTTTTTTTTGGTCGAAAGATCTTTCATTTTATTTATCTGATACAAGTTGTTTCGTTTTGTTTTAGATTTGTCGAAAGGTTCATCCGATGAGGACAAAACGTCGAGTTTCGAGCTTAACGAGAACGATGAGTCATCTAAGACCATTGAACCACTAGCAACAGCTTGTGATGACGAGGTTGATAAATCATTTAAGCTCGAAAGCGGATTGACCCAACTGGTTTCTGGTTTCGTTAGTGACTCGAGTTTCAAGCTTAACGAGAAGGATAAGTTATCTTGTGATGATGAGGTTGATAACTCCACTGAAACAGCTTGCGATACTGATGACGAAGTTTCACAGCATCAAGACTTTAACTTTGGTCATGCCGGAGAACAATCGGAGGTGGGGGACTTTAATGTCCAGTACGGTTGCACGGTACGGCCTGGTAGTAGTTCCGGAATCGGTGATCAACCCACTACAAATTGGTATGACGACTCGTCTACTGACTGGGAACATGTCTCGAACGAGGAGGATTTGTTTTCGTTTTAAATGCCTTCTAAAATTCATGTTAAATTTTGCTATTAATCTTTGTACTTTAAAAAATTTGATTACTTTTAATTTATTAAATTAATTTTAATCTTATATTTTTCAAATTTTAAAATTTTGATCTTGATACAAATGATAATTGTTATTCCATTAATTAAATTTTTAATAAGTAATATATTTGTTGTATTAAATTTTTGGAAATAATAAAACTTAAAGAATTTAACCCTTATTAAATTTTAAAATTTAAAAAATATAAAGACTAATAAAATGATTAAATTAAAATACAGAGATTAAATTTATATTTTTCATACAGTACAAGAACTAATAGAAGAATTTAGCCATTATTTTGCTTTTCTCAACATTCTAAATGTTTTTTTTTTTTACACAAATTTTTAAATTTTGAATATTAATGTCAATTTTTTAAAGCAGAAATCAGTAACAGAGATGGTGATAATGAAATTAGAGAAAATTGTCTCAAAATTTTATAAAAAAAAAAAAGAAAAAAGAAAAAATTCGATCTGAGCCACACATTAGATGGCAAACTAGTTCGATCTGAGCCACACATTAGATGGCAAACTATCTCAACTGCGACAATTAAAATATGGATACTAATTCCGATAACTCATCGAAGAACAGGTCTACGTAAAATTTAAAGAGCAAATAATTTTGACACGATGACAAAATAATTTAGTAATTACATATGATCCACGTATACCTCGTATCAACGTCAATTTACTCTACGATCTAATTTACTCAACTTTTTAATAAAGAGACTAAAATATAATCGACTTTTAATATACCAACCCTCTCGAACGAAGAAAAGAGAGAGAGAGTTGAAAATTGATCGTCTTTACACGTATTTGATTATTGACGACTTTCGCCTATGAAAAGAACATCAAGTTTTAGCTGTCATAAGATTTTGAAATAGCGCTTCATTGCAAAATAGCGCTTCATTGCACTTTCGAAGAGAGAATTCAGTTAAAACCTGATATTAAGACAGATACCAATGCATACTCTGCCAGCAGCACTAAGCATAGACATGTTTCAAGCTTTAAAGAAACAAAGCCTGTGATCTTCGATCTTCATTCAAATTCACTTGAAAATAAGAGTACCTTGTACCCAAACTTTAGCAAAAGGAAGAGCTTATAGACACAAAATGGAGAGAGTTTCTTCAAAATCTAGAAGGCTGACCCTTAGGAATCCTCACTTGCCTTTGAGATTTCCAAGTCTCAACATGCTCTGAAGCATCACAATGTAACACCCAAAACTCACATGGTGCAGCTGAATCACAAACATAGCAGTAACACTGCATTCAAACACAGAACCCCAAATTACAAAATTTCTCAAAAATCAAGATAAATCCGCCATTAAAGTAAAAAAAGAAAAAGGATTGTTCTTTTGCATATATATTACCAGGTGGCAATGTCTGTCATGTGGTGTAGTATCAAATGGAAATTGCAAACATAGATGCCTTGAATGTGGATAATCTCTACAAGCCACCTAAACCCCAAAAAAAAAAAAAAAAAGAAATCATTTTAGGGTTCATTTTCTAGGGGAAATAATAATACCCAGAGCACAAAATTGAACTGATTTGAAGTCTTTATTCCAATCAAGTGTACGACCATGTTAACAAGAAATTGAATTTAAGTAACAAAAACAGAGAAAAAGAACCTGGCCCTTCTCGGCGACGACGGAGAGATCAGCTTCGTCGCCGTCGTTGACGGCGGAAAGCTTAGCAATGTCGATGGAATTAAAAGGATTAAAATCAAGAATAAAGCAATCCTCAGTCTCTTCAACCCGTTTCATATCAACGATCTTCTTCAAACAAAATATAGATCTCAATGGACTTTGATGATCCTCTGGGTCTTCATTATTTTCATTATTCCTCTGCTTTTTGTACGTAGGGTTCTTTAATGTCATACCTTTCTCCGCCGATGAAGGTACTATTACTACATTTTCCGCCATTGTCGTTCCCTTTTTGCTTGATTTTCTTCGTTTTCCCATTGATCCTTGTGTGCTTCCCTGATTTAACTGTCGATTTAAACCCTTTTTTATTTTCTTTATGATAATTTGAAATCTTGAATTGAATAAGGAATTTGAAAGACAACCGTTGGCTGGGAGGGTTTTGGGGGGGGGGGGGGCCGCTTTAGATCCCTCTAAAACCCATACAAGCATTTGAATTAATTCCCCGTAATAAAAGCCTAAAATATGTAAGTGGATCGTTTGTTTTGAAAAGGGACAAAGTAATATTTAATCCCTGAATTTGACCATTTTTTCAGTTTGATCCTTAAATTTTAATTCCATTAAAATGTCAGAACTTTAGAATTTTCCATATCATCACTTGATTTTCTTTTTAACTTTTTAAAAATTGTATATTTTCTTATATATTGTATTTTAGATTTCAGATAATAATTTTTTAAAATTTTAGAATATTGATAAAGAAACTGTCGTTTATCAAATAACTTTCTTAATATTTTATTTTCTTAAAACTCAAATTATAATGTGTGAATGATTTTTAAAATTTATTTCACTTTAATTTATTAAGTAAATTATACTTGTAGTCAATTAACTATTGATAAGTATTTTTTTAGTCATTCAACTATTAAAAGTTAAAAAATATAACTTAATTATTTAATTTTTTTCTTATTTGATTAATGGTCGTTAAATGGCCACTTAAAAGATGAAATGACTATTTTTTAAAATTGTCATAATAATAACTTTAACCCTTAATATTTATAGATTATGTCAATTTAGTATTAATTCTAAAAAATTTAATCTTTAACATTTACACATTGTTTGATTTGGTATTTTCTTTTAAAGTGTACTTTTCTTTGTCACCCATTCACCTAAAAAACTAAAAAAAATAAAAATCTATTAACTAAATTTGATAAAAAAAATATAAAAAATATATAATATGTAAATGTTAAGGGTTAATTTTTTAAAAAAATATTAAATTAACCCAATTTATAAATATTAAGTGTTAAAAGTTATAATTATACAAAATTTAAAAATTATCAAGTTATCTTCACTTTGGTGATGTAACTGTTGGTAAATAGTTGAATAATAATTTTGTACGTTAATGGTTAATTCTACGATTACCTCAGTAACCTTAAAAAATACATAATTTATGGGCTTGGGCCTAACCAACCCTTCATTCCAGTACTAGTTCCCCTTCTTTGCACATAAGCACAAGCCGAACACCACTTCTGCAACAAGGAAGTGACGTCATCAACATGTCATGGCCGCCACAATCAATAAACAAATCCCTACCCAAAGCCAAATCCATTTTCTTCAACCTTCCAAACCCAACACCTTGTCTTCCCCACGTATTTTTCACTGCAATTTCTCATATTTTCTTCATCTCCTCCACTAAACGCAATCCTTCCTTTGTCAAGTTCCTTCCTTTCGTTTCTTCAGACCGACGTCGTTTTCTCAAAATCCCATCCATGTCTCACTCTCGACCCCCCTTCGCAACCCCACAAGCCCTCTCCGATTGGCTCAAACCACGGTTACCTTCCGACTCGTTAGCTTCGTGGGGGGTCAAGCCTGGAACCAAAAACGTTCACAACCTGTGGCTAGAACTCTCCGAAGGCGAAACGTCGCTCGACGATTCATCCCCTCCGCTCCGTACGGTTAACGTCGTTACGGTTCGTCTGATGGGGAAAGACGACCTCGTCCTCGTTGAATCTCGACAACAATTGTCTGACGGTAGTTTCAGGGATCGGTTTAGACCTCTGTCGGAAAAAATGAAGCCCAATGAAACCGTTGAAGAAGCCGTGGCTCGTGCCGTGAAAGAAGAGCTTGGTTCGGTAATTGATCCTGGGTCGGTTAGAATCGTGCCGGGTTCTTATATAAAGAAACTAGAGGAGCGTAATTCGGCGTCGTATCCGGGTTTGCCGGCGCGCTACGTTTTGCATTCGGTAGACGCGTGGGTTGAAGGTTTGCCGGAGGAAGATTTTTGTACTGATGAACAAGAGGAGTACCAGGATTTGAATGGGACCATGGAATTGGAGAAAGCAGTGTCTGTAAGAAAGCATTTTTGGAAATGGGTTAGTTCTGATTCACTTCGTTCTTGAATTTCCACTTATGGAATGAGGAATTTTGGTTTAATTATTTCCAAGTTTTTATGGGTTTTTAGTTTTTGCTGCTTGTTTAATCATGGAATTAAAGTACCTATTTTTTTGTGTAGTAAAAAAGGAATATTTTAACTTAGATATATAGCAATATACATCAAAACAACAGAGTTTCATATACTGTTACAATTTTGTATGTATATACTATATACCATTGTTTTTGTATCATTGAATTTATGCCATCATCAGTTTTGATTGCTTACAATAAGCTATTGTTTCAATTGTAGAGCCATTGTAGTTAGATTGTTGAGCTTAGGGACTCGTTTGATAAAATGTTAAAAGTATTAGCTTCTAACTTGATAATCTATGATGGCTGCTAAATCTCTATTTAGAGTAATGATTTATAGGACTAAAATGTCGACAATCAGCACTCTGTATTGCTTGTATTTCTTCGAATATGCTATCTATGATCTTATGGTCAAATGTAAAGTGAGAGACAAGTTAATTGTACACTATGAATCCTTTCTTCCCATAACGGCTTGAGAGGAGCTCAGCTTCTAGGTCATTATGTTTAAAGGGTTTATTGAGTAAGTTCTTTTGAAGTTTCTTACGAGAACTTGGAGTATTTTCTCTTTACTTAGGAATTGATTTTTTTAGTTTACAAGAAGCAAGTTGATTTGGTGAACTTTTCTCACTCCTATGGAGCATAGATTTGATGGAAGCACTTTTGGTATCATTTTGAGTAGGGTATAGGAACTTAGAGAACGACCCTTTCGGGTTTTTGCCTGTTGAAGCTGGTACCATTATGGGACCTAATTCTAAGGTTTTAATAAGCATGTATCAACTATGTATGGTGCACTGTAGGGGTGGCTTGTTATACTTTTAGTGATTTGCACTGTAAGGGTGCAGAGAGCCGCTACGGGTTTTTTACCCAAATAATACAAAAAAATTAAAAAATATCCAAATTGGTTTACAATCTCAATTATTTACCAAAATGGTACAAATGGGTGGTGCCGCCTCTGCCACCGGCGGCACCTCTGACACTGGCACCTTTGGGTGCCGCCTGTGGCAGACCAGCAACCCCAATTTTTTTTTTTTTTTTTCAGCAGTTTCTTGAGGGACCAATTAAGCAATTTTTCCAATTTTTAGAAAAGGAAGGGAAAGGTGCAGCTGTCACAGCTAACTTTAAATTTGAGTAATTGCCTTCTAAGCCCTCCCTATCTATTATTTTCTTTTTATTCCCCTTCAACTCAGTATATTGTATTTAAACAAACAATTAATTTATTTTTATAGTTAAATAAGCCCCTTACTTATGGTTTTTACTTATAAAATTTAAAAACTTGTTGATTAAATTAAATATATATTTTTTATTTAATAAATTATTCTCATCAAATTTACACCAATATAAGATGTAAATTAGTTTATATTTTTTAAATAGCTTTATTTTAACTTTACTTTACACAATTAACAATACTTTACTCTTAGGGCACATGTTTGGAAATCGTAAACATTATGATATACATTTTTGCACTCTTCAAATTTCATATATGCATAGATTTAATAGTTATTATTATATTACTAAGAGTAATTGATATTATATTATTAATAATATCTATTTATATATTTAAATTAAATATTACAAATAATTTAGATATTTAAAATTTATATGTCATATATCATTATATTAAATTATTTCTGTTTTTACTTCCCATCATTATGTCTAAAATAGATATTTTAACTTTCAACCGTAATTTTACGATAATAATATTAAACACTTGAAATTAACATATTACACTTTTTTACAACATTTTTTCAAAATGATAAGTATCATTCTTTTTTTTCTTTTATAATTTAAAGCTTTATTTGTTTTTAACGTTGAATATCTTATACTACAACTATTATTATATTTTTTTTCTTTGCATAGATGAAGTCAAAAATTGTATGTCGTGGGATTGAGATAAATTTATAAAATATTGGAAGGCTGCAAAGCTAAAAAATTTATGATAAATTTCTTAAAATTATTTATTAAATTTTAGGAGGATTAAAATATTATTTTACTACGAAATTTTATAAGTAAAAACCATAAGTAAGGGGCTTATTTAACTATAAAATAGATTAATTATTTGTTTAAATACAATATACTGAGTTGAAGGGGAATAAAAAGAAAATAATAAATAGGGAGGGCTTAAAGGCAATTATTCAAATTTAAAGTTGGCTGTGACAGCTGCACGTTTCCCTTCCTTTTCTAAAAATTGGAAAAATTGCTTAATTGGTCCCTCAAGAAACTGCTGAAAAAAAAAAACAAAATTGGGGGGTTGATGGTCTGCCACAGGCGGCACCCAAAGGTGCCAGTGTCAGAGGTGCCGCCGGTGGCAGAGGCGGCACCACCCATTTGTACCATTTTGATAAATAATTGAGATTGTATACCAATTTGGATATTTTTTAATTTTTTTGTATTATTTGGGTAAAAAACCCGAGCCGCTACTATGAAGGCGATTCACACCTCATTTCATGATGGTCTCCTTGGAGAGTCTGGTTCTAAGCCTGGTTTAGTATGTGGACTGGATTTGACTCTTTACCTGGAGGAGTGGGCCGAATGGGATTTTGTTATATAGGAGGTTGGTAAGCGTAGGAAGTTGGGATCATTAAGTGAGATTAGACTTGATGTGATTGTTGTCCTTGATGGGGCCGTGGTGATGGTGCTATGGCATTGCCTGCTAAGCCATGCATTATTCGCTAAGCTCTTTGTAACAGCATGTGATTCTGGCATAGGGATATAACAAATATATTCAGAGTATCTTTGAAGGTCATATCTATATGCATCTAAAAGATGTGAGTACAAGAAAAACGAAAAGCCGAAACAACATAGGTTGAAGTGCTAGACTTTGCCCTTTCGGGGGAGAGTAAAGGTGAAAAGCATAAGTTTTATGAAGTTCCGTAGCCTAGTTCATCGTTCACATTATTAGAACTGATCATCAGGTGACACAAATCACTAGCTTTTTTGATATATCCTTAAAAGTTTGGTCACTTTAGAAAGTAGTCCCTCTTTCTCTCTTTTTTTTTTTTTTCTTCTGATAATAATGTATTTTGTCTGTATTATACATTTTCTTACTGTACAAATCAATTATTAGTTGCAAAATAATTGCAACAAGCAACAAAGATTTTGTCCCAATATGGCTTGATCTCTCTTCCCTTTACAAAAAGATGAGTTTCTTTTAATAAAGGGCCGGCACTTTCTTTCTCCTATCTCTTTTCTCTCTCTATTTATTTAGCAAATGACTCGAGTCATTTCGCAATAACTCGTACATTCATGCCGTGTTTATGTATTTTCATGCGACATAATAGTGTTTATTACGTGTTTATGTATTCGTATTAAGAATCAAGCAAGAGATCTAAGAAGCGGATGTGTTATTCGTTATCATAATTCTCGGATTTTTATTTTATCTTTCTAAACCATTCATAGCTTGTATCGATAAATATCGGTAATGAAGCGAATATTGTCAAATTTATCGTGTCGGGAAGTTTTTTGAGTGAGGGTTAAAATTAAAATTTTAAAAATTTTAAAAGACTTAAATGAAATTTTATTCATTTTAGGTTGGTTGGGACATTGCTACCCCAGTTTCACCCCTGAAATCTATAATTGTTTTAGAGTTGGATACCATGCTCCACCACTTTTATTGTTTTTATGGATGTTAGATATATACACCCTTAACTTGATTTGCTCTGTTTTAATTTAATTTTTATTAGTTTCAAATTTTGAAGGCAAGTGAATAATTAAATATAATTCTTAAAAAATACACAAGGTATTTTATATAGTGAGGTAGGATAGAATAAGGAATTATCGTAATTTGAAATCTATTTCAGCTTGCCTCCACTTTTCAAAAAGGAAATTGCCTCATTTAATGCGAATCAATCAGAATCTATTGCATGGTTTGGATTTTGTCATGATTAATAATAATTAGGGTGTAAATGGATGGTTCAGACTTTGTCGTGACTAATAACGATTATTTTGTTCGATAATTGTTGAATTAAGCTTGAATTTTGTCATGATTAATAGAAGTAGAGGTATAAATGGATGGTTCAGATTTGCCATGACTAATAACGTTGGATAATTATTGAGTCAAGCTCGAGTTATTCTTATTAATCAAGTTGAATTCGAACTTAGTAATATTAGGCTTGAGAAACTCTCGAGTTTTATCGAACTTTTCATATTTTTATATTATTAAATTATTATTGTCATTTATATATATTATTAATCTTAAGTTTAATTATTAAGCCGAATAAAAATTGATAAATAAACTTAATTGAACTCAAATAATTTGATTATATCTCGAATAAGTTTAAGCTTAAAAATAAATATTCCATCGTAATCTACAATATTCTTACTCCACTCGATTTTTACGTTCTAATAACAGCCGAGAATTGTCTATAAATTATTTAAGATGAAGGGTTATTATGGAATTTGATAATTCCTTAACCACCAAAGCTATCGTATTACAGCCTTTCTTTTGCCCTTTTCGATTAGAATCTCGTCCACCATTAAAACTCTTTTTAAGCTCAGTGAACGAGGAACGAGCAAAGTAGCAAAGGTGACACAATCCCTCATCTTTCCACAAATAAAAAGCAAAGCTAGTGCCTCATCTTCTTTTTTAAAATCCTCCACCATGCATGTGAAAAAGCCAAAAACCAGACCACAATAATCAACATATAAAGATAAGATAAATGGTGAATCATTCTAAACAAAGCTTTTTTCTTTGAATATATCACATTACATTATTGCAATCCTTAAAAAAAGTGAAGAAAAATCCATAGGGGAAAACATATCTATCTATATATATATATATATACATATATATTTACATAACGTATTATCTCACACGGTAGTGGAACACTGAGTCCCTCGATTTGAACTCAATGGACTCGTTGGGGCAGTATTAGGTCCAAACGCTATAATAGAGACACAGTTAACGTTGAATCGGTAACGGCCGGAAACCCAACTCCCGACTTTCCACCGGAGTTTCCCATTAACTTTCAAGCTCAAAACTATCTTACCAGCGATCTGATCACGTCCAACTTCGTATCCAAAAGAAGGAGCCACCGGCAAGGCCGTTCCTTGCAAAAACGCAGTCAACAAGTTGGCTTCTTCGTGGTCTTGGTAAAACGGAGGAAGAGAGGTATCAACAGTTATTTGTTGACCTTTATATGAAGCGTATGCTTGTAACTGGTCGTAGTAAATGGCGACTCTTTTGTTTGGGTTTTTAGAGAGGAAAGTGAGTTGGATGGATGAGTTAAGAAGGGAAGGGCGAGTTAAGCTGAGTTGATAGATATCGGCTTGAGTGAGAGAGAACTGTGGTTTGGAAGGGTGAAGGGTTAACCAGATGAGGAAGATGAAGGCTAAAAGGAGGATCAAAAAGGAAGAGAAAGCGAAGAAGAGCTTCTTGTGGGATTTGGAAATGGTGAACCGTCGTCGTTCGGCGCAGTGTTTGGGGGATTTTGAGAAGACTTGAGACATTTGGGAGAGGGTAGAATGGAAGGAAAAGAGATTGAGAACGTGGGTTTTACAGAGGGAGAAGGTGGCAAGGGGCTTTTTAATAAATGGAGGAATACAAAAGGGTTAAAATTTGATATAGGTTGCTGTACTATTCATAAATTTAGAATTTAATCCTTCTATTTTTATTTCCAAGAATTTAGTTTCTCTACTTATATCGATTTCAAAATTCAGGTCCAATTGTTAACATTGTTAACCCTTTTTTTTTGTTAAATTGATTGGCGTGACATTCTGAAATTAAAAAAATACTCACTTGGTAGGTGTAACCTAAAAAAATAATGTTGTAATAAACCTAAATTTAACAAAAATAAATTTAATAGTACCTTTAATCATTTGACCTAAATTTTAAATTTTGAAAAGTAGAGAGGTTAAATACCAAATTTACTAAGAGTACAAGTACTTATGGCATATCTTAACCAATACAAAATATTTGGGATAAAGCAAAATTTAGTCCTTGAATTTGCCAATTTTATTCAATTAGGTTCTTAAACTCTTTTTATTCATGTTTAATTCCAAAATTTGACAATTTTCCTCAACATGGTTCATGAACATGGATTCACCTAAAAATTTAAAAATAATTACCCAAAATACTCTTAATTTTTTTTTTATTTTTTTTAAAGAGATTGACTGAGTGTCACGTCATAATACCTTAATAGAGAGACCCATGTTCATAGACCAAATTAGAAAATTTTGTCGATTTCTAGAACTAATGTAGATAAAAAAAAATAGTAATCAAGATTAAAAAACTTACCAAATTAGGGACTAAACGCTGGTTTATCCTTTTGAGTGGCAGGTCCACTTGGTGGTGGGATTTGGTTAAACAGATATTCACTCTCTCTTTTAACTTCTGGAATGTACCTTTTATTAAGTTGATGATTAAGAATAATTTGGAGCTGAATATAATTATGACTTAATTCTAATATCAGTATCACCTCAATAAGTGGAAAAGTAAGATAGGGTGGATCTTAATATGTTTAAGGTCGCATAAGTAGTCCAAGAAATGAAAACAAATTGAGGGTGATAGTAATTAGAATGTTTTTTTTTTTTACTTATAATTTCTGATTATATATATATATTGTTTATCATATCTAAAATTATTTATAGCTCTTTCTCAACCCATAAATAAAAGGATAATGCCTTTCAGAGTACTTAAACCTACATCATCTTATATTATCAAGAATATTTATATCAATCGAGTTAAGAGCAAAGTTAGAAGTCTTAATAAGAAAAGCTAAAACATGATTACAAATGCTACTCATGGGCCCTCCACATGCGACAAGCTTGAATTACAAGTTTTATACTTTTTTTCCAAAAGTAAATGGCTTTTTAGTATATACATTACAAACTTGATGATTGAAGGGCAGGATATACATACAGCTATATCTTTCTTTTTATTTAATTTTAAATTAATCAGAATCTGCAATGGAAACTCCTTTTAAAAGATCTTTTATGGAAAGGGTGTGTTGATGTAGCCCCTAAGGAAAGGGTAGAAACAATTCATGAATCCCATGAAGCTCATTAGTCAGTCAGGTTTGTTAGAAAAATAAGCTAAAGGGACCCCCCTTCATTAACATCTTTCAAATTAGACCAGAAAGGGCTTGCTTTAAATACAAAGCAATTCCAGTTTTTGAGTCCTTCAATCAAATACAAAAGCTGCCTGACCCCATTACTATTGACTCTTCATTCAACTTTTTTTGCTTTTGTGGGGGTGTCGAGGGAGAGGTGGCACCAGGGTTATAAAGTGAATTTACAGTAAATTTCCATTAAAAACTTGATACCATTTTGAAAAAAAATAAAATCCTATAAGCAACCAGATTCAGACAATGAGCAAGTGACAAAACACCGAGGAAAGTGCTGGAAAGCGGCAACCCTTCACATATATCATCTCCTTTTAGAGCGTGCCTATGTAATAAAAAATATTTTTTTCGATTTACTTAGTGATTAGGTTGTTTTAAGAATTTAAAAAGTGAATCGATTTTTATTAATTTCAAGTAATTTTCAGATCAATTGATTTAATTTTTTCGTTTCCATCATTTTATCAATCAATTCTCAATTCATTCAATTCGTCTTTTTCTAATAACACTAATCACTTCATCAATTTTTGACAAAATCTAACTTAGAAACCAAAATGAATCTAATTACTAAAGTTTAAGGATTAAAATGAAAAAAAAAAAAAAACAGATTCAAGAACAAAAATTGTATTAGAGAAGATTGTGTCTATTTTTGGTGTGATCATATGTCCCACTAACTCCGACATGATTGTCTGTATTTGTTTACAAAATAAAGATGGGATTATTTACATTGAATTCTCAAGCAATTAGCCATGGCAGCTCCAACAAACAACACTTAACTTGGAACTTGCTACTTGTATGAAATCTACAAACAGAGATGGCCTATTTCTAAAATTTATCAATGATAATGTCGGGTTTTTCTAACAAAAGATGCCGTTCGAGGGAAAAAAAAATTGCAGATATTGAGATTTAAACTCGGATTTCTACGTTACCTATTAGCTCTTTAAGATGAATGTATAAAACCGAGTTAAAAGCCCTGAGTAAATGTCCTACCAGGTAAACCAATAAAGAATGACCAAAGACAATCAATCCCCTAATGCGAAAACAAGCTCAAAATATTATGTTACAATAAGTATATATAGCAACCTCTTTTAGGTAACCAAATAGTATATTTACTAAGCTATAGATATGTATAATAGCATCTCCTCGGTTTAAAAACTCGTAGCTACCCATCGGATAAATTGCCGTAATGGGACGGATCAGCTTGTGGTTGACGAACAAACTGACCTTTAACCCTTGGACGCTGTTCCGCGAGTTTCTTTCGGCTCTCGTAACGGACCTGTAAGAAGTATCCAGCGGAAAACATTAGCTGTTTTATAAGACACCGGGATGATGGCAATTAATGGTATTTTTGTACCTTTTTCTCAAAGCATCTATCTTTCCGCTTCAAGCGGAACTTCATTAGAGCTGCCTCTCTTTGGATAGAACGATGTGAATTTCCGGTAGGACTGGGGAAAACGTCGTCGTTCTTGCTGTCTGCAGAAGCTCGGACAACAGCTACCTGCTCGATATTGCTGTTATTACTTGCAGCAGTGCTTCCATATGCAATACCATTAAGTTGACTTAAGAAGCCGTTACAGAAACTGCTGGTTGCACTCTGGTCGGTGGTAGGGGAAATGTGTCCTCCATCCTCAGTTGAATTCACCTTTTGGTCCAACTTCTGCAAAGGTTGGTTGGTTAACTGGTTTGCGTTAGAGCCAAGTCGATCGTAAAACTGTCCAGATGAGCTGCTTTCGAAACTGGGATGGTGAAATGGGTTCACACAACAGGCAAGTTCCTTTCGGTTGGCTAAGCTCGGACTTGGTACTAGAACAGGCAATACTACCTGTTGTGTGCATGATGGTACTTCAGTTTGCTTCAATTGACCAGTAGTTCCGGTAGTCAAAGGGTTCGTATTTCTCTGAGGAGTTAGTGTCGGACTGGGAGTGTCAGAGTTATACTCGGAAATACTATTGGGCAACATCTTCTCAGAATCAGTTCCGGACTCTTTCTTTTGATCACTCGCACTTGTCAGCGTTGATTGCAGGGGCTGTGATGGCCTGCTAGAGTACCTGCATTAAGCAAAATGTGATTACATCAATTTGTTCCGAAAAACGCTTCGAAAGTTTTTGAGCTAAGCTCTTGAGAGGGTACCGAGAAATACAACAGAAACCAACCTTGTAAAGGCTGATGAATTAGGATGCCAAAGGGTAGGCTTTTCTCGAGTAGCATGATTCTCGAATGCATTAGGATAACATCGTCCCAACGAAAAATCCAAGTGTGTCAAAGATCCAACCTTACTTGTGCTATTCATCGAAGAAGAACTGCAATTTCTATGGAATGTTCCCATGAAATCAATAGCTTTTCTTGGTGAATCACCAAGGGCATCACCGGCCTCAACCGAGATCTCGGTATCCTTGCAAGCACCAACAACTGCTCACAAATTTGATTCGAGTTTAGAGAAAGGTTATATATGCTCTTCAAACTGAACAGATAAGACAATGCCAAAATTCAAAATTTAGCGTCTTACTTACCCCCAGTTTTCTTCTCATGCACGAGCAGTCTCTGATTGAAATTCGTCTGAACTTCTTGCTTCTGAGAATTACTCGGCAAGAGCAAAAATTCTTGCATATTTTCCATGTTTGCATCCTCAGCTTCCATGTCTGGCTTTGTACATGTGCTCTGCAAGGGACAGAAAACATGCAATCTGTAAAAAACTTCATGCAGCCAACATAAACCAAACGAAATGCACTAATCTACGACCTTAGGAGGCTCCGTTAAGTAGATTGGTTTTAGAAGGGCACAATACTAATTATATAGGAAATGCACTAATCTATTACCAAATAAAGATGACAAATGAAGAACACTAACCTGAGCTTCACTCCCTTTCTCGGTTTGTTCCTTATTTCTTTCACCACCAACCAAACAACCACTTGATCGATTGCTTGCAGCATTATTTTCAGATATAGCTTCAACCTTTTTCTGCCCAACGCTCTCGTCCTGAGGGGTGTTTCCACTCGCTATCAACTGATTCGAAAAAGAAACATAAACCGCGATCAGAAAAAATGTAAATTATAACATTGAAGGAACAGATAAAAGAAGGAAAATGAAATGAAGTGTAGAAGTAAGCATACTGATTGTCTTCTCCATACATGCTGCCATAAATTTCTCAGCTCATTTCTTCTTAGTGGCTTAACAAGATAGTCAGCAGCCCCTCTCAACATGCATTTGTATACCGTGCTAATCGAATCTTGTGAGGACATCACTGCACAATCATGCCGAAAGGGAAAAAAATTACTTGTTTTGCCAGACATAGAGGAGAAATGTCTAGAAAATATTATAGTATCTCCATAACGTACTTATAACAGGGATGCTTTTACAAATCTCGTGTTCCATGATCAAAGTGAGAAGAGCGAATCCCGATATAGATGGCAAATCTACTTCTGTCAAAATGAGATCAATGTTATGGGGTTTTGCTTTTAGCATCTCCCATGCCTGCAAGCCATCAGGAACAGCAGAAACTGCACGCAAAAAATGGGGGGGAAGCCATCTTCAGTTCTGAATGTAGCGTATTATGATTCTAAACGACTTCTTATGTCGAAGCAAGAATTGATGTACAGTTTTGCAGGCTAGGAAAAAGTAAAAAAAAGGAACAGCTTGATCCACCATATGTAACCATGTTTTATTGCCAAAATGTTAAAAAAGCAGATGATCTTGCATATGAAGTGGAATCATTTCAATAGTTGGGTTGGGACTCAAAACAACCCAAAAGGATAATACTAATGCAAATTGAATTTAAGAGAAACATATTTCCAAGCTGAAATCAACATGTTTTGAGATGAAATAAAGTTGTAATGCCCGTCTCAAACACTCACACACAAGTCAAACTAATATTGCTATAAATTATGAGATTTTGTTTTTTTTTTTTTTTTTTTTTTTAAATGCATTGATCCAATTTCACAAAATACGAAATTGTTGATAGGAGGAAGAACATGTGGCGGTTTAAGACGGTTTACCCGAATGATCGGAATATGGGTAGAGGGAGAGGATCGGAGAGGAGACCAGAGTAGAAAAGAGTTGAGAGCCTCTTTTAGAAAAGGTGTCATGATCACTTTTCATGGTACCCTTAAAACCTATAAGGGTTCTCTCTAGTAATTCCCGAGGTGCCACCTGTCACCTTAGGAACTATCAAAGAGAACGCTTACGAGCACCGGAAAAAGGGACCAAGACACCTTCTCTTTTTAAAAAAAGGTTCTCAACGCTCTTTTACTCTGATCTCCTCTCCGGTCCTCCCCCGGTATCCATACTCCGATCATCCAATCCCACCTACGGCTCTCCAAACCGCACAATCTCCTCCTTATATCAACAGAAAATGAATTTAAGCACGTGGATCCTATCTCCCAAGGAAATTTACTAATAAATAACCAAATCTATCAGATTTATTCATAAACAAAAAAAGAAAAATTTATGTTACCCATATAAACCATTTGAGCTAAGAAGAACAACTGCTAAGAAAACATTTAAATAAAGAGAGAAGGTAAGCTGAATTATGGATTGGCTCTAACACCTTAAAGTACCCATTAAAACTAAATCAACTAAAAACAGTGAAATTGAAAAACAGAAGTAGTAATGGATCAAATTCTCGGGCAGCCATGAAACAGAGACGATTCACAAATAAGTACCCATCAAAGCTGACAGCAATTGAAAAACCACTAAACATTTTCATCTGATAACAGTAATTCAAATAAACCCTCAAAAAAATGGAAACTAACCTCTGTAATTGCACTTCCTAAGAAGAGCAGCAACAATCTGTCTAGTTGAATCATCAGCTTCAACCAATAAAACCCTTAACGCCATTGTTGGTAAAAAGCTTTCCCAATTCACAGCTTCACCAGAAACAAAACTCCCACCACTCATCTTCTTCCTTCTCTTATTCCCTTCAAATTCCCCATTTTCTCTATCGATTTCGCTCTCTGTTTTCACTTCATCGCTGCTCATCAAAACCTCACCCATATGTTCTCTTCTTCTTTTTTTATGAATGTTACCACTAAAATCTAACACCAAACACAGTACAAATTTACCCTTGACTTTGAACTCCAAGCTTTAGCAATGGAAGAAAACAATGTAAAAAGCAAAGCAAAAATAAGTAGAAAAAAGAAAAATCTAACCCATTGCTGCTAAAAATATCTTAAAACTGGTCGCTTAGATCTAACGGCTATAAAACGAAATTGAATAGCCGAACCGACTTTGATCTAACGGTTGAGAAAATCTCTTAGCTATGAAGAACAGAAAAATATCTAAAAGTTTGATTTGTATGGCCTACGGAAGCCACGTCAGCTATATGATCTAAAGGCTCACAAGGATTTGGCTTTTGAGGCTGTCGTTTAATCTTTGCATATAAAATAATAAAATAATAATTATTTGATTTTATTAATTAAGGGTCAAGTGGCAATAAAATAAGGCGGGCCTTAAGCTTCGGTCTTTTTTTTTTTTTTAGATTTGAGATATTTTTTGTGTGTGTGGGGCCTACCGTTAATATCTGGAGTTTTTTTTTTTTTTGGAGTTTTTGAGGTGAAATTTCTTGGACAGGATCCGGACACGTGGAGGAGTATGACAAGCAGAACGTCTTGTTTTGTTTTGTCAGCGATGGGTTTTAAGGAAGGTGGATTTCACTCGCGTTTTTATTGATTGGATTTAGATGGACATTGAAGCAAGTGGCTCTCTATTTCTCTACTTTTGTGTTTGTTGTACAACTAGTCGGCAGGCGCGTGATGTATTTTTTTTAGGACAATTTCAAATTACAGACGTGCATTCTATACGTGGCTGCTCGATTCTGGAATATGTCAAATAAATTCTATAGTATAATGATGGTCGGTACAGTTCAGATTCCAATCGTACCACTGTACGCATTATTATATGTTACACTGATATTAAATTAGGAGTTAAATTGATTTTCATTCACTTTATTTAAAAAATAGTTAAATTAATTTCTATATGTTAAATTAAAATGTAAAGTAGTTTTTTTTATTAAAAATTACATTTATTTCTATTGTTGAAAACTGACACGATTGGCTAGGTAGTTATAAAACTGGCATGATTGACTAAGTAGTTACACGTGATATGCCGTGTGTACCTCGTTTTGACATGCAGGGACCAGTTTTTAACAGTAGAAATAGATTGAACTTTTAATAAAATAAACAATTTACTCTTTGATATAATCTACAGGGCCTAATTTGTCTGTTTTTTTTTAGTAGAGTGGGAAAATATGATCCAACTCTTAATATCAAACCTCCAAGATACTTTTATCAATATTAAATAATTTAAATTTCATTTCAGTTAAAAATTTTATGTACTTTAATTATGTCGAGTATATTGATCCAAACAAAGAAATGAATTGACCTTTAATTAAATTAATCAAAGTAAGTAAAAAATAAAAATTCGAGATAAAAAAGTAACGATTGAACTGACTAAATTGTCTTTTTATTTATAATATTTATGATTTCTATTGTTTATTTAATTATTTTTGTACCAAAATTCAAGTAAGGCAAATCGATACTTTTGATTTGATTTTTAAAACATCAATAAAAACTATATATTCATTGCAAAAGGCATAGCTTTAAAGGAAGACTAGAGATGAGAATGGGATGGAATTGTTTTGGGTGTATCTAACCCCAACTCGATATATCCTAATTTAATACATTGTTGATTCGATGTTAAATTAAATATTTATTTATTTATCAAAAATTATAGTTTAAAAAATAAAGTTATAATTAACATGCTACAAATATTTTTATTATAATAAATATAATATTTTTTTAACATATAGAACAATATTATTTTTAATGATACTATTAATTATTTTTTTGATATAAAAATTTATTATTGTACGTTCTAAATTAATATTATATATAAAGCTATTTTGGTAATTATTTGGACTAATTTTAGAATTAAATCTACCCAAAAATTGACGAAAGGAAATCCAATCATATGAAATCGGATGGAAACTCATCATCGAATTCAGATTTTTTCTAATTATCCCTACAAAAGTTTCATAAGTAGCTTAAAGAAGGGGAAAAGGGCAATAAAAGCGATTGTAATGTTTTATCATCATTTCACAAAACCAAAATCAAATCATTTGCTACCTTAAAATATCTTATTATTTTCACTCAAATTGCGCACTATTAATGTTTTATTATTAGTAGGGAGTTTTTTATATTAAGAATTGAATTATATTATATTTTTTTATTTAAAAAATGAGTAAATTAATTTATATATATTAAATCAAAGAGTAAGTTAATTTTTTGAATAAAAAATTTATCAATTTTCACTATTAAAAAATTGTTCACTATATGCCAGTATAAATTACACATGACATGCCACGTATAAATATCTAGCTATTTCGTCAACAATGTCCAATTTTAATAATAATAATAATAAATAAACATTTAAACATAAAGATCCTAGTTATTAACTAATTTACTTATTTTTTGAATAAAAAGGACAAATACAGTTCGACTCCTAATATAAAAACTTTCACAATATTTTTACTCGAAATAAACTCAAAAAAATTATGCTAGAAGCGCACTAAACAAACAATATTAATATTAAAGTGACTGTTTTCAACACGTAACATTGTTTAGATCTTTTTTTAATATCATTTATACGATGCTTTGTTTTAATTTTTTGGGTAGAATGCTTGATTGTCCTTGAAAGTTCTATAATTGCTAAAATTTAATTCCATGAATAATAATTTCAGAAGCAACATGATTGTAAGTTAATCATTATTGAACAAAAAATAAAAGCAATAGCGGTTGATTTGACATAGTTTTCTATGTTATCCCATATTTGCATTGTATTTCATGGTGGGGTAAACGGTAAAGTTTTTACCGTCTTTTTCTTTTACCAAAGAGGGAACGATATACGTTTAGATTAATCCGAGGTTAATTGTGATTTATTTTTAAAAAAATTTTAAGTACCACATTTTTAAGGGTGAAAGTACTTATAAAACTCCTAATCCTCTGAATTAATTTACTCTATACTTCGGTATATACATGAAACATGCCTCGTGCCTTTGTATCAAATAACCTATTAATTTTAATTGCAAATGATGGTAGTTATTTCCCATGTTTTGTATGTGGAGAAAAAAAGTAAGTAATAAATCTAATTACCCCCAAAACAGATCGTTGAAGGATTCACATATCAAGCAAGATTAGAGCAATATTTAAAAGAAAAAACTGTTAATATCAAAATGAGAAAAAAAAAAGGACCAAACTTAGTTTCATCCACCTGCGTTCAAAAATAGTTGCTTCATCTCCAAGAAAAACCATTAATTCCTAACCTCACTTGTCCTCATAGACACTATCCATTTATACTCTGCTTAAGACCATTCAACATATCTTACCCCTAAATCTTTCCTTCAATGCAAGCAACGCTGGACTTTCTGTTTCTTGTGAATATGAACATCAATGGCTAACTGATCCGACCTGAAAAGATAACCAGTCATATGTATAAGATTAACGAGAGTGAGGTTCAGACTTGCAATTTGAAAAAAAATATCTAGTTTCAATTTCATGTTTCGTATAAATGGGACAGCAATTAGAATATACGTGACGGTAAAACCACATTAATGCATAACATATCATGTCCTGTTATACATGTATACTGGATTAATAGGAAGTTTACCCCCAACATTACTCGCAAGTTTGACACATAACCTACTGAGCCTAACAAAAGCAGCCATGAACGAGGGGTTACTACTTGCATTGAATATCAGAAATCAGAATTTACCTACCTTGTCAGGTGATCCTGACCTTGACCTTGACCTCGATCTTGCTCTGAATCAATGAATAGAAGGAAAAGAAAGTTGTCATAAATTGTACGGTAACAACTAGACCGAATAACAAAGCAAAGAAGCTAAGAGGAAGATGAGACCCAATTACCTAGATGACTTAACAGGAGAGAGAGATCTTGCTTTAACTGGTGAGTTGGATGCAGGTCTTTCCCGTGATTTACTGCGTGCATGGAAGAAAATAGGTGGAGTTTTGGCACGCGTTTGAACTAAAAAGGTTAAAAATGACTGAAAGAGAAGGGGAAAGGGTCTATACCTCCGGTCTCTTTTAACGCTGAGGCTTCTGCTACGGTTTCTGCTTCTGCTTCTACTTCTACTCCTGGAGGGGCTGCTCTCGTATCTCCTCACCTATCCATATTGAAGAACAAATAAACACCAAAGACTTAAAAGAAACTGAAAGTTGATTTTGAAAATTCTATATGGCCTAACATAACAAAGGAAATATATATACATTTGCCATGAAAGATGTTGCTGGATCCGCATAAGGCCACAATGCCAGAAATCCTTTGCAATTATACCCAGTGAGAGGTTCCGGGGAGAAATGAAGGGTATGGAATAATTAGGGAAAAGTGAAGGATAGAGGGATGGTCAGACCATATCGATTCACGTGTTTACTTGGTCAAAAGTACAAGCACTAGTCTCAGATTGTGTGAACTCATGGATGGTAATAAATAATAATTTTGTACATCAAAACAACTCAATGGACTAATGCGTAGCAAGGTTACCCGAATATAAGCTCTTGCCCAAGGATTTCTAAACTCAGTATCATCAAGTTTACTGATCTGCAAGGTGTTAAAACATGTCAGCTGAATTACAAGCACTGAAGAAGCACAACTTCAGGGCAAGGAGGTATAAAATTCTATCTAAACAACTTACAGCATGTTTCATGTCATCATAATTGGTAAAATCAACTATACCAAAGGTCCCTGATCGAACAGAGAGAGATAGTAAATAAAAACTCATTTGAAAACATTAAGCTGAGCTGATCTAGTTGAAAAATCAAGAAGAGATGATAAGTATTAGAATTTCAACCCATTGCAACATAAAGGGAACAACTCATAAAACAATCAGAATTTGAAGATAAAGTACAAGCATATTAAAGAGAACTAGCAGAAACAACAGATCTTAAATTATAAACATCACCAAGTTGGAGCATCCAAAACATCCATTTATGTATGCCCCACATAAGATGGTAAAAATAACAAACTGCATCATTTTAGATCTAATAGAGTTTGAACAAATAAAGATTCAAGATCTGTATATAAAATGAAAAGAGAAAAGAATAAGCAGAGAGCATCAAAGGGATAAGGTAAACAATGAACTATAAATGCTTATCAACACATCCCATCTGGTCATACCATCGCTGTCACGTGAAATTTCCGCAAAACACACATCACCAGCTTTTCGCATGTGATCCTGAATAATTTACAAATAGGTAAGTGATACAGCTGAAATAACAAATCCCAAATTTCTTTTTGAGTTCACTAAACCTTCAAATCTTACCAGGAAGCAGAAGAAGGGAGCCCACGAACGATAACTGCAGGGAAACAAATATGTATATTAGAACCATTTGTTAGTGCAGATAAACGCTAAATAGACAACAACAGGAATCGCACAGTTGAACTACTAGGCAGACCTTGATATTCAGAATGACGTGATACACCAAACTTAGCTGCAGTGCCACCATACCCTGTAACAGCCCGATTTTGACCCTAATCAGAACAGTAGTTTCAGGACCACAAATCTGAGTCTGAAAAATATTTTAATATTATTTTCTGTGTTTATTATGTGTGAATTTGGTTGTGTGAAATTTTCGTGTTTTAATTTCGTCATTTAAGTGTCCGATTAAATAAAAGGGCTTAATCGCGTAAAATGAAAATTTAGTGATTAATTTTAAAAAGGCCGAATAGTGGTTGTTCTTTTAATATGTAGGCTTTATGTTGTAATTTAGCCATTAATAAGATAGTGGACGGCAATGGACTAATATATCCTTATTATACAAGTTTTATATATTAAATAATAAAGGTTAAATTAGTAATTGAATAATAATATATGTTAACATTAAAGAAAAACACCATTTTATATCCATCTTCTTCACCGAATATAGAAAAGAAAAAGAAAGTTTGAAAGTTTGAAACATTCGGCCAGATTGAAGCTTAATTCAAGATCAAGAACCAAAGAAATCAAATTTGGATCGGAGGAAAACTAAAATCGTCGATTAATCGTCCTGCTCCGATTACCGTTGTCCGAGGTAAGTTTATAAGCAAAAAGACGTACTAAATTTAATAAAATGTGAAGTATACATGTAGAAATAAATATATGAATTTTTATTTGATTTAGCCAAATGTATAAATGTTTATGAGATTTGGGAACAAGTTCGATTCAATTGAGATAGGATGTTTGAAAAGCTTCGTATGAACCTTAAGGATTAGTTAAGATTTCCAATATATGAATTATGTGTAAGATGACTTTGTATCAGTGATATCGGGCTTTATGCCTAGCAGGCTTTATGCCGGTGTATAATATCAGGCTTTATGCCTAGCAGGCTTTGTGCCGGTGTATAATATCAGGCTTTATGCCTAGCAAGCTTTATGCTGGTGAATTATATCAGGCTTATTGCCTAGCAGGCTCTGTGTCGGCGTATCATATTATGCTTTATGCCTAGCAAATTTTACGTGAGCAACGGTAAAAATAATCAAAGTGTTAAATGAGTTAAAAGTGAAAAGGTATGTGACAATTTATTACCTTTTCAGAAATAAGGTAAGTTGATTATTTGATATGTGATACAAGTTATAAATGACGTTAATGGTAGTGAATGTGTATATGAAAATCTATATGTGGATTAATGCATAAATATGTGATATTAATGTTTGATTTTTGAGCTTATCTTCGGCCTAATGTTACATGAGGAATAAATTGAAATGTGAAATTCATATTGATATTAAAGGATTTATGTGCATTCGATTAGTAGGTATTTGAAATGTGAACCTTAAACGTGTTTATAGGGAAATATATATATTCGGCAAAATAAGGTCTATGGGATATTAAACATGTTAATGAATCAATGTGTGTTTGGAAATGTTATAATTTATGTGTAGATAAATGTTTGGTAATTAAATTTCATAAGTATGGCTTGGTTATACCTTAATAGATTATCAATGCCATTGAGAAAATATTTGAATTAAAAATTAAGCTATGAATGAAGTGAATGAAACCATATGTTTAAGTATATGATTGGTCATATTCGGTTTAATGATATAAATATATGTATGATACGGAAATGTGAATTTCATACTCATGCCAAAGTTTATATGTGCATTTGTCTATACGGTAATTGAATGTGAAATTATGACTAAGGAAATGTGAATTGTATAAATGTATTATGATAGTATGTATTCGGTCAAATGAAATTTCTATTGATATCGAGTATGAAAGATGATTTTGGATAAAGAACGGATGCGTGTTTGGACAAAACTTATTTCATGTTTAGTTATATGTGGATATTTGAATTTACAAGTATGGTTTGGTTATGTTTTATTAAATTATTATTGTTATTGGGTTAATATTTGCTTATGACTTACTAAGCTACGATAGCTTACTCTGTGTGTGTATTTATACTTCTATTTATAGATTTTGGAGACTAGTTGCAGGCTCGGGGATCGTCAGGGAAGTTTATCACACTATCAACTGCTTTCGGTATTTTTAAAAGTTGAATTAGAAATTTATGGCATGTATAGGCAGGCTATACTATTTTTCAAATATGGTTGAAGTTGTATATATATGTATAAGCCATGCGAAAATGGCTTGTCCATCTTGTTAATCTTGGAATTTATATTTTGGCTTAATGATCATGTTTGGTTGTGGTTTTGGTTGATTTGGTTTTGGTATATATAAGTATGGTTATGTTTGATATTTTACTCATGAATTTTATTGATTCGAATATGTCTTGTATTTGGTTTTATTGAGAAATGGGATTTTGTGCATATATGGCTAATACTTTGGCTTTATAATGATACGTATAAAATTTGATTCATAGTGTACTTTTATTGAATAGCCGAATATAAAATGACTTAATATGGTCTTGTGACTTGGAAAAAGTATAATTCCTCTATGTATTTTAACGCATATGAATTTAACTTGTTTATATTCGGCAATTGTATTTGGGTTTTGACCATTTGAATAGTAAATTTGGATGCTTTGTTGTGTGTTTTCAAATTATGTTAGTTTATTAATAATTATTGCTGCGTAAGAGATATATGTTTAAGACATGATGTTTATATATAATGGATGTGTTAGCTTATTAAAATTCTTTCATTAAATAAAGAAATGGATAAGAATTATGTTGGTAAATAAATCACAATTTGGTATTTATATATATTTACATATAAGTATATGAAGTGATGGGTTGATTTATATATAATTGTATGTGCTTGGTTGAATATGTATTTGTTGAATTGGTCTTGTATATGAAGTTTGTTATATTGCAAATACGTAGTTGTATTATTCTTAATGTGATATAAAAATTTTGGATAATGTTTGGAATTAGTTATATGTAAGAATATACACTTGTAAAGGGATTTAGTAAGTTAAAAGTGGACATTGAAATATGCATTACTATATCCGGCTGAGGTTTTGTAAAGTTACTAAATGAATAGTACTTTCAGTTATAAGGAATTAAGTTTGTTATTTTCTAAATGGTGCCAAATGGAACTTGCCAAAAAAAAAAAATGAGATGTGTTTGAATATCTTTATTTATTATATCTTATATATGTATTTATAGATTGTAGTACTATATTATAATTATGGTATAAACAAATGCAATGTGATAAAATGATATGTTCGGTGGTTATTGCTTATGAATTATAAATCTGATTATGTATTTAGAAAGTACCGCCATATGATTTGCAAAGAGATTAATTTAGTTTTTTATATTAATAATTATCTGTTTTAAGAGTTTCAATAAAATTATGCATATGATTATATATTCGGAAGTTACGTTTCGTCTGGTAATACCTTGTAACCCCTTTCCGGCAACGGATAAGGGTTAGGGGTGTTACATACCCGCCTCGACGATCACTTGAGGATTGTCCTCTACCACCATGTGCAAGCTCAACCTACATCAATTACAATGAAAAGTCAGTTACGTGGGGAAAATTAAAAAAAAAAAAATGAAAACAAGAAGAGCCTCTTATTACCCTCAAACGACAACCATCAAAGTTATAACCATCTCGACCTCTGATTGCATCTTCAGCATCCCGGGGATCCTCAAACTACAAGACAAACACAACTTATTTAGAAATCGTTACCATTGATTTATACATTCTAGATAAAACATCAGATGAGAAATGTACCTCAACAAAACAAAAACATGGAGGGCGGAGCAGAATCTTCAATTCAATATCCAAAATACGACCATACTACATAAGAAAACAAACAGTTACCAACCAAAGGGAAAGACATTCTTCAAAAGCATTAAAATGTTGTGGGTCATAAAAAGTCTAGATTACATGCGCCAAAATCAAGCACGATATAGAATACATACATTACTGCTGTGATAAAAAATGAAATGGTATTCATTCTTCGATAGAAGAAAAAAGGCATTGGCAGAATATTAAATTCAACACATACCTTGTAGAATAGATCTTCAACCTCCCATTCTCTAATATCAGAGGGTAGGTTGCCGACATAGATAGTGCGAGAGAAGCGACCACTCATTCCACTACCAGCAAAAAATAATAGAAATATTTCACTGCATGCACCAAAATACAAAGCCAAGTTAACAGAGAAACAATTTTCCATTCCATATTTATAAAAAACAATGTAACAATAACCACATACATATATCCCATTATCATCAGCATCAACTCTGATGACAATGGAAAAAGATTATTTCGTAACCAAAAACAATGAAGCAAACCAAGTCAGTAACTCCTCCAAACTGTGAGCGGTGCTCCACAAGCTCCATTGCTCATTTGCTCCAACATTTGAAACTTAACATGGTCTCATCATCCTCAATAATGAATATATATATATGAATATGTATATGTATATGCATGCAAAACCAAGAAACAGGCAGCAAACCAAATTAACAATTCCTACAAATAGTCATACAGAATCTCCATTGCTCTCCAGAATTACAACCTTTACCATGGTCTCCTCATCCTCTCATTAACGTTTTTTTTTTCCAGAGCTTCAAAAGGTAGCAACAAGCTCCAATTATTAAAACCAATAACAACCAACTCCCCCACTCCATTTCTATACCCCCTATGTATCATTGCGAAAGCTCTTATTTGTCCAAGGGCTTGTCATCTATCATAAACAAGGCATGCTTGTCACCAGATGAGGTGAGATTTTCACACACATAGTTAATTTATTTCATTTTACCTCACTCATCTCATTTTTAACTACATTGAAGAAAAATAAACCCTAACAAAGACTGTTTTTTTTTTTTTTAAATCCCAGATTTCTTCCCCTTTTAAACACAATCTCGAATTACCGGCGATTACTTTCAAGAGACAGACAATAAAGCAAAAGGAATCGACAATTTAAAAAGAAAAAAAAAATCAAGTACGAATGTGACCAATGGAAAGGTAATGTCATTGTACCGGCGAATTAATAGCTTGGGGAGAGTGGAGTGGGGACAATGAGAATCAATTGGCGAACTGTTGGCCCTAGGCGGAGTAAAACCTGAGCTTGACGGGGCCTCGTGGTGGAGCCTGTCCTGCCTGGTCAAATCTGACTTAGCTTAACTAGCTAGTGGCTAGGGTTCGCTTCTCTTCGTCTTTGCCAAGCTTCTCGTGGGTTTACCCAAAGCCCATTCGATTTGATTATATGTTGAAGAGCCTTGAACCGGACCCGGCCCTAACCTCGTCTAATCACGTTATCTTTTATAGGCTTTAGCTATAGTCCAAATAACTTATAGTTACACATTTAATAAATATTTGATTATATCAAACGCGAATATATATAAATTTAGGATAGAAATGTGTATTTAGAAATAACATATGATATTAAAATAAAAAAATTAGATTTAATTATTTATTATTATATTATTATTAATCTCGAGTTAATGTCGAAATAACTTGTGGCATCAATTCAATCAAGTTAAAATATATAATTGATGAAATTAATAAATCATGCATAACGTTTTAAAATAAAGTTTAGTTAAGTGATAAATTAATTATTTTGCTAATACAATTGGTTCGGATTCAAATCCCATTATAAGTATATTTTTATTAAAAATATTAAAGTACCCGTCAATAATATAACTTATTTTAATTATGAAAAAGACTTCCGTAATTTAATAACTGGTTGGTGACCCGGTTGAAAGTAACATCAACTAAATAAAACACTTAAATAGAATGATTGTAATGTGATAAATTGATAATTTTAATTGACTATATAACAATTTGGTTAAAATAAGTCATAACTCTCTGTATTATTTGTAAATTTAGAATTTAGTCATTGTACTTTTATTTTTAAAATTTTAGCTCTAATTTTTAGATGTCAAAATTCGGGTTCAACTGTTAACACTGTTAAAATTGTCATGTTAAATTCAGGTTCATCACAACCCTATTATTTTTAGTTACATGGCTATTAATTGAGTATGTTGTTTATTTCAAAATGTCATATTGACAAATTTAACAAAAGACAATTAACACAATTAACAATTAGACTTATATTTTGAAATCTAAAAAATAAAAAAAACTAAATTCCTAAAAATAAAATTATAAAAATTAAATTCTAAATTTACAAATAATACAGAAACTTACGACCTATTTTAACTTAATATTTTTATTAAAATTAGATAATAAATTTATGCGAACTTCACATATATATTAAAAATAAATAGTAAAAAAAATCCAAAGAGCAAAGCATAGACCTTTTTATTTTTTCTTAATTAATAAATTCTTATTATATATGTTTTTTAGATAAAATATTTAAAATTATCCATAACCTCTTATCAACTCTAAAATAGGAAGATAATATATTTTAATATATTCAAATACACGTCTTCTTACACTTACGCGGACAATAATATTGATATTAATAAAATAAAGACTCAGTCCACACAAATATATTTATTTAAGTTGTAGTATATTGTTGTTTTATTTTGTTATTAACTTCGTATGACTTTAATTTCTAGAGGTTCAATCCTTCGGAGCCAATTGGTCTTTGATTTTAGAAGATTGATTGATCGAACAATCTAGAAGTTCAGGACGACATCGTTTAACAACTCAGCCACCCAGTTTTCCTTATCAAACCGAAAAGACACGTGGGACATCCATTTAAATGACTTTTTTTTTGTCATTTTCGGAATATTAGCTCGAGTGGGCCTTAGCTATATGATTGGTAGCTTTTTCTTTTCTTATTTTTTTTTGGTTAATTTTTATAATATAAATAAAATAATATATATGATACGAGAAAATTAAAAATAGTAGAACTCATATTATATGGAATTCGTAAATATATATTTCCTTTCCTGACCTTTTAAACCGATAAGATTTAAATTCTTTATAATTTTACATTAAATATATTTCATTAAGACTAATTAAATGCATGTTTTCAATTTATTTAATTACATTAATACTTTCATAAAAAAATTACATTAATACTAATTAAATGCATGTTTTCGCTTCATTTAAATAATTTTTAAATAAACCATATATTTTTATTATCGTAAATATATATAATTAAATTTAGACTCTCTAAATAAATTTTTTAACTTTTTCCTGATTAACTTGATATGCTTAAATGTAATTTTATGTTAAAAATAAAATAAATAATAATGAATATATTACAATGATTTTTTTTTTGAATTACATTTTAAATTTTTATGTGTAAAAAAGATAAAATTATCTCATTACAATTTGTGGAATTTTTAAACTTAATGAACGAGTTGAAGGTGTAACATGTATCATTTAAATAAAAAGTTATTTTGAATTATTTTGACTTCTTTTCATGTGTGAATTTAAGATTTTATTTTGACGGAATAGATTTTATTTTATAGTTTCTAGATATTAATTGAATTCAATGTATTTTTTCATGAATATTTTTTAAAAAATAAAGTATATAAAAATAATTAAAAAAACTCCTAAATAATATTAAAATAGTTTTTATGTAGTATTTTTATTAATTAAAATTTGAATTAGTTATTTTTAACAATAAATATAATTAAATATAAATTGAATAAAGAATAATACAATCCAAATAGCTATGATTTTTAACTTGTGTACTAACAACCATCCAAGTCCCGTGGTTTGAATAGATTTTCGATTTCTTTTTTTTCCTTGGTGCCAATGCAAATCAAAGTTGTTGTTTTATTAAAAAATACTTAGGGTGAGTTCGGATAGGTGGTGTAGTAGGTTTAGTTTATTTTTTGTGTCACATTATAATATTGTAACAATATTTAATTTCATCATCACCGCTATTTTTACATTAACCGTGGGTAAACGCACTACCCATCCAAATTCACGTAATAAAATTAAGCATATAATCTAATCACTTTTTTTTTTCAAAAAGTAAGTTATTTAATTTATTGTAACAAAAATATGGGTAAACTACACTTAGTATCACTAAACTATTAGTAAGTTTATGTGTTGGTGACTCAACTTTAAAATGTTACAAAATATGATCACAGAATTATTTAAAAGTTTTCATTTAAGTAATTGATGTTGTATGGCCTTCACTATTCGTACTATCTGCACAAATTAAAAGCTCACCTCCCCCTCTTTGATCTCGGAAATTGATCTTCAAATCAAATTGAATATAATGTATGTTTTTCTATTCATTTATGGGTATTGATTCATCATACGAATCGACGAATTGCTGCTTGGAGGTCGCTATCCAAAATTTTTAAAGAAAAAATGAACAGATATGTAACTTAAATAAAAATTTTCGAATAGTTCAGTGACCATTTTGTAACTTTTTGAAGTTGAGTAACTAAAAAAGAAATTTACTAATAGTTTAATGACCTTAAATGTAGTTTACCCTAAAATTTTAATGATACGGTTCAGTGGATAAGGAAATGGAAGAAAACTGATGTCTGTCACGGAAGTCGATAAAGACGACTACGGGCGCTGTAACTCTATCCAGATACTTCATACACGTGTCACTATTAAAGTGGTATTTATAACAGAGAAAAGAATAAATGTGTCCGCGTTTTAACGCATCCTACTCAGCATTATTTATGTCTTTGATTTCCCTTTTTTTTTTTCCTTATTTACCACGAGTTTTGAAATGGCTAGTTTAATTCCAAATATCGTTCAAAAAAGAGTTTAATTCCAAATATTTAGAGCATAATATTAGTAAATACAACGTCAAATTAGTTTATCTAAAATTTCCTAAATTTGATAAATAAATAAAAAAAGTCTTCTTTCTCTCCTTTTTCCTTCATTTCGAATCAACTAGCTTCACAGAAAAGTTTTTTTCTTTATTTTATTTAATTACGTTACGTACCATAGAGTGTCATAAGCCATCGGAAAATGGTACATGCATGCATGAATTTGCATTTTAGAAATTTTGGATGATAAACTACTAACAAGATAATAGGGCAGTGGAAGGAAAATTACAAGCTACTTAGAATTAGCTTTTCATAGGCATATAATAATATACGATAGTTTGTGCATTACGAGTTTTGTAATAATTTATATGTTTTTAGCATATAATTAACAAATTTGTACAATTGGGTAAAAGAAATTGTACCAATTCGTGTAATTAGATATTATTTTTTGCATAACTGGATAATGTTTACGAGATTTGTTTATTTACAAAAAAAAAATCACCAATATTGTAATAAATTGCGTAATTAAATAATGTTTTTTGTATAATTACAAAAGTAAATAATATTTTATGTAATCACATGAGATTTATTACAATTCGTGTACGTATCCTTCATCGCCATTTTTTTTATATTTTGTTTGTTAGGTTAGGAAAACAAATATATATAATATATATAAGGATGAAAAAAAAAGAAAAAAATTACTTTTATTGTTGTATATTTGGTCAAGAAAGTAAAGAAGTGGAAAATTCCTTTAATTGATAAATTAAAAATAAAAAATAAATTTAATTATGTTCTTATAGATACTCTTACGCGATTTACAATTAAGTAAGTTTTAAAAGACAGAAGATGGTATACCATTTTTACTCTTTTTTTTTTTAATTTCCTCTAGGCGTCATTAATTATTATTAAGGGGGTTGACTCTTTTTTCGAGATAAATTTTCGAAGCATTATTTATTAAATAGTCGATTGAACCATTAAATAATGGATATATTATGCCTGTAGTGTCTATGCTCGGTTTTAAACTAATGTTAGACGTTCTCATAGTGAAGAGATAAAACTCGAAGCTAAAAAAGAGCCAACCCCTCGACAACTATTACAATTAAAATTATAAGGTTAGAAACACGGATTGGATTACTTTGTAGGAGTGAAGGAAAAAGTTGTTCAGATTTACCCGAAACGTTTTGTAAAACACTTAAGCAATGCAAGTTATTTATAACTATAAACTGTGGTTAGTTTTATTGATAAATGGTAGGGGTAAGGGTTGTCAATAGATCCAATCCCATATTGATTTCAATTGAAAATTTAAGCAAAATTTTATCATTTTATTTGTAATTCAATCGATTTAAAATAAATATTTTAGTGTTTTTTTTTTCATAATTTAATGTTAAAATTAACCAATTAAAAAGTTGCACTAAAAATTATTTAGGTTTAAGGATGTAAAAAGTCTTCAAACTTAAAAAAAAAAAAAAGCAATTAAGCCCCCCTTTTTTTTTGCACTCAATTGAGCATTTAAACTTTTAAAATACATAAAAAAAGCCTTTAAACTTAAAAAAAAAATTAAGCCCTCTTTTTTTTATACTTAATTGAGCACTTGAACTTTTAAAATCCATAAAAAAAGCCCTCAAACTTTTTTAAAGAAAAAATCAATTAAGCCTCGTCTTTCTTTTTCCACTCAATTGGTTACTTTAACTTTAAAAAATGCATAAAAAAATCCTAAAAAAAAACAATTAAGCCCTTGCTCTTATTAAAAATTAGAAAAAAATTATAAATTTAATAAATTTTATTTAAATATTAATAAAAATATAAAAAAATAAAATTTATTAAAAACTAGAATTCTTTTTATAAAAATCGTAAAAAAATTGTAAAATTTTATAAAAATCATAAAAATTTAACGACCGCTAATTTTTTTTTTCAATTAAAGTATCACATGTTGCAACATAGTGTGACATGTAGGGAAAAAAGATAAAAAAACAATTTGATTTTTTTATATTTCTATATATTTTATATTTTTTTACATTTTTATAAAATTTTACAAAATTTTATATTTTTACAATTTTTATATATTTTTTTAATTTTTAATAAAATTTAATAATATTTATAACTTCTATTGATTTTATTTTTTTATAATTTTTTCTAATTTTTAATAAAAAGTAAAGGTTTAAGTGCTTTTTTTTAAAAGCTTGAAGGTCTTTTTGATACATTTTAAAAGTTCATGTATTCAATTAAATGAAAAAAAAAATTTAATTACTTTTTATAAAAAGTTAAAAGAGTTTTTTTTTATGTATTTTAAAAGTGATTATTTTTAAAAAAAATTATTACTTTTTACACTCGATTATTTAATTTTACACTTTTAAATATCCACTTAAGCATCTGCTCATTTTTCACTCCATTTAAAACACACACCCAAACCCTTCATTTTCAATTTACAGAATCATAGCTTCAACCAATACATAAGAAAATATTTTCTTTCACAAAAAAAAAAAAAAACATATTATAAGAAAACACACACAAAGAGAAACCAAACAAAAAGGTTGTCCTCTTTGTTAGCCGTTTTCTCTATCGATTTGCGGAGTCTCTCTCTTTTTATTTTTTTTTCTTTTTCTTTCTTGTATTTCTCAGTGTATGAAGTGACGATCTTTAAGGTTTTCTTTTGGATTTTACATCAATGGAAGCCATTTAGATAAGGCGGGTACGTTGTTCTTCTAACAACTTCAACTACAAAAACAACTTTAATCTTCGGTTTTTTTTTTTTTCTCTCCAGGGTTTTTTTTTATCATTGAATGAAGCAGAAATAATAAAGATGGGATTTTTTTCTTGTTTACAGGAAAATCTGAACCAGATCATTATTTTATAAAAGGGGAATTTTTTTTCCCCATTCGATCATGGCGGTTGCTGAGAATGACGGGTCGAAAATCGGGTCATCGGGTCAAAATTTGGTGCCGGTTGACACCGATACGGTGAACGATTCCGGTAAACCGAAAATCAACTCCGATTCCGTGACTGTTACTAAGACTACCGAGGAACCAGCAGCAGGAGAAGCCATCAACGGCGATGGGTTCAACGAAAACAACCACCACCAGCAGCAGATGGCTACAATGACCGATAAGCTTAATGGGTTTACCAGTGTTCAAAATGGGGGTAATAATGGTGAAATTCTCAAGAAAAACATCACTGATTTGGTTGAAATTTTGTCTAAGCTTAACCCCATGGCTGAAGAATTTATACCCCCTTCCCTTATCAATCATCATCAGCAACAACATAATCTTAATGATAGCCAGTTTCTGGAAAATGGGTTTGGATTTAGTGCTGAAAATACTAATAGAAGGGTATGCTTTTTTTGCTTTGGCATTTTTGGTTTTTTATTTTTATATTGGTACCTATTTTGTCTGATAATTTGTTCTTTTTTCTGTTAACACAGAAAAGGACTTACTTTAGCCAAGGGAAGAGAAGGTTGAATAATCGAACCAGCATTGCGCAACGAGAGGATGCGATTCGAAAAACTGTATACGTATCCGATATCGATCTGCAGGTAACATATTTTCAGTTTTTTACTTTGTTTATGTACTGATATATAGTGATGTATTGATGTATTGATTATGTTTTATATGGTATATAGGTTACTGAGGAGCTTCTTGCTGGTCTTTTTCTAAGTTGCGGACCGGTATTTACCTTTTGTTTCTTTCTGTATTTAGTACTGAATTTTTTCGGTTATTTCCGTTTAAAGAACTTTCTGTTATAGGTTGTTGATTGTCGTATATGCGGTGATCCTAATTCTGTTCTCCGCTTTGCGTTTGTCGAGTTCTATAAAGAAGGTAATAATAATAATATGAATGTTTGATGCATTTGGTAAGCATTGGTGTCCACTTTCGTTTTTACAATATTGGTGATTTGGTGTTGTTGTAGAGGATGCAAAGGCTGCTTTGAATTTGTCCGGAACCATCCTTGGTTATTACCCTCTAAAAGTGATGCCTTCCAAGACTGCCATCGCGCCTGTTAACCCAACTTTTTTACCTAGGGTAAAGCATATATACTATAATAGTTTGTGTCATGTTGATATGCATTTTCGTTTTTAATGCTTCTGAATAATTTATGTTCTTCAGTCTGAGGACGAGCGGGAAATGTGCACGAGGACCATTTACTGTACAAACATCGACAAGAAGGTAGTTTCTCATATCCCATTATTTTCCTCGAATGCTAGTGTGATCGATAACCTGAGTGGTATTACTTGTTCTGACTGATACAGATTACTCAAGCTGATGTCAAGCTCTTCTTCGAATCAGTTTGCGGGGAGGTGTGTAGTTTCTCTCATGCAACGTGCCGTATAAATGCTGCATGTCTCATAATTATTGGATTTTATGATTTGTTACTGAACACTTTTGTTTTCTTGTAGGTTCAACGATTGAGGCTCTTGGGAGACTATCATCATTCAACTCGCATTGCTTTTGTTGAGTTCACATTGGTAGTTACTCTCTTGCTATCTTTATTTACCAAAGTTGGTATGACGTTGAATTTTTACACATTGTACTTTCTTGAGGAGAGAATAATCTATCTTTACCGGTTTTTAAATCTTTTAGTTCACATAGTTTAATGATGCTTTTGGCATCGTTTGCCCTTTTTGCCAGAATCATTTTGTCCCAGAATGGAACAGCCAAAATGTATATTTTGCTGCAGAAATATGGTCATAATCAGGGATGAAGCCAAAAAATTGCTTTAGGAGGGACCAGAGATGAATCATAAATTACCGAGGACCAAAGTGCAAATTTACCATTATACTAACATGCAAATTCATAAAAAATTATGGAGTTAAATGGCAAATCTACAATTCTGGGTGGCCAAGGCCACTGCCTGCTCTCTTTTGTCTTTGTCCCTGGTTGTAATCATGCTATTGCCATTGAACAATTGTGCTGCAACTCGTTTTAATGTTGCCCTTATTTGTTAACTAGTAAATTTACTTGAATGCCATTCATGCAGGCTGATAGTGCGATCGCAGCCCTCAACTGCAGTGGTGCAGTTTTGGGATCACTGCCCATAAGGTCGGTTTTAGTTCATATCTCAAGTCTTTTTCGGTTGTAAAATTCATCCCTTTTTTATTTTTCACCCAAATTTATCGGATTATTTGCCTTTTGCATATGCAGGGTAAGTCCGTCAAAGACACCTGTCCGTCCCCGTGCTCCTCGTCCCGCCCTGGCTGAACCACCCTCGCCTGTTTCTTTCTCCCGGAACTGATCAACTGCCAATATATATACATATTTACTCATACATGCATACATACAGCAGTACATTCGAGGTACTTTTGGCATTAATGTAATCATCTTGTCCTTGCATCATAGTTACTTATATATGGGGTTAATCGTGGTCGGTTTCTTGAGCTCGTAGATGAGGTTTTTGATAGACATGGATGTTAATTTTATGTTGCTTGTTACAATGCGCCCCTCTTTAAGGATGATCCCTAAAGACACAGATTGCTCGGACATAGCTAACATCTGGTAATGTTAAACTAGACTATCTTATGTTGTTCATGATTTGCTGTCTGCTTTATCATTCCTGTATAGCTAAGTTACTCAGGCTAAGTGCCGGACACCCGAGTATATATACATTATAAGCAAAAGTATCTTTAGGGAATACCAAGTATATATGCTCTGACTACTTAGTCGGATATTTCTTACCGTTGAGCTACTCGACTGTAGCCAACGAAACAGCTAAGCTGTGCATTTTTTTGGTGCCGTCTAAAGGCAAATAACAGTGGTGTCTAAGCTATTATGTCGAAACTGAGTTTTAAACATTTTATAAATTTTTTGCATTATATGAAATTTGAAACATTGTTATGTTCATGTGATGTTATGTTCTATCGAAAACAATAAACATCCAGAAAAGGATAGAATCTAAGAACAGTTAAACCAATGTGTTGTTACCAAGAGATGTTGAATGTAATAATAACATTGGGATAAACCATGTCTATTAATACTCAGAACATTCTCGATTTTGGGCTATTCATGCTATTTGAACCCAACTGCTTCATTCGGCTGATTTCGCACCTTTTGTTCTAAAAAAATTATTAAAATTTAATTTTATAATTAAGGCTATGTATTTAATTTTTTTAATAAAATATTAATCTTGAATCTTGAAAAAAAAGATACTAATGTTATAAAATAAAGAGAGATAAGGAGAATAAAGAACAAAGAAAATATGAAAGCAATAAAGAATGTACTTTATTGATTAAAAGGAGTAATTACAATACTTCATTAGAGTTTCTATTTATAGACATAAGAAGTATAATAGAAGTAGAGATCTAAATCTAATAACTACTAGAAGTTAAAAGTACATAAAAACTTTATCTTGATCATGATAGACATCCAATTAATAAGATATTCATAACAATTAACAATTAATACTAGATTTTCTATTAATTTTGTTTTATTGTCGTCTCCCAAGGACTGAAGAACCCCCTTAACAAGTTTGATAATGAGTTGGATGTGTTTGTGTTCAGTTTTATACTAGGTTTTATCTCTCACTTCTGTCGAGAGTCGTAAGGCGTTCATGGAGGGAGAATACCTTCACCCACTAAATAAATCTCAACATTAGTTTAAAGATAAAGCTGAACACAAACAATTTGGATCCAATACCAAACTTGTTCAAGGGATCCATCGGTCTTCGATGGATGACATTTCATAGATTTTTCCTCTAATGGTCAAAATTTCCTAGACAATTTTAATAATATCAACTCTAAATCTTGAATTGAACACTAAAAAGATTAACACCGCTGATTTTAAATGTAAAAATATATGACATTTATCAAACATAAATACAATATTATAAAAAAATCAAAAATAAAAAAATATATTAAACGTATATAATTTTAAAAAAATACTGATTAGAGTATAATAAAACACCAGTATTGTATAAAGGTAATTATGAAGTAAAGCCTTTTAGGAGAGGACACATGTGTACTTAGTTAATGTGACAGTTGAACAACCCATGAAACATCCACTTTCATATCTGTTTCATGTCATTAAAAAAAGACAATGCAAATGGTGGACACATTGTTGACACCTATTGGATTTTTGTCACTTGAAATTCTTCCCTTTGAAAACTACGCGTCAAGTATATTTATTACGTTATCAATTTAGTCCTTATTTTATTCGAAATTTAAAATTATAGTTTTTACTAAATAATAACTGTTAAATTTATTAAGTTTTTAAATTTAGTACATTTAATATAATATCATCATATGTTATGTTAGCTTGTAATCTCCATACTCACTAAAAGTTCAGTTCATGTATTAACAATTATCATTTTACGTTAAGATTAAAATTTTAAAATTTGAAAAGAATACTGACTTATAATAATCTAATCGAAGAATATAGACTAAATCTATAACTATGCGTATAGTATAATCAAGTTTAACCAAATAAATTTAATTGTCACTATCTGGATCATGATTAAAATATCAAAATTCGAAAAATATATGGATTAAAATTGATCAAGTTATAGGGACTAAAGTTACAATTTTCACAAAATTATAGAGACTAATAACAAAATATAACCTAAACAGAAACCAAACATGTTATTAAAGGATGAGATAAGCATTGTGTCAGCTAATTTGTCTTAGAGCCAATTTGGTTGCTTGTGTGATTTTAACGTTTTGAAAATAATCGAACACCTTCTTGTTGTTTTGTCGATATCAGGCGAAATCCTACTATTTTCAACCTCTTTTATCTTTAGAGAATCTTCTTTTATAATTTGTTTAATATTAATCTTATTATAAATTTTTTAATATTGGTTCTTTTTATATAATATTTATAACTATCAATAGTCCTTCTTCAACCCTTAAATAAGAAGATAATGAGTTTCGATATACTCGAATCCACGTCTCTTACATTGACAACAATGCCGATGCTAATCAAATTAAAACTCAACCGACTTTTATAGAATTTTCAACAAACACAATACATCAATCAATTTTATTGTACGTTATTGAGAATAATTGTTGAGAATATTAATATTATAGAAGTTAGTTTAAGTAATGAATTTACCAAAAGCTTTTCATTTTTAATAAGTAATAAATATTATTTAAAGGATAATTTTGCCTTTTCATATATAATCTAGAAAAATACTTGTGTATAATTGGATTCGAACCCAAAATATTATAATCTTTAACTTTTTAACTTCACCGTTTTACTTAAGCTATTTTTTTAAAAAAGATTGTCACATATATTTTTCATCCACATCGTAAATGTAATAAAATCTAAAGTTTAATTATGTAGTTTTAGAATTAAAATTGAAATTTACTTAGAGTTCCATTGTTACATGACATTTTAAGTATTTTCAAAAAGTATATATTAATTTTTCAAAAAATTATAATTAATTTCGAATATTTAATTAAAAACTCGTCCATTATTTAATGAACTGTAAGCCCTTATAATTAATTTTTTTTTCTGAAAAATTTCATAAAAAAAAAATTCATGCACGTGGAAGAAACATGTATATTGAAACATAGGGAGCAATAATCAACTTCAAAGGTATCTGACAAAACAAATAAAAATAAAATTATTCATTCGGGGTTTGGATTTTCTCACTGTTGTTAAAAATAAATTATAGAGTTATAACAATATAATACACACCACATATTTAATATTTTCAAGCGGACAATTTATAAATCAACACATTTTTTTTTTATAATTTACATGTTTTATTATTAATATAATTCTAAAAATTAATTTAACACTTTCTTTACAAAACCCTAAATTTTACATCTTAAAATCTAAACCATAAATTTTAAACTTATTTCTTTAAAAAAATAAAAAAAATGGATGGTGAAATTTTGTCCGTTAATCCTAAAAATATTAACGGACTGTGACCCATCCTTTTTTTTTTTTATTCAGATCAAGGATAGTGGCAAACGCTCGTAAAACAGTAAAATTTTATTTTAGTCATTTTAAAAAATCTTTAATTATATAATATAATACAATCTTGAAATTATATTTTGCATCCTCTTAAAAAAATTATTATTTTTAAATAAATTTGTGGTTTGGTCCTTGCATTCAAAAGTGGACTGAAATTATCTATCAATGAATCTTCAATGGTGGGCACAAATGTAACTACCCTCCAAACCTTGTGGGCACCAGGAGTATTTGTCATCCGTACAAGTATATGTAGCAAACAAATCCAAAAACCTATATTTATATTGTATTTATCTATTTTATAGGAAAAATTACATTAATAGTTATTCAACTATTAGTATTTTTTTTATTATCGAATTGTGAAAAAGTTACAAAATGGTCACCCAACTATTCAATTTTGTCTTTTTCGGTCATTCAATTGTCTTGAATTTTTTTGGATGTGATCATTGTTCTTAAAACATGATTGGATGGGTCGATTGGATCGAGAATCAATGAGTATACTGGTCCAAAAGGGGTTGAACCGATTGAACGAAAATTGCTCAAAACCGATAAAAATAAAAAACTGAGACAAGAATCAGTAATTGAACAAATTGAGCTGGTTTAATAAAAAATTTAATATTTTTTAATTTTTTATAAAATTTTAATTAATTAATTATTATTATTGGTTTAACAATTGAACCGATCAAAGCGATTGAATCGAGAACCAATGATTATTGGTTCAACCATTAGTTTGGTTATTAGAACAATGCATGTAACACACTAAGATTGTACTATGTCACCACTTGAAAATATATATAAATTAATTTTTTTTACTGGACGATGCATGGGTTTGATCGTATGTATTAATTAAATATAATAAATTTATTTTATAATCTTGTATAAATTTAATTTAATTATTGTTATTATAAATAAATTCAAATAATTTCATTGTAAGTAAAATTATAAAAGGAAAAAAAAACATTATTAATAAAAAAAATCTTTTTCTAATTAAAAATCATACCTTTCGGAGATTTGAAGTTAGCTAATTATATATAAGTATTGATAATATTTAATATATTTAAAATAGATAATAATATAGATAATAAATAAATATTTAAGATATAATACATTTTATCGATAAGTATTATGATTTATTCGAACATTTTATTGATACAAAATATTTAATTATAAAATAATTAAAATTTGCAAATCAAAAAAATTATTTATTATTTTTAAATCAATTAAATATTAATTTATATTCTTTTTTATTAAATTTAATTAAATATTCAAATAAATATAGAGTTGTCCATATGTCATTCAAATAAGTTGTCATTCAAACCCGAACACTTTGTAATATAATATAACATATATATAATTTTTTTAATTTTTAAGTAATAAAACAACGCATTTTTAAAGTTTCACGTCGTTTATGTTTTTCTAAATGTAGAAACTAAAATGAATCTAATTACCAGATTTTAGGTATAAAAAAATATAAATATTAAAATATATTATTCCTTTTTAAAATCCAGTAGAACAAAGGAGAAAGGACATGGATGTGTACAACGCATAGGAAAGAGAATAATATCATACGATCAGTATGTAGCCTTGATTGTAATTTCAGAATCCATTAATTAAAAGTCTCAATCACTTTGAAAGCAGCCAAATGTAGTACTCTATATCAAAGTTCCCTATAATTTTCTAAAGATCCCCAACACATATACCTTGAAAAAAGAACCTCCATTAATGGAGACCAGAGATCATCATCATCCATCATCAAACGAACTAATATTACAACAGAACAGTCAGGCACCACCACCAGGGAAGAACAACAGCAACAACAGCAGCAGCAACAAGAGGAGGTTCACCGACGATCAAATCAGGTTGTTGGAGTCGATTTTCGAGTCAGAGACGAAGCTGGAACCGAAGAAAAAATTGCAGGTGTCGAGAGAGTTGGGTCTTCAGCCTCGACAAGTATCCATTTGGTTTCAAAACAGAAGGGCGAGGTTAAAGTCGAAACAAATGGAAAAAGATTACGTAACGTTGAGAGACAATTACGACAAGTTGGTGTCGAGATTTGAGATGTTGAAGGAAGAGAAACAGTGTTTGATTTCGCAGGTAGGAGTTATCTCCCATCCCTTCCACCATTGTTTGTTCTTACTGATAATTACTTGTGTGTGTGTGTGTGTTTTGTAACAGATGGAGAAGCTAAGTGAAATGCTAGCTGAAAGTGAAACCAATGGTGTAAATAAGGTCAGCAAGGTGGGTAGTACTGAGCATGAAGCTGAACCAGGGTCAAGTTTCAAACAGGAAGACGATGGGGTTTTGGGTTTAGAAACTGAGAAAGGTCATAGAGAAATTGAAGATGCAGTGAAGCATGGAGATGAATTCATGAGCATGGATGAATATAGGGATTATGATGATCAGTTTGATCATTTGTGCAGCCGTTGGCAGCACTGGTTAAACTTCTGGACTTGAACAGCTGCATCTTCACGAGGAAACTCGATTTTGCCTGTAGCTCCATTGTATCTATTGATTTAGAGTTAGAGATGTTTCCACTATCACAGAAGGAAGGAGAGTGTCGATGGCTGAGACAGCCATGATACCGTGTTGGGGTTTCTTTTCTTCTTTTTTCTTTTTTTTTCATAAAGTTTCTAGTACAGGACGAAGACCCTTTGCCACTTCTATTCAATGTAATTAGGGATATAAATCTGACTTTTGTTCCGATTTTACTTGTACCTTTTCTATATTGCATGCCAAGATGATTATCATATCACAAAGCATGCAAAAGTTGGCTGCAGTAGCAAAGAGATGTTTCTAGTTGTAAACAAATAGATTTTTCCTTTTTTTTTTTTTTTTTTGCCTTTTTGATTATAGTAAATAGATGAACAAATGGTACCTTAAAATATAAGCTATGGGTTTTCTCCAAAATCCAGTATATACTTGATGATCCTATAGAAAGGAAAAAACAAAGATCAAAGACCATCTTTTTCCCCAATAGTAGTCTTCCAGTAATTTGGGTTTTGGGCACCTATGAAGATTGGACTGATTGATTGCATCAAATAATCATGGAATCTAATTACATTTTGATTCATTTGCTTTAAAAATAAGTAAATTAATATTTATATGATAGATTAAAAAGTAAATTAATTATCTTATTAAAAATTTCATAATTTATATTGTTAAAAATTCGTCCGTAAACATCAGCATGAGGTACACGTGTTACTGTTTAATTATTCCATATTCAAGTCATTTTTTAATAATACAAATAAATAAATTTTTTAATAAAAAATACCAATTTACTCTACATGAATTAATTTATTCATATTTTAAATAAAAATAAAATATAATCTAACTTCCAACCCATCAAACTTCATATTACTTTTTCCTATATATATAATTGTTGAAACATGGGGTGATAAAAGTTTTTGCTTAAACAAATGAAAGAAGCTACCATAAAAGCAAAGGTTCACTACAACACGTTTTTTTTCTTTTTCCATTTTCCCACCTAACCCTCAATAATTAGTAATAGGAATAAAGAGAAACATGGACACCCTAATGAAAAACGTACACTTGTTTTTCGGCTTTTTATACATTGAAGAAGAATAAGTTACTTGTTGGGTACAAAAACAGCTAACAAAGTGCTTACTCGAGAACCATAAAGCGGAGGAGTCGGGAAAATTTTGTTTTGAGAGTCAGAATTAAATTGTATATTTTTATTATTTTAAAAAGATCAAATAAAATTTTTATCATTTTTTGGAAGATCAGAGTGCAAATTTACTATTATTAAATTAAAATTTTATAAATTGATAAATGATTAAATGGAAAGTTTTTCATTTTAAGGATAAAATTGTTTCATGGGAAAATCAAGGGTTGCCGGTCACGTGAGAGACATCACTGAACTGGTTTTTACAAAAGAAAAAAAGTGTAATGAGAAAATACCTTCATTAAGACAGTTTGGCCGAGTGGTCTAAGGCGCCAGATTTAGGCTCTGGTCCGAAAGGGCGTGGGTTCAAATCCCACAGCTGTCATTATAATTTTTTAGTCAAGGTTGGTATTCGGGAGAGGAGAGCCCAGTTTTTTTTTTTTTTTTTCTTTAAAATTAAAAGTTGGATTTAGAGGGTAGGGTTGGTATTTGGGCAGGCCCAATTTGGTGAGCAGAGTCGTTAATTTTGGAGTCATAAGTTAATCCCATTTATCAAGACACATGCATCCTCGCATAATCACGTTACATATTTGAGAAAAGTTTATATTTACATAAATTTTAATAAAGAATATAAAGTTCCTGTTATATTTAATTATTGTATAAATTGTATCAAAACTTTGGGTTTTCGAGTTTTGATACCAAAGTTAAAATGAGTTGCTTACGGTTAAAAGATTATGCAGCTCAGAAGTCACCATGGTGGATGATCCAAAACATTTTCCAGACAATGTAAAAAGCATGACCGCCATCGCGTAGTTGCAAAGTTTGTTAAATATTGCCATCATCATTTCAAAAACGAAGAACTTGCATTCAAGTACAAATGGAAGAACATAAACTACAAGAGAGTTTCAAGCTAAACGAAATTAAAGATGTCTGTTATTAGAACAATAGTTTCCAACCAGAAATCCGATAATAAAAGTAGAATTCCTCCGTTGAGATATGTAAGCTACTTGATCTTCTTCTTTGGCCTCAACTGTCAACACAAATAAAGTATCGATTAGTTTCACTGAAAAAGTAGTAGCTATATCACGTATATAATGTAATGATAAAATCAGCGTGGATTACCTGATTGCTGTGTCCACACTTCTTTTTCCTGCAGTTCACGGCACGGGGGTGCAGACGAGCATAACACCTAGGGCAGAGGCATAAATGGTATGACTTTTTGCATCGAAATAGAGAACAGAGATTTTTAAGTTCTAAGCGCAAGCCCATTTTACAATAGGGAAAGAATTAAGAAAGTAATTTCCTATACAACCATATGGTATCCTTCGGGGGTTCTTAGGAGAAATCGGATACTCCAAAAGGGAATGGAATAAAATGCTTATTTCAACAATATATATCGAAAATGGGAGGATCTAGGTCTAACCAATGCAGGCACAAAATACACAGCTATATATTACCGGACTCAAGGGGTAAGTATCTGAATATTATATACATGTATATAGCAATATCCATTATCCATGTGAAATGCATATTTTATATTTTGTATGTATGCATATATATATAAATCGAAAAAGGGAGGATCTAAATCTAACTAGATGCATGCATCTAACAGAGGTATATTCAAATATCCCATACTTAAGCCAAAATATTCGTTATATACATATGTCAAATAAGAGTACTTTAGAAAAAGTGAAGAAATACGGATCACAAAGCATTTAATAGTGCTTTCAAGAACAACTCATTTCAAATGAACATGTAAACTAAAATTATTAAGCAAGCAAATATATACAATAAGAAAGTGCCGACATACTTGCGGCAGATCATCTTGTCCTGGTTGTATTTCCTAGCCAATGCCATCAAAGAAGGCTCGATAATGCCACCACGAAGTCTCAGAACCAGATGCAAGGTTGATTCTGCAGAATTACACACAAACAAACAATCAAATCAAACTAAAATATACATCGAATAGAAAAAACATATACACCTAGGCTTTCTGAGTATTGTTCGATGAATTTGAAGAAGCAATACTTGAACAGTTATAAATTCCAACGAAGCTACTTTACATTTTTCCTAACAAGAAGACATTACTTAAACATGCTCATGGCTTTAATTCACAGTTCAATTGGGAATAAAGTAAATTAATGTGCTTTCGAATTTAGATATATATCGTGAATCGTCTAAAAATAAGGCAAATTTCTCGAGAACAAAACAGGGCCTAAGATCACCAATGATTACCTTTCTGAATATTGTAGTCAGCAAGAGTACGGCCATCTTCGAGCTGCTTTCCAGCGAAGATCAATCTCTGCTGGTCCGGTGGAATACCTGAAAACATTTACACCGGAAAAATCTAAGCCATCAAATCCTCATATCGATATCAACATTAAAACATGTAGGAGGGCGGGAAAAAAAAAAGCGAGATACAAACCTTCCTTGTCCTGTATCTTGGCCTTAACATTGTCGATAGTGTCGCTGGATTCGACCTCTAGGGTTATGGTTTTCCCTGTTAGGGTTTTCACGAAGATCTGCATTTTTTTCAAACCCTGATTCTGATTCTGCTTCTGTATCTGAATCTAACAAAGGATACTGACAGCCTGATTAGGGTTTGTAGTGAATTCTTTCTTAGCCTTGGGTTTTGGCCTTTTGGGCTTTTCTCTGTGACACTATCTAAATCAAAATTTTCAAAATAGTTGAATCATCTTTATAATTAATATATAAATTTATTTAATTGGTAGGTGATACCTGTCTAATTTATTTAATTTTAAAAAGTTATAAAATGATAATTAAAATATTTAAAATTTTTATGTAAGTTATTGAATTATTAAAATTATTATTATATGTTTTTTTGTTTATATGGTCTAAAATGATAATTATTATATGATTTTTTTCCTCTCCAATCCATAAATAGAAAAATAATGAGTTTCAGCACATTCAAACCTACGTCCTTCTACAATAACAATAATTCTTCCTTGAATAACTTTAAATACTATAAAATTACAAATTAAAATCAAAACAACTTTTTTAAACTTCAAAATTAAAGCAGCATGCCATAATTGTCGCTGCCAGATGGAAGAAGAGAACCTACTTTTGTATCCTTAAAACTTTATTCCCTTAAATCAAATCCACTCCCGTTATTGTGTAACGTAAATTGAAAAAAAGTTGAGCACGCAAACGGCATATGGGCAGGCTGGGACCAGAATCTTTTCTATATATATCTCGGCTGTATTTGGTTCACGTTTTTTTACTTATATCTTGTATTTTTATATTTTAATTATTTAAGGATTTAAAATATCTTCAGTAAAAAAGTAAAAATATATTACGTCTTTATGTAAAAAATTTATTCTATTCAACCATTAAAAATTTTTAAAAATTTAATTAAGTTTTTTCGTTAATGAAAATCACCATTTAATTAATTTAACGTGGATAAATGGTGATAATGTAACATGTCGACAGTCCATCAAATATTCTCTTTAAAATTAATTTACTAGTAATATAAAATACTATAATCTTAAATTATTTACACAATTTAATAAAATATATTCTTTAAGTAATTTTATATTTCCTAAATCAAACAACTAAATCCTATATTGTAATTAAATAAATCACAATTAGACTTGTTTATGGATCGGGTTATCTAGTTCGAAAACTGGCTTAAAAAGTTAGAGGGTTTGAATAAAAATATAAGACTGGAAATAGGTTTGGGCAAAAAAAAAAAACCCATTTAGAAAATGGGTCGAGCCTCAAGTAAGGCTTTTTGGGCTCGAGCCTGACCTGGTCCGAATTTGTAAGTAAAAAAAATTGTTGTTTTTTTATTGTTTTACTGCTATTTTTCTTATTGTTTGCTCACTATTTTACTACTATTTTACTATTATTTTGTTATTATTTTGTTGTTATTATTTGGATATTATATAATTATTGTTTTGTTGTTAATTTTGTTACTATTTAGAGGCATTTACTTGTTAAATTATATCTATCTTAGTGTTATTTAGTATAAATATATTTTTTAATTTATTTTCAATTTGTTGAGATATATTTATTTTAATATTTATTTTAATATTTTTGATTTATTATATTTTTAAAAAATATATAAAATAATTTTAAAAATCGAAGTGAGTTCAAATTTTAATATTTTTATTTAAGTTGAAATTGGACAATTTTAAAATTATTTTTTAAGTCAAGCCGAACCGAATCCAATCATAATAAATAAGTTTAGATTTTTAGTTAAATCCGACCCAAATCCAACCCATGGATACAATCCTCTAATCACAATATACCTCCTATGAACTAAATTTAGACAAATGTTTTTTTTTTTTTAACAATTAAATTGCGGTAATACCACTTTGTTTGATGGATCAAAAGTATTTCTTTTCCTTTTTTCCTTTAAAATTTTAATCATGTGGATTGACACCCACGATTAGGACAAAATCATGATCAATGTCTAAATCAGATTGATTTAGACTAGAAATTTGACCAATTTCATATCCATAAAAAAAGGGGGTGACTTTTACTTTCCTCAATCTTGACGACTTTATTTTTCTTTAAACTAAAGTATTTTTTATATATAAACATTTTCCATAATAATAATTAATTTCCAAGTTTGAACTTCAATGTGTCTTTGATATTACTGTCAACAGTGTGTAGAATATAATTACCTTCAGCCTCTGCTAACTTCAATTCTACGCTAATTTCTTTTTTTAACAATTCAAAAGCTAAACCAACACTTCATTCATTGGAGGGTGTCTAAAATTTGTGCAGAAAATATCTACGAAAAAATGTTTTTTTATATATTTTTAATATATCCTTTTTAATTATATCCTTGATTTCAAATTTGCCTCATACATTAGGTTACAGATTAAATATTTATTTGTCAAAATTTCCTTCAGTGTTTTTATTTATTTCATGGTCTAAAATTAATTTTGTTCGAGTTATATGATATTGAGGTAAAATTTTTTCAACATTAATAATTTTGATATTTGAGTGTACTACAAATGTTTAGAAAAAGAAGTTCACTGTCAATTTTTTCCAACTCTTTTATTTATTTTTTTAATTATATGTATTTGTATGTTTTGTTTTTTGTTTTTATAATTGTGTTTAACATATTTATTTTTACAAAAAAAGCTTCATATTTTATAATTAATAATTAATAATACTTATGTTAATTAGGACTTAATATTCTTTATTCATAATGTATTAGTGTTTTTATTTTTATTTTTCTGTCATTAATTTTTATTATTATCTCATATTATATGTTCCAAATTTATTTGAAAGTTTCGTCAGTATAAAGATAATACAATTATAAGTTCGTATTTAACAAATAAATAATGTAGAATCCAATCAGAAATGAAGTTAAAAATTTTAATTGGAGATCGAGATAAAATTATAAATTTCCTCGTACTAAAGATAAAAATACTAAAAAAAAAATCATTTATATTTTAGATAAGCCAAATTTTCATTTTTTATTAAAAAATACTTAAATTTATTGTTTTGCTTTGCAAAGAATACCCAAACCATTACATTTAATGTGTTTCAAATATAAAACGTGTGACTTATGATTGCAATTAATAAACATTTCTATTAAAAATATTTCACACCTAATTTTGTTTATTATTCACATACATACATGTAATGTGAACAGTTAAAAAAGGAGAAAAAAAATCAATTAGGTAAAAAGCACTCTTTTGTTGACTGTTGTATGGAAGGTCGTGAATGTAATTATTTGCATTGATAATTTGCTTTTATGGCTAAATTAGCTCAATATATCGGAAAAAAAAACAATTAAATAAGTATATTTTTTATTTAGAAAAGTAGGTTGTTCTTAGAGAGGGTATGAAAATACATCTAGTGGAGCACGTTTTATTCACAGTAGTGTGAAAGTATATTTTTTATATTTATCGAAAAATGCGTTTAATTAAGTGTGCTTTTATACTCTCTCAAAAAATGACCTATTTCTTTAAATTTAAAAAACGACCTATTTAACAAATTAACTTTTATTTTCAGCATTATTTTTTGCTAATTTAGCCTGCTTTTATAGATAAACAATTTTTTTCTTAATTTTAAACAAATTAAAAAATATCATATATTTTATTTTTATTTTGAATTTTAATAATATCATTATGAAAAAATATGATTTTTTTAAAAACTACCTTGTTGAATGTTTTATTTTGTGTATGTGTTTGAAAAGCTTTAAAATTATAATTTTTTAGGAATAATATTTGATTCATCGTGTGTGAGTATGAATGTCATGTACTACATTAAATAATAATACGATATATTATCATTAAATAAAACTAAAATATTGTCGAATATTTATAAATAATTACTAATAATATTATTTAAATATCATTAATTATTACTATTAGAATAAATATCAATAACTCTTGAATTCAGGAATTAAGATATTTGATTTAGAATCTTAACATTAAGGTTAGGGTTTAACGCGCGAAACTTAAACTTTAGGATTTGAGTGTTTATTTATAATTAGTTATTATTTAATTATATTCAAATAAAATTATTAATAATTATTTATAAGTCTTTCACTTATTTTAATTTTTCCAATGAAGTTGAGTTATGTTATTATTAATTGATAATGTATATGCACTAACGACAAATTAAATATCTTTAAAATTCTTATAAATTGGAAGAAAAACGCATTCAAAACCATGTCCTATTCATTGTTACAATAGCAACTGTACCAATTGAGGAAGACTAAATTGACTCTATTTTTTACTAAAAGAGTAAGTAATAAATGTGTAAAAGTGTATGAAAACCCCTATATTATGAGTCAGTTTATAATTTATCCTTTTTACTAAAAAATAGATAAATTAATCTTTATGCATCAAAGAAAATATTGATCATTTTTGTTAAAAATTTTATCAATTTATATTATTAAAACTTTTGTGTTTGACAGAATAAATAGACAGATACATGTTTCATGCTATAAAATGCATGAAATAATTTTTATCACTAGAAATAAACGAATAATTAACTATTAAATTATGTGGTAATAAAGGGAGAATTAATTGTTATTTGTTACATATATTTGTAATTTAAGTTCTGATTTGTTGTTGAAATTAATGTCAATAGAAAAACACTAAAATAAAGAAATGATGGAGAGATTAGAAATAATGAGCTTTTCTTAAGGTCAATCTGCAAGTCTTTCACTTTGAAAACCCTCTCTCTCTCTCTCTAAATATTCGATAGAGCAGAGAGAGCCCAGAGGGAGAGACTAAAGGAAAGGGGGGCAGCTTAAGCTTCTCTCTTTGTTTTGGGCTTTCCTTTTACCTTAAAACTTCCATGGTACCTTCAAGCAACAACAACGGTCAGACCGTAATCCACCACTTCGGCGGCGGTGGAGACGGCGGATTCTGGTCGGATTTGGCGAAACCTCCTTCTAAAACTGATTTCTCCATCACCGCCATTGCCGGTAACGCTTTCTTCGCTACCGTTTTTTACACCAGCACTAGGTGAGAAAAAAAAAAAAGAAAAAGGAAATGAAAAACTGATCCATCGTTGAATGCTAAAAAAAAAATTAAAATAAAATCTCAGAAAACCCTAGTAAGGACACGTAGTGAGAGTAGTTGATTAAATAGGAAAAAAAAATAAAATCAAATCGTAATAGATGAAAGCTCTTAGACGAAGTCAGACTTCGTCTTCATCTTCGAACTCGCCTTCATCGTCATCTTCTTCGTCGTCTTCGTCATCGTCGTGGACTTATTTGCGTTCGGTTCTTTTCGTTGTTACTTCTTCTTCACCGGCTGCCTGTTCTTCCGCTGATAGGTAAGTCCTCTTCCTCTCTTTTTTCGTTAAACGCTTGATCTCTCGTTAGATTCTCGTTTCAGATCTCGATCTCCACTTGTTTGCTTTGCGTACATTTAGATTCTTTGCTTGTTTATTTCGAAATACTAGCATTTACTTTGCTTTACTTATTTGATGGATCAGTGTTAATGTTCCTTGCCAAATTTGTTCGTCGACTATTTCTACTTTTAGATTTGCTTCAATCTGGTAGTATATTTTTGAATATGAAGACTCAAAATCAAATGGAAGAGAGACATTTTTTTGAGAAAATATTTATTTTATGATAAATCAGATTCTCTTAATAGAGAAAATCAAATTAACATTTTTAAATTGAAAAATTGGAATAATAGAGAATCTATTTGTTGGTAAGTGCTAAGATATTTGCTCTTGGGATATTGATTTTTCGCCCTCTATGTTGATATGTCACAGTTGTTTTCATATTATCAGTAGCTTCTTATTTCCAATTTGTAAATTTAACCTTTATTTTCAGTGGTAGACTCAAATCACCTTGGTCTCGCCGGAGAAAGAAACATGCCCTTTCACCTCAGCAGTGGAGAAGTTTGTTTACCCCCGATGGTAGACTCCGGGATGGCGGGATCAAGTTCTTGAAAAAAGTTCGCAGTAGGGTGAGTTACGGGGACCTCTAACCTATTCATTTTTCTTGTAATTTTAATGCTTAATCTTGTAAACCACTGATGCAGGGTGTTGATCCCGGTATTAGGGCTGAGGTCTGGCCATTTCTTCTGGGAGTGTAAGTATACTGAACCTGTGTGTTTACGATTGTATCTTATTGTTGTTGCTGCTGGTTCTATGGTTGTTCTCTTACTCCATCACGCCAAGACATCATGAAAAGTTTCTACTTTTCCATGGATAACAGTTGTCTTGGGGCATGTGGACAGTTAATCATGTTAGCTACCTTTTATGATGACATTGTTTCCTTTTTGTCTGCTACAGTTATGACTTAAACAGTTCTGAAGAAGAACGAGATGCTGTTAGAACTCAGAAAAGGTAAAAGAAATTTACCCCTAAACCCTTTTAGCTGTAAAAGTTTGACTGTTACTGAGAATTTACTTTGATTCATTTCTTCACTTTTTGTCAATCTATTAATGCAGGAAGGAATATGAAAAACTTCGAAAAGAGTGCTCCCAACTCCCAAAACCCAGCACCAGGGGTTTTAATTTGACTGAAATTGGTGGAACTTGTCAAAATGGAGACAGTGAAAGTCTTAATCAGGAGACAGACACATCTAGCTCTGAAGATGGGGTTAGTGCCAGAGAATCTCTGTCTAGCGAGGAAAGGAACCCAAATGCTGACTACTCAGATGAACCATCCAATACTTTAATGGAAGGAGATGATAGTTCAAGAAGAACAACAAATGCTGATGTGTCGGCACTGAACAGCGAGTCATCAGATTCCGACTCATCTGAAGACCCTGAAGTGATTCAGGGTTCCACCTTTTTGGATGGCGAGGAGGAGAATGATACTGATGTGCCTTTGAAAAGGAAATTTTCTCCCTCGACCAATGAATGGCTATCAAAACTACATGCAACTGAAGATTTTTCCACCTGGCAGCGAATCATTCGTCTAGACGCCATTCGTGCCAATACTGAATGGATGCCATACTCTGTTTCTCAGGCTGCAGTATCAGATCGGAGGGCACGCCGTTTAGCTAAGGCTGTTGGATTAAAGGATTATGATCACCTGGAGCCTTACGTAATTTTCCATGCTGCACGTTTGGTTACTATCCTTGAAGCTTATGCGCTTTACGATCCCGAAATTGGCTACTGCCAGGGCATGAGTGATCTTCTTTCTCCAATAATTTCAGTCATCCCAGATGATTATGAAGCTTTTTGGTGCTTTGTAGGTTTCATGAAGAAAGCTCGACATAATTTTAGGCTCGATGAGGTGGGGATCAGAAGGCAACTTAATATCGTTTCGAAGATAATCAAATGTAAGGACTCTCACCTCTACCGGCATCTGGAGAAGCTCAAAGCCGAGGATTGCTTTTTTGTTTATAGAATGGTGGTGGTACTGTTTAGAAGGGAATTGACATTCGAACAGACAATTTGCCTCTGGGAGGTGATGTGGGCAGATCAGGCAGCCATTAGGGCTGGGATCGGGAAGTCCGCCTGGAGTAGGATAAGACAAAGAGCACCCCCTACAGACGATCTATTACTTTATGCCATTGCAGCTTCAGTGTTGCAGAAGAGGAAATTGATCATTGAGAATTATGGCAGCACAGATGACATTATAACAGAGTGCAATAGCATGTCGGGCCAACTCGATGTATGGAAACTCCTAAACGATGCACACGATTTGGTGGTAACTCTTCACGACAAGATAGAATCAACCTTTTGACTCTTACCGATAAATTTATGTGCTTCGAATTCTTTCTTGGACCTCAGTGCTGTTAGTATTTCAATCCTCCTGCTGAGATTTTTTTTTTTTTCCCTTCAAAGCTAGTTGCAATTGCTTATTTAACAGATAATATGAAGACCATTATTACCTACACGAAATGATACGTGAACCCCATGCTTTTAAGCGGTAGATTTGGATTTCATTCTGTGTTGATTTATATTAACGGTGAACTCCAGTGTTTAATCGGAATCATAAGGTATTTGCCATGGCGGAATGTAGGTATGTTTAGTCGGAACAGTGTGTGAATCGATCTTTGCCTATGTATTTCTCGTGGAATCACTGTGCCCACCTCTTCGACGTTGCTGATGGCATTCTTCCCATGATTCAGTAGCGGAAAACACCACAATCTAACTTACCGAATTCCGGGTTGAAACTTAGGTAAGGAATCGAAACTTAGTTAAAGAATCAGACATGAAAACTATCGTAGAAGCAGCAGAACTCTATCGCCACCGGATGATCATCCATGACTATATTATCTATAAAACAAACCTATGAAATACTAAAAAAAATCGATAAAATGTTTTAAGAAACTTCGATTCCAGATTTTTACTTCTTTTAAGATATTGAACTGTTTTCATAAGATTTTCGAAGCTATTCTAGCCAATGAAAAGCTTCAGTCGAACCATGATTTATGCATATCACTATCAGATAGTCGACTAATTCAAGCACGAAAAAGTCCCATTTTACACGGATTTATGCATATATATATAATATCCACTTCATCAAAATAGCTGTGGTTTTCACTCTAAAAAGACAGTATGATATAATTTGAAAATTATTTAATATGAAATATTTATATATTTATACCGATGTAAAATTAAAATGGTTTTAGCAATTCAATTGTTCACTTTATTAAGATATTTATGCTCATTATACATGTAAGCTTTTGAATTGGTATATCATTCTATTGATATAAAATATTGTCTAAATTTATCTTTATATCTATATAATTTTATAATTAAATTTAAACAAATATTTATTTCTTTTGAATATTAAAACAAATTATTTGACTAAACTTAAACAAATCAAACTCAAACTGATTTTTTTCTTGACCCTACCCAACGTATCAACACTTGAAAGCAAATCAAATGGTGTATAGTATATTTGACTGGCAAACCTATAAATTCTTTATCTTTTAAGAATTTTCCAAAACCGGCTATTCAGTACAATATCTGGGGGCACCTCCCACCCACCAATATGTTACCATCATTTTCAATATTAATTTCCTTTGTATTGGAACCCACTGGAAGTGTAATAATTATAAATATGCTATATGTTTTTTATATTTTTTTATAAATTTGGAATTTAATTTTTATATTTTTACTTTTAAAAATTTAATTCTTTTATTTTTTAGATTTTAAAATTTAGATTCAATTCTTAACATTATTTTTTTTTGTTAAATTTATTGGTGCGGCATTTTAAAAAATATATAAAAAAATACTCATTTGATAGCCATATAACTAAAAAACGATATTATAAAAGTACAATGACTTGTGGTATATTTTAACAAAGAAAATCCAAATTTAAACCTTAATTTATAAATTCAAATTGTTATTTTATTTTAGTTTTACATAATTTAATTAATTATTTAAATATCACGTAATTCAATTAATTAATTATATTTTTAATGTTATAATTAGTTGCTTCCGTTAAATTGAAGACTGATTTCTTTTAAACAATTTTAAGCATTTTATTTGTATGTAAATTTATTATTTATTGAATATGATTGATGGATTGGATAATAGTAAAAATAAAATTAACCTAATTGCTTGGAGGGGTAAAATAACATCTAGTCCTTGATTTGAAATTTTTTTTATATTGATTTTTTATTTTTTTTCAGTCCACGTTAATTTTAAAATTTGACAATTTTTTTCAAATTGGTCCATGAACTTGAATTTTGTCAAGGTATGATGATGTGGTACCTTGAGACTATGCCCCATCATCATCTATTTTTAGAAAAAAAAATAGAAATTTTAATAATTTTCAGGTAATATGATACAATTTCAGACTATTATATTGTCACTCTAGAACGGAATTCAGGTTTTGAAATTAAATTAAAAGAAATACAAAACTTCGAAATTAATAAGGACATAAAAACAAGTTTAGGGATCAAGATGATTATTGAATTCAGAAACTAAATGTTGCTTTTATCTCTTGCTTTAATGACAACAACTTGGGACCTAATAATAATGTTGTTAAAATGAATATATAAATTTAGATTAAATTTCAAATTTCAGTATAATATAGGGACTAAAGACATAATTAGAGCCAGTTTAATGCCAAATGCGTTCACCATATGAACCACCGACACCTCGGTACAGTACTGGTCATACCGGACAACCTAGGTCCCGCCACGTGTACAGTTCAGAAAAAAAAAATCCAAATGGATCCAATTGTAGAAATAACCGCGTCCTTCACGGTTTCCATCGTCTGTTACTCGTCCCCACCATATCTCCAACACCCCTCCCCTATTACCCTATCGTACCCCGTGAAACTGACCCCACTGTTCTTCTCGATTAAGTCAAAGGTACAACTATTTAAATGAAAGTGAAAATATAATTTTTAGCCCTGAACTTTTGCTACTTATATATATATATATATTTGCCATTTTAACACTTGAACCTGACAATTAGTCAATTAGGTCTATTTTGATCCTGAACTTCAAAAATATAAAAAATTTGATGATGTGGCACTACTTGAAATTTTAAAATTTTATATAAATTTCCAAGTGATATGTGATACAATCTTATAGTGTCTCATTCAATGTTTTAATAATCGAATCGGTGGTTGAATAGGTCAGATCACTGATTCTTGATTCATCCGGTTTGATTACTGAAACAATAATAATTAATTAATTAATTAAAATTTTATCAAATTCTAAAAAAATAGAATGTAAAAATTTTATCAACAATCTATTTTTGTTTCGGTATTCAATTTTTATCAATTTGAAGCAGTTTCTGAGTCTTTTAGTTCAATCCCTTTGTTCTGACCGTTATATTGATCAATTCTCAATTTGTTCGATTTGGTCCTATTCTAGTAACACTGATTACATCATCAAATGTTACCAAAATCCAAGTTGAGGAACAAAAATAAATTTAGTTATCACATTTATAGACAAAAAAATATATATAGATACTAAAATAAACTTAATTGTCAAATTCAGGGACGAGGAATTATATTATCCTAAATGAAAATGCACCAAATACTAAAAAGCAAAGTGTCTGGCAGGGGATTAAAACCCAATTTAATGCACTAAAATATGAACCCACACTGTGCAGAAAGGACTTATATATGGCTTCACACTTCGCAGCTTTACATTAAGTCTCCCATCGTCTCCCCCGAGAAGTAAACAAAAAAGGGAAGAATTTTGGTGACCGGTGATTCGTGAGTATTGTAAACAGCTGCAGCAGCAATGGAGCTGTTCTACTTTGTGGTGTTCGGGGCATTGGGAGCGGTGGTGGCAGCATTAGAGCTAAGCAAGAACAGCAAAGATCGAATCAACACATCCTCTGCTTTCAATTACTTCAAGAACAATTATCTTGTCGTTTATTCTCTCATGATGGGTAACTAAGTTAACTCCCTTAACTGTATTATATCCAGATCTGATTTTCCATTTCTATCGTTTTAGATCTTTTTTTATTTTAACTTGGATCTGATCTAATGCTGTCGATCTGGGTTTCGTAGTCTGATTCTGGTATTCTTTTTTTTTGGGGGGGGGTGATATGATAATGTTTTTGTTTAAATGAGAATTTAAAAAAAAATATAGAAGAACTTAATTAAAATTTTCAAAAAATTAGGGGGACCAAATTAAAAATTTCAAGGGAAAAATGAGAAGTTTCAAAATTGGGGGGGCAAGGTCCCCTCTGTCTCCATTACGGTCTGCCACTGATTCTTTTGTTGTGTTGGAGATAAGTCGCTATTGCTCGGTTTCGTGGTTCTATTTGGTTGATGATGGTTTGTCCAATTTTGGTTTGAGTTTAGTACCCACACGGCACCTTATATAATCTAACCCCGAGTCAAAAATTCGATGAATCGTATTCATAATTAGCGGTTAATCTAGCTCTAAGTACTAGTCTTCAATGACATTGTTGTTCGATCCATGTAATTCGCGATCTTAAACGCGTTACTTCTTCTGATTCTGTTTTGATAAATGGTTGTTTATGTGTAAATAGCTGGAGACTGGCTGCAGGGTCCGTATGTTTACTATCTTTACAGTACATATGGGTTCGGAAAAGGTGAAATTGGACAACTTTTTATTGCCGGTTTTGGGTCCTCTATGTTGTTCGGGACAATTGTCGGATCTTTAGCAGACAAACAGTAAGGTTTTTTTTTAGTTTGCATTCTGTAGCAGACATATATTTGTCTTAAGCTGACAATACTTACATTTGTTCCATTCAGGGGCAGAAGGAGGGCGTGTGTTACTTACTGCATAACTTACATACTTAGTTGCATAACGAAACATTCTCCTCAATACAAAATTTTGATGGTAGGTCGGGTTTTGGGAGGTATCGCCACTTCTCTTCTCTTTTCAGCATTCGAGTCATGGCTTGTTGCAGAACATAATAAAGTGAGTCGTCGCTTCCTTGCTCTTTACTCTTCGATGCATATCAAGCTAGATTTACGATTTATGTTATTCTTGATGAGTCTGTTTTTGCTTTGAATCTTTGCAGAGGGGCTTCGAGCAACAATGGTTATCTTTAACATTTTCGAAGGCAATATTTCTTGGTAATGGTCTTGTTGCCATTTTGGCTGGGTTGTTTGGAAACGTGCTCGTTGATTCATTATCCCTTGGACCTGTGGCTCCTTTTGATGCTGCTGCGATCTTTCTTGCCATTGGGATGGCCATTATTTTATCATCATGGACCGAAAATTTCGGAGATCCTTCAGAAAATAAGGACTTGCTGACCCAGTTCAGGGGCGCTGCTGTAGCAATAGCTTCGGGTAGAGTTCAATATTTACTTTGAAACTCGATCATTGATCAATTACCATCTCTGATGCCTTGTGACTTTTTAACGGTCATCCTTATTTGTTTTCTTCCGTGTGTTGCAGATGAAAAAATTGCTTTGCTGGGTGCCATACAGTCTCTGTTCGAAGGTTCAATGTACACATTCGTGTTCCTTTGGACACCTGCTTTGAGCCCCAACGACGAAGAGATCCCTCACGGTTTTATTTTCGCCACTTTCATGTTGGCTTCGATGTTGGGAAGCTCCCTTGCATCTCGTTTGATGGCTCGATCATCACCTAGGGTAGAAAGCTACATGCAAATCGTTTTCGTGATTTCCTCAGCCTCTCTCACGCTTCCGATTATAACCAATGTACGTTCCAACATCTCATACTCTCTTACTTGTTCTTTAACTGGGCTCCTAACTAGATGAATTTACAACAGTTATTGGTAGCACCTTCGAAAGTGAAAGGCGGAAGCATCTCATTCGCAGGTTGTCTTCAACTTCTTGGTTTCTGTACTTTTGAAGCTTGCGTAGGGATATTCTGGCCATCCATTATGAAAATGAGATCCCAATACATCCCAGAGGAGGCTCGGAGCACCATCATGAACTTTTTCCGCATTCCTCTCAACATCTTCGTCTGCATCGTGCTATACAATGTATGTTGAACACTCAAATCACATACCATAAGACACATTATTAACTCCGTTATTAATCCCGTTTTTTGCCTCTGAAGGTCAACGCATTCCCCATCACCGTTATGTTCGGTATGTGCTCGATTTTCCTCCTTGTTGCATCCATCTTGCAAAGACGGCTGATGGCAATTTCAGACAAACCAAGTAACATACATTCTACCAAATCAAACATCTATCGTTTTTCTGGTCGCTCGATCCATCTCCGGTTTTCTAACAACATTTTTTCGGGTTTTTTTCTTTCTTTGTCAGAGATGGAAAATTGGACAGCAATGAAGGAAAGGGACCCTGAAGCTGAAGCATTAAATGATTGAAAAAGGCAACCAATGATTGAATTGAAAGCAACAGCATAATTCATTGGGGTTATATTTTATGTTTGATTCTTACAGTAGTGAAAGTAAATGTGGGTTAAAATAGGATACTTTGAGTATTTATGATTTGTTTATGGGGCTGTCTGTTAATCAGCACCAATAGTTAACCACTTTTTTTTTTCTCCCTCTGTTAAAGTAGGGACACTATTATGAAATATCCCACTTTTTCTTTTTCCTTTTTTTATGAGAATTATTATTATTCTTTTCCAAAAACTGGGCTATAATTTGTATTAGTTTTTCCTTCATATAATATGTTTCTCTTTAGTGAATGGAATTGCTCATACATATATATTATGAAAATTTTAATATTAAATTTAAATTTATAAAAGATTTTATTTGTTTCTTAAAATCTTTTAAATAATTTTATTAAATAAACTGATATGATTTAAATAATCAAGATATTGTAAACATCTGTTTAAAACATTTTTAAATAAAGAAAAAGTGTCTTGAGCTTTTTGTAGCTATGTACTTTTGTTTTATACTTAAATTATTATTTTTTATAATATATCAGTTCAATTATTTCAAATTTTTCTTAGAGTTTACAATTTTAAATATAAATTGTAAATAATATATTTTCAATACAAAGCATTTTTAAAAAAATTTCAAAGCACACATGCACTAATCTGAACCCTTCGCTTGACTATTTTTATTAAATAACTTTGAATATCATAAATTTGTGAATCGAAATGCAAACAGTTGGCTTCTACGATCTTTACACTAATTGTTAGATTGACTAATATCTAATCTAAAATATGTTTTTTACTCATTGATGGGTATTGGTCTTTCGTACTGATCGCCGAATCGTCGCTTGCAGCTCGTTAGCTGAACTTTTTATCTAAAAAAAACGAAATGAAAACTTTTAAATAGTTCAATGACTGCTTTATAACTTTTTGAAGTTGGATGCCCAACAATTAGACTTATTAATAATTTAGTGACTTTAAGTGCAATTTACCCAAAAATCATTTTAGTAAATTAGCCAGAAATTTAAAAAAAAAACAAAAATAGCCCCCAACTATAAACATCCAAAAAAAAAATAATCTGTATCTTTCTCTTTCAAACAAAGCAAAGCCTTAGCTTGAAGATCAACCCTTTGCTCTCTGTTAGCTGATAAGCCTAAAATTACAAGCCTTTCAATATTTTTTTTTTTGAATTAAATTAAAAAAAAAAAAGCAATGCTGGAACCATCCTCACAAACACCTGATTACGTAATCTCACCCATAACACCGCCGGCACCACCGTCACCGCCGCCGCCGCCCACAAAACCCAATCAGTTTCTGTCCTTGATATCCAACAGACCATCCCTTAGAGTGACTTCAGAGTTCGACAGTGATAGCCGTGTGTTCTTTCACAAGGTGTCTTGTAAGTTGTTCGATGACCTTGCTAAGCTTAAACTATCCTTCGTTAATAACGTTAAACGTGAGATCTCGGAGCCTCTTTTGGCGTTAACTTCGAAGCATTTGTCTATTCACTATGATCCTGAGGAACAAAATGCTCTTATCAAGACATCTTTTGATGTGGGTCCTAAATTGCAGTTCAAAGCTGCTCATGATGTTAAGGTTTGCCCCCCTTTTTTTGCTTAGTTGCAGTGGTTGAAGTTTTTAGTGTTAATGAAAATATATGAACCCTAATTTGAGAGATTGTTTTGTTTGGTGATAGTCATTAGGATGTGGACTCTTTTCAAAGGGAGTTTCAATTTTTTGTGTTACAAAGAGGAAATTTTGAAAATCAGATTTGTTCTTGGGTGGGTAAAACTACCATGGAGGCCTAGGAGTCGATTACATTTTGCCCTTCTACTAAAAATGGTAAATTCCATCTATTTCTGGTCCTTTTATTAAAAATAACATCTAAGGTGCATATTTCATGCCACGCTAGTTTAACAGTACAAACGGGATGAAATTTTTAACAAAAATGAACAATTTACTTTTTAATCTAATATACAGAACTAATTTGCCCAATTTTCTAGTCGAGGGAGTAAAATGCAATCTAACTGCCAGTACAGGGCCTCCATGATTACCTTCTCAGGTGTTTTTTTTTTAATGAAATTGAAGACCCTTTTGAATATTCTTTTTTTGCTTTTGGAATTAGTATAAAAACCTAAAGAGATGCTTTTGGGAATGGGAATATTTTATAGTTGCTATTGAAGCCAAGCACTTTTATTCACTATGTTAAGTGAAGTGCTAAATGAAATATTTCATTGATGCCATACATATGGTGTATCTCTTTTAATCTCTTTCAAATATTCTTTTTCAGGCAAAACGAGGCGAGGTTGCAATGATTGCGAATGTTGCTGATCCTGGTTATGCCGTTGAAGTGTCGTCTCCTGTTCCATATATTGGCTTGGTGAGTCCTATTTATCCATAGTGTCTTATTATTTCAGGAAAATTCTGATCTTTGCTGTTTCTGGGTGATAGTATGGCTGCTATTTTAGCTGTTTTTTGGGGTTGAAGAAGTATTTGGCAATTTTCGGGTTCTCGATTGTAGGATGCATGTGGCATCATATTGTTGTAATTATCTGCATGCATTAGTCAACTGATCCTATGCTTCTTTGCTTCGCTTGAGACTGGACTGGCGATGCTGCTCTTGCGTTTTTATGCTTATATGTTATCACATTCTCATATGCTTCTTTTTCCGATTTAATATACTTAAAACATGTTCCTAGCTCTTTTTTCTCTCTAATTGCCTCCGTTTCTATCATGTTGCTTAAGCCGAAAGCAACAATTAGATTCCCTACTGGTGAAGTTACACTTGAGGAGAGAGAAGATGAAGAAGTGCCAAGCAAATTGTTGATAAATGGGATTCTTAAAGGTCCGATTCTGAATGGGGTTGGTGCAGCCCATTACACAGATGAAGAACTGAGACTAAGATACTCATATAAGGTGATTCTTTTTGTCGGTTTTATGTTCATTTACTTATTGATTGATAAGCTATTGTGGCTTGTACATGAGTTACTCCTGGCATATTTCTCGTTGTTCAACATTTAAACTATAGGTGATCGATCACCCCCTATGTAGGAAAATGCTGGGTTGTGGGTAACGCTATGAATATGTGATTTTTCACTGCTTTTGAGTGTTTCATTTTCGTAATGGTTTTTGTAGGATGAATCACTGTCATTTATTCCTAGCATTTCACTGCCATCGAATGCTGTTTCATTTGCATTCAAGAGACGTTTCAGTCCATCTGATAAGTTGAGGTTAGAACTCCTTCTAGTATCTCTATGTCAAATATCGAAATCTCTTTTGGAATTAAAGGTCCATACTAGCTATCAATACTACTGAATGAGACATAGAGAGCTATTCCTGCAATATCTAATTTATTTATATGCAGCTACTGCTACAATTTCGACTCGAACTGTTGGAGTGCTGTTTACAAGCACACATATGACAAAGACTTCAAATTCAAAGCTGGCTATGATTCAGAGGTTCGTCTCGGCTGGGCTTCTCTATGGGTAAGTTCTTGCATTTGTTTTAACTTGGTTGAGGCCAGCATTGAAAGGTTGAGGTTCTGATGACGATAATTACAGGTCGGAGAAGAAAACGGAAAGGCAAAGACGGCCCCGATGAAGATGAAAGTCCAGTTTATGCTCCAGGTACCACAAGATGACATTAAATCATCGGCGTTAATGTTTCGTGTTAAAAAGAGGTGGGATATATTGTAGTTTCATACATACTCTTTTAAATGACATGGTTTTTAGAACACTTCGTAACGATGATGCTAATTGCTATATAATGACGATATTGCATCACTGGGTTAATCAAGTTACTCTTTGAATAATTTCTTCTGATCTATATTACTTTTAACCCTTTATTATTTTTTGAATCTATGTATTTAGACATGGGCCCATATCTGTCTATTTGATGGATCAAATTAATTTGAATTTGGTCATTTCGGGTTTCATAATGGGACCAAACAATGCTTGGTTTCCATCAGTTGTCATCAGTGAACCTAGCCGTGTTGAATACACATACTATTTGATATTCACACTCGAGTCTGAATAAAAAGAAACTCGAATTTGGGTGCTTGAAGACACCCTTTTCCTTGCTTCACCCGCCCTCTGCCGTTTTGGCCTTCTTTTTTCGTCTCCCTTTTGGCAAAATAATCTTTGGGTGGCACTTTTTTGCCGTCGGCTTTCCCACCTCTCTTCGCTTGAGGGTGATGGTTGAGCTTTCTCAAAGCGTTGAAGACTCGTGTGTTCAAGTCTGAGACTGCTTGTTTTTCTCGAGACAATGCGAGCTCGCTCTCTCGAGTTTATAGTGACTCGTTTTGTCTACACCAGATTCAATGGGGTCAGGTGTTGTTTCTGGTGGTTATTTTCCACGATACGTATAGCTTACAGCGCTTAAGTTCCATTTCGGAATCTGATTGTAAAGCTTGAATGTTCGAAAAAGGAAACTCGAATTTAACATAAAGAGCAAAGTTTATATTATAAACAAGTATTTAAACATGGGGTAATAAATGTGGAAAACTAAGAGATTGATAAACAGTTGTAGGGATTCAATAGCATCACAAATATCAACTAACAGGGCAACCATCAGCAATAACACCTTTAGCAGTTGGACAAGCAGCAAGAGGACACCCTTCCCCATTATTTCCCCACCAGCTGACGCCGATTTCCTTTGACTGCAGTGTAAGAAACAATAAGACTGTCATAAAAGCGGTTCCAGCATCAAGACCACCTGAGAGGACGTAATTGTAACGTTTCCACCATTCCGGTCTGTATTTGAAAACAACAAATCCGGAAAGGAAGCCGACGAGAAGCCAACTCGTGAAGTTTACTGCACTAGCCGGAGGCATCATAGACGTTGCGCCTAAGAGAACCGGCATGTGGATGAGGCGAATCCATTCTTTATCCGGGAATGCTTTGTGTGCCAGCCATACTAGGAAAGGAGCTAGAGCTCCACCGAGAAAGAACCAATTGACATTCCCGTACTCGCCTTCTGTTCCAAATATTCTACGAGGTCCGACAAGTCCCCATATAACGGATGCGTCAAAAAACACGCGATCCATTGGACAAGTCCATGGACTGTCATGTGGTAACAAGGAGGTATCACAAAGATTGGGAATCTCTTCCATTAGCCACCATGCTGTTGTGGTGTATACAAAGACTGCAACAAGTGTTCCAACCATCTGCAAATACCAAATTTGTTAGATATTCAACGATATATCAGTGATTTTCAGGATAGTAGATGGAAAACTGACCTGTGCTGTGAACATCGATCGAGGTGGAATCTTCATGTAATGGCCAAGTTTGAAGTCTGAAATGAAGGTTAGAGCTTGAACCATGCTTATATATCCATACACCTTGAAGCACATATTAGCAACAGGGTGCTCCGGATACATATATCCGATCACATATTCGGTAATAATGTTCAAACCTGGAGCCTACGGATGCCAAGAAAAACCAAACCGAAGAGTCAATTTCAGATACAATCGAAGTAACATATCGATGCAGAGAGAAAAATAGCTTTCTTCTTACCTGATTTGTGGTAGCAGCAATGATACCAATAGGAAGGGTGAAGAATAAAGCAATGGCACAAGCTAATAATACACCCCACCAAGGCAATTGAAGTGACTCATTATAGTGCTCACAAGTGAATAGTATAAGGGCGAGATTCAACACAAGAATCATGGCAAACCACCACGTTGGGACGGATTTGTACTTCTTCATAAGCCTTGTGTGAATATCAATCTTCTTATTACCTCCGAAAGCGCTTTTGGTTTGTTGCCATAGCTCTCTGCATATTGGAGCAGGGGAAAAATGAGAAGAGATAAGGTATATATATTATTTTGTTATATGTTACATTTTAAAGCCAAGAGCTTACCTTCCATCAAATAGCAGGACATGGAAAAGTGTTGCAGTTAGGGTAGCAAAACCGAGACCGTAAGTCATAGCAAAGAAAGTACTGAGATGCACTCGACCATTTTGTCCGTAAACCTCCTTGTCCAGGTGAAAGGATGGATTAACGATGCTCAATATGTCATACGATTCTCCGTTCGACTTGAAAAGTTCACTAGAATAAATAGGGAAGGTTTTGGCTTTGTAGACATCAAACCAGTATGTGAGTGGCGTCATGACGTACATCACAAGGAAGAAACCGACAGCGATATTGGCAGTAGCAAACCACGGACTAGCGAGAGGACTCCCTAGGTATGAGGAAATCGTAGCCCAATCTATGCCGAAAGAACCGATTCCAAGGCCATTCAAGCCCGAGCCGAGTTGTTGGACTAAAACTGACTTGGGAGCCAACCAACAAACCCAGGAGAAAGATGTCAATGTAGTGAAAAGATAACCAGGGAGGACATAGTATGCAAAGCTGCAAATCAAGACTAGCAGAAAGAATTGGTTCAGAGTCGTCCCGCCTTTCGGCCTTTCTTCTTTATCGTGCAAAGCCCTGCGGTTATGATGGATACACAAAATACGTAAGCAAACATAGGCAGACAGATACAATTTTACACGAAAACAAATACCTGAACAAGGAAACCATGACCAAATTAGATGGCCACCACATTTCCCCTGGTTCAACCAGATATTTCCTGAAAATCCCAGCCCACCCAAACCCCAAAACCTGTAATGAAACAAAACAAGAGCAACACTTTATCGTATAAGATACCATGTAAGTATGCATGACATAGGTACGAGGATATGAACACGACCCTTCGAATTACCACTACACAAGCATATGGACATGTACAATATCAATCATATAAGATGCATATTCCGACATAGGTCAGGATATGAACATGACACTTGGAGTTACTTGCCACTCACGCATATAAAAGAACGCATACAAAACCAATCATTAGAAGGTTTCTACACTGAAATTAATAGGAAAAAAAAGCCAAGAAAAAAAACCTGGGTTGTGATCATAACAAGTAAAGCAGGTAGAAATGTGAGCTTCCTCTTATAATAAAGCTTAACAGCACTCAAAATGTGAGTAGCATAAACAGATCCAGCACCAGAATTTGCAAAAATAGTAATCAAAACATGCTCCTTCATATTGAATGGACCAGGGTTCATTGAGAACTCCAATCTAGTATTCTCGAAGAACACACAATGCGGCAACGTTTTGGCCATGAGATGGCCGAGTGGCACGACGGCAATCATGGCGGAAATGGCCGAAATTGTCAACGGCATCTTTCTATACCAAAAGAACTGGTTAACAAATGAAAGAACAATACATGAACTAAGACCCAAAACCCACATCCTAAATGTCACTGCAGGCAAAGTGGGATCATCAGTTTTGGGCACTGTTATTTCAACTTGTTTAACAGGGCATTCTTCTTCTTCTTCGACCTTGTGCTGTAACTCCATGGCTTCCATTTCAGATATTTCCCCCTTTTCTTCGCTAATTCACCAGAAAAAACTGATGGGAATCTTTGAAAATATTCAAAAGATTCTTAGGGGCAAAAACATGTACACACAGACGTAATGTGAAATCAATAAAAGAAAGGGGAGATTGTCAAAGAAAAATGGGAACAATGATACAGTTGGGAGTGATAAAGTTGGGTAGGGTATGTTTCATTAATATTTTTGGTTTGGGTTTTATCCATTGAAGCTAATGGAATAGCTAATATATAGTAAGTCAAGTAGGCCACGTTCCTTGGTTTTAGCAAGTTGAAAGAGAGTGTCAGCGGGGAAGGTATGTACTAGGTGTACGATGGTTAAAATGTTTTCACAGTCCCTGTATTTTTTATACATTTAAAATTTAATCCTTCTACGGTTTAAAATTCAAATTTCAGATTTGGATTGTTAATATATTTGTTGGTGTAACTTTATGAAATATTTAAAAAAGGGTTAAAATGTATTATAAATTCCTGTACTCTTCAAATTTTTGAAATTTAGTCATTATACTTTTATTTCCAAGATTTTAGTCTTTTACTTTTCAAATTCTAAAATTTAGGTTCAATTGTTAGTACTGTTGATATTTTTTGTTAAATTTATTTCAAAATATCACACCAATAAATTAAACAAAAAAATTTAATAGTATTAACAATTGGACTTAAATTTTAAAATTTAAAAAGTAAAAAAAGATTAAACCCTAGAAATAAAAGTATAAGGACAAAATTTCAAAATTATAAAATGTACAAGAACTTATGATATATTTAAACTTAAAAATATTCATTTGGTAATCATGTAATAAAAAAATATAAACTTAACAAAAAATTTTTAACGGTATTAATAATTGAATTTATAGTTTTTAAATTTAAAAACTAGAGGGTTTAAATTTTAAATGTAGAAAGAATACAGGGGCTTAAAGCATATTTTAACTATATATATATGATAAGATTGAAAAAGAAAATCCAGGGAAATTTAATCTAATAAGGAAAAAAAAAAAAAAGCCTGAAAAGCTGTTAATAAAAGAGAATCAATTGGAATCTCATGATTTAAAAAGCCAATGAATAAGAATAAATTTCGGCGACTCTTTACTACTGTCCAACAAATTGTAACGCAATTAAATGCTAATTTTTTAATAATTTTTTTAAAAAAAAAATTTAAATTGGAGCATTGTTGGATCATGGTCATCTGTTGAATATTTGAAAAAAAAAAAGATATATTGTTTCATATGCATAATCTTTTTTTTTTTATTTTTTGGTTTTTGTTATGAGATTATCATAAAACTAGGAAATAAAATTTAAACAATATCCAAAAAAAAAATCTTATCTGGTAAATTTTGAATTGATTTGCAATTTAAATAATAATTTATTATATACATGGAATATTGATAACTTTTATTAACGAGATTTTTTATTATTATTTTCATTTGGTAACTTTTTAATTTAATTTTACGTTTTTATTTGACTTGATTTTAGTATTTATATCGGAATCACAAAAATAAAAAAAAAATCTTATTTTTAGGGTTTATAATTAATTTGAGCCGTTAATATCAAATCCATTAGAGGAAATAATTGATTGTGTAAAATTAAATAGAATAAAAGTTTACTTTTGGCAAAAACAGGTTGGTATACTTTCATGTACAGTAACTCAAAACTGGAAACAATTTCCACTAAGAAATGACAGAAAACAAAATCCCAAAATTAGAAATTTGAATGCCAAAAAAAGGGGTTTGGATAACAAGATTCCTCGTATCCCTTTAACAGGAAATGACATAATTTTCAAAAAAATGGAATCAACCATAATGTTAGACATACAAGATTAGTTTAGCATTGCTTTTAGGGGTGTTTAAACTTCAGTTAAAAGTGAATTAACTGACCGAGTCGATATAATTCGGTTAGTCGGTCGGTTAATCAATCTAGTTCGGTCAAAAGTCGATTAAAATTTTTTTAAAATTTTAATTAACGATTAATTCGGTTAGAAATTAGATAATTAACCGAATTAACTAAACTTAACAAATAATATTTTATATAATTAATTTTCAAAAAAAGGAAAGGTACTTATTAACAAAGTAATCATGTCAACCATAATGTTAGACATATAGGGTTAGTTTAGCATTGCTTTTAGGGGTCTTTAAACTTAAGTTAAAAGTGAATTAATTGACCAAGTCGATATAATTCGATTAGTCAGTCGGTTAACAGATTTAGTTGGTCAAAGGTCGATTAAAAGTTTTTTAAAATTTTAATTAACGATTAATTCAGTTTGAAATTAGATACTTAACCGAATTAACTGAGCTTAACAAATAATATTATATATAATTTGTATTAAGCTATTACTAGTTCAATTAATTTGGTTAATCCGATCAAATGAACATTATAAATTTATTTTGTATATGTTTTATACTTGTTTTAACAAAAAAAAAAAAAACAAAACATATAAATTTTGATTAACTCGGTTAACCAATCGAGTTAATCGAAATATTTCGATTCGGTTAATTTTTTTTGAAAAAAATTTAGTTCAATTAATACTTATTTGGTTCAGTTAACCGTTTGAACACCCATAATTACTTCTCATAAACACTTTTGAGATAAAAGTATTGCTAAACAAAATACTTTTGAAATTTTCAAAAGTGTTTTTGAAACAAAAAAATGCTTTGGAAAAACATTTTTTTTAGCCAAAAGCAAAAACATAAAATTTTAACTTTACTCAAAAGTGGATTTTGGTACAAAAACACTTTTAAAAAACATTGTTAAATTAGCTCATGCTGCACATCACGAGTTCAAGTCGCAAAGATTCTTCGTGTGCTTATGATATGATTATGTTAATCATATATATTATTAATTCCTTGATTGATTAGAGAAATTATAAAAAAAAAAATAATTATTTCATAATCAAATATATATTAGTATAATAAATTAATTTCAAATCATACATGTTATTTTTAAATATAAATTTATGTTCTAAATATATGATTTCACACATTTACGTGTGATAAAATTTTTAACATATATTTATATTAATATAATTTTAAATATAAAATGTTAAAATAGATAGGAAATAGTTTTATAGAATATAAATCATGGTTTGACACTAAAAATGTATTGAATTTATTTATATGATTTGTTGAATTGAGTGTTTGTACGTACGATGGATCAAATATAGTATAAATATGAGTACAAAATAAATACAAATGTATATATATTTAATTAATTAATACAATGTAGAATTTAATTAATATAATAAATCTATACAAAGCGCGTAAACATTTGTAACTGTAAAAATGATGAGACTGTAACCCCAACCATTAATGTTCTGAACCAAATGACGAGAAGCAATCAAACACTGCCTTCCCCAATCGTTGCCGGTACTGCCATTTGACACTGACGCCTTCACCCCCTAGCTTTCTTCATATTTGGGTTTTCTTTTGTTGCTTTTTCTTCTTCTTAACTTATGGTCTAACGGCAACGTCTTAATCTCAACCAGACCTAATACATCATCTTCCAATCAGCAGCATTCATCACTATACCATGCTCTTCTATCAAAATTTATTTTATGGACTATTCTCTTCTCAATTATTTAATAATTTTTATATCATTAATATATAATTTTAATAAAAAAAATTTCTCAAACCCAAAACTTAAATCTTAAACCCTAAATTCAGAACCCTAAATCTCAATATTATTTAGAGTTTAAGATTCGAGATTTTAAATTTTAAATTCGAGATTCAAAATTTATGAGTTTGAAATTTTAAATTTAAGATTCAAGATAAAAAAAAAAAACACCAAAATCATATATGAATAACATACAAAAATTACTTCAATATTATTAAATAATTAAAAAACCATAAATTATGTGAAAGAAAAATCTATAAAATAATTTCCTTCCTTCTTATTTCAATTTGACCTTTTTTCCCTTTTTTTAAGGCTCGAAAAGATGACAAAATTCTGGATTTTTATCTTATCCATTCAATTAAATGGTCCCTCCAATTTATTTTAATGATCCAGATTTTTATAATCCTTCTAGTCTCTCTAATATAAGCAACTAGGCTTTACCACTTCCTATAAATCTGTGCACTTTTAAAAATTGGACCGGTTGTATCTAAAAAGAAATTAAAATATTTAATAAAAACAGATCGTTGACTTCAAATTAGACTTTTAACATATTACTTAACTAATATTGGACCGGTTATATTTTTTATTTTACTTTCACATATTACGTAACTAATATTACATAAAATTAAATATATAATGATATAATACTAGGTAAATATGAAAAATATGCTGGCCATATTTAAAATTTTAATAAAAATCTAAAATATTAAATACTAAACTAAAAATATATTTCTTTATAAATATGAGCAAGTCTAAAACGAAATTAGATTAGTCAATTAAAAATATAAAATAGATTTGAGTAAAATTTTAAATTCATATTTTGAATTTAATCATATTCAGGAAAATATAAAAAATACTAATATCTTATATAAGCTCAACCTAAACCTGACTCACCCTAACCTCTAGTTTCAACCTCATACATCGCAAGTCATTTACCAATACACCAGTGACTGATTGAGACAACTGATTATCAATTCATTGGTAGAGATATTTTTTCAATACTACCTAAATGGGAAGTTGAAAGCTATAGTCTTCATCACCACATGTTACCAATTGATGATATAAAAGATAAATGAGAGTCTTCATACAATGACTTGCACATTAAAGAAACAAGAGGGCCTTTTTCTTGTTTCCAGAAGCATGCATATTTTTCTAATGGGGTAGATCAACATCCTCCTTGACTAAAGGATTAAATCATATAATTGTCGGCTACCTTAGCCTCTTTTTTTTTTTTTTTTTTTTTTTTTTTTCTAGATTGCTGATAAAATTCCTCAGTATTTAAAGTCTAAGACTTCACTGGAACTAAGCTGAAGACTAAGCCTTTTAATGTAAAGGGATATTCTCATGGATTAAAAGTAAATATCCCATGTGAAGAAAATGTATGTGGTCAGGGAAAATGAGATTTGTATGATCATTCCAAGAATCTCATCAACTTCAGTTCAGTTGATTATATCAGCAAAACACTCATGAAACCAAAGAAAAATATCAGATCAAAAAACCATGCCACTTGGCTCCAGCTTAATTGTTCTATGCAGATATGTTCAATTTTTTTTAGAAGATCTTGGAGGGGTTATATCCTTATAGTCAATGTCTATATATGCATCAAACATGGATGAGCACTTCGAGAAAAATGAATAGTCAAAAAACATAAAATCGGAACGCTATTGATATAGAAAGCTGGGTTTACGAACTGCCAACTAAATAACAGCTATGAATAGAGTCTAAGCCAATTGAATATTAACTTGGTTGGCATAAATATTGTTACCGCTGCAAGAGGACGTGGATTCAAGCACACTCAAGTGCATTTTATCCCTCATTTATGAGTTGAGGAGAGGTCATGGATAGTTCTAAACATTGTATAAAAAATTTATTGGCTCGTTAATCTAAGGTAGCTCCACAAAAGTAAAAAAAGACACCATCAGTCAGTGTGAGTGCATTAAATTCTATACCACTTCACATGCAGACAACCCAGCATTAAACTCCATCTAGTTACTCTTAAACCCTATTCTCGTGTTTTCTTAACCGCCTATGAAGCCTCTGTAGCTGAAACTTTAAAAAAACAACATTCACAGTGGGGGAACTTCAGTAGATATAATACCTGAATACAGTCAACATCAATGCATCATCACCTTTGCAAGCATCCTAAGTCATACATGCCACCAAGACCATCAACAGATTAAAAGGAAGGAACATATATTGCCATAAAACACATTGGCAACTACAAACAGTACTAATTTCTGTATAGAAGAACTAGCCTTAGTACTTAACCGACTCCTCAAAGGATAAGCATACGGTACTATTCTATCAATACAACTAAACAGCTTCATATTGCTATCCAAAAACAATAATCATCACATAAACAAAATCTGCTCAGCCATGCCAGCACGCTTGAAATACAGCAAAAGTATATCTTGTGCTACTTACTAACTACAGCCTACAGGAAAGGACTATTATTAAGTTTTTTTGGCGGGTGGTAAAAGCAAATGCAAATGCACATGGCACATCACAATCCCTTCTAAAGAGGCTTCTTTTATTTGATTCATCCATTCTTTTTATTCAAACTTCATAGAGGGAGAGATGGGGAACTGAACTGCAGAATAATTTCGAGAAAAATGATTACACACGAAGCTATTTCACCGCACGCCCATTGTTAATAAAATATTTCCAGATGACTCCTCATTGCAAACTTAAACAAGCATGGAAGAATTCCGTGAAATGCATACGAAGTCGTTTCAAATAATTAAACCAAATACAGTTCGTTGTTTTCTAGCAGAAAAGAAACACACTCAAATATCTAGCGATTATCCTGGAATTATCGGAAACTACACAACTCGAGTTCATCCTAATGAAATCGATCATTCAAAGACTGGTGTAAGGTGTAATTCTTGCAATCACAACGTCGTCGTACCATCCCTCATTATCATAACCTCCCAAATTTGAGCAAATCCTACAGATAAGTGTCGTTCCATGATTAAATGCCATCAATCGCTTTATACTGAAATTTCTTATGATACCCATGACCATGAATAGTAAAAGGTCGACTGGATAAAATAAGTATCAATCACCTGCAAATCATACAATTCAGCGCTTGCCACGATGCCCGCCACCTGACCTTGCACCAGGATAGCGAGCAAATTGCAACCTTAGTTTGACCGAGTCATGGTCATGCTCATCGAATATATAACCTGCAAAATCGAACTTAACTATTTATATCGCACAACTTACCGCGCTTTGAAAGTGTAAGAGGGCTTCATGACCCACACGCGATAGGACGTGAACCGTTCAATGAAAAAATTCCATCGATAAAGGTTTACTTTCTCAGAATCCTAACGATGAAAGTGTTCCAGCACATCCCTGTATCAACGAATGGAAACAACGGAACAGGATTTGGGAAAGACAAGCTAGGTTTAAGAAGGCTAACTGCCAGGCTCTTATTTCTCCCTAAAATAAATGGCAAAACTGTGAAGTATCTGCCTCAAACAGCTTTCTTTTTCCTGATTAATTTTATGAGATGACATCAACATGGCAATGGAAATGGGAAAGGATGAGAAGAGGCCCAGGATAAATGAATATAGAATTGCAATGTTAGCAAGAACACACAGTATCAAGTGAACAAGAAAGACGATTAGTCAGTGTCACAGTTAGTCCATGCAACCAGTTGAGAATCTAACTAACACAGCCAATACAAGAAAGACGATCAGTTAAGCTTTTGGACTGATGAAGTGAAACTCTTTGTAAGTTGCAGAATTTTGGAGGATCTAACTAATGCAGGAGACTGGTCTACTCAATTTTCTTGCAAATTTTGACCACCATATTTGCTAGTATCAAATAACAAGCAGAAATTCAATATCAATGCAGAATGAACTAAAAGGTCCCAACAAAAATCCATGAACAAATTGCAGAGAAGAATGCAAAGATATTATCTCTCCTGTTAACCTCTTTAATTGCTGATATAAAGTACATATCGAAAATTTCCCTGAAATCATAGGCCGTCAAACATACATGCTGATGAATTATAACTAATTTGACCAGAGAAAAATCCAAGAACCCCCAAAAAATTGAATGAAAAAAGAAGGGAAACCTAAGCTTGTAATGGAACAATGATGGTTGAGATTCTCTGTTTGAACTGTCCCTTCATAGCATTTATATCATTGATTTTATATTTTTAACCAGTCATTCATTGCAAATGAAAGTTAAGAAACAAGACATAAACTAGTTAACAAAACTGGAACAAGTGAACCAAATGACTGCTTGGTTTTGAACTTAACCATCTTATTAAATCTCCAAGCACTCAAGGAGCCATTCCTTTGAAAAGAAATCTTGCTACAATCTTCTCTATTCCTATCTCCACTCTCATATCTGATACCCTTACAATTGGATCTTTCTCTAAAACTCACTTGGAAGAAAAAATTGGACAAAGGAAAAGGGGAAAGAAAAAGGAGGAGGAATCGGAATAAAACAGGGACTGATTACATAAGCCCCTATTCTGTGCTTCACTTCACTAGTGCATGCATGGGTGATTGGATATGTCAGTACCTTCATTTATGGCATAACAAATAACATCCATGAAATTTAACCATTTTGATCAGCAAAATACTGGAGATGAAAAATCCTTGTCAGGCTAACCTTGTAAAGCATCCATTGAAGTAGCAGCATGAGATGGGCTTAAAAAATCAACAAAACAAAGTTTTATTGGATCTCCTCCAGCCTGCAGAAATCATGAATTATCAATGTACTTTTTTTTTTTTTTTTTTTTTTGAGCAAACAATGTACTTAATATTTACTCTGAATTCAAGGCAAAAATAAATAAATTAACTTACATATCTTGGTTCCTTGGTTACAAGTCTCACTTCCTTGTACCCAACAAATGGGCGAAAAATATCTATCAACTGAGTGAAGGAATAAAACTAAAGGGGAAAATTGAAGAAAAAAGAAAAGAATAGAAGAAGCTAAAGCTAAAATTATAGCCAATGACAGGATACGAGAAACTTCTCGGCGTGTACAATCAGGAGGCAAACCCTCAACAAAAAGAGTACTGGATGCATCAGGAGGAAGGTGAGGTTCAGGCCTTCCACTACCAAATCCTATAGTCCTATCTTTTATTGTTCGTCCAGGATCAAGACCACCAATACCCACCATTCGGGGATCATCAACAGCACGGCCGGGCATTCCACCACTCATTAGTCTACCAGACTGACTCCCACTATATGATGACAGTTGCTGGAAGGGTGCTTTTATTTATTAGCTCTATTGATATAATCATAAAGAGTATAGAACTTTGGACCTTTATCAGACACAAACATTAAAAAATATATTATATTTTAATACCGTGCTGCGAAGGTAACGATCATAAGATTCTCCGATGGAGTCACTATCTCTGGTTGCCCGCATTGTTCTTTTATCATCGTCCCGTGAATAATAACCAGAGAGCTCATGGCCACCAGAGACAACTACAAGATTAAGCACACACTTCAGCCAGCAAACCACCGAGGAAAGAAGAAGCGAAGAGATGGGATAGGAAGGAGCAACATACTAATCCTATCCAGAGGTCAAAGTACATTAAGGAAGGAACATAAAACTGCAGCATATATAGATATGAATATGTGAATCCAAGATCTCTTTCTTCATCACCAACACCAGAGTGCTGATCTCCTCAAACTTTTGAGGGTTACAATTAGAACAAACTAGTGAATCCGCTAAAAGGGTACCAAGAATCATACAAGACACAATAAAGATGCTAAAATTGCCAACATGAATGAATTGGTATGCAAGATAGTCACCAAATAATTTATCAGCATTAAATCTTTTCTCTTTCTGATCAATTTAAGAAACTGATTCTCACCATCATTAGAGTGAGACTAATTGATCAAAAGTTCAGATAGTAAACTGGTTAAGGCTGCATGCATACTTAAATCCTTAACCACACAAAGCAACATGTTCATTCGGTCATTCAGTATAGAACAGACAAGGGAGTCATCCAGCATTCAGATGGCCAACAATTAATAAATACCAAAGCTTGCTCTATTCCCACAGTACTGGCAAAAGAGACAACCATTAGTAATCAAGATCGGTGGTGTGTCAGACACACATAACACAATGGAAAAACACGACCAACCAGTGGTTTTCCAATATTCTCTCTAGCTTCTAAATCCATGATTAAAAATAATCACCCGTGCCCAAAAATGAACCTAATGAAAACGCAATCATGGAAGTGCAACCCAATTATGCTAATTTCCAGATATTACAAGCAAGAAATTAGCAATTACACACTGAAAAGACCAATTAAACAGCAAACATTGACATTAACACTGGCAATCAATGAAATTTTGGTTCATCAATGCATCAGAAAGTTGAAATTTCAACTAGGATTTTCAAAAAATCAATCAGCTTAGAGAAAAACAAGAGCATACACAAGAAGGATTTCCCTTTTGTTCACCTATCCGTGTTTCTCTATCAAGGAACAAAGGTTAAATTTGCAACATGAAAAAACATATGAAACCCTAAATTGAGAATAGATTAAAAACAAATGGAAGGAAAACAAAAAACAAAAGAGAATAGAAGAAGTTGAATCTACCGTAATCGGAGCGAGGACGTTTTCCGACGAGAGGAGGGATCGAGGAAGGCGGAGGTTGGCGAGGGTCACTGTACCTCCAATAAGAATCGGACATGCTTCTTATCTATTAGCTTAAGATATATAGTGCAAGAGATGGGAGAGAATAAAAAAAAACAGAACAGATAATACTTCGATAAATTTAAGCAAGAAACAAAATTTGGAGAAGATGAATTAAACGACGACGTAATAGGGAGAATGGAGAAACGTGTGTCTATAGTGGAGTGAGAAAGTTCGTATAAATGATGCTGCTACTCTACTCCATTTCGGTTCTTGTATTTTATTATCTATTATTTATTATAAATTGAATAATATTTTTTTGAATGCCAAAATTGAATAATAATTGAAAATATTAGAAAAATGAAAATTTATTAAATAAATGAGAAAACTGAAAATATTTTAAAAATAAAAATGTAAAAAAAAGTTAAACACTTTGTGATATTTAGTAATTCTATAAATATTAATATAATTTCTAGTAATTTTATCTATTAAAAAATTATATTCAGTCGTAATAATAAAAATAATAGTTTAAATTATAATTAAGTATAATTCAAAATGAATATAAAGTATAATTTAATATTTTATCGAATTTTATCTATTCATATTTTTAAATATGTTTAATATAATAGTAAAAATATTTTTCTTATATTCAAGTAATACACTCTTATTTATAAACTTGGTCAATTTATATTATAGTAAAAAGTATAATTTAAGATAATTATAAAGTATAGTTAAATATTTATTGAATTTTTATGTATTAAAAATTTTTTTTTGTCTTTTTATATTATAAATGTATTTTTAAATTAAAATAACTAAAAAATATTTATTAAAAAAGTAAATTAAAATTCAATAAATTGGGATGAGATATACTCAATAGGATGTTAAATATGTTTTTTCTTATAAATTTTTATAACTTAAATGACTATCGAGATCAGATCTAATTGTATTATATAAAAAAATACCTAATAAACGAAAGACAAATTTAAATAAATTTAGATTCCTGAAAATAATTAAAATTAAATTATATCTAAACAAAATAAAAAGGAAACAATTAAAATATAATCTAATTAAAAAGTAATTAAAAATAATATTATTAAAATATCTAAAAGTAAATTACATTATTAGCCACTCAATTATTAGTATATTTCTTTGTTGTCACTCATCTATTTGATTTTGTGTTAATTTCACCAATTAGCTAACGGTGATAACTTTTAAAATTGGCATAATAGTAACTTTAACCTTCAACATTTATAAATATCTTAATTTAATTTTGATCCTAAAAAATTCTAACCCTCAACATTTGCCCATTGTGTATGTAACGACCCAAAATCTGTGGGCACCTAAAAAGTGTATTATCGGGCCTCCATCTTAGTAAATCGAGTTAGTAAATAATTATTAGGAGTAATTATGAGTCTAATAGTGTGTTTAATTAGATTTTTATTTAGTGAATTTAGCTTAATTTAAAGTATTTAGGAAAAAGGATCAAATTGAATAAAGAGTAAAAGTCTAATTATAGATTAAAAAAAGTAAAAAGGGCTAAAATGACAATTAAGCCATTTAGCATAAGTTTAGGCGGCAAATGAAATAAAAATCTAAAATTTTTACTTAAATTTTAAATTATAAAATATATATATTAGTAATAAATTATAATAAACTAATTTAAAATAATTATTTTAATTGATATTATATTAGATAAATTAAATAAATGATAAATGTATGGTAAAGATTAAAGCCAAGTGTAATTGTAATAATTATATAGGTACACTTGTAATAAAAATAAACATTGCTTAAATAATAAGTAAAGTATTATTTATAATATATTATTATTAGTAGTAGTAAAATAAAACAAACAAAAGAAAAATAAAAGGAGAAAGAACAGAAGCTTTAGAAAGAAAGAAAAAGAAAAGGAAAAACCAAGGTTTTAAAGCTTGGAGTTTAATTAGGTAAGTTAATCAAGTCCTATTCTCTTAATTTTTGATGTTTTAGAAGCTTTAAAGTAAGATTTTGATGAAACTAAGTTGATATTTTGAGAATTTATAGGTTTTTAAGTATAGTTGATGTTGAAGAAAAAGATGAATTAGGGATTAAATTGAACGAAATTTAAGTTAGAATTAGTAAAAGGATTAAATTGTAAAGTAAGCTATAAAAAAACAGTTTTAGGAAAGCAACAGTAGGGTAACTTTGAAAATTTACCAAAAATTATAGAAATGAAATTAGAAGTTGACTGAGATATGAAATTAAAGCTTATTAAGTCTATTTTTATACGAAAGAAACAGAGAAAGCAAAGAGATTCTGTATTTTGAGATATTTACATTCTTGTGAGACTGGTTCAAAGTGATTTCGAAACTCCCTGTTCTGACTTGGAAAAATCATTAAAATTTGTAAAAAAATGATTTTGGGACATAATTTATATGGTTAGATTTCTTAATGAGTCTATTTTTTTAAGAAACAAACTAGAACATCATTTGAATTCTGTACAAAAAGATAATTAAATTTTAGCAAAGAGTGGTCAGAACTGTCAGATAACAGAATAGGGGTGATTTTAAAGAATAAATTGTAATTATTGGATAAATAAAAAATTCTTAAAATTTTATGGAAAGAAGATATATGAGTCTAGTTTCATATAAAATTTACGGATCTTAATTTGGAATTCTGTAACTCAAGATATAAATAATTTAGTGACAATGACTCAGGTAAACAGCCTTGAAAGAACTTATAAGTAAATAATAGAATTGTATATAAAGAATGTGGAATGAAGAGCAAGAGTAGGAATTGAATAAAATTCAATTATTTGTTGCAATTACTGCTGTAAATAATAATGTAAATTTTTATTATTATTTTCGTAGCTAACAAGGAAAACGAGGCATCGACATCCAAGGGAAAAGAAAAGATCGTGGAGGAGTAAACTCGTATTTCGGGTTTGTATTACTATAACTCAAACTATTTATTAAATGTATATTAAATTTATAGTATATGTTATGGAGTAATTAAGACAAGGTATGTAACACCTCTTACCCAGGTCTGTCGCCGGAACAGGATACGAGGCATTACCGGACATGATCCAAGCTATTGTACAAAATTCAAAATGTAAAATCCATATAAAGTTAAAACTTTTCCCATACATAGTCGTCAATACCCATAAGCAAAATAACTCGTCAATACCCATAAGCAAAATAACCATTCGTAACTATAAATAACTAAACAATTAAGCCTTCTATACATGCCATAATTTCCAAAATATTGTTTTCAAAATACCAAAAGAAGGCTGATAGTGTGAATAGATCTCCGACGATCACCGTATCCCGAACTAGCTTGATGACACTATAAAACAAGGAAAAGAAAAGAGAGTAAGCATATAGCTTAGTAAGTAAGTATATAAATAATTAATAAATGGATTTAGTATTTTTACAAAACAACACATTCAAACCTACAATCAAATTCATTATTTATTCAAGTTTGGAGCAAGCTGTCTATTCGAGTCACAGTGACTAAATTATTTTTATCTTAAGCTACGAAACTCCAAATTAAGATCCGTAAATTTTCACTGAAACTAGATTCACATATATTTATACCATAAAATTTCCAGAATTTTTGACTTAGCCAATTAGTACAGTTTATTCATTAAAATTTCTCCTGTTTCACTGTTTGACTATTCTGACCACTTTTCACTACGAATCAATTTTCTCCTTGTACAGAATTCAAATGATGTTGTAACTTGTTTCATTTGAAACTAGACTCATTAAGGAATCTAAATATATAAATTATGTCCCAAAATTATTTTTGTACAATTTTTAATGATTTTTCCAAGTCAGAACAGGGGATCTCGAAATCACTCTGAACCAGTCTCACAAAAATCTAAATATCTCAAAATACAGAACTTCTTTTCTTTCTTTGTTTCTTTCATATGAAAATAGACTCAATAAGATTTAATTTCATATATTATTCAAATTCTAATTCAATTTCTACCATTTTTGGTGATTTTTCAAAGACACATAACTGCTGCTGTTCAAAACTGTTTTATTTCTAAATTTCAATAACTTTCATTGTAACATTTACTCTGTATCAATCTTACCAAAGTTCTATCACATATCGAGCACATTGCTCATAAGTTTACACACATATACCTACACTTATTCATCACATAATCACAGTCATTTACACTTAGTCATTTCCCGTTGAACATATCAGAATATTAACGGATACATCGTAATATTGCACATAGTGCCACACTTGTAGCCAAAGCTACTTCACATCACTTATCACACATAGGCTCGTTCTTGAGCTATTCACATTCGCTGGTCTCGCTCACACAAGCCGCGTCGGTCATACGTAACTACTCAGTCTGCTGCTCACACAAGCTCGTCGTATCCGCAACACACATGCAGGATTACCCAACCATCGGTAGAACTTATAAGACCAAGCACCCGTTTCACATAATCACAATCTCGGTCCGCTCCCACAAGTCGCTTGGCCATACGTAACTACTCGGTCTTTGCTCACACAAGTCGCCGAGTATCCGTAACACATGCTGGATAACTCAGCCACTGGTAGAACGTACGGACCAGCACCCGGATCACTTATTCCACTTAGATTTCACATAGGTTTCAAGTGAACATGTCACTCGAATCCATTTTTATTCCTAAGGTTCAACCGGGAAATTTCTCACTTGTCGATATTTTGTCAATTACATCAAATATTCAGCCACAATTCATGCCGTTTATCAAAATATGAAAATGTAAGTAAAAACAATACATTATTTACATACAAACTTACCTCGGTGCAAAATATGACGAATTTGCAATTCATAATAACCTTTTCTTTTCCCGATCAAGGTCAATTCTCGTCTTTCTTGATCTATAATAACATATTTAACTCATTTAATACGCACATTATTCAATTTAGTCTAAAAATCACACTATAGAAAAATTACATTTTTGCCCCTAAAGTTTCACATATTTATAATTTTGCCCCAATACTAAAAATTAAACTTCAGCCCTTATTCTTATGTTTTATAGCATGCTGATCATTTTTCCCTTCTATGGCAACATCAAATTCTTACTCTAACATACACTTATGAACATTAGGAATTTTTACCGATTATGTCATTTTACCATTTTCACTTAAAATTACTTAGCAAAAGTTCTTTAACATCATTTCAAGCTTCATATTCTACCATAAAACATCAAAATACATGCATTTCATCCATGGGTAAATTTTTAAACACAAACCCTAGCTCAAAATAATGGTAGAAATAGGTAAATCTTGTTACGAGGATTTCAAAAACGTAAAAATCATTAAAAGCGGGGCTAGAACGGACTTACAATCGAGCTTGGAAGCTTGAGAAACCCTAGCTATGTCTTCCTTATGAGAATTTCGGCCAAGGGGTTGAAGATGATCAAAAATTAGCTTTTAATTTTGTTTTTAACTCATTTTAATCACTAAATGACCAAAATGCCCTTAACTTAAAAATATTCTATTTAACCTATTTAATGTCCATTTTTTTTTTCCAGAAAGTTAACCAATGGTCTAGTTACCTTTTAAGGACCTTCAATTTAAAATTTCATAGCAATTAGATACCTCTAGCTTCTAGAACTCAAGTTTTGCACTTTTTACAATTTAGTCCTTTTGACTAAATTGAGTGCTCAAACACCAAAATTTTCGAACGAAATTTTTACGAAATCATTTCATAAAATTGTAGATCATAAAAATATAAGAATATTAATTTTTTTAATTTTTTTTTCCTCATCGAATTTGTGGTCCCGAAACCACTATTCCGACTAAGCTCAAATCGGGTTGTTACAACTCTCCCCCCCTTTAGGGATTTTCGTCCCCGAAAATCTTACCAGAAAAGAGGTTTGGGTACTGTTTTCTCATGGCTTCCTCTGGTTCCCACGTAGCCTCTTCTACTCCATGTCTTTGCCACAATACTTTCACTAAAGCTATACTTTTATTTCTTAACTGTTTAACCTCTCGAGCCAAAATCTTAGTCGGTTCCTCATCATAGGTCATATCCGGTTGAATCTCAATCTCACGGAGAAATCACATGTGAAGGATCGAACGATAAGCGTCGCAACATTGACACATGAAACACATTATGAATTCTTTCTAACTCTAACTCTGCTGGTAAAGCTAATGATATGCACTTTGGTCCAATCCTTTCGATAATCTCATACGCCCAATGAAACGAGGACTCAACTTGCCCTTTCGGCCAAATCTCAAAATCTTTTTCCATGGAGATACTTTCGAAACACTTTATCACCCACTTGAAACTCAATTTCTTTTCTTTTCAAATCCACGTATGACTTTTGTCGATCTGAGCGACTTTTCAAACAATCACGAATTACTTTCACTTTCTCTTCAGTTTCTCTAACTAAATCAACTCCGTGAATCTGTTTCTCACTAAGCTCGGTCCAATACAAAGGAGTTCGACACTTGCGACCATATAATGCTTCGTGACGGTGCCATCTCAGATACTCGATCGATAACTATTATTGTAAGCAAATTCAACCAAAGGTAGATATTTCTCCCAACTACCTTCGAATTCTAAAACACAACATCTGAGCATGTCTTCAAGAACTCGAATTACTCTTCGGATTGATTGACCGTCGGTTATGGGTGAAACGCGGTACTAAAATTCAATTTCGTACCCAAGGCTTCTTGCAACTTTTTCCAAAACCTCGAAGTGAACCTCGGATCTCTATCCAAATAATAGACATAGGCACTTGCGTGCAGTTTCACAATTTCAAAGAATATACAATTCAGCCAACTTATCAAATGAGTAGTCGATGCACGCATCGGTATAAAGTGAGCCGATTTCGTCAATCTATCCACCACAACCCAAACGGCATCTTTCTTTTTTGAGTCGAGGCAAACCAGTCACAAAATCCATCGTAATTTATCCCATTTCCATTCGGGAACCATCATCTGGTCAAGTAAACCGAAGGCACTTGATGCTCTGGCTTTCACTTGTTGGCAAATCAAACACTTTGATACAAACTCGAAATTTCTCTTTTCATACCCGCCACCAATAAAATTTCTTCAAATCATTATACAATTTTGTACTACCCGGATGAATCGACAAACAACCACTGTGCTATGTGCCTCATGTAAAATTTTTTGAATCAACTCATCATCTTTTGGTACACACACCCTATCACGAAACATCAAACAATCATCGGTCCGATTCGAAAATCGAATCACTACCCAATTCACATTGAACTCTTTTAACTTGCAATTCTGTCTTTCTTTTGAGCTTCGCAAATTTCTTTGATGAAATAACGGTCTAGCCTCAACTCGGCCAAAATCGAACCGTCGTCAAACAAAGTCAAACTCGTATTCATAGCTCTCAAAGCATACAAAGATTTTCTACTCAAGGCATCCGCAACTACATTCGCTTTTCCGGATGATAATCAATCACTAACTCATAATCTTTCAATAATTCGAGCCACCTCCGTTGTCGCAAATTCAAGTCCTTTTGATTCATCGATATTTTAAACTTTTATGATCGGTAAAGATTCGACATTTCTCACCATACAAATAATGACGCCAAGTCTTCAAAGCAAATACGATGGCGCCAATTCCAAATCATGCGTCGGATAGTTCTTTTCGTGCGTTTTTATTGTCTCGAGGCATAAGCTACTACTTTGCCCTCTTGCATCAACACACAACCAAGACCATTCAATGATGCATCACTATAAATCACAAACTCTTTTCCGACTCAGTTGTACCAAAACCGGTGCTTACATCAATCGCGCTTTCAACTTCTCGAAACTTTGCGACATTTATCGGTCCATTCAAACTTAACATTCTTTTGCAACAACTTAGTCATAGAGAGGCAATCATTGAGAATCCTCAACAAAACGTCTATAATACCCGGCTAAACCCAAAAAGCTTCTAACTTCGGATACATTCTTTGGCGGTTTCCAATCAACTATTGCCGAAATTTTACTCGGATCAACCCGAATACCATCACCCAAACTATATGTCCCAAAAATCCGACTTCACAAAGCCAAAACTCACTTTTACTAAATTTAGCAAACAATTTCTTTTCTCTCAAAATCAGAACACCATTCTCAAGTGTTTAGCATGTTCGGACTCATCTCGAGAATAAATCGGGATATCATCTATGAACACAACCACAAACTTATCCAAGTATGGTCGAAAAATGCGATTCATCATGTCCATAAAGATGGCAGGAGCATTAGTCAAACCGAAAGGCATCACAAGAAACTCATAATGTCCGTACCTCGCTCTAAAAGCGGTTTTTGGCACATCCGACTCTTTAACTCTCGGTGATAGTAACTGGACCTCAAGTCGATCTTTGAAAACATTGTCGCCTCTTTCAATTTGGTCAAATAAATCATCAATTCTAAGCAACGGATACTTGTTCTTTATAGTCACTTTGTTGAGTTGTCGATAGTCAATACAAAGTCTCATAGATCCATCTTTTTTCTTCACAAACAATACGGAGCACCCAAGGAGAAAAAACTCGGTCTCACAAATCCCTTATCTCATCAACTCTTGCAATCGAGCTTTTAATTCTTTCAATTCATCCTGAGCCATTCTATAAGGAGCAATCGAGATCAGTGCGGTCCTGTGCAATAGATCAATAGCAGCAATTCAATCTCTAATTGGAGGTAACCTGTGCAATTCTTCCGGGAACACATCCGAAATTCACAAACCACTGGTATTGACTCAAGCTTCGACTCGGACATCTCAAAGATTCAACACATAAGCAATATAAGCTTCACACCCTTTTCTCATGTATTTTCGAAAGGACATATGTGCGAAATCACCATAGGCACTTTATTTGATTCATCTGTTTCAACCCAAAGAATCTCACCATTTTCACATTTCAATTCAAGGGTTTTCTGTCTACAATTTACCTTAGCATCATACAATGTCAACCAATCCATACCTAATAACGTCAAACTCATCAAATGGCAACAACATCGATTAGCGGAAAAAAAGTGACCATGAATCATCAAAGGACAATTCTTGCAAACCTTATCAACTAACACATATTTGCCTAAAGGGTTTGACACTTTAATCACAAATTCGAGAAGTTCAACAGCAAACTTTTACTAGATACTAAATTCACACAAACATAGGAATGAGTAGATCCGGATCAATCAATGCAATAACATTAGTATCATAAAGAGAGAATGTACCAATGATCACATCGGGAGATGACGATTCTCACGGGCACGTATGACATAAGCTCTAGCAGTGCTCACACCGACCTTACAACCGATTCTTTCGCTATACTTTTCTTCGCTAGCTCCAGTTCGGCATTTCTCGTTGGTCTACCTCTCACTGGCAAAGATACCCGGTCTAACACTCGATATTTTCCTTCTTCAATCTTCTCAGACAATCTTTAATATAGTGCTCTCGAGAACCACACTTAAAACAAGCACGGCTAACCATATAACACTCGCCGGGGTGTCGCTTCTACCACAATGTCGACATTCAGTGTCTATTGGATCTAACATTACCCACACTTGCCATTGAAGTAGCTTGAGTTTTAGAACCGAATATGATCTCCCACGGTTTTGGTGCGAATACCAAACAAAACAATCAATCGATGATTCATATCTTTGGATTTCTTGGATTGAGATTGGAATGACTTACTTATTGGCCTCTTTCTTGCATCTCCGGCTTCAATCACGCTTTTCTCTTTTCTTTGTTGTTTTCTCTTGACTTTACAAGCTCGATCAACCAATACCACAAACTCTTTTCAACTTCTAAGATCCCAACTAGCAATCGAATATCCTCGCTCAACCCATCTTCAAATCTCTTACATATAATGGCCTCAGTAGACACATATTCTCTGGGCATATTTAATGAGTCTAACAAACTCTCTTTCATACTGTCACGGACATTCGGCCCCGCTTTAACTCGAGAAACTCTTTGCGTTTTTGATCAATGAACCGTTGGCTTATGTACTTCTTTCTAAATTCCTCTTGGAAGAAATCCCATGTAACCCTTTCTTTCGAACCACGAGATACCGTTGTCTTCCACCGGTGATATGCCGAGTCCCTTAATAAAGATATTGCACACTTTAAACATTCTTCTAAGTACAAGAAAGTTCATCAAATACCCGAATAGAATTCTCAAGCCAAAACTCGCTTTCTGGATCATCATCTATGTTAGCCCCGAATTCTTCAGCCCCTTGCTTTGGATCTTATCAACCGGAGGCTTAGTCATCTTATCATTTTGTACCTTGAGGAACTACGGAACCGGTTGAGGAATAGGAGGAGGTGGAGGAGGTTGAACATTTGGATTCGCTCGAACAAATTCTCGTATACCAATTATTCATCATATGGAGGAAGGCTTCCCGAGCCCCATCTCCTTGACTATGTGTTTCAGTGTCTACTACCCACCGGCACGGTCCCTTGCGTGGGAGCCGGCGATTACTTTCACGTCATCGCCACACTCTGGCTCGGTCAGATCCATTTACTATATAAAAACACAATTTAAATTGTCGAGAGTCGTCACACTATCACGGTATTTTTATGGCATGTATAGCTAGACTTTCACATACGCTATGTTAGTCCAAGAACCGACTAAACCATAGCTCGATACCACTAAAATGTAACACCTCTTACCTGTGTCTGTCGCCGGAACAGATACGAGGCATTACGGACATGATCCAAGCTATTGTACAAAATTCAAAATGTAAAATCCATATAAAGTTAAAACTTTTCCCATACATAGTCGTCAATACCCATAAGCAAAATAACTCGTCAATACCCATAAGCAAAATAACCATTCGTAACTATAAATAACTAAACAATTAAGCCTTCTATACATGCCATAATTTCCAAAATATTGTTTTCAAAATACCAAAAGAAGGTCGATAGTGTGAATAGATCTCCGACGATCACCGTATCCCGAACTAGCTTGATGACACTATAAAACAAGGAAAAGAAAAGAGAGTAAGCATATAGCTTAGTAAGTAAGTATATAAATAATTAATAAATGGATTTAGTATTTTTACAAAACAACACATTCAAACCTACAATCAAATTCATTATTTATTCAAGTTTGGAGCAAGCTGTCTATTCGAGTCACAGTGACTAAATTATTTTTATCTTAAGCTACGAAACTCCAAATTAAGATCCGTAAATTTTCACTGAAACTAGATTCACATATCTTTATACCATAAAATTTCCAGAATTTTTGACTTAGCCAATTAGTACAGTTTATTCATTAAAATTTCTCCTGTTTCACTGTTTGACTATTATGACCACTTTTCACTACGAATCAATTTTCTCCTTGTACAGAATTCAAATGATGTTGTAACTTGTTTCATTTGAAACTAGACTCATTAAGGAATCTAAATATATAAATTATGTCCCAAAATTATTTTTGTACAATTTTTAATGATTTTTCCAAGTCAGAACAGGGGATCTCGAAATCACTCTGAACCAGTCTCACAAAAATCTAAATATCTCAAAATACAGAACTTCTTTTCTTTCTTTGTTTCTTTCATATGAAAATAGACTCAATAAGATTTAATTTCATATATTATTCAAATTCTAATTCAATTTCTACCATTTTTGGTGATTTTTCAAAGACACATAACTGCTGCTGTTCAAAACTGTTTTATTTCTAAATTTCAATAACTTTCATTGTAACATTTACTCCGTATCAATCTTACCAAAGTTCTATCACATATCGAGCACATTGCTCATAAGTTTACACACATATACCTACACTTATTCATCACATAATCACAGTCATTTACACTTAGTCATTTCCGTTGAACATATCGTAATATTAACGGATACATCGTAATATTGCACATAGTGCCACACTTGTAGCCAAAGCTACTTCACATCACTTATCACACATAGGCTCGTTCTTGAGCTATTCACATTCGCGGTCCGCTCACACAAGTCATCGGTCATACGTAACTACTCGGCTGCTGCTCACACAAGCCGTCGTGTATCCGCAACACATGCGGGATTACCCGTACCATCGGTAGAACTTATAAGACCAAAGCACCGCTTCACATAATCACAATCTCGGTCCGCTCCCACAAGTCGCTTCGGTCATACGTAACTACTCGGTCTTTGCTCACACAAGCCGCCGAGTATCCGTAACACATGCTGGATAACTCAGCCACTTTGGTAGAACGCACGGACCAGCACCGGATCACTTATTCCACTTAGATTTCACATAGGTTTCAAGTGAACATGTCACTCGAATCCATTTTTATTCCTAAGGTTCAACCGGAAATTTCTCACTTGTCGATATTTTGTCAATTACATCAAATATTCAGCCACAATTCATGCCGTTTATCAAAATATGAAAATGTAAGTAAAAACAATACATTATTTACATACAAACTTACCTCGATTGCAAAATATGACGAATTTGCAATTCAATCAACAACCTTTTCTTTTCCCGATCAAGGTCAATTCCTCGTCTTTCTTGATCTATAATAACATATTTAACTCATTTAATACGCACATTATTCAATTTAGTCTAAAAATCACACTATAGAAAAATTACATTTTTGCCCCTAAAGTTTCACATATTTATAATTTTGCCCCAATACTAAAAATTAAACTTCAGCCCTTATTCTTATGTTTTATAGCATGCTGATCATTTTCCCTTCTATGGCAACATCAAATTCTTACTCTAACATACACTTATGAACATTAGGAATTTTTACCGATTATGTCATTTTACCAGTTTTCACTTAAAATTACTTAGCAAAAGTTCTTTAACATCATTTCAAGCTTCATATTCTACCATAAAACATCAAAATACATGCATTTCATCCATGGGTAAATTTTTAAACACAAACCCTAGCTCAAAATAATGGTAGAAATAGGTAAATCTTGTTACGAGGATTTCAAAAACGTAAAAATCATTAAAAACGGGGCTAGAACGGACTTACAATCGAGCTTGGAAGCTTGAGAAACCCTAGCTATGTCTTCCTTATGAGAATTTCGGCCAAGGGGTTGAAGATGATCAAAAATTAGCTTTTAATTTTGTTTTTAACTCATTTTAATCACTAAATGACCAAAATACCCTTAACTTAAAAATATTCTATTTAACCTATTTAATGTCCATTTTTTTTTTCCAGAAAGTTAACCAATGGTCTAGTTACCTTTTAAGGACCTTCAATTTAAAATTTCATAGCAATTAGATACCTCTAGCTTCTAGAACTCAAGTTTTGCACTTTTTACAATTTAGTCCTTTTGACTAAATTGAGTGCTCAAACACCAAAATTTTCGAACGAAATTTTTACGAAATCATTTCATAAAATTGTAGATCATAAAAATATAAGAATATTAATTTTTTTAATTTTTTTTTCCTCATCGAATTTGTGGTCCCGAAACCACTATTCCGACTAAGCTCAAAATCGGGTTGTTACAAGGTAAGTAATAATATTTGAAATTAAGTAAGAATATGTGTGAATATTGAATTATATGTGAATTGATATAATAGATGTTTTGAATTGATCAAGTATTTGAAATTATTGTGGAATGAAAAGTAAAATAATACCCTATTAACTTGTCGGACTAGATTTGATACAAATGGCATGCCATTGGATTTGTGATGTGATGAGGAGATTTGTAGCTCGGCCGAGAAGATGATTCCGTTATTATATGCTTCGTTTTATCCGAAGAGGCATTTAATGCCTTATTGGTGTGTTTGGGAGGATATCATATACTGGTGTGTTTGGGAGGATTTCATTATTCTGGTGTGTTTGGGTTGGATACTCTGGTGTGTTTGGGTAGAATTCGCTTATCTGTCAGAGTCTGAGTCTTGTTAATAGGGTAAATAATTGAATGGAACTTTGAAAATAAGATTGATTGATTTGGCTCTATTGAAAGATATGTGAAAGAATGTATGAGTTAAATGATAAATTGAATTAGTATGTAAAAAATGAAATGTGAATTTAAGATTTATGAAGTGATATTTAATTATATATAATTAGTTTAAATGATTTATAAAGCTTATGGTTGATGTTTGTAATTTATTAATGTTAAATAGTTTGGTTTATAGTAATACCACTGAGTATGAAATACTCGTGACACGATTGTTTCAGTGCAAAGTCATTAAAGTTACTGATCCAGGTTCAAAGATCCGTAACGTTCCCGACTCCAACAAGAAAATTTTGGTGATGTATTTCTTCTTTTTGTTTAAGTGGCATGTACTAGGTGGTTGTACATGAGTCATGTAGATATATATATGTTAAATGATTTTGTTGTAATTAGATAATTATGAAATTTTGGATGATAAGCAAGTTTAAAGTTATAAATTAGTAAATTTGGTATTAAATTTGAAATGAAATGAAAGATATGAATTAGTTCCTTATATGTTAACACTTTAAAATTTAAGTAATAAATCAATGGATTAAGCATGATCTAGTAGTAATTAAGATGTAAATTCTTTGGTTGAGATATTGGTATTGGTTGTTTGGTTTGAATTTGCAGGGGGTTTTAGGTAAAAATAAGTAGAAATGCTGTCGAAATTTTTGTAAAAAAAAATAAATAAATAAAATTCTGGAATATTCGAACTAGTCTCTTTCTACTTTTAATAATTTTTTTTTGGGGCTTTGAAAGTCTATTATAGGGACTTATTTAATAATTATACTATGAATGTTATTTTATTTGTGAATTATTTGTAAATAGTCTGATATGTCTGGTAATGCTTCGTAACCCTATTCCGACGACGGTTTGGGGTTAAGGGGTGTTACAATTGTAATTTTTTTTTCAATTTTTTTTATAACCCTTTCACCTAGAAAGCTAAAAAATAAATTTACTAGCTAAATTTCATTGAAAATATACAAAAAATAATAGAAACACAAAAAAATCTAAGATAATGACTTTCATTTTTTTTCATTATTTTAAAATTAACCTCAATGTCATAAAGAAAAATAAAATTGTAAAAAAAAAATCAATTTGAACAATGTGCAATGTAACACTCCTTACCCGAGACCGTTGCCGTAGTCGAGCACGAGGCATTACTAGACTTAACTTACTAGTTCTGGGCATAAAAATTGAAATTGTCCGTCTGCGTCATGTTCACTAAATTAATTATAACTCGGGTTACGAAACTCGAAATCAAGATACGTAAATTTTCCCTGAAACTAGACTCATATATATTCTTACTATAATTTTTCCAGAATTTTTGGTGTGGCCAATTAGTACAGTTTATTAGTTAAAATCTCCCCTATTACACAGTTTGACAGTTCTGACCTCTCTTCACTAAAAATCAATTATCTCATAATATGCAACTCATTTTCCTACACCGTTTTCTTTATATGAAAATAGACTCAATAAGCTTTAATTATATATCTCATGCACAACCTAATTCAATTTCTACTATTTTTGGTGATTTTTCAAAATCACGTCACTGCTGCTGTCCTACTATTCCCCTGCATATAATTACATAATTTCTTTAAAATAATTATCAACTAGACATTTCATAACATCCACAACCATGTTCTTAATTAACCATTTTAATGGCTAATCATTACCAAACATTTACAAGTCCATAATAAGCCATATCATAAGGTCACACACATAAAATGGTTAAGTCCCTATACATGCCATAACTTAAAACGTTCGAGTCACAAAATACCAATATAACCCTTTGATAGTGTGTACGATCTCCGACGTCCTTTCGATCCCCGAGTTGGCTTGCAATACTATAAAAAAAATAAAGAATGGGAGTAAGCATAAAGCTTAGTAAGTTTACATGTAAATAGATGACAACATTCTTAATGAATTAACTTATTCTTTTCTTATCAAGATCATTTAAGCTTTTAACTCAATATACTCAAACTTGTATTCTTACCTTGTCTTTTTAACATGAATTTATCTTACCTTACCTTTTTAACATGAATTTATCTTACCTTACCTTTTTAGCTTGAACTTGTCTTAACTTACCATTTTAGCTTGAACTTGTCTTACCTTTACTTTGGTATACTCCTTGAATTTTCCCGTTGAACCACTTGAAATACTAAGGATACGCGGGTACCTTTCCTTATGAAACTTAACCATTGCCATGTCTTGACATGGTCTTACGTGGTATCCTTGCCTTGTGAACTCACCTGTAACAGCCCAATTTCAATAGTGTCGGAATAGTGATTCGAGATTACTAAATCTGACGAAAAAGTTAGAAAACTTTGTTAATCGATAATTATAAGTTAAGAGTGATTTTAGAAATATTTTAAAATTAGTGAATTTTGTGAACTAAAAGAATTAATTAAAAAAAAAAAAAAAGATTTAATAAAAACGAGGTATTGAGACCTCGAATTCATATAATGAGTCATAAATATTTCTAAAAATATTTATGGAGTGTCATTAAGTTATTATTAAAGTTTAGTTGAGAAATTTTAACGTTTGGATATGTAATTAAATAAAAAGACTAAATTGAAAAAGGTGTAAAAGTTTCATTATAGATTAAAGAAAGTATAAAGGACCAAAATGGCAATTAAGCTATTTTATTTAGTTGAGGCGGTTATTGTGAAGAAAATCTGAGATTTTTTTTATGTTTAATATTATATTATTATATTATTATATTATTATATTATATTATTATATTATTATATTATTATATATAAACAAACAAATGGAAAGAAAAAAGAAAGGGAGAGAAAGGAGAGAATTGAAACAGAAAAGAAACAGAGAACAAGACGAAAGCAGGGGAAAGAAAGAAAGAAAGAAAGAAAAGGAGAAATTGATGATTTAAAGCTTGGATGTTTAATAGGTAAGCTAATTTAGTCCTTTTCTTTTAATTTTGATGCTTTATAAGTTTTAGAACAAAGTTTTGATGAATTTAAGTTGAAGTTTTTGAAGTTTTAAAGCTGTTGAATATAGCATATGATGAACAAAAAGATGAATTAGTGGTTTAATTGAAAGAATTTGAAGTTAGAATTGGGTAAAGGATTTAATTGTAAAATAAGCTATAACAAAACTGTTTTGGACAGCAGCAGTAGAGTAATTTTGAAAAATCACCAAAAATCGTAGAAGTGGAATTAGAAGTTGAATGAGATATGAAATTAAAGCTTATTGAGTCTATTTTCATATGAAAGAAACAGAGAAAGCAAAGGAATTCTGTAGTTTGAGATATTTATATTTTTGTAAGACCAGTTCAGAGGGATTTCGGGATCCCCTTTTCTGACTTTGTAAAATCATAGAAAATTGGAGAAAAATAATTAGAGGCTTAAGTTTATATGTTTAGAATCCTGAATGAGTCTATTTTCAATAGAAATAAACGAGAACATCATATGAATTCTGTATGAAGAGATAATTAATTTTTAGTGAAGAAGGGTCAGAACTGCCAGACAGCAGAACAGGGGTAACTTTGATGAATAAACTGTACTAATTGGCTAAACCAAAAATTCTGGAAATTTTATGGGAAGAAGATATGTGAGTCTAGTTTCAGAAAAAATTTACGGTTCTTCATTTGGAGTTCTGTAGCTCTGGAAATAAATAATTTAGTAACTATAACTCAAATGGACAGTTTTGAATATACTTATGAGTAATTAATGAAATTATTGACAATGTTACTTATAACATGTTATATACATTACGGATGTAGAATGGAGAGGAGGAGGAGGAAAATATGTATGAATATTTAGGTAGTATGGCTAATTTGAAATGTTTTAGCTCTGAGGACTAAATTGAATAAAAGTAAAACTTTGTGATTAATTTTGTAAAAATGTGGAAATAACCAATTTGCATGAAATGGATTATTTTATTATTTAAAATTGCAAAATTGAATGAAATAAAATGTCTGATAAATAAATTTGTAATTCCGGTAATGCCTCGTACCCTATTCCAGGGTTGAATACGGGTAAGGGTGTTACATTTAATGGTATCGAGCTTAGGTTTAGTCGGTTCTCGGACCAAACGTAATATATATGAAGTCTAGAAATGTATGCCATTATTAATATATAACTTAAAATATAATGTGATATCTCCAGACTTTGATGATATTTGTATCACTATTATTCAAACTTTATCATTATTATGTGTAATTTATTAATTATGTGTGGTAAGTATTTTATGGTAAGTATTTAGTAAAATGATAAATTTAAGATTGGGTACTGAAAATTGAGACTGATACTGAACTGAATTATGGAATACTGAATATTATTTTGTGTACTGAATTGAATTGTGAAGTTATTGAATATTGTTATGTGTATTGCATTAAACTATGAAATTATTGATGTAATGAATTATCGCATCATGTGAAACCGATTGAAATAAGAAGTGTAAATAGAATGAACTGGAATTTAGAAAGTTATTTAAATTACGAATCTGAATTATGAATTATTTGAATATTTGAAGGTAAATTAAATAAAGAAAATATGTGAGTAATTGAAATGTATATTGATTGAAAGTAATTAGTGATTTTAAATTTGATTGGATAATAAATTAAAAATACGAATTGAATAAAAATGCATTAAATTATGAATATGTGTAAATATATGAATCGTGTATTGATTGAAAAGTGGTTGGAATTGAATCGAATTCAGTTATATGTGAATATTTGAAATATGTATTAGTACTGAATTTTATAATCGATTAGAAAATGGAAAAGTGAATTTGAAATAGGAAAAAAAAATAAAAAAAAATGAATGATTTGAACACCCTATTAACTTATCGGACTAGATTGGATACAAATGGCATGCCATAGGATTGGATTTGTTCAGGGAATTCTTCGACCTTGAGTCGATGAGGCAATTTGGTGCCAACTGGTGTGTTTGGTTGGATCGCGATCCGCCAAAGTCCGAGTCTTGTTAATAGGGGTAGATATGAATATTAAGTGAAATTAAAATGAGAATTGATTTCCCTATTAACTTGTCGGACTAGTCGGATATAATTGGCATGCCATAGGATATGGAAGAGTACGGGTTTTTGCCGGCTTACTGATCAGCACTTACGCGTCGACTCATCATTATCAGCATCGATTCGACACTTTGTGTGTCGTATATTGTTATCTTATTGCGAATGCATTCAAGCACTTTGTGTGTTGAATATCGATCATCGTTATCGCATCGATTCGACACTTTGTGTGTCGATATCGTTATCGTTATCGCTGCATGCTGATGCATTCACACTTTGTGTGTTGAATATCGTCATCGTTATCGCGCATCGATTCGACACTTTGTGTGTATGATATCGTTATTCTTATTAATTCTGCATTCAAAGACTTTGTGTGTTGAATATCGATATCTTATTCTTATCATTACCGATTCGACACTTTGTGTGTCGTATACTGTGTACCGTTAAGGCACAATGTGCCGTACTGGTGTGTTTGGGTTGGAATCCGTGTATCCGTCAAAGTCCGGATTGTTAATAGGGTGAATAACTAAAATGAGAAAAACTAAATAAAATTGATCGATTGAACTATTGAAAATATGAGTAAGAAATTATGAGTTGAATTGTGAATCGAATTGAAATGTGAGAATTGAAGTATGAACTTAAGGTTCATAAATTTGCTAAAATATCGATTTATTGATAATGGAATCGATTGAATAAATGAAATAAGAAAATTGAATGAATTTGACTGATTGAATTATTGATGAAGACAAAAAAGTGGAATTGTGAATTAAAATTGATATATAAAATTGAAAACTTGAGCCAAAGGTTCATAAGTTGATTAGATAATATAGATGATATATGATGCTATTTGATGAAAGACTATTGTTGAGGTATGAAATTAAAGTATAAATTAACACACATGACTTATATTGTTACATGTTTGATGTCTATTATTTAATATTAAATGTTAAATTTAAATTATGCATACAACAAGTGAAGTATGAGGTAAGTGTTATTATTGAATTAAATGGAAATTGAATTAAGTGATGGATAAATATTAGTATTGAATTGTATATTAATGAGAAAGTGAAATTAAATTTAGTTGTGAATAAATTGAAGTGAAATTGAAATTGAAAAAAAATTGATATGTGAAGCACATAATAAGAATTATTAGTAAATTAAGAATGACTAGTAAATTTTGAAATATGTTACATATATTAAAGAAAGAAAAGATATAAACATACACGTTTTTAGTACAATGGTTAAATTGTAAAATATGTAAAAGCATTATGTTAAAATTGTAAAAGGGACATGCGTGCATAATGTAATTTATCCAAGTAAATGAGATTAGATCTACTAAGATTAGTGGTATACCATTAAGGGACTCTAGCGTATTCTCTGATAATAACACTTTGGTACTCATCAAGTGCTATCTGATTAATAATACATTTCTATATTTGTTTCATATATCCTAAGTGTTCTGTTTAATCTATTGGGCATCTTATAAAAAAAAAAAAAAGAAGAAGAAAAAAAAAAAGAGAAAGAAAAAAAATGGTAAGTAATTTTCGTTATAAAGTATGTTCGCAATATTGAATTAAAATTAATTGCAAACTGAAAGGATATGGAATGGATAAATGATAAACTAGATAAATATGTGCACAAAGGAGCTATAGAATTATAGAAATAATGAAGTTCATGATCGAAATAACAAGGAAATTTCGAGGAAATGAGAAATTTTTTTGGGGAAGAGTTGTAACAGCCCAATTTCAATAGTGTCGGAATAGTGATTCGAGATTACTAAATCTGACGAAAAAGTTAGAAAACTTTGTTAATCGATAATTATAAGTTAAGAGTGATTTTAGAAATATTTTAAAATTAGTGAATTTTGTGAACTAAAAGAATTAATTAAAAAAAAAGATTTAATAAAAAACGAGGTATTGAGACCTCGAATTCATATGATGAGTCATAAATATTTCTAAAAATATTTATGGAGTGTCATTAAGTTATTATTAAAGTTTAGTTGAGAAATTTTAACGTTTGGATATGTAATTAAATAAAAAGACTAAATTGAAAAAGGTGTAAAAGTTTCATTATAGATTAAAGAAAGTATAAAGGACCAAAATGGCAATTAAGCTATTTTATTTAGTTGAGGTGGTTATTGTGAAGAAAATCTGAGATTTTTTTATGTTTAATATTATATTATTATATTATTATATTATATTATTATATTATTATATTATTATATATAAACAAACAAATGGAAAGAAAAAGAAAGGGAGAGAAAGGAGAGAATTGAAACAGAAAAGAAACAGAGAACAAGACGAAAGCAGGGGAAAGAAAGAAAGAAAGAAAGAAAAGGAGAAATTGATGATTTAAAGCTTGGATGTTTAATAGGTAAGCTAATTTAGTCCTTTTCTTTTAATTTTGATGCTTTATAAGTTTTAGAACAAAGTTTTGATGAATTTAAGTTGAAGTTTTTGAAGTTTTAAAGCTGTTGAATATAGCATATGATGAACAAAAAGATGAATTAGTGGTTTAATTGAAAGAATTTGAAGTTAGAATTGGGTAAAGGATTTAATTGTAAAATAAGCTATAACAAAACTGTTTTGGACAGCAGCAGTAGAGTAATTTTGAAAAATCACCAAAAATCGTAGAAGTGGAATTAGAAGTTGAATGAGATATGAAATTAAAGCTTATTGAGTCTATTTTCATATGAAAGAAACAGAGAAAGCAAAGGAATTCTGTAGTTTGAGATATTTATATTTTTGTAAGACCGGTTCAGAGGGATTTCGGGATCCCCTTTTCTGACTTTGTAAAATCATAGAAAATTTGAGAAAAATAATTAGAGGCTTAAGTTTATATGTTTAGAATCCTGAATGAGTCTATTTTCAATAGAAATAAACGAGAACATCATATGAATTCTGTATGAAGAGATAATTAATTTTTAGTGAAGAAGGGTCAGAACTGCCAGACAGCAGAACAGGGGTAACTTTGATGAATAAACTGTACTAATTGGCTAAACCAAAAATTCTGGAAATTTTATGGGAAGAAGATATGTGAGTCTAGTTTCAGAAAAAATTTACGGTTCTTCATTTGGAGTTCTGTAGCTCTGGAAATAAATAATTTAGTGACTATAACTCAAATGGACAGTTTTGAATATACTTATGAGTAATTAATGAAATTATTGACAATGTTACTTATAACATGTTATATACATTACGGATGTAGAATGGAGAGGAGGAGGAGGAAAATATGTATGAATATTTAGGTAGTATGGCTAATTTGAAATGTTTTAGGCTCAGGGACTAAATTGAATAAAAGTAAAACTTTGTGATTAATTTTGTAAAAATGTGGAAATAACCAATTTGCATGAAATGGATTATTTTATTATTTAAAATTGCAAAATTGAATGAAATAAAATGTCTGATAAATAAATTTGTAATTCCGGTAATGCCTCGTACCCTATTCCAGGGTTGAATACGGGTAAGGGGTGTTACATCACCAATGCCATGCCTTGGCATGGTCTTACATGGGATCTTTGCCTTATAAACTCACCAATGCCATGCCTTGGCATGGTCTTACATGGGACATTTGCCTTATAGTAACTTATCAATGCCATGTCTTGACATGGTCTTACATGATTTCCTTAAACCCTAATGTCATGACATTTGTATCCTACACATTCCTAAGGTTCAACCGGAACTTTCTGAGATAACTTTTCCGTCAATTCATACTTGAGTCTTTAAATAATAAATTTACAGAATAAATATGTAAATGCTGGAATTTAATAATATTAAATGTAAAATAATAGAATATTGCATTTATTTACTGCAAACTTACCTCGAAATAAAATCGATAAATTATATCGATTTAATCCTCTATCTTTTTCTTTCCCCGATCTAACTCTGGATTTCGTTCTTCTTAATCTTCAATTTAAGCTTCAAAAGTGCCGAATCTAAGCTTATTCTTTTCTTTTTCTTTTCTTCTACATCCGGCTAGTTGAAAAAAAAGATGATAATGGCTTTTAACTTGTGTTTGTTTTATTATATTAAAATTATATTATTTTATTATTATTAAACCATTATACATAATAAAACAAGCTATATAATTTGACATAGCCGCCCACTACTCTCACTTATGGGTAAATTACAACATAAAGCCTCCAAATTAAAAGAACATCCACTATTTGGCCCTTCTAAAAATAACCACTAAATTTTTACTTTGCGCGATTAAGCCCTTTTATTAAATTAAGCACCCAAACAATAAAACTGAATCACGAAAATTTCACACATAATAATTCACACATTATAAGCACTGAAAATAATATTAAAATATTTTACTGACTCGGATTTGTGGTTTCGCAACCACTATTCCGTTTAGGCCCTATTTCGGGATGTTACATGCAAACATTGAGGATTAATTTTTTAGAATCAAGAGTAAATTGACATAATTTATAAATGTTGAGGGTTAAAATTATTATTTTATCAATTTTAATGTCAACCATATGATGATAAATAAAAAATAAATTAAATAGTTGAATGATTATTTTATAATTTTGTATACAACTTAGCCCCGAAGGACGATGACCATTGACCCTAAACCCTACCTTTTTGTATTATTTAACCATCCCCACACCCACCATGATTCTTCATTTCTCAGCATAGCTTAACTGTGAAACCCATCATCGCAAATCTTCTTCATGTATATTTCTCTTTTTTCAATGTTCTTTTATTAATCGCTTTTTTCCTATTTCTCTTAAAAAAGATTATATATATTCTGTGTTGTTATATAGCTTTAACTTCAGTGGACATTAATGGAGTACAGTGGTAATCCCTTGTACAGATGCAGAAACTGCAAAAATCCACTTGCTCTTATCGACGATCTTCTGTCTAAAAACTTCATAGTAATCAATCTACTTATACGACTTATTTTTTTAAAATAAGAGTTTTAAGTTTGATTTTGATTTGGTCTTCTTTTTTTCTTTTATTATGTCAGGCGAAATCAGGAAAAGCATATATGTTCCAACATGCAATGAACATTGTGTTGGGCCCGAAATACGACAAGCAGTTGATAACTGGTCGCTATAGTATTGCTGATGTATTCTGCAGTAAGTGTGGCGAAGAACTGGGCTGGAAATATGTTCAGTCTTATGATTTGAAGAACAGGTACAAGGAAGGCAAGTTTATTCTCGAAGAACTTAAGATGTTCCAAGAATATTAATTAATAAATAATCAAATATATAGTTTTAATAAACTATATAATAATGAAATTTGTATGATTTCAGATTTTAATTTATATATACAAATCTATGTTTTAATTGAAAGTTTATATTAATCTCTATTGTTTAATTTTCCAGTTTCATTGATTTTGTAGCTAATTGTTAAGTTGTTGAATTTGGCCAATTTTTCTCGTGTGATTTAGACCACTCCCGGCCCACCATTATTTTTGTTTTATCTTTAATTTCCAAATTCGGATATTGTTTTTTTAGTTTGTGTTGAATTTTCAAATGTATTATTTTGGAAAGATAAAAAGATTTAATATATTATTTGATGGCATCAATTCACTAAACATGGAAGTCAAATATCTATTGGATAGAAAATTATTAATTAAAAAAAATAAACTACAAAAATAGTCACTTTTATTTGTTTCAGATTACATTTTAGTCACTTATGTTTGAAATGTTACGTTTTAGTCACTTATGTTATCATTTCGTTACGAAGTGGTCACTCTATCATTAAGCATTTAAGCTCCCTTACCTCCCTAACGACTGTCCTACGTGGCAACCCAAATGGGTTTTAAAGGCCAACTTGGATATCCTACATGGCAGTCCAAATTAAATTTATTTAATTGAAAACCTATTTTCATCCTAAAGTAACTACTTCATAACAAAATGATAACATAAGTGACTAAAATATAATCTGAGATAAGTAAAAGTGACTATTTTTATAGTTTAGCCTAAAAAAAACTTAAATCCAAAAAGAATATCGAAATCAAATTTAAGTATCAAATTTTAACAAAAAAAAAATATAAATATCAAATTGAATATTAAAATTAAATTTAAATATAAAATAATAACTCAATTATCAAATTTTAAAAACACATTTATTTTACAAATAATATTATCACGATGGTGTTTATGTTTTTTATTTATATAAATCTAAAAAATATATTCATAATCTTATTTTAATATTTTTTTTATATGACGAAGATTCCAACTAAGACCACGACATGGTATTCAAGCAACATAATTTTTTATATATCAACATTATTATTTTAATTAAAATATAATGTAATTATTTTTATAAAAAAATATATTTTTGGATGTGTTGCCTATTGTCACGTTTATTATAATTAGACCATCCGTTATTCGTATTTGTAACGATGACATACATTATTATCCATAAAATAATTAAAAAAGATAAATTATAAAAAAAGTAAATACAAAAAAAAAAAAAAAAAAAAAAAAAAAACCATACAAGTATAGCCTGTAGAGATTGACTTAAAAGGCAGAAAGATTTCAGGGAAATGTGAATTTCCGCGAAACAAACAGGCTTTAACTTCACGCTCCTCTTTTGCGTTTCAACATCATGAATATCATTTAAGCTTGAAGGAACAAAAAGTGGAGGACTGTACCTGTATTTTTTATAAATTTAAATTTTAGTTTTTATATTTTTACCTTAAGATATTCGGTAATTTTATCTTTTAGATTTTAAAATTCAATTTAAATTATACATATATTTTTAAATTTATTAATATAATATTTTAAAATAAGAAAATACTGTAGAAATTTATAATATGATTTTAAAATTCAACTCTAGAAATTTAGTGTATGTACTTTTTAGATTTTAAAATTCAAATTTAACTATTAATATTTTTAAATTTATTTGTTAAATTAAAGTTGAATGTTTTTTAATTACATGTCTACTGAGTAATTATTTTTTATTTTAAAATGTCAAAACAACCAATTTAACAAAAAAAGTTAAACGCGTCAATAATTAAACTTGAATTTTAAAATTTAAAAAATAAAAAAATAAATTCTTAAAAATATAGATATTAAATTTTTAATTTTTAAAAACGTAAAAACTATATACACATTTTAATCTTTATTTAATCTAAAAAATAATTTTTAACAATAAAAATATATCAACTAAATTTTAACTTTCGAAAGTGTGATTTATAACATATTTTAAGCAAAGCGAGAACCACTTCAAACAACGCTATTGACAATGAATTCCCCATTAGCTAGTTCGATGCGTACATCACGCTCCACATCAGGCGCGTGTTTAACCTACTATCGCCACCATTTTTGTCCCTCATTTTCTTCAACAATAAACTACAGTAAAGAACTCTAAAAAAATTTAAAAAATTGCAGAAAAACAAGAAAATCTCTCAAAATCCTCTCTTTTTTAAAGACCTTTCTTCTCTTTCATTAAATGAAAAACCCTCAATCTCAAAGATCAGGTTAGTGATGTTAAAAGGAAAAAAATATTTATTTATTATCCAAATTTAAATGTAATTTAATAATTTGTTTTTAATCCCTCTCTCAAATGATTCTCATGTTGTTCTTTGTTAATTAGCCACTGAAAATTAATTTTTCCATTTATTATTAACTATCCTGTCTTTATCACACCCATTTGTTTAATCAAAATTTACGGAATCTTTGTAAATCCACTTTGGTTTAATCTTGCACGCAATTACTAAACAAATTTTATTTTATCTATTGTCAAATCTATTATTATTGCAGTGTTGTAGGTGAAGAGTTTTCTTTTTTCTTTTTTTCTTTTGGCTCTTTTATCGGTTCACGTTTTCATGAAATTGACTGCATCTATAAACTGGGTTTTTCTTTTCCTTTTTTGGGTTTAAATTGGCTTAGTTTCTTTATTTTATTTTATTTTAATTTTGGGTTTTTTGAAGCTTGGAAGTTGTTGATCATCAATGGCTGAATCCTTGGGTCCACGATTGTATAGCTGCTCTAATTGTCGAAATCGTGTTTCTCTCCACGATGATATAATTTCCAAGTGTTTTCAGGTATAGAACTCAAAAAAGAAAAAAGAAGCAGCTAAATTTGTGTTTAATTCTGCTAGATTTTTCTGCATGTGATCATTTAGATTATAAAGAAATAAATTTTCTGCATACTATGTTCAAAACTATATATATAAATCATTCATCAAATTCCAAAGCTTTGAAGTACTTGCCATCTAAGAGATAAGTGCCAATAGCTAAACGAACAGCCCAGACATCTTTGGGTTTTCTTGAAACAATTCTGCAATCACACACAACAAAACAAAACTCAGACACAGGGACTAAATTGTAATGATTTGTTTAAAAAACAGGTTTTAAATATGTTTTTAGAGTTAAGGCTTAAACCTTCCAACATCACCGGGCTTGACGAGGCCGGAGTTAGCTCTGAGACATGGAACCGATGCTGCTGTCTTTATCATCTTTGGTGCTTCAACCACAATTATGGGAGACCCGATTTCAAGCCTCGAGCTTTTGTTTGAGTTAGCCGAGGGCGATTCACACCTTATTCGACTGGTTGAGTTGCCAGGTTGTAAGAAATGGTTGTTGTGAGAGCATGGAAATATTGAAGTATAAGAAAGTGAGTGTGCCATGAATGAGAATTGAGATACGAGACAGGATAATGTTTTTGTGGCTCTAGGGAGAAAGGGCTATGTGTTTTTCATACATAACTTTTATAGCCATTTTGCCCCCTAGTTGCTAAGATAATTCGAGCCACAAAAACATTATCCATCTCGTATCTCACAGGACAACCATTTCTTTCAATCCAGCAGCTTGGCCGGTTGAATTTGAAATCTATCCTTGTTGCTCATAAGGTGTGAATTGCCCTCTGCTGACTCAAACAGAAGCTCAAGGCTTGAAATCTGGTCTCCCATAATCGTATAAGGACTGCAGCATCGGTTCCATGGCTCAGAGTTAACTCCGGCCTTGTCAAGCTTAGTGATGTTGGAAGGTTTAAGCTTTAGAAACCTGTTTTTTAACAAATAATTGCAACTCAGTCCCTGTGTTCGAGTTTTGTATCATGTGTGTTGTAGAATTGTTTCAAGAAAGCCTAAAGATGTGTGGGTTGTTCATGTATATGTTGTGAAATGTAGAGTACTTTAAGGAAAATGAAGAGTCTGAGTAGCATAGCTCGTGTATATGTTGTGAATAGAATTAGGAGAAATTGTCTCGAGTCTGTATGTGTTGAATATGGATAAAATCGGTGAGATTGAGAAACACTTAAAAGTGATGATCAAGAGGTTGTGCTTTGTTATAATGTGTTTATATTATGATACTCGAATTTGGGTTTGTGTTTGGATGATTTTTGGAGGATAGTATCATTGTTCCTGTCAAACATGGGTACTTTAAGGAAAATGAGGAGTCTGAGTAGCATAGCTCATGTATATGTTGTGAAATGTGAATAGAATTTGGAGAAATTGTCTCGAGTCTGAATATGTGTTGAATTAGGAGAAACATTTTGTTATCATGTGACATGTTACCTTGAGGAAAATGAAGAGTCCGAGTAGCATAGCTTGTGTGTATGTTGTGAAATGTGAATATGAATTGAATCAAAACACTGCAGAAATTTAAACTAGTCTCGTGATAAAATGATCTCAAGGAACCTTTCCAACGTTCTTTTTTTCCATAATTTTGTTCTTACAGGGAAGAAATGGCCGTGCATTTTTGTTCTCCCACGCGATGAACATTACATTAGGACCAAAAGAAGACAGGCATCTCTTATCCGGTCTCCATACCGTGGCTGATATTTACTGTGCTGACTGCCACCAGGTCTTAGGCTGGAAATACGAGCGAGCTTACGAGGTTTCGCAGAAGTACAAGGAAGGGAAATTTATACTCGAGAAGGCGAAGATTGTTAAGGAGGATTGGTAACAAGCAAGCCTCATCGTTTTTTTAAGGTTTTCTCATTCCATTTATTCCCCGTGTTTGATGTAATTGTTATCGGTGCTCAATGTTTGTCTTGTACAGAAAAAGACATCGCCCCCATTTCGGAAAAAAATTGTCATTGTTTTGAACCTTGCATTCTTAACGATGATGCTCGACGGATTGGCAATTCTCTGTGTTAATAAATTATGGTATTCTTAACCATCGTTCATGACATTGTTCTATTGTGTAGTATATGGATTCAACATTGTGTAAAAATACCTGTGATTGAAATGCTATTTACACAAAAAAAAAAAAAAGGCTTCAGTTTCAGTCGGAAAAATAATTGGTTTCTCAATGAAAAGATTGGTAGAGATGGTATTTGGCATTCATTAACATACAGGAATTAATTTAATTTACTATTTTTCTAATGAAAGGATACTTTTTCAATATTTTTGCCAAGGACTTCCCTAACCATTCAAAATAACATCTCAAAAGCTTCCCCATTTGTAAGTTAAAGCTAAAACCATTCTTGTGAGGAAATTCCAAATACAAGCGCTCTAAAAAGCAAGTTTTCCTTTAAAGAAAATAGGTACATTATATTAATAGTCATCTAGTATTTTATATATATTTGTCGCCCAATATAAAAGTAAAAAAATAGTCACTTTTTCATAGTTGAGTGAAAGAAAACATAAGTAGGTAACACCAATAAAAAAGAATGTCCAAAAAATCTGAAGCACACACCCAGTGGGACTCGAACCCACAATCGCTTGATTAGAAGTCAAGCGCCTTATCCATTAGGCCATGGGTGCTCATTGAACAGTATATAACAAATAAATTTTAAATATATAAAAATCCATTCAAGAAAAAAAATTTAATACACACTTAGTGAATTGTTAATATTATGTTTACCCTTTTTTTTCGAGTCATATCTATATTTTGTAAAAGTTATACATTTTGGTACTTAAAAAGATAATAATTTTAATTTTTTTAATATTTAATTAGAGTTTTAAGGTTAATTTGATGAAAGTTAACTACTAATATTATTAGTTAATTACAAATTTTTATCCAATCAACCATAAAACTTGAATTAAACACTAAAAATTTAACATCATTAAGTTCAGGTTTCAAAATGTATAAATTTTGCTAAATATAAATACCATATTAAAAAAAATGTTAAACTCATCTATCAAAGATGTTTTCAAATTGATAAAAACACCTCTCCTATCGTAATTTTAAATTTGAGCAAATTGGTCATTCTAAAAAAAATTGGACTAATTTAAATCTTTTCAATTTTAAAAATGAGCAACTAATTACAATTAATCTCGGTGTTAATGTCTTTCGCCTATTTGTATATATCGTTGATTGGTATAACAACAAATTTAACCATAGATAAATTGTCAATTTATCATTGAATCTAAAAAATTCACTAAATTTAGCCTCAACATTTATACATTTTCACAAATGTCGCAAGCTAAAATTTTTAATTTGGGACCACATTAATAAAATGCTTGAACTTTGATAGCTAAATTTGTTATTATACTGATCAACATTATATACAATTGGTGAAAGAGATTATAGTGATTAATTATCCTTAATTATTAATTTTTGAATTTAACATTGATTAAATTACTCTAAATTCTTTCAGAGAGCATTTCAACCATGGCGTCGAATTTTTGTTTTATAATTTCAATCACAATTGATCGGGAACAGTCAATCACGAGTCGACGGAAATGCGTTAACGGCGGTGGAATTAGGCGCCGGTAACGGAGCCGATCAAATCAAAAGAAAACGGAAACGAGTAAGCAACTCTTAATTTTGATTACTAAAAATAAAACGAACACACTTATTATTGAAGCCCACGTTACATTCACAACATTAAATCCCCCAGAATTACAATCCCTTTTCGAAATGAACCATCAGATCTTCAAATTAAAATTTTCTCAAATCTCATCTACTATTAAAACATTCCACACATTCTGATTCACCACCGATGAACTATTTCAAAGAAATAACTTGTAAATTTCATAGACACCCAAGAAAAAAGAAAAACCCAGAAACAGTAATATCAAGGTGGCCGCCGGTCACCCCAACACAGGGACGAAGACAAAAGAGACAGGCAGTAGCTTTGGCACCAAAAAGAGTACATTTATCGTTTAGTCCCTTAAATTTTTATAAAATTACATGTTAGTATAATGGTCAAATAATAATGGTCAAATAATACTTTAACCCAATAGATTATGATTCGTCTCTAACCGAAGCGAGATCTAGACGGGGAGATTAACGACGTCGTTTGGAGGACGATTGTTAATGTCAAGCCTAGAGGAAACAGAAGAAGAGGAGATCGAGGAACAACTGGTGAACATGAGAGGTCGGTCATGTGCCTGGGAATCTTTGACGTCGTCGGAAGTGGAAAGGTTTATGCAAGAACAACGTTGGAGCGACGAGAAAAAAGCTTGGGCTACGCTGGTTCCAAACCAAGACAAACAATTCCCTTTATTGTCTTCCATTATTATTATTCCAGTATTTTTTATGTAATATGGAAATCGAAATGTGTAGCGAAATTCAGAGAGCTAAGCTTGAAGACGAAGCGGTGACGGGTGACAGGCTCGTAGATAAAAATAAAAAGCTGATGAATTTGTTTTTACAGTACTTTTTGTCTTTTTAAAATGATTTCTGCAACTGTTAAAACTAATTTGGGTTGAGACTGTTAGGATAATGGCCCAAGCATAAATATAATACAATTATGGCTTATATAAAAAATAAGTACTCAAATTATGCAACTTTTTTCATTTAGGTACTTAAATTTTTTTTTAGTTAACGTGGATACCTAAAGTTTTATTTCGCTACCATTTTAGACATCCATTGTAAACTCCGGTTTAAGAAAATTTGAACCAATCAAATTATGACATGTGTCGTTTTTAATTAAATAAAATATTTATTTTAAACGAATAAAATATTTAAAATAATTATTTTAAATCGAATTATGACATGTGATATTTTTAAATAAAAAAAATTATTTGGTACGTTATTGACGGAGAGTAGGGTCAGAGGGTTGATAAGTGTCCTATAGAATATAGTAAAATATTAAAAATATATAAATTTGAATATATTTTATTAAATTAAAATTATTACGTGTCATAATTTGATTGCTTTATATGCTTTTTCAATTAAATTTAATAGTTGATACATAAAGTGGTAACAGAATAAAACTTTAGGCATCTACTTTGACCCAAAAAATCTATAAATACCTAAATGAGAATTTTGCATTGTTTGACATACTTATTTTTCATATAAGCCTACAATTATAAATACACGTTTGAGGTCAAATTCACACGTACCAATTATAAATCCATGAATTATTAGTGAGATCATGAACAATTTGTGTTTAAGCCTTTTAGTTATACTGGTTTTAAGTTTGCTCTTCAAAGGACTCCTTATCTCTTACAAATATTTGTCAAGTGGTTTTCGACCTTTTTCGAGTGAATTCATTAAAGTATTCTTAGCTTGGAGCAAATTGACCTCTCAACACATATGGTATTATTATCGATTAGAGTTTATCTTTTGACTTTGACAAAACACTAACACTCAAAGTAATAAGTTCAATAAACTGAGAACTCCTTATTGGAAAATTGAAGAAGTGGACCGAGAGTAGCGTATGACCACCTACCAAAGAAATGTGGACATTTGTGTTTAGTAGCTTTGACCACATACCCTATAAGTTATAGGCCACAAGTTCAAACTCTACAAAATACAAATGTTCACTGTCCATTAATAAGCGACGTAAAATTATCATGGAGGCCATTATATTGGGAATCAAATTGCATTTAGCCCTCTCCACTCAAAAAATGAGTAAATTAATCCCTACATATTAGATCAATGAGTAAATTGTTTCTTTTTTTTAAAAAAAAAATTCATTCATTTGTTTTGTTAAAGACTAACATGGCTAGCGAAAGAACTAGACACGTCACGTGTATCTCGTGCTAATGTACAAGGACCAGTTTTAACTGTATAAATGAATGAAATTTTTAACAGAAAGATCAACTTGCTCTTTGATCTAATGTACAATAACTAAATTACTTATTTTTCAAGTAAATGAGCAAAATGCAATCCAACCACTAATATAGAGGCCTCTACAGTAATAAATAGCTATGCACCATGTACAGTTCGTCAATATGTGAGGCGCCTCCAACTCTGTTGAATATGCTACCTCTTCAAGCAACTTAAAACACTCAAGTTATTGTCAAAATCGAAAGATAAAACTTCAACCAAAAACAATATTGAATGTGTTAAAAAATCTATTGAGAACTTCACCCGAAACTAACAACAAATCCCTCAACAAAACTAAAACTAAATAATTGAGAAAACCTCCCTAACATTTTAAATAATCTAATTCTATCCACTCCCATTCAATACTACACCAACGGCCAAAATCATACTATTATTTTTTTTTTATATAATTTATCAATCACGTCATTTTATAAAATACAATCAAATGGATAACATCCTTTAAATGTTAACATTATCAAATAAATGAAAATAATTAAGAAAATTATCTTGTACCAATTAATTAGTTTTTGTGGAAATCAATTTAGACGGTTACAACTATCATTACTTGAGATTAAAATCATATGATATAGAATTCCGTATATTGATTTAATAGTTAGGATTTTTATTATTTCAAATGCGGTTTGAGTTAAGTCGTACTGATCGCAAAAATTGTAACAGCCCAATTTTATTAGTATCGGAACAATGATTCGAGATCACTAAATCTAACGAAAAAGTTAGAAAACTTAATTAATTAATAATTATAAGTTAAGTGTGATTTTAGAAATATTTTAAAATTAGTGAATAGTGTGAACTAAAAGAATTAATTAGAAAAATTGGGCCAAAAACGAAGTATTGAGACCTCGAATTCATAAAGTGAGCCATAAATATTTCTAAAAATATTTATGGAGTGTCATTAAGTTATTATTAAAGTTTAGTTGAGAAATTTTAACGTTTGGATATGTAATTAAATGAAAAGGACTAAATTGAAAAAGGTGTAAAAGTTGAATTATAGATTAAAAGAAATTATGAAGGACCAAAATAGAAATTATACCATTTTGTAAAGTTGAGGCGGTTTAAGTATAAAAATCTGAGATTTTTTTAAAGTATATTATTATATTATTATATTATATTATTATATTATTATATTATTATATTATTATATATATACAAACAAAAAACAAAAAGAAATGGGGGGAGAGAATTGAAACAGAAAAGAAACAGAGAGTAAGACGAAACAGAGAAGAAATAGGGGAGAAAGAAAGAAAAAGGAAAAATAGGAAGTTTGAAGCTTGGAAGTTGATAGGTAAGTCAATTTAGCCCTTTTTACTTAATTTTGATGTTTTAGAAGCTTTAAAGCAAGATTTTGATGAAACTAAGTTGATATTTTGAGATTTTTTAAGTTTTCAAGTGTAGTTGATGTTGAAGAAAAAGATGAATCAGGGATTAAATTGAATGAAATTTAAGTTAGAATTAATAAGAGGAATAAATTGTAAAGTATGCTATAAGCTGTGTTAGAGGGATTAATTTGGAAGAAATTAGAAATTAAAGTTTTAATATGAATATTAGATAGTCAAGTGGAATTTAAGAAGAAACAAAGTATGAATTAAGTTAAGAAAATAAGTAAACTTAATTAGGATTAAACTGTAAAATGAGTTATAAGAAAACAGTTTTGGGACAGCAGCAGTAAGGTAACTTTTAAAAATCACCAAAAATGGTAGAAATGGAATTATAAGTTGAGTGAGATATGAAATTAAAGCTTATTGAGTCTATTTTCATATGAAAGAAACAGAGAAAGAAAAGAAATTCTTTATTTTGAGATATTTAGATTTTGGTAAGACTGGTTCAGAGTGATTTCGAGATCCCCTGTTCTGACTTGGAAAAATCATCAAAAATTGTATAAAAATAATTTGGGAACATAATTTATATGGTTATATTCCTTAATGAGTCTAGTTTTAGAATAAATAAACTATAACATCATCTGAATTCTATATAAAAAGATAATTAATTTTTAGTGAAGAAGGGTCGGAACTGCCAGACAGCAGAATAGGGGTGACTTTAAAGAATAAACTGTACTAATTGGCTAAATCAAAAATTCTGAAAATTTTATGACAAGAAGATATGTGAGTCTAGTTTCAGGAAAAATTAACAGTTCTTCATTTGGAGTTCTGTAGCACTGGAAATAAATAATTTAGTGACTATAACTCAAATGGACAGTTTTGAATATACTTATGAGTAATTAATGAAATTATTGATAATGTTACTTATAGCATGTTATATACATTAAGGATGTGGAATGGAGAGGAGGAGGAGGAAAATATGTATGAATATTTAGGTAGTATGGCTAATTTGAAATGTTTTAAGCTCAGGGACTAAATTGAATAAAAGTAAAACTTTATGATTAATTTTGTAAAAATGTGGAAATGACAATTTGCATGAAATGGATTATTTTATTATTTAAAATTTTGAAATTAAATGAAATTATTAATTTAGATTAAGATCGATTGAAAAATCAATGAAAATAGAAAATTTCCAAAGTGCCCCGAATCTTGATATTTCGCAAATTTAACTTGGGTAAGTCGTGTAACTTAATTATGTGATATAAGGAAATATAAGTTAATGGTACATGAAATATTGATATGATAAATTAATTGATTTATGTTTATGAAGAAGAGACAATTGAATGGTATTTTTCATGATATGTAAATATGTGATTATCTTTAATATGTTAATACAAGATAATTAAGTATGTTAAGACGAGTAATAAATTTATGTAAGACATGACGAGAAAAATAAATACGTTTAAGGGACAATATGTTTGATTTTGATTGGTTTGAAATATAAATGATAAATGAAATAAAATGTCTGATAAATAAATTTGTAATTCCGGTAATGCCTCGTACCCTATTCCGGCGTCAAATACGGGTAAGGGGTGTTACAAAACTATTAGAATTTGTTAGAATTTTATTCCCCTTTTATAATTAAAAAAGAAAGAAAGAAAAATAGTATGATATAGTTATTATTTTAGTTTTTGAAATCAATACCTTTTTTGACCCTTAATTATCACTTTGATATTTATTTACTTTTATTAATTTGACTCTTATACTTTTATTCTATATACCTATTACCCAACTTATAATTTATGTTAAAAACAAATCTTTTCATCCTATCAAATGCTGCCACATATAAAAAAAAATCAAAATTCATTTAAAATATTAGAAAATTCATAAAAATTTCCATAAAATTATAAAATAAATTCATATTCTTTTTAAAAACCAAAAATTCCAAACAAATAATTTTTTAAAATTTTATGATTTTTAATTTTTGTTTAAAGTTTTAGGTATTCATGATTTTTAAAATATTTGTTTAATTTTCAAAAATAGATTATAATTCTTTTGATTTTTTATAATTTTTTAAATTTTAAAAATATTAAGTATTTTTTAATTTTTTCTTGACACATGGCAATATGCCATTGGCTGGCTTAATATTCTTTTTAAAATAAATTTGAATTTGGGTAACCAAAATTATAGAATCAAATTATATGAGCTAAACTGAACCCTAAATGGATAAAAATAGTATGGGTACTAAAATGATAATTTAGATATATTAGGAGCTTTTTTTTTTTTCTTTAAAATGCACGAAAACTCCATGAACAGCTTATATTCCTTCGAGCCCACGAAAAAAAACCAAGAACTAAATCTCACACACAAACATATTAGGGAGAGGAGGAGTCTATTAAAGTCCACCAAAGACGATTCATTTCCTTTCCCTGTTTTGCATGAGCATCAAATAGAATCTCAGCCTTTTCTTTTATAACATATATAGAAACACAACAAAGTTAGTTTCCCTCCCAAGACTATTCTCTTCATTTTTTTTTATATATAACAAGTTTGTTTCTCTGCTTTAAACGAAGATCATGGAAAACAAGGACCATTTTAAGGGTCTAAAGAGGCGTTTGGCTTTTGACGATGAAGATTCCAATGACGTTCGCCGTTTCAAAGTTTTGTTACCCAATGGGACTAGTGTTGGACTAGTGCTGAAAAACCCTGAGTCTGAAATCTCATTTCAAGGTTTCATTGACTTGATTAAGGACACTTTTGACATGGTTAAACGTCAATCTGGGTCGTTTAAAAGGAAAAGAATGATAGATTGGAAGAATGAAAAGTTATGTCTCGAGGATATGAATGGGGTTAAAACAAGGAGCAGGATTGATTTGCGGCGTTTTAAACCGCACAAGTGTCATATTTTAAAACTTCATGTGAGTCCTGTTTAGATGTATTTAAAGACATGATAGAAGTAAAGGCATGTGTTTTTTATGACTTACTACTTGTTTGTTTTGATAATCAGGATGGCTCTGGAAAGTTCGCCAATACTTTTGAGGTAGTGTCTTTTTTTCTTTCTATTTTGGGGGTCATTGTCGTTTTAAAATTGTTGGTTTATTTTATTTATTGTTTATGAGTTGCAAGTGACTTTGTTATGGCTATTTGTATGTTACATAACTAGATATGAGCATGTGAGATATGAGCATGTGATGGCCTTTTGAAGATTCTATATACACCTGAGTATGAGTGAATAACTTAGTAAAGCTGGCATGTATTTTACTGAGAAACCATAACTAGTTCTTGGATGAATTTGTTGGTTTTCAGAATATGTGGGATTTGACCCCGGATACAGATTTGTTAATGGAGTTACCAGAAGAATATACTTTTGAAACTGCTCTTGCAGATTTGATTGTAAGTTTAATCGCGCTTATGAGATTCTGGATTTTCATTTTATGTTAAAATTAGTGCTTACACTTTCCTTCCGGTTTAACAGGACAATTCCTTGCAGGCAGTGTGGTTGAATGATGTAAACCATAGGAGATTGATAAGGTTTGAAATTATTTGTAAAATTGATGGTTTATTTAATGATGGCTATATCTGAACTAGTGTATGGCTGTATTTTGTTCTTAGCTTGAACTTATTCTGTTGTGGAATAAATTAATTTCAGATAGTGAACTGAAGGTGTAATGAAACTAATGATTTGATTGTATATGTGACTGGTTGAGATTATTGATTATGGCCAATGACTTGAGCTTTAGAAGTATGATTTATTCTCACTTAGATTATTCCAACAATTTCGTTAATATATGATGTGGTTAAGAATTTGTTCTGTCTTTTTCATACACATTGATTTGTTTTCTTAAATTTACGCCAGAGTTTCCTAAAGGCCTATATGTATTTATATGGAGTCTTAAATATTCTAGCCTCTTTATGTATAGTGTGTTTTTTATGATGTGTTGCTTTTCCTCATAATAAAAAAACATGTTGTTTTTATCATACTTTATATGGCTAATGGCTATTTTAATGTCTTTGAAGTGTGGATGTTCTTGAGAGTGGAATCTCAATTTTTGACACTGGACCTGGAATGGACAACAGTGATGAAAACTCTATTGTGAAGTGGTATGTTTATATGAAGTCCTTTTTCTCTTCTTTTATATTTATTTTTTTTTTTTTTTTTTTGTTACGACTTCTTGGTTTGGCACTTTGGGTTACTTTTCTTCTGTAGTCAGGTAAGACAGAAGTTAAGTTATGCTTGATGTATTCAACTGCTACACTTTTCAAGCAGCCTTTTTAGAATTTCTCTCATCCATCCACGCTGGTTTGTTCATGGTTCAAAGTTTCGAACTTAAGTGGGATATATTTTGGAAGGAAATATGCACTATAGACTTCTACTGGTTGTGTTTCTTAATTATAGTTTTTCTTTTGAGTTCTGCTAATGAATTCAAGTTTATTCCACTTATTTTATTCAGGGGAAAGATGGGTGCCTCTCTAAACAGGTTATATAAACAACAGGCAATAGGCTGCAAACCACCATTCTTAGTGGTACAAAATCTGTGAAACTCATGTATTTCTTTGGTTAGACACATTAGTATCTCTGTCTGAGATTTGACATAATTGAAGCTTGCCTTTTATGTTTGCACACAAAGATTCTAATGTTAGTTAGAAGCTCTCACTTTGCCTTTCATAACAATGCAGCCCTTTTTTGGCATGTTTGGATATGGAGGACCTATTGCATCTATGAATCTAGGGAGGTATGACCTATTTGACAAACCACATGTCCTTTCCTCTGTTTTATGCTGATAGAATCAGATCCTAGAGAATTAATAGATTTTTGTAATTATATTTTTTCCTGTCTTCATATAGCTGTGTTGAAGTCTCTTCCAAGACAAAACAATCCAAGAAAGTTTACAAGTTACGTCTTGCACGAGAGGCTTTACTTGGCAATTCTGGCTCTGAATGTAGTTGGAGTGTAAGATAGTCTTATTATTAATTTCCCTAAAGAATAAGTTTTTATAGAAATTATTTTTGTTATGAAATTTTCTCAGAAGTTTGTTGCATTATGTCATCAAAATCTTTTTACATTAGACTGATGGAGGCATTAGGGATCCTCTTGATGAAGAAATCAAGGAGTCACCCCATGGGAGCTTTACAAAGGTTTACTCTTCTGTATATTCCCTTTAATTTTCACATATTGTTGTTTTTGAGGTTAGATCCTGCATTCTATTTGTGCATAAGAATCATTTTAGCTAGGTGAGCTGCTTGCATTTTAGTTGTCTCAGTTCATGTATTTATGGTATGATTCTTCACAGGTGGTGATATTAAATCCTGTAGTGAAAAACTTGGACATATCAAAGCTCCAATGTAAGCTGAAAGACATATACTTCCCATATATTCAGGTGTGAGTTTATCCTTTGACTTCATGTATTGTGATTTAATTAAGCTTTGCCAATGAAACATGGCAACATGTTTCTCATTTAGTTGAGTTTCTTTTTCTGAATTTTGGGTTCTGTTGAAACTAAAAATGGGCATCATCCTTTCTCCTTTTGGCATTTTTTTCCAATTACATTTAGACCTGCCAAATTGGCTGGTGTATGCACATATATTTATGTGCTTTTCTGTTATATTTTTATGTTGGAATCTGTTCTAGCTTTCAACTAGTAACCGTAAGCATTTGTTTGAATTTCATTGTCATCTATTCTAACCTACTATTTAGTAGTAACATTTTCAGTTTCAACTTTTAGTCATAATCCTAATTGCCTTCATGTAACAATTTGTTGACCTGCAGTGTGATGAGTTGTCCAAGGTTGGCAGGACTATTACACCTGTTGAGTTCCAGGTTTAGTAATCTTGCAGTAACTTATTAATTTTGACATGGCTTTTGTTGTTACTCCTAATTGTCAAGTTGTGGACTGTGTGGGAAAATATTTTGGGAGTAATAAAGGATATTGTTGCTGTTTAGGTTAATGGTCTTGATTTAACTGAAATTCAAGGCGGTGAAATTGCAACCACCAACTTGCATTCTTGCAATGGTCCTGAGTTTACTCTATTAATGCGCTTTTCCCTTAAGAAGGAGAAAATTTCAACCAGTGCTTCAGGTAGTTATCATTCTTACTGTTTTACTGCTTTTATTGATGCCATTCTTGCTGCTTATGGAACAACCATATTTTTCCTGGTCTTATGTTGCCGAGGTTTTTTATTTTCCAGGTTCAAAGGCTCCTCAAATAGCAAATGCACGCCTCAAATGTATTTATTTTCCTATCCGTCAGGTATTTGGATGATTTGTTTCCTTTTTGTAGCTAGCCTCTGCAGAAGTACTATAAATAATGTTTTACAGGGAAAGGAGAATATTGAGAGGATTTTGGAGAGTTTGGATGCTGAAGGATATGGAGTTGGAGAAAACTTTGAGAATTATAGTCGTGTCTCAATTCGTCGACTTGGTCGTCTACTTCCGGATGCTCGTTGGGTTAGTTTCCTATCAAGCTTGCGAATGTCAAGTTGTTTTTCATATATCTTACATTGTAATTGTGGTATCTCCGATTTTAAGAATCCTCCCCAAGGAGATACTATTTATTCGTCTATAATCATTTAAATTCATATGCATTAGTGCTTCTTTGTGGTAATGCTGTTTGGTTAAAAACTCCAATAATTAATTCATAATGTATTTGCTTTACGACAGGCAATACTTCCTTTTATGGATTTCAGGCAGAGAAAGGGAGATCAGTCTCACTTGTTGAAACGATGTTGCTTGAGAGTTAAATGCTTTGTTGGTAGAGTGCACTAAATTTAAGAGAAAGTCCTTTATATGCTTACTTGCAATGTTCCTTTTCTTTCTCTATTATCATTATGCTTCAAGCAAGCACTTTTTTTGTTGCAGAGACTGATGCTGGATTTAATCCAATGCCTTCAAAAGTAAGCAACTTTGTGTCTCCTACATATATGTTTCACCAGCATGGTTTCTGAATTTTTCATAGCATGCTCTATGGTTCTATTGTAAGTTTTGTTACCAGTTAACTTGCTTGTGTTATTCCTGGCTTGCTGCTCTACATGACGGTTATCATTCTTAGAGTGTGCATTTAGGGTGCATTTTAGTTAACAATCAGGTGATGGATTAAACAAGTTTAATTAACAATATTTTTATGTTGTGTATTTTTTCCAGACTGATTTGGCACACCATAGTCCTTTCTCCATTGCTCTAAGGAACTTTGGCAATAGGCCTCAGGACAAAGAAAAAGGTGAACTTTTTCCATTTTTTATTTTTTTTTTTGGTTTTGCTCCATGCTGAATTTGTGAATTTTACTTTGCTTATGGTCCTTTTTAATCGAATATTCTTGAATCTATAGATGTTGAAATTGAAATTCATAGAGATGGAAAACAGTTAACACATTTGCAACTGGAAAGGGAGTACCGGGAATGGCTTCTTCTAATGCATCATAGGTATGATGAAGAAATCGACTCTGGTGAGGATCCGCCTGTTCTTATTGTCAATCCCTTGAACAAGAAGGCACTAGGAATATCATCTGATGGTATGTATTATCTCTTAAGCAGTTTGACATATAAATGCATGTTTTTGATTGATCTGCTATTGTTTTCCTTACGTCTTGTCTTTGTAGTTGACATGTTTCTTTCCATTCCGTTTTAGTAGATATTATTTACATGTACTATTGCCTCTTTTCAACTTGCAGTTATTAGGGTTCATCAAGCTCTAAAGAGAAAGGAATTTTTGTGGAAAAGTGGCCAGAAAATCAAAGTTCTCAAGGGTGCATATGTAGGGTGTTATAAGAACAACGTCTATGCTACAATAGAATATTTCTTGATTGAAGGATTTGAGGGGGATTCTGGTGGTAAGCATTTTATTAAAGCAAAGAATCTCAATCTCCCATTTTCTAATGTCTTATAATTCGTTATTGAATTTTGTACATCTAAGTGGCTTTTGATTGATTGATGCATCATTTATTTGTTTTCTAAAGGAGAAGCTCGGATTATATGCAGGTAACCTTATAGTTTTCCTTTTTAAGTTTCTTGTATTTCTTCTAATCTTGTTTAGTAATGACTAATGTGTATGTCCATTTCTGTATGGAAGGCCACTAGGTACAGAAAATGGTTGTGAACTTTCTGTAAAGGGTGGAACACCCAGTTTAAATATTCAAGATTCATTGTCTCTTCCAATTAGCGTGATTGATTCGGGAAAGGTTAAGTTTTACCGTAAATTCTTCTACTGCTGTGAAACCTGTTAGCAACTGCGTCATATGGTTGAGTAACATGCTCAATTCTGAGCCATTTGCAGTGCATAGCCATTAATGATTCTGATTGGGAGCGTCAACTTGAAAAACACATCCAGAAGACTCCCTCAAGAATTGATCTGCTCAATGTGAAACAATGTCATTGGTTGGAGATTGCTGGGGTCAGTTGATATTCAATTGTGATAGCCTCCTATTCCTTTGTTTTATCTGTTGGCCTATTGTTTTTGGCATTTTCATAACAGAGTTTGGCTGTTCTTGTATTAGGCTTTTCCAACCAGTCTCACGATACCTGCTGGACAAACCCCTCCAGAGAACATTGTTGCTGTTTTTCGTCCGAGTAGTTTCGAGGTTTCTAAGGTTTCAAATTACTTGGACCAGAAGGACATTGTGAAGACTAATTTAGAGATGTTAATGAAAGTACAATATAGAACTGAGAACCATCGAGATGCTAAACATATTAACTCACTTCGCATAGCACCTTCATCCTTCAAAGGGTTTCATGGCTTATATAAATTTCCACTTAGGGTTAAGTTCCCTCACTTGTTTCGGAAAGCGGGTGCATATACATTTTCATTCTCCACTGTGAGTAATTCAAGAGAACTCTTTTTCCTACTTTTGAGTTTATACAATACCATATGTTTTGAAGCTTCTTCTGGTCATGCAATCTAATGGAAGCTTCACATTTATTAGGAACATTCTCGTTGTCAGAATTACAATTTAACAATGACGGTGGTTCCTTCAGAAAAGGTTGGAAAGTGGCAGCTACTGGGTGATACACGGTTTCCATCTTATAGTGTAAGGTAGGGAATCTTGAGGATATGGTTTCTGGATTTGGGTGTTTAGCAACTTCCTTGACAAATGAAGTTAATGTATATATCAACAAATATTCTCATTTAGAACTACATTGTAGAAGTTTAAAATGAGATCTTTTTTTCCACCCTTCTCTAACTCTATGGACATTGGACAGGGTCGGTTCATGTTTTCCACCCCTCTCTATTGCATGCTATGACATATATGACAACCGAATTTCATTTACCTCCATTCCTAACTTAAAGATCACTCTCGATATGAATGAATATTTGAGTGTTGATGTGGTTAAGATGAAGCCATCCCTTTCGTCTGATAAGTTGGCCCTTGTTATCGAGGTATGTTCTTTCATAAATCTTTTTGCCTCTTGAAAGGAATTACATTTATATGCCTAAAACTGTGCAAATAATTTTCTATAGGATGTCATGGTTGAAACTAATGGGTTAGACTCAATCCGGCCAAATTATGCAGCCACCTTGATGATATATATTCAAGATGAGTCGACATCAATTCCTTTGGAATGTCAAGGTATTCTGCTCTACATTAATTATTCTGCAAGCAAAAGCTTTAGTTTAGAAACAAGTCTAATCATTTATTTTTTACTGTTTTTTTTTTTTTTTTTGCGCATATTAGTTACTCCTGGATCTTTACACCGTATCGAAGTCAGTTCACAACTTCCTGGAAAGCAATTACTCCCAGGTTTTGTAATTGAGCAGTTTGTGCTAGAGGTGAGACTTTGTTATCATTTTAATGCCAATTGTTTGGTTCTACACACAGAAGGAGAGCCTCTTTTTATTTTTCTCTCTTTCTTATAACCTTTTTCTGTGGTTGTGAGTGGAAACAGTAGCACATAGGCCATAAGATTGTAATCTGAAATTATACACTGGACATGTGGTCTTCATATTACTAACACGATAATGTGCTTTTGTAGATGTTCGATGTGTATGGGAATCATGTTGAAGAAGAATTAGAAGTTCAATTCCAATTGGATGGTTTTAGCATCCTAGGTCTAATAGGCTCAAAGCATAAGGTTGGTTCTTTAAACTTCTCTTTGTCGGCTCTCAAAGGGGGAATAAAAGTGTCGTACTAAATTATACTGTATGTTCAATATTTTTCATGAATTTGATGCTATAACTTGTAGTCAAAATTACACTTTTTGAGATATAAGCATGATGGTGTTCTTAGGTGGATAACCTTGGACGCATTGACCTTGGGGGCCTACTGAAAGTAACTGCAGGTTATGGAAAACAAGGTATGTACGTTCATTCTTTAGATAGTTGGTGTTTCTTGGCAAAGTTGTCCCATTGAAAAGACTGAATTTCCTTTCAATATAAATCATATGTTGTTAGTTTCAAATTCTATTAATTTTTCCAGATCAGTTGTAGCTATACTTTTAGCTGATTTTTTTCCTGCATGCCTTGCTCCTGCAGTGTCTCTATCTATTTTACATGGTGATAAAGTAACTTTCAAGCAAGCATTTCAAACCGAGAAAAGGGAGCTACGAATATCATCAAGTGTCAGTAATTATTCACTCTTGTTTCATTTTCATCATTGCTAATATTTCCATAAACTTTTCTGTTTACTATAATGTTTTCTCAGATACCTGAGCACTGCCTTGCTGGTTCTACACTGGAAAATATAAGTTTTGAAGTTATAGACTTGAAGGGGGATGTTGATGGAACTTTTCATGATGATGAAAAGTGTGGCCGGTTCCATACACTCGTAGTTAAGTCGGAATCACATCAAATAGATGATTCCATTCGCTATGCATTCAAGCATGGCCGCTGCAACATAGCTTCTTTACCCCTTCCTCAAATTGAAGGGCCCCTTTGCTTCAAAGCTTTTCATTCTCGATACACTGAGCTATATTGCGATGTCAAGGTTGGAAAAGAATCTTGTGTCTATATTGTGATTACCATTTCATAAGCAGAATTGCTTATTTCTTTCTACAGATTTCTCTTGTTCATGCTCCAAATGTTGACACCGATGAGAATGAGGTCCAGTCTTCAGATGGAAAGCTGATGCTCATGCAGAATTCACCATTTTTCAAGAATGGCAATGTAGGAAACCTACTGGCCCTAGTGAAATATGACGAGGTAAGGTGACCTGTCCAAAGGGTGCATACTTTATCGATGTAACTGCAGTTGAATTTTTAAAATGGACTGTTTCTTGAACAGGGACTAAAGAGTGAATTATGCAAACATGGTGAGCGTGTTGGAAAATTGGAAAATTGTCTGAAGACTCTTAATTGCTGGAAGACGGACATCGAACTCTATATGTCTGAGTTGCAAGGTTGTTTTTCTAGCATGTTTTATTTTATTGTTTTCTAAACCAATCATTTGTATAATGAATATGGTTTGTTTATAAGATGTCTCAAGCTTCAAATTATTGTTTTCTCGTTTCTCCTTGTAAACTTATCATATTAGAAAATACGATGTAGTTGTTTATCAGCAGCTTTTTGCAGATTCTCTGGAACCTGATTTAGTGAACGATCTGGACTGTTTGTCCACGAAAGAAGAAATAACGAAGCTAATCAAGGGAAGAGGTCATTCTGCAGCTTCTACTCTTCTCTGCAGTATTGCTCAAGGACATTGGATGGATGTCATGCAAGATGTAGTAGGTGTTGTAGCCCTACTCGGAACAGTTGGCTCCGTTAAGCTAAGCAGGTTGTCTTTGCTTTATTTTTAAATAAATCTCTTGTGAAACAAAATGAAATATCATAAAATCCTTCTCTAACTCCAACTCCATGGATTACCTTGTTTTTCTCCATTGTAGGATTCTAGCTGATTACTTGGGTGAAGATCAAATGGTTGCTGTTGTGTGCAAATCCTATGAAGTAGCACGTGCCCTCGAGCAGTATGACCATAACGGAGAAGTTGATTCTCGGCTTGGACTGCACGCAAAAGCTACTGCACTTAGTAAATCTATAAGTGGCAGATTTCTTGTAGTATGCCTTGAAGATATAAGGTATGGCATGCATGATAGCTATTGCTTTCAAGATTATTAGAACTTTTCTTATAGACATTGCAAGACTTGGGGATATGATTGTTTAGCGGTCAATGAATTTCGACTCTATGTAACGATCATGCAGGCCTTATCTAGGAGGGGTTGAAGTCAATGACCCTCAAAGGAAGCTAATCTTACCGGCTCCTCGGTTACTAAGTGGAAACTACCCTCCAGGTTTTATTGGCTATGCGGTTAATTTGGTTAACTTAGAGCACCCTCATATAGATTACAGGACCGAATCTGGCCACGGTCTGCGTGAGACTCTGCTCTACAGACTTTTCAGCAAGGTTCAAGTGTATGAAACAAGAGAAGAGATGGAAAATGCTCGTAATTGCATAACACACGGCGCTGTGTCTCTGGACGGAGGGATCCTGAGAAAGAATGGCATTATATCTCTCGGATTCAGGTACTCAAAACTCTTTCTCACACCATACGAGCATGCATGCATGTTTGTAAATATGTAAGTTTCTTATGTTACACATGTCTAATTCATTGAGTCGTCATCTTCTAGGAACCCCGAAATATATTTCCCTGTTCAGATCACGAACGTCTCTCCAGAAAGAAAGAAAATCATGGAACAAATCAAGGAAAAACAATTGGAGCTAAGAACAACTTTGCAAGGCATCAATGTAGCAAGCAAAAAACTTGATCGAGCTCGCCATAAGTTCAACAGGAAACAAAAGCAATTTCAGAAGTACTTGAATAACATGGATGATGCAATCAACGATACCGTAACTCCGAGTACAACCCCATCGCAATGCACCCAACGGCTCGGAACTCCCTCCAAGGTGATTATATAAATCCTAAAACATGTTTTTAAGTTCATAAACAGATTTTTCTTTTGGTAAGTTCTAATTTCATATATGGTTTTAGCAATATGGTAATTTCACAACAGCTGAAACATTATAAAAGATCATAGGAGCTTTTGCATTATCTTTGCAGTGCCCACATTTTGACTTATTAACCTTTTTTTTTAAATCTTCTTTATTTGTTTTTTAGTATCAAAAATGGATTTTTTATTATATTAAATAAATGGAGCTTTCTTAGTTGTATGCCAGCATTCGGCCATGGATGATATATATATATATGGAAGATAGATTGTTCATAAAGTGCAAGACTTTGATTGCACCCTTCACCGGCTCATAATTTGTGCCACCTTGTTGTGACTTGTGATTAAGCTTTTTATGATTATTCTTTAGGTTTTTTTTAATATCAATGTTTAATACTCAATTTTCAATTTTTACTTTTTGGGTTGTTTGATAGAGTCAAGATTTTGTCTTCAGATTTTGCGAAAAATCTATAAGTTAAAGTTCCGAACCCTACAAATGTTAGATGGTTATAATTTCCTTGATAGGTGATTATACCATGAATGGTTCATTTCGACGAGGCATTTTCATTCAGTGAACCATTGTCTGTTAATGCTCTTGAGCTCTTTTAAAAATTGAGAGACAACATCAGCTAGACCCCCAATGAAATAAAATTTCTTAGCAAATCCTTGTTTCCTACCTATATCAATTTTAATCTAAAAAAAAGTTTCTTATTATATTATATTACATGTGATGATAAATTTATTGCATCACTTAAATTCAGGATTAAATTTATAATTTACACAAAATACAAGACTAATATTAAAATTTAACCAAAATAAGTAAATATAGGAAAAAGCTAACGAAAACGAAGGGAGTATTTTTAAAAGGAGAGAGAGAAGAAGGGGCTGTTTGGTTCTTTTGAATCCATTATTATTTTTCTACCAAATCTCCACATTTTTCTTCATCCCTCTCACTTCATCTCAAATTCTTCTTCTTCAAACATCTAATTTTTTTTTTTTTAAAAAAAGAGAATTTTATAGAGAAGAAGAGGATCAAGAAAAGAATTTTTTTTATTTTTTATTACGGGGTGATAGTGGTGAGGGGGATTGTTTTGTAATTTTCATTGGAGTTTTTGGGTGTATTTCAAAAAAAAAAATTATAAGAAATCTGAGATTTGGGGGTGGCGCTGTACAAAAATGGAGTCGGATAGTATCGAGTGCGTGTCATCTATAGATGAAATTGTTGAAGATCATGAGATCCCTCACCATAATCTACACCACCACCCACACCCTCGTCATGCCCCTCATCATCAATTCTCATCGTCAAAGCCTCATCACAACGGCACTAATAATGTTAATAGTATTAGCAATATCGTGGGTCCACCGGCGATTGCTCCGGCTGCTAGTGTCCACGAATTGTTAGAATGTCCTGTTTGCACCAATTCTATGTATCCACCAATTCATCAGGTATTTTCATGTCTCTCTTGCAATTATGGGGTTTTTTTCTGCCTCTTTTTGTTGTTGTGTGGTCGTTGTGTATTTGGGTGGGATTTTTTGTTATGTTTTGTTGCAATGAAAGATGTTAAATCTGGGATTTGAATGTTTAGATTTTTCTTAAGCCTGATTATTAATTAGGGAAGAACTTTTTTCTTACTGTTTCTTTTAAATTGTAACATGTGCTTGCAAGACTTCGTCGGGTCTCCACTTCTCTTAGAAAGTATCATGGACTCGTTTGTACTAAAAATTAAATTATATTTGTTTCCTCTACTAAAAAAACAGTAGATTAATTCTTATTCAAAAGAGTAATTTATTTTCTGTTAAAATAAAGCATAAATAATATATCACGTATAACTATCTGAGTATTTTATCAATAACACCAATTTTTAACAGTATAAATAGATAAAATTCCTAATAAAAATGATCAACTTAACCAAAAATCACCTCATACTCTAGGAATACCTTCGACCTCCGAGCAAACCCGTCATCAACCGCAAAACCCATATTTGTTCATCAACATGCATATTCTTTTACATATTTTCTTCATTAACAATGGCTAAAGTCCACAACTGAAACTGTGCTTGTCAATTGCTTCTCTCTAGCAAATAGAGAGAAGAAACATTGGAATAGTTTGAGATGTCCTATCTCATATGTTATGTTGGACACTGAGATCTGTAAATATTAGATATAAATTTCTTTAACACTAGAGCTTTTTTTGCAGTGCCACAATGGACATACACTTTGTTCTACCTGTAAAATACGAGTACACAACCGGTGCCCTACTTGTCGGCAGGAACTCGGTGATATTAGATGTTTAGCATTGGAGAAAGTCGCCGAGTCCCTCGAGTTACCTTGCAAATACTACAAGTTGGGGTGCCCGGAAATATTCCCCTATTACAGCAAACTCAAACACGAGGGGATTTGCATCTACAGACCATACAATTGTCCATATGCTGGTTCGGAGTGTTCCGTTGTTGGGGATACCCCTTTCCTCGTTGCCCATTTGAGGGATGATCATAAGGTTGACATGCACACCGGCTGCACATTTAATCATCGATACGTGAAATCCAACCCTCGGGAAGTCGAAAATGCTACATGGATGCTAACAGTAAGTTCTATTATCTTTTATAGCTAGTGGTCTGTAATAGTCTCCTAGCATGAACCCTATCTGCTGCTATTTGTCAGGTATTCCATTGTTTTGGTCAGTATTTCTGCCTACACTTTGAAGCCTTCCAGTTGGGAATGGCTCCAGTTTACATGGCATTTATCCGTTTCATGGGTGACGAGACGGAAGCTAGGAACTATAGCTACAGCCTTGAAGTCGGAGCAAACGGCCGGAAACTTATATGGGAAGGCACCCCACGTAGCATCCGTGATAGTCACCGGAAAGTCAGGGACAGCCACGATGGTCTAATTATCCAACGAAACATGGCACTTTTCTTCTCCGGTGGGGATAGAAAGGAGCTGAAACTGAGGGTTACTGGACGAATATGGAAGGAACAACAAAATCCAGATGCCAACATCTGCATACCAAACTAATGTAGTTGAGTGGATTGATTTTTATAACCTTTGTTCCTTTTCATCTGTTCCGATCTGTTTCTGCAGTGTGTTCAACCTCTTCGAACCCTTTTCCGGCATGTTGTAATGGATGAAAGTTTTCAGCTTTTATCAAATGTGCAAAATAAGAATTATCTTCTTCTCCAAGCTTTAGTTTTGGAATAATATGACCATAAAAGTTCATGCGATATTCAGATTTGAACCTGTGCCAAACCTTAAACATTCTCAGTGGATATAGTAATTTTTCATTGGGTTAAATCACTATTTTGAGGTCTGAATTTGGCAACTTTTACACATTGGGACCTGAATTTTTTTTGTCCAGTTCTCCCATTGAGGCCTAGACTTTTTTTGTCCAAGTTAGATCCTAAACTAGAAAATTATTCTCACATCGAGACTTTGATCTTTTTTTTTCAAGTTAATCCTTGAAAACCTTAAAATTCAAACTCTAATGTGACAACAATCGTCAAGTTCAGGCCCCAAATAGTGATTTAACCTTTTTTTCATTAATTAATTGCCTTGGCTGGGAAGAAAATTGATCTGCAAGTCCCATAATCATTCATTACATTCATATCATCATATAATTTTGAATGACAAGTCTCAATCGCTTCTCTCTGATCTTTCTAACAACAATTATTCAACCAGTATAGCCATCAATATTTAGAAATCAGAGAAAACCAGTATTGCCATCAATATTTAGAAATCAGATAGTGACTCTAGAACCTAATTTTCTTTAATCCCCTATTACAGATAGACAAGCTGATAAAATTGAGTCCATAAATGAACATATAAGATCATTACCTTATCCTTCAAAACAACGGAGCTACTTCCTGCTATCAGAATGGTTGCTTTGCATCAACAGGATTCGAATCTGAAACCGACTCCATAACGGTAGCTTCCTCAATAGACCCTTCACTCTCATCTTCATCCGGCACTTTACCATTTTCATTTGTCACGGTTGAGTCAGATTCATCCTCTTTCTTCCCAAATAACTTAGATGGAAGAATAGATGAGACAGCCGCTTTTGCACTTCTCTTGGCTGCTTCTGCAGCTTCAATTTCTCGAGCTTTAGCTTCGGCTTTAATTCTCTCTTTCTCCTCCATAAGCTTTGTTAAATCATCTTCTCTCCCTACATTTCTTAACAACTCTTTAACATATTCTTGCAACTCCTCAGTGAAATCAGAGCTTTCCTCATCCAACATCTCATCAACCATTTTCAGCACATCATCGAACTTCCCCACATCGCTAAGTGCTTTCATTATAAACTTATAGCTCGAATCATCCATCTTAAGCTTCTTCACCATAGTATCGTAAAACATTTTTGCCTCGTCTACTTTCCCAACTTTAACCAATTCATCAACCAATCGATTATAAACAGCCAAGTTTGGCCTCAAACCTGCCTCCACCATCTTCCTAAAATATGAAGCCCCATCATCGATTCTACCCGTTTTAAAACAAGCATCCATCAGCAAAACATAAGTATACTCATCAGGGCTAATCCCTTCATCTCCCATTCCACCATATAGTTCCTCAGCTTCACACAACAATCCATTTCGACATAATTGATCAATCAAATTGTTAAATGACAAAGTATCCGGACTACACCTATAATCACGCATTGACTTGAAAACATCAATGGCTTCCTTAAACTTACCTTCAGCGCAATATCCATCGACAATCACATTAAAGCTCCCCAAATTCACAGCTAACCTCCTAGGAGGGCTATGCTCATTTTTCATCCTATCAAACAACCTTAAAGCCTCATCGAATTTACCATTCTTACTTAATGCATCCAGAACATAATTATAAGCAACAGCACTCATTTTAACCTTTGAATTCTCTCCACAAGCTTGTTCATAACACTCCATAGCTTCTTTCTCCATTCCCTTCATGAAATACCCGTTCATTAAACTCCCATAAACGACCCCATCTTCCAAAACCCCATCTTTTTTCTCTTTTAATTCCTCAAAAAGCTTAAAAATCCCATCTGAATCACCGTTCTTGGCAGAACCAAACATTAAAAAACTATAAACGATAGGGTCAGGAGCCAAACCTTTCTCCGCCATTTCCTCCTTCATTTCCAAAGCCTTCTCGAATTTCCCATTATCCACAAGCCCTTTCACTAAAATCCTGTAAGTAGTAGGAGAAGGATTCACAGGGGACTCATTGATGAACTGCTTGTAATGTTCGAGGGCAGTATCGGGTTTTTTGCAGTCGAGGTAAGTTTGGAAGATAAGATTGTGTGTGATCACATTTGGGGCAATTCCAGCTAGGGTTATGAACCGATGCAGGGAGAGGAGATCGGCGTATTTCGATTGGCGTAGCTGGGCGTTTAATACGGCGTTGACAGTGTAAATCGTGGGGCGGCAATTGGAATAAACGGAGTGGCGCGTGTATAGAGCGGCCTCATCGAGGTCGTTTTCACGGATGAGCTTCAAGATCTTGTTGTGGAGGTTGAGGCGGTTGCCAGTTAGCGCAGTGACGGGTTCGGGAACTTTAGGGGCGTTCGGGTTTTGGATCGGTTTCGGTGGAGCCACCTGCTGAGCCTGTTGTTGAGAGCGCTGGGCAAACGAGAGTGGCGGTTCGACTCGGAGTCGACGCTTTCGGCGGCGGCGTTCGGCGGCGGCTTCTTCCGGGGTGCTAAATGAGAGGCAGCGGAGAGCAATGAAAGAGGGCGGCGAACGATGGCGGGGATGGGCGAGGGTTTTCAGGTGATTGAGGAAGGCCGGTTTGAAAAGGGCCATCTTTTGCGATGTAACGAAGGAAAAAGGTAGGGTTTTGGGTTCTGATTTGTTAGGGTTTTGATGAGGGTTTAAGGGACGGCTAAATGGTAAATGCCCCGAAAGATTTGGTAAAAGATATGATCGAGTCGGGTCTAAACATCATGGTTCGGCTTGTCTTAAGGAAGTATTTGGGCCAGTCTTACAGCCCATCAACTTCATCTGAAATTGACCCAAATTTTCAACATTTCTTTTTTTCTATTATTACATAATAGCAAGACAATAATAAAAAAAATATACCATATAAACTATCAACGAGGCGTGGCATTTTTTCATATTTGCTGGACATATATTTTTTATTTTTTATTTACGTATAAATGGCTTGTAATTAATTTCAAAAAAGAAAAAAATAACCATTATAATTATTGGATTCTTATGAGTTGAGCGTAATAGGGAAGAAGGTGAAAATTGAAATAATCGCACATGAATATATTTTATTTTTTAAAATAAAATTATTTATTATTTTATTAAAAATAATTTTTTATATATTTTGACCTACTAAATATACTAAATTAAATTACATTACATTTGTCCTAATTCATTGATATTATTTTTAACTACATTACATAATATTTATTACTAATCAATAAACAACCCATAACAAATAATATATATTTAATATTAAATAAAAAAATAAATCCAGCAAATATGAAATGTTAAAAGTAATTAAATAAAATTCAAAATTATACAAAATTATACACGAAAATGACGCAAATACAAAAACTTATCAAAATTTATATAAATATAAAATAACACAAACACAGCTGTATATATACAACCATAACATCAATGCATGAATTGCCAATATACAACCATAACATCAATGCATGAATTGCCAATTCTAATTGGGTACTACAAGTTGACAGACACACTCGTCATAATTTGAAAAAAAAAAAAAAAGAAAAATAAGTTGTGGTCTGTTTTTTATAGATAAAGATAAGATATTTACTTAATAGTTTATATTTTTTTTAATGAAAAAGAAACGTAATTTAATTTTTTATAATCAGGTTGACACTTGTTTTACTTTAACATTATTTATTTAACACTTAAATTCTTGATTTGCATAGTTTAAGCGATTTGAATAATCAAAAGTCCAAACTAATTTAATCAACCAATTTGTGACGTGCAACTTGTCATATTATTAGAATATATTTTAAGCCATTTCAATTTTATGGTCCAAATTAATCACATAGGGTAGTAGGGTTAGGGGCTTCCAGCAAATTATATTTAATATTCCTAGACGTAATGCAAAAACATTAGATAAACTTATAAAATATGAATACCCTATACTACATTTAGGGGTCACATTTTTGTAGGCAAAAGTTTTGCCCCTAGATACGGAGGAGGGTAGAATTTAGTGTGTTAGCATGATGGTTAGAATGTTTATTATTTTAAGCGGAGTTTAGGTTTGAAATATGTTAATTGTATTGTTTTAGGGCTTTATTATTTTCTTATAATTTATCGGAAAAAATTAATAGAAAGAAGCACACTAATAGATATAAATTTTTATCTCTCTAAAATGGTAAAATTATTTTTGAAAATTTCTTATATTCAAGTTCCTCTAAAAAATTGTAAAATTATAATTTAATATAATAGTTTCACATAAAGTTTTTGCTTCGTTCCTTCATGTTAGAGGTGTTCGCGAGTCAAGTCGAGTTCGAGCATGATATTAATATAGTTTATGTTTGTCCAAGTTTGGTTTGACTCAAAACATGAGTTTAAAATTTTGTTCAAGCCCACTAATATTTACAAATAACTAACCAAGGCCTGTTTTAAGTTAATACATATTTTTATCTTTTCAATGATATTTATATTAAATTTCATTTATTAAATATATATAGGCAACTTAACAATTTTCAAATGTTTTCGTTATGAGAGAATATTTTATGCATTGTCGGTACATAAGTCTTATGCACTTCGTTATTATATAAAACAAAAAATAGCAGAGGACTTAATATTTAATTATATTTAAATAAATTTTTAGTATTATTTACAAGTCTTTCATATTTTTTATTTAATTTAATGATGTTATATAATTACTAGAGATTCAAAATTCATATGTTATAAATTACATAATATAATACATTACAAACATAAAAAATGAGTTGGGTTGAACAGACTCGAGCATGAGTCAAACCCATATTTAAATTAACTCAAAATTTGTGCCCAAATCTAATTTTAAAATTTAATATTTTTATCCAAATATTCATAAACTTCGAACCAATCCTCAAACTTAAACCAATAATCTAACCCTTAGATTTCCATAAATTGCAGATAATTACGATAATAAATAATTAATTATAAGATAATCCATAACAAATTTTGTGATAGGAAGAAAGAGTTATAGTCAGAGTTTAATACTTAATTCATATAATATTATTATTTTAAAAGAAGCCATGAAAGGCCAACACTCAACAACTTTATATAAACTCTGAACTTTTATTTTACAAGAAATTCCTTTTTAAGTTTCGTCATTTTCCCCGTGGAAAATAAGAGCGAAAGAATTGACAATTTATACACATACATAAAGAGAGAATGGGCCGCCAAAAGATAGACGTGGACACCGAATCGGATTATGTAACGATTTTTAATGGAAAAAACCAAAATAAAAATTTATTTAAAAATAGAATATAGACAATAGAAGAAACAAAAGCAAGTTGAAACATTGATATTAATTTAATTTTTGACATAAATTTAATCAAATTAAATGAAGGGGATTTTGTCATTTGAACAGGAAACAAAGCTGGTTTATTATAAGAATTAACAAGTGGGAGAATTATTTTAATATATGGTTGACAAATTTCGTGCCATTTAATATGACAAATATGAAACGTTATTATTTTTTGAATCACCTATTTGTCACGTGGCGAGCGTTAATGACCCAAATAACTATGTACACGAACGGGACCATATCATTGATATGGATAGAATATTTATCAATTATAAGCTTATATATAGTTATTAACTTGATATGATAAGAATAAAGATGTCGATGAGTTGATTGAATTCTATGAAGTAAAAAATCTAATGCAAAAATTATATGTGTTGTCTAATAAAAGACTAAAAAATCTCTTCTAAGACCCATAGATATCGGAACAAAACAACTCTCTATTCCGGTTATCTTTAGAAATCTTAATTATATATAAATGATCTCCAACATTCTAATAAAAAACTTTCCTCTAAAATTAAATTTGTGGAAACTCTACATATTCATATTTCTTTTTTTGCCACCTCTACTGCTGTATTAATCCAGTCGTAGTATCAGGTTATATTAATTTCTTTTTTGGGTACAAAGTTGTATTAATACCAAATTTGGATTCAGTTTAAATTTTATATATTATTATTATTTTATAAATTATTTTTTTTAATGTATTAATGCTAAAAGGAAAAATATTTAAAAATATATTATTTAAACGATTGGATATATATATATAATATTAAACTTCCATTCACCATCATCTTCACTTCCTCCACCATTCCATCATTGTGACTATCATTAACCTTCATTTACACCAAGCTTCATCACCTTTAAACCAACTCAGTTCATCAAAATGCTAAGTTTTGGGGGTTTGATTAAAAATTTTCAAAAAACTTTAAGAGCTTTAATGGTAATTTGTAAAATTTTGGGAGGCTTAATTAAAATTTTTATAAATTTGAAGGGCCTAATAATAATTTTCCAAAGTGGGTAATAGTCAAAGGAAAGATATAACCTTAGATGTGTTTTTGATAGAAGTCTTTTAAGATTCTTTTTCTTTTTACAATTCGTACAATATTCTCTTAAAATCATTAGATCGAAGTAAGGGAAAAATTAGAAAAAAAATTCTGACCGCGAATTAAGTTATAAAATTTGATAAAAGTTAAAATATAATTTCATCATTGTATTAATTCATATATTTATAAATTTCTAATGACTAAATTATAATATTATTAATTTTTTGAGAGGATCAAAATACAATTACTCATAATAATTTATGATTTTATATATTTTAAAAGGTAAAATATAATTTTTTAAATTTTGGGAGGTAAGGGTCGCCATGACCCCTGAATCGAATAATGCATGCCTTAAGTATATTTAAACTTATATTTTCTTGATTATTACAAGATTAATAATGCAAACTGAAATTAAAGCTCGATTCGCAACTTTGATTATTGTTTCATTAAATTGTATATATAGAGAGAGAGGGAAAAATCACATGAGAGTTTTTACTATGTTTTTTTCTTATGGTATATATACGAATGAGTTTCTCTAAAATTGTTTTATGGTCAATTTAGTCCCATTTACTCCTTGATAATATTGGTCTGTGCATTTTAGATCCTTTGCTCATTTCTAATATTTATTTACTCCTTGTTATTTACGACAGGGTATAGGATGAAATTAAGAAAAAAATTTCTTACATTTATATTGTTGGACCGTTGTTATAATTCTCATTAATATCTTGTGCGTGTGATCATGAATAATTTATTATGCTCAAATATTATATTATTTTTATTTTATGTTCAACATATAATAATCATCTCAATATAAGAGAAATTAACGAGATGATTGCCAAACTTATTTAAATGCAATTTCGATACGAGTGCATAAAATTAATTTAGTTTTATATTAAAGAAAACATTTTTGCGTTTTGAAACTTTTAATTTTTTAAAATTTGATTCACTTATTTATTAAAAAAAATTACTGGATAATGATTAAATATCGAATTCAAATTTATAATTTTCGAAATATAATTATAATTTAATGGAATAAATATTTTTATAATTAAATTTGTTACCTAATTAAAGATTACACTAATTGAATAAAATGTTTAAATATAAATAAATATTAAATTAGATAATACCACAAGTCACGAAAAAATAAATCCGGCTTCAAGTATGACGGACTTGTTTCTTAATATAAAATATTATCATGTGTGACATATTCAATAAACTCCTTATGAGTTTACCTTTAAAATTTTTATCTACTTTTATAAATAATTTTAAAATTTAAAATTTAAAAAAATATATTTTTAGAGAAGCCCCTCAGCTTTTTTTTTATAAAAATATCTAAAACTTTTAGTTATTTATAAAAATGACTCACTTTAAAAATATGTACGTAAATAACTTGTTTTAAATAGTAAATGTCGGTAACGCCATTGTCGGTGGCGTTAGTGCCTCTAATTTAAAAATAATATTTTTTTGGGTGTCGTCATTGCCATTGACTAAATGGACTGAAGTATAATTATATAAAATGTTCAGGGACTTAATGAAGTAATTACCCTTTTTAAATTTGATGAAAAAATGGTGATGTCATTCTCTTAAACTTTTAGTTTATTTGTATGTTAAGTCTGTTCTCTTTTGAAATTAAATTTAAATAATTTTTAAAAAATATAAGAATAACAAAAAATAAACTCTTTTCAAATTTTATTATTTTTAAAAAATAATAAACTTAAAAAGCTATATAAAATTTTTATTTAAATTATTAAAATATATTCCTTAAAAAATTTTCTCAAGTTTTAAATAATAAATTTAGACTTGAGGAAATTTCTTATAAAAATTCTTTAAAAAAAGATAGAGATTGTGACACTAATGACAATAGCATTACCGACATTTACTGCTTAAAATAAATCATTTACGTATATAATTTTATAAATAATCAAAAAATTTAAGTATTTTTATAAAAAAATGAAATCCCTCATGTCTTGTCGAATATCATATCCACATTTTCCATCAAATTAAAGCCTAAATAAAGTTTTTGCATTATTGCTCAAAAAGGAGCGGCAATGCTTCTTTACTTTTAGATAATCCTTTTTATTATTATTAAAATTTCTTTTAGATAAATGGATCCATAATTGCTTTTATTTTTCGGACAAAACATCGATAATGATTGGTCCTCGACTAGCTTTCAAAGATTTTGGGATCTCATGTTATTATTATTATTTTTTATAAGATAGAGAAAATGTTTTTAATTGTAATTAAGTTATTTACAATTGACAATAGTGATTAATTTTTTCCCGCAGGTACTTTTTAAATAAGTAAATGGTTAATATGAAATATTCTTCATTTTCATAAGTAGAAATTGAACTCGCAACCACATGATTAAGGGATGAAATAAGCATCCATCACACTACACTTCATTGTTAAAATCGATTTTTTTAAACTTATCTTATTCGAAGTTTTGACACACTAATAAATTATTAGGATGGGTTTAATAATTTTATTTATATTAAATTTAGGTCTATAGGGATGGAAACGGATTGGACAAGTTGTAGTAGTTCGTTACAACATCTTAAAGGATATGAGATATGAACGCGTTTAATAGCATAATATTATCAACTTTCAATATTTAGGTAGTGGCGAAGTTATAAAGTTTTTCTGGGGACGTGGAATTAAGTTGTATGTTTTTATGAGAGCTAGAATGTAATTTCACAATTTTATTAACTTGTATCTTTATAATTTTAAAGGATTAAATCAAAATTTTATCATTTTGGAGAGCTAGTGTGTATTTTTTTTTTTTTGGAAAAATAAGTTGTATTATCCAAGAAGCAGAAAAAAAAAAAGAAGAAAAACTTGCTACATCCAACAATCCACAACAACCAAATTGAAATTATATAGTAAGAACCGATACAAAACCAAGAAACACAACATATTACAGCAACCAAAACCAGAAACCTAACCTATACATTTCTCAAACTCCATTGCAAACATAATTCGATTATTGACAGGGTCTAAATCAATGGGATATATACCACTAAGATAAAGATTCGCAACATCTTTAACTTTCTTCAACAGAAGTAGAAGAATTTCCAAGAAGCCTATTATTCCTCACCAAATAAAGTACACAATTGCATTCCATGAAGCTTGAGCAGGCAGACAATGAATGACTTGACTTTCAATCAAGAAATTACCCAATTAAATTATTGAAACCACGTACCAACAGACCTCCTGATACTACAAAAATTCAAAATAAGTTGTCACCAACCTCACAAGTAGGTATACTCAAATAAAATATGATTTTGAGATTCAGAAGCATCAAAACATAATAGACAACAACGATAAAAAACCATATCATGACTAAATAACCTGTTGCGAGTGAAAAATCTATTCAAGATAGCCATCCAAACAACTGTAGAGTGTTTAGACACACGAAGAGGGAACCAAAGGAGCTTATGCCAAGATACCTTAGCAACTTTAACCGGAAGAACTTCCCAAAGCTTATTAGCTGGGTTGGCAGCAATAGTTATAAAATTTAAAAACTGAAAAGTAAAATTTTACATATTTTCTTCAAATTACAATCGTGGTGTGTGAATTTTATATATTTTTTCCTTTGGAAAGTATTATATTTATAATAATGAAACTTTATCATATAAAGGATTTTAATTATTATGTATCATTCGTATATGTCAAACAAGGAATCAAAATCAAAGGGCCATGCCAACTGTTCTCCTTTTTCGAGAGTGGCCATGCAAAACTGTTCTAGTTTGGGGGGCAGAACCGCGGTGTCAAATTTCTTTTAAAAAAAAGTTGACTATGGTACCAACATTTACTGTTTAAAATAAATCATTTATATAAATAACTTTTAAAGTGTTTTGTTTTTACAAGTAATAAAAAATTTCTAAGTATTTTTATAGGAAAGCGAAGTCCCTCTCATTACTCACTAGAGACTAATTTAAATATCGTCTTGTCAAATATCATATCTACATTTTCGATCAAATTAAAGTTTAAATAGTAGGGGTGATGTCAAAATAATTTTTTAAGGGGCCTGATGAAATTTTAATTTTTATAGTTTATATCTTTATAATTTATAAACGATTAAATCGAACTTTTATAATTTTAAGATAGCCAAAGTAAATTTTACATTTACTAATTTAAAATTTTTAAAAATTTTTAAAAACCTAAATAAAAATTTTACATTTTAAGAAACCAGGCCCACGCGACTCCACTCCCCCGGCTAAATAGAGTTTTTGCATTATTGCTCATAAAGGAGTAGCAATGTTTCTTTACTTTTAGATAATCTTTTTTTTTTCATTAAAATTTCTTTTAGATAAATGGATCCCATAATTAATTTTATTTTTCGGACAAACCATTGATGATGATTGGTCCTCGACTAGAATCAAAAGATTTTGGGGATCTCATGTTATTATTATTTTTTATAAGATGGAATAATATTTTTAAATGTAATTAAGTTATTCACGATTAACAATCGTGATTAATTACTTTGTTACGGGTGTTTTCTAAAGAAGTGAATGGTTAATATGAAATGTGCTCCATTCTCATTAGTAGAAATTGAACTCCCAACTACATAATTAATGGATGAAATAAGCATCCACCACATGACACCTCATTATTTTTTTTAAACTTATCATATTCAAAGCTTTGACACATTAATAATTTATTAGGATGGATTTAATAATTTTATTTATATTAAATTTAGGTCCATAGGGATGCGGATAGGACATGTTGCAATAATTGTTACAATATCTTAAAGGATATGAGATTGAACGCGTTTAAGAGCATAATATTATCTACTTTCAATATTTAGGATGATCATGAGTAGTGGCAAAGTTATAAATTTTTTTGGGAGGTGGAATTAAGTTGTATGTTTTTATGAGAGTTGAAATGTAATTTCACAATTTTAATAATTTGTATCTTTATAATTTTTAAAAAATTAAATCAAATTTTTATCATTATGGAGAGTTAGTGTGTAATTTTTATTTTTGTTGGATAAGTAAGTTGTACTGTCCAAGAAGCAGAAAACAAACCTGCTACATCCAACAATCCACAACAACCAAATTGAAATTGTACAGTGAGAATAAAAGCCTATACAAAACCAAGAAACACAACATATTACAGCAACTAAAACTAGAAACTTAATCTATACATTTCTCAAACTCCATTGTAAATATAATCGATTATTGACATGGTCTAAATTAATGGGACATCTACCGGTAAGATAAAGACACACAACATCTTTAACTTTCTTCAACAGAAGTAGGAGAATTTCCAAAAAGCCTACTATTCCTTTCACACCAAATAAAGTACACAACAGTATTCCATGCGAGCTTGAGCAAGTAGACAATGAATGACTTGCCTTTCAAACAAGAAATTGATAAGTCACGTACCAACAGATCTCCTGATACCACATAAACTTCACAAACCTCGAGAGTAGGTATACTTAAACAAAATATGATTTCGAGATTCAGAAGCATTAGAATATAATAGACAACAACAACCAAAAACTATACCATGGCTAAATAATTTGTCGCGAGTGAAAATTTTATTTAAGATGACCATCCAATCAATTGTAGAGTATTTAGGGACAAGAAAAGGGAACTAAAGGAGCTTGTGCCAAGAGACCTTAGCAGCTTTGTCCCGAAGGACTTCCCAAAACTTATGAGTCGACACAATTGTTCCAATCGGAAAGTTTCTCGAAGAACTAACAACAACATCCTTAAGCCACAAAAATCTCCTCCAATTCCAACTACTAGCTGAGTTGGCAGCAGCAGCTAGTGTGTAAAAGTAAAATTTTACATTTTTTCTTCAAATTACAATTTTGGTGTGTGAATTTTATATATTTTTTCCTTTGAAAGTATTATGTTTATAATAATGAAACTTTATATAATAAAGGATTGTAATGATTATGTATATCATTCGTATATCACGCGTTTGGGGGCAGAACCGCGGTGTCAAATCGGTTGTCACGTTTGTCACGTGTGACGTGTCTGTGACGAACTTGAGATTTTATAATTAAAAAAATAATTTTATGAATTTTTAAATAGGTTTTTACAATCAATTCGAGTTTATCTGTTTTAATTAAATAATTTATTAAAAATCATAAAATTAAAATTTTAATTTAATCTGTTAGTATGTCAATGGGTCCAATTTCTTATTTTAAATCCATACCTAATTAAAATCAGTTTTGAATATATAATTATAGATACGGATATAAACTTAAGTACCAAGTTAAGGGGAGAAAACTATGTCGAAACCGTCCTTTTTTTAGAAAGCCAGGGATCGACTTAAGTTTTGAAAATAAAAACGGGAGCCGCCACCGACCTTTTATTAAGTGTGGTCGGATCACCTTTGTTTTAATAAAACGTTTCGGTTTACTAAAACAGTGCTTTTGGTTTGCGAAAGTTCGAGAAAATAGGTTCGGGAGTCGGTTACGTACGAGGAAGGGTTAGCACCCTCGCAACGCCTAAAATCGGTACCAAATTAATTAATCAATGTCCTAATGTCGAAAAGTTAGAAATGATTTTGAAATTGTATTCCCTTTTTATAGTTCTAAATAACTTGTTTGAATATTGAGATTTCCTTGTTTCGAAGGAATAGAGTCTCACGTCCAGCACGATTGGATATGACAATCTAAGTCCTCGAATTTAAGATTATCCCTAAAATTCTCCCAAGCACATGTACTGAAATTTGGAAGGATATTCGTTCATTTGGTCAAACAGAAAAAATCACACCCAACACGATTGAGCACAATTTATTCGAATTTCCAAACTCATGAATATTACCTTTGTGAAACCCCTTTTTTTATGAATTTAAAAATGAGAAAATGTTGAAATGCGTTTCAAAGTCACCAATCTACATGAAATGATGCAAACAAGAATAAACAAAACATAATAAAGTATGCAATAACAAAGACAAAATTAAGAAAATAAGGTAAAATAATAATAACAAAGAAATTCAACACAAAAACGATGTTAATAATAATAGATATAATAATAGTAATAATAATAATAATAATAATAATAGTAAATATAATAATAAAATAGTAATAATAATGATACGAAATATGTACAATATAATAATGTAAATATGGTAATAATAATAATAATAATAATAATAATAATAATAATAATAATAATAATAATACACATAAAAATTAATAAAAACATTAAACATTATTGATTTAATGGAAAAATAGCCAAAATAAAAGAAAAGGGACTAAATCGGATCAACAACTAAAGCGTGGGGCTAAATTTAAAACATAAAAAGATGAAAGGGCTTAAATTGCGTCGCGCGAGCAACCTAGAGGGCCCAAAATAGCAATAAACCCCCATTAAAACGATGCGCTGGAAGGAGGGATCAAATTGAAACCATGGAAAATCATCGGGTTAAAATCGGGATAAAAAAAACTCGATTGCGCAGATATGAAAAAGCGGAGGGGCTAAAAGCGCAATTAGCCCCTCCATAATAAGACGCGCGGATCTTAGGCTGGAGCGGGTCGGATCGGGTCAGGTCAGTTGAAACGACGTCATTTTGGGGCATTTGGGCGCCGGCCAAAACGGCGTCGTTTCATATGGTTATATAAAGGCTGAACTTTTTTTGAATTCATTTTTCCTTTGTTTTCTAAAAAAAATCTGACTCTCTTTCTCTCTTTCACTCTCTCACGATCAAGAAAGAAAAGAAAAAGGGGAAGGGAACACTCAAAAATCGCCGTCGCGCACCTCAATTCGCAAGACCGCTGTCTCTCGCCACCACGCGTAAAATCTATCTCTCTCCTCTTTTTTTTTTTTTTAAAAAAAGACGTGTATATATATATTTATGGATAAAAAAGGGGAAAAATTCGAAATGGAAAAGAAATACCTTCAAATGTTACAGATCTGACTTTTTGCGTTTTGGATTTTTGTTTTTTGTTATTGCTTCGATTATTTTGTTTGTGTTTCGAAAGTATTGCGCTCGTATTGGTTGCGCAAAAAAAAAAAGCCCCGAATACATCCTTTTTCCAAAGGCTTTATAGCCGAATAACAATAAGTAAAATAAAATAAATAAATACAAACTGTTTTGCTTGTGGTCTTGTTGTTTTTTGTCCTTTTTGCAGGTCGTGGGGAACAATGGAAAGTGGAGGAGCGGACGAGATCATGGTGGCATGTGAACGGCGTTGGTGGTCGACCGTGGCTGGTGGATTGCGGCGCTAGGAAATTTTAGGGTTTCAAAACCCTAAAATTTTCCTGAAAGATCAATGTTTTTGGGCCTATCGGGCCTTGCCATTTTGTAAACAAATCGGGCTATTTTATCCGTTTTATTGGGCCTGAGTTTGGGTTTTAGTAAAGGGGTTTAATGGGCCGGGCAAATTATGGGTATTACAAACTACATTACCCCCAAGCGTGTCCTCGGCCTGTGCCCGTCGTATGAAATTAAGCCACCTGTTTTTTTTATTGAGATATTTAAACAAAAAATGAAAAAAATCACGTGGCTTAATTTAGAAAAAAGATGGATGCAATTTTCGCTAAGTAAAGCAAAAGTGGACGAAATTAATTTTTTTATAAAGAAATTCTTTGTTAAAAATAAAAGAAAAAACGAAATGATTAAAATGAAAGGTGACAAAATGACAGACAACATGTTCAATTATAAATTTTGTAATTTTGTATCTATTTTGGCAAAAACGAAGGGCAAAGCAAGAAATTCTGAAATTAGAAGTAGAAAAAAAAAAAACTGAAAAAACTTCAATCTCTTCTTATATATATATATAATCGAAACGTCTTAGCTAAGTGTTAGCCATATCCAGTATTGGGTTCAAGTTCGCATCAATGAAATAAGGTCAGTTATTTTCTCTGTTCTTTTCTTTTTCTCTCGAGTACTGGTTTCCTCTTTATTGTTTCATGCTCTTTTTTAAAGGTTGCTGGGTTTTTAAATTTTCTGTTTGTTTGCTGAGAAATTATAAAAAATAAAAAATAAAAAATAAAGCTGCAGGCATCTCCATTGTTTTTCTTTTATGTTCTTGTTTATAAACTAAAAGTTTCTAAGGATTTAAAGCTTTTTATTGAATAATTTATGGTTTTCTTTTTCTGGAGGAAATCCAAAATTTCTAGGTTAAAATCTGGAAATAAAATATATTGGTAGTTAGTAGAAATCTAGAAATCACAATTATAAATGAATTGAATACAGGACCTGTTTGGTTGTTGAGAAAAATAAAAAGGGAAAAAGAAAAGGTCATAGAGATTTTTTTTTTTTTTTGAATTCCATATGAAAAAAATTATGAATTAAAATTTGATGAATTAAAAAAGCTTAAGAATGAAATTTTGATGAATGAAGAAAAATGTGAAAAAAATCAAATGAAATTTTGCTTGAAATGCTTTTTCTTTTTCGTGTTTCGATTGGTTCGCATATTAGTTTAATGTAGTAGGTAACTATATCAGGAGTAATATTATATTTTGATATTTTTATTAAAATAATAAATAAATTAATTTATGTACGTTAGATCAAAATGTAAATTGATCATTTCTATTAAAAAATTTATTTATTTCTATTTCTAAAACTAGTATAATTGATAGAATAACTTCACAATTTTACTCTTTCATCTAACGAACTAATTTATCCAACCCTTAAATAAAGGGAACAAAATGTAATCTAACTTTTAATACAAAAATTTCAATGATATTTTTACCATTTTAACTTGATTTTCTATTTTTCTGAAACTTCAATTAGTCTTTATTTAATCTCTAATTACATCTTTCTTTTCTATTACATATTTTAACAAAATTCTTAATCAAATCTCGAAATTCAAAATTAAAATTACATGAAAAATTATCACAACACAACCATATATTATATGGGAGAAAACATCATCACAATAAAAAGAAAAAAACAAATCTATGACAATAAGATCAAATCTATGAAAAAGTTTGTTGTGGATTATTCAAGAATGTTCAGATTAATATTCAATTGATGGATGCTATTAAAATTTTTTTAACATAAATCAAAGCCTTATAAATACACTGTATACGTGACAAAAAAAGGAAAGAAAATCAAAAGGCTCTGCAAACCTTTTTGTTTAAGGGCAGGCCATGCAAACTTTTATTTTTGTGAGTTTAGGGGGCAGATCGGAGATGTCAAATCGGTTGTCACCTTTAGCACGTGTCGGTGATTAAGATAAAAATATAAATTTAAAATTTTTAATACGATTAAAATAAATCGATATTAGATAAATGGTTTTGAAGGGGGATGATAATTGATAAGTAAGAAATTAAAATATATATATATTTTTTTTATCTTCCAAAGGCAGAAAACACAGGCGCATCAAAGTCAAAAGTAGAGGCGCGGTGTCAAGGATTAGCGTTGATTTTTTTTTTTAAATTTAAAATAATTATGCGCTGGAATTGAACTGTAAGGCGGCTGCCGAAAAAAAAAATACTTATATATTTATTAAATTCATGTAAACAATTAAATGAAATGATTTGAAAGTTCATATGTTGCTAATTTTAAATTTGTTATTTTGATTAATTTTATATAAAAAGATAAAAAAATTATTATTATAATAATATATTTTATTTTCAAAAAATTTGTATGAAAATGAAGCCGAGATATAAAAATTAAAATTTTTTTTGTCATAATATAGAACATTTTTATTAATTTATAAAAATATTTTTATAATAATATGATTTTTATTAATAATATGGATGGTTCTTTAATAAATTTTAATTGAATTGTATATGTTTAATTTAACAAGCAAATAAATTTATACTTATGTCGTGTCCTTTTAGGAATCTAGGCCACGTGTTTCTCTTATTTATTTATTCTTTTACTGTTATATTTTTTAAGTTGTAATTTATTTTCCTACAATTAGCATTAAAAAAAATTAAATGTCCCAAAAGCAATAAATAAAAATAAACGTGGCGTAATTTTACCCTTTTGCTATCTTTAGAATGGGATGCAATTTCATTGAGAAAATAAAGATTTTTCGGTCTCTGAAAGTGAAACAAAAGGGACGAAATTAATTTTCTTATTTTTTTTTTTCAAAAAAAAAATCCAGATGATTTCAAATGAACGGTGACAACATGATAGACAACTTGTTTAATATAGGAAAAAAATAATTGGTCAAATAGGTCATTTTCGGAGAGTGTGTGTGAAAGCGCGTCTAGTTGGACGTGCTTTCTACACAATTAACAAGAAAGCTTTTCTAACTGAATGAGCTTTCTGATGACATGTCAGGGAAAACGCACTCGCTCAGTTAGAGGTGTTTTCTTTGAAATTTTCAAAAAACACTTTCAATTGGGTCGCTTTCTAGACATGTCAATGGAAAACTTGTCCAGCTAAACAAACTTTCACACTCTCTCGTAAAAAACTACTTATTTCCCTAAATTTTTAAAAAATCAACCTATATTAATTGATTAACAAATCTTGTTGAAATATATGGCCTATTTAACCCAATTATAAATTAAGTAAAATGATAATTATCTCAAAATATACATATTCGTATGATTTGTAAATATAAGTTTGAGAAAATTTATAAATCTGTTTAAAAGTTATTATGTAAAACTGAAATAGAAAAACAATTATATCCTTATTATATATATGTATCTATTTTTATTTAGTTTCTTCATTCATCTATTTTTAATTACTAAATAATGAAAAATTAGTTAAAAATAAATATTTTAAATTTATATTTAATTCAATTATATATTAAAATTAAGATTAAATTATTAAATTGAAAAGTTAATTATTTATCTTGTTTAGAAAGTTTTATTAAAAACAAAAATTGATTAAATATTAAAATTTTAAAATAAACAAAAATGTGTTCATCTCAAAGTATTATATTATATTTTAAATATTTAACATTTATTTATATAAAAATTTATTAAATTTTTAATCTCACTTTATGTAATCAACACGTAAATTCTCAATTTATATTTAGGCTTAAGGGTGCAAAAAGCTCTCAAACTTTTTCAAAAAAAGCAAATAAGTTCTTTTTTTTTTAAACTCATTTGAGTACTTGAACTTTCAAAATGCATAAAAAAGCCCTCAAACCTTTTCAAAAAAAGCAATTAAGTCCCTACTTTTTTTTTACACTCAATTGGGTACTTAAACTTTCAAAATGCATCAAAAAGACCCTCAGACTTTTTCAAAAAAAAAGAAATTAAGCCCCTGTTTTTATTTAAAATTAAAAAAATATAAAAAATTAAAAATCAATAAAAGCTATAAATAATATTAAATTTTAATAAAATATTAAAATATTAAAAATTTATTAAAAATTAAAAAAATCATAGAAAAATATAAAAAATTGTAAAATTTGATAAAAATTATAAAAAATTATAAGATTTTATAAAGTAGTAAGAAAATTATACAAAATGTAAAAAAATATAAATTTCGTAAATTTTTTTGAAAAATTATAAATCAAAAGAAGCATTTTATAATTTTTCTATAACTTTTATTGATTTTTATTTTTTTATCATTTTTCTCTATATGTTACACTGTGTAGCAACACGTGATGACTTTAATTAAAAAACTAAGGGTCGTAAAATAGAGATTTGATTGGTTTTTTTTTTTTAAATTTAAAAACTTTTTTGATGTATTTTTAAAATTTAAGTGTTCAATTTAGTAAAAAAAGGAGATTAATTGCTTTTAAAAAAAAATTTAAGGGCACCCTTAAGCCTGGGCAATATACCCAAAAATACCAGAAAAAAATATATTTACGAAAAAGGGCCGAAAATTTTAAAATTTACGGAAAATGGCCATTTCTCCACAAAACGCGTCCACGTCAGCGCATTTTGTGGGGATAAAATGCCACATCAACCAAAAACGAGTCCTTGAGGGCGCGCTTTGCTGACGTGGCAAAAACGCTCCCCTAAGGACGCGTTTTAGCCCGTGTTTTTTTAAAAAAAACTATCCTCGAATTTTTTAAAAATTTACACCTTTATAAAGGCTCAAAGTGACAACACCATTTTTTTTAAGGTGTTATCAATTAATAAGGAAATATAACTTACAGAATAAATATTTATATAGACTCAAAGTCTCATTTACCTTGTTTTCTTGAGCAAAGTGAGATATGATATGTGTATATATAGACTCAAGAATAGTTTTACAGCTTGTTCATAAACAATGTGGGATTCCTTCCTCTTTTAACTAACAACATGAGATGAATGCTACACTATATTTGATATTTTTTACTTAGAGTTTAAATTTTTTTACAAAAAGTTAACATTTGTTACATTATAAATAAAACTTTTAAACTCTATAAGTAAAAAATATAAAATATAAAATGAGTATGGTAAAATATTAAAAAATAAATATTTAAAAAATTACTAATAGTTGAGTGATCATTTTGTAAGTTTTTATAATTCGAAAGCTAAAAAATATAGTTAAGTGACTACTAATGTAATTTAATCAAGATATAAAATATGAAAAATAATTATTATATTTTATGTATATTATATATTTCTATAAAAAAAACTTATTTAACATAATTATATACTATGTTTAAATAGATTATCTATCTAGTCAAAATATATCTGAAATAAATTTATCGGCATTCATTAGGTGATGAAAATTAAATTAAATTAGAACTAAAAAAATTAATTAGTATAGTAAAATATTAAAAATAAATAAATATTTAAAAAGATATATCAATTTTTTAAAATTACAAAAAAATACTATTTGAGTACCAAATACTTACCATTTATTTATTAATCAAACATTCATAATATAAAATAAAATAAATAATAAAAAAATTAAAAGTATAACTTCTAAATTTAAATAATGAAAAATTATTTTAAAAATTAGAATTGCATTGATATTAACTTCAAACATTTAAAATTGAATAGAAGATTATTGCATTTACAAGTTTCATATGTGCAATTTGTTTTCTTTTTTTTTTTTAATAGTTTTTTGTATATGTTAACAATTCTAAAATGCAACAAGATTAAAGATCTCAAAAGATAATTTTATAATATAAGAAAATGTTAACAAAATATATAAAAAAAAGAAATTGCTTTGTAAAAAAAATATCAAATATAATGTAGCCTTTAATATCATGTTGTTAATTAAAAAAAGGAAGGAATCCCACATTGTTTAGGAACAAGCTGCAAAACTATTCATGAGTCTATATATACACATATCTCATATCTCACTTTGCTTAAGAAAACAAGGGAAATGAGACTTTGAGTCTATATAAATATTTCCTTTGTAAGTTACCTTAAAAAAAATGGTGTTGTCACTTTGAGCCTTTATAAAAGTTTATTCTCGTAAATTTTTAAAAAATTTGAGAATAGTTTTTTTTTTAAAAAAACACGGGCTAAAACGCGTCATTGAGGGAGCATTTTTGCCACGTCAGTAAAGCGTGCCCTCAATGACGCGTTTTTGGCTGATGTGACATTTTATTCCCACAAAACACGCTGACGTGGACGTGTTTTGTGAGAAAATGATCATTTTTCTTAAATTTTAAAATTTTCGGCCCTTTTTCATAATTTTTTTTAAAAATTGGTATTTTCTGAATTTTTACCCCTTAAGCCTTAAATATATATATATTTTTTGATAAACCTTAAGCCTTATATTTATTATAATTTATATGTCACCGTTTTTAAAAAATTGCATTAATTTTTTATTTAAAATTCACTTAGTAAATAAATCTTAAATAAATCATAGGGATGAGTGAATTATTTTATTTGTGATTTTCAAAGCGATTTTTTTTTATTCAAGTGCTCTTATAAATTTGCATCCAATTCGGCAGGCGAAAACAGTTTCTCTTTTAAGAAAAAGAGAGCTCTAAATTTAATTCAAGTGGCTCAAACAAACTTCAATCCCATCTTCTAAATATAATCGAAACGTAAGCTAAGTGTTAGCTATCTCCAAGATTTAAGAAAGCAAAAATAGCATAAAGAAGAAGAAGCTTAAGAACAAACTTCAAAAACTCTCAAGTGTTTTTCAAGCTCGCATCAATCTAGTAAGGTTTGCTGGTTTTTTTTACATTGCTTTCTTTTTAGCTTCTGGGTTTTGGGTTTATCTTTGTTTTGTATTTCGAGTCTTGAGTTGATTTTTTTTTTTGGATTGTTGCATTCATTTTTTTTCTCTTTCTTCAGTTTCTGGGTAGGTGGATTTTTTCTGTTTGTTTCTTGAGAAAATATGAGAAAGAACAAAAAAAATGGTAGATGCAGGCAGCTTTATTAGATTTTTATCTTCTTACTTTATAAGTTTCTAAGGATTTAAAGCTTTTTATCGAAGAATTTAATGTTTTGTGTCGAATTAAAATCCCAATTTATAGCTTTATAAGCAATAACGATAATAAAAAGCTCAAATGACAGGCTTTAAAGAAACACCCGAGGATTTTTATGGCTCATTCTTCATAGTAGTTAGAAGACAATAAAAATATAGTAATCACATAAACAAATTGAATACAGCATCTCTGGTTTCTAAGAAAAACAAAAAAGGAAAAAAAATGGTCTGTGAAAACTTTTCCTTTTGGGATTTTATATTCAGTAAACTGGGCCATGCTGATGTGATTATGTCGATGGTCCCAATTGTAGTATTCGAATTTGTTTTCTGCTTTTGATTCTTATTACAAGTTCAAATCTCTTGCTTAGAAATTTCTCATTAATTTCAATGATTAGATGTTTCTTTAGCTGAGAAAATACCATAGCGTAACTCAATTTGTTCATTTGTGGCAAAAGAAAAAGGAAGTTAGAGGGTCTATAAGGTCTATAAGGTGCACACACCATGTGTAACTAAATTGCCTTTTTTTAGTAGAGGAGGTAACCAAATTATGGTATTAAAAGATGTTATAGCATCCTAGTTTAGATTATGTATTGAGTGTGCTCTTTATATTCAAATTGGGTTTTTTCTCCACTTACCAAGTTACTGCCGGTATCAAAGTTCAAGGTCTAATTTTGTTGTTATTGTTTTGTCATATAGTAAAACTTTTTATCAAAGTCCATTTACTATTTTAGTCAAATATTTAAAAGAAGGGATTGATTTGTTTAATCAAAAATCTTTTAGTGATGTAATCTTTTGGACTGTCCAACCAATTTTGTTGGTGGGGTCTTTGAATACGATGAAATAGTGTTTTCAAACTGGTAATTGATGTATATATTTTTTTGTTTGTTTATCGATGGTCCCATTAGATATATGCCATTTACTTGCTTTAAAATGGTTATGTTGGGCTTAAGATATTTGTATTTGATGCATGATTAGATATGGTTTGAGATATGAAAATGTAAGGATCTTCAGTTGCACTCACGTAAATCTCGAATAATGGTGCTTGTAATTGGTGATCATAGGTGAAGTTATTTAGGTATAGGTTTACTATAAGATATGAATCTCCAAATAGTGATTGTTGATAAATATATGTATGCTTTTGGTATTGGCAGGTGAACCTTTTGTAGCAAATGAGTGCACTGTCGACAATTTTCGGGATTGTATAAACGTTGGTTTGTTGGCATGGGCTGTGCAAGCTCGAAGAGAAGCAAACAATTACATGGTTATGAAGATCCAAGTGTTCTTGCTGCTGAAACACCTTGTGAGTAACGATTCTACTTCGTGTAGCTTGTAAATATGTCCTTTATGTTGCTTGAGTTCTTTGTTTTTTCTTAAAATACTTGTGTCATTTATCAAACACATGTTTGGACGTTGGTAAAGCCGTATGAGTCTTTAAATATATGAAAGAACTTAAATTTGTCGAATGTATCCGTATCAATATTTAATATTCAACGTAGAATATGCTATCAAAATTTGCCTTTGTTTGCTTTTTTCTTTAGACACTTCCCCGAGTATGGATACGGGGAATAACTTTGAAAAAGTTGAACATATCCATGTCAGATACAGTGGCTGGCCTTGGCCCCCTCCCAAAGTGATAGAATTGCTTTAGAGTCCCTTTAGAAATTGTAAGAATACAAATTAGTACAGTTGTAAATTTTCATTTTGGTCCCTCCAAACATTTATAATTTACTTCTTCCCCTCTAGGAATTTTTTTTGGCTTCACCTCTGGTCAGATATATACCCTGTATCTAACACTCAAATCTGAGGATAATTTCTGTTTGCAGTTACAGTTAGTGAAGTAGAGTCCCTGGAGGAGCTTTATAAGAAACTAAGCAATTCGATAATTGCAGATGGACTTATTCACAAGGTACATTCATTCGACATATACGATTTGAATCAAGCCTTAAGCAAACATTAATTAATTTCTCTGATGTTTTGTTAAATTCTATGCCTTTTTATATAGGAAGAATTCCATTTAGCCCTCTTCAAGAACAGAAATCAGAGGAATCTTTTTGCAGACAGGGTGTGTAATGTTAGCTCGACATTGCTTGTATTCTGTATCAAACTTTATTTTTGTACCAAACCGTTAACTGTTTGGGATGCCAGATCACTCGAACACAAACGTTTTCTATGTCTGCAATGTTATTGTCCCCTCTTATTCTTATATCATCACCTATAAATTTGCAGGTTTTTGATTTGTTCGATCTCAAACGTAATGGGGTCATCGAGTTCGGTGAGTTCGTTAGATCATTGGGCATCTTTCATCCCAATGCACCTGTGGCTGACAAAATCGCATGTAAGGGCAACTTTTTTGATGGCAAAAGTATCATAGAGGCCCTTGTACTAGGAATAGAATTGCATTTTGCTCTGTACATTAAATCAAATAGCAAACTGGTCCTTTTGTTAAAAATTTCATCCATTTCTACTATAAAAAATTGGTCCTTGTACATCAAAATGAGTACATATGGCACACCAGGTGTAATTGTTTAGTTATTCCGTCAGTTTTTAGCAGTAGAAATAGATGAAAATCTTAATAGAAAGAACTACTTTGCTCTTCAATTTAATGTATAGGGACCAGTTTGCTCTTTTTATGAGTAAAAGGGGGCAAACTACAATCTGATTCCTACTACAGGTGCTTTCATAATACCCTTTTATGATTAGTTTTTTTCTTCATGAATTATACTTTTAGTTGTACAAATCCTTCTTGCAGTTGCATTCAAGCTTTACGACTTAAGACAAACCGGCTTTATCGAGCGTGAGGAGGTTCGTATCATAATGATAACCTACAGAGTTACTATTGTTTACACGTATATGGTCAATACTAACTAAAATATTTCATTGACTTGCAGTTGAAGGAAATGGTTTTGGCACTTCTGCATGAATCGGAACTGGTTCTTTCAGAAGACATTGTTGAAATGATTGTCGATAAAGTGCAGATATCTCTGACCGATCGACTATCAGATATATTCGTATTCGATACCGACATTCTTAACTCTCATTTTATTTCTGTGTTTTCTGCAGACATTTAGCGAAGCAGACACAAAAGGTGACGGCAAAATCGATCTAGAAGAGTGGAAAGCATTTGTATCAAAATATCCATCTCTCATAAAGAACATGACTCTCCCATATTTGAAGTGAGTAAATCTATCTTGCTAAACTGATACTCAATGCATACCCAAACATACCCTTGTACTCGAGTAATGGTGGCCTAGGGCCCCCTCAAAATCTTGAAAAAAATTTCATTTCTTCCTTAAAAGTTTTAGAAAATTTTAATTAGGCCCTCCAAAATTTTTAAATTTCTCATTATACTTTTTACTTTTTTCTTTTTTTTGAAAATTTTAATTAAGCTCACAAAATTTTAAAAGTTTTAATTAGACTCCCAAATTTTATTAAAATTTTTTTTCATTAAACTCTTCAAGTTTTTTGAGAATTCCATTAGCCCCTCCCAACTTATTTCCTAGATTCGCCGCTGGCAATGTAGCTAGTTTAATTTCAAAATGTTTGTGGTGTCTTTTGCAGGGATATAAGCATTGCATTCCCCAGCTTCGTGGTTCTGCCCGAAATCGAAGATTCGGATGTTAGCGTCTCCGTCAATGGAGATTAAATATCCGATTTTGTCAAAACGTTTTGCACTAATCTAATTAAATTATGAAGCCGATGAATCCCGAGTATGAAGGACGACCAAAAAAGTTCATAAAAATCGCAATCTGCAAATGGATCAGCAGTTAAATGGTCTTCAAAATCTGGGGTTTGCACTTTTTTGTATGTACAGTGTTGTCTTATATGCTTTGGGAATGTTCATATGACTGTTGAGTATCAGAAAATTTTGTGAAAAGAACAGTTTTCTCTTCTTTTTTTTCTTTTGATATATTTTGTGATAAAAGCTATGGTGATATGACCTCTTAGCTTGTTTTCAAGTTTTATTGACTGTAATTGACACAATTTTGAATATAAATATTTGTAGGGACCAAGTTGAAATTACAAAATAATTTTTAGGAAGCGTTAAAAATATCTAAAGAAAAAAAGAGTTTTAAATTTAACTGAGAAAAAATTATCTAATAAATATATTTATTAAAGGTTTATATATGATCTGAGAGGTTTCTTTATTATAAGGAATTGATTGATTTAATTTTTTATTAATAAAAAATTAAATAATGTTAAATTAGAATTGAGTTATATTTATTATTTAAAGAATATCATTTAGAGTAATTAAACTGTTGTAGTCGAAAAGAATAATTTTAAAAATATTTTTATACAGTAATGTTAATTTTGTCATAATTTAGATTTATTTGATTCTTTTTAGTAGTGTTGGGATTACATTGGTTCTATTAATAATAGAGAGATTAATTCAATCCAGTTCTTATGGTTCAAGGATCTCTCAAGTACTTTAACCATTATAAAAATATAAAAAGACAAAATATTCTCATAATAATATAACTTACTTTGCAAAAAGAGTGATTCTTTAATTTGATATTCAATCGTCTCGTGACATTAATTTGAACAAGAGTTTTAAGTATAGCATAAATTATCAATATTTGAATGAGATTAAGTCCATTGAATCAAAGAGGCTAAAAATAAATATAATATACTTAAAGGACTAGTAAGCAATAAGCATTTATTACTATACTCAACTACTCAACTCAAGTCACCGACACCGACATTGAGTTTGATTATAAACCAAGACTCCCACATGCCCAACACAGTTGCAGCCACAAGTACATGGAAACCAATGGGACGACAATACTGTCAGAACTGAAACAAATTGGTTTAATTTCATAGAATATCCTCGAATCAGGGTCCAAATTTTGAATTGAATTCAAACTTTATAAAATATTTTGATTGAGTCCTTAAAATAAATTAGTATTATATCAATTGAGTCATTTCGTCAGCTTAACCAACAATTACGAGATCATATGCTAATTTGGATATGAAGTGGACTATATTTAAAATACATGTATCAAATTGTAAACTCGTGTGTACTTACCACATTGATAGTTTGGATTTGAGGTATTAAAAAGTTTGATGATATTATTTTCTTTCTTTAATAAATCAATTCCAAGCCGTCACATATTTACGATTTAATCAAAAATGCTTTAAGTATTGTTCACTTTATATCTAAATTGGCATTTAACGTTTGAATTAATAGATAGGTAGAATGAATGACTTGATTTGATACAATGAGGGGTGGTGGGAGGGGGACTAGCAAGGCCTTGATCTCTTAAAATTAGAAATTTGTTTTTTTTACCTTTTAGAATGTATAAAATTATAAATTAGTAAAGATAAAATTGATCCTCTAAAATAATGAGATTTTAAGTTAATCCTATAAAAAATTATAAAGATTTTACTTATACACGTAATTACATTTTCCCTATGTACAACATTGATACTTTGAGAATTTATATTAAAATATTTTAAAGTTTTAGAAATCAATTTAAAATCAAAACAATAATTTAGAGACGTTTGGTGGAATCAACTCAATAAAACATAAGTGACACTTGTATACAATACAGCACATGCATCGATATTTGACATTTGTATATAGTTTTATTTTTATTTAGAATTTAGAATTATTAAATTGATTAAAAAATATAAAAAAAATAGTTGTGGATAGATGGACCAAACTAAAATAAATACAGAATGTGAAACAACATTCAAGCTTTAAACTTGTAAACCAGCCAAGAAAGCAACTCCAGTTGATGGTAACCATGATGATCCGTAGATAAATTGTTGTACTGTAAATTTACTTGCTTCAATCTCGGAAGTAATAACCCTATATCCCCGCCACCCGATTCGTTGCCCGATCGCCGCTCCTGGCCCGTAATTCATGTATTCACCGTAATATAGTGTATCCAGGGCGAATGTGGTGTTCCACTCGAGCCATCCCTTGGGGTGTACGTGATTATTCATGTATGATAACATGAACACAACCCTAGAGTACAATTTCCACGGACGCCCTAAGTACGTCTCAAAGCTACCGTTGGATGCGACGAGATCCGATGCTGGTAGAATCCGACATGCATGGATCGAGATGCCCGTATTTTGATTCGGGTCTTTTCGGTTTTGAGCGGTGATGGTGTTTTTCTGTAAGGCCATCGGTTTCCGAGCATAAATGCTACAGTTTTGGAATACCACGGCGGCGTTACCGAAAATGAAATCAACCGTCCCATAAATGTCACATTCACGGTAGAATTGCCGGTTGGAGTGAACGTAGAGAGTGTCTTGGTATCCGATGATGTTACAACGGTAAACCACGGCATGATCTGCCCCGACACGAAGAGCCACCGCTTGGTGCTTAGCTGGTCCGGCCCAATTCTCGAATGTCATGTCTCTTGCAATAAAACCGGCCCCGGTTGCAGCTGAAACAATCAATGAAATCCATACAAGTTGCAAACATTAGTATATGGTCATTCAATTATCCTTAAAATACATAATAATTTTTTTAAAGAAATTTTAAACATATCCATTTTGGAGACGACATAATTCAAAATCTAGAACTAGGGAAATGTCATTAAAGCTGATTATTTGACAATAACACATGCACAGCCAATAATGGTAGATAACACCGTGACCCACTTTCAATAATGTCACTATTTTGGCTTCAAATTGTACCCATAAACATAACATTTCCAATCATTTCAACACTTTCCTATTGAAAAAAACATTGTATGTATTTATTACATTTTTGGCACCTTGTAAGTTAATTTTCATCAATTCAACTTGTAATTATATATATTACAATTTTTTATGTACTATGGATCCATTAAAAGTTCATTTTCATCCCAAATTGAATTAAAAATAAAAATAAGAAAACATTAAAAGAAACCCAAATTTTTTTTGTCCAAAAATTTCAAATATCACACCTTAAAAATTGAAAATTTTGAAAAAATTAGAAAAATAATGATAATAATAATAGAGAGGATAAGAATCTCTAGTGCTTTTGTCCCTCTAGAATAACTTCCCATGTGCATGGTTTAAAAGGTTTTTGGTCCCATTTTTCCTTTTTGAATGAGGATTTAAAGAAAAATACTAAAAATAAAAGGTAATTTTTTTAGATTTTATAAATGAATTAAAAGCGTGACAAATGTTTTATAAATATAAAAAATATTAAATAAATACCTAAATTTGTTGGTAAAATTCATGTATATGAAATAATGTTTTATAAATAATAAAAAGGTAAAAAGAATTTACCAAAGGCAGCCGTGTGGAAAGTGGTGATGTTGTCAAAAATACTTTTTCCACCTGAAATTATTGTTTTACCCTTCCCGTCCCCTATGAACATCAAGTTTATTTTCTTTCTCCCCACCTTCAAATCCTTCTCTTCGTACCTGTAAATAAAATCCATTACTCAATTTACTGATTTATCCTTACACCATACTTCCAATTAAACTTATTATTATAAAAGTGTTTTTATTTTTTATATTTTAATACAAAATCAATAAAAACAAAAATTAAACTTATCACACAATGCATTTTAAATAATTTAATCTAATATAAAATAGACTTAATAATGCATTAAATATGAATTTTTAAAAATAATATGGTGAAAAAATATATAAAATACATATTTATTAGAAAATTATATAAAAATCTAAAGTTTTAATTTAAATGTTAAAACAGAAATTTTAAATTGTTAATTTTATATAAAATATGGATTAAAAACCATTATAATAATATAATTTAATTTTTATCAAAACATAAAATTTTCACTTTTCAGTTTAATTAACGCCAACTTTTAAAAATAAATTCGCTTTTAAACTTTAAAAGGCCGAAACGAAAAAAGGCTATGGTATTATATTCCTTATAACCCATAAATTTACCTTCCTGCCCTCACATAAATGATGATCCGCCGAGTACTATTCTCCGGCGCCTTTTTAATCGCCTCGCTGATTGTCTTAACGGTACCGTTTTTCGAGACGATTATATCAGCCTGGATCGCCGACACGGGAGTGTTCAACAGTACCCTCTCCTTCCTCCCTAGCCACTTCGGGAATTTGTCCTCGTCGACATTTTCTCCCGATAAATCGTCACCCGACGCCAGCAACCTCCTGTTCTGCACCGGCACTCCACCGAAATCGTCTCCGCCGCTCGCCGCGAAAATCGACAAGCAATTACTCACGAGCTCCGCCAAGTCGCTCAGTTTCGCCGCCACTTGGTCCTTCACCGTCCCGCTCACTCCCTCGAACCCCTCCGTACACGTGTCGTGGTTCGTCAAGGCCGCGCTCAGCCAAGTCATCACGTCTTGGGACGAGCTGCCTTTATAACCGCCGTCATGCGAAGGCAAGACGGAGGAGAGAGAATGGGAGAGTGCGTCGACGGAATCTTCTAGAAGCTCGAGGCAGTCATCGAACGCTGACCGTGCTCGTGGATCCATTTGAACGTAGGAGATCGACGCTGTCGTATAAAGAGCTTGACTAAAGTGCCGTAACGTCATATTGAACGAAATGTGGACAAGGTCTTGCTCACTAGCAGTGACTGAGCCAGGGAACTCGAGGAGTGAGTTAACACAGAGACTCGGGAACCGAGCTTTACTACACGTCTTGGAAATAGCTCGAGTGGGTTTCCGGTGGATCAATACGCCTCCTCCACCGCCGCCGCCAACACGGTCGGCAGCTCCTTCACGGAGCACGATTGCAAGCCCAGCACAAACAGCTGACACAACGATCATTCCCAAAGCAATAACCGAAACGATAACAAGCCTTTTCTTCTTGTTTTCAGGTCTGGTTTCTTCTCCTCCTTCTTCACGTTGTTGCCGGTGATCACCGGAACTTTCAAATTCCGGTCGTCGGAGTAAGTCGTATCCCATTGATCTTTTCTTTTTTTCAATTTGGGTCAGTAATGAGATGAAGATAAAAGCTATAAATACTACTACAACTACTTACATGATCATGTATGGATGTTCATAAACAATGAGTAAAGTGTGTGGGGTTATATAAGAAGAAAAAATGGTGGAAAATTAGAGAGAAGAAGGTCGGTGTTGAAGGCTTATGTGGGCAACCATGAGCTGTCCTCTACTTTCAGCACTTTTTGGTTTTTGCCCATTGGTAAAGGGCATAGAAATTAAACTCCCATTGAAAAAGGTACGGATAAATTTCACTTGAGGTCATCAAATTGTTAGTAAATTTATATTTTGACTATTATACTTTAAAAAGTTATAAAATAGTCACTAAATAATTTGAAAATTTTCATTTAAATTATCGAACTATTCAAAAGATTTTAAAGTCACAAAGCTGTTAAGTTTTTTAAAACAATTAAGTTTGGATAATAAATGTCAAACGACGATTCAACAATTAGTACAATGGATTATAATTAATACACTTTAATGAATACAATAACATATTTTAGGTCCAAGTCGATTTGACAGTTAGTGTTAAAGATTGAAGATGAAGGTTATTTGAATTTTGATTTGTAAACCAGTGACGCTCAAAGCTATTTTGAGAAAAAAATAACAGCAGAAGAGGAGAAATGATAGCTTCCAATTGATGCAGGCGATGCGAATTAAAAAGACTATACAACAATATTTTTAATATCCTAATAACTTAAATAAAAATTTTCGAATAATTCAATGGTATTTTATACTTTTAAAAAGTTAAATATTACTAACAATTCAATAATTTTGGGAGCAGTTTAGTTAGATTTCTCACTTTGTCTTACTTTTATCATCTTTTTGGATTTTAAAAGTAGAAGTTAAAAATATATATAAATAATGATAAGATGCATTAAGGAAAGTATAAACGATTGAGATATGATTAAGGAGTTAAAGAAAGTTCATAGAACTTCCTTGATTAAATTTTTAGTGGATTTGTGGGGTTTTCTTTTCTTTCTCTTTTTCTTTTTCTTTTTTTACTCTTTTAAATGGATTTTTTTTATTAAATTTTTTATGGTGATTGACGAGGGATTTTACAGAGTGAAGAGCTTGAAGTGGACTCTTTTTATGAATACCTTACAAAGGAGATTTGTTAATGAGATGGGTTATTTATTCAGATTTAAAGGTTGGTTCGAAATTTGAGAATATTTAAGAAAAAATATTAGGTCTGAAAAGTAAGCTTGGGCAAAAAAATTCGACATGTTTAAAATATGGGCTTGAACATTTAATGCTTGAGCTTGGCATGACCCGATTCGTTTTTAAGTTTATAATATTTTATATTATATTATTTTTATATGTTATGTAATTTATAACACATTAAAAAAATAAATTTATACTCTAATGTAAACATTAAAATAATGTTAAGATGACTATATAAAAAATTTCAATCAATAAAAATAAAATTATTAATATTAAAATAAAATAAATATTCTAAAAAAATATTTAAAATATAATATGGGAGGATCTAAAATAAATATGAGTTAATATTTTGCAAATATAAGTGAGTTTAGGGAAAATTTTAAGTCAATATTTCAGGCCGGATAAGCTTAGATAAATATAAGTTATGTTAATATTATGTTTAAATCTAACCCGACTTATAAGGTCGGAGATAAAGATGTAGAGAACCTTGATAAAATGCTACCATATACGACGTGATGGAACCTAGCGTGGTCGTGTTTAAGCTTAGGGAGTTGGTCACTGCACTTTTGGAAGTGATAAGAGTTAACACAAACTTATACAATGCGGATTTTCTCGGGATTTTGTAGTGGCCATGTGGTTCCTAAGTTGGGTTATTTTTTAGAATGGCAACTCATCATTTCGACACTCTTTTTGGGTGATATGGTGATTAATAAAAAAAAACACTATTTAATCGATTAATATTGATTCTCAATTCAATCAATTTAATATAATATTTTAAATTAATACTCAATTTAATTAATTCGACTGACACAATTGAAATATGACAGTGAATTTGGAAAAATACATTTTTAGATGAAGCGAGCTTGATTTTGTATAACATACATGGTAATCCGGCATGTGAAATACTTCAAATAGTATAGAGATAATAGTTACTTTACTTTAATGCTTCACGGGGAAGAAAGTTAGGCTGTATTTTCATTTTTCGTGATTAAATTTCTAAATTTATATTAAAATTGATCATTTGCTTTTTTAATGACTGTATTAACAATCAATAGCGTGATGATATACGATGATTTCATATTTTGACACGTGATAAAAATAAAAAATAAATATAAATATTTAAAAAATTTTGCCGCGTGTCAAGATGTAAGGTTACCACGTGTCACAATACTATTGGTTATCTAAATCGACTTGCGATTTTCAAATTTAAATACCAATTAAATAAAAAATTCAAATTTCAAATAAATAACCTAATAAAAAATAAAATTAGAATCCTTTTTTTTCAAAATTTTTGGTGAATTATTGGAACTGAAAAAGGGTAGACGAGGCACAATGAAGAAACAATAATTGTGCAATTGCTTAGCCAACAAGAATATACTAAAACACTTTCTTTCTTTCATGGCTTTGTCACTCGTACCACGTAAATTTTATAAAGTATGTCCTTATGCCGTTTGCTTCTCTTTGCTTTATGCCGCCCTCTTTTTAAGTAAAGTAATCAAAGCAATGCTATAATTTAGTGCTTCATGAAGATTACATATATCATGCCACAATAACTAAAAATATCATGGAAGTCTTTATATCGAGAATTAGGGGTAAGCATTTGATCGAATTAAGTCGAATTAAATGAAAATTTTTGAGTTAATAGAGTTGACGAGTCATATTTTATCATCCTAACTCGATTTGATTTTTTTTCGAATCGAATCAAGCGGAATTCTTTGAGTTAAATTAAAAAAATAAAAATGTTAAATAAAAATTTTGTTACAGTATAACTATTTTTATGTTAGAGCATATAAATTAAAAATTATATATGCATATAAATTAAAAATTATATATATTTGAAATTTTTTTCAAAGCAAAATAAAAAAAATACTTTAGTATCAACTTATTTAGGTCCCAAAATTATTAATCTAGAAAATTTTTAATTTTTAAACTTTCTTTATATATTTTTTAGAATTTTTTTTGAAATTTTATAATTTTTTTAAAAATATAGATTTTGAAATTTCTATAAATATTTTTAATTTTAAAAATTATTTTGATTTTTTTTTTTTTGTAATTTTTGTTGAGAGAGATCAATTTCCCATTTTCAAACTTAACAGGGACCAAAAGAGTATTTACATCAATCTGTTATTCGAATAATTTGAGTTATTTGAATTGTAAAATTCAACTTGATTCAAATTCGAAACTCGAATTACTTATTCAAGTTGACTCGTGTAATGCAAATAACTCGAATAACTTGATTCAATTAACTCAAAATTTAAATTTTTTTTTATTTTTTCGAATCGAATTGAGTTTTGCTCACCCCTATCGAGAATTAGATTGCATTTTGTCCATTTTATTCAAAAAAAAAAAGAAAGTTCTTGTATATTAGATAAAAAAACAAAATTGTCCTATTCTTTTCTTTTTTTCATTTCTATTGTCAAAATCTGGTCCATGTACAATAGAATGAGATACACATGGTTATTATGTCAATCATGCTAGTTTTTAACAATAGATTTGGATGAAGTTTTTAACTAAAAGGACCATTTTACTATTTGATCTAACTTACAATGACTAATTTACCCCTTTGTTGAGTAAATAAGGCAAATACGATCTAACTCTTCGTTTTCATAGTACTTTTACCTATCAAAAATGCTTCAAGAATAAAAAATTTTATAGGCTAATATATTTAAAAAAAAAAAAAAAAAAACCCTTAAACCACTGCTCTTTATTTAAAGAAGCACTTATACTATTAATTTATATATCATTATTTGATATACAGTTGGTGAAATTTCTTTTAATTCCGTCTCATTTATATATATTTATTTTTTTAAAATATAAATTAAGAACATTAACCACCTTTTTAACCCTATCTGTTATATAATTAGAAAAACCCCACAACTTGAAATAATTATCTTAATTTAGTACTTAATTATTTGTAATATAATGTTTTAGATTATGCCTTCTCCAACATTCTATGCATGCATATTCAACTATTTTAATTATTATCCTTTCCACATCTTTCAATTTCATCCATTTCTTTTTCTCCACCTTTACAATATGTATGTAATTTTTTTTTTCATTACATTAGTTTAAAAAACGAGTTTTTTTTTTTTCTACGATTCAACTTATTCTAATTAAATAAAATTAAATAAATAATAAATTTTTAAATTTAAGCCAGCTGGATGTAAATTATAATTTCAACTAATAAAAAATTTATTGTTTAATATTTCTAAAAAAATGAAACAAGCATCTTGGATCCTATGGGTAAAAAGCAATTTGCTTTTTCTTATGTTCTAATATATTTGCTTAGTGGCGATCTTTAGCCAAAAGAGGTGGTGCTTATAAACAGACAAAATAAGAAAAAGGTAATGGCACGCAACCTTAAGGGAATTATTCATGATTTTAAAATGAAATTTATGGTGAAATCGATCAAGTTATTGATCTATCAGTTTAACTTATATGATCGATTTAATTAAAAAATTATTAAAAAATAATTCGATCAGTTCAATTTCATTCTCCTAATTGATATCCTAATTGATTTTTGATTTAATCAACTGATCTAATTTGGTTTCAACATCAGTGGCTAATACCAAATTATGTATAAATATATATTAAATATATGAAATGGATATCAACTTACCTAAATCCTAACAATTAAAATAGTGGAAGCACTAATTATAGAAATTAAAAATAACACAAGGATAAATTTTGTTTTTTAATGTCCTTTTTTTTTTAATGTTGGTCTTATTTTTTTAATATTTAAATTTTAGTTAATTTATTTTTTAATGTAATAGTTGATTGAATAATTAACATTTTAATAGAATAGACGTGATAATTTACATTACAGTTTATGTGTATTTCATTGTTAATGTAAATATATATTTTTTAAAACTTAACGAAACTTTTAAAATTTTATATTATTTTTATAAATACACGTAGACCATCAAGTGAGCACATCAAAACAATTAAAATTATAATTATTGTATAACTTTTTTCATTAAAAAAAAACAAATTCACCAAAATTATCTTCGATTTTGCCAATGGATCATTTAGAAAAAAAAAAGGAATCATTAGGGTTTTATGGGCTTTTTGAGCCCATCAAATAAGCCTCAGCAGAAGCCTAGAATTATAAGTGCTGGGCCCAGGCCTTCAAGGAGGTCCACTTTTGTAAGCGACCCACCCATATCTAGCCACTATGTTCAAGGTCAAATTTTGCTATTAGTCCTTATATTATGCATAAGTTATAGATTTAACCTCTTTATTCTAGTTTGGTCAGTTTTAGTCTTATTTCTTTTTGAACTCAGTTCTAACCAAAATTGTAATAGTTAAATTCATTTAGCCAAATTATGTTGTTAATTTTGTACTATGCGTAAGATTTGAATTTAAACTCTGCTCTTCAATTTGATCATTTTTTTTATACTTTTTTTATTTTCGAAATTTCAGCCATGTTCTTTACATTATTGTCCAATACATATCCGAAAATAAGTATGAAGAAATCTCTCTCAATTAAGGTACTTGGGAGAATCTTATATTATAAAGATTGGATCAAATTAGCCCCTCTATTATTATATGTATCAATTCAGTCCCTACACTATTAAAATGAATCGAATAATTCCAAATTGTAACATAGTTAACATTTATTATATAAAAAATGACTTGAAATTTATCTTTTTCAATTGTAGATCAATTCCAAACAAAAGATCGCATATACTATATACCGAACCATAAAAACTTTAAAAATATTAATCCGTTCAAAACAATAATTGATATTTTTTAAAACAATAAATATTAGGTTCATTCCAATTTAACTTTATTTGATTATTTTTAATAGTATATAAACTAAATTTATCCATTTAATATTAGAGATTATATCCTATGAATAATGGGTCAGAACACAGTACTTCATGTCCATTTAGTGTGTGCACACTGAAAGTAGAAAAGAAAAGAAAGCCATAACTAGACATAATCTTTTATTTATTTATTTATTTATTCCACAACATTCAATCAAGGTTTAGCAGAAGCCCAAAAATCTTAAAAGGGTCTTTATTACAACGGGGATATATATTTTCTATGTTCCAAGAAAATTATGAATACTCAGCTCAGCCCAGGCCTTCAAGCTGTTTGTAAGCTATCAGTCCATATTTTGCTACTCTCTTCTTATGCGAAGAACCCACAATTTTATCGGATACATACACGGTGGTTGGTACCGATCTTACCGATCAATATTTACCGGTTTTAAGATAAAACGGAATAGTATGATACCAGTTTGTACTTGACGATACATACTGTGTATTACAGATATCGACTTTATTTAGGATTTAGGATCGAAGATTTCATACATTTTGATGACTTTTTTGAGGGCTTTTGACAACATGACCTGCTATAGTAGGAAGCAGACATGTTGATTTGCCTCGATTAGTTTTGGTTCTTTATATTTTCGTTAAAAATATTTGATATATTATTAGTGAAGTTTTTAAATTCTACAAGTAAAATAAAATCAAATGATTTGTTGATCCAATTGATCTGATAGATCCATTATGTTCTATTAAATAAATCATTAAGAATAATATTCTAACTAGTTTTTTTTATTTTTTTTTTGCCATTTAAGTAATAATTAATTAAATTGGTACTTTACACATTAGGTTTTGTTATACTTGACCAACAAAAGACGTGGTAAGACCCGTGAATTGTCATCTAAAGGATGGCAATGTTAAAACAAGATAACCTACAATACAAACAAGTCTACGCAACACATACCATAACGGCAATTAACTTGCAACAATAGTGCTTGTTTGGCACCTAACCTCTGACTTGTCTACACAACCATACAGTTTATCATGTGACACTATGAAACAAAGGGCAATTCTCATTGTCGACTCTCCACCCTATACCAGTGAATCAGACCTTATCCCCCCTCCCCCGCCTTCTCTTCTATTAACAAGTTCAAATGATATTAATAATAGTGATTTATTAAATTAAATTAAATTGAGTCAATTATAATCGAAACATTAACGGTAAAATATATTTAATTTCAAATTTGATTAACTTTTATTTTTAAAACTCGAATTTCATAGAAATAAAACATCAAATTATTCAAATTTAAGTTTACTTTAAAAATATTTAAACTCGACTTTGCGAGCTGTACGAGCTTCATCAAATAAGAACCCCAACTAAATTCTATTTTCCTTTTTCAATCGAATAATTAATGAGAGAACAAGTCTTAGTGAATCACTACTTGCACCCATTGGACCACAAAATAATCAACTATGCCTTGTAATTTGTATCGAGTTCTTTGAATCATAGTGTTTTTTTTTAATTAAATTAAATTAAATTTTAATTTAAATAATTATACAAACGAATGCGAATATATCATCGATTAAACCCAAACTTTTATACTACACAATAAAATAATCTTGTCATTAGATTAAAAGATTGTTGATAAACTACATTTAAACACCATTGGGTTTCATCATTAATCTTAAAAAAGGGGTAAAAGCTTGAATTGAAGCTTAACTCATATTTTAAAGGGTAAATTATATTTAAAGTCATTAAATTATTAGTAATTTTATATTTTGGTCATATAATTTTAAAAAGTTATAAAATTATCACTAAACTATTCGAAATGTTTCATTTAAGTCTGTGAATTATTCAAAAGTTTTTTATTTAAGTCACTGGGTTGTTAAGTTTTTTTATTTGAAGTCTGGATAGCGAGCTCCAAACCACAATTTGAATATCATTTCGGTGGATCAATACTCATTCACGAGTAGAAGAACTTATCTTAGATTCAAGACGATCTGACGATCAGTGACGAAAATTAAATAAGAAAGTTGTTTAGATTTTGATTCGTAAAATTGTGATGTTCAAAGCTATTTTATAAAAAAAAATGAAATGTAGAAAAAAGGGAAAATGGAAACTTTAGATTAGCGCAGGAAATGATAACAGAGAATGCCATATAACAATAATTTTAATAGTATAGTGATTTAAATGAAAACTTTCGAATAATTTAGTAAAAATTTTATAACTTTTTAAAATTGAGTGACCAAAACGTAAACTTACTAATAGTTTAATAACCTTGAGCGTAATTTACTCAGTTCAAACATGTCTTTAGAACGGCAAACCCAAACCTTAAACAAGTTTAATTCTCAAGAAATTAAATCAATTTCGAGCTGAAATTCATCTTAGCTCTCCATCGACCGTGTTCTGAAAATCTAAAAACGAAAGAAACGTCTCGTCATGATCGTGAGTCGTGAGCACTCCTTCACTAAAACTTGTCTCCCATTGAGGAATTTCGTCGAACACGATAATGATAAAATAGCACAAGCAGACAAAAAATGCTAGAAGACGACAAACATGCACTTCAACATTCAACCAAGCAACAACACGTGCCCCATAAAAGCCCATATCGATCACCCTTTCACAAGCCCTTTTCGATAAAAAGTTAGTCGGGACCCTCACTCCATTGTCCGATTTCGGGGCAGGTTTTTATCAGATGAGCTGCTCTGGTCCTTCCCCCCTCCCCCTTTCGAAGAGAATATTGCTATTACCATTCCCATCGCCATTTCCCTAAGCTAATGGTCTCAATATTTCAGCAGCCAACATCTGTAATGGTCCCCTCTTTTTTGTCTGTTCTGCATTTACTAATTCCTTCGCTTAAAACAATCAATTATTGTCTTTTTTACAAAGGGAATATGAGAAATCATTTCATCGAACACCTTACCTTCATTATTGAATCCTTCGTTAAAAATAAAAGGGTTTTCAATTACGGATAGGATTCAACCATGGATAAAAAAAAAAGACATTCTACATTCTTCTGGTGTTTTTCGATTTGGATATTTTTACGAATTAATTAATGTGTGGTTTCCCGTTTGATGTAAATTTTTTGGGTAAATTTCATTGTTAGTCACTCAATTAATTGATAAGTTTTTATTTTGATCACTTAATTTGAAAAAGATAAATTTAATTGACATTTTTTAATTGATGTAATAACAATTTTAGACTTCAGTTTTTATATTTTTTTTTTATCAATTTAACTCTATTTCTATATAAAACTATTAAAAAATTTTAAAAAATTCTATATAAAAATTCTAAATCCCAAATGTGTTGTTGTTAAAAAACAAATATGTATAATAAATAAATAAAATATGAATGGGGTGATGAAGAATAAGCCTTAAACTCCAAAAAATGATGATGATGCACCGGAAGCTGCCAGGTAATTGCAACAACAAATCTCCAACATTGCCATACATATTAGCTCTTCCGTAACAGGGATTTTGAATTTTTTTTTATCTTTTAAAATAATTTTTAGTTTTTTTTTTATAATTTAATACAGAATCAAGGTCAAATGTAAATATAAAAATAGAAGATTAAAATTGTTATTATACCAATTAAAAAAACTGACTCAATTAACCACTTGATGAATATTGACTAAGTTGTAATTTTTTTAATTAAATAACCGAAATTAAAACTTAACTATAATTGAGTGATTAATGATGTAATTTACCCAATTCTTTCCTTCCTCTTTAGGCCCCAATTGGCAGTGCATGGAGCAATAGGGTTACTTACAAAGGAAACTACCGATAAATCTAAATTCATATAAAAATTGGGTATAAAATTCATTCAATTATTGAACTTTGTTTGATACAAAATTTTTTGTCATTATCGCAAACGATGATAATGGACATGACTTTGATATTGGAAACTAAAGTACAAAAAAAAAAAAATTATTACATCACTAATAGCAAAAAAACTAGTTGAAGGCTTATGTAATACTGTTGCTAGCTTCAAGTAAAAATTCGTTTTTTACACAAGGTTAAGAGTAAAAAAAAATAAAAACCCTAGTTTAATGTTTATATAAATGCATAATATTTACTCATTTATCATTTTAGTCTTAATTATTTTTATTACTTTGATTCACAACATTCAAAATTTAGATAAATTGTCTCTTTTTTTTAATGAGAATTTTTTTTTTCAAAATACGAAAAATCGAGAGGATGAATTTATTTTTGGTGAAAGAAATAGATAAATTAAACATAATTATTTAGTAATATTCAACGGATTCTCTACGAACAATTGCAAACCTTTATTCATGTTAAAAGCCACTTTGATGATGTAGTTAGCTTCCAAGTTCCCTTATTTGAGAATATGATTTCAATCTCATTGACCTATTTTCAACAAAATTTGTTGAATAGGTCTGATAAGTATTGAATTAGATGTCGATAAAAATGCTTCCTAAATAACCTAAATAACCTCTATACTATCCATCTGAATCAACATTTTATTACATCGCCTAAATTTCAATTCTTCACCTCTAAAATAACTGATATAGTTCAAGAATCCCATCCTGAGAATTGTCAAAAAAAAAAAAAAAAAAAAACCTAAGAAAATGGGTGGGTAGGAACTCAAAACAAGTCTTTAAAGTCAATATCAAGTGGTTTTGTTGAGAAGAACTCCCATGAAATAGAGGCTTGCATCCAAAAGGCAAAAAAAAGAATCCAGGAAATAAAAAGTGGCATGGTGCATTGGGCCATGTAAGAGAGGGTTGAAATGCAAAAGGGTCCCATTTTACCTAAAAAAAAACAAATTCTAGAATTCCATTTCACATTATAATGACAAGAAACAAAAGGCACTATCAAACAATCCCCTCCAGCTGTTTTCTTAAACAATTCTCTCAACACATTTCACATTCATATTTTTCTGGTTCCAGCTCTCCAAATTCCTCGATTCCGCTTACTAAGTTTACGTTTTAATCATTTAATTTAAAAAATTAAAAAATAGTTATTGAGTTATTTAAAAAAATTTATTTAAGTTATTGAACTGTTAGAATCATCTTTATATGAGTTTTTTGTTCACACTACTTACACCAATCGAAAACTTTTTTTCCATTTCTATACTACAATTCTGTTTTTTGTTCATGAAATAGATTTAAATATCACGAATTCGTGAACCAAGATCCAAACAGCTTTTTTCTCTAATATTCAACATTGATCGTCAGATCAACTTGGATCTAAAGTATATTTTTCTACTAGTTAATGAGTATTGATCCACTATATCAAACGTTGAATCAGGGTTTGGAACTTGCTAGCCGGACTTTAAAAAAAAAAACTTAACAGCTCAATTATTTAAATAAAAACTTTAGAATAATTCAACCATCATTCAGTAACTTTTTGAAATTAAATAATTATTTTTTTGTCAAACATTTTTGACAAATTTTAGTATCTTTAAATGCAAAGTTATATTAAAATTTATTACTGTAATAGATGCTAAAGCTACCCAATAAAATGTGTGGATTCTTTTTCACCTTATACCTCCATTAACTTTCTTTTTTACTTTTTTCCAAGTCAACTAAGTGGATTTTGGGTATTCACAAGAGGCAAATTCCCTTCAATTTCAATTCTCTTCCTTTGAAAATTTATGGGTTTTTCTTTTTGCATTAAAACCATGAACTTTTTTGGGGGTCGATTCAATTAATTATACCCATTTTTTTTTTGTCTAATAAAACAAAATGAAATTGGATGGATTCAACCAGCTGGTGTAACTAAGACATTCTTCATTAATCTGTCAGCTAAAGTCCACCAAGAAAATTATGGCCTCCGATAAAATTGCGCCACGTGTAGATACATAATTGGTTTCGAAGTATTACTCCGTGACAAAAACGTCAACAAAGTGCAACACATGTAACTCTAAGTGTTTTTTTTTTTTTTGTTTTGGAACCATGCATACCTATATGCAAGTCGACTGACCATAATCGTTTTTCTTTAATTCATATCAATATTAATTTGGTAAAAATATCTTGAAAATCTTATATTAAGAGATAGATTGTATTTTTTTATTTATTTAAATAATAAGTAAATTAATATTTATACATCAAATCAAATAACAAACAGAAGTACATAGACAAAATGTGAGCATATAGTATATTTACACCAAACAGTTATATATGGCGTGCTATGTACACCTCATACTAACGTAAGGACCAATTTTTATAGTAAAAATTGATGGAATTTTTAACAGAAAAACCTGTTTGCTCTTTGACCTTACATACATGGACTAATTTGCCTATCTTTTTAGTAAAAAAGGGGCAAAATACAATCTGACTCCTAGTAAAAGGGCTCCGTGGTACTTTTACCTATCAAGTCTAATCTTGGTAAAAGTACCATAGAGGACCTTATATTAGGAGCCAAATTACATTTTGTCCCATCTACTAAAAAAAATTAGCAAATTAATTCTTATACGTTAGATCAAAGAGAATATTGACCATTTTGTTAAAATTTCCATCAAATTCTATGATTAAAAACAAGTCCATATACGTCAAAATAAGGCACACGTGGCACGCCATGTGCAGCTATCTGGTTATTTCATCAACTACGTCAATTTTTAATAGTAGAAATGGATGAAATTTGTAACAGAAATAACCAGTTTGCTCTTTAATCTAACATACAATAACTAATTTTCTTAGTTTTTAAGTACAAGGAACAAAATACAAATTGGTTCCTAAAACATGGGCCTTCATGATATTTATATACATACTTATATATTAGGGTTAATGTAATTTTTAGCCATTCAGCTCAACAAGTAGGGTCACTTTGTTACATGTTTTTATTTTTTCAGTTTTGTACTTGAACTTAGTAATTAAGTTTATTTTAGTTCTTAAACTTTGCAATTAAGTCCACTTTGATATTACTGAAATGGAATAGAAATGTACATATATCAAAATGGACCTAACTGTTGAAATAACTCTAGATAAGAACTCACAATTACACAAGGTGAGACTCAAACTTGAGATCTCAAAATTCACAGTGTCTCAACCTTGCCTTTGAGCCAAGACCTCATTACCAAAATATAGTTTATTAAATAGCAATTTTACACCTAGTGTAAGTGTACAAAATTAAAATTGGGACTTGGTTTAAGTGTAAACTACACCTAGTGTCACTAAATAGCAATTTTACGTTTTTGTCACTTAACTTCAAAATTGTCACTGAACTACTCGAATGTTTTCATTTAAGTCACTAGGTTGTTAAATTCATTGTTGTGTGGCCTTCTCTGTTCGCACCACTTGCACTAATCGAAAGCTCACATTCCTCTTCTCTTTTACAGTTCAATTTTTTTTATGGAACAACTTTGAACGTTACTAATATGTGAATCAAAATCCAAACAACTTCTTTTCCTATCTCTGGCACTGACCTTCAAATCGACTTAGACCTAAGGTATGTTATTCTACTCATTCATGGGTACTAGTCTACTGTACCGATTTTTGAATCTTCACTATAGAAAAACTTAATAGCAAATGACTTAAATAAAAACTTTCGAATAGTTCAAGGACTTAAATGAAAACTTTCAAACAATTCAATGACCATTTTATAACTTTTTGAAGTTAAATAATTAAAATGTAAACTTAGTAGTAATAATTAGTGACATTAGGTATAGTTTACCCTAATTTATATTTAATATTCACTTTGGAGTCCGACATAAGAGTTTTCCTTACAATTTTGCCAATGTAGTACTGTTTGGTATTTTAAGTTCCTTTGTACTATCACAGTAGTCATCCAAAAATGGATGATACGATATACGGTCCCTCACTCATTATTGTTCTTTTTTAGAATAAATGAAAGAAGGATTTAGTTGAAATTCTCCCTTTACAGCCCAACTCTATATTAATATTCCACACTTTATGAATCTTTTTTTTTTTTTTTCAAAAGGAAAAAAACTTGAAAGCTATTTGACGAAACATTGAAACTGGAACAGAACTTGTGAAAGTGAAATCCCTTTTAGTGGGTGTTTCACTGTTTTTTCTGAATTTTTGTCTTTCTCTTTTACATCTTAGATACAACCAATCGCCACTAATTTTAATGTTGACTGTTTTTTTGAAAAATTTTAAAAAAATTTAAATGTTAAATTTCGAGTTTAAATTTAGGATAAATTACTGTAGATATCATTTAATTATGATTTTTTTCGTAACCTATTATAAAAAGTTACAAAATAATTATTCAATTATTTTATTTTATTTTATTTTATTTTTGTCACCCGTTGGTTAATATAAAAATAAAATAACCCGAAATTTAAGATAATTATTTAACTAAAAATTATAAAATTAAATAATTAAAAAATTATTTTGTAACTTTTAAACATTTTAGCTGTGTTGGACGATGGTAAACTTGTACTTATGTCCACGTAGGCATTAAACATTGGTGTTAGCATTATCGCAGGTGAAATCAGGAATTCTGAATTGAGATAAATTATGAAATTTTGGGTTAAATTTGTAAATTATGAGTTTAAAGGCCTTAAATTGGTTTATTAATTTTTGTAAAAAATTAAAAAATTTTGATTTGATTAAAAGGACAAGAAGACTTAAATTGAATTATTATTTTTAAAATTTGGTACAACCACAATTTTTTTCATTTATCAATATGGGCGATAAAGTTAAAGGGGTTCATGTATCGAATTACGACTTGATTTAAAAAAATGAATTCAAGGTTCGAACTTAACTTGATCTCTCTAAATAACAATTTTATTATTTAGAAAGTGATAAAATATTAAATATATATTTCTATATTATTATTAAACTTAAATTATAAATATATTTATTGAAATTTGTATAATTTTTTTTATATTTTTAGTTCAAATCTCACATATGTAAATTTTTTTTATAAATTTTATATAAAATATAAAATGATAAAAATACTCTCATAATAATATAATTTATTTTTATATAAAAAATATATTGATCATTTTCAATTGAATTGATGTCTAATTTAAATAAAATTATCTCATTATTTATAAAATCTATCAAATTAAACGAATAAATCCAATAATTTAAAACAGATTGTCCACCGTCAATCCACCGTTTTATTTAAAACAATTCCATCATCTCATATGCGAAAATTTGTCCCAAGAAAGTGACAAATCAGCTTCAATTTTCTGCATAGATTTAAGAAGAAATTACTATTATTATTAAACAATTAAAATGAAGGGATTAAGAAATTATAGGTAAATTGCACTTAAGGCTACTAAATTATTAATAAATTTAAATATTGGTCACTTAACTTTAAAAAGTTACTAATGGTCATTGAACTATTCAAAAGTTTTTATTTGTCACTGGCCAGTTATTTTTTTTTTTTTAAGTTTGGCTAGCGAGTTTTAAGGGACGATTTGAAGGTTGGTACCTATTGATGAGAAGAAGAACATATCTTAGATTTAAGTCGATTTGACGGTCAGTGTCAAGGATTAGAGAAGAAACTTGTTTAGATTTTGATTCGTAGATTCATGACGTTCAAAATTGTTTCATAAAAAAAAAAACGAATTTGTAGAAGAGAAGGGGAATGAAAGTTTTAGATTGGTATAGATAGTGGGAAAAGAGATGGCCACACGACAACGATTTTAACACCCCTAATGACTTAAATAAAAAATTTCAAATAGTTCAGTGATCATTTTGTAACTTTTTAAAATTGAGTGACTAAAACGTAAATTTACTAATAGTTTAATAATATTGGATATAAATTATTTATTTTTTTGTTGCTATTGCGAAACCTAAATGTGAATTGTTTGAAGTTTTATCCCATTGCTTTCAGCTCGAATCTTCTCTTGTTTTAAAGCAAGGGCATGATAATTGTTATTGGACGAAGTCAGAAAGGAGGATCAAAATTAAATTTTAATTTTTACGATGATAGAAATATAATTTTATCATTTTAATAGTCTATATCTTTATAATTCTTAAATGACTAAATTATTATTTTTTATTATTTTTAGGAGGTCAAAGTGTAATTTTATTTTTACTAATTTAAAATTTTTTAAAAATTAAGAGTCTAAATAAAAAAATTTTCATTTTAAGAGGCCGAGACACTTGCCAGTCCTACTAATTATGCTTCCGATTGTTATCATGTTTATGTAGGAAATAAAGTAAAATAAATAAAATATTAATAGTTATGGTTTAATTTTGTTGAGGTCCAGATACTTCTTTGGACTCTTGAAATTTAGTTCATCTCTTTTTAATTTCGAGAATTTAATCCTTCTATTTGTTTAATTTTAAAATTAAAATCCGATTGATAAAATTACTAATAGATTTTCATTAAATTTGAAGAGGTGACACTCTAATATACAAAGATTTGGTTTAAATAGGGGCAGTAGAATTTGATATTAATTAAACTTATCTTTCCTCATTAAACAAGTAATTTAACCTTTGATGTTACTGTTTCAAAGACAGGACAAAAAGTAGGAAAAATTATAAAGAAAAACATATAGTCTTTGTTAAATTCAATTTGGCAATGTGGAGAAATAGGGCTAACCAATTTGATAGAGAATTTGAATAATCTTTTTTTATCAGAATCTATCCATCTTTTTTACAGCTATTTTTTCATCACTATATATAGATATTGATTCAATTTCTTGAATTTACCCAGAAGTTTCTAAAATTTTCATCAAAGGGATAGAATATTCAACATGCTTTATTTCAGGCTCAATGTTTTATGTATTTTGTCGCGTTTATTTTTTGTATAATAATAAATTTAGTCTTTAATATTCATATACTCTATCAATTTGGTCCTTATTCTTTTTTTTTTGAGTAAAATTTAACTTTTAATCTTTAAAAAAAAAGTTTTAAAAAGAGTCGAATTTATTTTCTCAATGGAAATACTGACTAAAACGTAAAAAAATTAAACATGGAAACCTACATGCTAAAATTTTAAGTTTTTATGTTTTTTTTTGGATTTTTTTATAATTTTTAGTTATTTATTGACGCGATAGTACTATGTCAGCATGAAGCGCACATGGATTGTCACAAGAGTTGTCACACCAAAATCGTCAAAAAACTAATATTGTAATTATGAAATGTTAATGGTCAAATTTAGTTAAAAAAGAGGTTAATTTGATAAAAATGTAAAAGTTGAGAACTAAACGTAATTATAAAATAATATATATAGCATTTAAGATATGTTAAAAATAAAGAAATAATATAATAAGATTGCGTTTAGGGTTAATGACGGCTGAAGCTCGTCTTAACAACTATAATATGATATATTATTAATATGGATCTTTCGGATTTTCATCTCAATTATGTTTTGACCGAGAAATAAACACATTTATTATAAAATTAATATCACATGAAAAAAAAATATTAATAAATTTATTATTTAAAATAATTATAATTATTTATTAATTTTATAAATATCAAATAAACGGAAACACATTTTAATTTATTGTCTTTAATTTTTATTGATACATCTGAACTCAAAGACACATTTTGTTATTACAATATTTAATCTCACAGTTATTATTATTTTTTGAGATAAATATTAAAATTATACATGAACTTTAATATAATATGTGCAATAACGAGAAATTGTTTTATGAACTCTTTCCACCACATCATTCATGGTCTCTTTCTAATTATTTAATGACATTTTAATAAAATTTTTTCATATCGTTGACACATAATTTTGGTAATTTTTTTTACCTCGAACCCTTTTAGAGTTCAGGGTAAAGAAATTATCAAAATTGTTGAAATGTCATTAAATAATTAAAAATGATCCATAGATAATGCAATAACATACACGAATTTTGATTTTGTGTAATTCTGTATATAAAATTTTGATTTTATGTAATTTTTATTCACTAACAACATTATCGAATTAACACATTTTATGTTATATATTATAAATTAAAACGTAAATATACATTATTTGTGGCCAACAAATTAAGGTAGGCGTAGGATAAAAATTGTAGAAAAAGATGGAAGTAGGTCAATTTCAGATTCTGATAGCCTGTGATTTTTTTTTATTTTTTATTTTTTGTTTTTGGAGGCAGATAATTACAACCTTAGATTAAGGAGTATGATTTTGATTGATTTGATTTAATATTTGAACCCACAGCCACCAAAAGCAAACAACTTGCTGTTTAAGTAATAAATAAATAATTAAAATAATATTAGTATCAATAGTAGTGCAAGTGCAAGTAGCAAATAAAGCCCACAACAAGTTGGTATTGTTGACGGATTTGACCTGCAACTTGAAATCATATTTAATATCATTCATCTTTCTTTATTTTCAAACTACCAATGAATTGGATTCAACATTACATAATACCGTATATATATACTTTCAGTTATTCTATTCTTTTGAAAATTAGGAATTTAATTTTTATAATTTTAAAATTCAGGTTTAATTATTAATATTATTAATTTTTTTATTAAATTTATTGTTGTAATATTTTGAAATAAAAAATTACTCACTAGGTAATCGTGTAATTAAAAATGATGTTATAATTAACTTGAATTTAACAAAAAAAAATTTAACAGTATTAATTGTTGTACTTGAATTTTGAAATGTGAGAAATAGAACAATTAAATTCTTGAAAATACAAACATATAGACTAAATTCGTAATTTTCAAAAAGTACAGAGATTATAGACATATTTTAACTTATAATATATTATGATCAAGGGAAAAAATAAGAAATCGATTTAGGGGTAAAATTGAATAAATTTTTTAAAAGTTAAAAGTACAATTTTACTATAATACTAATTTATAATTTTGTAAAAGTTAAATATATATAAAAATAATTTTGAGATTTTGAGATTAAGGCCACTTGACCTTCGATCCCCTCGATACAATACAATAAAGTATAAACTTATTTATAAATATAATTCAAATGCAAGTTGCTGTTAGTGTATAGGTTCTCAGGTGAAAATTGCGGCAACTGAATATATATATATAGTAAAACATGTTATAATTAACCTGAATTTGTATTAAAAAAATGTAAATATTTTTAAAAAAGGTAAATTATTGAGAGAGTTTAAATTCTTTTGAAAAAAGTATTATTTATTGGGTCATCGATTGAACTTTCGATAATAATTGATACTGTCTCCGACAAAGTTTGTGTCACTTATCTCCATTGAGAGAATCTTTAAAGGTTTATAGAGGAAGAGTGTCTCAATTGGTGGAGATATGCTAGCAATGGTACCCTACTTGCATGTGTTGGTTCGAGTCTCCCGTGCACAAGTGATTTACATAATTAATATTATGTGTTATATTGACTTTACAAGTCGTATCTCTATTAGTCAATATGCTCCCCTTTGTAAATACTTCAAGACTCTCGACGAAGGCAAGAAACAGAGCTTCACCAACTAACTACTCGATAGAAAACACTTTGAAAACTTTTTCCAAAAGAATTGTAAGTTCTTTCAACACAACTAAAGGCGTGTACTGTTAGAACATGAGTTCCATGCATTGTCATTGAACAACAATATCACATTTTATCATTGATGAACTAAAAAATAGTGGACGACTGGTATATAAATTCTAATAACTTTGTTTAAAAATAAACTCTAAACTCGAAATTTTATATAAATTGTAAACCTTAAATCCTAAATCGAATCCCTAAATTCATTATAAACCATGAACTATAAGCTTGAAACTTGATAAAAAAATTTTAATAATTATAATTAATATCTAATTATATTTAAATAAAATCATTCATACATGTATGGGTAAGAAAACTAGCTTATTTAAAAATCCAACATTATATTTTTGTTTTATCCAATGATGATGTGTCCTTTGACAAATGTAAAGGGCAAGGGCCTGGCCCTTGAGAAAAAAATGAAAAAATTTAGTTCATCCCTTTAAGAATTATTAAAGTATAAATTTATATTTAGTAAATTTACACTTTAGTCCCAAAAATAATAAAAATAAATTATGTTTAATCCTTTTAAAAATATATGAAATCATAAATTAATATATGATAAAATTATATTTTAGCCTCTCAAAAATTTATAATTCGATTTCGGTTCCTTCTGAAATTTTTTCTAAATTCTCCATTACTGATATTCACTGATGATACATGAAACTCATACATTAATACTGTATCAAATATTATTTTTATACGTAGAATGACAAAAAATTTATGTTCAAGTTTCGATTGACACCCATCTCGATTGAATCTCTAAACAATCTCTAATCTTATTGATTATGATAAAGATTAAACTGAAACTCCATTAGCATTTTGTTATCCATTACTTAGGATTTGATTATTGTTGCTTCCCTTTAGCCTACAAATTCTTATTAGGAGCTGTAAAGTTGATTACTTTCCCTAAAGATATGGCTTGCAAGGTTTATCTTGATGGATATGTTTTTTTCAGGTTCAAATCAACACTCACATTAAGCTTCTGTTTATATGGCACGCTTAATTATCATTTTATGATAATATTAAATATTTATATTTTAATATTACTTTCTTTGATTAATCATTTGAACATGTAATTTATTAAAAAAAATAATATATCATTTGGTATATGAATTTGATTTTTTTTTTTTAACGCGGTACTTGTATTTAATAAAAGTTATATATATATTGGTACGTAATAGTGTTTAATTTGAGTTTTAAAATAAATTTGATAACAATTAAATTCTAATATTATTAGCTAATTATGAATTATCATCAAGTCAACTATAAAACCCGAATCAAATACTAAATAATTAACAATGTTGCCTTCAGGTACAAATAGGGATGACTTTAGGGGGCCCTCAAATGGAAAAATTGTCTCTTAGTCTTCGAATGATAAAATTAAAAGTTATTATATGGTAAAATTACACTTTAGTCCCTTCAAAAATGAAAAGATTTCTATTTAGTTAATACAATATAAATTTCACTTTACCAAAAAATTTGAATTCACCCTTGAGTACAAAAAAACATATAACATTTTTTAAATACATATACCACAAAAAAAAAAGTCACATTTAAAAAAAAAATCAAAATTCAACTACAAAATTACATATTAAACCTTAAAAATTTAAAATAAATTTTATTTTAAAATTATATTAATAAAATATTAGGTTATGGAAAAATGCAAGTTGGGAAAAGATTGTGGACAGTCCATAACTCCATATGATTGGCACATATATTTGTCTGTTTCAAACATGGTATAATGTCATCTTTGATTACAAATTAAAGTGAAAAAAAGACACTATGAAAAGAAAGATGTAATAATAATAATATATAACATTAGCTTATTGTGTCCTTTTTGTTGCTAAAAGCTAATCTAAGTATTAATAAATTATTATATGTAATATCACTTCAGGGAGTATGTGACCTTCTTATTAAAATGCTTAATTACCAAATTCAACCTCATTTTATATTAATTTTTATTTAAATTTTTATGCGGGAAAAATTGTGCAGTTTAAAGTTTAATTTTAATTTAATTATATATATACACGATGAAATTTGAGTTTTAAATTTATTGGATATTGAGGTTTATTGTAGTCGGTATTGTTTAATCAAAATTTTAATAAATAAATAAAACATTTAGAAACATGAAAAATAATTTGAATTATTATTTGGTATATTAACGGTATAAATTTTAACTCAATAAGTAAGATCGAGATTTTATCATATAGAGTTAAAACTTTTCACTATTAATATATCAAATAATTATTTCTAAATAATAATTTATTTTATTTTTTCATTTCTAAACCCTAATCAAAGTTTTAATTATTATCAATTATATGACTTTTAGAATATGTCTATATATATATACACATGTAAGGTTGGGGTTTGAGAGCATGAAAATGTCACCTTTTAAAAGTAAGTAATAATTTTTTATTAAAATAAAAATAAAAACTGAAATCTATTAATTTAAAAAAAATAATTAATTGAACTTAAGAATTAAACTCATAGTTCAAATACTCGGACACAAAATTATATAATTTATTAATTAAGCCTTCATATCAGTTGTTGCCTGGGCTTTGCTTTTAAACAATTAAAACTTTCCATTAAATTCAATCTAAAATTTTATTTAATCAAAACAAATTTTCTTTAAATTTTTTTTTTATATTTTTTAAAAAGGTTTAGAGAAATTATTTTTTTAAAAAATATAATAGATCAAACAAAGTTCAACCTCGAGTAAGCAAAATCCAAGGATGTTTGAATCAGGATTGTTAATATTGTCGGTTTGATTGGAGTATATCGATTCGAAGAATGATTTTGAATAGGTTAGATTAAAAACCGGTACAGACCGATTGAATTGAATAAAATAATTAAATTGATTTTTTTATTTTTTAATGATATTTTAATCGAATTGATGACCTAACCAATTCAACCACCGATTCAATTAAATAACACTACAAAAATCTTTCATTATAAAATTTATTTTTAAATTCAAATTATGGATTCTATAAGTAATTTTATTTTATTTAAAAGTATTGATGGGCTAAAGCAGAACTAAAATTTAATTCTAAAAATAAAAATCAAGTTTGAGTTCAACTTAGACCATTTAAATAGTTCGCTTTAGAGGTGTTCATGGGCCGAGCGACCCAATCGAAATTTGGGAGGGTTTGGGCAAAAATATAAGCCCTAAAAATGGGCTTGGACAAAAAATAAGGCCCGTTTAAAAAATGGGTCAGGCATTGGGTAAGATATTTTTGGCCCGGGCCCGGCCCGATCCGAATTTACTAAATGACAAAAAAAATCTGCTATTTTTTATTATTATTTTGAATGTTATTTTCTTATTGTTTTCTCCCTATTTTACTACCATATTACTAATATGTTGCTACTATTTTGTTGTTATTGATTAAATATTGTATAAAACTTATTTTGTTGTTAATTTTGTTATTATTTTAAAGGCATTTGTTAATTTTATTATTATTTTAGAGGTATTTGCTTGTTAAGTTACATCTATCTTAATGTTATTTAAGTCTACATTTTTTTTAAAATTTATTTTCAATTTGTTGGGAAATATTTATTTTGATTTTTTTAGTATTTTTGATGTATTATATATATTTAAAAATTATATAAAATAATATAAAAATTTAATACGGGCGGGTTGGGCCGGATCGGGCCCAGGTTTTAGCTTATTTATATGGGTCGGGCTTGGAAAAAAATTAGGCCCATTTTAGGGCCCTGCCCGATGAACGGGCCTAAATTTTTTCCCAAGCCCGGCCCGGCCCGACCCATGAACACCTCTAGTTCGCTTTAGTGTTTAAAAATTTTAAAAAATATTTAAATTTAATTATAAAATATATATAAATATTAGTGTAAAAATATTTTTTATTATTTTAAAAAATAAAATAAACTAAACCGATACAATATAAATTAATTTAAATTTAAACTCAACCCATAAACACCTTCTACCCTGAAATTAAATGTGTAGGAGATATAAAATTTATAGCTTTGCTTTCTTGCCTACAATAATTGCAGTGATAATGAAGCAAAGCTAAATTTATTTTTTTCTTTTAATAGATTCAAATTCCTTTCTAGTTTCCACCTTTCCTTTTTAGTAACATTCCCATTTAAGTAATGTTAAATTCTTAAATAATATACAAGGGAAAAAAAAGGTTCTATTCTAAAAATATATAAAAAAAAAGGACACATTTTTTTTAGAACTTTTCAATTTACAAGTGCAATCATTTTTATCCATTTTAGCATGTCTCCAAACTTTAGATCAATAATTACTTTAGATTTAAGTAAAATTTAGTTATTTTTAATTTTATCTTTTTTATATAAAAGTGTTGAAACCTTCCAACTTTGTATTATTTTTTCTTTTTTTTTTTAAATCGATTGAGTATTAGTTTGATTGATATTGGCATTGTTGTCGATGCAGGAGGACATGGATTCGAGTGTGTTGAAGCTCATTATCTTCTTATTTAAGGGTTGAGGATGAGCTATGGGTAGTTCTAGGCATTGAGATTAATGTTCAAAAATTTTTTTAAATGTTTTTATGATATAAAAATTAAAATATATTCAAAAAATCGAATTCTGATATCAAAGCTATACATAAAACTTTGATTTTGTGCAATTCTATATATGAAATTTTAATCTGATTCAGTTTTTACGAATTGCTAACAACATTATTAAATTATAGTCATTTTATGTTGATATATTACATACACAAACACTTATATTAATCTAATATGAAGATAAATATATGTATTCATTTCTTTAAATGTGTACAATTAAATCAAAATTAAAATTTTTAAATACATATGAAACATGATCTAAATTTCACGTATATAATTACACTAAATTAAAATTCATATATCAAATTATACATTATAAATATGATATTTATCCCAAGAATATCTTATCATAAAAAAAATTATTTTTGGTGTATTGTGTATTTATGTTCAAGAGATTAATGAAGAGATGGGAAGACAAAATATACACAAAAATCACATCACCAATTGCTTGTTCTCTCTCTCTCTCTTTGCACTCAATACATTGCATGTACTTTTATGTATTTATTTTTTAAATATTAAAAATATTGATAATTTTGATAGTTTAAATATTACAATAATAAAAAATTCAAAACATAATTAAAGATTGAAGAAAATAATAGAAGATTTTTTTTTTGTAATTGTTAATTACTAATTGATTGAAAAGAAAAGCTTAAATGTTAAAAGGTTGAATTATTTATTTTATAATGGTAAATCCTAATTTTATAAATGTATTCACCATTCAATAATAAAAATTTAAAAATTACTATATTAATTTAATAATATAATTAATAATTTTTTAATATTAAATATATTGTATGTGATTTTATGCGTCACATTAAAGAATTTTTAGAATAAGATAAAAAAGGATTATTGTGAATGAAACAACAAAAACAATTAATTAACTTACATGTATTTAATAGTAAGAGTTTAGTTGTAATTATTGTAAACTTACATAATTAATTAACACATTAATAGTTTTACATTATTAACAAACTTATTATAAATATGTATATATAGTTAGTTATTGATTTTTTTTAAATTGTTATTATTTTATATTGACCAAATATTTATATAAAATATTTAAAAATTATAATCCTAATCTCATAATAATTTAATAATACTTTAAATGGACAATTAAGATTATCTTCAAAAGTTTTTTCCAATAGTTGCTTTTATATATAATATGAGTAAACTACATTTAAGGCTATTAAATTATCAGTAAATTTATAATTTGGTCACTCAACTTTAAAAAGTTATAAAATATTCACTAAACTATTTAAATGTTTTCATTTAAGTCATTGAATTGTTAAGTTATTTATTTTAAAAGTCCAACCATCGTGCTTTAAGCAACTATTCGACGAGCAATATGGTGAAACAATACTCATCGATTAGCAGAATAACATATCTTAGATTGAACTTAATTTGATGGTTGGTGTTAAAGACCGGAGAAGAAAGTTTTTTGAATTTTATTCGTAAAATCACAAAATTCAAAGTTGTTTTATAAAAAAAAAACTAAATTATAAAAGAGGAGGGGAAGTTTACCCTTTCGGCTGGTATCGAAGGTGAGAACGAAAAAGGCTATACAACAATAATTTTAATAGCTAATAACTTAAAATAGTTTAATGACCAGTTTATAATTTTTTAAAGTTTAGTGACCATTTTGTCAGCCTATTATATTCATCTTCACAGTTATTTTGATAATTTAAGTCTATTGTGACCTCTCTTTTTTTTTTAATATCTTTTTTAATAAAAATATTCATTTACCACTTTAGATTTCCCCCCTGAAATTACAACAATTCCAATATGATTAATCATTATAAGTAATGAACGAAATAACCAATTCAACAAGTAGCTTAACTCTAACTAATTAACCGGAACAAATCTAAAAAAGAATCCATATATTTATATAAGTGGGGACTAAAATTTAAGATATTAAAATTTCTAAAATCTCAACATTGTTCAAAATATCAATGTCTATTTCACATTCATGGATAAAAGTACCATAAAGACTTTTGTATTAGATGTCGAATTACATTTGGCCCCCTCTACTAAAAAAATGGGCAAATTAATCTTGTACATTAGATTACAGAGCAAACTACTTTCTGTTAAAAATTTTATCCATTTTTATGGTTAAAAAATTATCCTTATATGTTATAATGAGGTATACGTGGCACACCACGTGTAATTTTTTGGTTATTTTATCAGCCATGTTAAATTTTAATTGTCAAAATGGATAAAAATTTTAATTGGAAAATCCAATTTGTTTTTTAATAAATATACAAAAGTTAATTAATTAATTTTTTTTAATAAAATGAGACTGGTAGCAAACACGCGAAATTTACCTTTTAATAAAATTATTTGTTTATACTTATATAAAATGAATAAAAATAAAAGTTACAAAAAAATATTCTTATGTTCACGCGCACAAAAACCGCGTGGTAAAAAAATTGTTCTCATCTGACATATGATATTATATTATAATATATTTGAGAGCGATGAGCACTGACTCCAGCCCACACCACAAACATGTCGGAACTCAGGTTCAGTGCATTCATTTGTATAATAAAAATCCACCTACAATACTACCAAAAATAAATTTCAATTAATTAATATTATTATATTAATAAATTAATCAAAATAATAAAATTATAATTCTGACGAAGTTATATAAAAGAGCATGATTAAGAACAATGAGGACAGAACACAGTACATGTCCTTTTACACCTTGTCCTTATTATAGTATTACATCACTTTATTTTTTTCTTTCTAAAAATCTTACAACTAGCTTAATAGTACCCTTCTGATTCTTATAAATATATATAAATTTCGCATTCTTCTTTTAGTCCTTAATTCAAAACCCACCAAATTTTCTCTCCTTTCTTGAATTGTTTGAACATTTTTTTGTAAAAAACAAAAAAAACCAGTTGTGTTCTTTGAAAAATTAAGGAAACTGTGTTTTTTATTCTAGCTGGAAAAAAAAAAAAAAACATGTATGCCGACACAGGGCTGTTTTTTCCTTACATGCAGAACTTTGCTCAAGATTTTCCGCAGTTTGAAGGTTACTGTAAAACCCAGAAACCGAATGCTTCAATGGTATTGAATATCTCAAATCTGTCTCTGAATCTTTGCTTCTCTTTGTGTGTGTGTGTGTGTGTGTGTGTGTGTTAGCAGACAATTTTGTGTTTTATGTTAAAATTTCGATTTTTTTGGAAGTTGTTTTTTTTTTATAATGGAACTTCATTTTTCCCTTGTTAAAAGATTTCAATTTTTAGGAATATTTGTTTTTTCTTTTTCCCAAAATTATGTATTTTGGTAGCTTTAGAGTTCACGGTTTATGTTTTCTGGGTGGGTGAGAAAATTTTTCTCTGTAACCAAACATGGCTGGAAATGGGAAAAAAAGGTAAACTTTAAATGGTGGAAACTGGAAAAAGGGAAAGAAGAGTTGGGAATATAATTGGAAAATGATTTCCATGTCATGAAATTCAGTGTTCTTGAAGATTTCTACCATTTTATTCAACTTTTTTGATATGGGGTTTTCACTTTTTAGCCCACTTTTGTACACACACACACACACACACACACACACACACATATATATATATATATATAAACTGTCACTATTAGTAATTTGTTTGTCTTAAAGACATATAAGCATACTAAAAGTAGAAAGAAACCATTACCAGACATAATCCTTTTTAGTGATAATTTTGTTGGTAAAAATATGAACTTATTTTTTAGTTTGTGTTGGTCTGAATTAGGTATTGTATATTGAACATATATGTTTTAAGATTCAGTAAGTTGTTATAAAATCGAATCCGGAAATGATAAGATGCTAACATTTGTGCTATAATCTTCAAGTTCGAGTTTAATATGTCCCATGTGGGGTGATTTGTTCGATTGTACTCGTGTTATTGAATGGTTAATGATACTTGTTTCGTATTTGTTTTTATCGTAGAACAACATGGTTCCAACCTCAACGATATCAGAATATGATTTGGGAGGAGATGGTGATTTGTTCAAAGCCCCGGAACCGATCATCGAAGAACCAATTGTAAACCTTGATCCGATGACTGCAGCCATATCATCGTTAATCTCGTGCGGTGAAGATGTTATTACTTCGCAAGAACTTAAAGCCGCGGATATCGAATCGTTTCAAAACGAGCAGCTTTTAGAGGTTTTGTATGAGTGCGAGAAGGATATGATGGCACAAGCGGCGATTGAAACACCGTTGGCGGCGGAGGTCATTGATGTCAAGATTCCCGTAGATGAAAACTGGAATCAAGAAAATGAAATGTCGTGTGATGTGACGTTCTCGAGAAATGTTAGCTCAGGTAGTTTAAGCTCGATGGAATGGATGCAACAGGCTGCTATCAAGCCTAATTTCCTTGATTTTACCGGAATGGATTTCAGTTCTGTTTACGGAATGAGGAGAGCATTTAGCGAAGGAGATATGAAGGTCAGCCTTAATTGTTTTCGCATCGTTTTCTTATTACGATCATAAAAACCTACCTGAATCAAGTGATTGTGAAACTTTAGTTGATTGCCGTGCATGTATTGTCTTTGTAAAAACGTCCAGTAGCCAAAAAAAATTTAGATGTTTCTGGCCATTTCCACATGACGGGGTTGGTTATTAATACCAAGTTTTTATGACAGACTCTCGGAAACGGTAACATGAGCATCATCCACTCTCCGGTCGAGAGACCTTCAATTGTCAGCTGCTGTTCTAACGAAGATAGAAGGGAAAAGCTCTCGAGATACCGCAATAAGAAGACAAAGAGGAACTTTGGAAGGAAAATCAAGGTATAAAAAACACATATTCACTTGCATTGGTTACTTGGGTCTCTGGTACCAGTGTTAGATATATCTGGCTTGGGTTTGGAGGATCATATCATATCCTCAAAATATATCCTCCAAACCCATGCTGAAAATGTATCAAACATGCGTACTTTCCATCGTCGGGAAACATAGTCCGTGTTATTCAATTTCTAACCTTTTTTTTCTTTTTGTTGTACCGAAACTCATCATATACAGTCTTCTTTTATACAGTATGCTTGCCGGAAGGCTCTTGCCGATAGTCAACCAAGGATCCGTGGAAGATTTGCAAGGACCGAAGAATCCGACCACTCCAAGAGGTAATAAAACAGTTACCGACGGGAAGGAAGTAGCTAGGATCAATGAGGTTAATTAAAGAGGTAATGCTAAAATAAACAAGAACCCAACTCTTGAGAAATAGTTGTTCTAGTCGTGTTCGCCGTAATAACGGAGAGATGGCCAGCCGAGTCGGATGTACATAGTGTTTGTTCAATAAAATGGCAAAGCAGAAATTTGTACTTGTTAATATAAATATGTGTTTGTATAAAAATCATGATGTTTTTGCTCCATCTTTGATCCTGTCTGTTCATATTTAGTTGTTTTATGTAGTATTGAGTTTTGTTCTTATTAAGTTGCCCTTTTCCATATTTTTGGTATAATATACCATGTTAAAAAGGGCAAGTCACTAAATTATTAGTAATTTTACATCGTTATCATTTAAGGTTAAAAAATATGACTAATCTATTCAAGAGTTTTTATTTAAATTATCGAATTGTTAATATTGACATCGAACTTTGTTCATTGTGCGAGGCTTTTGTCCTATTAACCAGAGATATACCTTTCCTTTTGGAATCATATGGCTGCAACATGAATAATTTATTTTACACAAAACCAGATCTAAGTTGACTTTTGCACGAAACAAGTTGGGAAGACATTAACACAAACTCTCATTGCAACTTCTTTTAATTTTAGTTTTGCTGTCATCAATCAACGATTCTGAATTCAATTCTGGGTTGGAATTCGAATCTCAATCATTTCAATTACATCCCATTACAAGGGATGAACCGTAGAGCAGTAGGAAGCAATTTGGGTAAAAGTATTCCGCATATAGACTTGAATAACCAATACAAGTAGAGCATAATTCACGAGCGAAGACACAAACATCTACATTAGATAACTAAGTTTTAAGGCAAACTCACAGAAGATACTAACGGATTTCATGACCGTCCAAGCTCAACTTTGACCTGAGATATATACACAATTATATGTCCAGCCCCAACATAAATATTATAAAATGCAGAGCATTTCCTTCATCCTATCTTAAATCATGGCAATTTATAACGGCAGTTTACCGGAAATGATAAATGCATCAAAATATAATGTAGCAGATAAAGCAGATCAAGAATCAAGATGCAAGGATATGCCTAATCCAGGAAACCAGATGGCATATATCTCATTTTATTTGCTTCATAACCATAGGCAACAAAAACAGGAAGAGCAAAAATAAAAATGCGCATTATAAAAAGAACATGGATATAGAAATTGTCTCAATGTGTATTTTCAGGAGAATGATGTATCCGACTTAAAATTACGGACTCAGACCCAGACTCATTTGACTCAGGAATCAAAGCCCCTGATTCCTCAGGAAAATCATTTATGGAACCACTAATTGCATCGCCAGAAGCATGTCTTTCCTCAGCACAGTACACAGAACTATTACCTTCAGTTTTGTTTATATCATTTGAATTTTCACCATTCGCAGCCAAACCAACGGCCTCTGCTGTATTATCAAGAGACTGCAAAGAACCTTCAACTACATCCTCTGAATTCATCTGTTCAGTCTCTGTGTCTGTCTCTTCCGCCTTGTTGCCATCCAAAGCTGGTTCAGGCACCTTCGGGTTTATGTGACAAAAATCAGCATTTGGCAGTTCTGATTTCTCTGGAGAATGGCTATCCAGATGATCAGGTATCTCCCTTCTTTGGATTGAAACTAGCTGTTCCATATTCTCGTCAGATGTAACAGATGGAACAGCTTCTTCCGGCTGATCTGAATCTAGCATTGCTGAATCCACCATTTCTGCATCCGAAATCAAAACTGGCTCCTCTACTTCGTCTACAACATGATCAGGACTTTGCTCCTTCCCCTTTTCCTTGGACGCTGAAGCAAATGCTAATATTCCACCATTGACATTTAAGATAGCACCCATTTGTAGCCTCTGTTTCTTGTAGAGGTCCATGGCTTTCTGCAAGTCAGAAAGCATTCATGAATCACCATCATTAGTTTAGAATCAGTTTCCAAAATAAAGAGCACTATCATATAAGATCTTCTATGTTCCCTTCCCCCAAAACAAATTCAAACCTAAACTATTCCCAGAAAAGAAAGATCTTAGATACAGTCAGGATGATATACAGATATGAGCTTCACTAAGTACCTGAAAAACAGAAGCATTAGTTGCTGGAATCAGTGAAGGGCTCAGCACAGCAAAGGAAGCATTTTGCACAGGTCGTGCATCATTCTGAAAAATACGAGAGAAAGGGTATTTTAAGTCAAAGATCAGATAAATTAGATATTGAGAGACAATTATGTAGAAAAGGGTCCTCTCTACCTTCGAATTGACAAGCAGTGTTCCATCTTCAGCCAAATCTTTACTTTGCTCCACATTCAGTAAACCCATACACTGACCATATAAATCAGAACCAGCTAGTTCTGCTGAAATGTCAAGCTTAGAAAGATAAAGCAGACAATAGTGAGCATCACCATCTTGACTTGATACTTTAGAAGAATCAGGTGCCTTGTGTGGAACCATGGGTGAAAGTCTAGAAGATTCTTTAACTGGTGACATGTCATCAGATCTTGTTTCAAGACCTTTCACCTGAAGACCATTATTGCCATTTTCATATTGAGACCTCTGACGTTCCTGTCCATCATAAACATCCTCAGGAGAGGCCCGCAGAGGATTCTCCTCCTTGTGAGATGTTGAGGGCAAGTCAACGTCACCATTTTGTCCTTTCCACACATCTGAACTGGTATCCCATCCCCGACCATTCACTGGATGCCTATTCTGGTCCCATTCGGGACCCCCGAACATGTGCGCTTCATCCCTAAAAATAATATTGTGACCATCCCAACCATGAAAATGAGCTGGACCGGAGCCATCCATCGTATTCTGCCAGCCCATTGGCCGTAAATGATTGTTAAACCTTTCAGCATCAGGTATATGATATGGAATCCCAGAGTGATTAATTTCCATTGAGGGTCTACCACCAAACAGAGATGGAGAAGGAAACGGTGGCATCATAGCTTGAAAAGCACCATGGGGTGGCCCAGGTTGGAAAGGGATGAAACTATTTGGAACAGGTGCAGGCCAGTTTGGGGCGACCCTCCAAGCATTTGCGTGCCCTCTTCTAACATTCAGATCACCACTCCTCTTGTAACGACCACTGTTATTGAATCTATTATCTTCTTCTAGAGAACCCATGAAAGAAGGGCTGCCAATTCCAGCCCTTAAACCAGGAGGTTGTGAAATCAAAGATGAGTTGCCCTGACCAGCTCTATTATAAAACACAGAATCTGCTTGAGAGGATCCATCCAAAAGAGGCTTCTCAGGAGGCAAGTCTCGACTAAGTCTATTATCCTCTTCTCTGCCACCAGCAGAGGCACCGCTCCACCCCGTCTCCTCTGTGTCAAGACCCCGCCTAACACTTCTACCCGTATATCTACGCTCAAGACTTGTTGAAGGAGATTTTTCCATCATACTCATTGGGGAAGCTTTTAAACTTGAGGACCTCTCAATTGGTAACTCCCCAGAATGGTCCTCGTCTGCCCTACTTGACTTCTCCATGGATCTGTACTTAGCACCTCTCTCAGAGGTTTCAAAAAAACTAGTCACCTCTCTTGACGAAGTTGCTTTGGACCTCTGCTCTGTCATTGGATCTCTATAATTCGAATCTTCTTGTTTCGAATGTCTGTAAGAGAAAATAAGTTTATTACACTAAAGAAAGCACTAGGGAGAGCGGTGGGGCCAGACCCCCAAGCACCAAAAATTAGTAGAATGCCACGGAAAAAGAAAATAAAATCAGTATAAATTGTCGAACAATAATCTGAATATCTGACAGAAATTACTGACTTAATACCGTACATTGTTTGCTCAGTTTACCATTTAAACCATAGAATATAGAATCAAAAATATTGAAGAGGGCGTGATAAAAGCAAAAAGAGTACCTATACTCATCAGTCCCACCATGAGAACTTGAGCTGGGAGAAGCCCTCCTTCTGTTGCTGCCCATAGCAGCATCTAAATTGGTTGGACGTGACTGAGACCTTCCCCTATCAGCATCTACCTCGAGTCTACCAGAAGCTGATTTATTTTCCATGTCAGAGTACTGTAGTTTGGCACCTTTAGATTTAGTATCATTACCGTCATCCCGATCATCAGGAGATCGCTTCCTTCCCTTACTATCTTTGTTTCTAGCACTCCTCCGTTCATCATGTAACTCATCACGTTCACGATCTCTATCCTTGTCCCGATCACTATAACGGCGATCACGTTCTCGATCTCGATCCCATTGAGAATCATAATCACGATCATTGTCATGATCACGATTGCGGTCACGTTCCCGATAATGGTCACGATAACGTTCTCGCTCTCGGTCGCGTCCAATATCCCGCTCTCGATCGCGCTCCCGCTCCCTATAGCGCTCACGGTCTCTATCACGATCACGCTCTCTATCATGGTCACGATCACGCTCAAAGTCACTATCTTGAACCTTGGACTTCTTCTGCCGAATTTTCACGTCATCTTTTCCATCCCTTAAATGCTTCTCACTAGACTTACTATTAGCATGATCGCTTGCCACTCGGTCATCTTGGCACTTATCTTCACAGTTAATGTCTTCCCGGTACTTGTCTTTGTATCTTTCCTCCTTATGCTTCTCATCTCTTGCTCTTACATCTTTGCTAGTATCATTGCTTGCAGACAACTGCCTGTCCAAAATGTCTCCATTATCTTCCAGATGCTTATCCACATCACCAGAAGCATCTCTCTTTTTCCTAAGTCGTCTCTCAAGCTGGCTCTCTGATCCAGGACTTTGCAACCGATCTGGTACATCAAAATCTGAAATACAGAAAAAAGAAGAGGAAAAAAAAATGTTACCAAGAATATCTAACAGTCTACTCACAGAAAACACCTCGAAAGTTATAATTTGATTTCAGCAAATATTACAAAAACTCCTCTGAAAATCCGGAAATCCGGACTTGATAATGACCATACAGTTTATCATTTTCCACAAACAGAAGACAAGATCCTGTGGAAAGTGCATGTAATAATATACCAAGCAGAGCAATGACAAACTTAATATTAGAATTCATAAAGCATACAAGTAAACGTATCTAGTCTACTATAAGCTAATAATAACTTTAAATCTGTGAAAAGCAGAAACAAAGAGAAAGTGCCGAAATCCTGACGCATCTAGACATAGCACTGATATATTTGAGCCAAAGCAGCATGATAGTTTTATATTAGGCCTCAAACAAAGGTCAACTCACCGCACTGACTAAAACATCATCTCCAAGCCAAAACAGGAGTGGATAAATGACCATAGCCAGATAACTATCCACGATCATGACAGCTTATGAAAGAAGGAATTCTTCCATTACCAGTTGAGGATTTATATGGCGTATTTATTAGAAATATTTTTATATATGGAACTATTTATAGAACGGTCAGCATTTCTCATCATATTTTATCAACTTCCAAAACTCCCTTCAAAGTCCAAACATGCCATTTATTGAGATTTGAAATACCACGATCAAGGCAATACATTCATTACCTTCAAGTTATTCAAGGCTCCACTGGAAAATCCAATCAGGACCATGGAACTTATAAGTACAAGGGATCCTCGCGGGCTCGGACCAACCTTGGCTAAACAAGATTACCTAAGTTGAGAAATTGACTTCATATACTTAGAAAAACACATGTAAATGCACTTCTAAGTGTACAAGAAGTGTGGCAGCTTCAAGCTCAACCAAGTAAATTCTCCACTCAATTTACATATAAATTGTTCTCTTATACAAAACAGGGAACGATGTATGGGAAAGTACTTCTATAATAACACTTTGAAGCTAATATAAAATTAAATATTGGAGACTCCAAAGAAATTTTCAAAATTCGATTATTTTCAAACCGATACCCAGAAACAGGAAACCAGCCAAAAGGAATATTCACTGCAGAAGGCTAACCGACAATTTCGATTTGATATTGAAGATAAAGGAAATGGAAAAGATAAGCAATCTTATCCTGGTCCATACACCACTGTTCTAGGAACTCAGACACAAGGTGCATGTCTATGCAGAAAAAGTGTAATACACCAGGTTTAAGGTCAGACATTAGTTTCTTCATAACAGTAGTTAGAAGGCTATAAAACAATGAAAAAGTTACACCTTCCCAACACCATAAGACCTGATCAGTAGAAACTATCTTCTCAACTATGTCACGTAATCGTTAAATTCCTCAACCCAGCCTCTCATCCTGAAAACAGACATCTACTTTTCTTCTTTGGCTCATGGAGCAAATAAAACTTGCAAAATCAGATAACTCTTGACACTTAAAATTATTTGGCTTGAAGTTAAACTTCCCCAATCAACTTAACATGCTTCTGAGAGTTTGTAGATATATATTATATATAGACTTAACCATGGATGCATTCGAAGAATAGCTTTCCTCTGAAATCTATAGATTAAAAGTTTGCAAAAAAGGAAATTAGAAATCTAGCACAGTCCAACAAAAAGGGCAACTCGAAGTTATATATCAATAGATAGAGCCCCTATTCGATGCAGTATGTATTAACTCCTAAAAAACAAAAATGGGAAAAATAATATGACAATCAATCTTAATATACAACACCTAACAACAAAAAAGGGCACCAAAATAATTACAAATGTACGTGCTAAATTGTCACTAAACAACCAACAAACAGTAAGTTATCTTACCAGTTCTTTCGGTAGATTGTTTCACAGAGCGGTGTTCTTCATTCTCAATGAACCTATCACTCTTACCTTCTTTACCTTTCCTTTCTCTCTCCCTTTCCTCTTTTCTACTTGATTCTCGATGCTTCCCTTCACTCTTACTCCTCTTTGTATCATCCCCTTCAATATCCTCTCGTCTCTTACTCTTCGATTCACTTGAAGCCTTAGACTTCTTCTCTCCTTTACTACCATCATCTTCACCACCATTCCACCTATCGTTTACTCCATCATCTGCCTTTTCTTTGCGCCGCTTCGAGGAACTGTACTCCTCAATATAATCTCCATTCCCCGAAATCCATATTTCCTTGCTGGTATCCTTAGCGTCAAGCTTTCTCTTGTCACCGGATCCAAGCTCCTTTGAAGACCTAACACTACCCTCCTCCTTACTCTTCTTTTCCTTCTCCTTTAAGCCCGAATCTTTCTCCGAATCCGAGTAATCCCTAGAACTGTGCTTACTAGATTTATGCCTTGAACTTCGCGGCATCACCGGCACCCAAATTACAACACCTCAAAAAACCCTAACCGGAAAATGAAAACAAAAATGAAACACCAATCTCTCAAATCAACATTGAATACAAAAACCCTGACATCGAATCTTCCAATAACGTCGATCAACGAAAAGCAGGAAGAAATGAATGTGGAAACCCTAATTGTAAGGAATAGGAGTGGAGGCGGTGGGGAGGTTTACGGCGGACGGAAAGAATAGATTTTTAGAGGAGAGTGGGGGCGGTTTAAGGGATGGGATCGAAAAAATGAGAGGGAAATTACGAGGGAGGGTAGGGTGGAAGAAATTGGGAGGTTTGAGTTTGACGAAGGAAGATGGGGGTGTTTTGGGGATAACAGCTAAAAAGAGCATGTGATGTTGAAGGAGTGAAGAAAAGAGGGTATATGCCTTTAGTTTTCAATAATGAGCTTTATATATATATTTATTTATTTATTAGGGGTTTCAAATAAGAATCGGAGTTAATAGTAGGACTTGAAGTAGACTTGGGGATAACTTTGTCCATCTTTCCTCCTATTACGCTCTTGTCTGAGTAATTCAATATTTTATTTTTTTATACTACTTTGGTCCCTCAACTTTTTTGATATCTCTTTTATTTCGTGGGTATCAAGTAAAAAGAAAATTCTAATTTTTTTTATACTAGTTTTAACTTTTAATTTTTTTTTTATATAATTTGGTTTGAGAAAAAAAAACTAATCGAAACACTAACATTAGTTTCTATTAAAATTAAAGTTAAAATATATTTTAAATTTTAATCCAGAAATTCGACTCTAATTCAACCCAAAATTTTATTTTCTCCAATGCTTACACTAAAACCTCATTTATTTTTCATAAATATATCTTCTTGTTGTAATCAGGACAACCCATAACGTAGATAAGTTTATTTATAAAAAGTTGTTTAAAATGGTTGAGAACATGAGACTATAGTTTTAGATTTTCTAGATTTTGATGAAAATATATAATAATAAAAATACCATTATGGTGATTTATTACTTCATATAATAACAACACCTGAATCCAATAAGAAATGGTTGTGTTGGGGATCCATCAGCCAGAGTTGTAGGATAACATGACTGCTTTGCTTATACTCGCATGACCATATCTCGGTATCAAAAATAAATCCACCTACAAATTAGCTTTTCCACTCTTCTTTTGTTATATAATATGCTTTCAATTTTTATGAAATTATAGGTTTTATATATATATATTTGGAAGAAACAAGCATAAAAGAGATTATTAAAAATAATTGAAATAAAAAAAAATACTTATTTAATAGTCATATAAATAAAAAATATATAATATAATTAACTTGAATTTAATAAAAGAGTTTTACAACATTAACAGTTGAATCTGAATTTTAAAATCTGAAAAGTAGTATTCGACTGGATCGAATGAAAAGTTTTAAGTTAATCGAGGTGTTGAATCCTATTCTATCATCTTAACTCGATTTGGAATTTTCTCAAATTGAGTCGAATGAGATGGAATTCGAATCGAATATATTTATCCAAGTTAAATTAAAAAAATTGATTTTGAGTCTTTATAACAACCGTCACCTAACATAATCAAATTTACCTTTATTTATTAATCTGTTATATACAAGTTAGTTTCTACTTAATTGCTTCAATTATTTTCTGTTTCTTGTCATTATGTATTTTGAAATTAAAAAATATATTAAATGTAAAAAATATAATTTTTTTAATAAAAATAATCTTTACGATAAAATGTGAAATTGATACCAATGTAAAATTTTAACACAAATATTTTATAACATCATCAATAATTCAATTTTAACAAAATATTATAAAAATTCAATATGATTAAACAATTCAATAATAAAAATAGTACTAAATGTAGAATTTAATTTAATAATATAAATAGTAGATATAAATAAAATTATTATTATTTAGGTTTAGAGTTTTTTTGGATGATTTTAATTTTTGATATGAGGCAAAATGTGAAAAGTAAAAGTTTAGGAGGAAAATAAAAAATTTTAGGGGTTGAGGGAGTAAAATTGGTGGGTATTCAAAAAAAAAAATTGGGGGGATAAGTTTGAGGTAGAAGGAGGGTGGGATGGGAGTAAAAGTATTGGAGAAAAAAAATTTTGAGAGTTACGGGAGTAAAATCTTGGGAGGAAAATAAATGGGAGAATAAAATTTTAGGGGAAGTATTAAAAAAAATTGTGTGGGGAGTTGGGCTTGAGGAAGAAGGGGTAAAATGGGAAGGGAGTAAATTTTTGAAAGAAAGTAAAAAAATTTAAGATAAAAATGTAAAATATTATAATTTAATATTCGATTTATTTGAATTATTCGAATTCAAAAACCAAACTTGATTCGAGCTCAAAATTTAAAAAAAAATTGATTTGACTCAAATAATTCGATTAATTAGAATAACTCGAAATTTGAATGTTTTTCAATTTTGTTCAAGTCGAGTCAAGTTTTGTGCACCCAACTAAATTCCTTAAAAAAAACATGGCAATTTATAAACACTGACCCATATACAAGTATCATAATTCATGAGTCGGGACAGATAAACTCTACATCATAATTAACACATTTCATGACAATCCAAACTCAATCCGACCTGAAGTATATATACAATTATATGTCCAGCTAAATGCAGAGAATCAATAGGAAAACATAAAAACAAAATCATGGCAATTTATAAAAAGCAGTTTTACCAGAAATGTTAAATGCATCAAAATAGAATGTAGCAGATCAAGAACGAAGAAGATGCAAGGATATGCCTAATCCAGGAAACCAGATGGCATATATCTCATTTTATTTGCTTCATAACCATAGGCAACAAAAAACAGCAAAAGTAAAAAAGAAAAAAAAAATGCGCATTATAAAAAGAACATGGATATAGAAATTGTCTCAATGTGTATTTTCAGGAGAATGATGTATCCCAGTTAAAATTACCGACTCCGACCCAGACTCATTTGACCCAGGAATCAAAGCCCCTGATACCTTAGGAGAATCATTTAAAGAACCACTAATTGCATCATCAAAAGCATGTATTTCCTTGGCACAGTACACAGTACTATTACCTTCGGTTTTGTTTATATCATTTGAGTTTTCCTCGTCAGCAGGCAAACCAACTGCCTCTGCTGCATCATCAAGAGACCGCAATGAATCTTCAACTACATCCATTGGATTTATCTGATCAGTCTCGGTGTTGGTCTCTTCTGCCTTATCACCATTCAAAACTGGTTTAGGCACCCCTGGCTCCATGTGACCAGAATCAGTACTTGGCAGTTCTGGTTTTTCTGGAGAAAGGCTATCCAGATGATCTGGTAACTCCCTGCTTTGAATCGAAACAAGTTGTTCCATATTCTCATGAGAAGTAGCAGTCAGAACAGCGTCTCCTTTCTGCTGATCTGAATCCACCATTTCAGCATCAGAAATCAAAACTGGCTCCTCTGCTTCATCGACAACACGATCAGAACTTTGCTCCTCCTTGGGCACTGAAGAAGATGCCAACATCCCACCATTGGCATTTGGAATAGCACAAATTTGTAGCCTCTGTTTCTTGTAGAGGTCCATGGCTTTCTGCAAGTCAGAGAACATAAGTGAAACACCATCATTAGTTTAGAACCAGAAGTTGAAAGCTGAAGTAGAAATGACTATGTTTGATCTGGGGGAAAATAAGTAACAGCATTCCCCAGGTCATATATATATTTATACATGCTTTTATAATCATTATTAAGCATTTCATAATTCTATTTCTCCCGCCAAAGAAGTAACAGAAAAGAAAGATCTTAGATATACTCAAACGCATATACAGATACAAGCTTCACAAATACCTGAAAAACAGAAGCATTAGTTGCAGGAATAAGTGAAGGGCTCAGAACATCAATAGAAGCATTTTGTACTGGTCGTCCACCGTTCTGAAAAATACGAGAAAAAGGGTATTATAAGTCAAAGATCAGATAAATTAACTATTGAAAGAAAATTTTGAAGAAAAGGGTTCTCTACCTTCAAATTCACAAGCATTGTTACATCTTTACCCAAATCGTCACTTCGCTCCACATTTAGCAAACTTGTACACTGATCATACAAAGCAGAACCAGCTAGTTCTGCTGAAATGTCAAGCTTACAAAGATAAAGTTGACAACAGCGAGCATCATCATCTTCACTCGATATTTTGGAAGAATCAGTTGCCTTGTGTGGAATCTCAGGTGAACATCTAGAAGATTCTTTTGCTGGGGGCAAGCCATCAGATCTTAATTCAAAACCTTTCACCTGAACATCATTATCGCCATTTTCATATTGAGACCTCTGACGTTCCTGTCCATCATAGACATCAAGAGGGGCCTGCAGAGGATGGTCCTCTTTCACAGATGTTGAGGGCAAGTCAACATCACCATTTTGTCCCTTCCACACATCTGAACCGGTATCCCATCCCCGACCATTCACTGGATGCCTATTCTGGTCCCATTCGGGACCCCCGAACATGTGCGCTTCATCCCTAAAACTAACACTGTGACCATCCCAACCAGGAAACTGGGCTGGACCAGAGCCATCCATCGGATTCTGCCAGCCAATTGGTCTCAAATGGTTGTTAAACCTTTCGGCATCAGGTATATGATATGGAATCCCAGAGTGATTAATTTCCATTGAGGGTCTAACACCAAACAGAGATGGAGAAGGAAACTGTGGCATCATAGCTTGAAAACCACCATGTGGTGGCCCAGGTTGGAATGGGATGAAACCATTTGGATGAGGTGCTGGCCAGTTTGGGGTACCCCTCCAAGCATTTGCATGCCCTCTTCTAACGTTCAGATCACCACTCCTCTTGTAACGACCAGAGTTATTAAATCTATGATCTTCTTCTAGAGAACCCATGAAAGATGGGCTGCCAATTCCAGCTCTTAAACCAGGTGACTGTGGAATCAAAGATGAGTTGCCCTGACCGGCTCTATTATAAAATACAGAATCTGCTTGACAAGATCCATCCAAAAGAGGCTTCTCAAGAGGCAAGTCTCGACCAAGTCTAGTATCCTCTTCTCTGCCACCAACAGAGGCACTACTCCATCCTGTCTCCTCTGTATCAAGACCCCGCTTAACACCACTTCTACTCGTATATCTACGCTCAAGACTTGTTGAAGGAGATCTTTCCATCATACTCATTGGGGAAGCTTTTGAACTCGAGGACCTCTCAATTGGTAACTCCCCAGAATGGCCCTCATCAGCCCTACTTGATTTCTCCATGGATCTATACTTAGCACCTCTCTCAGAGACTTCAAAAAAACTAGTTACCTCTCTTGATGAAGCAGCTTTGGACCTCTGCTCTGTCATTGGATCTCTATGCTTCGAATCTTCTTGTTTCAAATGTCTACAAGAGAAAATAACTCTATTATACTCAATAAATCACTTTTTTTGGGGGGAGGGGGCTGCAGCCATACCCACAACCATGAAAAATAAGTCATATGCCACAGGCAATGAGAAAATAAATTCAGTTTAACTCATCAAACAATATTCTGAAATCCGATAGACACTAACAGCTCATTGAGATCCCTCATTTACTCAGTTTACCATTTAAATCATTGAATAAGGAATCAACAATATTGAAGAGGGTGTGATAAAGAAACAAAGTACCTATACTCATCAGTCCCACCATGGGAAATCGAGCTGGGAGAAGCTCTCCTTCTGTTGCTGCCCATAGCAGCATCTAAATTGGCTGGGCGTGACTGAGACCTTCCCCTATCAGCATCTACCTCAACTCTCCCAGAAGTTGATGATTTATTTTCCATGTCAGAGTAGTGTAATTTGGTACCTCGAGATTTAGTATCATTACCATCATCACGATCATCAGGAGATCGTTTCCTTCCCTTACTGTCTTTGTATCTTGTACTCCTCCGTTCATCATGTAACTCGTCACGGTCATGATCTCCATCCTTGTCCCGATCACTGTAACGACGATCACGTTCACGTTCGCGATCATGATCTCGGTCTCGATCCCATTGAGAATCATAATCACGATCATGGTCATGATCACGGTTGCGGTCACGTTCTCGATAACGGTCACGATCAGGATCACGATAACGCTCACGCTCTCGATCCCGCTCCCTATAACGCTCATGGTCTCTATCACGATCACGGTCTCTATCATGGTCACGATCACGCTCATAGTCACTATCTTGAACCTTGGACTTCTTCTGCCGAACTTTCACATCATCTTTTCCATCCCTCAAATGCTTCTCACTAGACTTGCTATTAGCAAGAACACTTGCTGATCGATCATCTCTCAATTTATCATCTTGGCACTTGTCTTCACAGTTCATGTCTTCTCGATACTTTTCTTTGTATCTCTCATCCTTATGCTTCTCATCTTTTGCTCTTCCATCCTTGCCGAGATCATTGCTTACATACAACTCTTTGTCCAAAATGTCTCCATTATCTTCCAAATGCTTATCCCCATCACCAGAAGTATCTCTCCTTTTCCTAAGCCGTCTCTCAAGCTGGCTCTCTGATTCAGGACTTTGCAACCGATCTGATACATCCATATCTGAAATGACAAAAAAAAAAAAAAAAAAAGAGAGAGAGAGATATAAAATTTTCCAACATGACCAAGTTATTCACAATGAGTATTTCCCACAACATAAAAGGAACACCTTGTACAAGAAGTTATTGGGTTAAAGAATAAATAAAACTGAAAAACCTTCTGGTTCCAGTGCACGAAATACAAAACATAACAATGATAACAACTAGATGATACCGAGAAAACACTACAAAAGTTAAAATTTTCATTTCAGCAAAAATTACAAAAATTCATGAAATTCCCCACTTGGCAATGACCATAAGGTTTATCATTTTTCACAAACAGAAGACAAGAACCTATGGGAAGTGCATGTAATGACATACCAAGAAGAGCAATGACTACATATAAATACAACAACAAAAATTGTAGAGCAATCAAAAGCTTAATAGGAAATCTGAAAACAAGACAGAAAACTGAAAGATCATAAACTTAATATTAGGATTCATAAAGCATACAAGTAAACTTATATGGTCTACTAAAAGCTAACAACAAGTTTAAATCTGTGTAAAGTATAAAATAAAGCGAAGGTGCCAAAATCCTGACACATCTTGACATAGCACTGATATATTTGAGCCAAAACAGCAAAATCTTTTTATACTAGGCCTCAAACAAAGATCAGCTCACCGCACTGACAAAAACATCTTCAGCAAAACAGAAGTGGCTACATGACCTTAGCGAGATGAAATTCTTTCATTACCAGTTGAGGATTTTGAAGGTGTATTTATTGGAGATATTTTTTAATACAGAACTATCAGTAAAAAGTTAGCACTTCTCATCATATTTTATCAATTTTTAAACTCCCTTCAAACTCTCTTCTTCCATTAATTTTGAGGCAATAACTTCATTACCTTCAAGTTATTTGAGGCTCAACTGGAGGATGCAACCAGGACCATGGAATTTATATGTACATTAGATCCTTGCAGGCTCTAACCAAATTTAGCTAAGCAAGATTTCCTAAGTGGGGAAATTAATTTCATATACTTGAAAAAACATATTTAAGTGCACTTCTAAGTGTACAAGAAGTGTTACAACTTCAAGCTTGCCCCAGTAAATTCTCCTCTGAATTTACATAAAAATTATTCTCTCATCCAAAACAGGGAACCATGTCTGGAAAAAGTACTTTAAAAATAACACTTTGAAGCTAATAAAAAAAACTAAATACTGGAGACTCGGCTGAAATTTTCAAATTTTGATTCCTTTCAAACAAATACCTAGAAACAGGAAACCTTGCAACATAGGGAAAATTTTCAAATTATTGCTCTAGGGACTCAACATAGGGTGCATGTCAATTCAGAAAAAGAACAACACACCTAGTTTGAAGGCCGACATTAGTTGCCTTGTAACAGCATTCAGAAGGCTATATAACACCTTGCAAAAACCACACGTCCCAATATCATAAAAACTAATTATTGGAAAAAATCTTCTTCCATTAATTTTGACTGTGTTAACTATTCTCTAAATTCCTCAACCCAACCTCTCATCCTGCAAAAAAAGAATCTACTTTTCTTCTTTGCCTCATGCAGCAAATAAAGTTCCTAAATCAGATAACTCTTAACATTTAAAATTAAGTGGTTTGAAGTTGAACTTCCTCCAAAAACAAGAATCAACTTAGCATGTTTTCTTAGAGAGGGTGTGTAACCGTAGATGCATTTGTGAGACATTAATTAAGACTAGCTTTCCTCGGAAGTCTGTAGATTAAAATTTAGCAATACTAGAAATTACAAATTTATTATTTCTAATAATGACTAGCCATTAATTACAAACGCAAAAGGATCTGGAGATCCTTTAAAAATAAGCACAGTTCAGTAGTTATTAAGTTAAACAAGTTAGAAAGGTTCTGAAATCACGTAAATATTGTCCCTATACAATTCAGAAGGTGTTAACTCCTAAAAACAAATAAAAAACTAATAAAGAAATTGGGGAAAATAATAATATAACAATGAATCGCAATATACACTACCTAACAACAAAAAACAGCACCAAAATAATCAGAAACGCACATGGAATAAGTTATCTTACCAGTTCTTTCGGAGTATTGTTTCACAGTGCGGTGTTCCTTACTCTCAATCAGCCTATCAGTTTTGCCTTCTTTACTTTTCCTTTCTCTATCCCTTTCCTCCTTTCTACTATATTCCCGATGCTTCCCCTCACTCTTACTCCTCTTTGTATCATCTGCTTCAACATCCTCTCGTCTCTTACTCTTGGATTCACTTGAAGCCTTAGACTTCTTCTCTCCTTTACCATCATCTTCACCGCCATTCCATCTATCGCTTACTCCGTCATCTGCCTTATCTTTACGCCGCTTCGAGGAACTGTACTCCTCAACATAATCTCCATTCCCCGAAATCCATAGTTCCTTGGTATCCTTAGAGTCAAGCTTTCTCTTCTCACCGGATCCAGGCTCATTCGAAAACCTACCACTGCTCTCCTCCTTACTCTTCTTTTCCTTCTCCTTTAAGCCCGAATCTTTCTCCGAATCCGAGTAATCCCTAGCGTCCCTAAAACTATGCTTGCTAGATTTGTGCCTTGAACTTCGCGGCATCACCGGAGCCCAACTACACGACCTCGAAAACAAAACAAAAAAAAAACCCTAACCGGAAAATAAAAATAAAACCGTCCGGATACAAAAATGAAGCACCAATCTCAAATCAACATTCAATATAAAAACCCTAACATCGAATCTTTCAAGGTAACTACAGTCGATTCTCGAAACGGACGGAATAAAAACGACAGTGGAAACCCTAATTGCTCTGAATGGGAATGAAGACGGTCGGAAACCTCACGGAAAAAAGGAACGGTTTAACGTACAGTATAGATTAGAGGAGAGTGGAGGCGGAGGCGATGGCGGTTAAGAGAACGAGATCGAAAAATGAGGGAAATTACGAGGGAGGGAAGGTGGAAGAAATTTGGGGGTTTGAGTTTGACGAATGAAGATGGGGGTGTTTTGGGGATAATTGCTAAAAGAGCATGTGATTTTGAAGAAGTGAAGAAAAGAGGTGCGTCTTTGTGTTTTAATGGGCTTTTTTCGGGTTTCAAATAATCTGGAGTTACTAATAAGACTTGGAGTAGACTTGGGATAATTTTGTCGATCTGACAGGATTTACCCTCGAGATTTGTTTGTATTACAGTCTTATCCTTGACTTTGTTGAGGGGAGCGTTCCCGTTTTATGGTTAATTAACTTTTAAATTTTGTAAACTAAATAATAAGGATAAACAAAACCAATTTTACTTTTACCGCTAAGTTTACTTTAGAATCCTTTTAATCTTTAAAAAGTTATAAAATAATAATTATTAAAATATTAAAAAAAATTATCTAAGTCGTTGGGTGTTAAAATTGTATAAATTTCTTTCTTCGTACCACATGCACCGATCAAAAGTTTTTTTTTCCTTTCTTCTACCGTTTAACTTTTCTCATGAAACAATTTTGAACGCTATGCATTTGTAAACAAAATTTAAGCAGCTTTCTTCACTGATCTTTAATACTGGCTATTAGATTAACTTGAATCTAAGGTATATTCTACGCGTTGATAGGTATGATTCACCATATTAATTGTCGAATTGTCGCTTAAAGCTCGCTAGTCAAATTTAAAAAAAAAAAACTTAACAACCCAGTCATTAATAAAAACTTTTGAATAGTTTAACGACTTAAAATAAAGTTTTTAAATAGTTTAATGACTATTTTGTAAATTTTTAAAATTAGTGTCTAAAATCTAAACTTATTAATAGTTTAGTGACTTTAAATGCAATTTACTCAATAAATAATCTACTTGTAATTTGCTATTTAAATGACCTCACAGCAATTCCTCGTTAAACCGCCTCTTGCCTCTTGCCTCTTGCCTCTTGCCTCTTCTCTCTCCTCCACCTCAACACCATCCCTTAGGTCCCCATCATTTTCTTTCTTTGTTATATCTCACAACTCATGCTCAAATTATTGTGAAAACTCTATTTTAGGAACACTTTGCGGTTGCAATAATATTTGGTAAACAATAAAACACCTCGCTAAGCATGATCCTAATAGAATCTCTATCCACTTTAAGTGAGACTTAGAAACAAATATTTTTATCCAATTAAATGATTCATTTACATTCCTAAATATCACTTATTTGTACACCAATTTATGCTTATTGGTACAAATATTCTAGTCAAGCATTTCTAAATTAGGGGAGCCTATGTATATACATTAAGGCCTCGATGAAAAAGGCGAACTATCAAACCCTAAGCACCTTACTGCCACCATCAAGTTAATCTCAACTTTAACCAAATACCTTCGATTATTATATAACTCTCTGTATGTCTTTAATTTAAATTAAGTAAATTATTTTAAGACATCACAACCTTTTTTATATATCAACACTCTTCGAATAATTTTTAGCTTCAGCCAATTTCTAGTTCAATTTTACTTCTTATGACATATCAATTTTTGCCTTGATCCATATCAATGGCTCTCCTCCATCGAAGATTTAACTGACATGATTTGCAGGTTTGATGGGTTATGTTTGATGCTGGTGCCACTTAATATTTGGCTTCGATGTCATGGGACATTACTGTCGATGTTCACCTTTGCTTTTATTTTTGACCTACATGGTTTAACTTTAGTCAAACGTTTATACTATTTTTCTTAATGTGATTTGCTTCAGAGGTATAACTATGTTGAGTGAAACTTGAATTGTAACGAGCTTGAGCTAAAGCTCAAGTCAAAACTTGACTCAAACTTTATTAAACATCATTTATTTAAATTAATATTGTGTTTGTTATTTTCAAATAATTTTTTATAAAAAATTAAGAATGTTGGTCAAATAATGATAAATATTTTTATATAAAATCATTTAAAAACCAAAAAGTTAATATATTTCTTCAAAAAAAAAATCAAAATTTTAAAAATTATTTTTCTCGAAATTATTGCTTATTTAGTTTTTCATTTTAGTATTGTTTCTTGAAAGTATAGTTACACAGTTTCATAAGTATAATAAATTTGTAATCTCATTAGTAAAAGATGAAGAGGGATTAAATTTTAGAACATTTTTTTCAAAGTTACAATTATATCAACAGTTTTAATTACAATAAATCAGTGTAAGTAATGAATTGAATAAGTTTAAAGTAACTCGAAAATCATAATTTAATAGGTTTAACATTTCTTCGAACTATAGTGTTGAATGCATCTCGGCTTTCAAATATCGAGGCATGAGTTTTAAATCGAGTTCGAAAACAAATTTATATATAGTTATAGTAATAATTATTTGAAGCAGACCGAATCAATTGGGTAGATAATCATCTGGCATACTAATCTGGAAAAAAGTTTTAAACGGGTTAACCGGTTTTTAATATTTTATTTTTATAAAATTTTAATTATTTTATTTAATTAAATCGATAGACGAAATCGATTCCATTATCGCTCCAGTTTTAAAAACCTGGGTAAACTGGTTTCTCTTTTCGTTTTAGAATAAACCGTCGTCGTTCTAGCCATCCCTGTCTTGGCATGCGACTAATGATTAGTTAATTTAATTACAATAAAACAGAAAATAAACGGCAAAAAGATAGGGGAAAAGAATCTGAAGAACGGTCAAGAGTCTGAAGTTAAAAAATGTGGAAAATGGGGAATGATGAAGAAGACAGAGCTGAAAGCTTCCTAGATGAAGATTCTGAAGGCATATGCTCACTCTCTACTACGCAGGTAATAATTCATACATTCATTTCTTTTTACGAACACTTTGAATTTTCACTTTCTATGTTTCTTTTCAGTAAATTCAAATTTTGGGTATTTCTTGTTTGATGCAGAGAATATACGCATCCGCCGCTTGTTTACTTTCGGGTCTTGTTCTTATGTTTCTGGTATGATCATTCAATTCTTAAGCATTTTTTTCTTTTCTTTCATTTGAAATTTGGATGTATAATAAAAAATCACAATTTAGGGATCCAACATGTTTAGATTCTAGGGTTCGATGTATATTAGCATTTTTGATTGGTGATACTTACAGTTCATCTATTGAAATAAAATGGGCAAACTACACCTAAGGTCACTAAATTAGTCGTAAGTTTACATTTTGGTCACTCAACTTCAAAATGTTACAAAATGGTCTTTGAACTATTTGAAAGTTTATGTTTACGTTATTAGACTACTAAAATCACTGTTTTATAGCATTTTCTGTTCGCACCAGCTATAGCAATCGAAAGCTTTCATTCCCCTTCTCTTCTACATTTTAACTTTTTTTTATGAATAGCCAAAAATCCAAATAGCCTTTTTCCCCAACCTCCGACACTAACTGTCATATTATCTTGGATCTAAAACATGTTATTTTACTTGTCAATGGATACTGATTTATTGTACCGATCTTTGAATTGTAGCTTGGAGTTTGTTAGTCAGACTTAAAAAAAACTTAACAGCCCAATTACTTAAATAAAAAATTTCAAATAATTCAATGACTTAAACGAAAACTTTCGAATAGTTCAATAACCATTTTGTAACTTTTTGAAGTTTGACCAAAATGTAAACTTACTAATAGTTTAGTGACTTTGGGTGTAGTTTATCCAATCCTTTATTACCCGTGTAGTTTATCCAATCCTTTATTATCCAAAGAAAGAACAGAGAAGCTCTATTATGATTTCAAGTTCAATAGCTGCATATAGCAGCAAAAGAGGAAAGTTAAAGATGAAAATATTATGTTTTGAATAAGTCTTTTTCACTCATTTCCCCATTTAGAGCAAATATCCTTATTGATTGAGTCACTTCAAGAAATCATAATGACATTCTCTCCAATGCAATTTACAAGCTCATCCACAGGTTTTTTGTTCCTTCTTATACATTCTACCATTTATCTCTACCCAGATCATGTAGATACAGGCACTATAACAGATTCTTTGAGCCCAAACGAATTCACGAGACCGGTTGAGGAACACCGCATGCTTTTAGAACTTATTCTTGTACTTATTAGCTAAAAGCACAAGGGAAAAAAACATATGATCTCTAGTTTCCTCCTCACTTCCACAAAAAAGAGCAAGCTGTATCAAATCGTCTCTTACACATGTTTTGTTGGTTCATCTTGGGGAACGATATATTGCAGTAGCAATTGTAAAGCAAGTTCCTTATTTGATATATGTATGACATCATCTAGCAACTTTTTTGTTTCCTTTTGCAGTCACTTATTGTGTTTGCCATACCCATCAAATTTGCATTATTGTTCACCTTTGGCAATGTCTTGGCAGTCGGAAGGTAGGTCCATTGATGCCTTCATCTCAACATTATGCTTTCAACACATGATTTGGTTTTCTTGAGTCATAAATGCTGCTTATGGACATTGTAACTAAGGAATAGTCTTTCAACCATTAGTGATCCTTCTCCTCGAGTGTCGCATAATTGGCATAACTGTGTCTTGACTTTCATATATCATGCTTTTGAAACCAGTTTTACCAATCCAGGCAATCTAGTAGTTTAATGTCTGTTCAATTCCGGAACTTTTAACCTATCCATTGCGGCTTTAGTAATGTTCAGTCAATGAAAAGGTCTCAATGAGTTCCTGTTAGTACAGTTCAACTTCTACTAAATTGTTTGCTTCTCAACTTTTCTTATATTTGGACTTTGTGGCACCCTTTGGCAGCACAGCATTCCTCATGGGACCTGAGCAACAGTTACGAATGATGTTTGATTCCGTTCGTGTTTATGCAACAGTGATTTACATTGGATTTGTCGTTCTTGCTCTCATTTGTGCTCTTTGGGTAAGTTTGAATCTATGGTAGGGTAGATCAATTCTGGCAACCTTTAGTAATTGAAGTAAGTTTGAATCTATGAAAACCCCATAGTCCGATTATATCAAATCCTGAGTTTAAACCTCATTTACTAAGTTTGCGCATACATCATTGCTATTCGTTCAAGTTTCTGTGTTACTTTCAAGTTTTTTACAGTATCGGAACTATATGGACTCACATTCCATTTTCTTAAACTTGTCATCTGGCAGATTCAAAGCAAGATTTTGACATTACTTGCAATCATATGTGAGATTTGTGCCCTTATTTGGTAAGTTGGCCTTTGACATTTATCATTTAAAGTTCAAGGCTCTATTCTTACAGTAAGATCCCAGACAAACTTTTCTAGGCTGCTGCTTATATCAGTGTACTTCATTTTCAGGTACTGTCTGAGCTATATTCCATTTGCTAGGAGAATTGTTTCCGACCTAATGGTCCGATTTTGTGACACTGAGCTTTAGATTATGTAAAGGAAAAACACCATTCATCTAAGTTCTTTGGAGTGCATTAATTTTTTTGCTTTGCTCAAGTGTGTACTGGTCTTAGTTGCCACAAAATATTGTTTTTCAGGTTGCTTTGGCAATCAAACATTGTCTATATCTCGGATTTTTATTTTTTATTTTTGTGATAGATTTCGAATCGATTTCTGTTGATTGCACTCATCTTAACTTTTTAGGTACTACCGGCAGTGTTGCGAGAACCGGATTGGTCTGGTAGACCAAATCGGTCTGATTGAAAGTCGGCTGGCTTATCGGTCCAAAATTGGTCTTTGAGTGAACTGCTCAGAACCAACAAAAACCAGAAATTGAGAAAAACAACCTGTGGTTGATTTTTCTTTATTGGTCCGTATTAGTCTGATAACTTTTTTTCAATTTGTTCCTTGAATTAAAATCTGATGATTTGACAAGGCCTACCATGGGATATAACAAGGGTAGAAGCCTCTAGTAAAACTGAAGAAAACCCAACAACTGCTGAATTCTATACCACTAGAGAAGGAAAAACTTACTTAAGGTTTGACAACTATGAAACCGTAGCTGCCCCACTTTAGACTCTGTGGCAGATCTAAACCTTGATGACCACTAGGAACCATGTTAGACACTCCAAGAGCAAGGTCTACCTCAAATCCAGTGGCATAGCCCCGATGCTCTGACACTGTACACAAGCATGGTTAATGAGTTGCAGCAGCTAACTCAGGATCCACATAACACCCCCTGTATTTGCTTTCCCAGCGGTTAGCAGCTCACAAGGAGAAAGAATAACTATTGCCCAGCTAAATTACTTAGCTAAACTGGCAACAGAAGAATTTGCAAGTAGAGCATATGGTTTTGAATCTTAAAACTGCTGAAGACATGATCACCTCTAGACTAGCATCCATAGTTGATGATGTTAAGAACTTTCTAACACCACAAGTCGAGAAGTTATGTCAGGCTTTGGGTTTGTTCTTGCAAAACTCAGTGAATTGGACAATAAAATCCAATTAATTGAGAAAAAGGTCGACTATCACTGTGAAGCGACTGCTAAACACATTAATAATGTGGGTGACGAATTTAGGGACATAAGAGGGGAAATAAACAACACGCGTCAAACTATGATCCCAGCATTTGTCTCTTAGAAATTGAATCTAAAGTTGATAGGCTTCCTAAGAGTATTCCAGAAAATCGTGCCTCTGATATAGTGGAATTATTAGACAAACCAGCCGGTGAACTCCAACCAATGGTTAGACCAGCTGCAATAATGAGAGGAAGAAATTTTGTGGTCAATCCATCTATATTTCATATCCTAAACAAAAACCTCGGAGTCCAGATGAGTAAGGAACTTAAAAAATATCTGCACTTACCAGAAATAGATTACAAGGGAATAAATTCGCGTTGGGTTAGACAAATCTGGATTATGATTCGGTTCATCATCAAGTCTAGTTTAAATCAAATTCAGGCCATATTCAATGTGCGCACAACAAAGATGCGTTTAGTTGGCAACAATCACCAATTACGGGATATGCTGTTTAACCCCTCGATTTTGAGTAAAGCTTGAATAAGGCCTGAATATGGTTCAGGGCTCCATGCCATCCACTGAATTGCATTTCGCCCATTCTCCCCTCCATCCTATTGTCTCAAAACCGCTCGATCTTGTAAGTTAACTTTTGGGCCTAAACGCGGGGTTTTATAGTTTTACACGTTGCATGTATTTAGCATCAAAACGTGGCGGCAGCATCATGTTCCAACACGACGCCGTGTTCGTCTTTCCAATTCACTCCTCTTTTTAATCCCTTCAGAGAAACCAAAGATTAGGTTTTTCTTTTGTCCCACACTTTCCTCTCCGCTTTACAATTACCAAAGAAACAGAGCAACAATGGCGAAAACCAGCCTGAGTCGTCTATTCGCGTCACTCTTGGAGCACTCCAGAGCCAAACCGTCTTTTGGTTCGAGATCAGAGTCGGTGACTCGTTCAGCTTCCAACACCGTGACTCGCTTCGTATGTTCCTCTGCTCAGGAAACTCAGTTGATCCGTGAAGAAAGATCCAACGAGGGAGATCGAGAAGCTGCGAAAGAGAATCTCGAATCTGTGAATAAAGAAGAAGATGAAGGTGAAGATGGTGATTACGTGAATAAAGAGACGGGGGAAGTGGGCGGGCCTAGAGGCCCGGAACCCACTCGCTACGGTGATTGGGAACGGAATGGTCGCTGCTCCGACTTTTGAATTTCTTTTGATTATTATGAATGTAAAACTGAATTGAATCAGCGATTTTTAATTTCCCGGAGTGAGAAAAAAAATTGTTGGAATAATGATAAATAAATTTTTTTGTTAAAATTTCGCTATTAATCCCTGTTATTTATGGAAGTTCAATTTGATACTTTTAATCAAACGATTGTGTAATTTCTAAAATTTAATGCGAAAATGTTAGATTGTTATTTATTTTGGTCAAATTTCAGATGTCTTACATCATTTTTCATGCTTTAATATAGCATGCACGCATTGCTAACGAAGAATATTCATTTCCATTTCTCATGCTTGTTAAGTGAAATTTTTAGATTTATTTTAATTTTAAAAATTCTTTGTAACAATGGCAGCTACTTCAATTCAACCAAGCGCCCACTTGGGTCGGTTGAGTATTGCCCATAAAATATTCGATGAAATGCCTATTTGGCTAATATCTTTTTCAAATGACATCAAGTGGGGGTCTTGTAATTCCAATGGCTTTTGGATTGTTAAAATCGTATGATTTTTTCTGTTTAGAAAGCTTTTTTATTATTATTTATTTTTATAGAAATTAAGATTTATTGATCAAATTTTAAAATAAAAATTTAAAAGCCCAATAATTTAAATAATTCTTTTGAATAATTTAATATTTATTTTATAATTTTTTTGAATAATTTAATAGACTAACATTTACCGCCATTAGCAAAAGCTTTGAAGACCATATAAATTTCAACTTTCAAAGCTTTCAAACAAATCAAGCATGGACATTCTCAAACTCTTCTTCATCATCGTTTACTTCTCCTTACACTCTGCAACCAGCACGATGGATCCATGCACCGAATCCGTCTGCCAAAGCACCAAATCGTCACCGTTGATTCGATTCCCTTTTCGTCTCATCGGCCGCCAACCCAAGTCATGTGGCTTTCCAGGTTTCGATCTATCTTGTAATTATAACTCAACCCAAACGTTACTTCAGCTACCATATTCTGGAAATTTCACCATCGAAGCGATTGATTATGGCGCACAACAAATATGGGTCAACGATCCTAACAATTGTCTTCCCCTAAGAATCCTTTCGCTTAACTTTTCTGGGTCACCATTTACGGCTGTTTATGATCAAGATTATACGTTTTTCAATTGTACGTTGGATTATTCAAGGTATGGGTTGAACCCGATTGGTTGCCTTAGTGGTGATAATTACACGGTTTTTGCTACTTCGTCGAACGAGGTGGTTGATTCTTTGTCATTGTCGACGTGCCGACGAGTTGCCACCGTTTCGGTACCTGTTGGGTGGCCTTTTTATGGAGGGGTACCGTCGTCGAACCTCACCGATGATCTATGGCTAACGTGGAGTAATCCCAAGTGCCGTAAGTGTGAATCGAGGGGCGCTAAGTGTGGGCTGAAACCCAATTCAACTAATGAAATTAGTTGTTCCAGTGCTTCACGACGAGGTAAACATGCTTTGTATTCTAACTACAATTATATCCATTGCATTCGAATTATTATAAAACCATGGAGGGAGTTGCATTCGAGTTGATTTGTATTTTGTACTTTTTATTAAAAAATAGGTAATTTGGTTTACATCAGATTAAACAGTAAATTGATTATCATATTAAAAATTTCATCAATTTCTGTTATTAAAAACTGATTTTTGTATATCAAAATAAGGTACGCATTAGCTTGCCACATGTAACTTTTTGGTTAATTTGTTTAAGAGTAGAAATAGATGAAATTTTTAATAGAAATGATCAATATGCTCTTTAATCTAACATGAATTAAATTGATCATTTTTTTAATAAAAAAATAAAATGTAATCCGGCTCCAACTACAAAAGTATTAGTGATACTTTTACCCCAAATAAAATTCATCATTACAAATCATAAATAAGACATAACATGGATCAAAATGTTTTTAGATAATATCCACATGTGGTAGAATTTTAAATCTAAGAGTATTGAAGTTAGAATTTTTTAATGGGGCGAAATTAAGTTATATAATTTTATGATAGTTAAAATACAATTTCACTATTTTAATAATTTATATTTTTTAATATTTTAAATGATTAAATAAAAAATTATTTTTAGAGAGATCAAAATATAATTTTACCATATACTATACCTTAAAATACTTCAAAGCAAAGGGTCAAAGGTTGAATTTCTCATTTTAGAGGGCAAGTTTATTGGCCGACCTCTCGTCTCACCACCCTTGAATAATTATTTTAATCCTCCACGAAAATTGTATAGTTTATATTCGTAATTTGTGATTATTCATATTTTTTTAAAAAAAATATATGTTTACCATTATACTTAATAATTTATATTCATGATTTGGATTTTATAATTAAATGGGATTAATATGAATTGACTTTAGTGAAGTGCCCCAATGCGATTTAGAGCAAAGCTTGAAAGATAGGCGTTGACTAATTGGAAAATAATAAAATGTCGTTGACCGACCAAATGGCCTAAGTGTTGATTTGATCAATTTCTAGAGACTTGTACATTTTTAATCAGGTTTGACATTCATAGCTGTAACATAAATGAAAATAATAACACAATTTTATTATTTTTTTAGAAAATTGTTTTGGGGTTAAAAATAATAAATTTTATCGAGAGTTATGACATATATAATTTTATCATTATATTAAGTTGTGATTTTCTTAAAAATTAAAGGGATATATAAACAGTTTTTCATTTCGGTTAAGGTCATTGTTTGCCCCCTCTTTTCGCCTTTGGTCAAGGTCATTGCCAACCCTATTTTCGTTCCTAGGTTTGTTATTTCTAGAGTTTGTTTACACTCTAATCATCTGAATGTACATAGGAGATCTTGTATTATAGAGATTGTATCAAATTAGTCTTTATATTGTTAAATAGATTAATTTAGTCCTTATACTATTAAAAAGAATCTAATAATGCCAAATTGAAATAAAGTTAAGATTTATTGTTTAAAAAATATATCATTTACTATTTAATGGAGTTAAATATTTTTACAATTTTTATGGTCTGTAAATGAAATATTTTGTTTTTTTTACGTCAAATGTTAAGTTTGTTATAATTTGTATTTATTTGATTCTTTTTAATAATATAGGAACTAAATTGATCCATTTAATAATAGATTGATTAATTTGATACAATCATTGTATTACTTTAACCACCCTAATTATATTATAATTCATATTAGTAATATATATTCATTTCCATTTGATGTTATAATTATGTTGTAAACCCTTAAACCTCAATAGTCAAAACTCCATTATCAGGTATTCCAAGGAGTGCCCAATATGCAATCACAGTGGGTGCTGCTATACCAACCCTCTTAAGTATCTCATGTCTAATATGCTACATTTGTAGCAAGGTCAGGTCATATGTTGCACCACACCGTCCTATACCAGAGTTTAATCCGACGGTCACACCGCAACCCATGCTTGTAGTTGGCCTTGATGGATCAACTATAGAATCATATCCGAGAATAGTGTTGGGCGAGAGCCGACGCCTTCCGAAACCTGACGATAACACTTGCCCAATATGCTTGTCTGAATATAAGCCCAATGAAACTCTCAGAAGTATACCCCATTGCCAACATTGTTTCCATGCTGATTGCATCGACAAATGGCTCCGATTGAATGCTACTTGCCCCATTTGTAGGAATTCTCCAGAAAGGTCATATCCACCAACACAAGATCCATGACGTTTCTATTTGTTATTTGTTAAAACCTTTGTATAATATATGATTCCTTAATTATTAGTTTGTGTGTTAGATGTTGTTAAGTATAACTCTTATTTCAGTCAAATTTAAGAAATAATCTTCTAGTTAAACATTGTTTATTTGTTTCAATCAAACTCTGATTAGTCTAGATTATTTTATTATTATTTGACCATCTTTTATAACCTTAGAAAATACACATATTAGATATTAGAACTCATAACACATTTAGAGAAATTTGTGTTTACGTTTTGAAGGTTCTTTGTTTTGGGGTTTATTTTTTTATCTTCATTTTTTATATTATTTGTTCTTTTATCATTATAGTAAAATTATCTTTACCCGTAGTTTTTTGTCATTTTTGGAGGGGTTTTTCCACGTTAAATTTGTATGTTTTCAATTTCTCAATTTCTTTGGCTAAGTTTACTTGTTTGTTGCTTAACCTGGTTGATTCCCAACAAGTGGTATCAAAGCTAGTTCAATTTTCATAGATCAGCTCATTTAGAAATGGCAACAACAATGTTTGAAATTGAGAAGTTTGATGGTGAGACAAATTTCAATCTATGGCAAGTTCGGATGATGGCAGTTCTAGTTCAATCTGGCTTGAAAAGGGTTATTATCAGGAAAAAAGCCTGTGAATCTAAATAAAACAGAATGAGAAGAGCTTGATGAAAAGGCTTTGTTTGCAATCCAATTGTGCCTCGCGAATACGGTATTGCAGGAGGTATTGATGGAGAAGACCTCATCCGCCTTGTGAAAAAGGTTAGAAACTCTTTATGTTACTAAGTTTTTGGCTAACCGTTTAGTGTTAAAACAACGCCTATTTACGTTTCGCATGAACGAAGGTGAGCTTTTTAGAGATCACATCAGTCAATTCTTTAATCTTTTAAATAATTTAAAGAACGTTAAGGTTCAAATTGATGATGAAAATCAGAGTATGCTGTTGTTGTACTCTTTACCCCCTTCATACAAGTCTTTCAGGGAGACCCTGATTTATGGCAGAAACAAACTCTTGTTCAAAGATGTGAAGGGTCATTTGTTGAGTAGAGACAAACTTGACAATGAGTTTGGTTTGGATAATAAGGCAGATAGGCAAGCTTCTATTTGGTAGCATCAAATAAGCGAGACAAAAGGTGTCGCAATTATAAAAAGTTAGGTCATGTCAAAGCAGATTGTTATAAACTGTGAAATAAAAAAGCTGCTAAGAGTAACGAGGAAGATGTAGCTGGTGCTAATTTGGGCAATGAAAGTGGTGATGATTCCTTGTTAGTGTCAATGAACGATAACTCCAAGCTTACGTCTGAGTGGATCCTAGATTCGGGATGTTCTTTCCATATGTGTCCCAATAGAGAATGGTTTTCCATATACAGTTCGGTTGAAGGTGGAGGTGTGCGCATGGAAAACGATTCATCCAGTAAAATAATTGGTATTGGTACTGTTAAAATTAGGATGCACGATGGGACGATTAGGACACACCCAGATGTTAGGTATGTAGTTGATTTACAAAAGAATCTCATCTCCTTGAGTATTTTAGACCTGAAAGGATACAGAATCAACATCGAGTCGAGCGACACTAAGGTATCTCGTGGAGCTCTCGTTTTGTTAAAAGGTAAAATGATCGGCAGTCTTTATATTATGGAAGGTTCTACAGTGACCAGTGAAATCGGACGTCCCTCATCCGTTTTGGAGTCGAAGTCAACTCGTTTGGAGCAGAGACAACTTGGTCACATGAGGAAAAATGTATGATCGTTTCGTTGAAGAGAGGTTCTCTTTTGGATGCAGGTTTTGAAAAGTTAGGGCAATGTGTTTGTGAAAATCAAACCCGGGTTAATTTTGATTTTGCAGTGTACAAGTCGAAGGCTAGAAGTCTTCCAGTTTCTAAGCACAAATTCGGGATAGTTAATTCCCTACATAGTTCAAGATAGGCTCGTGGCGAGTTTTGGTAAAGATAGCGTTGTGGAAATATGAGTCAAGGTGGATATTTGTTAAGTATGACTCCTATTTCAGTCAAATTTAAGAAATAATCTTCTAGTTAAATTCAATCAAACTCTGATTAGCCTAGATTATTTTATTATTATTTGACTTGTGAATTTAGCCTATAAATAGACCTTTTTACAACATTAGAAAATACATCCATTAGAGATTAGAACTCATAACACATTTAGAAAATTTTGTGTTTACATTTTGAGGGTTATTTGTTTTCGGGGTTTAGTTTTTATCTCCATCTTTTGTAACTATTCGTTCTTTTGCCATTATAGTAAAATTATCTTTGCCCGTGGTTTTTTATCCTCTTTGGAGGGATTTTTCCACGTTAAATTTGTGTGTTCAATTTCTCAATTTCTTTCACTAATTTTACTTATTCGTTGCTTAACCGGGTTGATTCCCAACAGATGTCAATTCAAATATGACTTTAGAATATATTTAAAACGAAAAAGTCATAATTATTTATTTGGCTCTCTAAGTTAAAAAAAAATCATTTTAGCTCTCCATTTAATTTTTCATCTTTTTTAGCCCTTAAAACTTTTTTTCTGTCGAATCAACTAAAAATGGATGGAAACGTTAAATTTTTTTAACTTTGCTGACGTACATTTCAACATTTAATTAATTTTTAAAAATTTTTAAAATTCAGAAAAAATATTTTTTTAATAATTAAAAATATAAAAAATAGTATAAAATTATAAAATTTTTTAATTTTTTTAAATATTAAAAAATTAATTAAATGCTTAAATGTCATCTAAGTGACAATCCACGTGTATGCCATGGCAACAAAGTTAACAAACGTTAATTTTTCCATCTATTTTGGGGTGATTTGATAAAAAAAAAATACAATTTCAAGGGAGGATCATAATCATTATCGGATCCTTCCCCATCATCTAATTCGGTTCAGATCACCTCCGAATGTATTTGTAGGCGGTGACCCGGGACAGGGTCGTAATACGAACTCCTACTATAGTTTGGATTTTCGGCCATTTGCGATGTCCCCCTATTGTTCGATTGATCTTCCCACCCGACATTCAAATCAAAATCAACCCCGCGATGTTGACTTATTGGAGTTACATCTTCTCCACTTCAGTAAATTTCCATGGATCTGTTGAGATTGATAACTTGTAGAATAATTTTGACAAGGCCCTTCCACAATGGGGAGCTATTCTTTCACTAATTTTTTGCTTCATTTCCTCTAGCTCCATATTCTTATTGAATCGCATTAGTAACTTGTGTCGGGCTTCAAATATACAACTAACTTCTTTTTTTCCCTACAATTTTCCCATTGAAATAAACACATACACTTAATTTTTGGTTACTCATCTTTAATCAAATTTTTTCTCGCTTCAACTAAATAGAATAAATTTTTTTTTTTCTCGTAACACTTAAAACGAAAACACATTGTTCCAATGAGATAAAATAGCTGAAATTTCTTTAGTCATGCCATAGAACTTGGCGACATAAAAAATATATATTTATATTTGATTTTATTGAGTGCAACCAAGGCTAAGGGCAGCACCATAAAATAATTCAATTATTTTTGACAAAAATATCTTGGTGCCGCCAACATCAATGGCATGACAAAAAAAAAAAAGTAAATTTCTTCTGACAAAAAAAGTGGTGCAACCAACATTAATGACTGAACCAATTTTTTTCTTAAATTATTTGGTGCCGTCAATGATAATGGCTGCAACTATTAAAAAGATTGTTTCTTTTTCCGTTATTTAAAGAATCAAAATATATGTATTTTTACTCGGGTAAGAAATACATATACTGATGCCGCCAATGGTAACAACAGCACCTATAAAAAATATTTTTGTAATCCAAGCCCCAATGATTGATTACCGATTTGATGTTGATGCAATCAAGGATAACGACCGCACCGAAAGTTACTATTCAAAACAAGTCATTTACATATTTAATTCCAAAATTGGGTTATTTTAATAAATAATTGATAATTTAGAGTCATTTAAAAAAAAAAAGCCAAAAATCGAGCTTGTCTTATTAAAGCCAAAACAAATATTTTCCTTTATATGTGGTAGTTAAATTGGAAGTTATGATTGGTGAAAATTTATTGTTGATGATATTACCAGGAAGTTGGAGGGTAGGAGGTGTGTGTTAGCCATGTCTGGAGCTTTTGGTAATCGCGTGTTGCAGCAATTTGTTGTTGCCGTGATCTTGAAAATTCTTATACTAATTTTTAATCATCTTCATTACTCTCGATTTTGCATTTACTATTACTAATATAATGAAACATCTGAGAAACCCCCCTTTCCACTTTTCAATTTCAATGAAACCGGGTTACACGTTGAACCTTCTAAAATGAAAACTACCCAATTTAGCACTCATTGTTTTATTTTAAAATTGTAGTAGAAAGGAAAAGAAAGTCAGCCTATGGTGTGTCTGATCCAACGCGTCCAAGGCCATTGCCCATTACTAGACCGGACAACGACCTCTTCCTCGTTTCAATCTTTTATACCACAAATTTTCCTTTTTGGGATATGGAGTTTTAAGTAGAGGCAAATCGGAACGAGTTTTTAATTAGAATTTTTGTGATCAAGTTAAAAATGTGTTGGTTTTGTAAAGTCTAAAAATTTGATTGATGAACTATCTTTTAACGAGTCTACGGAATGCTGAGAATTATGATTTTCGTTATAATTTTATTATTTATTTAATTTATTTTTTTCCGTTTAGATGCCACCATACCAGGAATCTTCTAACCCAAACTGTGCACAAAAAAAGAAAGCGGCTAAAACGATGCTTTTAGTATTTATTAGGGATTAAAAATAAAAAAAGTATTCTAAGGAAGAAGAGTCTACAAGTTGGACTTTCCTTGTTCGCATTTTTTGATTTGAAAAAAACCCACATTTTCTATGACCAAAGACCAGTCCTCAGTCTCTTTTTTTTTTTTTTTCCTTCATTCAAATCCCAAAAAAAAAAAAAAAAAAAAAAAGAAAACAGAAAAATCAATGTTCCCCTTTTTGTTTATTTATTACTTCAAACCCCTCTTTTAAGCTTACACCCATATTTCCCTTCTCTCTACAACACCCTTCTGCAAACTTTTTATATACCTACATACATATACATATATATATACGTATATATTATTTGTAACTTAAGAGTAAAAAGAAATCTGGGTCTGGTAGTAATTTTGATCTTCTTTTTTGTTTGGTCCTTTTAGTTTTTTTTTTTTTTTGCTTGTCTGGTTTTTATATATTTATTAATGGAGAAAATGGGAGAATGGGAACAAAGGAGTTTGGTGAGTGAGTTAACTCAGGGAAGAGAGGTAGCTAGGCAACTTCAAGCACATCTTAATGGTGCTTCTTCTTCGTGTTGTGATATTGAAACTCGCGAAGTGTTAGTTCAAAAGATTGAAGCTTCATATGAGAAAGCACTTTCGATTTTGAATTGCAATGTTAACACTTCGTTGGCGTCGGCGGTTGTGCCACTACCACCGGTGATCAGAATGCCGGAGTCACCGAATTCTCGCTGTGGAAGTCCACCGAGTGAAGACTCTGACCGGAGTTTCAGACATTCCGATGCTTCCAAGAAAAGGTACATAGCATACATCAATGTTTTTATAACCGAACCAGTGAACCCAACCAATCGGTCCAATCAATTCAATATTATTTTTTTAGATTGATACTCAGTTGGTTCTTGATCTATCAATCCGGTTCAAACATCATTGACAATTTGACATACATATTATAGGTGAAATTCTTTCAAAGTCCCCCTATTATAGAGACTGCATCAAATTAGTCCTACTATTAAGTTGATCAATTTAATTTTTTTATTAATAAAAAAATCAAATCAAATCAAATTACAACAGAGTTAATATTTATTTTATATAGGAATGTAAACTAGGTTGGAATTTAATTTAATTTAATTTAATTCTTTTTATCAGTACATAAACTAAATTAATCCATATAATAGAGGATGAATTGCATTAAAATAATAATAATAGAGGACCAATTTGATGCAATCTCTAAAATAGAGGAGCTTCATAAATACTTTTACCTATATAAATGTTTGTATATACGATGAATTTTGACATGGATGACATTCTTTTATATTTCCAATTATTTAATAGAGGGGGTTCATCATTATAATTATGTTGCAGAAAAGCACCGAGATGGACACAACAAGTCCGAGTAACACCTGGAACAGCCCTGGAGGGACCTCTGGATGATGGTTTCAGTTGGAGGAAATACGGACAAAAAGACATTCTCGGCTCTAGATTTCCCAGGTATTTCAACACAAATAAATATAATCCATATTATAATATATATATATGTGTGGAAAGCTGTATAGCTTAACTAAAGAATGATTTTCATGGTTGCAGAGGCTACTACAGATGCACACATCGAAACATTAATGGTTGTTTAGCAACAAAGCAAGTACAAAGATCAGACGATGACCCAACAATCTTTGACATTACTTACGTCGGAACCCATACTTGTAACGTAATCTCACATCTAATATCTGAAAAGAACCAAGAACAAGGACCTTCTGCTTCTTCAATGGCAGCCGTTGAACCACAATCATCATCATCTCAAGATCTACTTCTTAACTTCCAGAAAGGCCTTAAAGTTAAAACCCAAGATTTAGAGGATCAAACATACGCTTCATTAATCCCTTATACTTCATCAACGTCAAACGTTGTGTTTTCATGGCCTTCAGTGATCGACAACAACCGTAATTTCGTATCGCCGGCAACATCGGGGACTAACTTTGATTTTGGAACTTGTGATGATCAGATTATTCAAGCTTCTGCTGCTGTTTCGGTAACGAGCTCGCCCACTGTTGACTTGGATCATTTCCATCAGTTGGATGGAAATTTCACATTTGATAATAATGGCTTCTTTCGCCATGGATAGTGCCGAGAAAGTTCTGTTTTATTGCATGTACTTTGAGAAAATGATGACTACTTTTCCTCAGTTTTGAATAAGGTTCTCATTTTTTAAGGTCGTAGACTTTCTTATAGCAAATGAAGACTATTTCTTTTCTAATGTTATAATATTTTTCTTCAACGGGATTTGAATCAAAATTAAGAATAAAAAATCACGAATGAAATTGATAGTATTTAGTTCATACATTGGGTCTTGATTAAGTTGGAAGTGAAACATAACATTGGGGTGGAAAATAATTATTGTTTTTTTTATACATTAGCCTCAAATATTGAAGTCATTATAATTAAGTATAGATAGATAAATACATTATACAACCTCAAGTAACTCGTCATATTTTAAACAATCTGAAAGCTCATATTAACGTCTTTTAGCCAGAAACTGATACTAATGTTCAAGAAATATTAAAATATAATTAAATCTCAATCAATGAATATTGACTAAGCCTGAATTGTTTTGAGTTGAAAAGAAAAAAAAAAAAAACAGATTCTCAAAATAATCAACGGTCCAAGAATTTTTAATCAATTAGAATCAACTAAAGAAAATTCCGAAGTATAAACTATCCGTGACATTGACCCAAATTATCAAATATATAACTATGATTAAGGAGAATTGTTAACATTTTCAGAGTTAGGACACAAATTTCTCTGTTCCGAAGTTCACATTTATGCATACATTCAACATTAGAAAAAGCAACAATTGCTTCTTCTTTTTTCAAACTCAAGCCATGTTGTTGACCTCCTTTTAAGTTCATTTTAGGATTCAAATGACAGAACAAACATTCATTATGCATAGACCTTTTTTAAAAACCAGAATATATGAAAAAAGAAAAAAAAAAATTGGGGTTTCCCCTTGCACACAACAATGCTCGTTAGCCCATGGCGTACTTCTGCGTCCAGCTCCTTGCAGTTGTCTCGTACTTGTTCTTGTCGGTTTTGTACATGTGAGCAATCTCCGGCACCAATGGATCATCAGGGTTTGGGTCCGTCAGTAAAGAACAGATTGATAACAGTACCTAACAAGAACATATTAAACAGATGGTCATTTCTCATTAGCTTTAGCATTGAGTTCATATTTTGGGATGAGCAGGTTTGTGTAGCACACTATGGTCGGATCGTGCTAAATGTATAAAAGAAGTTTCGAATATGAATATCGAGATATTTCAAGGACAATCACCTTGGATATCGTTAGCGCAGGACTCCACTGTTCCTTTAAGATGTCTAAGCAAATGCTCCCATTGCTGTTAATATTAGGGTGGAATACTTTCGTTCTAAATGCCACCTGCAAAATCCATCATCGCATGGAAAATATTAGAGAGAAACTTCTTACAATATCATTGGTCAACCAACATAAAAGAAATCTACCCGTCCAGAGCAGCGTCAGTTTTCATTTTCGTATATTTTCCCCCGTTTCAAGCTTTTCAGAATATTAACCAATTAATAGCATTCCAATTTTCATGTGAACCTGAGCTTAAAAACCGATTAATGGTAATGAAGGCTTCAATCATGCTCATTAAAGCATTTCTCACTCTTAAAGGTCATACATCACCATTAACAAGGATTGCACAATCCTTAATTTATTCAAAATTTGATAAAAAGTGGATACCAGAGAAAGATGGAATACTGGATTGTATAGGTAGCTTTCAACATAGAATAAATGCGAATGATCAATGCCTTAAAGCATTTAAACAACAAAAGAATTCTCCATGCACTTGCAAATGTCACAAAAGTAAACAACCTACGACTGTTGTAGACAAAAGATGCAAATAGAGAGTACCTTGGGAGGCTTGAAGGGATAATCTGGAGGAAAATGGATGGTCACCAGGAAAACACCCCCAGCATAAGGACTGTCTGGTGGACCCATGATTGTTGCCTGCCAATGGAACATGTCTTCGGCAACAGGACCTGCAACATTGTCCGATGAACCATAAGCAATATATAAGTAAAACAGTTCAATGATACTCAGAACACTTATACATACAGAACAATATCCATGTGCATATAGAAAATATAGTATGCAATGTTAACCATACAAGCAAAATGATAATCACACTGCTTATCTAGAAACTAGACGCTAATTCATATTCCGGGAAAACTATTTTCCTGCTATTCAGTCACAATTCTTAGCTGCTTGAGAAAAGCACATAAAACAGAACAAACAGTCAACAAAGGAACCATAGCCCCAACAAGAAACCCAGTTTAGAACTATTATTCAACTTGATGTACGTAAGGCACTAGCAATCAACTATGGTCGTAAACTAAATAACAGAGAGAGGTTGGGACAAACTACAGGTTTTCTTCCTAGTTCACCCTATCATGCCCATACTAGACATATCAGATACATATACAGTCTGAGGATCATCTGACAAAAATATATTAAAGCTTTCACTTCCCTTTCTCTTATTATAAGCTGAAAAGGGGAAATATATATATTTCTTCCAACCACTCTGTCTTTGAAGTGGCACACTTTCAAACCTTAAACCAAAGCAAAAGACTTCCATTTGATGATGCTTTCGCACGATGAAAATGCAATCATTATCATCAATTCATACAGTATATAAAATGTATCAAATTCCTTTGTCAACATCATCTGAAACACGATAAGACAATGTACATGGACAAATTTAATTCATCAAAGGTTTCATTTGAACATACTGAAATGCCTTTTTTCCATTCTCTCAGACATTTTAAAATTAGATTTGCTCCTTTTTTTGATGATGGGCCTTGACTGATTTTTAGAATAACAAATCTTACACAGACAACACGGTTATGAGGCAAAAACACTAACACGAAATCGAAATCACTTCCAAATAATCGCAACTAAATATCACTATTATTTTTATTAACTTTTTATAAGAAAATCACTGATAATTATACCAACAAATATTTTTTCAATCCTCAATTAAATCTGAAACATATATACCAAGAAATCTACCGTCCTACAATAATATAAGAACAAAAAAAATTCAATATTCGAGAAAATGAAAATAAAAACAGCGAAAATGGAAATCATATACATAGAGAGAGAGAGAGAGAATGCAATACCAGCGCTGCAAGATGTAGGAGGATCCTTCTGTAAATCCTTCAATTCCTTCAAGATCCGCTTCGATGCCATCGCAAAACCTACAATCCATACAGCATAGATCAATTTTTTTTTAAAAAAAAAGGCAAAAAAAATAAAGAAGGAACAATTAAAAGCGAGAAACAAAGATTCTGAACCTGAAAAGATGATCCTCCTTTGGGGGTAAGAGAGCTGAGGTTTTTGATCGAAGAAAGGGGAAAATGAAGAAGAAAAACCAAGGCGAAAAACAAAAGATGAGAGAATTTGTGATCGCTTGTAGTGGCGGTATTATATAAATGGGTGGACCGGCCTCTGTTGTGCGTTTCTGATTGAGTTATTATTCTCTTGTGGGTCCATGACTTGGCGTTCATTTTACGGGAGTTTTTCTTTTTCGGTAATATACGAGAGTATTTTATTATAATTCTTCTATTATATAATAATATAAAACTACATAGGAATTCGTCATTTTCAAATACGAGACGTGATTGAAAGTAGAATTTGATAATCGATTGAATGTATCAGTATTTATCGAAGAGTAATAGAAAATATCAAAAATAAAAATTATTTAAATTTTAATTTATAAGTTTATAATATTTAAAATTATTATATAAAAAATTAAACTGTAAAAGAGAAAAGGAGAATGAACGAAAGTTTTAAGCGGTGAAAGTGATGAAAATAGAAAATGTCATATGATAACGATTTTAATAGATTAATAAGTTAAATAAATATTTTTAAATAATTTAATAACTATTTTATAATTTTTTGAATTAGAATTATCAAAATATAAACTTATAGTATAATGATATTGGAAGTAGTTTTTTTTTATAATTTATTTCATATAATAAATATTTTGTGCAAAGCGATGCTTTCCTTACTCGCCATACCAGCTTTATTTTTTTAAGGGCCGAAAATTTTGGATTAAGGAGTATAACATTTTACAACTTTTAAGGGTCCAATTGAATAACAATATTCTTAAAATTCCAAAGTGATAATTGATTACAAAACTTCGGGACTAAATAAAATTTAACCCAATAGTTATTTCCCTGACTGCGTAGGCGCGTACGTAACCATCAGATCATCATCGAAGAAAATGTAAAGGCTTCGCAAACTGAGACATTTTTTCATTTTCCTAATAATTTCCTCCTTTATTGCAAAATTTTCTTTCATCCTCTCCGATCACATTCGCAATGGATTACGATTTCAGGAACAGAACAGGTCCGCCGTACGAGGCGCAGATCCCGATTTACCGGCAACAACCCACTTCATCGTCATCTACCCATCCGATGTACGGATCTTCAATGTACCCGAGGATCGGTGGTCAACCCGCCGCTCACAGTGTTGCCCCTCCCAACACTCGCGCCTCTTCTTTCCACCAGAATTCTTCGCCTTCCTCTTCATGTAAAATATCTCCCCTAAAAATAATTTTTTTTTACTTTTTTTTTTCATTTTTTTTTCTAATTTTGTTTTATGACAGCGGGATTGGGCATTAGGGTTGCTTTGAAACCAGAATATCGTATTACACCTCCGGTAAGCTCTCAGTCGCTTCATTTTGGGGGTTTTTAATAAGATGAATATGTTTATCCTATTAATTAATTTGTCTTTCTTGCAGCCTCAGTTGTCTCCCCAAGTTGGGGATATTCCTCGAAGCAATTTTCAGTTTGATTTCGAATTTGAGAGGAAAATTTTGGCTGAAGCAGAAAAAGAAAACATGAATTGGAGTAAGCTTGGCTTGGAAAACCTTTCTTCCAAGCCTATCGAAACTTCTTCTTCTTCTTCAACGGTACGCTTTAGACCTGTCTTTGATTAACGTTGTAGCCTGTCTGTTCGATGGTTTATCTGTGATGACATTTTTTAGGATTTTGTTTTAATGAAATTGGTTCATATTGGTTGAGCTTTTAAGGGTTTCTCTTTGAAGAAACAGAACAATGATTTGAATGTGCAGGGTGCAAACTCAGATCCTGTGGTGAGCAAATACATTGCCTCTGGACTCAGCCGAGAAGCAGTGACCGTCGCGGTTGCAAATTACGGCGACAATCCAACCAAGGTATGTGTTGATAGATGTTACTTCATAGTAGGAAAACCTGATGATAATTGTTATTAGAATCTAGTGTATGGGTTAATCATAGTCCTAATTTAGAGCTTGATTGGGTCTACTTTGAAGCATTCATCACTCAGATGTCTTTATTTTGCAAGATGTGCTTTATGCTTGAGATTCGGATACATAATCATCATGGATAGTTAGGATTCTATCTACCTGCATTTTCTTGATTAGCAGAGAGTAATTTCGGTTTAATGGCATACTTGGATTCTTTACTGTTTCTGTGTTTTCTTTCTCTTTTGGCCTCATACTGCTCTAGGAGAAATAATTGATTTTCATGATCCATGACTTAGTTTCCTTTGTAGCATGTTGGGAATGCACGAAGTAATTGTAACATGTGCTTTATGCTCGAGATTAGGATACATAGTCATCATGGATGATTAAGATCCTATCTGCCTTTTCTTGATTAGCAGATAGTAATTTTGGTTTAATGGCATGCTCGGATTCTTTACTGTTACTCTGTTTCCCTTCTCTTTTGGCTTCATACCTCTCTGGGAGAAATAACCGGTTTTCATGATCCATGACTTGGTTTCCTTTATATCATGTTGGGGATACATGAAATAATTGTAACATGTGCTTTATGCTCAAGATTTGGAGGGATGATTAGGATCCTGTCTACCTGCATTTTCATGATTAGCAGAGAGTAATTTCGTTTAATGGCATGCTCAGATTCTTTACTGTTACCTCGTTTTCTTTCTCTTTTGGCTCCATAAGGTTCTAGGAAAAATGACTGGTTTTCATGATCCATGTCTTAGTTTCCTTATATATCGTGATGGGGGTGAAAATTTCTCCAAGTGCTTTAGCTTGAATAGTTTCATTTCATCAATTCTTCTGGATATGCAGCTGGCATTTTCAAAAAGTGTTCATTAAAGCACGTCTTTCATATATATTTATGTTGTTTTGGTCCTTTGATAGGTTCGGGAATTTGTCACCGGTTACAACCTACTGCGAGAAATGGGGTTCTCATCAAACAATGTGGCTGAAGCGTTACTCATGTATGACAATGACACAGACAAGGCATTGGCTCATTTCCTTAACAGCTCATCATGAGTATGTTAAAATAAACCAAAATAGTTTGTATGCCAATGAAAACTGGAATGATAATCTGCCATCTATGTGTTTTGCTGCTTTGAAACAGATTGTACGAATAGTCATCCTACAATATTTGTCGTCTCTAATAAAGAACAAAAATTACTATTATAACTATTGCCTCTTTGTTGTTAATTGTATGTATGGGTGTATAATTCCCCCTAAAGTATTGTTCTGGAGAACACATTTATAAGTTATTGCCTATCATCATCCAAAGAAGTATCATGCAGGCTCCCATACTGGGGTCAAATTACATTTTGCCCTTTTAATCGAAAAATAAATGGCTAAATTGGCCTTTGCATGTAGATTAAAGAGCAAACAAATTTTTTTGTTAAAAATTTTATTAATTCCTATTGTTAAAAATTGATCTTTATACGTCAAAGTGAGATACACATGACATGTCATGTATCATTATTTAGTTATTCTATTAATTATGTCAAATTTTATTCTGTCAATCTAATGTATAGAGATTAATTAATTTTTGAGTAGAAAAGGTATATTACAATCTACTTTTTAGTAGAACTTTCATGATACTTTTACCAACATGAATATTAATATGTTTGAATATAAAAATATGATATTTCCATTATACGAAAAAACATGAGAGAAAAAGAGAACAATTTTGTATCCACGCTAGTTTCGAGTCCGGGTAAGATAGATTTAGTTAATATATTAATCCAAACGATGCCTAACATTAGAATAAATCATGTATCCAATATGTTCTCTCTGTATAAAAGAATGAACTTATACAAGAAAAATGAATAATATAACCCTCTTAAATCTACTATTATCTATAAGCCCCTTCACTGTGTCAATTTCAAACTATGCTCTCAATGGCTCATCATATGGCAGTTTAAAACAACTTGTATTGAGCAGGTAATAAGCCCTCTAATCAAAACTCTAAGGAGCAATTCTTTTATCAAAATAAGATACATCCTCTCATATATATAGCATTGGGGCTCGTATTGCTTTTCCGGGATAAGTAAATAAACTCAAACTCCAGAACAAATAGCTCCTGAAATCACATCCAATGGAAAACAAAAGATATACATGTTAGTTTACCCTGAGAAGACCGATACAAGTAAGTTAGACATGGGAACTTTAGGAAAACGAAGAGTACATAGGATCTATCAAGAAGAATGTTCTCTGTTTTGGGATTTCTATACCTGAAACTATCTCATGACTATCACTAAGGAGTAAGGAAAATAATACTTCCTACTTTTGTTGTTCTTTGAGCTACTCAGACTTGAGTGTAAGTTTCAAACATGGATATGCATGTGACAGGAGTATAAAGTTCTTTCACGCATTGGAGGGTTCTAGGAAGGTATATCCACACACCCATGTCCACATATGGGTCAGAAAACAGGAGTCAAATATGAATATTTCAAAAAAAATGAAGAGTTGGAGCAACATAGCTTGTTCTTTGTAGTAAAGTTTGGATACTAATATCTATATTAATTATGCATACCATGATACCATCAGATAGAAAAGGGGAGAAAGAGGGAGAGACCTGTGGACCAAGATGAGCAACAAAACTTCCCTTCATCTACATGTTTGACATTGAGACCTATAAACCACGACCCAGCACTGACATCGTCATGGGCATACGTGCGCAGAAGAGATCTGCAATTCAACGAAATAGGATTAACTTCTTGCTTTATAACAGCATAACTTAAGTAATCATAACACCAAAGAGTAAAGGCCCTGACCTATTTATCGAAATAAATTTAGCCAAAGCACTTGATATGACATACATTTCGCCAGAAGCATGGCGAAAATATCTGTCCAACACCCGAAAAAAATAAGAGAACGTACTCCATGGAAGGAAAACAAATATCAATATACAATAACCAGTACAAGAATCAGGAAAGCAGAAGTGCTTTTACAACTAGACCGTAACACGGATCTTGACAGTGTAGGCAATAAGTAATATTAACAGATATTGGTCTAGAATTCGAAGATGATATCAGTGGCGGTAAAACTTACGATTTTTTATCACCAAACTTCCACCAATCTGGTTCATACCATTTATGGCTCCTGCCAATATCAACAGTTGCAAGCATGAGAAGAAATAAAGGCTATTCAAATATATCAAACTCATATATGTCTAAGTTGAACTCACGGTTCGGAGAAAACTTGGCCAGATTTCATACAGCCAATATAAACACGAGGTTTGTCGAGATGAGATGAAAGTGTAGCTCCCAAGGCATCTGGAAAACATCAAGTCGATAGTGTGAAGATTCAAAATTGAGAATTCTGTATCACATTAATTGCGATACTAACCGATATTTACATAAACATCATCATTGACTTTTGCATAAAAATCAGCATCCCATTTATCTGCAGCAAGAGAAAAAAACATTTTGACTTTCTTTGGAAGCTCTCCAGGTGCTTCGACTTGGTCCTGTTTAGGGGAAGTATATAGAAATGGTTATACGGATGAATCGATAACCGAGTTTTTGAAACAATACCAACTGCTTTTGACGACTTCTGAAAGTAATACTTGCATAAGGAGAGTTTTGTTGACTTACGAGAATGATAAAGTCATTTGTTTGCCTATTTTCATCATCGATGCTCCTGTCTAAACTGTCCCCACGGTCAGCACTGGAAAGCTATGCAACTTAAGAATGATTCTAGCTTTACCATCATCATAAATTTGCAAGACCCTATTGAAAGAGAAAATTATACCTTCTTCCGATGACAAATCGTGAAACTACACCTTTTTCTTTCTCCATTTTCTTCAAAGTTTCACCTGGAAAATTAACGATTCAGGTCATCAACGCAGCCTCAGAATCATTCTTACTGTCCCTCAGTACAAATGCATGATACAGCATACATGTTAAACTAGTTGTGTCCACTTAAATTGTCAGTTGAAGATGCATATATTGAACTTGTCCCCTTAAAGGCTAATAGCTACAAACAGGACCTATTATGAACAGGTGTTCATACCGCTTCCCAAGTTCCGAAAAGAACATAAATCCATTTACACAACAATCCGCTAATGCAAACAAAATCTAACCCAACAGATAATACAATAACGATTAATGGAAAGTCAAGTCCGTTTCCCATTTGTGTGCACATAAATTGTCAGTCGAGGATGAATATATATCCCCTTAAAGACTAATAGCTACAAATGGGACCTATTAAACAAGCATTTTGAGCAGGCGTTCGTACCGTTTCCCAATTTCCGAAAGAACATAAATCCATTTACACACCAATAACAAATACAATAATGAATGAAGGAGTGTTCATACCGCTTCCCATCCAAGCCTTACGTATAGCATCTCTGTTGTTTTTACGGCCAAATCTCGTTAAAACTCCAATTACTACCAGCGGCTTTCTCTTTGAAACAGCCCCGCTAGTATCCGATGAATGCTTAGAAGTAAAACCCTCTTGTCTAGCTATAGCTAGATCCATTTCAAGGGCAGATAATGTCTTGTGCTGTTCCCTATACAATAAAAAGAAGCCAATCCTCAACAAAATATTAATGTTGTAAATTGCAATAGAAATTCCCATTGTAAATTAGTACTCAAAAGTCAAAATAAAACAAAATTCCACCTTACCTGCAAGCAATGATCTTCAAAGTATCATCCACTGATATAGCAGATTGACCCTAAAATGAAAAAAATCAGTAATTCAATCAATTAAATCAAAACCAACAAAAAAAAACAGCTAAATTCTCACCAGCCCTGTTACTCTATCAAGTTCCTTTATCAAATAAACCCTGTTTTGTGCATCCTGCCATAATCTAAATTCCACATAGAACCCCCCCCCCCCCAAAAAAAAAGGACTTTTAATCAGTAAAATGAATTTAAATTACAATTTAGAAAACTTGGGTCTGATAGTAATTAAAGAACTGACCTGCCAGCAACATAAAAAGAAGCAAAAATGGCGAACATGGAGATCAACAACGAAGAGATTCGTGTTCGAAACACCATATTTGATACTTTGCTATTGGATCCCTTACTCTGCATCATCTTCTTGAATGGAAGAAAAAAAACCCAGATTCAGTGATGTAAATGAGAAGTAGATCCAAGTCAAAGTACTGGGTTTTTTTTCAATGATCTGGGTATCGTATCGTAGTATGGTTCAGGGACTGGCTAAAAGATGACTTGTCACTGTTGAAAGCAATTCTCCGAGGTTGTCGGTCTTGTCTTTTTGGGTTTTCAGTGCAACGCCCTGCAACTGCAATGCCTCAAATCTTCAGGATTTTCTGGGTTTTAAATACACTTGGAAACTTGGATCAGGACATGATAATACCGTAATATCATTCGACTTAATATTTCATTTAATTTTTTTAAAATATTAATTTTATTAAACAGTGATTTTAGAGAGTAAATATTAATTATATTTCAATCTGACATTATTCTATTTTTTAATACTGTATGGATTAAATTGATAAATTTAATAATAGAAAGACTAATTTGATTCAATACCTATAATACAAGGACCCCTCAGGTATATTACCTAATAATATAATATATAAATACAATTGAATTATATTAAATTTAGCTATTAGTCTTTATACTACGTATAAATTATTAATGTAATCTATTTACTTTAATTTGATCATTTTTAATATTTTTACTTTTTGACATTTGAAATTTTAATTTTAACTAAATGATAGCTGTTAAATTTGTTACACTAAAATTTATTATTTTTAAAATTTAATACGGTAAATATATTATTGCAAATATAATATCATGTAAATTGACATTTTACATGTTACACAAAAATTTAATTAATAGATTTAATGAGTATTGTTTGTGTAAAAACTAAAATTTTAAAGTTCGAGAATAATTGAGACTATAAATGATTCAAGTGGAGAAAATGAAATGGAATTTAATTAAATGAATTTAACTGTTATTATTTATGTTAGGATTGAAAATTTAAAATTCAAAAATATAGAGATCGAAACAGATCACTTCGAAAAGCACAAGGACTAAAGTTGATAAAATTAAAATATAAGGATTAAATTTATAACTTATATATAATATAGGGACTAACAGAAACTTTTAACCATTGAACCATGTATAGATGGAAAGAAAGTGGTATGTTTGGATGATATGGTAACACAACGTAACGCTTGGTTTATACTTTATATGGCAATGTAATCATGCAAACGACGCCGTATCATGCCCAGATATAATTTAAATTCTATTTTTCCTTTTCTGAATCTTTTTCATACGAATTTATATACAAGATTTTATAATATTAAATTATTTTTCAGAAAGGATGAATTTTAAAATTGATAATTTTGGTTCAATTTAATATATTTAAAAGTTAAATTTACTTTCATTTTTATAAATTTTTTATTGAGTAAATATAATTAATTGTATATTTAATATTAATTATAAAAGGATTTTTTTTGAATAATCTCATTATAGGTTCGGATTATATCTACTTTTTTTTTTTTTTTTTACAAATGTCTAGAACTACCTATAGCCTCTCTCCAACCTATAAATAGGAGGATAATATGCTTCAAGAATCTCGAATCCACGTCTTCCTGCATTGGTAATAATGCCCATGCCAATCGAATTAAGACTCAATCCCTGCCCATATATCGGACACTTGTATGGTTTTATTTACTTATGGCTTGATATGAAACAGATTGGAGGAAAAGAAAAAAAAAAAAAAATAGATGAAAATGAAAACATTTTTTTTTGTTTTTAATTTTTATGTTATGAAAAATCTGATGAAATAAATATATTTACTATAAAACACAAATAAAGGAATGAAATAGTAAAATTAAAGGTTTAAAATTCATCATCTATTAGGTGTAAAATAAAGTTTTAATAATTTCACAATTGAGTCTAAAATTTATTAATCTACTAATTCTGCTTGTGTCTACAAATTTTATTGGAAATGTACCAAGAATTATTCCAAATATTAAATATAAGTATAATTTCTTTTTATGTTTTTTAATATTATATATGAATTTTTTTCATCGAGTTTGTACTTGGAATGAAAATTTTTAACGGTTGAAATTTTATCATTTATTTTATCTTGTAATTAAAAATTTATAAAAAGTTAAAATTTTGAGGTTGTACTGAATAATTAGGAATAATATGACTTTGGCCTTTGAATTTGACAATTAGGTTTGTTTTGATATTTGTACTCATTTTTATCTAATCTGGTATTTTAATTTGAAAATTAAATTTGTTTTGGTCTTTGAACTTAAATTCCTCTAATATTTGATGATGTGACTAGTATTACTAGAACATAATAGGATCAATTAATCGGACCATTTAAACTAAAATCGATCAGTATAATGGTCCAAACAACGAGATTGATTCAGAAATTGCTTGAGAATTGGTAAAAATAAAAAATTAAAATAAAAATTAATAATTAAACATGTTGAATCAATTTAATAATTTTTTTATTTTTTATTTTTAATTATTATTGATCTAGTGTTTGAATTGATTGAATCGAAAATCAATAATTCAATCAATTCAACTACTTATTAAAAGAATTGACACTTTAAGATTCTATGGTATTATTATTAAAATAATTATCGATATAAACCCAAGTTTCCAAGCATATAAACCCACGTGGCCACGTGTATATATCTGTTTGTCTTTCTTTGTATCTGTGTCGATTACAAAAAAGTGTAATCTCTGCATCGATTACATTCAGTATAGTTTTCTTTCATGATTTATTTAAATGTTTCTCTTTGGCTATTTAACACAAAATTTGCATTTCATACGATCCAGCTTCCATTTTTTGTCAGCCATTGTTTTCCTTTTACCACAGTATTTATATCGACATGTGGCTATTTAACTCAATCAAGTTCTTGAAAACCTATTGCAGATGGCTTTGAATTTGATGATTGGCTTCAATTGGAGCATTGTCGAAACTCGAAATTAACTGCTGCGAAAATGCATTGGGGCGTTTTGCAGATTCCTTCTCTACTGATCAATTGATAGGTACGTTGTAAATGGGAATGAATGTTTCGCTTTGATTCAATTTCGATTTGAATTGAACAGTTGAACTTATGAATTGCTTGTTTGATTTAAAGTTTCTTTATAGATTGAATGTTTTGAGCATCTTTGTGGTATTGTTGAATTCTATATAGGTTTTAACGATCAAGGAAAAGAGCAAAGATGGAGGATTTATGGACTATGTTTTGTGGGGATTTCACTTGTTCATATAGTGAAGGAAAGCTATGCCATTCTATTTTTTGGCATTTCACCCATCCTTCTTCTTGCATTAATCAAGGGACCATAACTTGTTTCAATATTGTGCTATTAATCATGCTCTTATTCAACATGATTCAGAAACCATTGCCGAAACCGGTTGCAGTTCCTGCTCGGTTTCGAAATTATTCTGCTTTACAGATGGCTTCAGCCATTGTTAGTGGTTGTCTCGGAATGGTGTACTTGTGCTTAGGCATTTGGATTTTGATAGAGAAGTTGAGGAAAACACAGACTATTTTGCCTATGAATTGGTGGTTGCTAGCTTTGTTTCAGGGCTGCACATGGTTGTTGGTAGGTTTAATTGTGAGCCTTAAGGGTAATCAACTTCCCAAGACACCACTTCGTATACTTTCGATTCTCACCTTCATATTTGCGGCAATTATTTGTATTTTATCCATTTTTGCTGCTATTTTGAATGGAATAGTCACGATAACAATAGTTTTAGATGCTTTATCATTACCTGGGGCAATATTGTTGCTATTATGTGCTTACAAGGGATATGGATATGAAGATGGTGATCAGAACACCAATGAATGTGGCCTTTATGACCCTTTAAGTGCTGATCACAATGGCAGTACCGAAGCTGCTTGCACTGAGCAAGTTACCCAATTTGCCACAGCTGGTTGCTTTAGTAAACTATCCTTTTGGTGGTTGAACCCTTTGATGAAAAAAGGTAGGGAGAAGACTCTTCAGGATGAAGATATATATACCTAAGTTAAGTGAGGCAGAGAGAGCGGAAAGCTGCTGTTTGTTGTTCTCATACCGATTGAACAAGCAAATGCAATCCAAGCCATCATCACAGGCATCTATTTTGAAGACCATAATTTTATGCCACAGGAGAGAGATTTTTGTGTCTGGCTTTTTTGCATTGTTGAAGATAGTAACTGTTTCCTCTGGTCCACTGCTTCTTAATGCTTTCATTTTGGTTGCTGAGGAAAAAGGAAATTTCAAATACGAAGGTTATTTATTGGCCATTGCTCTCTTCTTTGCAAAAAGTTTAGAATCCTTATCACAAAGACAATGGTACTTTCGAACCAAACTAATAGGTCTTAAAGTAAGGTCTTTACTCACTGCAGCTATACATAAGAAGCAACTGAGATTATCCAATGCTGCAAGGTTGATGTACTTGAGTGGTGAGATAACAAATTATGTTACAGTTGAAGCCTGTAGGATTGGAGAATTTCCTTTCTGGTTCCATCAGACATGGACAACAAGCCTTCAGCTATGCATTGCTCTACTGATTCTCTTCCAAGCCGTTAGATTAGCCATGATTGCAGCTCTAGTTGCTATCATTCTCACTGTGCTATGCAATACTCCACTAGCCAAGTTACAGCACAGGTTTCAAAGCAAGCTAATGGGTGCACAAGATGAGAGACTTAAGGCTAGTTCTGAGGCTCTTATAAACATGAAGGTGCTGAAGCTGTATGCGTGGGAGAACCATTTTAAGAAAGTTATTGAGAATTTAAGGGCAGAGGAATATAAATGGCTATCAGCAGTGCAGTTGCGAAAAGCATACAATAGCTTTCTCTTTTTGTCTTCCCCTGTTTTGGTCTCTGCTGCTACCTTTGCTGCTTGTTATTACTTGAAAATTCCTCTGCATGCTAGTAATGTCTTCACTTTTGTGGCCACATTACGTCTTGTTCAGGATTCTGTAAGATCTATACCTGATGTTATCGGAATAGTCATTCAAGCAAAGGTTGCATTTGAGCATGTTGTGAAGTTCCTCGAGGCACCAGAGCTGCAGAATGCAAATGTCAGGCAAAGATGCCTTATGGAGAATAACGACCTATCCATTTCTATTAAATCAAGAGAGTTTTCCTGGGAAGAGAATTCTTCAAAACCCAATCTAAGAAACATAACATTAGAGATTACGATGGGGGAAAAAGTGGCCATATGTGGAGAAGTTGGCTCTGGTAAATCAACCCTTTTAGCCACAATTCTTGCAGAAGTCCCTAACGTCCAAGGATCCGTAAGTCATAAAAATTGATTCTTTATGAAGGACGGATGCCTTTAGCCTTTTCTCTCAGCAGATTGCTTCCTTTCATCTTCTTTTCTTAGCAGGTCTAAATAACATAAGGTAATTTGCTTCATTGTACAGATTCAAGTATTTGGAAAGATTGCTTATGTTTCTCAAACAGCCTGGATTCAAACAGGAACAATACAAGATAACATATTATTTGGATCTGCCATGGATAGGCAACGATATGAAGAAACACTTGAGAGGTGTTCCTTGGTGAAGGACCTACAATCGTTTCCCTATGGTGATCTAGCTGAAATAAGCAAACGAGGAGTGAATCTTAGTGGTGGTCAGAAACAGCGAATTCAACTTGCTCGAGCTCTCTATCAGGATGCTGATATATACCTCTTAGATGATCCATTCAGTGCTGTGGATGCCCACACAGCTACAAGTTTATTTAATGTAACAACAATCAACAGTCAGCTTGCAATTTGTTTTATTATCAACTTATGTGAAAGCTGACTTAAGATTATTGCAGGAATATGTTATGGAAGCACTATCACGGAAGGCAGTATTACTTGTGACCCATCAAGTTGATTTCCTACCTGCTTTTGATTCTGTTTTGGTTAGTGTATATATTACCAGAGCATAAAGGATTGTCTTTCTTTTTTGTTTTCTATGAAAACCTTTGCATCTTTTTATGTTTCAACAAAATATTTTGTTGTAATGTTGATTCTATTGAAGTTAACGTCAGATGGGGAGATCCTGCAAGCAGCTCCTTATCATCACTTATTAGACTCCAGTCGAGAATTTCAGGACCTTGTTAATGCACACAAACAAACTGCTGGGTATGGAAGAGTTGTTGAAGCAAGATCTTCTGTGAGTAATGGAACATGCACTAGAGAGATCAAGAAGAGTTATGTGGAAAAACTGTTTATACCATCTAAAGGTGGTCAATTGATTAAGCAAGAAGAAAGGGAAAAAGGAGATACCGGGTTTAAGCCATATATACAATATCTCAATCAAAACAAAGGGTTTTTGTTGTTCTCCATTTCTGTTGTAACTCACATTTTGTTTATGGGCGGTCAGATATTGCAAAACTTGATACGAACTCACCTACGAAGCCTATGACGGACGTCGACCCTAACCCGATTGAGCTACCTATTGGGCCGATTACACGTTCCCGTGCCAAACAATTCAAAGATGGCGCGACAGTTTTGGTGGCACAAATCTGGAATGATGATAGAAGAGAGCCCAAAAACATGCTGAACTACTACAACTTATTTGAAGTTGAATATACTAGCTAGTCCGACTGCTAGTTTATTTAACACTTTAAATTACGCATGTTTTATTTTCAGTAATAGCTTCATTTTTTTTATTTCATATTTATTTAGATAGCACAAGTTTTAATTAGTCTTTGTCGAAGTTGATTATTAGTATGTTTTTACCTAGTGTTAAATAAGGTAATTAAAATTCTGTTCTAACTATGTTTAGCCGAATTTTAATTAGTGTGAATTTTAATTAGTGTGATTTATGCATTTTGTAGTGCTGCACGTTTTGGATAAGATATCATGGAAGATGGCAGCGAGAGACAAACAAATGGGAAGCACAAAAATTAATATTTTTCCCAAGGCATGGGACGGCAAAGCATGAATGCATGGCAATATGTCTTGGACGGCACAACCATGGTGGATTTAAACAAATTGAAATTCCTTTGTAGTTGGACGGCCATATGGTATTACAAAGTAATGGAGATTAATTGAACTTGGTGAAGGAATGTTGGGATGAATTAAAATAGAAATAGTGGAGCATTAAGTTGGACGGCAAGTGGAAGGCCACAATTCATGGAGACTTATGAAGCATACATTGATACATGAAGAATATTTTATGGAGGCTTGGTGGAGCTTAGGCAGACGGCTATAGTGGAAAACAATTAAGGCATGTGTTTATAAAATATTAAAAGGAGCATGTGTGGTTAGTGGGTTGTTGGACAGCATGGTTGTCTTGAATAAACAAATGAAGGAATATTATGATATGAAATGGAGCATTAAAATAATCATGTTGGTAGAGAGCATGTGGAAATTAAAAATTCAAGATAATGGGAGCCTATATGGACGACAAAAGCAAGATACAAGCTATGGAACATGAAATGTGCATGTGTTTTTGGTGTGGTTGAATAAATAAATTAAAAATGCTTATAAAATCAATTAGTAAATAATGGCCACACTATTGTTATTTTCTTTTATTTACAATTAAGTTATGTTTTTGTCCAATCGGTTAGCTTGTAGAAGAGGCTATAAATATTTGGCCATTTTCATTTGTGAAGGACTTTTGAAATTTTAATGAAATATGTAACACCCCTTACCCGAGACCGTTGCTGGAGTCGAGCACGAGGCATTACTAATCTTAACTACTAATTCAACATAAAATTTAAATCTGTCCATCTGCGTCATAGTCACTAAATTATTTTTATCTGGAGCTACGGAACTCCAAATTAAGATCTGTTAATTTTCCCTGAAACTAGACTCATATATCTTTTTACAATAATTTTTCCAGAATTTTTCATGGGGCCAATTAGTACAGTTTATTCGTCAAAATTTCCCCTGTTTTACTATTGAACTATTCTGACCTCTCTTTCCTATGAATCAAATTACTCTTCGCACAGAATTCATATGACCTTCTTATTTATTTCATTTGAAAATAAACTCATTGAGGATTCCATGCATATAAACTATATCCCACAATTATTTTTATACAATTTCTAATGATTTTTCAAAGACAGAACAGGGGATCACTTAATCATTCTAAACTAGTCTCACAAAAATTCAAATATCTCAAAACATAAGAATAATTTGTTTGTTATGTTTCTTTTATATGAAAATAGACTCAATAAGCTTCAATTATATATCTTATTCACTTTCTAATTCCATTTCTTCTATTTTTGATGATTTTTTTTAAAATCACGTTACTGCTGTAATTCAAAAACTGTTTCATTTCAAAATATTGTTAACTATTTTATAACATCTTTACTCCATCTCATATAAACTCTATACATGCCATATAAATCTTCAAACATAAAACGAGAGCTACCGGAATTGATCTGGATAGTGAGCTTTGCTGTGATGATTCGATATACCACTTCTCTTTAATTCAATCTACATAAAAATATCAAACACACACAAGTAAGCTTGATGAAGCTTAGTAAGTTCATTAGTTTAAAAGTAACTTACCACACATAATATTTCCAAAACAATAACAAAATATTTACTAAAGTTCCCTGCCATTCACAACCATTGTTAAAATACTTCACATAGTTGAGCTCAACAATAACAACTACTCAATCTCTTCCATTTGATTCACTCATTTTATATTACTTCTTATCAAATTAGGAAACGTCTTACGAATTTGAGTACGTCGTTGCTCAGTGCCACGTTTCACAACTTAGTATGGATGATTCCATACCTACATTTCACAACTCAGTATGGACGATACCATACCTACTTTTCTTAACTCAGTATGGATGATACCATACCTACATTTCATATCTCAATATGGTTAATACCATACCTACATTTCACAACTCAGTATGGATGATACCATACCTACATTTCAGATCTCTCGGTATGGATGATACCATACCTACATTTTATAACTCAGTATGGATGATACCATACCTACATTTCAGACTTTGCCATGGATTAACCATGGTCTTATCCGTCAATTCATCACATGTCACGATACGAACGTACTCAATTCTGCGTTTTTCCTAATTTGAATTACCGCCTTTATTCTTTCATTTTATCATAATTTTCATAATTCCACAACAAATTCAGATTTAACAACACATTATATCATTCAATCATTCACAAATAAACATATAAATTCAACCATATGAACTTACCCGACTGATTTGTAGTAGATATTGAAATTTAGGGACTATTCTGCAACTTTTTCTTTTCCCCGTTCTTCTTTGGATTCTTGATCTATAATGTAAAATATTTTCACTCATTAGCATTTATTTCATTTCTATTTCACTTCATAATTTATGCTCTTAAATTTTAGAAATTGCACTTTTACCCAAAATTTATAGTTTTTACAATTTAGTCCCTACTTAATTCAGCCATCAATTGAACTAATTTTTCTCAATTAACACTTTACTCTATCATTAAAAACTATTTCAAAACCTTTTATATTCTGAATTTCAACACCAACCTCTAATTCACAACTTTTTCACAATTAGGTCCTAAATACCATTTCCTATCAAAATCACTTAATAAAACCACCTTAATATGAAATCAGAATTTAAATTTCATAATAATTCATCATAAACTTCCATTTCTCAGCCAGGGTAACTTTTAATTTTACCCACCAAATCAAAAACTAATGAATTCTATAAGTGGATCTAGTTGTAAAAGTCATAAAAACATAAAAATTATCAAGAAAAAGCAAGAATTAAACTCACATGGTGTAAAAAAATATGAAACCAGCTTTCTCCAGACTTCTTATGGCGTTTTGGCTGAGAAAATATGAAGATATCTCTACGTTTTTCAATTTTGTCTTTATTAAACATGTTAAAATTACAAAAATTCTAATTTTGCCCTTATTTCCCTTATTTTCTGCTGATTTCCTTGCCTTTGCCGTCCAACCTTTTCACTTTTAGGTTTAATTGTCCATTAAACCCTCCTTCTTTTAACACTTGAGCTATTTAATTCTTCTAGCAATTTTACACTTGTTACAATTTAGTCCTTTTTATTTAATTGGCTACCCAAACATTTAAATTTCTCAACCAAACTTTAATACTAACTTAATAACACTCCATAAATATTTCTAAAAATATTTATGGCTCGATTTTCAAATTCGAGGTCTCGATACCTCGTTTTTGACCCATTTGACTTAATAAATTCTTTTAATTCACCAAATTCACCAATCCACAAATTCTTCTGAATTCTCACTTGACTCATAAATATTAAATTACTATCTTATTCACTCTTACCTGTCGGATTTAGTGATCTCATATCACCATTTCCGACACCACTGAAAATTAGGCCGTTACAAAAGAAGAATTTCTTTTGGTGAGTATTCACTCTCCTAATTCTCAAGGTTGAATTGACTTATCTAGTTTTCTAGTGGCGTCGTTTTATCCTTGTTTTGAACTTATCATCCTTTTCGGGTGTGGCGTTCATTTATTTATACCGTTAGTTCCTATCTTGCTAGATAGTGGGTCTCGGTTTTATTTAAAAACTCCTTTCATCAATTTGAAACTTATAAGATTCGGGTCTTTAATTTTTTATTAAAGGTTCTTTCTTGTTTCAAATACGTATCCATCTCACCCCGTACTGTAACGACCCGAAATTCGTGGGCACCAGAAAAAAAAAAATGTGTTATCGGGCCTCCGTCTTAGTAAATCGAGTTAGTAAATAATCATTAGGAGTAATTATGAGTCTAGTAGTGTGCTTAATTAGATTTTTATTTAGTGAATTTAGCTTAATTGAGAGTAATTAGGAAAAAGGATCAAATTGAATAAGGAGTAAAAGTCTAATTGTAGATTAAAAGAAAATAAAAAGGACCAAAATGGCAATTATGCCATTTAGCATAAGTTGAGGTGACATAAGCTTAAAAAAATCTGAGATTTTATGTGTTAAAATATATTATTAATATTATTTAATAATTATATTAATATAATATTATATTATATAATAAAGTAAATAGCAAATGAAATAATAAAAAGAAACAAAGAAGAACAGAAAAGAACAGAGAGCATACGAAACAAGCAAGCAGGAAAGAAAAAGAAGAAAAAGAAGGAAAAAGGAAAAACTAAAGATTCAAGGTTTTAAACTTTAAAAGGTAAGTCAATCAAGTCCTATTCTTTTAATTTTGATGTTTTAGAAGCTTTAAAGCAAGATTTTGATGAAACTAAGTTGATATTTTGAGAGTTTATTGGTTTTTAAGTATAGTTTATGTTAAAGAAAAAGATGAACAAGGGGTTAAATTGAATGAAATTTAAGTTAGAGTTAGTAAAAGGATTAAATTGTAAAGTAAGCTATAAGTTTTGTATTATAGGGATTGATTTGGAAGAAATTATAAATTAGGGTTTATTTTGAAAATTTTGTAATCAAGTTGAATATGGAAGGAATTTAAGTAGAATCAAGCATGAATTAAGTTAAGAAAATAAGTAAACTTAACTAGGATTTAATTGCAAAATAAGTCATAAGAAAACAGATTTAAGACAGCAGCAGTAGAGTAACTTTGAAAATTCACCAAAAATCGTAGAAATGGAATTAGAAGTTTAGTGAGATATGAAATTAAAGCTTATTGAGTCTATTTTCATATGAAAGAAACAGAGATAGCAAATAAGTTCTGTATTGTGAGATATTTCAATTTTAGTGAAACTGGTTCAGGGTGATTTCGAGATCCCCTGTTCTGACTTGTAAAAATAATTAAAAATTGTATAAAAATGATTTTGGAACATAATTTATATGGTTAAATTCCTTAATGAGTCTAGTTTCAAATGAGCTAAACAAGGAGGCCATCTAAATTCTGTACAAAGAGTAATTTAATTCGTAGTGAAGAGAGGTCAGAGCAGTTGGACAGTGAAACAGGGGAAACTTTAAGAATAATCTGGTATTGATTGGCCATACCAAAAATTCTGAAAAATTTACAGTAAAAATATATATGAGTCTAGTTTCGGGAAAAATTTACGGATCTTAATTTGGAGTTCCGTAGCTCCAGATATAGATGATTTAGTGACAATGACTCAGGTAGACAGCCTAGAAAGAACTTATAAGTAAATAATAGAATTGTGTATAAAAGATGTGGAATGAAGAGGAAGAGTAGAAATTGAATAAAATTCAATTATTTATTGTAATTTAATGTTGTAATTAATAATGTAAATTATTATTTTCGTAGCTAAAAAGGAACTCGAGGCATCAACCCATAAAGGAAAGGAGAAGGTTACGAGGAATAATCAAGCAAATTCGGGTTTGTATTACTATAATTCAAGCTATTTATTTATTCATTAAATATTAGATTAATTTATGGATATGGTAAGTAAATTATAAGGTAAGTGTTTTTATTGAAATTGAATTGTATACGGATTGATATGGAAAAGTGTAATTAATATTGAAATTGAATTTATTATGAAAATGAAAATGAAATTGAGAAGCTGAAATACCCTATTAACTAGTCGAAATTTGAGTCGGATATAATTGGCATGCCATAGGACATGGAAGAGTACGGGATTTTGCCGGCTTATCGATCGAGCACTTACGTGCGACTCATCGTTATCTTATTACCGATTCGACACTTTGTGTGTCGATATCGTTATCTTGTTCTGAATTCTGAGTTGAGCACTTTGTGTGTTGAATATCGATATTGTTATCATTACCGATTCGACACTTTGTGTGTCGATATCATCGTTAAGATTAAGGCACATTGTGCCGCATTTGGAGTGTTAGGTTGGAATCCGTGTATCCGTTAAGGTCCGAAGTGCATTAATAGGGTAAATAAAGAAAAGGTTAAATTGAATAAAATGAAATGGTTGAGCCATTGGAAGAAATGCGAAAATAGAACATGAACTGAAAAATGTGATTGAAATATGAGCATGAGAAAAGAAAGTATGAACCATTGGTTCAAGAAATGGATAATGGCTCAACATGATTGTGTATTATTTCAATTGTTAAATAGCTAAATTTGAATTGTATGAATATATTGAGAATGATAAACTTATGTTTGAATTGGGTTAGTTAAATTAAAGTTATATGATTTAATGATATGATTATTATGTTTATAATTTGAATTATGGTAATACCTTCGAGTATATGTATACTCAGACGGTTGCTTCCGTGCGCGAGGTTGTAGAAGTCAAACATTGAACCAAAGATCCGGAAGCCGGACCGACTTCACAGAAACCTTTGGTGATGTATATTTCCTTTTTATAATGTGGCATGTACGTAGGTTGTGTTTAAATGTTATTATGTTTTTGAATGTAAATGGTTAAAAATGTTAGTATTACAAGTTTAAAAATTATAATGAAAGGAGTATATTTATTTTAATCTAACTAATATTTTGATAAATTTAAGTTGATATTATATTGATTGAGTTTGATTAGAAGGTATTTAGAATAGAAAATGAATTTATCAAATGAATTGGTTAAATTGGTTGTTTATTGAAATGAATACGATTTATTTTACAGGGGTTTTATATATTAATAGCGTAAAAATTTTGCGAAATTTATATTAAACAAAATTTATATTTGCAAATTGTCCGATATGTCCAGTAATGCTTCAGTAACCTGTTAAGCGATGGTTGTGGGTTAGGGTGTTACATTTATTGGTATCGAGCTATCGAGTTTAGTCGATTCTCGGGCTAAATCGGGCTCGAAAGTGAGTCTAGAAGTACATGCCACTATTGAGTCGAAGCTGAGTCGGGTTTTTGGATGCTGATATATATTTATTTGATTTTGTTTTATAGATAAAATGTCAGACGAAAGAATGTATGATGTTGAACAGGAAATGCATACTGGAAATCGAGAAATTGAAGAAAGCTGAATGCATTACACCCATTGTAAATCGTTAAATAACCAACCTCCTAATGTAAGAAGAGAAAGAGATAACTCACAATTGTTAAGAGCTATAGCCGATGCATTGCAACATGTAGTGAAAGCGTACTCTGCATTACATCGGTATTTCTACGGTTAGACGGGCCCGATTAAAGAGTTAAGAAAATATGGTGCCACGGAGTTTTCGGGACTAAGAGGTCTTGATCCGTCTATTCTTGAGAATTGGATAGAATCAACAAAAAGAGTTTTGCAACAATTAGATTGCACCCCGAGAGAATCGATATGTCTTTGTATCATTGTTACAAGGGAAGCATATCTACGGTGGGAATCTGTTGTTAGACATTTACTAGGATGATCGGGTAACACAGGATTTGTTTCAAAAAGAATTTCAAAAGAAGTATATTGGGGAAATGTATATTGAAGAGAAAAAGCAAGAGTTTTTAATGTTGAAACAGGTAATATGTCGATGATTGGATTATGATCGAGAGTTTACTAGATTGAGCGGTATGCTTGAATATATTCCAACAGAGGTGATAGTTGTAAAGCGGTTTTTACGGGGATTAAGAGATGAAATAAAACTACAATTAGTGTCGGTAATTCATCGAATTTGTTGATTTGATCGAGCGGGCCAAAATGATAGAGCAAGTCTTGGGACTTGATAAAAGTCGTAAGCAGATTGGATTGACCAGAAGCGAGTAGAGCAACTAGTTCAAATCCACTACCAAAAAGATCTAGAGAATTCAGAGGTGGTTGGAGATCAAGCTTTCGATCCGATAGAGGTGACGAAACAGAGGAAAGCAGATTACTATTTCCACCGGTAGTGTAAAAGCTCCACCCCGGGAAAATGAATATCCCGAATGTAACTATTGTGGAAAAGACATTTTGGTGAATCTTTGGAAGAAAATTGGAGGATGTTTTCGTTGTGGCTCTCTTTGAACACTTTATTAAAGATTGTTCAAAACTCGAGAGTAGTACACCTACCACATCTCTCGAGAGATCAAGATCGATCGCCAGAGGTAGAGGAATGTCTAGAGGAGGTTTTGTTTCGAGGAGAGGAGGAGCTAGTAGAGAGCGGTGATATAGCTACACACAATGATCAGAGGCTAGAGCACCACCGCAGAGCATACGTAGTTCGGACCCGTGAAGAAGGCAATGCTCACGATGTGGTGACAAGTATATTTTTATTGTATTCTGAGCCTATTTATGCTTTAATTGACCCGGGTTCATCACATTCATATATTAATTTAAAATTAGTTGAATCGGGGAAGTTAGAATCTGAAATGTCTAGAGTTTTCATAGAGGTGTCTAGCCCTTTGGGACAAAAGCGGTGTTAGTAGGCAGTATGCCTTGGAGGTGCCCATTAATAATACATGATAAAATGTTTCTGTGGATTTCTTGATCATGCCTTTTAGCGATTTTGATATCATTTTGGGTATGGATTGGTTATCTGAACATGGGGTAGTTTTGGATTGCTATAAAAAGAGGTTTAGTATTCAGGCAGAAAATGGGGACAGAATTGAAGTGAATGGCATCCGTACCAGTGGTTCGACACGTATCATTTCAGCTACTAAAGCTAACAAGTTATTCTGCCGAGGTTGTTGTTCAGCGTATTTGGCATATGTTATTAATTACGATTGATGGGAAGCCAATGCGGCGGCGATTAGGGTGTATGCGAGTTTCGGATGTATTTCGGAAGAACTACCGGGTTTACCACCTGATAGAGAGGTTGAATTTGCTATTGATGTGTATCCAGGTACAGCACCAATTTCTATACCTCCGTACCGAATGTCGCCTACTGAATTGAAAGAGTTGAAGGTGCAGTTACAAGATTTATTAGATCGAGGATTTATCCGACCGAGTATTTCACCTTGGGGAGCTCCAGTATTGTTTGTTAAAAAGAAAGATGGTTCTATGCGGTTGTGCATTGATTATCGACAGATTGAACAAAGTGACAATCAAGAACCGGTATCCTTTGCCTCGTATAGGCGACTTGTTTGATCGAACAAGGAGCTTCGTGATTTTCTAAAATTGATTTGAGATCCGGGTATTATCGGTGAAGGTGAAGGAAAGTGATGTGCCTAAGACCGCCTTCCGTACTCGTTATGGCCATTATGAATTTTTGGTGATGCCGTTTGGATTGACCAATGCTCCACCGCTTTTATGGATTTGATGAATCGCATTTTCCACCGTATCTAGATCGGTTTGTGGTGGTTTTTATTGATGATATATTGGTATATTCAAAAGCAGAGGCGAGAACATGATCAAAGCATCTTGAAAGGTTTTACTGATTCTCGCGGGAAAAACAGTTGTATGGGAAATTAAGTAAATGTGAATTACAGTTATGCAAGTGGTATTTTTAGGACATGTGGTATCTGTGATGGGATTAGAGTTGACCAGAAGAAGATCGAAGCAATTGTTCGATGGAAAGCGCCAAAGAATGTGTCTGAGGTGCGTAGTTTTCTCGGTTTGGTGGATATTATCGAAGATTTGTAAATGGATTCTCGAAAATAGCAATGCCGATGACTAAACTACTACTGAGAAGAATGTTCCTTTTATCCGGGATGATCGGTGCAGAATAGTTTTGAGACTTTGAAGCAAATGTTGTGAGGCACCGGTATTAACATTACCGAGTCGGGAAAAGATTTTATTGTGTCTGATGATGCTTCTTTGAGTGGTTTGGGTTGTGTATTGATGCAAAATGGAAAGGTTATTGCATATGCATCTAGGCAGTTGAAGAAGCGCATGAACGTAATTACCCGACACATGACTTGGAGCTATTGCTGCAGTAATTTTTGCTTTAAAGATTTGGAGACATTATCTTTATGGCGAGAAATGTTACATTTACACAGATCATAAAAGTCTCAAATATCTAACATCACAGAAAGATTTAAATTTAAGGCAAAGAGCGGTGGATCGAGCTTCTAAAAGATTATGATTGTGTTATAGATTATCATCCGGGAAAAGCAAATGTGTAGTAGGTGATGCATTGAGCGGGAAAGCTGCGATTGAATTACGAGCAATGTTTGCTCGGCTTAGTGTTAATGATGATGGAAGCTTGTTTAGTGAGTTAAAGGTTAAGCCAATGATGTTAGAGCGATTAAAGCGGCTCGGATGGAAGATGTCAAATTATTAAAGAAAAGAGAAATGGTTGAGAATGGTACGATCGAAAATTTTAGTATTGATGAACATAATTGTTTGAGGTTTCAAAATCGGATTTGTGTTCCAACTACTTCGAATTAAAGAAGATGATTCTTCAAGAAGCACACGATGGTACTTTTTGCGTTACATCCGGGTGGAACAAAAATGTATCGTAATTTAAGGGAGCACTATTGGTGGCAGGAATGAAGAAAGATATAGTTGAATATGTCAATAAATGTTTGACTTGCCAACGAGTAAAGGCGAGAACATCAGTGCAAGCGAGGGTTACTCGATCTATTAGTATTCCCGAATGGAAATGGGATAGTATTACTATGGATTTTGTTACGGGTTGCCGCGTCGAGAGCAAAAAGAATGCCATTTGGGTGATAGTTGATCGACTTACTAAGTCTGCTCATTTCATAGCGATCGGGGTGATTGGTCTTTCTGAAGCTTCTTTGAAGTATATATCCAGAAATTGTGAGATCGCATGGCATTCCAAAGATCTATAATTTCCGGCCGAGATCCACGATTTACATCGAGATTTTGGAAGCGATTACATGATTCTTTGGGTACTCGGCTTAATTTTAGTAATCGCATTTCATCCACAAACCGACGGACAATCGAGCAGGTAATTCAAATTTTAGAAGACATGCTTGGGCTTGCATTATTGACTTTGAATCAAAGTTGGGAACGATACTTGCCATTAGCTGAATTTGTTTATAATAATAGTTATCAATCTAGTATTCAAATGGCTCCATATGAAGCATTATATGGTCGAAGATGTCGATCACCGGTATGTTGGATGAGTTGAATGAGAAAAAGATTGTTGGACCGGAATTAAGTGAGAGACGAAGAAGTAGTTAAAAGATCAAAAACGAGTTGAAAGTAGCTTTTGACAGACAAAAGTCTTACGCAGATCTAAAGCGGCGAGATATATAGAGTATTCTGTGGGTGATAAAGTGTTTTTAAAAGTATCACCTTGGAAGAAAATTTTGAGATTTGGTCGCAAGGGAAAATTAAGTCCTCGTTACATTGGGCCATATGAAGTAATTGAAAGAATCGGACCGGTTGCCTATCGATTAGCTTTACCTCGGAATTACTGAGAAAATTCATAATGTTTTTCATGTTTCCATGCTACGAAGGTATCGATCGGATCCATCTCATATTATTTCTATCGAAGACATTGAGATTAGACCGGATTTGTCATATGAAGAAGAACCGGTTCAAATACTAGCTCGAGAAGTGAAAGAATTAAGAAACAAACGAGTCCCTTTGGTAAAAGTATTGTGGAGAAGCCATAATGTAGAAGAAGCAACTTGGGAACTGAAGAAACTATGAGAGCGCAGATATCCTCACCTATTCTCGAGTAAATTTCGAGGACGAAATTTATTAAGGGGAGAAATGTAACGACCAAATTCGTGGGCACAGAAAAAAAAAAATGTGTTATCGGGCCTCCGTCTTAGTAAATCGAGTTAGTAAATAATCATTAGGAGTAATTATGAGTCTAGTAGTGTGCTTAATTAGATTTTTATTTAGTGAATTTAGCTTAATTGAGAGTAATTAGGAAAAAGGATCAAATTGAATAAGGAGTAAAAGTCTAATTGTAGATTAAAAGAAAATAAAAAGGACCAAAATGGCAATTATGCCATTTAGCATAAGTTGAGGTGGCATAAGCTTAAAAAAATCTGAGATTTTATGTGTTAAAATATATTATTAATATTATTAAATAATTATATTAATATAATATTATATTATATAATAAAGTAAATAGCAAATGAAATAATAAAAAGAAACAAAGAAGAACAGAAAAGAACAGAGAGCATACGAAACAAGCAGGAAAGAAAGAAGAAAAAGAAGGAAAAGGAAAAACTAAAGATTCAAGGTTTTAAACTTTAAAAGGTAAGTCAATCAAGTCCTATTCTTTTAATTTTGATGTTTTAGAAGCTTTAAAGCAAGATTTTGATGAAACTAAGTTGATATTTTGAGAGTTTATTGGTTTTAAGTATAGTTTATGTTAAAGAAAAAGATGAACAAGGGGTTAAATTGAATGAAATTTAAGTTAGAGTTAGTAAAAGGATTAAATTGTAAAGTAAGCTATAAGTTTTGTATTATAGGGATTGATTTGGAAGAAATTATAAATTAGGGTTTATTTTGAAAATTTTGTAATCAAGTTGAATATGGAAGGAATTTAAGTAGAATCAAGCATGAATTAAGTTAAGAAAATAAGTAAACTTAACTAGGATTTAATTGCAAAATAAGTCATAAGAAAACAGATTTAAGACAGCAGCAGTAGAGTAACTTTGAAAATTCACCAAAAATCGTAGAAATGGAATTAGAAGTTTAGTGAGATATGAAATTAAAGCTTATTGAGTCTATTTTCATATGAAAGAAACAGAGATAGCAAATAAGTTCTGTATTGTGAGATATTTCAATTTTAGTGAAACTGGTTCAGGGTGATTTCGAGATCCCCTGTTCTGACTTGTAAAAATAATTAAAAATTGTATAAAAATGATTTTGGAACATAATTTATATGGTTAAATTCCTTAATGAGTCTAGTTTCAAATGAGCTAAACAAGGAGGCCATCTAAATTCTGTACAAAGAGTAATTTAATTCGTAGTGAAGAGAGGTCAGAGCAGTTGGACAGTGAAACAGGGGAAACTTTAAGAATAATCTGGTATTGATTGGCCATACCAAAAATTCTGAAAAATTTACAGTAAAAATATATATGAGTCTAGTTTCAGGAAAAATTTACGGATCTTAATTTGGAGTTCCGTAGCTCCAGATATAGATGATTTAGTGACAATGACTCAGGTAGACAGCCTAGAAAGAACTTATAAGTAAATAATAGAATTGTGTATAAAAGATGTGGAATGAAGAGGAAGAGTAGAAATTGAATAAAATTCAATTATTTATTGTAATTTAATGTTGTAATTAATAATGTAAATTATTATTTTCGTAGCTAAAAAGGAACTCGAGGCATCAACCCATAAAGGAAAGGAGAAGGTTACCGAGGAATAATCAAGCAAATTCGGGTTTGTATTACTATAATTCAAGCTATTTATTTATTCATTAAATATTAGATTAATTTATGGATATGGTAAGTAAATTATAAGGTAAGTGTTTTTATTGAAATTGAATTGTATCTGGATTGATATGGAAAAGTGTAATTAATATTGAAATTGAATTTATTATGAAAATGAAAATGAAATTGAGAACCTGAAATACCCTATTAACTATTCGGGTGAGTCGGATATAATTGGCATGCCATAGGACATGGAAGAGTACGGGATTTTGCCGGCTTACTGATCAGGCACTTACGTGCGATCTCATTCTTTATTACCGATTCGACACTTTGTGTGTCGATTATCGTTATCATTGCGCGAATTCTGAGTTCGACACTTTGTGTGTTGAATACTGATATTGTTACTGTTACCGATTCGACACTTTGTGTGTCGTATACTGTTACCGTTAAGGCACATTGTGCCGTACTGGAGTGTTGGGTTGGAATCCGTGTATCCGTTAAGGTCCGAGTCTGTTAATAGGGGTAAATAAAGAAAAGGTTAAATTGAATAAAATGAAATGGTTGAGCCATTGGAAGAAATGCGAAAATAGAACATGAACTGAAAAATGTGATTGAAATATGAGCATGAGAAAAGAAAGTATGAACCATTGGTTCAAGAAATGGATAATGGCTCAACATGATTGTGTATTATTTCAATTGTTAAATAGCTAAATTTGAATTGTATGAATATATTGAGAATGATAAACTTATGTTTGAATTGGGTTAGTTAAATTAAAGTTATATGATTTAATGATATGATTATTATGTTTATAATTTGAATTATGGTAATACCACCTGAGTATATGTATACTCGATGCAGTTGCTTAACTTAAGTGCGCAGGTTGTAGAAGTCAAATCTTGAACCAAAGATCGAAGCGGACCGACTTCAACAAACCTTTGGTGATGTATATTTCCTTTTATAATGTGGCATGTACGTAGGTTGTGTTTAAATGTTATTATGTTTTGAATGTAAATGGTTAAAAATGTTAGTATTACAAGTTTAAAAATTATAATGAAAGGAGTATATTTATTTTAATCTAACTAATATTTTGATAAATTTAAGTTGATATTATATTGATTGAGTTTGATTAGAAGGTATTTAGAATAGAAAATGAATTTATCAAATGAATTGGTTAAATTGGTTGTTTATTGAAATGAATACGATTTATTTTCTGTGGGGGTTTTATATATTAATAAGCGTAAATGCTGCGAAATTTATATTAAACAAAATTTATATTTGCAAATTGTCTGATATGTCCGGTAATGCTTCGTAACCCTGTTCCGGCGATGGTTCGGGGTTAGGGGTGTTACACGTACCTATCTTTACATTCAAAGAATTATCCTTTTTGGTTATTCAAAGAAAAACTACCTAATTTACGATCGGGCAATATTTACTATTCGTTTTCAAACCCAAGACGATTCGTATCAAAACTCTTGGATGGCTGCTAATGTTGATAGTCCTAATGTTAGCACATTGAAACTGATCGAAGTTTACTTGGTGATTGGTGTTTTCTCAACACTATTCTTGCTATTTAGATCTCTTTCCATGGTTACCTTGGGTATTAGTTCCTCAAAATCTCTATTTTCACAGCTGCTAAATTCCCTTTTCGTGCACCTATGTCATTCTACGACTCCACTCCTTTGGGAAGGATACTAAGTCGGGTAAGCATCCCACCAAGAGAATATTTACGTAACTGGAAAATGGTTCTCGTAACTAACATTTATTCCTTCTTTCCATATAGGTATCTTCTGATCTGAGCATCATTGATATTGATAACCCATTCAGCTTAATCTTCACCATTGACGCTACCGTAAATACTTGTAGCAATCTTGCAGTTCTGGCTGTTGTTACTTGGCAAGTCCTAGTTGTTTCCATACCAATTATCTATGCAGCAATTCTCTTACAGGTAACACACTACAAGTTTCGTTTCAAAATTCGATGATTTCAGTATGTCACTATGTAAATTTGACTAATCTTGAAAACATTTTTGGGTTATATATAGAAATATTACATTTCCACGGCAAAAGAGTTGATGAGGATAAATGGCACAACCAAATCCTTGGTAGCAAATCATCTAACTGAGTCAATAGCTGTTCTTCCACAGTTTTTCGGCGAACGAATGGTTGGTCCAGCGGTTAGAGACACTTAGTTATGTTGTTCTTGCCTCTGCCGCACTCTGCATGGTTTTGCTTCCTCCTGGGACTTTCAGTTCTGGTTAGTGTAAGAAACTATCACTCTTGTATACTAAATCAAGAATCTCGTAGAAATTAATCTTCCATATCAATCATTGCAGGGTTTATTGGTTTGGCACTTTCTTATGGTCTTTCATTGAATTTGTCCCTTGTATCTTCGATTTACTACCAATGCACTATTGAAAATCACATCATTTCTATAGAAAGGATTAATCAATACATGTATATACCAAGTGAAGCCCCTGAAATTATAGAGGAGAATCGTCCTCCTTACAATGGGCCAGCTATGGGTAAAGTGGATATTTGTGATTTACAGGTATATTTTTTCTTTGGATGTTCTATACAGCACCAATTAGTATACTGAGAATGTTGGTAAGGTCCCACTATGTGGGTGTCCTTAATTTCTGCCATATTTCACTCCTTTTTGGAGTTGACAAAAAAGCCAATCTTTTTGTCTTTTAAGGGTGTGGGCAGCCATTTTTTTTAACGTGAGAGAAAGCCAAAATCAAATTTGTAATGAGGGAGAGAAACAAACGAGAAAACAGAGAGCTTTGAAGCTGAAAAATTATTTTTTTCAAGTTTGGAGCAGCTGTGATCAACTCTTCGATCGGACGTCCATCCGTGGTTCGATTGAGCTGATTTTTGGACAGCAGCTAGACGACAAGGTGTTCTTGACTTTGCACGGTCGGATTTTTCATCCGAGTCCTGTAGCGTCGGAAATACTCGTTTTACAGCAGCTACGTTTTTGGTGATGTTCTCCAATTTTTCTCTCTTTTGCTAAAGATTACATATTGTTAGCCTTGTTGGAGCTGAATGCTTGTTGTAGGCTTGATATTGTGATCTTGTAGCTGAACATTTGATTATAGTGGAGCTTTTAATCGGACTCTAAAGTCCCGTGGTTTTTTTACCCTTGATTTAGAGGGGTTTTCCACGTAAAATATCGGTGTCTCTATTTATTATTTTTTGTTGTGGTTGCATTGGTTGATTTGTGGTTGATAGGTTGCTAGAGAACAAATATTTTTGTACTATTGTGCTTGTCATAATATTTGATTGGAGTTATAGGGAGAGAAAGAACACGGTTTAAACCTTCGCTTTGTTTGATTTTTTGGTTTCTTCCCAACAAACTGGTATCAAGAGCTCGGTTATTCTGTCAAATAATTATGAAAATCAATATGAGCAAGATGATTATGTTGAATGGCACAAATTATTAACTTTGGCGGAATAAAATGAAGGACTTGTTGTTTGTGAAGGCTTTGCATCTTCCGGTCTTTGCTACTCAAAAACCTGATTCGAAAAGTGATGAAGAATGGGAATTTGAGCATCAACAAGTGTGTGGCTTTATTTTGCAATTTGTTGAAGAAAATGTTTACAACCACATTGATCCAGAGACACATGCTCGAACATTGTGGGAGAAGCTTGAAAGCTTGTATGCTTCGAGATCGGGCAATAACAAGTTGTTTTTGCTGAAGAAAATGATGGCGTTGAAATACAAAGAAGGAACGTCTATAGCTGACCATGTGAGTGAATTTCAGAGCGTGATGAATCAATTGCTTGGTATGGGTGTCAAATTTGATGACGAAATTTTAGGACTTTGGTTGCTTGCTACTCTACCAGACTCTTGGGAGACTTTCCGGGTTTCGCTCATTAATTCTGCCCCAAAGGGTATTATTACCTTGGATTTGGCTAAGAGTGGTGTGTTGAATGAAGAGGTCAGAAGACGATCTCAGGGTTCTACATCACAGTTCGAGGTGTTGGTTACCGAGAACAGGGGGAGGAACAGAGACAAAGATGGAAAGAGTAGAGATAAAGGCGAAGCAAGTCAAGATCGAGATACAAGAATCTTTGAGTGTCATCATTGTGGCAAGAAAGGCCATATCAAGAAATCTTGCTTCAAGTGGAAGAAAGAGAACAAAGGTGGTGATAAACACGATCGGAATGATGATGGAAAATCCGAAGCGTGTTGCTACCGCTACTCGTGAAGATCTCGTTGGTCATTCGTGATGAGAATTTGGTCAACTTAGCATGTGACGAGACTAGTTGGGTGATTGATCTTTGGTGCATCACTTCATGTCACGTCGAGGAAGGATTTCTTCACATCTTATACTCCTGGTGATTTTGGGGTATTGAAGATGGGTAATGACAGTTTGGTTCCGGTTGTTGGTATGGGAGATGTTCACTTGGTGAGTAACAATGGAACAAAGTTAACTCTCAATGATGTCAGACACGCACCGGATAACCATTTGAATTTGATCTCTGCAGGAAAGCTTGATGATGAGGGATTCTGTAACACCTTCAGTGAGGGGCAATGGAAGCTGACTAAAGGCTCCTTGGTTGTAGCTCGAGGAAAGAAGAGCTCAAATTTATATTTGATGCAAGCTTCAGCTTCTCGAGAGACGGTGAATGTGACAGTGAATGGCAGCTCAACAGAGTTGTGGCATAAACGACTTAGTCACATGAGTGAGAAGGGCCTTAACTGTTTAGCGAAGAAGAATCAACTTTCGGGCTTGAAGAATGCTACATTGAAGGATTGTGCTCATTGTCTAGCAGGAAAGCAGAGAAGAGTTTCTTTTAAAAGCCGTCCTCCTCATAGAAGATCAGAGTTGCTAGAGTTGGTCCATTCAGATGTTTGTGGTCCGATAAAAGTAAGGTCACTTGGCGGTGTACTTTATTTTGTGACTTTCATTGATGACTGTTCAAGAAAGCTATGGGTTTACACTTTGAAGTCTAAAAATCAAGTCTTTGAGGTGTTTAAACAGTTTCATGCATCAGTTGAAAGGGAAACAGGAAAGAAGTTAAAGTGCATTCGTCATCGATAATGGTGGTGGCGAGTACGGGGCCATTTCATGAGTCATTGTCTGCGACAGGAATCGGACATCAGAGAACACCACCAAAGACTCCACAGTTAAATGGGTTAGCTGAAAGAATGAACCGAACACTGATTGAGAGAGTTAAATGTTTGTTGTCAGATTCAAAGCTGCCAAGATTATTTTGGGCTGAAGCTTTGAATACAGTGACACATGTGATAAATTTGTCACGTAGTGTTCCTTTGCGAGGTAACGTGCCAGATAGAGTTTGGTTTGGCAAAGATGTGTCATATGATCACCTACATGTGTTCGGTTGTAAAGCATTTGTTCATGTTCCAAAGGATGAAAGATCCAAGTTGGATGCCAATACTCGACAATGCATTTTTATTGGTTATGGTCTAGATGGTGAGTTTGGTTATAGACTCTATGATCCCGTTCAGAAGAAACTCGTGAGAAGCAGAGATGTTGTCTTCATTGAGGATCAGACCATTGATGACATTGATAAGACGGAGAAAGCGAATTCACAAGACAGTGATGATTTGATCGATGTGAATCCAGTTCCCCTAAACTCTTCACCAGGTCCTATCCAGGATGATGTGCATGGTGATGTTACTGATGACCATCAGGATATAGGTGACTTTGATGCTCCCATGGATGATGTTATGAATGATCAACAGCAAGCACCTATAGCTCCACCAACAATTCCACTTGAAGGTCCTCCGGAGATCGGCGATCTTACGTCGGGTATTCTTCTGATGAATATGTTCTTTTAACTGACGGGGGAGAACCTGAATGTTATGAAGAGGCTATGGAGAGTGAATGCAAAGATCAGTGGGTTGAAGCGATGAAAGATGAACTTCAATCCTTGCATGAGAACCATACCTTTGAGTTGGTGAAAGCGCCCCGGGCAAAAGAGCCTTGAAGAATCGTTGGGTTTACTGAGGTTGAAGCAAGAAGAGAAGTCTTCATCTCCACGATACAAGGCTAGATTGGTCGTGAAGGGTTATACTCGAGAAAAAGGGGTTGATTTTGAAGAAATATTTTCTCCGAGTTGTGAAGATGTCCTCTATCGAACTATACCGAGTTTGGCGACTGTTATGACTTAGAGGTTGAACAAATGGACGCGAAAACCGCTTTTCTTCATGGTGACTTAGAAGAAGAACTTTACATGGAGCAATCGAGAGGATTTGTTGCACAAGGAAAGAAGACTATGTGTGCAGATTGAAGAAGAGCTTGTATGCGGTTTGAAGCAAGCTCCAAGGCAATGGTACAAGAAGTTTGAGTCATTATGGGGAGCAAGGCTACAAGAAGACTACTTCGATCATTGTGTGTTTGTTAAGAGATTCTCTGGTGATGATTTTATAATTCTTTTGCTCTATGTTGATGACATGCTTATTGTTGGTCAGAATGCTTCTAGAATTGAGAAGTTGAAGCAAGAGTTGAGTAAATCCTTTGCAATGAAGAATTTGGGGCCAGCAAAGCAAATTCTTAGCATAAAGTTGACACGTGATAGAAAGGCCAAGAAATTATGGTTATCACAAGAGAAGTACATCGAGAAAGTACTTCAAAGGTTCAGCATGGACAAAGCTAAAGCGGTGAGCACTCCCTTTGCTACGCACTTTAGATTGAATATTAAGCATAGTCCTTCCACGAGAAAAGGAGAAGGAAGAGATGCGAAAAATTCCTTACTCTTGGTAGTGGGGAGTCCGATGTATGCAATGGTTTGTACGAGGCCGGACTTGGCTTATGCCGTTGGTACGATCAATCGTTTTCTTTCTAACCAGCGAGAGAGAGCATTGGAATGCGATGAAGTGGATTATGAGATATCTTCGTGGCACTTCCAACATGAAACTTTGTTTCGGCAATGAGAAACCTGTTCTTGTTGGTTATACTGATTCGAGACATGGCGGAGATATTGACTCGGAGATCTACTTGAGTTACTTGATCACTTATGCGGGAATCGTGGCATGGCAATCAAGATTGCAAAAGTGTGTTGCATTGTCCACCATCGAATCGAGTTCATTGCAAAGAACCAAAGCGTGCAAGGAGATGCTTTGGATGAAGAAGTTTATGCATGAGCTTGGTTTTACTCGGGAGAAGTATGTCTGTATTGTGATAGATGTGAGTGCTATTCATCTTGGTAAGAATTCAACTTTTCATGCTAGATCTAAGCATATTGATGTGAGGTACCATTGGATACGAGATGTTCTTGAAGCCAAGCTATTAGAGCTTGAGAAGATACATGCGATGATAATGGTGCTGATATGTTGTGAAGGCTTTACCAAGAGGAAAGTTTGAAGCATGTTGTTTGATCTCGGTATGGAGGCATTCCCACATAGTTGGAGGGGAGATTTGTTGGTAAGGTCCCACTATGTGGGTGTCCTTAATTTCTGCCATATTTCACTCCTTTTTGGAGTTGACAAAAAAGCCAATCTTTTTGTCTTTTAAGGGTGTGGGCAGCCATTTTTTTTAACGTGAGAGAAAGCCAAAATCAAATTTGTAATGAGGGAGAGAAACAAACGAGAAAACAGAGAGCTTTGAAGCTGAAAAATTATTTTTTTCAAGTTTGGAGCAGCTGTGATCAACTCTTCGATCGGACGTCCATCCGTGGTTCGATTGAGCTGATTTTTGGACAGCAGCTAGACGACAAGGTGTTCTTGACTTTGTATGGTCGGATTTTTCATCCGAGTCCTGTAGCGTCGGAAATACCCGTTTTACAGCAGCTACGTTTTTGGTGATGTTCTCCAATTTTTCTCTCTTTTGCTAAAGATTACATATTGTTAGCCTTGTTAGAGTTGAATGCTTGTTGTAGGCTTGATATTGTGATCTTGTAGCTGAACATTTGATTATAGTGGAGCTTTTAATCGGACTCTAAAGTCCCGTGGTTTTTTTACCCTTGATTTAGAGGGGTTTTCCACGTAAAATATCGGTGTCTCTATTTATTATTTTTTGTTGTGGTTGCATTGGTTGATTTGTGGTTGATAGGTTGCTAGAGAACAAATATTTTTGTGCTATTGTGCTTGCCATAATATTTGATTGGAGTTATAGGGAGAGAAAGAACACCGGTTTCGCTTCCGCTTTGTTTCGGTTGTTTCGGTTTCTTCCCAACAGAGAATTTATTTGAACAGATCAGATATCGGCTCAATGCACCATTAGTTCTTCGAGGAATCAGTTGCACATTTCAAGGAGGGCCCAAGATTGGTATCGTTGGCCGAACTGGTAGTGGGAAGACAACTCTAATAAGTGCTTTATTCCGTCTGGTAGAGCCAGCTGCAGGGAAGATTGTAGTCGATGGCATTAACATCTCTACTATTGGCCTTCACGATCTAAGGTCACGTTTTGGAATAATACCACAGGATCCTACCCTTTTTAATGGAACTGTTAGATACAATTTGGATCCTCTATCCCAACACACTGACCAAGAGATATGGGAGGTAAATTTTGATTTCTTTTGCCAATGATTCCTTCCATCATTTTAACACTATGAATATAATGGATAGTTGATATTTCATCAGCATTTTAAGGTTCTTGATAAGTGTCAACTTCGAGAGGCTGTTCGGGAAAAAAAAGAGGGATTGTACTCCTTAGGTAAATTTCCTGAAACTTGATCATATCCTATTCCTTTTCGTTTTATATGTTGACAAAAGCCAATTGGTCATGAAGTTGTGGAAGATGGATCAAATTGGAGCATGGGACAACGACAACTATTTTGTTTAGGTCGTGCTCTGTTGAGGAGAAGTCGAGTATTAGTGCTTGATGAAGCAACAGCATCTATTGATAATGCAACTGACTTGATTCTGCAAAGAACTATTTGTATTGAATTTGCAGATTGTACTGTTATCACAGTGGCACACAGGATACCAACTGTCATGGATTGCACGATGGTACTTCCCATCAGTGATGGTGAGTTTCTTTAATGCTGACCTGAGAATCAACCTTTACATACAAACATACTTTGCACTGCATGCACTTCTTTCATCTTGCAGGCATCTTTCAATAATTAGGCACACCACACTAGCAGTTGAACCTTGGGAAAAAGGGCATTATATTGTCCCCATTTAATGTTTGGTAAACTACACTGGTAGTCATCTAACTACTAGTAAATTTCTTTTTTTTTATCACTCAACTATGATAAGTTACAAAATGGTCACCAAACTATTTGACTTTTCTTTTTTGATCACTCAACTATTTGAATTTTTTTTTTAGTCATTAGCCGTTAAATTACTAACGAGAAGATAACTTGGAAGCTTTTAAAATTGACATAATATCAATTTTAGTCCTCAACATTTATACATTGTGTCAATTGAGTTTTGATTCTAAAAAAATTCAATCATCAACATTTACACATTATGAAATTTGATTTTTTTTTCTACAATTTTACTGTTTTTTGTGACATTGGAGTTAATTTTAAAAGAATGAGCAAAATGATCATTCTGTTCAAAATTTTATCTTTTTTTACTATTAAAAACTAATATCTCTATGTTAGCATGAGGTATAATGCCAGACCAGTTTTAATAGTAAAAATAGATAAAAATTTTAATTAAAAGAACTAACTTACTCTTTAATCTAACATACAATATTATTTACTTTTTTTTTTGGTAAAAGGTAAATATAATTTGACTCAGGACCTCCACGTTACTTTTACTAAATTATACCCATTTTCCTAATAAAATCACATAAGAATGAGGTTGTTTCTTTATTATACTTCAGGCAAACTGATGGAGTATGATGAGACGACGAAGTTAAGGGAAAGAGAAGGTTCACTGTTCGGGCAACTTGTTAAGGAATACTGGTCTCAGTATCACTCTGCAGAATCGCATTGAAGTTGTTCACCAAGTTTTCATTCATTTTATCCTTGCTTGATCAAATAAGGTTGCTGGGTTTGTAAAGCAAAGGACAGGGAGTAAGAAGTTGTTCCAGGTTCATAGATGCCGTCGTTGCCGGTTCGTGGATCCGAGAAGAAACTACAATAGATAAGAAACATGCTATATTCATAGGATTTTAAAGGGAAGCTGAAAGCAAATAGGAAGAGGAGACTGTTTAGAATTGCAGGGGGATAACAGATTTCTTGTGTAAACCAATTACGGGTTCAAATTCAATGGCTATAATCTTTTTTTTTTAACTCAAAATTATAGTCTCTTTTCTACCAAAAACAAAAAAAAAAAAAAATGGAAACAATAATATTAATTAAACACATGGATGGGTGAGGTAAAAATAAAAAAATTAAAAGGATCCATCGGTGAAGAAAGAAGTTGACAGATTAATTAAAGGGTAAACTACACTCAGGTCTCTAAATTATTAGTAAGTTACAAAATGGTCAATAAATTATTCAAAAGTTTTCATTTAAATCACAAGATTATTACTTCTTTTTTAAAGCCCGGCTAATGTGCTCTAAGTGATGATACCAAATAGAATAGCATACTTTAGATCCAAATTGATCTAATGATCAATGTTGAAGATCAAAAAAAAGAAAAATTGTTTGGATTTTGATTTGTAGAATCTTGACCTTCAAAGTTGTTTAATGAAAAAAAAACTTAACTGTAGGAGTAAATCGAAATAATAACTATTGTTAGTGCAGGTGGTACGAACAAAGAAGCTCATATAGCACCGATTTTAACAGCTCAATGACTTAAATAAAATTTTTAAATAGTTAAATGACCATTTTGTAACTTTTTTTAAATAGAGTAACCAAAATATAAGCTTCATTTTGTAACTTTTTGAAGTTTTATGACCAAAACTTAAACTTACTACTAATTTAGTGGACCTTGAGTGTAATTTACCTAAAACTTAATAACACTAAAAATAACTTAACCAGACCCCTTCAGTCCAACGAAGGTCGCTTGTTGGAGCTACATTTCAGCACTGGTTTAGAATGGCTCTCTCCAAAACCAGAGCACTGCAGTCTATGTTTCGCTCATTCCACAACTACAAACCCATTCTTCGCTTCTCTTCTCTCACCCATCAACAACAGCCTACTTTTCCACCATTATCGAACCTCGTAAACGAAATCTCTCGCGTACTAAGCGACCACAGGAGCCCTCACCATGACTTAGACCACTCTCTTACCACATTCTCATCTCATATATCATCTCAACTCGTCGAACAAGTCTTGAAACGTTGTAAGAATCTCGGGTTTTCCGCCCACAGGTTCTTTCTTTGGGCTGCGAAAATTCCGGGTTTTCAACACAGTTATACAAGTTATCGTATTTTGGTTGATGTATTAGGAAGTAACCAACAGTTTGCTATTTTATGGGATTTCTTGGTAGAAATTAGAGATAGTAAACAATTTGAGTCAAACCCGGAAATTTTCTGGCTTGTTTTTAAAGCTTATTGTAGAGCAAATTTGCCTGGTGATGCTATCAGGGCTTTTGATAGGATGGTGGAGTTTGGAATCAAACCTAGTGTTGATGATGTCGATAAACTTTTGTTTTTGTTATGTAAAAAGAAATTTGTAAAACACGCCCAAGGGTTTTTTGATAGAGCTAAGCACGAGTTTGATCTTAGTGCAAAAAGTTACAGCATTTTGTTGAGGGGTTGGGGAGATATTGGTGAAGCTGGTCAGGCACGTAAGGTGTTTGACGAAATGCTCCAACGAGGTTGTTCAATCGATGTTCTTGCTCATAATAGCTTGTTGGAAGCCTTATGCAAAGGTGGTTTCGTGGATGAAGCTTATAAGATGTTTAGAGAAATGGGTTCGAATGGGATTGAGCCAAATGCTTGTAGTTACTCTGTTTTCATTCGTGCATATTGTGAGGCAAATGATATTCATGCGGCTTTCAAGGTGCTCGATAGAATGAGAAGATACAATCTTGTACCAAATTTGTTCACTTACAATTGTATTATCAAAAAGCTTTGCAAGAATGATAAAATTGATGAAGCTTACCAGCTTCTAACTGAGATGATTGAGAGGAATATTAATCCAGATACATGGAGTTACAATGTGATCTTGGCTTATCATTGTGAACATTCTGAGGTTAATAGAGCTCTTAGATTGATTTCAAGAATGCAGAAAAATGATTGTTTGCCAGATAAACACACTTACAATATGTCACTAAAGTTGTTCATTCGTATAGGAAGATTCGACAAGGCAACCGAGTTGTGGGAGAGTATGGCAGATAGAGGATTTTATCCTTCGGTCTCAACTTATGCCGTTATGGTTCATGGCTTATGTAAAAAGAGAGGTAAGTTAGAGGAGGCATGCAAATATTTCGAGATGATGGTCGATGAGGGTATACCTCCGTATTTTTCAACCGTCGAGTTATTGAGGAATCGATTGTTGAGGTTTGGGTTATCAGAAAGTGTTGAGATACTTGCTAATAAGATGGCTCGAAGCACTTCTTGTTCGATACAAGAGCTAGAAAATGCTATGAGAGGTAAAACAACATATAGAAGAACAAGAAGTGAAGAAACAGAGCTTGAAAGTGAGTAACAATGGCCCTTGCTTTTCAGTTTGATGCTAAATGTGAAAATCAATCTCTTAAGTTCATGATTGATTTTTCTAGTCATATACATTAATTGATTGTCATATTACCTTGTCTTTATTTTCAACTCAATGCATTCTCTAATCTAACAAGCTTACATAATACTGATCAATATCATACACTTCCTCTGCTTTCTCAGCTACCAAACAGAGTATTATTGGTGAAAAGGATTGATTTTTGAACCCATAAAATTTTCAATGTCACAACAAACCCAGATTTTGAAACTAATTTTTACTTTGCAAAAATTTTATTTTGGCCATGAATTTATAATTCGATGTTTTTATTCTGTTCCTCCAATATTAAATCCCTACTTTTGCCGGTGCAAATAACTAAGAAAAGATGATGAAAAATGGAAGTTTTGCAGATGAAATTTCTGATTGTTCTCTTATGTCATTTTTTACCCCAAGAATTTATAACTCGATTTTGGGTTGTTTCATGTATAGACGAAGTCGTATCTGAAAAGTGGGAGGATTTGGATAAAAATATAAGCCCAAAAAATTTGTTTGAAAAAAATAAGGTCTGTTTTCTAAACAGATTAGGTTTCGTGTAAGCTTTTTTGGCCCAATCTGATTTGGATACCCTTAACAAAGTATCGGTACATTTCTCAAAAACATCGTCACTGTGCTTGAAAAATTGCCTGAGCATCCTTGGGGTAAGTATCGATATCTTGGGGCAAGTATTGATACTATAGGCTTTAATATGGGTCGAGTCGGTTTAAGTTTGGGTTTAACATTTATAATCTAGGTCAAGTTTGGATAAAAGTTTAGGCCCATTTTTAGGTCAAGCTGGGCACAAACTTATCAATCAAGCTTAAAATTTTTATTGAGCTTGACTCAAACACGAACCGCCCGATCTATCAACAACTCTAGTAATGGCATGCTTTAGTTGTTTTTATAGCTTTTTTGTGTTTTTTTTTTTTTGCCAAATTCTGAATTTTTTTAATGGAAGGGAAAACATTTTATTTCTTGTTGAACAAAGCGTAAACTCTCTTGTGTTGGTGCTTGTAAGGCTTGTATATATAAAACAATTATTTGTAAACGATAGATATCTATTAATTTGGGGTTGGAATCCAATATCTACAATTGATATGCATGAGTGACCCAATTTTCAGCCAATGTAGGTAAAATAAAAAACGGTAGAGGCATATCTTGGTAAAAACGACCACTTTTTGAGCTAAAAATGACCACTAATTTCCAAGATAAGGATGAATTAAGCAAATGGAATTACAACCACATCTCAAGAATCAAGAAGCAACGACATACATAAAATAACAACAATGTATCAAGCGATTCTCTAAAATATAGTTCAGAATAACCATTCATTTATATGAATAATCACAACATTTTTATTTTGTAAGACATTGAAAACTCTGATTTACTTAACTTGTCAACAGAAATCTTTAATAGTCGAACTTAACGATGACATAACAATTCTCCATTATTACATACCGAGACTTACAAACAATGAACCAATAAAGTTGAAAAGAGTGAGGCAAACAACTTCTTTGCTATATTATTGGAAAGATTTACCATGAAATTATCGATCTGAGTTGCATGTTCTTTTGAGACAGCTATAACAAAAGCTACGTAAATTAAGTTTCTTTCTATTGACTAATATGTATAAAATTCTCATGGAGTAAAAAAAAAAGAATCTTTTAATTGAGTCCCTGGAGTCTAGAAATTGTGTAATGATATGAAGTTAGCAATTAAACTACAGAGATATGGAATAATTAGATTAGGGATGATAATGAAAGAGAGAGAAAAAGAGATACATTTATTATTATTAACTTTTAGTAGGAGTTTATAATCTAGCAATAAGCTTAGAGATAAAGCAAAACATGCATTTTCAACAATAAAAAATAATTATTTATTTATATAACAACGTGAATTGTAAAACCGACATAAAAAAATATAAAATAAAAATCGAAAATAATAAACTAGACTTTAATTTTTTTTTTTCTCTTTCATCAATATTAACCCTAATTCTCCTTATTTACCATCTCTTTTTTTCTTGCTTTCGAAGAGTAGTCTCTTCTTTTCTGAGAATTTTATATATACCTTACCCTTCCATCCTGTAATTAGACCTTTGTCTTTGCCAATGGCGGTTTCAGAAAAACAAAATCTTCTCAAGCATACTGATTGGGCAAATCTTCCCAAGAATATTATTGATTCGATAATAGAGAAATCGGTTCCTCCACTTTCTCAATTTATTCGATTTGGTTCTGTTTGCAAGGCTTGGCATGCAGCAATCACGGAGAATCGCTCCTTACGTTCTAAGATTTTGAAGAGATGCCATCATCAAGTTCCATTCCTAATGATTACCAAAAGTCAAGAAAAGCGTGGTTTATATAATATCATTGAGAAGAAATTACATGGCGTGGAGTTGTCAGTGCCTTATAAAAGAAGATGTTGTGGTTCTTCTTATGGATGGATAGCTACAGTAGACTGGACTTTGGCTATTAAACTCATAAACCCTTTCACCGGTGGAATCATTGATCTTCCTTCAGTTGATATTCCCGTTGTGAACAAATTCACTAAGGAAGATGAGCACGAGTTTCATGTCAAGAAAGTGATATTATCTGATGATCCTTACGTAAATCCAGATAATTTTATGGTTTTAGCACTTTTTGGAGCATCGAGTTCAATCGCTATTATCCAACCTGGTGAGAAAACTTGGACTTATACAAGTAATTTGGAAACAATTGCAAAAGACGACGCTATTTTTCATAAAGGCAAGTTTTATGCTGTAGATTTTAGGTTGGGAATCATATCAGTCCAAGTCACAAATATGAATGGTAGTTTAGTTTCAGCTTTTGATGAGAAAATAATAATTCCACCTGAAGAAGAAGGTGATAATGCGTTTAAGTATATTGTGGAATCATCAGACGGTGAACTTCTGATTGTCCAAAGATTTATTAGCACCTATGGTCCATACCGTTGGACAACAAACTTCAAGGTTTTAAAGCTTCGGCAACATGCAAACCATGTGGCAAGGCTTGTTGAGGTAAGGAACATTGGGGATGATGCCTTGTTCTTGGGTGACAGTTGCTCCATGTCTGTCGCTGCTTCTCGATTTCCTGAATGTCGACCCAATTCCATTTACTTTACGGATGATACTATTCTTTATGCTCTTGAAGGGTCTATTGATATGGGAATTTTTAGTTTGGAAACAGGTTGTTTTCAACCATTTGACGATATGGATCCTTCTCATTCAGATATGCCTCCTCCCTTTTTTATTTTACCTACATTGGTTGAAAATCGAGTCACACATGCATGTCAATACTAGGTACTCGATGGGAATAGGTTCTTTTCACCAGTAATACTCTGTTTGGTAGCTCAGAAAGCACACAGGAATAAATTGAACTAGTTTTCGTTTTCTTCAAGTAGATTGTGCTGCATTTATATTCAATGAAATTTTAGTGTGTATATTTCACCTAGCGTTTTAGTTTATTGTTAACTTTCTTTTTTTCTTGCGGGTTTCTCCAACAATTCTCTTCCTTTTCCTGGAAAATTATCACTTCATATTTTCACTTCTTTAATAAACTAATCAATTTGTACTTATTTAATTCTTTTTAATAATATAAGGACTAAATTGATCCATTTAATAATAGAGTGACTAATTGAATACAATCCCATAATATAGAAACTTCCTAAGTATATTAACCAATTCAAAAGTAATACTAAACAACTTCAAACGTCACGAATCTGTTTCCAATCTTCAACAATAATAGTCAAATTGACTTAGATCTAAAGTATGTTCTACTAATCGTTGATGGGTGTTAATCCACCATACCAATCTTCGGATATCGCTTGAAACTTGATAGCCGGAATTTAAAAAAGGAAAAAAGTCTAACAACTTAGTGACTTAAACAAAAACTTTCGAATAGTTTAATGACTTAAATAAAAACTTTTGAATAATTTAGTGACCATTTTATAACTTTTAATATTGAGTAATCAAAACTAATAATTTAATAATGTTAGGATGAAATTTTCCCAAATTTAAATTGCTTTATTAAAGCTTTAGATTCTTCATGTATAACATATTGTATTGAAGGAGGATACATGGTTGGGACCCGTTGGTTTCAAAGTCAATTTCTCTGTTGGGCTTTTAGCCCAGAAATCTAGGTCAATGTCCATTTCGTTCTCCGACATGTCCCCGACCCTTTTGTCTGCTATTTTATTTTTTCTTCTTTTCTCCATATAATTTATAATTAGTTAATTACTTCTATTTTTAGGTTAAAAATTGTTTCATAAGCCCTTATGGTTTTTAAAAATTTGAAATTTAGTCTCTAGGTTTTTATTTCTTGGAATTTAATCACTCCTTTTCAAATTTCGAATTTCAAGTCCAATTGCTTATAATGTTAAAATTATTCTGTTAAATTTAAGTTTATTATAACATCATTTTTTTAGTTACATGGCTACCAAGCGAGTATTTCTTTTATTTCAAAATATCACACAAACAAATTTAATTTTAAAATTTAACAATGTTAACAATTTGACCTGAATTTTGAACTCTGAAAAATAAAAGTAAGATTTCAATTTTGTGAAGAGTAAAAAGACTTATGACATATTTTACCCTTTTTTTTTTAATATGAGTACATGTTGGATACAAATATATTCAATTTTTTAATTTTTCGTGCATAAAAAAAATCATTGTAAAATCATATTTTCGTATCTATCTTCGTTTATGCATCAAATCAATGTGTCGAGGACAACTATTTAAGAAAAAAATGAAAAATAAAAAAGAGGATAAATATCAATTTTGGTATTTTCGTATCTATATTCCAATATGTAATTTGATACATGAATTTCAATTTGATGCAATCATACACATAAAATTTGAATTGTGATTCATATGTATACACAAATCAAACTAAAATCTCATGTATAAAATCGCACAAAATCAAAATCCATCTATAATATTACACGTTAGATCAAAATTAATTTATAATTTTAATATTTACCCTTTAAAAAAACAAACATTTTAAATTAAGAAAAATGCAGAGAAGCTTCCAACATACAAATTGTGACCATCTATAGTTTCTTTTATTTAATTTTGTGGTATAGGAAAGGCATTTTATCCTTTAGGTTGGACCATGAGTCATTAACAATTGAGCAGTTAGGATGTAAGCATCAAACCGGTGATACAGCCATCCTTTCAAAATTGGCGGTGCTAATCTCAATTAAATATATTATTTAAAGACAAAAAATTGTGACCGCCCGATAATTAAACAAAAGCATGCTGTGTGAAATCAATAATTTTGACTAATGACATAAGAATTAATCAGTTGTTTAGGTAGAATTTCATAAATAATGAAGACCCTTGGCTTTTATTGCAATATAATTTTCCTAAGTTAAAAGAAGGGTTAAATTCTGTCGTTAGTCCTTATACTATGAGTAAGTTATGCATGTATTCCTTAGACTTTTATTCGGTTATTTTTAGTTTTTTTTTTTTAATTTCAATGTTGACCAAATAGTTAAATTATGATATTTTTAAAATCTTAGGCGGAAAACATATTATCACATGTTTAATGTCATTTCAGTTTGCTATTACCTCATATTACTCATAAAAAAATTCAATAAATGGACTTAACGTGTGTTGTTTGCGTGAATACTAAAATTTTAAAATTTTAAAAATATAAGAACTAAGAATGATCAAATTGAAAAACGTGGATTAAATCTAGAACCTTACGTGTAGTACAAGACTAAGAACAGAATTTAACCAAATGTATTTAACTGCTACTATTTGGATTAGAACTGAAATTGACCAATTCGAAAAGTCCAAGGATAAAAATTGATCAAATTAAAACTTATGTATAGTATAGGGACTAAAAGCAAAATTTAACCTAAAAAGGAAGTGTGGAATAAAAGGGTTGATGCAACAATGCAGCATGAATGCTGATGGGGGGCTCACCTTTTCTCTTTTTAATTATTAGGGGTGAAGACATCATATCTATAAATGTGTAAATATATAAATATATATTAAGATGTGACCTTTTGTTGTTGGTCACATTGTTGTGCTTTTTCCCTTACAATACAGAACTCCATATCATTTTTTGTTCTGTTTTTCTTGCATCATTTAATAGAGTGTAAGAAACCATGGAAACTGCTCAACCCATCATCTCCATCGAAAGCTTTTCATATAGGTGGTTAGTTAACCTAAGACCTTCATTAGATAGTTTAGATAGAGCTTCATTTGATATTGCATCATGTGATGAAACAGCTTCTTTCATTGAAATGGACCCAACAATGCCACCTTCTAAGAGATTTTTTTCGAATCCTCAAGATTTTATGTTTGATTTTCCGATCCCACAACCTCCTCCTTCAGCTCTCACCCTTGTTCATGCTGATGAGCTCTTTTCCAATGGTTATATCGCGCCGTTCTTTGTTAACCCTTTGAAAATGGAAGCATACAAAGAAGTTTCCGGGTCACCTCCGACAGGGGAAAGATCAGTTCAACATGAACTGATTCCAGATGGTAAACCGAATTGCCTTGTTTGTTTGAGGAAGTGTCGAATAAGATTGTCCAAGAGAATGTTTTTGAAATACTTGGGTTTTCTTATAACATTATGTAGAAGAATTAGAAGGTTCAACACACGTAAAAAAGTCGAAACCGTTGTTGGAGTGAGTGTTGTATATAATGAGTGGCGAAAGTCATTTGATTCCGAAAACTCGATTTACGAAGCGGTTCTTCATTGCAAACAATCAAACGGTATGTTGAATCTCTTTTCGTTTATTATTTTTGTTTCCGTTGGTGAAAATTTTGGATTCAAATCGTGATATTGACAAAGCCACATTAAGGGAGGGCTAGAAGTCGTTAAGGCTCCCAAAAAATTAAAAAAATAGTATTTTTCCTTTTAGATTTTATAAAATTATAAGTTAATAAATAATTAAATTATATATTTTAATTTAATTTTTTTAAATATTATAAATATTAACGTAATAATAAAATTACATTTTAATTCTAATAAAAATATATAATTTAATTATCATTAAAAAAAAAAACACTTTACCTCGGGGTGCCGATATTGTTTTTCGTGTATTTCGTTTTCAGGAAAATGAGTGCGGGATGCAGTTATCTATTTCAATCTCACATCGGAAGAGTGGAAAATAGGTGGTGTCATGAAGGGTATCTGCCTACTTGTTATTTGTCCTTTTCCATCTTTTCTTTTCTGCAAAATTAAAAAGCTTTGTAAATGGTTGGCTATGGAATCATCCAAGCCTAAACCTTATTGATTCATACAATTATATACTTGAATTATCATTTATATATTTTCTTTCCTTATTCTCAATTGTCTTACATTGAATTTTTTGTATTAATTGAACTGATTTTTTATAGGTTTAATTATTCTCAAATTTTATATAGTTATTGATATGCTTAAATGAGAAAAATTGAAAATCAATCTAAACCAAAATGTTTTGATAGTTTATGGAATGCAATGAATCAAGTTCTATTTTTTATTTAATTTAGAGCTAATTGCCTCAAGCATCAAATTTTAAATCATTCTAATTACATCTCTAAACTGTAAAGTTATATCAATTAGTTTTTTTATTACTAAAATAGTTAATTTAACTGTCAAATGACACATCAATTCTTATATGACATAATTTAAAATTAAAATTTTAAGAAAAATGAATATCGTAGAAATAGATGTTTTAAAAATCTTAGTTTTGATATTTTTGAAACTTTTACAAAAAATTCATTTTTCAGTTTTATTTTATTTTTAGTTTTTACTTTTAAAATTTATATGACAATGGTTTATTTCTTTAAATTTTTCATTTAAATTTAGCTACATGAGATTTTACATGTCATTTAACGGTCAAATAAACGGTTTTAATAACGAAAGGACTTGATTGATATATCATTAATAGTTTAGGATTGTAATTAGAACGTTTTAAAATTTGAGGACCAATTTAGTTGAAGATCATAGTTTGGAGATGTATGGTGCAATTAACTCTTTAATTTATAAGTAATTTTATTTTTATAATATAAAAATAAATATTTTATATTTAAAATAATGAAAATAACTTAAAATTCCGTATAAAAATTACGGATTAATTTATTTACTTAAAAATTGATTATCAATTTAGAAACATTTACAAAATAATATGCAAAAGTCATAAAATAAAATTTATTTTGTTAAAATAAATCTAATTTTTTTTTTAAATTTAATATTAAAAACAAAAATCGACTCAAATTATAAAGAAGGATTCAAAAACTTATCACACCTAACTATGGAAGGAAAGGGTATTTTTGAAATTTTGTTTTTGTCTTTCTCAAGACTAACAGGTAACAACAACTTGTAAGGAATCCTCTCCTTTATTTCTGTAAAGTGATAATTTAATTAAATAAGGAGATGCCAAAAGCCAACGTACCATTGGGAACATGGGAGCTAACTCAATTTCTCCTCCACATTGTAAGCTACCTTAAATAATTATAATTATCGTTACTTAACTTTTATACTTAGTTTAATCCCACAAAATCTTCTTTTAGTACCAAAAAAATCAGAACTTAGGAAAAGGGAAAATTATAAATGGCTAAAATTCCAAAGTCAAATCTTTTGAATATCTCTTACAAAACCTAAAGTAAATAAAAATTGAACCAAAAAATTGGAGATATTATGGGAATAAAATCAATCTTTGGAATCATGGTACCATGGTGTCTTTTTAAATATTCTATTATATTGAGATTGTGTGAGTTATTTTTAAATTGATGGTTAAAAAAAAAAAAAGAAACATTAATTCATTGTTGATCGTGTCAAACAGGATTTGAATTAAGAAACGTGAATTTATCTTTTTAATCAATTCAATCGATCTCAACACCAAAGAAAGAAAGAAAAACTAACTTTCGGAGAAAAGAAACATGTGGCTTAATCAAAAGATTGTAGTTTCCTCATTTCAATCTTTTAATCATAGCCGTTGATTTAGAGTTCAGGATTTCTAATGTGGCTTGATCAAAGGGTCCCATGGGATTCTACTATTATAAAATTTTATCTTAGATATTTCCGAATTATATATAAACTTATTAATTTAACTAATTACTTTTTTACCGATTAAATTTTAACTCAGTTGACACCATTATATAGTCTTTTTTAACTAATGTTTCCCCTAAAAACATGTATTAAAAAAAGACCAAGGAGCTTCTGGTCCCCTAGGCCATGGGGTCCAAGATGAGAAGAATTATGGTTTTGGTCCTTCTTTGTCTCATAATTTGAGATTTAATCTTTGCATTTTAATATAATATAATTTGATTTCTTTACTCTTTTTTTAATATCATTAGTTATAGATAGTTAATATCATTAACTATTTGATTTAAAATATTGTGAATTTTTCTTAAAATTACTATTGCAATGAAAATTTTAAACCGATGTCACCATGATAAGTTGATATAGATTTTTTATTATAGAAAAATCAACTTCAACATTTTAACTTGAATAATTAACTTATTAACTATCTGAGTTAATTAAATAAAAAAAAAAGGGGATAAAAGCAAGTCAAATTAAAATATAGGAACTAATTCCCAAATTTTAGCATAGTGAAGAACCAAAATCATAATTTAACAAATATGAAACGTATCGAACGTTCATCTAGATATGCTGTTGGGCTAATGAACCCTTTTATGAGTTGGGCTAATGAACTCATCTTGAGGGAAGCCGAATTTTTGTTTACTAACTTTGTTGAGAGCATAAGTGTTAGAAGTGGGGTTTATAGAGTAAAAGAGTCTAGTCAAATCAAACTACCAAGAGAATGTGAGCACCATGCGTTTGGTAGGGTTCAATTTAAAGTGATCATGGGTCGGATTGGGATTAATAGAATTTTAAGTCCATTTTCTATACTCGGGCTGGAGCTTAAATTTTACCTAAACCTAACTCGGATAAAATGTTAAAACTTGAATCCAGCCCGCCCATATTAATTTTTTTATATTATTATTATATAAAAATAAATTTAAAAAATATAATACATTAAATATACTAAAAACATTAAAATATATTTAAATAAACTAAGATAGGCATAATTTAGCAAGTAAATACCTCTAAAATAGTAGCAAAACTAACAATAAAATAAGAGATACAATATCTAAACAATAACAACAAAATACTAGCAATATAATAACGAAACGACTTCAAAACAGTGACAAAACAACAACAAAAACAATGAAAACAACAGTAAAAACCTAAACTTAATAACTAGCCTCTCGACTAGACCTATCCACGAGCAAGATCAGTTTCAGACCAAACCCAAATTATACTAACAACCTTTGTGTTTAGTGTTTACTCAAGTCTCGGATCGGTCCGAAATATAAAAAGAAAAAGTATTTCATGATCAAGCCTGACCATAAAGCCAGTCAGCAAAAACAGGACATTATTTGGCACATTGTTAACATCAAGCTGTACTGGTTTAGCACAAAGGTGGTTCCTTTATGTTTTGCCAAACTTGAATGTATCAACATGTCTCATATATATATATATATATATACTGCAATTTACAACTCGGCAAGATTTTACACATTCCTAAACCCTTTTCTCTGTTGAAGATTCAACAAAGAAAAATGGGGAAAATAAACTTGGCAAGAACCTGTTAAAGGTTGAAACAGAAGAGCCGATCGTAGTGATCCATGTATGAGGCTTTTTACACTCGTTTAGCTTCGTCATTGGATATACTTAAGGCAGCTTCTATATCGTTGTTGCTGGTGTTTGCGAATTTCAAGAATGTTTCGATGTCTTTACTCCATTCTGACCCTCCGTGTCGGATATGAAACCACTTCCTATGATGTTTCGGTTTTCGGTCGCTAATGGCAATGGCGACGTCATTAGGGAAGAGGTCCTGTAGGACAAAGGCGTGCAGCATAGTCGTTACGAGAAGGGATGTTACTGTGAGTGTAGCAACAAGAGAGAGTATGACGGCGAGAGCTTGAGTTAATACATTCGTCACCACGCTTGAGTATCGCATGGTCGCGATGGCGGCACCGGTCATCGGGAATGTGTATGCCCACCAAGCCAACGAGAATCTGTAAATCGAGGGAATTAGAATCAATTTACATACTTAGAGGTTGTTTATATGGATATATATAGAAGGGCTTGTGGTTTACATACTTGAATCCTCGGAAAAAGTTAACCCGAACCGCCTGCAAAACATCGTATGAACATTACGGTTTCAGTCTAGTATCTGTGCAACACATAAGTCATTGTTGTTTATTATGTTCCTTAAGGTGCAAGAAAGCTAACCAGTGAGAAATAAAGGAACAAGGCAATGAAGTAAGCTATCCGTGATCCGTAATCGAAGGAGCCTCGGATTTTAGCCCATGCCATCGAAGCAACGCTCGGTGCTGCAACAAAAAGGAAGAATACAGGATGGAGCTCTTTTGGGAGTGTTTCATTTGTTGGAAGCCTTTGATAAAGTGTTACAAAAAGGACTAAATAATGAGCCAGCCCAACAGCAAAGAAAAATATAGGCCCTTCTTTAAGCCCCATTGATGCACCCAACAATGCCCCAACAAAGTTCCCGATGATTGCGAGATGGTTCGAAGGGTTAGCCACTTTCGAAAGCCTCCTTTGACCACCCGACATCCACTGTCCGTAGATTTTAAGCTCCAAACACAATATTGGTGTCATAAGAATGTACCAAATAGGCTCAGGCAAGTTCGATGAGACCGAAGGTGGCAGTCCAAGAGATAAGAACAAAAGCGATATCCAAGGGGCAAAGAAAAAGTTGACCCTGATCGGATGGTAATACTCACGACGAACGGCTTCGAAGTATAAGATCACTTTCAATAAGTATATCGAAGAAACAACGGCGACTAGTGCCACAGCTATCCACCATAGGATGAGATTTGCTGTCAAGCTTATGTGAAGAAACCTTGTTGATGTAGTAGAGGCCAAGGCTTTCCACATTACAGATTGGCTGCCTACTCCAAGACAAATACCGAACGAAGATATCGGAAACCGAAGGAGGAAAGGCCAAGTTTTATCGTCCGGTAGCACAATCTCCTCTGTAGACTGTCGAAATAAACAATATATCGAATCAAAACCGCGAAAACAAAGACCGTAATGTTACGTTACAACCACATAAATATGATACATACCCTCAAGGTTTCCAACTCTGGTCCTTCCAATGCATCAAAATATCGATCAACTGGCAAGGGTTCATTCTCGGGAGTTTGCGTAGACTCTTCTTCCGAATCGAATTTCCGAGACCTTCCGCTTAAACTCGTTATCTGTCTTTCGAGTTTCCCAGACCATGTTTTGAAAGAATCAAAGTTTTTATCCTTGAACCTTTGACTATCGTTATCCGCCTCACCGATACTCGATCCTTTCGACATCGGCCGAGACAGAAACATGACCGCTTTCGGCTCGGCATTGTTACCGAGTGTCTCTAATGGCGGACAAGAATCATCACCAACTCCATTAATGCTAAAACCTTGTGCATTTTCATCAACAACGGTACTAATCTTGTTACCTGCCGATGGCATGCTGATTGAAATAGATTGCATAGCACTAATTGTGTTCGACAAACCAGATGTTTCACTTTCCTGTTGCATAACAATAATTTTTTTTCCTTGTTACCAAACAGAAAGTAAGAAAAGAAAATTTGCTATATTACATTAAAAACTTACTAAAACGACTTGTTTTGAAGATTTATGTTTAAGAACCGATGGAACTGTTTCTGGGTATTCCGTTTCCTGCAACTCAAAATAATCCCGTTGTTCATCTTGATTCATATTGAAATGCACCTGAAATGTTTTAAAAAAAATCGCTTTAGAATAAAATCAAGAACAACGGCGCCATTTTCTTAAAGCTTTGTAAAAAAAAAAAAAAAAAAAAGAAAGAAAGAAAGAAAGAGGATGATGAAGAACAAATTTTCAAACCTCGAAAAACCCAGACGCTTCCACTCGGTAATGCAGGAAAAAGGAAACGAACGAAGGAAGCTCCAAAAGAGAGTTCTAATGGAGGAGGTGAGTTGCAGAAAAACTTAGAACACGACCATTTATAGCTAAAAGAAATGGACGTGCTCTGAAAAAATAAATTAAGAATGGGACATCCCAATCCCATGTCGGAAAAATTTTGAGAATCCGCTATGATATATATTAATATATATATAAATTATGAAAAAGTTATTTTTAAGATAAATCGTTAAATTTTTTCGATTTTAAAATGAACAATATTTAGAAATAAAATTACGAGATTTTCGAGTTATAGTGGACAATATTTTGTAGGTTGGGATTCAAAAGTGGGTTTTATCTTTTAGTATCTTTTTAAATTCACTCTAATTTTGTTGTTGCCATTCATGTTTTTAGGACAATTTTTTTGTTAGAAAAAAAGACAAAGTTGCTGAAATCATTATGTTTGGTTGGTTTATTGCTTTTTTTGTCATAAAAAATTAGGTTTAACTAAATTAACCTTTTTTCCATGAGTAAAAATAATAGATAAATATTAAATTTATATATTAATTTTGATTTATCTGTAATTTTATATATAAAATTTTTATTTTATTTTATTTTCACAAATCACTGACAACATTATCAAATTAACCTATACAAACAATTATATTAATTCAATATAAATATATGTACTCATTTCTTTAAGTGTGTACAATTAAATCAAAATCAAAGTTTCACGTACACATATGAACCACAATTCAAGTTTTGTGTGTACAAATACATCAAATCAAAGTTCATATATTAAATTGCACATTGGACAAAAAGTCATGTACAAATTTGATATTTATCCTTAAAAATAAAAATATTTACGGGCCAATTAAATATAAGAATAATATGTGATGCACAATTAGTGAATAATAACATGACATGTCATTACTAAATTAATCAAAAATATGGAAGAGTTGTAAATAAATACTAACAATTTTATTTAAGCATAATTAAACATTAATCGTAACTATTATAAATAAATATTACTAACTCTCGAATTTAAGATTTTGAGTTTAAGAGTCTAGGGTCTCGTTTTAGGTTTCAAGGTTTTAGCATTTATTTATAGTTAACTATTATTTAATTGTGTTTAAATAAAGTTATTAGTATTTATTTATAAATCTTTCACTATTTTTTATTTTATTTAATGATGATGTGTCATGTTATTATTCACTGATAGTGCATGAGACTTATATATATCGATAGTGCATTAAATATTCTTCTTATATTAATATATAAAAAATTATGAAAATATTATTTTTAAGACAAATATATAAAATTTTAGATTTAAAATGAATAATATTTAAAAATAAAATTATGAAATTTTCGAGGGTTGGGATTTAAAAATAAAAAACAAGCCAAACATTCTATTTCCAGAGGTAGGGAGGCAGAAAATTTTTAATAATCAAAAGTGGGTTTTTTTCTTTTAGCAGCCATTAATATCTTTTGATGCTTTTTTAAGACATTTGTTACTTAGAAAAAAAAGAGGACAAAGTTGCTGAAATAATAATATTTGTTTGGTTTATTGCTTCTTCTTTTTTTGTCGTAAAAAATTAGGTATAACTAAATTAACTATTTTTCTTAAGAGAATGCAATAAATATGAGAATAAAAATAAAAACATTTATTAACCAAATAACTATAATGTTATGGTCCATGCTTGAAATGATTGTATAACAACAAAATTATGTCTTCAAAATAATATCAAAAGGTGATCAAGCAAGTTTGATGTTCAATTATAATACCCTGCACTATAATTAAATCCCTGTATTATAGAATTGAATAATTTAATTGTTCTTTCTTCATAGCTGACTAAATTGATTTTTGTAAATTGATGTTGATGTAAATAAGTAAAAAAGATAATATTTTTTTAATTGAGTTTAGTGAAATGAAATTTAATTCGAGTGAAATTATTCGAGTTAAATTTAAAAAATTAAACATGTTAAATAAAAATGTTGTTATAGTATAATTAATTTCATGGTAGAGCACATAAATTTAAAACTACATATATTTGGAAAAAAAAATTCAAAGCAAAATAATAAAAAATTAAGATACTTGAGTTTGATAATTTTGAATCATGGATTAGGTCCAAAAATTATTATTTTATAATTTATTTAAAATTTTAACCTTTTCTATGTATTTTTTAAAATATAAAATTTGAATTTTTGAAAATTATTTTAATTTTTTTTTTTGTAATTTTTGTTGAGAGAGAGAGACTAATTTGCTTGTTTTTAAAGTTGACAAGGACCAAAAGGGTATTTACACCAATATGTTATTTAAATTATTCGAGTTATTCAAATTGTGAAATTCAACTCGACTCGAACTTGAAATTCGAATTAACTTGAATAATTCGAATGACTCAATTCAATTAACCTAAAATTCAAAAAAAAAACAATTTATTTTTTAAATCGAATCGAATTTTACACTTCTCTGTATAAAACCCGTATTATTTTTCAACAGAGGAGGAATCTAAATTGTAAAGCCCATTAGTGAAGAAAATGCTAAAACCCAATATAGATGGTTATCATTAAATTGATTAATATGGCTATCCGACTCGTAATTTTTAAAGCTTGCCCATCTACAAGTAGAGCTGAGCATTCGATCGAATCGAATCAAAAAATTTCGAGTTAATCGAATTTTCGAATCGTATTTTATCATCCTAACTTAATTTGAAATTTTTTCGAATCGAATCGAGTGAGACGAAATTCGAATCGAATCGAATCGAATATATTTGTTCGAATTAAATATTAAAAAATGACTTTAGTGTTGTTTATTTTTAAAAATTTCACTAATACCTTATTTTTATTTCTGTCTTGTTTTAAATTTGTATCAATAAAATGAGGAAAATATAACAATGACACACACACACTCCATCAAGAATTAATGTAGTTGGCGATTCTGCCTCTAATTTCTTTATCTTTTATCAAACCTTTGAGACTTATTCTTCTAAATCTTATCTTTACACTCAAATTTCTTCAACCAAATATAAGCAATAAGGTTAGATTGTGGAATACTGGGACTAGAAATATTATATAAGTAGAGTACTAGCCCAATATTCACTGTTTAGGTTCATTGAAATTAATAACACATGCATTCTGCATCAAATCAAGAAACTAAAAAAATAAATCTACAAAGATCCCAACAAGAATAAATCCGAAACTAAAAAAATAAATCAAGAAACTAAAAAAATAAACAAAGAATCTAGTTCTAACAATGTAAAAAATATGGAAGAACAGAGAATAAGAATAAAACATGAGAAATTAAATCCCAAATAAAAAAATTATTTTCCTCTGATTTTTTTCTTAGCGAACAAATAGAAACATAAAACAATGGCAGAAAATAAATATATCTAGAGAAAAATAATAATTTTTTACTTGTTGCTGCTACTAACCCATAAAATAAGAATAGGGGGTGGATTCTTGACTCTTGAGGCTGTTGGGGGGTTTGATTTGGGGAAGGAAGAATAATTGGGTTGGGAACTTGGGAGTTGGGATTTAAGAAAAAAAAATTGGGCCGAGTGCTGACGGGCTTGGGGGGAAATGGGTAAAGGCTAAAAGCCTAAAGTTTTTAAAAAAATAAAAAATATATAGTTTATTCGAATTATTCGAATTATTCGAATTCAAAAATTTAACTCGATTCAAACTCGAAATTCGAAACTCAAAATTCGAGTTGATTCGATTAACTCGATTAACTCGATTCGAATAATTCGAAATTCGAATTTTTTTTCAAATTTTTCGAATCGAATCGAGTTTTGCTCACCCCTATCTACAAGCCTAACCATAATATCTGCTTTGGACTTATGTCACTAATTAACTCCTTCCCTTTCAAGGGTTCGTTTCCAAATATTATAATCTACATCAATTTAAAAAACATCATCAACTTTTGAATGGGGAAGCTGACTTGAGGTAAAATTCACTTACTATACTTATCAACATAATTATTTCTATATTTTTATAATTAAATTTAAATTTAAAATATTTTTATTATTTAAATCTAACTTGAGTTAGGTTTGGTTGGCTTGTAATAAAAATCCCTTATCAAAGGTCGGGTTGACTTGTGAATAAGTGTAAAAGATTCAAATATGTAGAGAAAGAAAAAGAAAAAGAAATCTAATTTTTTTAATTAATAGATATTAATATTTGTGTATTTACATTATTGTTTTATTCACTGCCGGTAATATAAATTTAAAATAATACCAAATATTTTTAAAGTGATAAAATGTATTGTAATTCCATCATTTTTTATTTGGCTGTAATTAGGTCAATTGGACTGTAAGTTGGATTTGCACCTTGGATAAGCCTTTTTTTCATATTATATTATAATTCGGAGCAATTCAACTTATCTGAAAATAAAATAAACAATTAAAAATTATTTATTCAAATTCAACAATATAGACCACTAGTTGAGTTGAACAGGATCAAAAAAATGGACCTCCACGTAATTCCCAATTACTTCTTTTATTCCAAATCAGTTGACATAAGACCTAAAAAAACGACTATTGCTATTGGTCGCTTACCGGAAGGACCTAAAATACGATTACGTAATCAGTAGACAAAACAAACAAGACCTAACAGAAGACAACGACATTAACACAAACCTCGCAGAATTTGGTGGAAGTATTATATATGTATATGTACTAAAAGTTTAAAATACATTTTTTTATTAAAAAAATAAATTAATTAATTTTTGTATATTAAATTAAATAGTAAGTTGATTTTTTTATTAAAAATTTTATCTATTTACATTATTAAAAATTGACATGATTAATAGAATAATCAGAAAATTACATGTGTTGTATTACCTCATTCTAATATATAGAGACAAATTTTTAATGGGTGTAACTTTTAACAAAATAATTAATTTTTTTAATCTAATGTACAGTGATTAATTTATTTATTTTTTTAAGTAGAATAAGTTGAATGCAATTTGAATGGGCAGAATTTGAAGGGTGAAGCCCAAGCAACTTGATTTTTTTATTAGGGATAATATTAAATTTTATCCTTAAATTTGGTAATTAGGTCCATTTTCGTCATTGAACTTGGCAACTAGATATATTTTGATCTTAAACTTGAATTTTGTCAATATTTGATGATGTGACTAATGTTACTGAAACAAGACCAAATCAAACGGGTTGAGAATTAATCAATATAAGGGTACGAACAAAATAGTTGAACCAATTGACACAAAAATTATTCAAGATTGGTAAAAATCGAAAATTGAGACAAAAAGAGACATTTGAACAAGTTGAAATGATTTAATAATTTTTTTTAGATTTTTTGAGTTTTAATTATTTATTTAATTATTATTAGTTTGATAGTCGAACCGACCAAATTAGTTAAATTGAGAATCAATGGTCTAACCTATTCAACTATTGATCATGTTATTAAAATACTGTATGCGATATTCTAATTACTTGAAAGTTTATATAAGTACTTTTAAAAATAAAATAAAATAATTAAGGAACCTAATTGAAAGCAATTGTTTTTGCCACATCACAATTCCAATGCCAGCCATCAATCAATTGGCTTTTCTTGATAGGACGAAGAGATTTCATGCTTTTCAATATCATCCACTATTGAGACGATAATTTCTTAGGTTTTCTAGCTAGGTCTGAACAAATTTCCTAGGTTTTGTAGTTAATTCAAGGACAACATCCTTTAGTGTAGGTGATTAGATTCGATTATATTTTGATGACTCTATCAAGGTTGATTTGGAGGCTACTATGCGAGGAGTGTTGAGGGATCGCCATGGGGTAGATTTTTGGGTTTAAAGGTGGTTGGGATAGTGTTTTGTCTTTAATGCTAACTTATGAGATATTTTAGATAACTTGAAATTATTACAGAGCAGGCAACGTAATAGAGCATTGATTTGGATAAATAGTATGAAGGTTTTTCGGGCTATTCAGACATAGTATTTTGTATTTATCGAACGTATTTAGCAGCTTCTATTGGAAATGAGTGAATAGAAATTTGAATATATTCCTAGAAAAGAGAATATAGAAATTAATCGCATCGCCAATATGACTTTTAACATAAATGAAGATTACAAAAATTCCGTTTGAATTTACTATTTTCGGTTGTATATTTTAATACTAAATTTAGGTTAAGTAGTTAGGTTTAAATGTTTATGTTTGTGTCATGTTTATATACAATTTTTATGTAATCGTATTGAATCCTTTGTTTTAAGTGGACGTCTCAATCATGGCTACTTGTCACTATGAAAATTAGAAAGATTAGAAAATAATAAAATTCAATCGCTTCATTAAAGCGTAAAAATATTGCTAATTAAACAGAGGCCAAGCTCATTCCAGTCTGTAAATGTGTGGGTTGTCTTAATTAATTATAGTTAGTTATCCGATTTAAATGTTGAATTATTTATTAATTCAATATTTTTTTATCATAATAATATGGGGAGAGGGGAAGGAATATAAGGTTATCAATTAATATCCAAACGGAAAATGCTAACAATCGCTATAAAATGATTATTCCGTACGCAGTGACAATATGAGAAAAAATATTTTAAGGTTGGAAATTAAATTATAATTATTATGATAGTAAATACAATTTTTATCGTTTTAATAATTTATATATTTATAATTTTTAAAAAATTAAATCAAATTTTTATCATTTTTAAGAGTGTTAAAAATGTAATTTTATTTTTACTATATTAAAATTTTAGAAATTTTAACTGGCCTAAATGGCAAATTTTAGGGGAGATCAAAACTCGTGCCAGCACCCTTAGTTACGCTCCTGCCTGTTCCATACTTGTAATAGTTGATGGTGTTAGAAATGTTAAATTAAAAGAAAACTAAGCTGTTTTGTCACGGTCACAAGAGGGAGATTTTGAAATTTTATTATGTGCCTACTAAAATTTTAGTGGATAAATAAATGCCCATTCAAATTTCAATGAGTGAGGTGTTTTTTAATGAGATAAAATTTCTGAAACAATTGAATATTTGTAAATTGATCTAAAGAATAAAAATTTAATCTAATTAATCCGATTTGATATAGAAATTTTAATTAAAACTCTTGATTTAAATTCTAAATCAAAAGTGACTTAAATTCGAAATAAATTAAATAAATAATCCGAAATTACCTAAATCAAAATAACCCGACTTTAAAAAACTAATAACAAACTCGAACAACTTAAATAAATATAATTCAAATACAGAATAATCTAAAATTTTAAAATTCAAATAAACCCAATTCAAATCACTCAAATAAAAGCTGATGATGTTTTTTAAGTTGATGTAGATTATAATATTTGGAAATGAACCCTTGAAAGGGAAGGAGTTAATTAGTGATACAAGCCCAAAGCAGATATTATGGTTAGGCTTATAGCCAGATTGTAGGTGGGCAACCTTACAAATTACAAGTCGGATAGCCATATTAATCAATTTAAGGATAACCATCTATATTGGGTTTTAGCATTTTCTTCACTAATGGGCTTTACAATTTAGATTTCTCCTCCGTTGAAAATATGAAAATTAACGTGGGTTTTATACGGGAGAACAAAATTCGATTTGATTCGAATAAATTATTTTTTTTTTAAATTTTAGGTTAATTGAATTGAGTTATTCAAGTCAACTTGAATAACTCAATTTGAGTTTCGAGTTCAAGTCGAGTTAAATTTCATAATTTGAATAGCTCGAATTATTCAAATAACATATTGGTGTAAATACCCTTTTGGTCCCTGTTAACTTTGAAAACAAGCAAATTAGTCTCTCTCAACAAAAAGTAAAAAATAATTCAAAAAATAGTTTTCAAAAATTCAAAATATCTATAAAAATTTTAAAATTTATATTTTTAAAAAAATATTAAAAAAGGTTAACATTTAAAAAAATATTCTAAAATAATAATTTTGGGGGGCAAAAAACTAGAAAATACCAAAAAATAACAAAAATTACCGGAAAGTATAGGGTTGAAAATTAATGACCGGAAAGGGCAATTTCCCCCAAAATCACATCCCCGTCAGCGCGTTTTTGGGGGAGTGCGGCCTAAAGCGCGTCCCCGGGGGAGCGCTTTAGGCCTTTTTTAAAAAAAAAAAAACTATTCTCGAACATTTTAAAAATTTACGAGAATAAACCTTTATAAAGGCTCAAAGTGACAACACCATTTTTTTTAAGGTGTCATCAATTAATAAAAAAATATAACTTACAAAGGAAATCTTTATATAGACCCAAAGTCTCATTTCCCTTGTTTTCTTGAGTAAAGTGGGATATGTATGTGTATTTATAGACTCATGAATTGTTTTGTAGCTTGTTCCTAAACAATGTGGGATTCCTTCCTCTTTTAACTAACAACATGTCATCCCACATTGTTCCTTGTTTTCTTATGTTGTTAGTTAAAAGAGGAAGGAATCCCACATTGTTTAGGAACAAGCTGCAAAACTATTCATGAGTCTATAAATACACATATCTCATATCCCGTTTTACTCAAGAAAACAAGGAAAATGAGACTTTAGGTCTATATAAAGATTTTCTTTGTACGTTATATTTTTTTATTAATTGATGACACCTTAAAAAAAATGGTGTTGTCACTTTGAGCCTTTATAAACGTTTATTCTCGTAAATTTTTAAAATGTTCGAGAATAGTTTTTTTTTTTTTAAAAAAAGGCCTAAAGCGCTCCCCCGGGGACGCGCTTTAGTCAAGACTTCAAAAACGCGCTGACGGGGACGCGATTTTGGGGGAAATTGCCCTTTCCGGTCATTAATTTTCAACCCTATACTTTCCGGTAATTTTTGTTATTTTTTGGTATTTTCTGGAGTTTTGCCCAATTTTGGGAGCTAATTCATGATTCAAGATTTTTTTTTCAAATAATATTTTTAAAAAAATATTAAAAAAGGTTAACATTTAAAAAAATATTCTAAAATAATAATTTTGGGAGCTAATTCATGATTCAAGATTTTTTTTTCAAATATATGTAGTTTTAAATTTACGTGCTCTAACATGGAATTAGTTATGCCGCAACAATATTTTTATTTGACATGTTTAATTATTTTAATTTAACTCGAACAATTTTACTCGATTCGACTCGACTCAAATTTCATTTTCCTTAACTCGATTCGAAAAAATTTCAAACTAAGTTAGGATGATAAAATAAGACTCATTAACTCAATTAACTCAAAATTTTTTCACTCGATTTAATCGAATGCTCACCCCTAGACTTTTACATTCATACATTCATACTATTATTTAAGTATTTGATTGAATTAGTGTTATTTGACAATCGAGTTTCAATTTAGTTATTAAATTAACAAAAAAATCATTTTAAATTTAAATTAACATATGTGGTGAGATTTAAATCTAAATTAACATAATTTTAAATATTTTAATTTTACCATTTTAAATAATTTTTCATTAAATTTTATAAATATAATAAAATATTTCACTTATATAATTAGTGTCACATATACTAATGTTATTAAAAATAATACTTTTAGAGGGGAGTAGGTAAATTTTTTTTTAAAAGAAATAATGAAAGGAATGAAAACAAAAGAGCTTCAAGGTGGGGTTCATGTGCCTTTTCACTACTTTTGGGGTTTGATAATATAAAACTGATGAAGGCGACATTCCTTTTCTTTATTTTTTTTATTTGGTTTAATGATAAATTTGGTCACTAACGTTTGCATATTTTATCAAAATAGTTCTAATTGTATTTTTCTAACAAATTTGATGAAAGTACTCTTAAAAAAGTTAACGGGTATGATATGAATTTTCATATGTGAAATATTTTTAATTAGATTTAATTTATTACTTAGATAACCCAATAAACTAATTACATGTGGAAAATAATAAATTAAAAAATAATACATGAAATTAAAAAAAATAACTCTTAATTTAAAGAAAATGGTTCAATGTTTCAATTTTTTTTTCAAAAGGTTTCAATCTTTTATATGTTTGTTTACTGAGAGATTTTTTTTATTGAGTTAAGTCTTTTTTAGATAAATACATTTGTTCTCTTTAAATTAAGAGTTGTTTTTTAATTTCATGTATTATTTATTTTATTATTTTGCACATGTAATTATCTTATTAGGTTATCTAAGTAATAAATTACATTTGTAACACCCCTAACCCGTATCCATCGCCGGAACAGGGTTACAGAGCATTACTGGAGTTTATAGATCAATAAACATATATTTAATATAATATAACATTCATGTTAGAAACCAATTGAAATCAAACATATTATCCCTTATACGAGTCCTCGAGCCTAAAGTACATGTTAGAAACAAATTGGGACTAAATAAGGTACTCAGAGAATTTTTTTTTTGAAATATTTAAAATTTTCAACACTGCAGGGGTCACCGGTCACACGGTCAGGAGACACGCCCGTGTCTCAAGCCATGTGGGCATTCGAAATAGGGACACACAGCCGTGTCTCAGCCCCTATCCATACCCGTGTAACTCTCTGACTTGGGTCACACGGCCAAGTCACACGCCCGTGTGCCAGGCCGTGTGAGCATACTAACTTGCACTCTTAAAAGATACAGGGGACACACGGCTGTGTTACTTGGCCGTGTGTCACACATGGCTAAGACACACGCTCGTGTCTCTGCTCGTGTGAACAAAAATAGGTCATTTTCCAAGCCACATTTCTCACCCAAATTGTTACCAACTTAGCCTCAACAAATCACGCATCAACAAGTCATATCAAGACATTTAACAGAAACTAAAATCATGTTTTAAACATTCATCATCACCACAATCAACAAACATGCTCTTAGACACCTCAAATGACAACTTATAAACATGTCGACCAAAAATCCAAACTTACCTATTTAGTCCATCTAACAATTCTACTAAAATTCACCACAAAATAATTACATACAAACATATATCCCTCACACCAACATCACTAATATGTCTCATTCTCAAACCAATATATATATAAGTTGGTTATATAAATAAAATATAATTCATAACATTTACACAAGCCAAACTTTGATCCAATCTACACAAAAGCCTATACATGTCATATAAACCGTATTGAACATTTCAAAAACTATCGAAATAAGCTGGATCGTGTGACTTGAGTGTTGATCCGATCACCCAACCTTCGGAAAATCTACAGGACATTAAACAACTCAAATAAGCTTAATGAAGCTTAGTAAGTTTGATGGAATGAATAAAAATCTTACCAAACCAATTATAATAAATCAAATAAAAAAAATAACTCATGATAACTCCCTGTCAATAACAACTTCAATCGATGAATATATCTGTTTTCAAGCCGTTACCAAAAATAAATAACATGTCTTTCAATTTCAATAAGTAAATCACCTTACCAAATCCTTCCCATTTGAAGAACGACTTACGGATAAGAGTACATCGTTAACGGAAACTTATAAGAGTTAGGCCTCCCAGATAAGCCAACAGAAGCTCAAAAGCTGAACAGAAGCTCATAAGAGTTGAACAGAAACTCATAAGAGTTTAATAGAAGCTCGTAAGAGCTGGATAGAAGCTCGAAAGAGCTAAATAGAAAGTAAAACACGAGAGTTCGCAACAAATGCTGAACCCCAATTTACTTGGGTAATTTACCGATATCTTCCTTCAATAGCATCATACGCCAAATAACGAATGTACTTAAATCTCGTGTTCCATTCAACCCGAATATTCAATTCAATATTATAATTCCAACAATGATTTATTTTCAACAATAGAATAAATACATAATACCATTCATCATATTTATATAAATATTAAAATTTAACCGTACAAACTTACCTGGATTGAATTGTAATAATTGTAGAAGTTCAGGGACTATTCTACTATTTTTCCTTTTTCACGAGCACACATGGGATCTTGATCTAAAATATAAAATTACTCATTCATTAGAATATATTTCATTTCCAATTCGTTTCACAATTAATACCCTTCAATTTTTTGAATTTACATAATTACTCCAAACTTTTACAATTTTCTCAATTTAATCCCTTAACTAGTTAATTTATCAAATTAACTAATTTTTCTAAATTAATAATTTATCTAAATATTCTAGGCCATCATAAAGCCCTTAATAAACCAGAAATTTACTACCAAACTCTAATATTTTAACATTTTCACAATTCGATCCTAAAATCAATATTTAACAAAATCACTTTATAAAATCATTATACAACAAAATTAAAGCTCTAAATCCATATTATTCATAAAAAAAACATTTAATATTCATCAATGGCAACTTCCAAAAATTTTAATAAAATAAAAAACTAAGGTAAGAAAACATAAATTACCAATTCAAAATTTTTTTTAAAACCACATTTGACTCGTAAATATTAAATAATAAAATTTACGAGTTTACTCGTCAGATTTGGTAGCCTCGAGCCACTATTTTTGATACTACTGAAAAATCGGGCTGTTACAACATCTCATTAAAAACATTTCACATATGAAATTCCACATCATTCCTGTTAAATTTTTTAATGGTACTTTCATAAAGTAGTTTGAAAAAAAAATTGATTATAAAAAAACACTAAAAAATACAATTAAGACTATTTTGACAAAATATATAAATATTAGTGGTCAAATTTATCATTAAACCATTTTATTTTTATGTCTCGTGTGTCACGTAACATTATTAACCAAACAAAAAATTCCGGTTTAATCACAAATTCCAGATCAACATGGCCAATTTGGTTGGATTTGAACCGGTTAATTAAAAGTTCGAGTTAGGTTTTACCTTTACCCATCCCCCACTCTTTGTATGAATTATGAATTCCACTTAGAAAGGAAACTATTAAAATATAATAAATAATAATAGTTTTGTCTTTTAGATTTTATCTTTTAGAATTTGTAAATTCGATATATTTTATTACACGCATAGCACCTTTTTTTTTTTTCCTATCTTTGTTGTCCAAAATTATTAACCCGTGGATAATGATAATAGGAATGATCGTAAATTAATAAGAAATAAAAATTAAAACATGTAAATTTTATTTGAAAAACTTTTATCGAGAAAAATCATAGGTAGAGAAGGAAAAATTCACTAATATTAAAAAAAATATAAGATATTTTCGACTATGCGTTAAGGTTTAAACAATAGATCTCTAATTTCGTCTCCCTATTTTGTTTCTTTAACAAATGAGTCTACATATTAAAATTTTCAAATCAGATTAAACGAGATTCTAGTCATGTAACTCTAACGATATATAATATGTTTTGAACTTTAAGATTGTCATTTTAAAAGCATGTTAATTAAGTTAGGTACCTCTTGGAATGTTTTTTAAACCTTGGTGTCTGAACCCAACACGTAGAAAAGCAAAATTTGGTCATGTCACTTTTGCATGTGTTCCTTTCAAAGACTAAATAGGTTCGAATCCGACAGCTTCACCACCATTTTTAAGACACCCCCTAACCCACTCTTGTGAACTCTATATCTTATGTTAAATCCATGTCCTTTTCATTAATTGTTTTTTTCTGCATAATTTGAAGCAATAAAAAGATCACAATGAATGGTCTAAATTTTGATGCGTTCATTAATGGCATTCACACAAACTCAAAAAGTTACATAGTGTAAGAAATGCGGATAGTTTTATTTTTATAAGGTGAATAGTTGATGCATAGCGCTTTCTCATTGAGTAAAAAATACTTATAAATAAATACTAATAAGTTAATTTCAATATAGAACTTAATTCAAAATTTAAAATCTTAAATTCAATATAAACCCTTAATTCTAAATTTTAAATTCATACCTGAAATTTGATATAAATTTTAAACATTGAACTCTAAACTTGAAATTTAATATAAACCCTAAATTTTAAATTCATACATTATCTACATGAATAGAACATGAAATATAATGGTTAGATTGTTAAAATCTTAATTTTAGAGATATATTGCTATTCAGTGCATGAAATATTAATATATTTAATATATATTATTCCTAGTAATATATACATTTTTTAAGAAATATATATATAATAGATTAAACATAGATATAATTCGTGTGTGGAAAGGGGATGCTTCGTTTACTTGTAATGGTAATGCCTTTGGCTTCAACAGGAAAAATGCTATAAATTAAGGTTAAATTTTTCATAAAATTTCAATGGTAACAAATGGTTGCATGTGTCAAAGGTAATGCCTTTAAGACGAAGAAAGGAAAAATATGCTATAAAGATTGAAAATGTTCCATAAAGTCCCTTCATCCAATACCCAAATTTCAACACTGAAAATGTAATAACGTAAATGTGAAATATAAAATATGTTTCAAACATAAATAGGTTTAAAACTTTTTTTATTTGGATGGTGTTTAAAACGACGCTTTGTTATTTTTATTCAAATAAATATTTAAGATGAATGTCGAATATCACTATTTTAAGCACTTGTTAAATTATCATAATAATAATAATAATAAAGTATACAACAATGGTATATTTTATCTGAATATAAAAAAAATGGCTTTACGACCACCTTTTGAGCTGTGGTTTATAAAAATATTGCATTAAAATATGCATGCAAATTTATCAGAGATGTATATATATATATATATTCCAATCTTAACCCAATCCCACTTTTGAGATATAAAAGATTTTAATGATGCATTTGCAGTTTGTTTGTGACCGAGGCAAGTGGGAATCTAAAACAATAGAGGTCATTAACTTAATCATAGCAGAAGCCAATGCACTGCATGTTGAAAAGATTGTTGCCAATGGCCGCTTAAGTAACGCCCCTAAAAATGAAAATTACAATTTGTTGAGGATTGGATTCTTTCAAGATAAGTATTTAAAGTATTGTTGGTAAGGTAATTAATTGAGTTCCCAATAGCTAAGAAATAAAGTTCGAAAAGGATGTAATTGGGAGAGTCAAAGTGTAATTTTACTATTATACTAATTGGGAGGTTTGTCTTCGCCCCTACCAATAATCGAAGGTATTGCCCCTGGAAAGGGTTTTGTCTTCCGTACTCTATCAAGAGTCAGCGTGCCATGAGCAGTTGCCTTAAGGGTTTGGTTTACAGAATTGAGAGTATCTTGACGGTACATGGGCACACACCACCCACCAAGGGGACATGAGCATCTCGCCCACATCCCCTTGGTGGACCCATATACAGTTGAGATGCTCTGGCTCTATAAACCAAGCTCTTATGGCAATTGCTCACGACATGTTGACTCTCGAAAGGGTTGTCTCCCGTACTCTGTCGAGAGCGGTTGCCTTGGGGGCTTGGTTTACAAAATTGAGAGTACCACGACGGTACATTGGCACACAACCACCCATCAAGGGGACATGAGCCTCTTGCCCTGGTGGGGTTCTAGCTCACGTCCCCTTAGAGGGCCTATATATAGTTGAGACGCTCTGGCTCTATGAATCAAGCCTTTAGGGTAGCTACTCGCAGCATGTTAGCTCTTGACAGAGTACAAAAAACAAAACTTATCTAGAAGACAATACTTTCAATTGTTGAAAGCTCGACTGACTGCCTGACAAACAAAAAGTTCATACCTTCAACACAATTGATATAGAGTGAGTACTAATTTATAGCCTCAAGGCTTGATATTGAAACAATGCAAGTAGTCATATCCTATCCATAAGGAAAAATAAAATCAATTGATCCATATAAATGAATTATTTGTGCGATAGTTAAAACACTCATGCAATTGACTAATCATGAAAAGAATGCATTTTGGGGGAGTGGGGCGAAAGAGGGGCAAGCAATGAAGCTCCACTCTGTCCCTCAAGAAAGTGAAATAAAGGTTAGTGTAGAGATATTTATGGTGAGAATGGGTGGGGTTTGGGCAGGGTCTATACACGATATAAGTATATTTTATGTTTGATTAAGTGTAATTCGATTTGAAAATATGAGTTTAAAATCTTACTTAAACATGTCCAGATTTCTAAATGACTGTCAAATTTATTTTAAGTCCGTCTATATTATAAAAGTATAAAACAGGCCTAACATAAGTCTTAAATGCTTAACAAGGAAGAAGCCAAAAAAATCTTAAGGGAGCCAATATAGCTTTGTAAAACTTTTTAAAGATAAAAATGTAATTTTATTATTAATTTATAATTCTATCATTTTTTAAGGGATTAAATAGATTTTTTTTTTCATATTTGGGAGGCCAAAGTCAATTTTAATTAATTTTTATTTTAATTAATTTTAAAGGGACTGAACTGAATCTTTTTATTTTTAGGGGCAGGCCAAGGCTCCTATCAACCCTTAACATTGCTTTTGAAACTTAATCTTGACTTATATTTTAAATGAGCTTAATTTTTTTACCTAAATTTATTTTTTAAACTTTGTACTTTTTTCAACCCTCTTTTATCTCGAATAAATTTTCAAATTTTAATAAATAATATCTAAATCAATATAATAATGGGGTTGAGATTTTAGAAAAGAATATGCCAAAGCTGAGGATGGACCAAAAAGAAAGAAATAAAATAAAGATGGAGACCACTTTGCTTATTTGCTTTTTCTATGCTAGTTTTTTTATTTTCTTGTTTACCTTAATATGGTGAGACTTTATAATAAAGTATATAGTGGGCATGGCGTGTAACCCACAAATCGAAACGTTTGATCAAAAAGGGAAATGAAAACCCTATAATAGCTTAGCTTAGCTATCTTAGCATGTGATGCTGAGATGGAAAAGAAGAAAAACAATGGGAGTTGATGTGTCGACCATAGATGCCCCTAGGAATCTTTACCTAAATTGAAAATAACCCCTTCCCCTCTCTCAAACCCCCTAAAACCTTGGATTCTAAAAAGATTCTTTTAAAATTTTTTTTGATAACTTTATTGATAAAGAGGGGTCTTTGGATCAAGAGCACTTTAGTTTTTTTTATTAAATTATTAGTAAATTTATATTTTGATTATTTAACTTTAAAAAATTATCCTTAAATTATTCTAAAGTTTTAGGTAAAAAAAATTATCCTAAAGTTTTCACGTAAGCCGATGGATTATTAAAATCGTTATTATATGATCTTTTTTGTTTACATCGTTTGCACCAATCGAATATTTTCTTTTTTTTATTATACATTTTAGTTTTTTTTTCATGAAACAGCTTTGAATATTACGAATCTACTAGTCAAATTTTAAGCAGCTTTGTTCTCCAATCTCCAACATTGATTGCCAAATCGAATTGGATTTATTGTATATTTTTTTACTCATCGATGAGTATTGATCTACTGTATCGATTGTCAAATTGTTGCTTGGAGTTTGACTTTTAAAAAAAGAAAATCTTAACAACTCAATAATTTAAATAAAAAATTTTAAATAGTTCAGTGACCAAGGTAGAAGCCAAAAAATTTTCTTAGCGGGGTTAGAAGCAAATTATAAATATTTGGGTGTCAAAATAAAATTTTTTGATATACCAATTTGTATTCTTACAATTTCTAAAGGGTCTCTAAAGCAATTCTATCACTTTTGGGGGCCCAAGGCCACAGCCAAGCACTCTCTAGCTTCACCACTGTTAATGATCATTTTATATTTTTTTTAAGTTGAATGATTAAAATATAAATTTACTAATAATTTAATTATTTTAGTGTAATTCACTTTTTTTTCTTTTTCTTTTTGGGCAAGAAAACATAAACAAGGGGGAGAGAGAATGACACCAGAAAAAGAAAAGAAAGGAAAAAGCAAAAGAAACCAATGACAAGTGACAATGAAGAATGATTTCTCTTTTTGGGGAAATGCTAAAGGGGGCAATTAGCCGTCCCCGTCCCCCCACTCTCAAACCCCCTTTCAACGCTCCACGTATGACCCTGCCTTTTACTGACAATGTTTTTAGGTTGTTTATGTCCATTTTCCAAATCGACATGAGTTGGACGTGAAATTGATTGGTTTGATGACTCTTTTGGATGATTAAATTACTGAGAACCTTCAAGGAAAATGAAAAAAGGATGTGAGAAAAAGGAGGACTTAGAAGATAACGTGGATCTGTTTTTTCTGACTCAGGAGTCATGGGTGCACGGGATTCACTAATTCCTTTTGTCCGTAATAGACAAGTTTGATAAAGGCAAGTGCTTAGCTAAGGAGTATGCAGTAATTTTGGTCCTTGAAAAATAGTAATTATGTCTTTTGAAATTTATAAAATTATAAATTAATAAGATGATAAAATTGTATTTTACCCTCCTAAATTAATGATTCGTCTATGCTTCCCAAAACAAATTTTCAACTTCACCCTTGGATAAAGTGTTGTGTGTAGTTTTGGCAAATGTATAATCTTCGTTTACTATAACTGTTGGAGGTTAAAATTTAAAGTTAATACATTATTCAGGGTTTAAACTCGACAAGAGTTCTCACATTGGGACTTGAACTTTGTTTGTCTAAGTTCAAAATTGGCAATTATTGGGATTTAAACTTTTTTTCTATTCAAGTTAGTCCTTAATATTTCCTTAAAAAAAAAGTTGTACCAGAAAAGTTCAAGTTTTAATGTGGGAACAATTGTTTATTTCAAGCTCTAACGCGAGAATAATTCTCAAGTTTAAAGAGCAATGCATTATTTAGGGTTTGAACTTGACAAGTGTTTCCATATAGGAGGTTAAACTTGACAATTGTTTTTATATTAGGGTTTGAATTTTTTTGTTCAAATTAATCCCTAATATATTTTTTAAAAAAATTGGATAAAAAAGCTTAACCTTAATATAGAAACAATTATTCATGCTCTAGTGTGAGAACAATTGTAAAATTTAATGATTAATTTAAACTAAAAATATTCAAGTCCCATTTTTAAATTAAGGCTAAAAAACGAATTAACCTTGAAATATGTGTTGATAATTGACACACTATAGATTTAGCTAGAATATTATGAATTCATAAAATATATTATTTAATAATCTCATTAAAGGTTCTGGTTATATTTGTGTTTTTTGTACAATGTATAAAATTATCCATAATATCTTTTCAACTTATAAATAGGAGGACAATGCGTTTCAACACACTCGAACCCACATTCTCCTGTATTGATAACAATATTCATACCAATCGAGTTAAGATTCAATCATCAAATTCACATTAAATACCATGAATAAAATATATGGATAAAAATAAGAAAAGAAAGGTCATGGTTTGAGGGCTTGTAGATTGCTAAAAAGATACTTAAAGAAAAGTGAGATTTTGGCGAAAGTTGGTTGGATTCCACCTTGACTCTTCTGTCTTCAATTCTTCATAGGTAAGTTATTACAAGTCTCAAATATTAAAATAATAAAACAGAAGTTCTTACAAGTTTTTAGTCTTTATGTCTTAAAGCGGGGAGCTGACATTGACCATAATGCTATTTTCATTACTATGTAATTAGAAGGTTAGTACTTATACATACATAAAGATATATATTTATATTACTGTATATATACCTATCACGTTTAATAAGAGATTTATCTTTAAATCGAACCTTCAACTGTTCTTCTAAATATTTGGATCTGGGTAAATTCTATGGAGTCAACAATCTTAAAATATTTGGATCTGGGTGAATTCTATGGAGTCAACAATCTTAACTACTAAATTAATAGTGTGAGTCTTGAAAAGAGGGCGTATAGATGGTATAGTTGGACATGAGTATTGGATATCGATTTATAGTTTTAATTAATTTTATATTTTTATATGGTTACATCTTTTTATAACAGTTTTCTATAATAGCATTTTATTTTAGTTTGTTATAGAAACAATTTTTTTATGTTTTATGTTTTATTTTTTATCATTTATAATAGTAATAATAATAAAATATGAAATACAGTCATTATTAAATTAATTTTCTATAAAAATCTTTTGTCTTAAATTTTAGTAAATTTATTCTATTCTTAAGTGAATCTTAGTTGAGATATTATTTAAATATAATGTTAAAATTTTACATCATATCATTCTTATTTTATCAAATAAAAACAATAAATAAAATTATATTTTTAAATTTATTAAAGCTCACTAATTAATATCATTAACATATTATAGCTTTTTAATTTGAAATTTTAAAATTTTAAATATGATCTAACTCTGCTATTATAGGTGTTTATGTGTATAATAACAATCTCTTTATAACATTCAAAATTTTGACAAAAGAGTGATATTATAAAAAATAATTACAAGAAAAATAAAGAGGAAAAAGAAAAAGAAAAGTAAACTTATATAAATTATAGTAGCACTTTTTTTAATTTAGTTTCAATTTTTTTTTTGGTGAAAATAACTTAATTTTTATTTTATTATGGAAAATTTTCTTTATTGTTGCCATTAACCATACAACGTTGTTTTGATGCTAAGCATTTTCTTTTTTCATCAAAGCTGTCATTAAAAGTACTAATTAAATAAATAAACTCTTTTTTATAGGAATCAATTTTATAAAAGCTCTTCTCCATTGAATTTTTAATTATTTTTAACAAACATGATTTGCCTATTAACATTATAATATACACAATATCTTCGGGGTAAAAATAAAAAAAAAATTGAAGGTTGGAATTAAATTATATATTATCATTTTAATAGTTTATATATTTATATTTTTTAAAAGATTAAATCAATTTTTTATTATTTTGAGAACCAGACTGTAATTTTATCATTAATAATTTAGAATTTTGATAAATTATAAAAAAACTTAAATAGAAAATTTTCTATTTTAAAAGCACCTCCCATAACAAGTTTTGATGGTAAGAATGATAGTTTAAAATCTAGTTTAGGTTTTGATTATAAGTTTAAATGCTTTGTAATAATCAATATATTATTTCTACTTATAATAAATTTTGTTTTAATATTTTCACATGTATGTATTATCCTCTGAAATGAAAATTTTGTTTTTAATCTCTTTTAAAAAATGAATTTTTTTAAATTAATGCAATATTAAAATTCTACTCTAGTTTTTTAAAAATTTAAAAATTAATTTTAATTTTTCTAAATTAAAAAATTTATAGTTTAATCCTTTTAAAAATTGTAAAAATAAATTAAGTTGAATAGTAAAATTATATCCTGAATCTTTGATGAATAAAAAATTTATAATCCAATTTTTATTTTAAATTTATTTTCTAATTTCGCCTTACATCTTTTAGTAGATATGCTAAACAAACTATTGTATATTAACATTTATATAATTAAATAGCTTATTAAATTATCAAAAAATTAGTCTAGCTTATCGGATTTGTGTTACGAAGAGATCTAATTGTAGTTTTGATATAATTTGTGCAATAATTACGAATTAAAAATAAAATATATTTAATTATTATAAAAAAACCAAACCAATTATTAGTTTTCAATTCTTTTTGAAGGCCTAGTGGGAACGATATCGATTATTACCGAACCAAATTCTTAAAGCCAATAAAGAAAGCCGACCAAAAAGAAGGAAAACAGCAGAGTAGACGGTCAGAGGTAAGTTATTGGAGTAAAATTTATTACTGCTAGAGGAATAATTAAATAGTGATAAGTGATGTATTATATGTATTTCATATTAATATATAATGTTTAAATTTTAACAATAAAAATGGATAGGATTTTTAATAAAAGGATCAATTTACTCCTTGATTTAATGTCTAGGGACTAATTTGACTATTTTTTCTGTAAGAAAGATAAAATGTAATCTGACTCCTAATATAAAAATCTTTATACTCCAAAATACTTTTACCTTAAATAATATATTCGGAATATTAACCTAGAACAATTTTGTGCTTTATAATGCTTGGTTTTGATTATATTTGATTTTTATATATACTATTTTAAATTGTAATTGTATTTATAAACTTAAAAATTATATTTCTTTTATGTAATTATTTATTCATTTCTTTTTTATCAAGAAAGCCTTTTTTAACATTTACTGTATTGTAGCATGCTATATATAGTTGAAGGCCAGACCGTAGACCTATTAGCTTTTTTCTTGTGCCTATCAAAACTCTCTAAATCAACATTGCATTCAATTCAGTACATCAATTTGCAGCAAACCCCATTTCTTTTTCTTTTTTACTTTGAATCTTCCCTTCAAAGTGATTTCTTAAAGAATCAAAAAGTTTCATGCTTTCATATAGATTGAGATTTAAGAACAAAGGAAAAGCAGACAAGGTGAAGTTTTCATTTTTTGGCCGAGAAGGAAAAAGAAGGTACTTTATTTTTGGTTTTTAGATAGTGAAATGGAACAAAAGGGGATATTACTGTCAGCTTTAAGTGTTGGAGTTGGTGTTGGGGTCGGTCTTGGATTAGCTTCAGGGCAAACAGTAAGCAAATGGACTGGAAAAATTTCTTCAGATGATGGTATTACAGGTGACCAAATTGAACAAGAACTTATGAGACAAGTTGTTGATGGAAAACGTAACAATGTCACCTTTGATGACTTCCCTTATTACCTTAGGTAAGCCTGTAATGGATTCTTGTTCTTGTTGCTGTTCTGTTTGTTTTCCTTTAAGATTTGTGCTTATACTTCCATTAGTTGTTCTTGTGTTTGATATTAGCCTCCAATGATCAATTACAGTCGGAGAACAAAAAGTTGTTGGTTTTGGTATGTATAATCACCATGTGCATGGTTTGGCATGGAGATATTCTTTGCACATGCTTCTAACATTTATGAACACCCGTGATCTTAATTTTATTATATATACATATATGTGTATATATATATATATATCTTTTTGTTCTTTTCGTGGCTGATAGGGGGGTTAAAATTAAAACTTTTTTCCATGAATTTTGATTTTCTTATTTCGAGGAGGTAAAAGTACGGTAAAGATTGTTGTATTAACAGTTATATTGTATTTTATTCTTTTTATTCAAAAAATAAGCAAATGAGTCCCTGTAAGTTAGATCAATGAGTAAACTAGTACTTTGATAAAAATTTCATCTATTTTTACAGTTAAAAAATGGTCTCTATACCTCAACATGAGGTCCACATGACACATTACGTGTAACTGTCTGGATATTTTGTCAATCAAACCAATTTAGTGGTAAAAATGAATGAAATTTTTAATAGAAAGGACCGGTTTACTTTTTGATTTAATGTCTACATACTATTTTATACATTTTTTTGAAGGGACAAAATATAATTTAACAGGGGCTTCCATGGTATTTTTACCTTTAATCGGCTAAAGTTTGCAGTTGATTTGTTTTTGGATCAGACATGGACTATGAGCAGGTTGATTTCACAAATTGACTCCTTATGTTTTGGTTTAATGCAGTGAGCGAACTCGGGTGTTATTGACGAGTGCTGCATATGTTCAACTAAAACACAGCGATGTTCATCGGCACACACGAAACCTTTCACCTGTCAGCAAAGCTATTTTGCTTTCGGGCCCTGCTGGTATGTTTATGGAATTGGTTCTCTAAAATAAACATACAATTGTGTTTATATTCATCTTTTGAAGTTCAGTTAACTTAATCGATTTTGCATTTAATCTTTGTGAAGAACTTTACCAGCAAATGCTTGCCAAGGCTTTGGCACATTACTTTGAATCAAAGCTACTGCTTTTGGACATCACTGATTTTTCTTTTAAGGTAAAATGGCAGAACTTTATTGTATTTAAGTTTCAAACTTCCATTAAAGTCCTACTTATTCTTTCTATGACTATCTTTGCCACAGATGCAGAGCAAATATGGTTGTACCAAAAAAGAATCTGTAAGTTCAATTTATACCCCTAGACACGCATTGTGTTAATTCAATGTTACTAATTTTGGTAAAAATATAGTAGAAGCCTTTGTACTATGAGTGAAATTGCATTTTATCTTATCTACTTAAAAAAGGGGCAAATTAGTCCCTATATATTAAATTAAAGAGTAAATTGGTCTTTTCTGTTAAAAAATTTATTAATTTATACAATTTTATTAATTTATACTTTTAAAAACATACATGGTTAATGGAATAACCAAAAAGTGACACGTGGTGTGCCATGTGTATCTCATGGTGATGTACAGAAACTAATTTTTAACCATAGAAATGGATGTAATTTTTAACAAAATGAGCAGTTTGCTCTTTAATCTAATGTATAGGGACTATTTTGCCCATTGTTTGAATAAAAGGGGCAAAATGTAATTTAACGCCTAACACAGGGTCCTCCATGGTACTTTTACCTACTAATTTTCTACAATGGCATATCACATACTGTAAAGAATACTAATCAGTTTGAATTTGGCTCCATCTTTTACAGTCTTTCAAGAGGTCGATTTCAGAGATGACTTTAGACCGAATGAACAGCTTGTTCGGTTCCTTTTCGCTCCTTTCGTCAAGAGAAGAACCGAGCAGTTCCAATGACATGAAGTCCAGGTAAATGCTGGTGCTATCGTGTGGCTGGTTGTTTGTTCAAAGCAGGTAAGTTTTTTAACCTTAGACTTCATACCTTTGCAGGGCTGTGGAAGGTTCAAGCAATCATCAGAAACTCCGTAGAAATGGCTCGTCTGTATCTGATATGAATAGTATGTCTACAAATGGCGCTCCTTCAAATCCAGGTTATCCTTCATATATTTATTTCTGTATGCAAAGCCTTAAGCTATGCATATGATATTAAGTTTATTACAGTCAATATGTAGAAGATGTGTAGAAAAATACTTATTATTTTGTTGGTCCATTTTTGTTTTCTTGTAGCATCGAACAAGCGGACTGTTTGGTGTTTCGATGAGAAATTTTTTCTGCAATCACTTTACAAGGTATTCCTTTAATGCCAAGTGGTCAGTTTGGAGATTTCTTTTGGGTTACTTAAATGGTAAGTAATGTCATTGTCATTCTCCTGCAGGTACTGGTTTCGGTATCGGAAACCGGTTCTATCATCTTGTACCTGAGGGATGTCGATAAGCTTCTCCTGCAATCAAAACGCTTATATGATCTGTTCCAAAAGTTCTTAAATAAACTTTCGGGTTCAGTCTTGGTACTTGGTTCAAGGATGTTGGAACCAGAAGACGAATGCAAGGAGGTGGATGAGAGACTCTCGAGATTATTCCCATGCAATATCGAAATAAAACCACCCGAAGATGAAACTTGTCTCGATGATTGGAAAGCCAAACTAGAAGAGGACATGAAGACACTCCAAATTCAAGATAATAGGAACCACATTGCTGAGGTGCTTGCAGCAAATGACCTTGAATGTGATGATTTAGGTTCTATCTGCCAAGCAGACACTATGGTCCTAAGTAATTATATTCAAGAAATTGTGATATCAGCAATCTCTTATCATTTGATGAACAATAAGGATCCCGAGTACCGAAATGGAAAGCTTGTTATATCATCCGAAAGGTAAGCCATTAGCCGCTGTTTTGAGCTTGATACGAGCTTCTTTCATACTTAACATTAGTGTTCTGGCTCTATTGCAGCTTGTCCCACGGACTGAACATATTCCAGGAAGGCGAAAGTTGTGGGAAAGATACCTTAAAATTGGAGAAAAACGCGGATTCTCGTAAGGTATTTGTCTCCTGCTAGTTTTTGTTTTAGAAGATATCAAGCATTAAGGATCTGGTTCACTTCATACTTATGGATTTTAAGTTTTTAACCATTGACCCTTCTTTGTTAACCTTAGGGAAATGAACCAAAATCTGACGCTGGTGCCAACGAGAGCAAAAGTGAGAACGATAAGTCCATTTCTGCTAAGAAAAAGGATGGAGAGAACCCACCAGCACCAAAAGCAGTAAGTTGAGATTAATATGATTGAAATGAATGTTACTATTTAGCTTATGAATTGCATGGTACATAAAGTAACTTTCTATGAATATAATGCCCTTGAAGGAAGTTCAGCCAGATAATGAGTTCGAGAAAAGAATAAGACCAGAGGTTATCCCTGCAAAAGAGATTGGGGTGACATTTAGCGATATCGGTGCTTTGAATGATACTAAAGAATCACTTCAAGAGCTAGTCATGCTCCCGTTGCGAAGGCCGGATCTTTTCAATGGAGGCCTTCTCAAACCTTGTAAAGGTATCTTACTTTTTGGCCCTCCTGGTACTGGGAAAACAATGCTTGCAAAAGCTATAGCAAACGAAGCTGGAGCCAGTTTCATTAACGTCTCAATGTCTACTATTACCTCGAAATGGTTCGGTGAAGATGAAAAGAACGTTCGAGCTTTATTTACACTAGCAGCAAAGGTTGCACCGACTATTATCTTTGTGGATGAGGTTGATAGTATGTTGGGGCAGAGGACTCGAGTTGGGGAACATGAAGCAATGAGGAAAATCAAGAATGAGTTCATGACACATTGGGATGGCCTATTGACCAAAGCCGGTGAAAGAATTCTAGTCCTTGCTGCAACCAACAGGCCATTTGACCTTGATGAAGCAATAATTAGACGGTTCGAGCGCAGGTAATACAACCGATTATATGACATGGACTAACTTGCCGACCAAGCATCATATCTAACTCATGTACTTTCCATTTTTTACCAGAATCATGGTTGGTCTTCCATCGATTGAGAGCAGGGAAATGATATTGAGAACCCTACTGTCAAAAGAAAAAGCTGAAAACTTGGACTACAAGGAACTTGCAACCATGACAGAAGGATACAGTGGAAGTGATCTCAAGGTTTGTACTTTAGCTCAATAACATGAACCATCATGATTAATTCATATTTCAACTGTTATAAACTGATGACATTTCACTACTGGGAACAGAACTTATGCGTGACAGCAGCTTATAGACCCGTTCGAGAACTGATACAGCAGGAGAGGTTGAAAGATCAGGTGAGTACTTAATCTCTTTCTTGTGCATTATCGTTCATTTGCACTGTTTCTCGGTTATTAGTAGCTTTAGACATTGGTATCTTACAATTGATTTTTTGGTTTACGATAACTTTGTATAGGAAAAGAAGAGGCAAGAAGAAGCAGGCAAAAGCACTGAAGATGTTACAGAGTCAAAAGAAGAGCATAAAGAGGAAAGAGTCATTACTTTGAGGCCTTTAAACATGGAAGATATGAGACAAGCTAAGAATCAGGTAAATTTATTCAATGACCCTTTAAACACGATGTTTCGACACTCTCACCTGAATCCCCTAACACGGACCGTGCTACACCAATACTATGCACCTAAAACATTGGTCCTTGGACTAGTTTAACTAAATGCTTCAACGACCCTTTTGGCACATTTGCATGTTTCTGCCATTAATCACACCAAACACGGTATTTTGACACTCTCACCCGAATCCCTTAACACAGACCGTGCTATACCAGCACTATGCACCTAAAACATCCGTCCTCGGACTATTTGAACCATAAGCTTATTATTCTTTGAATGTTACAATGTAGGTTGCTGCTAGCTTTGCTTCTGAAGGATCAGTAATGGCTGAGCTGAAACAATGGAATGAATTATATGGAGAAGGAGGTTCAAGGAAGAAACAACAGTTAACTTACTTCCTCTAGATTTGTAGAAAAAAGCAAAGGTTTCCTTACAAAACCGATACAATAACACCCTTCAACGAAAACAGAATCATTTCCGGTTCGGGTCATTACACGACAGAGCATCAAAGATCAAAGGTTCCGGTACGGGTCACCATATACAACAGTGTTCGAAAGTATATATATGTGGCATTTGTACAAGGGGGTCCATTGGCATCAATCTTGGGGTATTTTCGTTGTGTTTATGTGAAAGTATGTAGTAATTATAAGGTATTTGGAAATGCCTACGAGTTTTATATTGGACTGTTTGAGATTCTGTAGTTTAGATTATAATATATATAATATTGTCTAAAAGAAGTATTTGTACGACTATATCGCATAATCTTTGATAGAATATTTTAATTTCCTGTAATGTTGGACTATGTTTTCATGCAAATTTGGCAATGAGTAGTTGTCTGGAAATGAAAGCAAAAAATAGTTAAATAAAGTTTCATTTTACGAAGTAAAACCCTGTTAACATCATGTTATCTTCCTAACATCAGGTTATTTGAATTAGATTGAATCAATTAATCAGATCGATAATCGATCGAAGTAACAATTCAGAGAAGGGTATTAAACTGTTGACTCAAGAACTGATACAAACCTGTTGAATCGAACAAAAAATGATTGAACTGAATTTTTAATATTATTTATTTTTATGAATTTTTAATTAGTTATTTAATCAAACAGGTATACCTTGTCAAGCTGACAATCTAATTGATTTAACTATTAGTCCGATTTAAAAACCTTGAGTAAAACAAATAAACAATTTCGAATACAAACATGGTGCATATTAAGCACGTATTCGTGCTATATTTTTGCATAAAATTCAAATTTATCTTGTCCAATTTGTTTATAATCCTAATAGTTTATATAAAGGTTATTGGATACATAATTTTATTTTCACTATAATTTAAAAGGAATATGTTTGCTTGTGAATTCTACTAGTAATCACTTTTTCATACATTAATACCCAATACTTCAATAATTATCATTTAAATGTGTAGGATGCCATCCATTAAATAAGAAACTTAACTTATAAATGGTGATTAAACATGTATCGAATAATAATAGATAAAAAATTAATAAAAAAATCTACAAATATGAAAATTGATTAATGTATTAAAAAAAAATAATCAAATGGATTTCAACCCATTTCTAACCATCATAAATACAATATTTGCCTCAAAAATGAACCCTAAAAATAAAAGAAGCAATAGCTTATGATCTAGAGAACTAAACATCATTGAATAGTACCACATCAATGACAGCATATGTGACTAAAATATAAAAGTAGAAACTTGAACTCAATATAATCATCCAAAAATATTTTACCAAATGGCTTCGTATAGTTTAATCTTTCTTCTTCTCTTTCAATTTCCCTTTATAAATCTTAGACAGAACCTTCTTATCAAACTCTACATACTGTTTCTTCAACTCAATTATTGCCTTCTCAGAAAATGAATCCACCTTGTCTTCATATTTCTCATACATCACCAGTACAGTGTGCAGTAGAACAAATACTGTCATAAAAATATATATAGTGTGTAAATATATATTTATATATCTACTTTACTAAATGCTCGAGGCCAATAATATAATAGAACAATGGTTAAGTACTTTATTGACCGTGGACGAATTCAGAAATTTTTTAAAGAGGGCTGGAATTGAATTATAAGTTTTTTTGTGAGGTTAAAGTATACTTTTATTTAATATCATTTTTTTAAGGGACTACATGGATTTTTTTATTTTATTTTTAGGGATCAAAGTACAATTTTACCACATATTAACTGTAGGGTTAGTAAATTTCTTTTTTGATTACTCAACTATCTTGAATTTTTGGGTGTTTTTATTTTTATGCTAGCCTGCCAGTAACTAAAAAAGACAAAATTGAATAGTTAGGTTACTATTAGTGTAGTTTACCCTTAACTTTAATTATATTATTTATTAGGGGACTAAAAGACTATCTTTCCATTTGAGGGCCAAGACCCCTACCTATCTCTAGATTCACCTGAGGTTCAAACCATGTTGTTATCGCCTTCTGAATTTGTAACATGTACAAAATGAAAAATAATAGAGAAAATAGTGAAATTACTTACCAATATAGACCAATGTCAAGAAGTTAAAACAACTGCCAATCACTGATAGAATCCATAATCCACAAACAACCTGATAACAGAACACCAAACCGATACCTGGTGAGTTGCAAACATATCGTTTTTATAAACTTTTAGAAATTTTTTATCATATCAATAGATAATAAATTTATCTTTTTTTCCCTTAAAAGAAATGCATGATGAATAATTGCTATTCAATTAGGATGTAATATGCAATAATAATTAAATTCTGATTTCAAATAACTTAAACAGATTCAAATTCAGATATTTCAAAAATTATAAATATTCTATTGGGCTATCATCCCTATTTTTCTTTTAATGTTGGCAATGGCAGATATTAACATACTAGAAGAAATTTTTCAAGGCAGATATGAACATTAACATACAGCAAGAAACGACTTCACATCACTTCCAAATGCAATGTGCCGAAGATGACCCAGAGCTTGGTTCATCTTATATCTCACTATAGATGCAACTTCGAGGACACATTTGTCAGGAAATACAGCGTCTGGAATGTTTGGTGGAGGCCTTTTCATGGCGGAAAAGAAAGTTATAAAATTACAATAATTAAAAATAATAATCAAACAAAAGGGAATTCAATGCTTGAAACCTTACTTGTCGATGAAGTTTGAGACATGGGACCATAGGAAAAGGGTAATTAGAGTGAGTATCAATATATGGCAAACCAAGGCGATTAAATGGTAATCAAGCAATTCAAATAGAACCCACAATGCTGTTGCACAACCAAACACGCTTCCAGAAATTCTCTTGTTCCTCCATAGAAGAACATCAGCAGCTGTAAAACAAGATCAAATTTTAATAAAATAAAATAAATAACAAATTGACACGGAGGCTTTTGTTTTGTTGTAAGCTTTGATCAAGAAATGTTGATCATGGAAATCGAAAATAACAACAAAAAAATTGTCTTACTTTCAAAGAAGATTCATCCATTCATAATATTATCCATTCAAATGAAGAACATATTCAAAATTAATGCCCCGTTTGACAGAAAAATGGCAAAACACAGACACACACACACACACAATTTGGCTGTACTAAAAACGGCAGCATCGATCTGATCGAAATAAATTACATGAGCAATTTCCGTAATTAAAACGGCAGATATGAAATTAATTAACAAAAATAGAGCATTTCATAAAATGCAATCAATTGATGTTCATTTAAAGCATCGATTGATAAAAATGATAATGTCGAATCTAATATTTTATTAAGATTTTTAAGATATTAGTGAGTACGTTTTCCGGCTCCTAAGACTTGGTGAAGAGGCTTCTCTCTGCCAAACAGGCGATAAACATTGGGCTTGAGAGATTTAGAGTGAGAGGGTGTGTCGTCGTCGTCGGAACCGGAAGATGAAGAAGATGATGATGAAGAGAAACCGCCGGCGATCTTACCGGCGACCTTCTCCATCGACATATATTCGTGCCCCGTCATTGAAAATCACTTAGGAGTCTGATCGAACGAAACAGGGCGTAGCGGGACTTTGCAGAAACGAAACGAGGGTAACGCAAATCGAGGCGTTTAAATTTGTAAGTTTGGAGGTGGAAAGTGGGAATCCGAAGTTTAGGTTCGGAATAAGACGAGCCTTAGGTGTGTAACAGAAAACGAAGAAAATGCAAGCGCCTGTAATTTTCTTAATCTAGTTTTTTAAATAATTTACAGTGAGTTCAGATAGGGATAAAATCTCTTTTTTATAAATTTACAATTTAATTTTTAGCAATCTAATTCACTTACATTTTAAAATTTTTATATTAATTTTTTAAAATTTTTTAGTGTGATATTTTAAATTATAAAAGTTCACTTTATATTAATGAACTTGAATTTAACAAGATAATCTTAACTATATTAATAATTATACTTAAATTTCAAAAATTAAAAAGTAAATACTATATTTCTAAATATAAAAATTAAATTTAAAATTTACAAAAATCTAGAAATTTATGACTATTTTACATATTACACTAATAGTATCATATGATATTTTGTCGATGCAAAAAAATGAAAGAATAATGACATTATATATATTCAATTTAAATAGTTACCATGTTTAAAAGTATTTTCATTAAAATAATAATAATTCGATTCTTTTGGAAAAATTGATGATTAAATTTGACACTTTAAAGAAATGATATCATATTTAGCTAAAAGAAAAAAATTATTTTATAGATCGTTCTCACCACATCATCCATGATTCCTTTTCAATTATTTAATGATATTTCAGTAATTTTTCTATGTCATTAACACATAATTTTAATAACTTTTTACCCTAAATCTCAAGTTCGGGGTTCAAGGTTCAAAATAAAAAATTATTAAAATTATGCGTCAATGATATGTAAAAAACTGCTAAAATGTCATAAAATAATTGAAAAGGAATCATGGTTGATTTGGTGGGAAGGATCCATAAAATAATTTCTTTAAAAAAAAAAAAGAATAAGAGCTAAATGAACAAAAGATGTGAACATTAAAGGTTAAATTTGATATTAAGCTCTTTTTATATATAAAATTTTACTTTTGATAATATATACATCAATGTAGCAGTAAAACAAAGATTTCTCGACTAATGCTTTGATGTCTCATGCATTATATCAAAACCCTAATTCAGATTTGGGATAAACATGCAAGTTAATTCCAGAAAGGCATAAAAGTATAAAACCATTTTTAACAGCAATGTAATCAATAATATTACATGATAAATGGATAAAACCTCCATGAAAACACATCCTCACATTTGCTGAAACTCAGGGACTCATGATCAAGGTTATTCCACAAACTTGTTTCTTAAATGCTAATTGACAAAGTAAAACTGCTTGAGAATAACCAAAACTTCAGTGTTAAAGATGCAACTGAATTAAGCTCTTCACATGAAATTGCATATAAAAGTAGGTACCAGAGACAAGACAGGCATTAATTTTAGATACTATGCGATGCTCCTCACGTATTGGTCAAGAGCTGTATTAAACAACTCACACCTGCAAGAAGAAAAAACAACCGTACACCAATTAACAGACCGGGGAAGAAGTATTTGAACATTGTGGTTAATGCATCTCTATAGAGCTAACGGAGTAACTTTCTTGGCATTTCATCAAATAAAGGTAACGGGTTTTATCCAAATTATATGGAAAAAGGATGTGAAACATATCCAAGAATGATCCTAACCCACAAGCCATGGTTTAGGCTTAGGCTATGAAATTCCACTCATTCTATTTAAAAACTTCATCAAAGACACCTGTTGAATTGAAAATATGCCTTGATTGACAGATTCATCAATAGCATAACCAACTTACAAAATTAATTGATTGGGCAGAAATGGAACTACATTTATCAGACTAATGAATTTACTCATCAAATTCGGGGCCCATTGTAGTGTAATTTTACCCTATTGGCTGCAGATGGTTTCAGTGTATGTAACCAATCATTTATCTTAGTTGATTTTATTATATATAACCCCTTTTCCACAGTCTATTTAGTAAAGGAAGGTCCTAAAGGACCCCAACAGTATCATAACTTTTGTCTCAATCAAATCGTGCATCCAACTTATTGCAAATTCACAAGGCACAAGTAGTATCATAAGATAGAAAAGTAGAAACCAAACTTGTAGATGGTCATAACAAGAAGTAACAAATCATTTGTTAGAAGGTTGTATACATAAACATGAAATTTGAAAATAATGCAGTCCAATTCACTATTTGTATTAAACAGTAGTAAAATAGTTAGAAACTTCAGTAACAGAGATAACCAAATATGCAAATAATATACCACGAATCAACTGGGTTAACAAGTGGTTGTCACAACAGATCAAACATTAAAGGATAAACATGTAAGCTATTAGCTAGGAAAAAGGGAGGTTTGTTTACCTGATAAGAGTCCCAGGAGTATAGAGTGGGTTCTTGGCGACATACTCAACATACAGGTTATAAATATACTTGAGTGTTTCACGAAGATCACCAGTCCTAGGATTAGTTACCAAAATAAACTGCAAAAGAATGGCAAAGTCAGAATTTCATATATAAATCTCCACATAAAAGGAGGGAGGGTCACAATAATGACGTCAAAGCATACAGCAAAACAAAAATAGGTATCATAGACAATGCCAAGCAGGGTCATGATGCTACCACGGAGTTATTTTAATTGTCTCTCAAAACCTTAAAGAAGGTTTTGCATAGTACTAGTTGAATAAGTCATTTTGCGAATGAAGCACACTAGATTTCTCATCCAGCAATATGAAGCATCTAGTGACACATAGGAGCAGTGAACCTATAGAAGAACCTTAAAAATAAAGCTTCCAAATTCTGGGTATATTTTAGAGTTAACTTTAAATGATAGTCCAAGAGGGAGGACCTCTAGTAAGAAATATATGAATTCAAAAAAATAAACGTAAGTAATTCCAGGACCTTACTAGAAACATGAATATATTATGCAAATTATGTCGAAAAGAGATACCATGAGTTCAAAACAATGGAGAGCCCTGATAGATAGCTAATCAGGTTAAACAATTCTTAGTCCTCCATTACTATAAACCACAATTTGAAACTTCCCCCAGTCTTAACTCACAGCTCCATTTGGAATTTATTGAAGTTAGAGGTGTAACAACCCACTAATTCAAAAAATGTAGCCTCAATTCATCTATGAGACAAAAACATCAAGCGCATCAATGAACTTAAAAGAAACCTATAAAATTGCTGAGTGCATTTTAAAGCTAATTGTAAATTGAGGCAAACCTTAATCCCCGACGGAGTTTCCATGAAACTAAGCTTGTAAGTATTAGTACGGAAGCTATGAAAGGAACACCCTTGACCAGGCAACTGAGGAATCCCTAGATTTCCCTTCTCAGCGCTGCGCATCATCAACAAAAAATTATAAACCGCAACTGAAAATTGATGCTGAAATGAATGAAGAGATAAAGAAACGAAGTGATACTTAGTGGGATCCATTTTGGCAGTTAGGGATTTGAGAGAGAAAAGGAGACCAAACATGAGCTTGTGATCTTGTTGAGGGTTGAGAGTATGGAGAGGGCGGTTCCACTCCCTGTAAAGCAGGCACACACCGTTTCGATTGAATACGTACATCATGTGGGCGTTGTTACCCGTCGCCGTCGGCACCGGCGGTGATGGACTGATCTCTGAACCCCCAAAGAACTGCATTTCCTTTTTCAATTATATATATAGTTTGTCTCGGATCTGATATGTATGATCAGAGACCTGATCGGACCTCGATTGTGCCGAGCAATCCTGCTTACGGGTTCAAGAATCGGAACTCTTGGGAGTTAAAGGCAGTGAACAAATGAGCGGAAGAAACAAAAGATCTAGCAGGCGGTCATCTTCTTTGTTGGAATGCCCAATGGCCTATATATGGTCCAATCAATCTTGTTTTAGATTGTGTGAAAATTTGGATCCGTGGTTAAAATAGTAGTAAAACGAAATCAAGTTTGGAGATGACTATAATATATTAGATTATGGCGTGGGAGAAAAAGTTCATGTGAATAATATTATCATTTGAAGTTGAAATAAAAACTATTCCAAAAATATATATGAAATTAAAAAAAATTTATTCGCCCAATTTTTTCAATTCAAATCTTTGTTTTGTGGATGATGGTGTGTGATTTTTGAGTTAATTGTTGTTCGATCACTTTTTTAACTTTTTTTTTTAATTTTAACCCATGCATTTATGGTTTTCAGTCATATTTTAAGATTTTAATTTTAATTTTAATTTTAATTTTTAATTTTTAGTCATATTGGCTATTTAAGGCTTGATATTTTATGCATCACTGATGCGATGAGACATTAAGGCTCTTGATAGTGATTTCTTGGTCGACCAGAGTTTATCATCAAGTAAGTTTGATGTTGGTAGAGTTAGGATGCAATTTTCAAAGCTTTGAGTTATGCATATCTAATTTGTTTATGAATTCTTTCAATGTTGTGGGTATTGTTAGTTCATCTTATTTCTTTTTTGAGATTATTTTATAAATATGACATTTAAGCATCAATTTCTATCATTTGTAGTGTTTTGTTTTAACAAAAATAACTAATTTGTTTTTTAATAAAAAAATTAATTTATCTTTTTTTAAAGTAGAATAAAATATATTTCACATCTTAATATAAGGTCCTTCATGATATTTTTACTAACTTTTTTTATAATGAAATCCTGTATTATTGTTATTGGGCTAAAGATCCAAACCACAATTTGACCAAATCCCCATCGATTTTGGATCAAAATTATTCTTATCTTAAAAAACTTAGCAATCTATATGATAAAGGTCAAGTAACAGCTTGTTTGGTAAGGAAAAACATGAACATTGAAATCTCGTGACTGTTCCCTTATTTTCCTCGGAAAATCGGAAGGCATTACTCGCCTTTTATAAACACATGCTGCACCATTTAGAGAACATCAACACTACTCACCCCCACAATGCACCACCAGAAAATATGATAGTAAAGCCACTAGAACAATCTATTGAAGGGGCAAATAGAACAATCTATTGTATTAAAATATATTAAAACCGACTTCTGTTATAACCCCAACTCTTCATCTTAATACTCGAGTGCAACACCGATGTCTAATGCATGTTCAAATACAGGCATCAAAATATGATATTTCGAACACTCCAAATACATGAAAATCTAGAAAGAACTTTAAATATGCGTGCTAGACACATACCTGACTCAAAATATCCTCGAAAATTTTATTTAAAGTCGCAGCAAGTAAAAGTATCATAGAGGCCCCTGTAGTAGGAGCCAGATAACGTTTTAACCCATTCACACAAAAAATGAGCAAATTAGTCTTTGTATGTTAGATTAAAGAGAAAATGGATCCTTCTGTTATAAATTCCATTCATTTCTACTGTTAAAAACCAATTCTCGTACATCACCATGAAATACATGTTTCTGTCAAAATGGATGAAATTTATAACAAAAGGACCAATTTGCGGTTTGACCTAATGTACAAGACTATCTTACTCATTTTTTTAGTAGAAAGGGCAAAATGTAATACAAATTCCTAGTACAAAAGCTTTCGTGATCCCTTTACCAGTTGCAGCACCATCCAGGTTTCCATAACCAACAATACTTCTAGAGGGCAATAAGACGCAACGGAAACAAGGATAAATTGTCTTGATGTTCAACATACTTTTTTTCTCGAGCGTCGGATAAACCCTAAACCCTAAACTACAAAAGCTTCACGCAGCACAATGATTAGAAGACACTAATTTTCAAGAACATATAGTAAAGAATAATACTAGTATTTGCAAAAAGACAGCGCTGAGAGGACAACAAAAATTTATAACCACTGGCATTCAATATTATTATGCAACTAAAGGTTCCGGTCCAGCTTTTTATCATAGGTTAAAGCTCAATTCCATCAACGGAAACAGGCACAATACAAGATCAACAAGCAAGAACGAAAGAACAATGCAAATTTCAGCCAACCGTCTGCGACACATTACTCCTTTATCTGTGGATCTCCGGAGGTGACTTTAGGCTCGTCTTTCTTAGAAAGAGCTTCTAGCGTCTTGTAAAACTCCTCCGGAAGAGGACCAGGTCGGTGCTGAGGAACATGCTTGGGAATAGGAGCATCATTTTCGATAACCTCACATTCATAGTCATCAGGAACACCCCATGGATCCCACTCTGCAACTCGATGACATGATAGAGAACACACATTAGCACTAAGAAAATGCAAAATACCATAATTTTTCCTAGCTATTTACTTTTAATCAAAAGCTAAGAGTAAAGCTCAAAGAACATCAAACAGCCATGAAAATGTCAATGACTACCATGGAACCAATTTTTTTCATTTAAAGGCAAAACAACAAGTACACATTTTGGCAGGAGAAGAAGTAAAGAAACCCGAAAAACACCGTGGCAAGTCTCAAAACATCAAATTCATATTTAAATGCACCAAGTTTTGAAACCAAGGTATCCTCCATATCCATTTTAAGGTCCATGGAGACTAATCCTTTCGGCATTCATGGCTGACCCTCTCATAAATGTGTCTCCAAGTTCAATGTGCTTTACCATTTTACCCTAGACTTGTTGGTACTGGTAAACATGAAATTCGCCACATAGATAAAAATCATTAACATTAACTAATTCAGATATGTTAATTGTTAACCTTATGAACAGATGAATATCAGTCTCTCTTTCTGGCAATGCAAAGAATTCTCCGCTGAAACAAGCTTTAATGGACCCAAATTTGATTAAGGAAAGACTGGGACAATCAATAAGGCAAAGAACACACCTAAACCAATGACTGACCTAACGATAAGATTAAGCTTCATCGGCCCCCAAAGTTTCCTACTTTAAAGTTCAACTAAAATCCTACAACGACAAACATTTAAATAAAAAGGGGGATGGCAGAGATGAAATGCTACGAACCGATCATTTTTCCGATAAGAGTGAGCTCGTCACGCGCTTCCTCGATGAGCTCCTCTACCTGGCCACATCCAAGGCGCTTCTCAATCATTTCCCAATCTTCTTCCTCTTGGCAAACCTTCAGACGGTGGTGCGTGAAGCTTTCAACGGCCTTACGGTAACCCTCATCTTCAGGTACGGCCTGGATCTCCTTCAGAGTCTTGTTGTAGAGACCGATAAGGACTTCCCTTGCGTTAGGGACAACGTCTAATCCCACGATCCCCGTTGTCTCCTTCACCTTAGCCAACAACGGCCGCGATATCACTCGCAAAAACATTTTTTTAGCCTTTTTTTTTCCTTCTTTTTTTCCCCTCTGATTCTGCAGATCACCAAATTCACACTCCCCCCTTCTATCAGATGTTTCTGCTTTACTTTGAGTTGAGTTAGAGGGTGGTTAAAACCGTGTAATGAATCTTAGCCGTCTTTCCTCGTGTGTGTGCCTAACCCAAAAATCGGACGGTTCCGCTGCATTCCAGTGCTTTTCGCAGGCTTAATTTGTAATTTCGGCCAAAAACAGAGCAGCCCATATTACAGAAAGGTAAAATCTATAGCGCCAATACCCAATGGCCCAGGCATTTATAAAATAAAGGGTAAAACTACACACAATATCACTAAACTATTAGTAAGTTTACGTTTTTGCCACTCAATTTCAAAAGGCCACAAAATGATAATTGAGTTATTCGAAAGTTTTCAGTTATTAAGCTGTGAAAATTATTGCTATATGACATCTCTGTCTACACCGTCTGCACCAATTGAAAGCTCTCATTCCCTTTCTCTAAGATACTTTTGTTTTACTTTGAGTTGAGTTAAATGGTGGTTCTTTTTCTCATGTGGGCGTATCCCCAAAATCAAACTGTTCTAATTCCTTCCTGTGTTTTAGTAGGTTTAATTTGTAATTTGGGCCTAAAAATAGAACAACCCATAATAGTGAAAAGTGAAATATGTAGAGCCGAAACCCAATGACCCAAAAATGAACCGGATCATGATCAACTTTTTTTGTCCGGACCCTTTTTTGTTCGGTTTAGTTATTATAAATTTTTAAAAAATAATCTATTAATTTTTATATCCTTTATAATTAAATTCAAAATAATTTATAAAATGTAAGAGCTATTTATAAATCAAATTAGAGACTAACATCAACTGAAAATTTAAATACAAACTCTTCGCAACTCCACCTATAAATCAGTCTATAAATAAATAAATAAATTAATAATAAATAATGATTTGGATCGGTCGCGTTTAGATTAAATTTACTTCTTCTATTTATGCCAGAATTAAACTTACTAGACAAAACGAATAGCATTCCCTTTAATAGGTCTAGATACAAAAACTAAAGGTATAATGTCAATTTCAACCTACAATATTTATAATTTTTGTCATTATTTTCTTTCTTTCTTTTTTTGAGTTATTTTTTATCATTGATCTTTTACAATAGAGAGTTAAATAATTTCTTAACAAAAATATTAAATAAAATATTAAATTTTTAATAATATTGGTATGGCAACTCGTATGATAGTTTACATATACTTTCATATTGACATGATATTATTTGTCTTAGATGCACGCCAATGAATAATTTAAAAATTATATAATATTCAAATTAAAAATTAAAAAAATTAGCATCAAATACATGTGGATTGTCATGCGAGCTACCATGTTTAAAAAATTAACGATTTAGTTAATATTTTTGTTAAAAAAAATTTAATTCGACTCTTTTTGAAAAATTAATTTGATTTTTTTAAAAATTAATAATTAAATTTAACTAAAAGAATAACTATCAAACTGATAAAAATATTTAAATATTAAAAACTAAATTTGATATTATACGAAACTAAAATTACCTTTCCTTTTTCTCGTATAACAAAAAAATTGATATTTGAGAGAGATTTTAAATATATATTAAGAATATTCAAATATTAAATCTTATTTTTTCAACTAACTCAACAAGCTTTGAATAATTAACTCAATTGTTAATTAAATTCTAACTAATTAATTATACCAAAATAAATACGGAGTAAAACCTATATATTTAAATCTATAAATTATTTGAAGAGAGCTGAAATTAAATTATAAAATTTTGAGGTGTTAAAATTGTGTATTAATTTATATTTTTATCATTTTTAGGGAATAAAACATGATTTTTTTTAGAATCAAAGTGCAATTTTGTCATATATTAATTTATAATCTAATCATTTTGTGAAAAATCTAATTACAATTTTTTTTTTCATTTTTTAAGTCCATCCCTTAGATTCACTTCTCTAATAAATCATAAAAATATTAAAATGTTACAACTTTTTATTAAAAAAATTTATAAACAATAAAAGTACAATGGAGACATTGTATTAACAGTTAGATTACAATTTTATCTTTCTATTAAAAAAAAGGACAAATTAGTCCTTATACATTATATCAAATAACAAACTGGCCATTATATTAAAATTTTCATCCATTTCTATTTTTAAAAAACTTGTCATTGTATGCTAGCACGCCACATATAACTGTTTAGATTTTCTGTTAATTATGTTAGTCTTTAATAGTAAAAATTAATGAAACTTTTAATGAATATGACTAATTTAGTCTTTCATATAATATACAAAAACTAATTTATATATTTATAAGCAAAAAAGATAAAATACAATTTTACCCTAATATGGAGACCTTCTTAATAATTTTACCTTCTAAACATATTTATAAAGAAATTCATCGACTCCAATTCTCAACATTGACAAGGTCCGTATTTGATTACATTTTTTCATTTAAAACCTTTTAATTGATCAATTTGGACTAACAAGTTGCACAAACACCTCTGTACATCACCTTCCATGACCATCCATGGTTTTCTAGTATGGGGATGTCAACAATAATAAATTACTCTACTCTTAACTAAGATCCTATTATTTTATTTGCCTATTGAATCAAACTACCCCTAATTAAATTACTAATAATTTGAAGAAAAAAATTTAATTATTAATAATACATAAAATAAATTTGACCAACTGTTGTATCTAAAAATAAAATAAAAGTTTGACCATAGAACGGATCCAACTAGCGAACCCCACCCGTGTGAACCCACAGGAAAAATAAAAAAGCGACTTTTTGTCTCGTGATGAAGGCATCCCAACCGGACATGGTTTCACGTTCCGAAATTAGAGTAAATAATATATTATTATATTCTGCACTTATGTAATATCTTTATAAAAATATATATATAAATTAAATGTGATTTTAATCGAGTAAAAGTTGTTAAATTTAAAATTTATTATATTTACGCATTTTTTAATTTTTATATATAAATATCAACTTCCTTTCAACAAGTTACTGTTTTTTTTTATTAATAAATTGTTGATATTTTTTTCTAACAATAATAATAATTTTATAAAAATTCAAAAAAATAGTATAAAATTTTCGGATATATCATTTTTTTTTTCAGGGAAATGATTCTGCCGGAAATAGTTATGTTGATTCTATTTTTCTTTTCTTTTTTTTAAAATAAAATAAAATATCGACAATTTTATTATTATAATTACAATATTAACTTTTTTTTTGAACGATACGATACAATATTAACTTTGGATGAATAGAATCTTTTCTATGACATATACACGAAATTAAAGGTGTAAAATATGCTTTCTCTTCTGTATTTATGTTATTGAACAACTTAAAAGAAGAGAAAATTAAGCTACCCAAAAAAACACACCCTACACGTTTGCCGCCCAAAAAAAGGTGAAAATCAGCCTACAAGCCACCACCGGCGGCGGCGGAGGCGGAGCTACCGGTGTCCCAAGAGGAGAACTTATCACCGAAGGCAGAGCTGTTTCCTAATCCACTTCCAGTACTGCTGCTGCTGCCACCGCCAGCATCACCTACGAGCTCTTCCAATCCCTTGAAGAGATCGTCATCAACATGCACGTCGGGGATCAGAAGATCATCTTCGTCATCGTTTACCGCTTCCGGTGACATTTCAGGAGCGATTTTGTCAGCGCTCTCGTCATCCTCATCTCCATTATGGCCCGCGCTGTTGTTCACGTAGGCTGCGGTGCCTTCAGGAGCTGAAACCGTGGTCGGCGAAGTAGAGCAAGAAGCTGTGGCGGGCGCGGCGGCCCTTTGAACGGTTGATAGTTTGTTCCGAGTACTACCGGCGAGAGAATTCCGGTGAGTGGGCCTAGGGTGCGTGTGGTCACCCGTATACGTAACGGTGAAGACGTTGGGTTCCAAATTACTACGCTCCACTTGTTTCCTCGCTGAGCACCCCTTTGAGCTACTGCACCTGTAGTAATTTCTGCAAAAAAAAAAAAAACAAATATTTATGATAAAAAAATAAAACAAAATGAAAAGTAACCAAAGATGCCATTGAAGGGTACGGAAGTTAATTAACCTTGGATACGGTGACCCTTTGATAGGCTTTTGTCCGTATTTACGCCATGCCCACGGATCCGACGACAAATTATCAGCTGTTACATGGCATACAGTTCTCTTCTGCTGGTTCTTCCTGCAGAAAAAAATGGAGGATTTTTAACTAATGAACCAAAAACAAACAGGAGCCGCCGACGGGTCGTTTTCAATTTTACCTCTTTCTTGGTTTTTTCAACTGCTGTTGTGTGTTTAATGGCTTAATAAACTGCTGCTGCCATTGATGATGTTGGCCACTAGATACTCCATTAATGGACCTCGAAGAGCTCGGATCTGTACCACGATTAGTGCTGATGACGGTGGTGGTGGGGTCGGATAACAAAGGCTCGTAAGAATCTTGTAAAGAACCACCTTTTTTAAGATTAGGAAATGTAAACGGATCATCTTCTTCCTCAAACGTCAACGAAGCTAAGCAAGCTAAAGGGTCTTCGCGCCAACTATCATTATTCCCATTCGAGAAATAGTTGCCTGATACGGCGGGGGTGGATGTGTTGGTGGCGGACGTACAACTCCTCACCACCGCATATAGATCCCAGTCCCCTGCAGCCATTTTCAGTTACTTCCAAAATCAACGTAGAAAGTTTCCAAACACCGAATACAGCTGTTTATTTTGTTGACCAATTGAACGGAAAAGGAAACGCACAGGCACGAGAGGCGGAAAGGACGGCGGCGCTGACTTTTTTCCAGTTGTGAATGAAAAGAAAATTAACGGAGAGAAAGGGAAAAAAAAAAAAGCATAAAAGACTATTACAAAGAGTACGAAGAGAGAGGAAAATGGTGGGTGGTGCACCTGACTTGCTATTTGTTAATTATTTATACATGTGAGAAAATCAAAATACGGGTATCACATGAAAAAATTTAAAATTTTTAAATTTTACTTATAAAAATATTAATAAGTAATCAATTTTACTTATAACTCCTCTCAATATTAAAAAAAAAACACCATTAAATATATTTAACTCACAATTCATCCGCAATAACAAAAATACTTTAATATAAAAATAATAAATATTATAATGAAACAAAATGATAATAAAATTTGAATTCGACTCAACTAAACTAAATTTATGAATATCAAACATTATTTTTATTATAAAAATTGTAATATATTAATAAATTATTATATAAAATTTGAAGGTATACATTAAGTATTTAAGCGAGTTGGTATTACAAGATAATTCATCACTAATTCAATTATATAATGACGGAAATACCTTTAATTTACAAAAATAAATTAAGTTATTTTCATATATTTTTGCTATTTTATATCATATAATAAAATAAGAAAAAATACACATATAATTAGATTTAAACTCATGGCTCTTTAAATTCTTCATATTGTTATTCTACCTTTCAAACTCTCATCTATTATTAAAAAAAAAAGTCTCATCTATTATTTATATAAATTTTTAATATATACGTTTGTTATATAATTTTATTTTTAATTATATTACTGCTATGTCATAATTTTAAATTATATATTTTTGGGGGGTAATGGTTTTTAATGTCCCTTCACTTTTGCTTTTCCTTTGACTTTATGAAATTGTCAAAAGTGGGGCACAAAGCTAAGGCAAATGTGGCAGTGCCACTTGTAAGGACGATGCTTCCTATGCTTCCAAATTATGCTACACGCCCTGCCTTTGTTGATTTTTCGTACTCGAAATCTAATTGGATATTGTGCTTCCTTTAGCCAAAAGGTATGGCAATCATCACGCGCTCTTCTCGAGCGTGTAAATCACCAGTATTGTACACCACTCTACTGGTTATATTGTCTTCCGCATGCCTTGCAGCTGGATTACAACAGTGTCATTTCCATTTTATGTATCTTAATTCGTATTTATTAATAGGAAGGATTTTTAAAAAAAAAATTATATATGAATTCTCATTTTATAAATAATGCGAAATAATTTTAATTACTTACAAATACACATATAAAATTTTTATTTTAATTTAATAAAAAATGTTTATTTTTATTTTATTTGTACTTAAAATTTTTAAAAAAAAGTATAATTACAATTATAAAATCCTTAAACCTTTAAATTTAAAAATCTTACAACACTTAAATCCACAACATTCAAAATGATGCTACAATCATAATAAAATACCTAATCCCCTTTATGGTCTGTTGGAATATATTTTAATTTAAGTCCATTATTTTTTTATATTGAGTTGATTTTATTTTATTTTTTAAAGTAAAATTATGTATTAATTAAAAAATTAAAATAATCAAATTCAATAACTAAAATATTTCTAAAGACGATTTTAATTTTAATCCATCAAACATGTATTAATGTCTACAATTACTCATACCTCGTTTCCAACATATAAATAGAAGAATAATACATTATAATAGAAGAATAATACGTTTTAGTATACTCGAACCCATGTCTTTTTATATTGACAAAAATGTCCATACCAATCGAGTTAATATTCAATAATGTATTGCATTATTTTCATATTAAACATGTATACCGGTATTTTCTTTAAATTTTGGTATCATATTAAATTACTAAATTTACCTCCAATGACATTAAATATCAAGTGAATTTCATTAAAGTTATTTTTACTAATATTTTTCTTGTTATGAAACTTTTTGAATTTCTCTGAATATAATACATTACATACACGGAAAGTCAGTCGTATTAATGCCAAGAATTTTCAATTAATTCTATTTTTTATTTTCCGAAATAAATAGTTCGGTAAAGAAAGAATTTATGCATGATACCATCGATTGAAGGAGATATACATTTTAATGCATGAATTTGAGAGTTCTCGAGTAGAGGTGCTCATGAACCGAGTTTTGGCCAGGCCTACGCATGATATTAACATACTTTATGTTTGTTCAAGTTCGGCCTGACTCAAATTATGGGCTTAAATTTTTGCTCAAACCCACCCATATTTGTAAAAGACTAACCTAATCCCATTTTAGGCCCGCCTATAATATTTTTTAATTTTTTAAATATTTAATTTATATTATTTTAATATTTAATAATTTTATACAATTTTAATTTATTAAAAGTTTTTATATAATCATCTTAACATTATTTTGATGTTTACACTAGAGTAGTGTTATATATTTAGTGTAAGTTTATTTTTTTAATGTGTTCTAAATAACATAATATGAAGTATTATAAACTTTAAAACGGGTGGGGTTAGGCTAGGCTTGGGCCTTGAATGTTCAAGCTCGAGCCCGACCTATATTTTAAATTGGCCTAATTTTTTTGCCCAAGCCCATTTTTCGGGCCTAATATTTTTAAACAAACCCTCTCAAAATTCGTGCGTGCCTTCAGGGCTGGGTGGGTAGCTCGACCTATGAATAGGTCTAGTTTGTAGATGTAATTAGAATGTTTTGAAGCTGAGTGGTCAATTTAAAATGAGGATTATAGTTTAAGGATGTTTAGTGAAATTAACTCTTTTTATAATTCAATAAGATTAAGATAAACTACACTTGTGGTCACCCAATTATTAGTGAATTTCTTTTTTTGGTCAACCAAATTATGAAAAGTTACAAAATGGTCACTTAATTATTCAACTTTTTATTTTTTGTCACCAACTATTAAATTAGTAACGGAAAGATAACAACTTTTAAAATTAGCATAATAGCAACTTTAACCCTCAACATTTATATATTATGTCAATTCAATCTTTACTTAAAAAAAAAAACTAACCCTCAACATCTACACATCGTGTAATTTGATATATTTTGTAATTTTGCTTTTCTTTATGGCATTGAAGGTTAGTTTTAAAGGAACGAGAAAAAAATGAAATTTATTATATTGGGTTTCGGGGTGTTTCCATTTTTGGTTTTTTTATCAAAATTAGCTGATAATATTTTTTAACTTTTTAGGTGAAATGATCATAAAGAAAAGCAAAATTAAAAAAAAAAAAAACCCAAATGACATGATGTGTAAATGTTAATGGTTAATTTTTTTTAAAATCAATATTAAATTGACATAATATATAAATGTTGAATGTTAAAGTTACTATTACGTCAACTTTAAAAGTTGCCACATTATTTTCTTGTTAACCATTCAATGGATGGCAACAAAAAAATTGAAATTTTGAATAGTCATTTTATAATTTTTTTTTTTTTTCAATTAAGTCACTATAAAAAAAAACTAACCGAACTACATATCGGACGGTAGAGAGCCACTCTCTAGTTGGCGGCGCGTGTGAAGTGAGAAATTTAGAAGGAGACGAGCACAATGGTGGAATCTAGTATCCAGAGTCACGACCATATAGCTACCAATTGGAGTATTCTTTTTCGACGTGGGAAATGAGAATTCAATGCAAAAGCATTTGATTGGAACTTAAAAGTAATAAAAATCGTGTGAACTTAGGTTCAAAACCTTATTTTTCGTACGATCAGATTTATTTCATTTAGACGACAGCATGTGATTCTTTTCCAAAAAATTACGGACATCATTATATTGACATATTTGTATTTTATTTGATTATAATTTCAAAATTTTACAAAATACTTTTCCCTCTAGATGATTCAACGTGAGTGTGCAATACAAACCAATTGACGTGTATAATTACATGCTCTTATTATTGGTCCATAGGCTACACAAACTAGTAGAGGTGACCCCTACTCATAGCTAAGCTTCCCTCACAACATGCGTATGCATTTAACATGAGTAAAAATATCATGTCATAGAAGTTTGTATGGTAAGAGTTGGAATATATTTTATTTAATTTATTTAAAAAAGATAAAATAATTCATGTACATTAGATCAAATAGTAAATTAGTTATTCTGTTAAAAATTTAATCTATTTCTATTGTTAAAAAACTTGTCATTGTATATCAATATGAGATACACACGACAGTTATTTTGACAGTCATGTCAATTTTGAACAATGAAAAATTGATGAAATTTTTAACAAAAAGAACCAATTTTTTTATTTGATCCAACATACAATAACTACTTTACATTTTTTAGTAAAGAAAGCAAAATGTAATTATGAAGTTTTTATAGTACTTTTACCCCCTAACATGCGTTTTATAAAGAAAGTAATCATGGTACTCGATGCAGCTGTTACAAGTGCAACTCAAATCCGAGCTCTAGTACTTACACACATGACAATCTCGAGTGCACATACTTAGTTGATCGGCAAATCGATTTGAACCCACAACTCGATCATAGTGTACATGCTGCAGTACAGTGCATATATGGCGCCCTACTTACCCCATCATGACATTAGAATTAAAGATGTGTTTACGAATAGAATTGCAATAAATTTGAAAAACCGATTTTTAATGTAAATTAGGTTGGGGGTGCTATGTTGTCTAATATATAGAGTACTTATGATTAATTTAATAAATGCAAAAATAAAATTTAGAAGTGGACTACCCCACATTTATCTAACTTATAAGAGAACATATTTTTGGAATTTTATAGTAGGATTAGATGTTTTAAAAGTAAGTTAACGTGACTCAAAAAGGTTCCTTGCTTTGAATTTAACTAATATGGGCAAAGATGATAGCCCTTTTTGACTAAATTCTCTTGATTTATTTCTCTCAATTGTGTTTTGATTTAGATTGATTGAGAAAAACCTATAAACATATTTTATAGAAATTTAATCTTATCTAAATTTAGGTTAGAATCATACATATATATATACACATACACGAGAATTCATAAATAACTCTTATTTTAAATTATAATTAATATTATTTTAATAATACTTTTATATCACTTTTAAATAAAATATTTACAAATTCAGTTATTGAAAACATGTTCAACAGCATTAAAATACAAATTTATTATCAATTACCTATATTAATTATTAAAAAATTAAAATTTTTAACATATATTTAATATTTAATATTTTTTTACTTTTTTATTTAATAGCATAAAAACATTATCTTTAAATTATTTTTTAATTACAACAGTTTAAATACAATTTATTTTAACAATTAATTAACTCATCTCTAACTAATTAATTAGCTAAATGAGCTAACCTAATTTTAGCTAAATAACTAACTAATCAGAATAAATTTAGATGAAAATTTACACATTTACATAAAATAAAATTTGAATTTAAAATCTTAAAAAATTTAAAATATTAATTTTATAAACTTAAATTTTATGGACAATAATATTTTATACGTCTATATCCGAACTTCAAAGTTATATCCAAATAACATAAATCGCAAAAGAAAATGGATAGAAATGTTGTTGACGTGGGTTTGGCAGATGATTATAGAAAAGAAGATAGTGACAGTGACAAGAAAATTAATTGGAAGGAAAAATGGACACTAAAGAGAGAAGAGGGGGAGTCTTTGAGCTTTATGGGTTTGGCAGGAAGACTTTTAAATTGTCACTAAAAAAAAAAACCAGCTAAAAGATCATAATCTGTATGCAACTCATCACCCCACTATCACCAGTTTTATAATTTATCCTTTTACTGCTCTCATAATACTTTTTTACGCAAAGGGATTATATTTATATGATAAAAGTATTATATTAACAGTTTAATTATATATTATTAATTAAAAATGAGTAAATTAGTTTATATACATTAAATTAAAAAGTAAACTAGTTATTCTATTAAAAATTTCATCAATTTTTACTATTAAAAGTTTATCCTTGTACGTTAGAACATTGTACACGTGATACTTAAAAATTGAGTAAATTAATCATTATATTTTAGATCAAAAAGTAAACTGGTCAGCCCGTTAAAAATTTTATTTATTTTTACTATTAAAAATTGGTCATTGTACTTCAAAATGTGATACATGTGGCTCTCAACGTGTAACTATTTGGTTATTCTATCAGTTACACCAGTTTTTAACAGCGAAAATTGATAAAATCTGTAAAAGAAATGATTATTATTTTTGAGTAAAGAGAATAAAATACAATCTAACTTCTAATACAAAATTTTTATAATACTTCTTCCAATTTGATATTTATATATAAAAAAACGTATTTAATTTAGTTTTTTAAAAATATAAAAAGCTTAAAAATGAAATAAAATTATATCAAAATAGATGTAAAATTTTATTATCTGAAACTTGATTTTGACATATAGAGCGGAAAGGAAAGAAGGGAGGCACCCAAAAAACAAGGAGAAGCCAACAATTTCACCATGTCCACGTTGTTATCTTTTCTTTTTCTTCTTTGACTATGATTACATAACTTTGTGACAAGTTGCTCGATGTCCTTAAACAGGTTGAGCACTATGTTTTTTTGTTTTTTCTTCTTTAAAGTTTTTTCAAGTGGAAGTTTGAAAAGATGTAGTCACGAATTATATCAAGTTTCGAATGTTAATTTTATATGAATTAATTAAAATAAATTAGAATTTATGTGTTGTATTAATCATCAATATAATGTTTTGAAATTGTATTTTTTTTTAAATAGCAATTGCAATATATTATAATATAGAATTCGTTTCCACCTTAAAAATAGAATGATAATGTATTTTAACAATTAAAAATTTCCATAGAAGAATCACTATAAAAGCAATTGAAAATGTAGTAAAATTCAAAAGAGAAAAGTTGGGAGAAAAATATGTGGATTTTTTTCTTACACCTAAAAATAGTTTTTTTTAACAATTTCATTATAGGTTCTGATTTGTTATTTTTGACACAATATCTAAAATTACCCATAACCTATAAATATGAGAATAATATGCTTCAATGCATTTGAATCCACATTCTCCTGCATTGAGAACGATGTCCGTGCCAATCGGGCTAAGACTCAATTGACCCAAAAAATAGGTTCTTAAGTGAATTATTATGTTTGGAATTGTTAAATACCGATCAATCTAGATATTATTAAGAATGTAATGATTCTGATTAAAGAAATTCATATGTCGGATTGAATTATAAATAATTTTTCATTTTAAGAATTCAGCTAAAATAGATTATTTTATTGTTTAAAATTTTATTTAATTGATGAATTTTAAAAATTGAATGAAACATTTTTGGCCCTTGTTTGTGCTTTGACCATCATTAAATATAATGGGGGCTTATATTTTTTCTAGAAATGGAATGGCATTACCACTTTGTGGTCACTATGCCTCTCGCATCATATAACCAAAACTTAACTCTCATACACAGTCAGTACATAATTTTAAAAAATAAAAGCCTATCCATGAAGTAATGATCAAACTTGTTTTAAATTAAATGCATAATAATATTTTAATCCTCTATTTAAATTTTTTCTTTAACATTTAAATTTATAATTTTTTGTCAAATCACTTTAAAATAGATAAAAATTTTAATATTTATTAATTTTACTGATGTGACATACACTTGAATTACCACACGATAACATGAAAGCATTTAATTAGTTTTTTTATTATTTTAATTGTATTAAAAATAATTTTTTATAATTTTTAATGTTTTTTAAGTTTTAAAAATAAATTTAATAATTTTTTAAAAGTTTTAAATTTAAAAATTAAATAAAAATGCTGATGTGTATTATCTACATGACAATTCACGTGTATACTATGTTAGCAAAGTTAAAAAACATAATTTTTTTATCAATTTTGAAGTGATTTGACAAAAAATATAAATTTAAATGTTATAAAAAATAAAATTTTAAATAAATCGTTAAAATGTTTTTTTTATAAAATTAAAAGACTAAATAAATCATTATATTTAATTTAAATTATTGCATGTATATATATTCTACATTATACGAGTCAAAAAAGTGAAGCAAATAAGTGGTAAAGCAGAGATTTTAGGTCCCGGATTTGTGGGCTTTTTATTTTTATTTATTATCCTATTTTTCGATGCTTTGGTGAAATATATGTAAATCTGGTTGGGATATCATAATTTCATAGTCAGTTTATCTAACGTTTCAATTAGATTGTTTGATTAGATCAGTTAGATTAATAATTGGTTGAGATATTTATTTAGAGTATGGTATTAAATTAATTGGATCAAAACATAATACAAAATTATTAAATTTAGTTTTTTAATATATTTATTTTAAAATCTTTTTAAAAAATTTAATCGAATCAATTGAACCATAAACCGATAATTTGGCCCATTTAACTACTGATACATTTCTAAAACATTGCTTTACCTTATAATTGCTTATTGGTTTACTTTGATGGGTTCATGAACCCATAATATGCTTCACTCTTTGTATAGTACAATAATGGTGTATATTTATGGAATTCGTAGTGAGGGGTGATATTTGTAGGTAAAAAAATATACAGAGGCATTTATATTAGGGTTGGATTTGTATTTTATTTTTTATTTAAGAAATTGATAAATTAGTTAATGTATATTAGATTGAAAGGTAAACTGTTTTTTTCTTCTTCTTTTTTTGTTAAAGAAAAATATTTATTTCTATTGTTAAAAACTAGTCTCTATCTGTCAACATGAAGTACGCTAACACACCATGAGTATTAATTCAGTTATTCCGTTAGTTACACCAATTTTTAGTAATAGGAATGGATGAAATATTTAATAGAAAGGATTAGATTACTCTTTGATCTAATATATATAGACTATTTTGCTAATTTCTTGAGTAAAGAAAATAAAATATAAGGACCTCTATGATATTTTTACTGATATTTATATGATTTTTAGTGATTTTTGCATTTAATTTTACTTTAATGAAGTTTTTTTAATGAAGAAAAAGCGCAAGCATTACATAGCAGTTTGGGAAAAAAATTGTTTTAGGGTGCAAAAATGATTATATTTTTTTGGGAGAATTGCAATTCTTCTATTAGAATAATAAATCTTGAGGCAGAAAACATGAAAATATTGTCAAATATATATTTTTAATAAATTTTTAATTTAGTTCTTATATTCCAATTTAGTCGATTTTACTCCTGTACTTTTCGATTTTTGAAAATTTAATCTTAACACAAGTGATAACAGTTAAATATGTTAGGTCAAATTTTGTTACCCTATATGCATATAAGTTGCAAAGTTAGTTCCTGTACTCTAATTTGGTCATTTTAGTACATACTTTTTTAAATTCAGAAATTCAAATTCTAACTCAAACGTAATCTGTTAACTTTATTAACTAAAGTGACGTGGTTTTTTTTCTTTTCGTGAGTGTTATGTGAAAAATATCAAAGCTAATATGACATGACATTGCACATATGATAAAATATTTGTTGCATAAGATGTTTGAAATAGCAGAATTTAACTCGAGAGATTCAACAACAATAGTTTGGGTGAGGATTGGAATTTCAAAATTTGAAAAGTACATGAATTCATTGTTTTTAAAATCAGACCAACTGGTTGGACTGAGACCATGATATTGATCTAGAATAAGAAATTGAACCCATATGAGTATAATGTTCAATTTATGTTACTTTTAGGAGATTTTTCTTTTTTAGTATAACAATAATATGATCTCAGATTATGCTCCTGAAATATGAACACTCGATCAATAAATTACAACTTAAAAATTTTTAAGAGGCTAATATGAAAACCACACATCAAAAGTTAACAATTGAGATTAAAAAGCACATGTACACATGTGAAATCCAATTTTAATTGTTTGCAATTGGATCCATGTTAAGTAAATGGGTTCAAACTTGTTTTGGGCTTCCTCATGAAATATACTAGGATCTGTTTTCAGTTTCAATATCAGATTCATGTGTAGGTGCTTTTCTTGAATTTTATCACACTTTCCTTGGATGTACCAATATTCCCATTTCGGTGGAGAATAATTCGTTCTATTGAAATATGCTTAAAATACATTTTAGGGTCTGTTTGATAGGGGAAATGTTTTCCGGAAAACATTTTCCCCATTTTACAGTGTTTGTTTGATTGGAAAATGAATTCCCAATGAAAACATTTTCCAAAACACGGGTAAAATCCCTTCTTATTTTTGGAAAACGTCTTACCGATTTCTTTTCCATAAGACATTTTCCTGAACTTTCCCTTCATCCAGGTAAGTCTTTCTCCCTTCTTCCCTTCTTCATTCATTCTCCTGCCTTCTTTCTTTCTCAGCCAACAAATCCGATTTCAGTTTTTTTCATTATTCCTTCATTCTTTTTCCTTCATTCCATCGCAGTTCAAGATGTTGGGAAGCCGACGCTAAAATTAGAGAAAATGGCAGTTCAAGATGGAGTTGTTTGTGGGAGAATCTTGTTTATGAAACTGTGAAAAATGGTTAGAGAGATAAAAACAGGGAAATTGAGTGAAAAAATTTACCATTTCGTTGTTTCAAATGTAATAATTCCTCAGCTTTTTGGCTTTTCTTCCCCATTGTTTAAGTTTCCACTCGTGAGTGGTTTTTGGTGATTTTTCTGGGTTTGGTTGCAGGGATCTTCAATCCAAAATGGTAAAACTCATTTCTCTCTTTAATTCTCTGAAATTGTTCTCATTTTGATGCTCTGTTCTTACTTCGTTTTTCACTTGGTCTGCATTTAAATGCTTCGTTTGCATCTTTCTGATTTTCTCCTCATTTGATGGAGCTTTGTAGAAATTTGGGTACTAATATAACTCAACTGATTATCATATATCCGTTTATGTTGACTAGATAATGAGAAAATTGTTTCATATAATTCTGTTGGTTTTGATAGTGAATTGAAGCTGAATGAATTTCCTTCTGGTTTTGATTAAAATAGTGCTTAATTAGGACAAGGGCATTAGTGTGTTTTAGGGGTATAAAGGTTTAGCTTGGGTCGGGTTTGAAAAACTGAACTGTTGGATAATTATGGTTTTTTAACTTGTGAATCGGAACTACACCAAATACCATGGTTAAGATTGCCTTTTGGTTTTCTTTTAGCTCAACACTAGTGTTTTTTGGTTGATTTAGTTTGATATTGGATTTCTTCTCGTCACCGATGCATAATCTAATGTTCATTGATCTTTTAGAATTGGAAGATTGTAATTCTATTTTAATTTTTTTGTAGGTAAGTTGATTATAATTGCCAACAACTGCCCTCCTCTTAGGAAGTCAGAGATTGAATATTATGCCATGTTGTGCAAGGTTGGAGTTCACCACTATAATGGAAGTATGTCCCTTAACCTATTCAATCACTTTGTTTATTGAATTATGTTTTTTCGTATCACATTGAATTGAATATCGATTATAAGATTGTACAAATGGTAGAGCATTATGTAGTCGAAGTTATTTCTGAAAAGCTAGACAATTGCGTTTTCCTTTTTCCTTATAAAGAGTTGTTTTAAGTTTTCTAGTAATACAACATTTGTTATAGAAGTCCATTCCTTTGAAAATGTGGTTGTTTGGTTTTTCAGACAATGTCTTCTTATCTTCTTATCTTGGAAGCTTCTCTTCTCTTTTGACATCTTTTCTCCTTTTCTTTTTATTTTGTCTCGGGTAGTTCTCAATCTTCCTATTCAAAGGTACAATTTTTTTCTTCAAAAGGTATAAGCTTATTTTATTTTATTTTTCCTTTATACGAATAATCTGGGTTGTTTTAGGGATGTATGTTATTTGAATGATCTTCACTTTTCATGGTTTTTCTTCTATGTTTAATTTTGTAAATATACTCGGATTTGTTTGATTGAGTAAAGTCTTTGATCAATTACCATATTTGGGTTCTTACAGTATTTTTTTTTAGGTAAATCATGAACAATTCATATTTTTATTGCCTTTTATTTAAATGGAAAATTGATCAACGAATTTTGCTCTATGTTTTTCTTTTCTATATTATGTTGTTTATATGGTAATTTATTTGCCAATTAGCTTGAGCAGTGTTGTTTGAATCTCTAATGGAACTTGATCTTCCATTGCAAGATATTAGAGGAATTGAGTTTTTAGAAATAACTAAGAAAAAAGGGGAAATGATGGATTATATTTATATGTTCAAATACAATCGCAAAGAAAGAAACCGAGTATAAATCAATCAATTTTTGAGTTCCTTCGATGTGTTTACTTGTTTGCTTACCTTTCTAATTTTCTTATAAAGAGTTGTTTTAAGTTTTCTAGTAATACAACATTTGTTATAGAAGACCATTCCTTTGAAAATGTGGTTGTTTGGTTTTTCAAACAATGTCGACTTAGGCACTGCCTGTGGCAAATATTTCAGAGTGTGCTGCCTGTGGCAAATAGAGTAGTCATCGATGTGCATAACTACAACCTATTTTCAGATATGTTCAGCAACATGTCCGTGCAACAGAACATCAATTATACCTATAATCAATGAGCTTCTGATCTCGGATGCTTGAAAATTTTTATGTGGTGTACTACTAATTATGTATTTGGATAATATTATTAATTTTTAGTATTAATTGTGGCTTAGAATTTTATTTATAATTATTTAATCCTTGTTTTTTATTTTTTAACACAATTACAAAATTTGACTTTGGTTGTTTTCATTTTATGACGGTTAATAATGTAGCTTAATAATTGAGTATTATTATATATTTAATTTGATTTATTTATTTATAAATAAATCATTGCAATATATGTAAAAACAGTTTAAAATATAAAAATTTATTAATATGTATATAAAATTTATTAATATATGTAAAAACAAATTTTTTAGGAAAATATTTTCGTGAAATCACAAACAATAGAAAATATTTTTACAGATTCATCCAAACACCGTAAAAATATTTTTCAAGAAATCATTTTCTAGAAAAGCAAATCATTTTCCGTAAATCATTTTCCGAAAACATTTTACTGGCAAACAAACGGAGCCTTAATTTTTAATTTGAAGAATTTAAAATTTTTTATATTTCAGATTTAAAATTTTTTATCAAATTGTTAATACCATTATAATTATTTTATTAAATTCACTAGTTTAACGTTTTGAAATAATAATAAGAATTTATTTTGTAACCATATAATAAAAAATTACATCGTAATTAACTTAAATTTAACGAGAAAATTGTATCTTAGGCCCAATTCTTATTGCTCGTGTAACACCCCCTACCTGTATTTGTTATCAGAATAAGGTACGAGGCATTACCAGAGTTTACAAATTTTTTTTTTTTAACCGAAACCATTTTAATTCAACATATTTTCAAAATAAAATTCATACATATTTATAAAATAACTTCAACACATAAGCCATATCAGTGGCTAACCTTATATTCATTTCATATTAACATTTATTTTATTAGCTTATACATGCCATTCATTTCCAAACTAAAATTTCTTTAAATACCGAAATACTGGGGTTGATAGTGTGATGAGTCTCCCACCGATTCGACCTCCGAGCTCTTAACACTACAAAACAAGGGAAAGGAAAACAGAGTAAGCACTTTGTGCTTAGTAAGCCCATGTAACAAGAATTATACTTACCTAATATTTTCAATACAATGTAATAAGCATTCATATATCCATTCAATGCATTAATACCCTAACATGCACAAGCTCAACATTCAAGTTAGTTCATTAATTTCCATATATCAATAATATACACACCATGATTGATGAGCTCATCAATACTATGATTTTCATTTCCTTGTTATTTTTCCATATTTATCCCGTTGAATTACTCAAATTTCGATGGATTTTTAGAGGTACACTTTTGTGTACAAACCGGTCCGTCAATTCATATTCATGTGCGCACATTTTCATTTCAGAGAGCACACTCTCGCGAACCTCATCTTTACAAAGCAGATTACAGTCCAGGCTAAATCCTGTAATATAAACTCATAGAGTATTGTCGGGATTACAAATCCAGCTAAATCCTCGCAACGACAATTACTCTAATGAGCTTGGATCCAATTACCAGTCCAGGCTAAATTCAGACCTAATTCGGATTACCCGTCCGGGCTAAATCCATTTTCCACATATTCTTCGGGAGGGCTATATCAGATAGGATCACCCGTCGGGCTAGATCCTTTTTACCGTCAATTCCTTTTCAGAGATCCATCGAATTTTCCTTTCATTCAACTGGGATTTCTTCTTTTTTTTTTTTATCAAATATACCAATGTATCATCAATTTTCATACAATGAAAATTCAAATCATATTCACATCAATACCATACATTTCAAGCATTTAAGAATATAATTCAAGTTACATGAACTTACTCGATACTAGTTCGTTTATAAAATCTACTAATCCGGGACTTTTTCTTTCCTCGATCTAGCTTTGTATTTGAGTTTTCCGGATCTAAATAAATAAAGTCAATCATCAATTCAATACATTTCATGTTCACATGTAGCATTTTCTATAATTCTATTATTATTTTTAGCTTATTCAAAGCTGTCTACTTGAGTCACAGTCACTAAATTATTTATTTCTCGAGCTACAGAGCTCCAAATGAAGAACCGTTAATTTTCCCTGAAACTAGACCCACATATCTTCTTCCCATAAAATTTTCATAATTTTTGGTATGTCCAATCAATACCAGATTATTCTTAAAATTTCCCCTGTTTTACTGTTTGACTGTTCTGACATCTCTTCACTACGAATCAAATTAATCTTCGTACAGAATTCATATGACCTTCTTATTTATTTCATTTGAAAATAGACTCATTCAGGATTCTAAACATATAAAGTTAAGCCCCTAATTATTTTTCTCCAATTTTTATGATTTTTCAAAGTCAGAACAGGGGATCCTGAAATCCTCTGAACCAGTCTTACAAAAATATAAATATCTCAAATTACAGAATTCCTTTGCTTTCCATGTTTCTTTCATATGAAAATAGACTCAATAAGCTTTAATTTCATATCTCATTCAACTTCTAATTCCACTTCTACGATTTTTAATGATTTTTCAAATTTACTCTACTGCTGCTGTCCAAAACAGTTTTGTTGTAGCTTATTTTACAATTAAATCCTTTACCCAATTCTAACTTCAAATTCTTTCAATTAAACCACTAATTCATCATTTTATTCATCATATGCTATATTCAAAAACTCTGAAACTTCAAAAATTTTAACTTAAATTCATCAAAACTTTGTTCTAAAACTTATAAAGCATCAAAATTAAAAGAAAGGACTAAATTAACTTACCAAATTAAACTCCAAGCTTTAAAAACTATATTATTCCTTTTTTTTTCTTTCTTTTCTCTTCTTCTTTCTCCCTTCACGTTTGCTCTCTGTTTCTTCCTTTGTTTTATCCTTTTGTTTCTTTTCTCCTTTCTTTATATAATAATATAATAATATAATATAATAATATACAAAAAAAATCTCAGATTTTCTTCAATAAACCGCCTCATCTTTACAAAATGGCATAATTGCCATTTTGGTCCTTCATAATTTCTTTTAATCTATAATTCAATTTTTACTTTCATTTCAATTTAGTCCTTTTCATTTAATTACCTACCCAAACGTTAAAATTTTCTAACGAAAGTTTAATACCACATTACTAACATTTTATAAATATTTATAAAAATATTTCCTATCATATAAAGACTCATGCAAACATATTGAAATAAATTTCTATTTAAATTGGATTTATGGTTGCGAAACCATTATTCTGATAATCTTGAATTTAGGCCATTACAGCTCGGGCCCAACACCAAAATTAATCAGCAAGCAAAAATAAACAAGGTCCAATAGTCCAATAATTAAGCCCAAATAGCACAGGCCCAGTACTAAAAACACAGCCCAACAACCTAAGAAATTTTTCAGGGTTTCGAAACCCTAACAATTTTCCTGTGCCGTTAGCAGCCACAACGAGTCCTCGCGCCACACGTTTCGCCAGCAGCCCCAGGTCACGTTCACCACTTCGGCGTCACGCTCCATCACGGCTCTAGTGTGCCTACAAAATAGGAGATAACAGTAGAAGAGGGAGTTTGGATTTTACTCTATTTTTGGGGGGTTTCGTAGGCTATAAAAAGGGGAATCGAATGTAAAATAGGAGATTTTTTTTTTTTTTGGATTACGATTGAGATATAATAGCTATATACATCATTTTACAGAGAAATACAAAGAATCAAAGAGAAAAGGTTTACTTTTTTTTTCCTTTTTCTTTTCGACAGTTTACATACATTAAGTTTTTTCTTCTTTCTTCTTTGTTTTTTTATATATAAAATACGTTTTAAAAAAATAGAGCCTTACCGGGTTTCCTTCAGCCGTCGCAACCGATGCGCGCGTGGGGAGGGGAAGCTCGTCGTCGGACTAAGAGAATCCAAACCCTAAAAAATTGAAATGAGAAAAGGAGGGTTCTATTCTATTCTTCTTTTTTTGAAACAAAGAATGGAATGAAAGAAGGGTTTTGTTTTTAGGTTGTAAACATTAAAAATGGGTGGGCCCCGCGCAATTATTTGCTTCTGCAGGTGAATATGCGCAATTTCATCCTAAATGGATAAGTTGCGCGATTAGCCCTCCTTTTTACGATGCTGTTTCAATTGCATTCCCCTTCAGTTTTTCTATTTTTTTAAATTTGCCCCTGAGTTTTGCGCGCCACTTCGATTTAGTCCTGGGTCAGGTGCAAGTGTTTAGGAGCTGGGAGTAATTGCATTACTGGCCCCTCAATGTTACGCGCACCTTACGATTTAGCCCTTTATTCTTCTTTTGTTTCAATTTTGGCCCAAATCCTATGATTTTAATTCAATTTAATCTTTTTTTTACTGTTTTTTGCATTTTACCATTAAGTTAAACCTTTAATATATCTTCACTACTTTTTATATATATTATTATCATATTTATACTATTATTATATATATACTTGGTTACTTTGTTTCTTTTTATATATTATGACAATATCCATTATTTTATTATTATCAAACTTTTTTATTTTGCTTCTATTACTACTATTTTATTAATATTATTTTCTTATTATTTTTTATTTTGTTCATCATCCTTTTTGTTCTATTATTATCGTTATTACTGCCATAGTTTTTAAAATTAATTTTCCTATTATTATTATATTTATTATATCTATGTTTATTACTATAGTTATATTTATTATTAGTATTACATTTATTGTTATGCTATTATTACTAATATTTTTACCATTGTTTTATTACTATCACCATTTTACTATACATATTATTATTTTTATATTATTGTTATTATAATTATTTTTATCTTTTTTTATCATTAATGTTATTACTGCTATTTTCCTTATTATTATTCCTTTTATCTTATTTTTACTATTATTCATTCATTTATGTAATCTATCATATTTATTGCATTTTTTTTACTATCATTATTATTCTATGGTTTGTATTATTGTATATAACTTCAACTTTTGACACCATTCGCCATGTATGACCATTCTTACGCTTCAACCGATTTTTGTTATTTTAAAAAAACTACATCGTTTTTATTTTTTTCCTCGAGTTTATAAAAGCATTTTTTTTAGACAATGTTTCGTGTTTGGAAGTTCGAGAGATTGTGCCTTAACGTGCTGGGTTTCAATTTTTTTTGTACGTCCAAATGCCCAAATATCCATTGGGAATTTGGACCGTGTTTTAAATGAGGCAATTTTTATGTTTGGGAATCCAAGGAATCGTGCTCTGACGTGCTGAGTTTCGGTTTTTGTTTGACCAAATCATTAAATATCCTTTAAAACTGTGTCCGTTTTTTTTAAATTAAAAAACAAGGCAATATTTTGTGCTTGGAGGTTTTGAGAAATTGTACCCTAATGTGCTGGGTTTCAATTTTCTACTCATCCAAAGAACTGAATATCCTTTTAAATTTTGATCGTGTTTACTCAACTTTAAAAATAAGGCAATATTTCATGTTTGAAAATTTGATGGATCGTGCCCTAACGTGCTGAGTTTCGGTTTGTTCATTTGGCCAAACGATGGAATACCTTTTTTTTAAAATGACAATGCCTGAATTCTGGAAATCATGAAGTGATTTTGGTGTCAAAGGTCTGAATTCTGGAAATCATGAAGTGATCTTGGTGTCAAAGGTTTGAAACATCGTATCCTAACGTGCTGGATGTGATATTTCATCCTTTTGAAACAAAAGAATTTCGATATCCAATTTGAATTACCCCAAACTTTCTCCGAAAGATCCATTTTTTAAAATCTCTTTCTAATTTTCGATACTAGGACATTAATCAATCAATAAGGTACCAATTTTGGGCGTTACGAGGGTGCTAACCCTTCCTCGTGCGTAACCGACTCCCGAGCCTGTTTTCTTAAAATTCGTAGACCAAAATGTTTTCTAAAGTGACCCAATCGCACTTCTAAAAAGATTGGTGGCGACTCCGTTTTTCTTTTTAAAGTCGGTCGTTTTCCAACAAAAAAATGGTTTCGACAGTATCAAATATCTGAAATTATGACCCTCATTTTATCCTGCTCTATAAACTTCAAATCATTATAACTACACCCCTAAACTTTCAATGTTATATCAATTAGGTTTTTTCGTTACTAAATTCGCTAATTTAACTGGTAAATGAAATGTTAGATCTTTTGTGATATGATTTAAAATAAAAAAAAATTAAGAAATTAGGAATATTGAAAAGATAGATGTTTTAAAAATCTTAGTTTCGATGTTTTCAAAACATTTACAAATATTTTATCATTCACTCTTTTTTTTTTTAGCTTTAATTTATTTTTAGTTTTTACTTTTAAAAGTTATACGATAACATTCTATTTATTTAAAATTTTTCATTTAAAATTTAGCTATATAAAAGTTTATATATCATTACCAATTGAGTCTTAGTTCGATTTGCATGAGTATTATTATCAGTACAGGAGGATGTGGGTTTGAGTGCGCTTCAGTATGCATTATCCTCCTATCTAAGGGTTAGAGAGGGGCTATGAATAATTCTAGGCATTGTGCTAAAAAGAGCAAATATGATCATGACCTATAATGAGATTGTTCAAAAACTATTTTTTGACATATAGTTTAACAGTTAAATTAATAGTTTTAATAATAAAAAGGCATGATTGATATAACATCAATAGTTTAAGAATAATTTTAAAATAAGGATCATAATTTGAGGGTGTTTGATGCAATTAACTCAAATTTGATAAAATTTAAACAATTAGATTTATATTTTTAAATATTTAAATGAAAAAGAAAATAAAATTAGAAAATAAATTGTAAATATACCGGACTTAAAAGATATTTTAACCTAATTTATCATACTTTGTCCAACATGCCCACCTAAAGTTTATATTGAAACTGATAGATGCTTAAAACAAGCGTCCATTACACAAAAGTGAAATTAGATATTTTATTTTCAGCCTAAACATTAAATGAGATATTTTATTTCATGTAGAAGAAAAAAACAAAAAGTGAAGCAAAAAAATATCTGACCACAAGAAAATGAAAAAGAATCGTAAAAAAGTGGACAACTCAAGTAGGGCCCAGTATTAAATATCTGCTTCAAATTGGCTGTAGTTCTGACAACTCAGCACATAAAGTTCATCTAAACCATACATTACCGGTACCTGTTATTCTTTTTGTAGCACGTGTCGTTTTTTGAAATACCCATCTGTCTCATTAATTGTCCCTTTAACCTTTTGACCGACCCTTTAGGTTCCCTCAACTAGGATTATAAATTGATTAATATTTAGAGGGTGATGTATAAATTTAGTATAATATTGTTTAAGTAAAAAAAAAAAGAAAAAAGGCTAGTGTTTGTTTCTTTTAATATTATTTTATTTCACGATAATTTATATAATATATATAATGTTGATACAAATGTAGATGATTACGGATAATTTGTGTGAAAATTCATACATATTTCATGTTGATATCATATTGTTTTTATTAAAAAATAATAACTTGATTTGTTTTGAAAATATAGATAGCCGTCAGCATTCGGTTGAATTGAGTAAAAGATTTTAATTTAATCGAGTTGATTAGTTTTATTTTATCATCCTAATTTGATTTAAATTTTTTTTTAATTTAGTCAAGTCGAATGAAATTCGAGTAGAGTCGAATCAAGTGAAATTATTCGAGTTAAATTAAAAAATAAAAATATCAAATTAAAATATTGTTACAATATAACTAATTTCATATTAAAACACATTGATTTTTATATAATTATATTTATTTAGATATGATGACGAGTAAATTTATTACAAGCAATTCAATTTAAACTTAGTTATAATTGTATAAATGTTAAAATAAGTCCAAGAGTTAATTTATTCACATATGTGAAATTTAATTTTTTTAGTTATTTAAATTTTATAATCTTATTTTGACTTTTAAGACCGAATTCATACCTTCATTAATATTTCAAGTTTTTTATCCAAAAAGTCTAATCATATATTTATAATACACAAATAAAATATAATAATAAATTTAACTCACAATGTTTATATTTTTATCAATTTAGTTCTTATATTTTTAATTAAATTTGACCCTCAAATTTTTTAATCATTCTTTATCAAATTAAAAAAATTAATAATTAACAACAATCAATTTGAATCTTAAAGTATTGTAATATTTGCTTGTTTAACAAGGGAATGTAAATGTAAAATTAATTGTATTCACTAACTATTTTCGTATTCAATTACTTTCATTTGATGTCGGAACGTTTTAGAAAAAGAAATTAAGCCATTTAAATGTATTTTTCGTTGTAACTTCTATTACCCAATGTATTTTATTTAAGAACAAATAAAAAATAGTTTTAAAATAAATTTGACTTGGACCAAACTTTTTGTAGACGTGGCAGATTCTTATTCGCTAGTTCTAAATCTCAAATGAAAACCACGCAACATCCAATCCAAATTACGATCCCTTTATGTACAAACTCAACCGCCCCTTGGAACGCTATTTTCTTGGTTCTTTAAAAGCTTACCCCCGAAAAAATAATCTCCGAAAAAATCTTACATTGTATAAAAAAAAGAGTCCGAACCCGGTTGCGTGATTTTACCTGGATCCGACTGTAATGGCGTTACCTGGCCTGGGACCGTTTTCCACGGCGGAAACAGCGGCGTCCACGGTTTCATCTTCCGAGGATCCGAATAAGAAAATCCGAAAGCCGTACACTATAAGCAAGTCTAGAGAGAGCTGGACTGAACCTGAACACGACAAGTTCCTCGAAGCTCTTCAACTGTAACAAGCGTTTTTTCTTTTATCTCTATATTCTACGAATTTGCTTTGCTTCCATTTCTATTTAGGGTTTTTAATGACTATTTTTAGGAATTATGTCTTTTATTTTTTTGGCAACTCAGTTTCAAGGTTTTTGAATTGAGTTTGATGTTTAAGATCGTAATTCATATTTCACTAGTAACTAACTGAAATTTCTAGATTGCTTATGTTAAATTTGTGTATTTCCTTCTTATATTCAGTTAGCTGTAGACTTCATATCTAAACACTGTTTGTATATTTGAATACACTGAGAGATTTTAAATAGCGGGGACGACTCGATGTTACGGTCTCTCTCTATATGTATGTATGGATGGATGGATTTATGTGCGTGTGTGCGAGAGAGAGAGAAGACTCTGAACACTGTTCATATATTTGAAGACATTGAAAGATTTTAAACAGCGGCAACGACTCGATGTTACGGTCTCTATATGTATGTGTGTGTATGTATATGAGAAGACCCTGAACACTGTTTGTATATTTGAAGACATTGAAAGATTTTAAATAGCGGCGACTCAATGTTATGTTCTCTCTCTATATGTGTGTGCGTGTGTGATTATGTTTGCCAAAATGGTTTTCCTGGTCTCACTGTTTTTTGTTGTTTACATTTCTTTGGTTCTATTCAGATTCGACCGTGACTGGAAAAAGATTGAAGCGTATGTAGGGTCTAAGACTGTTATTCAGGTAAAACTAAAATGTACCTATATTTTTTCCTTAGCAAATTCTGGCTCTGTATTTTGAAAGGAAAGAGGCAGGAGGATTTAGGAGAGTAGGAGATTTTGTTGCTGTTGATCGTATTTTGGTAATCTTTCCATTGCATCTTAGATTGCTTTCGTATGTGTTGGTAAGAGTCTAGAAATCATGATGACGTAAAAGCCTCTATTCTGTCTATATTTGAGCTTGCTTTTAATGATTCGAAGTGAAGTGTGCTTCTGTTTTTTTTCGTAGATTCGTAGCCATGCCCAGAAATACTTTCTAAAGGTTCAAAAGAGTGGAACGAGTGAACATTTACCTCCGCCTCGACCTAAAAGAAAAGCTGCTCATCCATATCCTCAGAAAGCCTCCAAAAATGGTGAGGATATTTGATCTCAAGTATGATCTTAAAATCACGGAACAGACTTGAGTTAATAACCTTGTCACTCTGTTTCACATTTAGCAGTTCTTGGGCAACCACAAGTTTCTGAGCCTTTGCAGTCACCTGCTGCTTTACTCGACACTGGATATGTTCTTAGATCCGATCCCTCGTTGATGCTCGCGGACCCTGTTACTAGAGCTGCTGCTTCTCCCCAAACAAACAACGCACAAACCATCAGTTTTGCACACGATAAAAAAGGTTTCTAACATTGAAATCATTTATGATATATAGCTTTGTTCCCTTAAAAGTTTTAAGATTTTGAATATTTGTTGTATATTATTTTTGTAGGTCCTGGGATGTTAAATAACTCATGTAGTAGCACTGAAAGTACCCGAAAGACGACAGAAGTTGGGGATACAACTGATCAAGGAAATCATGGTCATGCATTGAGAGGTTTTATCTTAAATCTGCTCGAAATTTATAATCTTTTCTGCTAGCTAATATCCTCACACCCTTTAAACCAGTTTCTTGCTTGGTGCAGTTTTACCCGATTTTGCTCAAGTATACAGTTTTATTGGCAGTGTCTTCGATCCAAACACTAAGGGTCATATGCAGAAACTTAAGAAGATGGATCCCATAGATGTTGAAACAGTACGCACATTTTACAATGACAATTTATAGGAACTTGTCTATCTTGCCTTGTACGTGATTACTTATATATTTTTTCTTCTCCTATTTAGGTTTTGTTGCTGATGAGAAACCTCTCCATCAATCTGACAAGTCCCGATTTCGAGGATCATGTGAGTTTCTGTTAGCTCTTTCTAATGGTTACTTCTTCCTTCCCGGTATATGTGATGTGATTCAACTGCTATTGCTAAAAGTAGATTTTTGTTAGTGGATGAATGCTGAGAAAATTTATGTTCGAATTGCAACATAAATCGCATCTAATCATCCATGTATTTGTTTTGTATATTTATAAGATATTGTTTTGTGATGCAGAGAAGGTTGCTTTCTTCCTACGAGATTGACACCGAGACAAATAATATTAACAGTGGTGCCTGTAAAGCTGTTGATAACAACCAATCTAAACGAATCACTTAATATTGTAGGTAATGAGATTCTTTTCTAATTTCAGCTTGCGCATAATCTCTTTTATTCTTGTATAATTTATACGAACTCTATTTTCATTCCAGGAAAAAAGGGCTAACATCAAATGAGTTCGGAACCATGATATTCCATCAGTATATATACACTACTGGTCGGATCATTGGCCGCAAGGTTTTGGGCAGAACGAAAGTAGAAAAGTTGAAAAGAGTGTACAGTGCTTCCCTTACCTTTGTTTTGAAGTTGGTATCTATCTTGTACAGTGCTGGGTTCTTGGCTTCTTGCCTTGTGTATTAAAGTTTTGGTTGCATATTTTTATTGTGATATTATGCCTATTTTCTTATATAAACACAGTATTCTCATGCTGCTACTATGGAGGTAAATACAAACTTCAGTGTTGGTTTTTTTCCTATGTTGCTCCCGACATTTTTTGTCGGAGAACTGTGCTAGATGCCATAAGTCCCTGTGCTTTTGTAAATTTAGAATTTAGTCCCTATATTTTTTTTTAGAAATTTAATTATTTTACTTTTTAGATTTCAAAATTCAATTCTAACTTTTAACACTATTAATTTTTTTTTAAATTTAAATTTAAATTCATTATAAAGTCATTTTTAGTTACATGACTCACAAGTATTCTTTTAATTTTAAAATATCACAATAACAAATTTAACAATAAAAAATTAATAATGTTAACAGTTTAATTTTAATTTTGAAAATTTTGAAAATTTAAAAATTTTAATTTTAATTTTAAATCTACAAAAAGTATAAAAACTCGTGACATTTTAACCAACACATTATAAGCTTAGCTTAGAATAGTTACGACATTTGACATTCAAACCCAAATTCGATTAATTTACGAGTAAATGTAGGGTTTTTTTCGCAAGTTTTTAGTAATATAACTTCCTTTTCATCCCTGTTTACAATGATCAAAAGCCAAAAATCAAATGCTATATTCGTGTTCATCGATGTGTATTTAAACCTACCTAGCGGTTTTTGAGAAGATCGAACAAAAGATGAATCTGGCTAAACAGTTGCAAAGTTAAGCAAAAAGCTGAAAATTTGTAGCTGATTACCTCTGTCAAAGGCCTGTTTTCAATTTGTTTTCCAAACTGATTCCACACTTGGCCAGCCGAAGTACGAAGATCCATCGGCTTCGCTCTCGATTACAATCTCGGAAGGCCTGTAAAAGTTTACCCTGATTAGTATTTCCATTGATAAACTCATCAATTAGTCAAAGTGCGGTTAGAGACTACAAAATCTGCAACTCATTAGAAAAGTTATGAAGCTGAAGCTTTACCTGGAACTGGCATTTTGAAGAGAGTTATAAAATTGTCGATTAAAATTCAGGGACGAATTAAAAGTTGCGTTTTGGTCGTGTTCATAACAAGCCATTTGATCTGAAGTATGTTGAGGAAATGCAGCTCTTGGCAGCCCATACATTTGCTGGGGAGGGAGATGATAGCCCATACAATGATCAAATCCTGTTGCAGCAGCTCGAAAATATTGGGAGGGTGTGCGATGCACATTTGTAGGGAAGTGCTGAAGAGCTTGTAGATTGTAGGCATAGCTTTTTAAATCTCTAGGCTTGATTATGGAACTCTTTCGACTTGTTTCGTACTCGGAACAACTTACTCGTTCCTTCGTTGATTTCAGCTGAGAATGGCGGAGTTGTGGGTTAGATTGTTGCATGTACGGATTGTTAAAATAAGTTTCCGAGCTTGTAAGATCATGAGAACGGTGAACGAAAGCAGAACTTTCGAAACCGGTTAGATCGAATCTGTTCTCACCGACTGCCACAAACAAGGACTCTTGTGGAAGTATGTAGTCATCTACGGTTATCAAGCTATCTTCATCTGGCAAACAAATCTCAAGCTCATCATAACTACACAGAGAACTGTTCTTTGATTCTAGCGCATCTTGAAGATCACTGCTTTTACTTGCACTAGTTTGCACAAGAAAGCTCGAGAATTCGATGCTTTCGACATTTCCAATTGGCCGAGGCTTCAGTGAATCATCCCATTTGAACCTGCTTGTCAAGTCTTTTTTGGTGCTTGTTGATCTAGAGATAGGTACATGAAGATTCTTCTTAAATTTGTTTAGCTGGTAGTTGTCAATTTCAGTTTCAGAAACATAGGATTTATCCAAGGACCATGTATTATTTAGCTTTGAGGATTCTACCGGGTCTGTCAAGCCTGCTTCTTTCCGTAACAATGAAAGTATGTTCTGAGATTCTTCATCGTAATAGGAACAATTTGATCTCTGAGTTGAACAATGTCCATTGATCTCTGACAGAATTGGTTCTTCCAAGCTTTCACAAGAAATAACTCCTGGATTACAAGGTCCGTACAATTCCATAGAGGTTCGCTTTGTGACAGGAATGGGAACAGATTTCATTAGATTGTGACCGGATCCATTTGCTCCAAAAGAAGATTTTGTTGAGTCATGCTCAATGGCCTTTTGATCAGCAGCAGTCATTTTCTCTAGAGAATTTCCCAAAAAAAAGCCAATTGATTAAGGAAGCAAGGATATGAAACATAATTTATGGTTAAAGTACCTAAGAGGTCCCTGTATTATAGGGATTGAATCAAATTAGTCCATTATTATTAAATGGATCATTTTAGTTCTTATACTATTAAAAAAAAAAATCCAAATTGTAATACAACATTTACTATAAAAAATTGTCTTGAAAATTTTCAATAGTATATTGACTAAATTGATCCATTTAATAGTAGAGGAACTAATTTGATCAAAGTCCCTATAATATAGGGACCTCTAAAGTCCATTCACCCATAATCTAAAATCCCACTTTTAAGAAAGTTTTGAAGAGCTGAAGGAACATGAATAATATTTTTGTTGTGTTTCTTTCTTTTTTTAAGTATACCTCCTTCAGCAAGCAGATGAGTTAAGTCAGAGGAACAGACCAAAGGGTTCTCAGAGTGGCCTTCTTTAACATCACGAGACTGGTCAAACATAAAAAAATGTTATCAGACGTTATACCTAATCAACAATCATTAACCACAGATAGTAATTTCTTAAAAATAGAAAATTGAAATACCTCAAATCCCTTGGAGTCAAAATCACCTTCAGAATCCTCCAAGATTATAGCAATATATGGTTTCAAATTCTCTGTATGATCATCACAGATGAACTTTTGCTTTTCTTGAGTAACCATTTCTTGTTCCTTCCTCATCAATTCAAATGAATCTAAGCATACAAGGTTGTTCAACGAACACAGGGAAAGTCACATATCTTTAAACTTTACCTGGTTGAAACCTTGAAATTCATAAGCAATAACAACATAAACCACCAGAAAACTGGATTCTACCTCTTCTTATTTTTTCCTCCTCTGCTCTGTCTTGACTCAGATTATCAGGGGAACCAAATGTTTCATCATTGTAATGGTCCTTACTTTCTCTTTCTGAATAATATTTTGCCTGAAATAAGCACAAAATGTGATATGAAACTAAATATAATGTTTGCTGATAGAATACGAGTACCACAGACAGTGATTAAAGACGCAAAGAGAATCAATTGATAATCCTTGATACTAGCAATAGATGAGCCAGATAGTATTATCTGCATGTACCTTGCATAGATGTGGAGGCCGATAAGGTTCACTACTCCTGTTGAGTAGGTGGAAGCCACTGCCTTGAACTACTGGAATAATAGTCTCTGCTATATCTCTATGAACTCTTGCACCACTTCCCAAAATTCCTTGCTCAGGATTTCGCCTTGAACAATGAGATAGACTGCTTTGAAATCTGCTAGCATCTATACAATAACACATATGGTTCAACAAGCAAGAAATTGAAGAGCAGCTTCAACTATATGAGTACCTCAAACTCTGGTTTTTAAAAGGAACTGAAGACAAATTTTCATCACTAATTTTAAAAAATTGTAATTAGATAGCTTTTTTACTCAATTAAACAAAATTAAATGATCGTTATGATGTCCCTGTCATGCTCAATTGAAATCACATACTGTAATGTATGTCGAAGTCTATATAAGAACAATGATAAACAGGCACAGTAATAATCGAGTTGAAACAACATAAAATAGCTCATATCTAACTTGATTTTTAAAATGGCTCACACAATCAATCGATACCATTTTTACCATAGGACTAGGAATTGCTAATCATCTTTAAATTGAAGTACGAGTGGGGGAAAACAAGGAGAAACTTCTAACCTGAATCATGATACGAGTGCAACAAACTAGTTGATTGATCATCAAGTTCTCTGTTAAAAAACACAAAAACACAAAAATTATCTTAAGAACATTGATGCAACAAAATGCAAAAGATAAAATGTGATATATTACCTTAGTATTGAACTGTCAAATCCAGTAGGTAACTTTTTACATGTATCAAGTTTAGCAAAGGAAAAGAGAAATTCTCTAGAATATGAACGTTTTGATTTTCTGCGCCAAAAAGAAAAAGTGAAAAAGAAATAAATTATCAGTACTGAGTATTGATGCTTTACTTGTTTGCTGAATAGTAATAAAATCGTTGATTTTTTTCACTACTACGGTCCGCTGTTTGCACCATTGGAATTTAAAAACGAAATCCCCCTGAAACTTTTCCATCAAGTAAAATAGGGAAATAGTTGCATGGAGTTCATAAACATATCACTCATTCACTCCATATTTTTTTCTCCTTAAGTTTTTCTCGGCAACCGAACAACGTTCTTCACAGTATTGCTACTAACATTTTCTAATCGTAGATAACTAAAAAAAGTCAGACAAATCATTACTGCATATAGACATTACGGTCCTCTGTTTGCACCATTGGAATTTAAAAAACAAAATCCTCTAAAACCTTGCCATCAAGTAAAACAGGGAAGTAGTTGCATGGAGTTCATAACCATATCACTCATTCACTCCATTTTTCTTCTCCTTACGTTTTTCTCGGCAACCAAACAATGTTCTTCACCGTATTGCTACTAACACTTTCTAATCGTATATAACGAAAAAAAGTCAGACAAATCATTACTGCATATAGACATTACGGTCCTCTGTTTGCACCATTGGAATTTAAAAACGAAATCCTCTAAAACTTTGCCATCAAGTAAAACAGGGAAGTAGTTGCATGGAGTTCATAAACATCACTCATTCACTCATTTTTTTTTTCCTTACGTTTTTCTCGGCAACCAAACAACGTTCTTAGCCGTATTGCTACTAACATTTTCAAATCGTATATAACTAAAAAAAGTGCAAAAAAAAAAAAAAGAGTCAGACAAATCAAAATCACGAGAGCTGAGAGATCGAGATTAAAAATTACTTGTGAAAATCACGAGTTGTATCCTCCGATTTTGATCGTAGCACTAAACATTGATCATTTTCCGATCTCATCTTCATCTCTAAAAGAAAAAAAGTGTACGATTCAATAATCCTACGTCAAAAATTTGAAATAATATACCAAAAGAATGCAGTTATAGTGTTATACACACAAGTTTGAATAATTTCTAATCCTATACGATGAAAACAAAAACAGATACGAAAATTTGAGTCAAGAGAGGACAAACTGCATTTTTGCATGAGAATTTTTTTTTCCTGGAGAAAGTTGGCGAGAAAATTATGTTCGTACGTGGAATGTGTGCTGTTTGGAAGCAAAGAAAACATGAAGAAATTGATAACAAATTTGGAAATAAAAAAAAATTGGTGTGTTTTTTTTTAAATTTATATGTAGCTAGTGCCTAGAAGAGAGTATGCAGTACAGGGCGAGTGAGAACTCGGCGTGCAAGGACCTTTTTGTTTTATGCGTCACATGATTGTGGAGACTAACAGTATCAGTACGAGGCCGAAATTGGCAGGCAGGCAGCCCATTTAGAGGGAGGTACGGTACTAAAAATTAGGGAAATTAAACCAATGTCACTAAATTATTAATAAGTTTATATTTTAGTTACTCAATTTTAAAAAGTAACAAAATTGTCACTGATCTATTCGAAAGTTTTCATTTAAGTCATTGGGCTGTTAAAATCATTAATGTATGGCATTTTTTATTCACACCTCTTGCATCAATTGAAAGCTCTCATTCCCCGTTTCTTTTATAGTTAAGGTTTTTTTTTTTATTATGAAATAATTTTGAATGTCATGAATCTAATAATCAAAATCCAAACAACTTTCTTTTTCGATTTTTGACACTGATCGTCAAATTGACTTAGATCTAAGGTATGTTCTTCTACTCGTTGATGGGTATTGATTTATGATATTGATCATCGAATCGTCGCTTAGATCTCATTAGCCCGACTTAAAAAAATAATTTTCAAATAGTTTAGTGACCATTTTGTAACTTCTTGAAGTTGAGTGATAAAAATGTAAAGTTACCAATAGTTTAATGACCTTAGGTATAGTTTACCCTAAAAATTATAGGGGTTAATGTAATATTTGAGTAAAAGTAACACAAAGTATTGTATAGGAGTTAGATTTAATTTTACTCTCTCTACTAGAATAATGTGCAAATTAGTCATTGTATTTTAGATAAAAGAGCAAATTGGTTCTCTTGTTAAAATTTCATCCATTTTTATTGTTAAAAGCTGCTCCATGTACATCAACATGAGATAACTGTCTGCTTATTCCATCAATCACGTTTGGTTTTAATAGTAAAAATGGATTAAATCTTTAACAGAAAGGGCCAATTTGATTTTTGATGTAATGTACAAATTTTCAATAAAAGAAGTAAAATGCAATCTGACTCATGTCCAAGAGCCTCTGTGATACTTTTACCATAACATTTAGTATATAAGTTTGCCTTCAAGGATAAATTTGGTAACTAATGGTCTGTTTGTTTGCCAGTAAAATGTTTTCCGGAAAATGATTTCTGGAAAATGATTTACTTTTCTGGAAAATGATTTACTGAAAATATTTTCTGGTGTTTGGATGAATCTGTGTAAAATATTTTTTGCTGTTTGGCAGATTTCCTGAAAATGTTTTCCTAAAAAGTTGTTTTTACATATATATTAATAAATTTTTATATTTTAAATTTTTTTACATATATTGCAATAATTTATTTATAAATAAATAAATCAAATTAAATATATAATAATACTCAATTATTAAGCTGCATTATTAATCCACAATTAATACTAGAAATTAAATAATATTATCTAAACGCATAATTAGTAGTACACTACATAATAATAACATTGCCCAAGTGCATAACTAAATTACACCACATAAAAGTATTAATATCTTCAACCTTGAGAAAATTTTTGAAGTCAAATTTTTTTATGCTTCTTACTTTTAACTAAAAAAGCTTTGGTAATTGATATTAATGCCCCTCTGTTTAGGCCCTTTATTAGGTATTAGCTCAACATTTACAACACCCTAAAACTAATACGCCATTTTGAATCTAAAACTACACTGCTTCAAGTCTCCGGAAGAATGACCCGTTGAATGTTGACGTCCTCATACGATCTCTGCATTTGTAATATTAAGTTGCCATTTCAAATTGTTACAACTTAAAGGGCGCATGGTAGATCAACATACTGCACAACTTATGCTCACATAAGTATTGGTGAGCAAAAAAATTTATGCACTTGACTCAAATGAGTATTGGTGAAAGCGGCTTAAAAACAACTTTATAGAGACATTATATGAACTACAACTACAATGTTCAATAACATGCTAAGGAACACAACTGGGACATATTTGGTAATTGATTCAGGAAAGCAATATCTAAAAACTAAACAAATTCAAAATCAAAGCATTAGAAAAAGAAGGCTTTTATGACACAAAATCCCAAGACAAGAAACAGACAAATTTGAAACTTAGAACAGAGAATCCCTAATGCATCTAAACCTACTCTAGAACCACCGATCGCATCAAAAGAAAAGAGATACACAGTTATAATATACAAACGATATTGGCGGTGATGGCGTTATAAAATATAAAGCAACATGCACAAAAAGAAGTTTTGGTTCAAAACAAATCAATGTTGATGATTAAATATTCTAATTAAGCGGAAAAGCTCCAGCAGAATAGAACATTTATATCAGTTAGCAAAGGCTACTAATAAGCAAGTAATGAGATATCGATTAGGAAATGGTGAAAATACTAACCACAGAGAAATACGAGGAGTTTATATATCCAACCATTATTAGCAAAGAAGTAAACAGAATATGTATATACAAGCTCGAAGACAAAATTCAATAGTACAACAACCTATAAGGCAAGCAGAACATGTATAAACAGAACATGTAAGGCAAGTAGAGCATTATAAAATAACCAGAGAGCTAGGCCACTCAACATTCATTCATACAATCTATAAAGAGAACTTCCAAGAGTAGTACAACAACTCTTTGTAACTCGAAACACCCAGGACATTGTTGAATTATAGGTTTAAGTTCCTGTTCTAAGGAAATCATATAGTAAACAGATACAAATGAGATTCCATCTTCATAGTCAATCATAATCGCTAATCAACTAAGAAGAAATATATTCAAGCATCAATTATCAAAAGGCAATCGCCAACAAGTTCAAAATTGATCATCACAATATGTAAAACTTAAAAAAAAAAAAAAACCTGTAGCATGAACCCTTAATAAAGATGAGAGGAGGGTTTTGGGGGAAGGGACAAAGCAAATTGAAAATTGAAAAAAGGGAAAGGAAAACAAAGGCAAAAAGGGGTATAGTGATAGAGTAAAATGAGTCATCTGCGATGATAAATATATCAACATTTACCCCCACATGGCTCCATGCCATTCCTATTTCGTACTCATGACTATCAGAAAAGTCATGGAGGATAAGAGTCCCCTAGTAAGTCCTTACTTGCCCTACATTAGATCCTTCACAACAAGAAGGTGCTTATCAATCACGTTTATACAGTATTGCCTAGAAAACCAGTAACTGCGGAATCGCCGATCATCCCTCTCACAAGAGAAGTCCAGGTCATCGTCTATTCACTGCCAAACTCGACCCTATGTTTATGAAAAAGACTCATCGTAGCAACTCGTCCATTACCAAAGAGTCTTTAAGAGGAAGCACCAACATCTAAAGACCTTACTTGCCGGCGACGAGACCCAAAAAGGATCAGGGGACCATTAGCCCCACAGAAGGCGAAGCAAAACTAGAGAAAAGAAATCATGGAGCCCAAACTAGAAAAAGAATGGCTCGAGTTAGGAGAAGAAGCGATGGGCAATAAGGCTACATGCTACATCAATGGCAGCCTAGAAGAGGAGCAACGGTGAACCTCGCTTTTAAATCTTCTAGTGAAATTTGCGACCCTTCGATGAAGAGGTTCAGAAATCAAGTGACCAAACGAGCAAAGAAGAAACCCCTAACACATCCAGCTTCAAAAACTTGCAGAAACCCACACATTCACTACAAACCAAACTTGAGCAGAATACAAATATGCAGAAACCCCTAAATCCTAAGCTTGCAATCAAGAATGTGAGTAGAAATTTACCTTCGATGAATCAGCAGAGAAGACGAGGCAAAGATGATGACTAGCAGAGAAGAGGAATTCTTCGTTAGGGTGAAGAGAGTGAGGAGAAGAGCTGTGAAAAATGTCTTACCCTTTAGAAATTGGTAAGAAGTTTTACAAAAATTATGAAGTGATTTACCCGTGTTTTCAGGAAAATATTTTCCCCCTATCAAACGGACCCAATTTAGTACTTGAGTTTGCCTTCAAGGTTTAACTTGATACCCAGACCAAATTACATCATGTGGCCTAATGAATGTTTGACATGTATACTTTAGTTAAAAAAAAAGGTACTTAATTGGGATAAAGAAAAAAAATTAGGTACCAAATTGGGACAAAAAAAACCTCAAGTATCAAATTAAAATTTTAAGTACCAAAGTGAACATTAAAGCTAAACTCATGTACCAAACTGGGGCAAAAAAGAAACTCAAATACCAAATTAAATATTGAAGCCAAAATTAAATATCAAATAATATATTAACCCAAATAATAATGGAATCCGCTATATATAACAGAGAAATTCGATATTTTAGGATTTTTATTTTTCTAATTTTTTTACTTTTTGAATTTAGATTAGGTTTTTGTTGAGGGGATCGACTTTCTGGCTGGTCTCACATCCTCAATGGAGGTACTAGCGAAGTGGTAGTGTTTTCTAAAAATTTTACTTTATGATTTTGGGCTACATTATTGTTGAGGGGATGATTATTTAATTGATCTTGGAACCTCAATGAAAGTACTAATGAAGTGGTAATGTTTTTATTCTCTAATGTCATTGAAGAGCATGGGTTCGAACCCACTAAGATAAAGAATGTTAAAAACGTTTCTCAGTGAATTAACTGCATTTGCCAAATTCTGTACATCTATTTGAGTTTTTTTAAAGTAGAGAGACAAAATTTGAGAATAAAATTGAGTATAAGTACTCTAACAACAATATCTCCATTAAAGTTATGAGATAGGCTCAAAAAGTTTATGCCCAATTTGCGAATAGTTGCAGGTGAAACGCTAAAATAAGGATTTAACCCAAGAAAAAATGAAAAGAGGAAAATTTGACAAGGAAACGGGATACGCTACGTGGTGAAGATTGGCAACACCTGGTTGCTGGCAGGACATAATTGTTCATCCACAAAAGGATCTTAGTCAACGAACCTTTGTTGACCAAACAGCCAATTCTGCGGACCACAGTGCGCAAGTTTAACCATGTTCCCCCCTAGCTAAGGTGTAGCCTCCGTTGTATGCCGCCTACAAGAAATTCCTCCGCCACCCTATTTATTAAATTCCAAAACCCGCGATATTCGGATTTGAAAGGCTCGCGCCAATGAGCTTTCATGGCGTCCAAATCGTATAAGAAGAAGCCTAACAGCAAGCGGTCAAGCTCCAAGCCCGCCTCCTCCCCGATGGCATCTCCGAAGCATTTCCATCTCAAAAGATTCTTCATTTTAATTTCGATTATGTTGCCTGTTTGTGTAATTGTTGTTTTGGGAGTTTCGTCAAACGCGTCGTATAAGATATCGTCGGATCATCACTCCGTTAAGATTTACGGATTTGAATTAGTCAATGAATTCCCCCACGATCCCCGTGCTTTCACTCAGGTAAATCCCTAAAGCAATGGGTCGATGAAATTTTAAGGTTTTTTTTTTTCCGGTGTCACTGTTTTCCTTAATTCGCTTTTGCCTATATTTTTGAATTGAAATTGTTTGGTTTGTTTGCTTCTTTCAGGGCCTTGTTTATGCTGGAAATGAATCCTTATATGAGTCAACTGGACTTTACAAGCAGGTTAGTAGTTTGCTATCTCATTGTAGGTCGAGTTGATCCATTTGCAGTTCCAAAATTAGGTTGCATTGTCTTGTGTCTTTATCAGTTCTGTTTAGGGTTGAATTTTAATGATATTAACCATTTCTTAACCTCCTACTTCATCTTTTGGTTTCAGTCAACGGTTCGCAGAGTAGCTATTCAGACGGGAAAGGTACACAGTTCCTGTCTTTTGATTTCCATTCGAGCTTGTTGGTTCTTGGTTGTCATCCATTTGTATGATAGAATCAACACATATTAGTATTATTTAGAAGTACAATTTTGTCTACACGTAACAGTAAGATTTATTGAGATTTCTTAATGAATTAATGAAAACATAGTTAAATTTACTTGAAAGTTAGCTAGTAGGAATGCAGTATGCTACTAGGGGATCAGCATACGTGCTATATTCTGTTAACTAAGGTTGGTTAAGAGCTTAAAATGGCTTTTGATTTAATCCAAGTGACAAATCAGTTAATAGGTCCTTGGTTGTAAACTGAAGCAAACTATTTTTTGGAATTCTAAGTTTGTTTACTGATGGTTTTCTATACATACAGGTTGAGGTTCTTCACAAGATGCCTGATTCATTTTTTGGAGAGGGTTTAACCCTTCTCGGTGGCAGGTTAGTTAGAAGTACTTCAGCTGTTAGAATTTGGCTCCTGTGTTTCTCTAAAACAGTGATCTCCCTTCTTCTTTTCTTCCTCTTCTTCCTGCCATGTTTTCTCCCCTTTCTATTTCCTTCAAGGCCTTTGAAATGTGCTGCTTTTTGGGATTTTTTGAAGTTTAAACAGGGGCAAAGCCAAAAAAATTTTTAGCTACGGTCGGAATAAATTTTCGAGAGATCAAAATATAAGTTTATCATGTATTCATTTATGATCTCATCATTTTTGAAATGAACAACATGAATTTTTTTCATTTATAGGGGGGCAAAGTGCAATTTTACCATATATTAATTTATAATTTCTTTATTTATAAGGAGATTGAAATGAAATTTTTTCATTTGGGTGGGGCCCTGCCTGCCACCCCTCAGATTTGCCTCTGAGATTAAAGTACTAAGAGAGATCATTTTTCAGTCGGTGGAAATTCTTTTCCTATTTGGTAAATTGCTTTGTATTTATATGCTTTCAATTGATGTTTATGCTCTTCATCTACTTCGGTTTTCTGCTTTGTCATTTGGATGGCTTCTGTTAATAAGGTTCTGTATTTGTGAATTTTACATGGCATGACCTTTTGCGTGCTATTAAGACTAATGTAATAGTTCTTATGTTCTTTTGTAGGCTGTTCCAAGTAACTTGGCTGACGAAAATTGGTTTCATATATGACACAAAAAATTTGGAGAAAGTTTGTGCTTCCAGTCTCTACATTATTATACTATTTGACTGTTTAATTTGCATTACCATTTTGTATATTCATTTATTGAGCATTCTGAGCATGCATGGTTGAGTTTAATATAAACTTTTGATAAATTTCCATTATTCTATTTCTGTACAATTTCATTGCTGGGAAGCTAGTCAGCTCAATGCTATACTGATATTGCAGAGTTCTTAACCTATTTGATTTATGCTGTCATGACTCATGACCTTAATCTGGCTCACTGGCTTCCCCATCCACCCGCACTGACTAAAATTATCACCATGTTTATATCTCACTACAAAATCTTACTGCTTTCTTAAACATCTAATTGTCAAATCATGTTTTACTTCTTTTCAATTGAAGTGTATTCAAAGCTTGTTGTATGGATTTATGTGTGTCCATGATGGGTTTACTTTGTCATATTCACTGCAGTTAGATCGATTTACACATCAGATGGAAGATGGTTGGGGCCTAGCAACTGATGGCAAAATCTTATATGGAAGTGATGGGACTTCGACACTGTATCAGATAGATCCTCAAACATTAAAAGGTTCCCCTTCCACAAACGTTCTGATGATTATATGTTCCCCCTTCATTTAGGGGTTTCAACTTTGTTATTGCTCCCAACTTTATTCATGGTGCATTTCACTGTGTAATTGAGTGTCGTTTACGAGTACTAAATATATCCTCCGTTTTCACCATCCTTTTTCTAATTATACTCTCTTTTACAACATCTTACAGCCACAAGAAAGCAAGTCATCCAATTTAATGGCCGTGAAGTACGCTATCTGAATGAATTGGAATATATAAATGGTGAAATATGGGCAAATGTTTGGCAGGTATGCCTTTGTACCTCTAGAATTTTATTTTTGTGGTTCTTGTGGCATGGTTATTGTGATTCATTGCTTAAAACTTAGTCAAAACTGGCTTTATAACAACGTGTCCACTTTATGGAATGAATGCAATGTTCTGTTCTTTGATGACAGCATAGAATTAAAAAAAAAAAAAAAAAAAAAAGAAGGCAACTATTTGACTGGTTTGCAGTTCTTTACATTCTAAACAAAGTCTTCTGACGTAGGTTATTATATTAATGTCTAGCACAGAAAGCTATTTCCTAATGATCCTTCCATCCAAATATATATTATATATGTATGAACTTTAAATCCTTTTCCCTTGCGCTTGCATGTGGTGCAAAGTATCAACTTGTTTTTCTAGACGTGTCTTATCTCAAAGTTGTCTTCATGAGAACCAATTTGTTTTATCATATGTCCTATTTCCACGGTATAAAATTTATTTAATTTTATGATGATTCATAAAATTACTTCCTGAAGTCTACTTGCTTTCTTTGTAGACTGACTGCATTGCTAGAATCTCACCTAAGGATGGTAGAATGCTTGGATGGATTCTTCTCCCGACTTTAAGGTTTAACTTTTTATGCTTATTTGGAAATCCTGATCAATGTCTCCATTTAAGGTATACATGAAGTTTGTCGATGATTTAACAATTAAATCCATCGTGCTGTTCGTTTTGTTTTACAGACAAGGACTCATAGCAGCTGGATATAACGTAAGAACTTAATTAGAAAATACATGATGATAGATGCTCTTTATGTGGCTTTTACTTATCTTAATCTCATTGCTAAATAGTTGCATCAATTCATCAATGTTTACGCTGAGAGGCCAGCCTAACTCATGAATGCCAAAATTTCACAATGTTTTAGGGAATTGATGTTTTAAATGGCATTGCTTGGGATAGCAACAAAAATCGCATTTTTGGTAAGTTCTAAGATCGATTTGGCTTTCAGAATCATCATTTACTTCCCTATTTTTATAGTGTCAGACATGAGTACAGGGTATAATATTTCAAATATATGAAAAAGTAATAAAAAAAATTGAGTATACCCATTTCCTGTACATACCCGCATTTGAAATTTACACCGATTCCAAGTAACATTGGCGTGGTTAAAATGACCAACATATATTGAGTTGTTTTTTTTTTTGGTTTCCTTCTAGTTACTGGAAAACTCTGGCCAAAGCTTTATGAGATCAGGCTACATCCAGTAAGGAGACAAATCGACAATAAAGACATTGAGCAGCTTTGCGTGCCATGAAAAGCTATATCCATATGTACCCACGAAGGTCTGTATGCTGCATATAAGGCTTTATTAATTTGTATACGAATTCAGAAATGAAAATTTTCCATTGGAGATTTTAATTTAGATACCTGATTCCTAGTCTTTACTTAATCTTTTAAAATTTGTTTGTACTATCGGGTGTCATTACATTGGGTTTCTGCATTCTCTACCATTATTAACATGAATACATGAATGTGTAGTAAAGATGGTAGGATATAAAGGGCGTGATATTATATATAAAAAACTTATATAAAATGTAACATTAACCAGGTGCTAAACATAGATGACATTAGTTGACAAAACATCTCTCTTTTTATTTTCTCTCAGATGCTAAAGTAGATGTGGTACTGTGGTTCATTATAAGCATTAGTATAATTTAACATCAGAAGTTGCCGCTGATTGAACAAGTCTTCAACTTGACATTGTCGATAGGCAGCCTGTCATCAGGGAAGGGGCAATCAATCTCCTTCTCAGGCAACAAATTGCATGGTTCCGGTGTCACTTGGTTAGTAACTCCCTGAATATTAGTGCAGTTCCATTGCAACTCCTTTGGCTTTGTAGTTAGTTTGATATTGACATTAGAAATGCAAATATCCGTAAAAGGATCGCTTTCGATCCCATCCAGTCTTGCTGCATACGTAACATTATCAGCCACAACGTCTCTGTAATTGATCCCTTTGATTACCGGTAATGCTTTTGGGTCAAAACCGGGGTCTGGATGCGAGCCATAAGAGCCTGTCATCCAGAACACATACTTCATTGTATTCAATGTCATCCTCCTAACATAAATGTCTTTCACATAAGCTCCTCTTCCCACAGCTGTTTTAATCCTCACACCAGATTGAGTATTGATTGCCGTGATGTCTTCGGCTCTTACATCTTCGATCCCACCTGACATCTCGCTCCCAAGAGCAATGGTGGCACTGTCAGGAGATATGCAGGTGAATCTTCTAATCACTAAGTTCTTGGTTGGCATGTTGAACTTGATTCCATATTGATCCCAACCACTTTTGACAGCTATGCAGTCATCCCCTGAGACTACAAAACTGTCCTCAATTTTGGTGTTTGTGCATGAATCTGGAAAATAAAAAGGTAATAAATTAGTAATTAAATGAGTTAAAAAAAACTTCAAACTATGAAAGCAAACAAACCTGGATCTATTCCATCTGTATTAGGAGAATCAGCTGGGGCAAGAATGGTCAAGTGTTGGATAATTATATCACTGCAATTACGATTTCGAGTCAAAACCGAAACAAAGATGGTCAATTAAAATTTAAATTTGTCGATAGACCGGATTAACCTGCTGTATACGGGATGAACGTTCCATGATGGAGAGTTGACCAATGTGAGATTCGAAATTTGCACCTGATTAGAATACATTATCTCGATCAAGTAAGGCCTGGTTACATTTAATTTCTCCTCTCTGAACTTTTTCCACCAGTAAGCTCCTTGGCCATCGATGGTACCGTTGTTACCTTAAGTTACAAACCACATATGTTCAATAAATACGTTTGGCCCGGCTCATAAACACTATAAATTTACGCTGGCATTTAATTGTTATAAGATTGTATTTGATAGGTAGTAGTGTTGAATTTACCTGTAATGACGACATCTGTGAGGTTGGTGCCAAAAATAAGACTGCTGAACCTTCCAGTAGGGGCGTCTCTTCCCCTCCCGTAAGATGGTAGAACAGGAAGATGAGGCCACTCTGATTCATCCTGTTTGTTTTTTTTCCAAAGATTTAGTTTAACGTTAACCTCCAACAATATTAATGGTACATTCTGGTTCTAATGTATTCGATAGTTGGTCAAAAAAGTTAGTTCTCCCACTCCACACTTTTGTTTACAATGTTAGGTAACAATGGCTTATATTTTTTTGGAATAAAAGCTTGGTCTGGTTTTTGTTGGTCAAATCAATTTATTTTGCTTTTTTTACTAAAAAAAAGTAAATCAGTTTTTTTTAATGTTATATTAAAGAATAAATTGTTTTTTTTAATTTAATTTATTTTTACAGTTAAAAACTAGTGTAGCTGATGACATAACTAAATAGTTATATGTGACGTGTCACATGTACTTTATTATGGCATATATGACCTATACTATCTTTAACAATAATAATAGATAGAATTTTTAATAAAAAGATCAATTTACTCTTAAATAGATAAAATATAATCCTATTCATAATATAAGCTTCAATAATACTTTTTATAAATATAAAAACAAATTGAAAATTATTAATATTCCAAACAACACATAATAAAACATGACTTTTGATATTATAAAATCAATTGATAATAAATAAACATGTGGATTTGATTTGAACATAAAAATGCCACATGCATAAACCGAAATAAATTGGTGTTATATTCAAAAGGTAGATATTCTTGTACCTGAAACATCCAAACTTTTCAAAGTGAGTTGAAAACTCAGTCAATAAAAAGGAAAGTTAGGGGGTGAAATGTCAGCTATTGGTGATCTAAATTATACTGAAACAAATGTTTATATATATATATTATTTAAAGAATTGAATGAGTGTATGATTTAATTGTAAAATTCATTATTTTATTAAATATCAAGTATTTTTGTTGAGAAAATTTAATATAATAAAACTTAAATTTAAAATATTACATTGTAATTTTATCATTTTAATTAATTTTTTTTGTTGATTAAATTTTAATTCTATTGGCATGAACATTATTGTTAATATATGAAAAAGCAGGTTTGAGTGTATTAAAGTGCATTATTCTCCTATAATGAGATTATTAAAAAAAATTATATATTTTTACGTTAATTTTTCTAAAAATATATTTATTCTATAATCGTTTTTATAATTAATAAGATTTATATCTATTCATCAACTCAAAATCAACCGTCCTTATTTTTCTATCATAGGTTTCAACTAAAAACTTATTTATTTCTTACGTTAATTTTTTTATAAATATATTTATTAAATAAAAGTATCCATAATTTTTTTTTACAAATAATAAGATTTATATCTATTCATCAACCAAAAATCAATAGTCATGCAATTTTATTTTTCTATTACCAACCAAAAACTCATTTATTTCTTGAATTTTTTTTATGAATATATTTATTAAATAAAAATTTATTCATAATTTTTTTAATAATTAATAAGATTTACATCTATTTATCAACCGAAAATCAACAGTAATGTGGTTTTATTTTTTCTATCATCGATATGGATTTGAAGTATAAAAATATAGTAGTACCTGAGTTCCAAGAATAACAGCATCTTTATGGATAAAAAGAGTAAAATGACTGGTGAGATTAAAACTCCCAGTTAACCATTTTCCCGGCGGGACAACAAGTTGTGCACCACCACCATCTGCCGCGAGCTGGCTGAGATTTGCTATCGCAGCTTTAAACGCCTCCGTGTTGGATGTTTTGCCGTCACCAACACCACCAAAATCCGTCAGAACCGCACTGTGTTTCCGACAGTTTAACGCCGGAAACTCGATCGTCGTACTCGTCGTCGCATGTCCGGCGGCTCGAAACTCCGCTACACTCGAACTCGATAATCCCAATAGAAATGTTGCTGAGATCAACGTCTCGATCACCTAGAAAAAGAAACAAACAAGCTTAGTTTCTTGTCACATTTTTACTCCCATTTTCATCGATAAAAAAAAAAAAAGAAATACATGGGATTTTCTCGAGAAAAAACAAGAATAGAAAAGAAAAGAAAAACTGAAATAGAAGGGATGTGCAAATGGCATGGAGATAGATTACAAGGGATTTTCTCGAGAACTCCATAAGTGAAAACTAGTGAGGCACACTTGTGTTTTCTTTGCCAAAGAGAAACTTATATATAGAGAATGGTTTAATGTGCAACAATTTATATATGGTAACTATAATTATGAGCAAATCCTTGATCAGGTGGCGTTACAGTAAAAATTAATTAAATAAAATAAAGCAAGATTTAAAGCTTTCTAAATATAAACCCAATTGGATGTTGTTTTATTTATTTATTCTTAAATAATTTTAAAATATATCTGTTTTTTTTACAAGGTCTAGAATTAGTTATAATCCCTCTTTAATTCATAAATAAGAAGATAATGCGATGTAATGCACTCGAACCCCCATATTTCTATATTGACAACAATGCCCATGCCAATAGAACTATGATTCAATCGATGAGTGAATTTTTTTTTAGTGCATATTGTAGGAGAATAAAATTAAATTTTGATGAAAAAATAGCATACACTTGAAGAGAATACATGGAAAAGTATCTTACAAGTTTTAGTATTAGAAGTTGCATTGCATTTTCGCTTTCTATTAAAAATATGAATAAATTAATCATTATATGTCAGATCAAATATCAAATTAGTCATTTCTGTTAAAAAATTCATCAATTTATACTATTAAAAATTAGTGTAGTTGACAAAATAATAAGACAGTGACACGTGATGTGTCATGTATATTGCATGTTGACATACAAATATTAATTTTTAACAATAGAATTAAATAAATTTTTTAACGGAAGAATAAATTTACTTTTAAATCTAATATATATATAAAAATCCTTGTTTATTAGATTTGAATTTGAATTATATTAAACTTCTAAAAAGAACAAACTCTTTTAAATTTTAATATTATTTTTTTATTCGCAAAATTTAAACTAAAACCTAATTAAAGCATACAGAGCTAATGGCATAAATTATTTTACGTAGAAGGAAACTACACTATGGCGAAATTTGCATTTTTCTGATCAACGGTGATATCATGCTCGTATGGCTAAAAGGTTCCACTTTTTCGTCCTTTTCACACCGTTAGATCTAAAAGCACTCTGACGTGGCATGCATCAACTGACTAGCTGATTAACGAATAATTTTGTCTGGGACCCACCGAATCTATTCTGTCCGAAATTCAAAAAAGTAATGGACTTTTTTTGTCATAATTCGTAAAAAGTAAAAGGTTAAAATATCCTTAAAAAAGTTAAAACATGACATAATTTTAATTTTTTTTATTTTTAGATTTTAAAAATTAAATTAAAATTTTTATATTGTTAAAATTTTCTAGTTAAATTTAATCGTTCGACATTTTGAAATAAAAAAATAAATTCACTCAAAAATAATATAACTAAACAAATAAAATTATAATAAATTTGAATTTAATAAAATAATATTAATATTCTTAATAATTATATTTAAATTTTAAATTTTAAAAAATAAAGTGACTCGAATTCTTATAAATAAAATAATAGGTGCTAAGTTTCATATTGTAAAAAAATACAATGGCTTATGTCATCTGTTTAACCATTTATTTGCAATTTATTTAAAGTAATGTATGTTACTTGTATGCATATAAATGTCTGAAATAGACATATGTCAAATAATTATTTTCTTAATATTTTCAATAATTTGAATAATTTATTTCATATAAATAGAATAAACAAAGTCAGTTGAAGCTAAAATATGAATAATCTGATTAATATCTCAAATTAAATTCAAACTTAAATCGAATATCAATTTTCAATATTTTAATAAAATTAATTTTATTAGATCTAAATTGAACCTTATTCGATTAGACCCTCGTTGATATATATAATTATAATGACTACCACGTAACTCAAACCTCTGTCCTGCCTACTGGAATTCAATTCCCATAACCAATTTCTTTTCCTAAATTTTCACTTCAAATCAACTAGTTTCAGCACTTCCATTCTTTCGTGCATTGGAGAGCCGTGTAAGTTAGGCAAAATATGTAGTACAAGTTTCCACGGATGAAATCGAATAGTGTATCATCTATAATTATTCAATTTTAATTCAATCTAAAATATAAATTTTAAATTTCTTTAATTTTTTTAAAAGGTTTATATAAAAGATTAGTGAGGATCAAGTTTAAGTTATTAATAAAAGGATAAATATTATGTTTTAGTTCAATGTGTAATTTGATATATGACATGAAACTTTTTTTTGTGAGATACAAGAGGAGGGAAAAACTCTAACAGCAACGTGACTAGTGCGACTTGAACCCAAGTTACACCTAGGGCGATAAACACATTGGCCATCAAACCAACACACAGGGTAATTTTGATTTCGATTCATTGTACACATTTAAAAGAAATAAATACATATATTAATTTTCGTATTGAATTAATATAATTATTTATGTATGTAATATATCAATGTAAATGATGCTAATTCGATAATGTTGTTAGTAATTTGTGAAAATTGAATCAAATAAAAATTTTATGTATAACACTAAATATTGAATTAAAGTTCAAGTATAGTTTTAATTTTTTTATTAATAAAATTAAATTTTCTCATAATAAAAACTAAAATACGAATAAAAAGTTTCTTCAAATATATATAAAATATTCAAAAATAATTTTCCAACATGAGTTAGATTGAATTTTATCCCATTTATTAAAATAAAACGTAAATTGGTCACAATACATTAGATTAAAAAGTAAATTTATCTTTCATTTTAAAAATTTCATCCTTAAACGATGAAACATGACATAATACGTGTGTCTCATCCTGGTGTACAAAGACTTTTTGTTAACAGTAAAAATGATTGAAACTTTTAATAAAATGATCAATTTATTCATTGATATAACCAATATTTAAAAAACCAAATCAATAATCAAACTGATAAAACTACTAATTTTCAATCTAACAGATTCAACCACTTAGAAATCAGTTCAACAATATATATTAAATTTTCTCGACACCCGACCTGACCCTTGCTTTCCTTTTTATTTTTCATATTTTTTTCCATTTTTCGGCCTGAAATATTATGGATTAGGTTTAGAAAATATAGAGCTTGGGCCATGATTTGGGTCAAAAGTGTTTCTTTCTTTTGGGTCAGGATATTTGGCCCCAATGTTATGAATACCGGTTGAACTGGTTTGTTCGGTTTAAAATTCGCGTTCAACCATAGTTTAACCGATTCACGAGTTAATCATTTTTTTCTTTTATTTCGGATCAGTGTAGTAGCTGATTTACGGTCTGATGAGTCAATCCGGCCCAATTTCAATAACATTGGATATAACTAATTTACTTTTTTTTTATCGTAGAGGAGAAACGCATCCAAGGCTTCAATGACACTTTTAGCCATCAAGTACACCGAATTTAAACCATCAGGCCAAGAAGGACTAAATGATAAAACCTGTCCCTCGTTATCCGCCACCTTCGCTGCAAAAAAGAAGAAAGAAAATCACTGCAGTACTAAAAACATGAGCACATCTCCCGCGACGTCGGTGTCCGATTCGCGCTATTTTCAGCCGAATTTTCTCGAGAAAGTCAAAATAAAAGTCCACTTAACTGGTTTACGCTACAAGAACACAGTGTTGGAGAAATGCATCTTAGCTTCGAAAAAGAATCGTCGTATCTCACTTATAAAAACTCGTGCAACCAAAAGGGAACAACACTGCAACATAGAACATCTAAAGGATCGAAATCAACAAAACTGGGTTCATTTCGTAGGTGTTGGAGGTTGTGGGCTGTCGGCTTTAGCTTTGATTGCTGTTAAACAAGTAAGCTTTTGCAGAGTTCTTGAACTAACAGAGTGATGTTCACGAGAAAGAAAAAAATGATTGTTTTTTTGTTTGATTTGGTCTTTAGGGTTTTGAGGTTAGTGGTTCAGATATAAAATGGAGCAGTTTCATGGATGGGCTTCAACAAGCTGGTGTGCGCTTGCACATCGGTCATTCTACGTTAAATATTCAAAGCGAAAATGGGTCCAGATTCCCCAATTGCATTGTTGTTTCTAGTGCTATTAGTGAAGATAATGCTGAGGTTTTACATGCCAAATCAATTGGAATACCCGTGTGAGTATTAAGCTTTAATTAGCTCACTTTAATTCCCTAAATTCTTCCAATTTACAATTACTGGTTCGTTTTGATTGATGGCGGACAGTATTTGGTGCTTATTGTGTTCTTTATATCTCAGTTACAAACGAGATTATTGGTTGGCAAAGCTCACCGAGAATCACAAATTGATTGCTGTCTCTGGAACTCATGGTATAAAGGCTTGCATTATTATGCTATTGTAATGCTATGCTTCATCTTTATATTGGGTAAAATTATGGTGTATGCCCTTGCACTAGAAGTTAGATTGCATTTTGCCCCTTCTACTAAAAAATGTGTAAATTAATCCCCGTACGTAGAAATGGATAGAATTTTAAATAGAAAGGGCCAGCTTACATGGATTAATTTTCCCATTTTTTGAATAAAGGGGGCAAAATGCAATCTGACCCTTTGTACAGGAGCCTTCACGGTACTTTTACCCTTTATACTGCCTAACATTCAATTTTTATTGTAGCTTAGATTTTACATTTGAAATTTCATTAGATATATAATGGATATGTTTTGGAAGCATAGTGAAGATAGCAGTATTTCATTCATATTCATCATTTTTTCCATAAACATATAGTTTCTGTTACACGTTTCAGGGAAGAGTACAACTTCTGCTCTACTTGCTTATGTTTTGAAAGCAATAGGAGATGATCTAATGGCTGTAGTAGGCGCTTACGTGCCGCAGGCAAACATTTCAAAACTGCAACTTGTACAAAAGCTAGCTTAGCTATGCATTTTGCCTCATCTATAACATTATTCCGAATGGATTCCTTTTTGCAGTTTCCTGGTGGAAATGTAATCTGGGGTGATGGTCCGCACTTTGTGCTTGAGGTATACTTTGATTGGTTGTCGTTTCTATGACCGATTAAACCTGTGTTATGAACATGATGAACATTTGCAGAACATATAAGGATGGTTTTGCTTCCAATTAATAGTTGATTTTGTTATAAAAACTTTGTAAAATCGAGGTAGTAATTCAGTACTTGAATATCTTTCTTGTGGAATAATGGTTATTTTGATATTCTTTCAAATTGATCAAAATGATTGATGTTCGTTCATATAACTTTTTCCTCGTCCTTTTCTATGGGCTATAAGGCATTAGGATGTCGGGTTTCCTTGGATATGTGATTAAACTTGTATGGTAACATTTCCATTTAATGTTTGAGGCAGGCTGATGAATATGATGGCTGCTTCTTAGGGTTGTCACCTTACATAGCTGTTCTAACAAATGTGGAGTGGGAGCATGTGGATTTTTTTCAAGACAAGGTTTGTCCTTCATTGTCAAATAATTATGGCTATCAATAATTTTGCTGTAAAACCTTTGGCAACTCGGGTTAGTTTGAGCTGAAATTATCTTTTCTTGTCTTTTAGGAAGCAGTTAAAACATTTTTCAGGAGGTTCCTCAAAAGAATCAGAGTGGGTGGACATCTCATCATATGTGGGGACGAGTATGCTTTGCTGAACTATGTTGTCGTATATCCCATTTTGTGACATCTTTGAATGTTCTTTTAAAACCCCTGAAGTTCGGTAAAAGTACCATGGAGGCTCTTGTACGAGGAGTTGAATTGCATTTTACCCATTTTACTAAAAAAATGGTAAATGAGTCCTTACACATTATATCTAAGAGCAAACTTGTCATTTTGTTAAAATTCCATCCATTTCTACAGTTAAAAATTAGTCCATATACGTTAGAATGAGGTAACTGTTTGGTTATTCTGTCAATCACACCAATTTTTAATAATAAAAATAGATGAAATTTTCAACAGGAAGATCTAGTTTGCTTTTTGATTTAAAGTAAAAGGACTAATTTGTCCCCTTTTTGAGTAAAAGGGATAAAATGCAATCTGACTCATAATACAGGGGTTTCCATGGTACTTTTACCTCCAGAGTTACTTTCAGCATATTGTCATTGACCGGTGATTACTTATCGGTCTCTTTTATTAGTAAGGGTGGTTGAAACACATGCTAAGTCTGCTGACATGTCCTAAAAAAATTTCCGCATGCATTTGCATGGCACATCCAGAAGTCAATAAAATTTGTTATTCTAATAGAGGGAGTTCCTTTGGAGGGGAACCGACAGTGTTGGTGCACGTTCCTTGTTAGGTTACACTAGTGAAGGAAGTAAACCAGAGCATGCAAGTGGAACTGCGTCGGTTTCAAGTTCAGATGTAGATGGTTATAACATAATAACTTACGGAATTTCAAGTACTAACGAATGGCATGCTTCATCAATTTGTCCCAACTCAAAGGGTGGCAGTGACTATGTACTTGTAAGTGCCCTACATTTGTTTGTTCTCGCTGTTTTATTGCTTTGACAACCTAATCGGAGAAAGCTATCAAATTTTATTCGATTGCTTTTTGAGATGATGTAAAAAGTATGTAACAGGATTTTTAAAATATCTTCAAGTCCTTTAAGAAACATTGATTGCATATTTTTTTGAGCTGTGGTTCTTCTAGAACTTGAACTGGTTTGCTTTACCTAGTAAGATAAGCACTTCAGGAACCAAGTACAAAACTTGGTCATTTTATTCAGCATTTTGTAGTTTGCTACATATCCGTATTGTTCGAGAATATAGTGAATATAGAGAGTTACTTATCATCTCACATAGTTTTAAACTTATTTTCCTGGCTTACAAATGCAAATTAGCTGTGACCCTCCATGTGTGCAATTATGTATTTTTACTTTTTAAATTGTTTTTCACTCTATGGAATTCTTTTTATAACTTTCAGTGTCATAAAGGACAGCCACTGGCAAATATTAGCTTACAGATTCCAGGAGCTCATAATGTCCTCAACTCTCTAGCTGTGAGTAAAAAGGCGCTGATTTGAATTTACGTTTCTTCTAGTGATCATGTTCTCTGTGTTGTCAGAAGGATTATATAAGCTTGTATGTTTATATCGGTGTATTTTTCAACCTTTATCTTGAGCTTTTCATCTCTAGCTGAAATTCGAGAGGTTTATTGACTAGTTTTAGTATAATTTACCATTACATATTGTGCAGGTTATTGCCACAGTGACGGTACTCTTACAAGGCCGAAGACAAGTACATGAACTAATAAACTCTTTAAAGTTACATTTGCTCAATTTCATTGGTCTTTCTAGACGCTTTGAGAGGATTGGAAAAATACACGGATGTCATATATACGATGATTATGCACACCATCCAACCGAAGTATATTTTGTTCTTCAAGCAGCACGACAGAGATTCCCATCAATGAGACTAGTGGTGGTATTCCAGCCTCATACATACAGGCATTCACTTAAAACAATACATGAATTGTTGATATAATAATATTTGTACAATTTAGATGACTTAAAGTTTTGGGTTGGTTTTGCAGTCGTTTAGCTGCTTTAAAGGATGATTTTGCTGTTGCATTAAGTCACGCAGATCACGTTGTGGTTACAGCGGTACAAATACATCAGTCACCTTGGTTGAACTTTCTATCTCCGGGAACAGGACTCACATTACCGATTTGTTATGTCAGGTTTATTCGGTCCGAGAAGCAGGTCCACGGAATGTTTGTGGAAAGGATTTAGCTACTTCAATCATCAGTTCTACATCCGAATACATCCCCTCTCTGGTAGTACCAAACTTTAAGCCTTTACGGATGTCCTTAAATTTGGTCCTTATTTGTACGTGTTCAATGTTTATTTTTATAAGTTCTGATTCTCAAGTCCCTCAAATGTTTCCAGGATGACGTTGTCGATAAACTAGCACTTGAGATATGCAAGGACCCTCTTCGTAAAATCGTTATATTGACCCTCGGTGCAGGTGAGGTGATCGATCTTTAAGATGATAGATCTCATTATGATAGGTTTTAAACGGAACTGATCGAGCCGCTTTTTTGTTTTTGAAATGAACAGGTGATGTCAATACAGTGGGTCCTAAATTGCTGCATGAATTGCAAAAGAGATTATGCATTGCATAATGTAAAGCACAAGCAGCCATTACTGGCATAAAGCAAAGAGAGATTCTCTAGTAGGACAAAAGCAAAGAAAAAAATTGTACTCTGCCTCTTAAGAGGGCAGTATTGGAACATAACATTTTAATTTCTTAATGTTTTTTGTTATTTTTCATAATTAAATTTAAAAGATAAAAGATGATTAAATTATAAATAAATATATGAAAAAGATATTGATAAAGTATAAATTGTATTTTTAAAATGCATCAATGTCCATTAGAATTTGAGTCACCCACCATGTAATTGAAATAATATTTTTGAAGTCTGGTTAGTTGTTTTTTTCTCTCTCACGTTTTTCAGTTTCTTTTTTATTTTTCTCGAGAACCAAACACACACCTTTAGTGCCCAGTTACTTACTTTTGGCTTTTAACTTTTGTTAACACTAAAAGGAGTGGTGGAGACATTGCCACAGCTTGACTGAAATTTTAATGGAGATTGATGATTGAAAGATTAAGAAGAGAATAGAGATGGAGATAGAGATTGAGAAAAAGAGAAGTTCCGATTTTTCATTCATGAATAAGAAACAAGCCGTTATATTCAAATATAAATATATATATATTTGTTTGTTACAAGTGCTGTCTAATTATTTATGAATACCTATCAGCAGCTCATAGCAGGCTTTGCTGTAAATTCCTTGGTTAGATTCAGTTTTTACTCAGCTGATTCACCCCCTCCTCTTGGGCTCGTCATCTTCATGTCTCTGTCTGGCCCATCAACCTTGTTGACTGTTCCTTCATCCTTGTAGAGCCCGTTCTCTATCACTCCTGTAAGCCCATCTTTCATTTTTGTTCCTTCCTTAGTTGATTCCCAATTATTATTGTATGCTAAAGACTAGAAGGCTAAAGCAGTGAGAGGAGGCGCAGCAATCGATAGTCAAATAGAACATTGCAGAGAAGAACAGAGAGGAAAGAGAAGGAAATGGCTTTAAATGGAAATGGTTGCTGTTGGATTCAGGAGCGTATCTTAAGTGGAAATGGATGTGGTGTGTTCCTCACTCCCAGGAGTAGGTCCTCTGCTGCCATTTTGCCCCGCAAGTCAACGGCTCTCTCCTTTTCCTCTTCCTTTCAATTCCAAGGTTATCTTTCTTTATTATTTTCTTGAATCTCATGTCCTACTGGTGCTTCAATTAAAACTTGAATCTCAGCTTTGTTTAAGATTGTTTTGAAAATTTATAAGGTTGTCATCCTTCGATTCGATTCACGAGGCTGGGGATTTCTCTTGGGTTGTTTTCGCTTTCATCCTGGGAATTCATAGAATTCGTTTTCAAACATCTGCAGTTTTAATTGAGATTAAAACTTCAATTAAAGCAAGACACTTATTTTCACGTTTTCAAACATCTTCAGTTTTGTTTTCGTGGACTTGCAATTGGTATTTGAATTTACAGGAAACGGTGTAAATAATTGGCTCCAAAATTTATTAATTATCTTCTTTGGAACTCGTTATTACAGCGAAAAGTGAAGAGAACATTTGCTTTGGATTATTGGATATAATTACTAATATATATTGATAAAATCAGGATTTGTGGTGGATAGGAAGCAGAGCTCCTCCTCTATACAGACGGCTGCAGTCCGCCATTTGGTGGGATCTGTTACCAAAACTCAAGGCCTTCGCTTTGCTGTGGTCAGTTTTTTCTTTAATCGTCATTTGCAACTACAATGTCAAAGATCGACTTTGCCTTTTTTTTTTTTTTTTTTTTTTTTTTTTTTTTTTTTGTTCGATTGTTTTCATACTATTATATTATTTCTATGGTAATTGTTTTCTTCAATTTTTTATTACATTGTCAAAGGTTGTCGCCCGTTTCAATGAGATTGTGACAAAGCCGCTCTTGGAGGGAGCTCTGGACACTTTCAGAAAGTATTCAGTTAATGAAGAAGACATCGATGTGTGTAACAACCACTAACCACCCTTCTACTTAATTTACTAAACTAAAAGTCTTCTTTAATATCATGCTATCTCATATCTCTATCTTGGGTTAGATGTCTGCTTTTTCTTTGTATCTATCTACACGTCTGAGCTTTCTCTGCTACTATGGCTGCAGATGCTAAGATTATTTAGACAATTGCAGCTCAAAAGACTAGGATATAGGAGTAGGGTATCTCTGCCTCTCTCATTTGATGGCAATGCTACCAGAATCTTTTTCTTCTATGATTCATGATTTGCTCTGTATATCATCTTATTTATTACAAGCCCTTTTTCAGCATATGAATCTTTCGACCAAATCTTTCAATTAATATTTAGACAATTTTTAGCCAACTTTTTGGATGGCTTGATCGATTCTTCACTTTCTTATCAGGTTGTTTGGGTCCCGGGTAGTTTTGAAATAGGTATTGTTGCAGAAAGACTGGGCAAGTCTCGAAATTATCATGCAATTTTATGCATTGGAGCTGTGGTATGGTTTCTTTCGTATTTGTTGGAGATCTTCTCATATTACTTTTTATCTGCTCATGGTGGGTCCTTTCTGAGTACATTTTGCTGAAATCTGTTAATTCTGCCAACAGATAAGAGGAGATACTACTCACTATGACGCCGTGGCTAATTCTGTAGCATCTGGGGTGCTTTCAGCTGGCCTAAACTCAGGTCAGTCTTCATGCTTAATGTTATTTTATATTAACCCATTTTGTGTAAAATGCTACCATGGCTTCAAGAGTAAATTGCTGTTGGCATCTCAACTATAAATTAAGACAATATTTAGATTTTCATTAATCAAAGGCATATGTAGTTAAATGCTTTTCATGCAGTTAATATTGTAAGCTTTGTTGAAGTTATAAAGAACTTTGTTTGATATGCTTACAGTTTGTTTTTAGACTGAAGTATACCATCTTCAGTATGTACTCTTTTCAATGTGACTCCGACTTTTCACCCTATATTCATAATGTTTGAGAATTTTAATCTTGCAAAATTTTTTTTATTTTCTCCTAATTGTTTCATTTAGAAAGCGCAAGAGACCACATTGCAGGATTTTTTTCTTTTTAAAAGTTGAAAATTAAGATCTGTCTCAATCTCATGCCCTAAAGATTAAAAAAAAATATTTTCTGTAGGAAATGGTTTTATGGAAGTTTTCATGTATTAAAATGGAGTTGCCCATTGATTACTTGGCTATTGATCTCTTCCCTCTATTTTTCATTTTTTATTATTCCTTGTGAATTGAAGCTGCAATTTATCAACTTTGCAGGTGTTCCTTGCATATTTGGGGTTTTGACTTGCGAGGACATGGACCAGGTATGATACAGGAGCTGGATAAAAGATCATTTTACACTAAGAACTATAGGTTTTTTTGTTAAGTGAGATAGGTTGTTCACTGAAGCTACACAAACAGCTATAGTGGGGTACCCTCTCTAGTTTCCTTCACATTGAATTTTAGAATGTCAGAGGGAGGGGACATCTGGTCAACTTGTAGGTTGTGTGCATACCAACAAGTGACTGTGAGGGCAGTCTGATGTTATCTGATGTGTCATTTCCTTTACAGTAGTTTTGAGATGATATATTTGAATGTAAGAGGGATTAACGTCTTTTATTCTTGGATGCAATTGAAGAAAAAAAATGATTTCAAGAGTGGAATGTTATGTAATTATTTCACATGACAATTGTAGGCGTTAAATCGAGCTGGTGGTAAATCTGGGAACAAAGGTGCAGAGTGTGCTTTAACGGCGGTGAGTTGATTGTATAGTAATGGAGTATTCTTTAGCGGAAGCAGTTACTGCTTGAATGTTTATTATTTATTATTGGTATTATTGGTATTTGATTTTCAGTTTCTTTGTAATTCCAATTTAGCGGAAGAGTGTGCTTTATTATTGGTATATGAAACTCCATGATTTCTCCTTAATTCTCCATTCATTTTCTTTTTCGGTAATTTGCTTGTTTTTGTTGACGTGTTCTATTTCTAATGAAGGATTTAAGAAAGTGAAAATATAATATCACTGCATCGCTTGCTTGCATTGCACATATTAAAGTTGATTCATGTAATCATTCTTAAGAGGTGGTATTCAAGTTTAGGATTTGAATCCCAGTATCTGCTTGCTTCTGCTTCTCTGTTATTGAGTAAATTGGCAGATAATTTGTTCCTTTTGTCTCATACAAGTTGCTAACGCACAGTAATGAGGAAAAAGTGCTTATTGTTGGTTCCTCTCTAGATTTCTGAACAGTTCAATTTCTTTTGGATTCTATTGCAGATTGAGATGGCTTCCTTGTTTGATCACCATCTTAAGTAGTGGCAGCATCATCCATTACATGATGAACTTCTGTTGTTGCTGTAGGATCATTCTATCTGGGGAGTTTACAGAAGCAAAATGGTAAACATAGATGGATCCTGGAACTGTAATTCAGAATTTTCTTGTTGATCTAATAAATGACCAATGCTTTTGCTTTCTTTTTATTTATATGTTGTTCCTGGTACGTGTGAGAGCTCGTTAAGGGCTTCGCTATTATTGGTAAGTGATGATCGCTATTATCAACTGTTCACCACACTTTTAACCCCCAAAGCCAAGTGTTTGGCATTGCTTTTGGGGTTAAGCCCTTTTCTAGCACCAAACGCAATGCCAAACAGTAGCTATTTTGTCCTCTCATTTATGTATTAGCAAGGGTTTAAATTATGAGCGCGGTTATTGCAGTCTGTTGAGTTGAATATTGATGGTGATAGTATAGTTGGTATGGTATCGATAATTCGTTGGTAATTATCAATTTTAAAACAAAATGTAATAGTGTTGATAATGTATCATTTTGGTTTTCATATCTATTTGTAGCAGTCATCATTCGCTTTTGTGTACTGGTTAATATCGATCAATATCAGTTTATATTGGTTTAAGGGAAAGAGTCGGAGAGAGTTTAATGTTTTTAGAGCTTCAAAGTCGGTTTAGATCCTACCTCAACAAAATCAGTGCTTTCATGGTACTTTCATCGCTAACCAATCGGTCAATAAATAAATTGTTCAATTAAAACGGTGTAAAAGTATCGTGGAAGCCTTTGTTTTAAAATTAAATTGCATTTTGTTCTCTTTTACTTAAAAATGGATAAATTTATCTTTATACCTTAGATTAAAAGAATAAATTGGTTTTTTTATTAACAATTTCATCCTTTTCTATGATTAAAAAATGGCCTTTGTATATTAGTACGAGATATACATAGCATAACATGTGTCATTCTATTAGCCATTTCAATTTTTAATAGTACAAATAAATAATTTTTTAACAAAAATATTGAATTTCTTTTTGATCTAATATACAATAATTAATTTATGTCATTTTATAAATAAAGAGAGCAAAATATATTTTTACTCTTAATACTCATTACCCAATAGAGTTATACAAGCGATAAAAATATCATGGAGACCTTTGTATTAGGAGTCGGATTGTATTTTATCTTATCTACTCAAAATTGGTAAACTAGTCTTTATTAAAGAGCAAATTAGTTTTTTTATTATGTAAATTTCATCCATTTATATTGTTAAAAATTAGTGTGGTTGATATAGTGGCATGTGATGTGTCACATATACATCTTGTTGATGTATAAGGATCAAATTTTATCAGCAGAAATTGATAAAATTTTTAACAACAAAAATTAATTTACTTTTTTATCTAGATTATAATAATTAATTAATTTATTAATAATAATTAATTTACTTATTTTTTTAATAAAGAAAATAAAATGTACAATTCACTTTACTTTTTTCCTATACAAGCATTTAAAAGCGGTCTCTAGTACCTTAGCCATTTTATCCTTTTTCTATCATAATTTGTTTCAGATCTATAATCACATCCGTTGAAACGGCAGTAATCTAATAGACGATTATTATTGTTATCCCATCTAATCGAGCCCACAATAATTAGGTACGACCCATCACGAATTGATGGTCAAGTAGCTGACAGCACGGACACCATAACCCAAAAACCAACCGAAAAAAAGAGAGTCAAATGTTCTAGATTTACCCTCAAAACAGTATTATGCGCCACGTGTTCCACTACCATTGGCAAAAGACAACCATTACCCTTCGCATCTTCTCTACCTCTGAACTCATATTTGTCCGGTTAGTTGTTGGTTTTTTCCATTCTCCTTTTTCAGTTTCTTTTTTATTTTTCTCGAGAACCAAACACGCACCTTTAGTAACCAGTTACTTACTTTTGGCTTTGGCTTTTATTTTTTGTTAATACTAAAAAGGAGTGGTGGAGGCTCTTTTTTTTTTTTTTTTTTTTTCCATTGACATTCTTGGTAAGGTTAGATTCATCTAAATCTTCTCTCTTGGTGATTTTGTTCTCTTTTTTTTTTTTTTTTTTCAGTTTTGATTCTCGATTTGTGTGGTTTTGATTTTCGGTTATTCGGATCCGATGCTGATACATGTTTAAATCGATTTATTTTAATTAAATATGTCTTGTTCTGAATCTTGTATGAATGGATCACTTTCTTTCTATAATTGTACTGTGCAAATTCGATCTGAATTTGGGATTTCATTTCGGTAATAGGATAGAATATAGATCCAGATGCTGCTTCTCTTTGGTTTTCTAGAATATTAGGGAAAAGAAAAGGAAAACTGATATTGAGATTTGATATATATCATGGTAAAAAAATAAGAAGTTAACTAAAGCTGTCTTATTTTAGCTAGTGCGGTTTTCCTTTACATATTCCTTACTTGAAGAATTAAGTCAAATTTAGTCCATTTACAAAGGTTTACTAAGTAAACGATAGGATTGGTTAGAATTTCCAGAATTGGCTTGGTGTCACTTGGGTATCTTATCTTTTCGATGATGTTGGCCTTACTTTTCCATTTTAATTTCGCCGTGTATCTTTTTTCTGCCCAAATTTGCTCTCTGTTTACGTATTTAGGTTCCCTTGTTAACTGTGTGGAGAAAGCTGTGTGCGCATACTCTTTATATGCTTTTGATAATTTGTGTCTCACCAATACCATAAACGTTGATTTGTTGTTTATCCTACAGTTCCAGAGGTTTTCTACATTGAAGTCATCTTTATATGCTTTAATATTTTGTGTCTCACTCACAACGATACCATGAACATTGAATTGTTGCTTATCCTAGAGTTCCAGAACTTTTTAAATTTAAATTGCAATAAGTCCATGACCTGATTAACTAGGTTTTGAAAAGGCTGGATGGTTTTATATAAGTACAATCTGTTGAATCCTTCTATGAATTTCTATGGTTGAACTTTTAACTATCGTAGACAGTAGCTTATAGCTATCTTTGTACTTTTAAACATATTATCTGCATCTTTTCCTGTGAATGTTTGTCAAGTGCTTTTGCAATGAATTTTTTGTTTCATGGTTTAATTACTCAAATTTTGTCTACCAGTAGGGAAGGCCATGTGAATTGTTTGAACTGGACTACGATTATCGACTTTCTTGACGGGGTAAACGTATCGGTTATTCTTAGTATTGGTACAAAATGGGTAAATGCAAAGGTTGTGGGAAATTAGGAAGGATGCTACCGGGTGACGGACCTGCAAAAGCTTACCATTATGCTCTTCTTTGTTCCCCTGTTGTTTCTGTTTGGGATTGCATTGTCCGTAAGATGAGATACTCCTACATACCTGAATGGGTGTAGTCTTGGGTGTTATATAACTATATAGGTAGCATCTGAAGCTTTTTTTTAGAATACAATTATAGAAGGAAAAAAAGACAGCTATATAGGGAAAAATATACAATTTAGGGGAACCTTTTTAAAGTTTCATGGATAACAAGGCTTGTAATAAAGTGCGACCGGGTGTGAGAAAAGCGAAAAAGAAGCAAGTGAAGGATGAGTTGGATCGTATTAAACAGGCCGAGAAGAAAAAAAGGCGCTTAGAGAAAGCCCTTGCTACTTCCGCCGCCATACGTTCTGAACTAGAGAAAAAGAAACAGCTGAAAAAGGAAGAACAACAAAGGCTTGATGAAGAAGGTGCTGCAATTGCTGAGGCTGTTGCTTTGCATGTCCTACTTGGTGAAGACACTGATGATGTCGGCAATTTCGATCTATTTATCAATGGAGGAAGTGGTCCTTGCCTTCCCCATCAAGTTCATTCAAAAGGTTTGGTCACTAATGCATCATATCGAGCTGGATGTGAGTGGGCAATGTTCGGAAACAGTGACTGGTCTTTCTCATGTGGAGACTACGGAAGGGATCTGATTGAACCATGTTTTGAGGATAGTGTTTGGGGAACTGCAGGACTTTCAGCTGGTCTTATCGCCGCGCAAGCGGTTTCAGCACTTCAGATTACAGAGAATGCAGAGGTAAACACGGTTGTCCTCAACGGGATGTTGAGAGGCTAGACAAGCGTGTTTGTTGCTACGTCAAACCTTTGCTCTCAAAGTCTGAATAATGGCTCTGTGTATATATATATATATATCTTTGATGACTCTGTTAGTCGAGCTGCTTTTCTTCTGTAATCAACCTTTGTTGCACTATCATGCTGTTGTTGACCATTTCATCAAGTGTTTTTTTCTTCCCAAAATGAATGGTTTTGAATATACTTAGCGAGGCATGCATCAATGACTTGCTCTCACCATCTCAGTTCTTTGATGCTTAATTGTATTAGACAAGTGATTGAGATGTTGAATTTATTCAAGGCTTGATATTTTGTTTTTACTTTTTATTAAAGACTTGTTAAGCTGAATTCCGTTTGTGATAAAAATCGAATTATTCGAAATAGTTGGCTTAAGTTCAATTATCTAGTAAAAGATAAGCGTGCGATGTCTAATTTAATTATTTTATGCTAAAAAATGAGTTTGAATTGAAATTTTCGGTATTAATTAAAAAAATAAAAACTCAGTTGATGGGATATTCAAATAAAGTATTAAAATATTGGAATTCGATTACTTTATAGTTATGATTTGATTCGATAATAATCTAGTCAAATTATTTTTTTTTTTTTTTTTTTTTTTAAAAAACCGAACTTATAATTTATAAAGTTATGGGTACTATGAATGAGATTAGTTTAGATGTAATATCTATTTCTATTTATAACCCTTTTCAGTCTTTAAATAAGAGGAAAAATGTGTTTAAATGTACTTAAAGCGACGTCCTCTTGGTTGCTATAATAGCAACGGTACCAATTGATCAAAGGCTAAATTCGCAATATCAATGAGATGATATTATATAAATACAAAATTTTTCTTATTACTAGATTATGACACACTTATGATACGAGTGAAAAAATGTAATAAATATATTGATTAAAAGTCTATTAAGATTTAAAATTCATTGTCCTTGGAAGCAATATTGTTGGCGAAGGCAATTATAAACCCGGAAAATTGATAGTAAAACAAACATAAAGGTTACCTAAAAAATCCATTGTCCTAAGTTCAAACCTAATTTATATAAAATACAAACAGACAAAAATAACTTGTAATAATATAACTTACTTTATATAAAAAATTATTTTAACCAAATTGATGAGTTTTAATAACACCAACTTAGCTAGCAGTTTAAACAGAGTAAAAAGGTAAAAGTACATAGAGTCACTTGGATTGAGAGTTAAATTGTATTTTATCCCTTTTACTAAAAACGAGTAATTTAGTCTATATACATTAGATCAAAGAGTAAATTGGTCCTTTCTGTTAAAATTTTTATCTATTTGTGTTGTTAAAAACTGGCGTGACTGATAGAATAACTAAACAATGACGTTTGGTGTGTAACGTGTACCTTATGTTGACGTACAATGACCAATTTATACTTTGATCTATCATACAATGACTAATTTTACCTATTTTTCAAGTAAAACAATCTGAATTCTAAAATAGTGGCCTCCATGATACTTTCACTATAGCAAAGATATTATATTATGTAAAACGGTGTCGTCACGTGCGGATAGTAACAATTTACAAAGGCGTCGCATTAACGCGGACGGCTTTATTTACTTATTGGCCTGTTTTTCTCTGGTTGTTGGGATAATATACCGACGAATCTCTGTAATTGGCGTACCAAGAAAAAGAACAAGCAATTGCACCTCTTTATACTCAGTATCATAGAGCTCCCTTCTCAATTCTCATCGATCCTGTAAGTTATGGAATAATCATCCACTATTTGCTTTTCTTTTTCTTTTTCTTTTTTTGGTTACAATTTTTACCGATAAATTTCTCTGCTTTAACATCTTTTGTATTGAAATCAGTTAGGGCTCTCCATTCATTACTTCAATCGTTAATACATGATCTTGCCTGAAAAATTTCTGTTTGTGTTAGTGTAATTTCAGTTTTATCTTTTCTAGGTAATATAATTTATGTTTTTTTTTTTTTTTGTTGAAGTTGACGAAGAAAATATTAGGTTTTTATTTTTTGAAAATTTTGCTAAGGCAAGTAGAAAAAACTTAGTCCGAATGAAAAATTAACAATAAAAACAAAAACATTCTGCCTGTATAATTGTTTAGTTAGGACTTAGAACCCTAGTTTCAGGGGCGAATTTAAGGGGGCAGGCGCAAAATTGAAAAATTGCTATGCAGCCCTTTATATTATAAATTAATATATGGTCAAATTGCAAATTCTGTTAAGTCCCTTCAAAACCAAGATATAATCCTCCAAGACTCCCCAAATACATGGAAGCTTGGAAAAGAAATTGAAATTACCCATGTTGGGCGCAGGCTTGTATTCGACACTCACATCCAAGTCCGAGTAACATAGCTTCCAAAAATTTCACAAGTTCTGTGAAAAGCATTAAATCTTGAATGCAATGATCTTTCTTTCACCTTTGCATGTTTCTAAAGCCTAAGTGATTTGTTTGTTTTGTCTTCTTTTAATGAGTTCCTTTTGAAAATTTTTTATGTTTAAAATAATTATCTGTATTTTCTTCAACATTTAAATATAGAGTAATCGCTTTGTTATTGGCTTTTCTTCATCCAGGGAGTTTCCCTGTTAGGCTGTTAGATGTTAACTTGCATACAGCTTTACTTATCTGTGAGGTCTAAGGGTGAGGGCTCAGGTCTTTTCAGTTTTTATAACTATTTCTAACTCGATGCGTGTATATTTGTTGCAATTTTTCATGTAGGTTTCTGTCTGTTTTTGTATATAACATGAAATTAATGAATAGTATGGTATTTTATTCATGTTTACTTTTTATAAATTCTGTTCTTGTTTATGTGACGTTTTGTCCTCTTAGAATTTGCAGGATTTTGATGCTTTGAATTTCTGGAAGTGTTTTATGCATGTGCCTACCACGTTAATCATCATCTAATACCCTTTGCATTCTATGGTAAATTCGCTATCCTAAGCTTTTATATGTAAAGTTTTTTGGTATATGTTAAAGTTGAAATGCATCTCAGAATCCTACCTGCTAAATAGTTTGCCACTATTGTGCCGATTCTTGTCATAGTTTCCCGTGTTCCTTGGCTTGGATTTTACTGTTCAAGAAACACGATACAAAAGGATCTTTGTTTCTTAATCTCAAGGGACCTTGTGCTACATTGGGTATCTCTCATTCATCGATTGCCATGTTTTGATTTTTCTCGAGCATCAAGATGAAAAACAGCTCTCCACACTTCCCGATAGATTGTCATCATATAAATTAATCTAGTTCTTTTTTATTTTCTTGTTTTCCGTTTCCCTCCTTTTTCTTTGTTATTGATGTTGGTTCTGTTTTTGTGCTGAAACTGTGTTTGTCTTGTCTCGAATCAAGATGTTTTGAACTTGTTGGGGTGACCATTATTTTTTTAGTCTGTTCTAAATTGGATGATGTTCCAATAAGATTGGTTCGCTATTAGAACATTTTTATGATTATGAATTAGGTGTAATGGCTGACTTGCAGGATCCTAGGAGTTTCTCTGATGAAAGGAGTGAGAGCAGACTATATGTCGGAAACCTTGATCTAAGAATAACTGAGTGAGCATAAATTATTTTAAGCTGAAGCTTTTATTGCAGAATACCTGTAGGAACTAAAATTATGCTGTTCTTTTCCAGAGCTGCTCTGATTAAGATGTTTTCTCCATATGGAAAGATTATATCTGAAGATTTCTTATGGCACACTCGTGGCCCCAAACGCGGAGAACCACGAGGGTTTGCCTTTATCCAATACGGCACAAAAGGGGTAAGTTGTATGTTTACTCTTTCTCTTTGTTCTTTTTTTGGGCAAGTCTTGATTTCCACGTTTAAAGTGAGTATGCAGGAAGCTAAATTGGCCAAGGAGAAGATGCATGGGAGATTAGCTTGTGGTCGACCATTAATGGTTCGTCTAGCTAGCGAGAAATACTTGGAGGAAGCAGCAGCACAGAATTCTTCCAAAGCCGGATGCAATACAATTAAAAGCGGCACCACTAGTACCATCTCGGGACAAGTGAGTCGCAGTGCCAAAATAGCTGCGATTAAGAACAAATTGAAAGCCTTGGATGAAGAGAGGGATGGCGCGAAGAAGCCTAAAGTCAGCTAACAAAGCAAGTTTTTAAGATCCAGAAGACACTACTGATGCCTTTTTAAGATTTTATTTGGATTTATGATCCTGTCTGAATCAAACCAAATGCGGATTTCACTACTAAAGACTGCGAGGGAAACACAAAAATCCGAATTGTCCCGAACACGATATCTAGATGTTTATTGATATGATCAGAATTTAACGATAAGTGTTAACGGGACCGACTTGGACTGTGACCTTTAAGCTCTTTATTTCGGATTTAATCTTTACCAAAAAGGCAAAAACTGGTTTCTAACGGGACAAATTTTACATTTGTATATAGTTGGATGTAGTATTTATATCTAGGTTACTATCAGATCACTAAATTTTTAGAAATACAATTTTTTATTAAATTAATTTTAGTTCTATAATTTATATCGTACTTAAAAACTCATAATTCATAAGTGCAGCTATAAACTCTTAAAACAACATCTATCCCTGCCGGCCAATAGCATGCGGACAAGTTACAAAGCAATCGTCCTGCAAGCTAACTGACATATAAACAAACACTAATACAACCTCAATGACTGAAAAATGGTCTCTGGTGTCTCAAATCATCAGCCATTAATGACGTCTTTCATCTTATCCTCATCCCATATACCCTTCCCAACTTCCCTACGCCTTTCACCTCTCTCTTCCCGCCATAACCTTATACCCGCCTCAACAAGCCGCCCGTTCTATCACCAAAACACAACCTCGTTATGCAAACCATCTTTAATATCAAAGACCCGAAATTTAAAGGTCCATTCACAGCTTAGATGCCCAATCATTTCTCCTGAAGACCGTTGGGGCACTTGGGCTTCTCTCTTCGCCATCGGTGCTTTTGGTCTATGGTAATACTAATACTCCTTACCACTCTGGGTCTTCTTTTTTCATTAATGGAGGGTTCTTTTTTCCTAGCGTGTCACTGAAAATGAGTAACTGTATAATTTTATGGGATATTTATCAAGGTCCGAGAAAACAAAGATTGGAAGCATGGTGAGTGCGGCATTGGTGAGCACATTGGTGGGGCTGGCAGCAAGCAATCTGGGCATAATCCCCTTTGAAGCACCGGCTTATTCGGTTTACATGCGGTTTTTGCTTCCATTGGCTGTTCCTTTACTCTTGTTTAGAGCAGATTTGCGGCGTGTATTGCGCTCAACCGGCACATTGTTACTTGCTTTCTTGCTTGGATCAGGCCAGTAATTTATTTACCTTAATTAGTGAGTATGCCATTGTTTAAGTACGGAAATTGATATAAATTACAATTTGGGGTTTGACAACTATTCTTATATTGGGGTTTGAAACAGCCAATTGTTCTGATATTGAGGTTTAAACCTTTTTTATGCAAATTAATCCCGAAAAAAGAAAAAATGTATGACCTAATGTGAAAATAATTATTAAGTTCAAATCTCAAAAAGTAATTTAACACATTAATAAACAAGTTTGAGCTTGAGCTTGCTAATATTGAGGCTCGGCTTAGTAGTAACCCTTGTTTATGCTTTTGGATGACAGTTTCAACTATAATTGGGACTCTAGTGGCATTTTTAATGGTGCCTATGCGATCTCTCGGTTCAGATAATTGGAAAATAGCTTCTGCACTCATGGGTAGTTATATTGGTGGATGTAAGTTTCCTCGGTCTTCTGTTATGTTGTTCCGGTTTTTCATTTTGCTTGAAGTATTCGTTATCGACATATATTCGATTCAAAGTAAAGTTTAATAATTGAGCACTTTCTGTTGGATCACTGTAGCTGTTAACTACATTGCAATTTCAGAGGCACTCGGTGTTTCTCCGTCTGTTTTGGCTGCCGGAGTCACTGCGGACAATGTCATTTGTGCTATATACTTCATGGTATTGTTTGCATTAGCCTCGAAAGTAGCTCCCGAGTCTTCAACCTCGACCATTGGTAAATAGCCTGACTCGTATAGATTCAATTTTTATATTGCTGATATTTAAGAACCTTCCGATGTTTTGGGCAGATGTCGAAACAAATTCAGATTCTAAAATGGAGAGCAAAATCCCCGTTCTCCAATCTGCTACAGCTCTTGCCGTATCGTTTTCGATATGTAAGGTGGCCTCATATGTTACGAATTTATACAACATTGAAGGGGGCATCCTTCCTGGAGTAACAGCTATTGTTGTAATACTAGCAACTTTATTCCCTAAACAATTTGGTGAGCTTGCACCAGCTGGTGATGCACTTGCTCTGGTTCTCATGCAGGTTCGGGTTTACGTGTTTGACACGGCATGTGTCCAACACAAATATATTCAATTCCTTTCCGAGATTTTCATATATACGGGGTGTCGGAATTAGTTCTACATCATGTTTGTTCATGGCAGGTATTTTTTGGCGTGGTGGGTGCTAGTGGGAGCGTACGGAATGTTATCGAAACAGCACCAAGTATTTTCTTGTTTGCCATGATTCAAGTGGCTGTACATCTTGCGGTGATGCTCGGGCTTGGAAAGCTACTCGGTTTTGACTTGAAGCTATTGCTTTTGGCATCGAATGCCAACATTGGCGGCCCAACGACTGCGTGTGGGATGGCCTCAGCTAAAGGATGGGGATCTTTGGTTGTCCCAGGGATTCTAGCAGGCATTTTTGGAATAGCCATTGCAACTTTTTTAGGCATTGGCTTTGGAACAATGGTCCTTAGGAACTTGTAATGTATTTTCAAGGGGGATCCAAACATAGTGGTAGAATTGGTAAACCCTATATTTTTTACATGAACATGTCATTTTGTTGCAACATCGTCAAAGAAAATTTTAAGCTACAATTTGATTATAGATCAATGGGTCTTTTTTCATTATCTTTTTATAGGCCTTGGAAAACCTGCATATTGTAAATTGACCTTGGGTAAAAGTACCATAAAAGTCTCTATAGTAAAAGTTAAATTGCATCCTGTCCCTTTTATTAAAAAAAAAAAAGAGAAAAAAACTTGGCCTTAGGAGATTAGATTAAAGAACAAATTTGACATTTTTATTAAAAATTCATCCATTTTTAATGTTAAAAATTAGTATAATTGACAGAATAACTAGACAGTTACATGTGATGTGCCACGTGTACTTCATACTGATGTATAGGGATCAATTTTTATCAATAGATATGAATAGAATTTTTACTTGAAAGACAAGTTTGCTCTTTGATCTAATAGGGACTAATTTGACTATTTTTTGAGTAGAAGGGACAAAGTATAATCTGACTTCTGGTACAAACACATCCTAATTTTACCAAAAAAATCACTAATGCTAAAGACGGCCATGGAGGCTTTCAAATCGAAGAGGCAATTATACGACGGCATAGAGAAGGGGTAGTGGGGATTGGGCAATGCCAAGGCTCACAAGCAGCACAGACCTTATTCTTGTTCCAAGTCATTCGATTGCACCCTCTTTTCGTACTTCACATAGACTAAAAACTTATTGGAAGTAAGTAACATTATTAAATTTTATTGTTACATCTTAAATATAAAAATAAGTACTTCAACCATTTATATATAAAGAATTATAAAAAATTAATAAAAATCAATAATTCAATAATTTATATAATTAAAATTAAAAAAATATATTCATTTACCGATAATCAAACTCGTTTTTTAATTTCATAAAAATAATGAAACTAGTTAAAAGTAAAAATTATTATTTTTAGTTTTAAAATGATAAAATTCAAATCCTCAATTGATTCTCCTTCTTGGCGAGTTGAAAAGTGGTATTTTCCGAGTAATATAGAGAGCATTGAAAGATAAAATTCGAGTTTTAATCTAATTATTTTAATAAATTCAAATTTGATTAATAAATAAATAAAAGAAATTATAATTCAATTAATAAAAAATTGTAATTATCTACTAATTACACTATTTATGTATCAAATATTATTCTTTAAGTAATTCTACTTGTAAACTTAAAAAATATTATAGGATATTATAGGTGAATGAGCCAAATTTACCACTAAAAAAAAATAAATGATTGGTTCATACTTGTGTGCGGGTCGGGTTACCTGCCCTAACCCAAAAGTCTGCCCAAAATATGGAAAAGTTTAGACAAAAAATAATACCTAAAAAATAGGTTTGGAAAAGATTTAGGACCTGTTTTTCTATTTGGGCATGGTTTTGATCAAAAAATCTTAAATCTAAACCCGATCCAAATATATTATATTATAATATATTAAATATATAGTTTTTATATTAAAGTATAATAATAATTTTATTTTAAACTTATTGCCCCAGACCCTAACATGCATATCCTAGTCCAACCCAAGTAATAAGTTAATCCAAAATGTAAAAAGTAACAGCCAAAATGTTAATATATCGAAAGGAATTCGGATTCTAAAACAGAGAGCAAAATCTCCGCACTCCGGTCTGCTATGGCTCTTGCCATATCATTTTCGATATGGAAAGCGGACTTGTATGCTACGAATTTATAAAACATTGAAGGGGGCATCCTTTCTGGAGTAATAGCTATTGTTGCAATACTAGCAACCTTATTCCCTACACAATTTGGTGAACTTGCATCTGCTGGTAATGCACTTGCTCTGGTTCTCATGCAGGTTCGGGTTTATGTGTTTGACACAAGTATATTCAATTCTTTTCCCATATTTTCATATATACAGGGTATCGGAATTAGTTGTACATCATGCGTTGTTGTTCATGGTCATGGCAGGTATTTTTCGGCGCGGGGGGTGCCAATGGGAGCGTGCAGAATGTTATCAAAACGGCACCGAGTATTTTCTTGTTGGCCGTGATTAAGTGTCTGTACATCTTGCAGTGATGCTCAGACTCGGAAAGCTACTCAGTTTGATTTGAAGTTGTTGCTTTTGGCTCGAATGCCAACATCGGCAGCCCGACGACTGGTGTGGGATTGCCACAGCCAAAGGATGGGGATCTTTGGTTGTCCCAGGGATTCTAGCAGGCATTTTTGGAATCGCCACTGCAACTTTTTTAGGCATTGGCTTTGGAACAATGGTCCTTAGAAACTTGTAATGTATTTTTAATGGGGATCCAAACATACTTTTACATGAACATGTAATTTGTTGTAAGATGGTCAAAGAAAATTTTAAGCTACAATTTGTTATTTGATTATAGATTAATTGGTATTTTTACATTCATATTTTTTATAGGCTTTGAAGAACATGCATGTTGGAAATTTGCCCACTAGGCTAAAATTAGTATGGAAATTTTTGTACTAAGGATCAAATTGCATTTTGTCCTTTTTACTTGAAAATATAATAAAATGAGTTTTTGTAGATTAGATTAAAAAGTAAATTGGTCATTTCTATTAAAAATTTCATCCATTTTTACTACTAAAAATTAGTGTAGCTGATGGAATAATTAGATCGCTACATGTGGTGTACTACGTGTACCTTATGCTAATGTATAGGGACAAATTTTTAACAGAAGATATGGATAGAAATTTTAATAGAAAGATCAGATTGCTCTTTAATTAATGTACATGGATTAATTTACCCATTTTTTAATAGAGAAGATAAAATAAAATCTGACTCCGAATATAAGAACCTCAATAATATTTTTACCATTTGGTATGATTACTTTAAAACTTTACATGAAGATGAACGACAGACAAGACAAAAAAAAAAAAAAAGAGAATTAATATCTAAATGATGTAAATGTGAATTTTATCTTTCTATTTTTATTAAAAGTAAAAAAGATCTCTCTAATCTTTTTTTATCTCTCTAAATTTGTACATTATATAAATTGAGAAATTAGCCAAATTAAATAACAGTATTAAATTTTATTATTAAATCTCAAATATTACAAGACATTGGTAAAAATTAACAACTTACAGATTTAAATGTTACAAATTAGCAAAAACCAGCAATCTAAAATTATGAATTTATCCAAAACCAGATTAATTTATCAGTTTTCGCAAATTACAAGGATTAAAATCAGTAAATACTAATTTTTTTTAATTTTAAAATGATAAAATTCAATTGATTCTTCTTGGCAGTGTTGAAAAGTGGTATTTTCCAAGTAATATAGAGAGCATTGCTTGAAAAATAAAATTCGATTTTTAATCAAATTTTAATTTTGATTAGATAAATAAGTTAATAAATAAATTTCAGTTTTAATAATATAAAATTTTCCAATTATTTATTAATTTAATTTGATTAAAATGAAGAATTAATTAAATTATGTGAAAAATATATAACATTTTAAATCGTTTGGAAAAAGAGCATCATCATTATGTCTTTTTTACGAAATTGTGAGTCCCATTTAGAATGTTGCATCCTTTTCTTTATTGTTATTTATTAGATAAAAATATTGAAACGTGAAACAATAGTTTCCTTTAAACGCAAAGAAAGAAAGATGCTTATGGCTTCAAAATTAAGGAAACCATTATTTTTGTAACACCGAGGCTTATGTGTTTACTTTATGCTTTGTATTATTTATTTTTTTCCCAAAAAAAAAGTAAATAAATAAAGCATAATAGATTTTTTTGGGGGGTGGATTCATAATGGGCAATAAGTCAAATTTACCACTCAAAATAAATAAATGATTGGTTTTCTTTTATATATTTAATATAAGCATGTTCTTCTATTTAGATTTTTTATCTGTTATTTAAATTTTAAAAATTAATATATATATAATTTGAAGTCGAATAAACACTAATTCAATTAAATTTTTTTTACAAAATAAAAAATTAATATGATAATACTTTTATCATTTTATATAAAAATATCACCATAATAATATTTGAACTATTTTCAAACCATTTACTTAACCATTTCAATCCGACTCTCTTTAATTTATATATATTTAAAATGTTTTTTTTTTTATATTTTCACTCCCGTAAGTATTTCATAATCGAATATATATACGAATTAAAACCATAATAAGCTACCATATTATTTTTGGCCGAAAACTCCCACAATATTATTACTTTTTTTAATATTAAATAAATATTTGATGGAGTAACAAGATATATTATATTTTTAAAATAAAAATTTAAATTCAATATTGGATAAAATAAAATTATTTTCATAAACAGTAAAATAAAATAAAAGATAGAATAGTGATAAATAACATTATCATTTTCAATTTTTTTGGCAACGTCGGTTGGGGTTGTAAGCTAAAGTTAAAGTTAAAAAAGGTGGTTATACCTAAGCACCTTCTAACTTAGCTTGTCTAATCATTTAATATTTTATTTTCAATTATAAGTGGCAAGAAACCTTTTTACGAAACTTTATTATAATTGTTTTTACGAAAGTTGGATGTAATTTTTTAATTATACGAAATCAATATATAAATTATATTTTAAAAATCAAACTTATAGAACACCTAAATTATTGTATAAATCTTAAACCAAACGGTAAAAATCAAATTTCACCTCGCGAATTTTGCTTCTATTTGTTATGAATTATGAATGATAAAAATAAAGAATATATATTAAATTATGGATGGTGTATATATATAATGTATGTAGAAAAAAATTATGAAATAAATATATTTATTAAAAATTCATATAAAATTAAATAAAATTTTTATTCAATTTATTTAAGTAATAAAATTAAAATTTTAAATTACATCGTGTCATATAGTTCAAATCTTATTATAATTAAGTTTTTAATTATTTTAAATGAAAATATAAAAATAAAAATATATTCATAAAAATATAAATTATTTTATATATAAAAGAGTATTTTAATAATGAAAGTATATTATCCCTTGAAGTATTGCATATATTAGTTTTATAATTTTAATAATTTAATATAATATTATATTTAAAATAATATTCTAGTATTATATCTATACTTCAATATTATATAAAATTAAGATCATAAATAATTCACTATTTTTTTTTAATTCTACTTTAAATGGAAGCAGTTATGGGTGCAACCGATGTTCATAAAAGCAAATTATTTCTTTTTTCAACATCCATATAATAATAAAAATTGAAATAAATAAATGATTAATCAAGAGCAAAGCTTTTAAGGAACTGAAATTAAATTGTAATTTTTATGATAGTAAAAATGTAATTTCATCATTTTAATAGTTTGTCTATATAATTTTTAGAGGATTAAATCAAATTTTTATTATTTTTAGAGGGGCAAAAATGTAATTTTATATTTATTAATTTAAAATTTTAAAAGGCCTAAATGAAAAAATTTCTATTTTAGAGGGCCCTTGCTAGTCCATAGCTACGCCCCTGTGATTAATATTTGATGCATTACCCGGTGTATAGGTTTCATGTACTATCAATTAATAATAAAATGACATAATATTATTATTGTAAAAAAAAAAAATTGAAGGACTTGAAAATAAATACTACACAGAAAATAACCCCACGTTGCAGGGTCAAGTTTTAAACAAGTTTTAAATGTGTACCGAGTAAAAAAATCAAATTTGAGGAGATTTGTAAATAATGTTTAAAACATATGATTAATTAAATTAAATGACTGATAATTACATTAGTAGCCCATGATAATAACCAATATCCTAAAATTCAAATGAAAAGAAAATTGCAAAATCTTTAATTTTAGAAATAATATAAATATGTAATATAATTAAGACTTTCATTTAATCTTTGGGATGTGGAAAATGGCCTTATAATCTCAAAATAAAAAATTATTGTATTCTTTAAATAATATAACTAATCACTATAATTTAAAAAAAAAAAAACATAGCTATTTGATATCTTTATTCAGTTTAAATCAATTGACAAAGCTAAAGTTAGTCAAAAGCTTTGGTTTTTTTTTGTTCTGAAATTAAGTTAAATAATTACTATGTTCTTTATTGTAGTTGTTTTATACTTCATGATAATTTAAAAAATTAAAGCCAATGAAGCAGTAACTTATAACAAAAAAAAAGTAAATTTAATTAATTTTGAATAAAAATGTTATGTTTTTTCAATTATACATAATTAATTAAAAAAGAAAAATAGATTTATATATAAATAAAAACAAATAAAAATATAATAAAAATTAAAATGAAAGAAAAATGAATGATCAAAAGTGAAATAAAAATGAATGATCAAAAGTGAAATAAAATTATCACTAAAAAGGAACTCGAAGAATAGTTACATGTATGTATATGCTTATATATATAACTGATTGTTTGTAACTTTGTGAAATTAAAAAGTTACAAAAAGTAACTTCCAAACAATAAAAAATAAATAAAACATAATATTAAATTTAAATGTAACAACAATATTAAATTAAATTGATTTTTTTTTCTCTTATACATAATTAATTAAAAAAATAAAAAAATTAATTATATACAAATAGATTTATTTATACATAAAAATAAATTAAAATTAAAATTATTTTTTTTTTGCTTGCATTATATGACCAAGATGGCCTATACATAATTCAAAAAATAGATATTTATCTATAAATTAAATAATAAATAAAATAACTAAAATATAATAAAAATATTTAAAATTTATAAATAAACTAATTATCTTTTTTTAAATTTTTTAAATAATTCTTATTAAGTCCCAATGTCTAAATTATGCCTATTGATTTTTTGTACTATCTAAAATACTTCTATTAACTCCTATGACTCCATTAGGAGTTGATTTTAGATTTTATGTTTTTTTGTGTTTATTTATATTTAAAAAATATAAATCATATTTATTATTTTAAATAAAATTATTTATATTTATTTTAAAATCTTTTAATGTTTTTTCTTACACAAATGATAATATATCATTTTATTATTAACAAATGATGTATGAGACATATATATTATCGGTGTATCAAATATTTTCTCATAAATAAATGTCAATCCATACTCGATAATACATTATTGATTATTATAATATAATTTGTCAGTAAAAATAAATACAAACAGGATTAAAATGATGATGGGTTTAATTTATTTATTATTTAAAATTTTAATATTTTACAAGAGACATGTCATTATTTTAAACTTTTGCAATTTTTTTTGCTTTAAGAGTATACCAAATGATAATATATGAGTTATATATTTGTAATTAATTTGAGAGTATTATAAGTGCCCAATGGAGAGATGAACTAATCATGACCAATGTATGTGAAGCAAACAATGACCAAAGCAAATCCAAAATCTTAAATAAAAAAATAAAATAAATATTTATTTTGCCAATGATAATCTTTAGGATACTTTGATAATTCCAATGAAAGCAATATCATTTATCAATTTGTACATGAAAAAAATAGAGAGAGTCACCTTTCAAATTTCAGTGAACCCATTAAATTTTTTATATATATATTTTTAAGGAAACAAATATAATGGAAAAAAAAATTGGAATAATCAAATAATAAAATTTTTTCAGTAAAAAAACCCATTCCAAAAAAAAAAAAAATCTATCTTCATAAATAGTGAGACAAGAGAAGTGGCAAATGGCTTTAAAAATTGTTGAAAACTATTTATTTGAAAAACGGAAAGTTATTATTCTCTTTTACAATTGCTTGTTTCCATCATTCCTTTTTTATTATGATAGTAGATAGGTGTATTTATTACGTGTATCAAATAAGGTTATAAAACATTATTATTATTTACTATAAATTTTGATTATATCAATTCTTTTTTATACAATGCTTAGAATTATTTATATTCCCTCCCAACCTATAAATAGAAATATAATATGTTTCAACGCACTCGAACCCACGTTCTCCTGCATTGACAACAATGTCTATGCTAATAGAGTTAAAACTCAATTGACTAAAATATTATTATTTTTAAACATTGTTTATATGTGAATGCAATATATAATCTTATCAAACACAATATATAATAATTATTTTGTACAATAGTGATAATTTCTTTTATTTCATGAGTGGGATTAAGTGGTCACATATTTTTAAATAATAATTTAAAAATAAAATATCCTAATTGTCTTTTAAAAAAAAAAAAACCTATCTGTATTGTTTGAGCAACTTAGAACAAAAAGTAATAACACATGTTACAAAATTTAACTAAGAAACTGTTGATTAATTTAATTTTATGCTTTAATTACTCCAACATATATATGTAAATCTTTTAAAAAATTAATATTTAATGTATTGAAAAGTAAAAATAATAGAATGTTTCAAATTACAAAAAAAGAAAAAAGTTAAATCATAATCTTCACTAGTTAAAGTATCATAGAGGTCCATATACTAAACGTCGAATTACATTTTGTCATCTCTACCAAAAAAAGGTACAAATTAATCTATATAATTTAAATTAAATAGTAAATTGATTATTTTGATTAAAAAATTCATCCCTTTATACTATTCAAAATTTATTGGTTCATAGATTGATCAAATAGTGACACATGACATGTTGATATATTTAATAATAAAGATAAATGATACTTTTAACATTTAACAGAATAATTAATTTACTTAATGATAAAATGAAATAGAAACCTCTACGCTACTTGTTGCTATAATACCAAATGATAACCATAATTAAAAAAACCAATTTGAAATTTTTAATAAAAAAAAGTTGGCAACCAGAATTAGATTGTTAAGATAGTATTATGTGGTTTACAAGGAAGCTCCAATTAGATTCCAACACGTAACATTCAAACAACTAGAATTAATTTAACTAAGCATAAAAAATGCGAAAAATAATAATGATAAAAATCCAGAAAATAAAATCCAAGAATTGTTGGTAATTATATAACGAGAGAGCAAACTACAAATCATGCCATATCCACAAGTCAGCATTATACCGAACACTTCATTTCACACACAAAAAATGTAAATAAAAAAAAGAAAAAAAAAACATTAATGAGACGCAGAAATTTCTTCCAATCCAAACACTCCTTTTTATTATTTGGGTTTGGTGGGATATTTTTTTTTCTCTCGCTTTTTCATATTCTTTTTCTTCTAAGGAAAACGTTAAAAATATAATAACAATTAATAATAATATAATAATTTTATTATTAGAGAGAGAAATGAGGGAAAGCCAAGTTTAACGCCAAGCAGATGCGACGGTGAGTGTTCGGCCCAGCCAACCGAAGCTAACACCTCCGTTTTCTTCTTTAACGGTGAAGCCTGGGTTGACTCGGTGGCGTGAGTTGAGTTTGGCGCGCATCGTTTCGGCAACGGTTTGGCTCAGTGGCTTTAACTCGAACCCCGCCATGCTCATCCGGGCCCGCCACTTCCCGAAAACCTCGCATCTTTCAACGCGGTCCCTACCTTCACAAGCAACTGAGTTGGCGATTTTGCGTAACAGCCCTTCCTCTAGCTTCGCTCGCTCCGGGTTATCCCTCAACACGGTCGACTCAACCGAGTCGAATAAAGCTCCGTAATATCCGCATGCTTCTCCCACCCTTGACGCGAACGGCGCCGTATTCGTGTTCATTTCTTGTTCCACTAATGTCACCACTCGCGGTGCTAATCCTTTCACGCGGCGCAAGAGCTCGTCTCTTGGATTCTCGACGGAGACGCTCTCGTCCGGCATCCTGTAAAGCTTGAACGCGAAATTAATGGCCAATGGTTCGTCTTGTTCGATACCCAGTGAGTCGCGACTCAGATCGCTGAGTTTGAGTCCGGATATCACATTAAATTTCAAACTCACTCCGTAACTTTCTGCAAGTTGACTCAACTTATCGCCAACCGTCTTCAACCTTTCATCTCCACCGTTATCAGCAATGGCAGTGATCTTTACCGTTGCAGGCTTCCCATTCCCACGATCAGAAAGCACGTGGAGAAGATTCATGTACTGCCCCCCTGACCCAAAATCAAAATCAACAACATGAAACTTATTACAGCTTGGTTTGTCTAAAGTGGCATCGAGGATAGCCTGATTAGCAGCCAAGAACCCGAGTTTAAAACAAGGAGACAGATCATAAAGCAACCGAGTTGAATCAGCGTGTTCTTTGCTGAACAACTCAGCCACCGGTGGTGGGTTTTCAACCGAGTTAACTCTCGATTTAAGAGCTGATAGCATGCACTCCATCAACCTCTGTTCTGAGCTACCTTTTGAGTTAGCAGCTTGAGCTAATCGGGTCAGGATCTCGTTAACGACGTCGTTTTTCCCCTCGGAAATAGCCGCTGCGGCATCCAATATTGTCTGCTTTGAACAAGGTGAAGCTGGAGAAGCCGTCGATGACGTGGACGAGCACGATGAAGTGGTTGATGTAGGTGATGGGGCAATCGGGTTGTTCGGGCTGCCGGTTGAACCGATCAAGTTTTGTATCGTTTCAGACCACTCACTGTTGGTATTGGTAATAACAGAAACAGCGTCTCCTTCGTCGTTATCGTCGTCCAACAGCTGTTTCTCCAGATCTTGAAGTTGATTCATCATTTTCTTTTCCGGGTCGTGCGGCTGAACAACCCGCGTCGAAACCGGGTTCATGTACGGACCACCTGATAACCCAGTGTTCACGGCCTGGATTGTAGCCCCAGTGTTGATACCGAGAGGAACCTGTTGCGGCCTCAGTTGCTGTAAAAGCGGCAAACCATACCGCTGCGACATGCAAGAAGAAGGAGACGAGAAATTACTCATAACATCAGGCGACAAGTTGGACGGTAAATCGATTGGAGATAACGGAGAAATCGGAGAAGTATGCTGGTAAGTTCTGGGCTTAACCGAACGGAGAAAAAGACGACCGGGATTATTGTTTAGTGCTTGTTGCGTTTGAAAATCCGCTAGTGTTCGCTTCCCGATGAAACCAGGCGTTGCTCGGTTCACGATCTGAGACGTTGTGTCCATGAACATTCCGGGAACCTGTGTCCGGTACGGTGCAGTCGTTTGGTTGTTGTTGATGGTACCAGTGTTACCCACCGATCTACCGGCTAACCCACCGTAAAAATCTGGGCCACCCCCAGAGAATCCCGACGCCATTTCACCTCCCACTCTCTCTTCAGGTAAACAGTTTAAAAAGAAAAAAAAGAAGAAGCAGAGGGTTCAAAGAATCAAACTTCCTAAGAAACGCATGACAAAAGCGAAAGAGAGAGTTTCGCTAATGGCGAATAAATGATTATCTGAATATAACGGAGAAAAGGTTAATGAAGAGAGAGAGAGAGAGAGTTTCCAAAATCCATCTGGTTTTTTATTTAGTGGTTTTCGGTTTTCTATTTAAATTAATGTGAACAGACTTGATCAAATACAAGCATTAGATCATGGCCGTTAATTTCTTCGTGATTTGGCAGCGTGCGGTGATTAAATATTATTTTTTCAAAATTAAAACCATAAGACCAACTCTTCCTTTACATTGGATATAGGTTCTTTTGCCAGCAGTTTGAAACAAGCACCACTTGTCTTTCCCGAGCGTTGACCACACGCAAATGAGAACCAATTAAAAAACAAAGCAAAGTGGTTTCCACGCGATGAGCAAAGTGATCGTCGGACTTGAATTTCAAATTGTGTGAAATTCAAATAGGGGGAAAGGGTGTTTGGTTGGGAATTTGATCACCTGACAGGACAGTTACCAACTGTTTAAAAAGGCGAGCGACAATAACCCAAGAAATGCAATCCAGAACAACAACGAAAGCGATGTATGGATTACGTGGAGCAATGAGGTTGAGCTTTGATGGAACTCATGGTAACCGCCCCGTGAATTTGTAAACTTCTCGTGGCTTGTTTAGCTGATTCGAAATTCCAGTACCTCGGTTTGTCCTAACCTTAACCGACGATTCTCGGTTGATTCTCTTACATTCTTACCGACACGTGTTCGTTTCAGGCAGAGAATTTCAAAATCCATTAAAAGGTTTTGCCTGCGTTGGCCAAGCCCCGACCTTAAAATATTCTTTTTCCACACCTAAAAACTTATATAATTTTATAATTTAATTATTTTATGCAATAAAACCAAAACCAGAATTTATTAAAGCTTCAGCTAAGAAACAGCTATTCTACTCGTTTTCTATATGATAATTTTGAATACATAATATTTATTCATTCGTTAAAATAACACAAGTATGGTTTGAATACGAAAGTCATTATGGTTTTTATTTTATTTTATTTTTTCTTTACATTAAAGTAAAGTTGGTAAACGGCTGTAATTTAACCGAATTTGACAAGGTTTTTGGTGTGAAAATGACCTTTTTCGCACTAGAACAAGTAATTTGGATTTTACTTGGCCACCGGTCAGTGAACCAAAATTGGACCAATCAAAATAGTAGTCAAACACTAGAATTTCATATGCGAACAAAAATTCCCTTAAAATCGATTTAATTGATATATTCAATCTTTTCCATTTTACATTAATTGGTTATTTTTATTAAGTCGAAAACTATTGAAATTTATAATCGAATTCATTATTTTAGTCTGACTTAATATTCTTTTTGCTTCTATAATAATGTCTTGGTTTACGCTATTTCTAGCCGAGTTAAATTTAAGGGGCAGAGAGGAGTTTTGATTCAGCAATAATTTTTTTAAAATTTGCTTATTTTATAAATAGAATACCTATAAATTAATACATAATGAAATTACATTTTATCCCCTTAAAATTAAAAAAAATAATGCATAATAAATTTATATTTTGATCTATACAAAAATTATAATTAAATTTCGGCTCTTATTAAAAAAAAATTCTAGATTCGTTACTATTTTCAGTCAAACTTTTTTTACCTTTGACCTTAATTTTTAAAATATTTTAATTAATTAAATTTTATAAAATTATTTAAAACTACATCATTGCAAGTTTGATGACATATTTTTTTTATCTATAATTTTTTTTTCACAAACAAAAAATTAAAGTAGAATAAAATTAACAACTAAAAATCAAAACGTGACAAATTTAATGGAATGAAAAGAATATAATTTTTAATTTATATTAAATAAGCGGGGGAAAAATAGTTAACCAACTTATTATTAAGATTTGCATGATGATAATATTAAATCGTACATTTCATATTTGAAATACTGTAATTTTAGATTCTATACAACATTGTAATACATGATTTTTAATGCCATATAAAATCAATAAGTTGGAGTGTTCGTGTGTATTTTACCATAATTATAGAAGCATTTTATTTTGATTAATTTTTATATTCCATATTTGTATTTTGTTTTAAAGTATTACATCTAAGAATAGGAAGGTCAACCCCAAGATTCTTCAATATATTATTTGATATACTGGAGTTTTTAAAGTTTACACACATTACTACATGATCTTAATTAATATTTTAAAAATAATAAAATATATATCAAATAATAATTTATAATTAAATATCCTTAAAGTATACTAAATTACATGACACTTAAGTTGGGAGAGGCTGTTGGCAACCCCAAATTTAGTAAAACGGATATGAAAAATATCAAAATAAACAAAAAGAATTGTATCCAAAGGATATTAAAAATTTGTATTTAACCCTTCATCCATTTTCTTAAAATTTACAATTTAACCACTCATTCCATTTGTAATTTCTTTTGAATTTCCTTTAAACATAAAAGTTTAATCTATTCAATTCTTAAAATATCTAAAATTATTGAAAAATATAAATATTATTGTTTATAACCTTTTTCCTAAGTGAGTTAGTGTCTAGTACTTCACTTGACACGTGATACTAACTCAATTATTGACTTTAATCGTTTAATTCATGTAATATGACAATTCCTAGTAATGGAATTATCAAAATGTAAGATTATTATTGAATATATTCATATTATCTTATTTGATTCATTAGATTGAAAGTTGATATTTTTATATGGTTGGCAAAATATAAAATTATTTAAAAATAAAATTTAATAAAATTATCTGTATTATCAATTTAATTTAGAGACAAGGTATAAAAATATAATTATAAAAGTTTTAGAAAAAAATTATTTATATAAATTATAATTATTAGCTAAATTTATCGTTTTCATGTATAATGTGTGAAAAAAAACAATTATAAATATTGTTAATTGTTACATAAGACATAATTTAAACAAAATAATATTTATTCGAAAAATAAATAAAATTTATTTTTCAGTTGGAATAAGTAAAACATGGCTAAATTGCAGCTTTCCGCCATTGTAGGATTTTAGCCCTTTAATATAATATATATTTAATATTTGAGATAATATGTAGCATCAACGTGTCGTTAAAAATATTTAATAGCAAATATAAAATATATATTTTTAAAATATCTCTTTCTATTGCTTATAGAATCTAGAGAAATAATAATTTTTAACATTTGGATCTCTTATAAGTTTTCAAATTTTTTAGTTACAATTGATTGAATATTTATGATTTATATTATTATAAATAAATTATTTTAATTATTAAATATTTATTATTTGTAATTTATATTATATTTATAAAAATAACTTTATATTATTCCGTGCAATAAAGAAGGCAAAAGAATGAAAATTTTGACAATTTGCAAAAGGTTGCGTGTTAGGCAAAATCTTATGGGAAAAACTGGTTACGAAAAAGTAAAACGAAAACTACTTTCCGTTTATTTAACTATATGTTTTTTCTTTTCATCAAACTGAATCAAAACATCCCTCGTCGACACTTGTCAAAGGTATCACATCTGCCACTTATCATCTTCCTAACTCATATAACATCTACGCCATTCATTTGTTCGTTTTTTTTTTTTTTCTGTTTATCCACGTTTTAATTTTATTGTAATTTTTTAAAATAATATTTTTATTTGAATATTAAAATACTTTATCCCAAAGTTTTTTAGGAGTAATGTGATTCACCATCATCAAGTATTTTGCTTAATAACATTATAATCATATATATATAAATTATAATATAGACGTTTTTGTAATTTATATGAGTGAGATAAACAAAATATCAATTCGTTTTTACATGTATGTTATTATTAATTTGAGCTTTTTAATTTATTTGTTAAATTATTATTTCAACCAAAGAAAAAAATTTAAATTTAAGAATACGGATTAAATTTAAATAAATTAAAAAAATAATTATCAACTTATTTAAATCGAGCGTAAGTCAAAAGGTAAGATTAACAAAGAGTTTGAAATCACAATTCTATAATATTAAGAACACCTGCCTCAACGTTTTATATGTAATGATAATTTTATCCTTTATGCACTCCTATACAATAAATAACATCAAGATAAGTATATTTATCTTCATATGTATCTTTACTAATACTATCATTACTTTGCTAAATACATATATTCAATTTGTGTTTTTCTTTCCCCTGTTAATTTTAGCATCATAAAGTATCTCAAAACACAAAATTTAAGTCCTCCGAATCATCTCCACTCTTTTTTAACCTTTTTTTTTTTGAAAGTTCACTAAGTATAAGACAATCAAAGTATAAGTACAAGTACAAGTACATGTCCGATTAATTATTTGGTGTTAAATCAAATTGTTACAGTACAAGCAAACTAATAACAAGAACAAATAATTAAACTATTAGAACACAGACGGATGATTAAATCAATCGACTAACTAACTAAATTAAAACCCACAAATAATAATATTTCATGATAAAATTTAAAAACTCGCATATTTTAATTTAACATAATAACTTTAATACTTAAAACCCAAGTCTCCATCTTTTTAAACATTTTCATTCTATCAATTTTTTTCAAAATTCACTAGTATTTATAATCAAATTAAAAAATAATAATTCTTTCGGGCACTTCTTTCTTTGGTTAGTTAATTACTTAATTTAATTTGAAAAAAAAAAAACTTACTAAATAAGATTAAAAGGGGGGCAGCAACGTCATTTAATTAAATAAACATTGTTGTGGGGCCCCGTTTGGTTTTAAGCGGTATTCTTTTAACCGGGGATAGCCGGTTCACACAAGGAATCGAATTGCCGCCGACTATTCGGTTTTGGACACGCTAAACCCACACGCCATCCATGACACACGAAATCCACGCTCCCATAAACCCCGAAAATTGTGTGGAAGATTACGTAATTTAAAGACGGATTTTTAATTTAATGTTTTTTTTGGACGAAAATTTAATGTTTTAATACTTGAAAATATATATATGTATGTGTGTATGAAAAGCGGTCCACATTTAGTGAGAAACACAGGAATTCTATGAAAAAGATTGGTCCGATGCATGCCTAGGAATTATAGACGCGAAAATCCCAAAAAGCTGACGAAATAAAAAATTCGTAATATAAAAAATTTTAGTTATAAATTTTATTTCACATATTGTCTTATAAAAAGTGTTATTACTTAATAAACACTGACCTTTAGTTTCTTTAATTAAAAAAAAAATACTGCTAATACTATTAAAATTTAAAATAGTAGCCTAAATTTCAGAGAAGCAAATAATAAAATATTATTCATTTTTATACTAAAGGTATTATATTCAATGAAAAAAAAAGTATTATATTCTGTAATCTTTGACGGATTCACGTAATTATGAGATATAAGTTTATGTTATTCTAATATTCTTTAAATTGGATGATTATTTAATACTTTAATAATTCACATTTTTTGAATTTCATAAGAAATTTCATGTATTTGTAATTGGTATTTAAAAAAATTTAAACATATACGACTTTTTAATCTTATTTGTAAAATTAAAAAAATTCATTAATACCAAATAATAATTACTTTAAATTAATTACATTAATCAAGTTATGTGAATAAGGGTAAAATACTTAAAATAATAATAAAAGTCGAAATATTTGGTTTTTATAAAGGAAAATGGGGGGTCCAAAATTTAGTCCCCACTGAAAGCCAATTTGAGAGAAATGATTAAATCAAGTTGGCTTTAAAAGGGATTCATGTGAATCATCCAACCTTGTAATAAACAGTTAAAAATGCATTTGTTCTCCAGAGATTTTTGAAAGATCTTGCATAATCTCATAAAGATATTATCTTATTGTGTGTTATAACTTCATTAAAGACGGTTGAATAGAAAAATCATGATTTGATCGATTTAATTAGTGGAGTGTAATTGGAATACAATAATTATTGTAAATTGATAACAAATCGAGAATGAAACAAAAAACTAATGGTTTAACCTATTATAATTTTTTATTTAATTATTATTAAGTTAACAGTTTGATCGACTAAATAAAAATTCATTGATGTAATAAATTTGATCACCATTTTATTTTTGCATATTGATGTCCAAATTCAGATTCTATTCTTTGCTTAAATTTGTTTTTGACTTAAATCTCGTTGAAGTGTGGGTCATGGATACACCTGTCAATGAGTTGAGTCAAGGCTGCAACCCAACTCCAAACGAGATTTCAAGCTTAAACTCATTCAGTTTAAAAAGTTAATTTCACTGTTTAAAAATTAATAAAGTATTAAAAATATATTATACTAATATTTTATATTTAACAATTAAATTTAATTTAAAATGTTTTATTATTTAAATTTAATTCAGATTGATATGAGACATGAAAAATCTTATCTAAACCTAACCCGATGATCTAGATTATCTCATATTTGTAATTTGTGATTCTATCATGTCACCTTTATAATTTGTAATAATTGATTTTTATCTATTAATTTTAATTGAATGTATGATTAAATATTTTAAATTTATTTAAAACTGTATATATATTAAATAAATTTTTTAAAAAATTTCTTTGCTTAAAATCAAGCGACAATGAAGGATTGTCCCCTGGCCATGTGAAGAACGGCTCGTCGCTAAAAGTTTGGCACCATGTTTTCTTTTTATGCAGAAAGTTTGGCACCATGTTATTAACATGATGTGTAATTGTTTTAATGTTTTTTTTTCAAATAAATTTGTGAGAATTTTGTCCTCTTTAGCAAAACTTTGTTTGCAATTAAGAGTTTGTGAAAAAAATACAGGGACGAAAATTTTTATCATTAATAAATCAGTTTTATAAAAAAAAATTGAAATTGTTTTTCATACATTTGCATAAAATTTTAAAAGTTTTAAGTTTGAAAAATGATTTACATGCATTACATTTTTGCTAACAAGGCTTTCATTATGTTGACAATATCAAACTTTTAATATTTTGATGGTTTAAGTTTGAATTTCATCGTATATCTTTTCAGATTTATTTCAGTTTAAATTTTTCTACACATGAGTTTATGTTGATATTTAATTTAGTCTAAATTTGAGAATATAAGCTATTCCAATTATCACTTCATTATGTTTTGTAATGCATTGTTCTAATTACAATTATGGGTGAACTACTCTAGTAGTCACCTAACTATTTGTATTTTTTTGGGTCACTCGCTTGTGAAAAGTAACAAAATAATCATTCTACTATTTAGTTTTGTCATTTTTGGTCACTGGTTGACTAACGGTGACAACTTTTAAACTTTACATAATAGCGTAATAGCAACTTTAACCTTGAACATTTATAATTTGTGTCAACGATAAGCACTCATATTTCATATATTTCGAACCCCTGTTACTTTACTTTTTATTGTTCCATGAGCGAAATATCGTGTTTTAGCTTCGTTTTTGCATTTAGTATTGTTTATGCATGTTTTGCTATTTTCTCTATTTTTAGCTTGATTTTATGTTAGTTGGTTACAAGTGATTATTTCGAGTGTTTTCGTAACTTAAATTAGGTGGATAGCAGCTTAGAAGGCAGTGTTGCGAGTCACAGAGAATGGAATGAGTGTCTCCTAAAAAGGCCCAAACAAGGACGACCGAGCTGTGGCCTCACAACCCAACCCAGTATCTAGCGCCCTGAGCCTCGACTGTAGCACTGTTTCACCAAGCCACGACTCTACTTTTTATGCCTTATGGGTCCGTTCAATGTTTTAAACTGAGATGCAAGGCTACTTTTGTCTTTTTGAGTATTTTAATCTGAATCAAGTTTGTAATCCTATTTTGAAATCATTTAAAACTCCATAAACTCTATATAGAAGATCTTAGAAAATAGATGAATTATCTCCACTTTCAATTTTACTTCAATTTGCATTTTATTTTCTTATGGATTGCTAAACTTTTCTTTTTTAGTTGAATTAATATTCGAAGTTTGATTCAAAAGTTTGTGAGAACTAAATGCTCTTAATCTTTTCTTTGTTATCTGGTATTTGCATGTTTTCTGGCTTAATTACAATTGTTTAAGTTTGTTAAATATGTGGCTAGTATTTAATAACTCAAAATAATTGCTTTGTCAATTAGGTAATTAGTCAATTGATTGATTTCCAATAATTGTGACAACTGCATGGTAATTTGTGTAGTGTGGGCATGAGATTTAACTTAAATAAACCTTGATTGTGTGTTTGTTGGTTAGAATTAAGTATCTTTCATTCTTAAGATTATTTATAAATTAAATTTCTAAGCGATTATTATAGGGTTATTTGTTAATAAAGGAAGTAATTAATGATGATTATCTTGATTATTGATAATGTAAGAAAAGTTTAGATTACTTGGCAATTGTCAGTAACTATGACCAATTTGTAAAAGAACATTAAAATTTATATTTGCTTCAATGATAAAACCTTTGAATCAAATGAAGAATTTACTTTGACTAGAAGTTTCATTTCATTGATTTTTCCCAAAACTTTGACTAGAAGGTTTTCTTTAAACAAACCCTCTTTTTTATTTTATTTGTTTTAGAAAATTTATACCAATTTTTTTGGATCCGATCCTACATTCTACTAATTATTTTCTTTCAAGTAAGTTTTATTTTTGGCAGTTTCGACAACCGTACAATCTTCATTCTAAAAATCTAACCCTCAACATTTACATATTGTGTAATTTAATCTTTTTTAGCATTTCATTGTATTTGAAAATTATTAAAATTAAAAAAAATACAGTTTATTTAATTTTAATTACATGTTATTTTCTTTGCAATCAGTTTAGTTTACAAAATAAATAAAAATTACAAACCAACCAAATAAACACCATAAAATCCAATTATTTGACTTGTTCCAATTGGTAAAATTATAATTAGTACAAAACTTGATGAAATTTTCCATTGAAAAAAAAAAATCAAATCTATGTATTTTACAATCAATGTTAGAATATAGAATAAAATTTCTTGTCATTTAATTCCTTTTGTTTTATTGTGTTGTTTGAGATTCCTTGCAATACAAAATGAAAGAACCCTTAAAAGCTTATTTAAATAATTATTCTATTTTTTCTTTAAATTTTTATTCTCTTGCTCTTTTTGTATATTAATCAAATTTATTAAATAATCCTTAAGCTAGCAACATCAACTTTTTATGAACTTTATGCATGTTCTAATTCATTATATTCTGCTTTGCTTTCATGATTGCAAATTTATTAATTAATAGTTTTAACTTTTCAGATTTTTTAATAATAATAATATTACTTTTACTATATTTCATATTCAAACATTAATTATTTGATAATTATTAATTTAATTTAGATTCTGTTTTATTTTTTTTATTTTAGATTTTTAAAATTGAGTGTTCTTAAAATTCTTTTTGTAAATTGCATCAGTATCATTATAATAAAAACGTTTAATTTGAGTCATTTTAATAAATCTTATTCTGTACCTATAAACATTTACAACCCCAACATTATTTCAATATCATTGTAATAAAAATAATAATATTTTGAGTTGATGTCAAGTTTCGTTTTCAAAAGTTTTTTTTCTTTCATTTTTTTTTTAGAACAACCTCATAATAGGTTCTGATAATATCTGTTTTTTTTAGGATATTTAAAACTATTAATAGCCCCTTCTTAACTTTTAAATAAGAGGATAATACGCTTCAACACACTCGAATCCGCGTTCTCCTGCACTGACAACAATGCCAATACAAATACTAATCGAACTGAGACTTAATCAACTTTCTTTTTCTTTTAAATTGAAGTATGTTATAATTATAGAATTAATGATGCTCTAAAATGTTTCTTTTTTAAAATTCTGTGTGAAGGAACATAATTAAAAATCTCAACAAATTTATACAAATTGCTGCTCTTGTGTTTTTAAAAATAAAAAATGTCACCTTAATTATACAAAGTGCATTCATTGCATGTTTTATATTTATATATTTTCATATAATTCTTAATTCTAAGATATAGGTATAACAACAATATCAATAGAATAAAAAATTAATTGTCATGTAACAAAAATATATATCAAAATTAGTTAAAAAGTTTGAGTTTCACGTACACCTAATTGATTTTTTTTTTCATTTTAGTTAAAAAGTTTCGATCCAAACTTTATTAAGTATTTTTTTTAATTACAAATATCAATATTATACATGAACTTTGATTTAATATATAATTTTATATATAAATTTTGTTTTTGTGCGATTTTATAAATTTTGATTTGATTTAATTTTTATAAATCAGTAACAACATTATTGAATTGTTATCATTTTATATTGATATACTACATACATAAATAATTATATTAATCTAACGTGAAAATAAATGTACGTATTCATTTCTTTTAATTTGTAAAATTAGATCAAAATCAATATTTTATGTATATGTATAAGTATAAAACACAATTCAAATTTTATGTGTATGATTGCACCAAATCAAAATTCATATATATATTTAATATTTATCTCTTATTAATGAGAATAACTTCATTAAGTCTTTTATATATATTATGTAATATCATCTCGTATTTCCATATTTGTATTTAGAATAATATTTGTCTAAAAATATTAAATTCATTTTTTTATTTACATATATTCACAATCAGGAATAGTAGTTCAGGCAACTTAATAGCACGTTATGAATATTATGAAAAAATATATTTATTTTTGGATAAAGTATACAAATAGTCATTTAACTATAAAAAAATATTATTTTAAGCATTCAAAAAAATTATTTACAATTTAGGTATCCATATAACATATTTCATTAAAATCCCAAACAGAAATGAAATAATAATAATATTTTGAAAATTACACATTTGATTTATTTGTTTCATTATCATCCTCTTCATCATCACCATCGTCAGAACCTTCTCCAATAATTTCAATAGCGAGATTGATAAGAGTGGCAATTAATCCAATTAGTAATTCAACAAAGAAAGCTAGTGACTATTTCAAGAATATATATATAAGATGTTTATTCATAATCCAAGCTTTCTATATGGGACACAGTGGCCCCAGCCAAGGCTAATGGATTGGTAGAAAGGGTTTTGTTTCTCTTCAAAAATGGTCCATTTAGAGAAGAATTACCTTCGAGGTCTTTTCTTCTACATCAACTTCAGCTTCCGTGGTGTTGGGAGTTTTTGGTTTTGACAAATGGTGTTGGGAGAGGTGGAGAGGGTTTTGACAATGCCGAAGGAACCAAAGGTATAATTTTTAAAATAATATTACTATTTACAGAAAATTTCATTTTCGTTTAAGATTTTAATGGATGATCAAAATATTTAACTATGTAACATGAACATTTAAATTGCAATAACATTCTTTTAAAATACTTAAAATAAAAAATTTTATAGTTAAATAACTATCAGTTTACCCCATACCTTTTGATCAAACTGAGGATCCAATAATTTGGAAAATTAAAAACTATATATTTTGAGTTTTCTTTTTAAAACTTGACAGCCACAGAGGAAAATAAAAGAGTTTGTTTCCGTTTACTGGGTGTATCCGGTGAGAGATATTGGGCGGAAAAAGCTAAGAGTTGTCAAATCAAAACAGGTTGTAGCAGGTAACGTCAGTAGAGTGGAGACAGTAGCAAAATCTGAACTACTTTTTTGCCCTTCTTAATTTATTCTCAACAGTGAGCACCGTAGACGACGGCGCTTCTTTTTCAATTGGTTGTGGAGTGTTCGCCGTTAGATTATGTGGGTTCACTTAACACTTAGATTGGTGAGGATTTTATTTCGAATACGTACGAAACCGTCAGCGTGCAGGCCACGTGATCTTACAATTTCTCAGAGAATGGAATGGGCTGCTGCAGGCTTTGCATTTATTGGCTGCCCTTCGCTTTTTCTCCCTCCTTTTTAACCTTTTCTTTTCGGCCTTTCTTCTTTAGATTGGCCGGAAGAAAGAGTTCGAGTCGCCGGATCTACCGCCTCCTTGATGGTTCAACTTATATGAAAAATATAACGTTTTCACAGAAACGGATTAAAGTCATGCCGATTTTGGTTTCCCTGAAAAAAAATATCAAAATTTTTTATTCCTTTGTATTTAGGGTAAATGCACCATTAGTATTATTTAATTAAAAAATTATAATTTAATTATTAATGTTTTTTTTTCGGTTTACTGTTAAATGGTTAATGGTGACACTTGTTTTGTTAGTATTTGATTTTTATTACCCATTTACCATTTAATTTTTGAAAAAATATTTGATATAGTGTCAGTAAAATTTTTCGACCCCATAAATATGATTAGGGCGATAACAAGCGTCTAATAGAGGATTCAATAAAAATTTTAGAAAAATATTATATAAGGGTAAATATTTGATACACTATTTATTATTAGAGTTTAAATTTTACAAGCAGGATAAGGGTGATGTTAAATAATTTATATGGTATAATGAAATATTTAAAAATAAATGAAACATATAACAATTTTTAAGTCTGTACAAGGAATTTATAATTTGGGGAGGTAAGGCCTTGCCCCTTGTATCCGCCCTAATGTCAAGCAAGTATGATTTTTAGAATAGAATTCACCAGGTCACAAGTTATTAGTTTGATTTTAATTAAATAAATTATAAAAAATATATTTTAAATTCGATTACATCGATTTAATTTTTAGTTGAATAGATTTTTTATTCCGATTTAACATATTCAATTATCGAAACCAACATAGCGACTGACCGGATCTGATTGTAACCACAAAGCAAGCGAGTGTGTTTCATTTTATTTTTGACTTAAAGCAAGTTTCATATTTGGAAATGTCTTTGGAAGGAATATTTACTTTTATTTCCCTTATGGGTTGTTATAATCAATAAATATTTGATTTCAACATCCCAACAGACTCTATTTAATTTTGCTTCACAAGTTTGTAAGATTAGCATACAAAATTTATGAGCTTTGTGGCCAAAAATAAGTTGCATTGATTATGTTGTTTCAACAAATATTAACTGTATACACCCTATTTATGTAAACACAAATTGACATTCATTTACACTTTGTCGAAACTATTTTTTGAGAGGTTGATTTTTATTTTAAAAAATAAAAATTGGTAGTCGTCACCGATCTTTTTTATGATGTGTGATCGGGTCACATCGTAATTTGATTGTTTTAACAAAATGTTTGATTTATTAAAACGACGATTTTTGGTCTACAAAGTTCAGAAAACGGGTTCGGGAGTCGGTTGAGGAAGGATTAGCACCCTTGTTACGCCCAAAATTGGTACCTAATTGATTACTTAACGTCTTTGATGTCGAAAATTAAAATTTTGAATAATTTAAAATACGATCCCTCTTTCTATTGATGTTAATTTTGCTTACAAATTGCTTGAAATAAACGGAAAGTATGCTAAAGACCTTCTCATCTCGTGGCAATAAAATGTCACGTCCCATAAGAAAATTAATATAATATTTGAAACGATATATGTTTAGTTTGTTCGGGCATAGTAAAAAAATGCGTGAGTATGTTGAAATACGATTCATGACGTAGTTACAATAAAATGAAATGATAACACTAACGATATACAAAAAATTAAAATATCGAAAATGATGATGACTAATATCAATAATCAAAGCATAAAATAATATAATAATAATAATAATAATAATAATAATAATAATGGGTGAAAAAATATGCACAAATAAAGAATAATATGAACTAAAAAAAATAACAAATAAAAAAAATAAAGAATGTATATATATGTAAACGAATAAATAAATAGATGAAAGTAATACATATAAAGTCTATAAAAATTGACATTAAATTAACACAGGATTAAATTGAAATTGAAATAAAATTTAGAGTCTAAATCTTAATAAAATAGATGAATAAACATAAAATGGATTAGATTGAAATTTAAATGGGGTTTAAGGGCATAAATCAAAATAAAATAAAATAGGGGACCACATTTGAAAAATGCGGATGAGATGAGGGACCAAATGGGGAAATATTCCATGCCCTCTAAAACGCAATTCTAAAAGGACCAAACTGAAACCAAAATAAAATTAAGTGGCAAAATTAAAAAAAAAGAAAATAGGATAGGACTCCATTGAAATCAGCCTTAAAAGTGGAAGGACTAAGGGCGCAAATAACCCCTTCGTCTAAAAACACACTGATCCTAGTGGATCTTAGGTCGGGTCAGATCGGGTCGTCAAAACGACGTCGTTCTTCATAGGACTAAAATGAAACAAAAATAAAATTATAAAGTTAATTTAAAAAATAAAAAAACTAGATCACAAACTAATTAAAAAGTGGAAGGGCTAAAAGTGCAATTAGACCCTTCAGCAAAAACATGCAGATCATGAGGTTGGAACGGGTCTTATCTTGGGTTGGCTCCCTAAACGACGCCATTTTGGCGTTAAAGTGCCTAAGTGAAACGGCACTGTTTCACAACTGCTATTTAAAGCAGAAAATTTTTAAAAATTTCATTTTTACCTTGTTTAAAAAAAATCCCAAAAGCCCTCTCTCACATTCTCTGCAGCAGGCCCTATTCGGCATTGGCTCCTGCCATCGACCGCTGCACCAATTGTCAGTTGCTAGCGTCGGCACCGCCGTCTGCGGCGGTCGAAAAACTAAAAAGTTTCCTTTTTTTGTATCTTTTTTTGCAAAACTCCGGCCCGGAGTTAAAAAAATCCTAAAAATGAACCCGAAACCCTCAAAGAGAAAGAAAACCTTTCAGTTCTCAGTATATTTTGTCGCAGCCTTAGCCAAATCCCAAGGGATTCAATGGCTTTTGGAATCGGAAGATGCCGACGACGGTGTAAAAACTGAACGACAGGTAAGATTTTATTAATATTTATTTATTATTTTTATGCCTTTATGTAACAACTCGATTTTGGACCTAGTCGAAACAGCAGTTTTGGGGCCACAAATCCGACGAGGAAAATCTTATTTTTATTATATTTTTATGGTCTATAATTTTACAAAATGATTTCATGAAAATTTCGTTCGAAAATTTTGACGTTTGGGCACTCAATTTAGTCAAAAGGACTAAATTGTAAAAAGTGTAAAAGTTGAGTTCTACATGCTAGAGGTGCCCAATTGTTATGAAATTTTAAATTAGAGGTCATTATATGGTAATTACACCATTGGTTAAGTTAGTGAACAAAAATGGACATGGTTAGGCATGTTTCCAAAGTTTTTTTCATTAAGGGCATTTTGGTCATTTAGTTATTAAAATGAATTAAAAATAAAATTAAAAGCCAATTTTTATCCATCTTCAATCCCTTGGCCGAAATTTGCATTGAGAAACCATGTCTAGGGTTTTTCAAGCTTCCAAGCTCGATTGTAAGTCCGTTCTAGCCCTTTTTATTAATTTTTACGTTTTTGAAATCCTCGTAACAAGATCTATCTGTTTCTACCATTTATTTGAGATATGATGAAGGTCTAGAGCTTGACCCATGTTAGAAATTTGTGTATTTTGATGTTTAATGGTAGATTATACATGTTTGATGTGTGAGAAACGACTTTTACTAAATGATTTTCGGTGAAATTGTCAAAAAGGACTAGTTTGTAAAAAGTTGTAAAATGTGTGTAACTGTGTGAATAAATGGAAATTTTGGATTGCTATGTTATGAAAATGGTTCGGTTAGGCCTAAAATACAAGGAAATTGAATAAAAATTATTTTACGAGCCTAGGGGCAAAAGTGTAAATATGACAAAGTTTAGGGGCAAAAATGTAATTTTGTCATAGTATGATTTTTGGGTCACAATGAATAATGTGACTAATAAGTAAGCTACATGTGATATTATAGATCAAAGAAAACGAGGTTCGGACTTAGAACGGGGGAAAAATGAGAAATTGACGGTTAGATCCTTTTTTGCCATTTTGGTATTGAGGTAAGTTCATATTTTGATAAATGTTATTGATTTGTGTTAATTAAGCACCATTATCATAAATTTGATTAAATTGTGGAAATTTCAGTAAATGTTCGAATTGAGTAAAATGCAGGATTGATCACGATCGTTGCATAGTGAAATATGAATTGACGGTAAAAGACCATGGTTAAACCATGGCATTGTGCTAAGTGAAATAAGTTCATGGCATTGTACTAAGTGAAATAAGTGATCCGGTGCTGGTCAAAGACGTTTCTACCGGTGGTTTGAGTTATCGGCATGTGTTACTGGATACTCGACGGCTTGTGTGAAAAGAACGAGTGTAGTTTCGTCATGACCAAGCGACTTGTGTGAAGCGGACCAAGATTTATGACTATGTGAAACAGGTGCTGGTATTATAAGTTCTACCGGTGGCTGGGTAATCCGGCATGTGTTGCGGATACCTGACAGCTTGTGTAAGTAGTAGCGAAAGCGAGACGTAATGACCAAGCGACTTGTGTGAAAGCGGACAGTGAATGTAAATAGCTTAAGAGTGTGTTCCTATGTGATATGTGATAAGTGGTGGCTTCGGCTACATATCAATGGTAGCTTCGGCTACAGTGGCAGCTTTGGCTACATGTAAGTGTGGCACTATGTAGCATTCCACATGGCCCAACAGGTAGTAGTTCAACTAAATAGCAAAGTATGAAAACATGTGGGTATATTGTGAATTAACACAGGTATGTATGTGAAACTTCTAAAGAAGGAGATCAATATGTGACGAAATATTGTTAAAGATGTGAATGAATTGGTATGAATGTATTTGGTTCATATGAAAATTGAAATGAATTAATTTATGAAGTTCATATCTAGTGTATAAAAGGAATCATGAAAGAGTAAAATTGGCAACAAAATAGTTTTGGATAGCACCAGTTGTGTGACTTTGAAAAATCACCAAAAATGGTGGAAATCAAATTAGAGATTGAATGAGATATGAAATTAAAGCTTATTTAGTCTATTTTTGTATAAAATGAACGGTGTAAGAAAAAGAATTTCATATTATGAGATATTCTAATTCTTATGAGGCAGAGTCAGAATGATTTTGGAATCCCCTGTTCTGACTTTGGAAAATTATTAAAAATTGTACAAAAATTATCATGGGATAAAATTTATATGCTTGAATTTCTTAATGAGCTTATTTTCAAGAGAAACAAATGGAAACATCATTCGAGTTCTGTAAAATCAGATAATTAATTTTTAGTGAAGAGGGGTCGGAACTGTCAGACAATGAAACAGGGGAGATTTTAAAGAATAAAATGTATTTATTGGCTAAATCAAAAATTCTAAAAATTTTATGTTAAGAATATATGTGATTATAGTTTGAAGGAAAATTATCAGATATTAATTTGGAGTTCCGTAACTCCAGATATAAATAATTTAGTGACTGTGACTTGAGTAGATAGCTTGAGATGAACATGAGTAAATAGTGGAATTATGTGCAATTATGATTGTATTATCTTGAGAATATATTGTGAGAATTGGTAAAAGCATGTTAATTAATTGCTTATTATTTACATACCAGCTTACTAAGCTATATAGCTTACTCCGTTTATTTTCTGTGTTTGTAATATCCTAAGGTTAGCTCGGGTTGGAAGTCGCTGGATGTAAGCTATTATTGATTAAGTTATATGTTTATGATGATGCAATTTATGAGATGCATGACTAGGTTGAATGAGTGTGTGATGAAAATTAAAAAGTTTTAAATTTGGATTTAAATTTTATGTCTCGGTTTAGTACGACTGTATGTGTTATGTTTCGGTAATGCCTCGTACCCTGTTCCGGCATTGAACACGGGTAAGGGGTGTTACACTTTAAAAAATAAAAAGTAAAATAATAGATAAAAAATCACCTTTTCACGATTGTTGTTCTCATTTTTTATTAATATCATATGTGTTTTCATTACATTGACGAATCTGGCTTTTTATAGCCATTTACAAAATTGTGCATCATTTTTGCTATTATTTCTATTGTTTCGTTTCTGCCTTTTTCTGCTTTTCCCTTTTTTGCTTGTTTGCAGGCGTTGACGGAGGCGAAGAAGAAATTTTTCTATTTCGGTGCAAGGTCGCATACGATCATCGGGACGAGGTGTGGGCGACGTGGCCGAGGAGAAACAGCGCTAGAAACTAGCTTTCTGAAAAGTTTTTAAAGTTGTTGGGCTTGTCGGGCCTTGTAATATTGGGCTATATTTAGGCTTGCAACAAAAACTTGGACTATTAATTATTTTTTTATATTTTGGTTTTTTTTCATTTGGTTTTGGGCCCGGGCAAGTTGGGTCTATCATAGCTACCCATTTTTGCTTGTTGTTGTGTAACGAGAATGGAGCAAAGACTTTTAAGAATGACCAACCTTTGCCTGGCCTCGCCGAATCTTGACCTCTTAGAGCCATTTTTTTCAAGTAGCCTCTTTCTAACCCACTGCAACTTCAGAGGTATAGAATTTGTCGCTTTAATCTACTCCACTGCAACTTCAGGGAGATAAGATTAGTAGCTTCAATCTGCTTTACTACAACTTCAGGAAGATAAGATTTGCTATCTTCGATTTACTCCACTGGAACTTCAGGGAGATAAGATCTGTAACTTCAATCTGCTCCACTGCAACTTTAGGAGTATAAGATTTATAATTTGTAGGTTTAATCTACTCTACTGCAATTTTATAGAGATAAGATTTAGTATCTTCAATTTACTCCACTGTAACTTCAGGGAGATAAGATTTGTAATTTGTAACTTTAATATGTTTTACTGTAATTTCAGAGAGATACGATTCGCTATCTTCAGTCTGCTTCAGTGCAACTTCAGGGAGATACGACTTGTAACTTCAACCTGCCCCGCTACAACTTTAGGGAGATAAGGTTTATAGCTTTAATCTGCTCTACTGCTACATCAAGGATATAAGATTCGCCACGATGACTTCAATCAATCCTACTGTAACTTTAGGGGTATAGGATTTGTCATTTCACTAATATGTTACTCCGTTCTATGGGGAACATGACCTGTAAAATCCATTTAATCGGCCTATATTTATGCCAAGTGATTAGGATGTTATGATCAGAATGAATCAAATGCTCTTAACTAGATGCATATAATTGATATTTGCATGAATGCAAAATGTCATTTTTCGAGAATAATCCCTTTTTAATGGTTGGGTTAACACTGCTCGTTGTTCCCCAAGGTTCTATCACTAATTTATTACCCTGCCCTCTTGTTCAGCTGATATCTTTAACAGAAAATCCGAAGAAATAGTCACAATTTGGACTATTATTTCTCGAATGTTTCCAACTCATTGGTTAGTTCTGACCAGTGGTCCCGTTTCACATTCTTAATATTATTTAGAAGCTTTTCAGAACAATATGCAGAACTCCCTTTACTTGAATATTATTAGTCAATTAATCATTATTTTAATGTAAAAATGCTTGAAAAAAATTGTAGTAATGAACAAGATCGAAATTTATTAGGAGCAAGGCTCGAAATGAATAAATTAATCAAAATAGCAAATTTTCTTAAATACAAAGTGAATAAGATGAAAACAAGTGCCCCAGATATCGTAGCATGAGGTTCTCCGCACAAACTCCTCGAGAACCCTTTTGAACTTAATATGTGTTTAGAAGACCTAGAATACTTTGTTGATGCTACAAGACGTAGCATCTCTTCTTCTTGTTCATTTAGGGATAATAAGACTACCACATGCCCTATCTTTGATCAAGATTTGAATTTCCCTTTTCTTGGGTTTTCAATTCAAAACCCCTCTGGTCTCAAGGAGCCCTCTGCGAGTTTTTACCTTGACCTCTCCCTTTTTTTTTAAGGTGAAGTACTTTTTCACTGAATCTGAATTCACAAGATTGGACAAGTTATTTCCGTTCATCTCAGTTAAAATCAGCGCTCCTCCGGAAAAGGCCTTCTTTACCACATAAGGTCCTTCGCAGTTTGGCATCTATTTTCCTCTGAGATCCTTTTAAATGGGAAATTCTTTTTCAATACTAGGTCCCCCTAATGGAATTCTCTAGGACGAAACTTTTTTGTTGTAAGCTCGCATCATTCGCTTTTGGTACATCTGACCATGACGGATGGCTTTCAACCTTTTCTCTTCAATCAAGTTTAGCTGATTATATCAGGATTGGATCCATTCTACTTCATCCAACTTCAATTCTGCCAAAACCCGAAGAGAAGGAATCTCAACTTAAATGAGTAAAACCGGCTCCATTCCATAAACAAAGAGAAAGACGTTGCCCCGTTTGAGGTCCTGACAGATGTTTGATAAGAATAGAGGCCAAATGATAACTTCTAATGCCAATCTTTGTAAGTTTCAATCATTTTCCCCACGATCTTCTTAACATTCTTATTGGCTGCCTCCACTGCACCATTCATCTTTGGGCGATATGGTAATGAGTTGTGGTGTTTGATTTTTGAACTGATTGTAGATTTCTGATATCATGTTGTTCAAATTTAGTGCATTGTCAGATATGATCCTTTCTGGCATTCCATATCGACATATGATATCTTTTTTTAAGAACTTGCTGACTCCCGACTTCGTGAGATTGGCATGTGAATCAGCTTCTACCCACTTTGTAAAGTAATCCATTACCACAAAGATGAATCAATGCCCGTTAGAAGCTTTGGGTGAAATTGGCCCAATAACATCCATGCCCCACATGGAGAAAGGCCACGGAGAAGTCATAAAATGAAGAAGTGAGGGAGGTTCATGAATTTTATCTCTATAAATTTGACACTTGTGGCATTTCTTGACACTTGTGGACAAATAATACACGAATCTCATGATTTATCGGGCTATTGTAAAACCATTAGCATATGTTCCACAGATACCCTTGTGGACTTACTCCAATATTTTCTTAGCCTCAACAGCGTCTACACATCTTAGTAGCACCTGATCCTTTCTCCGTTTATATAAGATCTTCCCATCTAAGACATAGTCGTTGGCCAGTCTTCTTAACGTCCTTCTATCATTCTCAGTTGCTTGGTCAAGGTATTCACGATTCTTCACATATCGTAGTATATCGTTGTACCAAGGGTGATCATTCTCTTCTTTTTCTTCTTCGATGTTGTAACAATGAGCCGGAGTCTCATAAATACTCATCTGGATAGGCTTTACATCCTCTTGTTTGTTCGCTTTGACTATCGAAGCCAAAGTAGCTAAGGCATTAGCCATCTGATTTTCATCTCGTGGGAGGTAATAGAAGGTGATGTCATCAAACTCCTTAATCAACTCAAGAACCAACTTTTGATAATTGATTAACTTGGGATCTCTTGTCTCCTATTCTCCTTTGAGTTGATAGATTACTATTGCAGAATCCCCATATACATCTAGTACTTTGATCTTACGTTCTAAGGCTACACGGATACCCATGATGCATGCTCCGCATTCTACCATATTTTTCGTGCAATCAAAATCTAATTTGCTAGTGAATGGATAATGATATCCGTTTGGGGATACTAGGACTGCCCCAATTCTGTTACCCACAGTGTTTGAGGCTTCGTCGAAGTTTAGCTTCCAAGGATGACCTTCTTGAGAGTTTTCTTCAGTGGTAGCCACGTACATTAAATCTTTATTCGGGAAATCAAAGTTTAAAGGCTCGTAATCTTTTAGACCATTACTAGCTAGAAAATCTGCTATTGCGCTTCCTTTTACTGCCTTCTCGTTCACATAGATTACGTCAAATTCGGAAAGTAAAATTTGCCATCGGGACATTTTTCCATTTAAAGTAGTCGACTCCATCATGTACTTTAGAGGGTCCAATTTTTACATGAGCCAAGTTGTGTGGTACAACATGTACTATCTCAATCTTGGGGTTATATTATCTTACATTCAGTAAATTTCTAACTGAGATAATATATCGCTCTTTCTTTTCTCCCCGACTCATCATGTTGACCAAGCACGCATCCCATAAAATCCCCGAATACTGCCAACTACAGTATCAACAGCCTATCTGGGTTAGGTGGCTGATAACCCATAAGTTACATATATTTTAACCCTATGCTTGGCTTAATTTTGGATGATTTTCCATTAGATTTATTGAATTCGATACACCTAATCTTAATTTCATGTTTTATACTCTGGAGAGCTTAGGAAGTCTAAAAGAACAAGAAACGGGCCAAAAAGAGGCAAAATGGGCCTACTTAAAAAATCACACGGCCTGGACTATCGACCACGGGTAGATCATACGGCCGTGGGTGGCGAGTAAAATCGACCACGGCCGAAGGATCCACCACGGACGTGTCACACGAGCGTGTCCTTGTCGAAACTAGGATGATTTCTATTCGAAATAAGATACTTGTGGGCCAAGTAAGGTATCTCGAAAGCCTATATAAACACCCTAGAGGGCAACCTAAAAGGGGGGTTCGATAGGACGTCGAATAGACGCTGAGTAGGAGAAAATACTCCAAGACAGCCATCGGGAATAGCTTAGGAGAAGGATCTCCATCAAGACGGAGGATCTCCCATCAAGTTTTTTAAAAGTTTTTGGGTTTTTTTATGTTTTGTTGTTTTCCCTATTCTAATATGTTTCCCTCTATGAGTATGAACTAAATCCCTTAAATACCTAAGGGGATGATCTATGAGTATGAACTAAATCCCTTAAATACCTAAGGGGATGAAACTTAAGACAGATCTTATTATTATTTAATTTATAAGATAAATACTTGTGCTTATTCTTAATTGTGAGTTCTTATTCTTGTTTGATAATTCAGGTTATTAATTTAAGTCGAATGTGCTTATTCAGTGGAGCAACAGTCTCTTTCTAAGAGTAGATCAACACAATTAAGCGGAGTTGATTGCAACCCTAGAAATAGGGCGATGAAAATCTACCAGATTAGGGTCAAACCTAATAAGGGAATCCATAGATCGAGTTAATGCGACAATAGAGGTTTTAATTAAAAAGAGATTTCAATTAATCACCCCAGAGTCAGTTGTTAGTAGCCTCGAAAGAGGTATTAATATAATTTAGGGATTTCTACGGATTAAGCCAAGTGAATAAATCGCATGAATCAAAAGTAATAAGTGAAGTCTAGGTGGATTCTTCCTTAGGTATTGCCTATCTTATATAAGTTGTCTAAAAGTATTTTCTCAATTTACTCTCTGTCACATTCATAGTTTGTTAAATTAGTTAGTTAATTTTAGATTAAAAACAAATTCCTTTAACTATTAGGCTAAATAATAAAAAGATTGTTAATATTAGAACTCTTGGTCCTTGAGGATACGATATTCCGGATTCACCACAGCTATACTACTGTTCGATAGGTGCACTTGCCTTTGCCGAAATAATAGTTAGTTTTGAGCTCCACCAGTGGCATCAGTACTTGGGCATTGGATAGGAAATGTTTGACATTGTCGAAAGTTTTCTAACACTCCTCATCCCAAACGCCTGGATTGTTTTTCTTAAGGAGACGGAATATTGGGTCGCATTTCTCAGTAAGTTGTGAAATGGACCGGGCGATGTAATTTAGTCTCCCTAGGAAACCTCGAAGTTCTTTTTTAGTGCGTGGCAGAGGCAATTATTGTATAGCCTTTACTTTGTCTGGGCCGATCTCAATACCCTTTTCACTGACTAGAAATCCTAGCAATTTTTTCGACATAGCCCCGAAAGTACATTTTACAGGATTGAGCTTCAGTTGGAATTTTCTCAATCTCAAAAACAGTTTTTTCAATACTTGTACATGCTCCTTCTCTGTTCAGGACTTTGCGATCATATCATGAAACAATGTTACTATGGCTCTTTGGTACATTGCTCCCGTATTTTTTAGTCCAAATGGCATCACTTTATAGCAAAATATTCCTTACATTGTTACGAATGTGGTATTGTCCATGTCTTCAGTATGCATCTTTATTTGGTTGTATCTCGAGAAACCATCCATGAAGGAGAACAGTGAGTAACCTGCCGTGTTGTCCACTAAAGTGTTGATATGTGGCAATAGGAAATTGTCTTTGGGCTAGCTTTCTTCAAGTCCCTGTATCCTATGCACATTTGTACTTTTCCATCTTTTTTAGGAACGGGGATGATATTGGCTACCCATTCTGAGTATTTAACCACCCGTAAGAAACCAATATCGAATTGTTTCTTGACTTCTTCTTTTATTTTCAGTAAAACATCGGGCCTCATCCTTTGGAGCATCTATTAAACTGGCTTGCACTTTTCCTTTATGGGGAGCCGGTGTACCACGATACCAGTGCTTAACTCGGGCATGTCTTGATATGACCATGCGAAGATATCCTTAAATTTTTGGAGTAATTCAACGAGGTCTTGCTTTGTCTCTGCGGTAATGCAAGCTCCTATCTTCACCTCTTTTTCCTCTCCTAAGCTCACAATTTCCACTGACTCTTTATAAGGCAAAATTTGTTTCTCATCTTGTTCTACCATCTTCAACAAATTAGGAGATAAATTACAGTCTCGATCATCATCAAAATCTTGAGAATTCTCTATACACATATCTTATTTAAAAGGAGATTCTGAGTCAGTAGAAACGTCGCTAATATCATTGATATCTAGAGACCTGTTATATGGATGAAGAAAAATCCAAAGAACAAAAGAATCTAAGAAAAATTATCTGTATGGTATGATTATGAATGAAATGAAAGGAATAAAAGAATATTTGCTGAAGATGATACACAAAGATGCATTTTATTGAAATAAAGATGTTGAATATAAGCCTATTTCACAAAGGATTCTTATTGCTCCTAGGCTTAGAGCAATAAGCGTGTTTTGAACATTATTCTGAGAAAACTACAGGAATCTCTTCCGTAGTCCAGTTGTTTAGAACACTTCCAGGCACATAGGGGCAGATGTCTAATAAATTTTCTCCCCAGATTCCTTCTTCAGATATGGTGTTGATGTTCATATTTCCTAGTATTTCTTTAGCGGTCTCTTTTATTGACATCTTTCGTTCAGGGTGAATAGCTCCTCCTGACATGAAAGTCCTGGATATATAGGGAAAGTTTTTACTCTCGCCCTTTCCAAAGCGGTCTTATTTGTCAATGAGTATGGGTGCCTCAACCCTTTCTTGTAGGTATTTTTCAAGTCTTTTTTCAAGCAAAGCTCGTTTCTAGACTGTCTATCGTAGGCTCATCCTTGTAGTTTTAAATATTTTGGGCATCGGGATCTTATTCCCTTGGACAATGAAGATTGCATTCACAAATTCCAATGATCAGAAGGAACATTATATCGCTTCATCGTCTGTCCCTACATATGGCGCGTCACTGGTTACAGATACAATAATGTCTTCTTTTACATTTATTATTACCAGTCAACCCTTAGTTACCAACTTTAGCTTTTTGTGCAGTGATGACGGTATTACCCCAGCTGAGTGAATCCAAGGCCTCTCTGATAGACAATTGTCAGAAGGCTTAATGTCTATCACCAAGAAATCTATTTCATAAGTGTTTGGACCAATCAAGAGGGGTATCTCAATCCTTCCCATCACCCTCCTTTCGGTTCTATCGAATGCTCTTACTATATTTTGACATGTCTTCATATGAGAGCTATCCACATGCAACCTATTCAGTGTGGGTAGGGAAAAGACATTTAGCGTAGATCCATTATCAATTAACACCCCTGCAATGTATATCATTTACAGCGGGTAGTGATGTGAAGAGTTTTTGTAGATCCCATGCCCCCTGACGGTATCTCATCATCATTGAAGAAGATGAAGTTGTCGGTATGTTGTTGACTAGGTGGTCCAGCTTGTTTACAGAGATCGTTAGCGACATAAGTTCATTTAGTACTTTCATCAACGCACTACGATGTGTCTCCGAACTTAAGAGTAAGGCTAGCATTGAGATGCGAGCCGGTTGTTTATGTAGCTGTTCTACAATGTTGTACTCGCTATGCTTTAAGAATTTCAGGAATTCCCTAACCTCGTTCTTAATTACAGGCTCGTTAACAGGTAATTTGAGCCTGACCGTCTTTTCATTCTTTTGTTCAACTATTGGGGTCTTCCCTTTAACAGGCTTAGCTCCTGCATTTGATGGATCATAGCGCCACACACTGCTCGTGTAAAAACTTATATCTTGGCCATCTTCTGAAGCACTAATTGGGTTTTCTTTTCCTGGGATCGTCACGTTGCAGTCATAATTCCAGAGAACCTTCTTGCTATCTTTGTAGGGAAAAGCTGCAGGTTTCTGGATTATGACCCTTGATGCAATTTGTACTCTGGCTTCATTGCTTCTAGGTCGTGAAATAATAACCACAGGGTGGTTGACTTTATAGACCTTCTCTATTGACCCCTCTTCTGAGGCGTACCCATCTTCTCTTTCGGAGCCCATAACATATTCAAAGAATTGTAGCTCCTTATTGTCCATCAGATTTTGCACTAAGGCCCTAAATTCAGTGCACTCTTGGATCTCATGACCTTCATTAGCATGAAACTCACAGTAGTCCCTCGTCCCTTTAGGTTTCTCTTCTGAATCCTGTTTGATTAATCCTCCCTCTACCATTTTCTTCCAAATCTATTTCAGTTGGGTTTTTACTTTTGCTACATCCATCTTGGTTCTTTTCCCTCTATTCTTGATTATCGTATTTACCCTTTTATCAGAATGTCTGGGTAACAAATTTTCTGCCACATTAGGTCCTGATGGGTTATCAAACTTCACAATTTCCATTTTAATGAACCTTTCGATCAACTTTTTAAGTGCAGTGCAGTTTTCAAAAGGTACCGGTTATTACTATATCCGAGAAACTCTTAGTAGTGCTCCCAAACATATGGTTGATGAACGGGGCCTTTAAAGTGTTGATGAAAACCATTGTGGTTTCATTTTCCAGAAGAGGTGGCTGGACTTACGTTGCCACCTCTCTCCATCTTTAAGTATATTGCCTGAATCTCTAATTCTGCCTCTTCTCCATATTCTGATTCTGTCGGGTGTCATGTCCATCACATGACTATATTGCTTCATAAAAGCTTGTGATAGGTCTTTATATGAATTGATTTTGGCACGACTAAGTTGGTTGTACCATTTAGCTGCTGACAAAATCAGACTGTCTTGAAAGCAGTGGATTAACAATTGATCATTATTAACGTATCCTGTCATCTCATTATATTTTTCAAACTTTGAAGTTTTAAACTTCGGAGGAAGTACTAAATCTGGGACCAAACTCAGCTCATTAGCATCGATTCCGCAATGATAATCAGCGTTTTTCATTACTCTGAATTTTTCTTCTAGCCATGTGCATCGATCCTCAAGCTGTTTTGGCAGTTCCACTCTTGTTTTTTCTATTCCTACCATACCATCTAGATTAGAAACAATGGGATTGGTTGGGTTATCCCCCGGATTGGAACCTGAGTCTGTTTGGTAGTTCATTGGCGTCGAGGTACTGATTTGATACTATTGAGATCTAATTATGACGGGTACCCTTCGACGGTACACCTCTAGTTGTACTAGGTGTTTATCAGGATAAAACCTGGGGGTAAATAGGATCTTCATTATCATCCCCTGAGTTGACCGCAGTGCTTTTCCCTTTTTCACGCTCTCCAGCGAAAAACTACGCCAATTGGCTTATCATACTTCTTTAGGATTCCAGTATCTGATCTCTCATCTCTTGTTTTACTTTCACTAACTGTTCTTGCAGTTGCACTTGCAATTGGTCTTACATCTTGATAAACTGTAAAAGTAACATATTTTAATCCCATATTTAGTATGCTTTTGGATGAATTAAGCCTCGATTTATGTAAAAAGTGCTCTTAATCCTTTCTTTTCATATTTTATACTCAGGAAAGCATCCAAGGATGAAAAGAACGAGAAACAGGCTTAAAACAGACCAAATTAGGCCAATAGAGAAATCAACACAGCCTGGCCCAATGACCACACGGCTATGCCTCATTAAAAGTCCGAACACGGCCTGGCCACGATTCACACGGGCGTGTGCCATGGCTGTGTCCCTGTAGCTGGAAAGAGCAATTTCGCTCGGGAAAGGATACTTGGAGGCAAAAAAACACATGCCAAAGTCTATTTAAACACTCTAGTAGGAATTCTACTTAAATTGGGATACTTTGGGGCCAAGTAAGGCATCTTAAAGTCTATATAAACACCCAATGGGGCAACTTGAAAAGAGAGTTCGGCAGAAGCCCTCTAGCGGGGAGGTTAGCTAGGCCTAGGAGCCAAGCCGAAAAGGTCAGATTTGTGGGAATCACTCGACGATAGCCAGTTGATCCATCTCAAGAAGCCGGAATTCTACTCAAGACGGCAGATCTCTCCTTCAATCCCTTCAGGGAGTTTTAAGGATTTATTATGTTTTGTTTTATCTTTTCTCTTGAGATGTTTTCTTATTTCGTTATGAACTAAATCCTTCAGATACCTGAAGGGGATGAAACCTATGATGGATCTTGTTATTGTTTTCTAAATTATATGATAAATACTTAGTTTGTTCTTAATTATGTGAGCTTAATCCAACTTTAATGTGCTTAGGTAGAGGAGGAATAGACCCTGCCTAAGAGTAGATCTAGCATAATTAAGCTGTGTTGATAGCACGCCTAGAGATAGGGTGACGAGATTTTGCAGGATTATAGTGAAACCTAATATGGGATTCCATAGATAGATTTACTGCTATTCTAGGGGGTTATTAAGAGAGAAAGAGATTTCCATTAATTAACCTAGGGTTAGACGTTATTCATATCGAGAGAGGGTTTAATATACGTCAGGGAGTCTTACGGATCAAAGTAAGCGAATAAATCGTATGGTTCAGGGCTAAATAACAAGTGAAGTCTAGGTGGATTCTTCCTGAAGGTATCGTCTTAATCAACTGAGTTTTTCCTAAAGTTATTTCCCAATTAATCCTTTTTGTCTTTGTGTCTTTAGGTTAGTAGTTAATTTAGAGTAGATTAATTCAACTTCACTTTATTTTAGGCTAATTAATAAAAAAAAGTTAGTATTAGTACTTTTAGTTCCTTTGGGTTCGATAATCCGGTCTTGCCTTAATTATACTACTGTTCGATAGGTACACTTGCCTTTAATCGTTGCCAGAGTTAGTTTCTAGGTTCGATCATTCTTTTATAAATTTTAAAGCTCTGATTCACAGCAATCACATCTCTTTTGAATTTGCTCTAGCGTTTCCAATCTTTGGTCCATTACTTTGGCTTTGGCGCGAGTATTGTAACGATGTTCGGTCGGTTGACTTTTGTTGGTTTCCAAATTAACAGAAATAATTTCGTTTAATTAGGGTTTTTTTTTTTTAAAATTTAATGCATATGATGTAATGTAATGCAAATGCATAAAATGAATGCAAAAAGAGGCATTGACTCTGATTCAATTCCGTTAGAACAACTTTACTAGAAAAAATAATTCTTTACATAAAACGAATTACATATACGGCTTTACCCTAAAGCTCAAAGCTTTAACCTTCCTAAGAAGCCAAGCCAACTCTTGACCCCAATTCGATTCTGATTCATACTTGAAGCTTAGCACGTCAGCCTAAACTGCTAGGGTTGCAAATGATCTGCCACCTCCCATATTTGAGCCACAGCTTCACCCATTATTTACAGTCTCTATCCCTAACTTGACCTTGAGAATGGTAAAGTTGCTCTTTCCATTGCTCGTGGGCTCTTCTATTTTCCTTTTCACCTCTTCAATTTTGTTTAAGCTCGCTTTCAGCTCAATTGTGGAGTTGCGATTATGATACTGATGAAGTAACTGTTCTAGTTCTGTTACCCTGGCTTTTAATTTGACCTTTTCATTTTGACATTCCAATAGGTCTCTTTCTAAATCATTTTCTCGAACCTGGGCGTCTTGGCATTTCTTTTCCCATTGATCGGCTCTATTCTTTTCTTCTTTGATCTCTTGCCGCCATTGTTCTGATGTCTTTCCCAACCCGGCAGTCCTCATTGATAAACGTAGCTTCTTATAATCTATTTTTAAACTGTCCAGATCTTTCTTAACCTTGTTTTTTCCTTTCCTTAATTTATTAGTCTCTAACTTCTGAACGTCAACATCTAGTTCTAATTGCATCTTTTCTTCTTCCAATTGCTCTATCTTCTTTCCTAGCTCAAAATTTCTTTTTTTCAAAATCCTACTTGATGATCTTTAGCTCAGATGGAATCACTTACAAATGTTTTTCTAATGGTCGAATGGTTTCTTGATTTGGCACAGAGATGTTGTCATTGACTCTTTGACCCCATCACCAACAATATTCGGGGGTCGCCATTAGACCTGCAGCCAATCTTTTCATTCGGTGGGTTTGATTCTAGGCGTTAGACATTTCTCGAACCTTTTTCTTGTAGTTATCATCCTTATACGAAAAATCACACTAGGCCAGCACTTGCGTTACCGGTATGAACTGCCTCGATTTATAATGGGCGACAAAATATGTACAAATAAAGAAATAAAGAATAATATGAACTAAAAAAGAAGTAAAAAAAATTAAGAATGTATATATATGTAAACAAATAAATAAATAGATGAAAGTAATACATATAAATTCTATAAAAATTGACATTAAATTTACACAGGATTAAATTGAAATTGAAATAAAATTTAGATACTAAATTATAATAAAATAGATGAATAAACATAAAAGGGACTAGATTGAAATTTAAATAGGGTTTAAGGGCATAAATAGAAATAAAATAAAACATGGGACCACATTTTAAAAGCGCAGATGAGATGGGGGACCAAATGGGGAAATATTCCCTGCCCTCCAAAACGCACCGTTCTAAAAGGGCCAAACTGAAACCAAAATAAAATTAAGTGGCAAAAATTAAAAAAGAAAATAGGATAGGACCCCATTGAAATCAGCCTTAAAAGCGAAATGGCTAAGGCAGCAAATAACGCCTTCGTCCAAAAACACGCGGATCCTAGTGGATCTTGGGTTGCGTCGGGTCGGATCGGGTCATCAAAACGACGCCGTTATTCATAGGACTAAAATGAAACAAAAATAAAATTAAAAAGTAAACTTAAAAAATAAAAAAAAATTGGATTGCAAACTAATTAAAATGCGGAAGGGCTAAAAGTACAATTAGACCATTCCGTAAAAACACGCAGATCCTGAGGTTGGAGCGGGTTGGGTCTTGGGTTGGCCCCTTAAACGACGTCGTTTCGGCGTTAAAGTGCCTAAGTGAAACGGCACCGTTTCACAATTACTATTTAAAGCAGAAAATTTTTAAAAATTTCATTTTTACCTTATTTCAAAAAAATAAATCCCAAAAGCCCTCTCTCCCTTCTCTGCAGCAGGCCCTATCCAGCCTTGGCTCCGGCCATCGATCATGCGCTGTTGAACGCGGATTGTCGGCGTCAAGCACCACCTTCGCTGCTAATGGATCGGCGAAAAGTTTCCCTTTTTGTATTCTTTTTTCAGGACTCCAGCCCGGAGTTAAAAAATCCAAAAAATGAACCAGAAATCCTCAAAGAGAAAGAAAACCTTTCAGTTCTCAGTATATTCCGTCCCAGCCTTGGGTGAATCCCAATAGATTCGATGGCTTTTGGAATTGGAAGATGCCGACGACGGTGCGGAGACCGAACGACGGTAAGATTTTATTAATATTTATTTATTATTTTTATGCCTTTAAAAAATAAAAAGTAAAATAATAGATAAAAAATCACCTCTTGGCGATTCTTGTTCGCGTTTTTTATTAATATCTTGTGTGTTTTCATTACATTGATGAATCTGGCTTTTATAGCCTTTTACAAAATTGTGCATCATTTTTGCTATTATTTCTATTGTTTCGTTTCTGCCTTTTTCTGCTTTGCCCTTTTTTGCTTGTTTGTAGGCGTTAACGGAGGCGAAGAAGAGAATTTTCCATCGCAGACGGTCCTCAAGACGAGGGACCTCGAGATGAGGCGTGGGTGATGTGGCCGAGGAGAAACAACGCCAAAATCCCTAGGGTTTCTGGCTTTCTAAAAATTTTTTGAAGTTGTTAGGCCTGTCGGGCCTGGTAATGTTGGGCTATATTTGGGCTTGTAACAAAAACTTGGATTGTGAATTATTTTTTTATATTTTGGTTTTTTTCATTTAGTTTTGGGCCCGGGCAAATTGGGCCTATTACACACTTGATTGTACTTTTACTCTTTAAACATGCCTTTTTACTAATAAAGGCCGATTTCTAACTTTATTTACGAAATAGGCCTATTTTTTCATTATTTACCGATTTTGGAAAAAACGCTTCCATGTCAGCGTGATTTCAAGGGAAATTTCAGCAAAACGCGTCCCTAGGGGAGATTTTTGCCACATCAGCAAAGCGCGTTCCGTGTTTTTTTTCCAAAAAAAATTGTTTCTTTTATTATTTTCATGTTGTTATTTTTCATGTTGTTATTATTATTAGTATTATTATTATTTAATTTTAATATTAATTTATTTTTACAATTATTTTTCTTTTTATACATTGGAATTACTATTATTGTATTCAATTTTTTGTACTTTCCTTACTATTAATATTATTATTACTATTATTATTACTAATTTAGTATTACTGTTCTTTTACTATTATAATTATTATTTTCATATTACTACTCCTATTTTTTATTTTTAATTAACTTTATAATTATTATTAAATTCATTAGTATTTTTATTTTTCAATTATTACCAGTATTTTTTTATATATACATTATTATTACTATAATTATATTTATCATTATTATTATTGTTATTATTAATATTATCAACACTATTATTGCTATTTTTATTATTTCTATTATTTTTTATTTTTACTATTATTTGTTTATTAATATTTTATTATTGTTGTTGTATTTTTTTTACTATTATTATTATTTTATTATTTTTTTAAATCACTATGTAACATTTATTTGTACTGATTTACCATTAGCTTTTATTTTCGTTATTATTTTCTTTTATTTATTTGTTCTTTTTCTTAGTGTTTCATATAGATAGTTGGTTGTAAATTTTATTTTATTGTATTTTGTTTTGCCTCCATTTTTATTATTTACACTGTTACCCTTGTCTTACTCTATTATGCATGTATACAATAATTTGTGTTCTATTTTACTACGATAGTATCGCAGTTTACCCGATTTTCAAAATAAGCAAACGCTACGTGTTCTAAGGTTCGAAAGAAATTGTACCCTAATTTACTGGGTTTCGATTTTTCTCATCGAATCTAAAGAACCTATTATGTCCCTTTTAAAATCAAAGCACATGGGCTAAATAAAAACTTATTCTCAGGAATTCAAAATGTTGTGTCCTAACTCACTGGATATGACATTCTGCTATCTCGAGATAAGGATTTCTAAAAAAAAAAAGGCAATATTCTGTATTTGAAATTTCGAGAAATTATGCCCTAACTTACCGAGTCTCGTTTTCTCATTTGACCCAAATAATTGAATGCCCCTCTTAATTTTAAATGCACGAGCTTTAAGTGTTAAAATACAAACTTAGTTTCGAGGATTTAAAAGGTCGTATCCTAACTCACTGGACGTGACATTTTACTTATTCGAAATAAACAGTTCTTAGTATCCAATTTAATTTATTTTAGATAAAGAGGATCGTATTTTATAATCTTTTCAAATTTTCGACATAAAGACATCAAATAATAAATTAGGTACCAATTTTGGGCGTCACGAGGGTGCTAATCCTTCCTCGGGGGTAATCGACTCCCCAACCCGTTTTTCTAAATTTCGTAGACCAAAACTATCGTTTTAATAAATCAAAATGTTTGAACGATCAATCTTAAGGTGATTCGATCACACCTCAAAAAAGATTGGTGGCGACTCCATTTTCATTTTTAAAGTCGGCCCCGTTTTCTAAACAAAAAAAAATGGTTTCAACAATAACATTTTTTGAAAATTTAATTCAAGAATAGAGTTTTTTTTTTTGAAAAAAAACACGGGCTAAAACGCGTCCACGAGGGCGCGGTTTGTGCTAATGTGACAAAAACGTCGGGCTGACGTGGAAGCGTTTTCCCAAAATCGTCCCTTTTTATAAATAATGAAAAAATTGGCCTATTTCCGTAAATAAAATTGGAAATGGGCCTTTATTGGTTAAATGGCCCTTTAAACACTTATTTTTAAATTAAGTTTCAATTTTGATTTTTTTTTTCAAAAAATGTATGTTATTTTCATTGCTTTAACTTTTTTAATAAATATATCGAAAGCACAGGTTTTGGATAAAAAAATTTAAATTCGAGACTCAATTTAACTCGAATTATTGTTTAAGAATAAATATTTAGTCAATCTTAAAAGTTTCTCGTCTTTCCATATTGATGTAGAGGTCCAGGAGTCAGATGGTGGAGCAATATGGAGACTTCTGAGGTTTTATGGGAACCCAATTGAAAGGGAGAGGGTGCATCGTGGAGAGGCGCCCGGCAACTAAGTAATTCTCGTAGTTTACCATGGGTCGTGATTGGAGATTTTAATGAGATTCTTAAGTCACATGAGAAGAGGGTGGCGACCGTTCGGGGCGACAAATCTTTGGATTTTCGTATGGCCTTAGAGGATTGTAATCTTTTTGATCTCGGGTTTTACAGTCGTTGGTTCACTTGGGAAAGAGGAAGATTTGGACCACTAATATTAGAGAAAGGTTGGATCGTGGTGTTGGCTCGCCTACTTGGACGGACATGTTTCCAAACCACAAGATTGAGCATTTGACGCACTCCTTTTCGGATCTTTGTCCAATTCTTTTGGATACTATGAATGACGGTTGTTTTGATTGTCGTAAAGCTCGATTATTCGATTTGAAGCCAAGTGGTGTTTAGATAGCTCTTTTGAGGTTTGGTGGGCGAGATATTGGCGAGTCGTGCGGAAGTATTCCTAAAAGGCTTGAGAATATGGGGATCAATTTCATGAAATGGAGCAAAGTTAAGAGTAGAGAAGCGACGAGAAATAGATTTCGACTTGAGCAAAGGCTAAATGAGCTTCATGCACAGGATATTTCGGATGAAGTCTTAGCAGAAATTGTTGAGGCTCAATTGGATCTCAATTTGGAGGCGGACAAGGAGGAATTACAATGGGAGCAACGAGCACGAGTAAATTGGCTTAGAGATGGAGATCGCAATACTAGTTTCTTCCATAAAATGGCTAGCCTTCGGCATTATCGTAACAAAATTCTGAGCTTGTTGATGCTCATGGAATTCGCGATCTGAGCAGCGAGAGATGATTAAAGTGGCGACCGATTTTTTGAAGATTTATTCTGACTTGAGAGATGGGAAGTGATGATCATCTTTTAGTTTGGTGAAAAAAAGGTTCTTGCTAGTATGAATGATTTTTATTGAAAGATTTTCTTGATGAGGATGTGCGGAATGCGGTGAAGTCGATGTCACCATTAAAAGCCCACAGGTGGATGGTTTTTGGCGCAGTTTTTTCCAACGCCATCTTGGCATATTGTGGGTCAGGAAATTTCTAGCTATTGTCTAGCCATTTTGAATGGACACATCGAAATTGGGGATATTAATAAAGCGAGAATAGTGTTAATTCCTAAAGTTGAAAAACCAACCGATGACCCAATTTAGGCCCATAAGTCTTTGCTTTGTCATCTACAAAATTATTGCCAAGATGTTGGTGTCTCGAATGAGTGATATTTTGGGAATATGTATTAATGAAACCCAAGGAGCTTTTATACCGGGAGACTCATCTCGGATAATATTACGATCGCGTATGAGGTCCTCCATTCTCTTAAAATGAAGAAGAGTGGAAAAAAGGGAATTTTGCTCTTAAATTGGATATGAGTAAGGCGTATGATCGAGTTGAATGGGATTTTCTTGCGGGAATGATGAAAGCGTTGGGATTCCACGTTGATTGGATTGTTCTTATTATGAGATCGTAAGCTGTGTGTCTTACTCGGTTTGTTTTAATGGATTGGAGAGTGATTGGTTCTATCCATCAGAAGAGGGCTACGCCAAGGAGACCCTCTTAGCCCCTATTTATTTATCATTTGTGCGGAAGGTTTCTCAACTTTACTTGAAGATGCAAAACATAGAGGATGTATGGGGGTGCTACCATAGGAAGGGAAAAGCGGCCATTAACCATTTGTTTTTGCGGATGATTGCATACTTTTGGTGGCGCTTCAAGAGACGGGGCTATGTCGGTTAAGTGGCATAATTAGAGAATATGAACAATGCATTTGGACAGAAAGTGAATTATGAGAAGTCGCTTGTGTATTTTGGAACTAATGTCAATGAGGAGGTTAAAGCGAGATATTACGGCCCTTCTTGGGGGTCGGGTGGCGTCGAGCCACGAAAAGTATCTAGGCTTGCCGATGATGGTGGGTAGGAAGAGGAATTGGGCTTTTGCGGAATTTCTTGATCGATTCAGAAGCGAGTGGATGGGTGGAGCTTTCGTTATCTATCTATGGGAGGTAAAGAGGTCTTCATTAAATCGATATTGCGTGCTATGCCTTTGTATGCCATGCAATGTTTCCTTCTTCCTAAAAGTTTATGTAATAATTTGGAAAATCTTATGAATAGATTTTGGTGGTCTAATAACAAAACTTGAAGGGTATTCGGTGGAGTTGTTGGAATGCTCTTTGTAAAGCTAAAATTTTAGGTGGTCTTGGGTTTAAGAAGTTATACTGTTTAATAAGGCGTTATTAGCTAAGCGGGTTTGGCGTATTATTACTCAACCTAGTTGTCTTTTAGCTAGAATTTTGAAAGCTCGCTATTTCCCCATGATCTGGTATCTTTGTCACCAAGGCGAGTTCTTACCCTCTTTTACGGAGAAGTATCTCAGTAGTGCAGAGATTTGATAGTGGATGGACTTATTTGGCGGATTGGAGCGGGGAATGTGTCAATATCTGGAATGACCCTTGGCTACGGGAAAGATAACAACAGGATATTAGGCCATGAAATTGTACACGATTATATTTCGTTAAGCAACTTATAAATGGAGATACGAAGACTTGGAATAGGGAGTTAATTGATAACCTTGTTGACAAGTATATCTTGTGTAATTTTGGCAATTTCCGCTTGCGCTCATCGATCGAAGATACACTAGTCGGAAATATGAAGGCACGGGGTTTATACTGATCAAGAGTGGGTATCGTGTACTTACGACTTCTAATGTTTTGCCTATTTCCAATAGTGCTAGTTTGTCTATTACATCCGAAGCTATGGAGGGTTGGCAGAAAGGTTTTTACACTCATTTATGGTCTTTGCATGTACCAGAAAAAATTAAAATACATATTTGGCGTCTTTTCAATAATCTAGTTCCACACTATGGTAATCTGGAGAGACGGAAATTAGTGATGAACCCGATCATCCTTTATGCGAGAGATGCGATTGAAGATGCGAATCATCGATGTGGTCACGTGGAGTCTTTGAAGAGTGTTTGGATCGATTGCATGTTCAAGTCCCGACCTTTGATGAATCATGGAGTGGACAGAAATGTTTTGCTACATCTTTTCTGCAGCTGATGATAATGTTAGATGTGTTTTAGCAATTTCTATATGGAGCTTATGGTACAGACGGAATAAACTCATTCATGAGGGTGTCCATTTTAATTTGGTTGAGATCCAGGTTTTATCCAAGGATATGTTAAAGAAATCCAACTCTGCCGGGATCCGTTTCGACAACGAGCTAGACCATTGTTAAATGCATTATGGCGACCACAGAGGAAGGAACACTAAAGTTTAATTTTGATGCATCTTACAAAGACAGATACAAAGATAGCTATTATCTAGATTATTGTCGAGAGATTCGAGGAAATTTAAAGGGGTGAAACTTATCAATTTGTTAACGTTGCAGATCTTTTTGTGGTGAAGCTTCGGGCTTGCGAAAAGGCCCTCATCCTTGCTTTGGATATGGATTCCCGACGAGTGGTGGTGGGGGATTCTCATTTGTTATCAAAAGTATCAAAAGAGGAAGGAAGACGATCGATTTTGAGACCGATTACCCAAAACATTTGTCGATGGATACCGATTTGATGAGATCGGTTACCTGCATGTGAGGCGATCGGCTAATGGTGTGGCTCACCACCTGGCCAGGGAAGGGAGGCGTTTGGGGATTCTTGGAAGATGGGAGGAAGGAGTACCAGAGTCAGTTAAGCGTTTTGCGTTGCAGGAGGCGATGGAAATGAATTAAGAGTGAGTAGGTTTTTGCCTTGTTTCGTTGGAACCGTATTGAAGGCTTCCAGGCGTGTTTGCGTGAAACAAGGGTGTCTGCGTGTGAAGATTGACGTTTATTTACGGAGACATTTTCAAGGCTGAAATGGTTGTTCCAAGATGCTAAGAGTCAAGTCCTTTCAGTTGCTTTTAGTTTTTTTAATTTTGTTTGTTTACAGCTGTACTCCATTTATGATTTCGGTTGTTCCTTAGGATTTTGGCTTGACCTTTATTATATTTCAGCCCGTTTTGATTCAAAAAAAAAAAGAATAAATATTTTATTTTAAATTAATTATTATATATAAAATATTTTTTAAATAATATAAAAGATGGGAGAGTATGTTGACAAATAATATAATATTTTATTTACTTATATATTATTTTAATCTAATTCTAAAAATTCGTCAATATCCTTTTTTGCGTAAAGTTTAAGTCAATACTGGAGCTAGAAAATTGTTTGGGGGTAAGAAATAAATTGTATGATTTTATCAGAGTTGAAATGCAATTTAAGCATTTAATAATTTATATTTTTGTAATTTTTAAGAGACTAAATTGAAATTTTATCGTTTTGAGATGAAAATATAATTTTATCATGGATTAATTTAAAAATTTATAAATTTTAAGGAGTCAAATGTTAAATTCCTCATTTTAGGGGTAGGGTCTACTGCTAGTCCCCTTGTCACCGCCCTTAGTTTAAGTGACCCGGGTTCAAAAAATAATGTTAGGAGAGTTTATTTTCCATTTACGATTTAATCCGATATGATTATCAAAAATAAAAATGTATAAAATTTGATAAGTTAAGTTTTTTATTTTTACTAGATTAAGTTTTAAAAATTGGGTCGAGATTTGATACCGTGTTGGACTGCTTGGTCGGTCGGTTCAGTTGATGGCCGAGCAAAAAATAATATTAATAATTTTGATAACTCACGTTTTTGAATTAAAAAAATAAAAATAAAAAAAAGGGACGATGAGGGGCCATTATATTGTACTTATTTCAGAGATAAGGAATAAAGATGGAATCATAATGTAGGAATATGAATAAACAAATTTCACCTTCTTTTGCTTCATTATTTTTCCCAAATGCCTTTTTTTTTTAATTTTCTTGAAATTTGTGGATCACATCTATTTTAAGTGATAATTTTTTTTATATGTTTAAATACAATTGAAATATTATATTTTTATAATTAAATTATTTTAAAATGGATTGGGAATTTTTATATTTAAGTAGGGATAAATCTCAAAATTACATAAACTTTGATTTAACGTGCAATTGCATACGTGAACTTTAATTTGGTGCAATTGTACACATAAAATTCTAATCGTGGTTTAAATGTATACTTGAAACTTTAATTTCGATTTAATCATACACATTTAAAAAAATAAATGCATCAATTTATTTTTATATTAGATAAATATAATTATTTATGTATGCAATAAAAAAATATAAAATAATTTATATCAATAATTATGCTAATAATTTACAAGAATTTGATCAAAACAAAATTTTATGTATAAAATTACGCAAAATTAAAGTTTATGTATACAATTGCATATTAAACCACAGTTCACAAATGATTTAAGAATTTATCCCTAAGAAAATATTACTATCCAAGTATAGCTATTAAATTTAAGTATTATTATTCAAAACTTCTTTTTGAAAGTCATACGAAACAAACTTTCAAAAAATAAAATAAGGTATAAATATCAAAATTATACATAAACATTGGCCTGATGTGCAATGCCATACATAAAGTTTGATTTTGTTTCATTAATGCATGAAATTTTGATTTGATTCAATTTTTACAAATCACTAACAACATTATCGAATTAGCGCGCATTTTATGTTGATATACTGTATATACAAACAATTATATTAAGCCAATATGAAATAAATGTATGTATTCATTTATTTAAATGTGTACAATTGAATCAAAATTAAAGTTTTATGTAAACTTATAAACCACAATTTAAATTTCATGTGTATAATTACATCAAATCAAACTTCATGTATCAAATTACACTCTGGACCATGTATAAATTTAATATTTATCTCAAAGAAATAAAAACATATAAGTATTTTAACGCATATATAACATTAACTATTGATGTACAAAATGATGACAGTAAGATTTTGTGTTATTTAATGGTTAAATTAACAAATTCAACAATAAAAGGATATGATTAATTAATATAATATCCATAGTTTGAGGATGTAACTAAAACGTTTTAAAGTTTGAAGACTAATTTAAAACGACGATCATAATTTAAGAAATGTTGGGTGAAGTTAACTCAAAATTAAATCATGTGTAAAAAGTATAAAATATAAAATATCTTAGCATATGATAATGGCAGGATAAAATGATAAAAATACACGAGGTGTCGGATTTCAAAGTGCAATCGGCCCAATCCCATGTTTGAATATGGGGGTGGAGACTGATATCGACATATGAAATTCCATAATTATTTTTCATTATTTCAAGAAAAAGAATGGAATGTGTATAATTCATCAAAATTTTAAAATTAGAGAAAATAGTGGTTGAATAGTCGTTGTTTTTAAACATTTGAATTCGCCAAATATATTTAAAATTGACAAAATTCACGTTATCTTGTTTGGGTTTATTAATGCAAAATTTTGTTGTAAAATATATTAAAAATTATATCGAATCCAAATTAAATTGAAATAGCCTACACGATTAGCGAATTGAAATATTAAAATCTACAAAAGAATACCAGTTAAAATGCTTGGAACTTAAACCTATATTTATTCAAAAGTGACCCTCACTTGGAAATTAAACCTATATTAAAATGCTTTAGAAAAAAAAAACACTTTTTTATAAAAAAATAAACAATCCCTATTATAGATAGAGATCGAAGCACTAATTAAAAAGAAAATAAAGTTCACTAATTATATTTATATCATTTATGTGTATGACATGTGGCATGACTGTAATCATTTTATCAATCTACACATTTTATACATGCCTAAAGATCTTTTTATATAAATTATTTAGGATGGACCACTCAAAACCTAAAAGGTTTCCTTTTTTGAAAAGAAAAACTATGTTAAAAATAAAATGTGGTTAATTAAATTAACTTGATTTATTAATATAAAATTGAAGTGAACTTTTAAAAGATTAAATTGCTTTAATTTAGACTTTAATCCAAATTAATTGAATTTAACAATCATTCTCACCAAACATATTTCTTTAAAAATCCATGCAAAAACATTAATAAATTCAATCAATTATCAAATTCAAAGACTAAATTCCTAATGAAAAAAAATATCAAGTAACAATCTAAACAACAGGAATTTCCATACCCCAATAATAATTATTGTCAAATCCAAACTCAAATAATGATTGAACCCTCCCTAAAAATAAGAGACATGATACTTGTGCTTTGTTTATCTAATTAAAAGCCGTTTTTCCTTAGTAGAAATAAATTTGATTTTTAGTACAAAAAAGAAAGATGTTTGATCCCAAAACATGTTCATCACTTTTAATCCAAAGCCACGATACTTGGGGCTTAAAAACAAGACTACAAAAACATTATGTTGCAGCTTTCTGTTTCTTTGGCATCCGGTAACCACCAACAACGCAAGCATGGTCGCGCTCAAACGGTTCAAGCGTCACTTGTTCAAAAGGTTTGAATTGCTCCTGTTGCAGTTTCTTAACTTCACTCTGGAACACTGCCTCGGCTGGAACCGTTGAGTCAATGCAGTTAGCCTGCAAACAAAATGTTACCATCATGGCCAAAAAGCTTTTAATTGAGAAATGTAACCGAAACATGATTTCGGAACACTCACCTTGATTGAAATAACAAAATGACCACCAGCTTTTAGGAAAAATGATGCATTCAAAGCTAGAATCCTCGCCTGCAGATGTATTAAAGCACATTGAGACATGATAAAGAAATGCGGGAAGATTTCATCCTTTGTTTTTACTCGGATGCAAGAATTGAACACGGATGTGTTAGCTTATGAGAAATGAAAAAGGATTGCAAGAACTAGCACAAACATGAAGACGAGTATTGAAAATGGATGTGTTAGCTTATCAAGAAATAAAAAAGGATTGCAAGAACTAGCACAAACATGATAAGTCAAGCATCAGAAAACTCGATATTGCATCACCCGTGATGTCTTGAAGGGGAATCCGAGTACTTCATCATTTGCATAATGATAATGTTAAATAAAACAAGAAAGGAAAAAACACATGAAACTCGTATCCTTATTAGAGGATTGAAGAAAGATGAAGAAACACATTTTTTTTATACTTCCATACAAACCGAAATTGTGAACCATGTAAAATTGATCACTTAATGTTTGCATCAGAAACTCGAGTTAGCATCACCCATGATGTCTTGAAGGGGAATCCGAGTAGAGTTCATCGTATGCATATAATAGGAAGGAAAAACAACAAAAACCAATGCAAATAGGAAGGCCAATCAACAAACTGAATTGAAGAAAGAATGAAGAAACATATTTTTCATACTTTCATAAAAATCAAATTTGTGAACCATGTAAAATTGATCATTCAATGTTTGCATCAGAAACTCGAGTTAGCATCACCCATGAAGTCTTGAAGGATCCGAGTAGAGTTCATCATGTGCATATAATAGGAAGGAAAAACAACCAAAACCAATGCAAATAGGAAAGCAAATCAACCAAAAGCAATGCAGGCAAGCAACTAAAAGCACAAGAGAAACTCGGATGTAAGTTTAAGCACACAATAAACTAATCCCCCTGATTACTAATCCATTCACCATTCTATACGTCTCAAATAAAGTAACAAATACTCAAAAAAGCAAACCTGATCAGGTTGAGCAACATCAGAAAATATGACATCCACCATTCCAACTAGCATCCGGTATTTGGCCGGATGTCTAGCATCTTCGATGATGGGTATAACATTTGTTCGTTTTTTAGCCATGTTAACCAAGTCTCGACCACTCCGGTGAGAAAATTCAACTGCATAAACCACACCAGTCTGCCAAAAAGAAAACCTGATAAGCAAGATCCAACAGGTATAAACATATACAAGATACTCAAACATTGGGTGGTTAACAATATACTTACGGGACCAACAACATCGGATACATGAGAAACAGTAGTGCCAGAAGCAGCTCCAAGGTAAAGAACTTTAGCACCAGGTTTCTAAATTGAACAATAATAACATGTGTTTACAAAGGGTCAGTTATATACACTATGTAACCTTCTATGAAGAACAACAAAATGAGAACTGGTAGCTTACAATCCAAATATTATCAACACCACCAAGAATGGCGGCCGCCAACTTAGATCGGAACGGATTCCATACCCTGTATTCAATTTTAGTCCCATCTTCATTCTGTTTAAGGCAAAAATCATAAAATAGGCTCAATTTCTCATGGAAAATGTAATAATATAATGTTGTGAACAAGACCAATGGAAGATTTAAAAAAGTAATTAGCTAAAAACAAGAGCATAATCAATTAAGCAAATGACCTGAACGGCAATTCTTTTTTCATTGTAGACAGCTTCACCAGGGACCATGTTTTTAGTAACAAGGGCATCTTCTTTTCCCTTGGCGACAAAAACTCCTTCGTGTCTATGAGGCTCAACTATAACCTTGCTTCCACCTTTCATTCCTCCACGGCCTCTTCCACCGCCGCGGCCTCCACCACGGCCACCGCCGCGGGATTTCATGGCACTACCACCCCTATCACCACCTCTTCCACCACCTCCTCTTCCTATCCCTCTTCCACCATCACCTCTGCCCCTAAACCCGCCACCACCACGGCCTGAAACATGATTAAACCATTAGAAATGCCATAACGAGAGTCTGTACCTAAAAATGATAGGAAACGTAAGAGACGTTGGTTACTTACCTCTTGGAGGTCTCATCGCTGCGAGAGTTTGAAGTAATGAAAGTGAAGAATCAGAAACTAAGTGAAAACAGAGAGTGGAAGCGATAAAAATGTTTTAAGGCAAATGCTAGGGTTTATACTTCACTTATATAGAACAAGAAGACGACTAGGGTTTATGGCATTTTTTAAAAATTTTTATGGGATTAAGATTAAGCCCAAATTTGTAAATAAAAGAAAAAACCTTTCCTACATTTTTCAACCATTAATGGGCCCAACACATCAAAGCCCAACGTCTTATACAATGGATTTGTTTGTTATTATTATCAACTTCAAAATAGAGTTTCATCCCTTTTATCATTTTCAAAAAATGATTTTAGTATTATAAATACAATTAAATATAGTTTTAAACTATATTTTTTCCTTGGATCGAATACATATATTCTTAAATTATTATGGTATAAAATATAATGGATTAAAAAATTGCATCGTATATTATATGCACAAACTGTAAAAAGATAATTTTTATAATGTTTTATATATTATGTAATTCTTATTTATTATAAAATTTATAGCACATAAAAATTAAATTTATAGTAATATTATATATTACTACAATGTCAACATTAAAAAAAATTAATACAATTACATATAAAATTTTAATCAATAAAAATATATAGGATATTAAATTAAAAATTAAAAATAATATAAATATATATTAAATATGGGTGGCCTTAAATTGGGTTTAGGTTAAGTCATTTATTAATATGGAATAAAATTTTAAGCTCATATATTGAATCGAGTTAGACTTGAATAAAAATAAAATATATTAATATCATGCTTAAAGCACAATCTAATTCGATCTATTAATACTATACTTTAAATCGATATTATTTTTTTTCTATAAAAGTCTCATATATGAAAATAAAATAAGTAAATTAGAAATACTAACTTTTGATTGAGGTTGATTGGTGTTGAGGTTGAGATTAAAGAGAAAGAAGATTGGTTTAAACGATAGGTAGAACTATGGAAAAAAATCACTTGTAAAGAAGTTTAAGTAGAGTTTCTGACTTACGAAAAAATATTTTTTTTAATGAAGGAAGAGATTTATATAGACAAGGTTATATAGCTCTTTCCTTTCAATCTTGACATGTGTTCGTGTAGGTCTTTGCTCTAGACTTCTCTACAGGGGCATGATAGCGACGACAACATTTGATGTACCTAACGATCAAGTTGCTATTAGACTTCGTGCAGATTTGATGAAGCTTCGTGTACCATTCATGCATTAGGGTGACTCGACATCCATCTTAATGTGGTAGATGATAGCAAGGTTCACAGTCAAGAAGTTTTCGATAGTGGGCAAGAACATCTAAAGCACAACTGATGAGGTCTTCCTTGACGGCAACCGTTCAAATGCACCCTTCATTGTTTATTATAAGCCCGGTTTTTCTTTTGGTATAATTATATGTATTTCTATTCGTTTTACGTTATGAAATTAATATTGTTGAATCAAGAGATGATATTTATATAAAAATTTCACAATAATATCATCTCTAAAATTACATAATTTTAATTAATTAATTTACATGCTCTATTAATTTAACCGTAAAGCAATATAGTATTAATCTCTCGCTTTTTTATTATTTTTATTAGTATCATTCTTTTCATGCTTCGCATTAAGTTAAATATTTATTTTTGTTAATTATAGATAAAAAAATTAAAGGTTGCAAAATGCTTTAAATTATTGTAGTGTTCATATATTTAGAATTTAATATTCATACTTTTACTGTTAGGAATAGTCCTTCTACTTTTTGAGTTTAGAATTAATGTTTGTTAACACCGTTAAAATTATTTGTGTGACAATTTGAAATTAAAAAAAAAAATATTCACTTAATATTCATATAACAAAAAAATATTGTAATAATTTGAATTTTAACAGTGTTAACAATTCTTAAAAGTTCACATAAACATTTTTAATTAAAATAAAGCATTTATACTAACTAGCGGCATTATAAGAGTTGATGTGCCAAATTATTTCAAAATTAAAATATAGAAATCAAATCTGGAGCAAAGTAAAGAGATGAAAACTGAAAATTAACTATTTTTTATATAATTTTAAAAAAATAAAAAGGTTAGAATTAAGATTTAACTACTATATTATTATGTAAAAAAAAACAAAAGAAATGAAAATACACAAGTGTCAAGTAAGGAAGGACTTAGGCCTTCTTTTTATATATAGATATCAATATCCATGATTAGAGTTTTTCTATTAAATTACCCAAATACCCTCATTTGAATCCAACATGATCCCGCATAGCTTCTCCATTCAAGACGGTTAATATCGTAATTAGATCTCATAGGAACCTATAAATACCCTAAACTCGCCTTGTCTGTCGGAATCTAAAACGAACATTGCTCCTTCCTCATTTTTACGTCACCAAGGAATCAACAATGGCCGCTCGCCAAGAAATACACGTAACCATAGTCTCCGGCAAAGATCTTAAAAACTGACGTCACAGTCCGGTCAAGCCATACGTGGTCGTGGTCGTATGGGTGGACCCAAACAACAAATTATCCACTAAAGTCAACGAAAAAGTTGATAGTCGTCCCACTAGGAATTCAACCCTAGTCATCCCTCTTCCAGATCCAATCAACGACGAGACCAACCTCTGCGTCGACGTCTTCCACTCCAGCAACGAGGACCTGAGCAAATCGTTCATCGGTTTGACTATCTCGTGGACGTCTTAAAGGAGAACAATGGCTATGGAGAATACAAGAAATCGCTCAAGCTAAAACGACTTAATGGGGAGACCCCATAGAAAAGTTGAGGTCAAAGTATTAATAAGAGGACCGGGCTATCACGTGCCACCTGATCCGAGCCACGCGCCTCCTTACGGGGCTGCTCCATACGGTGCTCCTCCACCGGGTTCATATGCACCTCCTTCATCGGCACCGTATGGGGCTGGTCCACCGGCACCATATGGGGCTCCTCCACCAAGTTCAGGCAGGCAGCTCCCCCGCCTTATGGTTACCCATACCCTCACCATTAGTTACAAAATATAATCCCATAGTTTACAAACAAGTTATAATGTAATCAATTATCAAAAAAAAAAAAAAAAGAAAAAAAAAGTTATAATGTAATCAAACATGGTTTAAATGTTCGTCTTTATTACGAATTTTGAGATAGAGATTAATTTTTGCTTTTAATGTTTTTTTATTCTTTTTTTTCTTCACATAATCTTTAATTTTTTTTAGAGACATTAAAATTCTTAGTATTTCTTTATATTTTCTTTATTGCACCAGCCGGGGAAAAAAATTAAGTCCCTAGTTTTCAACTATAGTCATAAACCAATTGGAGTTTGTATGTCTATTCATTTATTTATTTTTTTTTTGTTTAATTATGTTTTATATCAATTTATTTTAATTTGGATGTTTTTGTGGTCTTAAATAATACATTAAAAATTTAAAAACGTATAAATACAAATCTCATATTTATATATTTGAACAAATATTTAATGTTGGTTTTACTGTCAAAAACATAATATTTTTAGATTCATAACTGTTCTTCTCAACAACATCGTTTTTAAAATTAAAAACTAATTTTTTTTAGAATACAAATAATTAGCTTGTATTATTTAATTTTATTATACAATTCTTACTAATACCCCTTAAATAAGAAAAATATATGCGTTGAAGTATGTATAAATCTACCTCATTCTAATTATTAATACTGTGTTAAACAATCAATCAATTTTACTGTTTATATTTTATTATCAAATTTCATTAAAGAAATAAATTATTTGAAGTTCACTATTTAAAAATGCAAGCTCTATCAATTAATAAATCATGGTGAATCATTGTGGAGCACAAAAAGGATTTATACATTAACTTTTTATTGATATCATATATTAACAGACGTTACATAATTAATTAGAATACAATTATTGTACAGTATATGCTCCATTAATTTAGCCATTAAGCGATATACCATTAATCTCTCGTTTCTTTAATTACCCTATATATCCATGAGTTTTATTTCCCTACACACCTATATTTACCTAACTATCCCCATTAAATCCAACATTATCCTACAAAATTTATCTGGTCTAGATGGTCAATATCGTAATTATATTCATGGGAACCTATAAATACTCTCAGCCCATAGCCTTGTCTTCTTAAAAAACATTCTCATTTTTTCATATCACCAAACGAATACAAAATGGCCGCTCCTCAAGAAATACAGGTAACTTTCGTCTCCGGCAAAGATCTTCAAAACGTGAACTGGCACCGCGGTCCGATCACCCGAACAGCAAATTGGCCACTAAAGTCGACGAAAAAGTCGACACATATGATATCCCACATGGAACTCGACCCTAGTCATCCCTCTTTTTTGTCCCATCAATGACGACACTAACCTTTACGTCGATGTCATCCATGCCGGCAACGAGGAGAAGACCAAGCCTCTTATCCGTTCAGCTAAATTGAATCTCCGAGATGTCTTAAAAGACGGCGGCCGCTATGGGGAATACGAGAAATCACTCAAGTTGAAGCGACCTTCCGGTAGACCACAAGGTAAAGTTGACGTCAAAGTTTTAATAAGAGGGCCGGGGTATCAAGTGCCTGATCAAAGCCGCGCCATACCTTCATACGGGTACCCTCAATTGGCTCCTTACGGAGCCCCTCAATCGGCACCTTACGGGGCTCATCCATCGACTCCGTATGGAGCCTATCCACCAGCTTCATACGGAGCTCTTTCGGGTTATGGTTACCCGTATGCTCAACCACCATTGCAACAACCACAAAATCCGTATTATCCTTTTGCCCAACAAGGCGGCTACTCATATAATGCGTAGAATTATAATGCTCAACCTCAACCTCAACCAGCTTCATACGGAGCTCCAACGGGTCATGGTTATGGCCATGGTCAGACTCAGGCTCCATTCGGTGCAACCGCAACCACCGTTGGCAGCTACTATGAAGATAATAGTAAGAAGAAGAAAAAGTTTGGCGGGATGGGGGCGGGAATGGCGATGGGTGCAGCTATGGGTGTGGGTGTAGGGGCTTTGGGTGGACTTGCAACAGCGGAGGGTTTGGATGCACCGAGAGGTGATGATGATGGAGATAAAAAAGGTTGTGGTAGTGAATGAAGATTAGATAATCAATTAATGTAAATGGTGTCTTGTTATATATTGTCGTTTTTATTGTTATTGTTTTTTTAATTGTTGTTTTAATTATTTTTTTATAAAATAAAATAAAAATTAGGCATAAAAAATGCCTTCCTTTTTGTTTTTTTTGACGTAGATTGATAAAAAAAAAAATTCGATGTGTGAAATCTCAAAAAAAAAAAAAAAAAAAAAAAAAAATGCCGTAGATTGATAAACGCTTTTACGTGAAATCTAAAAAATTTTCGATGTGAGAATTCGTTCAGTAGCGGTGATAAATAAAATAAAATTTATGTAGGAGTGTCGAGTTATTTATTAATTAATTACGAGAGAAGATATTGATAAATCGAATTTAAATAGTATAATAATCCGATTTTTTTTTCTGATTGAAAAAACGGATTTTTGAGTCTGAATTTTTTTTAAACCGGTAGTACATGGATTAAATTGTTTGGTGACCAAAAGTAGAGGAATTTGATTTGGAATTTTTGTAGGTCTCTAAGTAGCAAATGATTAATTAGCCTAGTGGGTTGCAATGAATTCAACCCGTTGATCTCCACCAAATTTGTTGATAAATGATCATGGCCATTGATTAATTATCTTTAATAATTAATTAAGGTTAAATTAATACAAACATTAGTGTGGTAGTGGAAGGAAAGAGAAAACACATTTCTCTTTTTCTTGTTCATCTACAATCGGCTATGGAAGAAAGAAAAATATGGGTTGAGCTACATTAACTTGTGGTAAGTGAACACATTTTACAAATTGTTCATGGAATTTTGGTTAAGAAAACACGATATGCTTAACCCAATTTTTAGTTTGTGCTATTATGAAGTTTTTCTCAAATTGTCATTATTGAATTTATAAAGCATTGAAGATTGAAAACATGAAATTGAATATAACTAAGCTTGGTTGTGCTAAAATCATGCTTGAAAGATAGTGGAAATTGTTGGTATAAGCTTGAATCAAGTTTAGATTATAGAATTAATTATGTGTTAGTAAAGACCTAATTGTAAGGGATAAAACTTTGAGGTTTGATAGTGAGTAATAGTATTATGAGGTCATTGTACTATATTTATGAAGTCAGATTTAAATTTGATAGGGTAAATTATGAGATATACGTATTGCGGACATTAGTGATTCGAAGGATCAAATTGAAATAAATGCATTTGTGTTTAAATTGTTGTAACATATGTTCAAAAAGTTTGACTAATGAATTTTCTTAATTAAATTTATCGAACGTAGCTAACAACAAGAATGGAACGTTGAGGGACAAATGTGAATCGAAAGAGGGGCAACAATTTTGATTTGTGCTAGCATAATTGACTTCACTTTATTACTAAGTAATTAAGACATAGAATTAACTAGGTTGAAATCATTTTTGAAAGATTGTACAGTGCTGAGTTTAAATGACCATATTAGTTCTTATTGAAACAAGGTGTTATATGATTCATTATTTAAGTTGATTTGTGTTGAATACTAAGAATGTTTTATGTTTAAATTGGTTAATTGAAAGGTAAAGTTGTGCACTCATAACTTGACCTCAATTTATGCTTTAATAGGAAGTTAACATAATCAAATAATATTTTCATCAGACACAATTCGAGGTATGTATGTACTTAATTATCGAAAAGATCAAGATTCAAGATATGCTTGAAATATGTAAATAAGAGATTGCATTGTGATGCTACGTATAGGGTGAAAATGGTTTGTTATATGTTCGATTGTGTACTTGTGGTAATGATGACATCAAAAGGTTACCTATGTTATATGGTTGAATGTGATATTGGGATGTTATTTTCCTACGTAACATGATATGATTATACATGATAAAGGAAAATGTCCTATTGACAATTTCGGATAAAGTTACGGGTATAGTTGACATACTATAGGGTCTATTTTGATAGGCGAGAGATCTAGCGTTGGGCGCATATTATATTATGACAGTTCTCTAAATCTTGGGAGTCGAGAATGTATAACCAGCTCAAGTACCCTGGGGGCACGAGTGTATTCAGGTGTGGTTGGTGGGATCGATGCATTAATCTTGACTAGTACTTTGGTGTAACACCCCTTACCCGTATTCGACACCGAAATAGGGTACGAGGCATTACCGGAATTACAAATTTATTTATCAAAAATTTTATATCATTTAACATTTATTTTTGAAACCAATCAAAAATCAAACATATTATCCCTTAAAACATATTTATTTTTCTTATTTCATGACTTACTTGAATTTATTTTCGTCTCAACATATTTAATTACCTTTTATTTACATAATACCAGATAATCACATATTGACATGTCATGATAAATATCATTCTCTTGCCGTTTATTCATAAACATATATTAGTTAATTCATTATATCAATATTTCACGTGCTATCAACTTATATTTCCTTATATCACATATTTAAAGTTACACGAACTTTACAGCTAAATTTGCGAAATACCAAGATTCAAGGGCATTTTGGTAATTTCCCATTTTCATCGATTTTTCAACCGATCTTAATCTAATTAATAATTTCATTCAATTTAGCAATTTTAAATAATAAAATAATCCATTCCATGTAAATTGGTCATCTCCAACATTTATACAAAACTAATCATAAACTTTTACTTTTATTCAATTTAGTCCCTGAGTCTAAAACATTACAAATTAGCCATGCTAGCTGAATATTCATACATATTTTTCCTCCTCCTCCTCTCCATTCCACATCCTTAATGTATATAGCATTCTATAAGTAACATTATCAATAATTTTCAACATTTACTTATGTGAATATTTAAGCTGTCCATGCGTGTCATAGTCACTAAATTATTTTTATCTGGAGCTACAGAACTCCAAATGAAGAACCGTTAATTTTTCTTGAAACTAGACTCATATATCTTTTTACTATAATTTTTCCAGAATTTTTGGTATGGCCAATCAATACCAGATTATTCTTAAAGTTCCCCTGTTTTACTGTTTGACTGTTCTGACCTCTCTTCACTACGAATCAAATTACTCTTCATACAAAATTCATATGACCTTCTTGTTTATTTCATTTGAAAATAGACTCATTCAGGATTCTAAAAATATAAAGTTAAGCCCCTAATTATTTTTCTCCAATTTTTATGATTTTTCAAAGTCAGAACAGGGGATCCTGAAATCACCCTGAACCAGTTTCACTAAAATTTAAATATCTCATAATACAGAACTTATTTGATTTCTCTATTTCTTTCATATGAAAGTAGACTCAATAAGCTTCAATTTCATATCTTACTCAGCTTCTAATTCCACTTCTACGATTTTTGGTGATTTTTCAAAGTTACTCTACTGCTGCTGTCCAAAACAGTTTTGTTATAGCTTATTTTACAATTAAATCCTTTACCCAATTCTAACTTCAAATTCTTTCAATTAAACCACTAATTCATCATTTTATTCATCATATGCTATATTCAACAGCTTTAAAACTTCAAAAACTTCAACTTAAATTCATCAAAACTTTGTTCTAAAACTTATAAAACATCAAAATTAAAAGAGAAGGACTAAATTAACTTACCAATTAAACTTCCAAGCTTCAAACCATCAATTTCTCCTTTTCTTTCTTTCCCCTTTTTCTTCCCCTGCTTTCGTCTTGTTCTCTGTTTCATTTTTCTGGTCTTCTTCTTTTACTTCTTTTGGTTTATATATATATAATAATATAATAATATAATATAATATAATATAATATAATAATATACTTTTAAAAAATCTGAGATTTTCTTACGTTAACCGCCTCAACTATGCAAAATGGTAAAATTACCATTTAGATCCTTCATAATTTCTTTTAATCTATAATTTAACTTTTACTTTCATTTCAGTTTAGTCCTTTTCATTTAATTTCCTACCCAAAGCGTTAAAATTTTCTAACGAAAGTTTAATAATAACTTAATGACACTCCATAAATATTTTTAGAAATATTTATGGCTCACTTTATGAATTCGAGGTCTCAATACCTCGCTTTTGGCCTAATTTTTTTCTAATTAATTCTTTCAGTTCACAAAATTCACTAATTTTAAAATATTTCTAAAATCACACTTAACTTATAACTATCGATTAACAAAATTTTCTAACTTTTCGTCAGATTTAGTGATCTCGAATCACTGTTCCGACACTATTAAAATTGGGCTGTTACATTTGGTGCGTATGCTGGTGTGTTGGTGGATTGATCTGTGTATCCGTCCTCAAATTTGTGCCAATAGGGGTCGTATTGATAATTAAATGCAAGTGTAATGTAACGGTTATTGGTTAATGAGTAAATATGAATATTGAGATTTAATTGAATTATGCAAAACGAAGCACTGATACCCTGATGGTCCATCGATATACCAGACAATCAAATGTGTTAAATGAATATGTCGAGGTGATTTACAAGTCAATTAAGATGAAAACTTATATGATTTACAATTTTAATAGCTTACTAGTTATTATGTAATAAGATGATTTCTAAACATGTTATTAAACTTGATTTCATTGTTTTATTGAGGTTTTTTTTTTTCATATTATGTTAACATCATTGAGTATACATTAGTTAGCGTACGATTTGTTGATTTCTGTGCGTAGATCTGATATAGGTTTAGTAGATTAAAGTTGGAGGTATCCAAGACTCAACAGCTTAGCTTAAACCAAGTTTGTGCTTGTTTTGTATGTATACAATTTATGGCATGTATCTAAGTTAGGTCTTGTGATTTATGGTTTAATTTGATGGTTTTGGTAACTTTACTTATAATGCTTTTAAATGAAGGCTTTTGATGCTTGAACTAATAATTGGTATGCATGATTATAAGCGATGTTTTATAAATTTAACTATGTTGGATTGTGGTGTTTCGAGTGACATTTCATGATTAGGTTGTTATTGAGATGTATTGGGCGTTTGAAATAAGAAGATACAAGTTTAGTTTGTAATAAATGGTAAAATGCATGCTTGGAATGTTCATTTTAGGTACTTCAACATTAGTGTCTGGAGACAGCAAGAACATGTCTCGAGACCATCAGTGGAAATTAGACAAATGAGTTTGGGTTCGAATTCTAATCTCATTTATAACCCCGTACAACATCTGAAAACTTTCAACATGGTTCATTAGCATCGATTGATTATACTCATGTGTTTTAATTGAGCTTTTATGTGATTTTATTTATTTGAATGGATGTTGTTTGTTAAATATGACAATTAGCTAGTCTGCGTTGCTTCAGCAACGTAATGTGATGTCATGCATTTGAATCCGATGATCGGGTTAAGAGTAGGGTGTCACACTTTACTTAATCGATTGAGTATTAGTTTAATTAGCACAAGTGCTATTACAATAATTAGAAGGATATAAATTTAAATGCGCTTAAGTGTCAATTTTTATATACAATACCTAAACTATTTATAATTTCTAAACTCCTAAAATGAAAAATACTACGTGTATAAGCGCATTTGAATTCATGTATTCCAAATTACTGTACTAGGATGATTTTAGCTTTTATTATCAATTAAATTATAATTTTGTTTATTATTTATGTATTGGGAGATCAAAATGAAAATTCCATATATACACTCTTTTTATTTTTTTTTCTAATTTCAATATTTATTTTAATAATCAAGAATACGAGAAGTCTATTGAAATTAAAGAAAACTTTAAACATATATTTAAAATTTTAATTACATTACTATAAAATTATACTTTAATTTAATTATACGATGTTATAGTTATATCAAATCACTCTTAATTTGGACTAATATTTTATGATAGTAAATAAAAACATTTAATTAATCTTAATTCATATTATCCAACTATATATACATTTATGGTTATCTATACATTAGTTATTATTTTATGTTCTATTTATTCTGTTACTATATTCTATTTAGTAAATTATATAATTTAGTATAATATTATTTTTTTAAGGAGTATGTTATCAAAAAGGGGGTTTTTAAGAGTGGAAATTTCACGATTAAATTGGTGCTTGAGTTGGTGGGCTTTCCTCCGGACACTAAATAAAGAACAATAAACACATAAGATACAAGGAGATGATTACACAATTTAGTTCCTCTATGTCTACGGAGCCTAGTTCAGTGATAAACATGCATTCTCTTCAACATTTACAAAGTGAACCTACTCAATCACACACCCCGTAATCATTTCTCTCACTCTTGCACTTCGAAGATACAATACTCTCACCACTATGATCACCCATTGTGACCACAAGAAGTAAAATTACCACAAATAATTTTACTATAAAAGTAACACTCTTACAAAATTATTTTTCTAATAACAGATTAAGTGCCTAACTCTCAATACAATTATCTAGGCAAGTCTCTCAAATATATAAACATTGATTTCGAGATTTGCTTACAATAAAAGATCTATATAATCTCAATGGTTTTTTTGAAAATAATAATAATTGATAAAGTAATAAAAATGTAAAAAAGTTAAGTAATTTAATATTCTTTTGAGTTGATGCCTAATATAGTAATGATATAAATTAAGTAAAAATATTAAATAATAGTATAAATAGTTGAATATTATTTTAATAAATCTTTTTATCAAACAAAGCTCAAAACTAAATACGAGCCCTGAAATTTTGTCCAAGAGATACGCTACATTTTATCTTTCACATATTTAATTTTTTTTACTTAATTTTATGTTTTAACCATTAAAAATATGTAATAAATTGAAATGTTAAACTTAGCAAATATATTATTATCTAAATTTAAATATGGATAACAAACTATAAATTAAACATATTAAAAAATTACAGATATCTCTATTTGTCATGCTTATTTGTTTATTTTGCTAATTCATTTTTAATATAGGATGATATAATTTTTGACTCTTGAATTTGATAAGTATGTCTATTTTGGTATCTATTATTATTTTTATTTAGTTTGGTATCTGAACTTTGAAAATAGATTAATTTTAATTTTTAAACTTAAAAAATATAAAATTTTGATGATGTAGTATTGAGTTTGTACTACATCATCATTTGAAAATTTTAAAAATTATATAAAATATTGAATAATGACATGATATTAGAATGTAATATATAAAAGTTTTAATAATTAGACTAATAATTAAACTGGTCAAACCACTAATTTTTAATTTAATCAATTTGATTAAACCAACAATAAAAAATAATTAAACCCATTCAACTATTAATTTTTATCTCAATTTTTAATTTATACTTACTTCGATCTATCTTTTATTCGACGTGAATACATTCTATTTGGACTAATATATACGGCTACAAATTATATTATCCTTCCATATATTACAATCTTTTGCTGCTCAAAGAGCACAAATTTTTAGGCTTTTTATTTATTTATTCAATGTTGACATTTATTTTTGGCCATACCAGGGTGAGCGACCACAATTTCACCCCATGCTGCTTCCCCATATTAACCAGTGGGGGACTAATCAGTCCTATTAATGGATCACAGCTGCTCTCATGAATACCATTAATGGCAAACCCAACTACATCAAGCGTGTGTCTTTATGTTTCTTCTTCTATTTGTAGCCACAAATCTTTGTATCTCAGCACCAAATAACGATCATAAAGGAAATGGCAGGCGTCGAAGCAGGGAAGGAGGAGGAGGCGACCGCTGTGAGAATCACCGGAAAAAGCCACGTCAAGCCGGGAAAGTTGATAGGAAGAAAAGAGTGTCAGTTGGTCACATTTGATCTCCCCTACCTGGCTTTCTATTATAACCAGAAGCTACTGTTTTACAAGAACGACGGTGGTGGTGAGTTCGAGGACAAGGTTGGAAAGCTCAAGGAAGGGCTGAGGGTGGTGTTAGAGGAGTTTTATCAGCTAGGAGGTAAGCTCGGGAAAGATGACGATGGGGTTCTTAGAGTTGATTATGACGATGATATGGATGGTGTTGAAGTGGTGGAAGCCGTGGCAGAGGGGATTACCGTCGATGAATTGACGGGTGATGATGGTACGAGCTCATTTAAGGAATTGATACCTTTTAATGGCGTCTTGAACTTGGAGGGTCTTCACAGGCGTCTTTTGTCCATACAGTTGACGAAGTTGAAAGATGGTGTTGCAATGGGGTGTGCTTTCAACCATGCCGTCCTCGACGGAACCTCCACTTGGCATTTTATGAGCTCTTGGGCTCAAATCTGTAACGGTACTTCGAGCTCCGTCGTTGTGCCGCCGTTTCTTGATCGGACCACAGCTCGAAACACCCGCGTGAAGCTCGACCTCAGTCCGGTCGTTTCTTGCAACAGCGACGACGCCACCAAACAAGGCCCGCCGGCGCAGCAGATGAGGGAGAAACTCTTCCGTTTTTCCGAAGCCGCTGTCGATAAGATCAAATCGAGAGTTAATTCAACCCCACCACCGTCCGATGGCTCTAAACCGTTCTCGACTTTCCAATCTCTAGCTGTCCACATTTGGCGACACGTATCCCAAGCACGTAATCTCAAACCCGAAGACTACACGGTTTTTACTGTCTTCGCCGATTGTCGTAAAAGGGTTGATCCACCGATGCCCGACAGTTACTTCGGAAACTTGATTCAAGCCATCTTCACCGCCACAGCGGCCGGGTTGTTATTGGAAAACCCACCGTCATTCGGAGCTTCAGTGATACAAAAAGCTATAGAATCCCACGACGCTAAAGCCATCGATGAACGTAACAAGGCATGGGAAGAAGCGCCGAAGATTTTTCAGTTCAAAGACGCCGGTGTCAACTGCGTAGCGGTCGGAAGCTCACCGAGGTTTAAAGTTTACGAAGTGGATTTCGGGTGGGGAAAGCCGGTAGGGGTGAGGAGTGGATCCAACAACAGGTTCGATGGAATGGTGTATTTGTATCAAGGGAAGAGTGGTGGCCGGAGCATTGACGTTGAAATCACCATGGAAGCTCAAGCTATGGAGAAATTGGAGAAGGATAAAGAGTTTTTAATGGAAGTAGGGTACTATGAAAATTGAAAGTGTGCTAATAACCGTTTTAGGATTTATTTTGGTGTTTGTAATATTTTAATAATTGGTATTTTTAATGTTTTGTCTTTGGTTGTTGGGTCTGTATTATTAATGGCAGTGCTGCATGGAATTAACTGCATGGTTTTCTCTTGCTTCGGTGATGTTGCTCAAATTTAACGACACATTAGAGTTAAGGTAATTATGAACATCATAAAACAGTGGCGTTCTATGCAATAATTTAATAAAATTTAATTATTAAATATAATAATCTTGTATCGCATCAGGGCAAAATTTGCAGAAAAAAGATGCGAACAGCGCAAAAATTGACTTGGACTGAACTATGGCCCGGCTCAGTCTCGGCCCATGACAGGTAACGTTTGAAGTTTGAGCTAAGGTTGAGCGAAAAAATTCGAAAAATTGAAAATTGGCCCAAACTAAAGCATTTAGACCGTCTTGGAATATAAAGTTAAAAAATCGCCTTACTTAAATTGAGTGAAATTTTATTTATATTTAATTTTAATTTTTTTGTGATGTATAAATAATATTTTATATTTAAATAATGAAAATAACTTAAAAACCTTACGAAAAATATTTTTTAAACAATATCATGTAAGAGTTATGGTTTATTTTTATTTTTTATTTAAATATTCTTTATAAAAATAATATCCAAAAGTCATAAAATAAAATTTATTTTTTCAAAAATAGTTCAAAAATTCAAAACAAAAAATTAATATGAAAATCAAAATTAAATTGACACAATGTATAAATGTTTAAGGTTGTTGAACAAAAAAAATTATTGAGGTTAAAGTTGCTATTATGCTAATTTTAAAAATTGTTTCTATTATTATCAAAAAAGACAAAAATTAAATAAATGAATGATCATTTTATAATTTTTCATAATTAGATGATTAAAAAGAAAATTTATTAATAGTTGAGTGTTAGTTAGAGGTGATCATGGGTTAGGATACCCGGCCCGGCCTGATGGCCCGCCTGAAAAATGGGAGGCTTTGGGTAAAAATATAGGCCCGAAATATTGGTTTGGGCAAAAAAAAAAAATGAGGCCTGTTTAGAAAACAGGCCTCGGGTAAAACTTTTTTGGCTCGGGCCCAGCCCGGCCTAAATTATATATTAAATATATATTTTATTTTTAATCAAATATACTTTTTAAATTTACATATTTTTATTTTTTTTGTTTTAATATTTGTTTTAAAATTTTTTATTTAATGAAAAAAGCTAAAACAAATTAATATGGGCCTGGCTGGGCCGAGCTCGAGTTTATCAATTTTCTTTCTGTTTAGGCTTGGAAAAATTTTAAGCCCATATTTCGAGTCGGGCCGGGCTCAGGCCTAGAAAATGGGCCTAAAATTTTGTCTGGACCCAGCACGAACCGGCCCATGATCACCTCTAATGTTAGTTTAGTTTACCTATTATTTTTGTATTTACTTAACTCATATACATTATATCTTATCTACCATTATCTAATGTAATCCCTACCCAACTTTAATCAAGTCAAACTGAGTTGACCAGATTATGCGTCCATGCGACCATGCCACATCATCCAAATATTTTTCCCTCGCTTTTACATAGTAATTTAAAAAATAAAAGGAAAGAATATGTCATTTCAACCTAAATATTATATATTTTTAACCTAATTATTTACATATATTATGTTGAATCTTCTTTAAATAAAATAAACCATTGAGATCTTCATTCCTTTTTTTTTTCTTTCGCTTAGTTTCTACTTTCTTATATATACAAAAATTTTCCCTCGAAAACACAACCCTCAAAGAAAGTGAAAGAAAAAAAAATAGTAGCTAATATCTTTGCTTGTTTGTTATTTTCAATTCGATTTCTTCACTAATAAAGAAAGAAAGCCAAAGCGGAGGCAATTTCGATTCAATAATGTGATTTTTTTTTTTACAATTTACTTTGCATGATTTTTAAACTATTTTTGATTCAATTGATTTTGAATTTTCTTTTCTGATTTTTTTAGTTGTTTTTGAATTGAAGAGAAAAACGGATGGATCAAGAGGAATTGGAGCGGAAAGTGCTTTATCACCAAATTACATACTCGGAAAAACGACCGGAATCGGTTCGTTTGGAAAGGTTAAAGTTGCTGAACATGTATTGACTGGTCATAAAGTTGCTATTAAGAATCTTGATCTCACAAAAATTAAGACTAAGGCGATGGAGGAAAAAGGTATATATAATTTTTTATTCAAATTGTTTGAATGAATGTTTGACTATTTTCGTCACTTTTGGAGTTGATAATTAGTTCATTAATTAGATTGCTCATGTGATTTATAAACTTCTAAATATATCTTTTAAAGTTTGCTTTAGTGTTATTTTCGAAGCTTGAATTTAAGTTTTTCGTCGTTTCATTGCATGTATTATTGACTGAGAGAGTGCTTAATTTATGTTTTGTTGTAGTAAGAAGAGAGATTAACATATCGAGATTATTTATGCATCCTCACATTATACGACTCTATGAGGTCATCGAGACAACAACATACATTTTCATGGTCACAGAATATGCAGAATCTGGTGAATTATTTGATTATATTGTACTGAAAAGAAGGCTTCATGAGGACGAGGCTCGCAAGCTTTTTCAACAGGTCTTGTTGGATATTCTTATATATAAATGACTATTATTTGTCTACCTTTTTTTTTCTGAGAAATTACAGGCATGAAATCTTTGTTTGGAAACAGATAATTTCTGGGGTGGAATACTGCCATAAGAATATGGTGGTGCATCGAGACCTTAAGCCCGAAAATTTGCTTCTGGATTCCAATTATAATGTGAAGATTGTTGATTTTGGTTTGAGCAACGTAATGCAAAAGGGTCATTTACTGAAAACATGTTGTGGCAGTCCAAACTATGCAGCCCCAGAGGAAGCAGTTCACAATAGGAGTTTTGTGAACTAAGATTAATGATTGATTCTTTACTTTTTATGGTCTATGTAAAGTGTTTGACACGTGTATGGTTAGAAAATCATGTGTTTAATATGATGTCAAGCAACTTAAAGAAAATGAAGAGTCGAAACAACATGAAGTTTTAATGTTGTTATGATGGGATTTTCTAATGTATGCGGATCTCCATTGTTACAGATTCTTTCTGGCAAACCATACACCGGGCCTGAAGTGGATATATGGAGCTGTGGTGTTACATTGTATGCCCTTCTTTGTGGCACCCTTCCTTTCGAGGATGATAACTTTCCTAACCTATATAAGAAAATCAAGGCAAATGACATCAAATTTATATTTTTTCTTAGTTCACGATACATGTTTCATAGATTTCTTAACGAATTGGGTCTTGATTGGATATTTTTACATTCTTTTTTGTCCTTCAGGCCGGAGTTTACACTATTCCAAGTCATTTATCTCCCGGTGCTAGAGATCTGATCGCACGGATTCTTGTAGTTGATCCAACGAAGAGACTGACCATTCCTGAAATCCGCCAGCACCCATGGTTTCAACTATATCTGCCGAGATATTTAGCTGTTCCCCCACCAGATACAACAAAACAAGCCCAAAACGTTGGTTACTATTTTCCCTCACGAGCTCAACATAAGTTGTGAAAACAGGGCTCACGTACATACTATATAGTTACTGATTGATAAACATAAATTTCAGATTGATGATGATATCTTTCAGCACGTAGTTAGGATGGGATTTGAAAGGGACCATTTGGTTGAATCTCTTTGCAACAAACTTCAAAACGAGGTTTCAACTTTTTCCTTTTCCTTTTTTCAGTTTTCCTTCGTGGGTTTTAGGAATTGTTTCTTATTTCATTATCTTCCAGGGAACTGTTGTTTACCACTTGCTATTGGACAACCGTTTGGGCGTCTCCAGTGACTATCTTGGTGGAGCTGAGTTTCAAGTATGTAGCGATGTATTATTATGAGTACCAGTAATGGAACCAGCTTCTTTCATGCACCAAAGTTTGACATTGCACTTTTTTTTTTTTTTTTACAGTGTCGAGGCCTTTCTATTCCAAATCATGATGGAAGTACTTGTCAAAGCTCTACGAGCAATCCATGTCCATTGGGAGAATATAAGGAATTATAACATCAAGTGGGAAACAACAATGGTTACTTTGGGGTTGAATCATCGATCACCATCGTAAACGGCGTCGCCGAATGGCATCATGTTCGAAGTGCAGGTAATGTCCAACCGATTATCCTGATAGCGAATATAGAATTTATTTATAGGAGGAAGTATTTGTGTAAATAGTGCATTATTAAAGTAGTTTCATAGTGATATTGGTTTATTTATAGGAGGAAGTATTATGTAAATAGTGCATTATTAACGTAGTTTTATTAACTGGAACTAAAAGCTAAGGTTTGGTTAACAAGTCTCTTTAAAGATTATTTAGTATGGGGAAGGATTGTATAAAACAGTGATGCCACATCATCTGTATCCTTTTTCAATAGATTTATGCCATATCAGCATTTTATCCTGAATTACAGCATTTTCATCTAGAAAAAAAATCAAATCCAAATTAAAATCTTAAAATTCAAGATAAAAATACTGACATAAAACTATTAGAATGTGATAATATCTCTGTTTCATACAATTTTTTCTCTATTTAGTATATTATTTATAATAATGAGAGTATTTTTTTTTTGACAATTTTTGTAAGTGTAATAAATATAGTATAATTAAAATATAAATAATGTACATGTAGGAATTGAGTTGAGGCCTGGTTGGCATAATGATGGTATTAAATGTAATATTGATAACTCTATTTTCTATGCATTAGTAGATAATTTTACCATACATAACAATCTTAATTTATTTTTTTCACATTAACAAGCTCCTAAAATGGGAGAAGTGCAAGCAGACAAGCCCCCTAAGCAGTGTTAGAACAGCAAAATTTATTAAATAATCTATACTGCTATAATATTATATCCTATAGGAACCCGCAACCTAAATTGCTAAATCATACTCGTGATAAGTAAAAAAACATAATTATATAATTAATATATTTATAAAATATATAAATAATAAATGAGGAGTTCATGGGCATGCTTTGAAAAGTTGCCTTGCCAGGCGCGAATCTACATGTAGGCCTGGATTCCTAAAATGTAAAATTATTATTTAGACTTTTAAATTTTTTTTAAAATTTTAAATTAGTTAAGATAAAATTACACTTTGACCTCCTTAAAATTATAAAAATTCAATTTAATTGTTTAAAAATTATAAAAATATAAACTATAAAAAATTAAAATTTTATCTGACCTCCTTACAAAATTATTCTGACTTCGCCTCTATACTTTGCATCAATGTCCTTGATATGCATATCTCAAGATCAATTAGGGCCTGCGTCCTACAATACATCACTTCTCGGCTGAACTTCATATTGGACCATTCTAACATTTGAATGTCTCCTAGAGGTGTAAGCATCTTGGGCTGATAAGATTGGTTTGATTTTTTAGCACCTATATTAGTTACCTTATTTGAATTTTTAGCTCGGATTTTCCTATGAATAATCATTTTCATTTTTACTTCCGGTGTTCATATTAATCCTCATTTTACACCTAAAGTTATCAAGATTAGTATATCTAAATCAAATTCGTACAAGTATGAAATTTGGTAAAAGTACCATGGAGATCCCTACTTTAGGAGTCCAATTGTATTTTGCCTCATTTACTTAAAAATTGAAAAAATTAGTTATCGTACGTTAGGCTAAAGAACAATTTGTTTTTTTTTTTTTTGGTTAAAATTTTCATCCATTTTTTTGGTTAAAAACTTGCATGGAAGATAAAATAACCAGGAAGTTACACATGAGTCGCACGTGTACCTCATTCTGACGAACATAGATAAATTTTTAAAAGTAAAAATGGATGAAATTTTTAATAGGAAGATTAATTTATTCTTTAATCTAATATATAAGAAATAATTTGCCCATTTTTTAATAAAGAGGACAAAATGAACCTATCTCATTGTGTTCTAAAAATATCGATATCTAAGTTCAAGAAAAAAAAAAACACATAATATTTTATGAAATAGCAAAATTAAAAGAAAAAAACAATATTTGAGGAAAAATTACCAATTAAAAAGATGAAGAAAAATAGCCGTTGCCGCTCTCCAAGAATAAGAAAAATAAACCCTAGATATTTCAAGAAGTAGCCGTTGCGCCTTCCATAAGAAAATCTAGATTAAAAAATTACTCGAAATACGAAGACCTTCGCTTATTATCATTTAGGCATTCACTATATAAACTCCATTGATTCCTCCATTAATCTTCAATCAATTCTCGCTCCAACATCTCCATCTCCATCTCCATCTCCATCTACTCTCGCATCGCATAGCATCTCTCTAATCTTTTTTTTTCTCTGTCTATAACGTTTCCCATTTGATTTTGTTTTTGTTGATTGTTTTCTTTTTCTTTTAATTTTGGAGATTGAATTTTGCAGGTTCTGGGTTATTATATATATATATTGGATTTTGCTTAACTATTTTTTTTCAGGATCTTAAATAGTTTATCACTTTCTGTTTCTCTTTTATTATATATTTGGATACTTGATATTATGGATGCAGGATCTTTAAATTATTTTTCGAACTTGAAGGGTCAATCTAGATGCCCACTTCAAGAACAACTTCTCCAGAGGAAGAATTCCAAGGAAAATGTATATATTTCAACTTATTTTATTTAATTTCAATGATTGCAAATCTGGTTTTTTTTTTTTTTGATTTATTGCAAAATAACAACTTTGAATTAATCGATAAATTAGAGTTTGTAATGACATTGAAATTGAATGCGCTTTTATTGTTATTGTTTAGATGGATAGATTCATACCAAACCGTTCAGCAATGGACTTTGATTATGCGCATTACATGCTGACCGAAGGAAGGAAGATCAAAGAGAACCAAACAGCATGCTCACCTGCCAGGGAGGCCTACAGGAAGCAGCTGGCTGAGACCTTGAACATGAACCGCACCCGAATCTTGGCTTTCAAGAACAAGCCACCAGCACCCGTCGAACTCTTCCCTTCCGAGCACTCAACGGCGTCATCTCATCCGACCAAATCCGCAAAGCCTAGAAGACATATTCCCCAGGTAAGTACAGCACGATATGGATACTTTGGTTAGTTCAGAAAATTTTGGTTCAACAGACTCTAATATGATGCGATTTTCAATTCTTCAGAGCTCTGAGAGAACATTGGATGCTCCTGATCTCGTCGACGATTTTTACCTGAATTTATTGGATTGGGGCAGCAGCAATGTACTAGCAATAGCACTAGGAAACACTGTGTATCTGTGGGATGCTTCAGATAGTTCTACTTCAGAACTTGTCACTGTTGATGAGGAAAACGGACCAGTAACAAGTGTGAATTGGGCTCCTGATGGTCGGCATATTGCCATTGGCTTGAACAATTCCGAAGTACAACTATGGGATTCGACTGCCAACCGGCAGGTTCAATATTAAAGTCTTTGCTGAACATTTTGCAGCTTCTTCTTATTGTTCCTCCATTGTTTAATTTTTCCCTTTGTTGCCGCAGCTGCGTACTCTGAGAGGTTGTCACGGATCAAGAGTGGGTTCAATGGCATGGAACAATCACATTCTCACAACAGGAGGAATGGATGGTCAGATTGTTAACAACGATGTGAGAATTAGATCCCATGTTGTCGAAACTTACAGAGGCCACCAGCAAGAGGTTTGCGGGCTGAAATGGTCGGCTTCCGGGCAACAGCTAGCCAGCGGAGGCAATGATAATGTTGTTCACATATGGGATAGGTCCATGGCATCTTCAAATTCACCAACTCAATGGCTACACAGGTTGGAGGAGCATACCTCAGCTGTCAAAGCCCTTGCCTGGTGCCCTTTCCAGAGCAATTTGCTGGCCACAGGTGGAGGTGGCGGCGATCGAACCATAAAATTTTGGAACACACATACTGGTGCATGCTTGAATTCAGTTGATACCGGCTCCCAGGTCTGTTCATTGCTATGGAGCAAGAATGAGAGGGAACTATTGAGTTCCCATGGGTTTACTCAGAATCAATTAACTCTTTGGAAATATCCATCGATGGTGAAGATGGCAGAGCTAACGGGTCATACATCTAGAGTACTTTACATGGCTCAAAGCCCTGATGGGTGCACAGTGGCATCAGCAGCAGGGGATGAGACACTAAGATTCTGGAATGTTTTTGGGGTCCCAGAAGTGGCTAAAACTGCTCCGAAAATGAACCGTGAGCCATTCTCTCAGTTGAACCGTATCCGGTGATGAAGAAAAAGACTAGGAGTGGTGGCGGTGCCGTTGGATTCTTTGTTTTGTAAAGTTTTTCCTCTGATGGCATGTGTAGAGTAATGTTAGGGATAGTAAATTGTTCATCCCCGTCTACATTATATTTTCAACTCCTTATTGAAATTGTTTCCCACACTTGAATTTTTTTTCTACTGACATATTGAATTGGATAATTGAAAGAAAGTCTTTGGTTAAATTATGGATTTTAATCTCTATATATTTGGTTAATTTTAGCTTTTATATTTTTCGAATTAATCAATTTTAATAAAAATATTATAGAGGCTTATGTACTAGATGTTATATTATATTTTAACCCCTATATTAAAAATAGACAAATTAATTCATCTACATTAGATCAAAGAGCAAATTACACTTTTCATTAAAAATTCTAGGTTACTTTTACTCTTAAAAACTAACATGGTTAACAAAAATAACCAAATAGTAGTAAGTAGTGACATGTGATATGTCATGTATACCTAATTTGAAAATGACTAATTTAGAAATGACTTTTGTTTTAACTGAAATTTTAGAATTTGAAAAGTATAATGGCTAAAATTGACCGAATTTTACATAGACTAAATGCATATTTTTGCAAAATATAGGCACTTAATAATAAAATTTAACCAAAATATTATTAGTTGAGATTTATATATATTAAAAATAATGTAATATACGCGTTTTAACTCAGGGTTAGGTACAGTGATTAATCGGGTTAAGAATTAGTATAAAATTTTGAAATATAATAAATAGGAATTTTAGTATTAAATTAGAAAGTATATAGATCCAATAATAAATTAGAAAAAAAAATAAAAAAAATACTCTTTAGATAGGAAATTTTAAAATAGATACATTGATTTAGTTGAAAGAATAAAGAAATTGTTGTGGCCAAAGTAGGAAAATATTAAGTTAGGAGATATATTATAGTAGAGGAAAGGAAGGAAGGATTAAAAAGAAATTTAACCAAAGTGTTGTATGAGTCATACTAGGAAATATGAAAGATCGGGAGGACAAAGTGGTAATTAGCCAAGTAGATATTTATTAGGTGTAATGATATGGGTAAAAAGTAAAATAGATGGATGGCTTAAGGACTTAGTAGCAATTTGACCATTTTAATTAAAAATGTGAGATATTTTAGTGGAATGGTGTAGAAAATGGGAGAAAAGATGAAAATATATATCATCTTTTCATAGCCAAACGTCATACTGTCCCCCAAGTTTCATCCAACTTTTCTTTTAATTCCCTTCATGTCCTTCCATCATAGTTGAACCATCCAAGCTTCAAACCTTTATTTTTCTTTGAAATTTCCTTAGTAAAAATCAAAGAGCTAAGGTAAGAAATGATGAAATTATCATACCATACATGTTTATTTTTATTAAATAGTATAGGAAAGTCACTTGATTGTGGTTTTTTTAACATATAAATGTTATATGTTTTATATGAAATTAAAGAGGAAGAAAAGAAAGGAGGATCTAATTGAAAAAAAGGGAAAGAGAAGGCTAAGGAGTGAGCGAAGAAGAAAATATATCATCTCAACCTTTTTGTTGTAAGTACTACAAGATTTTTAAATTATTTTTATTTAAATGCTTATATTGTAGTATGGAATTACTTAGAATAGAAATGTAAAATATATATTTAAATTTGTAAATAGATAAAAAAGATTAGAATATGAAATTATGAAATTTGTAAAGAAAATTATAGGTGAAGAATATGAAATGGTATATTGTTTAAACACTAAGTAATAATGTTGTGGTAAAAGTATGTGTGTGAAAAAGGTGTGATATTTGTGATTTGTGAAATTGAAACTAAATTGTAGATGATGGAGAAATAAGAAATCTTTTCTGAAATATTTATCTAAAGTATTTAAATGTATGAAATTCAGCTTTAATGCCAAAGTAGACGGAATTTAGAATTACTAGGATATTAGTGGCATGTCATTAAGGGACTTTAGCGCGCTCTCTGATTATTAGCACATTAGTGTTCTCCGTTTAGCATATTCATGCTCTCTGTATAGCACTTTAGTGCTCTCTGTTCAATAGTGCATAATAATGCACCTCTGTATTTGCTCCGTATATTCGATATGTTCTATAAAGTCTACTTTGGGTTAAGAATATGAGTTGTGAACAAAAGTGAATCACCAATGTGTTGAGGTAAGTTTGAAAACTTACAAAAGGTAAGTTAGATTGTATTAAAGTAAGGTATAGTTGAAAAAACTAGTATGTGCGTAAAAATGTGTATATTGAATAAGTTTAAAATATTTTGTTATGATTCATTTACCTATTTATTCTTGTAGTGCTTACTAAGCCTTCATCGACTTAACACGTTTATTTTTAAGCAGCGTAGGAACAGTTAGACTCGAAGAGGTAGAGTCGGGTTAGGAGATTTCTCATCTCATTACATCTTCAAGAGCTTCAAGAGTAGGTATCATATTTTGAATTAAAATGACATGTACATAGGTAGACCAAATGTGTTCCCATGTGTTAAGGACTAAAATGCAAACTCTTGAAACTCTATCTATTTTGGTTTTACTTGAAGTATTTTAATTCTACATGAAATGAATTATTGAAACTATAAGTATGTTTGCAAATGTGGTTTGCTAATATGATGATTATGATTGATTTCAAGTAGTTTTAAGTAATTTTAATATATTTTAAATTGGTCTTAAGTGTTGAGAAGAATATATATATATTGCAGGGGGTTTTAGTGAACTTTTAAACTGATTTTTGCCAAATTTTACCCAAGGGTATAGGTATCGATACATAGGCTATGAAATACAAAATTTCCAAAACAGAATATGATTTTGGTATCGTTTTTGTCATTGGTATCAATATTTTTTTTCCCTGTTTTGAGTAGAAACAGTATTAAAATAATTTCCAAACATAATGTAACATCCAATAATGACCCTACATGTTTATATTAATAAATTTTGAGTTAAATAAGTTAAAATCCTATGTATAAATGCTTAAATTAAATAGTGTCTAGCCAAAACTATTTTGACACCAAATGTAATAGTCTTATACCGAGTCCGTACGATAGGACCGGGTATAGGGGTGTTACATTTATTGGTATCAGAGCCTAGGTTTTCTGAATTCTTGGGTTGGGAATAAGTCTATCTGTACATGCCATTTTGTATATTGATGTGATGAGATGAGGTTTAGCTATTTAATTGGGTAATTTATGATTATTGTAGAAACTTAAAGATGTCAAATAGACCTCGTGAAGAGTCAGAAGATGAAGTAGATAATAGGGCGCCAAACCTAGATAGGGAAAGAGATCAACATAGAGCCCACGCCCGAAGTGAATTGGTAAATTTAGGGGATGATAGGGAGCCTGAATTAGAAGAAAGAACTCAACTTGAAACTGAGTTGATACCGCCTAGAGAAGAAATTCCAATTGCAGCCTTGTTATAGACAATGAATCAGTTATTGCAGCAAGTTGTAAGAACTAATAATGCTCCACCTGTTCCATCACCACCTCCTCATCCTACCACTCCACAACCACAATAGTCTATAACTAGTCATCGATCTCCCTTGGAGAAAATAAGAAAATATGGAGCTGGAGAGTTTAAAGGAAAGTAAGATAATGACCCAACTAAAGTTGAAGAATGGTTGGAAAACAATCAAAGAATATTTGAAGAATTGCAGTGTATAAGAGATGAAAAGTTAAAATGTGCAGTATCTTTATTAAAGGGTGAGGCTTACTAATGGTGGACCACTGTCATAAATATTCATCCTGCAGAGAAAATTAATTGGAATTTCTTTGTGTCCGAATTTAGAAAGAAATATGTGAGTTGTACTGACCCAAAATTCACGGGCACCGGAAAAGTGAGTTATAAGACCTCCGTATTAGTAAATCGAGTTCGAAAATAATTATTAGAAATATTTATGAGTCTAGTGATGTGTTTAATTAGGTTTAAATTAGGTGAATTTAGCTTAATTTAGAGAAATTAGGAAAAATGACTAAATTGAATAAAGGGTAAGCGTTTAATTATAGATTAATAGAAAGAAAAGAGGACCAAAATGGCAATTAAGCCATTAAAGAGGAATGAGGGCATATAAGTAATGAAAATCCAAGATTTATGTATTAGTATATCTTATTATATTATTGTTATTAGATTGAATTATATTATTATTATTAATATTATTATGAAATAAAATATGATTTTGACAAATGGATGGTGATAAAAATATACAAATGTAATAATATATATACAATTGTAACATATTTATTTAATTACTTTTATTAAAGTAAATAGATATTTATTATTATTTATAATTATTTAAATATATAATTATTATAATATTATAATATTATAAGATTTTTATATGACAAATAAATTAAATGGTGAAAAGTGTAAGGTGATGATGAATCCAAGTGTACTAAATAAAATATATACATTTGTAATTTATATATGTATTTACTTAATATCAAAGTAAATAGATATTTATTATTTTTAGATTTTTATGAAATAATTAGATAAAATCATGACAAATGTATGGTATTGATCATGTACAAATGTAGAAAAGTAAATGTATGCATTTATATTATATTATTAATTATATGATAGATATTTATAATAATTAAATTATAATATATTAAGTTAATAAAATAAATAAAACAAATGAAATAATAAAAGAATAAAAAGAAAGACAAAAGAAACAAAAGGGTAAAAGAACAGAGAAGCTTTCGAAATAGAGCAGGGAAAGAAGACAGAAAGATGAAAAAGAAAGAAAAAGGGGAAATAGGGAATTTGAAGCTTGGAGTTTAATTGGTAAGCTTAATTAAGTCATTTTCTCTTAATTTTGATGTTTTAGAAGTTTTAAAACAAGGTTTTAGTAAATTTAAGTTGATAGTTTAGAATTTTATAGGTTTTCAAGTATAATTTATGTTGGACAAAAAGATGAATTAGGGATTTAGTTGAATGAAATTCAAGTTAGAATTGATAAAGGGATTAAATTGTAAAGTAAGCTCTAAGTTTTATGTTGTAGGGACTAAATTGAGGAAAATTCGAAATTTGGAAAATATGCTGAAATTTTAATAGTAAAATTTGAGTTTGGATGAAATTTGAATAGAAATAGAGTGTGAATTGAATTAGAAAAGTAAGTAAACTTAGTTACGATTAAATTGGGAATAAGGTAGGAATTGATTAGAATTTTAATTATTTATTATAATTAGTACTGTAATTAATAGTATAATTATTTTAATTTCCATAGCTAGCAAAGAACCCGAGGCATCGGCACCGAAAGGAAAGGAAAAAGTGGTCAAGGAATAATCGAACAAATCTGGGTTCGTATTACTATAATTCAAGTTATTTATTACTAAATATTAATTTTAAATTTATTTATTTTATGGTAAGTAAATATTGAGGTAAGTGACTTTATTGAATTGAATTTAGAAATTTGAATTGAATGAGAAATATGTGTTAGTATTGAATTGTATTTTGATTAGTGAATGGAAAAGTGAATTTGATATTGAAAGTGAATTCTGAAATGAAAGTGAATTTGAATTGAGAATTGGAAACCCTATTAACTAGTCGGGCTGAGTCAGATATAGTTGGCATGCCATAGGATTGGTGCCAATTTGGTCCCTACAACGTAAAACTTAGAGCTTCGGATAGATTCGATGAGGTACTGGGTACCAACATGCTTCGGCTTGGCCGATGAGACACTGGGTGTCAAATATTGCTTCGAACTATCCGATGAGGCACTGGGTGCCAATTTGGTGTATATGGTTGGATCTGTGTATCCCACAAAGTCCGAGTCCGTTAATAGGAGTAATTAAATGAAAAGTTAAATCGAACGAAATGAATCAGTTGAGCCATTGGAAATAAACGTGATTGTGGAATATGGTTTGAAAATGTGAATTGAATATGAAAATGTGAAGGGAAGGCATGAACTAAATGTTCATGAGATAAATAATGACTCAATGTGAAAGTATATGATATTAACTAATGGAAAGCTAAATTGAATTGTAAATATTGAGAAATAAAAAGTTATATATATGAATTAGTTTGGTAAATCTTAAAGTTATATGATTTAATTTACTTGGTTATTGTATTATAATTTGAATTATGGTAATACCATTGAGTATGGAATACTCAGCGTATGGTTGTTTCCATGCGCAGGTTGATAGGAGTCCAGTGTCCCGGTACAGCATCCGAACGATCCCGACTCCAGCATAAAGATTTTGGTGATGTTTTCTTCCTTTAAGTGAAAGTGGCATGTACATAGGGATTATAATAGTTATTTTGGTATGTTATATAATTTTGTTGTAAAGAAAGGTATTTGGTGTTTTGATGATTAAATTAGTGAAATGGTAGAAATTGTTTATGGCATTGGTATTGAATTGAAATGGTTTGAATAGTTTTATGAGCTAATTAGAAATGATAATAGGGTTTTCATTAATTAAGTTGTTAAGTCAGTATGTCAAGTATGATTTAAGTATATTTAAGTATATAAATGTATTGGTTGAAATACTGGAATTGGTTTGGTTGCAATTTGAAATTTGCAGGGAAGGTTAAATATTTATAAAGGGGTTATATTGATTTTTTTTTAAAAATGAATAAAGTCAATTAGAAAAAAATTATATGAATTTATGATTGTTATTTATTTAAGAATTATTTGTAAATTGTTTGATATGTCCGATAATGCCTCGTAACCTGTTTCGGCGATAGTTTAGGGCTAAGGGGTATTGCATGAGTCAACTTTATCTTGAGAAGAAGAAAAAAGAATTTCTGGATTTGAAGCAGAACAATATGTCTGTTGCTAAATACGATCGTTAATTTATCCGATTGAGTAAATATGCCAAGGAATTAATAGCAAATGAAGCAGATATGTGCAGGAGATTTGAGTGGGGACTGAATGAAGAAATTCATGTTCCTCTTATATCATTACATCTACAAGAATTTCCTATTTTGGTTGATAAAGCACAACCATTGGAAGAAGGGTTTCGTTCAAAAGAGAAGAGTTTTAGGAAGAGATTAGCAACTAGTTCAGCATCACCACTGTTTTCAAAAAGAGTGAAGGATTCTAAAGATTGTAGATACACTTCTCCTACTATTGGGCAAATATCCAGACAAGACAAACCCAGTAAACGACCTTTGTGGTTAGTACTAGGGATTCTAAAAGAAAACCAACACCTCCATCATTTGAGCATTGTGGAAGATATCATTGGGGAGAATGTCAATTGAATTCTCGAGCCTGTTTTCGATATGGATCGAAAGATTATTTGATCAGAGATTGTCCAAAAGTGTCAGAAAGTGTTATAGAATAGTTTGCGAGAGGTAGCTCGACTCTATAAAGAGGTAGACGATCTAGAATTTTTGGTGGTATTGGTAGTGGTACAAGATCTGTGAGAGAAATAGCCAATAAATTTGAATTTTAGAGACCTCGAATTTATGTTATCAGAACACGAGAAGATGGAGATACTCTTGATGTGCTTACTGGTAAATTCTCTTTATTTGGTTCTTCTTTAATTGCACTAATTGATCCTGGCTCTACGCATTCATACATATGCATTACATTCGTGAAAGAAAGAGAGTTATTAGTGGAACCTACAGAATACGAAGTAGTAGTTACTAACCCTTTTGGGCAAAGTGAGAAAATTAATAAAGTGTGTAGAATATTTCCTTTAAAAATTCATGATTATGAGTTTCCAACAGACCTTATAGCACTTACGTTTCATGAGATTAATGTGATATTGGGTATAGACTAGTTGTCAGAACACGGGGTTCTGGTTGATTGCAGAAAAAAAAGAATTTCCTTGAGAACTTCAGATGGAGAGGAAGTGGTTGTAATCGGTGAAAAATATAGTGCATTGATGAATGTGATGTTTGCAATAAAGGCTTCTAAAATGATGAGAAGAGGATATATTGCTTTTCTTGCTTACATTTTAGATACCCGTGCAGCGAATTCTGAGATTGAAAAGATACTGATGGTTCGAGATTTTATTGAAGTATTTCCAGAGAAATTACAGGGTTTGCCTCTAGAAAGAGAAGTAGAGTTTGGGATTGAGATAATTCCGGGCACTACATCGATATCTATAGCACCTTATTGAATGACACCCACTGAGTTGAAAGAATTAAAAACGCAACTACAAGAGTTACAGGACAAGGGATTCGTACGTCCTAGTGTGTTACCATTGGGAGCACCAGTATTTTTCGTGAAGAAGAAATATAGGTCTTTAAGGCTTTGTATAAATTACCGTCAGTTGAATAAAGTGACTGTAAAGAACAAATATTCGTTGCTCAGGATTGATGATTTGTTTGATCAGTTAAAAGGAGTCAGTGTATTTTCTAATATTGATTTCAAATGGGTATTATCAATTACGGGTGAAAGAACCTGATGTGTCAAAAATTGTCTTTAGTACTCGGTACGGTCATTATGAGTTATTGGTTATGCCATTTGGATTGACTAATGCTCCGGCCGCCTTCATAGATTTTATGAATAGAATTTTTTAGCCTTATTTAGATCAGTTTGTGGTGGTATTTATAGATGATATTCTAGTGTATTCAAAAGGAGAAGAAGAACATGATAAACATCTCTGGATTGTGCTATAGATTTTAAGAGAAAAATAGTTGTATGTTAAAAGAAGTCACTTTTTTGGGACACATTGTATCAGTAGATGGTATTCGGGTAGATTCGAAAAAGGTAGAAGCTATACTTGAATGGAAACGACCAAAGAATGTGACAGAAGTAAGGAGTTTTCTTGGATTGGCTGGTTACTATAGAAAATTTGTTGAAGGATTCTATGATAGTATCACCATTAACAAAATTGTTGCAGAAAAATGTAAAATTTGAATGGACAGAAAAGTGTCAGCAAAGCTTTGAGAAATTAAAAGCAGCATTAACAGAAGCTCCTGTATTGATTAAACCAGAATTTGGTAAAGAGTACGTGATTTTTAGTGAAGTTTCGTATAGTGGTTTGGGTTGTGTGCTAATGCAAGGAGGAAAGGTAGTAACATATGATTCTAGACAATTGAAGTCACATGAAAAAAACTACCCGACGCATGATCTTAAATTGGCTGCAGTCGTGTTTGCGTTAAAAATATGGAGACATTATTTGTACGGGGAAAAATGTTATATCTACACTGACCATAAGAGTTTGAAGTACTTCCTAACCCAGAAAGAGTTGAACTTGAGACAGATAAGATGGGTTGAATAATTAAAGGACTATGATTGTATCATTGATTATTACCCCAGGAAGGCGAATGTAGTAGTAGACGCTTTAAGTAGAAAATATTTGGCAACTTTGAAAACAATGAATGCATATTTAGATATTAAACAAAATGGTGAGTTATTTGTTAAGTTAAAGGTGAAACCAACTTTGTTGCAATAGGTGAAAGATGCTCAAAAAGAAGATGAAGAATTATGGGTGATTAAGAAACAACTTGAGGAAGGGAAAAACAATAAATTTGAGATTGATAGTGAAATGAGCTCGAGATTTCACGGTCGACTATATGTACCTAATTAAGAAGTTTTGAGGCAAAGTATTTTGAATGAAGCATATCACAGTTTGTTTGGTTTATATTCGGGGAGTAATAAGATGTATCATGACTTGAAACCATTCTATTGGTGGAAAAGGATGAAGAAAGACAGTTGAATATGTTTCAACAAGTGAAGGCAGAGCATCAAGTTCCATTAGATTACTACAATCAATAGCCATACCAGAGTGGAAGTAGGAAATAATTATTATGGATTTTGTAATTGGAGAGAAAGAAAAGAAAGGAAATGACCTAATTGAAGAAAAAGGGAAAGAGAAGGCTAAGGAGTGAAGGAAGAAGAAAATACATCATCTCAACCTTTTTGTCGTAAGTACTACAAGATTTTTAAATTATTTTTATTTAAATGCTTATATTGTAGTATGGAATTACGTAGAATAGAAATGTAAAATATATATTTAAATTTGTAAATAGATAAAAAAAATTAGATTATGAATTTATGAAATTTGTAAAGAAAATTATAGGAGGAGAATAAGAAATAGTATATTGTTTGAACACTAAGTAATGATGTTGTGGTAAAAGTATGTGTGAAAAAAGTGTGATATTTGTTATTTGTGAAATTGAGACTAAATTGTAGATGATGGAGAAATGAGAAATCTTTTTCGAAATATTTATCTAAAGTATTTAAATGTATGAAATTCAGCTTTAATGCCCAAATAGACGGAATTTAGAACTACTAGGATATTAGTGGCATGCCATTAAGGGACCTTAGCGTGCTCTCCGATTATTAGCACATTAGTGCTCTCTGTTTAGCACATTTGTGCTCTCTGTATAGCACTTTAGTGCTCTCTGTTCAATAGTACATAATAATGCACCTCTGTTTTTGTTTCATATATCCGGTGTGTTCTATAAAGTCTACTTTGGGCTAAGAATATGAGTTGTGAACAATAAGTGAATCACAAATGTGTTGAGGTAAGTTTGATAACTTACAAAAGGTAAGTTAAATTTTATTAAAGTAAGGTATAGTTGAAGAAACTTGTATGTGTGTAAATATGTATTAATTGAATAAGTTTAAAATATTTTGTTATGATTCATTTACCTATTTATACTTGTAATGCTTACTAAGCCTTCACCGGCTTAACGCGTAGGAATAGTTAGACTCGAAGAGGTAGAGTCAGGTTAGGAGATTTCTCATCTCATCACACCCTCAATAGCTTCAAAAGTAGGTATCATATTTTGAATTAAAATGGCATGAACATAGGTAGACCAATTTTTTTTTTTTTTTTGAGGGACATAGGTAGACCAATTGTGTTTCCATGTGTTAGGGACTAAAATACAAACTCTTGAAACTATATCTATTTTGGTTTTACTTGAAGTATTTTAATTCTACATGAAATGAATTATTGAAACTATAAGTACGTTTGCAAATGTGGTTTGCTAATATGATGATTATGATTGATTTCAAGTAGTTTTAAATAATTTTAATATATTTTGAATTGGTCTTAAGTGTTAAGAAGAATATATATATTGCAGGGGATTTTAGTGAACTTTTAAACTGATTTTTGCCAGATTTTACTCAAGGGTATAAGTATCGATACCTAGGCTATGAAATACAAAATTTCCAAAACATAATGTGATTTTGGTATCGTTTTTGTCATTGATATCGATATCTTTTTTCCCCTGTTTTGAGTAGAAACAATGTTAAAATCATTTTCAAACATAATCTAACATCCAATAATTACCCCACACGTTTATATTAATAATTTTTAAAATCCTATGTATAAATGCTTAAATTAAATAGTGTCTAGCCAAAATCATTTTGGCACCAAATGTAATAGTCTTATACCGAGCCCGTACGATCGGCTTGAATATAGGGGTGTTACAAATAACATCGTTATCAATTTAGATACTAATTCTAAAAGAAATAACAGTTATAATTTTGAATTCCTAACATTATTTCTTCTATGTAAACATTGTTTAGTTTTTTTTTTTTTTTTTCCATTTTTCTTGCACTCTAGAATTTTCACTCGTGGGTTTTAGTACTTTAGTTGAATAGTAAAACATAAATATTGAAAATTATAAAGTTTGGGTAAGTATTTTCGTTATTAATTATTACTCAATTGAGTTAGTGTTTTATTAATTTATGACACTAAAATTAATAAAAAAATTAAATTTTTTATATTTTTTATATCCATTTTACAATTCATATTTGAGGTTCGTAAAGACTCTTTCTAACTATATTCTTTAAATTTTTTTTTCATACCCTTTTTAATACTTAGTTTTTTATTAATTTATTTATGATATGGTTTATTGATCATGCATAATTTTATATTTGAGAACCTAAAAAAAATATTTTATATATTAAATTAGATAAATAGTTGCATGATTAAATACAAATAAATTTTAAATATAATAATGAAAACATAATTGTTGACTTTCTGGTTTAATCATAGTATGCTGTCCACATCAAATCACCACACCTTATGAAAAAAATTGTCATAGCTTCAGAATTTTTCAAGATTTAATAAATAAATGTCATGTCAGTTAAATATATTTGAATCTTAAATTTTTTTCCTTACAATTTTTTATCATCATTTCATTATCGACTATAAATAAATTATCATATTATTTGTTTTCATTCCTTTATTAATAAAGTCCAGTCGGAATTACTCAAAAAAAAAAAAAAATCGCCAACACTAAACTATAAAAAAAATATAAGATTTCAAAATTTCCGTTAATTTTAATTAAAAAAAGGAATTATTATGGTTACATGTGTAAAAGAATTAAATAAATTATGAATGTATTCGAATAAGGCAAAATATAGTAATCAGTAGAACAAAATTGGTCGCTGTTTTGGTACCAAGAGTTAGGTCTTGGCTGTATGGAAAATGTAAGATGGTCCCAGTCCATCGTTGTTCCTAAACATTGAATTATTGGCTCCAACCCTTCCATTTAATTACTTGTTTTTCCTGGTTTTTTCATTAATGGTATTTGTTTTTTCTGAAAAAAATTATTAATCAATTTTTAAAAATTTTATATTTAATCTAAAATATTAATATTTTCCTACTACGGTACATTTGTTGGTATATGGTAGGTTGTAACTTGCAACACCAAAATAGATGAGGTATCTATGCATGAATTATTAAATCCATCCTACAATGGTTCGACTTATTAATTAATAGGTAAGGGTTATTAGTTTACGTTTTAATTATTTAATTTTAAAAAATTATAAAATAATTATTAAACTATTTAAAAATATTAAAGTTATTAGAATATTAAAATCGTTATTGAATATCACTATTTTCTACAATTTAGTTTCTTTTATAAAATAGTTTTGAACCTTATAAATCTACTACCTAAAAATTAAATAGCTTTCTCCACTAATCTTCGACACTAACTATCGAATTGACTTAGTATTCTTTTACTTTTTGATGGGTACTAACTCACCCTATCAATCGTCACTTAAAATTTTCTAATTAAACTTTAAAAAAAAAAACTTAATAACTCGATAACTTAAATAAATATTTTATGAATAATTCAATAACATTTTACAATTTTTAAAATTACAAAGATGAATTTATTAATCGAATCCGTGTAATTTTAGTAGCAAAAAAAAGTACGTGGTGGCCGGGGCCATGAAAATCATACAGGATTCGTCGCAGTTGTATAAGAACCTCTAAAAACTCATGAAACTTAAAACTAGAGATCCAAATCTCTCATCGAATTTAAGGCGTTCACATGCAAACAAACAATCACCATAACTATTTTAATTTAATCGTAAAGCGGCAAGTGAGTCTTTGTTCTTTTCTTCGTTTACTTCTTTATAAATGTTTTTAAGATTATAATCTTGCATGACCGAAAGAAAAAAAAAAAAAAAGGTCGAAGGTTTAAGACCAGAACAACAATGGCGTTAGCCACTACATACAAAGTGGTTCTCGGCTCAATAGCCTTTGCAATCTTCTGGGTATTAGCTGTTTTCCCTGCCGTCCCACTTTTACCAATCGGAAGAACCGCCGGGTCTTTACTCGGTGCCACGCTTATGGTTTTATTCAGAGTAATAACCCCAGATGAAGCTTATGCCGCCATTGATCTACCAATCTTGGGTGTTTTATTCGGCACCATGGTCGTTAGTGTTTATCTCGAAAGAGCCGATATGTTTAAGTATTTAGGTAAATTGCTTTCATGGAAAAGTAAAGGAGCTAAGGATTTAATCTGTAGAATCTGTTTGGTTTCTGCGATTTCAAGTGCTTTTTTCACTAATGATACTTCTTGTGTGATATTAACTGAGTTTGTATTGAAAATTGCAAGGCAACATAATTTGCCTCCTCACCCATTTTTGTTAGCACTTGCTTCAAGTGCTAATATAGGTTCTTCGGCTACTCCGATTGGGAATCCACAGAATTTGGTGATTGCTGTTCAAAGTAAGGTTTCATTCGGGGATTTTCTTGTTGGGGTTTTGCCGGCTATGCTGGTTGGTGTGTCGGTGAATGCTTTGATACTTATAATTATGTATTGGAGATTGTTATCTGTTCATAAAGATGAAGAAGATGGGACTGGTGAAATCGTGGGTGAAGATGATGTGAGTTCACATCGGTTTTCGCCGGCCACAATGTCACATATTTCAGCTTCGAATTCAATGGATCATGTTCAGAGCTCTCCTAATAACATTAATGGAAGTTTAGCAACTCACCTTGACAGCCTTAGGAACCGAGTCAATTCGGGCGATCAACTTGAAATCCAGAGGTCACCTTGTGGTTCGATTGATTCAAATGACATATCATCGCCGGCTCAATTTTCAGAGGAAAAAAAAATCAAAAACAGAGCATTGGAAGAACAAGATGTGGAAATTATGTGTTTATTTAGTCACTATTGGGATGTTGGTTGCTTTGCTTATGGGTTTGAATATGTCATGGACAGCCATTACAGCATCATTGGCACTTGTTGTTCTTGATTTTAAGGATGCAAGGCCTTGCTTGGAAAAGGTTTCTGAATTAAAATTACAGAGTGGGATTTTAAGTTTTGATTTTTTTTTTTTGAATGATTAACAGAGGTTTGCTTGTTTTTTTTTTTTTTTTTTTTTTTTTTTTTTTTTTTTTTTTTATGAGCAGGTATCGTATTCGCTTTTGCTTTTCTTCTGTGGAATGTTTATTACGGTGGAAGGGTTCAATAAAACTGGGATTCCAAGTACTCTTTGGAACTTTATGGAACCCCATGCCAAGGTCGATCGTGTTTTCGGGATTGCGGTTTTAGCTGTCGTTATTCTTCTCCTCTCCAATGTGGCTTCCAACGTACCAACCGGTAAAATATATTCTACTTTTTCTAGAAAGGAGAAATATTTGAAGTCTTGTTTATCTGGAATTTGATTGATTCTTTAATAGATCGATATTATCTTTAGGTCAAGTTAATATCTTGTCTTTGATTTGAAGAGATTTCAAGTGATTGAGATTGTCCGAAGAGGCAGTAGGTTCACAGAGTAGAAACAACTTGTCGGATTGGACCATGCGTAGCTCATAGCCACTTATCATAGAGTCTCAAACTCTCCATAGAGTTGTGAGATAAAACTTCAGCTTGACCCAGAAATAATATGGACCTGTTAAGAGGTTTATCAGTTCTGAATGAACGACATTTTCGAGGACTTCTTAGGAAAGAATCAATCTCCCCTAAAAAACACACACATATAATATATTATTAAATTTATTGCCTATAAGATTACAGATTTTTTATATAAATTTAGACAAAATTTGATGTTAATCCTATATTTTGAAAAAATTTGAGATTTAATCCCTATACTTAAAAGTAAAAACAATTCAATCATCATACTTTTTTTTTATTTAATAATTTTAGACCAACCATTGTCTTCGTTAGTAATTTTAATTAAAATTTGCTAATATAACATGTTTACTTCTCATCAATCATATTCATGTTCCATGAAAACAGTCAAATCATCATGTTAAACTAATAAATTTTGATAAAAAATACTTATAATTTTAATGATTGAACTGAGATTTTTAAATTCAAAAAATAGTGAGAGTTTTTAAAATACACTAAATCTTAAATTTTATAAACTACATCAACTAACAGCATATTTTATAAAATTTTGTCAAAGTAGAGTAACTAACAGTTTCTCTTGGCACTAATATATATGTATGTTCTTTAGTTCTGTTGCTTGGAGGGAGAGTGGCGGCATCAGCCGCGGCGATATCGGCAAGTGAAGAGAAGAAAGCATGGCTGATATTAGCATGGGTGAGCACGGTAGCCGGAAACCTGTCGTTGTTGGGATCGGCGGCGAACTTGATAGTATGTGAGCAAGCTCGTCGAGTACCACATCTTGGCTACACATTGTCTTTCTGGAATCACCTTAAATTTGGAGTTCCTTCTACGCTTATAGTCACTACAATCGGTTTGACACTTATTAGATGATTATTACAACATAAACAGAATTAATTATAAATTGGTTAAAATATGTCATAAGAATCCGACCAAATCCTTAAAGCCTAGAAGACATATTCCCCAGGTCAGTACAGCACGATATGGATACTTTGGTCAGTTCAGAAAATTTTGGTTCAACAGACTCTAATATGATGCGATTTTCAATTCTTCAGAGCTCTGAGAGAACATTGGATGCTCCTGATCTCGTCGACGATTTTTACCTGATTTTATTGGATTGGGGCAGCAGCAATGTACTAGCAATAGCACTCGGGAACACTGTGTATCTGTGGGATGCTTCAGATAGTTCTACTTCAGAACTTGTCACTGTTGATGACGAAAACGGACCACTAACAAGTGTGAATTGGGCTCCTGATGGTCGGCATATTGCCATTGGCTTGAACAATTCCGAAGTACTACTATGGGATTCGACTGCCAACCGACAGGTTCCATATTAAAGTCTTTGCTGAACATTTTGCAGCTTCTTCTTATTGTTCCTCCATTTTTTAATTTTTCCCTTTGTTGCTGCAGCTGCGTAGTCTGAGAGGTTGTCACAGATCAAGAGTGGGTTCAATGACATGCAACAATCACATTCTCACAACAGGAGGAATGGATGGTCAGATTGTTACAACGATGTGATCATGTGAGAATTAAATCCCATGTTGTTGAAACTTACAGAGGCCACCAGCAAGAGGTTTGCGGGCTGAAATGGTCGGCTTCCGGGCAACAACTAGCCAGCGGAGGCAATGATAATGTTGTTCACATATGGGATAGGTCCATGGCATCTTCAAATTCACCAACTCAATGGCTACACAGGTTGGAGGAGCATACCTCAGCTGTCAAAGCCCTTGCCTGGTGCCCTTTCCAGAGCAATTTGCTGGCCACAGGTGGAGGTGGCGGCGATCGAAACATAAAATTTTGGAACACACATACTGGTGCATGCTTGAATTCAGTTGATACCGGCTCCCAGGTCTGTTCATTGCTATGGAGCAAGAATGAGAGGGAACTATTGAGTTCCCATGGGTTTACTCAGAATCAATTAACTCTTTGGAAATATCCATCGATGGTGAAGATGGCAGAGCTAACGGGTCATACATCTAGAGTACTTTACATGGCTCAAAGCCCTGATGGGTGCACAGTGGCATCAGCAGCAGGGGATGAGACACTAAGATTCTGGAATGTTTTTGGGGTCCCAGAAGTGGCTAAAACTGCTCCGAAAATGAACCGTGAGCCATTCTCTCAGTTGAACCGTATCCGGTGATGAAGAAAAAGACTAGGAGTGGTGGCGGTGCCGTTGGATTCTTTGTTTTGTAAAGTTTTTCCTCTGATGGCATGTGTAGAGTAATGTTAGGGATAGTAAATTGTTCATCCCCGTCTACATTATATTTTCAACTCCTTATTGAAATTGTTTCCCACACTTGAATTTTTTTTCTACTGACATATTGAATTGGATAATTGAAAGAAAGTCTTTGGTTAAATTATGGATTTTAATCTCTATATATTTGGTTAATTTTAGCTTTTATATTTTTCGAATTAATCAATTTTAATAAAAATATTATAGAGGCTTATGTACTAGATGTTATATTATATTTTAACCCCTATATTAAAAATAGACAAATTAATTCATCTACATTAGATCAAAGAGCAAATTACACTTTCTGTTAAAAATTCTAGGTTACTTTTACTCTTAAAAACTAACATGGTTAACAAAAATAACCAAATAGTAGTAAGTAGTGACATGTGATATGTCATGTATACCTAATTTGAAAATGACTAATTTAGAAATGACTTTTGTTTTAACTGAAATTTTAGAATTTGAAAAGTATAATGGCTAAAATTGACCGAATTTTACATAGACTAAATGCATATTTTTGCAAAATATAGGCACTTAATAATAAAATTTAACCAAAATATTATTAGTTGAGATTTATATATATTAAAAATAATGTAATATACGCGTTTTAACTCAGGGTTAGGTACAGTGATTAATCGGGTTAAGAATTAGTATAAAATTTTGAAATATAATAAATAGGAATTTTAGTATTAAATTAGAAAGTATATAGATCCAATAATAAATTAGAAAAAAAAATAAAAAAAATACTCTTTAGATAGGAAATTTTAAAATAGATACATTGATTTAGTTGAAAGAATAAAGAAATTGTTGTGGCCAAAGTAGGAAAATATTAAGTTAGGAGATATATTATAGTAGAGGAAAGGAAGGAAGGATTAAAAAGAAATTTAACCAAAGTGTTGTATGAGTCATACTAGGAAATATGAAAGATCAGGAGGACAAAGTGGTAATTAGCCAAGTAGATATTTATTAGGTGTAATGATATGGGTAAAAAGTAAAAAGATGGATGGCTTAAGGACTTAGTAGCAATTTGACCATTTTAATTAAAAATGTGAGATATTTTAGTGGAATGGTGTAGAAAATGGGAGAAAAGATGAAAATATATATCATCTTTTCACCGGCCAAACCGTCACTTCTGTCCCCCAAGTTTCATCCAACTTTTCTTTTAATTCCCTTCATGTCCTTCCATCATAGTTGAACCATCCAAGCTTCAAACCTTTATTTTTCTTTGAAATTTCCTTAGTAAAAATCAAAGAGCTAAGGTAAGAAATGATGAAATTATCATACCATACATGTTTATTTTTATTAAATAGTATAGGAAAGTCACTTGATTGTGGTTTTTTTTTTTTAACATATAAATGTTATATGTTTTATATGAAATTAAAGAGGAAGAAAAGAAAGGAGGGGATCTAATTGAAAAAAAAGGGAAAGAGAAGGCTAAGGAGTGAACGAAGAAGAAAATATATCATCTCAACCTTTTTGTTGTAAGTACTACAAGATTTTTAAATTATTTTTATTTAAATGCTTATATTGTAGTATGGAATTACTTAGAATAGAAATGTAAAATATATATTTAAATTTGTAAATAGATAAAAAAAAGATTAGAATATGAAATTATGAAATTTGTAAAGAAAATTATAGGTGAAGAATATGAAATGGTATATTGTTTAAACACTAAGTAATAATGTTGTGGTAAAAGTATGTGTGTGAAAAAGGTGTGATATTTGTGATTTGTGAAATTGAAACTAAATTGTAGATGATGGAGAAATAAGAAATCTTTTCTGAAATATTTATCTAAAGTATTTAAATGTATGAAATTCAGCTTTAATGCCAAAGTAGACGGAATTTAGAATTACTAGGATATTAGTGGCATGTCATTAAGGGACTTTAGCGCGCTCTCTGATTATTAGCACATTAGTGTTCTCCGTTTAGCATATTCATGCTCTCTGTATAGCACTTTAGTGCTCTCTGTTCAATAGTGCATAATAATGCACCTCTGTATTTGCTCCGTATATTCGATATGTTCTATAAAGTCTACTTTGGGTTAAGAATATGAGTTGTGAACAAAAGTGAATCACCAATGTGTTGAGGTAAGTTTGAAAACTTACAAAAGGTAAGTTAGATTGTATTAAAGTAAGGTATAGTTGAAAAAACTAGTATGTGCGTAAAAATGTGTATATTGAATAAGTTTAAAATATTTTGTTATGATTCATTTACCTATTTATTCTTGTAGTGCTTACTAAGCCTTCATCGACTTAACACGTTTATTTTTAACGCGTAGGAACAGTTAGACTCGAAGAGGTAGAGTCGGGTTAGGAGATTTCTCATCTCATTACATCTTCAAGAGCTTCAAGAGTAGGTATCATATTTTGAATTAAAATGACATGTACATAGGTAGACCAAATGTGTTCCCATGTGTTAAGGACTAAAATGCAAACTCTTGAAACTCTATCTATTTTGGTTTTACTTGAAGTATTTTAATTCTACATGAAATGAATTATTGAAACTATAAGTATGTTTGCAAATGTGGTTTGCTAATATGATGATTATGATTGATTTCAAGTAGTTTTAAGTAATTTTAATATATTTTAAATTGGTCTTAAGTGTTGAGAAGAATATATATATATATTGCAGGGGGTTTTAGTGAACTTTTAAACTGATTTTTGCCAAATTTTACCCAAGGGTATAGGTATCGATACATAGGCTATGAAATACAAAATTTCCAAAACAGAATATGATTTTGGTATCGTTTTTGTCATTGGTATCAATATTTTTTTTCCCTGTTTTGAGTAGAAACAGTATTAAAATAATTTCCAAACATAATGTAACATCCAATAATGACCCTACATGTTTATATTAATAAATTTTGAGTTAAATAAGTTAAAATCCTATGTATAAATGCTTAAATTAAATAGTGTCTAGCCAAAACTATTTTGACACCAAATGTAATAGTCTTATACCGAGTCCGTACGATAGGACCGGGTATAGGGGTGTTACATTTATTGGTATCAGAGCCTAGGTTTTCTGAATTCTTGGGTTGGGAATAAGTCTATCTGTACATGCCATTTTGTATATTGATGTGATGAGATGAGGTTTAGCTATTTAATTGGGTAATTTATGATTATTGTAGAAACTTAAAGATGTCAAATAGACCTCGTGAAGAGTCAGAAGATGAAGTAGATAATAGGGCGCCAAACCTAGATAGGGAAAGAGATCAACATAGAGCCCACGCCCGAAGTGAATTGGTAAATTTAGGGGATGATAGGGAGCCTGAATTAGAAGAAAGAACTCAACTTGAAACTGAGTTGATACCGCCTAGAGAAGAAATTCCAATTGCAGCCTTGTTATAGACAATGAATCAGTTATTGCAGCAAGTTGTAAGAACTAATAATGCTCACACTGCTCCATCACCACCTCCTCATCCTACCACTCCACAACCACAATAGTCTATAACTAGTCATCGATCTCCCTTGGAGAAAATAAGAAAATATGGAGCTGGAGAGTTTAAAGGAAAGTAAGATAATGACCCAACTAAAGTTGAAGAATGGTTGGAAAACAATCAAAGAATATTTGAAGAATTGCAGTGTATAAGAGATGAAAAGTTAAAATGTGCAGATCTTTATTAAAGGGTGAGGCTTACTAATGGTGGACCACTGTCATAAATATTCATCCTGCAGAGAAAATTAATTGGAATTTCTTTGTGTCCGAATTTAGAAAGAAATATGTGAGTTGTACTGACCCAAAATTCACGGGCACCGGAAAAGTGAGTTATAAGACCTCCGTATTAGTAAATCGAGTTCGAAAATAATTATTAGAAATATTTATGAGTCTAGTGATGTGTTTAATTAGGTTTAAATTAGGTGAATTTAGCTTAATTTAGAGAAATTAGGAAAAATGACTAAATTGAATAAAGGGTAAGCGTTTAATTATAGATTAATAGAAAGAAAAGAGGACCAAAATGGCAATTAAGCCATTAAAGAGGAATGAGGGGCATATAAGTAATGAAAATCCAAGATTTATGTATTAGTATATCTTATTATATTATTGTTATTAGATTGAATTATATTATTATTATTAATATTATTATGAAATAAAATATGATTTTGACAAATGGATGGTGATAAAAATATACAAATGTAATAATATATATACAATTGTAACATATTTATTTAATTACTTTTTATTAAAGTAAATAGATATTTATTATTATTTATAATTATTTAAATATATAATTATTATAATATTATAATATTATAAGATTTTTATATGACAAATAAATTAAATGGTGAAAAGTGTAAGGTGATGATGAATCCAAGTGTACTAAATAAAATATATACATTTGTAATTTATATATGTATTTACTTAATATCAAAGTAAATAGATATTTATTATTTTTAGATTTTTATGAAATAATTAGATAAAATCATGACAAATGTATGGTATTGATCATGTACAAATGTAGAAAAGTAAATGTATGCATTTATATTATATTATTAATTATATGATAGATATTTATAATAATTAAATTATAATATATTAAGTTAATAAAATAAATAAAACAAATGAAATAATAAAAGAATAAAAAGAAAGACAAAAGATAATAGTATTAAGTAGGGTTATGTATTAGAGGTTAGATTGTATTTTAACCCTTATACTAAAAATGGAGAAATTAATCCATCTACATTAGATCAAAGGACAAATTATCCTCTTTTTGTTAAAACATTTATGTTACTTTTACTGTTTAAAACTAACATGGTTGACAAAAATAACCAAATAATAGTAAATAATGACATGTGATATGCCATATATATAGAGAGACTAATTTAGAAATAACTTTTGTAATAAATATTATTAGTTGCTATTTATATATATTAAAAATAACACCATTATCAATTTAGATACTAAATCTTATTTTAAAAGAAATAACAGTTATAATTTTGAATTCCTAACATTATTTCTTGTATGTAAACATTGTTTAATTAATTTTTTGCATATTTCTTGCACTCTACAAGTTTCAGTTGTGGTTTTAGTAATTTGGTTGAATAGTAAAATATAAATGTCAAATATTATAAAAATATAGGTGATTGTTTTTGCTATTACTTATTACTCACATTAATATTATTTATATCCATTTTACAATTTATATTTGAGATTTGTAGATATCCTTTCTAATTATATCGTTTCCAAAATTATTACATTGTACCAAAAATCTTTTAAATATTTGTTATATTAATGAAATGATTTTAAACATGAATTATGATTAATTGATACCGATGTTTACATGTTGTTTCAATTATAAGAAGACAGCACTTTGCATTCCTGGGCAGCTTATAAATATTTGATGAGTCATTTAACCAAATATAATATTTTTGAAATGAGCATTTTTTTTAATGAAGTTTTGTAATTCTTTATTAATGGCAGTCCAATTCCAAAATAGAAAATGGAAATTAAAAAGAAAATGTTTTTAGAGTTTGTAAAAAACACACATTTTAGTAAATAAAAAAAATAAACAAATTTTGATTTTAAATTTCTTTTTTCATACCGTTTTTAATACTTAGTTTTTCATTAATTTATTTATGATATGGTTTATTGGTCATGCATAAATTTATATTTGAGAGCCTTTAAAAAGATTAATTTATATATTAAATTTGAAAAATAGTTGCATAACTAAATACAAATAATTTTTAAAATATAATAATGAAAACATAATTGTTGACTTTCTGGATTAATCATAGCATGCTGTCACCGTCAAAACACCACACCTTATGAAAAAATTGTCATAGCTATTAGGGTCGGTTTCCTTTGAATTTTTCAAAATTTAATAAATAAATGTCATGTCAGTTAAATATATTTGAATCTTAAATTTTGTTCCTTACAATTTTTTATTATCATTTCATTATCGACTATAAGTAAATTACAATGATAACTATTATTACAAGTAAACGTAACGTTTAGTATAAAAAATAGAAATACTTAAAACCATTTAATTATCATATTATTATTTTATTAAATATCCGTTAATTTTAATTAAAAAAGAATTAAATAAATTATGAATGTATTCGAATAAGGCCAAATATAGTAATAAGAATAACAAAACTGGTCGCTGTTTTTTGGTCCCAAGAGTTAGGTCTTGGCTGTATGGAAAATGTAAGATGGTCCCAGTCCATCGTTGTTCCTAAACATTGAATTATTGGCTCCAACCCTTCCTGGTTTTTTCATAAATGGTATTTGTTTTTTTTTTTTTTTGAAAAAATTATTAATCAATTTTTAAAAGTTTTATATTTAATCTAAAATATTAATATTTTCCTACTACGGTACATTTGTTGGTATATAGTGTAGGTTGTAACTTGCAACACCAAATCTGACTTGATAACACATTCCAAATACTAAATTTGGTAATATTAAAACTGTTATTTATTTTTATTGAAGTTTAAACTTTACACACTTCATAAAAACCACAAAAATATATACACCTCATCTATGCATAAATTATCAAATTCATCCTACAATGGTTCGACTTGTTAATTAATATGTTTACGTTTTGATTATTTAATTTCAAAAAATTATAAAATGATAAAATAACAGATTTTTCCATTGATCTCCGACATTAACCGTTACATTGACTTGGGAATCTTCTACTCTTTGATGGGTACTAACCCACCGTATCTATCGTTACTTGAACATTTAAAAAAAAAACTTAATATCACAATAACTTAAATAAAAAATTTTCGAATAATTCAACAACATTTTATAATTTTTAAAATTACAAACTTGAATTTAACACTGTAAATCAGATCCGTATAATTTTAGGAGAAAAAAAAGTACGTGGTGGCCACGGCCATGAAAATCATACAGGATTCGTCGCAGTTGTATAAGAACCTCTAAAAACTCGAGAAACTTAAAAGTAGTGATCCAAATCTCTCGTCGAATTTAAGACGTTCACATGCAAACAAACAGTCACCATAACTATTTTAATTTAATCGTAAAGCGGCGAGTCTTTGTTCTTTTCTTCGTTTACTATTTTATAAATGTTTTTAAGATTATAATCTTGCATGACCGAAAGAAAAAGAAAAAAAAAAAAGTCGAAGGTTGAAGACCGGAACAACAATGGCGTTAGCCGCTACATACAAAGTAGTTCTCGGCTCAATAGCCTTTGCAATCTTCTGGGTATTAGCTGTTTTCCCTGCCGTCCCACTTTTACCAATCGGAAGAACCGCCGGGTCTTTACTCGGTGCCATGCTTATGGTTTTATTCAGAGTAATAACCCCAGATGAAGCTTATGCCGCCATTGATCTACCAATCTTGGGTCTTTTATTCGGCACCATGGTCGTTAGTGTTTATCTCGAAAGAGCCGATATGTTTAAGTATTTAGGTAAATTGCTTTCATGGAAAAGTAAAGGAGCTAAGGATTTAATCTGTAGAATCTGTTTGGTTTCTGCAATTTCAAGTGCTTTTTTCACTAATGATACTTCTTGTGTGATATTAACCGAGTTTGTATTGAAAATTGCAAGGCAACATAATTTGCCTCCTCACCCATTTTTGTTAGCACTTGCTTCGAGTGCTAATATAGGTTCTTCGGCTACTCCGATTGGGAATCCACAGAATTTGGTGATTGCTGTTCAAAGTAAGATTTCTTTTGGGGATTTTCTTGTTGGGGTTTTGCCGGCTATGCTGGTTGGTGTGTCGGTGAATGCTTTGATACTTATAATTATGTATTGGAGATTGTTATCTATTCATAAAGATGAAGAAGATGGGACTGGTGAAATCGTGGGTGAAGATGATGTGAGTTCACATCGGTTTTCGCCGGCCACAATGTCGCATATTTCAGCTTCGAATTCAATGGATCATGTTCAGAGCTCTCCTAATAACATTAATGGAAGTTTAGCAACTCACCTTGACAGCCTTAGGAACCGAGTCAACTCGGGCGATCAACTTGAAATCCAGAGGTCACCTTGTGGTTCGATTGATTCAAATGATATATCATCGCCGGCTCAATTTTCAGAGGAAAAAGAATCAAAAACAGAGCATTGGAAGAACAAGATGTGGAAATTATGTGTTTATTTAGTCACTATTGGGATGTTGGTTGCTTTGCTTATGGGTTTGAATATGTCATGGACAGCCATTACAGCATCATTGGCACTTGTTGTTCTTGATTTTAAGGATGCAAGGCCTTGCTTGGAAAAGGTTTCTGAATTAAAATTACAGAGTGGGATTTTAAGTTTTGATTTTTTTTTTTTTGAATGATTAACAGAGATTTGCTTCTTTCTTTTTTTTTTTTTTTGTATGAGCAGGTATCGTATTCGCTTTTGCTTTTCTTCTGTGGAATGTTTATTACGGTGGAAGGGTTCAATAAAACTGGGATTCCAAGTACTCTTTGGAACTTTATGGAACCCCATGCCAAGGTCGATAGTGTTTTCGGGATTGCGGTTTTAGCTGTCGTTATTCTTCTCCTCTCCAATGTGGCTTCCAACGTACCAACCGGTAAAATATATTCAACTTTTTTTAGAAAAGAGTAATATTTGAAGTCTCATTTATTTGGAATTTGATCGATTTCTTAATGGATCGATATTGTTCTCAGGTCAAGTTAAGGTCTTGTCTCTGATTTGAAGAGAGTTCAAGTGATTGAAATTGTCTGAAGAGACAGTAAGTTCACAGAGTAGAAACGTCTTGTCAGATTAAACCATACGTGACTCATGGTCACTTATCATAGGCGTTTGAACTTATCATCTCTTAAAACAATCTCAAGAACTCAAACTCTCCATAGAGCTGTGAAATAAAACTTCGGCTTGACCCATGAATAATATTAACCTGTTAAGAGGTTTATTAACTCTAAGTGAACGACATTTTAGAGGACTTCTTAGGAAAGAATCAATCTCCCCTAAAAAAAATACACACATATATATATTATTAAATTTATTGCCTACAAGATTACAAATTTTTATATAAATTTGGACAAATTTTGATGTTAGTCTTATATTTTGACAAAATTTGAGATTTAATCCCTATACTTAAAAGTAAAAATAATTCAATCCTCGTACCTTTTTTATTTAATAATCTTAGACCAATCATTGTCTTCATTAGTAATTTTAATTAAAATTTGCTAACATAACATGTTTACTTATCGTCAATCATATTCATGTTATATGAAGACAGTCAAATCATCATTTTAAACTGATAAATTTTAATTAAAAAATACTTATAATTTTAATAATTAAACTGAGATTTTTAAATTCAAAAAATAGTAAGACTTAATGTTAAAGCTTTAAAGTACACACTAAATCTTAAATTTTATAAACTACATCAACTAACAGTATATTTTATAAAATTGTCAAAGTACAGTAACTAAGAGCGTCTCTTGGCACTCATATATATGTATGTTCTTTAGTTCTGTTGCTTGGAGGGAGAGTGGCGGCATCAGCTGCGGCGATATCAGCAAGTGAAGAGAAGAAAGCATGGCTGATATTAGCTTGGGTGAGCACGGTAGCCGGAAACCTGTCGTTGTTGGGATCAGCGGCGAACTTGATAGTATGTGAGCAAGCTCGTCGAGCACCACATCTTGGCTACACATTATCTTTCTGGAATCACCTTAAATTTGGAGTTCCTTCTACGCTTATAGTCACTGTAATTGGTTTGACACTTATTAAATAATTATTACAACATAAACAGAATTAATTATAAATTGGTTAAAATATGTCATAAGCATCTACATTCTTTTGTAAATTTGAAATTTATTCATTTTATTTTTATTTTTAGAAATTTAACTTAAAATTTAGGTACAACTGTTAACATTGTTAAAAATATTTTTTAAAATTCAAATTCATTAAAAAGTCATTTTTGAGTTATATTGTAAACAAATGATTTTTTTTTCAAATTTTAAAATGTCATATTAACGAATTTAATAAATTCCTGAAAATAAAAAGTATAATAACTAAATTTTAAATTTAAGAAGAGTACAAAAAAATATATTTTAACCATTATAAATTAGATTTGGGCATAATTTACAATGTAGATGAATTTTTTTTCTAAACAGTTTTATAAAAAGAATATGTAAAAAAAAAAAAGTCAAATGTAGCTTTAGATGAAATGTTAAAATTAAGATAATAAAGTTGTTGATTTTACATAAAAATATAAAAAAGATAAAAATACAATCAAAATAATGAATTTTTGGTTATTTTACAATTGAATTGAAACTCAATTAACGATGAGACTAACTTGAGAATCTATGACATTCGCTTGATCAAGAATTGTGAGGTTTTTTATTATTAAAAAAATTTCAAGTATAATATTGTATGATCTTAAATTTAAATTTAATCTAATAATTCCGTATAAGTTTAATATTTGAATATCAATATTTATGATGAATTTAACTATTTATTAAATCTTTATTTAAAACTTTGATTTTGTTTGTGCATATATAACCATGTTCACATACCCAGTAATAATTAACAAGTAATGAATCGATAAAAGCATAATAGAGGTCTCTATATTAAGAGTTGTATTGTATTTTATTCTCTCAACTCAAAAAATCAGAAAATTAATCATTATACATCAGATTAAAGAATAAATTAATTCTTCTGTAAAGTTTTCTTTCATTTCTATTGTTTAAAACTGGTCCTTGTACAAATTAATAAAAAATTTAACTTGTTCTTTAATTTAACATATAAAGACTAATTTATCTATTTTTTTAGTAAAGAGAACAAAATGTAACCAAACTATTAATGCACGGGTTTCTATTATTAACAGAATTTTATATTGTTTTCTTTTTAGCAGTATATATATAGATTTATTGGATGGTTAGAATCTTCATTCATTAAGGTCCATCCAAATAGTTTAATATCTCTATTATTAAGTTTCCAATAAAATTATATTAAGTTTCCCAGTTGCTTATTAAAGTCCAAATCTGATCTGTGCCATGAATAATTGCACTCAAGACGTGAGTAGATTACCCATTAAATTAGTGAAATGAGATTGTCACATTTCAAACCCTTATAAATTAAAACCATAAACACGATTACAAAAATATAATCCCATATTTGTAAAAATATCATAAAAGTCCAGGAGTTATATTATATTTTGCCCTTTTTTCTGAAAAATATATAAATTAATCTTTATACATTATATCAAAAAATTGACTGGTCATTTCTATTAAAATTTTCATTCATTTTTACAGTAAAAAATTGACATGGCTACCGATAAAAATACATGAGATTTTTTAAAAAATGACTGATTTATTTTTTGATCTAACATATAAAGATTAATTTTTTTAATAAATAAAACAAAATATAATTTTTTTTAATAAATAAAACAAAATATAATTCAACTCTTAATACATACTCTATAATACTTTTATCCAAAATTTTCAGGTTTGAAACCCTGGCAGTTAAACCTTCCCTTTCCACATTAATTGGTTTGCAACTTCGAAACCCTTACCAATCCTTAGAAAATCTTTTATTAATTATTTTATATATAATTAATTAAATTTTAACCAATAATTTAAAAGATAAATTATATTAATAGTCACTCATTCTAGAATAATTTTTTTATATTCAATTATAAAAAATTACAAAATAATTGCTCTTTCTTTTTTACAAAGCGTTTAATATTTATATATTAATTTCTTTAATCTAACCTACAGGGATTAATTTGACTATTCTTTAAAAAAATAGGATAAAATAAAATCTAACTCTTAATACAGAGCCTCATGATATTTTTATATCAAATTTAAATTATTAATATATGTAAAATATATATCATCTTTATATACAAAAGTAATTTGTATTCCATACTAATATTATCAATTCGTTAAAAAAATAACACAAAATCAACGAATAGCTGGATCTTATCCAGGATGGAAAGATGAGAGGCAGGCTAAATTGCTAAAATACATGTGGGATCATATTTCTGTCAAGGCTTGTTCTTGCTAAAATACATGTGGGATCATACATGTGGGTTCATATTCTCATTTCTCAGTGTAAAAGCTGAATTCCAGTAAAGGGATTTATAGTTCATGTAGTTTCAATTCAACAGCTTTGTTTAAAGTTGATAAAACCCATCATATTAAACCTTGCAGTTTCTTTGATTTGGAGATTTCCATGGTTTTTCTCTGATCTTTTTTTAGCTAAAAGATGGCTATGGCAGCTTATGTGAAACTGATTCTAGGTTCAGTTGCCTTTTCAATCTTCTGGGTATTAGCAGTTTTCCCCACAGTTCCATTATTACCTATTGGAAGAGCTGCCGGGTCTTTATTAGGAGGTATTTTAATGGTCATTTTTCAAATCTTAACCGTCGATCAAGCATATCAAGCCATTGATCTTTCAATCCTTGTTCTTCTCTTTGGAACAATGGTGGTAAGTGGATATCTCGAAAGAGCCGATGCGTTTAAGTATTTGGGTAAGTTATTAACATGGAAAAGCAAAGGTGCAAAAGATTTGATTTGTAGGATCTGTTTAATTTCAGCTATTTCAAGTGCTTTGTTCACTAATGATACATCTTGCATGGTATTAACTGAGTTTGTATTGAAAATTGCAAGGCAAAATAATCTCCCACCACAGCCCTTTTTGCTTGCACTTGCTTCAAGTGCTAATATTGGATCCACTGCAACACCTATTGGTAACCCTCAAAATTTAGTGATAGCTACTCAAAGTGGGGTTTCTTTTGGTGAATTCTTAACTGGGATTCTCCCTGCTACTGTGTTGGGACTTGTATGTAATGCTTTGTTGCTCATTTTCATGTATGGTGGCTTGTTATCTGTTAAGAAAGGTCAACAAGATTCAACTGTAGCATTTAATGGTGATGGTGTTGATCACCAGTTTTCACCAGCTACAATGTCACATGTGGAAACCGCAAATGTGGACTCAGTTCATCATCATGAAAGTCTTAGAAACCGAGTTAACTCGAAGCAAGCAATGGGCGCGGCCGAGGTTCCTTGGTCTTTAAATGGTGCTTATTGGGACCATAGTAATCAAAAACTATGGAAATCATGTGTTTATATTGTTGTTGTTGGAATGTTGGTGTCTTTGCTTATGGGTTTTAATATGTCAGGGACTGCCATTACTGCAGCCCTTGCTTTAATGATTCTTGACTTCAAAGATGCTGTCCCATGCTTGGAGAAGGTAAAGAAAACAACAATATTGAGGTAAAAGTACCATGAAGGTCCCTGTATTAGAAGTTAAATTGTATTTTAACTCATTTACTTGCAAATCTTGTATATTAGATAAAAATGTACACTAATCTTTTCTGTTATTCATTTCTACTATTTCTGCTAAAAATTTCATCAATTTCTACTGTTAAAAACTGTTAATGTGTAGAAACTAATTTGCCCAATTTTTAAGTAGAGGGGGCAAAATACAATCTAACTCCTAATACAATAACCTTCATGATACTTTTACTCAATATTGAAACTTATTATTGTTCTTTGTGTTAATTGCTTGTTTGGGGTTTTAATTTCTTCGTTTTTTTGTAAACAGGTGTCCTACTCTCTTCTAATATTCTTCTGTGGGATGTTTGTGACAGTCCAAGGGTTTAATAAAACTGGAATCCCTAGTGCTTTATGGGAATTAATGGAACCTTATGCAAAGATTGATGAAATAAGTGGAATAGCAGTTCTTGCACTTGTTATTCTTGTACTGTCAAATTTGGTCTCAAATGTGCCTACTGGTATGTTGATTTTTTCTCTTTTATGTGCTCGGCATTTTTTAGGTAAAAGTATTATAGAGGCTTTTGTACTAGGAATTTATTGCATTTTGCCCCTTCTACTTAAAAAATGAGAGAAATTAGACCTTATATTAGTGATCAAAGAGCAAATTTATCCTTTCTGTTACAATTTTTATCTATTTGTATTGTTAAAAACCGGTATGCCTAACGAAATAACTAGACAGTGAAATATGACATGCCACGTTGACATACAATGATCAGTTTTTAATGGTAGAAATGAATGAAATTTTTAACAGAAAGACCAATTTTCTCTTTGATATAATGTACATGGACTAATTTGCCTATTTTTTAGTAGAGGAAACAAACATGGTTCTTTTATCCCTTATTTAATGTGAGTTTTTGAGCATTAGAATTGTATCATATTTGGAACATATGGGAACTCTTTACTCATTAGCCTTTCAAGGATTTGTGTTTTGGTTCAAACCAAGGATCACTAACTCAAGCTACCTAGTCCAATCGGTACTTGTGTTGTCAGTCATCGGCTCGAACTAAGAGAGGCATACTTGCGGGTGACAAACCCTTCAAGGAGCTCAAAGAAAACAATATGATGTGATGAACTTTTTGTTTGTTTCGAATCATTATTTGAAGCATGTTTCTCCTGTGTCAGTTCTGTTGCTTGGGGCAAGAATGGCGGCATCCGCAGCATTGATATCAACAGCCTACGAGAAGAAAGCATGGCTGATTTTGGCTTGGGTGAGCACAGTGGCTGGGAACCTGTCGTTGTTGGGATCAGCAGCCAACTTGATAGTGTGTGAACAAGCTAGCCGTGTTCCGAATCTGGGTTACACTCTAACCTTTTGGAATCATCTCAAATTTGGAGTCCCCTCCACCCTTTTAGTCACTGCCATTGGCTTGTTGCTCTTAAAATCATAGCACACAGCATTTAAAATTTGATCATTGAATTTGTTAAATATCACCTTACTAGGAATGTTGTATGTATCAATTGAACTAAGTCCAAGTTTGGATATTAATATTCTTTATTTATATATATTTGTCATTGATATTCATGTCAAATGAACCTATCTCAGTTTCATAAGAGTTAGAATTGACAACATGATAGCATGAAGAAACAATTGATCAATTGATGTCCAAAACCCCTAAAAAAATGTACAAAATCCATTGTTGCCTCCCATAGTGGCAATTGCTCCAGATGAAGTAAATCTCCATCACCTGCTCAAAATAAAGACATATATTACTTGGACTCGGGTGTAAGTTGGAGAGTTTGTTTTATGATACGATTACTTTGAGAAAAATGAAAAGTTTGATCAACTGATTACCTTTTGGATGACTTGAAGCTGGTTTAGAAGGAACTACAACTGGACCATCTATGGTAGAGTTAGGGACTACAGGGACAGCATCAGGCACCATCTCCTAGTCTTTCTTCATCACCGGATACGGTTCAAATGTGAGAATGGCTCACGGTTCACTTTCGGAGCAGTTTTAGCCACTTCTGGGACCCCCAAAACATTCCAGAATCTTAGTGTCTCATCCCCTGCAGCTGATGCCACGGTGCACCCATCAGGGCTTTGAGCCATGTAAAGTACTCTAGACGTGTGACCGGTTAGCTCTGCCATCTTCACCATCGATGGATATTTCCAAAGAGTTAATTGGTTCTGAGTAAATCCATGAGAACTCAATAGCTCCCTCTCATTCTTGCTCCAAAGCAATGAGCAAACCTGAGAGCCGGTGTCAACTGAATTCAAGCATGCACCAGTGTGTGTGTTCCAAAACTTGACGGTTCGATCGCCGCCACCTCCACCTGTGGCCAGCAAATTGCTCTGGAAAGGGCACCAGGCAAGGGCTTTGACAGCTGAGGTATGCTCCTCCAACCTGTGTAGCCATTGAGTTGGTGAATTTGAAGATGCCATGGACCTATCCCATATGTGAACAACATTATCATTGCCTCCACTGGCTAGTTGTTGCCCGGAAGCCGACCATTTCAGCCCACAAACCTCTTGCTGATGCCCTCTGTAAGCTTCGACAATATGGGATCTAATTCTCACATCGTTGTTAACAATCTGACCATCCATTCCTCCTGTCGTGAGGATGTGATTGTTCCATGCCATTGAACCCACTCTTGATCTATGACATCCTCTCAGGGTACGCAGCTGCAGCAACAAACAGAAAGATTAGTATCAGAGTAAACGTTGGAAGAACAAAAAGGACAGGCTGCAAATAAGTCTACAACATCGAACCTGTCGGTCGGAAGCCGAATCCCATAGTTGTACTTCGGAATTGTTTAAGCCGATGGCAATATGCCGACCATCAGGAGCCCAACTCACACTTGTTACTGGTCCATTTGTATCATCAACAGTGACAAGTTCTGAAGTAGAACTATCTGAAGCATCCCACAGATACACAGTGTTTCCGAGTGCTATAGCTAGTACATTGCTGCTGCCCCAATCCAATAAGTTCAGGTAAAAATCGTCAACAAGATCAGGAGCATCCAATGTTCTCTCAGAGCTCTGAAGAATTGAAAATAGCATCACATTAGAGTCTGTTGAACCAGAATTTTCTGAACTAACCAAAATATCCATATAGTGCTTTACTTACCTGGGGAATGTGTCTTCTCGGCTTTGCGTATTTGGTCGGATGAACTGAAGTGGTTGAGTGCTCGGAAGGGAAGAGTTCAACAGGTGCCGGTGGCTTGTTCTTGAAAGCCAAGATTCGGGTACGGTTCATGTTCAAAGTCTCAGCCAGCTGCTTCCTGTAGGCCTCCCTGGCAGGTGAACACACTGTTTGGTTCTCTTTTATCTTCCTTCCATCGGTCAGCATGTAATGTGCATAATCAAAGTCCATTGCTGAACGGTTTGGTATGAATCTATCCATCTAAACAATAACAATAAAAGCACATTCAATTTCAATGTCATAACAAACTCTAATTTTTCAATTAATTCAAAGCTGTTCTTTTGTGATGAATAAAAAAAAAAGAAACTCCAGATTTGCAATCATTAAAATTTTATAAAATAAGTAGAAATATTTACATTTTCTTTAGAATTCTTTCTGGAGAGAAGCTGTTCTTGAAGTGGGAATCTAGATTGACCCTTCAAGTTTGAAAAAGAATTCAAAGATCCTGCATCCATAATATCAAAGTATCCAAATATATATATAATAAAAGAGAAAGAAACAGAAAGCAATAAAACTATTTAAGATCCTGCAAAAAAATAGTTAAGCAAAATCCAATATATATATAATAATAACCCAGAACCTGCAAAATTCAATCTCAAAATTTTAAAGAAAAAACAATAAACAAAAATAAAATCAAATGGAAAATGTTATAGACAGAGAAAAAGAAGATTAGAGAGATGCGATGCGATGCAATGCGAGAGGAGATGAAGACGTTGGGGCGAGAATTAATTGAAGATTAATGGAGGAATCGATGGAGCTTATATAGTGAACGCAGATAATAAGCAGAGGTCTTTGTATTTCGAGTACTTTTCTAATCTAGGTTTTCTTATGGAAGGCGCAACGGCTATTTCTTGAAATATTTAGGGTTTATTTTGGAGAGGGGCAACGACTATTTTTTTTTTTCTTTTAAACAGCTAATTTTTTTCTCAAATATAGTTTTTTTTTTAAATTTTGTTTTATTTTTTAAAATATTATGTTTTTTTCCTGGAATTTAGACCTGACATCCTTAAGAATATAATGAGTTGACACTATGTTACTTTCGATATCAACTAATATTGGTCTTTTTTTTCTTTTCAAAAATTCTTATAGAAATTTTGTACTTTCACTGATACAATTTTAACTTGGATAGACTAGCCTTGACATCTTTGGTTGCCAAAGTTAAAAATGAGATATCATAGGAAAATCATTACTAGAAATACAAATAAGATAATTAGTCTAAAATATAGGTGATAGAGGTTTACGAGAGGAGGTGTTCAATTTATTGAAATCACATTAAATTATGATGTCATCAAGTTCATAGTATTTGGACACTAATAAATTAACAATTTCTTAATCAATATATATATGCGGAGGTTGAAGATGTTGACTATGGATACGAAATTTACTTTAATAATATCAGTTGGAGATTCCCAAATTTTAATAATTTTAAATTCAAGAGTTGGTGATGACTAAGATGTAGGAGATGATGCCTTTAATTGAATTGAACCAATCTTATAGCCTACTACACCCATGGTAGTAGACATTCAAAGGTTAGAATGATGTAATATTGTAATTGAAATTGGGATAAGTCTTCGATCGCAGGTGGGATATATTTAATAGTCTAATAAGAACGATCAGTTTAACATTTCTTCTAAGAAGCACTTTTGAGATAAAAAACACTTATATTACTAGATACTTTTAAGCTTTTCAAAAATTTTGTTGGGACAAAAAGAAGTTTCGGAAAGACATTTTTTTAACCAAAAACAAAAGCAAAAAATTTTTAATCTTTGCTTAAAAATATTTTTTATACAAAAGCACTTTTGAGAAATAATGTTAAATTAAGTCAAATTTTACTTTTCCGAACCCCCAACATTTTGGTAATGACTTCAAAAAAATGGAAGGATTTGAAGCCAAAGTCGAAGTTGGTGTTAAAGTGGACAAAGCTCCGAAATTCCTACATATCAAGCACCATCTTTCATGCAGATTGAGTGCATAACTTTTGAAAATATGCCCATCAACTCCTTACATTAAATATGTCTATGTTACTAAACAATTGCAAACTCCGCCTGGGCCAAATATTTCCATTAAAAAGATGCTATAGTTAGAGCCATCAAAGGGATTGAATCTACACGCCAACGTACGAGGTATCTTGAAACCTGCAAATGAAAAAATCTAGACAACATTTATGAAGAAGAAATAATGTTAGATAATTCAAAAATAAACGGTTTGTTGGAGATTGTGATCATATAATAAGTTGTCTAAATGGCGGTCCAAGAATTCGTCCATGATACATCATCTATTCCAACCATTCAAAACCATGTAGAAATTTACGGCAACATGCTTTCGGGGACTATACAGAGATAGCCATAAGATTTGCAGTACGGGCCATCGAATGGTGTGAAATTTATGCGTATAATAATATGTTCATCCGGCAAATGTCAATCGCTCTCCTATTGAGATTATTGAAGGCTGCTGAAAATGTTATTTTTGAAATAAGATTTAGTAACTAAATTGATAATGATGTTATTTTTAACATATTTAATCTCAACTTGTAATATTTTCTTGGAATTAAACCAATTCATTTTGTTAGCAGAATAAATTCAAGAGTAGGAACCAATTTCACTAAGAAGTTGAAAATATAATGTACATAGAAACTTGGGGATGAACAATTTTATCCCACAATCCCTAACTCTGCACACAAAACAAAGAACCCACCACCATGTTATCACCGGATACGGTTCAGTTGAGAGAATGGCTCACGGTTCACTTTCGGAGCAGTTTTAGCCACTTCTGGGACCCCAAAAACATTCCAGAACCTTAGTGTCTCATCCCCTGCAGCTGATGCCACGGTGCACCCATCAGGGCTTTGAGCCATGTAAAGTACTCTAGACGTGTGGCCGGTTAGCTCTGCCATCTTCACCATCGATGGATATTTCCAAAGAGTTAATTGGTTCTGAGTAAATCCATGAGAACTCAATAGCTCCCTCTCATTCTTGCTCCACAGCAATGAGCAAACCTGAGAGCCGGTGTCAACTGAATTCAAGCATGCACCAGTGTGTGTGTTCCAAAACTTGATGGTTCGATCGCCGCCACCTCCACCTGTGGCCAGCAAATTGCTCTGGAAAGGGCACCAGGAAAGGGCTTTGACAGCTGAGGTATGCTCCTCTAACCTGTGTAGCCATTGAGTTGGTGAATTTGGAGATGCCATGGACCTATCCCATATGTGAACAACATTATCATTGCCTCCACTGGCTAGTTGTTGCCCGGATGCCGACCATTTCAGCCCACAAACCTCTTGCTGATGCCCTCTATAGGTTTCAACAACATGGGACCTAATTCTCACATCGTTGTTAACAATCTGACCATCCATTCCTCCAGTTGTGAGAATGTGATTGTTCCATGCCATTGAACCCACTCTTGACCTGTGACATACTCTTAGAGTACGCAGCTGCAGCAACCAAGGGGAAGGTTAGTGTCAGACTAAACGTTGAAAAAAGGATAGCTGCAAATAAGTCTATAACATCGAACCTGTCGGTTGGAAGCTGAATCCCATAGTTGTACTTCGGAATTGTTCAAGCCGATGGCTATATGCCGACCATCGGGAGCCCAACTCACACTTGTTACGGGTCCATTTTCGTCATCAACCGTGACAAGTTCTGAAGTAGAACTATCTGAAGCATCCCACAGATACACAGTGTTTCCGAGTGCTATTGCTAGGACATTGCTGCTGCCCCAATCCAATAAATTCAGGTAAAAATCGTCAACGAGATCAGGAGCATCCAATGTTTTCTCAGAGCTCTGAAGAATCAAAATAATAATTATGACCAGTCTGTTGAGCCAAAATTTTCTGAACTAATCAAATTATGCATAACAAGCTCTATTTACCTGCGGAATGTGTCTCCTAGGCTTTGCGGATTTGGTCGGATGTACGGAAGCAGTTGAGTGCTCGGAAGGGAAGAGTTCAACGGGTGCCGGTGGCTTGTTCTTGAAAGCCAAGATTCGGGTGCGGTTCATGTTCAAGGTCTCAGCCAGCTGCTTCCTGTAGGCCTCCTTGGCAGGTGAGCATACTGTTTGGTTCTCTTTAATCTTCCTTCCATCGGTCAGCATGTAATGCGCATAATCAAAGTCCATTGCTGAACGGTTTGGTATGAATCTATCCATCTAAACAAAAACAATAAAAGCACATTCAATTTCACTGTCATCACAAACCCAAATTTATCAACTAATTCAAAGCTGGTTTTCTAAAATCAATTTAAGAAACCAAAGATTCGATCATCTAGAATCCTTTGTGTCAAATTGAAACCCATAAATCAAGAACAAGAAAAACTCAGATTTGCAATCATTAAAAATTCAATAAAATACTAAATAATAAGTTGAAATATTTACATTTTCTTTAGAATTCTTTCTCTGGAGAAGCTGTTCTTGAAGTGGGCATCTAGATTGACCCTTCAAGTTTGAATAAGAATTCAAAGATCCTGCATCCATAATATCAAAGTATCCAAAAAATCCAAATATATATAACAATAAAAGATAAACAGAAAGCAATAAACTATTTAAGATCCTGCAAGAAATAGTCAAGTAAAATCCAAAAATATATGTATACAATACACTAACTCAGAACCTGCAAAATTCAAATCAAAATTAAAAAAGAAAAATCGATAAACGAAAAAAAGGATCAAATGAGAAACGTTAGCCAGAAAAAATTTATTAAAGAGATGCGATGCGATGCTAGAGGAGCTGGAGATATTCGAGAGAGAATTGATTGAAGATTAATGGAGGAATCGATGTAGTTTATATAATGAATGCCTAAAAGATAACAAGCGGAAGGTTTCGTACTTCCAGTAATTTTTTAATCCGAGTTGAAGGACTTATCTAGGATTTATTATGGAGAGCAGCAACGGCTAGTATGGTATGCGGCAACGGCTAATTTTTCTTTTAACTGGTATCGTGTTCCTTATTTGGTTGTTTTCTTTTCTCTTTTTAATTTAGTTAATAAAAAATAATATTTAATGGATATTTATCAAATAATATGAAAATAAAATTACAATTTTTTATTTTTATCTGTCATGATACAAATGAATTTTAATATCTATTACTCTATATATATATATATAAAAGATATATTTGTGCACTGTAAAAATCTGGCCCTAAGCATCTGACACGTGTACTTTTTAAAATATATTTCTCAGCGAAAGGCTAGGAATTTGTGGTTGTGTGAGAGCAGTAGGCTTGGAGGCTTTTTCTCCCCTCAACTAGGGACGTTTGGTAAAAGGAAAACGGTAAAAGGAAACGGAGAGAATAAGAAAGGAAAATAATTTTTGTTTTTATTTTTATATTTTTATTGTTTAAAAATATTGTTATAAGTGTCGTATTATATTGTGTTTTATATCATTTTAGTTACTTTTCAAATATTGTATATATATATATCATATATTACTTCACTTATTATTTTGTATAAATTATTCACGAATTTTATGTTCATATTCGTGATCTATATTGATCTGATTTTAAATTATTTAAATAATGTTATAATGACTTTAAAAAAATAAATCTTAATTTATGACTTATTGGTTGGGTGTTAACATTTCCTAGAAATAATCTAACAATGGGTCTAGAACCAATTTATGGCTTAGAACCCTATATACAATAATGCATTATGGGCCTAGAGCCTAAATATTTAAGTCCTAATGCAATTATACCAAAGCCACATTAGCAAAAACTAAAAGTTTAAATCTGTAATACTTTGTTACATTTCGATCACATAACATCAAAAGGATGAATATACAACCAAAAAGGATCCCAGTAACTTGATGTGGCCTAATGCCTCAGACTTCTAATTATCTAGCCTTGTCATTGAGATTTGGCCCCTGTAATAGACCTTTCTAACAATTAGATACTAGGAAGATATTAAAAAAAAAAAAAAATCACAATTATGAAGTCAAAGTTTAAATCAGTCAAACATCTTAACTCATAAGCTAATGGCAGGCTGGCATGTTCTGGTAAGCCAATAAAAGTTTGATACATTTCGATAACAGAACATCAAAAAGGAATGTACAAACAAAAGGCTCCGAGTAACCTGACATCGGCCTAGTCGTCGTATCGCATAAAGAAATGGTTCGGACTTCTATTTGTCTTAGCCTAGTCATTGAGATTTGGGATCACAATTCTATTTGTCTAGACTTGTCATTGAGATTTGGCATGGTTCCTTCCCATAATTCAGCTAGATCCTTCCTTAACCATGAGACAAAAAATATAGGTCTCAGCGTCGAAGGTACCTGTGTAAAATTACAGAATTGAGGATATAATGCCACAGAAGAATCCGGCATTGGATATTGATAAAGTAGTTTAATAAGAGTGATAACAAAGTACCAGGTAAAGAAGAGCAGGTTGAGGTGAGCGAGTCAAAATGCCAGATGCGAGGGCGGTCACCAATCCGATAGCATACCCAGGAAGGGCATACCATATATAGTTGTTCCCCTTCAAGGAATGCAAATCTAAAAGATTTACGGTGTCCCTACTATTTCGATGATCAAAACAGAGGACTAATGCTAGAAGCATGGCGGGAATGGCCTACATGAACATAAAATGAAATTAATCAGAACCTCTAATGATAAGGAAAAAGACGGAAACTAACCGGCAAAATAGTGTAGAACTGGCAAACAGTGCTAGAATGTTATTCACAATATGTCACATGCATAAGTTGGGAGTGCTTGTCGCTACAAAAGCATGAATTGCAAATTGTTTATGGTTGGTCCACAAGTACACAGCACTGGTATTCCTTGTGCAAGTATCATCTGCACACTAAGATTGATTGAGAGGACATGTCTGTTCATCTAATGGCGATCATGCCGGGAAAAGGGGCAGTAAGTAATAACAACAAACTTTTCAAAGCTCGAAACTAGACCTCACAATATCAGACGTGATACAGGAAAAAAGGAACTACAAAAAACTTATAAAACATGACATGAATGCATGAACATGGCAAAATCTATATAACCACAAATTATTAACATGTCAAAATTTATATAAATAAAAACATTTTAAACATGAATATAACACAAGAAAATACATGAACACGAATACTCGAATTACCAGGTTTACTTGAAATGCACCTTAATATAGATACTAATAAATGTTTGCCCAGTAACAAAGAACAAAACAGACATGCAAATATGCAAGGCACCGAATGATATGTGACATGGGCAAATAAAGAGAATAATGAATTGAATACATTAACTCTAAACAAAAAAAAGTCTCATTGTAGGGAATTCAATAGTATTGCACTAGTAAAGTTGCCCGTAATTACTGCTGAAGCAGCATAGCAGACAGATATCTGAATTATTCTACATATTCATTCATGAAAAATTGAGCTCAAAATAATATGAGCTGCAATGATGACAGCTAATTTCATCAAGTAAGACACCTTCAAAAGGTAACAAAAACTACTTTGAAGATAACAGAAGATAATGCTTTCATACCATATCACCAAGACCAAGTATCATGAAGTCTGCTGTATTCCCAGCAGGGGATGCACCACCCCACAAATTCCTTGGAAATACAATCTTTACAGGCAATTCTAGCTTTTTTGTTATAAATTGCAAGCCAGGAAGACTCAAACTATTAGCAACCGTGTGAACCGGGTTTGATGCTTGCTTTGTCGCCACTGATACCATGACATTAGCACCAAAAAATCTTTCAGAGAAGAAAACCCAGAATATGTCATACACAAACAAACATACAAGAAGCATCGCACATATTTTAATGTTCGGAAGACGGACATGACTCACAAATGCAACACAGAGAGAGATCCCTAAAAAATTGTTCAAAATCCAATGACCTGAAACAAGCCAAGTGGCAACTATAAAGATGCATGCCAACAACAATAACCCTTGTATTCTTGTAAATGACTTCGAACAGCATCGAGACAGAAATGGGTCAGCCAAACCGAATCGCGATTTCAAGTAAGCAACATAAGGGGAGAGAAGAAGAAAAGGGATGAAACAGAAGCGATAGCCGTGAATGCAGTCAAGAGTTGTGAGACAGACGAGAAAAGGTAAAACATCAATAGCAAGCTGCAGGAGCTCATTACTGGGATCATTAGAGCTTGGGACCTATCTAAAGTAATTGATGCCTCCAACAAGTCACGGTTCCGCTCCATTTCTTTCCCATGATTCAGAGCACGAAATGCAGATCCAAATGTTACAGCCACCGCCGTAACTATAAGTCATAGGAGCAGGTTCAAGTAAATATAAAAGCTTCCATAAAGATTGCATAACTAATCATGTATGCTCTTTAAGCACATAAACCAAATACAACACACGATGAGCTCAAAGTTCCACAACCTCCCTAATGAACACTATAAGCAGAGAAAACCATGCAACCTGCAAAACAATGCCAATTCAATAACTATTAAAACACTTAAAAACAGATCGGTAGCTAAATCAAATAAAATTGATGCAGCCCTAGCCACTACTAATATATCATGTTTTACAGGTAAAAGAATAACAATTTAAGATAAAATGGAAAAAGAAATCAATTTCACTGCAGAAGCCATCCTTTCAAAATAAAAAATCGAAAAAAGGTTATCAATAAAATTGCAACCTTAGCATCCCCATTCTGTTTAATCCTTTTTTGAGGCAACATTCATTCCTCTGATTTTGCATATAAAATCTCAAAAGCCAAACACAGACATGAAGGAAAATATGCTCCAAACAACCACCTAAAATCCAAAAAGTTTAACTGCATACACGTCTTAAAGATGTAAAACTAAAAAAACTTAATTATAATTCAAACAAATTTTCTTTAATCACACGAAGCCCCAAATCCACATTAGACCTACCATTCTCGTCGAGAAACAATTAAACTTACATTTTCGTTTCTGTTTTACGTCGATGTAAATAAAATCACCTCAGAAACTTAAATTCCATACAAATCAACATACAGAGAAGTTTAAGATGAAACGCACTGATAATTACTCAAGAAATGTGCAGACAATCTAAGGCTTACAAATTTTTATGAAAAAAAAATAGTAAATAAAATATATTTTTACATGTATGCATATTCCACCCCCCAAAAAAATGTACAACAAAAATTTGATCTTCGTCGATGAGTAAAAGGACAAGTGAAATAAACATAAATTAAGCTTTTTTTTTAATTTAAATAACTCAAATAATTAAGTATCAAAATGACTCATTTTTTTAATTAAACACCAAAATGACCTGAAATCTAAAGTAAAAGTTGGTGGAGTCAAATTATATATTGCCAACAACTTACCACGTCAGCAGAGAGCATTAAAAAATAATTTTTTTGTAGAGCCATATAAAATGGTGCCACTTGTATAAATATCATAAAAATACTGTAAATTCTAAAAAAATGAGGGACTTCAAAATAATTTTCTATCTTCTGGTGGAGCCAACTTAAATGGCACCACCACCTTCTTTTACTTTTTTTATTTTTACTTTTTTATTAACTTTTGTCTTTTTCTTTAATTTTTTTCTTTTTTTAAGTTTTATATTTTTCTTATTTTATTTTGTTTATTTATTTTATTTATTTTTTGTTATTAATTTTAAAAAATTTGAAATGTTTTATAATATATATTTTTTTAAATTTTAAATATTATTTTTAAATTATTTTTAAAAATTTGAATATTATTTTTTAAAATATTAAATATATATTTTTAATAATATAAAATATTTAAATATTTTAAATATATGACCTTTCAAATTTATTATTAGTTTTTTAATATTTTAAATATTATTTAATTTGTTTTATAATATTTTAAATTATGATTTTTAAATTATTTTTAAAGATATTCTGCTTTTTAATAAAAATAACCCAAAAATTTAATTAATTATCAAAATGACCTATTTTTTGAATTTGGCTCCATCAACTTTTACTGTAGATTTCAGGTCGCTTTCCTTGTTTAATTAAAAAAATGAGTTATTTTGATAATGAATTAAATTTTTTGTGTTATTTTTATAAAAAAGCCAAGATATTCAAACCATTTTTTAAATTCTATTTAAAAGTTAAAAAATAATATTTTATTTAAAAAAGTGAAATTTGAATTAATTAAAAAATAAAAAATATTTGTTAAAAAAAGATTTATTTGTTAAAAAATAAATTTATTTAAAAATATATATATTAAAAAGTAAAAATTTAAATTAAAAGTTAAAAATATATATTATAAGTTTACATCATGTCAGTAATGTGACTAGACATAAAATTAAATATTAAATAAAAAAACTAATCTTATATAAGGGCGGTTTGGTCCCTCCTTCAGAAGAAAGAAAAGAGAGAAAAAAAAAGTTTTAAGTTAGTTAAATTTTTTTTTTATATTTTATAGTTATTGTAATATAATAATTGTTTATATTGTATTTATGTGTTTTTTTTATATTATGCAGATATCAAAATGTGTTCTGGAGATACGGATCATTCTTTATCGAGGATCGACGAAATAGTAAAATTAATTATGAATTAAATTAAAAAATCGTTTTAGTTTCGCTTTTTTTCTTGCTAAGCACTACTTTGCTCAAAGTGTTTTGATTCATGAATGTGATCTCTATTTAGTTATTATTATTCCTTTTTAACTATTTTCTTGCATAAAATTAATCTGTATGTGTTGGTTATAATTTTTTAATTTTAGTACACATTTATAAATTTATATTTTAATTTTTTAATTTTAGTACACATTCATAAATTTATGTACTTAATATAGATTTTTAATAGATAAAGACAAAAAAGGTTTTCTTAATAGATTTAAAATGTTTAAAAACTTAAAGAAATTAAATATATTAAAAAATGTTATGTATATCCAATTTTAAAATTTTAATATATTTTTAAAAAATTAAATATATTAAAAAATGTTAAGTATAACCAATATTAAAATTATAATATATTCAATATATTTTTTAAAAATATATTTTAAAATGTTAATATATTTAATATATTTTTTAATAGGAAAAGAGAAAAATGATTTTTTAATATATTTAAAATTTTAAAAAACGTAAAAAAATTAAATATATTAACTTTTTAAATATGTTAAAAGAAAATGTTGAGTATAATCAATTTTAAATTTTTAATAACTGAATATATTTAAATATATTAAAAATTTGAACATATTAAAAAAAATTAAGTCTATATATTATATGTAAGATAAAAGTTCTCGTATGTAAGATAAATTTTCAAGTTTGAATATGCCTAGTTTATATTATATGTAAAACTCTATGTATTATTATAGATATCAATTCAATAAAAATAAGTTTTTTTATTTTTATATTTACCTATACAACCTATAATTTTTTAGGATATTATTATTTTTATGTACTTTTTGTTGTTATATAGTTGCCTTTAGTTTTAATGCATAACTATGATTAATATTTTATGACAAATCTTCATTCTATTATTAATATATTATTACTTATTTAATTTAACTTAAATAAAAAATACTTAGAATGGCTACGTTGGTATAGTATAAGTGTGATGTTTTTCTTTTCTCAACCTTTCAATTTTAGTCTTCAATATATAATTTTATGTTTAAATTATATAGATAATTGATTTATCATATTTTTATAAAAAAATTATCATACAGGATGGTTATCGGGTTTTGAGGTCTCGGTTTCATTTTCCCAAGTACGATTCGGACGAGCGGGTCATGCCATACTTACAGATGGCGGGATTTGGGGACGTCGCATTGATCCGGAGGTTTGACTTGATGGCGAACTTAATATTCACCTTGGTTGAGCGGTGGTGTACGGAGACCCACACCTTCATTATGCCGTGCGGGGAGTGCACTATCTCATTGGAAGACGTTGCTATGCAACTTGGGTTACGAGTTGACGGTGTTGTGGTCACGGGTAGAAGCAATGTGTTGGAACCTTCAGTACTATGCCACAGATTGCTTGGACGGTCCCCTAATGATGGGGAACGAAATTTCACATGCTTGATATTGAAATGGTTGAGAGCAAATTTTAAGGAGTTATCGAGCACTGCCACTGAGTACGAGGTGATGTGTGCTGCGCGAGCTTATATTATGCAGTTGATCGGGAGGTACTTATGCCAAACAACACGTCTAATAAGGTCCACTTAAGGTACTTACCTCTATTGGAGGATTTTTCTCATGCTGGTAGTTACAGTTGGGAATCGGCAGTGTTGGCCGCATTATACTATGAGCTTTGCCGAGCAACAAAACATGGGGTTAGTAACATGGCTGGTTGTCTGGTTCTGCTACAGTCTTGGGCTTTATACAGGATGCCGTTTCTAGCGGCTGTTAGGCACCAACCATATTCTTGGCCACTTATAAATAGGTAAAAACAAAATTATACTTAACATTTAACGACTCATAAGTGTGGATAATATTTTCTAAAGTTTAACTACTAACGTGTTTGTTTCGGTTTCAGATGGGCCACGTCTCTGGGAATTGGTGCGAGCCAAACATTAATCATTTATCGCCAAATGATAGAGGCGTATGCCGGAGAGAAAGTAATATATATTTATATGGTTTAAGTAACGTTGATTTAACTTATCAATTTGCAGTATGTGGTATGACTTGACTCATTATGTTATATTGTGTAGTTCTTGTGAATGTCGTATTCTGTAATAAACATTGCAACCATTATTCCTCAGTAGGTTCACGCTGAAGCCCATATGTGGTGCATTATCACGCCAATGCTCAACTTTTCAACCATTGAGTGGTACAACGGTGATCGAGTTATGCGACAAATTGGGTGTAGACAATTTGTGCCGGTCGAGCCAGAACAATTTAATGAAGTCCATGGTAATACCATGAGGGGGAAACACACGACAGATTGGAGCGTGGAACATCAATCTTTTGTAGCACTATGGAATGCCTGGTACGACAGGCGGCCTAAGATGCACTCGTGCATGTTTGACTTTAGTCCATCAACTGAATACATGTAATAGTACATGACTCGATGGCGTGTTTATTTATATGGTAGACAACTTATGATAGTACCGGGTTACGGCTACAGATGTGGAAATCAACCTATGGGGGAGCTAGAGGATCAACATATGGCGAGCCCAACTCGGAGGACCAACCTTTAAACACATCGGACCAATGGGTTGGCGCTTTTTGTGATGAGTCGCAGAGCAGTTCATATCACTCGGACATTGGCGGTTCAAGTTCATATCATCCAGACATAGGCGGTTCAAGTTCATATCACCCAGACATAGGCGGTTCGAGTTCATTTCACCCAGAGCAACCACCGATATCATTTGATATGTTTGGTAATAACATGTACTCCACCCCGCCTCAAGCCACGTTCGATCCAGCTGCCAATCTTCCTGATGTGTATAGTACACCCCAACGTCCACCCCGTCAACGAAGGCCCGTGAATCGCTATACTCCGAACGACGATACCACTCACGGTTCTTTCCAATTTTAAGTTATGTAAATTTCAAGTGTTATGTAATATTTCTTGTATTAGTTTAGGGTTCCACAACTTATATATTAGTTTTTTTTATATAATTTATAATATCTTTTAAAGTATTTAAAGTTGCAACTGTTAATTTTAAGTAAAAATTTAACACTAAATAATACAAACTTTATTTTTAAGAGATCATAAAATGCAAACATCAGGTACAACATTTAATTTCTTTCAGACCGTGAAGATTGACCAATGTAGACGTTTCCATGGGGACATTTGCTCCGATTGTGGCCAACTGTTCTACATATGGTGCAACGTTTTAGATCGACTTGTTCTCTTATATCCATGTCGTTCCGAATCCTTATTGTTGTCAGCCTACCTTTGATTCTCCTACGTAGTGACCGATCTGGCAACATCTCAAACACAGGCGGTTACACTTCCCATGTTGATACATCCCTTAATACGGGGAACTCGTTACCCCAAATATGCAACGTACGTTTAAGTGTGTATACATCGTCAATATATTGTTCGGCATTCAAACTGTAGGTAGCACACGCTGCAACCACATGTGCACACGGATAACGTAGTCTTTGGAACATCCCGCACTCACATCGCCTATTTCGGAGATCAACTTTGTAGGAACGTGGCGGGATCCCCGACAATGACCGATATACTCAGTCACTCGAAAAGTTTCCAAATTTCGGGAATATAGTTCTGCATTCATCGACCTAGCCCTTTAAGCATTCTCTTTCATGGAATCTTTAATTTTTTCGACGTACACGTCCCCTGCCTCTAACTGTTTTGCTTGTTTCAACCCCATTTTTGGCATTAAGGTTGCTAGCCTATAAAATATGGCTGAAAAACCGCTAAAATTGGCAAGTGACGCGTACGCCTCAAGACGGATTTAATGGCCTCAACGAGGTTAGTTGTCATTTGACCATACCAGTACCCCTCTTCAAAATATTGAGCCCGTTACCATGGCTCCATGCTACCTAACCACTGTCTGAGAGAAGGTGTAACACCCCAAACTCGGCCCAAATACCACGATCGGATCTGGTATGTCACTAAAAAAATTTTGGAAAAACATGTCGTATTTTCAGAAAAGCCAAAATATATTTTTATATAGTTTATCTTCTCATTCGAAAGAAATTTAATAGTTGATAGTTTAAATAAAATATGCCTTTATAAATTAAAAACCCAAATTTAAATACATGCATTAGTTCAATAAGAATTTAAATAACTAAAAGTAATTAAAGCCCAAAATAAAAACAAAACATAAACTAATGGCCCATGGCCTTATTACAACGAGATTTAAAATCCATTAATTAAAAATATAAAGTATTAACTTGAGTCTTTTTGCTGGATCTAGATGTTCTTTTGCATGGCCACCTTGCGTTTCTCTCCAGCCCGGTCTGAAGCACTAGGTATCACCTGAAAGGTTAATTAATAGGGTGAGTCGCGAGACTCAGTGTGCAACCCTCATGCACCACTAGATTTTGGCCTTAGGCCCATAAAACAGATTAATAATTTCATTTATATAAAAAAAATAACAAATAATATGCAAGGCCCAACCCGTTTGCCTAGATTTCCATCCGCTACACGCCCCCGTACCAGCCATTCACACCATTGGGGATTTCTACAATCGACCCACACCGCTACAAGCCAAGATGGCAGTCATGCTGTTCATCAACATATTATGGCCGAAGCTCTTATAACAGATCACGGCATTAGCCGCTACAACATATAACAGATCACGGTATAAATCGCTACACATATAACGTATAACTTCCTCTTTTCATCAACCCAACCCATGCAATCATAAAATCAATATACTTTTATCATATAAAGTCAAAACATTCACTGACCTGGTGATTTGCTTCACCCTTTTCAGGTTTCCAACATTAAACCGAGATATCGGTATTTATCACAACATATAAACTTATGAACATACATTAATAATCAGATCTAGATGGTGGGGAAGTATTACACACCTGATATCGCGAAATCCAATATTCTTAGTCGATGTCCTTGCTATCCGGATCTATTATCCTCAATCCATAGCCTTGCTCAAAAGCCGGAAAAATTGCGAAAATAAGCCTCTCCTTGAAATCCCGAAAGTAACACGATTCTAAAACTTAGAGATCTATGTGATTGGCCTTCTTCTATTGTTTCCTTCAAGATTCGGCACAAGCAAACTCCTTTGAAGAGAATTCGGCAACTTCAGGAAGTGAGTTCCTAGGGATTTCGGCTTTTAGGAAAATCCCGGAAAAAGTATGAACAAGAGAAGGCTGATGTGTCTTTGGCTTTTAAAATACTTGAGTGAAGAGTTTCAGTTTCTGACAGGAAAAGAGAAGAATAAAAGAAAACAAGGAAGATACTTGAAGATTTCGGCTAGGAAGAAAAAGAATAGAAAGAGTTTCGGCTTTTGAATCAAAGTGAGGATGAGGGATTAGGCTTAGAGATTTCGGCTTTTGCAGAGAATGAAGAAGAAGATGGAACTTTAGGAGTTTTCGGCTTTTACTCAGAGAAGAAAAGAAAAGAATGAGAGAAAAACCCAAATGCCGAAATTGAAGAGATATTCCCCCTATTTATAGAAATTTTGGCACTTACCTAACCTTGCAGATAAATCCTATCTTTTCTCCTTTATCTTAATCTACTAGCTCATCTAAAAGAGACTTAATTATCTCTAACTCCTCCCTCCTTTATCAGCATATTATCCACATATTTTAATCATTAAAATCCCTAAATTTTAGCCTTTATCTGCTTATTATCCACATAAAATAAAATTCCTAAATAATAGCCTTTATCTGCTTATTATCCACATATTTTAAATATTAAAACCCTTAAATTTTAGCCTTGTTGCCATCCACTCCACCTAATCCTAATGCCCAAAATTTAGCTAACTTAAATTAAAAGAATTGGGCTCCATGAAACTTAAATTTGGGCCCCTTACTCCCTTGTGTGGCGTCACCTCCTAAGATTGAGCCACAAGCCCACTTTGGTATTTTAAACATAGATACTACCTTTTAAACCCTATAATGCCCAAACAGATAATTTTAATCAAGGCCTTTACCTAATTCTGAGCCCAATTTGGACCCCTATTACTTAAATTAACACATTAAACATATCCACTCATTAAACGCATAGGCCCAAAAATTCAGGATGTTACAGAAGGATTAGACCCCACCATATCAGTCTCTAACCTCGCCAACTTATGTCTGAAACGGTGTGCTTCCAGATCGTATCCTACTTATGTATTCCAATTTTAAGTTATGTTACTATTCGAATTAGGAAATGGACTCAAAATAATTAAAAATACGAATTTAAATACGATATTTCTATCCATGTTCACAATTCATCTGCGCCAGTCTTTGTTCTTGTACTGATTGTGAAAGTTGACAGCGATGTGACGAATACAATAGACGGACCTCCATGGAGCCTCAGATTGTCGAACCGCAGCAACAGTACCCTTCGATCTGTTGGAGATAATGCAAATGTTGTCTTGCCTGACAACATGTCTCTGTAAGTTTTGAATGAAATACGCCCACGATTCGGGGTTCTCAGACTTCACGATGGCAAAAGCGATCGGTAGTACATTTCTGTTACCGTCTTATACAACTGCAATCAGAAGTATTTGCGTGTATTTTTCATAAAGCCATGTTCCATCAACTTGCACTAGTGGTTTGCAGTAGGGGAAGACTCTAACACATGGATCGAAAGTCCAGAACAGTTGACGAAAAACTCTTCTTCCCATTTCTAGTTGTCCATTAGGACCTCTATAAGGCAACATTTGCAAGTCCACGATAGTTCCTGGGATGTACTCCACCATCGCTGAAATCCAACCCTGAAGTTCATTATATGACTCATCCAGGTCGCCGTACAATTGTTGCATAGCCATTTGTTTCGCCAACCACGCTTTCCTATACGAAACTTTGTACTGAAATCGAGCTTGCATGTCTACAATCAATGTTGACACAAGAATGGTTGGACTATTTTTCACTAGTGGCATGATGTAGTTGCAAATACTTTTGGCATCCAATTTCCGGTGGTCTTGAGACATACGCGCGACACTACATATATGACGCCCTTCTAATTTTCGTATTTGCCATTGTTGAGTCATCTGTATAAATGCAGCTCGAACTCGCCAACCACACCCATCGCCGGCTCTCTAACATTCCCCAACATATAATGTCGGTGTAGATTTGACAACCTTGTAATCAATCGACAACTTCATATTGTATTGTTTGATAGCAAACACACAGTCCACCTTGTTCTCGAACTATTGCCCAACGAATAACTTCTCGAACTGTGAATTTATCGCCAATCTATGAGCAGGTACTATATCGGCGTACTCAGGAAACTCGGATACATGCGCTGCATTTGGATCTACGTTCAACATGTCGCCCCCAGGTTCATTTCATAAAATAATGCCACGACTTGAGTTACTGAATGAAGGGTCGTGAACATCTTTAACCTCTTCCGGGCCTTCATAATCGATATCGTCCGAAACCTCATCAACATTGGGGTCACTAAAATATTCAACGTCTTGATCAAAATCTTCACCATTATTGGTCATTTCTCTGGCATTTGCCTCTGTGCTTATTATCACCTCTGAATGTATTTGTAAACGGGGACCGGTGATAGGGTTGTTATACGAACTCCCACCATAATTAGAATTTTTGGGCATCTGTGATGTCCCTTCACATTCTAATTGGTCTATCTATCCAAAATTAAGATCAAAATCAAATTCGTGATGTTGACTTATTGGACTAACATTCTCAACAGGCTCTAAGTCTACTAACTCGGCAAATAATTCAACTGGTTGAGGGTTCTCACTCCCAGTCGGCCACCATATTTCCATTATAGTGCCTAAGTCATCATCATCTAACAGTTGCATCTCACAAAATTTGAACGGATCTGTAGAGACTGAAAACTTGTAAAATAATTTGGACATCGCCCTTCCACAACGGATAGCTATTTTCGCACTGATCTTCCTTTTCATTTCTGCTAGCTCCACATTTTTTTTTTGAATCGCAAACCTACTCTTTGTCGACCTTGAAATACACAACCAACATCACTTTCTATAATTTCACCATAAAAAATAACATACACCAAAAACACCTCATTATTCATTTTAAATAGATTTTTTTAACTCTCCTAGTGAACACAATAATTTCACCATTCTATATATGGTAGAGAACCAAGAGGTGGAGCCATAAAGAATGACTCCACCAAAATAAAATATTAAATATTAAATTATTATATTAAAAAAATAAAAAAGTACACTATAAAGTGATAGAGCCATTCTAAATGGCTCCACAAAAAAATATATTAATTTTTACAATTTTAAATTTAATTTAAAAAATGTTTGAATATCTTTAAAATTAATTTTAAAATTAATAATTTATAAAAATTATATTTAAAATTTTAAAAATATTTAAAATATATATTTAAAATATTGTAAAACAAATAATAAATTTGAAAGGTCATACCTTTAAAAATAATATATTTTAAATAATTTAAAAATCATAATTAAAAAAATTATAAAACAAATTAAAATATACATTTAAAATATTATAAAACTAATAATAAATTTGAAAGGTCATATCTTTAAAATATTTAAATGTTTTATATTATTAAAAATATATTTAATATTTAAAAATAATATTTAAATTTTTAAACAATAATTTAAAAATAATATTTAAAATTTAGAAAAATAATTTCAAAAACATATATTTAAAATTTAAAAATATATATTATAAAACATTTCAAATATACATTTCAAGTTTTTTAAAATTAATAATAAATAAATAAAAATAAAGACAAAAATAAAAAAATAAAAAATGTCAGAAAAATGACAAAAGTTAGAAAACAGTAACAAAAAACAAATTTTAAAAAAAAATTGAAGCAAGGTGTTCTTGTCGCGCTATTTAAATTGGCTCCACCAGAAATTAAAAAATTATTTTTAAAGTCCCTCATTTTTTCAGAATTTTTTAAATTATGATTTTTAATTATTTTTAAAGATATTTAAACCTTTTAAAATAATTTTTATAAAAATTTTATTTAAAAATTTTAAATTTTTAAATATTATTAAAAATATATTTAATATTTAAAAATAATATTTAAAATTAAAAAAATAATTTCAAAAATATTTTTTTAAAATTTATAAGAAATAATTTCAAAAATATATATTTAAAATTTAAAAATATATTTCTGAAATTATTTTATTTTGTTTAAAAATATATTTAAAATTTAAAATTTAGAAAAATTAATTTCAAAAATATATTTTTAAAATTTATAGGTCATAATTTAAAAAATAATATATAAAATTTAAAAAATAATTCAAAAATAATATTTAAATTTTAAAAAATATATATTATAAAACATTTTAAATATACATTTCAAATTTTTTAAAATTAATAACAAAAAATAAATAAAATAAATAAACAAAATAAAATAAGAAAAATATAAAACTTAAAAAAAGAAAAAATTTTAAAGAAAAAGACAAAAATTAATGAAAAAGTAAAAAAAAAAAATAAAAGAAGAGTGTCAAGTCTAGTCTGGTGTCGCCATTTAAGTTGGCTCCACTAGAAAATGTAAAATTGTTTTGAAGTCCCCCATTTTTTCAGAGTTTATAGTATTTCTATAGTATTTATACAGGTGGCGCCATTTTACATGGCTCCACCAAAAAAATAATTTTTTAATGCTCCCTGTTGACATGGCAAGTTGGTGGCGCCATATAATTTGGCTCCACCAACTTTTACTGTAGAATTCAAGTTTTTTTGGTGTTTAATTAAAAATGTGGATCATTTTAGTACTTAATTAAATTATTTGAGTTATTTAAATAAAAAAGCCCATAAATTAGGATTAAAAAAAATAATGAGATAAGATTATGGAGAAGATATTTTCGTTAATTCACTTGGTTTATAAACCTTGGACTTGGTTTATTCACTTCGACAGATTTTTTTTTTAAAAATTTTTTTTTTTTGGCTTCGATGATGGATCAATTGAGTAATGTTTGGTGAAAAAGGTCTTCATGCATTGAGCTTGGGTGGCAAGTGTTTTTATTTTTTTAATTTAACATGATTTTTTATAATTTGAATTTCTTTTTATAATTTTGATTCTTGTAATTAGTTTGGGAATTTCACAGTTTTTTTTTTCAATTTAATCATTGAATATAAATTCTATAAATGTTCAATGATGTAATATTATGTGATTGTATCATATCATTTATCTTTGTATTTTGAAATTTTCAAATTTTTTAAATTAAAAAAATTAAATATTACCGTGAAAGATCATCATACCTTCACAATATCTAAATTATGAGATCAAATTAAAAAAAATTATCAAATTCCAAAATTATTGTGGATAAAAAAATTAAAAATCAAAGTTAAAAAAATTACCAGATTTAAACACTCACATATAGCAAAGATCCCACGTAATGAATACTACCCTTAGTCAAATAATATAAATCTCAAACCGTACAAACAAAGGTAGCTATGGCTATATCTCAAAAAAAATTGCATATTAACCAGCAGTTGAGGGTTTGATCCTCAACCTGGGTATGAAACAGTTTTAAATTTCGTGGCCAGTATCTATCCCCTTAATAAACTTATAGAATGCAAAGAATTAGTTACTAGACTCGCGCCAGTAGATACCTTAATAAATAAATAAAAAATTCATGTAAAATTTTAAATTTCGTTGTTAAACATTAACAAAAGGCATATTTTGTAAAAATTCTAAATTAGAGTGAGAAACTAACTCTTGTTGAAATATCTATACTATAATAAAACTATTAACCGAGTTGGTATATAAAATTACATATTAAATTAAAATTCATATATAAATTTAAAATTAATATTTAAATATTAAAAATATATCATTTTTTAAAAGTTCTAAATTGACATGAGAAACCTTTTCTTGAAATATCTATATTAATAGAACTCCTGATTGAGTTGGTATAAAATTACATATTAAATTAAAATTAATATATAACTTTAAAACTTGTCCTTAAATATTAAAAAAATGTATTATTTTGTAAAAGTTCTAATTCAAAGTGAGAAACCAATTCTTATCAAAATATCTATACTATTAATAAAACTTCCTACTATTACAAGTTAACAATATCCATACTATTAATAAAAATCCTGAGTTGGTGTCACAGGTTAATTGGATACCAACTCTACTATTAATAAATCTCTTAACTTAGTTGGTGTCACGAATTAACAATATCTATATTATTAATAAAAATCCCAAGTTGGTGCCACGAACAGTTAGGAAATGTCTAATATGCCATTTCATTAAATGATTAATATTTTGATGGTTTTTTTTTTTGTTTTTTCACAGTTTTATATAGTTTTAAAATAAAATGATTTAAAAATAACATTTCAATGAATTGGTCTTGTATTTAATGGATTTATAAATAAATATTTTATCATTATATCAATAATAATTTTTTAATAAACTTTAAAAAAAATTAGCTTTCAACCTCTCAACAAAATTTGAGTGTATGATGACTAATTATATGTTTATTATATATTATTTTTAAACATACATTATCAATAATTTTTTTAATTTTAATAAAGAGGAAAAAACAGCTTTTTTATTTTTAATAAAGAAAATTTGAAAATAACATTTATTAATGTAAGTTTAATTTACCTACTTTTGTTTCTATGCATTTATTTTTATTAATGTTTATTGTGGACTTATTTTGGTTGGTGAGCATTCCATTTTAACAATAATTTCTTTTTACATTTAAAAATACTCTTAATTTTAATTTTAGTACATGTTTTAATATATAAGTTAGTAATAAATTAGTTTAATTAGTAATATTTTATTACATTCATGACTTAATTTTAGTAAAGAGAATGAAAAATTTTAGTTTATTTTGAAGATGTATTATTTTTTACAAGAGTTATTATTTATTTTTTTAATTTAAATTTAAATTTAAATTTATACTAATTATTTTTATTTTATGTTTAACCGTTATAATACATATATGATAAATAATTTTTTTTTTATGTTATTACAAACAAAGTGTGTGTTTTTTTTAAGCTTTTATTTTTTATAATTTGTGCACGTTAGTAATCTGGCCAGAGCAATATTTGTCGCTCACATAGAGAGAAAATAGCCAAAGCAATTGAAGCACTTGAGAGCTAGAATGCTATAACTTATCCCTCCCATGAGAAAGAAAAAGCATTTAGATATCCATTGTAGCTATCGCAATAAGGACCAAGGATGGAGACTTGTTAAAACACAAATAAAAGGTGCTCAATCACTCGTTCCAAGACAAGTGCATTGATTCCCAACAATAACTGCACTCTCCATGTTAATCTCAAAGAAGACAAAAGGTGAGAACTAGAGTTAATCTCAAGCTTAGTAAAAGGCCCACACCTCCAAATGGAGGCAAGAACAACAGCCTAATCGCCCAAAACCATTGACTTCGACAAGTCAAATATAGTGGCAGAGAAACAATGCTGAATGAGTAAAAGAAAAAAGCAAACTCCAGCCAAACTCTCCCTTAAAGAGATGAAAGAATCCAACGAATGATAACGAAAATATGATGAAAAAGTCGAAATAAACCCATTAGTTCATTGAAAGAGGAAAGCAACGAACCAATCGCACAGGCAATGTGTTGCTATTAAAGAGAGAGGAGGTTTTAGAGAGAGTATCAATTACGGATCTAAATTATTCACTATTATTCTGTATACTATGCTTATTTGTACTCATAATTCATTTTTTTAAAATAGAAAAAAATCATAACTTAAATAAAATAATAATATCAAATAAAATAGTGATAAATCCACTGCTACTAAGTTTTTAATTCAACCCAAATTCTCATTTGATACCATACAATTATAAAATATAAAGAGATTATTGGATAAAGTATAAAATAATTTTTTTTATGTGTACAAATAAATAAATAAATCACTACACGCCTAGGAAGAGCTAGCTGGATAATAAAAAAAAAAACTTCACGTGTTTAGTATTAAGAAAATAAATTAATGTAAATGAACTAAAAATACGAATAAACATTTTGTTTCATTTTTCATACATGACAGACAGACACGCCATTTCGTTACAATGTAAGGACAAAATGGGTAATTTAACTACATGCCAGGCCCGCCCCGCACTTTTGTCAAATCAAAACCCACTTATCCACTGACAGTCTGACACATAAACATGTGGCGTTCTATCCATAACGCACCGCAACAAGCCACTGGAATTCCCAAAACACCCTTAATCCCAAGAGCAAAAGATTTTTGATATTTAAGGGACTACTGAACCACCCATTGACCTTAATATCTCCGCCATTTTACACTCTTCCGTCTGTACTCATCACGGTAACCAAAAGGGAAAAAAAAAAAATCACTGGACCCAGCAGAAAGCTAAAACTTATTACTAATAATTTCAAAGAAAAAGGAGCGTCATCATCGAACTGGAAGCGGGATTCGCGGTGGTAACTATACTGCGATGCCTTGTTCTTCGATCGAGACTAGCAATAATTTTTATGGTGGCGGTGACGGAGGTGATGTGAATGGGCGTATTCACAATTTCAAGCTGAACGAGCACACTTTCTTAGCTTCTCTGATGCCGAAGAAGGAGATTGGCGCCGATCGCTTCATTGAAGCTCATCCTCATTACGACGGTCGCGGCGCCGTCATCGCAATCTTTGGTACCTTCTTTTGACTGTTAATAATAATAAAAAAAGAATCTGTAAATGAAGAGAAAAGAAAGCAAGTGTTTGATTCTTGATCTTTTTAAAAAATAAAAATAATTTGATTAAAATTGTTGTTTTCAGATTCTGGTGTTGACCCTGCTGCTTCTGGCTTGCAACTGACATCAGATGGGAAGCCAAAGATCTTAGATGTTATTGACTGGTACTTCTTTTTTCAGCTTGCTGTACTATCTTTTTGTTGAACTTGTTATTTACTTATTATATTTTTAAGTTACTTGAGAATTTATTTATTTATTTTTTTAGTACCGGGAGTGGAGATGTTGATACCTCAAAAGTGGTGAAGGCTGATAAAGATGGTCGAATTCAAGGAGCTTCAGGTTGTATTATTGCTGACATATTTGATGAACTTGTGATTATGGAAATGTGCAGTAGATTAATTTTGAATAAAGTGATTTTACGTTTTTAATTTTAATTTATTAAATATAAACCAATCATTGTTCAACTTGTTGAATATAATTGAAATATATTTACTTATTTTGATAATTCTAATATTATAATATCTATAATACTAATTAAGTGCGAATTAATCTACAATTATAGTTCTCTGCTTATCGAGCAAAGGGAATAATTAAAATCATAGTGAAAGTGCGATTCAACAAAGAAAAGAAGTGTAATTCGACTTAACATGGGGGATATATAATTTTGCATATCTTCTAAAAGTAATATACTAAAATAAAATATTATTCTAATGTCAATTTAGTAATATAATAAGAGCATTTTTGTTAGTTCAAAAGATTATTCACATTTGTGATTATATATATTATTATAGCAAAAGATGGGAGTTCCTTTTCTTGTTCCTCGAGGTTTACTTGGTTCTGCATTGGAGTGGTTGCTAAAACTTACTGAATTAAATGCTAAATGATAGGTTATTCATGTAGTTTGTCTTCCGATTGATCAATTGGGTCTATTTTCATGTAATTCTTGGATGGTTTCTCCTTCACTTTATCTTTGTTAAGAAAATGTGTGAATCTTCAAATGTTTAGAGCATAGTGGATTATTCTCTTGTACTTGTGTGACAGTATTTAGCTTCTTGGCAATGTTCTGTGCTATTCTCTTTTTGTATATATCCTTGTAGCATAATCATGATTCTGACTTGACTTTCTATTTTCTGATCCCATGTTCTGTATTTTGTTAAAAAATTGATATATAGGGGCTTCATTGGTTGTCAATTCTTCTTGGAAAAACCCTTCTGGTGAGTGGCATGTGGGCTATAAATTGATTTATGAGCTCTTTACTGACACTTTGACTTCACGTATAAAGGTAAGAACTATTTTCTGTCTAATTCATTAGAATTTTTGAATTTTTGCTATTGACCATGATAAATTAACTGATGAATGACTGTCTTCTTATTATTCCCTTCATTATTCATGTTGCAGAAAGAAAGAAAGAGAAAATGGGATGAAAAGAACCAGGAGGAGATTGCAAAGGCTGTATTGCATCTTGATGAATTTGATCAGGTTGTTGAAAATTGCACTTGCTAATCTCTTTCTGTATGATCATAGACATAGAAATTCATATTTCAAATAGATTTTTCTTTAGTTTGAATAAACCTGGTATAAGTGCATGCGAATTGTCAAATATATATTCCATATATATTTGCATGCATAACTAGTTCTTCAGATTTATTTATTTCTTGTGCTGTGACAGTGCTGTGTAGCTAATGCCTTAATAATATCTTCACTAATTTGGCAAGCTTGACTTCAATTTGAAATATATGAGCACTGAGGGATGAGTTCGCTCTTTCTTTATTTAGCAACAAAAAGATTACATGCTTTCTGGGCTCAGTATCATTCATTTTGGTGATAAGTGATTATTTTAACCTTCTTATAATTCAAGTTCATTAATCGCTTATATGCTTCAAAATATGTTTGATTTCTTCCATGATAACGAAGGTTCTCTAGGGGTAAGTAGAAAAATCTTCCATGATAAAGATGGTGGGTAAATTTCTATTATCATACTTGTGCTGCATGCATTTGTTACTTACTGTATATAATTTTTTACTATGTCCATGTATACAGAAATATACAAAAGTGGAGGATCTAAAATTGAAAAGGGCTCGTGAAGATCTCCAGAATAGAATAGACCTCTTAAAAAAGCAGGGCGATGTGAGTACCAAGGATTTATTAATTGCTTTTATTTAACTAAATTTACATTGTTCTGAGCTTTTCTCACGTTAATGTGCTAGAGCTATGATGATAAAGGACCTGTTATAGATGCTGTCGTATGGCATGATGGAGAATTATGGAGGGTTGCTCTTGACACTCAGAGTCTTCATGATGATCGTAAATGTGGGAAACTGGCTGATTTTGTGCCCCTAACTAATTACAGGTCTCTGTCGTTGGCTGACTACTCTTTCTTTGGCAGACATCTATACAAAGGCAATGAAGTGGTTTTTTTAATGCTGGAGAATGTTAATATTAATGAAGCTCCATGCTAGACTTTGGCTTGGCTGGTTGCACGTGGCATTCTATTTGCATATTGTTTCATATTGTTAACCACTTGTCTTAAAAAATTTTAAGTGCCCCTCTTTGATTTTATGCTTCGTTTTTTCTGAAACAAACATAATATCATTATTATCTAACTCTACTGAAATAATCCTTGCAGGATTGAACAGAAATATGGCATATTTAGTGAATTAGATGCTTGTACATTTGTTGTTAATGTATATGACGAGGGAAACATCTTAAGTATTGTTACAGACTGCTCTCCTCATGCTACTCATGTTGCTGGTATTGCTACTGCTTTCCACCTGCAGGTACTGTATGCTTAACTGATGGTTTATGGCATTTTCTTTTCAGAGTTCTTATAAAAAATGTCTTCTGATTTGCATGATGGTTTAGGAGCCCTTGTTAAATGGTGTTGCACCTGGAGCCCAGATAATTTCATGTAAAATTGGAGATGCACGCTTAGGTTCGATGGAGACTGGAACAGGCTTGACACGGGCACTAATAGCTGCTGTGGAGGTGGTTAAAAGTGCATTTTTCTGATGATTTATTCACCTTTGCGTTGTTATGGCCCTCGAGGCATTTATTATCTTGATTATTTTTAACCATCTGGCATATCTGCAGACTATTCATTCCTTTAATATGAGCATAGAACAAATATTCATATTTTCTTTTGATGTTTGTATTCATTTTGTGTTGGTGGGTAGCTATTTTAGCATATTGTCTCTGGTACTTGGGTGTCCCTTTGTGTCAATGTGTCATATCACTGACTTCAATCTGGTACATTTTAATTGTAACCATTTGGTTGTTTTACCTCCTTTTTATTTCACAGCATAAATGTGATCTGATCAACATGAGCTACGGAGAACCTACATTATTACCTGACTATGGACGCTTTGTCGATCTTGTTAACGAAGTAAGAACTCCAAAATTTCCTTATAGGCTTAATTGTTTAGTGTAGTTTGCCTTCATTTTCCTCTCTCTCTAAGATGTTATGGGTGTCATCTTTGGTTCTAATTTAGGTCGTGAATAAATATCGTTTGATATTTGTGAGTAGTGCTGGTAATAGTGGGCCAGCATTGAGCACAGTTGGTGCTCCAGGTGGTACCTCTTCAAGCATCATAGGAGTTGGTGCATATGTCTCTCCTGCAATGGCTGCAGGTGCTCATTCTGTAGTTGAACCTCCACCTGAAGGGCTTGAGTACACTTGGTAAGATAATTTCAATTCTTCCATGTTTGGCCTTCAAACATAAAGTCTCACTTTTTCCAGTTCTCAATCCTTGTCCTTGTTCATCTTTAACTCATTGAAATTGGTTGCAATGGATGCAGGTCCAGCCGAGGACCAACAGCTGATGGAGATCTTGGAGTTTGTATAAGTGCTCCTGGAGGGGCTGTTGCCCCTGTTCCTACTTGGACTCTCCAAGGGCGCATGCTCATGAATGGAACATCAATGGCGTCTCCATCTGCTTGTGGGGGAATCGCACTGCTTATTAGTGCTATGAAGGTTTTTCTTTGGATTATTTGAGTTCCTTTATTTGAGTTTTTGATTGTTTGTTTCCCCTCTCCCTTTTTTCCCTCTTGTTGTGGTGTCTAAAGGAAAATTATCTAATGTTGACTGTAGGCTGAGGGAATTCCTGTGAGCCCATATAGTGTAAGGATAGCTCTTGAGAATACATCCATTCCTGTAGGTGGTTCGCCCGAAGATAAGCTAACCGCTGGACAAGGGCTTATGCAAGTTGACAAGTAGGAAATTTGGCCATAGCCTTCGCTTCTTTATAGATTATTTCTTAGTTCTGAACTTCTTTGATTCTTATGTTTGGCAGAGCATATGAATATATACAGAAGTCTCAAGATCTTTCATGTGTTTGTTATCAAATAAAGGTCAATCAATCTGGAAAATCAAGTAAGTTTAGGTTGATCTGCTGAAAAAAGCTATCCAGTGTTCAATGTGTTCAGTACTATTATACTTATTTGTGGATGTTCATCAAATATCAGAGGCAAGCCTCAAATCATTAATAGGAGAGTTTTTTGTTTTAAATTGATAAACTGTACCTAGTGCCAAGAGCAATAATGATAAACTTTTTATGTTTTATCTAACTTCTTAAGGACTTGCTTTGATATTGGGAGTCAGCTTTTTTCTGATTTTTATTTAATATCCTGTTTATTATGAGCATCCATTTCGCAAATGAGAACATTTCGAAGTTTGAGTTCTCTCAATGGATTCTGGATTTACTTCTGCTATGGAACTTAACTATCTTTTGCGCTAGTTTGACATGGGGAAGTGGTGATTTAGTGGTAGTAGGTGGCAAAGTTACTTTGTTACCTATTCCATTAGGAATTGCTTGTCCTTTGGTCCATCTTATTCATGCATTTACAATCCATTTTACTGTGTATTTCACTTGCAGCTCCCATATCACGAGGTATCTACCTAAGAGATGCTACTGCTTGCCAACAGTCTACCGAGGTGTGCTGATTTATATACTTTATAACTTTTTTGTCCATGGCTACTTTTTTGCTCTTTGCTTTTCATTTATTACCAAATAATTATGTGGTGTTCCCTCCATCAAGTGTTCATTTTCAGAAGGAAATAAAAAATGATTATTTTACTTTGTGATATTCAATCCCCACCCACCTTACAAATTCATGTTTTCAGCTTATCCTTGATTTTTAAAGCTGCTAAACTTACATCTTAAATAGTGGGCAGTGCAAGTTGAACCAAGGTTTCATGATGATGCAAGTAAATTAGAACAATTGGTTCCCTTTGAGGAGTGTATTGAGCTACGCTCTAGTAATAATGCAGTTGTGAGAGCACCTGAGTATCTTCTCCTCACTCATAATGGGCGCACCTTCAAGTTAGTAAACATACTTCACTACCCATATGAAAGTTCTTATTTCTAATAAATTATGTGCAGTTTGTCTATCAACTCCAATTTTTTATTCATTTTTGTGAACTTCATTTTACTAAAATTTATTTATTTTGCCATCCTCTTTTGAGTTGTAAGGTAGATGAATCAAAATTTCTGTAATTTCCATAGTTGATGTGTTAAGTAATGTTATCCCACATTGTTAAGTATTGGATTTTATATGGTTTTATGTTAAAGTTGGGCCTCTCCGCCTCTTGTTAATGGGTTTATGGTTGGATGATTAAGATGTTTGAGTCTGGTTTTTGTTATGTTGTTCTTCCAGTAAAGTTGTCCATGCATAGGTCCTAACAGCTACACAAAAGAGGAATATTAAGTAGTGTTATCTCATATCTGTTATGCATCGGGTTTCTAGTGGTTTTATTAGGCCCCTCCATCTCTTACCAATTGGTTTTGGGTTGAATGCTTAGATTTGTGATGTTGGAAGATTGCTTGTTTGATCATGGTGCATTATTTTCGTTTCTTTTCAGTGTAGTTGTTGATCCCTCCAATCTGGCTGATGGGCTGCACTATTATGAAGTATATGGAATTGATTGCAAAGCCCCATGGCGTGGTCCTTTGTTCAGAATTCCAATTACTATAACAAAGCCCAAGGCTGTATTGAATCGGCCACCACTGGTTTCATTCTCAAAGATGTCATTCCTTCCAGGTTATTTTGTCATAGAATTCGTCCCAACTTATATTTTCTGTACCCTTTATACATTAAAAATTCTTTCATGCTATGATTGTTCCATGAGTTGATTCCCTTTTTCTCATTTGTGGTTGTCTAGGCCACATAGAACGAAGGTATATAGAAGTACCGCTTGGTGCTAGTTGGGTTGAGGCTACCATGAGGACATCTGGGTTTGATACTAGTAGACGATTTTTTGTTGACACTGTTCAGGTATAGCATGCACTTTGAACCCATACCAGATTGACCTAAGCCTTGACTTGTTTTAAAATGTGCAGCTCTGTCCATTGAGAAGGCCTATCAAGTGGGAGAGTGTTGTAACATTTTCTTCTCCTACTGCCAAAAGCTTTGACTTTCCTGTTGTAGGTGGTCAAACAATGGAATTAGCAATAGCTCAATTTTGGTCAAGTGGCATGGGAAGTCACGAGACGACTATTGTAGATTTTGAGGTAATTTTCTGTCAAAAAATCTAGAAACTTTCTTCTGTTAATAACTTTTATACTGATTATTTGATCGGTTCATTTTATTTTTATTTTATCTCCTACTATCGCTACTGCTTCTATAATTGCTCAGTTAGTGAATATTTGCCACCCTAGACCATTTTGTTGAAGTTGCACTTGGATGGTCTACTTTTCTTTTTCAGTTTTCTTGATTTTTTGCTTTCTTCTCTAGATGTGTCTCCCCACCCTGGGGCCATGCCTATGTCAAAGATGCTTTATCCTGCATTAGTTTTGTTTTAGTTTTGGCTTGTGAGAACCTTACCAAGTATCTTTTACGTATTTACTTTTACATGCTCTGTAAGTTGCGGTATCTCAATGAAGCGAACATGGGAATACTGTTTTAAATTATCTTGCATTTGAGAGTCTTATGTTTTTTTTTTTTTTTTTTTTTTTTTTTTTTTTTTTTTTTTAATGAATGGCTTAGATCGTCTTTCATGGAATTGGAGTCAACAGAACAGAAGTAGTCCTTGATGGAAGTGAAGCACCCATCAGAATCGAGGCTGAAGCACTATTGGCCTCTGAAAGACTTGCCCCTACTGCTACTTTAAACAAGGTAATGAAGTCTATCCTGTACAGGGCCATGTAGGCCATTTAGGCATTCTCTTCCTTTGGACTTTTTGCTTTCCTTTTGATGTGCTTGCTTGGATTTAATAAGACATTCTTTTTTAATTTTCTGATTTTTTATATGTTCAATATGCAGATAAGAGTTCCTTATCGACCTACTGAGGCAAAACTTTGTACTCTTCCAACTAATCGTGACAAATTACCATCAGGGAAACAGATACTGGCATTGACATTAACGTGTGTTTTTTTTCAGTCGCTTATGGAAGAATGTCCTTTATATGTGTAATCGATCACTTCAATTACTGTGTGTGCGCTTTACTTTTTTTGCTTCTACAGTTACCACTTTAAATTGGAAGATGGAGCAGAAGTGAAACCGCATATTCCATTGCTCAATAATCGTATATATGACACAAAATTTGAGTCCCAATTTTACATGATTTCTGACACAAACAAGGTATATTTTATTGGTACTGTCAAATCATTTTGAAAAGAATCAGTAGCAATAAATCTTGACAAATATGTTTTATTCCATATCATGTAGAATCCACATTTTACATCTCCAGTGCTTTATTCTGTTCTATCATAATGGGTTTCTAATTTGCTCCTACTTCCTTCTTGTGCCACAAATTTGCTGACCTGTTAAAATCCTTTTTCTCTCATCAATTATAGCGTGTATATGCAATGGGTGATTGTTATCCAGCCTCTTCACTACTTCCAAAGGGTGAATACACACTGCGACTGTATTTAAGGTACATATAGATGTGCTTTATACTAAACATTCTTGCCTCGTTTGGTTATTTAGTATATTAAATCAAGGAAAAGCAAGCTTAACCATACATAAGTGTTAAAATAATTAGTACAAATTCAAACTCAAAATTAAAAGGATGAGTAAAACTCTAGTACAAAAAAGACCTCTTGAAAATAAGTAAAAAAATTTCCGTCCATTTGCTGAAACCAAGTCATGTGTGTGGCTAAAAATTATCAAATGAAATTAGTTTATTTCGGATACTGGTGTGGCTTTTCTCCTCCCTAGCCCCAAAACAACTCCTTTATAGGCCCTCTGTTCTGGTTTTAGCTAATTAAAGGAATTCCTGAATATCACGATTATCTTGTAACTTTGAGATTGTCTGTTCTTATATTCCATTTTCTTTCTTGTTTTTGAAGGTTTAGGAAATTGGTTTTGTAGTAGGATAGCTGCAAACAGGAATTCTCATGAGATTGTCTGTTCTTATATTCCATTTTCTTTCTTGTTTTTGAAGGTTTAGGAAATTGGTTTTGTAGTAGGATAGCTGCAAACAGGAATTCTCATCCTATCAATCTCTTCTAATGAGATGCTTCAATCCAAGCTTGTTTTCACTTACGTTGACTTATCATGTTTCAGGCATGACAATGTCCAGTACTTAGAAAAAATGAAGCAATTAGTTCTGTTTCTGGAAAGGAAGTTGGAGGAAAAGGTAATATTGTGTCTTTGTTTGTTTGTTTTCTTCGTTCACGTTAGAAATGGCTCTATAGCTTCTAAATTACAAGGCATGCATGCAGAAAATGGTTTAACCATTGCCTCTTAGGCCTTGTATTTTTTATATTGGCATAATAGTAGATGTATTGTCAAATTGCTTTAAATTAGTATTGATTTCTTTAGCTATTTTCATCTTCCATGGTTGTTTGGAAAGGTTTATGAGGTATGCTCATTACTATCCCTGTGGATGGTTTAACCATTTTGCCTCGTAGGTCTTGTATTTTTTATGTTGGCATAATAGTAGATGTATTGTCAAATTGCTTTAAATTAGTATTGATTTCTTTAGCTATTTTCATCTTCCATGGTTGTTTGGAAAGGTTTACGAGGTATGCTGATTACTATCCCTGTGGTTATTTTGAAATCAGGACGTTATTCCATTGAACTTTTTCTCTGAACCAGATGGCCCTGTGATGGGGAATGGTACCTTTAAATATTCTATTTTGGTTCCAGGGTATGTCTGATTTCGAATATATGTAATTCATCTAAACTATCCACAGCAATCCTGTCCAATTTGTTATCTTATTTTTACTCTCTAATTAACTTGAAGCATTATTTTTCAGGATAAAGGAATCATTTTATTTAAGTCCACCAAACAAAGATAAGCTTCCAAAGGTGTTACATTTTTTGATGTCTCTTTTACTTAAGTAAACAGCATAGAAGATGTAACAATTGAATTGTTCCTGCAGTGTTCCTCACAAGGATCTGTATTGCTGGGAGCAATATCACACGGGAAGCTATCTTATGCTGGAGAGGGAAAAAATCCACAGAAGAATCCTGTATCATATCAGATATCTTATGTGGTGCCACCCAGCAAGGTTGTGATACTTTTGCCTTTACCTATGTAATATTTACATATTTCTATTACACCTTGTATGGTACTTATGGAAAGGCCTAATAATGCTTCTATGGTTAAGTGATGCACTCTGGAGCTTTACTTCCATGTTTTGCATTCTTCTTTCTTCTGCCATGACTCGTGGCATTTTATTGACAGATTGATGAAGACAAAGGCAAAGGTTCTTCTTCAGCTAGCACTAAACCTATGGCTGAACGTTTACAAGAAGAGGTACTTGCACAAATGTTTATGCTAACCTTGATATTTGGTGATCAAATAGTTGCAAAGTTTTTTTCTCATACTTTTTAAATGTTGTTAAACTATAATAATCTCTTATATTAACTTAATGATTCTTTTTGCCCATATATTCATATAATCACTTTGGTGTTTTTTGCTTTGAATAGTTCATTTATTTTGAAAGATTTTTACTATTGTATGGTATCGATTAAGATAACAGGAACAAATTTCATCAAGATCAGTTAGCTTTTTAAAACATTTGTTTTCTCTGGTGTGAACATATGGAGTAATGCTTGTTCAATTCCTCAATCAGGTTCGAGAAGCAAAAATAAAGGTTTTTGGAAGCCTGAAGCAAGATAGTGATGAAGATCTCTCAGAATGGAAAAAATTAGCTCAATCTCTCAAGGTTAGAACTCTCTGTTGTCCTTTCTTTAGTTTAGGTGTACTCTATGCGAAGAGTTGAAGAAGGATATATTTCTTTATGAGGAGTCATCCTCTCTCCCTAAGCATTACTTTCTCCACTTCCTGTCAAAGGGTATCTTGGTTAGTGAATGCTACATTGCAAGTCTAGTATATACCAGGTTGAGTGTTCTGTTTTTTTCTTTTCAAATAGCGGTATGCTTGTAGCAATATTATAGATAGGATAAGTGGTATGTAAAATTTACGTACAAGTTATACCTGAAAAATAATTTGCAGCACCTAAGTTTATTAGTTCTTTAAGTGCAAGCTGATTATTGTCTTATAACTGTCTAAATGGCTGTCAAATGGCAGAGAAGGTTTAGCGGCCTCCATTTTCAGTCCGGTTAATTCTTTAGTGGGAGAAGTGTGCTATTGTAGCTTGTTGCAGTCAATCGTGTTTGAGTTGCCATATAATTCCTGAAACTAAATGAAAACATGTCTAAATCTGGAAGTGGATGTTTTTGGAGCTGATTGTCTTAGGCAGTCATTAGTGTGCTGTACCTATTTTAATATGTAACATGTCTTCTTTGGCAGTCTGAGTACCCTAAGTACACTCCATTGCTTGTAAAGATCTTGGAAAGTTTGCTTTCACGAAGCAATATTGGGGACAAAATCCACTATTATGAAAAGGTGAGTCGTATTGAAAGCATATTTTGGTATGAAAATGCTGATGGCTCTCTTGAGTTTGCTTTATAAAGTGTGTTGTTGAGGTTTTTCCCTTCATTTTGTTTTGTGCTTTGCTGCCATGTAACTCTTCTCAGTTGCTCAATGTTGCTAATCTGAACTACCTTCAGAGATATAATGTGGGAAATCAATGAGTCACTTCAGAGTGGATGTTACTTATTTAACTCGTAAAGGTTACATATATGCATGCCTAAAAGTTGTTGGTATCAAGTGGAAAGTATCCTTATAGGTTGCTAGCTTTCATATTCTTTTTTTGTTTATTTTAAGCATAACGATATTTAAGTTAGCCCCATGAAGGCCTAAAAATTTGAACCCTCTCTTGGTTCTAGCGGGGGACTTGTTGAAAGTTCATAAGCTGCATCTACTGGAGATGCTTGAAGTTTATGTATTTAGCAAAAAATACTGGCTAGAATATATAAAAGTACCAAACATAAGAAGTAGCTAAGAGACTGATATTAAGGTTGTCAGTTTATCTTTTACAGTACTCAAAACTGAAATGGAAAATCTGAAATAAATGCTTTCCTTAACTAATATAGTTGAACTTTTCAGGTTATAAGTGCGGCAGATGAGGTGATTGATAGTATCGACGCAGATGAACTGGCAAAACTCTTTTCACTTAAAGCTGATCCTGAGGATGAGGATTCAGAGGTTCGGTTTTGAATTGTCAATTTGCTCTTCCCTTTACCCTTTCCATCATTTTGCTCATACTATGCTGGACATCTTAGTAAATTCAGCCAAGTATATTATCAGAATTTAAGTTGCTAAACGTGTTTTTTGTTCTTTACTTTTATTTTTCAATGGTTATGATTGTCTCCAAGGTGTTTCCTGTGCTGCAATTTCATTTATGCTTTAGTGCATCATTAGGGGTTTAGTGTTTGCGGTTTATACACAAAATGGACGAGAACCCCACCCCCCTTTTTTTTAATTTTTTCAGAAAAATAAGAAGAAGATGGAGACAATTCGTGATCAATTAGCAGAGGCACTGTACCAAAAAGGACTTGCACTGGCTGAGATTGAATCTATAAAGGTATTGTTTGGTATATATATCACCTGGTTATTTTCCAATTTAAATAAGCTTATTATCTAACTGATATTGGTTATTTCTAATCTTTTCTTCAAAGTGGAAAGAAACATTGACATATATATTCACAAAGAAAAGTGAACTTTGTAAGTCCATTACAGAGATGAGGATATGAAGCAATGGCACAAAAATAAAACCCACGGCCGTTATACAAAACCTATTATTTTGGTAGAGCTGAGGGAATTTAATGTCTTGAACTGATCTCCATTCTGCATTACATTTTTCTTGCTAGTTCGTTGGTGAATTTGATAGGTCTCATTACTAGTTTTAGCCCAGGTTCTGTTACGTTTTTCAGCATGTCTACCCCATTGATGTTGACGACTTCTAGTGAGATTGTCCACGTGTAGGATGTGTGAGCTACACGTGAGGGAAGTGTTAAGTGATTTTATCCTACATACATTAAATATTAGGTTTTCTGTGGCGTTATATCGGGCATCTCCACCTATTGCTAATTGGTTTTATGGTGCTGAGACTGTTTATATCAGCATGTTTATGGTGGTTTATCATCTTCCTTGAAATTAATCATTTTTTTCATCACCATTATAGGGTGAGAAACCTTCAGCCTTGGCTGCAAGTGAAGCTGTCAGCTCTGGTCTCCGGTCAGACTTATTTGAGGAAAACTTTAAAGAACTGACAAAATGGGTAGATGTGAAGTCCTCTAAATATGGCACCCTCTATGTACTGCGGGAGAGGCGATTTGGGAGGCTTGGAACTGCACTGAAGGTATTTTCTCTTGTTACAATCCTAGTAAGCACTAAAAAGAAGTTATACCTGATGAAAATTTCAATTGATGAGTTGAATGGTATTTTGTTTAAAATACATTTGAAACAATGACAATAATAATATAGGAAACTATCTACTTAAACTGGTATAAAACTAGAGTGATCTTACACCCTTTTTTGTCTTTTTGTACCATTAATATTTTAATGGTCTTGTCATTTTCATATTTCGTTTACATAGATCACGCATATTAAATTTTACATAAATTAAATTTTCAATTATTTATTTTATTTAAAAAATTTTCAACTATTCAATAAATTTTAATACATACAATATTTTAGATCTATCATATTGAATCAGTTCAAAAATTTGCATGTATGATAAGTACAATTATATTGATATTGATAAATTCAACAGTTGGGTATTTTAATCATTCAAAAAGATATTAAATGATATATGATATAGAACTACTTTAGTTTTACACAGGTGTAAATGGATCCCCTTAAGAATAATGATGCATTTATTATTATTTCAATTCAATGTATAGCATATATGGGTACCAAATTTAGGGAGGGGGGGAAACATGGGTATTAAGATATAATCCCCCACCCTACTTGTCTCTTCCCTCTTTCAATACAAACCACTAATTTCATAATGGGAATAAACAATTGGAAGGGAAAGAACGAGGACTGTAAGAAGCTTGGATTGTCAATGCTTTATATCATTGTCAGCCAAGAAAAAAAATGTTTGAATACAATGTGGAATGATTCTCTATCCCTTGATATGTTTTTAGGCTTATGCTAGCTACTGCCTTAGGCTGTTCACAAGTTATTTTCCGATACAACATATTAGTTGACTTCAAATGTGGTTAGTTTCCCCCGTACTGGAACTTGAGCTCAAGTATCTGCTATTGTCGCAGGTACTAAATGACATGATTCAGGATGATGGAGAGCCACCAAAGAAGAAACTCTTCGAAATGAAGCTGTCATTGCTGGATGAGATTGGATGGAATCATTTATCAACGTATGAAAGACAATGGATGCATGTGCGGTTCCCACCAAGCTTGCCCCTGTTCTAAGGTTAGTAAATTTTATGAGACCCAATTTCAATTTGATGAAAAACATTGAACATTTTAAGGAATTGATGATAGCTTGTCATAATAATAAACCAAGGAGATGATTGTACTTTCCCCCTTATCTAACGTTATTGAAAAACACCATGACGTGTTTTCCCTTATAAGAGTGGGGGATTTGTTTGAGGTCAGTGTTGGTCGTGCAATTATGGATGAACGTTATCACTGTTTAATTTTATCTTTGTATGCTTTGTATTAGAATAAGCTAAAATTTACAACAAAGAAAAAAAATCAGTGTCATGATTTTCAGTAATTTTAATGTTCTCTGTCATGGTTAAAAGAAAGGCAGGTGGAAGATCCAATCAATCAGAGCTTGGTTTTTTTTCTTGGTTTAAAATTGATTCAATCGATTAGGTTGGTTAATTTGATTTCATAATTTAATCAATTTTTTTAAAAGAATCATTTTTGGGTATTTGTAAAGAAGGGGATGGGAAAGGATTGTTTAGGAATTTTTTTGGAGTTTACCGGTAAAAAGTACTGTTATATGTAATATATGACCTATAGAATAGAATTAAATTAACATTAAACTAGCACTAAGAATTGAAATATAATTGGGCAAAGTTTACATATGGCAACTGTTCATCAACTTAAATCTTAGTATTGAATTTGGTGTTAAAGAATTGAAAAAAACATAAGTTTGTTACTAGGTTATAGTTGGAACTAGATTGATTAGATCGTAATTTTTTGAACTGGAATAAAAAATCGATTGAGCTTGGTTGAATTAATAACTATTTAATTGAAATTGGATTGAGAATCACAAGCATTGATTCGGTGATCAAGAATTATAATGGAATGGATAGAATAGTGAATGAGTATTACAATAGACTAATAAATAAAATAGATCGAGTATCATAAACGAATTAATATTGTAATCGTATTCCTATAGTTTAAGAGAATAGATATAAGAAAAAGCCACGAATGATTAATAATTCTGCAGACCAATTTCTACAGAAATAAGAAATCGAACAAAGCCTACTCTGATGGAGAGTAAGAGGAGAGATTTGCTACCAAGAGCTCAAAAGAATCAGAAATCACAATAAATCATTAACATAAAAAAGCAAATGAATTAAGATAGGGGTTAAAGTGAAAAGACGAAAAAGAAATTATATATTTGAAGAAATATCAAATCAAATGGAGTATAATCAAAGCACAGAGAGATTGAAACATACCTTGTGACGGAGTGTTATACTGAAACGAGAAACATCATTGTAGCGTTGCCTTTCAATGAAGAGATTTCTAATTGAATGAGCTAGGTGGTTTATGGTTTGATTAGGTGAGGAAGATGAATGTGAGAATAGATATCTGGAGGAATTTTTCTTTCTACACCAAACAACAATTCAGATGTAGGGTTAGTAAATTGTATTCAATACCTGAATTGTACTGGGGACTTAAACAGCCCATCTCATAATAGGTTATGCACTTAAACCTAACCTTTTGTTTGGTTGTAGATTTGAGAACTAAGCCTAAACAAGTGTGAAATGCATAGTCTATTGCAACCAATCAAATATAGTGTTAATGTGTTGTAACTATAAAAATTTTACCACATTTGAGAGAGATTATATCTGAGGGCCAGACATTTGTCTTCCTCTATACGATCAAAGGAGCACTCAAAGTCATCAATAAAACCACCTTAGCTTACAATCCTATCCATAATGCAACACATAATATAGTTGACTAACTTAAAATAAAATACCTAAATAATCTAAAATAGTTTTTATTATAGAGCTTTTAAGATCCTAGAACTCAATGAAATTCATCAACTACAATAAAAAGATAAATTAACATTTAGTATTTGAACTTGTTAATCTTTTTCATCTTAGTTTTAGAAATTTTCGGTCAGTAGTTTTAAAATGTGACAATTTTTTCTTAATTTGATATTTGAATTTAAATTTCATTAAGGTGTGATGATGTGATAAACATAAGTTATAAAAAGTTAAAATGGTATAAGATGTAAATTATCTATAAAAATAGGACATTTTCTACATGCCATTGGAAACTAACCTTATCAAATTCAATTCAAATTTGATTTTTGAAGTAACAAAAAAGACTCAAATTCTAAAATAAAAAAGAAATATTGTCTATCTTCATTTTAGAAGATCAAAATGAATCAAACAATTGAAGATATATAATTGAAACTTGTTTTATTCATCCAGGAAGGGGGGTTTAAATAGGGGTTAGACTACTCTTAAACGTTATATATATATATATTAGTTTTTTTATAAAAGTAACTTTTTTTTTTTAAATTCTAAATGGTGTTATTTGGCACATTGGTGGTATCACCTTAAAAATATTATTATTTTTCTCTTTTGCTAATATTTTTAAAAAAATTAAATTAGTGTCACCAATATGTCAGGCGGTACTATAAATTTTTTTTTTCGTATTCGTATATTATTTGTATTGTATTTAGGAAAAAAACATATTGATGGTGCCACTTAAAAATATTTTTTTTGAATAATATGATTGGCTTGGGGCAAAGCCTAGAATGTCGACTAACAGGTTAGTGGCACCTAATAGCATTATAGAAAATATTTTATTTTCATAAATAACTTACATTCTATACCATTTTCGCATTTAGTTTTTTTTATATAATTTTGATAAAGAAAACCTGACACATTGAGAAAAAGTGTTAAATTTAAAAACTAACGTGGATAAAAAATTAGAGACGAAATTAAAAAACTTTCTCTGAGTTTAGAGACTGTCCCTTAAACTATTTCATCATCTTCTTAGAAGCTTGTGTAGCCCAAAGTGAATCAAACAAAAATGGAATGAGTTTACTCCCGTTTGAATTCAAATAAAATAAAATAAAATTTAAATTTAATTATGAAAATATATAAATCTTAATATAAAAATATTTTTTAAAAAATATATTATTCAAAATGGTAAAACAGGTCGGGCATGGGTTGAGAGGCAAAAAGCCCAAAATAGCTCCCCCCCGGCCCCCCTTCTCTTTCTCTTAATGGATACAAACGTGAAGATGATGTAAGGCAATGTGCTGAAATTTATTTTTTATTATTATTATCATTTTTTGGAAAGTCAACGAATCTAAAATATTTTGACTTAAGGATCATTTAATGATATGGTACATACTATTTGGCTTGTAAATACTTGGAATTATGATTTAACTAAAAAACGTATATTTGATTCCGTTGATTTACATAATCAATTAAAAGATAAAATTACATTGAAAAAATACAAACACGAAGAAAAATATCAATTAATTATTTTTTTTTTGCTACTAATTAAATTGTAGAAATTATTCTCCCCTGAAAAATTTGGCCATGTAAAAGATGCCCTTATATGTACATTACATCATTGTTTATTTCATTACCAAGAAGTTCTTCTGAAATCTGGGTTTCGAATTTGAATTCTGAGCTAAACATTTCGTCATTCATCGATGCATAGCTCAACCCATCTTGAAAATCAATGTCAAATGATCCTAAATATGCACTCAAGAAAGGGTCCTGAAAATTTGAACTCAAACCATGGTTAAATCCATTTAAGGAAGCCGAATTCGTGACACTTTCACCTTCTTGATCGATGGATAACCACTCCGCGAACAAAAGCCTTGGCATCAGGCTGCCGTGAGGCTCGTTAGAGAAGTTTAATTGCCTTGCAACGGTTTGATCAGTACTTATCAATGGCTTTTCGATGTGATGGAAGGATTCAAAGTTCGGGATTTGCATGTTGGCGAAGTTTCGAGGAGACAAAGCGGAATCAGTGTTTTCTGAGCTAGATGTGGTGTATGGGGTCCTGGTTTGAGGTTCCAATTCTTCAGCTTTTGCAACTCTTTTTTTCAGATGTGAATGCCAATAGTTCTTAATTTCATTATCAGTTCTTCCAGGCAAATTTTGTGCAATTTGGGACCACCTAGTCAATTAAAGAAAAAACATGGCATCCTAGTTAGTTCATTGCAAAAACCATTGTTGACTTCAGCAATAATGCTACCAACTACATTATTAATTTGAGTTCATATTTGTCTCCGGAGCATTCGGATTTTTTAAACACATATTCGGATATAAATGTCGCGTACGAAATACTTACTTGTTGCCTAACAAATGGTGAAGGGTTAAGATAGTGTCTTCCTCTTGAGGCGAAAACATCCCTCGTTTTAAACCCGGTCTCAAGTAATTAATCCACCTTAATCTGCAACTTTTCCCATTCCTTTGTAAACCTGTGTATTGTTAACTTGTAAGCTACGGTATCTCTATTTTTAAAAAAATATGTTCCTGTTTGATAATCGTGTCTATAGCAGAAGTTACCGCCCAAATCAAAGAAAACCTGGTGCATTTCAATAATCAGCAGCACTTGCAATGCACTTGAATACAAATAAAATGCCAGATTATTTCCAGAGGACCCAATGTCATTTATGTTTAAATGCAATTTAGTCCATTGGAACCCTAAAAATACATTAAATGGTATGTGTGTATACATATAGACTGACCTGCATTGATGGCAACAGAGGTCCAGCAACCATGGCCATGTTTGAGGACATAGTTTCTAAGCTTAAGGTCTTCTTCAGGTGACCATAACCCCTTTCTGTGCTTAGCTCTTGGCTTCTGATCTGATGATTTAGAACCCATTTTTGCTTGCTTGAAACTCAAAGAGATTAGCTTTAAAAACTTATACAAAAAGATAACTAAAAGCAATGAGGTTGAAGGGGCAAGCTACAGGAACAGTACCAAAAGCAATAAATAGGCAACCCCAAAAGGATTATAAAATAAAGCTGAAATTAGTTGTAAGTTTAACCATTTTAAAAATGGAAAAATTGTGGAATAAACAATTAACAATGTGGGCTTTTCTTTAATTTTTTTTCTGTTATTGTAATTTTATTTTATTTTTTAAAAGTAAGGCCGGGGTTGTTTGAAAATCGAATCAAATTTTAGTGTCAATTGAAAGTTTACTTGTGAGACTCAAACCCTGATACTAACTAGGATGTTAATGAATACTCATTCAACCCATGTTTTTCATTGCAATATTTTTAAGCTGATATGATTAAGGTGTTGCTCATGTTCATTTCATGAACCATTAAAAGTAATATTTTCAGAGTTTATACATGTCACTTCTAACAATGTCATTTTTAAAGTTCCAACTTAAATTGTCTCTTTAAATGTACAATGTGCTTTATTGTTACATTCAACACTAGAAATGTAATCAAGTTGAGTTGAGGCCGAATAATGAAAAGCTTGAGCTTGATTATAAATTCGAGGCTCGATACTCAACTTGAGTATCAAATTTTAAGCTCGAGCTCGATTATATTAAGCTTTTTCTAATAATAACAGTAACAATATAATTTCATAATATAAAAATATATTATAAAGGAAAACCTCAATAAGACTCGAGAGTCGTTCGAATAAAATATTATAGTATTAGAATTCAACTTAAATAAAACTTAAATAGTTTACAAATATCTCATTTACACCCGTACTCAAACAATAATATCTTTTACATTATTATTGACTTCATTATACCTAACCTCTAAGTTCTTGTTGGACCAAAAATAAAAGGGCAAAACCTTCCAATAGTAAGATTAAGGTTTTTTTTTTTTTTTTTAAATTTCTAAACCAGTTACTGGTGAAACTAGTTCCAAAATTCGATGTTAATACCTATTTTATATATTGCAATTATCTCCAATAATATAAGTTTAAACTCTTCTTCTTCTTCTACTTCTTAGTACGCAGGTATTTTTTTTTTTTTTTTTTTTAGTTCTTTGGTATCTTCCAGGTAAGCATAATTTCTTTATATTTTCGTTGAAATTGCTTCTTGTTCTTTAGTTGACTTTATAGAAATATGTGTATATGTTGTAATAAAACTACCTTTCAATGCCAAATTCATAAACACGTTATCCAAACATATCTTACCTTTCGATTAATATTTGAATTTATTTTTAATTTGATATCCGAGTTTATTTTTAATGTTTAATTTAGTATTCAAATCAAACGTCATCATATGACTCAATGAATATTTCACACGTATGTTTAGTACTGAATTAGGACAAAAAAATCAGTATTAAATTAGAAAAATGCATATACTAATTTGAATATTGAAACTAGATTTAAGTACCAGTTAATAGATTAATTTTATCAAATAACTCGATGATTTAATAAATCTAGTTACAAATAAATAATAACGCATATATATTGACAAAACATAATTAATTTTTAAAAATTTTAATTAAATTTTTTTACAAAATTTCATTAAACTCTTCAAAAAATTTGAAATTTACATATTGACTCCATGACTTAAACCAATCAACATGAAGACCATAATTAACAAAATTTTCCACAATTTAATTAGCCCACATAAAGCTATTGTTTTAAAATATTAACAAGTTAGGTGAGGTGATTAGTATTTAATTAATTTATTGCTTAAAAAAAAAAAGTGAACTCGTTTTGGTATTTTACGATGTTACCGACAATTTGAGCTTTTGTCCTCAGCAATCATTTTAATTCCTATTTTAAAATAATGCTGAAATTCAGTTAATTGGTGCATAAATTTGACCATCCAATTATTTGTTTACTTTATTATTTTTTAATATAATAATTAATGTGTTTGTTTTTTAATACAACGCGTGTTATATAATCATATGATTTTTATTTTAGAAAATCTGGTTGTCGGGATAATGACCTAATCATTTAATTATTATTTTATTTCTTTCAATTATATGCTAATCATTTATCAATTATCGATTGCTAAAATTATTTATCAATTAAGCTATATTATTTTCTAAATATATGAGTTATTATTTAATTTATTTAAATTTAGAGTTTATAGTTACATTTTGCTTAATTTCTTAATTTCATTTAATTTTATTTAGGTTTAGAAGATTATAAGAACCTTCGTTAATAAAACGATAAAATTTGTGGGGGGTTTAAAAATATTTTTATTAAAATATATCTTATGTCAATTATGACTCATTCTTCAAACTAGATTAAGAGCCATTTGACAAATTGTGTAAGTTTTTTTTTTTCTAAATTGGAATAAATAATATTTAAATGAATAAGAAAAAGTGTTATGGCCTATGAATTAAGTTTTAATATAAAATAGATATAATAACAAATTTAATCCTTAATGTTTATATTTTTCTCAATTTAATCATTATTTTTTAGCTAAATTTGGCTCTAAAACTTTCAAAAAGAATGGTGACTAAAAAATTTATTTTTATTAATGTTGGTGTGACAACCTGTGAAATAGTTTATGTGCAATTCATGCTGACATGATACTGACGTCAAAAAATAATTTAGAAATTATAAACAAAATTTTAAAAAATAAAAAAGTTCATAAAAAATAAAAAAGATTATCACGAAGTGCACGTGAATTACCATGCTGGCTGTCATGTTTAAAAAAATAACATTTTAGTAAGTATTTCCATTAAGAAAATAACAATTTGATTATTTTTTTAAATGTTGATGGTTAAATTTGACTCTTTTTAAAATGTTAAGAGCCAAATTCAACTTAAGAAAAAAAAAAAAAGAGAATACAAATTAAATTGATAAAAAAATGTAAACACTAAGAGCTAAATTTATTATTATGTCAATCAAATAATTAGATATTATTAATTTACTTAATACTTTGTATATACAATTTATAAGAATAGAACATAAAATATAACTCATGACAGATAGACAAAAATCTACCTAGCCTAGTTTGTTTTCCAGGGCGGGGCCAAAGGGCTGGCAGGGGCTCGGGCCCTAAAATGGGATTTTTTTTATTTAAGTCACTTTATAATTTATAAAATTTCAAATTAATAATGTTAAAATTGCAATTTGTCTCCTCAAAAATGTTAAAAATTTGATTTAATCCTTTTAAAATAATAAAGATATAGACTATTAAAATGATAAAATTTTATATTTTTACTATCATAAAAATATAAAATTTAATTTTGCGCCTTAAAAAAAAGTTTTCCGACTCCATCCTAGTTGTCGCCTTTGTAAGTTGCCACCATAATTACGAAATGTTACCAACCTAGGCATAAGCACAACCTTCGACGGTAAAATTATGTTTGTTCCCTTTAAAAATTGTAGAATTTTAAATTAATACAATGATTTTTATTTTATTTTAACCTCTAAAAAATTGTGTTTCAATTCCGACTCTAAAAATAATAAATCTACCCTATAATTTCTCTAAAAATTATAAATTAATACAACAATAAAATCATATTTAACCTTTTTAAAAAATTAAGATTTAATTCTAACCCCTTGATTTCGTGGTGCTTACACAATATGCTTATGTCAGTTCTTTTTCATACCAGCCTCCATTAAAATATCACAAAATGACGCAGCCTCACACAATTTCAACCTCGACCTACCTCCCCCATTTTTGTTTCTCTTTTAATTTGATATATAAAGTCAAATTAGGGCTTCCAAAATAGTAATAACATGAATATTCCTAATGGTTATTTTTTTTACATAAAATAAAAAAATAAATATTTTTAATTTCTTTAATATTTGAATACAAATATATATATTACGTACTTTTCATACAAAGAAAATAGTTCAATTATTTAATCTCCAGTTAAACTATTTTAAACTTAATTAATGATGCTCCAATCACTCAAGTACAAAACGTTAAATTGATTATACTATAAATAGATAAAAGAGACGTTGATTAATGTGTTCAATTGGAACATGAAATGTGTTCCAAAATTATTGGATTAAACTCTATATGTTACTGAATATTGACATTATATATACATATAGTAGTTAGCAAGTGTGTTGAGATTAAAAAAATATATGAAATACCATACACATGTTACTCTTAATAAAAGCATACAATCAATTTCTTAATATAAGAATCTCACTAATTTTTAGATTTGAAACCAATAAAAGGAGACTTGTTACTTTGCCATATGTATATATACGCGTCCATCAAACATCATCACCAAACCAGGGAGCCAACGAGGGAGCTTGGAATGTAAAACGGCAATATTATATATATAATTGCCATAAAAGTCAGCAAGAGACAGTTTATGATAGAAAATGAATGAGACAGTGGAGCAGTACTTCCCGACCGTATCTCTGTCTGTCAATATACATAAAGCCTTACAGTCAATACTTAATTAAGCTACCTACGTGTACAGAAACATCTCTAAGCTAACACGCTCTATGTGTATGTATACACACACTTGTCGATTAACAGATGTCGACCCTAATGCCCTGGAGCCCTTCTTCTCACCATGACAACTGAGCACAGTCACCAATATTTTATATCAATAATCCACCTTTTGTCATTAATATATATTATACATGATTTTGGGTCTTAGGTATGATGTAGGTTTTTGTTTTACTCAAACTTGCATAACATATACCATTATATTAATAAATTTAACAATTAAAATATTTAATATTAATCATATAAAAAATTATAAAAATTTATTTAATTGACACTATGCAAATATAGCTTACAAAATATTTTTGCTGTTTAATATTTTTAGAATATTAAAATTTGAATTAGATAAGAGGGCGAAATGAAAATGGATCAACTCGCTTGACCTGTATAAGTGCTATGTTTGGGAAAAGAGTTGAGTTGGAGCCCAATTGAAGCTTATAAGATCTCTCCAAACAAACATGGTGCCATAACAAAAATTGCTGAATCAGCATTTAGTTTGATTTTATATTAAATTTGAATTCAATTTTGTTTCCAATCTTTAGAATTAAGCTGTTATCACTTGTTCTTAATTTTTATAAAACATAAATGACTTTTTAATTTAAATTAGACAATAGACTTTAAAATTAATAAATCGAACTCGACCAATAAAATCAAACGGTATGTCCGTAAAGGCTTCAACGAAGCCGTCAAAACGCCTCAAGGGATGATGTTAGCCCTTAGAATTGAGGGCTGTTTTTAGGGTCTGAAAGCTAAAAGTTGGGCTAAGGGTGGGTTTGGATGGGCGGTGCGTTTACTTGCGGTTAGTGTAAAAACAGCGGTGGCGGTGAGATTAAATGCTGTAGCGATACTGTAGCGTGAGACAAAAAGTAATCCAAACGCACCGTACTGCACTCAATCGCTCATCCAAACTCACCCTAAAATAACTTGCTAAGAACGGTTATAATCGATGGGATATACAGATGTATGATCAAAGGAACGAAAGAAACTGTGGGGCTGCCTCATTATCGATAATTAACTTTGATTAGTAAAGCACAAACCTACAGTAGCTAACATATTTAAGAACTAAAATAAAAACCGACGCGTAAGATCGGGTCGTCCGACGATCACCATTAGCTCGGCTAGATCACCGAGGATCTCAAATTATGATGGATCGTAATCCAAGTCCCTATGTCATTATCAATCATGACATCTTGTCAGAATAGGGCCTGAAGACCTATGAAAATTTGAGATTTTATTATATAATTTCTCCTTTTTCCCTTAAAGCTGCTTAGCTGGTTTGTCTTACTTAAATATTTTCATTTTCATTAGGGTCCAATTTTGTGGATTTATTGCGTCATTTTAAGATAATAACGATAATATTAAAAAAAAAAAGAACAAAAGACTGGATCTTTGAGACAAGATCAATTATTATATAAAAAACAAACTAACCAAAAAAAAAAAAAAAAACCTCTAATTTCAAAATGACAACAAGCTAAATTTACAATCTTAAAAAGTAGCAAATAGGCAGCTGCAGCTTACAAGTGATTAAAAATGTAATCGTATCAAAAGTGCTAAACTTGAACTTAATCATTGCTGCATCTACTACAAAACAACACTAGAAAACCAAACCTCTACCTGAAGGAAACAACCTCGGTGGAAAAAAAAACACCATAGAAGAGATAACAGCAGCTCATAAGAGATTAAAATGAAATCAAAGCAAAGACAAGACTTCGCTCGTTAACACTAAGCCTTGTCTTAATCATGGCTGCGATTACTACAAAACAACACTCAAAAACAGAACAATTGTTTGAAAATCTTGAACTTCCGATTGGAAAAACGCCGTAAAAAAGACTAACTGCACCTAATTAGTGATTATATTGCAACATAGCTTAGGCACATCCTTCGCTCGTTATAACCCTACACCTTAATTTATTTTAACCATCGCTGCAATTACCACAAAACAACACTCAAAAACCAAACATCTGTTGAAAAATTTTGAACATTCGGTCGGAAAAACGTTGTCAAATAGATAACGGCAGCTCATTAGAGATTATACTGTAATCATAGCTCAGGCAAAACCTTGGCTCGTTACAACCCTAAACCTCATTTTAATCATCGCTGCAACTACTATAAAATAACACTCGAAAACCAAACATTTGTTTATAAATCTTGGAACATTCAGTCGGAAAAACGTCGGAAGAAAGATAAAGGCAGCTCATTAGAGATTATATTGTAATCATAGCTAAGGCAAAGCCTTGCCTCGTTAACCCTAAACCTCATTTTAATCATCGCTGCACTTACTACAAAGCAACACTCATAATCCAAGGCTTTGCTAGAAAAACTCAGCTTTACCCGGAAAAAAGTCGTAAAACAGATAGCAGCAGCTCGTAAAACAACCCTCAAAAACTAAACCTTTAAAACATTATGATCTTTTTTCTTTATAAATTCATCATTTCAGATACGGGAGAAATTTGACTATTAAGTTTAATTTTAAAAAATCAAATCGAAAAAAGATAAACCGAAGCTCCATTAGAAGCTTCATGGATTCAAGAATGGTGATTGTCGTGATAAGAAGAGTGGTGTGGAAATGATCATCTCAGCTTTCTTTTATAGGTGAAATGAGGGTTACGGGTAGTTTTGTTTGAATCTTTACCCTCAATGTTTATCAAATTTACTTAAACAGTCATTTGGTTCAGTTCATATCCTACTTTGATGGTTCCAGCTGTTACTCGAGTTCAACATTGACTAAATTTTTACATTGTAACTAGACCATTCAATTTTAAGTTGTCCTTTCAGAAAGAATTTTTTTAAAAAGTTGAATCCGAAAATTATGTCATTATTACAATGACGTGGCATTTGTCATTCTTTTTGTAACTAGTTTAGTGAGTATATTACACTAAATTTTATTATATTATTAGTATATTGGACTGTTGTATGGTAGTTTGATAGTTAGGATGTTCATCATATCATGTGCGGCTTGGATTCAGGTTATGTTAGGGTTTTATCCTCCTTTTGATTTATTAAAAATAAAATTAGTAATATGTTTAAATTTTGAAGATTTAATTTTAAAAAGTTATAAAATAATTATTGAATTATTTGAAAGTCATTGTTAAAACTGTTGTTTCATGATTTTTTTTTGTTCGTACCACTTGCACCAATCGAAAGTTTTCATTTCTCTTTTTTTCTATTATTTAATTTTTCATAAAACAATTTTAAATGTTACGAATTTACAAGTTAAAATTTAAATAATTTTTTTAGCCGATCTTCAGCACTAATTATCAAATTAACTTGGATGTAAAATATGTTCTACTCATTAATAGGTACTAATCAATCGTACAAATTGTCAAATTATTGTTTAGAGTTGACTAGCTAAATTTTTTAAGAAAAAAACTTAACAATTTAATGGCTTAAATAAAAATTTTAAACAATTTAATAACTATTTTATAACTTAAATTACCCTCAAGTTAAATACTTAAGTAAATTATGACTTAAATGCATAAGAAAGTCTATGTTCTAAAGAACATTCTATAATCAATTCTATAGGATGGAATTCCAGAAGCCATCAACGTGTATTAGGTGCTTCATTACCTGTGACGAGGTGATATCTGATTGAAAATTTTCCGGAAATTTCGGTTTGTGACCAAATTTTTATGTCATCCTACTTTTTTATATATGATTTCTTAGTTTCATATTAAAAGTTTATAACATCCTAATTATATATATTAAAAGTGTACACATCATTATTAATGATGAATATAAATTTGAACTGTATATTATCGTTTGATTTAAAAATATGGAAAAATTATGAATAAGAATAATAATTAGGTAAAAAAGTTAGATGAATATTATTAATTTTATTTTAAAATAAATCTTCCCGGTATAAACATTAAATCTTAAAATATAAACTATAAATGGGTTTATATATAATGTGGTTAGTGTGTATTTTTAAGTTCACTACTTTTTGATTATATGTCATATTGTTATTTATTGTACATGAATCGATGTATTATTAAATTTATATTTTCAGTAAGCATTTATTTAATATAGAAAAGATTATATGGAATAGGGATATTATCTCTTTCTAATAATTTTATCTTGAATTTTAGGATTTTGATTTAGATTTATGAAAATATTAACGTGATATTAAACTATTAAAAAAGAGACATCACTGTTTTATATAATTTTATTTTTAATTTTTTTCTAACCTAAATACTCTTTCAATATAATATAACATCACATATTGCATCAAATACAAAATCAATAATTTCAACAAATTTCAAAGCATCAAGTACAAAATAATTGGGAGAAAGAACTGATAAAACCTGCTTACAAACTGCTCCCAAGAATTAAGGTAATTTTGACACGTAATTTATTAATCCAGGGTTCTACGATCACACTATAAATGCCCTAAACTCTTTATTTAGCAATCTGATAAATCTAATTTGTATTGAAACCCTTCTATTTTTCTTAATTTTCTTCGATGGCACATAATTCTTTCTTTTTTTCAGCATGTTAATGCAGGGGAGGAATGCTTTGTTCATGCTTGAAAAAGTTTTCAGGATCAATTTTTGTCTTCACTTTCACCAATCGATCAAAGTTGTTTTTGAAATATTTACGACCCCAAACGCTTGCTTGCGTATAGCTTGTGATACCCACATTGTTGGAGCCAATGTCAAGATCTCGATAATTAGCATAAGCCTCTCGGGGAGATTTCGAAACAAATGGAGTCATATAATTATAAACTCTTCTTGACCAATCGATGTATTTTTGCGAGTTCACGTTGTCTTGTTCTTGCCAATTAACGTTGTAATAGATTTTGTACAAATTGCCAGCTCGATGTGGGAATGGTGTTGCTTCCTCAGGAATCCGATCCATGATTCCGCCATAAGCCATGAAGACAATGATGGCCGACGAGGCTTCTTCATCTGAAAGTCTTGAAAATAAACCATTCAATGCAGTTTCGGAGATGGGTTCCTTTACGTAGTCAGATTTGACTTTGTAGTATTGGCCGCCAAAGGGGTTTCGGAAAGTTCTGTTAAGCAAAATTTCCAAGGGTTGGTTTTGGAGTTGGCTGAAGTAAAGGACCGATTCGATCCAACTCATTTCGGAGCAATCTTGTCTTGATAATCCGAGCTCGGGGAATCTTTGTTGCATAATTGGGAGAAGCTCGTCAATGGTGCCGAGGAACAATGAACTGAACGAAGCAAGAATTGTTTTCCTTCCGTCTTGAATTGAATTAACGCTGAACATGGAAAGGTCGGGGTTCATTTCATCGGGAAGTTGATGAGCGATCTCTTGCCATCGAAGGATGAGTTGGGTAGCGTTTTGTTCGAGTGTTCGGCTGACGGAAAATGCCGTCACAGTTGCAGGAACTGGAACAAGTTTTAGTTTCCAGGCAAGTACGATCCCAAAGCTACCACCACCACCACCTCGAATCGCCCAAAACAAATCTTCCCCCATAGATTTCCTATCAAGAATTCTTCCATTTACGTCGATGAATTGAGCGTCAACCACATTATCACCGCCAGTACCATATTTTCTGAACAATAACCCGAAACCTCCGCCGCTAATATAACCGCCGACTCCAATTGAATGAAAAACGCCACCCGCAAAGGCGAGTGTTCTACTTTTTTCTGCAATTCTATAATAAACTTCACCGAGAATCGCACCAGCTTGAACCCATGCAACTCTGTTTTCAACGTCGACATCCACCGATCGGAAATTAACCAAGTCGACGACAACAAAGGGGACTTTGGCAACATATGAAAGACCTTCGTAATCATGGCCACCACTTCGGGTCCTAATTTGGAGCCCATGTTTCCTCGAACAGTAAATCGTTGCTTGAAAATGGGATGTTCGAGAGGGTGTTACAATGACCAAAGGCTTTGGGGTATCAGTCGAATTGAACCGAAGATTTCGTATTGTAGATTCCAAAACAATTGAATATGAAGGATTGTTTCGCGTGTAAATCACACTGGAAATAGTAGAAGAATCATTTGAACTAAGGGAAAGGCATTGAAGAAAATCTTCATGAGGCAAAGCCCCCATTGAAAACGACAAAAGAGCAGCCAAAACAAGAGAAAGCAGTAATATTGAGAACTGTAGGGACTTCATTTTTTATGCTATAGATTAATATGGCTGTGGATATGATGAAGATGAATTCAGAGGCTCCAAATTTATAGTATTCGTTTGCAGAGAAGAAGAAGAAGAAGAATTCAAGTTTATCAAAATATTGGAAAACGTCCATGTTTATCGTTATATCCTTGACCACGATTAGTTGTCTTCATACATGGCGGTCCAGTTTATCCTTGACCAGGTTTTGCTGTAGTTCAGAATGTTGAAATCAAACTTGAATTTCTAATGGGATGGCGAATGGGAACGAAATATGTATAGAAGAAGATAAACTCCATCAGGCCATCGATATGTAGTTCGTTAAGGCCACATTTGCTTGAATTTAAAATTTACCAGAAATTTCAATGTATTACCGAATTTAATGTGTGTATAGTATATTTAAGAGTTTGAAGAAATTATGAATAATAATATTTACTTAAAAAATGTTTAATGAATTATAAGGGAAGGTAAAATCTTAACAGCAACATAATTAGTATAACTTGAACCCAGGTTACACGTTATTTACTATCAAATTAATATAAAAATAAATAAAATTTTAATTTCAACAAGCATAGCAGCACATGTGTATTTGAGACATTATCTAATGTCTTTGTTAGGAGATAATGAGAAATTATAATTAAATTATAATTTGTTTAAATATTTATTAAAAAGTCTTCAACTTTTTTTTATTTAATTCATTATTGATGAGATGCATTTTGATGAATTGATGATGAACTTTTTTTTTATCGTAATAATATAAAAAATTTAATTAAATGCTAAAATGGTATTTTCATGAAATTATTTACCGAAATAGGGTGAATTTATTTCCCCACCTTGAATATTTGAATATTTTATGATTTTTTTAATATTTTACAATTCTAACAGTGATTATAGACCAAATTATAAATGAAGCGATAAAAGCCCCTTTCTTTCGGCCATTTTTGTTTTTAATTTTGATTGCAGTGTTGATCTCAATCTATCTGGTCTACTTAAATATAAACTAGACAGATTTTACGTGGGGGCGGGGGGGAATTAAGTTGGTTATTTTTAATTATTATTTGCAATAATAATTTCTCTATCACAATGTTACTTTTATAAGTTCTAACATAATGTCATTATTATAAATAATATATTAATTAAAAGTAAGACCGAGTGCGAATTTGAAAAATATATATCCATCTCACAATGTTCAATTTTAGAAAGTATTCAAGGTGTAAGGGAATTAAGTTGGTGTTGCTAGTCTAGCACTCTCATCTTTTTTTAACTGTATTTTATTTTGTATATCAATATCATCAGGGGCGAAGTTAGAATAATCTTTTAAGGGAACCGAATAAAATTTTAATTTTTTATAATCTATTATATCTTTATAATTTTTAAAAGATTAAATCAAATTTTTATAATTTTAAAGGGAACCAAAATATAATTTTACGTTTACTAATTTAAAATTTTTAAAACAATTTAAAAACTTAAATAACAATTATACATTTTAAGGGACCGGAGCTCATGCCAGCCCTTCTAGATTCGCCATTGAATATCATCGTATAATTCAACACCTTTTCAAGAATTCGACCCATGTTTTTTGATCGAATAAACCCCCAAAAAAAAATAAAAATTGGAAGATGATCCAATTCAAGAGGATTATTGTAAGACTTTTCATACATACATGGCGGTCGAGTTCATCCCTTGACCATTAGGTTTTGGCGTGTGTCTTTACCTATAAGGATTTGTAGATTAGGATGTTGAAATCAAACAATAAATAACTACACTATTCATCAATAAATAACAGTAAGATTTAATCATAATATTAATTTACTTTATAATTTGTTTTGATTTGAAATATTAATATTTATAAATTAATCAAATCTATCAAGTCAATTAAAATGATTAGACAGATTGAAAAAAAAAAAAAAAACACATTAAAGTAAATTTTTTAGGGCAAATTACTAATAAATACCTTTTTTTTTTCAAAATTTACAGAAAATGACATGTTTTCCAATTATTTACCAGAATGGGCCATTTTTCCTGAAAGCACGTTTATGTCAGCGCGAAGTCAGGGGATGCAGCAGGAAAACGCGTCCCTGGGGAGCGTTTTCTGCCACATTTGCAAAAATCGTGTCCTTGAGGGCGCGCTTTGCTGACGTGGCAAAAACGCTCCCTCAGGGACATGTTTTGCCTACTTCCAACGGTCTTTTTTTTACCGTTGGGCCTCCAACGGTAGAAAAAAACTATAAAACTCTCTACCCTTTCATTTTTTTTAACACAAAGGTCCTTACTCAATTTTCTCTCAACTTTCTCTCAAATTCCTTTCAAATTTCTCTCAAATTCCTTTAAAGTTCCTTTCAAATTTCACTAAAGTCCTTTAATTTTTACAAAAAAGCCTTGTTTAAAAGTTTTTTGAAATAGTTTTTTTTTCAATTAAAAATATTTGATCGTATTAGCAATGGCCGGACAATTAATTCGTCTCGACAATAAACACATCACCGTCGATCAAATGACAATGGTAAGTTATAATTTTAATTTTTCAATACTATTTAATATTTTTTAGGTTTATGCAATTTTAATTAATTTTTATTTTATAATTTTTTAAACAGTCTGTAGATTGGGTGTTGCAATGCTATATTCGCAATATGCCTGGTCCGCCATCGCCATTGATCGAGAATTACCTGCGGGAAGTGGGTTTTAGGCACGTGGCCACGATAGGCCGAGGGTGCAAGTTGGACCCGAAGCTAATCAGTGCGTTGATATAGAGGTGGAGACACGAGACGCACACTTTCCATCTTCCATGCGGAGAGTTACTATCACTCTGGAAGACGTGCATTTGCAATTGGGATTGTCGGTGGATGGGTACGTAGTCACCGGGTCCGTAACTTCTGGTGATTGGGAGCCGTATGCTACGAGCTTTTAGGTGCTATTCCGGATAACATTAACGGAGGTCGGATCGAGATGGGATGGTTACGAGACACATTCCTGGAGCCGGATAATGATTCGACTGAATTAGAAAGAATACGGTATGCTCGGGCATACATTCTTGAGATGATTGGAGGTATCTGATGCCATACTTGTCACGAAACCTCGTACATCTGAGATGGCTGCTGAAACTCATTGATTTTAGAGCAGCCGGTGAATTGAGTTTGGGGTCTGTCATGCTAGTGAAATTGTATTGGGAGATGTGCGGGGCGACGCAATCGAATAAAGCGAAAATCAGAGATTGCCTATCACTACTGCAATCATGGGCACGATTTCGCTTTTCATTTTTACGTCCTCGAGTGGACCACCCATATACATTCCCACTCATAATGAGGTAAATTTAATTTTAGATTTTACAATTATTACGTAGATTTAAAATATAAATGTATGCTAAAAATTTATTTAATTAGGTGGAAGCATTCAGCGAGTTATGTTGGAATACCTACCTCGCTTGAAGATATGCGAATTCTATTAGAGCAATGGTCGGAAGCACAAGTAAGTAGTAAATAAAATATATTTTCGTAATAAAATAGTCGTTTCGTATTTAGTATTTAGTATTTAGTATATAACTAATATTTTTATCATGTTAATATAGTTTAAATGGACACCATACGAGGATCCGTCAATTCGGGCAGTAATTCCAGATGAGTTCTTTCAAAATCCAAACATTTGGCATGTGAAGGTCCCATTGGTCAACTATGCCACCATGGAGATACACTAGTCAGATCGGGTTCTGCGTCAATTTGGATTCCGACAATCGATTCCCGTGGCACCTGAGGTGCTCAATGATGAGCACAAAGTAGACTTATGGCAGTTGCATACGGATTGGCCAAGATTTTGGTCAGCATTTATCGAATTGTAGGAAAACCGGTATGATTATATACCTACTCGGGAACCAATTATCGTTCCTTTTCTCAGTCCTATAACAGGTTGGAATGCATGGCCCGGTTCGAGTCCATTCTCGACTACTCCGAGTGGACCGCCGATCTATAGGCCGCCGTCGCATGAGCGATCGCACGAGGCGCCATCGGGGAGCTCTTCTTTTTACCAATCTCCAATGCCTTATGGGATTCAAACACCTCCACCATGAGTGATGCAAACACCTCCGCATTCATTATTTTATCAAGGTGGGTCATCCTCCCAACACCCACCACCAGACCCTCAGCCGGAGGAACCAAAAACCCCGCCGGAGCAACCACAACCCCCGCCAGAAGCTGGACCAATTAGAAATCCAGCGCGTAACCTCTGACCACCTCCATGTGGCACTGATTCCGACCGACACCCACATTGATTTTTTAATATATTTGTATAAACTTTTTTATATTGTTTCATTTATTAAAATAAAATTTGTTTTTTATTTTTTTATTGTAATTTATTTTTTATATCTTTAAAAAAATAAAAGTTGTTTTATTTATTTATTATTATAATTTATTTTTGATATCTTTCATAAAATAAAAGTTGTTTTTTTATTTTTTTAATTGTAATTTATTTTTTATATCTTTAATAAAATAAAACTTGTTTCTTATTTTTTTATTGTAATTTATTTTTTATATCTTTAATAAAATAAAAATTGTTTTTTATTTTTTTATTGTAATTTATTTTTTATATCTTTAATAAAATAAAAGTTGTTTTTATTTTTTATATTTTTAATAAAATAAAAGTTATTTTTTATTTTTTTATTGTAATTTATTTTTTAATATTTTTAATAAAATAAAAGTTGTTTTTAAGGGTGGAAGGATTTAGAAACTAAGAAGAAATTGATGAATTAAGACTAAATTGAATAAGTGAAAAAGTATGAGGGGTTAATTTGTAATTTTATCAATATGGATGTTGATCCAATGTAGGAATTTTGAAGGATCGTAAGGGGAAAAATAATCATTTAGCAAGAAAGATAAATTTGAAGAATACTGATGATGGTGATATTTTAGATTAATTGAATAACTTTTTTTTTGCAACTTAGTCCTTCTACAAAAGTTCATAATTTTCATCAAGAAATTAAAAGAATTTTCATAGCCATCAAGAGACAAAAATGATAAGGAGACTATCAACTATTCCGATTTGGACATGAGCGAGATGTATGACCTAAGTTCCTACACCATCTGCATAACTTTCGTTGGTTGGCTGTTTCTCGAATATCCATATTGTTGCGTATTCTAGTCGAATAAGGTCGACCCTTTAGTTTGCAACGCAGTTCTCTATCTGGTAACAGCTTAAACGGAGCAAGCGATACAGACGGCCACTTAGTTCATCTGGTACTGGTGGGAATACGTGTCTCCACATGTTATACATGTATTCTATTTTGTACACTTCGTCGACATAGCTCATGAGATCAAGACGGAGATTCTGACAACCTGCAATTACATTAGCGCATGGATAACGAAGTGCGTCAAATATCCCACAGTCGCAGGTCATTTCTCTCAAGTGTACACTATATTGCCCGCTAACAATACCTTAGTTGGATCTATCAACCTCCGTCACACGAAACCATAGGTTGTCGCGATCGTGACATATTGTGTACATGGTGTTGGCCCGTGCCTTTCATTGTTAATTTCTCGCAATACATTCGCGCACCATACATGGCCTCTCTGCATTTGACCTTTATAACTCGCTGCTCGTTTTGGAAATAGTGCCGCTAAATGAACATATGTCCTCGCACAACCAATGTTATCGGTAAATGATGCGTTCCTTTTAAAATAGAATTTATGCATTCAGCCAGGTTTGAGGTCATATGACATATGCTTGTGTCCACTGTTCGAAAGGTATGTTGCATAGGTAGTTTGCGCCTTCTTCATTAACTGAGCGCAAAATCGCCAACATCTCGCGAAAACGGTCCTTATTGATCTCGTACCCTGCCAATATAAGTTGATAGTGAATATTACATACACTATTCATTTAAGAATAAATTGAATATTACAGACGAAATTATATTAATAGATATTACATACCCATGTTGGTCACTTGCCGTCGTTCACTTGTAGATCGATGTTGCACATAGTAGTTGGACGAAACATGCCTTAGGCAATATCGATGGTGTGTACGATGCCATAGGCTTCCCTGTCGCTCTATTGCGGCTAGTATTCCAGGGCTCCGATCCGATATAACGCATATATCAGGTTTGGGGCAAACATGCCTCTTAACCTAGATAGAAAGAAATCCCAGTCATCAACTGACTCCCCCGGTGTTATTGCAAACGTAATTGGAAGGATTCTCCCACTGTCATCCTATGCCACAGCTAGCAATAGCCGATGTGTATATCTACCATACATAAAGGTACCATCAATCTGTACCAATGACTTACAAAATAGAAATGTGTCTCGGCATTGCTTAAATGTCCAGGACAGACGCTTGAACACTTGGCATCCACGGAGTAATCTATCGTTGTAGTACGCAGGCACCGTTTCAAGGTCTGTTATGCTGCCTGGGACATATCTCTCCAGCACTTAACACCACTGCCACACTTCATTATATGAAGCATCCCACCGACCATGCAACTTTTCCAATGCCTTCTACTTAGCTATCCAAGTCTTTTAGTAAGAGGGCGTGTACCCCAATTGGCTACCAATATTGGCAATTAAGACCAGCACTGAGGTCTTGGGATCCGCCTTCATCGTCGGTATTATTAAGCTAGCCAACATATCTGAATCCATCTTGGGATGATCTTGTGAAACATCTGTCAAGGAAGTACGTTAAATAATGCAACATTACGTGATATCAGTATTATTCAAAAACCTTAAACACCTAATGATACTGTACCGGCAAGACATGTATGTGGACCTTTATACTTTTTAATCTCCCACAAGCCTGTCCTTTTCCTCAACGAGGTCATGATTTTCTATGAACATGTACCGTCTTGCACTGCACACTTGGCCTCTTACTTATCGAGTTTGGATTTAACCACATTGTAGTTAACCCCGTTCTCGATGCTATATTGTTTCAATGCACCAAGAAAACTATCCTTGTTGGAAAACTCTTTACCAACTTCTAATTCACCCGAATCCAACGACGAACTTGTACGGTCACGCCTTCTGTGTGGTAGTTCAGAAAACTCTAGCGGATCATCTTGAGATAGATCGACATTATGCATGTGGGCTGGAGGCGAGTACGCCCTAAATTGCAGATCTTCTTCTTCTTCATCTGAACCCCCTTCAACATCTTCAGGTATGGTTGGAGCAGGCTCCAGTTCATAAAATAATGCAACTTCTGCACCATCGGGGTCGGGCTCTCCAGGTGTATCGAAATCGGACTCATCATTCGACCCACCATCATCTGCAACGAACGAGGTCCCTCACCGGTGGATATCGTGGGGAGTACATTATCCCTGCTTAAACAACTTTCGTAACGTCCCCAGTCATATGTGAATTACCAGCCACTAAAATTTGATGACGTTCCCCAATACGTATTTCTAGCATCGAACGTCGAAGGAAGGATATGCATGTCCCATCCACCAACCGAGTGTCGTGCATGGGTTGCGTTTTCCATATTACCACCAAATACGGGTGATTTCGTATTCTGCCTCCCACTAACAAAGTGTCAGCTTGGGGTCGTGTATTCCCCTTGAACAGCAATAGATGTTGAAGTCGAAGGAAGATCACTTGGCGATGAAAATTGTACATATACCTCAAGATAAGGTGATCCACTGGCAAGATGAGTCTCCACCATTGCCTCCAAGCTCCGAGGACCTTTAATGTCGAATGAGTCATATCTCACGGGATCAACCGAAGCACAAAATCTATACTTAATAGACTAAACTTTCATTGGCGTTGTTCCGAAGATTTTACGCCTAATTCTTTTGCGAAGTTCTGTCAAATCTATGTTCTGGTTAAAAACCAATCGCGCTGTGTTCTCCGATAAAAAGGCAACACCATTTTCGGTGTCACAAACCTCACCATCATAGTAAATAACAACACTAATACGTTCACTCATCTTCAGTTTCTATTTTACTTTTGCCTCAATTTTTATTATGCAACCTGAGAATGAAATTTGACTCATTTATAGTCTAAGGACAAATAGGAACTACTGTAGCAAAAGAGTGTCCACGTGGGAGCTTTTTTCAGTACTCTTGCTAACAGTGCATTCTGCTTGAAGTGTTTTGGTCACTATTTGTTCAGAAACATCTTCTCAAAATTATTTTACCAGAGACTATCAGAGTAAAAGAAGCGTCCACGTGGGAGCTTTTTCAGTACTTTTTACGTGAGTGCATTCTCGCTTGAAGCGTTTTGGTCACTATTTATTCAGAAACGTCTTCTCAAAATTATTTTACCAAATACTACTGTAAAAAAAAATAATTTTTATATTGCTGATATATTTTTTTCAAAAACCCTAACCCTAAAATTATTTTAATTAATTAAGCCTAAACTCTAATTCATTAATTTTCCCTTAAAAACCCTAAAACACAAAACCCTAGCCAAACTCCAAAAATCTTAACCCTAACTCTAACCCTAAAAACAACTGAAAACCCTAACGGGAGGGGAGGGCGAAAACGCGTCATTGAGGGAGCGTTTTTGCCACATCAACAAAGCGCGCCCTCAAGGACACGATTTTTGCTGATGTGGCAAAAAACGCTCCCTTAAGGACCCGTTTTCCTGCTGCATCCCCTGACTTCGCGTTGACATGGACGCGTTTCGGGAGAAAATGGCCCAATTCCAGTAAATAATTGGAAAACATGTCCTTTTCCGTAAATTTGGAAAAAAAAGGCATTTATTATTAATTTGCCCAACTTTTTATGATATTTTTACTAAAAAGAAATTCACAATTTGAAAATAAAAGAAGGAATTGTAGATAACACTATTTAAAATCCAAAAATAGCCAATATGAAAGTTATGGTTATATTCATTAAAAAGAATATATTAAAAAAAAGTAATCATAATTGTGGACCATCCTTTCCATTCAAGACCGGTTACTTGAGTTTTAGGGAAAGCTTTAGTCAACAACGAAATAATAATTAAATCAATAATTTTGTATGTTATTTATCTGTTTCGAATAGATGTAAACATGTATATGTGAATCCATGTCATGCTTATGTACTTATTTTTATAATTTATAATTTATAATGTCTAATTTTTTTCAATTAAAGTAAATTTTAATTCTATGTACTTAATATTATTGATTATGTATTTTTTTTTTTAGTGTAACATGCTTACAAGCCTTATGTATTTTTAAGATACAATATTATTTAAATATATATTTTGATACATTCATGTTTGTATTATTTTTATGTTATATTTGTATAACATTATCGTATTATATTTATGTTTATATGGGTTAAATTCATAGAAAGAAATTTCTTTATTATATGTTATAAAATTTACTTACAAATAATTTGCAAAGAATAAAATAATTTATTCTGTGATGATAAAATTTTTATTATAAATTCATTTGGTAAGGATTCAAATGAGGTTACTCCATCCCTATCCCTGTTACTATATAAAAGAGAATAAAACAATTTTCTGGCGCAAGGTTTATTAGTCCATGGTTCAACTGTCACACCACCATAAATGCCCTATACTCTCTTATTTTTCTATCTAATTTGTATTGAAGACGTTTTATTTTTCTTAATTTTCTTTTTCAATATTCTAAGGAAAAGGAGGGATGCTTTGTTCATGCTTAAAAAAATTCTTAGGATCAATTTTTGTCTTCACTTGCACCAATCGATTAAAATTGTTTTTAAAATATTTACGACCCCAAATCTTCGCCTGTGCATAGCTTGTATATTTCACGTTGTTGGAGCCAATGTCGAGATCTCGATAATTAGCATAAGCTTCTCGTGGAAATTTTGAAACAAATGGAGTCATATAACTATAAACTCTTCTTGCCCAATCGATGTATTTTTGCGAGTTCACGTTGTCTTGTTCTTGCCAATTCACGTTGTAATAGATTTTGTACAAATTGCCGGCTCGATGCGGGAATGGTGTTGCGTCCTCAGGAATCCGATCCATGATTCCGCCATAAGCCATGAAGATAATGATGGCCGACGAGGCTTCTTCGTCAGAAAGTCTTGAAAATAAACCATTCAATGCAGCTTCGGAGATGGGTTCCTTTACGTAGTCAGATTTGATTTTGTAGTATTGGCCGCCAACGAGGCTTCGGAAAGTTCTGTTAAGCAAAATCTCCAAGGGTTGGTTTTGGAGTTGGTTGTAGTAAAGGATCGATTCAATCCAACTCATTTCGGTGCAATCTTGTCTTGATAATCCGAGCTCGGGGAATCTTTGTTGCATAATTGGGAGAAGTTCGTCGATGGTGCCGAGAAACAATGAACTAAACGAAGCTAGAATTGTTTTCCTTCCGTCTTGAGTTGAATTGATGCTAAACATTGTAACGTCGGGATTCATTTCATCGGGAAGTTGATGAGCAATGTCTTGCCATTGAAGGATAAGTTGGGTCGCGTTTTGCTCGAGTGTTCGACTGACGGAAAACGCCGTCACGGTTGCCGGAACTGGAACAAGTATTAGCTTCCATGCCAGGACAATCCCGAAGCTGCCACCACCACCACCTCGAATCGCCCAAAACAAATCTTCCCCCATAGATTTCCTGTCGAGAATCCTTCCGTTTACGTCGATGAATTGAGCATCGATAACATTATCACCGCCAGTACCGTATTTTCTGAACAATAACCCGAAACCTCCGCCGCTAATATAACCGCCGACTCCGATTGTATGGTAAATACCACCTGCGAAGGCAAGGGTCCTACTTTTTTCTGCAATTCTGTAATAAACTTCACCGAGAATCGCACCGGCTTGAACCCATGCAACTCTGTTCTCAGCGTCTACATCCACCGATCGGAAATTAACCAAGTCGACGACAACAAAGGGGACTTTGGCAACATACGAAAGACCTTCGTAGTCATGGCCGCCACTTCGGGTCCTAATTTGGAGCCCATGTTTCCTCGCACAGTAAATCGTTGCTTGAAAATGGGATGTTCGCGAGGGTGTTACAATGACCAAAGGCTTTGGGGTATCCGTCGAATTGAACCTAAGATTTCGTATCGTAGATTCCAAAACAAATGAATAAGAAGAATTATTTCGTGTGTAAATCACATTGGAAATGGAAGTAGAATCATTTGAACGAAGGGAAAGGCATTGAAGAAAATCTTTATGAGGCGATGCCCCCATTGGAAACGACAAGAGAGCAGCCAAAACAAGAGGGGGCAGTAACATTGAAAACTGTAGGAACATTTTTTAACCTATAACTTTGTATACCTCTGGGCCTAATGAATACGGATTAAGAAACTCCATATTTATACCGTTCATTTGCAGAGAACAATAAAGTAAAAATTCTTCATGTTTTATCAAAGTTTATGAAAACTTCTATAATAAAATGTCCACGTTTTTGTCAACTACAGTGATGGGAAGACTTTTGATAAAAATCACCACGCTGCCAACGGGAATTATATTTTTAAAGATAAAAATTTTTATTTAAAGTATAGTCTTATAATTTTGTATAATTTTATATATTACATTTTAATTTTAATTCAACTTTCACGTAACATTTGCAACTTATTTATGCGACATTATTTTCTTTGGAATCATGCGAAAATTGTTTGGTCACCGGAATAAATTTTAATATTTTCACATAAGTTAAAATTACGTTTTCTTGAAGTAATTAGAATTATTTTTCATTTATATAATGATAAAAAGCATGTATTTTTAATTAATGGGAAAACACTCTCAATTTATTTGTTTATGTTTTAGTTTAATAAAATGTGGTATTAATAATTTTTACATAACAAACGAAAAATAATGTGATACACGTATGGATTCATGGGGTAAAATTTATTAAATTCCATTCACTAAAGCTGTCAATTTTTAAGTTTAGAAAACCAGCATGCTTGCGATGACTTTTTGGAAGGGATCCTAGCATTTATAAGTTGAGATGTCTTCATGGAATTTGAAGATATATCTCTTAGCTTCAAAATGCATTTTGAATTACTCGGTTTTGAGTTCGGGAGCTCAAGTTATGACCGTTTTAGTGGAGATTGCACTAGTAGAATTTCTGAAGGGGATTATGATCGGAATTACGAGTTTCGGGCTTTTAATTCTAATTTAAATCATATTGAGTTCGGGTTTTAGACTTAATTTTTATTATATATAAGCTCAATATTGTATTTATCAGCTCTTATTATTTTATTCCAAATTTTTTATAATTATTAAGTATTTTAAGTTATTTAGGAGTTTTACGTTAACAAGAAAGTTTAGTTTAAAATTACTTCTTGTTTAGATTAAATTAGAGTTCTATTATACTTAAGAGTTTTATTTAGATTTATTTAGCTAGCCTATATATAGGCATTTGCTGTTCAATTAATTATTATTCAACTTCTCTCTTGAGTTAATAAATTTTTTTTGAGCTTTTCTTTTCAATAATTTTTTCTTGAGTTTCTTTTAGAAGAGTTTTAACAATCTTTTTAGATTGTGGGGATCATCTTCAAACTTTTTCTTACCAAGTTTTCTTTTGGAAAATTAGAGCCGCTTGAAGGGGGTTGTGGATTTTTCGTGTTTTCAAGGCTTTTTAGATTTTCTACATACCACGTTCTATAACGTTCTATCTTTCCATCTATCTTTTTTATTTTCTTCTTTATTTACTTCCTTATTGTTATAATCGTAGATTTATTATTTTATTTTAATTATCTTAGTTATTTATTTTAATTGTTTTATCTAACTTAGATTTGATTGCGTTTTAGGTTGTGTCAAAAATCAAAATCAAATTTGCGACTTTGGCAAATTTTACGATCTCCTTCTGCATTCATCCATCTCATTCTTTATCATAGCATCACATAAATAACGGTGCTAATAAAATGTAAAATTAAAATTATATATAATTATATTAAATTAAAGTCAATTTTATATAATTTTAAGATTTATAGTGGACTATGAATAATTGTGAAGGTACCATTAATGACGGTCGAAATCAAACAAATAGTATTGAGTTTCTAATGCTTGCAATGAGAATAAAATATGTATACGACAATATAGATTTAATACATTATTTTATATTTTATTTGGACACTTTTTATAATATGGTATTTGGATTTATTTTTTAGCTAATATGATATTAATCATGGCAAAAGTTATAGATTTTAGGTTTTAGAGTTAATTTAATTAAAATTAGTAATTAATTGATAAAATTAATAATTAATTTTCATAATTAACTTTAAAATTAAAAAAAAAAACTTACAACCATCCGATTACATTTAATAATATAAGCTATTAACTTAAATCAAAATCATCTTGAAATTTAAATTAATTATTAAAAAGTTGACACAATTACTTTTATATATTAATATATATAATATCTATAAAATATAAATATTTTATTAAACACAAAATACAGATAATACATATAAAAGTATTGAATTTAAATATCAAATAATATATACCGAGAAAGTTACAATTCCTAACCATGGACATGAATCGGTTCCATCATTACTCGTTAAAATTTAATTTTTAAGTCTAATATTTTTATTTAATTTGTTTCAAATATAATGGTTAAATTTGAATTAAATTTAAATATATTGTGAATTTCTTTTTCAAGATACACTATATAAAAATTCAAGACTTAAATTATCACCTATGTATTTTACCAAAATGGTGTCCATTTTTATATACATTTCTTTTAATATAATGTATTTTAAACAAAATATTAAACAATATATTTAATTTCAACTGATTCAAAGTTCCTATCAATATTTAAAATTTTATTTTACACTAATATTTCATATAGATTATAATTAAATTTACATAAAAACATTTTTGAAATATGAATAATCTAAATTAAAAAAAAACTAGTTTAAATTTTATTTAATATAGCCGAATGAAACCCTTCATAGACTAAATAAAATACTTTTTGACTTTTTTTATATTTTTCATATTTTTAAATTATTTAAAATGATTTTTAAAGTTTTTTTATTTTAAAGATTTTCACAATTTTTTATGTTTTTTTATTGAAAATACAAAAAAAAATTAAAACATTTTTCATTGTTTATGTATTTTTAAAAAGTAATGACCAAATTGACAAAAAAATTATAAATAATAAAGGCTAAAATATTTATTTGACTTTTTTTTTATAATAGCTATATTAACAATTCTAATTCAAAGTTGAAGAAGAGATTAGGATTTTTAAATCAAAGAAAGTATAAGACTTAATACCTCAAAATTAAAATATATGAACTAATCAATAGTAAGTTATTTGTGGAAATTGTACATCGTTTATTTTCAAGTCATTTTAGGTTACCTATATTGTTTTTTTTCTAATTTTTTTAATTTTTTAAAAATAAATGTTATCATTTTATGTCTTTTGGTTTATAAATATTATATATTCATTTATTTTTCTTTTTAAAAATTGAATATAATTCAAAGAGAGACTTGGCATTATCTAATTCGTGCTTGAATAACATTATATTACTAAAAAAAAAAGTTGGATTCAACTCAAGCTTTTTGTAAATAATTTTTTTATTATTTAAAATTTAATTTTTGAGTCCAATGTTTTTATTTAAATTGTTTCAAATATAATGGTTGACTTTAAATTATAAAAATTAATAAAAAAAATTAAAGTCAACAAAAGTACATTTTATGTTTTTTAAAGTAACGAGATTTGAAATTTTGATTTCTTAGTCTCATTTTTAAAGTGTATTGAATGTATACTTTATTAATCATATATTTACAACTAAAACTTTTTAATTAAACAAAGATTTAATGTTAAATTTAATCTGTTTAATTTTTTTATTAATTTAATGTTTATTTTTTTGGTTAAATTTATTTCTCAATCTTTTACAAATATTTAGCATAATAATAAATTTATCCATTAAATTTTACATCTTTTATCATTTAGCTTTTAACTTTTTTAGCTAAATTTGACTTTTAACCCTTTTAGAAAAAGTCAAATTTAGCTAAAACATTAAATTTTTTAACCTGATAGTTTGTACAACAATTTAGGTGCATTCATTTTCTTTAATTTTTATGAAATTTTTATTTTATTAATTTTTAAATTATTTATTGGTATAATATATAAAATAAATAGTATTATGTTAGCATGAAATACGCTTAAAGTATCACGCAAGTTGTCATACCAACATTGTTAAAAATTATTGTTTTAGTCACAATACTATTTAAAAAAAGTGATTTGACACTTTTTGAATAGTAAATGGCCAAATTTAGCTAAAAATAGGGCCAATTTATATATATATATTTGTTTAAAAAATAAATAAATATATATATTTTTTTGAGAGCTAAGATTATCACTATGCCAAAAAAGTCTAATTTAAATCAACCTTTTAAAAATAGTAATTTAAAAAAAAAAAACTAAAATACTTACTAAAACATTATGTTTTAAACATGACAATCTGCATGTCATCAATGTATATTTCATGCTTAAACATATTTAAACTCGTATTTTATGAAAATTTTATAATTAAAATAATAGCAATTTAACTAAAATTTAATTGACTATTAGTGATGGAGCTAGAAAATTTATTTGGGGGACCGGAATTAAATTATATGCTTTTACAATAATAAAAATGTAATTTCACTATTTTAATAATTTATATGTTTATAATCTTTAAAGGATTAAATCAAATTTTTTATTATTTTTAAAGAACTAATTATAATTTTACCATTATTAATTTAAATTTTTTTTTCATTTTAGAGGCGGGCCACTTACCAGGCCCAGGTTCCACCGCTGTCGACTATCGACTTAACATACTTAAATATAAGTTTATAATATCTAAATTATCTTAACCCAACCTATTTGTCTTAACCCCACATAAACTCAAAGTGATTAAAATATTTAATTTCAAAAAGTTCAATGACTAAATCGAAAAAAAATTAATAGTTGGGTGAGCATTTTTATAGTTTGCCCATAAAAAATAATTTTCATGTCCAAGTCATTAGTAAATAAAAAAGATTTAATAGAGAAGCTATAATTTATATGTTTCAAAATATATAAGGATTTATTTACTCATTTTTCCAGTAGAGGGACTGAAATATAATTTGCCACTAAGTACAGGGGCTTCCCTTGTTTTACCTATGACATCAATATATAGCATGTGAATTTCAAATTGTTACCAAATTAATGTTTGATTAAAATTTACAAATAAAGAGGTTAAACTTATAAAAATTAATAAAAAGAAAATGAATAAAGTCAATATATATATATATATTATTTTTTAACATAATTATACTCAATTCAATACAAATAAGGACATCGATTATACCAAAACATAAAAGTTTGTATCATTAAATTGAATTTAGTATATATTTTTAGTAACCCTCATATATAAATAATTCAAATTTGTTTAAGGTACTCATATTAATTTATTTTTACAACTTCAACATGTTTTAGAATGTTTACAAATAATATTATAAAAGCATTTAATATTTATATAATATAAATTAGCTAATATACAAAAGTAAATATTATATGTTTTCCGATTGAGTATTAGCTCGATTGGCATGGCATTGATGCCAATGCAGGAAAACGTGAGTTTGAGTCTTTCTATTTATGGTTAGTTTTAGACAATGTGTTAAAAAGAGTAGATATGGTCAGAATCTAATGATTTAAATTTAATTTTTTTTAAATTATATCAAATTTAAAAAATAGATTTTCAAGATTAGATAATCTTTGAACAAATCCAAATTTCTTTTTGGTAAACGATCTAACAAACTATAGCTCAATACTATGTAATAGGCTAAGGCTCAACAAAAATGTAAATTCCAACTCTTAGCAAGTTAATCGTTTTAAGCAAAAAGGATACATAAGCGAAAATTAAATTAAATACTTTTTGAAGGTAAAAGAAAATTAAATGAAATATTCATTTCAAAGAAAATTGTAGGACCAAAGATGTTTAAACACATTTTCAAATTAAGTATAATTAAAATGCAATACATTAATAATTAGAATATATTTGATCATATATGAAAATAAATCCTGACAGGATTCATATGTGGAAGGACTCAAATCCAGAATAAAATTTAGATCGAAAATTTATGCATGTGTAAAATAAACATGGCTTGAATTAAATTTGTGAAATTCTAATCCAAGATCAATCATTCTTAACCCCGTTTGCACAACTGTACATCTTGCCATGAGGCACTATGAAACAAGGGACAATGCTCTATATCAATGGCGAAGTTTAAAAAAATTTTTGAGGCTAAAGTATGATTTTGTGAGAGTTAAAATGTAATTTTATGATTAAATCAAAATTTTATATTTTTGTGGTCAAATTAAATTAAAATATAAAATTTTAAAAGATCCAAGTCTCTACCCGATATAAGCCTGAGCAGAGAACAATGATCTTCTTATCCTTAAGTCACTTTCACCCTCTTATCTTTCCTTACTGCTGGCACTGTGCCTGGTACGAGCAAACCGAACTTCATTTCGTCCACCATTTCCTCCTTTAACCTAGTATCAACGAAAATCAAGAAAACAGAAAACCACAAGAGAGCAGCCAAAAGAAGAGGGATCAATAACATTGAAAACTGTAGGAAATTAATTTCTTAACCTATAACTTTATATACCTCTGGGCCTGTAGAATACGAATTAAGAGACTCCATACTGTAATAATAATAATAATAAGGTACAAATTCGTCATGTTTTATGGCTATTTTACTCATCTAATCCCAAAAATAAATATTTATAAAAATGACTCTGGTTCAAAAAATTCACCCAAATGACTTAATATACAATAAATTTGAGTTATAGGAACTCAATCGCTGACACACCTTTTATTTTTATTCAATGATTGTCTGATGATTGTATCAGGCTTTAAAAAAATTCTCCATGTTTTATTAAAGTATTTGAAAACATCTAGATGAAAATGTTCGCGTTTTTGTCAACTACAGTGATGGGAAGACTTTTGATGGGATTATTTTCTTAAGGATAAATCTTAAAATTATAAATAAATTTTGATTTAAGGTGTAATATTATATATAAAATTCGATTTGGTCTACTTTAATTTTTAACACTTGTGGCATTATTATTTTTGGAATCGTGTAAAAATTGTTTGGAGACATTTTACTTCGAGTAAATTTTAATATTTTTACATAAATTAAAATTATATTTTTTTAAGTAATTAGAATTATTTTTTCATTTATATAATGATAAAAAAGAAAATAATTTAAATTTGTTTATTTCTTTTTTAATTTAATAAAACGTAATATTAACAATTTTCACATAATAAACGAAAAAAAGTGTCGCATAAATAACAGTACTAATAAAATGTAAAAAAAAAAACAAAATCAAAATTATATATATAATTATATTAAATTAAAGTCAATAATAGTGAAGGTTCCATGAATGGCGATCGAAACCAAACAAATAGTATTGATTTTCTAAAGTTTCCTCAACTGGAATAAAATATGTATATCGCAATATAGAGATTTAATACATTATTTTATACTTGATTTGGAAACTTTTTATAATATGGTATTTGTATTTTTTTTAGCTAATATGATATTTATCATGGCAAAAGTTATAAATTTTAGGTTTTAGAGTTAATTTAATTAAAATTAATAATTAATTAATAAAATTAATAATTAAATTTTATAATTAACTTTAAATTTTTCAAAAAGAAATTTACAACCATCCAATTATATTTAACAATATTAGTTGTTAATTTAAATCAAATTCATCCTAAAATTTGAATTAATTATTAAAAGGTTCACACAATTACTTTTACATACCAACATATATAATTTCTATCAAATATAAATATAATATTAAAAGCAAAAAGCAAAAAACAAATAATACATATAAAATATCAAATTTATATACCAAATAATATATTAAACTGATAAATATGCAATTCCTAAGCCATCAACATGTATCTGATCCATCATTGCTCGTTAGAAATTTTATTAAACCGAGAAATATATCTGTTTGACTTTAAATTTTATTTTCCAGTAAATTTCAGCTTGTTCTTTTTTTCTTTTTTATTTTTTTTCCAATTTTGGTATATAAAGGCAATAGTTGGTTAAATTTGGAAAATTAAATTGATAAAAAAATATTTAAAAATTGAATGAAGTCATAGATGAGATTTGAATATTTGATTTCCTAGTTTCATATTAAAAGTTTATATCATTTAGTTTTATATTTATATTATTGTTATATCTTATGGAATTCATCCTTGAATTCAACAAAACACTTACAAAAAGTTTGACACATATTTTTCTTTGGTTTCTTTGTGAACCTAAAACTAGTTTGTCAATCAATAAATGGTTCACGAACCACGACCTGACGAACTCTAGAATTGAGCATATTCGTTAAGGTATCATATCAGACTTTTATGTCAACAATCTTAGGACATGTAACTAAATTTGTCCCACCTGTAAAAAGATCATGCAAACAACTCATGTAGATCTATTCTCACATACTTTCCTCACTGAATCTCTAAACTATCTCTAAGTTTTCTTCTAAACTTCAGACTCCGTCCTTCTTAACCAGGTCAACATCGTTTTCCCTTTGTTCATTTTCTTTATTTAAAAATCTTGTTAGGTTACCCATGTTTTTTTTTTTCTAATTTTTTAAAATAAATGTTATCTTTTATGTTATTGGGTTTAGATAATTACATGTGCCCATTTATTTATGTTTTTAGAATTTTAAATATAATTAACCCATGCTTCGATAGCATTATATTATTAGAAAAATGTAGGACCGAGCTCAAGCTTTTTGTAAAGAAGTTTTTTTATTATTTAAAATTTAATTTTTGAGTCTAATTTTTTATTTAAATTGTTTCAAATATAATTGTTAAATTTGAATTAAATTTAAATATATTGTAATTTTTTTTTTGAAATACACTATATAAAAATTTCAAGACTTAATTTATTATCTATGTATTTTACCAAAATGGGGTCCATTTTTATAAAAATTTCTTTTAATATAATGTATTTTGAAAAAAAAACTATATATTAAATTTGAATCGATTCATCTGTATCGATATTTAAAAAATTATTTTATACTAATATTTTATATAGCTTATAATTAAATTTACATAAAAATATTTTTGAAATATAAATAATCTAAAATAAAATAAAATAAAAAATTAGTTCAAATTTTATTTAATACAATCGAATGAATAATTCAAAGTTTGGAGATATCTATATTTTTTGAATTTTCTATATTTTTCATAAGTTTAAATTATTTAAAATGATTTTTTTAATTTTTTTAATTTTAAAGAGTTTCACAATTTTTTTATATTTTTAATTGAAAATACAAAAAAATTAATTTTTAAAATATTTCTAATAGAGTAATGATCAAATTGACAAAAAAATTGTAAATAATGAGGGCTAAAATTTTTATTTTACCTTTTCTATAATAGCTAAATTAACAAATCTAACTTCAAAATTGGCGAAGATATCAAAATTAAAATATAGAGATTAAATTTTAAATCTCTAAAGATAGAGGGAGGGAATCTAGGGATATTTATATCCTTAATTTCATTTAGGGGATGTGCTTCAATCTTGGAATTAATTTAGAGGGCAGATTGAATGGGATTTGGATGGATATTAGGCTGGGCCGGAGGGAATGGATGGAAACATTATGCATGAGGATAGTTGAATATCGATTGCAGACAATAAAAAGAGACCCATATCAAATTCTGATGTCTCGCCAATTTCTTTCCATAAGGATTCGAACAAGAGTTCAGGTGAGCTTACTAATGCGAGCCAATCTACAAGATCGGTTGAACTTGCTAAGCAGGTCAACCAAATCCAATGAAGAAATTAAATTGGAAGGTTCGTTGTCTCGCCAATTTCTTTCCATAAGGATTCGAACAAGAGTTTAGGTGAGCTTACTAATACGAGCCAATCTACGAGATCGGTTGAACTTGCTAAGCAGGTCAACCAAATCCAATGAAGAAATTAAATTGGAAGGTTCGTGGTTTGGGGAATTCACGGTCTATTCAAAGGTTTCAACATATGTTGAATAAGATTAATCCCTAGGTTGTGTTTTTAATTGAAACTAAGTTGGATGTTAAAAGGATGGAATGGATTCAAAGGAGATGTGGTTTTGGATTTGGTATTGGTATTGATATTTCGGTCGAGGGGTTACATGGAGGGTTGACTATGGGATGGAAATAGGATACTAATATCACGCTTAGGACCTTCTCTAGATCTGGATGGCGGCGCCGTCACCGGTGGCCGACAGTCGCCACGGTGGCCCTGTGCAGGACCCCTGGCCGGAGATCAAAAGGGAGAAAGAAAAGTTGAGAGGTTTTTTTTTTTTTTTGAAAAGTAAGTTAAAATGAAATTTAAAAAAAAAAGTTATTTAAATAGCACTTCAAAATGGTGTCATTTTGAGGATTAATTTCAGAGGCCAAAATGACGTCATTTTGGCCTCTGACCCGAAACCTGACCCATAATCGCCTAGGATCCGTGTGTTTTTGGACTGAGGGTCTATTTGCGCCCTCAGTCTTTCCGCTTTTGAGGCTGTTTTCAAATTGGTCCCTATTTTAGTTTGTTTTCTTTCGAATTTACCCTGCAATTTTTTTGTTGTTTTATTTTGGTTCTAAACGATGCGCATAAAAGGGGTTTGGGATATTTTCCCATATGACCCCTGCAGTTTTCGCGCATTTAGGTTTTGGTTCTTCCTCATTTTCTATTTTTAAATCCAGATTATTTTATTTCTAATTTTTACCCCTAAATTTATTTCAGTTTCAAATCGGTCCTTTACTCTATTTTCATTCCAGATATTTGCTCAAAATCCCATTTTGATTTCAATTTAGCCCTTTCTTGTTAATATTATTATATTATTAAACTGATTAATTTAATACTTGATTTTTTTTTCTCTTTTCGTTTATGTACTTATTATTATTTTTCTAATAGGTTCGTTTATATATATTTATTATTACTCTTACGGGATGTGACATTTCGTTATCTCGATTTATTCAAGCGTTTTTTAGATGAACATTAATAAAGAAAGGGATCGTGTTTTAAAATCTTTTCAAAATTTCAAATTTCGACATTAGGACATTAATTAATCAATTAGGTACCAATTTTGGGCGTGAAGAGGGTGCTAATCCTTCCTCGCACGTAACCAAATCCCGAGCCCGTTTTCTCGAATTTCGTAGACCAAAATTATTGTTTTAATAATATTTTATTAAAACGATCAAATTATGATTTGATTCGATCACACCTCATAAAAAAGGATTGGTGGCGACTCTATTTTCCTTTTTAAATAAAAGTCGACCCCATTTTTTTTTTAAAAAAGAAGAAGATGGTTTCGACAGCTTGACAACTCCATTGGGGACAAAATAAGAGAGTCTAGCCATAAATTGATTATTTTTTGTCTTTTTATCGAAAAATCAAAAATCTGTTTTAAATTTACGATTGCTCCATTGCATTTTATCCGTCATTTTCGTGGTTTTCATCATAGTATGCTTGCTTTGTTGGTTTAAATCTGTTGATGTGTCTCTGCATTTTGCATCGCATAAGTCGGTCAATTTTACCCCTGTAAGTGGGAGCGAGAAGCTATTCCTTCGTGAGGTTTTCACCTCCGTATAGGATAGCGGATCTCTTTAGAGATACATCCGTACCTATGTCTTCGTGAGATTTTCATCTCCGTATAGCCATAGGGAAATGTATTGCCCTGAACTGAACTCGGTTCGCTTGAGCCTATAATGGGTGAGGATCGAGGAATCTGCCGGTTCAGGTACCTTTACTCTAGAACCAAACCTTATATAGCGAGCCTTAAGAGCCCACCTTAAGTAGAGCCGCGCCAAACCCTAGTGGTCACCTAAGTAGGTGCTTTACTTATTATTCTTTGCTTACTTTAAACTGTGTATGAAGAACTGACTTGCTTTGTTTTTGCTTTGTTTGTAATTGCATGACATTTTTCATCACAAAAAAGGTGTTGATTCACATTCAGTTCCTAAATAGATAACTTATCATGGAAAAGGGGTTTCTTGATTAAGTAGAGGATAATGCGGCCATCCGAATTTGGGCTGAGATAGCACATCAACAAAAGGGTGATAGTCTGACCGAGGGATACGTATCAGAATTGTGGGATTTCACCTGCGTCAGCTTGACTCAGAATAATATTCAAGAATTAAAGGAGATATGGGATCAGTGGAACGATGAGATCAAGCAGCTGTTTTACTGTAACTATGAAGATTTGCCCTATCTGCTCGATGTGAAGGTGGACAAGCACTTATTTCGAGCCCTCGCCTAGTTTTGAAATCTAGCCTACAGTTGTTTCACTTTTGGGAAAGTTGATTTGGTACCTACCATGGAGGAGTATATGGCCTTACTTCATTGCTCGAAGATTCAAACAGACAAAGCATATTCAAGAGTCTCTAATGTCCCGACATTTTTGAAGAAATTGATGAGCATCACAGAGATGAGTGAGCAGTGGGTAGCAGCCCGGATCAAGCAAAAAGGAGATAGTAAGTGTATCCTTTGGAAAACTTGAGGGATCTGATTCTAGCGCATCAGTATATGAAGAAAAGGGTTGATGTGTTCGCTATGAGTATCTATGGTTTGGTCGTCTTCCCCAATGCATTAGGGAATATAGATGAGGCAGTCTCGGATCTTTTGATCGACTTGAAAAAAGGGTCACGCCGGTTCCTACAATTTCGGCTGAAACTTTCAGATCCTTGAACGCGTGCTGGAGAGCGGGCGAGGACATATTTATAGGGTGTGCTCAACTTTTGTTGACATTGTAACGACCTAATTTTCAGTGGTGTCAGAAAACGATGATTTGAGATCACTAAATCCGACAAGTAAGATTGAACAAGATAGTAGTTTAATATTTATGAGTCAAGTAAGAATTTAGAAGAATTTGTGAATTGGTGAATTAAAAGAATTTATTAGGTCAAATAGGTCAAAAAACAAGGTATCGAGACCTCAAATTTGAAAACCGAGCCATAAAATATTGATGGAGTGTCATTAAGTTAGTATTAAAGTTTAGTTGAGAAATTTAAACGTTTGGGTAGTCAATTAAATAAAAAGGACTAAATTATAACAAATACAAAATTTGCTAGAAAGATTAAATAGCTCAAGTGTTAAAAGAAAGAGGATTTAGAGGGAAACTAAGCCTAAAAGTAAATAAGTTGGACGGAAAGGGCAAGAAAATCATTAGAAAAATAAGGGAAATAAGGGCAAAATTGGAAATTTTATATTTTTAACATATAAAATAACGACAAAATTGAAAAATCTAGAGATCTCTTCATATTTTCTCAGCCAAAACGCCATAGGAGGTCTACATAAAGCTATTTTTTCATATTTTTACATAATGTGAGTTTAATTCTTGCTTTTTCTTGATAATTTTTATGTTTTTTATGACTTTTACAATTAGGTCGACTTATAGAATTCATTAGTTTTTGATTTGGTGGGTGAAATTGGAAGTTACCCTGGCTGAGTAATGGAAGTTTATGATGAATTATTATGAAATTTAAATTCTAATTTCATATTAATGTGGTTTTGTTAAGTGATTTTGATAAAAAATGGTATTTAGGACCTAATTGTAAAAAAGTTATGAATTAGAGGTTGGTGTTGAAATTCAGAATATAAAAGGTTGTGATATAGTTTATAATGATAAAATAGAGTGTTAATTGATAAAAAAAATTTAGTTCAATTGATGGGTGAATTGAGCAGGGACTAAATTGTAAAAATTATAAATTTTATGGTAAAAGTGAAATTTTGAAAATTGAAGAGTATAAATTATGAAGTGAAATAGAAATGAAATAAATTCTAAATGAGTGAAAATATTTTATATTATAGATTAATAATCCAAAGAAGAACGAGGAAAAGAAAAGTTGCGAAATAGTCCCTAAATTTCAACATATTCTACAAATCAGCCGGTAAGTTCATATGGTTGAATTTACATGTTTATTTGTGAATGATTGAATGATATGATGTGTTATTAAATATGAATTTGCTGTGGGATTGTGAAAATTATGATAAAATGAAAGAATAAATGTGGTAATTCAAATTAGGAAAAAAATGCAGGAATGAGTACGTTCGTTTCATGACATGTGATGAATTGACGGATAAGACCATGATTGATCCATGGAAAAGTGTGCAATGTAGGTATGGTATTAACCATACTAAGTTGTGAAACGTAGGTATGGTATTAACCATATTGAGTTAAGAAACGTAGGTATGACATTTCTTATACCGAGTTGTGAAATGTAGGTATGGTATTTCAATGAGGAAAACCATACTGAGTTGTGAAACGTGGCATTAAGTAACGAGGTACTCAAATTCCTAAGACGTTTCCTAATTTGATAATAAGTAATACAAGAGGAGTAAACCAAATGAAAGAGATTGAGTAGTTGTTAATGTTGAGCTCAACTATGTGAAGTGTTATAATAGTGGCTGTGAATGGCAAGGAACTTTAGTAAATGCTTTGTTATTTTTTAGAAATATTATGTTTGGTAAGCATTACTTTTAAACCTATGAACTTACTATGCTTCAATAAGTTTACTTATGTGTGTTTGATATTTTTATGTAGATTGAATTAAAGTGAAGTTGGTAGATAGGATCATCACAACAAAGCTCACTATCCAGATCAATTCAGGCAACTTTTGTTTTATGTTTAAATATTTATATGGCATGTATAGAGTTTAAATGAAATGAAGTAAAGATGTTATAAACTAGTTAATAATATTTTGTACTAAAACAGTTATTGGTTAGTAGCAGTAGTTCGACTTTGAAAATTCTCCATAAATTATGAAAATTGAATTAGAGGTTGAGTAAGATATAAAATTAAATCCTATTGAATCTAGTTTCACATAGAAGAAACGGTTTAAGCAAAAGAATTTCATATTAGGAGATATTTGAATTTTTGTGAGACAAAGTCAGAGTAATTTTGAGCTCCCCTATTCTGACTTTGGAAAATCATTAAAAATTTAAAAAAAATAATTATGGGTTATAATTTACATAATTAAAATTCTTAATGAATCTAGTTTTAAAATAAATAAATGATAACATCACCTGAATTCGATACTATGAGATAATTAATTTTTAGTAAAGAAAGGTCGAAACTGTCAAACAGTAGAACAGGGGTAAATTTGAAGAATAAACTGTACTTTTTGGCTAATCCAAAAATTCTAAAAATTTTATGGTAGAATTATATATGAGTCTAGTTTCAAATTATTTTTACGGATCTTAATTTAGAATTCTGTATCTTAAGATATAAATAATTTAGTGAATATGACTCGAGTGGATAGTTTTGATGTGAATATAAGTAAATAATGGAATTTATGTGTAATTATTCTGTAAACTTTGGTAAAATCTTGTAACCCTGTTCCAGCGATGGATATGGGTTAGGATGTTACAGGCATGGTTCCACAACCATTTTTGGAAAGTGGAAAAGGTCTCCTATCGAATCTTCTTTGAAAGTTTTTCTCCTCTGAAAGAGATAGTGGCTACGCCGAGACGGGATGCTATTACGGAGGAAAAGTAGATGATGATTCTCCAAAGTCTGCAAGAAGAAGACATCGAGTGGAGGGCCCCTTGGATGGTCCCCAACTAGATCTTGTATCGATGTAGAGATTTTGATTGGGTTCCCTTGCTTGGGATATGGGGGGCTGTCGGGTATGCTCCCCTATGTAATACCCCGAAAATTTTCACAGTAAGGTATTATCTTTGATATAGTAAAATAAGGAAATAAAGCGACAAAAAGGGAAATTTTGGAGTTATGACAACATTGAGAAGTATATTATGATAAATTAATTTAAGAAAGGACTAAATGGTAAAAGTGAGAAAAGTTTTGTTGTCTAAGAGTAAATATTCAAAACTTGAGGGGTTAAAGTGTAAGTATGAAAAAGTTGAAGGACCAATAGTGAAAATATTTTAAGGGTGGAATGATCTAGAAACTAAGGAAAATGGATGAATTAGGACCAAATTGAACAGGTAAAGAATTATGAGAGACTAAATCATAATTTTACCAAATTATGTGATGATTCAAGGATGGAATTTTAAAAGATCGCAAAGGGCAAAATAGTCAATTGGAAGAGAGTGAAATCTAGAAAGTAATGATGATGTTGATGATATTTTATAATTAATTAATTAGATAAATATTATTTTATTAATATTTTAATAACATATTTTATTATTATTTTATTATTTATTTAGTCTATAAGGAAGGAAAGATGAAGAATTATCATCATCTTTCCCATACACCAACGTGAGAAGAAGAGAGAAAGAGAGAAAGTTTTGCTTTCTTTACAAATTGGGCCTTTCACAAAAAATCCACCATTTTCACTTAGAATTCAAAAGAATTTTCATAGCCATCAAGAGAGAAAGATGACAAGGAGATTATGGAGAGCAAGAATATCAAGTTTGATTCAAGAAATAGAAGCTGGAGGAGAGAGAAAATTAAGTTAAAGATTGAAATCAATAAGACAAGGTAAGAACATCAAGATTTCAATATATTTTTAAGTTTGATATTATGGAAAAAGCATGGAAATGATATTAATGTAGAGTTGTCTTATATAACGTTTTATGTTCTTGATATATTAGTGAAAGAAAATAAGAGAAAGTGATGAGAAATATTGTAGAGAAAGGAAATAAAGGTGTTATAAACTTGGTAATTAACATTTTGCACTAAAATAGTTTCGGACAGCAGCAGTAGTCTAAATTTCAAAAATCACCAAAAATTTTAGAAATATAATTATAGGATGAATAAAATATGGAATTAAATCTTATTGAGTCTAGTTTCTTATAAAATAAATGGTGTAAGCAATGAAATTGTAAATCATGAGATATAATAGGTTTTGTGAGACATGGTCAGAATGATTACGGGTTCCCCTGTTCTGACTTTGGAAAATCATCAATAATTGGAGAAAAATAATTAGGGACTTAAATTTATATTTTTAAAATATTTAGTGAGCCTATTTTCAATAGAAACAAATGGAAACATCATATGAGTCCTGTATGATGAGATAATTAATTTTTAGTGAAGAAGGGTCGGAACTGTCAGACAGCAGAATAGGGGTGACTTTAAAGAATAAAATGTACTTATTGGCTAAACCAAAAATTATTAAAATTTTATGGTAAGAAGATATATGAGTCTATTTTCAGGGAAAATTAGCGTATCTTAAATTGGAATTTTGTAGCTCAAGATATAAATAATTTAGTGACTATGATGCAAATGGACAACTTTGAATAAATTTATGAGTAAATAGTGAAATCGTAGATAATGTTACTTATAAGCATGTTATATAAATTAAGGATGTGGAATGGAGAGGAGGAGGAGGAAAACATATATGAATATTCAGCTAGCATGGCTAATTTGCATGTTCTAGACTTAGGGACTAAATTGAATAAAAGTAAAATTTTATGGGTAATTTTGTAAAAATTTCAAAAATGACCAAATTGCATGAAATGAATTATTTTATTATTTAAATTATAAAATTGATTGAAATTATTAATTTAGATCAAGATCGGGTGAAAACATGTTTTTGAGATTAAATTGAAAAATGTTGAAATTATGGAAAGTTCTAATATTTCATAGAATTCATGGGCTGTTATCAATATATATGAGAATAATTAGACTTTCAACAAGGATTAAATTACAATAATTTTACTTTTCTGAACCTAAGGATGAAATCATCATTAATTAAAAGCTTAGGGGTAAAATGGTAATTTTCTTCTAGAGCATTAATTGAATGTATCAGAATATGAAATGAATGAAAATGATGATCAAATTTATTTATAAAGGTCCAAATAACTTAAATCCAAGACTTGAACGTGGAAAAGAAAAGACGTCGGATTAGTGAAACTATAAACATGAACAAGCAACGAGGTAAGTTGGTCTATCTTGAATTATATTCTTAAATACTTGAAATATATTTTTATTGATGTGAATATGATTTGGATGTTTATTGTATGATAATTGATGAAGTATTGATATTCTTAATGAAAATGGAAAATAAATCCCGGTTGAATGAAAGGAAAATTCGATGGATCTCTGAAAAGGAATTGACGGTAAGAAGGGATCTAGCCTAGACGGGTGATCCTGATATAGCCCTCCCGAAGAATATGTGGAAAATGGATTTAGCCCGGACGGTTAATCTGAATTAGGGTCTGAATTTAGCCTGGACTGGTAATTCAGATCCAAGCTCATTAGAGTAATTGCCGTTGCGGGGGATTTAGCCTGGACTGGTAATCCCGAAAATACTCTTTGAGCATATGTTACAGGGGATTTAGCCTGGACTGGTAATCCCGCTGTAAGAAATGAGGTATACCTATATGTGTACGAATTGACGGGCCCGGGATTGTACACTATAAGTATACTACTGGAAATCCATCGAAAATCCGAGAAATTCAACGGGATAAATATAGAAAATGGCAAGTACTTGAAATCATTAAATTAAACTTGAAATACATAAAAATGATAATTATTTGATATATTGAAATATGACATGGAAAATACATGTATGTGAAACTTGCCTGATAATTATGCATATTTAATATTATGAACTGCTACTGGAATAAATATACACTAAACTCATGAAAATGTGGTACATGAAATATTGTCAGAATGAATTGAATAATTTATATTTATGAAGAAACAGCAAGAGAATGATATGTATTATGACATGTAAATATGAGACTATTTTTGATACGTTGATACAAGAAAAGTTATGTATATTAGGACAAGTAATAAGTTCAAGTGAGACATGTCGAGAAAATAAGTTTGTCAATATTAAAGTACGCTAACCAATGTAGGAAAATTTTAGGATTTTGCGAAAAATTCCCTATGATCCCGATTTAATTCCGGTTGGTTTCTAATGTATGTTTTGGGCTTCGAAGGCCCAATAGAGGGACGTTATGATTAGTTTCATAATATAAATAATAAATGACTCATAATTATTCGAAAATGTTCAGTAAATTTTAGTAATGCCTCGTACCCTATTTCGACAACGGATACGGGTAGGGGTGTTACACCCTACTTGTGTTAAGGCAATACAGGTTAAGACAGTTCACGCCAGCAACACAAGGGTTAGATCAATGCGAGTTCGTATAAAAGGGAGATAACTACAAAAAGAAATTTCGTGAGATATCGAATGCCTGGAACCAAACTCGTAGAATGAAAAGGTTTGCTGCTAATCCAATGGCTACCCCTGAGTTCGACCTATGGTGGGGTCAGAGAATCAACGACAACATCCCTACGTCAAATCAAGAAAACATCCGATCAATAGAAGAACATTTGCAGTATCATCAAATAGGATTTTGAGAAGAAAAGTTCAAAATTAGGAAAAAGGATCGAGCAATTGGATGAGGAGAAAATGCAGATGGGTCTAGATGTTGATGTCTAGAAACTAGAAGCCGAGAAACTGAGGAAGGGAAAGAATAAGGCTGAAGAGGATTTGGATAGTTTGAAAACAGATTACAAGAAGTTTCATATGTCAATAAGAACCACTGGTTTGGGTAAAACGTCCGAATAATGGCGACAAGAAGTCCAAGAAGAAAATACTAGAGCTGATCAGTGTAAGAAGAAGTTCCATGATACTCGAGTACGGGAGGACGCTTTAAAAAATAGTTTGTTGGAGAGCCAAAATGAAAAGGAGAAGCTAAGAGCTCGGGTGGCGGAGTTAGAAAAGTCACTACATCAGCATCATAGTCGCAACTCCGTAATCAAATTAAGGGCAAGCCTAAGTAAGATTGAAGAACTAAAAGGGAAGATAGAAGAACTTGAAACCGCGCTGCAAAAGTGTAAACTCCCGGTTAAACTACTGGAATCAAATAATGAGCGGTGGAAAGATCAGCTTCATCGATCTCAAGACCAGGTCAGAAATATGGATTACGTCATGGGTTAAGCTTTGGCTCAAGTGTGAGAGGTGGCTAATCATTTACAAACCTTGGTAGTCCAGGCTGATGTACTGAGTTTGAAATATGAGTCAAAGTCAGATCGAGGCCGAGAGTTAGCTTGGCTTCTTAAGGAAGTCAATACCTTAAGCATTAGGGCAAAGCCATATATGTAATCTATTTTATGTAAAGAAATTTATTTTCTGGAAAGGTTATTCTAATTGAATTGAATCAGAATCAATGCCTTTTTCTTTTTTGCATTCATTGCGTTCACGCATTAGCATTACATTACATCATGTGCACTAAAACTCACAAAGAGACTCTAAAATCGTGGCAGTTTCCCTGAAACATCGTTACGGTACACGAAGAAAGACTAAAGTCATGGACCAAATGTTAGAAAGATTGGAACAAATACAAAGAGAGATGCAGGATCAACTGCAAATAGGAATGCAAGAATAGTTGGCCAAAATCTAATAGGATATAAGGGATCAAATGCTAGAATCACAAAGAAACATGATAAGCCAGTTAACGCAGTTGCTGGATGGGGGGCTAAAAAAAGAGAGCCCTATGATCAATACTGTATACGACAACGAGGACCCTGCTTATCCTCTAGGCTTCATGATGGAGCTCGAAACTAACTATTTTTTCGACAAAGGCAAGCGCACCTATCGAACAGTAGTATATCTGTGGTGAGTCCGGCATATTGTATCCTCAAGGACCAAGACTACTAGTATTAACTATCTTTTTTATCTAACCTAATAATTAAGGGGATTTATTTTTAATCTAAAATTAACTAACTAATTCAACTAACTATGAATGAGACAGAGGGTAAATTGGGAAAATACTTTTAGACAACTTTATATGAGATAGGCAATACCTAAGGAAGAATCCACCTAGACTTCACGTATTACTTTTGATTCATGCGATTTATTCACTTGGCTTAATCCGTAGAAATCCCTAAATTATATTAATACCTCTTTCAAGGCTACTAACAACTGACTCTAGGTAGATTAATTGAAATCTCTTTCTAAGTAAAACACTTATTGTTGCATTAACTCGATCTATGGATTCCCTTATTAGGCTTGACCCTAATCCGGCAGATTTTCGTCGCCCTGTATCTAGGGTTACAATCAACTCCGCTTAATTGTGTTGATCTACTTTTAAACAAGGAATTTTGGTTTACTGAATAAGCACATTTGACTTGAATCAATAACTTGAATTATCAAAACAAGAATAAGAACTCATAATTAAGAATAAGCACAAATATTTATCTCCTAAATCAAATAATAATAAGATCTGTCTTAGGTTTCATCCCCTTAGGTATTTATGGGATTTAATTCATACTAAAAGAGGGAAACATCATAAAAGAGGAAAAATAACAAAACATAAGAAAACCCAAAAACTCCAAAGAACTAAATGGGAGATCCTCAGTCTTGATGGAGATCCTTCTCCTAAGCCGATCCCGACGGCTGTCTTGGAATATATTCTCCTTCTACTCGGTGTCTATTCGACGTCCTGTTGAACTCTCCTTTTAGGTTGCCCCCTATGGTGTTTATATAGGCTTCGAGATGCCTTTCTTGGCCTACAAATATCTTATTCTGAATATAATTCTTTCTTATTTCAGCAGGGACACGCCCGTGGTGAACTCCTTCGGCCGTGGTCGAATCTGCTTGCCGCACACGGCCGTGTGATTTACCTATGGTCAATAGTCCAGGCCGTGTTGATTTCCTAAGTAGGCTCATTTTTGCCCCTTTTGCCCGTTTCTCGTTCTTTTCGACTTCTTAAGCTCTCCTTAGTATAAAACATGAAATTAAGATATTAGGAGTATCGAATTCAACAAATCCTATAAAAAATCATCCAAAATTAAGCCAAGCATGGGGTTAAAATATGTGTAATTTATGGTTTATCACTTCACCCCAACGAACACCCAAGCACAAACACAAAGGGTGTCCGTCAATATCAGACCTCAAAATCAGACCGGTACTTCGGCCCTGATAAACTTCCCGACGGGTTCAGGGTCAAACCCGGAGATAATCCAGCAAATCACGTTGTCCCCGACCTTGATGATATAGCAGAAATGGGAAAGGCGAGAGTGGAGCTCCCAAAGCAACTAGAAGACAGATGCAAATGGCTAGAGGAGAAATTCAAAGCATTACCATTATGGAATTGACGTTAAGGAATTGAACCTAGTCCTAGATCTAGTGCTCCCTCAAAAGTTCAAAAAGCCGAAATTTGAAAAATATAACTGGACCAGTTGCCTTGAGGTTCACATTACAATGTTTTGTCGGAGGATGACTGGATATGTCAGTAGCGGTTAGTTATTGATTCACTGTTTCTAAGATAGCTTAACTAAGCTGCAGCTAAATGGTATAATCAGCTAAATTATGCCCAAATTAGTTTGTGGAAGGACCTGGAACAGGCCTTCATGAAACAATATGGATCCTGACAGAATCACACTACAGAATATGGATAAAAAGCCAAATGAAAGTTTCAGACAATATGCTCAAAGGTGGAGGGAAATCACCGCGCAAGTCCAACCGCCACTGCTAGAAAATGAAACTACCATACTCTTTATTAATACCTTAAAGGCAAATTTTATCAATCACATGCTGGGAAATGCAACTAAGAGGTTCTCAGACATAGTGATGTTTAGTGAAATGATAGAAAATGCCATAAGGTGCGAAAAAATAGAGGCCGGAGAAAGCACAAAGAGGTCAACCCTAAGAAAAAGAGAAAATAAGGTAAATAACGTGAGCATTTATAACAGGGGTTACTTGAAACCGGTCACTGTGAACCAACCGAGAACGGTAACCACTAGCCATCAAGGCCCACCGAGACAAGAGTCCAACACAAGGTAAAATACGAAGAAACTCCAGTTTACGCCTATTCCGATGACGTATAGGGAGTTGTACCAAAGTTTATTCAATGCACATGTTGTATCCCTTTTCTACCTAAAACCAATGCAACCCCCATACCCGAAATGGTACGACGCAAACACCCAATGCGAATACCAGGTAGGAATCACGGGACATTTGACAGAAACTGCATCGCTTTCAAAAAGTTAGTCGAAAGGCTCATCAAAATGGGCATTGTGCAGAAAATTAGTTGCCCAACCATGCTGATAAGGGGGTAAATTCGATAGTCAAAAAAGCGGGGAAAAAAATGATGGAAAGAGGGTTAATCACACAAGACTCGATAAACAGGTCTTGAGAAGCAATGAATTATTGTGAGTTCCATGATGAAGAAGATCATGAGATTCAGAAATATAGTAAATTCAGGGCCTTAGTATAGGGTCTAATGGATAACAAGGAGCTCGAGTTCTTTGAGTATACTGAAGGAGAAGAGGTGTGCGCCTCAGAGGGAGGGTCGATAGAGAAGGTCTATGAGGCCAACCACCCGGTGGTAATCATCTCACGACCAAGAATCAACGAAGCCGGAACAAGAATTGCACCAAGCATTGTAATCCAGAAACCTCTTGCTTTTCCTTATAAAGATAGCAAAAGGGTACCTTGAAACTATAACTGCAATGTGACAATCCCAAGAGAGGTAGGCCCGGTCAGCACACCAGAGGAAGGTTAGGATGTGGGTTTCTATACACGTAGCGAAAGATGTTATGATGCCCAAATACAAAAGCCAAACCTGTAAAAGGGAAATCCTTGGTGATCGAACAAAGGAAAAAGAAGCTAGAACTATATGTTAATGAGCCGGTAAATGAGAAAGAATATAAGGAATTCTTGAAATTCCTAAAAAACAGCAAGTATAGTGTTGTGGAACAACTACACAAGCAGTTAGCTCGCATATCGGTACTGGCTTTACTCTTAAGCTCAGAGACACACCGTAACGCGCTCATGAAGGTTTTAAATGAAACCTGCGTCGGTGATGATATTTTCGTAAACAAGCTAGACCGTCTCGTCAATAACATAAGCGTCAATAATTTCATCTTTTTTAATGACGATGAAATATCACCGGAGGACATGGGATCCACTAAAGCTCTGTACATCACCAGCCGCTGCAAGGGGTATACATTATCAGGTGTATTGATTGACAATAGATCGGCACTGAATGTATTGCCCCTATCCACATTGAACCAGTTGCCTGTGGACAGCTCTCACATGAAGACATGCCAAAACATAGTGAGAGCATTCGACGACACCAAAAGGAAGGTAATGGGAAGGATTGAGATACTTCTCTTGGTCGGTACAAACACATACGTGGTAGACTTCTTAGTAGTGGACATCAAGCCTTTTTACAATTGCCTATTGGGAAGGCCTTGGATTCACTTAGCAGGGGCGGTACCATCATCACTACACCAAAAGTTAAAGTTGGTAACAGATGGCAGACTGATAGCGATAAACGCGGAAGAAGACATTATTACGTCCGTTACCAGTAATGCGCCATACATAGAGGCTAATGGTGAAGCAATAAAATGTTCCTTTTGGTCGTTAGAATTTGTAACTCAACCTTTATCGTCGAGGGAAGCAAGATTCCAATACCCAAAATATCTAAAGCCACGAGGACAAGCTTACAACTGACAGTGGAAAAATAAGCATCACCTGAAAGGGGACTCGGGAAATACCTCCATGGACGGGTCGAAGCACCAATCTTGGTTGCTAAATAGGATCGATTTAGCTTGGGGTATAAGCCAGACACGAAGTAAAAGAAGAAGGAGTTGGAGATGAAGCAAGACCGAAGGAGAGCGTGATTAAGTGGGGTAGAGGTCCAATGGGAACCAATGACCTTCCCCCATATATCCAGAACATACGTCTTAAGAGGAATTATCCACCCTGAACGGATGATGACAAGGAAAAAAATTGTTGAAGATTTGATGGGAAGTCTGAGCATTAACGCTGTATCTGAAGAGGGAATGGTGGAAGAAAACCTCATAAGGAGACGGTAAAGATTATAATCTTAGAAGAAGGAAAAGAAGTGAAAATTTGAACTTGTATAGCCGAAGAAACAAAACGAGACCTCATTGAGTTACTTTAAGAATTCAAAGATGTCTTCATATGGTCGTACCCAGATATGCCCAGGTTAAGCACTGATATTATGGTACACCGCATCCCCATAAAAGAAGAGTGCAAGCTAGTTCAGCAGAAGCTCCAAAGGATGAGGCCCGATGTAAGGTCAAGAAGCAATTCGATGCTGGGTTCTTACAAGTGGTTAAATACTCAGAATGGGTAGCCGATATCGTCTTCGTCCCTAAGAAAGATGAAAAGGTACGGATGTGTGTAGATTACAGAGACTTAAATAAGGCCAGCCCAAAAGACAATTTCCCATTGCCTCACATTGACACCTTAGTGGATAATACGGCAGGCTACTCACTGTCCTATTGCCCCACAATAAAGATGCATCCTGAAGACAAGGAAAAGACCATATTCGTAACCTTGTAGGGAACATTCTGCTATAAGGTGATGCCGTTTGGATTAAAAAATACAAGAGCAACGTATCAAAGAGCCATGGTAACCTTATTTCATGACATGATGCACAAAGAAATCGAGGTTTACATCGACGATATGATTACAAAATCCCGAACAGAAAAGGAGCATGTGCAAGTTTTGAAGAAATTGTTCTTGAGGTTGAGAAAATTTCAGCTAAAGCTCAACCCGACCAAATTTACTTTTGAAGCTAGGTCAGGAAAACTGCTAGGTTTCGTAGTCAATGAAAAGGGAATCGAAATCGACCCAGACAAAGTCAAGGCTATAAAAGAATTACCTCCGCTGCGCACTCAAAAGGAAGTTCGAGGTTTCCTAAGAAGACTAAATTACATTGCCCGATTTATTTCACAACTAACTAAGAAATGTGACCCCATATTCCGTCTTCTTAAGAAACACAATCCAGGAGTATAGGATGATGAACGCCAAAAAACTTTTGACAAAGTAAAGTAGTACCTGTCCAATACCCCAGTGCTATCACCATCAAGTCCAGATAGGCCACTGATACTGTATTTGACAGTATTTGACAATTCTATGGGATGTGTGTTTGGCCAACACGATGAGATATGAAAGAAAGAAAGGGCAATATACTACATTAGTAATTGAGAAATTATGTTGAGCCTTGATCTGGATAACTCAGAGATTGAGGCAGTACATGTTGTATCACACCACTTGGCTCATCTCGAAATTGAACCCTCTGAAGTATATGATGGAGTCGACTGCTTTGAATTGAAGGATGACCAGATGGCAAATTCTGCTTTCCGAATTTGACATAGTTTATGTGAACCAGAAGGCTGTAAAAGGGAGTGCAATAATAGATTTTTTAGCCAGTAAAACTCTAGAAGACTACGAGTCTTTGAACTTTGATTTCCCTAACGAAGATCTAATGTATGTAGCAACTACCGAAGAAGACGCTCCAGAAGATCGTCCTTGGAAACTAAACTTCGACGGAGTATCAAATGTTGTTGGTAACAAAATTGAAGCAGTCCTTATATCCCCAAACAGAGATCATTATCCATTTACTTGCAAATTGGATTTTAATTAGACAAATAATATGGCAGAGTACGAAGCATGTATCATGGGAATCCGTGCAGTCATAGAATGCAGAATCAAAGTGCTAGAAGTGTATGGGGATTCTACACTAGTGATCTATCAACTCAAATGTGAATGGGAAACAAGAGACCCCAAATTGATAATTATCTAAAGATAGTTCTAGAATTAATTGAGGAGTTCGATGATATCACCTTCTGTTACCCTTCGCGAGACAAAAACCAGATGGTTGACGCCCGACTACATTAGCTTCTATGATCAGAGTAAATAAACAAGAGGATGTGAAGCCTATCCAAATAAGTATTTACGAGGCTCCGGCTCATTACTACAATATCGACGAAGAGGAAGAAACAGATGATCATCTTTGGTATCACAATATACTGTGATATGTGAAGAATCGTGAATACCCTGATCAAGCAACTGAGAATAATAAAAGATCTTTAAGAAGACTGGCCAGTGACTACGTCTTAGATAGGGAGATCCTATACAAAAGAAGAAAGGATCAGGTGTTATTAAGATGCGTGGATGCTATTTAGGCTAAGAAAATCCTACAAGAAGTCCATGAGGATGTCTGCAGAATACATGCTAATAGTTTTACAATGGCCAGGCAAATCATGAGATTCGGGTATTATTGGTCTACTATGGAAGGTGATTGCATCAATTATGCCAAGAAGTGCCATAAGTGCCAAATTTATGGGGACAAGAATCATGTGCCTCATTCACTTCTTCATGTTATGACATCTCCATGGCCTTTCTCTATGTGGGGCATGGACGTCATTGGGCTAATCTCGCCAAAAGCCTCTAATGGGCCCCGTTTTATCTTTGTGGTCATCGATTACTTCACCAAGTGGGTAGAGGTTGCTTCATATGCCAATGTCACCAAGTCGGTAGTCAGCAAGTTCTTAAATAAAGAGATCATCTGCCGATATAGAATGCCAGAAATAATCATATTAGACAATGCATTGAATTTGAACAACAGCACAATAGTAGAGGTCTATAGTCAGTTCAAAATTAAACACCACAACTCGTCACCATATAGCCCAAAAATGAATGGTGCAGTTGAGGCGGCTAATAATAAATTTCCAAAAGATTGTAAGAAAAATGACTGAGACTTATAAAGATTGGCATGAAAAGTTACCATTTGCTCTTTATGCTTATCGAATGTCAGTCAAAACCTCCACCGGGGCAACTCCTTTCTCATTGGTCTCTGGAATGGAGGCAGTGTTACCCATTGAAGTTGAAATTCCTTCCTTTCGAGTTTTGTCAGAGCTGTAGTTAGATGAAGCAGAATGGATCCAATCTCGATATGACCAATTGAACCTGATTGAAGAGAAAATGTTGAAAGTTATCCGTCATGGTCAAATGTACCAAAAACGAATGATGCGAGCTTACAACAAAAATGTTCGCCCTAGAGAATTCCATGAGGGGGACCTGGTATTGAAGAAGATCCTGCCCCTACGAAAGGACTTCAAGGGAAAATGGATGCCAAACTAGGAAGGACCTTATGTGATAAAGAAGGTCTTTTCTAGAGGAGCATTGATATTAACTAAAATGGATGGCAAGACTTTGCCTAATCCAGTGATTTCAGACTCAGTCAAGAAGTACTTTTGCTTAAAGAAAAAAATGGAGAAGCCAAGGTGAAAACCCGCAAAGAACGCCTTTAGACCAAAAGGGTTTTGAATTGAAACCCGTAAAGGGCAATTCAAATTTTGATGGGGCATGCGATAGTCTTGTTTTCTTCGAATTAATAAGAAAGAGAGATGTTACGTCTTGGGGCATCAACAAATTACTTTAGATTCCCTAAACACATGTTGAGTTCAAAATGGTCCTCAAAAAGTTCGTACAGAGAAGTTCAGGTTGCGATATGTAGGGCACTTTGATAAACCATAAATATAACATATTTTAATCCCACATTTATTATGCTTTTTAAAGATTTAAGCCTCGTTTTATATAAAAAGGTGCTCTTAATCCTTTCTTTTCATGTCTTATAACCAAAAAAGCACCCGAGGATGAAAAGAACACAAAACGGGCCTAAAATAAAGTAAATGGGCCTTTCCACGAGTTCGACACGGCCTGGGCCAAGGACTACACGGCTGTGTCTTGACGAACACTTGGAGCACGCACTTGGAGCCAGTTGATTCATCCCAAGAAGTCGGAATTATACTCAAGACGGCGGAATTCTCCTTCAATCCCATCAGGGAGTTTTAGGATTTTTCTTATGTTTTGTTTTATCTTTTCTCTTGTGATGTTTTCTTTTTACATTATGAACTAAACCCCTCAGATACCTGAAGGGGGATGAAACCTAGACAGATTTTATTATTTGATTTTTAAGTTATATGATAAATTACTTAGTTTGTTCTTAATTATGTTGTTTAATCCAAATCCAATGTGCTTAGTTAGAGGAGGAGTAGACCCTGCCTAAGAGTAGATCTATCATAATTAAGCGGAGTTGATCGGGCGCCTAGAGATAGGGTTACGAGATTTTACCGGATTAGGGTGAAACCTAATATGGGAATCCATTGATCGATTTACTGCTTTCCTAGGGGGTTATTATAAGCGAACGAGAGTTCCACTAATTAACCTAGGATTAGACGTTATTCACTTCGAGAGAGGGTTTAGCATAGGTTAGGGAGTCTCACGAATCAAGCTAAGTAAAAGAAATCATATAATATAAGGTTAGATAATAAGAGAAGTCTAGGTGGATTCTTCCCAAAGGTATCATAAAAATCAACTGAGTCTTTTTCAAGTTATCCCCAAATTCATCTTTTTGTCTTTGTTTCCTTAGTTTAGTTGTCGTCAATTTAGTTTAAAAGCAACCTTTATCTTAGTAAGGTTAAATAATAAAAAGAAAGTGAGTATTAATACTTTTAGTTCCTTTGGGTTCGATATCCGGTCTTTCCTAAGCTATACTACTATTCGATAGGTACACTTGCCTTACAATCATTGTCAGAGTTAGCCTCCAGGTTTGATCATTCTTTTATAAATATTTGAAACTCTGATTTTACAGTGATCACACTTATTTGTTCCCTCACTTATTTTATATTCCAGCAATGTTTGCTTTCTTTAATTAATCCATTCTTTTTAGATTTTGTTCCTGATAAATTTCAGTTTTTTCCATTATTGTGATCCCTTTTCAAGCATTTTGCATTGAAATAACGATTAATGGACTAATAATACTTTCACAAAAGGAGTTTTGCATATTACTCTAGAAGCTTCTAAATAGTAAAAGAACATGAAACAGGACTATTATTTAGAACTCACCAAGCCCAAAGGTTGGAAATATTTGAGAAAGAAAAGTCTAAATTGTGACTATTTCTTCGGATTTTCTGTTAAAAATATCAGCTGAACAATAAGACATGATATTACGTCAGTGATACAACCTTGAATAACAACGAGTAATGACATCCCGGACATTAGAAAGGGATCATTCGCATGACATTCTGCATTTATACAAACATCATCCATAACACATCTAGTGAGGAGTATTCTATTCATTCTGATCATTGTATCCTAATCATTTCGCATAAGCATAGGCCCATGACATTGATTCTACAGGTTATGTCCCCCAGAGGAAGGTGTAGTAAGATCGGTGCATTCACAAATCTCATCTCCCTGAAGTAGTAGTAGAGTAGATTGAAGTCACAGATCTTATCTCCTTGAAGTTACAACAGAGTAGATTGAAGATGGTGAATCTTATCTCCCTGAAGTTGCAGTGGAACAGATTAAAGCCATTAACCTTATCTCCCTGAAGTTGCAGTGGAGCAAGTTGAAGATAGCGGATCTTATTTCCCTGAAGCCGCAGTGGAATAGATTTAAGTTACAAGTTACAAATCTCATACCCCTGAAGTTACAGTGGGACACATTGAAGTCATTATGGCAAGCCTTATTTCCATGAAGTAGCAGTGGTGTAGGTAAAAAAAAAAAAAAACAAATCTTATCTCCCTGAAGTTGCAGTAGAGTAGATTGAAGTTACAAATCCCGTACCTCTGAAGTTGTAGTAGGTCAGATCAAATCTACCATGGCGAATATTATCTCCTGAAGTTGTAGTGTAGCAGATTGAAGCCATTAACCTTATCTTCTTGAAGTTGCAGTGGAGCAGGTTGAAGATAGTGGATCTAATTTTCCTGAAGTTGCTGTGGAGCATATCAAAGCCACGAGTTATAAACCTTATCCCCCTGAGGTTGTAGTGAAGCAGTTGCGGCAAAGTAGATTCAAGCTACTAGTCTTATCTCCCTGAAGTTGCAGTGGAGCGGATCGAAGCACCAATTCCCATACCTCTGAAGTTGCAGTGGGTTAGAACAAGGCTATTTGAAAGATAGAAGCACTAAAGAAGTCGAGATTCTACAAGACTAGGCAAATTTTGCCTTTCTTAAGGTTTTTGCTTCATTCCCGTACACGGCTATGAGCAAAAAGGGGCAGCTGTACAGGCCCAAATTTTCCCGAGGCCCAATAAGCAAATTAAGAGTCCAGTTTTTTTTTTTTTTTACAAACCCAATTAATAAATTAAACCCAAAAAAATAATAGTCCAAATTTAAAAAAAAAAAACACACACAAGCCCAAAATTACTAAGCCCAACTGGCCCAACACTTAAAAACCAAAATCAGAAAAAGAAAACCCTAGGGCTAGCCTTTGCGCTGCCGCTCCTCCCACGCGCGCCACCACCGTCGACCTCTGTACCTCCACGTCAGCCCTTCCTTACCTGCAAGGGCAACACGCAGACAGCAAAAAAAAAAAAAAACAAGAAAAATAAGTTGTAAAAATTGGCTATAAAGCCGATTGAGTTTTTGTAACAAAAAAGGAATTTTTTTTTGAAATACAAAAAATCACAGAGAAATCAAAGTCAAAAATAACAAAAAAGGTGGTTTTTTTTCTTTATTATTTTGCTTTTGTGTTTGTTCTTGTTAAAAGAAAGAAAACAAAAAGAAAAAGAGAGTCAAAACATTACCTTTACTCTCGTGTTCCGCCGCCGTGGGTGGCCGAGGACCGCCCTCTCCGATGAAAGAGGGCATTTTTCGGGCTAGGGAGTCGAAAAGGAAAAAAAAATGGTGACTTTTTATTTTTCTGGCCACACAGTGGATGGCGCGCCAAATCACGCCGGTGATCGGTGATCGGCGGCCGCCACGGTGGCGTCGGTGCGGACCACCGCCAGGAGATCGGAAGGAGAAAGGAAAGTTGAGAGGTTTTTTTGTTGTTGTTTTTTTTTAAAGTGAGTTAAAATGAAATTTAAAAAAAAAAGTGATTTAAATAGCACTTTAAAATGACGCCGTTTTGAGGATTAATCTCAGAGGCCAAAACGACGTCGTTTTGGCCTCTGACTCGAAACCCGACCCATAATCGCCTAGGATCCGCATGTTTTTGGACTGAGGGTCTATTTGAGCCCTCATCCTTCCGCTTTTGATGCTATTTTCAATTTAATCCCTATTTTAGTTTTTCTTTCGATTTTACCCCTGTAATTTTTTTCTTGTTTTATTTTGGTCCTAAACGATGTGCATAAAAGGGGTGTAGGATATTTTTCCATATGACCCCTGCTGTTTTCGCTCGTTTAGGTTTTGGTCCTTTCGCATTTTCTATTTTTAAATCTAGATTATTTTATATCTAATTTTTACCCTAGATCAGCCCTTTATTCTATTTTCATTCCAGATTTTTGCTCAAAATCCCATTTTGATTTCAATTTAGCCCTTTCTTGTTAATATTATTATATTATTAAACTGATTAATTTAATACTTGATTTTTTTTTCTCTTTTTGTTTATTTACTTATTATTATTTTTCTAATAGGTTCGTTTTTTATATATATTTATTATCACTCTTATGATTGTCGTTTTATTACTTATTTATTTATTTCTTTAGATACATCTTTTCATATACTTTCAAAATTTAGATTATTATTATTATTACCATTTTCTTTTATTTGCCTTATTTTAATTCCTTTTATTTATTTCTTTTATTTATTCACTAGCTTATTTATTTATTTTATTTTTTTAGCTTATTTTTAAAACTGTTTTCATATTATTTTCTTTTCATTGGGCTTTCTATTTTTTTTCTTTTTTCTCATTTTGCTTTATTATTATTACTTTTATTGTTGTGGTTGACATTAGTATTATTATTATTATCACTAGTACCACTCTGGTTATTGTTATGGTTTTGTAATGTGTATAAGTGACATGATTTATTATTATCATTGTATTATTTTTTTTTTTACACTTTATTAGATCACTAAGTTTACGTCGTATCATCGTTTTTTATTCGTTAAACATGATATTTCTACAGTTAGCCATTATTTACCATACTCGAATAAACTAAACATGTCATTTTAAATATTACATTAATTTTTACTTAAATTCGTAAAAAAAGGAAAATTTTATAATAAGACAATATTTCGTGTTTTGGAGATTCGAGAAATCGTACCCTAACTTACGGGGTTTCAATTTTCTCGTTAAACCTAAATAGCAAAATATCCTTTTAAATTTCAAAATAAATGAAATTTCAATAAAAAATTTTAAGGCAAGCTTATTCTCGAGGGTTCCAAGTGTCGTGTCCTAACTTACGGGATGTGACATTTTGTTACCTCGAGACGAGAGGGTCTTTAACATTCTTTTCGATTTATTCAAGCGTTTTTTTAAATGAACATTAATAAAAAAGGGGATCGTATTTTAAAATCTTTTCAAAATTTCAACTTTCGACATTAGGACATTAATTAATCAATTAGGTATCAATTTTGGGCGTGAAGAGGGTGCTAATCCTTCCTCGCACGTAACCGACTCCCGAGCCTGTTTTCTTGAATTTCGTAGACCAAAATAATAATATTTTATTGATCAAATTACGAGGTGTTCCGATCACATCTCATAAAAAAAGATTGAGGGTGACACTATTTTCATTTTTAAATAAAAATCGACCCCGTTTTTTTAAAAAAAAAGATGGTTTTGACAATCGTCTTATGGGAGACTTTTGTTTAATGCTTGATTTCTGTAACTTAACTGATATGGAGTATCAAGAAAGATGGTTCACATAGAAAAGGGGAGCCAAAACAAGCATCACAGAAAAATTAAATAAAGGATGTAGCAAACTCTACGTGGTGTAAAGTTTTTCCTAGTTATTCTCTTAGTCATCTCACTCATACAATCTCAGTCATTATCCTATTTTAGTAAAAAGGGATACAAGAATTATTGGTCAACAAGTATTAGGAGAGGGCAATTCCATTTTGTGGTATGTTGGTTGTTGGCATGTTGGCAATTCCATTTTGTTGTTGGTTTCTAGACTTAATTAATCTGACTGCAAGTTTTGATGTACTCGTACCTTCATTTTTAATATGAATAGATTTTTACTCGAAAAAAAATGAATTAGATAGCTATTTTCAATATTCAACCTGAAATATGTTCTTTTAAATAATATAATTCTTTTAGTAAAAATATTATAAAGTCTTTTGTATTAGTAGTCGTATTGCATTTTGTCTCTTTTGCTCAAAAAATAAATAAATCAGACATTGTACGTTAAATTAAAGAGTAAATCAGCCCTTTCTATTAAGAATTTCATTCATTTTTACTATAAAAGTATAACATGATTGACAGTTTTTACGTGTATCTCATTCTGATATATAATAATCAATCTTTATTAAGAACTGATAGAATTTTTAATAAGAGAACTAATTTTCTTTCTAATATAACATACATAGACTAAATTGTTCATTTTCTTAATAAAATAGGCAAAATATATAATACAACCGCCTCCACTATACTTTTACTTTTTTAAAAAAATCTTTTTTCAATTAAGCCATTTTGGTGTATTGATGATGGTTTTTTTTACTCTGATAATACCAAAAAAACTAATTAAATACTAAAATGATATCCCGTAACATTATTTACTAAAATTGAGTGAAATAAACAGTGCTGAGGGATATTTTGCCAATCATACTGGCTTAATTTCCTTACCTTGAATATTTTATAATTTTTTAATATTTTACAATTCCAACAACTGTGATATTAGACCAAATTATAAATGAAGCGTTAAAAGTCCCTTTACCGGGAGGGGGGAATTAAGTTGGTTATTTTTTGCAATCGAGATTTTTCTATCACAATGTTTTTCTTTTGTAAGTTCTAACAAGATGCCATTATTATAAATAATCTATTAATTAAAAGTAAGACCGAGTGTGAATTTGAAAAATGTATATCCATTCCACAATGAGTATTCATATCCAATTTTAGAAAATATTCAGGGTGGGAGAATTAAGCTTATGCGACTAGTAGATCTGTTTATGGGTCGGGCTACTCGGCTCAGCCCGAAGGTCCACCGAAAAATGAGTTTGGACAAAAAAATAAAGTTCGTTTAAAAAATGGGCCGGGCCTCGGATAAGACATTTTTGATACAGGCCTGACTCGGCCTGAATTCACTAAAGGACAAAAAAAATTGCTCTTTTTTTTTTAATGTTATTTTTTGTTGTTTTCTCTCTATTTTACTACCATTTTACTATTATGTTACTACTCTTTTGTTGTTATTGTTTGGATATTGAATAAAACTTATTTTATTGTTAATTTTGTTATTATTTTAAAGGCATTTGTTAATTTTGTTATTATTTTAGAGGCATTTATTTGTTAAGTTGCATCTATCTTATTGTTATTTAAGTCTACTTATTTTTTAAAATTTATTTTCAATTTGTTGGGAAATATTTATTTTGATTTTTTTATATTTTTGATGTATTATAAAAATAATATAAAAATTAATATGGGCAGGCCGGGCCAGGTTCAGATTTTAACATTTTTATCTGGGTCAGGCTTAAGTAAAATTTTATGCCCATTTTTTGGGCTTGGCCCGTGCATAATAAATGGGCTTAAATTTTAGTTGAGCTCGACCTAGCCCATGAGCACCTCTATCCGCTAGTCTAACACCCTCCACCCTATTTTACCTGTATTTTGCCTCATATTTTATTCTATATACAGGTGCGGGCATCTATGTCCCGCTACCATTAAAAAATTATTTTAAAAAATATATCATGAGCTAATGATGAGCTATGATTGGGCAGAAAACAATGGGTGGTGCTGCCACCCTTAACACTGTTTATTTCTTCCTTTGGTAAATAATACTATAAGGATACTATTTTGATATTTAATTAATTTTTTGGTATTATTAAGGTAAAATAAGCCATTGATGATGTATAATCCTTATATAAATTATTTTTTTGAGTTTAATATTTTATTATTTTTATTTACGGAGGTTTGACTTACGGATAGATTTAGTTATAATTTCATGGCAATCACTTTTGCAATAGAATTGAAGCATATATTCTTTTTTATAAATTTGTACCAATAAAATAATAATTTTATTGTTAATAGCAAATTTGGGTTGATTAGGTCAACTCTCTTATTCAAGGTCGTGTAGGAATTAATCAAATCTATCAAGTGAATTAAGTAACTTGATCATTAAATAAATATAAAGACAATACTTTTAAGAAATTTTTTGAAATTATTTTAATATTAAAAAAAAAAACATAATTAGAAGGTGAAAGAATGAATTTTAGATGTTACGATTCAAAGTCTAGAATTATTCAATATGAAACTTATAATTCTTATTATAGAATATTTCAGAAACTTGAAATCTAACCTGATCACATGAAACAGAAAGCTCGACGCATATTGTGAGCAGGCCATGGTTCCTTGCCATCTCGTAAGTCCTTCGTCACTTTGCAAGGCCTATATCGTGAGTCCCAAGTTGCCTTGTCATCTTGCGTCCATCACTATTTTGCGAGCCCTCATAAGCTAGCAGTTGCCTTCTCACTTCACGAGGCAATGTTTGCCACCTCGCACTATCTCGTGAGCCAACCTCGCAGGCCATCGAAGTTCCTCACCATCTTGTGAAGATGTCCTCGCCAAGGCATGACCATTTAACCATTTCGCCGTCGCCATCTCGCCTCACCACCTCGTGAGGTCACAAGCCACCCATCACAAACACCACGCAATGTGTGATCATTTCACCACCTCGCAGGGAGAGACACGTTTTAGAGTACATTTCAAGCTTAGGGAATGAACGTGTCATGACCTTAGCACTTAACAATATCCTAACATGTCACGTTAAGAGATTATACCTTATAAATATAAAAGAGTTACTCCCAATAAAGGAAGAACAAGAGATAACCTCAACCATTCTATAACTTAATATTATGAAAGTAATATATTCAAAATTCTAATCATTTTTGTATGATGTAAGGACTAAATTTATAAAATTTATAGCATGAAATACAAAATAAATGGGAGAAAACAATCTGTATGTTATATAGCACAAAACCTACATCCAAACTGTTTCAATGAATAATGTAATTTATTGGCACACTTGTTGACCAATCGATTTATTTTTGTGAATTCATGTTGTTTTCTTCTTATCACTACACCAAAACAGACTTTTAGCGGCGTTTTTTTTTTGCTTTTAGCGGCGTTTTTAAGCGCCACTAATACTATTTGCGGCGCTTTTATAAGAAACGCCGCTAAAGGTGGGGTCTTTTAGCGGCGCTTTTCCCATAAACGCCGCTAAAGGTCATGACCTTTAGCGGCGCTTTTCCCTAAAACGCCGCTAAAAGTCATGACCTTTAGCGACGCTTTTTTTTCAAAAACGCCGCTAAAAATCATGAAAAATAAAAAAATTATTATTCTTTTTGTAACACCCCAAACCCGGCCCAAACATTACGACCGAATTTGGTTTGCTACCGAGAAAACATTTTGAAATTTTTTTAAAAACGATTTAAGTTTTGTCGAAGACCTTGCATTTTCAAGTCTCTTGTTAAAAACCATACTTAGTGTTGTTTAGAAATATTTATTAAGTCGGGTTGTTTATAGATTGCAAACGTGCCCGATGGCATTTTAAAACATCTTACGGTTGATTTGGAAAACATGTGAACTCATTTATAACATAATTAAATAGTTTAAAACAAATATTCAAAGCATGTAACAATAGTAAAAATAATTCTAGGAGGCCTTATTACAACTTGATTAAAATTAAACCAACAATAAAATAAAATAAGTCAAAGCTTAAAGTTCATTTATATCGAACATCCACTGCATGGCCACCTCGAGTCCCTCCGGCTCCACATCCGCGATCTACGAGTCACCTGAAAAAGTAAAAGAGAAGGTGAGTCACCAAGACTCGATGATGTAACCCTTCCCCGGTTTAATACCACATCATACACAATTTATAACAAATTAACATGCATTAAGTCATGCACCCAACCTAGCCATCCAAACGCCTTTTTCTACCCCGTGTGGTACCAAAACCACTGGTGGTGCCAAACCATGGTGACTTAAAGTCACAATTGTGATACCAAATCACCTTTGGAGGTGCCAAAACCTCGGTGTCCGAAGACACAAATCGAATGATGGGGCCAACCCATCGTGTGATACCAAATCATCGGCGTCAATCCCTTAATATCGCTGCGTGGGGCCAACCCACTCGTGGTGCTAAGCCACCGACGAGACGCTATGAGGTGCCAAACCTCTGGAGGTGCTATACCTCCGTGACCAGTAGTCACAATGTGGTACCAAACCACTTTGGTGTCCGTCGACACGAATATCATTTCCTCCTCTCATCAACCCACATCAACTAATAACATACATATACATAAGTCATGCTTATCAGGCACATATCATAAGTCACATATATCAAATATATCATGCTTCCCAAAAGCTTCGTAACACAAGGACTTACCTGAATCCTTGCTCATACCATGTCGGTATCAAATCCAAATCTACACAACCAGATTTAGCATATACAAACACTTAGCATTTTAATCAGTTATAAAGTGTGTATGTACACACCTGGTGTCAGTCGGCAGCCCTAAATCCCGAAGAATCAAATCGGCACCCTCAATATCCTTGCTCCTATATTCGGCCATCACAAGTTTAGTGTCATGGCCTATTCGGCCAAACCCAATAAACTTAAAGGGCATCTTTTAAACCCGAATTCTTACCCCAAATGCCTTGTGATTATCAACCACCACACACTATGTGCGAATCAGCTTCACTTCCCTACAATCGGCACTTATCCACATAGCCTTCGGCTTTTGAATACACATATATATAATGAAACCAATGATCTTAAATAAAGCCTTACTACCACTTACCAAAGTCGACTATTAACAAATGAAGGATTGATTGAAATATCCTTGAGTACCTAGAGAAAATCAGTTTCAACACTGATTAGCCACCAAAATATATCGGCTTCCCAACCATCCAAATTGCCAGGATACCAGTGAGAAAAGAAATAACCATTCGGCTAACACACTTACCTTCACCAATCGATTGCCACCAGAAATCCTGAAAAGATTTATACCACCCTTAGTATTCAGCCAAAGAGAGTTTGATGGGGAGGAAAAGAGTTTCGGCAATAAGGAGTGAATATTCGGCCAATAAAGAAAATAAAAGGAAAGGGGAATTAAGAATGGGGATTCGGCAAGGAGAAGTAGAGAGAGTTTTTGAAACAAAGAAAGAAAGGTAAAGGATTAATGGTGCCGTCGGTTTTGATAGAGGTTGAAAAGGGAGTGAAAAGAAAAGACTTGAAAGAAAAAAAAATGTAATTGCTTTAGCCGAAATTACCAAGTAATTGGCTAACCAAATTCGGCACTAATGCCCCTATACTTGCCGTCCACTCTTCCTTTGAAGAGTTTAAAATTCCACCAATTCCTTAATTCACTCTAGGCCACATATTTCAAATTATTCAAAATAATTTGAATACCTCAAATAATAAAATAATAATCCTATAATAATCTAATAATAATACTAATATTATCCCTTTTTATCTTATCAAATAAATAATGAAAATAAAAGAGATCATGTGCTTACCAAACTCTTCCAGCCGAATGTTAAACAAAGAACCCATGTGCAGGCCAATTCACCTTGTCACGCCAGTAGCAAAAACGAAAAAAAACCAAAGTGCTGCTTCTTTGATTCGAACCACCGACCTCACGCCCCAGCCCTCTCTTCCAACGTCCAGGCCACTTTTCCAAATTGACTTTCATGTTAAATAACCATAACATTTATTTTTAAAGCCTCCCTACTTAAGCCCATCACCCCAAAATAAAATTAAAACACAAACTGCTGCTCCAGCTATTCGAACCTGCGCCCTTCTTCCCCTCCAACTCCTAAGTGACGCACGGAAACCACTTTGCTGATGAGTTCTTTGTGTCCTAGACTCATCCCAGCTCCTTTTAAGGCCTTCTTCCATTTTAACGCCAAACCCAAAAATTAAAACACCTTGCTGCCACCTTGATTCGAACCCAAGCCCCCTTAGCACCTTAAGGCGCACCAAGCCAATTGTACCAAGCCCATTGTTTGCCCTATTTCGTCCAAAATTTTATTAAAGCCCTATCTCACCTAGCTCCCTCCTTTTAGGTACTTAAAAAGAAATTTTAATACTAAGTCAGGCCTAGCTCGGGTTTATTTCTAGACCCTAAAACATGTCAAATGATCATAGAATTTAATTCTTCAAGCACACACATGGGAAAATATTTAAATTACACACAACCCCTAATTTAGGATGTTACACTTTTAGCGGCGCTTTTTTTCAAAAACGCCGCTAAAATTCATGAAAAATAAAAAAAATTATAATATTATAAAAACACCAAAAATCTAATTTAAAAATGTATCGTTTAATTTGAAGACATTAAAATGAAAATTATAGAAGAAAATATATTTCTATAATTCCAGCTATCAAGATTATTTTCATCTTCGGGTGGTTTTATCTCGATATTGTATGGGAATAATGCCGAAAGCCTCCACCTCCCTGTAATCATCTTCTGGACCCAACATCCTAGAACCAAGTATAAGCACTGAATGTGGAAGCTTGTTCAACAACTTTTGAAACAGATTATATAACCGTTTTGATTGGAGGAGGAGCTTCTCAACATCCTCGTGTATAAGATGATGGAGCCGCTTTTTGATATCTGAAGCAAGACTGCAAAAGGACAACAGCATAAGGCATGCAATTTTAGGCTCAGATAAAGAACTTGCTGAAGTGTACCAGCATATGTATAGTATGGTGTTGACATGCAACTTATGTAAACATATAAAGGCACGCGTGCCTAAAAGAAGGAATAATCTAGAAATAAAATTCATGAGTGGTCGCCAAACCGATTGCTCAAGATTTATGGCATACCTTGTAAAGTAGAAAGAGTTTCGATCGAAGCACCAATCGCTAGTGCGCTTGTGCCTTCGCTTCAACAAATAAAAGGGACAAAGAATATCGATATTTTTACACATCCTATCATGTGCCAAGAAATTGCGTACTAATATATATGCTTAGCAACAGCGAAAAGATTATCTATTTAAGGGTAGCAAAGAAAAGAAACCCAAGTGAACAAAAACCACAACGATTAATAAAACCAATTGTGACTATAACATATGTTGAAAGCATTAGATGTCTTTGTGAAATTAATTGCATCTGTTAAATTTTCATTTACATTATTTAAATAGAAATGCATCAAACAAAGGACCTCATTTTCTGTTTATACCTTGAGGCGATCTCTTTGTTCTGCATATTTGTAAAGGATTGTTGTTCCAATTTCAAAAGATTATTGCAACATTCCTAATGAATTTCGAACTAAATTATCAGTAATAAATTATCCAAGACCTCAATCATTTGAAGATTAAGGATATTGAATCAAATTGACAAATTGAAGACAAATACTGGAATTCTAAAATATATAAAAGGATTTACAATAAACAAACTAGAGTTGAGTTGAGTCTGCATACTAGAATATTGATCGGTAGTAGCTTAGAGTTGATTCTTTCACTTGGTAGACCCGAATCTTCCCTTTAAGTCCAACTGAATTCATGATTGCAAAATTTTTAATATATATATTAGAAACGGTTTGAAAATTTTATTGGGCTAAAAATTATATTTACAGATGTATAAGTTATAGTTATGTTTTTGAGCTATCAACGGTCTACCATTGGTCCCTCCATACTATTAATATAAATGATTAATATTAAAACATAGGCGACACCACAACGAGGAGCCTAGGACATCGCATACTATTAAAACATTAACAGTAAACAAAGAAATCATAGACAATATTAGAAATGTCACTTATACAAACTACAAAGTACTAATGAATCCCTGTTTGGAAAGCATATTAAAACATCAACAGTAAACAAAGAAATCATAGACAATATTAGAAATCATATTTTTATTGGAAAATAATGAACTTAAATGGAAAAAAAAGAATTCCTTTGTTTGCATTTCTTTTCATGCATTTGAGTATTAAATGAGATAATTTGTAGAGTTAATTTTATTATATTATTTAAAATTAGAACCAAATTGATATAATGTGTAAGTATTTAAGTATTAGATATATTATTATGGAATAAAAATGACTAAAACATAACTAAACAATAATACTGAAATTGAAAAATTTTATAATTTAATAACTAAAATAAAAATACTAAAATTGAAAGACCATAATAGTTTGATAATTAATAGTATACCTTAAAATCTAAACGATAATTTTAGAAATTTAAATTTAGGCATTTAGCAGAATGAAGCTACTAAGTTAGTGCCATGCATGTACTGCAACTCTCTTTATATTTTTTCCTTTTTGGTTTTTGATGTAAGTGCCACTAGCTGATTGAATAAAGTAAAGCCTAAATAATGAACCAAATAAATCCTAATACCAAGAAATCAAAAGATCAACAATAATATAAGGCAGTATTTCCTCACAAGTTATGAAATAGTTTCTATTTACGGGTAGCAAAGAAAAGAAACCCAAGTTAACAAAAACCACAACGATTAATAAAACCAATTGTGACTATAGCATATTTAGAGAAAGTGGTTGTAAAGACAAAGTTTCGAAGCTCATAAAATTGAATGCATGAACCAAATGGATTAAATCCAAATTATATGGCGTACATTCACCCTTTCCTCCCACTCCTGTATCAATTCTTGTGGGAACAATTCACATGCCCCATCCCTCCAATAAGGAAATAGGAAAAACCTTGTTAGCTAAATTACTAATTATAATTAATTTATAGTTAACTAATAACTAAAACATGTGGAAAAAAATAATACTCTAACCAATTATTGGTACTATATACTAAGAATAAACTATAATGTATTAAAATGAAATTTTAAATCACCAAAAAATAAATATTAAAAAAATCAGTTAAAGTATACAAGTACAAAACAATTCAATTTACATGTAAACACTTCAATTTGCAACACTTTAACACTTCAATTCAAAGCATTTAAATACTTCAATTTGCAGCACTTTAAACACTTCAATTTGCAGCACTTTAACACTTCAATTCACAGCATTTAAACACTTGAATTTGCAGCACTTTAACACTTCAATTTACAGCATTTAAACACTTCAATTTGCAGTACTTTAACACTTCAAATTACAGCATTTAAACACTTCAATTTGCAGCACTTTAACACTTCAATTTACAGCATTTAAATACTTCAATTTGCAGCACTTTAACACTTCAATTTACAGCATTTAAACACTTCAATTTGCAGCACTTTAACACTTCAATTCACAGCTGTAAGACCCAATTTAAGCTCGGGCCCATCAAGCAGTAAAACAAAGAAAAAACAGAATAAAAAAGAGATAAAAATAAGTCCAACAGTCCATCAAAAGTCCAATGTCCATTTACACCAGCCTAATTGTCGAGCCAAATTAAACCCACCTACCTACCCAGACCAGAACCCAAATCAGCCCCAACTAGCCCAAGTTTACAGAGGCCCAAAATAACCCTAAAACCTAGACAGCCCAATATGGCCCAAAAGCTAAGTAGAATTAGAGGAACCCTATGGTTCCCCCCTAGCCAGCGCCGCCACGCGTCTCCACACGCGCGTCGCCTCATCTGCCACCACGCGCCTTGGCCTTCGCATCCCCTCACACGCGCGACGCCCCAGTTTCTCGCACAACTCCCCGCGCGCGTTGCTCTCTAGGCGCCTTGCCTCGATCGCCCTTGCGCCTCGGCCTCCGTCTCCACTATCGTCCTCTGCTCCATCGCCCATGCCCTGCAAAACACACACAACAGACAGAGAAACAACAAGAAGGCAGAGAAATATGGCATGAAACAATAAAGTATTAGGGAGATAGTGTATTTTTCGGCTATAAAGCCATGAAAAATTGATGTAACAGGGGTTCAGCTTGTCGCCCTTTCGCACAGAGCTTTAACAAGCAATCAGAAATAAAAGACCAGAAAATCTTTGAAGGTTGATTTTACTTCCTATTTTCCTGTCATTGTTCGTTGTTTTTATCTTTTTGCTTTTGTTAGCTCGAATCTCTACTGAACAACAATAAAAAGAAAAGGAACTCCTTACCTGGCTTGAGCTCTGTCCGCGGCGGCTTCTCAGTGGATCTGGTGGCGCCTTGGATCAGAGGCGAAGCCCTAGCAGAGCATCAGAGAAAGGGGGTCCTTCAATCGATTTCTGAAATGAGAAAATAGGGCTTTCAAAACACAAAAAATTTGGTTTTAAATAAAACATGAAACGACGCCGTTTCAAGAGGAAGGATCCGCGTGTGACCCGCTTGCGACCCGGAGGATCCGCGTGTTTGGTTTAAAAGGGCTATTTACCGCATTAGTCCTTCCCTGTTTATTTTAGTCGCAATCCTGTTTTAGTTGATTTTAATTTGGCTCTTAAACTTCGTCCCGTTCCCATTTTAGTCCAGACCAAAACGCGGTGCATAAGGGAGGGAATAATTTCGTTTTGGTCCCGCTCCTTTCACGCCTATTTCAAACAGACCTCTCCCTTTGGTATTTTACTTTGAATTGACCTTGAAATTCCATTTTTAATTCAATTTGATCCTTTTTAGTGTTCTATCATTATTGTTGTTATTATTATTATTATTATTATTATTATTATTATTATTACTATTATATTTATTATCACCATATTATTATCATTATTAGTATTCTTGTTATTATTATTACTGTTGTTATATTATTTATATATGTATATTTCACTCTTTTAAAACTTTTTACATTATTTCGAATTGCTTTATATATTATCTATTTCGAACTTTCACTATGAATTAGTTACTTTAACCGTTTTGCTAATTATTTGTTTTATGTATTATTTCTCTTTAAATTGTTAAATTCATTGGTCTTTGTTTATTAATGTTGTCACTTAGACGGCATATATTGTCCAGTTATTGCTTTTGCATATGCCATAATTCATATATTCGTATTGTTACATTATTACGGTCCATTATATAATTTCGCATTCATGTATTATCAATCCATTATGGTTATTATTGTCCATGCGTGTTAATATTCTATATTCATGATACCAATGTCATATATATTGCTTGTATTAGACTATCGCACACCAAATTGAGTCATATTTCGTCGAGCATAACCCCGTCTATTTTTTTAAATAAGGTTTCTTTAAGATCTAAGCTACTATACATGTATAATTTTTAAATATGCTTATCAATTTTACCCAAAAGCAAAGTTTTTGGAAATAAGGCAACATTCTATGTTCGGAATTTTGAGAGACTGTGCCCTATGTGTTGGGTTTCAGTTCGCTCGCTTGGCCAAACAATCGAATGTCCTTTTGACATTTTGACGCGTGAGTCTCGGGGATTAAGAGATGATCTTAGATTCGGGTAATAAAATCGTCGTGTCCTACGTACTGGATGTGATATTCTGTTCCATCAGAACGAGAGAATCTCGATATTCAATTCGAGAAAACTAAAATATTTCAAAAAGGGACTAATTTTTAAATTCTTTTCAAAATTTTCGACTTTCGACATTGGGACATTAATTAATCAATTAGGTACCAATTTTGGGCGTGACGAGGGTGCTAATCCCTCCTCGCACGTAACCAACTCCCGAACCTATTTTCTCAAATTTTCGTAGACCAGAAACATTGTTTTAGTAAATCAAAATGTTTTATTAAAACAAAGGTGATCCAATCACACCTAATAAAAGATCGGTGGCGACTCCCGTTTTATTTTTGTTTTCAAAACAAAGAGTCATTTTTCGTTTTGTCAAAAATGGTTACGATAGCTTGGCGACTCCACTGGGGACACTTTGAGAGTCAGGCCGTAAATTGATTGGTTTTTGTCCTTTTGTCGAAAAGTTTGGAAAATTGTTTTGAAGAATCGTGTTTCTCTTTGATGCATTTGCTTGTACTACAGTGTCGAGTCTCGTGAAATACTTTGGCATTGCATTGCATGACCATTTCAGTCACACCCTTAAGTGGGAGTGAGAAGCTATTCTTTCGTGAGGTTTTTACCTCCGTGCAAGATAGTGGATCGCTTTCGGAATACATCCGTACCTATGTCTTCGTGAGATTTTTATCTCCGTGCAGCCATAGGGAAATGTGTTCCCCTGAACCGAACTCGGTCCATATGTGCCTATAATGGGTGAGGATCAAGGAATCTGCTGGTTCGGGTACCCTTACTTTAGAACTGAACCACATATAGAGAGACCTAAGAACCCGTTGAAGGTAGAGCCGTGCAAACCCTAGTTGTCACCTTAAATAGGAGTTTGATTGTTTCCTGTTTATTTTGAGTTCTTTTTGTACCTGATACTAACTTGTTGTGTTTTGCTTTTATTGCATGGCATTTCATCATAAAAAGGTGTTGATTCACATTCGGTTACTAAATAGAAAAGCTTGACATGGAAAAGGGGTTTCTCGATAGAGTGGAGGATAATGCGGCCGTCCAAGTATGGTCCGAAAGAGTACAGCAAGAAAAATGAGATAGCCTGACAGTGGGGCATGAATCAGAGTTATGGGATTTCACTTGCATCAACGTGGCTTAGAATGACCTGCGAGAGTTGAAGGAAATATGGGACTCATGGGGGAATGAGGACAAACAATTGTTCTACCATAATTACGGTGATTTGCACTATCTGCTGGATATCAAGGTAGACGAGTACCTACTTCGGGCTATTACCCAGTTTTGGAACCCCGCTTACAGTTGCTTCACTTTTGGAAAGGTAGATTTGGTGCCTACTATAGAGGAGTACACAGCTTTATTTCGATGCCCGAGAATTCAAACTGATAAGGCGTATTCGAGGTTTGCTAATGTGCCAGCGTTCTTAAAAAGGCTAATGAATATCACGGGGATGAGCGAGCAATGGATCACGGCCCGGATCAAGCAAAAGGGAGATTGTAAGTGCATTCCTTGGAAACATTTGAGGGACTTGATCTTGGCGCATCCCGATAAGAAAAAGAGGGTCGACGTCTTCGCTCTAAGCATCTATGGTTTGGTCATCTTCCCCAAGGCGTTAGGGCATATAGAGGATGCGGTTTCAGACTTATTTGATAAACTTGATAAGGGAGTTACACCTGTCCCTGCAATTTTGGCCGAAACCTTCAGATCATTGAACGCTTGCCGAAGAGCGGGCGAAGAGAGGTTCATAGGATGCGCACAGCTGTTGTTATCTTGGTTTCATTGCCATTTTTGGAAGATAGAAAAGGTCTCGTGCAAAGTCTTTTTCGATAACTATTCTCCATTAGAGGAATTAGCAAGAACACCAAGGCGGGACGACCTATCGGCAGAAAAATGGATAGCGATTCTCTAAAACCTGCAAGTTAAAGATGTAGAATGGAAGGCTCCGTGGATGATCACTGACGAGATCTTGTATCGATGTAGAGGGTTCGACTGGGTTCCTTTGCTCGGAATATGGGGAGCTGTCAGATATGCCCCTTTGCTAGTGATGAGGCAGTATCAATCGAGACAGTTCATACCTGCGACACACGGATTAGCCCAATGCGAGTTCTCATACAAGGATGACAACTATAAGAAGAGAGTCCGCGAAATATCGGATGCATGGACCCAAACCCGGAAAATGAAGAGACTCGCCATGGGGCCTATAGCGACCCCCGAGTATGAATAATGGTGGGGCAAAAGAACCAACGACAATGTTCCAAGGCCAATCAAAGGAAATGCTCGACTAATAGAAGAACATCTGCAAGTAATCCCGTCTGAATTAGAGATTATCAAGCAAGATTTTGAGAGAAAGAGCTGGGAATTGGGTAAGAGGATAGAGCAGCTAGAAGGGGAAAAGATGCAGTTGGGGTTAGATATTGACATCCACAAGTTCGAGGCTGAGAAATTGAAAAAAGGGAAGAACAAGGCCGAAGAGGATTTGGATAGTTTAAAGACGGACTATAAGAAGCTACGCATGTCCATCAGAACCGCTGGTTTGGGCAAAACGTCAGAGCAATGGCGACAGGAACTTAAAGAAGAAAAGTCCAGAGCCGACCAGTGGGAGAGGAAATTTCGAGATACTCAAGTACGAAAGGACGCTTTGAAAAAGAGCCTGTTGGAAAGCCAAAGCGAAAAGGAGAGGTTACGCACCCAAATAGCGGAACTAGAAAGGTCACTGCATCTGTACCGTAGTCGCAACTCGATAGTTGAACTAAGAGCCAGTCGGAACAAGATCAAGGAGATGAGAGGAAGGATAGGGGAGCTCGAGACTGCGTTACAAGATAGCAAAATTTGGGTTGAGCTCCTGGAAGCGAACAATAAACATTGGAGGGAGCAGTTCCACTATTCCCAAGAACAGATCAGAAATAGAGACTATGTAATGGGCGAAGCCGTGACTCAAGTTCGAGAGGTGGCCGATCATTTGCAAACTTTGGCGATTCGGGCCGATGCGTTGAGTCTGATATACGAGTCAAGATCGGAGCGAGGCCAAGGTTTAGCTTGGCTTCTTAGGAAAGTTAAGGATTTAGGCATTAGGGCAAAGTCGTATATGTAATCGTCCGTTCTATGAAAAGAAATTCGTTTTCTAGTAAAGTTTATCTAATGGAATTGAATAAAATCAACACCTTTTGCATTCATACCACGCATTTGCATTGCATCATACCACCTCATACATCAGCATTACATTGCACAACACACATTGAATCTCACAAAAGGACCCTAAAATTATGGCAGTTACCTGGAACATCACTACGGTACAAGAGGCAAAACAAGAATAATGGATCAAAGAATGGAAAGACTAGAACAGATGCAAAAAGAAATCCAGGATCAAATGAAAGGACAAGAGCAATTACAAGAGCAGCTGGCCAAAAACCAGCAAGACATGATGGAGCGGATGCAAGAATCCCAGAATAACATGATAAGCCAGCTAATGCAGTTGATGTCTAAAGAGCGCAAAAAAGAGAGAGGCGTTGCTACCAGCTCAGGGAACGACAGTAATAACCCCTCTTTCACCTCACCGAACGCCCAAACGCCACCGGACACATATCCTCAGAAAGCATCTGTCACTATCAGGTCACAATATCGGGCTGGTACCGCAATACCGACCCACCTCCCAACGGGTTCGGGTACCAACCCAGGAGAAAGTCCGATCAATCCCAACGTCCCCGACTTAGATGAGATGGCCGAAAAGGCAAAATTGGAACTACCAAAATAGCTAGAGGATAAGTATGAGTGGTTGGTGGAGAAATTCAAAGCTCTAGAAAATGCCGGTAAACGTCGGGGAATAAAAGCCAATGACTTAAGTTTGGTCTCCGACTTGGTACTCCCGTACAATTTTAAGACACCCGAGTTCGAAAAGTACAACGGGACAAGCTGCCCAGAGGCCCATATTACCATGTTCTGTAGAAGGATGGCGGGCTACACTAATAATGACCCACTACTGATCCATTGTTTCCAAGATAGCCTGGTGGGAGCTGCAGCCAAATGGTACAATCAATTGAGTCGTGCCAAAATTTGTTCATGGGATGATTTGGCTCAAGCATTCTTGGAGCAGTACAACCACGTAACGGACATAACCCCCGATAGGATCACTCTTCAAAACATGGAAAAAAAGGGGAACGAAAACTTTAGGCAATATGCAAAGAGGTGGAGGGAGGTTGCCATCCAAGTCCAGCCACCACTTCTAGAGAAAGAAACCACAATGCTCTTCATCCGCACACTGAAGGCCCCATTCCTCATGCATATGATAGGAAGTGCAACCCGGAGCTTTTCAGACATCGTAACTATCGAAGAAATGATCGAGAACCTTATAAAAAGTAGAGGGATCGAGACAGAAGAAAGTGCCAAAAGAATGCCCCCGAGGAAGAAAAAAAGTGAGGTGAATAACGCAAGCATAGGACACCCAAAGACAATCACCATTAATCAGCCAAAAGCAACAACCACGGGGTAGCAGGGGTTATCCAAGAAAGAACCTAGTACCTCAAGACAAGATAATGAGAAACCCCAGTTCACACCAATTCCGATGACGTACAAGGAGATGTATCAAACCCTGTTCGATGCGAATATTGTGTCCCCTCACCACCTAAAACCAATGCAACCCCGTATCCCAAGTGGTATGACTCAAACGCACAGTGTGACTACCACGCAGGAATTACGGGACACTCAATAGAGAATTGCCTGGCTTTCAAGAAATTGGTGGAGAAATTTATCAACATGGGTGTGGTGGAGTTAGATGACATGCCAAATGTAACAAATCCTTTACCCAATCACGCTAAAGACGGAGTCAATGCAATTAGTGAAAGTTCAGAAAAAAGGATCAAAACAAATATTGCGGAGGTCAAAACTCCCATGAGACGGGTCTGGAAAGAAATGGTCAAGCATAGACTAATTATTGCGAAAGAAAGTCAAGGAGAGCTGACGAATTATTGTGAGCACCATCAGGAGTTGGGACATGAGATTCAGACTTGTGGAGAATTTAAAGCTCTGGTGCAAAACTTAATGGACAATAAAGAAGTCGAATTTTACGATAAAGGCACAGAAGATAAGAACATATGCGCGTCTGAGTCAGCAGTAAAAAGTTCGAAAGTTAACCTTCTGATGATTGTTATTGCACGTCCCAAAAGTGATAAAGCAGGGACGCAGGTAGCACCAAGAGTGGTCATACGGAGGCCTGCTGTCGTTGAAAATAATAGGGAGGCTCCTCGAGATCGTGGATATGATGTAGCAGCCCCCGAAAGGGAGAATTCAGCTGGCAATGAGGCGAGAACACGAGTAACATCGAAAGTGATAATACGGAGGCCCGCCGCCTTCGCTTACAAAGATAGTAAGGAAGTGCCCTGGAACTACGAGTGTAATATAGCAGTCACAAAGAGCTCAACTAATGTGACGAAGGAGGATTTAGATGAAGGCTTCCATACTCGAAGCAGGAGACGCTATGACTTAGTAAAGGGGAAAGCCCCCATGGTGGAACAAGAGAAAGGAAAGCCAGCTGAGCCCGAACCAAGGACCAAGGAGCCGGTGACGGAAGAAGAGGCTAAAGAGTTCTTAAAATTTCTAAAACACAGTGAATATTATGTGGTAGAACAGCTGCACAAATAGCCAGCACGTATATCCGTATTGGCTTTACTTCAATACTCAGAAGTACACAGGAACGCACTGATGAAAGTTTTGAACGAAACCTACGTCGCTAGTGACATTTCAGTTAACAAGTTGGATCGATTGATTGGCCATATAAGTGCAAACAATTTCATTCATTTCAATGATGATGAAATACCACCAGGTGGTAGAGGATCCACCAAGGCTTTGCACATTACCACTAGATGCAAATGGCACATACTACCAGGGGTCTTGATAAACAACGGGTCTGCATTGAATGTGTTGCCTTGTCCACCCTCAACAGATTACCGGTGGACAGTTAGCACATGAAGGAATGCCAGAGCGTGGTAAAGGCCTTTGACGGCACCCAAAGAAGAGTCATAGGGAGGATCGAGGTACCCTTGGTAATTGGCCCAACCACCTACGAAATAGATTTTCTGGTTATGGACATCGAACCGTCCTACAACTGCCTATTGGGGAGACCATGGATACATTCGTCCGGAGCAGTACCTTCGTCATTACATCAGAAGGTGAAGTTAATAGTGGATGGCCGACTGGTAACAATAAAAGCCGAGGAAGACATTATTGCCACCGTAACCAGTGACATGCCTTACGTGGAGACAAACGATGAGGCAATCGAATGTTCTTTCCGATCTCTTGAGTTTGTGAATGCAACTTTTGTTATGGAAGGAAACAAAATCTTGAAGCCAAGAATCTCTGAGGCTACAAGGATGGGGTTGAAAATGACCGTGGGAAAGGGCGCTTTATCGGGAAGAGGGCTTGGAAAATACCTTCAAGGGAAAATGGCGGCCCCGATGCTGAGAGAAAAACAAGATCGTTTTGGCCTGAGATTCAGACCAGATGCAAGACAAAAGAAGAAGGAGCTAGAAAGGAGACAGGAAAGAAGACGCGCTCGTTTGAGTGGGAAGGAAACCAAGTGGGAACCCATGATAATCCCGCACATATCCAAGTCCTTTGTGTTGGAAGGGGTAATCCACTCTGAGCTGAAAACGCTGAAGGGAGAGGACATCGCGGTAATGTTAGGCAATGTCTACATTAGTGCCATATCTGAGGAGGCGATTGATGGAGAAATCTTGCCAAATATTCAACCTTATGAATCGGGAAGCATCTTGAACAATTGGACTGCGGAAGAAATCCCTGTAGTATTTAGGGCTCATTCAGAGTAATGTCCAGGACACACTTGTTGCTTTAAGCCTAAGAGCAACAAGATTTCTTTTGTGAAATAGGCGCATGTTCAAGTATCGTTATATCAATGAAATGCATTTTCATTATCGTTGGAAGCAAACATCTCCTTTCATTGTTTCTCGATCACTCTTTTAGAATTATTGTACATACAATTGTTCATTTACAAATTCATTCATTTTGCCCATATTTTCTTAAACTGCAACAGGTCCCTAGATATCAATGACTTGAGCAACGCTGCCTCGGATTCAAAATATCCTTTTGAGCAAGACGTGTGCTTAGAAAGATTACAGAATTTTGAAGATGACACAGACGATGATCTATCCCCTGATCTGTTAAGAATGGTAGAGCAGAAGGAGAAACAAATTCGGCCTCATAAGGAAACAGTAGAGACTGTGACGTTGGAAGAAGGGAAAGTGGTAAATATTGGAACTGGAATAGCCAAGGAAACAAGGCAGAGTCTTATCAAACTGTTACAGGAATTCAAGAACGTCTTCATATGGTCTTATGAAGATATGCCCGGTTTAAGCACTGATATAGCAGTACACTGCTTACCCATAAAGGGAGATCACAAGCCAGTTCAGCAAAAGCTCCGAAGGATGAGACCAGATATTGTGCTGAAAATAAAGGAGGAGGTCCAAAAGCAGTTCAATGCGGGATTCTTGCAGGAGATCAATTACTCAGAATGGGTAGCCAATATCGTGCCTGTCCCTAAAAAAGACAGAAAGGTGCGAATGTGTGTGGATTATAGAGACTTAAATAAGGCTAGCCCAAAGGATAACTTTCCTCTGCCTCATATTGATGCCCTAGTAGACAATACACCAGGCTTTTCACTATTTTCCTTCATGGATGGCTTCTCCGGATATAATCAGATAAAGATGCACCCTAAAGATATGGGAAAGACTACCTTCATAACATTGTGGGGCACATTCTGTTATAAAGTAATGCCATTTGGGTTGAAAAACGCAGGAGCTACATACCAAAGGGCCATGGTGACCCTGTTTCACGATATGATGCATAAGGAAATCGAGGTTTACGTGGATGACATGATTGCAAAGTTTAGAACAGAAGAAGAACATATCCAAGTTTTACAGAAGTTGTTTCTGAAGCTAAGGAAATTCCAATTGAGACTCAATCCCACTAAATGTACCTTCGGAGCTAGGTCTGGCAAACTGTTGGGCTTCATAGTCAGCAAGGAGGGGATCGAGATCGACTCAGACAAGGTCCGGGCTATACAAGAATTGCCTCCACCGTGCACTCAAAAGGAAGTTCGAGGTTTCCTAGGAAGACTAAATTACATTACTCGGTTTATTTCACAGTTGACCGAGAAATGCGATCCCATCTTTCGTCTTTTGAAGAAACACAACCCGGACGTGTGGAATGATGAATGTCAAGAAGCTTTCGATAGGGTCAAACAGTACTTGTCAAACCCTCCAGTACTGTCACCTCCACGCCCCGACCATTAATCCTATATCTGACGGTGCTGGGTCACTCTATGGGATGTGTGCTAGGTCAACATGATGATTCAGGAAAAAAAGAGAAGGCGATATACTACCTCAGTAAGAAATTCACCGAGTGTGAAATGAGATATTCACCGATTGAAAAACTATGTTGCGTGTTGATTTGGACGACTCGGAGATTGAGACAATACATGTTGTATCACACGACCTGGCTAATCTCAAAGTTAGACTCCCTAAAGTACATGATGGAGGAGACCGCTTTGAATGGGAGGATGGCTAGATGGCAAATTCTACTGTCCGAATTTGATATTGTATATGTGAGCCAGAAAGCTATAAAAGGGAGCGCGATAGCCGACTTCCTGGCTAGCAGAGCTTTAAAAGATTATGAGCCGTTGGACTTCAATTTCTCCAATGAGGATCTAATGTACGCAGCAGCTACGGAAGAGGACACTGCAAAAGAAAACCTGTGGAAAATGAATTTCGATGGAGCGTCAAACGCTATTGGAAATGGGATTGGGGCAGTCTTGGTATCCCCAAACGGAAATCACTACCCGTTCACATGCAAGTTGGATTTTGACTGTACAAACAATATGGCAGAATACGAAGCCTGTATCATGGGACTCCACGCTGCTATAGAACGTAGAGTTAAAACGCTGGAAGTATATGGAGATTCCGCATTAGTGATCTACCAACTAAGGGGCGAATGAGAGACGAGAGATCCCAAATTGATCAACTATCGAAGGGTGGTCATGGGATTAATCGAGGAGTTTGACGATATCACCTTTAGTTATCTCCCACGAGAAGAAAACCAGATGGCGGATGCCTTGGCTACTTTAGCTTCCATGATTAAGGCGAGTAAGCAAGAAGATATAAAGGCCATTCAAATGAGTATTTACGAGGCCCCAGCTTATTGTTGTAACGTAGAAGAAGAAGAAAAGGATGATCACCCCTGGTACCAGGATATATTGCGATATATGAGAAATCGCGAATACCCAAATCATGCAACTGAGAGTGAGAAAAGGACACTCAGGAGATTGGCCCTAGAATATGTTTTGGACGGGGAGATCCTGTACAAGAAGGGAAAGGATCAAGTATTGTTGAGATGCGTCGATGCTTTAGAAGCCAAGATGATCCTAGAAGAAGTTCATGAGGGCGTTTACGGAACGCATGCTAACGGATTCACAATGGCTAGGCAAATAATGAGATTTGGATATTACTGGTCCACCATGGAAGACGATTGCATCAGCTATGCTAAGAGATGTCACAAATGCCAGATCTATGGAGATAAGATTCACGTGCCTCCGTCCCCCTACATGTCATGACTTCCTCATGGCCCTTTTCCATATGGGGCATGGATGTTATCAAGCCGATCTCACCGAAAGCGTCAAACGGACACCGATTCATCTTCGTAGTCATTGACTACTTCACGAAATGGGTAGAAGCTGCTTCATACGCTAACGTCACTAAATCAGCGGTTAGTCGGTTTTTAAAGAAGGAAATCATTTACCGATATGGGATGCCCGAAAGGATCATATCAGACAACGCATTGAACATGAACAATAGCACGATAGCAGATGTTTGTCGTCAATTCAATATTAAACATCATAACTCATCCCCGTACCATCCAAAAATGAATGGGGCAATGGAAGCGACAAATAAAAACATCAAGAAGATAGTGGGGAAGATGACAGAGACTTATAAGGATTGGCATGAAAAACTACCATTTGCACTTTATGCTTACCGAACGTCCGTCAGAACTTCCACCGGGGCAACACCTTTCTCACTGGTCTACGGGATGGAGGCGGTCCTACCCATTGAAGTGGAAATACCTTCTCTTCGTGTTTTGACTGAAGTAAAGCTGGATGAAGCCGAATGGATTCAGGCTCGATACGATCAATTGAACCTAATTGAAGAAAAGAGGCTAAAGGCTATCCGGCACGGTCAGATGTATCAAAAACGCATGATGCGAGCCTATATAATGAAAAGTTTCGCGCCAAGAGAGTTTCACGAGGAGACACTGGTATCAAGAGGATCCTCCCATACGAAGGATTTCAGAGGAAAATGGATGCCGAATTGGGAGGGACCGTACGTGGTAAAGAAAGCTTTCTCCGGGGGTGCACTGATTCTAACAGAAATGGATGGGAAAAGCTTGCCCAACCCCGTGAATTCGGATTCAGTCAAAAGATACTTTGCTTGAACATCTCTCTCAAAAAAAAAAGAAAAAAAAGGGGGGCCAGGGCAAAAACCCGCAAAGGGCGCTTTGAGACCGAAAGGGATTTGAGTCGAAAACTTGAAAAAGGCGGCTTGAATGGCGAAAAAAAACCTCGCTCCACCAGACTGGACAAGGAAGGGGTATGTTGCACCTCGATGCATCAACAAAACACTCAAGATCTTCTGAGCACATGTCAAACTCAAAATGGTCTTCCAAATGCTCAGGCAGAGAAGCTTAGGCTGCGATATCTGGGGCACCCAATTTCGGTTCTACCCATTTTAAGTTTGTAATTTGTGACCATATTATTCAATGAATTTCTTCCTTGATTGCATTTGCTAATTTGGATTAACCTGTCTTAATTCGGGTCATACTCCCAATCAATCTCTTCCTTACAATCCTTTCTAGGCATTTTACATTGAAATAACGATTACGGAACTAATAATACTTTCATAAAAGGAGTCCTACATATTATCCTGAAAGCCTTTGAGTAATACAAGGACCTGAAGCATGACTATCGTTCAAAATTCATTCCACCTAAGGCTTAGAAATGTTGAAAAATGACGAATGATCGTCCATTTGAATAAAGACCAGACACCTCGTTGGTGATATGCCCTTCATAAATAACGAGCAACGCCAGTCTTGGCATATAATGAAGTCGTAATACCATTATTGATTCTGCACCTCAAAGTCATAGCAAGAGGGTTAAAAGAAGACAAGTGTTACTCTCCTGAGGTGGTAGTGAGGGGCACGAACTTTACGTCTCAGAGAGTACAATGGAAGGAACAATAAAATTGCAGCGGGGCAAGCTCATTTCTGTGGGTTTCCTATATCTGCCACAATCGTAGTGCATCAGTGATAGAATCTCGCTATGAGCAACCCAAACCATAAATAGGGTCCTTCTCACGTATTCATACGCATCCAGATAAGAGCATTTGATTTATTGCGAACCTTACATCCTAGTCATTTTTACACTGTGGGAAATCATCATTCGCATAACATCCAGCATTCACATAAATGGCACATGTGGTTAGGAACATTTGAGTCACCCCGATGGTAACACCCTCATCATTTGCATAAGCTTGAGCACGTTCTGCAGGACAGGTTCCTTTGAGAACAGTATGACAGCATCGAAGGCCAGACGTTGCTCCTGCAGAGCGGGCTGAGTTTAGTAAAGAAGCAAATGGAAAAGTTCTGATTTATTTCCTTGACGTTCCAAGGGAGAAGGACTAACTTACCAGTCTCTTCTTTCTGGATTCCTATCACCAACTATATTTTCTAGAAGTTTCAGCAAGAAGGACCAAGTTACGGGTCTCTTCTTTCTGGATTCCTGTCGCCAACTATATTTTCGAGAAGTTTCAACAAGAAGGACCAAGTTACGGGTCTTTTCTTTCTGAATTCCTATCACCAACTATATTTTCGAGAAGTTTTAGCAAGAAGGACCAAGTTACGGGTCTCTTCTTTCTGGATTCCTATCACCAACTATATTTTCGAGAAGTTTCAGCAAGAAGGACCAAGTTACAGGTCTCTTCTTTCTGGATTCCTATCGCCAACTATATTTTCGAGAAGTTTCAGCAAGAAGGACCAAGTTACGGGTCTCTTCTTTCTGGATTCCTATCACCAACTATATTTTCGAGAAGTTTCAGCAAGAAGGACCAAGTTACGGGTCTCTTCTTTCTGGATTCCTATCACCAACTATATTTTCGAGAAGTTTCAGCAAGAAGATCCAAGTTACGGGTCTCTTCTTTCTGGATTCCTATCACCAACTATATTTTCGAGAAGTTTCAGTAAGAAGATCTAAGTTACTAGTCTCTTCTTTATGAATTCTTATCACTCCAAACCTCTAGTAGAATGAATCGAAGCAAAGAGTTACAATGAAGTTTGAAGCTGTTTGAAGAAGACGCAGATCAATAAGTCAAGGCTTAGCTAAGCCCGGGTAAAATTAGCTCTTTTATTATCTTGGCTCTATTCTCGTTTCACGACAATGAGCAAAGAGGGGCAGCTGTAAGACCCAATTTATGCCCGAGCCCATCAAGCAGTAAAACAAAGAAAAAACAGAATAAAAAAGAGATAAAAATAAGTCCAACAATCCATCAAAAGTCCAATGTCCATTTACACCAGCCTAATTGTCGAGCCAAATTGAACCCACCTACCTACCCAGACCAGAACCCAAATCAGCCCCAACTAGCCCAAGTTTACAGAGGCCCAAAATAACCCTAAAACCTAGACAGCCCAATATGGCCCAAAAGCTAAGTAGAATTAGAGGAACCCTATGGTTCCCCCCTAGCCAGCGCCGCCGCGCGTCTCCACACGCGCGTCGCCCCATCTGCCACCACGCGCCTTGGCCTTCACATCCCCTCGCACGCGCGACGCCCCAGTTTCTCGCACAACTCCCCGCGCGCGTTGCTCCCTAGGCGCCTCGCCTCGATCGCCCATGCACCTCGGCCTCCATCTCCACCATCGTCCTCTGCTCTATCGCCCATGCCCTGCAAAACACACACAACAGACAGAGAAACAATAAGAAGGCAGAGAAATATGGCATGAAATAATAAAGTATTAGGGAGATAGTGTGTTTTTCGGCTATAAAGTCATGAAAAATTGATGTAACAGGGGTTCGGCTTTTCGCCCTTTCGCACAGAGCTTTAACAAGCAATCAGAAATAAAAGACCAGAAAATCTTTGAAGGTTGATTTTACTTCCTATTTTCCTGTCATTGTTCGTTGTTTTTATCTTTTTGCTTTTGTTAGCTCGAATCTCTACTGAACAACAATAAAAAGAAAAGGAACGTCTTACCTGGCTTGAGCTCTGCATCGCGCGCTTCTCGTGGAGATCCGTGGCGCTTGGATCAGAGGCGAAGCCCTAGCAGAGCATCAGAGAAAGGGGGTCCTTCAATCGATTTTTGAAATGAGAAAATAGGGCTTTCAAAACACAAAAAATTTGGTTTTAAATAAAACATGAAACGACGCCGTTTCAAGAGGAAGGATCCGCGTGTGACCCGCTTGCGACCCGGAGGATCCGCGTGTTTGGTTTAAAAGGGCTATTTACCGCATTAGTCCTTCCCTGTTTATTTTAGTCGCAATCCTGTTTTGGTTGATTTTAATTTGGCTCTTAAACTTCGTCCCGTTCCCATTTTAGTCCAGACCAAAACGCGGCGCATAAGGGAGGGAATAATTTCGTTTTGGTCCCGCTCCTTTCACACCTATTTCAAACAGACCTCTCCCTTTTGTATTTTACTTTGAATTGACCTTGAAATTCCGTTTTTAATTCAATTTGATCCTTTTTAGTCTTCTATCATTATTATTGTTGTTGTTGTTATTATTATTATTATTATTATTATTATTATTATTATTATTACTATTATATTTATTACCACCATATTATTATCATTATTAGTATTCTTGTTATTATTATTACTGTTCTGATATTATTTATATATATATATTTCACTCTTTTAAAACCTTTTACATTATTTCGAATTGCTTTATATATTATCTATTTCGAACTTTCACTATGAATTAGTTACTTTAACCGTTTTGCTAATTATTTGTTTTATGTATTGTTTCTCTTTAAATTGTTAAATTCATTGGTCTTTGTTTATTAATGTTGTCACTTAGACGGCATATATTGTCCAGTTATTGCTTTTGCATATGCCATAATTCATATATTCGTATTGTTACATTATTACGGTCCATTATATAATTTCGCATTCATGTATTATCAATTCATTATGGTTATTATTGTCCATGCGTGTTAATATTCTATATTCATGATACCAATGTCATATATATTGCTTGTATTAGACTATCGCACACCAAATTGAGTCATATTTCGTCGAGCATAACCCCGTCTATTTTTTTAAATAAGGTTTCTTTAAGATCTAAGCTACTACACATGTATAATTTTTAAATATGCTTATCAATTTTACCCAAAAGCAAAGTTTTTGGAAATAAGGCAACATTCTATGTTCGGAATTTCGAGAGACTGTGCCCTATGTGTTGGGTTTCGGTTCGCTCGCTTGGCCAAACAATCGAATGTCCTTTTGACATTTTGACGCGTGAGTCTCAGGGATTAAGAGATGATCTTAGATTCGGGGAATAAAATCATCGTGTCCTACGTACTGGATGTGATATTCTGTTCCATCGGAACGAGAGACTCTCGATATTCAATTCGAGAAAACTAAAATATTTCAGAAAGGGACTGATTTTTAAATTCTTTTCAAAATTTTCGACTTTCGACATTGGGACATTAATTAATCAATTAGGTACCAATTTTGGGCGTGACGAGGGTGCTAACCCCTCTCACACGCACCGAAACTCTGAACCTATTTTCTCAAATTTTTCGTAGACCAGAAACATTGTTTTAGTAAATCAAAATGTTTTATTAAAACAAAGGTGATCCGATCACACCTAATAAAAGATCGGTGGCGACTCCCGTTTTATTTTCGTTTTCAAAACCAAGAGTCATTTTTCGTTTTGTCAAAAAATGGTTACGACAACAGCATTTAAACACTTCAATTTGCAGCACTTTAACACTTCAACTTACAGCATTTAAACACTTCAATTTGCAGTACTTTAACACTTCAATTTACAGCATTTAAACACTTCAATTTGCAGCACTTTAACACTTCAATTTACAGCATTTAAACACTTCAATTTGCAGTACTTTAACACTTCAATTCACAGCATTTAAATACTTCAATTTGCAACACTTTAACACTTCAATTTACATCATTTGAACACCTCAATCTCTGAAATTAAACACTTCAATTTACATCAATTAAGCACTTCAATTTACAGCAATTAAACACTTCAATTACTGACATTTAAACACCTCAACTTACAACACTTTAACATCCCAATTAATACAATTATACACCTCAATTTCCAGGAACTAAACAATACAATTTGCGAGTACTTAAAACAATTCAATTTACAACATGTAAACACTTCAATTTGCAACACTTTAACACTTCAATTCAAAGCATTTAAATACTTCAATTTGCAGCAGACTTTAACACCTCAATTCACATCATTTAAATACTTGACATGCCAATAGAAAAGAGAAAACAAAAAAATCTTACATAGATTTCATTAAGTTCATATCTCATGGCCAAGTCATGCAGCACTCGAGTTCATGCAAATATGAAAGCCGTCATGTCATCGACACTCTCAGGAGGTGCCTCGGTATCTTTTGGAAATACCTTTGAGATATTTGCCACACCGCCATCAGTTCTTTGGTCGATAAGAATAGTAAGAGATTAAAAGTAGAATCCATCTAAAAACACACTAGAAAATATAAGAAAAATATAAGACAACAAATTTGCAACATGTGCGTGCAGTTGACCTCCAAAACCTCTACATCATCGGGAGCATCTTCGAAAGTTCTCCCACATCGAACCACGATGTATGTTATATTTTAAAGCACCATCATCAAATAAAAAGGTTGAAGAGAGTGAAATTTAATTCTTGTTTGCTTCATATGAGATTGAATCAATAGTTCAATACTGAGTTCTATGAATATACTTACAAGCGGTTGTTGGAAAGCCACCAAATAAAGTTATTGGTCGAGTAAAGGCGGTTGGGCATATCCATTTAATCTACACGATAGGATCACATGCATGGAAATTTATGATGTTATCAAGAAATGCTAAAACTATTAATTAATTTAGTAGAATATATTCTCCTAAATATATTTGGCTAGAATAATCATATCCTTACATTCGGAAGAGGAGGGTCTCGGAAGTCGGGACCGGTGATGAATAAAAGAAAAGGTAAATGGGGATGAGTAGATATTGCAAAAGATACCAAGTACTTACATTAGATCATAGATTACAAGATGGGGAGCCTTGGATGACAAGATAACTACATGATAATTCAAATTCCAAGAGGCACCAATATAATAGATTGGATGAAAAGACTTGCTAAACATGAAACATAAAACATATTGAAGACATGAAACATTGAAATATGAAGTGAATGACTTGCTTTTTGAAGACTAAATCACTTGAAAAATAAACATGAATTAAATTATTATCAGTTTAATTCGTGGTTTATAAGATCAAAAGCATAAAATAAATATGGATGAACGACGTTCTTATGCATGCAACGATTAATTCCTACAACTTATTTAAGCATCATAGTAACGATTTATACTACAAGAACGAAAATTGCATAGAGAAAGGAGCTTTTGCTCGGTTCACGTCTTGATAAATTCCCCATGTATTCAACAAAAAACAACATCCATATTATTGATATGCAGGACTACTAAACTAAGGGAAAGGAAACACTTCAAAATTTCTGAAAGGAAAACTAATATAACATCTCAAAGGTATTTACTTCTTCACTGCGAAATAATAATTCAAATAAATAGAACCATGGCCTCACGGACCCAAATGATTTTGCTTGTTGCTTCACCCAAAAAATAATGAATAACTTGACGCAAAAATGTTAAGAACATCTTAAACTATTAGGACTATACTTAATGGGTGCAATCATCCAAATACGAAAGGAGAAAAGAAAAGGTGAAAGAAGTGAAAGAATGTTAACTAACAAAATCAGAGAAAAAAAAAGAATCAAAGGAAAGCTAAATCTACTTAGGGAAGGGAAGAGCTAGACATGCAAACAACCTATCAAATAGAATATACATGATATTTCTTCCTTTTATATTTGACACTTTAGGAGAAATGCCAAATTTGAAAATTAAATGGTTTTATTTTCCTAAAAGAAAATAAGTTAAATTACTGATGTTGAGAAAATAAAGTTATATTTATTTCCCAAAAACTAAAAGTAAGAATCTTAAAAAGCAATACCTTGAACCATTATCACCAAGGCCATGTAACCAAACTACAGTTGCTTGCTGCCTACCTTTAGGCCTAACCACATGAGTTCTTCCAAATTCAAGTGACTCCCTTCTACCACCTGATATTTGTCATAGAACAGTTCAAGTATTAACCGCTAAAATCTAACACAAGGAGGAAAAACATGCTTGCAAGAATATTAAGATCCTAACCTTAGACTGGAGAGGGTCTTAAACCTTTACAAATTGAAATAAAATTAAAAATATTACTAAAATAAAATTATTTATCTTTGTTTCATCTTTCTGCTTTTGACTTGTCTTGCTCACAAAGATATCATATGAGTATAATAGTATAACTAAGACTTAAAGATAGTAATGAATAGTAAAAAAAGGACATAACAATCTTTCAATCCGTTCTAGATTCTAGATGAATTAAAAGATGAACTTTTAATACCCATATATGTTTCTATATCATATATTAGATAAATTAAACTAATTCAAATTCAAATGTTTTCAAAATTATACTCGAAAGTAAAATAAAGAATCAAATAAGCATTTGATATAAATAAAGAAATTACTTATAGCCACTATGCTAAGATGACATAAAAGCAGGTGAAAGCAAAATGTACTAGAAGCAAAACAATTTCAATAAACAATGACAGGTTCTACCATGGGTATAACGGAAACTACTACTACAGATCCTTATTTCTGGAAGGTCGTCATCCATATTATGGACAGGTTCTACCATAGACAGAGATCATACTATTCAATATTGGAACCCTAATATTTCTCCAGGAAGAGTTTCAAAGAAGCTCTCCATACTTACAATCACAGTAATGATAGAACCCGTACCATGTCATCTTCCTATAGCGATTACTTTTCTTTAACATCTAGTTTGATAAACTTATCACTCACCTCACGGACCCGGTTGTAATGTGTTGTAGAAATCTATCCTCAAATTCACGATGAGTTCCAATGCAATAGCCCTTGTACCTCAAAGCATTACGGATCATCTACTCACCAAGCCTTACCAACTCATCCCGAACAATTTGGGACTTCCCTTGTAAAATCCCAAAATCAGCGGTTCCAAAATCCCAAAATCTTCTAAAGCCCTCCAAAATCGCAGTTCCAAAGATGGTACATGAAAAAAAAAAGAGGTAGAATGAATTAAGAACATACAGTTCCAAAATGGCAGACGAAGAAAATCCAATCTTCCTTGATGTTTTCCTCTTTCCTTTCGCATTTGGGGAAAAATTTAGGGAGAAAGAGGGAGAAATCAAGATAGAATGAGGAAGATCGGTGGGGGATTTTGGGAAAGGAAATTTTGGAGAGATTTTAGGTTTTGGGGAAACAAATAGTGAAATTAGTTTTTAGAAGAGAAATTTTGTGGCGTTTTATTAAAAAACGCCGGTATAACTTTTTTTTTGCGGCGTTTTTACTATAAACGCCATTATAGTTCTATTTTTTGTGGCGTTTTTTTTAAAAACGCCACTATTACATAATTTTGATTTTTTTTTCATTTTTAACCTATATTTTTCTATTTTTTTTCTTCTAAAATTTGTGTATAATTTTTAATAATTTTTTACTTTAATTATTTATTATATTCCTTTAAATTAATATTGTTTTTTTCTAACAATATGTTTAATTTGTACAATTTTATAATTTAATTTCTCATACCTAAATCCTAACCCCTAAATTATACACCTTAACTCATATATATATTACATTGCAGAAGTAATTAAAGAAATAATCTAATCTAAACCCTAAACCATAAAATAATATAATTTTTATCTATTTTATCAAAATCCCTAATACTTACATCCCTAGACACAAAGACTCTAACTTTATTATTCGATATGGATTAAGCATTAAATCCAAAACCTTATAACTCTAAAATAATAAAAACTAAACTATAAACCCTAAACCCTAATCTAACCATTAATCTTAAACCCTAAACCCTAACATATCCTTTAATCTTAAACCCTAAAACATAAACTCTAGACCCTAAACTATAAAGATTAATCCATAAACTATATACCCTAAATTAAACCATAAACCCCAAATTATCATGAGAATTAATTTAATATTTTAAAATTAATACTATCTCTTTTACGATTATATAAGAAATTATTTAATATTTTTTCATTTTTAACAAATAATTTTCTCTTAAAAATTTTAAACTAGAATCATAATTTTAATGTATTAAAATTAATGTTATATCTTTTACAATTATATAAGAAATTATTTAATATATAAATTAAAAGACACTAGTTTAATCTAAAACCAAAACCCCTATCCTCTATCCCATAAACCCTAAATCATAAACCATAAAACCCTAACCCTAACCCTTAACCTATTAACCCCTAACCCTTAACCATTTACATTTAAACCCATTAACCCTAACTTTTAACCCATGAAATCCTAACACATCCCCCTTAAACTTTAAACTGCAAATCATAAACCATAATCCCTAAACATTAAAATAGTAACTCCTAAACCTTACACCTTAAACTATATATGCTAAACCATAAACCCTAAACAATCATGTGAATTAATTCAATATTTTAAAATTAATACTATCTCTTTTACGATTATTTAAGAAATTATTTAATATTTTTTTTCATTTTTAACAAATATTTTTCTCTTAAATAATTTAAATTAGAATCATAATTTTAATGTATTAAAATTAATATTATCTCTTTTACAATTATATAAGAAATTATTTAATATATAAATTTAAAAACAATCAGTCATATATATCCAAAAAACTTTAAAATTATTTGCGGCGTTTTTCCAAAAGCGCCGCTAATGCTCAGACTTTTAGCGGCGTTTTTGGAAAAACGCCGCTAATGCTCAGATTATTTGCGGCGTTTTTTCAAAAGCGTCGCTAATGCTCAGACTTTTAGTGGCGTTTTTCCAAAAGCCGCGCTAATGCTCAGACTTTTAGCGGCGTTTTTCCAAAAGCGCCGCTAATGCTCAGACTTTTAGCGGCGTTTTACGAATAAACGCCGATATTGATCATTTATTGGCGGCGTTTTCTTTCAAACGCCGCTAATGTATAATATTTGCGGCGTTTTTCTTTAAAACGCCATTAAAAACGCCGCTAAAAGTCTGTTTTGCTGTAGTGTATCAATTCACATTGCAATATATTTTGTACAAATTGCTGGTTGAATGTAGGAACTCTGTTGTGTTTTGTTATACAAGTAATATAAAATGACACGTAAGTTTGTTCATTGCCAATCAGGCGACTTACCAACTTGGTGATCTCCTCACAGGTTCGCCCGTTATGAGTGTCTGTTACTTGCATAGTATCACTTGCTCGCTCATAATTTTTTGAAATTTATCTAAGACTCGTGTAACCTCTAGAGAAAGTAATGTGTCACCACACATGGTGCCTAGTTACCCCTAACACGTCACATCAATGGACTTTTCATGACCCAATTCAAGAGGATTATTCTAAGACTTCTCATACATAGATACATGGTGGTCGAGTTTATCCCTTGACCATTAGGTTTCCCTGTGTCTTTGCCTAAGGATTTGTAGATTAGGATGTTGTGTAGATTAGGATGTTGAAATCAAACAATAATTAAGCCGACAGGAGATAATTCTAGAAGACTAACATTGACAAACTAGACCATTCATCAATAGTTTATTTGATTTTGAGCAATGCCTAAATTATATCTTGCTTTGATTTGAAATATGATTTTAAAATTTTGTCTAAATTTATTAATATTTATAAATTAAATTAACTATTTTGTCCAAAGACTAATCCGAATTAATCAAATCTATCAAGTCAATTAAGTAGCTTAATCATTAGATGCAAAGACTAAGTGGTTAAGACGCAAGGTAATGGTATGGCTACAGCGTTAGCTATTGCTAGGATGAGAAGATCAGAGTTATTTAAAGCTTGGTGGTGAAATATTCTTGATTAATTATTAGTAGTTTAATCAAAGGTCGGATGTCTTATTTGCTTGTTTATTTGGGTGTTTTGTAATTTTGACTAGTTAGTATATCCCAATATCTGTCTATTATGAATGCAATCACATCGACTTAGAAAAAAAAAAGAAGAAGCGTTTGATCATTAGACAGATTAAAAAGAATAGCACATTAAAGTTGGTATATCCCAATATCTATCTATTATGAATGCAAAGACTCAGTAGCATGCTTACAAGCCTTATGTATTATGTTTAAGATATAATATTATTTAAATATATATTGATACATTCATGTTTATATTATATTTGTATAATATTATCGTATTATATATATGTTTATATGGATCGAATACATCGACTTTTATTTAACTTAATTTCCTTAATAATGTTTTTTAGACATTTTAAGGAAAAGGAGGGATGCTTTGTTCATGCCTAAAAAAATTCTCAGGATCAATTTTTGTCTTCACTTGCACCAATCGATCAAAGTTGTTTTTAAAATATTTACGACCCCAAATCCTCGAGTGTACATAGCTTGTATGATTCAAGTTATTGGAGCCAATGTCGAGGTCTCGATAATTAGCATAAGCCTCTCGTGGAAATTTTGAAACAAATGGTCTCATATACCTATAAATTCCTCTTGTCCAATCAATGTATCTTTGCGAGTTCACGTTGTCTTGTTCTTGCCATTTCGCGGTGTAATGGATTTTGAACAAATTGCCGGCTCGATGCGGGAATGGTGTTGCGTCCTCAGGAATCCTATCCATGATTCCGCCATAGGCCATGAAGATAATGATGGCCGACGGGGCTTGTTCGTCGGTAAGTCTTGAAATTAAACCATTCAATGCAGTTTCGGAGATGGGTTCCTTTACGTAGTCAGATTTGGATTTGTAGTATTGGGCGCCAAGGGGGTTAAAGAATGTTAAGCAAACTCTCCAAGGGTTGGTTTTGGAGTTGGTTGAAGTAAAGGATCGCTTCGATCCAACTCATTTCGGTGCAATCTTGTCTTGATAATCCGAGCTGGGGGAATCTTTGTTGCATAATTGGGAGAAGTTCGTCAATAGTGCCTTGGAACAATGAAGTAAACAAAGCTTGAAATGTTCTCCTCCTGTTTTGAGTTGAATTGAAGTTATACATTACAAGGTCGAGATTTATTTCATCGGGAAGTTGATGAGCAATGTCTTGCCATTGAAAGATAAGTTGGGTCGCATTTTGTTCGAGTGTTCGGCTGACGGCAAACACCGTTACGGTTGGCGGAACTGGAACAAGTTTTAGCTTCCATGCCAGGACGATCCCGAAGCTGCCACCACCACCACCTCGAATCGCCCAAAACAAATCTTCCCCCATAGATTTCCTGTCGAGAATCCTTCCGTTTACGTCGATGAATTGAGCATCTATGACATTATCACCGCCAGTACCGTATTTTCTGAACAATAGCCCGAAACCTCCGCCGCTAATAAAACCACCGAATCCGATTGTATAGTAAACACCACCTGGGAAGGCAAGGGTCCTACTTTTTTCTGCAATTCTGTAATAAACTTCACCGAGAATCGCACCGGCTTGAACCCATGCAACTCTGTTCTCAGCGTCAACATCCACCGATCGGAAATTAGCCAAGTCAACGAGAACAAAGGGGACACTGGCAACATACGAAAGACCTTCGTAATCATGGCCGCCACTTCGGGTCCTAATTTGGAGCCCATGTTTCCTCGCACAGTAAATCGTTGCTTGAAAATGGGATGTTCGAGAGGGTGTTACAATGACCAAAGGCTTTGGGGTATCCGTCGAATTGAACCTAAGATTTCGTATTATAGATTCCAAAATAGATGAATAAGAAGCATTATCTCGTGTGTAAACCACATTGGAAATGGAAGTAGAATCATTTGACTGAAGGGAAAGGCATTGAAGAAAATCTTCATGAGGGGAAGCCCCCATTGAAAACGTCAAGAGAGCAGCCAAAAGAAGAGGGAGCAGTAACATTGAAAACTGTAGGAACTTCATTTTTTAACCTATAACTTTATATACCTCTGGGACTGTGAGAGACTCCATATTTATACTGTTTAGGTCATTTGGGGAATATTTTTGAACCAATGCCATTTTTATAAATATTTAATTTTTTTGGGTTAAATAGATAAAATAATTTTTTATATCAAAGCATTTGAAAACATCTAGATGAAAATGTCCACGTTTTTATCAACTACAGTGATAGGAAGACTTTTGATGAATTATTTTTTTAAGTATAAATCTTAAAATTATAAATAAATTTTGATTTAAGGTATAATATTATATATAAATTTTATTTGGTCTACTTTAATTTTTAACACTTGCAACTGTGACATTATTATTTTTGGAATCGTATGAAAATTGTTTGGAAACATTTTACTTCGAGTAAATTTTAATATTTCTACATGAATTAAAATTATATTTTTTTGAATTAATTAGAATTATCTTTTCATTTATATAATGATAAAAAATAAAATAATTTAAATTTATTTATCTCTTTTCTAATTTAATAAAACGTAATATTAACAATTTTCACATAATAAACGAAAAATAATGCAGCATAAATAACGGTACTAATAAAATGTAAAAAATAAATCAAAATTAAAATTATATATATAATTATATTAAATTAAAGTTAATTTATATAATTTTAAGATTTATTTTTCACTATCAATAATAGTGAAGGTTCCATGAATGGCGGTCGAAACTAAACAAATATTCAATTCCTAAGCCATCGCCATCGACATGTATCTGCTCCATCATTGCTCGTTAAAAATTTTATTAAACCAAGAAATATATCTATTTGACTTTAAATTTTATTTTCCAGTAAATTTTAGCTTGTTCTTTTTTTTCTTTTTTCTTTTTTCCAATTTTGGTATATAAAGGCAATAATTGGTTAAATTTGGAAAATTAAATTGATAAAAAAAAATTTAAAAATTGAATGAAGTCAATAGAATTTTAAACATATCCATAGATGAGATTTGAATATTTGATTTCTTAGTTTCATATTAGAAGTTTATATCATTTAGTTTTATATTTATATTATTGTTATCTTATGGAATTCATCCATGAATTTTACAAAACACTTATAAAAAGTTTGTCACATATTTTTCTTTGGTTTTTTTTGAACTTAAAGCTAGTTCGTTAATCAGTAATAGTTCACGAACCATGGCTTGACGAATTCTAGAACTGAGCACATTCGTTAAGGTATCAAATCAGACTTCCATATCAACAATCTTAAGACATGTAATTAAATTTGTCCCCAATTGTAAAAAGATCACACAAACAACTTATGTAGATCTATTCTCACATTCTTCCCTCACTGAATCTCTAAACTATCTCTAAGTTTTCTTCTAAACTTCATTCTCATTCCTTTTTAACCATGTCAACATCTTTTGTTCATTTTCTTTATTTAAAAATCTTGTTAGGCTACCCATGTTTTTTTTTTTTTTTTCTAATTTTTTAAAATAAATGTTATCTTTTATGTTATTGGGTTTAGATAATTACATGTGCCCATTTATTTATGTTTTTAGAATTTTAAATATAATTAACACATGCTTCAATAGCATTATATTATTAGAAAAATGTAGGACCGAGCTCAAGTTTTTTGTAAAGAATTTTTTTATTATTTAAAATTTAATTTTTGAGTCTAATTTTTTATTTAAATTGTTTCAAATATTTAATTTGAATAAATTCAAAGTTTTATCAATATTTAAAAATTATTTTATACTAATATTTTATATAGCTTATAATTAAATTTACATAAAAATATTTTTGAAATATAAATAATCTAAATTAAAATAAAATAAAAAAAATAGTTCAAATTTTATTTAATACAACCGAATGAATAATTCAAAGTTTAGAGATATCTTTTTACCATTCATAGAGTAAAAAAATATTTTTTGAATTTTCTATATTTTTCATAATTTTAAATTATTTAAAATGATTTTTTAAGTTTAAAGAGTTTCACAATTTTTTTATATTTTTAATTGGAAATACAAAAAAAATAATTTTTAAAATATTTTTAATAGAGTAATGATCAAATTGACAAAAAATTGTAAATAATGAGGGCTAAGATATTTATTTTACCTTTTCTATAATAGCTAAATTAACAAATCTAACTTCAAAATTGGCGAAGAAACCGAGATTTTTAAATGAAAAAAAGTATAAGACTTAATAAAATATAGAGATTAAATTTTAAATCTTTAAAGATAGAGGGAGGGAATCTAGGGATATTTTATCCTTAATTTCATTGACGGGATGTGCTTCAATCTTGGAATTAATTTAGCGGGCAGATTGAATGGGGTTTGGATGGATATTAGGCTGCGCCGGAGGGAATGGATGGAAACATTATGCATGAAGATAGTCGAATATAGATTGCAGACGGTAAAAAGTGACCCATATCAAATTCTAACGTCTCGCCAATTTCTTTCCATAAGGATTCGAACAAGATTTCAGGTGAGCTTACTAATGCGAGCCAATCTAAGAGATCGGTTGAACCTACTAAGCATGTCAACCAAATCTAATGAAGATATTAAATTGGAATGTTCGTGGTTTGGGGAATTCACGGTCTATTCAAAGGTTTCAACATATGTTGAATAAGAGTAATCCCTAGGTTGTGTTTCTAATTGAAACTAAATTGGATGTTAAAAGGATGGGATGGATTCAAAGGAGATGTGGTTTTGGATTTGGCATTGATATTGATATTTCGGTCGAAGGGTTACATGGAGGGTTGACTATGGGATGGAAATAGGATACTAATATCACGCTTAGGACCTTCTCTAGATCGCATATTAATGTTGAAGTACTAGAAGACTCAATGGGTATAAAATGGAGGCTTATAGGTTTTTATGGTGCTCCAGATTATCGACAAATATCAGAGTCTTTGAATCTCTATGACAATTAGGTCAAGATTAAATTTTACCCTAGATGGTCATGGGGATTTCAATGATGTATTCTCTTCACGGGAAAAAAGATGGTGGTCGAGTATGAGATGATTGTTGTACAGGCCCAAATTTGCCCAAGGCCCAATAAACAAATTAAGAGTCCAATTTTTTTTACAAACCCAATTAATAAATTAAACCCAAAAAAACAATAGTCCAAATTTACAAAAAAAAAGCCCAAAACTACTAAGCTCAACTGGCCCAACACTTAAACACCAAAATCAGAAAAAGAAAACCCTAGGGCTAGCCTTTGCGCCGCCGCTCATCCACGCGCGCCACCACCGTCGATCTCTGTACCTCCACGTCAGCCCCTCCGTACCTGCAAGGACAACACGCAGACAGCAAAAAAAAACAAGAAAAAAAGTTGTAAAAATCGGCTATAAAGCTGATTGAGTTTTTGTCATAAAAAAAGAATTTTGTTTTTTAAATACAAAAAATTACAAAGAAATCAAAGTCAAAAATAACAAAAAAGGTGGTTTTTTTTTCTTTATTATTTTGCTTTTGTGTTTGTTCTTGTTAAAAGAAAGAAAACAAAAAGAAAAAAGAGAGTCGAAACATTACCTTTGCTCTAGTGTTTCATCGCCGTGAGTGGCCGAGGACCGCCCTCTCCAATGAAAGAGGGCATTTTTCGGGCTAAGGAGTCGAAAAGCAAAAAAAAAAAGGTTACTTTTCATTTTTCCGGCCATCATAGATGGCGGCGCCATCACCGGTGACTGGTGACTTGCGGCCGCCACGGTGGCCCGGTGCCAGACCCCTGGCCGGAGATTAGAAGGGAGAAAGGAAAGTTGAGAGGTTTTTTTGTTGTTGTTTTTTTTTTTTTTTTTGAAAAGGGAGTTAAAATGAATTTTTTTTAAAAAAGTGATTTAAATAGCACTTCAAAACTGCGCCGTTTTGAGGATTAATCGCTTAGGATCCGCGTGTTTTTGGACTGAGGGTCTATTTGCGCCCTCAGTCCTTCCGCTTTTGAGGTTGTTTTCAATTTGGTCCCTATTTTAGTTTTTTTTCCTTTCGAATTTACCCTTGCAATTTTTTGTTGTTTTATTTTGGTCCTAAACGATGCACATAAAAGGGGTTTGGGATATTTTCCCATATGACCCCTGCTGTTTTCGCTCGTTTAGGTTTTGGTACTTCCGCATTTTCTATTTTTAAATGTAGATTATTTTATTTCTAATTTTATTTCAGTTTCAAATTGGTCCTTTACTCTATTTTCATTCCAGATTTTTGCTCAAAATCCCATTTTGATTTCAATTTAGCCCTTTCTTGTTTATATTATTATATTATTAAACTGATTAAATTAATACTTGATTTTTTTTCTCTTTTTGTTTTTTTACTTATTTTTATTTTTCTAATAGGTTATTTTTTTATATATATTTATTATTACTCTTATTATTGTCGTTTTATTACTTATTTATTTATTTCTTTAGATATATCTTTTCATATACTTTCAAAATTTAGATTATTATTATTACCATTTTCTTTTATTTGCCTTATTTTAATTCCTTTTATTTATTTCTTTTATTTATTCACTAGCTTATTTATTTATTTTATTTTTTTAGCTTATTTTTAAAAATGTTTTCATATTATTTTCTTTTCATTGGGATTTCCTTTTTTTTCTTTTTTCTTTTTTTTTTCTCATTTTGCTTTATCTTTATTACTTTTATTGTTGTGGTTGACATTAGTATTATTATTATCACTAGTACCACTCTTGTTATTGTTATGGTTTTGTAATGTGTATAAGTGACATGATTTATTGTTATCATTGTATTATTTTTTTTACACTTTATTAGATCACTAAGTTTGCGTCGTATCATTGTTTTTTATTCGTTAAACATGAAATTTCTACATTTAGCCATTATTTACCATACTCAAATAAACTAAACATGTCATTTTAAATATTACATTAATTTTTATCTAAATTCGTAAAAAAAAGAAAATTTTAAAATAAGGCAATATTTTGCGTTTTGGAGTTTCGAGAAATTGTACCCTAACTTACAGGGTTTCAATTTTCTCGTTAAACCTAAATAGCAAAATATCCTTTTAAATTTCAAAATACACGAAATTTCAATAAAAAAATTTAAGGCAAGCTTATTCTCGAGGGTTCCAAGTGTCGTGTCCTAACTTACGGGATGTGACATTTCGTTACCTCGAAACGAGAGGGTACCAATTTTGGGCGTGAAGAGGGTGCTAATCCTTCCTCGCACGTAACCGACTCTCGAACTCGTTTTCTTGAATTTCGTAGACCAAAATCATTGTTTTAATAAAATATTATTAAAACAATCAAATTATGATGTGATCCGATCACACCTCATAAAAAAGGATTGGTGGCGACTCCATTTTCGTTTTTATATAAAAGTCGACCCGGTTTTTCAAAAAAAATATGGTTTCAACAGCTTGGCGACTCCACTGGGGACAAAATAAGAGAGTCGAACCATAAATTGATTAATTTTTGTCTTTTTATCGAAAAATCAAAAATCTGTTTTAAATTTACGATTGCTCCATTGCATTTTATCCGACATTTTCGTGGTTTTCATCATAGTATGCTTGCTTTATTGGTTTAAATCCGTTGATGTGTCTCTGCATTTTGCATCGCATAAGTCGATCAATTTTACCCCGTAATGCATATGATGTAATGCCATGTAGATGCATGAATGCACAAAGAGGCGCTGATTCTGATTCAATTCTGTTAGAAGAACTTTACTAGAAAACAATTTCTTTACATAAAGTGGATAATATATATGGCCTTGAAGACATTGATCCTTTTCTTCGTATCCGGATGTCAGGTCAAATCTCGCGAACCTTCCAATGGATGTCTCTACTGGCTCCTTTTGCTTGATCCGAGCCACGTCTCGTTGCTCACTTATCCTCGCGATATTCGTTAGCTTCTTCAAGAACGTCAAGGCGTGACGGTTCTCGAATAATCTTTGTCGGTTTGAATCTTCGGGCAATGACGCAAATTCGCGTATCCCTCCATGGACTATCAATCTTCTTTCGTTGTGTTTACTTGGACCTTATTTGGACGGCCGTACTATATTCCACTATATCAAGAAGTTCGTTTTCCTATGACAAGCACTTCTATTTAGTAATCGAATATGAATCAATACCTCCTTTCTAAGATGATACAATGCAATGCAATGCAATGTAATGCAATCATAAACAAAACAAAACACGTTAGCACAAGAAAAATAAACAACAAAATAGATTACCTAAATGGGTGACCACTAGGGTTTGGCGGGGTTCTACCTAAGGCGGGCTCTTAAGGCTCACTATATGCGGTTTGGTTCTAAAGTAAGGGTACTTGAACCAGCAGATTCCTCGATCTTCACCTATTATAGGTTCATATAGACCGAGTTCAAAAATAGTTTCGACAACCCTTTTATCCTTCCTTCTACCTCCTTATTGTTGGTAATCTGCCTGGTACGAGAAAACCCAACTTCATTTTGTCCACCTTTTCCTCCTTTAACCTAATATCAACGAAAATCAAGAAAACAGAAAAGTAAAATGATAAACATTCAAAAAGAAATATTGAAGACGCCAAATTTAATATTGATTTATAATACAATTCAATTCTAATTAATTTCAATCGAAAACCAGCAACTTTTCAATATATATAAAAAAAATGGATAAAAATAAGTACTCTTTAGTCTTTATACTATAATTAAGGCAACTCCATTATCACCATATCCAAGAACAAGCCCCCAGTTGGTAAAGAAAAATGAAATCCCTTTATTGCTCATTGATTACCCTTATTTTTACTATTCTCTTCATTTCCTTTTCATGGCCGATCCAAGCTCAATCACATCACAAATTTCTTCAATGTCATTTTTCCCTTCACTCAAATGATTCATTTCCCACTTCTAATGTAATTTACTTACAAACCAATAATTCATATTCATCTATATTGGAATCTTCAATTCAAAACCTTAGATTCTCCTGTTAGATTTGTAAAATAAATCTAAAATAAAACATAATAAATCAGGATCTATCATGTCAAATCATCAAGAATAAATGAAGAATAAAACTAGATGCGGAAGCGTACCTGAACCCATGAATTCCTTATAGTTTTACCGGATTTGGGGATTTGATCTTCCAAATTAGCACACAAAAAATTTAGAGAATATTTGCTCTCTCTCTTTCCTAATGATGGGATATTAGAAAAGATATCATGTGTATAATTTGGGGACCATAACCCTAATATTTATAACATTAGCACATTAGTTCTAATCAAATTCTAATTCGCCCATCATTAATTAGAATTTGATTAGAAGAGTATCTACACATATTTATCCCATACTTTATTTAATAATTAAAAGCCCAATAAAATTCTAACCAAATTAGATCATTTTTAATTTGGGCTAACCTATCATGATAGTAGATAATAACATGTAATTATCCTTATTATATATGTGATGTCCAAATTTTCCAACAATCTCCCGCTTGGACCACATATATATACTAATTACTTTTTATAATTACATGTCATTATATAACCTTATGAGCTCAAAATTTTACTATCATATCCAAAAGTTATTTCGAACAATCTCGTCCATTAATTATGTTAACATAGAACCAAGGCGACTTTCGTTACATATATCGTAACTAAATCCATCCATGATCACGTATATTAACACAACCAAATGACATAGATCAAGTATGGATGTGTAGCATGGAAATTACATGCAATATGATCTAAACATGTCTATTTCCAACTGGTCCTCCTTAGTGAGATCAAACCTTACCAAAATCAGAGTGTAAATAAACTAAATGAACTTTATTTCTACAGAAATTAAACTTAATATCGTTAAACTGAAATAACTGAAAATGTGTCTATAACATAAAAACATTTAAAAATACAAACTCCCACTGAAACCAAATATCCTTTAAATGACATTACACCAATATGAGCAGTGTGCTCTTATAAAACCTTAGGTGTAGTTCCTTAGTAAGCGGATCCGCAATCATGCAGTTTGTCCTAATATGCTTTATAAGCACCTAACCACTCTGAACATTTACTTTAACAACCAGGAACTTAAAGTCTATGTGTTTTTACTTTGATGTGTTCCTGTTACTACTGGAATAAAAGATTGCAATTTGTTTTCACAATTTACACCTTAGTGGAAAAATTTTATATCCATATTCCATCAAAATCGGAGTCTATATACCTGATGATCTCTAACTGATTAGACCTCCGATATGTGAGCATGTAATATTTTAATCTCTGAAAATACCTTATAACCCTCTTGGATGCTATCCAATAGTCCAAATCAGGGTTGCTTAAAATATCTGCCTAACATCCAATAGTGTACACAATATTCCAATGTATACAAACCTGAACGTATTGATTAAGGCTAAAATGTAAAAAATCTAATGCATTTTTGTAATTTCAAAATCATTCTTAAGGTATTGATTAAGGCTATACTTATTATTAACAAGCAGTATGTCATTAACATATAAAACCAGAAATATGTACCTACTCCCATTAAATTTGTGATACACACAATCATCAACAATATTCATCTCAAAACCAAATGAAACAATTATTTGATGAAATTTATGGTACCATTGATGGGAAGCTTGTTTGGGTCTATAGATGGATTTTGTCAATTTGCAAACCATATTCTTTGAATCTTCCGACTCAAAATTTTCTTATTGCACCATATAAATTGTTTCTTCAATATCTCCATTAAGAAACACAGTCTTAACATCCATCTGATGTAACTCAAGATCAAAATGAGCAACAAGCGCCATGATTATCCTAAAGGAGTCTTTCAATGAAACTGGAAAGAAAGTATCTGTAAAATCAACACATTCTTTCTGAGTATATCCTTTAGTTACAAGACGCGCCTTATACCTCTCCACATTACCATTTGCATCCCTCTTGGTCTTAAATATCCATTTACAACCAATTGGATTTGCACCTTCAAGTAATGTGTCAAGTTCCCAAACTTTATTGTCTCGCATAAACTTATACTCATATTTCATGACATCAATCCACTTTTGAGAATTAGAACTTTTCATGGCCTGATAAAAGTTGATTAGATCATCTTCCATCATTCCATTATCATCCTCATGTTGTTGGAGAAATACAACATAATCATCTAGAATAGCATTTCTCCTTTCTCTTGTGGACCTCCTTAATGGCACTTGTTCTTGAGGTTGTTGAGTTTGTTCTTTTGGAACAATTATCTCATTTTGAATGGCGAGTTGTTCAACATTGTCTTGCAGAGGTTCTGGATTCACTTCTTGATTAATGATAGGTATAAGAACCTGAATATCGTCAAAAGTGATAGTAGGAACTGAGTTAGAATCCAATTCCTCCTCAAACGCAATGTCTCTAACCTTATTTCTCCCTCTAAACTCAACATCCTAAAAAAATGTTACAGTTCCCGTATCAAAAATATTATTATGGGATCATAAAACTCATATGTAACAACCCAAACCAGGCCCAAACACTATGGCCGAATCTGGTTTGTTACGAGGAAAACTTTTTGAAAACCATTTTGAAACCCACTAAGTTTTGTTGAAAAAAAAACTTTTCGTATTTGATTATTTTGGTAAAATCACACTTAGTGTTTATTTTTTTTTTTAAAAACATAACTAAGTCGAGTTATTATAAAATTTCCGAATGTGCCCGATGGCACGATAAAACATTTTCGTGTTAATTTGGGAAAACATGTGATTGACTAATATTAATAACAAAGTTTAAACAAAGTATTCAACATATGAAAAGTAATAAAAGAAAATATCAGGAGGCCTTATTACATTCAAAATAAAATTCAACCAATAATGAAATAAAATAACTAAGTTCAAGTCCATTTAATTAAAATCCACTGCATGGCCACCTCGAGTCCACCCGGCTCCACATCCGCGATCTACGTGTCACCTGAAAAATGTAAAGGAGAAGGTGAGTCACCAAGACTCAGTATGTAACCCTTCCCCCGTTTTAAAAACAATTTCCATACACACATATAACAGTTAATATGCAAAATATTATGTGTCCCAACCTAGCCAGCCTTACGCCACTGTCTACCCCGTTGTGGTACCAAACCACTGGTGGTGCCAAACCACTGGTGACATATAGTCACGATATGTTACCAAAACACTGGTGTCCGTAGACACGATTCGATTGATGGGGCCAACCCATCGTGTGATACCAAATCACTGGCAGACGATCCCATATCTCAAGTGGGGCCAACCCACGGTGGTGTTAACCACAGGGACAAGTCGCGGTGAGGTGCCAAACCTCTGGAGGTACCAAACCTCTGGTGACCGTAGTCACAGTGTGTTACCAAAACACTGGTGCCCGTCGGCACGAATAACATTGCCCCCTCCACTCATCAATCCCACATCAGTCATATATATATATGTTACATGCCATCATATGCATAAATCTCATGTATCAATACATCATGCTTCCCAAAAGCATCAAATAGCAAATTCATCTTAACAGGTACTTACCTGATTCGCCATCTATACCGATATGGCATATTATCTCATGCTACACAAATCAAGTTAGCATTCACAATATTCAGCACATTCAATAAGTTATACGTGTGTATGTACACACCTGTCACCACTGAATAGTCTAATCCCAAAAGGAGAAGTCGGCCACCTTAGATCCACTAGCCCCTATATTCGGCCAAAATACCCGGGTTAGTACTATGGCCTATTCGGCCAAACCAAATACTAAAAAGGGTTCTCTTTTTGAACCCGAATCCTTACCTTATCACTTTGAATACTAGCTTCAGCACCCAAATCGCGAATCTGGTTCACAAACTACAATTGGTCAATATTAATAACCATATAGCCTTGGCTTTTATATGAACACCAAATACATATGTAGATCCTTACCACCTTACCAAGCCGGTTGAAGAATAAGAAAGAGGAGAACACCCTTGCTTTAATATTCGGCCAAGATTTCTCAAAGTAGGGAGAAGGGAATTCGGCTATTGTCGGTTAAAATAATAAGCAAGGTTCGGCTTATGTGAAAAAGAAGAACAAGAAGTAGGAGAAGATGCTGGAATTTTATTAATAATGTGAGAGAAATTTGGCGACAAAGTGGTGAATTATTCGGCCAATGGTGGAAGAAAGAAAACGGAGAATTAGTAGGAGAAATCAAAGGTGATTTTTGGCCAAATAAAATAGAAGAAAGCTGGAAAATTTGAAGAATTCCCTAGGAAATTTTCGGCAGTAGCAGAGGGAAAGGAAAAGTATTCTGTTGCTGGAAATTTCTTAGCTCTATTTGCTGTACAGAAACAGCTCCCCAAAGAGTCCTAATGCTGCCAAATTCTCCTCTCTATGCTGATAAAACTTTATCTATTAATTATCACTCTTCCAATTAAATTAAAAATCATATCTATCCATTATCCCATTCCTTATCACTCCTTTAAAACAAATAGAAAAAAAAATAGTAAAAGAACCCATGTGCATATCAAACTCTTCCAGCCGAATGCTAAACAAAGAGCCATGTGCAGGCCAAACTCTTCACCCCCGTTAGCAGCAAAATAAAAAGGAAAAAAAAAACTCATTTTGCTACCTCTTAGCTTCGAACCAGGGACGTTTAACAGCAGCAGCCCCCAACATCCCAGGCCAACTCTCCCATCCGACTTTCTTGCTATAGAACCTTATCTTTTAATTTTAAGCCTACCTCTCATTTCTTCTCGCTTTAACGCAAAAACCCAAAATAGAAACGTTCCCTTCGTTCCTCGAACCCGAGACTTCTCTCTCCTCAAGTGGCGCCCTGTGCCACTCTTACTCACCGGACTTTCATGCTACGAACCTTCCCCAATCATCTTTAAGGCCGTCATATTTTTGGCCCCCTTCATTCAACGCCCAAAAATAAAAACAAAATAAATTCTCCCCTTTCCAAGATTCGAACCCAAGACCTCCCTTGCAAGCCCTTAAGTCATCAAGCCAACACGCCAATTACAATCTTGTGTCAAGTTTCCTTAAATTTTATTTAAGCCCTATCGTTACCTAGCTCCTTCATTGTACACACTTTAAAAATAAATTTTTAACACTGGTCGAGCCTAGCTCTCAAGTTATTTTTAGACCCTTAAACATGTCAAATAAAATTATAAATTTTATTTCTTGAAGCCCCATTGGAATTTATTTAAATTACAAATAACCCCTAATTCAGGGTGTTACATCATAGCCCTTAGATCGCTCAGAATTTCCTTAACCCTTAACTTTATAGACATCAAAGAAGTTAGAAGTGATGTCATTTCAACCTTATCATTTTTAGTAAAACGTTTCTTAATTTCGTCAAGGAAACTTTGGCCTGAGTAATCTTTTCATATTTTATGCCCTAAAGGCTTCTGAAATGTTGTGCCTCATGATCAGTAGATTCTTGCAATTTGAACGATCCCACCTCTCAAAATCCCTTTTAATATAGGGGGTGCTTTCCGTAGTGAGAGGTGCAAGTAGTTCTTCCCTTAGTGCAAGGTCTATGTTCATACAGCCAAGCATTATAAATAAGTGCCTTTTCCATTCATTTAGTCCCATTAAGCATGGGTATAGAATTTATATTAGCAGATATTGTGGCAGTAGAATATGAATTAGCTGAATATAGAACAAAAAATAAATAAAAATAAGCTCGCATCAATATTCATAAGTAAACAATAAATTCAAGATAATGGCTAATCCCATCTCAAGATACCAAACACAACATTAATATCAAGTCTTTGGACAGTAATATTAACAGTAAGCGGTACTCTTGTTGTAGCAATCAAACATTGACAATAAATTATGTCAAACAATTAATTAATCTTTGGACTAACTTATTGCTCACATAAAATACCTTATAATTGTCACACATTTATCACCACAGATGTCGTTGAAATTCTGCCAAATATTAACTTACCTTTGGGTTAATTAATAAACGCATGAATCACAAAAACATATAATCATCTTAATATTTCAAATAAACTAATCTACAAAAAAGAGGTCACTTTAGTGGCATTTTGTTTTAACTAATTTATTTAAAATATTAGATATCCTTAATTAAAAGCCAAAATCTGAATTTATTTGTTTCAAAATATTTACCTTAATTTCATCTTTTAATCAAATTTGAAAGATAATTATATATATATATTTCCAAAACATGCATTAAACCAATCAAAGCATGCATATATTATATAACAAAACATATATATGAATCAATTTTTGTATATATATTTATATATATATTTTTAAATGTCATATCAGATTAAAATAATAATCACATGCCTTGCAAATATCAAACTAGATTATATTTATAAAACCTTAAAACTTTATTTAAAGAATCAAAACCCAAAATTATCAAGAATCTCAAAGATTCAACATAATATATAATTAAAATATCAAATTCATAAAGAATAAATTCTTTCTCAATGATTCAACATGACAAGGCTCGGATGCCATTTGTTAGATTTGTAAAATAAATCTAAAATAAAACTTAATAAATCAGGATCTATCATGTCAAATCATCAAGAATAAATGAAGAATAAAACTAGATGCGGAAGCGTAGCTGAACCCATGAAATCCTTGTAGTTTTACCGGATTTGGGGATTTGATCTTCCAAATTAGCACACAAGAAATTTAGAGAATATTTGCTCTCTCTTTTTCCTAATGATAGGATATTAGAAAAGATATCATGTGTATAATTTGGGGACCATAACCCTAATATTTATAACATTAGCATATTAGTTCTAATCAAATTCTAATTAGCCCATCATTAATTAGAATTTGATTAGAAGAGTATCTACACATATTTATCCCATACTTTATTTAATAATTAAAAGCCCAATAAAATTCTAACCAAATTAGATCACTTTTAATTTGGGCTAACCTATCATGATAGTAGATAATAACATGTAATTATCCTTATTATATATGTGATGTCCAAATTTTCCAACATCTCCACAAATGGTATTGCAAAGCCTTTAGTCATTGTTACAGCATTGCATGCATCCCATATCCAAGCAACGATTCGTTGTTCGAAACGACATGGTTTGCAAATTCGAACTCGAAGTGGCAGTCATGATATGGAGGGTCTTTCGTACGTTGCCGATGCTCCATTTGTTGTCATTGATTTGGTTAATCTTAAATCGGTCGATGTTGATGTCGAGAGTCGAACTGCATGGGCTGAAAGTGGTGCTACGCTAGGCGAACTTCAATATAGAATTGCTGAAAAGAGCGGAACCCTCGGCTTTCCTACCGGTACTTGCCATACTGTTGGCGTTGGTGGTTACTTTAGTGGCGGAGGGCATGGCCCTTTGTCGAGGAAATACGGTCTCGCTGCCGATAACATTGTGGATGCTCGATTGATCAACGTTAACGGTGAAATCCTCGATCGAAAATCGATGGGGGAAGATTTTTGTTTTGGGCGATCCGAGGTGGTGGTGGTGGTAACTTTGGGGTTGTTTTTGATTGGAAATTAAAGTTAGTCCATGTCCCATCAACCGTGACGGTTTTCACCGTCACAAAGGCCCCACAGCAAAATGCAACGCAAATCGTTCATCGATGGCAATACGTTTCACCTAAACTTTCCGATGATACATTCATTCTCGCCACCATATCGAGGGCGGAAGCCAGTGAAGGCCACGATCAATTCAAGTTACATTTAGAGCTTTGTTTCTCGGTTGGTCCGATATGCTCGTTTCATTGATGGAAAAACAGTTTCCCGGGCTCGGATTAGTGAAACAAGATTGCATCGAAATGAGTTGGATTCCGTCCGTTGTTTACTTCGCTCAATTCCCAACAGAACCCACGGAGATTTTGCTTGATAGAACCGCATCGACGAAATCGTATTTCAAAGTGAAATCTGACTACGTAAAAGAACCAATCTCAGAATTCGTATTCAAGGGAATGGGGTCAATGTTCGGTGAATATGAAGGAAGATTTGCATATATGAACTTGGTTCCTTATGGTGCACGAATGGATGAGATCCCGGAAACTGAAACTCCATTTCGGCACAGAGCTGGCAACATTTATAGCATCATGTATGCTACTGGTCAAGATGAAGAAATTACGCATTTTGAAAAAGTATATATATTGGATGCGCAGGCTTCATCATTACATGACATCATTCGTCTCGAAATCTCCACGAGAAGCTTATGTTAGTTATAGGGATTTAGACATCGGAGTTAACGATAAAGACAAGACAAATTATGAACAAAGCAGCATTTGGGGTTTTAAATATTATAAGAAAAACTTTGAGAAATTGGTGAAGGTGAAATCGTTGATTGATCCCCAGAATTTCTTCAAGCACCAACAAAGCATTCCCCCAAAGGTCTAAGGTTGAAAAAGAAACTTCAAAGGATTTATTATTTTTATTATTATTTTCAGTACTGATTTGAATTTAAGTTTAGTCAAAATAATTGAAATTTGGTTAATGTCAATTTTAAACACTAGGGTATACTATTGTTTCATTAATCAAAATAAAAGGAAAGTGATGTAAGAAGAAATGCTTAGATAGTTTTTCTCTCCCTTTTGCCTTTGAATTTCATTAATGTCAACTTTTTTTTCATTTTAAGGTTTTAATTTTTTTTATGCAACATGGGATATAATATATAATTTTATCAATGAAACTAACGAAAAGATCTAATTGACATAAATTTAAAAGTTTAAGAATGTAAATAAAATATTTTAAAATTTAGGGATCAATTTAAACTTAGGCCCATACTTTGGGGATCTATGGTACAATTTACTTTCGAGACAATCCAGCTGCTATCTGTTGACACTGAGCAATGTAGTTTCTGAATTTATTTGCGACCTTTTTACTTTTATTTAAATTTAATTTATAAAATATCTTAAAATATAAATATAATTTTTAATCTTTTAATACTATTTGAGTTAGCATTTGGTATACTAGTACAAGTTATCTTAAAAAATTATCATTTGTCATTTTTTTAATATTTATTTTTTAATTAGTATACTCCTATTGAACACTTGTTAACCCCTGGACTCTACTTGTAGAATTTAAAAACTTCACTGGCGGTGTACTAAATATTTTCTCATACTATTTTGTGGGTTATTGTTTGATATATTGGTGGTGAAGTTTTTTGTGTGTATTTGGCACACTAGCAGTCTACTTTTTTTTTTTATTCAAACAGTTTTAAAAAATTGTTATATGTATTTTTTTTTTAATTTTATTATAGCTTATAAGACACTTGTCAATCTCTTAACTCTACTAATGGAATCTAATCTTGTAAAGTTTAAAAATTTCACTCACAATAAATCAAATATTTTCCTTTTTAAAAATTAAATAAATAAGACACGTGATGTTTTTTAAATCCGCTAATGAAGTTGAACAATCTCACCACTAATGTATCAAATAATAATTCCTATTTTATATAATAAAATAAACTTTCCATTAAACCCAAATTTAACGTGATTAAGATAGCAGAAAAAAGAAAAATCAAAGTGGCGGCTTGTATTGATGAATTGTTTTCAGTTGATGGATAAACACGCCATTTTTTTTTTCTCTTGAATTCGATAATTATAAAGAATATTTGCCATTATTTTGAGTGCCAAATTCATTTATGGCCATAAAACCTCATATCAGTTACGGGGCAATTTTGTATCCTAATATGGAGGGGACCAGGGAAAAAATGGAGTTTAGGAAACATATATTCTTCAAAATTTATTATATCAAAATCCAGAAAAGGTATATGTGGGAAACACAAACCATATCCAAAACATAATCTCTAAATAATTTAGAAGCTTGATTAGATGATTTGGAAGAAAATTATAAAATTAAGTAGTTGGAAGAAGTATTTGGACTAAGTTTGAATATTAGAATTGATATTATTAGAGGGCTTTACTTGAATAATGCTTCCTATTCGAACGGGACTAGACTTAAATCATAAAACAAATAACAACACTTGTGGTTATACAAAAAGAAAAAAAGGGACCAATATGCTGCAAATATGGATGATGCAAGTAAAAGAAGTTGCATTAATAAGGTGTTGAGTTGCAAGCACACCATCGGTTTAACCAAAAGGGAAACCCTTTGGATTCTAAATTAGCTGTGGCTCATAATTTTCAGTTGATACAAGATTTAGTATAGAGAAAAAGGGTTTTGTTACAAAGAAGGAACCTTAGAAATACATATAAAAAAGTTTTTTTGGAGTCAGATTAACATAACACTTTCTATGCAGAAAATCATTTCAATCAGTGTTTATGTATTGTTTGGATCTCACCATTGCGGTGAGATTGATGGAACGTACTGATTATTTTTAACTGAAGCTAAAAGGTGCAATGAGTTGAGAAATTTTTTTCTCAATCAAATTTATCCCTGCCTTGTCTAATGTTTTTCAGTGCTGAAGGTTACTAGCTTCTTTTGTAATTGCTCATATTGAAGTGTTTTTTTTATTTAAATTACAAAAAATATAGTAAAAATACATTAATTAATTTTTTTATATAAATGACATTATTAAAATTTTATATGTTTTTTAAAAGTAAAATTTTATATGTTAATACTAAAAAAATTTATGGGTTAAACAACATTAAAAGTACTTATAAAACAATTATCAATGCATTAGGATTAAGCTAAATAATTGTTTGAATAAATAATAAATAATTACATCAACAGCAAAAATTCAAAAATATTTTTTTATTAATAAAATTATAATTTCCAATTTCCAGTATTAATATGTTTTCTTGTATTAAAAAATATCCAAATAGATTCTTTAAAAATTGATCTTGTTATTATTATTTTTTAGACAAAGGTATGGTGTTATCATTTGTGAAAATAACACTTGGCATATTCCAAAATTGAATTAATTATAAAAAATAAAAAATAAATTATCATTTAATATAATAAAATCATTTAAAATGAATATAAAACAATTAATTAAAATATTTATAAAAATGTCATGATACAAATTATTATTTTATTAAATAAAATTACAATTTCACATTCTTTTGATAATTTCATAAAAATTAAATATTTTAAAAAAGTTTATTATATTAATTTCTAATCTAATGTTCTTAATTCATTCTACCTGATCGTTACAACTACGTTTAAATCTAAACACCCATACAAAAGAAACGTAAGTTTCCAAATCATACTATCTTAGTGTGTATATATATATATATTAGGGATTGCTAAAGTTACTTCGACTTTTTTAAATAAAAATAAAATAAATATTTATTTATTAAATTAAATATAAAATAAAAGATTAAAAAAAATTTCAAAAAAAAATAAGAAATAAAATACTGAATTATCATTGTTTATAAACTTTAAAATAAAAAAAAAATAAAAAGTTTAAAAAGGTAAAATCACCCTCTGATAATTGATGGAATATTGAAGGTATATTCTATCCAATCTAGTGGGATAGCCCTTTTAACATTTCTATTTTCCTTTTGTTTTTCATTGCCCATTCAAAAAACCTATTGAGGAAGATATTTAAGAAAAATGTTTATATATTATAGATATTTTTTAATATAAATATGTTCAACAAGTGATTGCTCGTTTTATGAATCTATTGACTTGTATTACTTTTTTATACAATTTTTTAAAATTCTTTCTGACCTCTGATTTCTAAAATTAAAATAATTACATTATTAAAATTATGTTAATTTGTATAATACGTAATATTAATTATGCAAATTATTTACATATAAAAAAAAGCTGGAATCACCAACTTAAATAATATAAATCCCGTATATGGAATCAACATAATTTTATGTTTAAACAACACTATTATATATGCTTAATTATAAAACCATAGAATTAAAAGAAATGAATTAGGAAATATTGTATATGGGTTTTCAAATTATTTTGTTCTCCTACCATGTTTTGTCCCTTTTTCTTTGGTTTTTATGCTTCCAGCTTTTTCTAACTTAGAGGAATTTCTTGGATGTTAGTGAAGGGGATGAAACAGCTTTAGCAGATTTGCATATCGATGATGGGAAGGAAGAGGCGTGCCAAATTTACTCCGACTCTTCAGTTTCTGATTTACCAAATGATTTATGTTTGGTCGAGTGTTTTTTAATTATTAGCATGGTAAGTTTCCAATCTATACAAACAACTTTAGCGAATTTTTGGCACCCCTTGGGAGGGGTTTTAGTGACGCAAGTGGGAGAAAAGATATTTTTATTTCAGTTTTTTTACGAAATAGATCTGGATCGAGTAATAGATGGTGCTCTATGAAAGTTTAACAATCATTTTCTTGTTTTTTACAAGCTTAAGGATGGCGAAGGCCCGTTTGGGGTTTCTTTATTTTTTTTTCAATTTCTAAGTTCAAGTTCATGATCTTCCCCATGGCTTAATATCTAAAACAATAGCCAAGCAAATTGGCGATTTCATGGGGAGATTTATTGATTATGATGCCAAATCTATCACTAATGGTGTTCGGAGTTATATGCGAATTCAAGTGAGGATGGATGTGCGTCAGTCGTTCAAAAGGAGAAAAAAAAACTAGCTCTTTCGCAATCAAAGCAAATTTATGTGAATTTTAAGTATGAAAAATTGACATTATTCTGTTTTCTACGTGGTCGTCTTGGTCATGGTAAAATGTTTTGCCCAATGCAAATCATTCACGGGAAAATATAGCTGCCATTGGAATAGGATATTTCACTCAAGGTGGTTCCCTGTCGGGCGACTGTCGGAATGAGCATATGGCTAAGGGAAGAAGGCGATTTTCGAGAAGTAAATTTAGAAGGTTTAAATAAGGAGAGGGAGAGAATCTAGGGATATTTATATCCCTAATTTCATGGAGGTAATGTGCTTCAATCTTGGAATTAATTTAGCGAGCAGATTGATTGGGAGATTGGATGGATATTGGGTTGGGCCGAAGGGAATGGATGGAAACATTATGCACGAAGATAGCCAAATATCGATTGTAGACGGTAAAAAGAGACCTAGATCAAATTCTAATGTCTCCCTATTTTCTTTTCACAAAGGTTCGAACAAGATTTCAGGTGAGCTTATTAATGCGAGCCAATCTACGAGATCAGCTGAACTTGCTAAGCTAGTCAACTAGACCCGATAAAGATCTTAAGTTGAAATGTTTGTGGTTTGGGGAATCCACAGTTTGTTCAAAAGTTTCAACATGTGTTGAATAAGATTAATCCCCAGGTTGTGTTTTTAATTGAAACTAAGTTGGATGTTAAAAAGATGAAATGGATTCAAAGAAGATGTGGTTTTGGATTTGGTATTGATATTGATATTGATATTGATATTTCGACCAAGGGGTTACATGAAGAGTTGACTTGTAACACCCCCTACCTGTATTCGTTATCAGAATAAGGTACGAGGCATTACCAGAGTTTACAAATTTTTTTTTTTTTAACCGAAACCATTCTAATTCAACATATTTTCAAAATAAAATTCATGCATATTTATAAAATAACTTCAACACATAAGCCATATCAGTGGCTAACCTTATATTCATTTCATATTAACATTTATTTTATTAGCTTATACATGCCATTCATTTCCAAACTAAAATTTCTTTAAATACCGAAATACTGGGGTTGATAGTGTGATGAGTCTCCCACCGATTCGACCTCCGAGCTCTTAACACTCGATACTAGTTCGTTTATAAAATCTACTAATCCGGGACTTTTTCCTTTCCTCGATCTAGCTTTGTATTTGAGTTTTTCGGATCAAATTAAACTCCAAGCTTCAAACTTTTAATTTTCCCTTTTCTTCTTTCTTTTCTCTTGTTCTTTCTTCTTTCACGTTTGCTCTCTGTTTCTTTTCTGTTTCTATCTCTTTTGTTTCTTTTCTCTTTTCTTTATATATATATATATTTATAATAATATAATAATATAATAATAAACTAAAAATCTCAGATTTTTCTTCAATTCACCGCCTCAATCTAGACAAAATGGCTTAATTGCCATTTTGGTCCTTTATACTTTCTTTTAATCTATAATTAAACTTTTACTTTCATTTCAATTTAGTCCTTTTCATTTAATTACCTACCCAAACGTTAAAATTTTCTAACGAAAGTTTAATACCACATTACTAACATTTTATAAATATTTATAAAAATATTTCCTATCATATAAAGACTCATGCAAACATATTGAAATAAATTTCTATTTAAATCGGATTTATGGTTGCGAAACCATTATTCTGATAATCTCGAATTTAGGCCATTACAACTCTCCCCCCTTTTAAGGATTTTCGTCCTCGAAAATCTTACCAGTAAAGAGGTTTGGATATTGTTTCCTTATTGCCTCCTCCGGTTCCCATGTCGCTTCCTCGATCCGTGTTTTTGCCACAATACCTTCACCAAATTTATTTTTTTATTTCTAAGCTCCTTTGTTTCCCGTGCCAATATCTTGACCGGTTCTTCATCAGTAACTCATATCCGGTTGAATCTCCATACTGTTTGAGAAATAACATGTGAAGGATCGACCGATATCGTCGTAGCATAGACACATGAAAAACATTATGGATTCTATCAAGTTCCGGTGGTAATGCCAACCGATAAGCGACCGGTCCAATTCTTTCTATGATCTCATATGGCCCGATAAATCTTGGACTCAATTTACCCTTTTGACCGAACCGAGAACTTTCTTCCAAGGAGACACTTTCAAGAATACCTTGTCACCAAGGCGAAATTCAATCTCTTTTCGTTTAAGATCGGCATATGATTTTTGGCGATCGGAAGTCGCTTTTAAACTATCCCGAATAACCTTTACTTTTTTCTTCGCTTTCGGATTAAATCAACCCCATGTATCTTCTTTTCATCGAGCTCTGTCCAATACAATGGTGTTCTACATTTTCTACCATACAAAGCTTCATATGGAGCCATTTTAATACTGGACTGATAACTGTTATTGTAAGCAAATTCAATCAAAGGTAGATACCTCTCCCAATTACCTTCAAACTCTAGTATACAACATCGAAGCATATCTTCCAATACTTGAATTACACGCCGATTGGCCATCCATGCGAGGATGAAATGCGATCTTGAAATACAACCGAGTACCCAAAGCTTCTTGCAATTTATCCCGAAGCGAGGCGTAAATCGGGGATCTCTATCGATATAATGGAGATAGGCACTCCATGTAACTCGACAATCTCGGATATGTACAATTCAGCCGGTTTATCTAAAGAATAATCCATACGCTGCGGAATAAAGTGTGCGACTTTGTCAATCGGTCAACAATCACCCAAATAGCATCTTTTTCCTCGGAGACAACGGTAACCCCGATACAAAATCCATAGTGATTCTTTCCCATTTCCATTCCGGTATAGTAATTGGTGAAGTAACCCGAAGGTACGATGTTCTCGCTTTAACTTTGTTGACATATCAAACATCTTGATACAAACTCGAAATATCACGTTTCATACACGCCACCAAGACATCTTTTTCAAATCATTATACATTTTATTACTTCCGGATGTACAGACATAGTACCACTTTGTGAGCCTCGTGTAAAATCTTACGTATGAGCTCGAATTCTTGGGTACACATACCCTACCTCGAATAATAAACAATCATCAACCCCAATTTGAAATTGAGAATCGATGATTTGACTCACATTGTGCCCGTTTAACTCTGTAACTTCTCATCATTCTTCCGAGCTTCACATATTTCTTTGTAAAAATGTTGGTTTAGCTCTTAATTCAGCTAAGATTGAACCATCATCAACCAAAAACAATTGAGCATTCATAGATCGTAAAGCATACAGAGATTTACAATATTAGCCTTACCTGGATGGTAATCAATAATCAAATCATAGTCCTTTATCGGTTCAAGCCACTGCTATTGTCTCAAATTCAAATCTTTCGTGTCATCAAATATTTCAAGCTTTTATGATCGGTATAAATATGACATTTCTCACCGTACAAGTAATGCCGCCATATCTTCAATGCAAAAACAATAGCAGCTAACTCAAGATCATGTACCGGATAATTTCTTTCATATGGTTTAAGTTGTCTTGAAGCATAGGCTATTACTTTACCTTCTTGCATCAAGACACAACCTAAACCATTTAATGAGGCATCACTTGTAAATAACAAATTTCTTACCGGTTCAGTTCAGCACGCACTAATTGGTGCTTTCGTTAATAGATTTTTAATCGGTTGAAACTCTGTTGACATTCATCAGTCCACTCGAACTTTACATCTTTCTCGCAATAATCGAGTCATCGGAGAAGCTATCATAGAGAATCCTTGTACAAATCTCCAGATAATAACCGGCTAAACCCAAGAAACTTCTAACTTCGAGATCTGATCTTGGTGGACTCCAATTGACAATAGTTGAGACTTTACTTGGATCTACCACGATGCCTTCAATGGATACAATATGTCCAAGAAAACCCACTTCTCAAGCCAAAATTCACATTTATCGAATTTAGCATATAATCTGCATTTCTCTCGCAGAATTTGCAACACAATTCTCAAATGTTACGTATGTTCTTCTTCATCTCGAGAATAAACCAAAATATCATCAACGAATACTACCACAAATCTGTCTAAATGCGGTCTAAATATTCGATTCATCGGATCCATAAATCTGCGGGTGCATTAGTCAACCCAAATGGCATAACGTAAACTCATAATGCCCGCACTGGTTACGAAAAGTCGTCTTTGGCACATCGACTCCTTTACTCGTGAATCGATAATAGCCCGATCGGAGATCAATCTTTGAAAATACAAGAGCACCTTTGGTGATCAAATAAATCATCAATCCGGCAACGGATACTTATTCTTTATAGTTACCTTATTGAGTCATCGATAGTCAATACACAATCTCAAAGACCCATCTTTCTTTTTCACAAACAGAACCAGGAGCACCCCAAGGTGAATGACTCGGTCGGACAAAACCTCTATCAACAAGTTCACGTGAATCGTGTCTTTAATTCCTTTAATTTGCAAGAGCCATTCGATGCGAGCTATGGAAATCGGAGTAGTTCCGGAATCAAATCTATAGAAAATTCCACTTCTCTTTCTCGTGGCAACCACGGTAACTCTTCCGAAACACATCGAAAATTCACATACCACTGCATCGCTTGAATCTTTGACTCGATACCTTAGTATCTAATACATAAGCAAGAAAAGCATCATACCCCTTTTTGACATACCTAAAGCAAGTAATAATCGAAATCACATCGATAATCCTCCAATCGATCGGATTTAACCGAAGTAATTCACCATTCGCACTTCAACACAATATATTTACATTTACGATTTACTATCGCATCATCTTTGAGTTAACCAATCCATGCCCAATATCACATCAAACTCATCAAATGGCGTAACATCAAATCGGCAGAAACAATAACCTCTTACCATCAAGTGGACAATTTTACAAATTTTATCCACCAAAATAGATTGGCCAAAGGGGTCGAGACTTTTAAAACAAATTCGATGAGGTTCAACAGATAAATCTTTTACGCATGCAAGTTTTACACATATATATGAATGCGCGAGAACGGGATCAATCAATGCAAGAATATCGGTTTCAAGTAAAGAAAATGTACCGATAATAACATCGGTCTTTGAGGCATCTTCTGCACGCATGACATATGTCCTAGGAGGCGCTCGTGTCTCGTGCCTACTTGCGATATCTTTTGTAGCTCCTCGGCTACCACCGACATTACCGGATGGTCGAGATGGTCTACCCTCAAAGATGGATTGCTTGGCTTCGATATATATTCAAGCTTCTTTTTCACTTCTTTTCGGACAATCTCGAGGAAATGGTCAAAAGAACCACATCGGTAACAAGCCCCGCTCTTAAATCGACATTCACCAAAATGAGCTTTATTACAATCATCGGCATCTCGGCCAGGGTACCAACACCGCCAACATCGGTCAGCGATGGAGTGGAAGGTCTTGAATTAGTGCTTATTTGTGAACTTCGCACTCTATCCGAATACCCAAAGTGGTTGAGGTAGAACGATCCGTACTTCTTCAATTTCTTTGGAGCAGTAAAACCGAGATTTTTCCATTGGTCTTTTACTAAAAATTCGAGCTTCCCTCTCACTGTTTCTTTTCTTTGCTCCATTCTTACGCTTTATAAGCTCGTTCGCTAGTGTAGCAAACTCTCGAATTTCAAGAATTCCAACAAGTAGCTTAATTTCTTCATTCAACCCTTCTTCGAATCGTTTGCACATTTCACTTCCGATTGTACCCATTCTCGAGCATATTTACTCAATCGAACAAATTCTCTTTCATACTCGTGATCATCGATCTATTGGCCTGCTTTTATTTCAAGAAATTCTTTTTTTTTCTCGATCAAGGAATCTCTGGCCGATATATTTCTTTTTGAACTCTGGTCCGAAGAATTCCCATGTAATTTCTTCTTTCGGAACAAGCTGAAGCTTTAGTATTCCACCAATGATAAGTTGTGTCTTTTAGCGAGTTGAAACAAAGACATTTCAAACATTCTTCAGCGTGCAAGATAATTCCTCCAAAACCCGAGTAGTATTTTCTAACCAAAATTCAGCTCTTTCGGGATCATCATCAGCTCGCCTTTTCAAATTCTTCGCCCCATATTTTCGAATTTTATCGACCGAGCTTTTCCTTTTCTCGACAGATTCAGCACTGCTGCACTCTGTGGAATCTCGGGAACCAGGTGGAGGAACAGGAGGGGAGCTTGAGTTTCTTTGCATTGTAGGGTTAGTTCTTATGTCTTGGGTAAACCATTCATTCATCATTTGAAAGAAGGCTATTTTTGCCTCCTCCCTTGACCCTCTATACGGGCCTTCTACTGCTAGTTTCTTCTTCTTTGTATTGAAGTAGGAGCATGACTCCCAACTTCCTCAGATTGAGCTCGGTCGGATGACATTACTATAAGAAAACACAATTTAAATGGTTAGGAGATATCACACTATCAAAAATAATTTAAATGGCATGTATAGCTAATCCAGATTCGCTTATATATCGGTCCTAGAACCGCTAAACCGTAGCTCGATACCAACAAATGTAAGACCCCACCGTATTCGTTATCGTAATAAGGTACGAGGCATTACCAGAGTTTACAAATTTTTTTTTTTAACCGAAACCATTCTAATTCAACATATTTTCAAAATAAAATTCATGCATATTTATAAAATAACTTCAACACATAAGCCATATCAGTGGCTAACCTTATATTCATTTCATATTAACATTTATTTTATTAGCTTATACATGCCATTCATTTCCAAACTAAAATTTCTTTAAATACCGAAATACTGGGGTTGATAGTGTGATGAGTCTCCCACCGATTCGACCTCCGAGCTCTTAACACTCGATACTAGTTCGTTTATAAAATCTACTAATCCGGGACTTTTTCCTTTCCTCGATCTAGCTTTGTATTTGAGTTTTCCGGATCAAATTAAACTCCAAGCTTCAAACTTTTAATTTTCCCTTTTCTTCTTTCTTTTCTCTTGTTCTTTCTTCTTTCACGTTTGCTCTCTGTTTCTTTTCTGTTTCTATCTCTTTTGTTTCTTTTCTCTTTTCTTTATATATATATATATTTATAATAATATAATAATATAATAATATAATAATATAATAATAAACTAAAAATCTCAGATTTTTCTTCAATTCACCGCCTCAATCTAGACAAAATGGCTTAATTGCCATTTTGGTCCTTTATACTTTCTTTTAATCTATAATTAAACTTTACTTTCATTTCAATTTAGTCCTTTTCATTTAATTACCTACCCAAACGTTAAAATTTTCTAACGAAAGTTTAATACCACATTACTAACATTTTATAAATATTTATAAAAATATTTCCTATCATATAAAGACTCATGCAAACATATTGAAATAAATTTCTATTTAAATCGGATTTATGGTTGCGAAACCATTATTCTGATAATCTCGAATTTAGGCCATTACATGACTATTGGATGGAAATAGGATACTAATATCACATTTAGAACCTTCTCTAGATCGCATATTAATGTTGAAGTACTAAAAGACTCAACGGGTATAAGATGAAAGCTTAGAAGTTGTTATGGTGCTCTAGATTATTGACGAATATCAAAGTCTTGGAATCTTTTGTGAAATTGGGTCAAGATCAAAGTTTAGCCTAGATGGTCGTGGGGATTTCAATGACATATTCTCTTCATGGGAAAAAAGAAGGTGGTTGAGTATGAGATGATCATCTTATGGGGCACTTTCGTTCGATGCTTGATTTTTGTAACTTGACTGATACGGGGTATCAAGAAAGACGCTTCACATGGGAAAGGGACAATTTTGCCAAAACGAACATCAGGGTAAGATTATATAAGGATGTTGCAAACTCTGCGTGGTGTGAGGTTTTTCCTAGTTATTCTCTTACTCACCTTACTTATACAAGCTCGTATCATTATCCTATTTTAGTAAATACAGATACAAGAATTATTGGTCAACAAGTATTGGGAGAGGGCAATTCCATTTTGAGGCATGTTGGCAAATCCATTTTGTTGTCGGTTTCTAAATCTAGTTATTCTGATTGTGAGTTTCGATGTACTCGACCCTTCATTTTTAATACGAATAAGCTTTTACTCAAAAAATGAATTAGGTAACTATTTTCAATATTCAAAGCTAAAATATGTTCTTTTAAATAATATAATTCTTTTGGTAAAAATATTATAAAGTCATTTGTACTAGTAGTTAGATTGCATTTTACCTCTTTTACTGAAAAATTAAACAAATCGATCATTGTATGTTAAATTAAAGAGTGAAACAGTCATATCTGTTAGTAATTTCATTTACTTTTACTATTAAAAAATGATGATTTTAACAATAAAAATTCATAAAATTTTTAATAAGAAAGCCAATTTTCTTTTTAATATAATATAGATAAACTAATGTATCTATTTTTTAAATAAGATAGGTCAAATGTAATTCTATTTTAATACTTACTTTTTAAAAAAATAAAATTTCAAACAAGTCATTTTGGTCCTCAACAGATGTAATAATTTATTGTAGTAAAAATAATTTACTTAGCAACAAGAAAAAAAGCGATGCCACGTATAAAGAATAACATCGACAAGGAAGTTTCTCGACGAGACGTAACGTAGCTTCTCGTTCTTTCCTCTCTTCTTCTTCTGTTCCATTCACTTTTCGTTTGTATTTTTTTATTCTTTTCGCTCATTTTTGCATTCTATTTCCCCTTATCTGTTTCCGCAATCATCATAAAATCTGAACTTTCTAGAATTTAACAATCAGATTTCTCATCTCTGGTGAACGAAACAAACACCTTCTTTAAGGAATTATTAATTATTGTCTTTGATGGCTCCGCCGCCGGTGGAGCAAAACGGAGATGCAACGACGGGAACGGTGGAATCACAAAGGTCTATTCCGACACCGTTCTTGACTAAAACGTATCAATTGGTTGATGATCACACGATTGACGACGTGATTTCGTGGAACGACGACGGATCTACTTTTATCGTTTGGAATCCCACGGTGTTCGCTCGTGATTTGCTTCCTAAATATTTCAAGCATAACAATTTCTCTAGCTTTGTTCGTCAACTCAATACTTACGTGAGCCAAATAGAAGAATCTCTCAAATTTAATCTTATTTTTCTTATATTCTAAGCGTGCAATTCTTTTATATATTTTTGTTGATTTTTTGTTAATTGTTTTAGGGATTTAGAAAAGTGGTGCCCGATCGATGGGAATTCTCTAACGATTATTTTCGACGAGGTGAAAAGCGACTTTTGTGCGAAATCCAGCGACGGAAGATCTCGTCGCCAACAGCAGCAGCTGTTACGGTGGCTCCGGTGACGGTTGCGGCGATTCCAATGGCGAAGCCTATTATATCACCGTCGAATTCTGGAGACGAGCAATCTCCAGTCATTTCATCGGCCTCATCGCCTTCAAGGCTGAACCAAGCAGGAACCGTTATGGCCGAGCTCATGAAAGAAAACGAAAAATTGAGGAAAGAGAACGTGCAGCTTAACAAACAATTATCAGAGATGAAGGGCTTGTGCAATAATATATTCAGTTTGATGTCGAATTACGCAAGTTCTCAGTCGGAGAACATTTCTCCGGTGCACAAACCGCTAGATTTCTTGCCGGCGAAGCGGTTATCATGCGGAGAATCAGTCGAAGAAGAAACGAGTCCGAGGTTATTCGGCGTTCCAATAGGAGGAGCGGCAAAGCGCGCCAGGGAAGAAGGAGAAGGCGTAGCGACGGAAGCGGCGACGGCAGCAGACGAAACGCAATTACAACTGCAACAGCCCGGTGGAAGTGAGATTATTAAATTAGAGCCGTTGGATTGCCAGAACCGAGGGCGCGATGATGATTGTGGGATTCAAGACGCGCCGTGGCTTCGGCAGTTACACCGAGCCAATCAAAGGGTTTGTAATTGATTTTTTTTTTTTTTGGGGGTTCGGGTTTTCTAGGTAGCTTTTTGGTCGGGTATCGGGTTGTGGATGATGATTACGGTGATCAGACCGGAATATTCACGTGCGAATGAAATGCACATGATTTCTGAAACCTTGAGGGAGGACCCACCCCCCACTTCAAGAACTTTCGTGGGACATCTTTCCATATATATAAAATACATATATCCTTTTTTTTCTTTTTCTCTTCTTCAACTTTAAATTCCAAAATCTTATATTTTACTGTTCTCTCTTTTTTTCCCTTTCTAATTATAAAAATTGAAATATAGAACCCATTTTCTAGATTTTGCTTAATCCTCGAGATTAATGAAAAGAATCGATCAAATGTGTTTGGTTGGAAATTAAGTTGTAATTTAACAATAGAAAGTTAATAAATGACAATGACGTGAATTTGTGAGACTTTTTTAGGTGCCGTTAACGCCTAAGATTGTTGAGTTGTTAGTCTCACGGCATAAATAACTTGTACAGAATATTGATTTGTTTTGTACCAATGGGATTTGTGATAATTTGAATGAAATTAAATTTAAAAGAAATTTCTTAAAATAGAAGTAAAAGGATTTTTTTTTATAATCTTTTTAGTAAGAAATTAATACTCACACACATTGTAGAAATATCCATTTATTACATTCAAGCTTACGTGAAAATATGGGTGAATAATTTTTAACCATTAAGCACCGACATATTTATATATTACCTCCAAAGAGAATTATCCAAATAAAAGACATTTAGACTAATCACGAAAAATCATATAAAAAGTACTTGTAGCATTTTTTTAATTAGTAGGATGGATCAAAAGGGTGACTTGATTATGAGTTGGGTGACCTGGCTTGATCTAAAAGTTCGTCCGAAATGTGGGAGAGTTTGGACAAAAACATAGGCTCGAAAAATGGGTTGGGCAAAAAAACAAATCCTCTCGTGTAAGTTTTCTTTGGCCCGAGCCCAATCCGACCCGATTTTGCAAACAAAAATTGTTGCTTTTTGTTGCCATTTTTCTATTATTTTGCTGTTAGTTCACTATTATATTGCTATTATTTTGTTATTATTATTTGAATATTGTATAACGCTTGTTTTATTGTTAATTTTGCTACTATTTTAAAGACATATGCTTGTTAAGTTGCATCTATCTTAGTTTTATTTAAGTATAAAGACTTTTTTTTATTTATTTATTTTCAATTTGTTGGGAACATTTATTTTAATACTTTTAGTTTATTTAATGTATTATATATTTTAAATTTATTTTTATTGATAAACCATAATTTACACATATTTTAACCCCATGCTTAGCTTACTTTTGGATGAATTTCGATTGAATTTGATGAATTCGATGCTCTTAATCTATTAATTTCATGTTTTATACTCAGGAGAGCTTAGGAAGTCGAAAAGGACAAGAAACGGGCCAAAAAAGCGCAAAATGGGCCTACCTAGAAAATCAACACAGCCTGGACCATTGGCCACGGCCGTGTGTCACGAGCAAGATCAACTGCGGCCTGGACTATCGACCACGGGCAAATCACATGGCCGTGTGTGGCGAGTAGAATCGACCACGGCCGAAGGAGTCCACCACAGGCGTGTCACACGGGCGTGTCCCTGCCGAAATTAGGATGAATTCTATTCGGAATGGGATACTTGTGGGCCAAGTAAGGCATCTCAAAGCCTATATAAACACCCTAAGGGGCAACCAAAAAAAGAGAGTTCGACAGGACATCGAATAGACGCCGAGTAGAATAAGAAAATACTCCAAGACAGCCATCGAAAACAGCTTAGGAGAAGGATCTCCATCAAGATGGGGGATCTCCCATCAAGTTCTTTAGAAGTTTTGGGGTTTTCTTATGTTTTGTTGTTTTTCCTCTTTTATGATGTTTCCCTCTTTTAGTATGAACTAAATCCCTTAAATACCTAAGGGGATGAAACCTAAGACAGATCTTATTATTATTTGATTTATGAGATAAATACTTGTGCTTATTCTTAATTGTGAGTTCTTATTCTTGTTTTGATAATTCAGGTTATTGATTCAAGTCGAATGTGCTTATTCAGTGAAGCAAAAGTCCCTGCTTAAGAGTAGATCAACACAATTAAGCGAAGTTGATAGCAACTCTAGATATAGGGCGACGAAAATCTGTCGGATTAGGGTCAAACCTAATAAGGGAATCCATAGATCGAGATAATGCGACAATAAGGGTTTTAATTAGAAATAGATTTCAATTAATCAACCTACAGACAGTTGTTAGTAGCCTCGAAAGAGGTATTAATATAATTTAGGGATTTCTACGGATTAAGCCAAATGAATAAATCGCATGAATCAAAAGTAATAAGTGAAGTCTAGGTGGATTCGTCCTTAGATATTGCCTATCTCATATAAGTTGTCTAAAAGTATTTTCCCAATTTACTCTCTGTCGCGTTCATAGTTAGTTAATTTTAGATTAAAAATAAATCCCCTTAATTATTAGGCTAGATAATGAAAAGATAGTTAATACTAGTACTCTTGGTCCTTGAGGATACGATATTCAGGACTCACCATAGCTATACTACTGTTCGATAGGTACGCTTCCCTTTGTCGAAATAATAGTTAGTTTCGAGCTCCATCATTTATATAAAAAAATTTAACACTGGCAGGCTGAGCCGAGCTCGAGTTTTAACTTTTTTATCCAAGCCAAATTTAAGTAAAAATTTAAGCCCATTTTTTGGATCGGGTCGAGCTTGAACCTATTGTCGAAACCATTTTTTTATTAGTTTGGAAAACGGGGTCGACTTAAAAAATGAGACATGGAGTCGCCACCAACCTTTTTTTGTTTAGGTGTGATTGGATCACCTTGTAAAAGATAATTTTGGTCTACGAAATAGAAAAACAGGTTAGGGAGTCGATTACGTACGAGGAAGGATTAGCACCCCCGTACGCCCAAAACTGGTACCAAATTACTAATGTCCTTATGTTGAAAATTAGAAAAAAATTAAAATGTAATTCCTTTTGAAAAATGTTTGATTAATTTAAATTGGAATTTAAGATTTTCTCGTTCCGAATGAATAAAACACCATATCCAACACGTTAGGATATGACGTCTTAAACCTCGAAACCAAGATCATCTCACAATTTCCAAATCATGCAACTAAAAGGGTATTTAATTATTTGGTCAAATGAAGAACTGAAACCCAGCACGTTAAGGCACAATTCATCGAATTTCCAAACATCAAATATTGCCTTGTTTTAAAAACTTTTAAATAAACGATTTTAAAATCAACTCAAAATGCTTTTATTGAATCACTATTCGATAATGAGAAACAAAAATATAATATCGAGCATGGAATAATAATACGTGAATACAACTTTGTACGAATGGATGACAAGAATAATAATATGAACATACAATTCAAAATATACAAAAACAATAATCTCACAATTCCTATTTTGAAAATGCCAACATTATTAATCAAGAAACAGCGAAAGCTAAAAATATAGCTAATTAAAAAACGAATTAAAATGAAATATGGCAAGTCTTCAAACGTGGATGAATAAAATTAAAATAATAATAATATAAACGACGGGAAACTTGGAGTCAATACGATATGAAAGCAATTTAAGAACTATTAAATAAATGAAAATTTACAAATAAACAACACATGATAGAGTTTGAAATAGATTAAAAAAATAAAGATGAAAATAACTAATACATGAAATAATAATATAAATGAAATTTTAAAATAAATATTATATAAAAAGAAATTCAAAGTAAATAATGTACAAAATACAACATGGTAATCTACAAAAATTACATATATGAAGTAAAAAACCCAATATAAATTATTTATATATGAAAATAATAATATATAAAGTTTTCGAAATAAACAAAATATATAATAAAATAGGGACTTAAAAGGAAATAAATTATATGAATAAATAAATTTAAAAATATACATATACACATAAATAAATTTAAAAGAAAATACATACATAAAATAATATGAAATCAACAATATATACATAAAAATAATTTAATATAAATTATATGTGTATATAAAAAGAAAATATATAAAAAAAAGTCAATGAAAATAACATATAAAGAGAAATAAGTAATATCTAGAACAATTTAAAATATATAATATATAATTTTAATTTTAAAAAAGAATAATTAGAAAAATCAATAGACAAATAATTAAATTAATTAATTAAAGGACTATATTGAAATCAAAACAAAATTAGGGAGCTAAAAAGCAATAGATTAAAAATGAAATCGAAAAAGGACTAAAACACAATGCTCGTAAACTAAAGGGGACTAAAAGCGTAATTTACCCAAGTTATTGAACGCAGCGTTTAAATGGGGACTAAATTAAAACTGTGCAAAATTACTGGGCAAAATTTAAAAAATGAAAAGAAATGAAAGGGGTCTAATCGAATAGTGGCGCGAAGAAGGAAGAATCAGATGTGCAAATATCCCAAAGTTTAAAAAGGCGCAGATCCTTCCTTTGGATTAGGTCCGGCACGCGGGCTAAGCATCAAACGGTGTCGTTTCGGCACCTGATTTCCAAAGATCTAAATTGTAATACCCCTATACCCGGTTCAATTATGCAAACCCGGTATAAGACTATTACATTTGGTGCCAAAACAATTATGGCCAGATACTGTCTAATTAAAACATTTGAATATAATATTTTAACTTACCAACCATTTTTGCTAACATATTTATTGTTTATTAATTCATTCCATATATACTAAAATACTTCAAATAACTGAAAATAGATAAAATTTCAAGAATCTACATTTTAGTCCCTATCACATGGGGACACCTTTGAACTACATATGTACATGCCATTTTAATACAAAATATAGTAACTACCTTTGAAGCCCTTGAGGATGTGATGAGATGAGCGATCTTTTAGTTGGACTTTTCTCTTAGTCTAATTGTACCTACGCGTTAAAATAAACGCGTTAAGCCGTGAAGACTTAGTAAGCACCACAAGAATAATTAAATAAGCAATCATAACAGAATATTTTAACTCAATCAATTATTGCATATTTTCTCACATATAAGTTTCTTCATGTATGCCTTGCTTTAATAAAATTTAACTTATCTTTTGTAAGGTATAAATCTTACCTTAACACATCAGTAATTCACTTTGTCCTCGTTTCAATTCTTAGCCCAAAGTAGACTTTATAGAACACATCGGATATACTGAACATATACTGAGAGGTGCATTATGATGCACAAGTGAACAGAGAGCACCAATGTGCTAATATCGAGAGCACCAACGTGCTAATATCGAGAGCACCAACGTGCTAATATCAGAGAGCACCAACGTGCTAATATCAGAGAGCACCAACGTGCTAATATCAGAGAGCGCGCTAAAGTTCCTTAATGGCATGCCACTAATATCCCAGTAGTTCTAATTTCGTCTACTTGGGCATTAAAGCTGAATCTCATGTATTTAAATAATTCACATAAATATTTCAAAAGGATAAATAACAATAATTTAAAATTCTTGTAGTACTTACAATAAAAGATTGAGGTGATATGAATTCTTCTTCCTTCACTCCTTAACCTTCTCTTTTCCTTTTCCTTCGATTCGGTCCTCTCCTTCCTTTTCTTTTTCTTTAATTTCATATAAACATATAACATTTATATGTTAAAAATAATCAAATAATTTCCTGTAATATTTAATAAAATAAACATGTATTTTATGATAAATTCATGCTTTCTTACTATTGCTCACATTTCAATTTAATCATTTACTCATAAACTTATTCAAAGCTGTCCTTTTGTGTCATAGTCACTAAATTATTTATTTTTCGAGCTACAGAACTCCAAATGAAGAACCGTTAATTTTCCTTGAAACTAGACTCATATATCTTTTTACTATAATTTTTCCAGAATTTTTGGTATGGCCAATCAATACCAGATTATTCTTAAAGTTTCCCCTGTTTTACTGTTTGACTGTTCTGACCTCTCTTCACTACGAATCAAATTACTCTTCGTACAGAATTCATATGACCTTCTTATTTATTTCATTTGAAAATAGACTCATTCAGGATTCTAAACATATAAAGTTAAGCCTCTAATTATTTTTCTTCAATTTGTTATGATTTTTCAAATTCAGAACAGGGGATCCCGAAATTCCTCTAAACCAGTCTTACAAAAATATAAATATCTCAAATTACAGAATTCCTTTGCTTTCCCTGTTTCTTTCATATGAAACTAGACTCAATAATCTTTAATTTCATATCTCATTCAGCTTCTAATTCCACTTATACGATTTTTAGTGATTTTTCAAAACTAGTCTACTGCTGCTGTCCAAACTGTTTTAGTGCAAACTGTTTATTACCATTTTTCCCTTAAGCTTTCAATAAATGATAATTTCGTCCCTGCTCAATTAACTTCTCAATTGAGCTGATTTTTCTCAATAAACACCTTATTCTATCACTTTAAACAACTTTATAATCTTTGGGAATCAGAATTCCAGTAATAGACTTTAATTCCAAACATTTTCACAATTTAATCCTTAAAATCAATTTCTAACTAGATATTCCATTAATTAAACCCCTAATTCATCAATTTGATCCACATAACTCATGTTCAAAAATCTAAGAATTTCCAGAATTTCAACTTAATTCAACAAAACTTTGTTCTAAAACTTATAAAACATCAAAATTAGAAGAAAAGGGCTAAATTAACTTACCTATTAAACTCCAAGCTTCAAACTTTCTATTTTTCCTTTTTCTTCTTTCTTTTTCTCTTTTTCTTCCTTCACTTCACGTTTGCTCTCTGTTCTTTTTTGCTTCTCTGTTTCTATATCTTTCTTTCCTTTAATCTATATATATATAATAATAAAATATAATAATATAATAATATACTTTATATACATCTATATCCATATACACGTTTTTAACCAAAAATCTAGGATTTTTTTGTTTTTTTAGCCTCAACATTTAAAAATGGCATAATTGCCTTTTTAGTCCTTTATATTTTCTTTTAATCTATAATCAAACTTTTGCACCTTTTTCAATTTAATCCTTTTTCTCAAATACTTCTAATTAAATCAAATTCACCTAAATAAAACCTTATTAAACACACAACTAACTTTGTAAATATTTTTAATAAATATTTTATGAGTCCGTTTACTAAAAATAGAGACCCGATAACTCATTTTTCAATATCCATACTTTTGAGGTCGTTACAATTCTCCCCCCCTTTTGAAATTTCGTCCTCGAAATTTACTTAAAAAAAGAGATGAAACACTGAATTCTTATAGTTTCTTTCAAATAAACACCTTGATAAATACCTTATCAAGCAACAGAATATTTAATATCCCGACATTTTAAATCCACAATTGATTTACATTTGTCGAATGTCGCTTTTAATCTATTCGAATCACCTTTGTTTTTTTCTTCATTTCCGGATCAAATCAACCCCATATATCTTCTTTTCATTGAGCTCTGTCCAATATAACAGTGTTCTACATTTTCTATCATGCAAAGCTTCATACGGAGCCATTTTAATATTGGACTGATAACTATTATTGTAAGCAAATTCAATCAAAAGTAGATACCTCTCCCAATTACCTTCGAACTCTAGTATACAACATCGGAGCATATCTTCCAATACACGAGTTAAGCGCTTCAGATTGGCCATCCTGTGCGAGGATGAAATGCGAGATTGAAATTGAGTTAAGTACTCAATAATTTCCTATAATTGTTTTGAGAACCCTAAGGTGAAGCGCAATCTCGATCGTAAATTATCAATACTTTGGAATACCATGAAATCTTACAATTTCGGAATGTACATCTCCGCAACTTTTCAAGCCATCAATCAGTTTCGACTTTATAAATTAATCAACTATCACTCGTATAGCATTCTTATAAGTTATTCAAATCGAGAAAGTGAACCGTAAAGCGTAGATCTCTATCAAACATTTCAATAATATAAATGGATCAATACTTCAACTTCAATAGTACTTTAAAATAGAAGAAGAAATCCAGGAGTAGTCCCAATAATAACCAGTATAATAATACAACTTCTATAATCTAAGATCCATATACCGAGCTCCCATAATCTGAACCAAGATTTATAACAAGTAATATATATATTTACCTTCTATCTTTGAATACCCCTTCACGGATGAATCATATTTGATAGATAGGATCAGACTATAAAATAATAAGAAAACCAAGATAGTGGAATCCCAGATGTGGCATAATGAAATCCCAGATGTGAAGCTATATTGAATTTCCGAGAATAAAAACCATATTCAATGATAAAGAAATCGATAATATTAGAAGAAAAACCAAAAGAAGAATACCATTTATCCTCACTAGAAACGATTGTGATAAAGATAATGCAAATTGTATATGTACCGAATATCAACCGATAGAAATAGAAAATAACTCCATATGAATCGATCATTAAGTCTTCTATCTAACAGAACAAATTAGAAAATCCAAAGAAAAATAGAGTAGTACCGATCGATCAGAATCAACGAGAACTTCCATTTTAACGTTATGATTCCAAACTTTCGCACAATAAAAGTCACATCCGAACAGTTGCATATACCTCTGGAGATAAAAGAACATATAGAATACCCATATAGAATACCCAGAAGAGATCATTGTAGAATACCCAACTATAGCAAGTTGTATTCAAATATTTCGCAATTTCATTACTAATCCGTTAACATATATAATCATCAACAATCCCGTATCATTCACTTCACTCACAAAGCTTATTCGAAAGAAATTTTCAGTTAACTCATTCTGTAGTTACCATATCTGAATAAATCAATTTCTGATAAATGACTCCTTTCTTTAATAGTAGCACTGTGTATCCCCATATAATTTTCAGAAAAGAAATCAGATAACTTCACGTTCATATTCAGCAATAGACATGTGGTTCTGCTTCAAATCCAGAAATTCTCTTTTCTTCTTCACAAGATAAGGTTGACTCACATATTTCTTTTAAATTCAGATACAAAGGAATTCCAATTAACTTTCTCTGCAGAATGGATATCCGTGACAGTGTTCCACCATTGGTAAGCCTCACCCTTTAATAAAGATCTGCACCATTTCAACTTTTCATCTCTTGTATACTGCAATTCTTTAAATATTCTTTGACTGTTCTCTAACCATTCTTCAGCCTCAGCTGGGTCATCATCTTTCTTTCTTTAAACTCATCAGTTTCACACTTTCGAACTAAATCATTATAATTCTTATCAATTTCACTATAAATATAACTGTAACAATAAGGGGGTAGAAATCGTAAGGCCTCATAATTTAGCTTCATGTATATACTCATATAACATAACATTTATCATTTCTTACTATAAGACATTTATCCACATCTTTTCAAATTCTGTTTCATTATAAGTAACATTTTACTTAATTATTTGAACATCACTTTCAGAATTATCGAAATTATTTCGATTGGAAAACATTTATTTCTTTAACACTTCCTCTTTCTATACTAAGAGACAACCAACTCTATTTTATTAAATCCATAAATTCTAGTATACATCACAAAATCAGTATCTTTTATTCTTTCATAAGACATCTTTTATTCTACAATATTCATAAATTACATAATTAAATAACTAAACCTCATCTCATCACATCAATTTTTAAAATGGCATGTACAAATAGACTCATACTCGACCCAAGATTCAGAAAACCTAGGCTCTGATACCAATAAATGTAATACCCCTATACCCGGTTCAATTATGCAAACCCGGTATAAGACTATTACATTTGGTGCCAAAACAATTATGGCCAGATACTGTCTAATTAAAACATTTGAATATAATATTTTAACTTACCAACCATTTTTGCTAACATATTTATTGTTTATTAATTCATTCCATATATACTAAAATACTTCAAATAACTGAAAATAGATAAAATTTCAAGAATCTACATTTTAGTCCCTATCACATGGGGACACCTTTGAACTACATATGTACATGCCATTTTAATACAAAATATAGTAACTACCTTTGAAGCCCTTGAGGATGTGATGAGATGAGCGATCTTTTAGTTGGACTTTTCTCTTAGTCTAATTGTACCTACGCTGCGTTAAAATAAACGCGTTAAGCCGTGAAGACTTAGTAAGCACCACAAGAATAATTAAATAAGCAATCATAACAGAATATTTTAACTCAATCAATTATTGCATATTTTCTCACATATAAGTTTCTTCATGTATGCCTTGCTTTAATAAAATTTAACTTATCTTTTGTAAGGTATAAATCTTACCTTAACACATCAGTAATTCACTTTGTCCTCGTTTCAATTCTTAGCCCAAAGTAGACTTTATAGAACACATCGGATATACGGAACATATACAGAGGTGCATTATGATGCACAAGTGAACAGAGAGCACCAATGTGCTAATATCAAGAGAGCACCAACGTGCTAATATCAGAGAGCACCAACGTGCTAATATCAGAGAGCACCAACGTGCTAATATCGAGAGCACCAACGTGCTAATATCAGAGAGCGCGCTAAAGTTCCTTAATGGCATGCCACTAATATCCCGAAGAGTTCTAATTTCGTCTACTTGGGCATTAAAGTTTGAATCTCATGTATTTAAATAATTCACATAAATATTTCAAAAAGGATAAATAACAATAATTTAAAATTCTTGTAGTACTTACAATAAAAGATTGAGGTGATATGAATTCTTCTTCCTTCACTCCTTAACCTTCTCTTTTCCTTTTCCTTCGATTCGGTCCTCTCCTTCCTTTTCTTTTTCTTTAATTTCATATAAACATATAACATTTATATGTTAAAAATAATCAAATAATTTCCTGTAATATTTAATAAAATAAACATGTATTTTATGATAAATTCATGCTTTCTTACTATTGCTCACATTTCAATTTAATCATTTACTCATAAACTTATTCAAAGCTGTCCTTTTGTGTCATAGTCACTAAATTATTTATTTTTCGAGCTACAGAACTCCAAATGAAGAACCGTTAATTTTCCTTGAAACTAGACTCATATATCTTTTACTATAATTTTTCCAGAATTTTTGGTATGGCCAATCAATACCAGATTATTCTTAAAGTTTCCCCTGTTTTACTGTTTGACTGTTCTGACCTCTCTTCACTACGAATCAAATTACTCTTCGTACAGAATTCATATGACCTTCTTATTTATTTCATTTGAAAATAGACTCATTCAGGATTCTAAACATATAAAGTTAAGCCTCTAATTATTTTTCTTCAATTTGTTATGATTTTTCAAATTCAGAACAGGGGATCCCGAAATTCCTCTAAACCAGTCTTACAAAAATATAAATATCTCAAATTACAGAATTCCTTTGCTTTCCCTGTTTCTTTCATATGAAACTAGACTCAATAAGCTTTAATTTCATATCTCATTCAGCTTCTAATTCCACTTATACGATTTTTAGTGATTTTTCAAAACTAGTCTACTGCTGCTGTCCAAACTGTTTTAGTGCAAACTGTTTATTACCATTTTTCCCTTAAGCTTTCAATAAATGATAATTTCGTCCCTGCTCAATTAACTTCTCAATTGAGCTGATTTTTCTCAATAAACACCTTATTCTATCACTTTAAACAACTTTATAATCTTTGGGAATCAGAATTCCAGTAATAGACTTTAATTCCAAACATTTTCACAATTTAATCCTTAAAATCAATTTCTAACTAGATATTCCATTAATTAAACCCCTAATTCATCAATTTGATCCACATAACTCATGTTCAAAAATCTAAGAATTTCCAGAATTTCAACTTAATTCAACAAAACTTTGTTCTAAAACTTATAAAACATCAAAATTAGAAGAAAAGGGCTAAATTAACTTACCTATTAAACTCCAAGCTTCAAACTTTCTATTTTTCCTTTTTCTTCTTTCTTTTTTCTCTTTTTCTTCCTTCACTTCACGTTTGCTCTCTGTTTCTTTTTTGCTTCTCTGTTTCTATATCTTTCTTTCCTTTAATCTATATATATATAATAATAAAATATAATAATATAATAATATACTTTATATACATCTATATCCATATACACGTTTTTAACCAAAAAATCTAGGATTTTTTTTTTTTTTTTTTTTTTTAGCCTCAACATTTAAAAATGGCATAATTGCCTTTTTAGTCCTTTATATTTTCTTTTAATCTATAATCAAACTTTTGCACCTTTTTCAATTTAATCCTTTTTCTCAAATACTTCTAATTAAATCAAATTCACCTAAATAAAACCTTATTAAACACACAACTAACTTTGTAAATATTTTTAATAAATATTTTATGAGTCCGTTTACTAAAAATAGAGACCCGATAACTCATTTTTCAATATCCATACTTTTGAGGTCGTTACATAAATGACACCGTTTTTGTTTGTTCTTAAAACCTAAAAAATCTGAATGGCAATCTGCCATTTCCCAAAACTCATCGAAATAGATCCCTTCCCACCTCTATTTCCTTTATTCCCCCTTTTAGTGTTTGTAACTCTTCATCGATGCGCCGACCCCTCACCCTTGCCGCCGTGGAGCCACGGCGAACGGTGCTCAAAGCCAGGTAAGTCACTTACCTTCCTTTATTTTATTTCTTGTAAAAAATGAAAATCAAGCCAAAGAATGAACGAAAAAACGGAGAGGAAATCGAAAATCACCTTCTCCACTAAATTGATTTCTTTGTTTTTTTTTGTTTTTGATTTCTATTAAAAAAAATGTCTTCTCCATTTACAAGTGTTTTTTTCGGTCTTTTATAGCCGAATGAAATTGAAAATAAAATAAAAAATATAGTCTGTCTTTCATATTTATTGCCTTTTTTCTGTTATCGTTTCTGTTTGCTTCGTTGGCCCCTTTTATGTTGTCATTTCTGTTTGCAGGTGTGAGCGTCGTGGAGGCGCGCGTGGGGGAAGGCTGCGGTGGCGCGGCGCTGGAATGCTCTAGAACCTCTAGGTTTTTCTGGAATTATTAGGAATTTGGGCCATTCGGGCCTATTTAACATTGGGCTCTGTTTAGTAATTAGGCCTGTATATTTTGTAATAAATAGACTGTTGGATTTACTGTTTTTGGGTTTTTTAATTTGGTTAATATTGAGTTAATGGGCCCGGGCAAATTGGGCCTATTATAACTGCCCCTCTTTGCTCGTTGGTGTGTAACAAGAATAGAGCAAAGACTTCAAAAAGGGCCAATTTTGCCCGGTTTGCCAAATCTTGACCTCTTTCAGTACTTTTCTTCTTCGAGTAGCTTCGTTTCATCCCGTTGCATCTTCAGGGGCATGAGAACTAGCGCTTCGATCCAATTCAAGCAATTTAGACTTGTGGCTTCAATCTGCTCCGCCGCTACCTTAGGAAGATAATATTTGCCATTTTTGATCTGCCCCACTGCTATCTCGAGGAGACAAAATCTAAAATCTTCAGTCTGCTTCCTTGCTACCTCAGGAACATAAGACTAGTGGCTTAAATATGCTCCTCTGCTACCTTGAGAAGATAAGATTCACTGTATTTCAATCTTATGTCTGCTCCCTTGCTACCTTAGGGAGATAAGGTTAGTGAGTTGAATCTGCTCCATTGCCGATACATGGAGATAAGATTCGCCAAATTCGATCTGCTCCACTACTACTTAGGGAGATAAGATCTACAAACTTCGGTCTACTCCGCTGCTACTTCTGGGAGGTAAGACCAGTGGCTAAAATCTACTCCATTACCGATACATAGAGATAAGATTCTCCAAATTCTATCTGTCTCACTGCTATCTTGAGCAAACAAGATCTACAATCTTCGGTTTGCTTCTTTGCTACATCAGAAAGATAAGACCAATGGCTAAAATCTGCTCCATTGCCAATACATGGAGATAAGATTCGCCCAAATCTGCCCCTCTGCTATCTCGAAGAGACAAAATCTACAATTTTTAGTTTACTCCCTTGCTACATCAGGAAGATAAGACTATAATCTTTAACCTGCTCCCTTGCTACCTAAGGGAGATAAGGTTGGTGGCTTGAATCTGCTCCATTGCTGGTACACAGATATAAGATTTGCCAAATTCGATCTGCTCTACTACCGCTTAGGGAGATAAGATCTATTATCTTCACTCTGCTTCCTTGCTACCTCAGGAAGATAAGACTACAATCTTCAACCTGCTCCCTTGCTACCTCAGGGAGATAAGTTGGTGGCTTGAATCTGCTCCATTACCAATACATGGAGATAAGATTCGCCAAATTTGATTTGCTCCACTACTGCTTTAGGGAGATAAGATCTACAATCTTCAGTCTACTTCCTTGCTACCTTAAGAAGATAAGACTACAATCTTCAACCTGCTCCCTTGTTACCTTAGGGAGATAAAGTTGATGGCTTGAATCTACTCCATTGCCGATACATGGATATAAGATTCGCCAAATTTGATCTGTTCCACTATTGCTTTAGGGAGATAAGATCTACAATCTTCAGTTTGCTTCCTTGCTACCTCAGGAAGGTAAGACTACAATCTTCGACTTACTCCCTTGCTACCTCAGGGAGATAAGGTTGGTCGCTTGAATCTGCTTCATTGTCGATACATGGAGATAAGATTCGCCAAATACGATCTACTCCACTACCGCTTAGGGCGATAAGATCTACAATCTTCAGTCTGCTTCTTGCTACCTCAGGAAGATAAGATTACAATCTTCAACCTGCTCCCTTGCTACCTTAGGAAGATAAGGTTGGTGGCTTGAATCTGCTCCATTGCCGATACATGGAGATAAGGTTCGCCAAATTCGATCTGCTCTACTACCGTTTTAGGGAGATAAGATCTAAAATCTTCAGTCTGCTTCTTTGCTGCCTCAGAGAGATAAGGTTGGTGGCTTGAATCTGCTCCATCGCCTATACATGGAGATAAGATTCGTCAAATTCGACCTGCTCCACTACCACTTAGGGAGATAAGATTTACAATCTTCAGTCTGCTTCTTACTACCTCAGGAAGATAAGACTACAAACTTCAACCTGCTCCTTTGTTACCTCGGAGAAATAAGGTTAATCTGCTTTATTGTCGATACATGGAGAAAGATTTGCCAAATTCAATCTGCTCTGCTACCGCTTAGGGAGATAAGATCTACAATCTTCTTAGTCTGCTCTCTTGCTACATCCGGAAGATAAGATTATAATCTTCAGTCTGCTCCCTTGCTATCTCAAGAAGATAAGGCTAATGGCTAAAATCTGCTCCCCTGCTACCTCGAGAAGATAAGATTTGCATTCTTCGGTCTGCTCCACTACTGCTTAGGGAGATAAGATCTGTAATTTCACCGATATTGCTACACCGTCCTATGGGAGACATGTCCTGTAGACTCGATTTCTTATGCTTATGTTTATGCCAAATGATTAGGATGCTATGATCAGAATGAATCTAATTCTTCTAACTAAATGTATTATAGACGACATTTGCATGAATGCAGAATGTCATGAGAATGATCCCTTTTTTAAATGTATAATGATTAGGATGCAATGATCGGAATGAATCAAATGCTCCTAACTAAATGTGTTTTGCATGAATACAGAATTTCATGAGAATGATCCCCTTTTTAATGCTTAAGGTTGTCATTGCTCATTGTTCTTCCAGGTTGTATCACTTGACGTAATATCTTGTCTTCTTGCTTAGGTGGTATTTTGACCGAAAACCTGAAAAAACAATCGTATTTTGCTCAACCGTTTTGCCCTACTGTAACTTCAGCGTCCCTTCCACTGTACCTTGGGGACATAAGATTTGTACCATCTTTAAACCATCCTAATGTGACTTATGGCTATAGGATCTGTATCAACTTCAACCCATCCCACTGCAACTCAAGGGTATAGAATTTGTTTCGTCTTCAATCCAACCTGCTGCTAATCAGGAATATAGGATCTGCATCTTCTTCCATCCAACCAGCTGCAAATCAAAGGTATATGATCTGTAACTTGTTCAATCAACTGATCACTCCTCGGGTGACCTAACCAAATGTGTATGCCTGATATTTGCATGGATGCAGAATATCATTTTTTCTCGAGAATGATTCCCCTTTTACACTTGGGTTAACATTGCCCATTTTTCGTCAAGATTATATCACTGACGCAATATCTTGCCATTTCGTTCAATCACCATTTTTGAAAAAAATTCGGAGAGATAGCCTCAGTTTAGACTCTTTCTCCACCAGTATTTCCATCCCTTAAACTTGGTGAGTTTTAAATAAAAGTCCTGTTTCAGGTTCTCATATTATTTAGAAGTTTCTAGAGTAATATGTGAAACCCCTTTTATGAAAGTATTATTAGTCCACTAATCGTTATTTCAATGCCAAATGCTTGAAAAAGATCATAACAATGGACAAGAAGGAAATTAGTCAAAAGCATAGATCAAAACAAACAAGTTAATCCAAGATAGCAAATGCAAAAAAATTTTATTGGGAGCATATTTTGAAAAGAATAAGATAATCACAAATAACAAATTTAAAATGGGTAAAGTGGAAACTAGGTGCCCCAGATATCGCAGCCTGAGCTTCTTTGTTCAAACATCTAAAGGATCATTTTAAGCTTAATATGTGTTTAGGGGATCCAGAGTATTTTGTTGATGCCCCAAGACGTTGCATACTTCCTCATTGTTAATTCAAGTATAGCAAGACTACTATCTACCTCACTTTCGATCAAAATTTGAGTTGCTCTTTTCAAGTTTTCAACTCAAATCCCATTTGGTCTCAAAGCGCCCTTTGCGGGTTTTCGCCTTGACCTCTCCTTTTTCTTTCTTCTTTTTTGATTGAATTTTTTATTATTTTTATATTTTTATTTCTTTTCTTTTTTGATTTTTTTATTTGGTTTTTTTTTTAAATCTCAATGCGCCCTTTGCGGGTTTTCACCTTGGCCTCTCCATGTCATTGCCGTCCATCTTGGTCAAAGTTAATGATCATCTAGAACAAGCCTTCTTCACCACATAAGGCTTTTCTAAATTTACTTTCCTCTGAAGTCTTTTTGTATGAGAAGAATCCTTCTTAATGCTAGGTCCCCATCATGAAATTCTCTTGGGCGAACCTTTTTGTCATAAGCCCGTATCATCCGTTTTTGGTACATTCGACCATGATAAATACTTTCAATCAAACTTACTGGAGACATTCTGCTTCATCCAATTCAATCAAAGCTTGGAGAAAAAAAATATTAACTTCTAACAATCGCTTCCCTTTCATAAACCAATGAGAAAAATGTTGCCCCGGTGAAGGTCCTGGCCAACGTCAAGAAGCATAGAGGGTAAATGGTAACTTCTGTATACCAACTTTTACAAATCTCAGTCATTTTTCAAAAATTTTGATGGTTTTTTGGCTGCCTTTGCTGCACTGATATGGTGTCTGATCTTTGAACAGACTGTAAATCTTTGACATTATGCAACTATGTTAGAAATGTTCCTTTCTGGCATTTTTTATTGCCATTTTTTTAATTTGAATTTAAACTTGAATTTGAATTTAGATTTAGATTTGGATTTGGATGTGGATTTGCATTTGGATTTGAATTTGAATTTGATGACTGCTGACTTTGTAACTTTGGCATATGAAGTGACCTTCACCCTCTTAGTAATTGACAACCACGAAGATGAATTGGTGCCGGCTAGATACTTTTGACGAGATCGGCCACATAACATCTATGCCCCACATATAGAAAAAATGAATGAGGCACATAAGTCTTGTCTTCCTCAATTTGGCTTTTACGGCTTAACTGATGTAATTTCCCTTTTTTGGTAAACCAGTAGCCCGAACCTCTTGATTAGCCTGGCCATTGTAGAACCATTAACATGGGTTCTTTAAACACCAATCTTAATAGCATACCCACGTTTCAGTAACCTGGTGTGCCTTGATATGATCGTGAGAAAATATCTTTGAATTCTTAAAAATAACTCAATAGTGTCTCACCTTATTTCTGTAGTGAGTTAGGCTTCGATCTTTACCTCTTTCCTAAGCTCGCAACGTCCACTGACCCTTTGCAAGGTAAAGTCTACTTTCATCTTGTTCTACCATCCTTAACAAATTAAAATATAGGCTATAATCTCTGTCATCTTCAAAGTTCTTAGATCTCTTAGACCCATATCTCATTCAAAAAGGGAGTCAGTAATAACGTCGCTCATGTCGTTGATATCTGGGTACCTAGGTACGAAGAATAAATGATTCTAATGATGATTATTTGTATGGTATGATCATGAATAAAAAATAAAAAATATTCTAAAAAACGAAAGAATGTATAGTATGAAATAGAAATAATGAAAAAATATTTGCTTAAAAAGATGCATTTTATTGAAACAAAAATTCTGGACACAAGCTTATTTCACAAAAAGATTCTTATTGCCTCTAGGATTAAAGCAACAAGCATGTTTTGAATATTACTCTAGTTCTAAAAATACAAGAATCTTTTCCACAGTCCCATTGTTCAAAACACTCCAAATACGTAAAGGCAGAAGCTTGGAAAAGTCTATTCCCCAGTTCTCTCTTCGAATATGTCATTAATGTTTAAATTCCCCATCATTCCCAACAGGTCTTTGATCTCTTCAATTTATTATCCATCAGGCCTTGCACTAGGGCCCTGAGCTCAATGCATTCTTGGATCTCATGCCCCTATCTATCGTGGAACTCACAATGTTTACCCCTTTAACAAAAAGGTTGGGTAGCAGATTTTCTGCACCAAAAGGATCATCGAATTTTACGATACCCAATTTGATGAGTCTTTCGATTATCTTTTTAAAAGCGACGCAGTTTTTGATCGAATGCCCTGTGATTCCCCCATGGTATTCGCATTGGGCATTTATGTCGTACCATTTGGGGTATGGGGGCCGTATTGGTTCTACATAAAAAGGGGATACAATATGTGCGTCAAACAAAATTTGGTTCAACTCCCTATACGTGATTAGGATGGCTACGAACTGGGATTTTTCTGAGTTCAGTCTTGGATTGGGTTCTTGCCTTGGGGAGCCTTGATGGCTGGTAGTTACTGTCCCTGGCTGTCTTACTATAATCGGCTCCGAATGGCCCTTGTCATACCTACTCCTACTATTCGCTTCCTTTTTCTTCTTCTTCGGGGCCTTTAAAGTCCACTATCCCATTTCCTTTGTTTTTGTCAGAACAACCAGTTTGGCTCGATCATCCTCCGAGTTAAAACTTGAGCTCATTGGGAAGTTCACAGGGCCGAGGTATCAGTCTGACATTGGGGTCCGATAATGATGGGTACCCCAGGCGAAGGCGTGTCTGGTTGGGTCGGGACATTTATTGGGGGGAAAACCTAGGGAATAAATGATGTCTTCATTATCATTGCCACTGTTGACCATTGGGCCACTCCTTTTTTCAAATCCTCCGGCTAGTAACTGGGATAACTGGCCCATCATATTCTTTTGGAATTCTAGCATTTGTTCCCATATTTCTTATTGAATTTTAGTCAATTGCTCCTGCATCTGTATTTGTATTTGCTCTATTCTTTCCAACCTTCGGTCCATGGCTTTTGTTCTTGCGCACTACCGTAATGATGCTCAGTTCAGTAGACTTTTGTCGATTTCCAAGTTACTGAAATAATTTTTAATTAATTAGAGACTTTCTACAAATTTTAATGCATATGATGTGATGTAATGCAAATGCATGAAATGCAATGCAAATGCATAGAATGAATGCAAAAAAGAAAGAGAGGCGTTGATTCTGAATTCAATTCCATTAGAAGAAATTTTCTAGAAATTAAATTCCTTTACATAAAACGGATTACATATGTGGCTTTGTCCTCATAGTCCAAGTGAAGACACCAATCTTTTTCTTCGGATCCGAATGTTATGGTCGTGTCCCGTGAAATTTCTCAATAGATGCATCTTCTAGCTCCTTATTGCTTGAATCCTCGGGCAACGAGGCAAAGTCATATACTATCAATCGTTTCTCGTTGTGTTTACTTGGACACGAACGTATTGTAACCCACTTTATCAAGAAATCCATTTTCTTTAGCAATCGAATATGAATCAACACCTCCTTTCTATGATGAAGAAATGCAATGTAGTCATAAATAAAAGAAAACACGTTAGTATCATATACAGATGGTAAAAATCAAATCAAAAAAAAAAAAAAAGTCAAACACCTATCCAGGTGACTGTTAGGGTTCAACATAGTTCTACCTAAAATGGGCTCCTAGGGTTCACTATATGTGGTTTAGTTCTAAAGAGAGGGTGCCTAAATCAGCAGATTCCTCAATCCTCACCCATTAGAGGCTCATATGGATCGAGTTCGATTTAGGATTTCCCTATGGTCATGTGGAGATGAAAATCTCACGAAGACATAGGTACGGAGGCATCCCGGAAGTAATCCACTTGCTCATGCGAAGGTGAAAACCTCATGAAGGCATAGTTTCTCACTCCCACTTGAAAGGTATAACCACGACGGTCATGCAGTGCAATGCCAAATTATTTTATGAAACTCAATATTATTGCAATCATAGCACCAACAAATGCATCAAAAGAAACATGATTTTTCAAAATAATTTTCCAAATTTTCAATCAAAAGGACAAAAATTAATCAATCTATGGCATAACTCTCAACTAGTCCCCAGCGAAGTCGCCAAGCTGCCGAGTAAAAAGAGAAAATACTCAAAGATAGCCATCGAGAATAGCTTAGGAGAAGGATCTCCATCAAGACAGAGGATCTCCCATCAAGTTCTTTAGAAGTTTTTGGGTTTTCTTATGTTTTGTTGTTTTTCCTCTTTTATGATGTTTCCCTCTTTTAGTATGAACTAAATCCCTTAAATACCTAAGGGGATGAAACCTAAGATAGATCTTATTATTATTTGATTTATGAGATAAATACTTGTGCTTATTCTTAATTGTGAGTTCTTATTATTTGATTTATGAGATAAATACTTGTGCTTATTCTTAATTGTGAGTTCTTATTCTTAATTTGATAATTCAGGTTATTGATTCAAGTCGAAGGTGCTTATTCAGTAGAGCAAAAGTCCCTGTTTAAGGGTAGATCAACACAATTAAGCGGAGTTGATTGCAACCCTAGATTTAGGGCGACGAAAATATGTCGGATTGGGGTCAAACCTAATAAGGGAATCCATAGATCGAGTTAATGCGACAATAGGAGTTTTAATTAGAAAGAGATTTCAAGTAATCAACCTAGAGTCAGTTGTTAGTAGCCTCGAAAGAGGTATTAATATAATTTAGGGATTTCTACGGATTAAGCCAAGTGAATAAATCGCATGAATCAAAAGTAATAAGTGAAGTTTAGGTGGATTCTTCCTTAGGTATTGCCTATCTCATATAAGTTGTCTAAAAGTATTTTCCCAATTTACTCTCTGTCGCGTTCATAGTTAGTTAATTTTAGATTAAAAATAAATCCCCTTAATTATTAGGCTAGATAATGAAAAGATAGTTAATACTAGTACTCTTGGTCCTTGAGGATACGATATTCCGGACTCACTATAGCTATACTATTGTTCGATAGGTACGCTTGTCTTTGTCGAAATAATAATTAGTTTCAAGCTCCATCATTTATATAAAAAAATTTTAACACTGGCAGGCTGAGCCGAGCTCGATTTTTAACTTTTTTATCCAAGCCAAATTTAAGTAAAAATTTAAGTCCATTTTTTGGATCGGGTTGAGCTTGAACCTATTGTCGAAACCATTTTTTTATTAGTTTGGAAAACGGGGTCGACTTAAAAAATGAGACATGGAGTCGCCACCAACCTTTTTTGTTTAGGTGTGGTTGGGTCACCTTGTAAAAAATAATTTTGGTCTACGAAATAGAAAAATAGGTTCGGGAGTTGATTACGTACGAGGTAGGATTAGCACCCTCGTACGCCCAAAACTGGTACCAAATTGATTAACTAATGTCCTTATGTTGAAAATTAGAAAAAAAAATTAAAATGTAATTCCTTTTGAAAAATGTTTGATTAATTTAAATTGGAATTTAAGATTTTCTCGTTCCGAATGAATAAAACATCATATCCAACACGTTAGGATATGACGTCTTAAATATCGAAACCAAGATCATCTCACAGTTTCCAAATCATGCAACTAAAAGGGTATTTAATTATTTGGTCAAATGAAGAACTGAAACCCAGCACGTTAGGGCACAATTCCTCGAATTTCCAAACATCAAATATTGCCTTGTTTTAAAAACTTTTAAATAAGCGATTTTAAAATCGACTCAAAATGCTTTTATTGAATCACTATTCGATAATGAGAAAAAAAATATAATATCGAGCATGGAATAATAATACGTGAATACAACTTTGTACGAATGGATGACAAGAATAATAATATGAACATACAATTCAAAATATACAAAAACAATAATCTCACAATTCCTATTTTGAAAATGCCAACATTATTAATCAAGAAACAACGAAAGCTAAAAATATAGCTAATTAAAAAACGAATTAAAATGAAATATGGCAAGTCTTCAAACATGGATGAATAAAATTAAAATAATAATAATATAAACGACGGGAGACTTGGAGTCAATACGATATGAAAGCAATTTAAGAACTATTAAATAAATGAAAATTTACAAATAAACAACACATGATAGAGTTTGAAATAGATTAAAAAAACAAAGATGAAAATAACTAATACATGAAATAATAATATAAATGAATTTTAAAATAAATATTATATAAAAAGAAATTCAAAGTAAATAATGTACAAAATAATATATGTTAATCTATAAAAATTACATATATGAAGTAAAAAACCCAATATAAATTATTTATATATGAAAATAATAATATATAAAGTTTTCGTGTAACACCCCCTACCCGTATCTGTTATTGGAATAGAGTAGGAGGTATTACCAGAGTTTACTGAACATTTTCGAATAATTCTGAGTCATTTATTGTTCATATTCTGAAAATAATCATAACGTCCCTCTATTGGGCCCTCGAAGCCCAAAACATACATTAGGAGCCAACCGGAATTAAATCGAGATCATAGGGAATTTTTCGCAAAATCCTAAAACTTTCCTACATTGGTTAACGTACTTTAATATTAACAAACTTATTTTCTCGACATGTCTCGCTTCAATTTATTACTTGTCCTAATACACATAATTTTCCTGTATCAACGTATCAAAGATAGTATTATATTTACATGTCATGATACATATCATTCTCTTATTGTTTCTTCATAAATATAAATTGTTCAATTTATTATGACAATATTTCATGTACCATCATTTTCATGAGTTTAGTGTATATTTATTCGATAGTAGATTCATAATCTTGAATATGCATAATTATTAGGCAAATTTCACATACATGTATTTTCCATGCCATATTTCAATGTATCAAATAATTATCATTTCTATGTCTTTCAAGTTTAATTTCATGATTTCAAGTACTTGTCATTTTCTATATTTATCCCGTTGAATTTCTCGAAGTTCGATGGATTTTCTAGTAGTACACTTATAGTGTACAAATCCAGTCCGTCAATTCATGTTCATGTGCGCACATTTCCATTTTCAGAGCACACTCATGAACCTCATCCTTACGGCGGGATTACGGTCGAGCTAAATCCTGTAAGAGAGCACACTCTCGCGAACCTCATCCTTACAGTGGGATTACGGTCGAGCTAAATCCTGTAATATAAACTCATAGAGTATTGTCGGGATTACAGTCCAAAGCTAAATCGCAACGACAATTACTCTAATGAGCTTGGATCAATTACAGTCCGAGCTAAATTCAGACCCCAATTCGGATTACCGTCCGGGCTAAATCCATTTTCCACATATTCTTCGGGAGGGCTATATCGGGATCACCCGTCCGGGCTAGATCCTTTTCACACATATTCTTCGGGAGGGCTATATCGGGATAGGATCACCCGTCGGGCTAGATCCTTTTACCGTCAATTCCTTTTCGGCGATCCATCGAATTTTCCTTTCATTCAACCGGGATTTCTTCCCCTTTTTATCAAATATATCAATGTTTCATCAATTTTCATACAATGAGCGTTCAAATTATATTCACATCAATAACATACATTTCAAACATTTAAGAATATAATCCAAGTTACATGAACTTACTTCGTTGCTTGCCCATGTTTATAGTTTCACTAATTTGATGTCTTCTCTTTTCCATGTTCAAATCTCGTATTTGAGTTATCCGGATAAATTTGATCATCATTTTCATTCATTTCATATTCGATACATTCAATTAATGCTCTAGGCAAAATTACCATTTTGCCCCTAAATTTTTAATTAATGATGATTTCATCCTTAGATTGAGAAAAATAAAATTCTTGTAATTTAATCCTTGTTTCAAGCCTAATTATTCTCATATATATCGACAACAGCCCATGAATTATATGAAATATCGAATTTTCCATAATTTCAACACTTTTCAATTTAATCCCTAAAACATATTTTCACCCTATCTTGATCTAAATTAATAATTTCATTCAATTTTATAATTTAAATAATAAAATAATCCATTTCATGCAATTTGGTCATTTTTGACATTTTTACAAAATTGCCCATAAAGTTTTACTTTTATTCAATTTAGTCCCTGAGCCTAGAATATGCTAGCTAAATACTCATATATATTTTCCTCCTCCTCCTCTCCATTCCACATCCTTAATGTATATAACATGCTATAAGCAACATTATCAATAATTTCATTAATTACTCATAAGTATATTCAAAACTGTCCATTTGAGTTATAGTCACTAAATTATTTATTTCCAGAGCTACAAAACTCCAAATGAAGAACCGTTAATTTTTCCTGAAACTAGACTCGCATATCTTCTTGCCATAAAATTTTCAGAATTTTTGATTTAGCCAATTAGTACAGTTTATTCTTTAAAGTCACCCCTGTTCTACTGTCTGGCAGTTCCGACCCTTCTTCACTAAAAATTAATTATCTTTTTATATAGAATTCATATGATGTTATAGTTTATTTCTTCTAAAACTAGACTCATTAAGGAATCTAACCATATAAATTATGTTCCCAAATTATTTTTGTACAATATTTGATGATTTTTCCAAGTCAGAACAGGGGATCTCGAAATCACTCTGAACCAGTCTTACCAAAATCTAAATATCTCAGAATACAGAATTCCTTTGCTTTCCATGTTTCTTTCATATGAAAATAGACTCAATAAGATTTAATTCTATATCTCACTCAACTTCTAATCCAATTTCTACAATTTTTGGTGATTTTTCAAAGTTAGACTACTGCTGCTGTCCAAAACTGTTTTAATGCAAAATGTTAATTATCAAGTTTATAACACCTTTATTTCCTTCTCTACAACATTTCCCATTACTTTCTCTTATTTTCCTTCACTAACATATCAAGAACATAAAACTTTATATAAGAAAACTCTACATTAACATCATTTCCATGCTTTTTCCACAATATCAAACTTAAAAATATATTGAAAACATGATGTTCTTACCTTGTTTTATAGATTTCAATCTTTAACTTGATTTTCTCTCTCCTCCAGCTTCTATTTCTTGAATCAAACTTGATATTCTTGCTCCCTATAGTCTCCTTGTCATCTTTCTCTCTTGATGGCTATGGAAATTCTTTTGAATTCTAAGTGAAAATGATGGATTTTTGGTGAAAGGACTAATTTGTAAAGAAAGCAAAACTTTCTTTTCTTTCTCTTCTTCTCACGTTGGTTTGCATGGGAAAGAGATGATGATAATTCATCATCTTTCCTTCCTTATATACTACATAAATAATAATAAAATAATAATAAATAATAAAATATCTTATCAAAATAAAATAATATTTATCTAATTAAATAATTATAAAATATCATCACTATCATCATTACTTTCTAGATTTCTCTCTCTTCTAATTGACCATTTTGCCCTTTGTGATCTTTTAAAATTCCATCCTTGAATCATCACATAATTTGGTAAAATTATGATTTAGTCCCTCATAATTCTTTACCTATTCAATTTGGTCCTAATTCATCCATTTCCTTTAGTTTCTAGATTATTCCACCCCTAAAATATTTGCACTATTGGTCCTTTAACTTTTTCATACTTACACTTTAACCCCTCAAATTTTGAGTATTTACACTTGGGCAACAATACTTTTCTCACTTTACAATTTAGTCCTTTCTTGAATTAATAATGTAATATATCATAATATACTTCCGAATATTGACATAATCTAAATTTTTCTTTTTTTTCGCTTTATTTCCTTATTATATCAAAGATAATATCTTACTGTAAATTTTATTTTATTTTTTTTTTTTTTTGGGTATTACATTTCGAAATAAACAAAATAGATAATAAAATAGGGACTTAAAAGGAAATAAATTATATGAATAAATAAATTTAAAAATATACATATACACATAAATAAATTTAAAAGAAAATACATACATAAAATAATATGAAATAAACAATGTATACATAAAAATAATTTAATATAAATTATATGTGTATATAAAAAGAATATATATATAAAAAAAGTCAATGAAAATAACATATAAAGAGAAATAAATCAATAGACAAATAACATATAAAGAGAAATAAATAATATCTAGAACAATTTAAAATATATAAATAATTATAAAAATCAATAGACAAATAACTAAATAAATTAATTAAAGGACTATATTGAAATCAGAACAAAATTAGGGAGCTAAAAAGCAATAGATTAAAAATGAAATCGAAAAAGGACTAAAACACAATGCACGTAAACTAAAGGAGACTAAAAGGGCAATTTACCCAAGTTATTGAACGCAGCGTTTAAATGGGGACTAAATTAAAACTGTGCAGAATTACTGGGCAAAATTTTAAAAATGAAAAGAAATGAAAGGGGTCTAATCGAATAGTGGCGCGAAAAAGGAAGAATCAGATGCGCAAATATCCTAAAGTTTAAAAAGGCGAGGATCCTTCCTTTGGATTGGGTCAGGCACGCGGGCTAAGCACCAAATAGTGCCATTTCGGCACCTGATTTCCAAAGATCTAAACAACACCGTTTTTGTTTGTTCTTAAAACCTAAAAAATTTGAATGGCAATCTGCCATTTCCCAAAACTCATCGAAATAGATCCCTCCCCCCCCCCCATTTCCTTTATTCCCCCTTTTAGGGTTTGTAACTCTTCATCGATGCGCCGATCCCTCGCCCTAACCGCCGTAGAGCCACTGTGAACGGTGCTCAAAGCCAGGAAAGTTGCTTACCTTCCTTTATTTTATTTCATGTAAAAAAATGAAAATCAAACCAAAAAATGCACGAAAAAACGGAGAGGAAATCGAAAATCACCTTCTCCACTGAATTGATTTCTTTGTTTTTTTGTTTTTGATTCTATTAAAAAAATGTCTTCCCCGTTTACAAGTGATTTCTTCGGCCTTTTATAGCCGAATGAAATTGAAAATAAAATAAAAAATAAAAATATAGTCTGTCTTTCATATTTGTTGCCCTTTTCTGTTATCGTTTCTGTTTGCTTCGTTTGCCCCTTTTCTGTTGTCATTTCTGTTTGCAGGTGTGAGCGTCGTGGAGGCGCGCGTGAGGGAAGGCTGCGATGGCACGGCGCTAGAATGCTCTAGAGCCTCTAAGTTTTTCTGGAATTATTAGGAATTTGGGCCATTCGGGCCTATTTAGCATTGGGCTCTGTTTAGTAATTAGGCATGTATATTTTGTAATAAACAGACTGTTATTATTTGGATTTACTGTTTTTGGATTTTTTAATTTGGTTAATATTGAGTTAATGGCACCAGACAAATTGGGCCTATTACAGCTATCAAACGGGCTTAAAATATTGTTATGTGCTAATCCAACCCATGATCACCTCTAACAGAAGTTTTGAGCACCTCGATTCATATAGTAAAATTGTTGTTAATATTTTTTTAGAAGTTATAATTTAATATAAGCTATCTTAATGTTAAAATTTTTTTAAAGATTTATAATTTTTATTTTGACTTTTTTATAAAATCAAATTATCCTATAAGTAACTTTTATATTTATTTTAATATTTATAAATATTAATTCTTTCGAAATTGATGACTATATCTTTCAACGATGTGCCTCATCATTACAACAATATTAACTGATTTTTTACTTTAATTTTTAATTCACCAAAACATTTGATGTTAGGATAAATTTTCTCTGGTTTCAAAATCCAACAAATAATTCAATCTTTAAAACACCTTCACTTTTCATAAATCATGAATTTGTAAAGGAGACAATGCTAGAACAGAGTAAAATAAAAGTTAAATTCAGTAGCAACCATGGCGATTCAATTAAACGAGAAGCGGTAGGTAGGTCCATGATTGAAGGGGGAAAACAATTGTAGATAATGGAAACCCTAAAGAGCTTGGAAACAAAGGCCTTAACCACATTTATAAAGAAGTAGAAAAAACTTGCAGATTGTCTGCTCGCATGCAATGGCTTTTTGGACTTGTTTCAAAAAAGCATTCGCTAGGCCTTCCTTTTCTTGCTTTGGCGGCTCCAGTTTTCTTCTATGATCCCAAGGTTCTTCTTTTTAATGTTCTTTTTCTTAGCTTTTTTCGTGGTGAGTGTGACTCAAATGTTTCAAGTCCATCCCTAGTGGGGTTTTTTTTGTAAACATATCTTGTTAATGTGAGGCTAGAGTTAGCAAAGAGTTATATAAGGTAGAGTTGATCGAAGTTTGAATTTTTTGAAGGGTTAGATTGTGAGAAGAAGTAGACAGAGAGCTATTCCTTTCTTTAGTCCCGAAATGCCTTGGGAGTATCGTTGAACTTTCTTGAGGCTTCATGTATCATTCTCATATTAAGTTCATACTTCCTGATAGGATGGTAAAAATCAAACAGCTCGATGAATTTCGAAACAATTTGTTTTGAATAGAACACATATATTTAAAAAAAAAAAAAGTGAATACAGGGTAAGATGGAAGTTCTCTTTTAGACAGTGGGTACAAAGCTATTATGGATATTAATATTTTATCCTTGTATATAATATTACTATTAAAAGAATAAAAATGTAATAAAGTATTATAGAAAAAATCTATATATTTTATGTTTAAATACTTATTTAACTTTTGAAAGATTAAAAATATTAAAAACAAGTATCAAAAATTAAACTGAGGCAGGGATTGATACATCCATCATGCATGAGAGTAGTAATAATTTTCAATATTATACATCTATAGTGAATCGAAGCAGATGGTGAAACTGAATATGCTAAATGTGGAGCCGTGATAAATTTAACAATATCTGCCTTCACTCCACTCTATTGTCATCATTACTCCTTGAAACCTAACCGATCTATATAGTATCATGTCAGAATAATAAATAAATGTGGTATATATATACAAACAAATGAAGAATAGATATTATGTTCATGTCAAAGAGTGTGCTCCCTACCATAGCATGAGCTGCCATGGTTGGAGTCTAGCAAGATATTGAAAACTTATGGGAATCTTTAACTCACTAAGGGTGAGTTTGGATGGGCGGTGCGTTTACTTTAGGTTAGTGTAAAAACAGTTGTGACAGTGAGATTAGATACTGGAGCGTGAGATAAAAAGTAAGCTAAATGCATCGCACTTAATCGCCCATCCAAATCTACCCTAAGTGATTCTTAATCAAGAACATTGTCCCGCAAAATTAGAAATTTATGAGAGAAGCTCTCAAAATGTAAATATATCATATCTATATTTAATAATATTATATATTAAAAATTAAATAAAAAAAACTCAGATGAGACATTTATTATTTATTCCCATAAATAAAAGGTTGATTTGATTGTGAACAGGCCTAAGGATGTAAATTCGAGTATATTGAAACGTGTTATCCTCTTATTTAAAAATTAAAAATAAATTAAAAATAATTTTAAATATTATATAAAAAAACAAATGTAATCCGAATATATAATAAAATTATTAAAAAATTCTAACTTAGACTAAGAAACAAGGACGGTTGATTGTCTTGAAAAAAAAAAAAAAAAACCATGCTTTCAAGGAACAAAAATCGTCTGCCCTTCATTCTCTCTCGTTTATAATTTTCCGACGCGTTGTGTTTTGTTCTTTTGTTGGGTTACTTTATATTCACACCGTTGAATTTTACTTCCAAAAAGACAAAAAACCTTAACAAAGCCAAAGTAAAGTAATAAATCACTATTCTATGGTATTTTTCTTATTCATATTGCTTATATTTCATTCTATCCTTCTTTTATAATTTAATTTTTTATGAAGTAATTTTTAACTTCTTTAATTTGTAAATTAAAATTAAAATATATTTTTTCAATCTCTAACATTAGCTATCAAAATAACTTGGATCTAACGTATGTTCTTTTATTCATAGTCTATAGGTATTAATCTATCGTACTGATTGTCGAATTGTTGCTTAAAAATCGTTAGTCGGAACTTTAACTTTTTTTAAAAAAAGCTTAATAGCCTAGTGACTTAAATATTTTTTTTGAACAGTTTAGTGATTTAAATGAAAATTTTCGAATAATTCAATAATTATTTTGTAACTTTTTGAAGTTAAGTAGTCAAAACATAAATTTTCTAATAATTTAGTGACATTGGGTGTAGTTTACCCTTTGTGTTGTTGAGTTCTAATTTTTTGGGTAATACTTTTTTTTAATTAAGTTTAGTCTTCAATCTTTTAAAAAGAATTAAATTTGATCATCAATCTTTTGAAAAAAATTAATTATTATTTTTAACGAAAATACTAATTAAAATATTAAAATTTCAAACATGACAAAGCACGTAACTTGTATTTCATACTTTTTTTTTTGAACTTTTATTTTCTTTCTGAATTTTGAATTCTTTTGATTTTTAAATATTTTATAAATTTTAAATTATTTATTGATGTGATATATAAGATAAATAGTGTTGTATTAGTATGAAGTGCATATAAACTCACACCATTTGTCACACTATCATCATTAAAAATTAATGTTTTAGTTAAAAAATTTATTAAAGAAAAATAATTTTATCATTTTAAAATTTTAATGATCAAATTTAACTAAATAATAATAATAACTAAATTAACATTGACAGAACATATAAATATTAAGAGTTAAATTTATTATTATTATTATCATCTTCTTCTTCATATCGAAGCTACACCGATAATGTCTAAAATATGAAGTGATTGTTAAACAAAAATTCTTTATACCTTAAAGTTAACGGCATCTTGCCATGAAAAATTTAAGGGATAAAAGTAATTTTAGTCTTTAAATTTAGTATTTTATTTAATTTAGTTTCTGAATTTTTTATATATATTAGTTTTAAAATTTGATATATATATATTTAATCATTGAATTCAGATTTTATTAAATGTGATTATGTGATATTTTAAAAATTAATTAAAATTTTAAAAAAAATTATATAAAATATGAAAAAATATAAAAAAAATCAATTGATATGACATATCACAACATTAAAATTTCACATAACCTAAATTTGGAACCAACCTAAAAAAAACTACTAAAATCCAAAATTAATGTAGATAATAATATTTAAACCTAAAAATTGAAAAAAATTGTTTTAGCTTGAATGGAGCGGATGAGTGGTTGTTAAGCCTTTTATTAGACACACGTTTAGCATAAATTCAAACCCATATTACCCTCAACCTCTATCCTCAATATTGTATTAAAAAATTATCAAATTCAAATACTAAAACTCAAGGTTAAATAATTTTTGGGGCTTAAACTTAACAATTATTTTTATTTTGGGGTTTAATTTTTTTATTTAAATTAATCCTTAAAAACTCTAAAATTTAGATTCCAATATGGTAACAATTACCAAATTTAAAACTTAAAGAGACAAAAAAATTACTAAATTCAAACGTGCAATAGCAATTTAACCCTAAAACCTATCGAAACTTTAAATACGGAAAAGCTTAAACATAGCGTCAAAAGAACTATCCGAACTTCAACGGATTTCATGATCAAGCATTCAAATGAAGTGGGGTCATTGCTTTCCTTAGCCTTTCATTTTTTTGTTCTCAATAAAATAATAAGTTTTAACATTTTATGAGTACATAAAATTTAAAGAAGCAGTCATAATGTCTAAAAATGTGGGGTTTAGAAATTGAAAGCTAAGGCCCAATCAATTCCAAGGGGTAAGAATTTTGAGCCTATGGGTCCAATCCTGTGGATCATGGGTCTAAATTGACCAACGAATACACTCTTAATATTTAGTAGAAGCATGATGAATTTTTATTTATTTATTTATTTAAAAATAAGTAAATTAATCTTTATATATTATATTAAAGAGTATATTAGTCGTTTTTATTAAAAATCTCATTTATTTCTATTAGGGTGGTTGATGAAATAACCAAGCAATTACACATGACATGTTTATTTTTTTATAAAAATAATTAATTTTTAGTAAAATAAAGATATAATGTATCCGAACTTTTATCCATACACGTATTGAACAATGTTTTCGAAACTGTCATGAAAGTGTAACATGACAGCTCTTGAAAGTTCAAAACCAGGGACTAAATCACCGTACACTTTGTGTTAAGACCATAACGGTATGGTGAACCTTAACTCAGGTGGCTAGTTTCAGAATATAACGAGCATGGTCCCTAGAGACATAGTCATCGTTAAAACAAACAGGCTTTTTCCATGATTTTATGTTATAATTTTAACAGTGATGGTGCAGTTTCCAGGCTTTCAGGTCCAGGAGGCAATTCCAGACCCTAGCCATGCTCCATTGTCGTGAAGAAACCACTTGTTTAAAAAGCATATATTTGCCTGGTTCTATGCTGATCGTCGAGGGAGCAGGTAAAAGCTAAATGTTAGTCGAAGAGAATCGGAGAAAGAAAAAAGAAACTTTTGAGTGATTGGAATTCCCTGTCAAATGGAAAAAAGAAAATTATCCTGGGGAAAATCCCTCAACAACGTGTCGAATTCAGACAGGTTTATATTATTCTCTTAGCCAAACAATATCAGATATGTGGCAGTTCCCCGTTTCATGTTCCTTTTCCTCTGTCTAGAATTCATTCATTCATTTCCCAATGTTCGTTTTGTGCTTCGGTTAAATCACTTTCTTTTTCGCACTCAACTTTACAATTATTTCTACACTGGGGGCTCGAATTTGTTTTTGTTTCAGTTAGGCCCTAATTTTGGTAATTGTTTCCACATTAGAGTTTAAACTTTTTAAAAACCCTAAAGTTCAAACCCTAATGTAGAAGCAATTGCTAAGTTCAGAAATGAACTTGGAGAAAAAAAATGTGGGAATAATTACCAAATTTAGTGTTTAAGTTGGACAAAAAAAAATTCAGATCCTAATTTGAGAATAGTTACCAAATTAAGGATCCAAAGAGTGATTTAACCCTTGTTGTATATGAAAGACAAAAGACTTGTATGTGGTTGGCTGCTATGATTTCCCTACGTACAGCTGGACATATTGCTTTTCTCCTTTTAGAATACAATAAATCACTCTTGTCTCTTATTCGTTTGAATCTTATTCATAATTTGGAAAGGGAATAAAGTTATAAACCTTTATATGTCATGTTTCTGTTCAAAAGTTTAAGGGATAATGTGTGTGTGTTGCATTGTTACTGTGGAAAAGGAGAAAAATAATTTTATTCTATTAACATGGAAACATCGAGATTTATTATGATAAATTTACTATTTGGGTGAAAAAAAAAGTATTTAAGAAATATTATGTAAAGATAAATTATTAACCTAATTTGGACGTGATAAATGAAATATATATATATAGAGCACGACATATATATTTAACCTAATATCCGACTCGTCATCTGCTCTCCAGCTCGCTCATTTTTTTATGTATTCACCACTTATTCCTTATTCGCTTTTCTATATATTCGAAGACATGTGTAATTCCTAATGGTGTAACATGTCGTCACGCATGGTACCTAATTATTTATTGTATGTCATGTTAATAGATCGTATTTTATATATATTTAGCATCCCTAAAGAAGGGATATATATATAAACATGAGAAGTTATCAAGGGTTATTAAAAAACTAAAAGGATATGTTATACTCATATAGTATGGGGTATCATGTCTCCAACGTAATCGCATGGTTAGGTTATAATGTGAAAAAATAAATATTTGATGAAAAATGAATAAAGTTTTAGATAAAACAGTAAAATCGATGTGTTAAAATCTATTATAAATTTTTCTAGATTTTAAATAAAAATTTTGAAAAAATTATAGTAACATTTCTTACTTTGTAATCATGAATTTCTTTTAATCTCTTTGAACTATAAAATAACATTAAAAATATAATTTTAATTAAAAAAAACTAGGGAAAAGCCAAAATTGTACTTTCCAGCATTACATGCCAACCATTTTGAATGAAACCTTTTGCCTCCCATCAATATCGAATTATTAACTACATGTTGATAAGTTTATCAGCAATAATATATTATTAGTTTATAAATCATTTATGAAATGAATAAAATATCATTATCATTTATACACGTCAAATTTATAAATTCCTTTTTTGGTTGATTTTCTAGTTTCTAATAAGGTTTAGGGTATGACATAATGCACTATATAAAATGCTGAATTCCCATTTGTCCAAAGATAGATAGATATTAAAGTCGAAATAAAGTTATATTCGTCATTCTTAATGAACCCAAATAAGCCAAAAACGTGTTAGATTCCATATATCGTGATTTTGTAAATTTCTGTTCTTTCTCGAAACCCGAAATCCACATTTTCTTCCCTCTTATTTAGTGAAGCATCTTCGAATCATTCAGCTTCAAACCCAAGCTTCCTTTTCCAAGTCCCTTTCACCCTTTTATTTAGAGATAGAAATTTTATGAATTTTTTTTTTTTAACTTTATAAGATTAAACTTTCTTAATATTTAATTTAAGGTAATTGGAATGGATTTAGATTAAAAATTTTCAAATTAAACCCTAAAAAATTATAATGGAAAAATTCATTTAAATTAATTTAAAATGAAAATAATATTATATCCTTTTACATTTTTTTTTGTATAATTAATATTTTAACAATTAGGTTTTTATATTTTATATTTCATTCATATAGATCACGCGTGTCAAATTTGATATAAATTAAAAAGTTTTAACTACCATTTAATTATATTGATTTGAAAATTTACATGCATGACAAATACAATTACATCAATAAATTCAACTATTAGATTATTAAAATATTATTCGGATGTAAATCCTATTTTAATTTTAAACAAATATAAATAAATCTCTTCGCATAATTTTAACTGATTTCGTATATTTTTAATTAAAATTTCTTAAAAACTTTTATAATTGGGACACGATCCAACGAGAAAAAAACCATCTCATCTCCCGTCATTTCCATCCCTACTTCTATCTATAAAAAAGCTTTCATACTCTTTCAAATCTATTGCATCAAAGCAGCTTCAAAACATACATACATATCGTCTTGTTCATCATGTCAAGGGTCCCTGAGCCACTTACCGTTGGAAGAGTTATAGGAGAAGTGGTGGACAATTTCACCCCAAGTGTTCAAATGACGGTAACGTACAACCCCAACAAACAAGTCGCCAATGGCCATGAGCTCATGCCTGCTGTCATCTCTGCTAGGCCTCGTGTTGAAATCGGCGGCAACGACATGAGAGACGCTTACACTTTAGTAAGTTCCATCATAAACCCTTGCATTCTACAGTCATGTATATAGTTGTTTTTCTATCTTATTTTCCTTTTGCTATCTTTGTATAGATCATGACAGACCCCGACGCTCCAAGCCCTAGTGACCCCTTCTTGAGAGAACATTTGCACTGGTTTGTATCAATATAAACTGTATATATATTTATATATATGTTTATAATTTGTAAAAGTTTCAGCCATTAACGTATATTTTCTGTTGCAGGATGGTTACCGACGTTCCTGGTACAACCGATGTTTCGTTTGGTGAATTTCGGAAACCCAATTTCAATATATATATATGCATTTTAATCTATGGAAATTTGGGGCTGAATTTAATCGATTTTAAACGACGACGACAGGGAGGGAAGTTGTTAGCTACGAGACTCCAAATCCAGCGGTCGGCATCCACAGGTACGTGTTCATACTTTTCAAACAGAGAGGAAGAAGAACGGTGAAGTCACCGTCTTCGAGGGATTACTTCAACACCAGGAGGTTCTCGGCGGAGAACGGTTTGGGTCTTCCGGTAGCGGCGGTGTACTTCAATGCCCAGAGAGAAACTGCTGCAAGAAGAAGATAACTATGGCGGCCCCATAGACAATAAGTATAATAAAATGAAGGAAAAATTAACAATCTATTGATCTGTCCTTGGTTTAGGGATTGACACGTATGGTTTCCAGCAGCTTAGTTCTACAGTTAAGAATCAATCTAGTGCGCTGTCGACTGTTGGGTTGGGTGACTCTTATTATTATGTAAGAACTAGGTTTCGGTTCTGCTTGTCTGCGTCAAAAAAACCATTCTTTGTCGCCAATGATGTTATGGTATTGGGTTATTACTATACGATGCGTTGCTGTTGTCGCTTGTACAAAATGTCTAATATTTGAACAACAAAAAATGGTTTTATATTTATTTAGTTGTATAAAAAATATTTTTATTTTTATATCTCTTAAAGAAATAATATATTATTTGATGCTTGAATTTGATTTCAATATTCAATTTGATATTTGAATTTTTTTTGTCTCAATTACCAAATTAAACATTTAAATTTTACTTCAATGGTTAATTTGATACCTATATTTTTTTTTCTTTCAAATTAAATTCCTATCTTTTTTATTAAAGCAAACATGGTGTCATTTGATATGGGTATCATATTGAGATTAAAAAATATTAAATTCGACATTAAAGTAAAATTTAGTTAACAAATGATATATTAACTAAAAATTGATAATATAATCAAAATTATATAATGTCTTAAGTCATTGATTTAATTTGATATTATAGTTGCTCGTACATTACTTTATTGTATTTGTAATATTAAAATTTTAAAAAAGAAAAAAACACTTACTGTTTTGTAAGAAAAATATATAAAAGAAACTGCTGCTCTTATTAGTTTCCATTTTACCACCACCATTGCTTATTACCCATTAAAAAAGAAAGAAAAAAACAGTGAGGTATCCATATTCCATGGCGTTATTATATTTTCCTACCCATTAAGCATGCAGCACACTGCTTTTGTTTCAAGCACAGGTGAGTGGTGGGAGATTGCATTGAGAAGGGAGTCGAGAAGCGATCCTTAGAGTGCTGCAAAGGCAATCATGGTGCACCGATTGGAGTGCGTTACAGCAGTCAATGCTAGGGTTAGCCACAGCTGCACCGGGCACCACGAAAGGTGCGCACACGTTCAGGCTCGTCAGCTCGGTCGGGCAGCTTTGTGCATTTGTAGTATGGGTCTGCACTGCCACTGAAACCACCAACACAAGTAGTGCTACGGTAGCGGATCGGGAACTGAGAGATACAAGTGATTTGAGACTTACCATGATTTCTTGCTGGTTTTTCATTTTTTGAGATTTATTCACTGGGATTTTTAGTATTTATAGATTGGAATTTGGGGGTTGATCAGTGTGATGATCGATTGTGTGAGTTACCTAAGTTTTTTTAGAACAGTTGGTGGGTTCATTTCTCGTGGATGTATGACTTGGGCCAAATTTTGAAATTGAAAAAATTTTGATAACATGATTCAAAGGGATTTTAAAAATATTCGAGCTTAGTTTAAGTTTTTTATTAGGGTAAATTATATCAACAATCACTCAACTTTAAAATAACTGACAAAATAGTCACTCAGATTTCAATTCAATCATTCTAACTTTCAAAAAATAACAAAATAGTCACTACTAACCATTCGTTACGTTTGTAATGGAGCTACCATTTTCCGTTACAGACTTCCATTTTCCATCCCCTCTCCCACCCCTCTCCCTTTTCCCTACCATCCCTCCTCCTACTCTTATGCTTTCCCTTCCCCCCCACCCCTCACATCGTCCCTTTGCTAACCCTCTTCCCCTACTCTGATTCTTTCCCTCTCTCTTACCATCCCTCCCCCTACTCCGATTCTCTAATAAATCGTTTATAAATCTGGATCCTCTTCTCTACTACACAGAGGGAGACAGTCCCTATAACAACACAACTAACAAAAACTGCACCACCTAACACATTATTAAGACCCACTTCACCTGTATTTGTCCCCAAAAATGCAACTATATTGGCAAACACATCTGGTGCCCCATTTCCCAGTGGAAGGAGTGAAAACCCAACAATAGTTGGAGGCAACCTAAACAGATAAAACAAAACAGCAAGCCAAACACCCAATACCACATACCCTACTATCCTAAATCCTTCGCAACCACAATAGAAAAACTTAATGTAATCAAAGAATCCATCTGAAGAACATTGGGGATGAGCTTTCAAGAACTCACACGGATTAGCAAAACCCTTATGATCAAACAATCCATAACACAAAGCAGGGTTGCTCGAGCTTATGCTCAAATCATTCTCTTGAGCATTCTTATCAGCTAAATTTGATGAATCTGCATCAAGTTCACTAATTTTTCTACGAATAACACTAAAATGATCATACCCATTAGTGAAACCAGGTCCTTGAGTCACATAGTTAATAAGCAGAGACGACTAGTGAATTGAGGGTTTCTTAAGAAATTAACCCAGGTGTAGAATAGGAAAATCAAAATCAAAGCAAATAATCCATTGAAAATTCCACGAAATCTGGGATTTTTAAAGCATAGAGACAATGATTCCTCATTGAGAAACTACTCCAATTTTCCTAGAAAGTGGAATTAGACTAGGGTTTTCAGCAAAAGGAGCTATGAAACCCCAACCCTGGAATTAAGAAGAGAATTTGAATTAATAAATTCAATCACTTACCGATGGCCAAAGCAGCAAACTTAATGATTTTCGAGAGGAAGAGAAAGAGAGAATTGGAGTAGGGGGAGGGACGGTGGGAGAGAGGGAAAGAATCAGATTAGGGGAAGAGGGTTAGCAAAGGGACGGTGGGGAAGAGGGAGAGGGATGGCAATTACCTTAAAGTTGATTGAGTGTTGATGTAATTTATTTTTTTATTAATATTTTTATATATTTAATAATTAATTTAAAATAAAAATAATTTAATAACCATTTTATTTAAATTTAGATTAAATCAAACAAGTGAACATAAATTTTTTTTATTCAAGTCCAGCCAAGCGGATCACGTTACGCTAATTAATATTGTTTTCACTATATCTTTTAATATTAGAAAAAAGAAATATCACATTTTACTAAAGTTGGATTGGATGTAACGGTATGATAGTTGCATCAATCTTTTAATTATTAGATTAGTAGTCGAACTGATCAAACCGTTAATTTTTAGTTCAATCGTCAGTCCAACAATAAATAAAGAATTAAAAATTTTATAAACTAATTTATTCGTGATTTTTTTATCTCAGTTAAAATTTAATTGGTTCGACCGACTGGTCCGATTTGATTAAAATAACATCAGATTGTACTCTTAAAAAGAGAACTTAAGTTTTGAATATTGAAATTGACATTGTTAACATAAATAATCACGGATTCTGAAAAGATTAGTATTTATGCACCATAGCATAAAAATTAAAATTTTAATGGTTAATAGATTTAATGGTTGTCATTTGAATTAAAATTAAAATTCTAAAATTCTAAAAGTATAAGGATTAAAAATATCAAATTGGAGAATAATGATTAAATCCACTACTTATGGAACAAAATAACTAATTTTAATCTAACAGATTTATTTGTTACCGTTTGTTTCATGACTAAAATTTAAAATTTTGAAAAATATAGAGATTAAAATTGATCAATTAAAAATGTAAAAATTAAAGTTGATCAAATTAAAATATAAGAATAAAATTCATAATTTACGCATAATATATAGACTAGTAGTAAATTTTACCACTATTTTTAAATGTTATCATTTAAGATTATGTCCTAATAATATCTCCAACACGACATTATAATAAAGGTTTAAGGTCGAGTTGTTGTTTTTTTTTTAATGGTTTGCCAAGGTAAAAATATCATGTAAACTTTTGTATTAAAAGTCAGATTGTATTTTGCTCCATTTATATCAAGAGCAAATTGATCCTTTTATTAAACATTTTATCTAAATCTATTGTTAAAAATTAATCATTGCAGGCTAGTATAAGGTATACGTGACATGTTACTTGTAATTATTTGATTATTTCATTAACCAAACCGATTTTTAGCAGAAGAAATGCATAAAATTTATAACACAAAAGATGAATTTACTTTTTAGTCTAATGCTTAAAAATTAATTTACTCATTTTTAAAGGGTAAACTACCAAAATAGTCACTTTTGTTTATCTCAAGTTATATTTTAGTCACTTATGTTATCACGTTGTAACATTTTAGTCACTGAGTTGTTAATTGTCGTTAATGGTGTAACGGTAAGTTAATGTGACACGTTAAATCATCATTTCAAACAAAAATTTTAGGTTAATTTATACAATCAATCCCCATACTTTTTCATTTTGAGCAATTTAATTTTTTTCTTTTATGTTCTTTTAACCTTTTTTTTCTTTATTTTCCATTCTCTTCTGCTTCTCTTTCTGTTTTCCTCCCTTCTCCATTTTTTTTAACGTAGTTTTCCTATGTTTTCTATTTGTTAAAACTAGTCCCTATACTTTTATTTTTTTGAACAATTTAATTTTTTTCGAGTGAGGCGAGCTTGTAGACTAGTTTTAACAAATAGAAAATATAGAAAAACTACGTTAAAAGAAATAGAGAAAGAAAGAAAACAGAGGGAGAAGTAAAAGATAATGGGAAAAAAGAGTTAAAAGAATATAAAAGAAAAAAAAATTACTCGGTGACTAAAATGTTACAACACAATAACGTAAGTGACTAAAACGTAATATTTCAAACATAAATGACTAAAATATAACTTGAGGCAAATAAAAGTGACTATTTTGGTAGTTTAACATTTTTATCTTTAAATCGGCTATAACTAAGGAGAATTCTAGAACATAAAACCTCTATTTGTTTAGTTAGGGCTTTACAGAGACGAAGCAGGGAAGTAAAAGTTTTGACCTTTTGAGAAAAATCCTGCGAGAATCCACTCTCTCCATAGTTTCTTCAAGCAAAACCTACGATGGCGGACGACGACTATAATGATATGGACATGGGGTTCTTCTCTATCTCACTCTCTGTTCCTTTCTATGTGCTTTTAATTTGCTTTTTATGTAGTCGATTCGATAATTTGATTATATTTCCCTGTTTTTATTGAAATTCGGATAATCTAATCAAATCCAAGAAGTGGGTTTGTTTTAGTTTTCGCTCTTCGATTGTTTTGGGAATAAAATTAGGGTATGGGAAATTTTCTCTTATGAACCCTAATGTTTACAAACAACCAAACAGAGGGAAAATTTTTCTTTTTCGGTTGGAACGTAGTGTGTTTCTTATGCATTGTTGCTTAAGAACTTAACTGTGGGATGTTGATATTGTTGCTGTAGATATGAGGATGAGCCACCAGAGCCTGAGATTGAAGTAAGGATTTTTTTTTTCAAAAACTACATTGTTTGTTGTAAGAAATCGAATGTGAACTGATAAAGTTATTTACTGTGTGTTGAATTGTCTTTATGGTGAACAGGAAGGAGCTGAGGAGGATTTGGAAAACAATAACAACGATGATGTTCCTCTAGAACCTATCGAAACCGAAGACAATGTAGACCAAGATGCTAAAGACAAAACTACTCGTAAAACATCAAAGTATATGACCAAATACGAGCGTGCTAGAATCTTGGGTACCCGAGCCTTGCAAATCAGGTTTGCTTAGTAACCTTTTAGAATCTCGTGTACCTTGAATGGATTTCGGTTTTGTTGTATGATTCAATAATTTTATTTGTTGTTGTTTGTCCTGACGAGCAGTATGAATGCACCTGTTATGGTTGAGTTGGAGGGTGAGACTGACCCACTTGAGGTATGATTATGTTAATGATTGCATTTGGTTTTGAGTTATAAAAAGAATTTGATAACGCTGTAACCATAGGTTAGCTTAGTATGAAGTTAAGAGATTGCCACTTGGTTTTCCTACTTGACAATACATATTTTGAATACCTATATGTATAAAACCACACTGGCTTTCAGGCTTCAGCCTTTGATTTAATATGGAATCAAGACTAAATAGACGAATTAGGGTTTAACTCTGTTAATGTCTACTATCATATTAGCGCGGAATATGGTCCACAAGCCATCTTCCTGCCAGCCCTTATGCAATATACACGTGATACTGCCGACAACAATAGATTTGGTTTTTTCTTTGCTATAACTCGATTCTTTTGCATTTATATTAGATTGCCATGAAGGAGCTTCGAGAGCGGAAAATACCCTTTACCATAAGACGCTACTTGCCAGATGGAAGGTGAGATTTTTTGTTTTGGAATTGGGATCTTGTTTTTAATTTACTTGCCTCCGCTTTAGTTATCCTAATGGATTAAACTTTTGGTATAACATTTCAGTTATGAAGATTGGGGAGTCGATGAGTTGATTGTGGAAGACTCGTGGAAGAGACAAGTCGGAGGCGATTGATTACGTGTTCTTACTTCTTGAATTTGGTGTGTGGTATGTAAGAGTCGTGATGGTTAGATTCAGTCAGTAAATGTAAAAAAGACAATCTAGAAGGATGTCTTTGGAACCGTGGTAGTAGATTCGTTTTGAACCCTGTTGTGCTTTTCGACATTAACGTAGGTTAAAATGGGAGTTTTGACCCTTTGAAACTTGTTAGAAATTAGCTATTTTGCATATAACCAAGGTTGTTATTCCTATTTACAAATAGGCTGCTTAAAAAATCATTATTTATTTGCCAACATCTTGTGGGTGGTTTTCAAATTTTAGTTCAATTAAAAAAGAAATCAAGCCATTTGCATTCATATAAAAACACAATAACATCTTAAATCATTTGTGTATTCGCATTAGTGGCACCTAAGAGTTGCGGATTAACTGTAATTTTATTATTATATTAAACTATAATTTCTCAATTTTTTAAAGAAATTTTATCAATTTTTAGTCCAAGTCGTGATTGTAATTAATTATTTGATGATTTTTTAAAGCTTCAATCAAAGTGAAGACCTGCAACTACTGAATTGAAAAATCAAATCCATAAATGAGAAAATCTATATATTAATTACACTGAAAACCCAAACCTAAACATTTAACATTTTAAAATTGCCAAGTAACTACTCATCATAGTTATTAACATATTAACATATTGGGTGAATTATAGTTAAGGTCATTAAACTATTTGATTATTTAACTTCAAAAAGTTTTAAAATGGTCATTACATAATTTAACTTCAAATAGTTTTATACTAGGTTATTAAAATTACTACTGTATAACATTCTATGTTCGTATTGTTTGCACCAATTAAAAGCTTTACTTCCTATTCTCTTCTACTATTCAAATATTTTCATGGAATTGCTTTGATCATTATGATTACAAATCAAAATCTAAACAGCTTTCTGCTCCAATATTCGACACAAACTGTCAGATCGACTTAGATTTAAAGTATATTCTCTTACTTGTCGATGGGTATTGATCTACAATCGTTGAAATGTTGCTTAAAGCTCACTAGTTGAAATTAAAAAAAAAAAATTAACAGTCCAGTAACATAAGTACTCCCAAATAATTTTGTGACTTACATGAAAACGTTCAAATAATTCAGTGATATTTTTTAACTTTTTAAAATTAAGTGACCAAAACATAAGCTTAATAATAATTTAATAATCATGGGTGTAATTTACCATTAACATTAATAGAAAGGGTTGTTGGTAAAGATTTTAGATCAGAGCTGAGCTTTTACCTTTTTACCTAAAACAGAGAAAGGACAGAAAAACTTGTAAATATCATATTACTAAAGATACCCAGTCTGTTCTCAAGTTCGTTCAATAGATTACACTTGAAAACTGAAAACCCTTAGAAAGGGAAAAGAAAAAGAAAAAAAAAATCAGTAAATACCTACTTAAGAACAAAAAAAAGCTAGTTATGGCACAGTAATACCATATTAGAGAGGCAAAAAAAAATAAAATGATTTCAAATATTTTGTACAATGATTTGCCCAAAAGATTCAAACTAGCAGAAAGTCAATGATATGGGGCAAAATTATGTTAGTCATGCCTTCCAGCCATAACCAATATTATAGTCAAGGTCATTGTTAAAAAACCCATTATCCATGAAATCATTAGCTATATCCGGAACTGTATCGTCCTGTGAATGGAGATTCTGAGGCAAATCAGGTTCTAAAGAGTTGTCGTTTGAAGTGGCTTTGAAACTGTTGCTTTGACTCACTGCAGGCCCTGCAACACTTCCAGACACGGTAGAGGTAGCTGTAGCCAGAGAAGAGGTGTTTCTCCCCCCACTTCTATTCTCATTCTGCTCATTCACGGACTGCTGTTGAACTCCCGTGTTGTTATTAGACATCTCCTGGAGAAGTTGTTGGATCATTTGTTGTTGTAAAGCCGGATTTCCTTGAGATGACTGCATGTGATTCTGTTGGATTAGGTTATTTGCTGTGACACTTAATGTATGTTGCTGAGCTGGTAACGAGGCAGCAGGCCCTTGGAAACTCGAAGATGGACTCTGGTTAGAGTTATTGAAGGAAGATGAGGCTTCCTGATGAAGTGAGTTAGGGTTTGAATTTATTGAATTTTGCCGAACGAGCAGGTTCTGGTAGTTAGAAAGTGCCAAAGCTGCTTGTGCCGAACCACTTAAAGTTCCTCGACCAGCAGCCATTTGATGGTTGATGTTTCTCATTGGATTATTGTTTATCCCAGGATGCAATGCCATCAGCTTATTGAGGGTATTCCTGTTAGTTGGCAGACCCCGAACATTTGTTATCTGCTCCATTTCTTGCATTTTTTGCATTTGGAGTTTGGTCGAAGAGGGATGTCGTGGATAGTTCTTCAAGCCCTCTGCAAATACGGTGTTTACAAAAAACAGGGAATGAGAATAAAAGCTATCCTGTACGACTTACCAATCCAGAGGTCAGAATGGCAAATTGTACAACTTACCAATTGCCCCAGACTTGTTTTCTCGACAAAAATCTATCAGATCTTTCATGCTGTTGACAACCTCAGCAATCTAACAAATAATGCAAAACAAACTATAAAGAAACTAAAAAAAATATTTGTTTACCGGAATATAAATGCACTACGTTAAAACCGTACCTGCAAACACCTCACGTATCTTTTCGAAAAGCCTAAGTCATTCAGTGACTGTAACTCCAAACTTTTAACAAGCTGTCGTCCAGCTGTTAGGACCCTGAGAGAAAGCAAAAAATGTACTCATTATAACCTATGCTAATCCTAAAATATATACATACAGCCAGTTGAAGCTCCTACAACATAAAGCTCAAGCTAAAATCAACACTATAATTTGAAGACTCTGCAAAACCACCTTTCTGGGTTGGGTCCCTGTGGCTTAATTGCACGTGAGGAGGGTGAACCATGTAACAAATCAAAAGAACTTCATACTTCCAAGGTTTCTCAAGTGCTCCAATCGAAGAATCAGGATAATCTCATCCACAGGATTTTATAAAAGGAAAAATAATTGCATTTATATGATTAACTCACATATTGCTGTTTGTTTGCAAATCCTGCTGAGAAACCCCCTCAGCTCCACCTTCAGAAATTGTGCTCTGACATTTTTGTGCCACCTGAACTAACTGGTTTACCTACATAATTTATAATTTTGAGTTTATATCAGGTGTCTTTAAAGAAAAACAAAATGGACATATGATCAGGAAAGAGCACAAAGATTTATTTAGCAGAAAACATTACATGCAAAAGAAACAGAACCAGAGTGAGTTTTTGTTTACACAGGCATCATCCATAAGTTAGAGCTAATAAGGCACAAACTTTAGTACCTGAGGTGCAACTAAATGACGAGGAAAAAGTTCTTCATGCCTACGTGCACAAAATTCCCAAGACAATATCTGAAAAACAGAAACAGTTAATAAGCTATTCCCTAGATTGTCGAGAACAGCAGCAAAATGTGAAACAGGTTTTATATTGACCTTTAAGTCCTGAGTGAATATGATGCGAAGCTGACCCTCACGAACAACACGAAGCTGCTCATATACACTCTCCTGAACAGCTCTTCCATACTCCAACATCATTATTCCAGAAGGAAATCTACACTCACGGGGCATGTCCAAATATAGAAGCTCATCAATTACTCCACTGCCAAATTTGATTTCAGTAAGTCTGGGAAGTACTTCAAAAGTTGCCTCTGTAAACATGAGTAATTAGTTAGTCAAAATCCAGTATGTGTCTCAGATGCAAAGTTGCAAGGCCATATGTTTTCTAACTAGTCAGACAAAATAAGCGTATTAACGATGGAGTCTACAAGTCCATAGAACCTTAAAAATCACTAGACTTTAGGTGAAGTTGGTTAAATCCATAAGTATGATTCAATAAATGTTCATTTCAAGTCATTGGTACATAATGAAAAGGCGTATTCTAGGGCAGTTTTAACTGAAAAAGGAATACAATTATTCTAAAACCCATAACCCTAAAAATTCAAGAAATTCCATTTCCATCTCTAGTCCAATATGTCAATATATGGAGAAGGAAAAAATGATATTCTATAATCATAGAAGTCCTAAGATAAAACCAAAAATCAATGAAAAGAAAGTAATTAGTTTACAGTGGTTGGTACACATTCACTAACATGCACAATCTATAGAACGCTTGTTTCACGTACCCTATTCCTAAAGCGTACTTTTACTAAATCAACTAACAAGAATATTCACTCTAGAACAAATGGAATGCATAAAATCTCTTACCAAACCCCCTTCCAGACTTCGACCCACAAATGTCACACTGCCAAGCATCCTGAAATTTACATGAAAGTAAGAATGTTGCATATTTAGAAGACAAGCATGTAATTCAAGAAGGAAAGTGATGGAGTATTGCTCATCAAAGAATGCATACAACGTTATCAAATCAGAAAACAACAAAAAATTCAGTAGAAAAGACTTAACTTCGAGATAGAAAAATATATTTTCTTGTTTTACAAAGTAGAGAGAAATAAGCACAAATACTGACCATAGCTGCTTGAGGGAAAACACCAAGTGCATGACTCCCGACATTATCATACATTGATAAACACCACTTTTTCTTTGCGCGTGGAGAATAATACTCTGCAACAAATTTCCTCCAGTATGCAATGGTATTGTCCTACAAAATCAAGTAGATGTAACATGATTCATACAACTTTGCATCTCAGTTATTACTGAGTTGAAAATGAGTTAAGACTGTAACAAGATAATTGTGCATACGAACATAAATCAGATTTCCGCAAACAAGATAATTGAGCATATGAACACTAGTAGATTCATACACTAGCTAATAATGAGATAACTTCTTGACTGCAACAACAAAATAATTGTGCATACGAACATAAATCAGATTTCCACAAACAAAATGTAATCTTAACAGGTTGAAACCATTGAATAAAACCAATTAATATACAAGATACTTTGGCACAAGATGCAGTATATAAAAAACATTAACTCACTGGTGGCCTTTGCCGTTGGTGATATAAGTATTGCATTAGGCGGCGAGCACATACACCACCATCAAAGGGACGTTTCATTCCAGTTATTTGCTGCATCCCCTGTTGCTGCAATTGCTGCCTCAACTGCAATTGCTGTTGTTGTTGTTGCTGCTGCTGCTGCTGCTGCAAGTGTGCTCTCTGCAATGGTGGCAATGACTGCAAAATTTGTTGCTGTTGTCTAAGTCTCTGCTGCTGCATCAAAGCTTGTAATTGAGGGTTTCGACCTTGCAACTGCATGGAATCCTGTCTTTGTAGCAGTTGATGCAACATCTGCTGCTGCAGAATGTCTTCTTGTTTGATATCTAGCCGAGGCTTCTTCTGCACCTGGGATAAATTACCAGGGTCTTGCAAGAAGGGCCCTGGGACTCGTGGACCCAACGGAACAGAAACTTGCCCAGTTTGTGACTGTGGCCGAGATGCAGCACTTGAGGCCCCTTGTTTCAGCTGCTGACTCTGTTGCATCTGTTGGACACTTGGGTCTTGATGAGAGCCATGATGGCCTACAGAAGACCCATCAACAACTGATGAACCTGACATGGTTATATTGTTCGAAGAAAACGACATGGGAGAAGCTGGCAAGCGCATATATGAATCTGTATTAATGCTAGCACTTCTCTGTAAGTGGGGACCTCCTGAAAATGCCGAATTTGCATCTGTGACCAAAGAACTTGCCCCAACACTAGGTCCAGAGTTTGCCACACTGTTCAACACCACACTATCTGAAACAGGACCCAGATTAGGAACCCCAGTTCCAGGAATAGAATTAGATGAGTTCTCATAAGTTGAGCTCAAGCGAGAGTTAACTACAGCCTGGGACTGCCCATTTCCTTGGAGGAAAATTCCAGAACTTGAGGAAGATTGGGTTAACCCTCCAGCCATCCGAGAAGGTACCATCGGAGGCACCGCCCCCTGGTGACTGGAGTCTAAATAGCTATCCAGAGCCAGACCTTTCTAATAATAACAAAACACAACCTCAACAATTTGTTGCAGATATCTAAAAACAATGTATGATAGAAAAAACAGATAAGAAATATTAGAGTTCAAATTGCATGTGCTTCAACAGGCCAAAGTTATAATTTTTCAAACAGTACCACTCAGATAAATCAATCAGGTCTGGAAACACTGAAAAAGAAAACCAAAATGATTCAAAGAATAAATCCACATAATTTTAACGAAACAAACTTCCTTAACTATCCCCTCGACCATCCCCTCCCCCACACACCCCAAAAAACCCTAATTTTGGACCCATCTCACTAAAATAAGAATGTATAACTACTAGAACAATAAAATCCTAAAGTTTTTGCATTTTGGAAGTACATAAAAGCAATCAAATCGTTCCATTAATCAAAACGAGCTACCAATCAGGTTTTAGTCCTAAATTACTTACATTGAAAATCCCACGGTATAATCAAACTCGAATTAGAAAGATGAACAGTCCCAGTAGAATCAATAGATTAACGATTAATTAAATACTTAATATCAAGATCAAGATATACCAAGCATGAATCACTTAAAATAAAAACAAATTTTCCAAAAAGAAAAACAGTGGGCTTAACTGGTTTTAGAAATCAAAGCAGATTAAGCTACTTTTAAGTAAATATAAAAATAATAAACAGATAAAGAGAGAATCTACTAACCTTAAAATCGCGAGTTAGGAGCTGGAAAAAATATATAAATAAAAGGAGTAAATGTTAATTTTTTTTTTTTTTATAACTTAATTTAGAAACTGAAAAGAAAGTTGGTAAAGAGGGAGATTTTTCCAGGACGCCGTTTATATACCTAGCGGGAATGACAGAGAGAGAGTTACCGGCTGCACCGGTAATTTTGCGGTATGTAACCGAATGTGTCGGTTGTCACAAAGGACACGTGTTTCCTCATGATAGCACGACGAAGTCGGTGTTTAGATCGAGCAGTGGCGACGCGAGTTTGATGGTGGCGTGTCATTGTTTCATTCGTTGATTTAGATGCGGCCGATGGTAGAAACCGAGGATTTTGCCATTTTGGGTAAACTCTTTTGAGGTGATGATCAGTTACGGGCTGACGTTGGATAAATGGATTTTCTTTGATCAGAGCTTACGTGAAATTTATCTGATTTCAATAGATTATGATGTGGCGGGCTTTTATTGGTTCTTGAAATCTTGTGTTTTGAGAATTGGGAGTATAGGATTGTAAGCAGGGGCTTTACGGTATATTTAGGGTTAAAGATAGGGTAGATTGTGATAGCGCCTCGTGTCATGAAGGGTAAATTATATGTTTGGTCACTAAATTATGTTCAAATTTCTCTTTTTGCCATCCAATTGTCAAAAGTTATAATATGCATCCACATTATTTTGTCACTCATCTATTAAATTCCATTTTTTATCTTAATGAAATAATTGTCGAAACCATTTTTAAATTAAGGTTTTGAAAAAACGGGGATCGATTTTAAAAATAAGAGTCGCCACCGATCCTTTTTGTTTAGGTGTGATCAGATCACCTATAAAAATATTTTTGGTCTGCGAAACTAAAAAAGCGAGTTTGGGAGTCGGTTACGTGCAAGGAAGGGTTAGCACCCTTGCAACGCCCAAAGTTGGTACCAAAATTGATTAACGTTGTCCTAATATCGAAAACTTGAAATGTTTAGGGTAACAAAAATTTGAAAGAAAACTAAACCGGAATTGAATCACAAGATAATCTCGCTTCAAAGGGATAAAAATACTATACCCAACACGTTAGGATATAACGCTTTTATGCTCTGACACTGAGATCATCTTTGATCTTCAAAACATATAAAAAGGTGTTTGGGTATTTAGTTGAACGGAAAATCGACACCCAACACGTTAGGGTGTAATTTTCCCTACTTCTAAACACACAAGCATTGCATTTTTTTTTTTTTTGAAAAAAAAATACAATCTTTAGACTGATTCAATATATGCTTTTTACGAAAGAAAACTGTTAGAAAGAATTCGAACACATCTAAAACTCGAAATATTTAGGGTGAAAATTTTGGGAAGAAAATTAATTAAGCCGGAATTAAATCTCAAGATTAACTCGTTTTAAAGGGATAAAAGTATCATACCCAACACGTTAGGATATAACGCCTTTATACTCTAACACTGAGGTCATCTTTGATTTTCAAAACACATAAAGAGGGTATTTGATTATTTAGTGGAACGAAAAATCGACACCCAACATGTTAGGGTGTAATTTCCCGTACTTCTAAATACACAAATATTGCCTCGCTTTCTAAAAATGCAATCTTAAAATTGGTTCAATGTACGCTTTTAACGAAAGAAAACATTTAGAAAGGATTTGAATACGTTTGAGTTTAAAATAAATAATAATGACGATGATAAAAATAAGAATTTATTAAGATAATAAAACATCAAAATAATAATAGCAATATTAACATTGATTAGAAGTAATAGTAATAATATTAGAAATAATATACGTAATAACATTCTAAAATATCATCTATAATAATAACAATATTAATTTAATGGTAAATGACAATAAGAGGGGATTAAGTTAAAAAGCATTCAAACAATCAGGAGTTAAAACGGCTAACATTCAAACAAACGAAACGCAGTATATAAATCGGACTAAATTGGGAATATGCATGAATTACAGAGGTTAATCAAACAATAAAGGCAACATGTAATAGGATTAGTTAAAAACAATATAGAAATAACAGGGACTAATGCGCAAAATCTGCATTAATTGCAGAAACGCGCGGATCTTCGTGTATAAGGGTCGGGTCGAGTCGAGGCATTTGATACGGCATCGTTTTGAAACCATTAAGGCTGACTTTAAACGTCATCGTTTCATGTAATCTGATATAACCCTAAAAACCTAATAAATCTGTCATTCCCTTTTTTTTAAAAAAAAAATTGAACCCTCTTTCTTCCCAGGCGCCGCAACACCAAAAACACTTCCATTCGACCACCAAAGCACCACAATCTACGATGTTCGGTGGTACACGAAGGTCCAAAGGAGTCCATTTCGCCTCGGCCGTGAAGCCTAACCCCTCAGTGGACGCCCGTATCTGCACTCCGATTGCGACGGATGAGACACAGACGAACTCGCTCAAAGGTACCCCCTTTTTCCCTTTTATTTTATTAACAAAAATAAATCTTAATAAAAAACCAAAGATCAAAAAAACAAAGAACAAGACTCGAAAGGAAGGAATTTCAACTTCGATGGGTAACACCGCCTCCATTCCGTAAACTAATGAGAAAGGAGTTCCCCAGTGGAGGCCCTGACTGATGTTCGATAAGCATAGAGGGCGAATGGTAACTTCTCATGCCAATCTTTATAAGTTTCAGCCATTTTCCCCACAATCTTCTTAATATTTTTATTGGCTGCTTCTACTGCACCATTCATTTTTGGGCGATATGGTGACGAATTGTGATGTCTGATCTTGAATTGACTGCAGACCTCTACGATTGTGCTATTATTCAAGTTTAACGCATTGTCGGATATGATCCTTTCAGGCATTCCATATCGACATATGATTTCCTTTTTTAGGAACCTGCTGACCGCTGACTTGGTAACACTAGCATATGAAGCAGCTTCTACCCATTCGGTGAAATAATCAATGACCACAAAAATGAATCGATGTCTATTCGAAGCTTTTGGAGAGATCGACCCAATGACATCCATGTCTCACATAGAGAAAGGCCATGGGGAAGTCATGACATGCAGGGGTGAAGGAGGCACATGAATCTTATCCCCATAAATCTGGCACTTATGACATCTCTTCACGTAATTAATGCAGTCTTTTCCATAGTTGACCAATAGTACCCGAACTTCATGATTTGTCTGGCCATTGTAAACCCGTTAGCGTGAGTTCCGCAGACACCCTCATGAACTTCTTCCAGAATTTTCTTAGCTTCAATAGCATCCAGACATCTCAAAAATACTTGATACTTTCTTCTTTTGTACAAGACCTCTCCGTCTAAGACATAATCGCAGGCTAGCCTTCTTAATGTTCTTTTGTCATTCTAAGTTGCTTGTTAGGATACTCACAATTCCTCACGTAGCGCAATATATTGTGATACCAAGGATGATTATCTCTTTCCTTTTCATCCATGTTACAACAATGGGCTGGAGCTTCGTAGATACTCATTTGGATAGGCTTCATACCCTTCTGTTTACCCACTTTGATCATGGAGGCCAGAGTGGCCAAAGCATCCGCCATCTGATTTTCTTCTCGTGGGAGATAACTAAAAGTGATATCATCGAACTCTTCAATTAATCCCATAACTATCCCTCGGTAATTGATCAATTTGGGGTCTTTTGTTTGCCATTCGCCTTTTAGTTGGTATATCACTAGTGCCGAATCTCTATATACTTCTAACAATTTAATGCTGCACTCAATGGCCGCCCGGAGTCCCATGATACATGCCTCGTACTCTGCCATATTATTTGTACAATCGAAATCCAATTTGCAAGTGAGTGGGTAATGATATCCATTTGGGGACACTAAGACTGCCCCGATTCCATTACCGACAGCATTTGATACTCCGTCGAAGTTTAATTTCCAAAGATGATCTTTACAGTGTCTTTTTCAGTAGCTGCCACGTACATTAAATCCTCATTGGGGAAACCAAAATTTAATGGCTCATAATCTTCTAAAGCTGTGCTAGCTAGGAAGTCTGCGATTGCGCTCCCTTTCACAGCTTTCTGACTCACATAGATGATATCAAATTCGGAGAGCAGAATTTGCCATCTAGCCATCCTTCCATTTAAAGCAGTTGACTCCATCATGGACTTTAGAGGGTCCAATTTCAAGATTAGCCAGGTCGTGTGATACAGCATATATTGCCTCAATCTTCGAGTTGCCCAAATCAACGCACAACACAATTTCTCAATGGGTGAATATTTCATTTCACACTCAGTGAATTTCTTACTGAGGTAATATATCGCATTTTCCTTTCTTCTTGAGTTATCGTGCTGACCCAACACACATCTCATAGAGTGATCGAACACTGTTAAATACAAGATTAACTGCTTATCTGGGCAAGAGGGGTGATAAGACTGGAGGGTTTGACAAATATCGCTTGACCCTATCGAAAGCTTTCTGGCATTCATCATCCCATACACCTGGATTATGTTTCTTCAGAAGACGAAACATGGGATCGCACTTTTCGGTTAACTGTGAAATAAATCGAGCAATGTAATTTAACCTTCCCAGGAAGCCTCGAACTTCTTTTTGAGTGCATGGTGGAGGTAATTCTTGTATAGCCTTGACCTTATCCGAGTCAATCTCAATTCCCTTTTCACTAACTATGAAACCCAAGAATTTACCTGATCTAGCTCCAAAAGTGCATTTCGCGGGGTTGAGCTTTAACTGGAATTTTCTCAGTCTCAAGGACAATTTTCTCAAAACTTGAATATGTTCCTCTTCTGTTCGGGATTTTGCAATCATGTCGTCGACGTAGACTTCAATCTCATTGTACATCATGTCATGGAACAAAGTCACCATAGCTCTTTGGTATGTAACCCCTACATTTTTTAACCCAAATGGCATTATTTTGTAACAGAACGTGCCCCACAATGTTATAAAGGTAGTCTTTCCCATATCTTCAGGATGTATTTTTATCTGATTGTACCCCGAGAAACCATCCATAAATGAAAATTACGAGTAGCCTGCTGTGTTATCTACCAGAGTATCAATATGAGGTAAAGGAAAATTATCCATTGGGCTAGCCTTATTTAGGTTCCTATAATCTACACACATTCGTACCTTCCCATCTTTTTTAGAGACAGGCACGATGTTGGCTACCCATTCCGAATATTTGGTCTCATGCAAGAATCCGGCATCAAATTGCTTTTTAACTTCATTCTTTATTTTTAACACAATGTCTGGTCTCATCCTTCAAAGCTTCTGCTGAACGGGCTTGCAATCTTCTTTTATGGCCAGGCAATGTACTACAATGTCGGTGCTTAAACCAGGCATATCCTTATATGGCCATGCAAAGACATCTTTGAATTCTTGAAGCAGCTCGACAAGATCTCGTCTTGTTTTCCCAATTATGCGCGTTCCAATCTTCACTACCTTCCCCTCCTCCAATGTCACAATCTCTACCGTTTCCTCGTGAGGTAGAATTTGTTTCTCCTCCTGTTCCACCATTCTTAACAAGTCAGGGGATAAGTCACTGTCTATGTCATCTTCAAAATCCTGTGATCCCTCTAAACACATGTCCTGCTCAAAAAGATATTCCGAGTTCGTGGCGGCGTCGCTCATGTCATTGATATCTGGTGACCTATTGTAGTTCAAAAGAATATGGAAAGAATGAATGAATTTATGAATGGTTATTTGTATGTATAAATGTTATGAAAGAATGATTTGAAGGAATCACAAAATGAAGAAAAGAATGTTGGCTTCAATTGATAGCAAAAATATACTTCATTAATATAATGATGTTTAAACACGAGCCTATTTCACAAAAGAAATCTTATCACTTCTAGGCTTAAAGTAATAAGTGCGTTCTGAACATTACTCTGAATAAGTTTTAAATGTTACAGGAATCTCCTCTGCAGTTCAGTTGTCCAAAACACTTCCCGGTTCGTAGGGTCGAATATCCAATAGGGTCCCTTCTTCCATTGTCTCCTCGGATACAGCATTAATGCAGACATTACCCAACATTGTTACAATGTCCTCTCCCCTTGGCACCTTCTTCTCAGCATGAATTACCCCTCCTGACACAAAGGTTTTGGATATATGCAGAATTATCATAGGTTCCCACTTGGCCTTTTCGCCATTCAAACGAGCACGTCTCTTTTCTTGTCTCTTTTCCAGTTCTTTCTAGGGGTGTTCATTCGGTTAACCGACCCGAAATGTTATTAATCAACCTTTCAAAATTTTTAACCGTTAACCGAATCGAAATTTTTTCAAAAAAATTAACCGAACCGAATTTTTTTCGATTAATTCGGTGAAAAATTATATTTTTTAATTTTTTTAAAAATTAACCGAATTAACCGTCTTAACCGAATTAACCGAATTAACACTACATAATTTGTTTAAAAACATTACATAAATCTTTAAATTAATACATAATTGAAATGTAAGTATTTAATATTGTTCATTTGTATCTATTTCTTCTCTCCAAAAATCTCCATTTGCATTAAACCTACAAAAAGGAAAAAACAAGTGCAAAAGTTTAGCATATAATAGAAATATCCGCATTTAAAAAAATCAAATAATATAAACAAACGAATAGATTATAAGTTAACAAGAATAAGATAGTAAGTATACCCTTCAACTCACGAAAGCTCATGAATCAAGGGTAGGCTCTGATGCATTCCAAGAAAAGTCTAAACATTGAATCAATTAAATAAGTAGGAGTGATATGGTAAAAAAATTTAAAACTATTAAAATAAGACAATAAATATACCAATTTCAATCTTGTCAAGCTCTTGGATTTGTTCTTCAATCTTTTTGATGTCTTATTGTGATGATGATTTTCGAATCCAATCTTGAGTACACACAAGACTTGTACAATTTTAGGAGTTAAAGAACTCCTATATTGATCAAGCACACGTCCCCCGGTGCTAAATGCAGACTCTGAAGCAACCGTAGAAACCGGTATAGCTAACACATCTCTGGCCATTTTTGAAAGAGTGGGAAATCTAGGACTGTTTACTTTCCACCACAATAAAATATCAAAATCTTCAACAAATTCCTCATTAGCCTCAGCTAGATATTTATCCAACTCAGATGTTTCATCCTCACCACAAATTTCCAACTCACGCTTTTTATACAAAGCTTGCATTCGCCTTTTCATTTTTTGTTGTGGTTCACCAAGAGAAGCATGTGTTGGCACACTCGATTGGCTACAAGTACTATGAAGTGGAGGCTTATACTCATCAAACATTTCATACAAAGATTCTTTCAATTTTTGCATCATTTCACAAGCTTTTTCAGAACTAGACATTTCACTAAGTGCAAATTCAAGATACTTTAGTTTTTGTCTAGGATCTAAAACACAAGCAACAAACATAAGCATATTCATCTTATCAATATCACCCCAATACTTATCATACTTCTCTTTCATCTTGATGGCCATAACATTGAAATCAACATTACTATTTAACTGAGCATCTCGTAAAAGAATATCAATTTTAAAGCTCATCAAAAAATTATTAGACGTGACATATGAAGTGCCAGATATACGCAAAGTGACTTCATAAAAATGTTCCAAGAAATCCCTCAAGTTTCTAACATTATCCCAATCATCCACACTAGGCCAACCATCACCCCTTTCAAGTTCAGCCCTAAAATTTGTATCTTGCTCCTCAAATCTCTCAAAAGCTCTCTCAAAGTTCTGAGCAGTATCTAACATTAAGTAGGTTGAGTTCCACCTAGTACAAACATCAAGACACAACATCTTTTTGCACTCTATCTTTTCCACCACAACACACTTCTTAAACTTCTGTAATCTAGATGGAGATTGTCTCACATATCTAACAGCCCCCCTAACACGTTCAACAGATTTATTCATTTCCTTTAAGCCTTCAACAACAATCAAATTCACAATGTGTGCCATGCATCTCATATGAAGATATTTACCATTTTGAACTAAACCCCCTCGAGGGTTAAATTTCTTTCTCAAATAACCAATAGCAACATCATTTGAACTTGCATTATCAACGATGTGATGAAACAACTTATCAATCCCCCAATTCAACAAGCATTTCTCAATCACCATCCCAATGGACTCACCCTTATGACTAGAAATTGGACAAAAGTTGAAAATATTTTTATTCAATTTCCAATCATTATCAATAAAGTGAGCAGTGATACACAAATAATTAACTCTTTGCAAAGAAGTCCATGTGTCAGTAGTTAAACAAACTCTAGAACAAGAACTTCTCAAAAGTTGTTTTATCTTGGCCCTTTCATCTAATACAATTGATAAACATCCCTAGTCATAGTAGTTCGTGAAGGAATATGAAACCTAGGACATGCCATAAACAAAATTTCTTAAAACCTTCACTTTCAACAAACTTGAAAGGTAATTCATCAATCACAATCATTTGTGCTAATCCTTTCCTACATGCTTCTTGATCAAATCTCCAAGTTGAAAGATTCCCTTCCCCCCATTCAACCCCCTTTCTAGGTAAAACTAGTTGTCCTTGACTATTTTCAACAATATTACTAGGATTTTTCTTACATGAACCAATATGATATTTAATGACCCCGTACCATTTTTTTTCATATCACAACAAAATTACATTTAGCTTTACTTGCACCCTCACTATTAATAATCTTAGTGAAGTGAGACCAAACTTCTGACCTTGGAAGAGTGGCTTTTCTTTTCCCTGTAATCCCCTTTGCTTGGCTTGAAGCTCCAACTTCTGAATTTTCAGAATCTATCGAAGTAGGAGGTGTAACACTAGCCTCAATAGATGTTGGTTCAGTTGACATTCTGCAAGAAAAACATATATAATAAATTAAAATACATTTATGATATTAAACATATTTTGATGTTGAGTTTTAAAAAAAACATAGTTTAGATATTTAACAAAGGTAACATCCATTGCAAAACGCAATTTAAAGTAGGGATGGTTGATTCAAAATGCTTTAATGCAACTAAATCAAGGTTTTATACCAGTAGAATCCTTTGACTATCCTATTTAAAGTAGTAATTTCTACATAGAATAAGTTTTAAAAAGTCTCGCTAAATACACAATGTAATACAACCCTTTAGAACTTCATTCAAGTAAAATATGAGCCAAATCTAGTCACACTAATACCATTTTAGGATAAATTGATGTAAAAATACAATTTATTTTAGTCAATCAAATTCTACTAACACCTGTTCCCAGAAAGAACACTGGTTTTCTTTGGATTAGATTCCTAGATCTACGCTCAAGCATAACTATGAAATTCTCCTGCTCTTGTTTAAAATTTATCAAATCTAATTTAACTTGTACAAAAGATGATATAAAGAGGATTCTGATTGCTGCACTATCAACTATGCTTACATACTTTGAATTGCAGTATAACAATGAAATCATGAATTCTTTTCAGACTCGTTGATTGTCAAGCTACATAAAGAAATTCATCTCTTTTATTAACTGTGGAGAATGAAGTCCTGATCTACTTCCAGTTTAGACATTTTAACATTTCTAATTTGTTACAGCAGCTCATTGTATTGTAAATGTAAACAACCATTGCATGAAGAGAAGGGCAGAAAGGTGCTTCAATCATAGTTTTACTCATTGATTACATATAGCTCCTCATAAAATTAAGTTAAACATTTAAAGCAAATTTATAAAAGAATCAACCACCATATAGCGATTTTACTCAAGTGCTCAAAGTTCTGTCTCCAGGTCCAAAGAGCCAGAGCAGAATCTAATCTCGTGGATAAAATGTATTTGTGGGGAATACGAAAATACTTGATATTTGCTTGCAAAGAAGATCGAGAAAACACTTCCTTTGTCAACTCACCAAGGAATCGACCTACTGAGATACAATAGTCAAACCGTAATTTCACATTAAACATCACGAGAAAGAAAAGATTCTTTCGTGAGCAATAAATCAATAAAAGTACAAAGACATGGAATCATGTTTATAGCAAAAGAATCAGAACACCACCTTATAACGTACAACAATGCGTAAATATGAATAAGAGAAACTGATTTTCGTTCAAATAAAGATTGGAAGGTCAGAAACATATTAGATTCAGCATCATATCCAAATCATATTATATTTTAAAGATCAAACAAACACCTGCCATAGCAAATTAATATAAATTAATTGCTTATTTCAATCTGGTCTTGGTACAATACTCCCTTGTCCCCAAGATTAAGAAAATATAAAGGATGCACCACTTCCACAGCTTTTGCAGAAAAGCAATCAGGCTATTCCTACATCACATATGTGTTGTTATGATTGATCAAACCAAACAAATGAGCTTGACTGCAACTTCCACATTAGACGTGAAAAAAAATAAAATAAAATAAAATAAAGACAATGGTTATATTTTAACAACCGTTGTTGCTAAAAAAAAAAACAATGAGGCATTAGAAAGTTGAATTGATGAGAATTTTAATGTTAAAGAAGTGAAATAGATGAATTAGTGGTTAATTGAAATCAAAAAAAGAAAAGGAAGGAAGTAAGTTGTGATATGTTATCCCAAATTCATTTGTTTTTATTGAGTGAAATGAGTTCTTGGAAGTTGAACTTCCGTATCTTATTCTGTTCAGAAACTGTTGAGTTCCACAATATTGACAAATTAGGACATTTTATGTTTTGGATTAGAATGATTTAAATATGTCTTTAGAAACCATATGACAAATTAAGACATTTTAAAAGGATTAAAAAGTCCAGTTTGCTTCCTCAAATACACTTGAACTGATTATCAAATAATGGCAGCGGTCCCACTCTTCCTATTTGTCATTAGACATCACATTCCATTTTTAATGATTCCTATTACTTGCCAAAGCTGCAAAATTAAACTATAATCAATATAGGTTTAGACCAAACTTAAAATATCTTATCTATTTGATTGGTTAAGTAGACACTCTTCCATAACTGAATCATACTTTCTTCTATATACATACAATTTCATGTATAGCACCTACAGTCACAACTCATCTCAGCGATGAATTCAAAGGAGCAAACTATCAAATTACATAACAATGCAAGTACTTGAACATATGTCTTTAACTCTTTCGTGCAACATAGTTAAACAGAAGATCACATGTATAGCACCACTCCAGTTTTTAATGTTTCAAGCAACTATGCATGTATTACTATTTTTCCTTTGTAATATCAGCAATTACTTTTATTATCAGGAAGGTTAATGGACACAATCGTGGTTACAATATCTACTACTCAAGTGTTAAATTTTGCTATTGAAAGATTAGAGAATCGATATATATTACAGGATATCTTTCTTCAGCCTGAAAATAAAGAGATTGATGTTGAAACACAAAACCTGTGGCAACTAAAGGTTCGTATATTGGAGTACATTTTCAAAATAAAAAAGGAACATTGGAGACAGAACCCTATATTATACACGTATTTTTAATCAAATATTGATCAGACAGAGAAAATCACATGGTACCAATTGCAAAATCCAGATATAATTTTGTTGGGTTTGCATGACAGGAAACTACATTGATCTAAGAACCTAAAATGAACTCAAACATTATCAGTATATTATTTTAATAGAATATTACAATTCCTAACATATTCTAATATTAACAAAGAACCTTTAAACATAACCAAGGAAAATAGGCAACGATAAGGACATTAACTGATGATTTGCCAACAGAAAGACATTTTAGCTAAGGTTCAACCAATAAGATGTTTAAGCCAGCAGAGACACAGCTAACTCCTTGAGTCTTTAATCTATCCACGAAATAATTCCCAATCCAGCAATTGTATTACAATTCAGGGACAGGAAAAGCAGGGAAAGGCCCATTGCTAAAAGGTCAGGGAAGTGTAGTAAAGAAAGTCTGTTTTATAGAACCTGAATGCAAGTTTACGGGCTTGCAATGGAAATGGATTCAGTTTGGTCAAATGGAACTAATTCTTGAAAACTAGGCTCACTTGCAGGTTGATAGCATCACTCTAACCGTAAGTAGAAGATTCAGAATCAAAGTGATCATAGTGGAAACAACCAAGAACAATATCAATGAAACTGTTAGTAACAATAATTTATTATACCCAATCTATCCATGAAACTTTGTAATTTTTTTCCAACACTTATTATATTCAAAAATAAATTAAAAACAAAAGTAACAAAGCAGATTTCTAAGTGAGTAATTATTTCTTAAAATAATATCTATTTGTTCTTCAAACTCCAAGTTTCTTAGCCTAGAACCCATTTTTATAAAACGAATGTCTTTATCGGTGTATTTTCTTCACTGTCCTTCCAAGTATGAGCACTATTAATGCAGGGATCTGTCTATATGGATTATATTCTTCTGATTTCCCCTCATAATTTAGATAGTTAAAAGGTTTGTGTTATTACAGTTGACCTTTATAGGCAATTTTAAAATAGAAGTTGCAAATGGTGAAAGTAAGAACAAAAAGAACAAAAACAGAAGCTTTAAAACAGAAGTTGCAGATGGTGAAAGTACCTCAATGACCTGGGCTGGTAGACGCCGGAGTGCCGGACGGAAGGTGGCTGGCCTGGGGTGGTGAACTGGTATGGTGATTGAGAAATTAGGGATTTGAAGTTGATGAAGGAGAAGAGATATCAGATTCAGAGGTGTCTTTTTTTTTTTCTGTCGTGTGTCTAGCCTTTTTGGGGTAATTTTATTTTTTGTTTTAGTATTACTTTGAGTTGGGTTTAATTTTTATTATTGGGTTTGGGTTGTATTGGGTTTGGGTTGGTGAATAGAGAATAGTGGGCCTATTACTTATAGGTTATTTATATATTATAAATTTATTTATTATTTTTTTCGGTTAACCGAAAAAATTCGGTTAACCGACCCGTTTCGAACTGAATTAACCGTTAACTGAAAATTAACAAAATTATTAACCGACACCCAACCGAAAAAATTTGGTTAACCGACCGATTAACCGAATTGGGCCGGTTAACCGAATTTTTTTGGTTTTACCCGAATTTTGCACACCCCTAGTTCTTTCCTTTTTTGTTTTGCATCTGGCCTAAACCCTAAGCCAAAGCGATCTTGTTTTTCTCTCAATGTCTGGGTCACGACTCTCCCCTGAAGATACTTTCCAAGTCCTCTTCCCGATAAAGCTCCTTTTCCCATGATCATTTTCAGCCCCATTCTTGTAATCTTGGAGATTCCGGGTATCAAGATTCTATTTCCTTCCGTGATGAAAGTTGCATTCACAAATCGAGAGATCGAAAAGAACATTCGGTTGTCTCGTCATTTATCTCCAGGTACGGCATCTCACTAGTCACGGCTGCAATAATGTCCTCCTCAATCTTTATCGTTATTAGCCGACTATCCACTATCAACTTCACTTTCTGATGTAATGATGAAGGCACCGCCCCTGATGAATGTATCCATGGCCTTCCTAATAAGCAGTTATAGGAAGGCTTAATGTCCATTACAAGAAAGTCCACTTCGTAAGTAATCGGGCCAATCAATAAAGGTATCTTGATTCTTCCCAATACTTTCCTTTGCGTGCCATCAAATGCCTTCACTATGCTCTGGCAGTCCTTCATGTGCGAGCTGTCTATCGGTAATCTGTTTAGAGTGGACAAGGGCAATACATTCAATGCCGACCCGTTGTCTATTAGGACCTCTGGTAGCGTGTACCCTTTGCATCTAGTAGTAATATGCAAAGCCTTGGTGGATCCCCTTCCACCTGGTGGTATCTTATCGTCACTGAAATGGATAAAGTTGTCAGCACTTATGTTACCTACCAACCCATCCAATTTATCAACTGAGATATCATTGGCGACATAGATCTCATTTAAAACTTTTATTAATGCATTTCTGTGTACTTCCGAATTGTGAAGCAAAGCCAACACAGATATGCGCGCTGGTTGCCTATGCAGCTGCTCTACTACACAATATTCACTGCGTTTCAGAAACTTTAGGAACTCTTTAACTTCTTCCTCTTTCACTGGTTCCTTGATGGGTGATTCAGACTCAACTGATTTTTCTCCCTCTGGTTCCATCATTGGAGCTTTCCCTTTTGCCGAATCATAACGTCTCCCGCTACGAGTACGAGAGCCTGTATCCAACTCTTCTTTTAAAACGCTAACCAAATTCTCCTTCCCTGGGATTGTCACACTACATTTATAGTTCCAGGAGACCCTCCTGCTATCCTCATAAGTAGAGGCTACAGGTCTCTGTATTATAACTTTCGGTGTTGTCTGCATTTCAAGTCCACTATGCTTGGGTTCTGCGGGTTTGTGTATTATCACTTTCAGTATTGTTTGCACTCCAGCTTCATTATTCTTGGGTGTCGATATGACGATCAAGGGGAATTTGACTTTTGAACTCCTCGTTGTCAACTATGAGGTGCATATGCTCCTCTCTTTATTGTTCATCAAATTCTATACCAAAGTCCTAAACTCCTCACAGTTTTGAATCTCGTGCCCTGATTCCTGATGGTACTCACAATAATTTATCCATTTTCTCTGACTTTCTTCCACAACGATTAGCTTCTGTTTGACCATTTCTTTCTAGACCAATCTTAAGGGAGTCTTAATTTCTGCCACGCTTGTTTTAACCTTCCTCTCTGAACTTTTGCTGATTGCGTTGACCCCATTATGATCGGATAACGGATTCTCTACCTTTGGCAAATCTGCTAACTCTATAACCCCCTTATTGACAAGCTTTTCTACCAATTTCTTAAAAGCTAGGCAATTCTCTATTGAATGCCCTGTGATCCCCGCGTAATATTCGCATTCCGCACTCGTGTCGTACCACTTGGGGTACGGGGGCTGCATTGATGTTAAATAGCAATGAGACACTATATGTGCATCGAATAGTTTTTTATAAATTGCCTTGTATATTATCAGGATCGGTGTAAATTAGAGTTTCTCATTGTTTTGTCTTGTGGTGCCAGATTCCTTCTTGGACGAACCCTGATGCCCCGTAGCCACTGCTTTTGGTTGATTAACGGTGATTGACTTTGGATACCCTATATTTGCGTTATTCACTTCGCTTTCTTTCCTTCTTACAGTCGCTCTTTTGTTACTTTCGCCTGTCTCAATCTTTCTACTTTTTATAGCATTCTCGATCATCTCTCCAGTCACTATGATGTCTGAGAAACTCTTGATTGCACTCCCTAGCATGTGAGTAAAGAACAGTGCCTTCAATGTATTGATAAAGAGCATTGTGGTCTCTCTTTCCAAGAGTGGCGGCTGGACCTGAATGGCAACCTCCCTCCACCTATGTGCGTACTGTCAGAAACTCTCGTTGGGTTTCTTTTTCATGTTTTGAAGAACAATTCTGTCAGGGGTCATATCAGTTACATGACTGTATTGTCTCATAAATGCCTGTGCCAGATCTCTCCAAGAACCGATTTCAATACGGCTCAACTAATTATACCATCTGGCTGCTGCTCCGACCAGGTTATCCTGGAAGCAATGTATCAGTAACTGGTCATTGTTGATATACCCGGTCATTTTTTGGTAAAACATGGTTATATGAGCTTTGGGGCAAGTGATTCCCTTGTACTTTTCAAACTCCGGCATCTTGAATTTGTGGGGGAGAATTAGATCTGGCACTAAGCTTAGGTCTTTAGCGTCGACTCCGCGTTGCCTATTAGCATCCTCCATAGCCCGAAACTTGTCTTCTAACCATTTGCAGCGCTCTTCCAACTGTCTTGGTAATTCAGACTTTGCCTTTTCCTCTTCCGCTGCCTCATCAAAGTCGGGAATAATGGCGTTAACAGAGTGGTCTACCAAATTGGAACCTGATCCAACTTTGAGATTTGGCGGCATAAAGACACCCTCTTGAAATTGTTGAGGTTTAATTACAACGGATGTCCTTCGTGGAAGCACTTCGGGATGTGTTGAAGTGAGACCAGGGAGGGCTAGTCGCTCCTCACTAGACCAGGGAGGGCTAGTCGCTCCTTCAGCAGTGTTAACCATGGGGGCTTTCCCTTTGCCTGTCAGTAATTGAGTTAATTGGGACATCATGGTTTTTTGCGATTCCATCATCTGATCCATCATATCCCGCTGGATCTTAGCAAGCTGCTCCTGCATTTGCAACTGAATTTTGGAGTTGTTCAAGTTTCTCTATTATCTGATCCATATTTTTTGTTTTCTTTCTTGTGCCATAGGGGTGCGTTTCCGGTAAGGTTTTGTTGGTTTCCATTTTGCCGAAATGATAATTTTTTATTAAATTAGAATCCCTTTTTAATGACTTTTAATACATATGAATGAAATGAATGACAAATGAAATACAAATGCATGAACTGCAAAAGATGTCGACTCTGATTCAATTCCCATTAGGAAACTTCATTTGAAAACAAAGCTCTTTACATAAAGGAGGTTACAAATACGGCCTTGCTCTAACACCTAAGGCCTTAATTTTTGTAAGTAGAGAGTCTAATTCTCGTCCACGATCTGACCGTGTCTCAAACTGCATGCTCAATATCTCAGCTTACATAGCCAAATTTTGTAAATATTCTGCTATCTCTCGCATCTGAGTTATAGCCTCCCCCATGAGGTAATCTCTGTCTCTGACTTGATTCTGGGAACGACGAAGCTCCTCTTCCCTTCGTTCTTCGTTTGCCTGAATAGATTGGATATGGTTTTGGCAATTTAGCAAGGCCATTTCTAATTCCACGATCTTCTTCTTTATTTCCTCTATTTGGCTCAAACTTGCTCTTAATTCTTTTATCGAGTTACGGTTTCGTTGATGCTGGAGGGATCTCTCAAGCTCTGTGACTCTAGCCTTTAACTTGTTTTGTTCGCCTTGGCTTTCTGAGAAGTTCTTTTCCATAAGTTCGTTTCGTGCTTGAGCCTCTTTGAACTTTTCCTCCCACTGGTTAGCTTTAACCTTTTCGCTTTGAATTTCTTAACGCCATTGTTCTGGAGTTTTTCCTAGCCCGGCGGTCCTCATTGATAGCCGCATCTTCTTATAATCAGTCTTTAAACTGTCGAGATCCTCTTCAACTCGTTCTTTTCCTTTTCTAAATTTCTCTATTTCTGACTTTTGTATTTCCACGTCTAATTTTAGATGCATTTTCTCCTCCTCTAATTGCTCAATTTTCTTTTCAAACTCTGTATTCTGTTTTACAAAGTCTTGTTTTATTATTTCTAGCTCAGTTGGTACCACTCGCAAACATTCCTCCATAGATTGAATATCATCTGGACTTGGTCCCGGAATATTGTCGTTGACTCTTCTGCTTAGCCACACTTTATACTTAGGAGTCACCATCTTACCCACAGTCACTCTCTTCATCCGGTGTGCCTGCTTCCAAGCTTTTTCAACCTCTCTAATCTTCTTCTTATAACTTTCTCCCGTGCAAGACAATTTGCTTTGCACCAACCCATACGTGGCTGGCACGAACTGCCTAGACTTGTATTGTCTTGTTGCCAGCAAAGAGCGTACCTGATGGCTCTCCAAATTCCGGGGAAAGGGACCCAATTAAAATCTCCACATCTGTAAAGTACCTCTTCAGGCACCATCCATGGAGCTTTCCACTCAATATCTTCTTCCTGAAGGTTTTGAAAGATTGTCGCCCATCCCTCTTCTGTTATATCTTTTCGTCTAGACATGGCTACTTCTTCTTTTAACGGTGAATAACCCTCACATAAAGGTCGACAAGAGACTTTATCTATCTTCCAAAAATGACCACAGAACCATACTGTTAATAACTGCGCACACCCAATAAACATTCCCTCTCCTGTGCTTCGACATGCGTTTAATGATCTGAAAGTCTCCGCGAGAATTGCTGGGACAGGTGTAACTTGTTTATCCAACCGATCAAATAGATCCACAACTGCTTCATCTATGTGCCTTAGGGCTTTGGGAAAAATGACCAACCCCTAAATGCTTAAGGCAAAAATATCTACTTTCCTCCTCACATCAGGGTGTGTCAGAATCAAATCTCTTAAATTTATCCAAGGGATACATCTTCCCTCGCCTTTCTGCTGAATTCTGGATGAGATCCACTCTTCACTCATACCCATGATTTTCATCAATTTCTTCGCAAAAGGGGGAACGTAAGCAGGCCTAATATAAACTTTATCAGCCTGTATCCTTGGACTACGAAGTAAAGTGGTATATTCTTCTATGGTTGGCACTAAATTCATATTCCCAAAAGTGAAACAACTGTATGCGGAATTCCAACACTACACCATAGCCCGAAACAAGTTTTTATCTATCTTAACATCCAATAAATAAGAGATATCGCCATAACTGTAATAGAACATCTGTTTAGTCTCACATTCCCACTAAGTCCAAATATCTCGCAACTTTTGAAGCTCATTTTGTGTCACGCTAATGCGGGTGTAGTTCCACAGCTCTGACGTGTAACCTTCAGCTAAGCTATCCCCTTTTTCCAACTACAGCTTTTCTGACCACGTGCGCACAGCCGCATTGTCCTCTACTTTATCAAGAAAGTTTTTTTCCATATCAAACTTCCTATTTTAGCAATCGAACAGAAATCAACACCTCTTTAATATGGAATGCCATGCAAAAACAAAAAAAAACACGACGAGTCAGTATCGTATAACAGCAATCAAAATAAGCAAAATATCATTAAACATCCTATCCGAGCAACCATTAAAGATCTGACATAGTTTTACCCTAGATAGGCTCTTATGGTTTACTATATGTGGTTTGGTTTTAAAGAAAGGGTACCCGAACCAGCAGATTCCTCAATCCTCACCCATTATAGGCTCATATGGATTGAGTTCAGTTTAGGTGAATACATTTCCCTATGGCTATGCGGAGATGAAAATCTCACGAAACACATAGGTACGGATGTATTCCGAAAGCAGTCCACTAGCCCATGCGGAGGTGAAAACCTAAGAAGGCTTAGTTTCTCACTCCCACTTAGAGGTGTGACCACAACGGTCATGCAATGCAATGCCAATGTATTTCATGAAACTCGACATTATAGCACAAACAAATGCATTAAAAGAAACATGATTTCGAAACGATTTTTCACATTTTCAATCAAAAGGACAAAAACTAATCAATTTATGGCCGGACTCTCAACCGTCCCCAGTGGAGTCGCCAAACTGTCGAAACCATTTTCAAATTGAGGTTTTGAAAAAATGGGGATCGACTTTAAAAATAGGAGTCTCCACCGATCCTTTTTGTTTAGGTGTGATCAGATCACCTATAAAAATATTTTTGGTCTGCGAAACTAAAAAAACGAGTTCGGGAGTCGGTTACGTGCAAGAAAAGGTTAGCACCCTTGCAACGCCCAAAGTTGGTACCAAAATTGATTAACGTTGTCCTAATATCGAAAACTTGAAAAGTTTAGGGTAATAAAAATTTGAAAGAAAACTAAACCGGAATTGAATCACAAGATAATCTCGTTTCAAAGGGATAAAAGTACTATACCCAACACGTTAGGATATAACGCTTTTATGCTCTGACACTGAGATCATCTTTGATCTTCAAAACATATAAAAAGGTGTTTGGGTATTTAGTTGAACGGAAAATCGACACCCAACACGTTAGGGTGTAATTTTCCCTACTTCTAAACACACAAGCATTGCATTGTTTTTTTTTTGAAAAAAAAATACAATCTTTAGACTGATTCAATATATGCTTTTTATGAAAGAAAACTGTTAGAAAGAATTCGAACACATCTAAAACTCGAAAATATTTAGGATGAAAATTTTGGGAAGAAAATTAATTAAGCCGGAATTAAATCTCAAGATTAACTCGTTTTAAAGGGATAAAAGTATCATACCCAACACATTAGGATATAACGCCTTTATACTCTAACACCGAGGTCATCTTTGATTTTCAGAACACGTAAAGAGGGTATTTGATTATTTAGTGGAATGAAAAATCGACACCCAACACGTTAGGGTGTAATTTCCCGTACTTCTGAATACACAAACATTGCCTCGCTTTCCAAAAATGCAATCTTAAAATTGGTTCAATGCACGCTTTTAACGAAAGAAAACATTTAGAAAGGATTTGAATACGTTTGAGTTTAAAATAAATAATAATGACGATGATAAAAATAAGAATTTATTAAGATAACAAAACATCAAAATAATAATAGCAATATTAACATTGATTAGAAGTAATAATAATAATATTAGGAATAATATACGTAATAACATTCTAAAATATCATCCATAATAATAACAATATTAATTTAATGGTAAATGACAATAAGAGGGGATTAAGTTAAAAAGCATTCAAACAATCAGGAGTTAAAACGGCTAACATTTAAACAAACGAAACGCAGTATATAAATCAGATTAAATTAGGAATATGCATGAATTACAGAGGTTAATCAAATAATAAAGGCAACATGTAATAGGATTAGTTAAAAACAATATAGAAATAACAGGGACTACATGCGAAAATTCTGCATTAATTGCAGAAAGCGCGGATCTTCGTGTATAAGGGTCGGGTCGGGTCGAGGCATTTGATACAGCATCGTTTCAAAACCATTAAGGCCGACTTTAAAAGTCGCCGTTTCATGTAATCTGATATAACCCTAAAAACCTAATAAATCTGTCATTCCCCTTTTTTTTTTTTAAGGAAAAAATTCGAACCCTCTTTCTTCCCAGGTGCGCCGCAATGCCGAAAACACTTCCATTCGACCACCAAAGCACCACGATCTACGATGTTCAGTGGTACACGAGGGTCTAAAGGAGTCCATTTCGCCTCGGCCGTGAAGCCTGACCCCTCAGTGGACGCCCGCATCTGCACTCCGATTGCGACGGAGGAGACACAGATGGACTCGCTCAAAGGTAACCCCCCTTTTCCCTTTTATTTTATTAACAAAAATAAATCTTAATAAAAAAACAAAGAACAAGACTCGAAAAATCACCTTTTAATTTTTGGATCCTATTTTCTATTTCTCTATTGATGTCTGTAGTGCGTAAAAAAAATACAGGGTTTTGACTCGGCCCTCTTTATAGCCGATTTCAAATGTCAAAATACAAATCTTTTTCTTTTATTTTGTTCCTATTTTTCTATTTGCGGCTGCTTTTGTTATCTTTTTGCTATTTGCTTGCAGGTACAGATGTGGCCAAAATGTGGGTAGTCATACAATACGGCTGTGTTGAAGGCAGTACGGAGGCACGCTGGTGAAGGTCTGTGCGTGGGTAGAGCCGTGGCGCGAGCGGGACAGGAACGGTCACGCGCGTGAAGGCACGCGGTAATCCAAGAGTCGCGCGTGGAGGCATGCGGTAATCCAAGAGTCGCGCGTGGGGGCACGCGGTAACCCAAGAGTCGCGCGTGGGAAGTGACTGCTTAAAAGGCTCCAGAAATTTCTGGCATTCAACTCTGCTTGAACCTTCTGGGCTGGTTTGGAATTGGGTTATGTATTGGGCCTATTTTGTATTTCAATTTAAAAATGGTTTCGACAATAATGATGTGTCATGTTACCTCAATAGTTAATAACTAATTTGTCCTTGGAATTAGAGCAAAAATGTTAATTTGATATTTTTAGAAATTTTTAAATAATAACTCTAAAAAAAATCAAAATTTTTTATAAGGACTGTTATACTTTCTCTGAACTTGGACATGTGTTAGCATGACAAGCTACTTGAGAAATGCCCATAGCCAACCTTACGATTCCACCAATGCACCTTGATGACTAGTTGTCCTGGATCCCTCAGTCTCACCGTGGGACACAAACCACTCGCTCTCTCTTCAAGGACTTAAACCACTCGTCTCAAAGAACTGTTCACCCACCTGGCAAATATTCTTGACAGGTACTCGCTCGTCAAGTGTGAACTTTGATGACCATTGGGCCCCACTTGAGCGTAACAATCTCGTACTGTCGTAACAAAATGAGGACCACAATGCACATCCTGCACGTACTCTCTAATTACAACTTCTTTACAATAGCTTACTACATTACACTAGCAGATAAGAGAACCTCCACTATAAATACCCTCCCAAATAATGAAAAAAAATATCTTTTTAACCTTTCATGCAACCTTAGAATACCCTTTTTCTTTGGTTCCTTCCTCCTTCCTCAATTCTCAATCCATCTTCTTGTCTCTTTCTTGCTCTTCACCTTAATAGATGAACCAACCTCCTTTATATCACCCTTCATCCTCTTTATTATACATTCTATCAACAAATGTCATACCATTAAAAAATTTAAATGAACTTTACGTTGAATGTATTGTGTAATTTTTTAAACATATCTCTAACTTTTTAGCCAATCATCATACAACATGTGACTTATGTGATGATTATATATGAATAATTTCAAATTGCACTCTTTTGGTACCACTTTGGATCAAATTTTGGTACTAGTTTATAACTTACAATTTTTTCTTTAAAATAATAAAATGTAAATAATCACGTTGCTTCTTTTAAATGGTTAAATTAAAAATACCAAACACAAAGATCATTGATGATGAAATTATCTTAGCTATCTTATCACCATAATTAGAAAGAGATTAGGTAAAGGAATATCATGTGAATATCCACGTTGCTCTTAACAAATAAATAAGGGTAAATTATGGTAGATGCTATTTAATTATGATTTTTTATTCTCTAATTGTAAAAAGTTACAAAAATTCATTCTACTGTTAGTAAATTTATTTTTAGTCACGCAACTAAGAAAAGTTAAAAAATAGTTATCTAATTATTTAATTTTATCTTTTTGAGTTATCGACTGGCTAACGTAAAAAGAGAAACACTTAAAAACCCAAAATAGTTAGATGACTAGAAGAAAACAAATTTGAAAAGTTGAGTGACCAAAAAAGAAATTTACTAATGATTGGGTGACAATTTTATAACTTTTCATAGTTAGGTGACTACTAGTATAGTGACCCCAATAAATAAACATAAGTTTAAATACAAAATGGATCTTCAAACTATATCAATTTTCTCACTTAAATACTTAAAAGGTTTTGGTCAAAAGTGTTTAACTATTAATTTTATCTTATTTTATCCCAAATCACAACATCAACCAATAAAACTTGAGCCGTGGAACATTTTTATTGGATGTAATACACTTTTTCTGACAAGACGAAATTGACATTTAATGAAAAAAACTTTAAACACCTAAATAAAAATGGTAAATATATCTTATGATAATTTTTTTTCTTAAAAATTTATAATTTAAATTCGATTAAAAAAAGCCTTCTCACTTCCTCCATATTATCAACTTGGTATTGAATTTGATCTGAATCAGACTCTGCACAAGTTGAATCGTGAGTTAATTTAAATTTATTTAAAATTGAGTTTAAATAGAATATTGAAAATATATTTTATCAATATGAAATATTTTTAATATAAAATAGTGGGTCAATCAAAGCCTACCTAATTGGGATTTAGATAAGAAGCAAAGGAAATTTTCGATTGCGCCAAACTGAAGCAGAGATTTGTCAAATCGTTGATACGAAAAGAGGGTGCAATCGCATGACTTGGAACAAGAATAAGGTCTGTGCTGCTTGTGAGCCATGGCATTGACCAATCCCCACTACCCCTTCTCTGTGCCGTATAATTGCCTCTTTGATTTGAAAGCCTAGTGTGCAATGTCCCATTTTCCATGGTCCTCATTGATTGTTTGTTTTGGTAAAGCTACGAGAAGTCTTAGGTAATACATTTTGTCCCTTTAATTAAAAAAATAATTAAATTAGTTTTTATATGGTAACTTAAATAGTAAATTAATCATTTTTATTAAAATTTTTATCTATTTTATGGTTAAAAATTAATATGGCTGATGGAATAACTAAAAAATTACACGTTGTGCTGACATAAAAATATCAATTTTAAACAGTAAAAATGAATGAAATTTTTAATTGAAAGGACTAATTTACTCATTTGTCTAACATATAGAGATTAATTTATCTATTTTTTAATAAAAGAGACAAATTGTAATTTAAATCCTAATACAAGAGCCTCCATAATACTTTTACCGTGATTTTTTTCGATCAGTAAGGGCTAACATTAATAATTAATTTAGATTTGAGTATTCATATTGGAATCCCATCAAAGATAATTGTTATGTATTAGTCACTAGTTCTATAATGCACAATAATCATATGTGGATATTATTATATTGGTATTTATAAAAAATTATATATATATTATTGATGAAAAATTGGACCAATAAGATAGCTGGATTGATTCAATCAAAATGGGTAATCCGTCCAGTTTGGTGCATTCTCAACTAATAAATCAGTATGCATCAATCAATATATAGATGGGATTTTTGTTGGTACATTAAAAAAATGGGAATTAACCTTATAAAATAACTGCTTTTTTCATTAAATTTGTTTTATAAGCAATAAAATGTGATTTCTAATATTTTATTAATATACTAAATATTATATCATTAAATTAAGGATAATTATTTGATACGCATACTTGTAAAACTTCAAAAATAATTAAACCAAATGTATATATTTTATTAATTAATCAATGTAATATTTAGGTTAATAGAAAATTCACACTAAATTATATCAATTCAACCCGAATCTAGCACGATCTGACACATAATTATGATTAAGTTTAAAGCGTATAATAAAGGAAATATATACTTTTTATCGTCTTAAAATTATTTTTCATACTATTGGCTTAATATTATAAACGTTTGGTCACATAATTAGAGATACCGATATATCAATTGTGTTATTCTATAGGTCTCTTTTATCATTTAATTATTTAGTGGTTAGATACTCATTTTCCAAATTAATTAAATTGTTAAATTAATAGATAATATAGAGACCTCCTACCACCCAATTTTATTTTTTATTTTTGGATTATTTGAAAAGTAATAAAATTAATGAAAATTACGATTATTGAACATGTGAAATTTGAGTGTTTGCTTTCTTTTAAAAACAAAAATAAAATAAAAAGCCTATGAATCTGATGCTATTCTTACAATTACTTTAAATTTAAGAGTTTTTATTTAAATTTTAAATATTAATATTTACTATTTTTTATTTTAAATTTAAATTTTTATCAATTAATTATTGGTGTAATGGAAAATAAATTGGTTGCTTTTAAGTATATGATGACATCAATGTATTGTTTGGTAAATTATTAAAAAATTAAATAAACTAATATTTAATATTTTATTGAGTTAATTTATTAAACATATTTGATAATTCACAATAATAAAAATAAATAATGAAAGAGTATGAAAAATGATAAATAGATAAAGAAGCTACCTATTATTTAATATAGAAACTTTTTATTTTGTTTTATTTCTTTTAACATTATCTTTTAAATATTTTACCATTAAAATTCTAAAACTGTATTTATTAAACAATCTAATCATATTATATAATATGAAATATATTTTACAACTTAAATTCAGTACTTAATTTTTCGATTATCAAACAACATCTAAATCCAAATTCAAATCTAAACAACTTTTAAAAGACACAATATTCGAACTAGATTTAATTGTTTCATACAATTATTCAACATAAATTAAATCAACCAAATACAGAAAATTCTTGAATTTGGGGAAAACATAGTTAATTTGATATTTGTTTCATAGACATGTAAAATTGTGAAAATAAATACCTTTCCTTTAAAAACAAGACATTTTCCCATTCAAAGAAGGAAAAAAAAAAAAAAAAAAAAAGGCATTGGTATCGTAAGGAACCAAATTCGAAACATACTATATACATATATACTATTTAACGACAATATTTAAATGATTGCAATGACGGATTACAAGACATGCCATGTCCACTGTTGGACCATTGCTAAAGATCAACGGCTGTGATGCTCTTATAAATCTATCAATGATCATCATGATGATTATACATTCTCACCAGATGTACGTTTTTCAATGGCAAGTATATACCAAATGTCTATCACCCACCAAGATATAATAATTGGGGTGTCTCTCTCTCTAGTAATTGTATTTTAGAATGATATATTTATATAAATACTAATTTTTAATTAAGTGGCATTATCTAATTTGTTATTTAATATATATATATATTTTCAAAAATGTTGTGACATCTTAATGCATCGGAAATTGGATCGGAGTAAAAAAAAAAAATTACAATTTTCTCTTGCCACATAGACAAAAAAGACTCAAAAAAAATGTTGGGAACAAATGCTTTGTTCATCCCAATTACCCCGAATTTTTAATGTCATTTGGTCGGTTTCCTGTCCCCCTATAAAATATGCCCCAATAAACTATGTATTATTTCGAAATCAGAAAAAGAAAACTCCATGTGTTTATGCTAATAAAATATAAGCATCTTTCATATATATATATATATATATAAGCAATGAAAAATTTTAGTTTTACGAAAGAAAACTATAACATGTATTTTTTTTTAAATGCATCCAAGGGCACTTAACGTTTTGTTAATTAACTTATAAAACATAAAAAATTAGTAAATTTAATTTGTTAAATTTAATTACTTAAAAAATAAATTTTATATCTATGCATTGTTATTTACTATGCATGGCATGCATTATACAATATGAATATAATGAGATACACAACTTAAAATGTATACGACATATCATAGCCGCATATTTATGTTTTAAATAGAATAAAATAAAATATATAATTATGATACAAATATATGTAAAAACGGAAAAAAGAAAAGAATGGGTAATAAATTTTTTTAATTCGATCTCTAATATTTTTTTTTTTTTTTGTGAATTTTAATTGTTTGTTGGATTTTAAAGTTTAAATGAGTTTTTTATTAAAAAATTAATATATTTTATTATTACATGTGTTATGCAGTGATAATAATTTTTAATTTATATTTTATTATATAATAATTTATATTTTGGGACCTTCTTTCCAGGGCTCTTCCAATCTTTCTATTTCTGTTGATAAATTGCATCTAACCATCTGAGATGTTTTTTTAGTTCAACAAGGAATTGCCAAATCTGGTTACGACCAAGAACTATCAAACTGGTTTTGGATTTGGTAGTGTTTTTCTCTTGCGGATTAAGCCAAGTGAGTTTTGGTGAAATTTTGTCCTATTCATTGACACGGCAACCCCCCCTAAGAAACGCTACCTTAAAGTTTTTTTTTTTTTTTTTTTTGGTTAAACAGCACCAAATGAACTGCTTTTAAATAATGCTCCACATTTTAATTTAAAATAATGTAATTAAATTATCGAAATATTAATATATTTAATAAAATTGTAAACATATTTTAACCAATGAGATATAACATGTTAAGAAAAAAAATGACCTCCTTAAATTTGTCGACACTATTTATGTTATAAGTATATATGTACATCAAAGTGAATTTGGAAAATATTTTAGGATACCTATATTATGTTTATATTCGTAATATTCCTTTTTTTTTTTTTTTTAGTTATTTAGTTGTTTTTTGGTTGACATTATTGGATCTGGCAGTAATTATTTGTAATTATTACTCACAGTAAATCTAGCGAGTGCCACACGTGTAGGAAGTTACCTGAAAAACGGACAAGCATGTGGTTGTCTTTGTCCGTGAATCGTCGCCTACATGACACGTGTCTAACATCCTATCCTACATAATTATCAGTTCAATGATTGGATTTACACCGATATACACCTCAACTCATATGTGTCCATTCATCAGCATTTTAGCCCGTACTTATATTAGTAAACCGTGTCGCACTAGAATATTACCTCCCAAAGACGCAATAGAGTTCGGTGAACATTTTTTAACGCAGTTAAGCGGTGGATTAGTACTTTTATTATTTTATGAATTTTTTAATTATATTATAAAAAAATTTTACAAATAAAAAAAACCTATTAACATATAATTTTTATTTTATGTTGCTAAAAGTAAGAAGATAAGAAAAGTTCCTTATAAATTTATAATTATAATGTATCCTCATAAATTAGATAATCGTTTTTAATATTAATTTAAAAATTTGAGAAGTAAAATTATTTTAAATTTTAATGAAGAATATTACTACATATTTAATAATTTTTTTTATAAATTTAAAATGATCAGTTAAACAGTTAACGTAAAAGTTATCTTCTTTTTTTTGCCAAAACGTTAAATTTATCTAATGTCACACATTTATTATTATTTTTACAAAAATTTATAATTGTTTGATTTAATTATATTAATTAGATATATTTGTAAAAGTAATGTATGTTGAATAAATAAAAATATTTTTATTTATTTAAAAATAATTATTATTAACTATAGATCAAAATTTTTTATTTTAATGATATAATATAAATATGAAACCTATTTTAAAATTAGATAAACTATAATTAAGGTTACTAAATTATTAGTAAGCTTATATTTTGGTTACTTAACTTTAAAAAGTTACAAAATGGTCATTGAGCTTTTTAAAAGTTTTTATTTAAGTTGCTATATTATTAAAATTGTTGTTGTATAGCATTTTCAGTTCACATCGTTTGTACCAATAAAAAACTCTACTTCTCTTCTCTTTTACATCTTAGTGTTTATTTTTTTTAAAAAAAAAAAACTTTGAAAGTCATGAATCTAAAAATCAAAATCAAAACAACTTTATTCTCCGGTCTCCAACATTGATCGTCAGATCGACTTAAATATAAGATATGTTCTTCTACTTATTGATGAGTACCGATCTATCTTACCATTTGACAAATAATCATTTGGAGCTTGCTAATCGGACTTAAAAAAAAACTTAACAATTTAGCGACTTAAATAAAAACTCTTGAATAATTCAATAACAATTTTATAAAACTTTCTGAATTTGAGTGCTCAAAACATAAACTTACTGATAATTTAATAACTCTAAGTGTAATTTAACCTTTAAATGTTTTACATATATAGAAATATGTAAAAAAATGTAAATATTAATATAATCATATCTCTCTCTATATATAGTTTCTTAAGTTAGAAAAACACAACTACTACATGGTTAGCTGTCCACTGGTTTTTTTATTCATCTTTTTTTCCTTTTATTCCATCAGATTTCCCCAGATTTTATTTTCTCTTAGCTTATATTTTTCTTCCCCCACCGTTTTGACATTTGAAAATTTTCCGGGACTTTATTTCCTTTGACGGAAGTCCCAGATTCTTAAAACACATTTCTCTTGGTAGAGATCTGGGGTTAAGGTTTTTGCTCTGTTTTAGTCAACGATCTGGGGAGTTCAGTTTGGTCTGGTTTTTCTTACAGCTAAAGAATCAAAGGATTCTTTTTTTTTTTCTTGCCTTTGGTAAGACGCCATTGGAGAGAGTGAAAAACAACAACACGAAGACGAAGACGACGAGTTTCAGTTCAGTATCTTTTTATATTCCTTAAAGCTTTTATCTTTGTATAAAAAACACGCGTGAACCTAGGGATTTGACTCGTGTAATGCTGCGAGCAGACTCAGTGAGTCTTACGCTTTGTCTGAAAAATGCGTTTCTCCATGATTTCTGAAAGACAGATCGTTCATTTTCAATCTTTATAGAGATATAAAACCTTACCCTCCATACATATTTTTTTCTTCGTTTCTTTTTTTTTTTTTTTGTTGTTCTATAATATAAAAAAAATGATGAGAATGAAGACTAAACCGACGGCAGCAACCTTTAACGGCGGAGGTGAACCGGTTGCACGTGAATGGGAACTTAGACCCGGAGGTATGTTAGTACAAAAACGAAACCCAGATTCCGATCAAATCTCGATCCCACCGGCGCCGACTATTAGAGTTAAAGTCAAATACGGCTCTATTTACCATCAAATCAACATCAATTCTCAAGCTACATTCGGTAAATGAAAATCCCACTTTTTTTTCATCATAAAAATGGTTTTTTTATTGATTACAGTGAATTAATTATAAAAAAACACTTTTTCTTTTTTGGTTTTTTTGGCAGGGGAATTAAAGAAAATTTTAACGGGACCAACGGGATTACACCATCAAGATCAAAAGCTAATATACAAAGATAAAGAGAGGGATTCGAATGTGTTTTTGGATATGGTGGGTGTTAAAGATAAATCGAAAATGGTTTTAATTGAAGACCCAATTAGTCAAGAAAAGAGATTAATGGAGATGAGGAAAAATGCTAAAATGGAGAAAGCTTCTAAATCTATATCTGAAATTAGCTTTGAAGTTGATAGGCTTGCTGGCCAGGTAATTTTTTTTTTGGGAGATTATGTTGTGTTTTTTTTTTTTTTGTGGGTTTTGATTTATGGTGGAAATTATTTTGTAGGTTTCAGCATATGAATCGATTATTTCAAAAGGTGGGAAAGTAAATGAGAAAGATGTGGTTAATTTGATTGAGCTGTTGATGAACCAGTTGCTTAAATTAGATGGGATTATGGCTGATGGTGATGTTAAATTGCAAAGGAAAATGCAGGTAAATTATAAAAAAGATATCCCAATCTCTCTTTTTCTTTTTTATTTTATAAAACCCCTCGACCTAGCCGATTAGGCATCGGCTTGTTGGTTAGGCGAAAACTTTAGGTTTTTCTGTATTCAGTTTCGAGTTTATTGCCTGTATTTCGGGTATGTACTTTATATTGATTTCATTTTAGGCAAAAATATTATTAAAGTCGTGTTAGATTTTATTTTTTAACTCAAAAATAAAAAAAAATAATTTTTGTATATTAGATCGAATAGTAAACTGATATTTTCTATTAAAATTTATTTATTTCTACTATTAAAAATTGATTTGATGTATGTACTTTATGGACCAATTTTAAACACTAGAAATGAAAAAATTATTAATAAAAAAATTAGTTTACTCATTGATTTAACCTATTTAGATTAATTTGTCTAGATGAGACAAAATACTATCCTACTTTTAGTATAAAAACTTCCATTATACTTTTACCTTTCATTTTACATTGAATGTATTGAATTACTTTTTTTTCTTTTCTTAAAAAAAACTAAAAACTAAAAACTTACAACCCAAAATCATTGGATCTGTTGATGAAGGTGAGAAGGGTTCAAAAATATGTTGAAACATTGGATATGTTGAAGATTAAAAACTCTATGCCTAACAACAATGGAGGAGGTGAAATGGAAATGCAATCTCTTCACAAGCATACCAACGGGCAAAAAGTAGCCCCAATCCAAGAACGCTACTATAATCAGCAACAGCAACAATCGTCGGCAGCGGATGGGGTGGTAGTGACGACAAAATGGGAGACATTTGATTCATTCCCAGCATTAGTGCCGGTCCCCTCGACATCTACATCAACTGCCAATAATTCAATCTCTCCGCCGAAGTTCCCTTGGGAATTCTTTGACTAAAGGAAATGCCATTTTTATTGTTTGTGTGTGTGTGTGGATGTGCTTTAGTGTTTGCCATATGATCTTTTTGTTTTCTTCTTCATTCTTTTACGTAGTTAGATTTTGTTGGACAAAGCCCCCTTACGTTTTGAACATGTCATTTTATTAGTTTGAATGGGAAAATAAATACGGGGACTTCCACTATAGTTAAATTCTACATTTTTATTCTTCTTGTCCATTTCATTTTGTATTCTCCTAAATTTAATGGTCGCAAACAACTATATATATATTTTTTAATCTTACTTGTGCTCTTCATATTTCTTTTATTTTGCATTCTACATTATTTAAATATAGATTTTTTTTTTTTTGAATATTACATACACGTGATAGATTTAAGTTTAAATAAATCTAAATTAAGAAACTACGCATAACTATATGATTTACATAATATAAAATTTAGATCTAAAATCTTAAAATTTGCGGATTTTAACCTTGCTTAGTGAAAATCTCATTGATAAAAATATAGATAATATTAAATATTTAAATGGAATTATGCAAAAAATTTAATTTTTTAATAAACTATAATCACTTCCTACTTGACTATAGTTTTATTATCATCATTTATTGTATATGTGAAAATGTTATATTTATCTAATATTTATAGTAACTATATTAGTTTCTTTTGTTATTTTAAATTACAAATTAGAAATAAACACTATTTCATTAAAAAAATACCCATATTAATTTTAATTAATCACTTTGCTAATAAAAATAAATAAATCAAATAGGATCCCAAATGGTGTGACCAGGGATGAATTAAAAGGGGTAGACAAGGGTTTTGGCTCTCCAAAAATAGAAAAATCGCTATACAGCCCTTTAAGAGATGTTTAAATTATAATTTAATAATGATCAAATTACACTTTAATTCCAAAAATAATTTTTTTTCTTAAATTCCTTAAAAATGATATAATCATAAATTAATAGATAACAAATATATATTTTCACTTCTAAAAACATTTAAAAAAATTAATTTTCATACGTTTATACCTTGCTTATAGTGGGGACAATATCTACATTAAAACAGACACAAAAAGGGGAATTTCCAATGATAGGAAGCCAAGTAATCACAAAAAAAAAAAAAAAAAGTTAACGAAATGATTGGGTTGAATGTTAAGAATTAGGGATATCATTGTTTTTCTTTACAAATGTAGTATAAAAACCTTCCATATTTGATAGATTTGGTTCAATGGGTTGGTTTCATTTTAAAGGCTATATATAATGTACCTTTTACCTACTCAATATAAAGTAAAAGAAGCAAAGGGACCACATTGTAAATGAGATTGAGTAAAGAGTAAGGTCACTTAGTTTTCATTTGCCTTCTTTTGCTTTGTTATAAAAAACATGATATATGATGATGATTATCATCATTACTATTCTTATGTATCCTTTTGTATTGTTGAATAAGAAAGGACTAGAAATTACTTTCTTTTAATCTAATTTATTTATGTTTGGGGCTTGGAAAAGGGTGAGAATCATAAGGACCTACTAAAATTAGATTAATTCCGACCTACCAAAAATGCTGCTAAACTTTGAAATATATGTATAGATGATTAAATATTCAAATTGGATTCACTAATTGATTTGATTTCATTGAAAGCTTACGAAATGCATATAAATAGAATTAAAGAATCAATAAACCGATAAAAACCTTAGAGATCTCTAACCCAAGTTAACCTTCATCCCCTTTTTTTTATTACGTAGTTCTAACTAATTCTAGAATAAATTTAAAAAGAATCCATACATTTACATGATGTGAGACTTGAATCTAAGATTTCAAAATTTTTAGAATCTTCGACTTTGTCGTTTAGTCAAAAACTCGTTTGCTGATTGATGTAAATTGTTAATTTAATATGATATACTATAAAATTCATCACGTTGATTAAGATGGTAAACATAATTATATATAATTGTAAAGTTTTCATTTTTTAAAACATAATTCATAGGTCACCTCTTGGGTTGCTAATAGGAGGCTTAGCTTACCAGTATTGTATAATAATAATTAAGAATAGGAAATTGTGAGGAGGAAAGTTGAGACAGAAGTTACTATGAGGCAAATCATTTGAGCTTGAACGACGTTGACATATCTGGTTAGCATTGCAAGTTATTAAAATAAATAAAATAAAAATGGAAATGAGGTGGTCATCTAACATCCAATTCAAATAATTATAGGTTGTTTAAATTAAAAAGAAATTCAATATTTTTGTTTAGTAGCAGAGAAAAATCAATAATTGCTTGCAAAATATGAATGTATTTAGTCAAATATTATTTTATTTAATAAAAAGATTAGTTGTCCCTCATAATTGATAAAGCATCGGCCATCAGGGAGATACGTCCTTAATGCACATAAATAATAATTCAATCATATATATCTTTTCAGTACACATTTTGTATGTTTAATTTGCCATTTTTCTGAAAATTTTGTGTGCTTAAATTGTGAAATTTGTGATGCCATTAGGATATACTAATAATTAGTTAATAAACAAATATATTAACGTATTGTAGAGGTTTAGGAGTTTACCTAAAAAAGAGTAAATTAATCTCTGTACATTAGATTAAAAAAGTAAATCTTTATTTGTCGGAATGAGGTACATGTAATACGTCATATATAACTATTTGATTATTCTGCCAATAAGATCGGTTTCTAATAATAAAAATTGATGAAATTTTTAATAGAAACAGAGAATAATTTATCTATTTTTTAAATGAAAGAAATAAAATATAATTATATACTTTTACAAACTATCAACACTAATCATCATCAAATAAAATATAATTATATACTTTTACAAACTATCAACACTAATCATCATCAAAATAATTATTCTAATAATTTTGATTTATTGCATCAATTTTCTTTTAGAAAAAATGTAGGGTACTGACAGTAACTGAGGACGGAAGTAGGGGTGTTCAATCGGTTAACCGACTGATTAACCGATCCGAAATAACATTAACCGAATTAACCGACCTTTCAAAAATTTTAACCGTTAACCGAACTGAAATTTTTTCAAAAAAATTAACCGAACCTAAATTTTTTCGGTTAATTCGGTCGGTTAATCGAATTAACCGAAAATTATATGTTTTTTATTTTTGGTTAAAAATTACCCAAATTAGCCGAATTACCCAAATTACCCGAAATGAATCACTACATAATTAAAAAAATTACATAATTTTAGTTTTAATTTTAGAATTTTATTTTTATTTATTAAATTATTTGTAATTTTTATGATTGGGTAATTGGGTTGGGTTGGATATTTGGGTTTGGATTGGGTTTAGGGATTGGGTTTAGATGAATAGTGGGCCTATTTATATATTATAATTTTATTTATTAATTTTTTCGGTTAAACCGAAAAATTTCGGTTAACCAACCCGGTTTCAAACCGAATTAACCGTTAACTGAAAAATCACAAAATAATTAACCGACCCCTGACCGAAAAAATTCGGTTAGCCGACCGATTAATCGAATTCGGTCGGTTAACCGAATTTTTTCGATTTTACTCGAATTTTACACACTCCTAGACAGAAGTTCCAAGAAGAGATAAATTAATTGACTGAGAGTATGAGAGTTAAAGAAAAGAGTTGTGGAACTGTACTATATTGTTCCATCACCGCTAATGTTGTTGGACTTAAATGTAATATCAACGTCATATACTTTAAAACATTAAAGGATATTATATTCTTATTTATGAGTTGGAGAAGAAATATAAATAATTTTAAATATTATATCAAAAACAAAATACAATTAGTGTTTGAAACCAAAGGTCACAAATTTTGTTTGATGCAAATATTAAAATAACGTATTTTAAGTGTGCTTGATCTCTGTATTTTCAAAATTATTACAATATTAATAACATCAATTAAACTAAAATTTAGTCCACAAGTGAAAATATTATTGTGCATTGAATTTTCTTGTAAAAAGAAAAAAAAAATGCAGTCAATCGGTCTGCTCCAATTAAGCCCAGAAAACAACTACTTAAACGGCAAGATGCCCACTTCGTATATTCAATGTGGGATATCTGCTCTATTTCTTGATTTTCGTTAAGCCCGTTGTTGGTTTTGTTTAGATTTTTAGTTGGGCATGCAAAGCCCAAGAGACGTTAGCAATTTATTTATATTACTTTTTAGATTATACTCAAATTTAAGGCAATATATTTTATTTGGTTATAAAAATATTAATTCATTCGTGCATCTGTTTGCATTATAATAAAATTTCTTAATTGCTCTCACTGAATCATACTTGTGTCCATATCATTATTGTTCTAACAACTCAAATAATGAGCAGATAACTTCTTTTGCTTTAGGAATTCAAAGTGATGATGCATTGAATTTGGTGTTTCCAATTTACTAACACCAACTTAATCTGTGAAAGTATGATAATACCAAAATACCCATTATCATATTTCTTATTATTACGAGAGGAAGGAATGGAATAACCAAGTTTGAGCTCGTGTTGGGTAGGTATTAAACGTATTTTTAGAATTGAATTGATGGTCAAATAAATTAAGTTATTAGTTCAAACAGTTTGATTTAATAAAATCATTAAAAGTTTATAAAAAAAACTATATTATCTTAATTAGTTTCTCGATCCGATTCAATTTAACCATTATTAACTCTATTAGGAGTTGGAACTTCCAAGTAAAACTTGCCTCTACATCAATAACTTGCTCTTAATTTAACCATAATTACATTTAAATATATAAATATTTTCATCCTTACAAATTGCATCCTCTTCCATAAGGAAAATCCTTTTTTAGTATCTTTAGTGGTGTTTATCTTTATCTTTTAATTTGAGCTTAATTTCATATTTCTCGTGGATATGCTTTAAAAAAAAAGGCTGCTGATTCAATCTTTAAGACAATATTCATATAAAGTTAAAAGCCATGATTAAGAAATTTAAAAGAAAAGAAAAAGAAAGCAAAAAAGTGTAATTGTCAAATATTTATATCCTATTTTTGTGCACAAAAAGGCCAACTAAATCTAATAACTATAAAAATAATAATAGGAGTGAAGTTTGGCCCAACTCAGCTTTAATCCAATTCATATTAAAACCAACATTTCACACATTTATCAACCGCCACCAATGGATAAAAAAGTTTTAAGTATTCTAGAAAAGGGACTAAATCTAAACTTTATATTCATCCTTGAAATTTTTGGGTTCATACTAATCCCCAAGTTTGGATTTTTAAAAGTTAAATTTCAAACTTATACTTAATGAAAATAGGATGATATAACATGTTTCAATTACGTGTCACGACATCACTTAACTTTTACGCATTATAAAATCTTCTTCTTTAAGTTGAATTCATTGTATGAAGTTGAATAGCATTTGAACGTAGAATAAAAGAATATTGTTAACTCTTTATTTTTATTCTTCATCGTTATTAGTACCTTTTTGAAATATATAAATAAAGGGATCCCATCTTTTAAGGGGGGGGGGGGGAGTTCAAAGTTGACACGGATTCGTAGCCCAGTAAGCAGCCAAAGGTGTCTCACAAATGCAAGATGATGGAGCCATGCCAACGTTCCCGGGTTTGCCAAATACCCATCCTCGCCTTTGTCTCCATAAAAGGGCGCCACCGTCTCTGCTGTCGCCATTATCCCCCCACCCCTACTATTATTCCTTTATCTCTCTATACAATATTCTTTTTACTGGGTGGTGCTCCATTCTCTGAAAATGACCCTTTGTTTTCTTTATTTTCTGGAAATTCAACCTCTAAAGTGGTGCTTTGAATGGAAGCAATGCATCATCGGATCAGGGATTTATTTGTAGTTATCGCCCTCAATAGTGTTAAGATAATGTCACCTCATCTACTGCTATCTTATTTATTTATATAGAGAGATAAATCATGGCAGCTTTTTTTGCTTTTCAACAGTTGAAAAGGTAGAAAAGAATATATATATATATTTTATGTCGAATATGTGGATCTTATACCACTTACAGGATTCTATTTCGATGAAACGAATAACTATGGGGCACAGCACACACAACTTGGTTGCTAATTTCATGGAAGCGTTTTGGAATTTATAATTTACTCATTGGTTTTTATATATATTGACAAGGGATAGGGGTATCGCGGGGCAAAGTTAAAAAAAAGTTTTTTTTTTATGGGGATAAATATTAAATTATCCACCAATTTTCATACCGTTTGCGTTCTTATATATTATTTTAATTTAGTGTATTTGTATATATTAAATTTTAATTTTGTTGTAATTATAAATTGTATCGAAGTTTATGTATAATTTTAATATTTATCCATTTTTTATATTAGGGTGATTAAGATTGACTTATAAGTTTTTTAACCATTAAGTTAATGTAGAGATAAATATAAAATTTATACATGGACTTTGATTTGATGCAATTATATATGAAATTTTAATTTTAATTCAATTGTATAAATTTAAAGAAATAAATACATATACTTATTTTCATATTGGATTAATATAATTGTTTATGTATGTAATATATCAATGTACTAATTCGATAATGTTGTCAATAATTTGTGAAAATTGAATCAAACAAAAAAAATCTTATATAATTTTATACAAAAAAAAGTTTACATTCAACCAAAGTTTAAGTATAATTTTTATATTTATAGCAAACAACCTACAACTTTTTTTTTTTTAAATTTTTGAAGAACCAAAAAGCCAATTTTATCAAACCACATTTGGGGAAGGCCCTGCCTACCCCCTCCTCGATACTACCTTTGAATAGGGATAAAAATTGTCTAAACATTAATTCAAAAATTGCATCCAGTTTTATTGTTAAATTCTGCAGTCTTTCTACATTATTTCGTCAATCATATAAATTTTTAACAAGAAAGAATTATTTTATTCTTTGATTTAATGTACTAAAAATTATTTATTGAATAAAAGAAATAAAATAGGATATAAAATTTTAATAAAAGTAGTTTATTAAAAGAAAAAGGAATGTAGTAGAACAGTGGGAATTTCGGCAGTACAGTCATGGCACACAAAGGAAACATTGTAGAATGAAAAGAGCAGAAGAAAAAAGAAGGTAGACTGAGTCAGCAGATTCGTGAACTCACATCTAAAAGAGAAAACAATAACTGGTAATGAAGGATGGATCTGTACTTTGGAAATTTTTATTCTCTACTTTAAAAAGTAAAACTCCTACACTATTTCCCAGATTTATAACTATCCTTTAAATCTGTGGGACGTCACATATATCGCCTTAACTAATGTTTTATGATTAATTCGGTTTAATTTTTAATTAATTGACGACGACCAAATAAAATTTTGAAATTTTTCATAATAAAATTTTTATCTTTACATATCTACTAGATTTTATTCCATTAATTTTAGTTTGAATATAATAAAGAATAATGTTATATCTTTAGTAATTATATTCTGAGTAACCCTAGAAGATAAGTCATCAAGCTACGACGTGCATTGAACAATGAAACTAGACTCTAGGTTTAGGATTGAATAAATGATGCTATAAAAAAATTAAAGTCCAAAAAACATTTTAATTTTTAGTGTATTCTTTTTCATTTAAAAATATATAACGTAAATTATTTTAATGGTTAAAATTGGATTATAATTTTTTTAAGAGGTTGTATTTAGTCTTTCTATTAAAAAAAGAATAAATTAATCATTGTATATTAAACAAAGAGCAAATCAATTATTTTGTTAAAAATCAATTGTTTTTACTGTTAAAAATTAGTATTTACATATCAACATGAGATATATTGTCTAGTATTTCATCAATAATACCCGTTTTTAACATTTGAAATGGATAGATTTTTAAACAAAAAAAACAACCGTGTTATCCTGTTTTCTATTTTTACCTTACTCTTCTATTTTGTTTTGAGTTAATCTCAACCTGTTTTCAAATTGATTTTAGAGTTATAAAACATGGATTTAAGCCCTATTTTTTGTATGAATAACATGATTATTGACTAAATATATATCGATGATTGTTTAAAGATAAATTTTGAATTTAAAAAATATTTATTTATTTTTTTAATCGTCAGAATATCCTATAACTTTAATCCGATGACAGTAACGAGCTAGGGTGTTCCATTCTTTCACCAATGTATATAAAATTCGAATGGTTTGCGATCCCAAAAAAGGCATAAACCTTGATAAGTTGCAGGAAAAAAGTTCCATATGCATTATTTTAATGTGAGGATAAAAGAATTTGTTCCCTGAAAGAGATGATTAAGAAGAAAGAATGAGATCCCCGAGGCCGAGAAAGAGAGCAAAAATTTACACATTTAAGTTGACACGGAATTACGGCCCCATTATTCAAACGTCACTATTCTATATTAGCCCACAGTAGTCTACCTTTTCTCAAACGGTTTATACACTTTATATTATAATGTATAATATAAAGGATATACCCAACAATTATCCCAAACCAGGTTTGGTCTCTCTCAACCCAACAGTTTTGTTACTATGGCTGTCCTGTCTCCTTGACTCACTGCCATTTTGTATATATATGCCTTTATTTCTCTTATAGTTTATAGAGATACAAAATGCATATGATACGTTGGTGAATCCAGGTTTATACCTATATATAAAATTTTGATTTTAATTTAATTGTATATATTTAAATAAATATATTTATATCTAGGTATATAATATATCAATGTAAAATAATACTAATTTAATAATATTATTAATAATTTATGAAAATTGAATTAAATTAAAATTTTATATATAAAATTCCATAAAATCAAAATTAATGTATATTAAATAAAAGTTTATTGATAATTTTAATATTTATCCAAAAGAAAACGTAGCTTTATTTAAATGGGGACTTTTTTTGTATAATATTCCAACTCATGAGAGCATCATTCTGATAAGTTCGATTGACTTCCATTACAAAAGGATTCTGCAAGTGGTGCCACTGCCACCCTTCATCTGAATATGTTCCTTTACTTATCACCCAAAGACCCTGCTTAAATATACTATTCAAGTTTTACACTTTTTTCGTATCTATCTTATTTTTATCCAATTGGCCGCACTTATAGTTGATAAAAGTTATATATTTTAATATTTTAAAGTAAAAATAAATTAATTTTTAATGTTAAATTCAAATTTGAGAGTTGATTTGATAAAAATTAATTGCTAATATTATTAGTTTTGAATTTTTTATGATTTTATTAATAGAATAAATTTATAATTAATTATGAATTTATTTAATTTTACGTTTAATTTGTCAAATAGGATGTGATCATTTAATTCGGGTTCTTAGATTGATTTGATGAAAAATAATTGTTAATATTATTAACTGATTATAAAATTTCATCATATGAACTCTAAAACTAGAATTAAACACTAAAAGTGTACAATTTTAAACAAAAAATAATCTAAATACTATTTTAGAAAAAAGTGTTAAACTCATACCTTAAGCCAACAATTAAATTATCCAAAAAGAAATTAATACTAGTTTCATGCCACTAGCTCTGGTTCAACTCTTTTTCTTTTCCTTTTTTTTTTTTTAATAATAGCTAAGGGGATGTGAAAGTATTTTATTCTTTTAACAGGGAGTTAAGTGAGTATACTAAAATAATAGTAAAAAATTGCTTCAATTTAGTCCTTTTAAGCTTTACATGAATCTTGCCTCATTGGACCATGTCTCTGCTCCTGCATCATGCAGTTAAACTCAAGGAACACTGCGTCTCTTCATGCGTTTCAAATTCATTCAACCAAAACCATTAATTATTAGTTTTTGGTTCATCCTTTTGCAATACATTCAAAGGACCTAAACTATGTCCACAATACTACAAACAGAGTACATTAAAAAATATATAGGGTAAATTAGATATAATCGAGTTGAATTCGAATACTGCTAAGTTTGAGTTTGAGCTCGACTCAAAATTCGAAATTTGATATTTGGTTTGAACTCGATCGAATAATTATTTTTAAGTTTAAATTTGGCTCGAGATATAATCAAACTACTCGAATTCGATTAAGCTCATTTATCAATTGTTGTACTCGAGTTTGAACTTGACTCAATAATTAAGCTTAAGGTTAATAATATATATTAGGGTTAATAACGTAATATTATGAAAAACTCGATAAGGCTCGCAAGCCGGTTAAATCAAGTATTACTAAGCTTGAATTTGGTTCGATATTTATTGAATCTAATTCAAATTTTTTCGAGTAGAACACAAATAACTTGTGAGAACTAATGTCTTATTTACACCCTTAGGGTAAACTGCACTCAAGGTCACTAAACTATTCATAAATTTATGTTTGGTAACTCAACTTCAAAATAAAAACTTTCAAATAATTTCGTGATCATTTTGCAACATTTTAAAATTAAATGATTAAAATATAAATTTACTAATAATGTAATGACCTTAGACATAGTTTACCCAAAATGATATGGAGAATTTTTTTTGAGATAATGGTTTTATAATATTGATATAGTTAATGATTTTTTTTTGTATACAATTAAATTAAAAAAGAAAACAAACTTTGAATAACTCCTTTTGTTCCCTCCCTTTACCTTCTTAAGATATACAGTACAGCTGACAAAAAGGGGGATAAAAATGGTTAATTAAACGAGGCAATAATGATTTGAATCACTTAATAATGAAATAGATTCCTCCTTGAATTCTGCTTTGTCACTGTCATCGACAACTAGTACTGTTCCGGTCAGTTGTTTAGCCTTTGCAGCTTCCAAATCCCAATTTGTTCTAACCAAGACCACCATCATGGTCAACACACATGAGCCTTGTGCAGCCAATAGTCCGAGCCATAGTCCCTTGAAATCAAACCCAGCAAAGAAAGCTAGCCATATTGCAACCGGCATGCCAACAAGGTAGAAGCAACCGAGGTTTATGTTGGCTCCTACTTTGGGCCTGGCAGTGCCTCGTAACACACCACAGCCTGTGGTTTGTGGGCAGTTCCCGAGCTCGCATAAACCGATTATCGGCAAAACGAGGGAGGTTAATGCTATGATCTCTTTATCGGCGGAGAACATAGTTGCCCATATTTTCCTAACTGTTACGGCAAATACAAGTGCTGAAAACCCCAACATGAAGCCGCAATGAAGGCCTACAAAGGCGGCGAGTTTAGCTCTTTTGGGTTGGTTAGCACCGAGTTCGTTCCCCACCCTTGTTGATACACTGAAGCTTAGTGAAGATGGGAATATGTAGATCAAGGCTGTTGTTTGAATCAAAATGCCCATTGAAGCAACGGTGGCTTTGGGGTTTAACAATAACCCACATAGAAGGATCATGATCTCGTACCACCACCATTCAAGGCAGACTGAAATGCAGCTTGGAATGGCTAAATTCAATAGGGATTTCCATTCTTTAAAGCACTCCATTGAAAACCCTCCCCATGTCTTTTTATGAACTTTGAAGTAAAGGATATAGATTATCAATGAGGCTACAAGGTTGAAGTTGGTCCATACACCACTAAGAGCAACACCTTTGGTTCCTAATTTGAGATGGTATACGAGAAGGTAATTGATTGGTACGTGGAGAAGAATTGATAAAATGGCACAACATGTTAGAGGTAAAGTTATGGATTGGGTTCTTAGATAGATTCTCAATGGGTGTAAAAGGGATTGAGCTAAGAGATCAAGGATGGAGTAAATAAGGTATGATTGTGCTTCAATGGCTATAGCTTCATCCTGGCCACAAAGGGTGAGTATTTTCTTCATGTTTATCCACAGAAGAGAAATGGGTAAAGAGGTAACTAAAAGCAATAGCACCGTTCTTTGCAACGTGATGCCAAGAAGGGTATACTTTCGAGCACCAAAAGCTTGTCCACAAATGGATTCCATTCCCATGGCAAGACCCGAAAGGATAGAGTAACCGGTGATATTGGCAAAGCCAATGGCAAGTGAACCACCGGCTAAAGCAAGTTCACCGAGTTGACCGAGGAAGAGCATGGAAATCAACGAGCGGGAATATAACACGAGCCCCGTTAGTATCATGGGAAGAGCTATCTTAGCTATGGAAATGACTTCCTCGATTGCAAGAGACACAGAAGGCATGGCCATTTCAAGCTTTTCGTCTTGGTTCCATATTGGGCTTTTAGGGGTAAAGTACATGTTGGAACCTTCGTTGGCTTTGATAGGGAGAAGGTAAGGCACGTTTGGATTGCAAGTGCAAGTGTCATTAGAGGATGTAAATTGACACATCTCCTTTTTTGTTTGTATTAGAAACGAGAATAGAGAGTTTTGGGAGGTGGAATTGAAGAAAGTGGGGGATTACAAGGGTTTTTATAGTGGGTTTTGATCGATGGGGAGGGGGATGACTCTTATCAACTTCACACGCATTTTACTAAGCCATAAGACTAGCCCACTATTCTTTTCTTTTTTTTGTAAGCTTCTATACGTCGTCTTGTGCCAATGCAAAGGGACCAAAAAGATAAAATATAAAATGATTCGAGATTAAAGGACTTTAACCCAAATTTTCAACTAGCATTTGAAATCTAACGAGTCAAAAGTGTTATCGTGGGATGTCTTTGGGGTCAAACTTTAACACACGAATTTAGTGATGAAAAGGTCAAAAAAATCAAGCCTACGAAGACCGTCTATTGAAAGTATGTACACTTGCCGTAGGAGGTAACAAACTTGTACCAATTTTATTTCTAAGATCATTGGTACTCTCTTTAACCCTTTCTAAATAAGGAAAAGGAAGCATTTAGTTCAGTTTTTTTGTTGCTTTTGTTGGTAACTTGAAACCCCATTTAGGATTGTTGTGTCTCAAGTGTTTGGTGATTTACAAAAGTCAAGTAAACCTTTGGTTAAATATTATTGTTAGCCCTATACTATGCAAAAATTATGGATTTAGTTAATGTACTTTAATTCGATTAATTTTTAGTCATTGTACTTTTCAAATTGGTTAATGTTAGTTTATTTACTTTGTTGAATTTTGAAATTTAGTAAGTAATATGGAAATAACAACCTGACGTGGTATTATACATATGATAATATATTTTCTGCATCAGATTTTGAAAATAACAAAATTTAACTTAATGAATTTAATATCGTTTGGGGAGGATTGAAATTTTAAAACTTGAAATGTACAGGGACCAGAAATGATTAAATTAAAGTATATAAATTAAATCCACAACTTTCCTAAAGTAAAGGGACTAATGATAGAATTTAACCTAAAGCTTTCTGTTGGGGAGTTTTGATTGAAATGAAGTCACTACAAATATCTCCATGAAGACCATGGAACATTGTTTGGTGGTTAAACAATGATGGTTCTATAGATGAGTGGGTTTGGTCTAGAGAGCTATTTATGGTTTGCTATGTATGTTCATTTTAGGCCCCTTCCCAAATATGGCATGAGTCCTAAGCCCATCGTTTTGGCTGCTCCTTTTGTGGCCTTCAATGTAATTTTTCTATTCTTTTTTCTCATTATGTGTTTTTGAATTATCCCTAAACTTGATAACATTTTTCAATTTGGTTCTTGAACTTTTTTTAAATTCTTTCCGGACCTGACAACTTTTTCCAATTCGATTATTGAACTTGAATTCCATTAAGGAGTAAGGATGTGGCACTATGAGATTTTGTGACATCATCACCTAAAAGTTAAAAAAACAATATATCAAATCTAAAAAATACAAAAAAAATATTAAGATTATTAAAAATAATAAAGAAATTGTAACACTCCTTACCCGTATTCAACGCTAGAATAGGGTACGAGGCATTACCGGAATTACAAATTTATTTATCAGACATTTTATTTCATCTAGCATTTATATTTGAAATCAATCAAAATCAAACATATTGTCTCTTAAATATATTTTTATTTTTCTCATTTCATGTCTTACTTGAATTTATAACTCATTTCATCATACTTAATTACCTTACATTAACATATTAAAGATAATCACATATTTACATATCGTAAAAAAAATATCAATTCACTTGTCGTTTCTTTATAAACATAAAACAGTTAATTCATCATACTAATATTTCACGTACCATCAACTTATATTTCCTTATATCATATAATTAAGTTACGAACTTACCTGGTTAAATTTGCAGAAATATCAAAATTCAAGGGCATTTTGGAAATTTTCTATTTTCATTGATTTTTCAGTCGATCTTAATCTAAATTAATAATTTCATTCAATTTTGCAATTTTAAATAATAAAATAATCCATTTCATGTAAATTGGTTATTTCCACATTTTTACAAAATTAATCACAAAGTTTTACTTTTATTCAATTTAGTCCCTGAGCCTAAAACATTACAAATTAGACATTCTAGCTAAATATTCATACATACTTTCCTCCTCCTCCTCCTCTCCATTCCACATCCTTAATGTATATAATATGCTATAAGTAACATTACCAATAATTTCATTGAATTTCTCATAAGTATATTCAAAACTGTCCATTTGAGTTATAGTCACTAAATTATTTATTTCCAGAGCTACAGAACTCCAAATGAAGAACCGTTAATTTTTCCTGAAACTAGACTCACATATCTTCTTGCCATAAAATTTTCAGAATTTTTGATTTAGCCAATTAGTACAGTTTATTCTTTAAATTCACCCTTGTTCTGCTGTCTGGCAGTTTCGACCCTTCTTCACTAAAAATTAATTATCTTTTTATATAGAATTCATATGATGTTATAGTTTATTTATTATAAAACTAGACTCATTAAGGAATCTAACCATATAAATTAAGTTCCCAAATTATTTTTATACAATTTTTTATGATTTTTCCAAGTCAGAACAGGGGATCTCGACATTACTCTGAACTAGTCTTACCAAAATCTAAATATCTTAAAATACAGAATTTCTTTTGTTTCTCTGTTTCTTTCATAGGAAAATAGACTCAATAAGCTTTAATTTCATATCTCACTCAACTTCTAATTCCATTTCTACCATTTTTGGTGATTTTTCAAAGTTACCCTACTGCTGCTGTCCCAAAACTGTTTTCTTATAACTCATTTTACAATTTAATCCTAATTAAGTTTACTTATTTTCTTAACTTAATTCATACTTTGTCTCTTCTTAAATTCCTTCCATATTCAACTTCACTATCTAATATTCATATTAAAACTTTAATTTCTAATTTCTTCCAAATTAATCCCTCTAACACAGCTTATAGCATACTTTACAATTGAATCCTCTTATTAATTCTAACTTAAATTTCATTCAATTTAATCCCTAATTCATCTTTTTCTTCAACATCAACTACACTTTAAAACCTAAAAACTCTCAAAATATCAACTTAGTTTCATCAAAATCTTGCTTTAAAGCTTCTAAAACATCAAAATTAAGAGAATAGGACTTGATTGACTTACCAATTTAAACTTCAAGCTTTAAATCCCTAGTTTTTCCTTTTTCTTTTCTTTCCTTCTCCCCTGTTTCGTATGCTCTCTGTTTCTTTTTGCCTATTCCATTCTCTTTTTCTTCTTCTTTTGTTTGTTTGTATATACATATAATAATATAATAATATAATAATATAATAATATAATATATATATACATTTTGACTAAAAAAATCTCAGATTTTATTCATACAAACCGCCTCAACATTTTAAAATGGCATAATTGCCATTTTGGTCCTTCATAATTTCTTTTAATCTATAATTTAACTTTTACACCTTTTTCAATTTAGTCCTTTTCATTTAATTACATCTCCAAACGTTAAAATTTCTCAACTAAACTTTAATAATAACTTAATGACACTCCATAAATATTTTTAGAAATACTTATGGCTCACTTTATGAATTCGAGGTCTCAATACCTGCTTTTTTTATTAATTTTTCTAATTAATTATTTTAGTTCACAAAATTCATTAATTTTAAAATATTTCTAAAATCACACTTAACTTATAATTATCGATTAACAAAATTTTCTAACTTTTCGTCAGATTTAGTAATCTCGAATCATTTGTTCGACACTATTGAATTGGGTACATTACAACTCTTCCCCCTAAAAATTTCGTCCTCGAAATTTCCTTGTTAATTTAATCATGAACTTCATTATTTCTATAATTCTATAGCTCCTTTGTGCACATATTTATCTAGTTTATCATTTATATACATTCCATATCCTTTCGGTTTGCAATTTATTTTAATTCAATATTGCGAACATACTTTATATCAAAATTACTTACCTTTTTATAAAAGGTCCAATAGATTAAACAGAACACTTAGGATATCTGAAACAAATATAGAAGTGTATTATTATGTACTATTAATCAGATAGCACTTGATGAGTACCAAAGTGTTATTATCGAGAGAATGCGCTAAAGTCCCTTAATGGTATACCACTACTATGTTAATATATCTAATCTCATTTACTTGGGCAAATTACATTATGCACACATATCATTTTTCAATTCCAATTTCATTTTCAATTATTTCACAACTAAATTTAATTTCATTTTCTCATCAATATACAATTCAATATAATATTTATCCATTACTTAATTCAATTTTCTATTTAATTCAACAATAACACTTACTATACGCATAGTTTAAATTTAACATTTAATATTAAATAATAGACATCAAACATGTAACAATATAAGTCATATGTGTTAATTTATACTTTAATTTCATACCTCAACAATAGTCTTTCATCAAACAGTATCATGTATCATCTATATTATCTAATCAACTTATGAACCTTTGGTTCAAGTTTTCAATTTTATATATCAATTTTAATTCATAATTCCACTTTTTCGTACTGTCAATAATTCAATCGATCAAATTCATTCAATTTTCTCATTTCATTTATTCAACTAATTTCAGTATCAATAATTTGATATTTTAACAAATTTATGAACCTTAAGTTCATACTTCAATTCTCACATTTCAATTCGATTCACAATTCAACTCATAATTTCTTACTCATATTTTCAATAGTTCAATCGATCAAATTTATTTAGTTTTTCTCATTTTAGTTATTCACCCTATTAACAATCCGGACTTTGACGGATACACGGATTCCAACCCACACACCAGTACGGCACATTGTGCCTTAACGGTACATAGTATACGACACACAAAGTGTCGAATCGGTAACAGTAACAGTAACAGTAGTCGGCACGTAAGTGCCTGATCAGTAAGCCGGCAAAAACCCGTACTCTTCCATATCCTATGGCATGCCAATTATATCCGACTAGTCCGACAAATTAATAGGGAAATCAATTCTCATTTTAATTTCACTTAATATTCATATCTACCCCTATTAACAAGACTCGGACTTTGGCGGATACACGGATCCAACCAAACACACCAGATTGGCACCCAGTGCCTCATCGACTCAAGGTCGAAGAATCCCTGAACACTTCCAATCCTATGGCATGCCATTTGTATCCAATCTAGCCCGATAAGTTAATAGGGTATTCAAATCATAATTTCATTTTTTTTTCTATTTCAAATTCACTTTTCCATTTTCTAATCAGTATACAATTCAGTGATTCACTTTATTCTCATTTCACTTTCTTAGCCCAAAGTAGACTTTATAGAACACACCGGATATACGGAACAAATACAGAGGTGCATTATGATGCACAAGTGAACAGAGAGCACCAATGTGTCGATAATCGAGAAACACCAGTGTGCTAATATCAGAGAGCACCAATGTGCTAATATCAGAGAGCACTGACGTGCTAATATCAGAGAGCACCAGTGTGCTAATATCGGAGAGCACCAATGTGCTAATATCGGAGAGCACCAATGTGCTAATAACAGAGAGCACTGACTTGCTAATATCAGAGAGCGCGCTAAAGTTCCTTAATATCCCGGTAGTTCTAAATTTCGTCTACTTGGGCATTAAAGCTGAATCTCATATATTTAAATAATTCACATAAATATTTCAAAGAAGATAAATAACAATTATTTAAAATTCTTGTAGTACTTACAACAAAAAGGTTGAAATGATATATGTTATTCTTCCTTCACTCATTAACCTTCTCTTTTCCTTTTCCTTCAATTCGATCCTCTCCTTTCTTTTTCAAATTAATTTCATATAAACATATAACATTTATATGTAAAAAAAAAATAATCAAATAAACTTTCTGTATTATTTAATAAAATAAGCATGTATAATATATTTTTATTCAATTCGTATTTTTAATTTATTGTCTAATCAAATTTAAAATCACTAATTACTTTTCAATCAATATACATTTCAATTACTCACATATTTTCTTTATTTAATTTAATTTGATTCAATTCAAATCACTTTTAGTTTCCTATTAATATACCTTCAAATATTCACATAGTTCATAATTTAGTTACGTAATTTAAATAACTTTCTAATTTCCAGTTCATTCTATTTTCACTTCTTATTTCAACCAATTTCACAGTATTACAGTAATTCATTATATCAATAATTTCATAGTTTAATGCAATACACATAACAATATTCAATAACTTCACAATTCAATTCTACTCAAAATAATATTCAGTATTCCATAATTCAGTTCAATATCAGTTTCAATTCATTACCCAATCATAAATTTATCATTCTACTAAACACTTACCTTAAAATACTTACCACAATTAATTAGTAAATTACACATAATAATAATAAAGTTTAAATTATAGTGATACAAATATCATCAAAGTCGAGAACATATCACATTATCTCAAGTTATATATTAATAATGGCATATATTTCTAGACTTCACATATACTACGTTTGGTCCGAGAACCGACTAAACCTAAGCTCTGATACCACTAAATGTAACACTCCTTACCCGTATTCAACGCTAGAATAGGGTACGAGGCATTACCGGAATTACAAATTTATTTATCAGACATTTTATTTCATCTAGCATTTATATTTGAAATCAATCAAAATCAAACATATTGTCTCTTAAATATATTTTTATTTTTCTCATTTCATGTCTTACTTGAATTTATAACTCATTTCATCATACTTAATTACCTTACATTAACATATTAAAGATAATCACATATTTACATATCGTAAAAAAAATATCAATTCACTTGTCGTTTCTTTATAAACATAAAACAGTTAATTCATCATACTAATATTTCACGTACCATCAACTTATATTTCCTTATATCATATAATTAAGTTACACGAACTTACCTGGTTAAATTTGCAGAAATATCAAAATTCAAGGGCATTTTGGAAATTTTCTATTTTCATTGATTTTTCAGTCGATCTTAATCTAAATTAATAATTTCATTCAATTTTGCAATTTTAAATAATAAAATAATCCATTTCATGTAAATTGGTTATTTCCACATTTTTACAAAATTAATCACAAAGTTTTACTTTTATTCAATTTAGTCCCTGAGCCTAAAACATTACAAATTAGACATTCTAGCTAAATATTCATACATACTTTCCTCCTCCTCCTCCTCTCCATTCCACATCCTTAATGTATATAATATGCTATAAGTAACATTACCAATAATTTCATTGAATTTCTCATAAGTATATTCAAAACTGTCCATTTGAGTTATAGTCACTAAATTATTTATTTCCAGAGCTACAGAACTCCAAATGAAGAACCGTTAATTTTTCCTGAAACTAGACTCACATATCTTCTTGCCATAAAATTTTCAGAATTTTTGATTTAGCCAATTAGTACAGTTTATTCTTTAAATTCACCCTTGTTCTGCTGTCTGGCAGTTTCGACCCTTCTTCACTAAAAATTAATTATCTTTTTATATAGAATTCATATGATGTTATAGTTTATTTATTATAAAACTAGACTCATTAAGGAATCTAACCATATAAATTAAGTTCCCAAATTATTTTTATACAATTTTTTATGATTTTTCCAAGTCAGAACAGGGGATCTCGACATTACTCTGAACTAGTCTTACCAAAATCTAAATATCTTAAAATACAGAATTTCTTTTGTTTCTCTGTTTCTTTCATAGGAAAATAGACTCAATAAGCTTTAATTTCATATCTCACTCAACTTCTAATTCCATTTCTACCATTTTTGGTGATTTTTCAAAGTTACCCTACTGCTGCTGTCCCAAAACTGTTTTCTTATAACTCATTTTACAATTTAATCCTAATTAAGTTTACTTATTTTCTTAACTTAATTCATACTTTGTCTCTTCTTAAATTCCTTCCATATTCAACTTCACTATCTAATATTCATATTAAAACTTTAATTTCTAATTTCTTCCAAATTAATCCCTCTAACACAGCTTATAGCATACTTTACAATTGAATCCTCTTATTAATTCTAACTTAAATTTCATTCAATTTAATCCCTAATTCATCTTTTTCTTCAACATCAACTACACTTTAAAACCTAAAAACTCTCAAAATATCAACTTAGTTTCATCAAAATCTTGCTTTAAAGCTTCTAAAACATCAAAATTAAGAGAATAGGACTTGATTGACTTACCAATTTAAACTTCAAGCTTTAAATCCCTAGTTTTTCCCTTTTCTTTTCTTTCCTTCTCCCCTGTTTCGTATGCTCTCTGTTTCTTTTGCCTATTCCATTTCTCTTTTTCTTCTTCTTTTGTTTGTTTGTATATACATATAATAATATAATAATATAATAATATAATAATATAATATATATATACATTTTGACTAAAAAATCTCAGATTTTATTCATACAAACCGCCTCAACATTTTAAAATGGCATAATTGCCATTTTGGTCCTTCATAATTTCTTTTAATCTATAATTTAACTTTTACACCTTTTTCAATTTAGTCCTTTTCATTTAATTACATCTCCAAACGTTAAAATTTCTCAACTAAACTTTAATAATAACTTAATGACACTCCATAAATATTTTTAGAAATACTTATGGCTCACTTTATGAATTCGAGGTCTCAATACCTGCGTTTTTTATTAATTTTTCTAATTAATTATTTTAGTTCACAAAATTCATTAATTTTAAAATATTTCTAAAATCACACTTAACTTATAATTATCGATTAACAAAATTTTCTAACTTTTTCGTCAGATTTAGTAATCTCGAATCACTGTTCCGACACTATTGAAATTGGGCTGTTACAGAAATTATAAAATTATTAATTTTCAAAAAAAAATTCAGATGATAATGTGCTAGTGCCACGCCATCATTCCTTCACAAAAACCAAGTTTAGGGAGCAAATTGAGAAAAATATCAAATTTTGAGATGAATGTGGACCAAAATAAGTTAGGGACTAAAGTGAAAAAAGTTACCAAATTCAAAAACTAAATGTTATTTTATGCTCTCTTTTTTAACCAATATTAGCACTACAATTTGAGGAGGGGATTAACTATGAGAACTTCAAATATTTGCTACTTTTGATTGTTGACCAAAAAAACTTTGTGTTTAAACACAAATTAGGAAATTCAGTGGCGAATCTTGTCATCGAATTAAGAAAATCCAATAGTGGATCTCACCATTAAGGTTTGAGAAATTCAAGTAAAATATCGAAAACAAATTTGAGGCTTGATTAAAAACTTTAAAACTAAAAACCTTTAAGGGATTTAATGAGAGTTTTAAAAAAAAAATTAAAGGACCCAAATAAAAAGTTCAAAAAAAATGAGGAACTCGATGAAAATTTCTCAAGATTTCAGCCATTGACATCTATAACCTTTTAATTTGGACACAAAAAGTAAAGGTAGAGAGAGGGAGTAAACGCCCCTAGTGATTGAAAAACGTGTGGAAATTTATAGAAATGGAAAGATTGAAAACTATATAAATGTTTAAAGTTTGATAATTGATACCTTACTTGATTATCCAGAAATAAAAGAAGTTTGAGTTCCCATTTATTTGATACCTTTAGACTGAGTCCAAGGCATTAAAATAACCCACTTTTTTTAATCCGAGTCCCACCTCCATTTTTCGGAGGACTCTAATTCTGTGGCTAGGGGGTCTTCCACCTTTCGGTGGATCCCTTGGAAGCTTTTGTTGCATTTTATAATTATACAATTACTTCTATTCTTATAACATTTAGAGTTGATTGACTATTCAACACGTTATGTAAATTCTCGATTTGAAGTTTTGTCTTCATACGCTGTTATTAGAAGTTTAAAGGCTCAAAGAGAGACAAGTTCAATAGAGTGGGCTAGGGAGTCCTAGTAGTAGGATTCTTACACCACAAGTGACTTATATGTTGTAAAGAATGGGTTTCATCGCAGGGGTTTGATCGGTTTGACAACGTGTAACGATAATTAAATAAATAGTTACAAAATTATAAAATTAGTTACATTGTCAATTGTTTATCTTAGTTTTACAGTTTTTATCAATTCTGAGCGGTTTGTTTAGAGCAGGGACAAAGCTAGAATATAGAATATTATTTTTTTCTTGGAACCATGGTCATTGTCTACCCCTGATTCAAAACTCGGCTCAACCCCCAATTCCAAAGCGATATATTAGCCGATTTTCATTTAAACTGATCCAATCGATCGATTCAATCCAGTTGAAGTAATACTAGTGACCATGCACACCTATATACTCGATCTTCTCCGGCATCCAATGTATTGTTTCTTCAAGTATTCAAGCTCCTAAAATAATCAAGAGCTATCATGGAAAACAATATCATATGTGTTGAGGGATTAAACGACCCTAAAGAGACAACAATTTATATACTTCTTTCAAATAAGCATGCATGTAGGGGTGTTAATTATTTAATTTTTAATTGAATTAATAGACCTATTTAAAAAAACCAGCACCGTTAAAACTCAATAACCTTGACTTTAGAAAAAAATAATAATAAAGCTTCAGTTATAAAAGGACCAGATACGGTTGTGATGGGAAATCAATCCAAACGAAACGGCTGCCCCAATTTACAATGATAGAGAAAAAGCCAATAATCCAACACCATTTTTGTTTTGAACAAGTCTTCAATACAACTTTGAACAATAATATGGAAGACAAATTATTAGCACGCATGCACAAAAAAAAAAAAAAATTGAATTCTTTTTTCTTATAAAGAATAATAAGGTGGCAATAATCCCATCTTCATAAGGTGGCTTACCCACTGATTAAGACCATGATTAAGACCATCTTCTTCTGTATGTTGAAGAAAAGCATCCATTTTTCTCTTCACAAAAAAAGCTATGATATGGAAGAAAGTTGGTCATATATTACCTTCACCTAATTGAATGATAAAGATGGATATTTTTTTTTTTCAAGGTGAAGAAAAGTATCTAATAATGTGCATCAGCTACCAACTTCAGTATTTGCATTGTAAAACGTCGGTTTAAAATAGTTGGAGGTCGGGCATGAAGTTTCAATCACTGTATGAGCCCAACATAGCTATAGACAGGGTCCTAATAATCACACCCATTGCCCATTGCTGAAATTATAGTAAGGCCCCAGTTTTTAGAAAAAGCCTACCCTAAAGCTCATAATGACCTCCCTAATATCAAACATTAGTATCAAAACTCGAGCAGTAAGCCCATTAGTTGGTGTTAGTTATTTGTGTTCAAGTTTAGGGTTTAATCCGTGAATTTACTTGCTGTGGGTATAGGATTTTAGGGTTTAAATTTGGGGCAATTTACTTAAAAATATCTTTTTTTTTAATTTACGGAAATCGACATAATTTTTAATAAATAAATATTTAAAAAATTATTAATAGTTGAGTCATCATTTTGTAAGTTTTTATAATTCAATAGCTAAAAAATACAGTTAAGTGACTACTAATGTAATTTAATTTAGATATAAAATATGAAAAGTAATTATTATATTTTATGTATATTATATATTTCTAAAAAAAAACTTATTTAACATAATTATATACTGTGTTAAATAGATTATCTATCTAGTCAAAATATATTTGAAATAAATTTATCGGCATTTATTAGGTGATGAAAATTAAATTAAAATTAGAATTAAAAAAATTAATTATTATAGTAAAATATTAAAAATAAATAAATATTTAAAAAGATATATCAATTTTTTAAAATTACAAAAAATATTATTTGAGTACCAAATACTCACCATTTATTTATTAATCAAACATTCATAATATAAAATAAAATAAAATAAAATTAAAAGTATAACTTCTAAATTTAAATAATGAAAAATTATTTTAAAAATTAGAATTGAATTGATATTAACTTCAAACATTTAAAATTGAATAGAAGATTATTGCAAGTACAATTTTTATATGTGCAATTTATTCTCTCTTTTTTTAATAGTTATTTTGTATATGTTAACAATTCTAAAATGCAACAAGATAATTTTATTATATGAGAAAATGTTAACAAAATATAAAAAAAATAGAAATTATTTTGTAAAAAAAAAATCAAATATAGTGTAGCATTCAATCTCATGTTGTTAGTTAAAAGAGGAAGGAATCCCACATTGTTTAGGAACAAGCTACAAACCTATTCATGAGTCTATATATACGCATATCTAGTATCCCACATTGCTTAAGAAAACAAGGAAAATGAGACTTTGGGTCTATATAAAGATTTGCTTTGTAAGTTATATTTTCATATTAATTGGTGATATCTTAAAAAAAATGGTGTTGTCACTTTGAGCCTTTATAAAGTTTTATTCCCGTAAATTTTTAAAAAATTTGGTCTATTTTTATAATATCTAAAAAATGAACTTTTTTTTAAATTTAATTCGGGAATAGTTTTTTTTTAGAAAAAAACACGGGCTAAAATTTGGTCACGCGTTTTGCTGGCACGTCCCCTGACATCCCGTTGACGTGGACGCGCTTTTGAGGAAAATGACCCATTCCGATAAATAATCAAAAAATAGGTCAATTTCGGTAATTTTTTAAAAAAAGGGTATTTTTAGGATAATTGCCTTAAATTTGAACTTGCATTGCATCAAGAAAAAAACCTATCATCTTCAAAATATAACATTATCAGCGTATTCATATTTTATGAATAGTTGATGGATATGCTTCAAAAAAATGGATATAAAATTTTAGATTCCATTTGTTACATAAACTATGAATCTATATGAATTTTAAATTTTCTGTAAGAATTTCTATTTATATTATTATTTAGACTTGTGATTGAATTGGCATTGCTAGTTAATCAAACTCCAATTGAGTTAATATTATAAGTCAATTGAGCACAAATTCCATTGGAAAATGACTAAAAATTATTTTTTTTACAAAGTAAGTTATATTACTATGAGATAATGTTTTTGTCTTTTAAATTTTCTGATATAAAAAGTGGATCTAATTAAATTTTTCAAAAAATTAAAAGTTTTAATTAAAATTTTCAATTGTTTAGAGGGCTTAATAGGAATTTTTAAAAATTTTGAGAGTTTAATTAAACATTTTCAAAAAAATAAAAAATTGAGGTGCTTAATAAGAACTTCTAAAAAAATTCATAAAAATTAAGAGGGTTAATGAGAAATAATAAAATTTTGGGGCATATAAAAAACTTTTATAAATTTTAAAGAGCCTAACAACAATTTCTTAAATTTTGGGGGCCGAAGGTGTATATAAAATCTTGAGTGATGTGTATCTGTTGGAAGATTATTTGGAGATTAAAAAAGATAGTTGTTCTAAGTGTATTTATAAATCAGGTTGGGTCTAGCCTAGACCTGTTTTTTATTTTTTTTATTTTATTAAATTCAAGTCTAAAAATTAGGCTCAGACTAAGTTGATCTATCCAATCTAAATGATCTGAAAATTTTAAACATAATCCAAGGACAAAATGGGCCGAGCCGAGTTGGCCACTTGGCCCATGAAAACCTAATTGTCCTCGTTGTTAATTATGTAACTAACTAAAACATCCTAATTAAATTCTCAAAATATTAACATCTTATCTATTAGCTCGAGTACTAAATATTTGCTCAAATATGATATATATGGATCTATAAACACGTATACATATTACGTGAACAACTTAGATTTAATTCGTTGAAAAAAAAAGTCTTCAAATATTATTCACATTATTTATGTGATAATTACATATTATACATAATAATTTTAACACCTCATTTTGTATGGTATTCAAAATGAGGAGATGAATAAGTGTGAAGATGGACATATTTTATGGGAATGGGGTCCTTAGATTTTAATGGAGGCTATTAAGTATTGATGAGCCATTTTCAAGAAAAAGAAACTATTGGTTTGGTGGGTCAATTTTGATAGTATTGGACACATCTCTTTATTATATATGTGCGGCTCTTTCAATTCTTATGGTACTCTTTTTCCTTTCTTTTCGCCATCTATGAATTCTTAGCTAAGACGATGAGACATTTTCTTGGGTTTTTAAATTTCATTAAATTCCTATAAATACTAATTTTGAATAGTTTTAACCTTTATTTTATTAAAATATTAATTGATAAATGTTAGATGTAATGATAAAATAAATTGAAGTACTAATGAGAGAATTTAAGTTCAAATTTTGAAGTCAATTGTATCTTTATTTAGTTGGCATCGATAATATGATAGCAAGTTCAAGAGGACATAAGTTTAGGTATATTTAAATTTATTTTTCCGAAGTTATTGAATATTTATTATTAGAAGTGGGAATTGTATAAAAAAAAAAGTTCAAAGATTGGAGACAGTGTTGTTAAGAGTGGTAATAATGAATCTCAAAAGGATTAAATTCGGTTGACTGTTAGAATTTTAAATATAGACAACCTAACATATTTTTTTAATATTATTATTATAGTGTTATATATTATTATAGATTTAATTTTACGTGATATAATTTACATAATATATAAATGAAATAAAATAAAACAATATAATATAATAATAAAAACGACTCGGGTTAGGTTACGCTTGGGGCCTTGAGCGTTAGCGTCTAAGTTCAACCTATATTTTAAATAAGCTTAGCTTTCTTTCACGAACCCATATTTTACATCTAATATTTTGATTTAAACCCTCTCAAATATCATGTCGGGCTTTGAGCTTAGACAAGTAATCCAGTCCTTAAATAGGTCTAAGCCATTGCAACTTTCAGATCTCGATTTTGGGTCTCGTTTTATAAAATTCATATACAAGTTCTTAGTCCAGATTTATTCTAGTCTAAGTCTCATCATATGTTTGTCCCCCTTTCATCCTGATGTATTTGGATAATCTATTTACTTTTGCATTGTAATGGTTGATTCTGATTATAATTATACATATACATCAATTTTAAATTGATTTGAAAACTATTTTTTCAACTAAAAGTTCATTTCAGTGAAAGTTTTCATATTTAATTATTTGGGATAAATCTCAAAATTATACCTGAATTTTAGTTTAATGTGTAATTTTATACATAAACTTTGATTTTGTGTAATTTTGTACATTGAATTCTCACAAATTACTAACACGATTATTGATATAACTTTATTTTATGTTTATATATTACATACACATATAATTAAATTTTATCCAATATAAAAGTAAATTCATATATTTATTTCTTCGAATGTTTATAATTGAATTAAAATTAAAATTTTATGTAATCGCTTAAGGGTTGTTCTTTTTTACAAAAAAGAAATTAAAGATTTACGTGCACATTTAAACTACAATTAAAATTTTATATGTACAACTAAATTAAATTAAAGTTTTCGTATTAAATTAAAATTTATGTATAATTTTAAGAAAGTTAGGATACAATGGAAGAGAAAAATCGGGGGATTTTCAATATTTAAGCAATTGAATTTAATTAAAAAGATTGAACAAAACCATAATGGTTGTGTTATAGGTTAGGTTATGGGATACATAAATATAATTGGACCATCATTTTCATTTTCTGTTTATAGGACCAATCTTATCAATATAATTGATCTGTCAAAACTGCAGAGTTTTAACCTAAAGTTATTATAGCACCGAGATTTTTCGTTAGCTGCATTATTTTCGTCGGAAATTGACTTTATTGTTTATTTATATGTATCTATTAAATGCGAGATGACCGACAATGTTATATTTTAAGTCCTAAAATTGGTATTCCTTGTATAATATTTTATTTTGTATCCATATAATTAAATAATGTATAGCAATCAACATATTTTGAAATTTATATATTAATTTTATTAAATTTGAGTTGGCTGGATTTTATCTAACAAACAAAAGTATTTTGTTGAAAATACATTATGTTAATTAATTTTAATTATTTAATATATAAGTTTTGAAACATATGACAAAGAAATTAAAACAAAATGAATATCTTGTTATTTTTAATTATTAAAATCGATTACTGATATGATTTTATGAAACGATGTTGTTGTTTAATGTATGGGATGGTCTTTTTTCCCGTATTTGTTAAATGATAAATTTTATTTGTAAAAGTTTATTAACAAGTATTTTATATTTATTTAATTTCATTCATTTGATATTTGTATGTAGTTTTCATATATATAAATTAATATATACTGTTATTTAAGTTTCTGACTAAGTCGGTGTTACAAGTCAATCTAATACTAACTAAGTTAGGGATACTGTGAAAAAGTTATTCCATAATTAAAATAAATTATATTATTCAATGATATGGGAATTTGAACTCATTTTATTTACATTTTAATTGTATTATGCATACAATATTATTTCTATAAATTCTATATCTATATTGATAATGTTATTGACTGAGTTGACAATGCCGTAATAAACAACTGTAATGCATTTAGGCCTTATTTGGTTATTGGTGTAATAATATAAGGAAAAAGTTTATTTATTACTTATGTATTACAATAGTTAAACATGAAATAAAAAATAGTTGGTACAAATTAAAACTTGAAATTAAAAAGATGAGTAAAAACTCTTGTAAAGAATAAGACATTTTCAATATAAGCAAAAATATTACCAATTGAAATAGTTTATTTATAGCCTATATATTACTAAAACATGTGTAAAAAGTAATACTCATACCAAACACAACATTAGTATTTTTTAATATGACGTATTTACATGTTTAAATTCTATTTTACTCACAAATTAATCTATTTTTTCATTTTAATATCCTATTTATTTCATGTATTATTATTAATTAGTTTCAAATCATACGTATGTTAGCTTTATGTTAAGAGCACATAGTTTCCACACACATACACGTATTGTATCAGCCTAATTTTCAGTGGTGTCGGAAACAGTGATTTGGGATCACTAAATCCGACAAGTAAGTTTGCAAATTTAATAAATTAATAATTATGGGTCAAGTGTGAATTTAGAAGAATTTTTAAATTAGTGAATTTTGTGATTTGAAAATAATTTAATAGGTAAATTGGGTCTAAAACGAGGTATCGAGACCTCGAATTCATAAGTCGAGCCATAAATATTTTTATAAATATTTATGGAGTGTCATTGAGTTAGTATTAAAGTTTCGTTAGAAAGTTTTAACGTTTGGATAGTCAATTATTTAAAAAGAACTAAATTGAAAATAGTGCAAAATTTGTTAAATTGTGATTAAATAGCTTAAGTGACTAACAAGAAGGGATTTAAAAGGAAATTAGGCCCAAATTATATGGGCTGAACGGTTTGGGCAAGAAAATCAAAAAGAAAATAAGGAGAAATAAGGGCAAAATTGGAAATTTTACAAATTAAACATATAAAACAAAAACAAAATTGAAAAATCTAGAGATTTCATCATTTTTCTTCAGCCAAAACGCCATAGGAGAGATTTTTCAAGCTGGTTTTCATATTTTTCATCATGTAAGTTCAATTCTTGCTTTTTCTTTGTAAGTTTTTATGTTTTGTGACTTTTACAATTAAGTCCAACTATTGAATTCATTTGTTTTTTATTCTATGGATGATTTTGAAAGTTACCATGAGTGAGTACTGAAATTTATGATGAATTATCATAGATTTGAAGCTTTAATTTCATTATATTATGATTTTATTAAGTGATTTTAGTAGAAATTGATTTTTATGACCTAATTGTGAAAAAGCTAGGAATTGGGGTTTTGTACTGAAATTCTGAATATAAAAGGCTGTATAATAGCCTAAAATTATTAGATAAAGTGTTATTTGAGGAAAAATTAGTTCAATTAAAGTGTTAATTGAGTAGGGACTAAATTGTAAAAACTATAAATTTTAGGGTAAAAAGTGTAATTTCAAAAATTGAAGGGCATAAATTGTGAAGTGAATTAGTATTGAATTAGATGCTAATGAATGGAAAAAAAATATTATAGATCGGGAATCTGAAGATAAACGTAGAAAAGAGAAAATATCAAACTAGTCCATGAATTTTTACAAAATTCTACTGATTGGCCCAGGTAAGTTCATATGGCTAAATTAATGATTTGTTATGAAAAATTTCATGAATTCTATGGTATGTTATTGTATATGAATGTTATTAAACGGAGATAATTGTGAAAATATGAATGTTTGAATAAAAGTTTTAATTTAATGGAACATTGGATTGAGTACTTTCGTTCAGTGACTCATACGCATTGGCGGAAAAGACCATAATTGGACCATGGCAATAAGTGATATGTGATTAACGTATAAGACCATATCTGGGATATGGTATCGGTGTGATATGTGATTTTCGTATAAGACCATAGCTGGGCTATGGCATCGGTGTGATATGCGCTTCAGTGTAAGACCATAGCTGGGCTATGGCTTCGGTGTGTGATATATGATTATGTGCAAAACAATAGTTATACTATGGCATTGTGAAAACGAAGCACTCAATTCCATAACCGTTCCCTAAATTGATTAAGAAAAGTAAGCGATAAATGAACCCAAGAGATTGAAATTGATTATCTATTGATATTGAGCTCAATCAAGTGAATTTTGTCATTGATTTTGTGATTAACAAGAATAATTAGTGAAATTATATATTGTATAATTGTTATAAGATGTTCGTTAAGAATTATTTTCTATGCCTATGAACCTACTAAGCTTACATAAGCTTACTCCTGTGTGTTTCATGTTCTTTGTAGATTGACGTGAAATCGGTGGATCGGATCAACACATTAGGGCACACTATCCAGATTAATTCGGTAAATTTTATTTTGCTTCTTAAGGTTTATATGACATGTATAGGGTTTTAATTGAAAGGAAGTGAATGTGTTATAAACTTAGTTATCAACATTTTTCACTAAAACAGTTTTGGACAGCAGCAGTAGTCCGACTTTGAAAATTCACCAAAAATTGTGGAAATCGAATTAGAGGTTGAAATAAAATATGAAATTAAAGCTTATTGAGTCTAGTTTTACATAAACGAAACGGTGTAAGCAAAAGAATTTTATTTTATGAGATATTTGAATTTTTGTGAGACAAAGTTTTGACTTTGGAAAATCATTAAAAACCATATAAAACTACTTGGGGGTTTAAATTTGTATGTTTAAACTCTTAATGAGTCTAATTTCAATAGAAACAAACTAAAACATCATCTAAATCTTGTACTAAGAGATAATTAAATTTTAGTGAAGAAATGTCGAAACTTTCAAACAGCAGAACATGGATAAGTTTGAAGAATTAATTGTACTTATTGGCTTACTTATAAATTCTGAAATTTTTATGGTAGAAATATATTTGAGCCTAGTTTCTAAAACATCAAGCGGATCTTAATTTAGAATTCTGTAGCTTGAGATATAAATAATTTATTGACCATGACTCAAGTGAACAGTTTCGCTATGAACAATAAATTTAATGAATTATTTGAAAATGTTATGAAATTTTCGGTAATGCTCCGTAACTCTATTCCAGTGTCGGATACGGGTTAGAGGTGTTACACGTATGATAGAATTTTTATTATTTTTTAAAAATAATTATTTTTAAAATATTAATATATATGAAAGGTACGTAAAAACATAGTAATATTTGTAGGTAGTAGCGAAATAGAAATACAAGTATTCATGGTAACTACCTTTATTTGTTAACATTATAGAGCAAAGTTTGAGTCTTGTGTCGCCAATTCCTCCTCAAATTTGTGAGGAAAAAAACAAACAAATGTGTGATAAATGTCTACTTTTTAATATTAATTGTCAAGCTATTTTTTGAAAACAAAACAGGAATCGACTTTAAAAAATAGGGAGTCGCCACCGATCTTTTATTAGGTGTGATCGGATCACCTCTGTTTTAATAAAACATTTTGATTTATTCAAACAATATTTTTGGTCTACGAAAATTTGAGAAGATAGGTTCGGGAGTCGGTTATGTGCGAGGAAGGATTGGCACCCTCGTCACGCCCACAATTGGTACCAAATTGATTAGTTAATGTCCCCATGTAAGAAGTTTGGAAATTATGAAAGAATAAAAAAATTGATCTCTTTTGGAAATATTTAAATTTTCTCGAATGGAATATTATGATTTTCTCGTTTCGAAAGAGTAAAATATCACATCCAGTACGTAGGACACGATGATTTTAATCCTCAAATTCAAGATCATCTTATTATTCCCGAGTTTCATGCGTAAAAGAAAAGGGTCACAAGAATATTCGATTGTTTAGCCAAGCGAAAGAATCGAAACCCAACACATAGGGCACGACTTCTCGATTTTCCGAACATCGAATATTGCCTTATTTGAAAACTTTTAAATTTCGAAAAAGTTTTTAAAGGATACAGGTTTGTTTAGATGAATAATCCTTCATGAACAAGTTGGAGATTTTATCCACAATATAATAACAAAACGAAAGTATAATTACAAAAATAAAACAACAATATTCAACAATGAGAAAAACACAAATGAGCAGATTAGGGTTATGCAAAAAATATATACACGAAATTATATGCAATCGATAATAGACATTACGAAATGAGGTGATTTTAACATGAATCACATGTGTATACATAAACGAACACAAGAAATTCAGTATAAAGATAATGTACATATGAGCATAATAACATATAAACATGAATAGAATAAATGGGTACAGTAGAAAAAAAACAATTTATGACCGCAATAGATACATACAGATAAAATATTGCAAAATATATACGTAAAGTAGTTTAATATAGATATCGCATATATATAAAAATAATATAATAAGAGTAACTATAATATTAATAACAGCAACCATAATAATAGTGATAATAATAATAATAATAAATACCATAATAATTTTAGTGAAATTAGTAGAAGGATAAAAAAGATAATAATAAAAGAGGACCGAATTGAGAAAGGAATAAAATTACAGGTCTAAATAAAAAAGGAGAACAAGAAGACGAATTAGGGGTCCAAAATGAAGTGCGCGAAAAGGAGGGGGACCATTTGGGAAAATACCCCTAGCTTCTATGCACTGCGTTTTGTATAGGACTACGTTGAACGGACGCGAATGTATTAGGGCCAATTGAAAATTGATTAAATGACTAAATTAAAAGAGTGGCAAATACGGAAGGGCCTATTAGGGAAATAAACCATTAGAGGAAAGGCGCACGGGTCCAAGGGCGGATTCGGGTCAACACGCGGACCCTATCCCTCGGAACGGCGTCGTTTCATGTTTTATTTAAAAACCAACTTTTGCGCTTTGAAACTCTATTTTCTCATTTCAGAAACCCATCGAAGGGCCCCTTCTCCTGATGCTCTGCTAGGGTTTCTTTAAAGGTCGTTCTTGCACCGCCGACGGAGTTCCCTCGCTAGCTCTTTTGAAAATCTCCCTAAAAGATGATGGAAGTCTCTTTTTGAACCCGACTCCGACGATGGCTCAGGTCCCTCGACGACGCGTCCGTAGTTTGGATATGATCTCTACCCCCTTTTTAGTTTGTTTTCGTTTTTAGTATTTGTATTGGATTTAGAGGAAACGATAAGTAAAACATTAAAATGGTGAAGAAACAGTGCTACATCAAAAGACGTAAAAAAAATCTTTAAGAAAACAACCTTATATCTTGTTTTTTTTTATACTGATCCTTTTTCGAACCCCTCTTACATCAATTTTTCATGGCTTTATAGCCAAATACACAATCTTTTTATTACTATTTGTTCCATGCTCCTCTACTGCTCGTTCTGCTCTCTGTTCTGCAGGGTATGGGTGCGGTGCTAGTGGAGACGGAGGCCGAGGCGCATGGGGCGTGTGTGACCGCGGCGTGCGTGACTTGAGAAACGACGCGCGCGTGGAGTAGACGGGCACATGGGGGACACGCGCGGATCTGAAGCGGCGCGCTTGGTGTAGACGCGCGCGTGCGGGAAACGCGCGGATCTGAAGCGGTGTGCGTAGTGTCCGCGAGGGGAAGCGCGCGTGAGGTCCACGCGGGAGGCCAAAGGCCGGCGGCGCAGTAGGGTTTTACTGTTGTTTTCCTCTTCTATTTAATGGGTTATGGTTTAAAATTTGGTTTTGGGCTTGTTTTGGGCTTGTCTGTAAGGGTTTAAATCTGGGCTTCAGGTTTTTAATTTTAACGGGCCGTTAATTAGGTTTAGGGGTATATCAAGCCTTGTAAATGGACCCTTTATGGGCTGTTTTCTATTGTTTTTTTCTTTGTTTTATTTGTTTCCTTTTTGTTTGGACTTTATTTATCTGATGGGCCTCGGTTCTGATAACGGGCCGGGCAAAAATTGGTGATTACAGCTGCCCCTCTTTGCTCATTGTCGTGTAACGAGAATAGGGCAAAGAAAATTAAAAGAACCAATTTTGCCCGGGCTTAGCTAAGCCTTGACTTCTTAACCCGCATCTTCTTCAAACAGCTTCAAACTTCGCTATAACTCTTTGCTTTGATCCATTCTACTGGAGGTTTGGGGTGATAAGAATTCAGGAAGAAGAGATCCGTAACTTTGATCTTCTCACTGAAATTTCTCAAAAGTAGGGGGTGATAAGAATTCAGAAAGAAGAGATCCGCAACTTTGATCTTCTTGCTGAAACTTCTCGAAAATAGGAGATGATAGGAATTCAAAAAGAAGAGATCTGTAAATTTGATCTTCTCGCTGAAACTTCTTGAAAATAAGAGGTGATAGGAATTCCGAAAGAAGAGATCCGTAAATTTGATCTTCTTGCTGAAACTTCTCGGAAATAGCAGGTGATAGGAATCCAGAAAGAAGAGATTCGTAAATTTGATCTTCTTGCTGAAACTTCTCGGAAATAGCAGGTGATAGGAATCCAGAAAGAAGAGATCCGTAAATTTGATCTTCTCGCTGAAACTTCTCAAAAATAGCAGGTGATAAGAATTCAGAAAGAAGAGATCCGCAACTTTGATCTTCTCGCTAAAACTCCTCGAAAACAGTAGGTGATAAGAATTCAGAAAGAAGAGATCCGCAACTTTGATCTTCTCGCTGAAACTTCTCGAAAATAGCAGGTCATAAGAATTCAGAAAGAAGATATCCGTAACTTTGATCTTCTCGCTGAAACTTCTCGGAAGGTGATAGGAATTTAGAAAGAAGAGATCCGTAACTTTGATCTTCTCACCAAAACTTCTCGGAAATGCTGGTCCTCAATATACTCAAGGAGAAGGGATTAGTAGCTTTGTCCTGCCCCCCTTGAGACTTCGAGGAGATAAGTCTGAACTTTTCAATTTGTTTCCCTACTATCTTCAGGAAGACTTCAATCTTTAGACCGCTTCGCTGGAGCAAAATCTGAACTTTGATATGGTGGTGCCTTTTTTCGAGGGACCTGTCCTGTAGAATATGTTTATGTTTATGCAAATGATGAGGATATTATGATTGAGAGGACTCAAATGCTCCTAACTATATGTGCTGCGGATGATATTCACATGAATGCTGGATGTCATGAGAATGCAGACTTTTCACAATGTAAAAATGGCTAGGATGTAATGATCGCAATAAATCAAATGTTCCTAACTGGATACGCATGAATGTATGAGAAAGGCCTTTTTTATGGTTTGGGTTGTCATTACTCATAGTTTAGTAAGGTTCTATCACCAACGCACTACAATCACTCTCTTGTTCAGTAGATATCTTTAACAGGAAACCCGAAGAAACGAGCTTGCCCTGCTGTAATTTCATTGTTCCTTCCATTGTACTCTCTGAGACATAAAGTTCGTACCTCTCACCACAACCTCAGGAAAGTAACATTTGTTTTCTCCTAACCCTCTTGCTGCGACTCTGAGGTGTAGGATCAATCACTGTTTACTGGATATAATGGTATTACAACTTCATTATGTACCTAGATCGGCATTGCTCGTTATTCGTCAAAGTCGTATTTCTGACGAGGGGTTTGGTCTTTGTTCAAATAGACAATCATTTTTTTCAACATTTCTAAACCTTAAGTGGAATGAATTTTGAACAATAGTCATGTTTCAGGTCCTTGCATTATTCAGAGACTTTCAGAATGATATATAGGACTCTTTTTATGAAAGTATTATTAGTTCTGTAATCGTTATTTCAATGTAAAATGCCTAGAAAGGATTGTAGGGAGGAGATTGATTGGGAGTATAGCTCGAAACGAAACAGGTTAATCCAAACTGGCAAATGCAATCGAGAAAGAAATTCATTGAATAAGATAATCACAAATTACAAGCTTAAAATGGGAAGAATAGAAATTGGGTGCCCAAGATATCATGACCAGGCTTCCTCCTGCTCGAGCATTCGGAAGACCATTTTGAGTTTGATATGTGCTTAGGAGGTCTTTAGTATTTTGTTGATGCATCGAGGCACAACCTACCCCTTCCTTGTCCATTCCAGTTGAGAGAGGTTTTTTTTTTCTACAGTTCGAGCCGCCTTTTTTTAAGTTTTCGACTCAAATCCCTTTTGGCCTCAAAGCGCCCTTTGCGGGTTTTCGCCTTGGCCTCTCCCTCTTTTTTTTTTTTAAGGAATCAAGTTCAAGCAAAGTATCTTTTGACTAAATCTGAATTCACGGGGTTGGGCAAGCTTTTCCCATCCATTTCCGTTAGAATCGACAAGCACACCGGAGAAAGCCTTCTTCACCACGCACGGTCCCTCCCAATTCGGCATCCATTTTCTCTCGAAATCCTTACGTATGGGGAGGATCTTCTTGAGCACGTGTCTCCTCGTGAAACTCTCTTGGGCGAACTTTTACGTTATATAGGCTCGCATCATACGTTTTTGATACATCCGCCGCGTCGAGAATATTTCCCAGCCTCTTTTCTTCGATTAGGTTCAATTGATCGTATCGAGCCTGAATCCACTCGGCTTCATCTAGCTTTACTTCGGTCAAAACCCGAAGAGAAGGTATTTCCACTTCGATGGGTAAGACTGCCTCCATCCCGTAGACCAGTGAGAAAGGTGTTGCCCCGATGGAAATCCTGACGGACGTTCGATAAACATAAAGCGCAAGTTGTAGTTTTTCATGCCAATCCTTGTAAGTCTCTGTCTTCTTCCCCACTATCTTCTTGATGTTCTTATTTGCCGCTTCCACTGCCCCATTCATTTTTGGACGATACGGAGATGAGTTATTATGTTTAATGTTGAATTGACGGTAAACATCTGCTATCGTGCTGTTGTTCAAATTCAACGCTTTGTCTGATATGATCCTTTCGGGCATCCCATATCTGTAAATGATTTCCTTCTTTAAAAATCGACTAACCGCTGATTTAGTGACGTTAGCGTATAAAGCAGCTTCTACCCATTTCGTGAAGTAGTCAATGACTACGAAGATAAATCGATGTCCGTTTGACGCTTTCGGGGAGATCGGTCCGATAACATCCATGCCCCACATGGAAAAGGGCTATGGGGAAGTCATAACATGTAGGGGGACGGAGGCACGTGAATCTTATCTCCATAGATCTGGCATTTATGACATCTCTTAGCATAGCTGATACAATCTCCTTCCATGGTGGACCAGTAATATCCAAATCTCATTATTTGCCTGGCCATCGTGAATCCGTTAGCATGCGTTCTGCAAACGCCCTCATGAACTTCCTCTAGAATCATCTTGGCTTCTAAAGCATCGACGCATCTCAACAATACTTGATCCTTTCCTTCTTGTACAGGATGTCCCCGTCCAAAACATATTCGAGGGCCAATCTCCTGAGTGTCCTTTTTTCATTCTCAGTTGCATGATTTGGGTATTCGCGATATCTCATATATAGCAATATATCTTGGTACCAGGGGTGATCATCCTTCTCTTCTTCTTCTACGTTACAACAATAAGCTGGGGCCTCGTAAATGCTCATTTGAATGGGCTTTACATCTTCTTGCTTACTCGCCTTAATCATGGAAGCTAAAGTAGCTAAGGCATCCGTCATCTGGTTTTCTTCTCGTGGGAGATAACTAAAGATGATATCGTCAAACTCCTCGATTAATCCCATGACTACCCTTCGATAGTTGATCAATTTGGGATCTCTTGTCTCCCATTCGCCCCTTAGTTGGTAGATCACTAATACGGAATCTTCATATACTTCCAGTGTTTTAACTCTACGTTCTATAGCAGCGTGGAGTCCCATGATACAGGCTTCGTATTATGCCATATTGTTTGTACAATCAAAATCCAACTTGCATGTGAACGGGTAGTGATCCCCATTTGGGGATACCAAGACTGCCCCGATACCATTTCCAATAGCGTTTAATGCTCCATCGAAATTCAATTTCCAAAGGTCATCCTTTGCAGTATCCTCTTTCGTAGCTGCCACGTACATTAGATCCTCATTGGGGAAATCAAAGTTTAACGGCTCATAATCTTCTAAAGCTCTACTAGCTAGGAAGTCGGCTATCGTGCTCCCTTTTATAGCTTTCTGGCTCACATATACAATATCAAATTCAGACAGTAGGATTTACCGTCTAGCCATCCTCCCATTCAAAGCGGTCGCCTCCATAATGTACTTTAGAGGGTCTAACTTTGAGATTAGCCAGGTCGTGTGATACAGCATGTATTATCTCAATCTCCGAGTCGTCCAAATCAACGCACAACACAGTTTTTCAATCGGCGAATATCTCATTTCACACACAGTGAATTTCTTACTGAGGTAGTATATCGCCTTCTCTTTTCTTCCTGAATCATCATGTTGACCTAACACACATCCCATAGAGTGACTAAGCACTGTCAGATATAGGATTAATGGCTTGTCGGGGCGTGAAGGGTTTGACAAGTACTGTTTAACCCTATCGAAAGCTTCTTGACATTCATCATTCCACACGCCCGGGTTATGTTTCTTCAAGAGACGAAATATGGGATCGCATTTCTCAGTTAACTGTGAAATAAACCGAGCAATGTAATTTAGTCTTCCTAGGAAACCTCGAACTTCTTTTTGAGAGCTCGGCGGAGGCAATTCTTGTATAGCCGGGACCTTGTCTGAGTCGATCTCGATCCCTTTCTTGCTGACTATTAAGCCCAACAGTTTGCCTGACCTGGCTCCGAAGGTACATTTAGTGGGATTGAGTCTCAATTGGAATTTCCTTAACCTCAGGAACAACTTCTGCAAAACTTGGATATGTTCTTTTTCTGTTTTAAACTTTGCAATCATGTCATCTACGTAAACCTCGATTTCCTTTTGCATCATATCGTGGAACAGGGTTACCATGGCCCTTTGGTATGTAGCTCCTGCGTTTTTCAACCCAAAAGGCATCACCTTATAACAGAATGTGCCCCACAATGTTATGAAGGTAGTCATTCCCATATCTTCAGGGTGCATCTTTATCTGATTGTATCCGGAGAAGCCATCCATGAAGGAAAATAGTGAAAAGCCTGCTGTGTTGTCTACTAGAGTATCAATATGAGGCAGAGAAAAATTATCCTTTGGGCTAGCCTTATTTAAGTCTCTATAATCCACACACATTCGCACCTTTCTGTCTTTTTTAGGGACGGGCACGATATTGGCCACCCATTCTGAGTATTTGATCTCCTGCAAGAATCTCGCGTTGAACTGCTTTTGGACCTCCTCCTTTATTTTCAAGACAATATTCGGTCTCATCCTTCGAACCTTCACTTGAATCGGCTTGTAATCCTTCCTTATGGGTAAGCGATTGTGCATCGCTATATCGGCTGCTAAAACGGGCATATCTTCATAAGACCATGCGAAGACATCCTTGAATTTCGCAAACGATTTGATAAGATTCTGCGCTTGTTTCTCGGCTATCCTTATTCCGATATTTACCACTTTCCCTTTTCCAACATCACGTCTCTATCGCTTCCTTATGAGGTCGAATTTGTCTCTCCTCCGCTCTACCATTCTTAATGGATCGGGGACAGTCATCGTTTGTGTCATCTTCAAAATTACGTAATTTTTCTAAGCATATGTCTTGCTCAAAAGGATATTTCGAATCCAAGGCAGCGTTGCTCAAGTCATTGATATCTAGGGGACTGTTGCAGTTTAAGAAAATATGGGCAGAATGAATGAATTTGTAAATGAACAATTGTATGTATGATAATGCTGAAAGAATGATCGGAAAACAAAGAAAGGAGATGTTTGCTTCAAACGATGATGAAAATACATTTTATTGATATAACGATACTTGAATATGCGCCTATTTCGATAAAGAAATCTTGCTGCTCTTAGGCTTAGAGCAACAAGTGTGTCCCGAACATTACTCTGAATGAGCCCTAAATACTACAGGGATTTCTTCCGCAGTCCAATTGTTCAAGATGCTTCCCGATTCATAAGGCTGAATATTTGGCAAGATTTTTCCATCAATCGCCTCCTCAGATATGGCACTAATGTAGACATTACCTAACATTGCTGCGATGTCCTCTCCCTTCAGTGTCTTCAGCTCAGAGTGGATTACCCCTCCCGACACAAAGGTCTTGGATATGTGCGGGATTATCATGGGTTCCCACTTGGTTTCCTTCCCACTCAAACGAGCGCGTCTTCTTTCCTGTCTCCTTTCTAGCTCCTTCTTCTTTTGTCTTGCATCTGGTCTGAATCCCAGGCCAAAGCGATCTTATTTTTCTCTCAGCATCGGGGCCGCTATTTTCCCCTGGAGGTACTTTCCAAGCCCTCTTCCCGGTAAAGTGCCTTTTCTCACGGTCATTTTCAATCCCATCCGTGTAGTCTCGGAGATTCTTGGCTTTAAGGTTTTGTTTCCTTTCATAACAAAAGTTGCGTTCACGAACTCGAGAGATCGGAAAGAACATTCGATTGCCTCGTCGTTTGTCTCCATGTAGGGCATGTCATTGGTCACGGTGCCAATAATGTATTCCTCAACTTTTATTGTTACCAGTCGGCCATCCACTATTAACTTCACCTTCTGATGTAATGATGAAGGTACTGCTCCGGACGAATGTATCCATAGTCTCCCCAATAGGCAGTTGTAGGAAGGTTCGATTTCCATAACCAGAAAATCTATTTCGTAGGTGGTTGGGCCAATTAGTAAGGGTACCTCAATCCTCCCCATGACTCTTCTTTGGGTGCCGTCAAAGGCCTTTACCATGCTCTGGCAGTCCTTCATGTGTGAACCGTCCACCGGTAATCTGTTGAGGGTGGACAAGGGCAACACATTCAATGTAGACCCATTGTCTATCAAGACCCCTGGTAGTATGTGCCCTTTGCATCTAGCAGTAATGTGCAAAGTCTTGGTGGATCTTCTACCACCTGGTGGTATTTCATCATCATTAAAATGAATGAAGTTGTCTGCACTTATATGGCCGATCAATCGATCCAACTTGTTAACAAAAATGTCACTAACGACGTAGGTTTCGTTTAAAGCTTTCATCAGTGCGTTCCTGTGTACTTCTGAGCATTAAAGTAAAGCCAATATGGATATACGCGCTGGCTATTTGTGCAGCTGTTCTACCACACAATATTCACTGTGTTTTAGAAATTTTAGGAACTCTTTACCTTCTTCCTCAGTCACCGGCTCCTTAGTCCTTGGTTCGGGCTCAGCTGGCTTTCCTTTCTCTTGTTCCACCATTGGGGCTTTCCCCTTTACTAAGTCATAGCGTCTCTCGCTTCGAGTATGGAAGCCTTCATCTGAATCCTCCTTCGTCACATTAGTCGAGCTCTTTGTGACTGCTATATTACACTCATAGTTCCAGGAAACTTCCTTACTATCTTTGTAAGCGAAGGCAGTGGGCCTCCGCATTATCACTTTCGGTGTTACTCGTGTTCTCGCCTCATTGCCAGCTGAATTCTCCCTTTCGGGGACTGCTACATCACATCCATGATCCCGAGGAGCCTCTCTATTATTTTTAACGACAGCAGCCTTCGTATGACCACTCTTGGTGCTACCTGCGTCTCTGCTTTACCACTTTTGGGACGTGAAATAACGATCATCGGAAGGTTAACTTTCGAACTTTTTACTGCTGACTCTGACGCGCATATGCCCCTATCTTCTGTACCTTCATCATAAAATTCGACTTCTTTATTGCTCACGCTTTGCACCAGGGCTCTAAATTCTCCACAAGTCTGAATCTCATGTCCCAACTCCTGATGGTACTCACAATAATTTATCAGTTCTCCTTGACTTGTTTCCGCAATAATTAGTCCATGCTTGACCATTTCTTTCCAGACCCATCTTAAGGGAGTTCTGACCTCCGCAATACTTGTTTTGATCCTTCTTTCTGAACTTTCACCTATTGCATTGACTCCGCCTTTAGCGTGATTTGGTAAAGGATTTGTTACATTTGGCATGTCGTCCAATTCTCTATTGAGTGTCCCGTGATTCCTGCGTGGTATTCACACTGTGCGTTCGAGTCATACCACTTGGGATACAGAGGTTGCATTGGTTTTAGGTGATAAGGAGACACAATATTTGCATCGAAAAGGGTTTGATACATCTCCTTGTATGTCATCGGAATCGGTGTGAACTGGGGTTTCTCATTATCTTGTCTTGAGGTGCTAGGTTCTTTCTTGGGTAACCCCTGCTGCCCCGTGGTCGTTGCTTTTGGCTGATTAATGGTGATTGACTTCGGGTGTCCTATGCTTGCATTATTCACCTCATTCTCTTTCTTCCTTGGGGGCATTCTTTTGGCACTTTCCCCCGTCTCGATCCCTCCACTTTTTATAATGTTCTCGATCATTTTTCCGGTCGTTACGATGTCTGAAAAGCTCCGGGTTGCACTTCTTATCATATGCATGAGGAATGGGGCCTTCAGTGTGCGGATGAAGAGCATTGTGGTTTCTTTCTCCAGAAGTGGTGGCTGGACTTGGACGGCAACCTCCCTCCACCTCTGTACATATTGCCTAAAGTTTTCGTTCCCCTTCTTTTCCATGTTTTGAAGAGTGATCCTATCGGGGGTCATGTCCGTTACGTGATTGTACTACTCCAAAAATGCTTGAGCCAAATTATCCCATTAACAAATTTTGGCACGACTCAATTGATTGTACCATCTGGCTGCAGCTCCCACCAAGCTGTCTTAGAAACAATAGATCAGTAGTGGGACATTATTAGTGTAGCCCGTCATCTTTCTACAAAACATGGTAATATGGGCCTCTGGGCAGCTTGTCCCATTGTACTTTTCGAACTCAGGTGTCTTAAAGTTGTATGGGAGTACCAAGTCGGGGACCAAACTTAAGTCATTGGCTTTTACTCCCCGACGTTTACCGACATTTTCTAGAGCTTTGAATTTCTCCTCCAAGCACTTATATTTATCCTCTAGCTGTTTTGGTAGTTCTAATTTTTCCTCTTCGGCCATCTCATCCAAGTCAGGGACGTTGGGATCGATCGGACTTTCTCCTGGATTGGCACCCAAACCCGTCGGGAGGTGTGTCGGTATTGCGGTATCTACCGATATTGCGACGATAGTAATGAGATGCCCTTTGGAGTACGTGTCCAGTGGCATTTGAGCGTTCGGGGGTAAGAGAGAGGGTTATCACCGTTGCTCCTGTGGTAGCAAGCAACGCCTCTTTTTCGCGCTCTTTAGACATCAGTTGCATTAGCTGGCTTATCATGTTATTTTGGGATTCTTGCATCCGCTCCATCATGTCTTACTGGTTTTTGGCTAGTTGCTCTTGTAATTGCGCTTGTCCTTTCATTTGATCCTGGATTTCTTTTTGCATCTGTTCTAATCTTTCCATTCTTTGGTCCATTATCCTCGTTTTGCCTCTTGTACCATAGTGACGTTCCAGGGTAGCTGCCATAATTTTAGGGTCCCTTTGTGAGATTCGATGTATATGATGCAATGAAATGCAAATGCGTGGTATGAATGCAAAAAAAGTGTTGATTTAATTCAATTCTATTAGATAAACTTTACTAGAAAACAAATTTCTTTTCATAGAACGGACGATTACATATACGACTTTGCCCTAATACCTAAATCCTTGACTTTCCTAAGAAGCCAATCTAAACCTTGGCCTCGCTCCGATCTTGACTCGTACAACGCATCAGCCCGAACCGCAAAGGTTTGCAACTAATCGGCCACCTCTCGGACTTGAGCCACGGCTTCGCCTATTACATAGTCTTTGTTTCTGATCTGTTCGTAGGAATGATGGAGCTGCTCCCTCCAATGTTCATTGTTCACTTCAAGGAGCTCAACCCGAATTTTGCTATCTTGTAATGCAGTCTCGAGCTCCCCTATCCTTCCTCTCATCTCCTCGATTTTGTGCTGACTGGCTCTTAGTTTGACTACCGAGTTGCGACCACGGTGCAGATGCAGTGACCTTTCTAATTCCGCTACTTGGGTGCGTAACCTCTCTTTTTCGTTTTGGCTTTCCAACAGGCTCCTTTTCAAAGCATCCTCTCGTACTTGAGCATCTCGAAACTTCCTCTCCCACTGGTCGGCTCTGGACTTTTCTTCTTTAATTTCCTGTCGCCATTGCTCTGACGTTTTGCCCAAAACAGTAGTTCTGATGGACATGCGTAGCTTCTTATAGTCCGTCTTTAAACTATCCAAATCCTCTTCGGCCTTGTTCTTCCTTTTTTTCAATCTCTCGGCCTCAAACTTGTGGATGTCCACATCTAACCCCAACTGCATCTTTTCCTCTTCTAGCTGCTCTATTCTCTTACCTAATTCCTGGCTCTTTCTTTCGAAATTTTGCTTCATAATCTCTAATTCAGACGGGATTACTTGCAGCTGTTCTTCTATTGGTCGAGCATATCCTTGGATTGGCCTTGGGACATTGTCGTTGATTCTTTTGCCCCACTATTGTTCATACTCGGGGGTCGCTATAGGCCCCATGGCGAGTCTCTCTATTTTCCGAGTTTGGGTCCATGCATCCGATATTTCGCGAACTCTTTTCTTATAGTTGTCATCCTTGTATGAGAACTCACATTGGGCTAATCCATTTGTCGCAAGTATGAACTGCCTTGATTGATACTGCCTCATTACTAGTAACGGGGCATATCCGACAACTCCACATATTCTGAGTAAAGGAACCCAGTCGAACCCTCCACATCGATACAAGATCTCGTCAGTGATCATCCACGGAGCCTTCCATTCTACATCTTTAACTTGCAGATTTTGGAAAATCGCTATCCATTTTTCTCCAGATAGGTCGTCCCGCCTTAGTGTTCTTGCTAATTCCTCTAAAGGAGAATAGTTTTCGAAAAAGACTTTGTATGAGACCTTTTCTATCTTCCAAAAATGGCAATGAAACCAAGATAACAACAGCTGTGCGCATCCTACGAACCTCCCTTCCCCCGCTCTTCGGCAAGCGTTTAACGATCTGAAGGTTTCGGCTAAAATTGCGGGGATGGGTGTAACTCCCTTATCAAGTTTATCAAATAGGTCCGAAACCGCATCCTCTATATGCCCTAACGCCTTGGGAAAGATGACCAAACCGTAGATGCTTAGAGCGAAGACGTCGACCTTCTTTTTCTTGTCAGGATGAGCCAAGATCAGGTCCCTCAAGTGTTTCCATGGGATGCATTTACAATCTCCCTTTTGCTTGATCCGGGCCGTAATCCATTGTTCGCTCATCCCCGTAATATTCATTAGCCTTTTTGAGAACGCTGGCACGTTAGCAAACCTCGAATACGCCTTATCAGTTTGAATTCTATGGCATCGAAACAAAGCTGTGTACTCCTCTATAGTAGGCACCAAATCCACCCTTCCGAAAGTGAAGCAACTATAAGCGGGGTTCCAAAACTGGGTAATAGCTCGAAGTAGGTACTCGTCTACCATGATATCCAACAGATAGTGTAAATCACCGTAATTATAGCGGAACAGTTGTTTGTCCTCATTCCCCCATAAGTCTCATATTTCCTTCAATTCTTGCAGATCATTCTGAGCCACGCTGATGCGAGTGAAATCCCATAACTCTGATTCATACCCCACTGTCAGGCTATCTCATTTTTTTTGCTGTACTCTTTCGGACCACACTTGGACGGCCGCATTATCCTCCACTCTATCGAGAAACCCCTTTTCCATGTCAAGCTTTTCTATCTAGTAATCGAATGCGAATCAACACCTTTTTATGATGAAATGTCATGCGGTAAAAGCAAAACACAAGTTAGTATCAGGTACAAAAGGAACTTAAAATAAACGGGAAATAACCAAACTCCTATTTGAGGTAACAACTAGGGTTTGCATGGCTCTACCTACAACGGGCTCTTAGGTCTCTCTATATGTGGTTGGGTTCTAAAGCAAGGGTACCTGAACCAGCAGATTCCTCGATCCTCACCCATTATAGGCTCATATGGACCAAGTTCAGTTCAGGGGGATACATTTCCCTATGGCTACACGGAGATAAAAATCTCACGAAGACATAGGTACGGATGTATCCTGGAAGCAATCCACTATCTTGCACGGAGGTAAAAACCTCACGAAAGAGTAGCTTCTCACTCCCACTTAAGGGTGTGACCGTAATGGTCATGCAGTGCGATGCCAAAGTACTTTATAAGACTCAACATCATCGGAACCATAATATCAGCAAATGCATTGAAAGAAACATGATTTTTCAAAACAAATTTCCAAATTTCGACAAAATGACAAAGAATAATCAATGTTACGGCCTGACTCTCTTATTTTGCTTCCCAGCGGAGTCGCCAAGCTGCCGAAGCCATTTTTTAAAAACAAAACAGGAATCGACTTTAAAAAATAGGGAGTCGCCACCGATCTTTTATTAGATGTGATCGGATCACCTCTGTTTTAATAAACATTTTGATTATTCAAACAATGTTTTTGGTCTACGAAAATTTGAGAAGATAGGTTCAGGAGTCGGTTACGTGCGAGGAAGGATTGGCACCCTCGTCATGCCCACAATTGGTACCAAATTGATTAGTTAATGTCCCCATGTCGAAAGTTTGGAAATTTTGAAAGAATAAAAAAAATTGATCTCTTTTGGAAATATTTAAATTTTTTCGAATGGAATATTATGATTTTCTCATTTCGAAAGAGTAAAATATCACATCCAGTACGTAGGACATGATGATTTTAATCCTCAAATTCAAGATCATCTCATTATTCCCGAGTTTCATGCGTAAAAGAAAAGGGTCACAAGAATATTCGATTGTTTAGCCAAGCGAAAGAATCGAAACCCAACACATAGGGCACGACTTCTCGGTTTTCTGAATATCGAATATTGCCTTATTTGAAAACTTTTAAATTTCGAAAAAGTTTTTAAAGGATACATGTTTGTTTAGATGAATAATCCTTCATGAATAAGTTGGAGATTTCATCCACAATATAATAACAAAACGAAAGTATAATTACAAAAATAAAACAATAATATTCAACGATGAGAAAAACACAAATGAGCAGATTAGGGTTATGCGAAAAATATATACACGAAATTATATGCAATCGATAATAGACATTACAAAATGAGGTGATTTTAACATGAATCACATGTGTATACATAAATGAACACAAGAAATTCAGTATAAAGATAATGTACATATGAGCATAATAACATATAAACATGAATAGAATAAATGGGTACAGTAGAAAAAAAACAATTTATGCACGCAACAGATATATACAGATAAAATATTGCAAAATATATACGTAAAGTAGTTTAATATAGTTATCGCATATATATAAAAATAATATAATAAGAGTAACGATAATATTAATAACAGCAACCATAATAATAGTGATAATAATAATAATAAATACCATAATAATTTTAGTGAAATTAGTAGAAGGATAAAAAAGATAATAATAAAAGAGGACCGAATTGAGAAAGGAATAAAATTACAGGTCTAAATAAAAAAGGAGAACAAGAAGACGGATTAGGGGTCCAAAATGAAGTGCGCGAAAAGGAGGGGGACCATTTGGGAAAATACCCCTAGCTTCTATGCACTGCGTTTTGTATAGGACTAAGTTGAACGGACGCGAATGTATTAAGGCCAATTGAAAATTGATTAAATGACTAAATTAAAAGAGTGGCAAATACAGAAGGGCCTATTAGGGAAATAAACCATTAGAGGAAAGGCGCACGAATCCAAGGGCGGATTCGAGTCAACACGCGGACCATATCCCTCGAAACGGCGTCGTTTCATGTTTTATTTAAAAACCAACTTCTGCGCTTTGAAACTCTATTTTCTCATTTCAGAAACCCATCGAAAGGCCCCTTCCCCTGATGCTCTGCTAGGGTTTCTTTGAAGGTCGTCCTTGCGCCGCCGACGGAGTTCCTTCGCTGGCTCTTTTGAAAATCTCCCTAAAAGATGATGGAAGTCCCCTTTTGAACCCGACTCTGACGACGACTCAGGTCCCTCGACGACGCGTCCATGGTTTGGATATGATCTCTACCCCCTTTTTAGTTTGTTTTCATTTTTAGTATTTGTATTGGATTTAGAGGAAACGATAAGTAAAACATTAAAATGGTGAAGAAACAGTGCTAGATCAGAAGACGTAAAAAAAATCTTTAAGAAAACAACCTTATATCTTGTTTTTTTTTGTATACTGATCCTTTTTCGAACCCCTCTTACATCAATTTTTCATGGCTTTATAGCCAAACACACAATCTTTTTATTACTATTTGTTCCATGCTCCTCTGCTGCTCGTTCTGCTCTCTGTTCTGCAGGGTATGGGTGCGGTGCTGGTGGAGACGGAGGCCGAGGCGTATGGGGCGTGTGAGATCGAGGCGTACGTGACTCGAGAAACGACGCGCGCGTGGAGTAGACGCGCACGTGGGGGACACGCGTGGATCTGAAGCGGCGCGCGTGGTGTAGACGCGCGCGTGCGGGAAACGCGCGGATCTGAAGCACCGCGTGGTGTCCGCGAGGGGAAGTGCGCGTGAGGTCCACGCGGGAGGCCAAAGGCCGGCGGCGCAGTAGGGTTTTACTGTTGTTTTCCTCTTCTGTTTAATGGGTTAGGGTTTAAAATTTGGTTTTGGGCTTGTTTTGGGCTTGTCTGTAAGGGTTTAAATCTGGGCTCTGGGTTTTTAGTTTAAACGGGCCGTTAATTATGTTTAGGGGTATATCAGGCCTTGTAAATGGACCCTTTATGGGCTATTTTCTATTGTTTTTTCTTTGTTTTATTTGTTTCCTTTTTGTTTGGACTTTATTTATCTGATGGGCCTTGGTTCTGATAACGGGCCGGGCAGAAATTGGTGATTACATTAATAAGGAGAAAATTAAGAGGTAGGGAACCAATCATCCTTCATTAAACCCTAGGGTGGGTCAATGGCACTAAGTAGTAGTTCAGAAGTTTTAATTCAAATGAAAATGGCGGAGGTCGACGTCTTAATTTTCTTACACCAAATGACACTTACCCAACATAGTAAAAATTTATATAAGATTCAAATGGAGAAATTTTTATTTATTTTGTATAAAAATATAAAAAAAAGCCAAAATAAATTATGGGTGCGCAACAATCCATTATAATTTATAAATAATAACTAAGTCAAAAGAATTCCTAGTTATGGTTCTAATTGGAGGGCACATGTGATTAGTGAAATGTATGATTACTTAATTAATTTGTATCGATAATAAAAATATTAAGCAATTTTGAGGGATGTTGAGATAAATTTAGATAGAGTCTAAGGAGCAATTCTATCAACCAAGGCTCTCAATTTGAGTCAAATGGATGTTGAGATTAATTTCTCTCAAGGTGAAAACAAAATTTATGATACTGTACAATGCAATGCTGAGATTAACTTCAATAAATTATGTTTGAATAATAAAATAGTAGTAGTTTTGTAAGAATAAAATCAATAGAATCAATTATATCATTAATTACTTCAATTATCATATAATAATTAAAAAATAAAATAATAAATATAAATAATTTAAAAAATATTCGACTATTATTAAAAATATTAGGTGACTCCAATTCTGCTCTGATAAGATATATGACATATCTTTGGAGAAGTTAATCATGGTGCACACAATATGAACAGAATAGAACAAGATAGAAGGAATAATTTATGCTTGATTGAAGAATCTCCTTCCGGAGAGATGGTTTAGGTCTTTTATTTACTTTATTTATTTCTCTTTCACAAACACAAAAAATATTTATTCGATATTATATAATTAATAATATTATTGAGTGTGCTTATTTTATTTTTTATAATATAATTATTAATATTTATAATTTTGATTATTTTACATCTAAAATATAAGAAACCATTTTATTTATGGTTTATATGTTTATTATTCGTAAATAATTTTTTTATTTACAAACATATTCATTATATGTTTGTAAACATGTTCATTTAATTTAAATGAGCGAACACGAAGTCAAATAATTTACTAACAGAAAAGATAACTCGAAAATTTTTTAAATTGGCATAATAGCATTATTAACCTTCAATATTTATTTATTTTATCAATTTAGTTTTGATTCTAAAAAATTTAACCCTCAACATTTACACATTTTGTAATTTGGTCTTGTTTTTGTAGTTTTTTTTTTTTTTTGGTGACATTGAGAATTAACTCTAAAAGAAGAAGAAAAGATGAAAATTATTATCTTGTAGTTTTGAACGATTCTATTTTTATTATATTTTTTTATCAAATTTAGTTGATAAAATTATTTTTTTAGCTTTTTAAGTGAAAGAGTAAAAAAAAAAAGTAAGACTCCAAAATACACAAATTTACACAATGTGTAAATGTTGAGGGTCAAATTTTTAAAATTAAGATTAAGTTCACATAATGTATAAATATCGAAGTTTAAAGTTGACGCCGTTAATGAGCTAGTGACCAAAAAAGATAAAATTAAATAATAGAGTAACTAAAGAACACATCGAAATCCAAACGATTACATACTATATAGATAGACTCTTATTAACTATTTATAGTTGGGTTAACAATCATTTAGTAACTATTAATACAATTTTCTCTAAAATTCTATAAGAATTGAAGACGGTGGAAAATGGTTGTTATATAGTTTCTATTACATGGATTGAAATAGAGATGAATGATAAAAGAAATGATATAAACCTCCTGTGATGGCCTGATTCTAATGGTGTTTACAATTTCAAATATAAATTAAGTTTAAATCGCATTAGTCTCATTAATTATCTGGGGTTATTGTAATTAAAAAAATAAAAAAGAGAAAGGAATATAAGTAGAATTGAAAAAGGGAAACATAGAAGGACAGGGAGTAGACCGTAAGACAAAACAGTTAATTTACAGCTAATCCGTTTTTTTAATTGTCGAGCCCCTATTTGTCCAATACGTGTGCGCTGTTTTAGACCCTCTCTCTCTCTATCTCTCTCTCACATTCTTACTTCTCCCTTCAATTCATAACCATCACATCATCAGTCATCTTCAAAGGAAAAAAAAAAAAAAAGGTTCCGCGATTTCCCCACGCGGCCACGCCCTTTCCCCCGTCCTCTTCGTTCTTTTTTTTTACCATATAAATCCAATTCAATCCCCAACCCATTACTCATGATTTAAATTTCTGCCATATTACACACAAACATGACTGAATCTGATCCTTCTTCAACCAAGGTGCCCCCAAAAGACCAGCCACCACCACCAACTGTTCCAATCCCTGACGCTCCGCCGCAAGAGCAGTCGCCGAAACCATCGTCCACTCCATTGGTCTCATCGAAAGAAGGCGTAAGTGGGAATCCCACATCGAGAAAGTTGCCGGCGGTTTATCGGGGAGTAAGAAGCAGGAGTGGGAAATGGGTGTCGGAAATACGTGAGCCGCGTAAAACGACGCGTATATGGCTAGGGACATACCCTACACCTGAAATGGCAGCTACCGCGTATGACGTGGCTGCTCTTGCCCTAAAAGGTCCCGACGCGGAACTGAACTTTCCGGATATGGTTCATTCGTATCCGAAAGTGGGTTCTACATCGGCAACCGATATTCGTGCCGCCGCTGCTAGTGCCGCCGCTTCTAGACTACTACCCAAGGCTGTTACCAGTACTGGGTCATCATCAAAAAACGAGGACACCACATCGACTACTGCTATGGAGATTACCTGTTCAGGTCAAGAATTTATCGACGAGGAAGAGCTTTTAAACTTTCCCAATTTGATGGTGGATATGGCAGGGGGAATGCTAGTAAGCCCTCCAAACTGGATAAACTCACCACCTTCTGATGATTCACCGGATAATTCAGATGTAGATACACTATGGACTTACACTTAAAATAGAAAAAATTCACTGTAAAAGTGATGAATGAGAGAGAGTATAAAGTACAATGAAATGTAGAAGAAGAAGAAGCATGGTTTGAAAACTAGGGTCTAGATGCTTCTGATGATTCAGTAATATGAAATGCAGAAGGTACTGTCATTTGTCCCATTTTTTTTTTTCCCTCTGTCCCTTCTGGTTTTTTATCTCTTTTAGGGGTTGTTCCATTGCTGGAAAAACATATGAACAAATCAGAAGCCAATATAAGAAGAATCTGAGTGGTTTTACATATCTGTTGCAATATTGATGCTATTATAAAGCTTGGGTTTTCTTTTGTTTATCTAATAACACATAGTGCTTTACTTCCCTATTGCATCTATCTCTACTAAAAGATTGAGCAAATTAATTTTTATAAGTAAAATTAAAGCGTAATACGTGAGCATAAGGTCTTTTGCCAGTGTTTCACTCAAAATCCCAATGGTGGACGACGACGACTCATAATTTTTTTCTGTTGGTTCTGTATGATGGTTGGTACCACCACCAATTCTCTTTCCTTTTTATAGTATTATTTTCAATCACCATATAGAAACCATAGGCCATAGCATAAAGATACTAAACTGGGATATTTCATATCCTTACTATCACTGAGATGCACGGATTTTGATACTCGAAGCGACACAACTTTCTTTCGTTAAAGTGGAAACCTTTTATATATATATATATATTATATTTGCTTTATCCTGTTAACGGCTTAAACTGTTTTTTTTTTAAAAAGGTTTTGTTTACTTGTGTGTTGTATTTGTTCCCACTTAAACCATGATGTCTGGTTTTTGTTGGTAATAATAATACTGCAGGCAGGGCTACAGCATTAGTACAAGTGAAAAAAGAAATATGTGAGTTAATTACGTGATAGCATTGATTTAAAAATGTTGAAATATTATGTCAAATTCATATGTCCATAAATTTAAATGTTTGCGACATCAACAATTATATTTACCTTTAAAATTTTTTATTGGGATTTAGAACAATGCAGGTTATGGTTTTTTTCCCATCGGTTGATTTTAATGCGATGTTAGTTTCATGCTAATACTTAGGTTATGAGAAATTTCAAATCTTAGGGTCCGTTTGTTTACATGTAGAAAGTTTTACGGAAAATATTTTCTGTATTTTCCTATATTTGTTTCAAAGAAAATAGTTTGGTCAACGGAAAATGACTTACAGGTTAAGGTAAAATAAGTCTTTTTTCCTGTAAGATGACTTACCATTTTAAAAAGCATAAGTCATTTTCCGGAAAAGAGCTCATCTATAGATAATTTTATTTTTATATAAAAATTAACTTAAATCAAGCTTAATATGATTATATTGATAATAAATTTTATTTTTATTTTTATTTTTAAAAATATTTAAAATATTATATTTTTCAATATTATTAAACATACATATTTAATTATTTATATTTAGTCATATAATAAATTATTAAAGTAATAAATATAATTTATTATTTTAATAAATTATTTAATATTTTAATTTTATTTTAATAATAAAATTTAAAAATAATAGTTTTAAATAATATTATTCACATATTATTGAAAATATTCAATATTAATATTTTAATAATAAATAATTTATTACAATTATAAATATATTAATAATAAATGCTTTGTAGTATAAAGGTTAAAATATGTCATAAGTCTATGTACACTTCAAAGATTTGTAATTTAGTCTTTATACTTTTATTTTCAAGAATTTAGTCCCTTTACTTTTCAAATTTAAAAATCAAGTCCAATTGTTTACATCGTTCATTTTTTTTTTTGTCAATTTTGTTGATGTCACATTTTTAAATAAAAAATACTCACTTAGTAGTCATGTAATTAAAAAATGACGTTGTAATGAATCTGAATTTAACATAATATTTTTAATATATGCAAAAACAATGTAAAAAATAAAATTATATATAAAAATAAATTCAATCAAACAATGAGAAAATAAGAAAATCTCAAATGTATGTTTGTTTAATTGAAAACAACTTTTATGAAATATTTTTAAGAAATCTACCAAACAACATAAAATATTTTACACAGATTCCTCCAAACACCAGAAAATATTAGTTTTTCCAGAAAAGTAAATCATTTTCCAGAAATCATTTTCCAGAAGTCATTTTCAGTGAAACAAACGGAGCCTTAACCTCAAGTCTTTGAATTTTTTCTGATTTATTTTAATTGTAGTTAGCAATTAATTATTTATTTTAGTGCTTGTATTTATTGTTTCTAGCTAGATGAAATTGGTGGCATAGTTGTAATTAAAAAAAAAATCAAAATTCACCTTATCACCAAAACAACATCCTTTACGTATCTATTTGAAAAAAGAACACATTATATTAGGGTTTGGAAGATATCAAAATTTGGGTATTAAAAAGATGATAAGCTAAATAGTTTTTTTTTTTTTTTTTAATTTTTATTAGAATCTAACATTTGGTCTATTGGTCAAAGAATGTTTACCATATTTCCAAGATTATGGGATCAATCCATAAGCCATGTTTATGTGGTAATTTAAATGAGTATATATTATTTATGTTACTCATAAAAAAGTATATATCTAAGGATTCCTTTTATGTACATCCTTAATGAGAATTTTAAAAATAAAAAAAAACAAGAGTAAGATAAGAACACGTGTTTGTATTTTAATTTTAAATATATATTGAAAGAATACATGTCATCTCTTTATCTTTTGATCTCATGGAGGAGATCACTAAGCTGATTTTCTTCATCATTCCTTTTGTTATAATAACTAATAAGCAACAGCTCTTCTGAAGTTAAAAGACTCTTTTTGGTACTCTCTCGAGTAATGGCAGGATATCGTAGCCATTCCAGGGTGGAGTGGCGAGAACCTTTTTTTACATGATATGGTGGCATTCACCTTTAATTCCAAATTTGGAGCTTTGGATCTTTCGTTGATGAGGTTTGTTTTGATTGTTGCTTGACATTTTAGTCCAATATTGTAGTTATTTTTTCTTAACCGTCATTTAATACAACCCTTAGAACATCATACCTTGCGAGTTAAAGTGAAAACTGATTGTCTAAGTTATTTAATTTACAAAATTAAATCTATGTATTTTGAATTAGTGATTATCAAATTTAAATAAAAAAATGAACTCACATAATATTAACAATCTCCTTATTATATCAATCTATTTTTTTTTTGTGTAAAAAACAAATTAATTAAAGAAAAACAAATCCTAAATCTATATTTTTATTCTACTACTGTTCTTAAATTCTACTCAATTTTTCTATTTGTGTCTTGAGTTGAATCCTGCATATGGGTGTTGGTATACTGTCTCACCCAGCAAACAAAAATTTTGATGGTTTTTGCTAGACTCCATGTTAAATCTTGGAAAACAAATAAGTTCCTATTTTTTCATATTCGCCATGTAACTAGCCCAAAAAGGATGAACCAGGAAGTATGGGCCCATGTGAGCCACTCGTAATGCTTTAAATTTTCCTCCACCCAATCAGAAGTTATAAATGATCAAATAATTATACTCTATTCATCATTATCATGCATATATGGAGAATGATAACATATTTAGAGATTAAAAAGGCAAAATTTGTGGCGAAAGTCAAGGAAAGAAGTCTCCATCCCAAAAGATAAAGAGAGATTTTGAGACGCTTTTAGAGAAGGTATTTTCTTGCATGGGATCACATGGGTAGTCTCGTTTGCAGTTTGAATTTAACTTATTTTCACCATATTATCATTATTTCATCATTGGGTCCCAATCCAGCAAGTCTCATCCTCGATTTGCAAAACAAATATATCAGACAATCATCAATTCAAAAATTTTAGGGATAAATAACTTGTTGGGTCTCAACTTCATAACTATTTTTATATTAGGGTCTGAATTTTTAATCAATATAAGTTTTGAATTTGGTAATTCTTTTTGTATTAAGGTTTAAAATATTTTTATCTAAGTAAGATGCTGAACTTGACAATTAACTTAAATTATCTTTTTGTCTAAATTAGTTATTAAAAACCTTAAAATTGAAGCTTTAATACGAGAACAATTGCTAAGTTAGAATATTAATTTGGACAAAAAAAAAATTCAAACTTTAATGTGAATACAAGTACCTAATTCAGCTCAATTGCCAAATACAAAATTTAATTCAATCTCTAATATAAAAATAACTTAGTTATATTTAAACCTATTGAATCCAAGATTTGATAGCAATAAGTCGGCAATGGAAGATGAGTGTAGGTCAAACAGAGGTTGTCTCGTAATTTTGAAAGCAGCTAGAAAGTGGAACAGAGAGAAATATAAAAAAGAAAAAAGAAAACGGTCAACTTAGTCACAGAAAGAGGCTCATATTATCATCAAAGTTAAAAATGTAAGGTGTGAAATCAGCAACGACCGACATATGTTCAGACAGGTAAATTTCACATTTCACGAGACAATGATTCCAAAAGTTGTAGCCTTTGATTTGTTCTTCCAAATCAACTGAAAACATTACCAGAATGGGTTCCTTGTAGAAATAAAAAACATAATCTTTTGATACTTCCACACTTATTGAGTGAGTAATAATGGGTTAAAAATTTATTTAAGTCCACAAATGGTAAAATAACACAAGCATCATTTAATTTTTGAGACAAGCAAGGCTGTAACATTAAACAAACTGATAAGTGGGCCAATCTATCATTAATGACATGATTTTTTCACATTTATCTAGAAAATAAGGTAATAGGATTTCTTTTTTTAGGTTGAAAAATGACTAAACAACATTGTACTATGAGAACTACTGTTTTATTTAGTGCTAAATGTGAGGGTAGTCCAAATGAAAATTCAAATGCTCTGATCATGTTGGCCAACTTGCCTAATAAAGACCATCAAATAAGTCAGACATCTTACACTTTTTTCTTTTTTTCTTTTTTTGGATCTTTTTAGAATTGTTGTTGAAGGGTAAATATTTAAAAAGAAAAAGTCAGCATAGACTTTGAAACATATATGGCATGGCAGACCATATATCTTACTGTCCACCTCCATTTCCAATTGTCAGAAAAATATATTTTTGAAAATGAAAGAAACTAATCTCTACCTTCAAAACTTTTCCTTTCTTCAATCCATTCATCAAAATTCTATTTTTGTTTTCAAATTTCATACTTTCTTTTACTTTATTTTAGTCTCCAAATTTAACATTAATTTTTTTGTTTAAATTTTGTTACGTTGTGATTATATAACATATTAATGTCAAGGGTGAAAATAGATTTTTTTTTTTGTATATTCTTTTTAGAACTAAAAATATAATTTTACTATTATGTTACTTTATATTTTTACAACTTTTAGAATGATTAAATCACAATTTTATTGTTTTTGGAGGACTAAAAGTACAATTTCTCCATTTTCAAACATACATTTTTAAAAAAAATAAATAAAGGGTCAAACAGAATTTTCCAATTTTAAGAGGCCAATCACCTTGTCTGCCCCTTCTCTTCACTCCTGATTGAGTTTTCCTGTTTTTTTTTAAAAAAGATATAAAACCTAAAAATAGAAAACAATTATTAAAAAAATTCAAAATAAATAAAAGTTTTTGAAATGATGATATAACCTAATCTTAAAAAGTCAAAAAAATCATATCTTGACAAAATATAAGTTTTGGGATCAAATCGAAAAAAAGTTTCATATTCTAAACTTAATGTGAATAAAATTCTCATTGCTTATCCCTAAGAAATATAATTTCCCTTATATAATACACTCTATTCGAGTTTTGTAAATATAAAAAAAAAAAACAATATTAAAAGAGATTTTTTTATTTATTCTTGATCTAATTGTATATTGAATGTAAAAAAGAATTAATAAATAAATAACTAAAAGTTTTAAAAAGCATAGCGAATAATTCAAGTCAAAATTACAGATTTGGGGCCCTCTCTTTTGGTCCATGTTTTTGATTTATTTATTTCAATCTGTCTCATTTCATCAACAATTGTATTAAATGGTGGAGCCTTCATAATACAATGGGTGAAACTTGGAAATTTATTTAGTAATTAGATTTTAGTGTAATTATTTGTAATTATACGAAAGTGACATGTTTCGGTAACCATTGCATTTAGTGGGTCTCACCGAATTTAGTGTACTTGAAACACTTCAATTACACTTTCCAATTCTTAAGGAGGAGAGTGAGAATTAGAGTAATTACACTCAAATTTTTTTTTAAATAATTTTATGAAAGTTATAAAAATATATATATTATAAACATAAACGTATATGAGTATTTGGAATGGCTATAGGCAAAAAAAATACATCACAAATCTTAAAAAAATTATTATAAAAATAATTTATATATTTTATAAAGTTATAACAAACAGTTATATTATTTAAATTCTAAAAAATTTCTACAAGGGAAAATTATTATAATTTGTTTATATTTTAAAAAAATATTATAATATATTTATTTATAAAATATTATGATCAAATATAGCCATAATTTAATTATGTGTTCGTGCTATATATTATAAACATAATACTTATTCACAAAAAAATGTTATAGGTTTTCTTTATTGTAACTTGTTTATTAAAAAAAATCTAAAATTGTCACAAAAAAATTATATTATTTATAAAAAAAGTGTTTTGAAAGTATTGAGTAATTTATATTTTTTTATCAATGTTATATATTATAAAATTTATATTCTTATTTATTTATTTTATATATTATGAAAAATATTCAATCTAACATAAGTTGTTTTCTAAATTAATTTTTTATAATTAAAACTATAGACTAATTAGGCTATGAAACCAAATATTATAAAGTTGATTCTAATATGTAAATAGAAAAGGTTTTCTTGCACAATATATTGGGGTATAATACCATTTAAGAGAATGGTGTCAGACACAAGCACCATAGATAGCTCGTAAACTCTTTAAGTTTAAACATTCAAAGGTTCAAAATATGGTTTAGAATACATTTGTTGTTCTAAAAAAATATTTTTTATATTAATTATAGCACCTTAGTATAACATAAAAAAACAATGTTAGATTGTACTAGTATGTTACAGATTTTATAACTTCAGTCATAGGTGAAATTGATATGATCCATACTTCATAAAGTACATGAAAAAAAAGATATTTTGATAATCTTAATGATGTAGATTCAAATTAAAATCATGATAAACTCTATCAAAGACCAAAGGATGATGATAAAGAACGTATGTTAAATATTAAAGAGGTAATAACCCAACAAATATACACTATGATAATTAGATAAAATTGTATATGATGTTTATCTTTTTTACTATTTTTATTAGTAATTGTGTTATCAACTACTTTTTTAGACTAATATAAAACATATGATGATTTGATTTTAATTTTTATTGATTGTCTAGACATTATTTGTATCTAGAGGTGTGCATGGGCCGGGTGGCCCGGCCCGGCCCGGCCCGAAGACCCGTCCGAAATGTGGAAGGGTTTGGGCAAAAATATAGGCTCGAAAAATGGGCTTGGGCAAAAAAAAAGGCCCGTTTAAAAAATGGGCCGGGCTCGGGTAAGACATTTTTGGCTCAGGCCCAGCCCGGCCCAGCCCGAATTCATTAAAGGAAAAAATATTTTTTTAATATTATTTTCTTATTGTTTTTCTCCTTATTTTGCTACCATTTTACTATTATGTTTCTATTATTTTGTTGTTATTGTTTAGATATTATATAAAACTTATTTTATTGTTAACTTTGTTATTATTTTAAAGACATTTGTTAATTTTGTTATTATTTTAGAAGCATTTGTTTGTTAAGTTGTATCTATTTTAGTGTTATTTAAGTCTACATATTTTTTAAAATTTATTTTCAATTTGTTGAAAAATATTTATTTTGATTTTTTTAATATTTTTGATGTATTATATATATTTAAAAATTATATAAAATAATATAAAAATTAATACGGGCGGGCTGGGCTGGGCTCGGGTTTTAGCATTTTTATACGGGCCGGGCTTGGGAAAAACTTTAGGCCCATTTTTTGGGCCCGGCCCGGCACGAGCCCAATGAATGGGTCTAAATTTTTAGTTGGGCCCGACCCGAACCCGGCCCGGCCCATGCACACCTCTATTTGTATCCCAATAATAATTTTTATATTTATTAATATATTTTTAAAAATATAAATTATGTAATTGTAATTTGCACTACGAAACATGACATAGAAAATTACGATGTAATTATACTATGTCAACAAAATACATCTAGAAAATTATAGATGTTTATAATGACTAGAGAATATAATTATTGGGATAATAATTACTTTTTCATTTAATTATTTTATGAGGTCTAAACAGACGCTAAGAAAATCCTAATCATGTGTAAATTTAATTGTTAATATGTGCTAATTCTTTTTAGGGCAAAATGTTTTTTTTTTTTTTTTTTTTTGGTAAGAAAAAGATGAATTTGTGTCTTTCTAAAGGTGGATTAAATTATAATAATGGACTATTTAATTATTATAATATAGATATATCAGTCAATCTAGCTTATGACTCGTTTGAATGTCGGTAACTGTGTTTTATGATTGGATGTTTTTAGATATTCGATCATATATTAAACAACATGGGTTAATATATTATTTGTTACATAAATTTAATTTTAATATTCAATTTAGTATATGAGTTTGGATTCAATGTTAAATTTAGTACTTATGTCTCATGGCATTACGTAGCTCAATAGATGTTTGACAAGTATTCTCATAAAAAAAAATATAAGTACTTTATTGGGACAAAAAAAACGTATTAAATTAAACATTAAAAACAATACCAAATGGTATATTAACCTTTACAAAATCACAGTGATATACGAGAAATCTCTAGATAAAAGTATCATAGAGGTCATTATATTAAGAATAGGATTGCATTTTGCCCCATCTATTCAGAAAATGGGTAAATTAGTCACTATATGTTAAATCAATGAACAAACTAATCATTCTATTAACAATTTATATTTTTTATTTTTAAAAATTTAGTGATTTGATAATTTTTTAATTAAGTTGGTTCTAATTGACTCATAAAACCAATTCAAATAGATGCTTAATTATAATTTCTATTATAGTAAAACCCACGATTGAGATGGTATTACGAGTTAACCACATACCAACTTAGTTGGGAAACAACACGTAACCTAAATTTATATAACAAAACTAATATTTACAATTTCTTTTATTATTGATGTTGAGTTAATGTTATGAATCAACCAGGCACCAATTTAGTTTGGTAATGACTAAAATGTCACTTTTTACTAAGTAAATTATATTATTTATTTTTATCTTTTTACATCTTTTTATATAAAAAGAGAAAGAAAAATTCACACATAAAATTTGAACCAAAAACACTATATTCAGAAAATGGGTAAATTAGTCTTTATATGTTGAATCAATGAACAAACTAATCATTCTATTAACAATTTCATTCATTTGTAATGTTAATAACTGGTCCTTGTATCTACGTTGGCATAATGTACATGTGGCACGACACATGTAACTATCTGATTAGTCTCTATATGTTGAATCAATGAACAAACTAATCATTCTATTAACAATTTCATTCATTTGTAATGTTAATAACTGGTCCTTGTATCTACGTTGGCATAATGTACATGTGGCATGACACATGTAACTATCTGATTATTTTATTAGCAAAATTAATTTTTAATAGTAGAAATTGATGAAATTTTTAACATAAAAAACCAAATTGTTCTTTAATCTAACGTATAAATAATGATTTACCATTTAAAAAAAAATATAATCTAACTTTTATAATACATGTATGTCTCCAACACTTTCACTAAAATTTTACTACGCATCCAATTCTTGAATTAACAATATATTATTGGGGTAACAAATATGAATTGAAATATTAGTTGAATGTAATGATAAAAGATTCAAATTGACTGAAATCATCAATTAACACTTAAATCTCGAATTCAAAGATTAGACCATCTTTTTGTCTCAAATCCTAATCAAGAAAAATGGCCCTACAAATAGAAATTGGAAGAGGTGCATAAAGTGTAAAATCAAATGATAATGTTTAAAAAAGAAGTCCCTTTCTAGAGAATGGAATTATTGGGTTTTTTTTTTTTTTTTTTATTTTGCCTTTTCTATCTTTATTATTAGGAGACAAGAACATGGTCTTTTTTTTCCTTTACAAATTAAATTACATGGTGTGGGTGAATTTTCTTTTACGTAAAAAATATATTTATTGATATTTAAGTAAAAAAAATTAAAACATTTATTGAAATGATAAAATTGAAAGTTTTTTAAAAAAAATTATATAGGATGTTTTAGGTTCAAATCCTATTATAATTTATATGTGATTTTATATATCTATAAAACTTTTATAATAAAATAATTTATTTTTGCAAAAGAATTTACTTTTTTTTTTTCATTTCACAACTAAAATAATGTTCAATTGATTCGTAATACAAATTCAATTAAAAAATTTTAATATAGTAGGATATAGTATAGTAACGGGATTCGAATTTATTTTAAGTGTGGAAACTGTTATTTGTTAATTGATTTATGCCTTCCATTGAAACATTATCATTTTTGTTTGAACATGAAACAAGATCTGCTTCTTACTTTTTAATCATCCCAAAATTACATTAAATTATGATACACTCACATTGTAAGTGAACAATTATTTAACAAATATATTTATAAAATCTGAAGGTAACAAACAAATTAATGAGGTTTCAATCGAAATAGTAAAGCTAATATATTGAAAGTTGTATGGTCTTAAGCTTAAATCTCATTATGCCTATTTTTTTTTAGATTTTTCATAAAATATAAAACTACAAAAAATAGCTCCTTGCTAATCTTTGTTACTTTAGGAAATAAATGATTTTTTTTCTTTTTTGTAATTTTCAACTTAGTTATGCCCTAATTGATGGGAGAGTTTAAGTCAATCAATCATATAAAAAATTAATTGCATCAAACACCCTTAAATTATGAATTTCATTTTAAATTGATCCTCAAACTTTTAAAAATTTTAATTATATCCTCAAACTATGAATAATGTCCTTCCGTAATTAAAATTGTTAATTAGATCATTAAATGAGATATCCGATCTTATGTGAAAGAATTTAAAATGAAAATTTTAAAGAAAAATGAATATTGTAAAAGTTAATGTTGTAAAAAATATTAATTTTGAGATTTCTGAAACTTCTACAAAATCTACCGTTCACTCTCTCTTTTTTCGGATTTTCTTTATTTTTAATTTTAAAAATTATGCGTCAACATTTATCTTTATAATCTTAATTTTAATTTATGTCTTATAAGATTTCACGTATTATTTAATGGTTAAATTGACAGTTCTAATAATAGTAGGACATAATTGATATAACATTGATAATTTAATATGTAATTAAAATGTTGTAAATTTTAATCATAAATCGGAAAAGTTCATACAATTAATTCTTTAAACAATAGTATAGAAGTATAGATATAGATTTGCCCTCTAAAAAGCCCAAGAGACTATGATTTGAAGTGATGAATCCATTATATATGTTTATGCCTCCACTATAGGTTGCATGATATTCACAATTTGCCCAAATACTTTAAAGACTAGGTGGGCTGTCCAAGACAGAAAGCCCAGTCCGGTTGAGCCCATATACCATAAAATGTCTAAAAATGCATTTTATATTAGGATTTTTAATAAAGAACCTAGACATTATATTTAACTTCATAAATCGAGTTTAAATAAATACTGAATCTATTAAATTGTATTATATATATATTTTAAGTTGATATTAATAACTTTGATACGTGATTAATTTATATATTTTTTAATAAAATCAACACAAGAAATTACATGGCAGTTTAATTTTTAAAAAAATAATTTTATACTAACTAAAATCGAAATATCTGATAAATAATTTAAATTGAGATAATAATAATAATAGGATTTGATGCGGATAATATCCGGAAGCCACCGCAGATGGGAATGGGTTTTGGGCCACGCGGTACACTCGCTATGACGCGGCAAATACAATAAATAAATAAATAAATTATAGTCCTACTGGGTGACGTCACCCATCAGCATTGGCGTACCTTTTGTGTGTGTGTTTCTTTTTCTAGTGGAAAAATGGCGGTTGGGAAGTATTTAACTGTCAACCGTGTATTAGGAAAAATCGTGTGACGTCACTTCAAGTATAGTACGGCTTTTCCCTTTGCCAGTTGCCACCCCCACCCCCCAAACATCTGTTTTCCACTCGTCTTAAAATGTTCCGTTCAACTGTCCTCGCCTTTTCATCTCATTTCTAATTCTTCGCCCATTTTTTCCACACAATCATCCAAACTGCTTTTGTTTATCTCAAATTATATCTTAGTCATATATATTTGTAATGTTACGTGTTATAATATTTTAGTTACTGAGCCATTAATTATTATTAACGGTGCAACGGTAAGCTGATTTGACATGTTAAATCATCATTTCAATTAAAATTTTTAAGTTAAATTATACAATTGGTCCCTTTTGAGTAATTTATTTTTTTTCTTTTATATTCTTTTAACTTTCATTTTTTTCATTTATTTTCTATTCTCTTATATTTCTCTCTCTGTTTTCCATTTCTTTTAACGTATCAAATAACAAATAAATATCAAACAAGAAGGCCTTAAAATACAAGCCTTAATAATGTAAGCAATAGAAAAGAACTCTTTGAATCTTGAAATGAAATGTACCATACACAATCTTAATAAAGAATCAATTATTGTGAACACAAAAGTAAACCCAAAAAGATAGGTAATAAAAAATCCAAGATATTGTCTTCCTTCCCAAACTTAAATAAGTTTTTTTTCCTCCATTTTTCTAAACTTTCTCAGCATCCAAACACCCAAGAGAGTCCACAGAAAAAAATCACAAAAAAAAACCTGCCGATAACTATAGCAAGGGTTTTGATATAGCAATCGATCCTTTCCTACTTAGTAGCTCATTCTTAATCGGGCTTATCTATAACGATAAGTCAATGCTCATAATCACAACCCAAAAACAATCGGGCCATTTCAGTTGCCAATCAATTGCTGAAGTTCGACCCTAAGTTGAGCAAAGAGTAAGCGGAGTTCCCGAAGCGTTTGATGCGGCATTGGATAGAGGTGAAACGCGGTGGGGCAAGAGGGAGACATCAGACAACGCAGGAAAAAGGGGTAGGAGGGCGGTGGGAGAAGCAGAGGGAAGGGATGGGTGATGAATTTAGAGGATAAGAGGCGTTTGGGGAGGAGAAAGGATAGAGTAAGGTGGCGTGTGAGGGTGGATATGGCGGCACGTTTAAGGGTTTGTGCCATGGTGAGTGAGAGATTGAAATTGATGAGAGTTGAGAGTGTAAGAGAGGATAAGCTGAGAGAGGGTTTGTGCCATCCTGTTTGATACGTTAAAAGAATTGGAGAAGGGAGGAAAATAGAGGGAGAAACAGAAGGGAATGAAAAATAAAGAAAAAAAGAAAGTTGAAAGAATATAAAAGAAAAAACAATTAAATTGCTCAAAACATAAAAAATATAGGGACTAGTTGTATAATTTAACCTACAATTTTTGTATGAAATGATAATTTAACGTGCCACGCTAGCTTACCATTATACCGTTAGCGGCAATTAACAGTTCGGTAACTAAAATGTTACAACATGATAACGTAAGTGACTAAAGTGTAACATGAGGTAAACAAAAGTGACTATTTTAATAGTTTACCCAAAATAAATTAAAACAATTTTTAAAAATATATATAAATATTGCCATAAAATAATTTTTTGTGATGCCCCAACATTTTAAACGGAGTAGAAAGCTCAATAAATACCTCAAACAAAAAGTATTCGAAACACTCATTGACTAAACACTCATGAAGGTTTCACTTACTTCTTAAGAACAAGTCTCACTTATTAATTGTCATCTCTGATTTCAATTACCACATTTCATCTAAAATGATTAATAGCATGTCCAAACGTTATCCTACCCAAGCCTATAATAACAAATCACTTGACCAATCATATTTGACCCACCAATAAAGGCTCGACGTATGGCAATTGGGGCCACAACTAAAGGTAATAAAAGCCCATAGCCACAAAAGGAAAGGGAACTCTCTCTTTATTCTCCCTCAACTTTCTTTTTCAATTCTAATATTCTCTCTCTTAAATATTGTCTAAGGCAACTCTTCACCTTGCACTGAACAAGATTAATCACTCATCTCTATCTTGTTAGATTTGAACATCAACAAATTTAATAATATTTTGAGTTTATGGACTTGATGAATTTTTTATTTGCAAGAGATGAATTAATTAGTGATGTAATAAGGTAGGACAAGGTGATTAATAGATATTGTAGTGAATGATTTGTGAGTTTAATAATAAAATTTCCTTAATTTAGCAAAGAGACAAATCTTTTGCTTACCATAGCATTATGTATAGGCTTGGCTTATTTAAATTCAAGGTTGTACAAAAAATTGACAACTATAAAAATAAATCAAAATTAAAATTACATCACTCATTGGAACAGTTAAAGATAAATGGTGCGAGTAGCTCGAAATGTAAGAGATAATACTGAAGCTGACGCTTATGATTCCGACAGCTACAGAAACAATAATTTTCTCGAACACAAAAAAATAATAATCAGTCAAAATGTCAAATAGAACACGTGTCGTCCCCTGAAGTATCGAAAAGTTGTCTGAAAAATTGGTACAGCTGGCTAAAGAGAAACCCAAGCGTGGATCCCCATCCACCTTTGCCCCCACAATACCCACAGCCTGGATCCTCTTCGACTTTCCGTGTTCGTCCCCCTTATTTTTAAACTGTATAAAACTCGAGTATCTCAACAACTATACATATAAACCCCTTTCATTTCACACTTCAAATTCATACATTTATCTTTTATTTTACAACTTTGGGTTTGATTTTATTCTACTGGAAGTTAAAGTTCAGTGTCAAGCTCCTTATTCAAATGCTATAAGTCATATTTGTTTAATTGTTATGGATTCTTTGAGTTTAGATTATGGGTCGGTTTCGTCACCGATGTCGGATAGTGGGAGTGGAAATGGAGCTTCTCGTCCGCCCAATTTTTCCGATGAAGACGTGATGTTAGCTTCGTGTTACCCAAAGAAGCGAGCGGGAAGGAAGAAATTCCGGGAGACTCGACACCCGGTGTTCCGAGGAGTTCGCCGGAGGAACTCCGGAAAATGGGTTTGTGAAGTAAGGGAACCTTACAAAAAGTCAAGGATTTGGCTCGGGACTTTTCCGACAGAAGAGATGGCGGCGCGTGCTCACGACGTGGCGGCGTTAGCTCTGAGAGGAAGGTTGGCTTGTTTGAACTTCGCTGACTCTGCTTGGAGACTCCCTGTACCAGCTTCTAACGATCCGAAAGACATCCAGAAAGCGGCGGCGGAGGCAGCGGAAGCTTTCCGACCTGTTGATTCCGCCGGAGATGGCTCAAAGACAGCCGAAAACACGGCGGTGGAGGGAACTAAAGAGTCGGAAGAAGTGTTTTATTTGGACGAAGAAGCTGTGTTTGGGAGAGAAAAGTTTCTGGCAAACATGGCGGCGGGGATGATGATGTCTCCGCCTCACAGTGGATATGAAAAAGATGAACAAGAATTTGAGTTTGCCGATGATTATGTACGGCTGTGGAGCTATTCTATTTAAAGTATAAATATACATAGGAAATTCCATAATTAGGATATGTATATATATGTGTATACATGGACGAGATTAGTAAGATTGGCTTCTTGTCAGATTATAGGTTGTTGTTCCCTTATTATTGGTCCGTACTTCAAATATTTTAGTAAGTACGGATGGTCTTAAATGGGGTCCACAGTTTTGATTATGATCGCACGATCCTGACACGTAAGTGTATCTGTGTGTATCGTCTCAAGTAATGAATAAGATGCTGTTTTTCGAGTGTTTCAAATCATTCGATTATCGGAAAAAAAAAATATTATAGATTTTTATCATATTTATTATTTTTAATAGAATATTTAAAATTATTTATAACCTTTCTTAAAATCTATAAATAGGAAGAAAATGTGTTTTAACACATTTAATCTTTTTTTTTTTTAAATAATATCTATACTAGTCGAATTAAGATTCAGTTTACATAAAAAATTTCATTTTTAAGCCAGAAGGAAAAAGTCTAACCATCAATCCAAAGGCCATTATAAGATTTCACATAAATCAATTGATAATTAAGCAACTACAGCATTAATTAAAGCTAATATTGCTGTAAATAGCATCAGGTTTAGCCAACTTTAGCTTACTACCCTGCTTGCTTAGCTCAACCATTGTAAATGGGCTTCCAACTACTTCTGGGCTTTATCTCTTATTGTTGCTTCTTTAGGGATTTAAGTTGCTGGATTATTCAATTTTTTTTTAAATCGACTATCGAACAATTCGATGATCAATACGATAAATCTGTACTCATAATTAGTAGAGTAAATCTTAGATCTAAATTGATAACACGATCCATGAGGAAGATTGAAGAATAAAATATTTGAATTTTAAATTGTAGATTTATGACATTTAAAGCTATTTCAAGAAAAAAATTAAACTATAGAAGAGAAATGAAAAAAAAAATCTTGCGATTGATACAAACAGAGAAAACCATATATAAATAATTTTAATAGCCCAATAATTTGAATAAAAACTTTTGATTAGTATAGTGACTAATTTGTAATTTTTAAAAAGTAAATGGTAAAGACATAAACATACTAATAATTTAGTGATAATACAAACTGTAATTACACAATTATATAATTTAAAAAAATTAAAAAGGGCTTGAAATTCATTGTTGCTATTCAATTGAAAATCGAAATCCCGAAACAAAATAAATTCAATTTGAAAATGATATGAATATGCTTTAAACATGCCTTCGTTGCTACATAAAGCTGACTAAAACAAGCAATGCAAGTAAAACATGCTACTTTAAAGATACAAAACACAAAAATTTACATTGAAATTGTGTTATCTTCGTGAATACACGGATCTTCACACACACAAAGGAAAAAAAAACAGTCCAAAAAATTGGACTTACAGATTCTACAGAAACGCGTAAAAAGAGAAGACGAGGAGAGCCCCCATCGATGGCTTCATTACTGGTGAGTTCGGTTACTCGATAGGGTTTCGCTGTTTTGGGGTTAGTGCACGCGTTTCTGACAGATAATAAAGTCATTTCGTTTTCTTGAGGAGTGTTGAGGTCCTGAACGCGGCATCGTCCCTGACAAAGCTCCAGCAAATGTATGCGAGGGGGATATTGGCTGCATGCCAGAGAGCATGAGCATCGATAAAGCCTTTATAAGGTGGGAAATCGTATATTTCCAATAGCAATGCGATGGTTCCCCCTACATTGAACAACCAGACCTTCCACCGTGAAGGATGGCTCGTTATACCAGCCCAAACTCCCCAAATGAGGTGGTTGGCTACACTCATGGCCATACAAACTTTTGTATTTAAACCTGCAAATAAATCCGGGTTTGTTATAAAAGGATACCAAAACGAACCAATAAGAGAATAACTCAGGATAAGAGATCAGTGATTCATAAACTGAATTACCATAATCAAGCTTGTAGAAGTTCAGATACAAGATATGTGTCATCACGAACGCAATCAACGGAGCAGCAACCATGACTCTCGAAGCTTCGTCTCTCACATCAAAGGTTCGTAGGATTGTTAGAATAAAACTGAATCCAACTAGTGCAATGGCAGATGAATAATCCAGCTTCTCTGTCAACTCGACATCTCTACAGGTGAATTAAGTTAGAGAACATTGCACAAGAGTTACACTATACACGCTATGGTGAACACATGATCAAACACCTTATCGCTCGAATTAATTCCTAAAGGCATTGAAAAAAGGACTAATCATTGTCAAAATTCTCTAAATCGTGACATTCATACAAAGAGGACTACTTACCGAGTGTGACAAACGGCACTCCAAAACCAGAAATTCATTGCAAGGATGGCATAGATGTGAAACAAGCCAGTGTATTCATAATAAGTCTTTTTATCAGGCCTTAAAGGCAACTTATAATTCAAAAGGATAAAAAACGAGAGCCAACCATGAAACTGAATCGCGAGGCTTATCGCAGAGAATGCTACAGCTGCCGGTTCCTGAAAAAACTCACCCAAATTAAACCGTCACTAACAAGAACAACAATGTAAAAAAACCAACATAACAACAAGACAAATTTCGCCTCTGTTAACCTGGATCGCGTAGACGCGTTGGAAAGGCCATTTTCCGTGATATTTGATCGGTTTCCCACCGAGTTTCCATCTCTGTTCCTCTCTAGCAATCATACAATGGTACCGACAATCAGACCGACAATCCCATTGTTTCCATTTCTGATAAAGGGGTTCTTGCAAATACCATGGTCCATCAATTGGTTTCCCATCGGAAGAGAATTTACAGTGTTGAAAACACATTTCCCCTACACACCCACTTTTTTCACAATCTTCTAAACAAGTCCTGAACATACCACATAAGAATAATTGTCAAAAACCTAACGAGAATAACAGTTAAATTGCCGGGAAAGGACATTAAGGTCATCAAATTAAATCCAAATAGATAATATTGTAAATATAGCAAATTCAAACACCATAAAAATCTGTAATTATTGCTTGTTTTGTAAGAATATTCTTATTTGTATACCACCAATTATAAACAAAATTTTCTCAAAAATAATCAACCAACATAACTTTTTCATGAAATTAAACAAAAAGGGCATCTATTTCTATCAAGAAATTACCAAATATTCAAAAGCTAAAGACCCAAGCTTCAATTTTTTTTTTTGTTGAATCCTGCGAATAGAACAAAAAAAGAAAGAAAGAATGGAAATTGAGTCAACTTACTTGTAAATCGGATCAGCATCACCTTCACTAGCTTCAAGTGAAGGAACAAGAAAGGAAAGAGCAAAAAGAAACATAATCAAATGGCTTCGAGCTATTTGATTCATGGCCAAAAAGAAAGGGGAAAAAAAGTCAACAGACAAAAGAAAAGTCTTGAATTATTTTTTTTCTACAGAATAAAGGATAGGTGATTGAGGTTCCAGAGATGACGCGATGGATTCTGCCCCATGGAATAGAATAGAAAGAGAAGGGGAGAGTGAGTTCGATTTGCAGAACCGAGTTGAGCTGGTTTTAAAAACGAACTCAGTGGAGAAAAGAGAAGAAGGAAAGGTGTGAGAGTCAATGTTGGGGAGAAAAAAGGAGGAGAATAATTAAGCTGGGTTATTTTTATTTTAATATTATCATAATTATTATTTTATTGTTTTATGGAGAATCGTGACCGTGAGACCAGAATCTCGTGAAAGTGCTCAGCTCATAATCTTGACACGTAGGTATACTATGTTGTCTTGGTTTTCCTAAAACCACTTTCGATTTCATCCGTATTGACGATTATGCCACTGGTCATTGACCATTTTATACGGTGTCGTTCGTTCAGAGTCTTTTTTACTTTAAGGACAAGTTTGGTTTTGGTCCCTCCACAATGCTTAAATTTGAGATTTAGTTTTTATAGATTTGATCTTATAATTGTATAATATAATTTGTTAGTCCAAATAGTTAATATTATTAATTACTCTCATTAAAATACTAATGTGAGCTTTGTCTTAACAACATTCCTTCTAACATAAAAGAATCCATGTAAGCATGATAAATTGAAAACATGGTGAAATTAGAATTTTTTTTTTTTTGGAACGAGTCAAAATTGAATCATAAAATTTGAAAGTTAAAAAGCAAATTTTCTGTTATATTAACTTATAACTTTATAGTTTTTAGAAGCACTAAATCAAAGGTTTTAACATTTTTAGAGATTAAAATATAATTTTATTATATATTAGCATATAAATTTACAATTTTCAAAAATACCAAAGCATAAATTTCTTACTTTTAAGGGGGCTAGGACCATGCTTGCTCGTTGCTACCTTCCCTCGTTGAAAAATGATGTTTCTAAGAAAAAAAATCGATAAAAGTACTACTATGGAGGCACATATACTAGAGTTCAGAATACATTTTATTTTTTTTACTCAAAATATGAACAAATTAGTCATTATACGTTAGATTAAAAAGTAAACTGATTTTTTTTTGTTGAAATTTTCATCAATTTCTATTGTTAAAATTTGGTGTTATTGACAAAATAATCGGGTAGTTACATGTGGCATGTCACGTATACCTCAAGCTAACGTACAAAGACTAGTTTTTAAGGGTAAAAATACATGAAACTTTTAACAGAATAACCATTTTACTATTTGATCTAACATACAATAATTAATTTACATTTTTTAGTAGAGAGATAAAATGTAATTCAACTACTAGTACAGGAATCTCCATTGTAAAAACATCACATCAATATAACTATTTAGACCCAAATTGAATTATAGGAATTAAATACAAAAATTCAAGTATAGAAGAAGGATTAAAATTAGAATTTAACATTTTTAAAAACGGTTACTTCGACGTAAAGACACGTGCCAACCAACCTTGTCACCGTCTCTGTAACCGTGCCTCTCATTAGCCAACTCAAACCCACGCGCGAAAAACTCAAAATTCCCCTCTATACCAATCACATCATTTCCAACCAACTTCTCTCCCCGCTTGGGAAAGATTGAAGATTATCTTTCGCCGTCCTATCGTGAGTGAGTCCGGCTCGAGGATCTACGAGTCGGAAACGGTTACCGAGGAAAAGCTCAGTTGCCGAACTTGATAACTCGATGGCAGTCTTCTCGTTCCTCTATTACTCCCTCAATTAATGCTCATAGTCTCTATAAGTAATTTCTCTTGATCTTAAATTTAGCTTACAAGCACCAGGCCAGATCCGTTATGGAAGTTGCGTAGCCGATTATTATCATTATTATTTTGGAGGTCAGATTTTAGAAGAGTTTTGCATCGAAAGGTTTAAAATAGTTTATGATTATATTAAATCGTATTTTCTTTAGAGTTGACATTTGAAACATTTGTTGCAATTTGAATATGTATGTTCGTGAAATTTTCTATCTGTCTATCCAGTTAACTGGATATATGCTGCTGGAATTTGATTTCCTAAAACTGCAAAATCAGAAAATGGCAATTTCAAAAAGAAAAGGTGTGAATACATGCTTTGGTGACTCAAATGATAACTTTGGTTGTTCATAGATAAGATCCTTTGGTTGGGAAAAGAGTGAACTATTAATGGAGCATGGTAAGATTTTAGGCATGATCTCTTTTATGCACTTAGGAAAGTTTTTATCGTCTGTTGAAAGTTGTTTGGTGAAGCTTGTTGAAAAAATAATGATTCAAAATGTTATTTACTGCTATAATTAGTATATGTTTTTTATCTTTATCAGTTAGTGGGTATTAAAAAAATCTGATCATGGGTTAGTATTCCTAATTTTGAACTTTTTTAGTTACCACTAGCATTATTTAAACCATGTACTCAGGGGCGAAGTCAGGGGCTGGCATGGGCCCTTACCCCCTTAAAATGTAAAATTACTATTTTGGCCTTTAGAATTTTTTAAAAATTTTAAATTAGTAAATATAAAATTGCACTTTAGCCTCCTAAAATTATAAAAATTTGATTTAATCCTTTACAAATTATAAAGATATAAACTATAAAAAATTAAAATTTTATCCACCCAAAAAAATTCTTCTAGCTTCGCCCCTGCATGTACTCTATTCTTTTTCACAGAAAAATAAACATTGAATTTTTATTCTGTCATTTACTCTTCTCTGAGCATATTCTTTTTCACAGAAAAATAAATATTGCATTTTCTATTCTATCATTTACTCTTCTCTGAGCATTCTTTCTTGATTGTTTTACCATCAGAGTTAAGGTTAGTCATGAAGGGTTTTTGTAGGTTGTTGCTTATCAAAAACACGTTCAAATCCATAAATGAATCTTTAACCTTGGACAAGATTGCTGTCTAGATTTTGTTACTGGCATCCCTTTTCCATTCTCTTGTTTGCATCTTTTGCCATAATGCTCATGTCATACATTTGGGAACCTTAACCAACTTTTGTTGCTTTTGAGAACTGACTTTGTTGTTAGTAGTTTGAAATGTTGAGTACTTCTACATTGCTAATAAATGTGCAAGTCTAAAGGTTTATATATAATATTCTTTTAAGCTAGGTTAATTGAGTTTCCATGACTAGCTCATATAGAGCGAGCTACTTATTTAAAGATAGCTTAGTTGTTTTGCCATTCTCTACTCTGTGAGCGAAGGTTAGCTTGGTCAGATGATGCTCTGCTCTTCAAGGGATATCCAATGCTTTTCAAAGATCTGCATCTTCTCTTTAGGCTTTTACTTTAAGCTACATCCCTTCCACGATAAAAGTTGGTTTTCAGTTTTTAAAGTAAGATGTGGAAGTTTTGTAAGAGGTAAGTATCAAACATAAGATTATGCTTTCTTTTTACAATAAATAGGTAAAAAGACCTCTCTAGTCTTTTTCAATTTCAAAATTCAACAAATTAGTCCCTCTCGAAAAAATTGGAGTAATTTAATCTCTGTTAACTTCGAAAATGAGCAACTGAGGACAATTAATCACAGAGTTAATGTCACTCGTCAATTTTACATAATTTTGATTTGTATTATTTAGCCTTTAATATTTACATATTTTGTTATTTTGGCCTTAATTATAAAAAAAATTAACAAATTTAGTCTCAACATTTACACAAATTTTGCGGATAAATTTGTTGAATTAGGACCAAATTGATAGAATGTGTAAACTTTGAGGATTAAATTTATTATTATACCAATCAAAATCATGTACAATTGATGAAAAACATTAATATTATTATTATGATTAATTGTTTTTAGTTGCTCACTTTTGAAATCAACATTAACAGAGGTTAAATCACTCTTAATTTTTGGAAAGAAATCAATTTGCTAAATTTCGAAATTGAAAGGAATTAAAAAAGTTTTTTACCATAGTATTATTTGTCCACTGTGAATGGCAATAATGATCAAATGTACAAAACCAACTGGTAGTGGTAATTCTATTTCTACACATGATGGAGTTTTTTTAATTACAATGGCGGTGTAAGAATAATTATCTTGGAACAATGATCAAAGATACAAAATCAACTGAAGTGCTTAATTGTCCTGCACAGGTATACATATTTCTTATCCTTGAGGCCTCCTGATATGGAAATTCTTAATGGGCTTAAATTTAACCCTAACATGCAGAACTATGACTGTTCTTCTAATCAGTTCAAGTGGCGCAGGCAAAAGCCCAATAGTAGACGATGGGTGAAGGCATGGTACTGCCTGCACGGGTTAGAAAGCAAACGATTACAGTGAAATAGTATCCCAAACATGTTTTGAATGGTAAGAATAAATAGCATTCTGACTTTTGTTCCAAGTTTGCCCTAATCAAGATAGACAGTAATTTCCAGGCTTTATATATATACACATGTGTTTGAAATTATGAATTGCTGGCTAGGTAGGTGGTAGCTAAAAGGCTGTTTTTTTGAAGTTTCCATAGATACCATTAATTGCTTTTACTAGTGGCTTTCATGTTATTGCAACCTTGATTTTGCATGAGTTTGGACCACTCTTTTTATGGTGGTTCTATATTGTTGGCGAACTTCAATTGATGAGGCTTTAATATCCGCCACTTTTTATGGTTTCTTTTTTTTTTTTAATTTTTTTATATAAGTCTTGCTATTAATTATAAATCTTCGTAGAGAATAATATATGTTTAAGTGTATTTCAATACACTTCCTTCTGATGAGTAAACCTCAATTAACTCTCTTTTTTCTTTTTTTGAAGTTATTGGAAAAATATTTGATTTGCGAGTTTTTTTTTCGGGTTAAATATTTTTTGGGACCTTAACTTTTTTTTTCAAGATAGGTCTTGAATTTGAAAATTGTTCTTATATTTAAGTTTGAATTTTTTTAATCTAATTTAGGTTCTAAACTTGACAATTGTTTTCATATTGGAGGCTTGAAGTTTTTTTGGTCAAAGTTAGCCTTTGGTATTTCTTTAAAAATCTTAAAGTTCAAGCATTAATATGGAAACAATTGTCAAGTTCATGGATTAACTTGGATACAAAAAAAATTCAAACCTAAAGTGTAAACATTTGTCTAGTTAAAGCTTTAATATGAAATCAATTGTGAAATTTAGGGCTTAATTTGAATAAGAAAAATTAGACCCCAAATAATTTTGTTTTGTATGAAGCAAATAATAACCAATATAAGTTTAGAAATAAATTCTTTAGTAAACTATAAACCATTACATTTAAAAAATATTAGAAAATTTAAGGGGGTTTTGACTTTGTTATGGGGAGATTTTAAACTTCCCAAAGTTTGCATCTTTCAAATTCCTTTTAAGATGATTAAGTTTAGTATAACATTTTAATTATTAATTTTGTTTTAGATTGAAGAGATAAAGAAAAAATATTTTCAGTTGATATTTATGAGCATCGAGTTTTGATTTATTTATTTAAGTTGGAATCTAAATTTTTTGACTTTCATTGATATTGAGTTAAATTTAATTATTTACTTTTATTTCTTTGTTTTTCTTTTTCTTACATTTATTTCTTTGTTTTTCTTTTTCTTACATAAGGTCTTTTATGATGCAAAAAACTTCCAAAAGCTTGAGAAGATTGTTTAGAGTTATAGATAAAAACATAAACATACAAAATACTTAAAATGTTATGTGTGATTGTTATGAAATTTCAAATTTCACTTATCTCAAAAATGACAAAAAAATAGTTTTTAAAATTAATTGTTCAAGTCACTGGTTTTTTATTTAACCTGTTCAATTAAAATATTAAAAAGTTAAATAATTTTTTTTTGAATTTTTTAATCGATTTAATAAATCTTTATTAATTTTTTATCTAAAAAATTTAATTTTTTTTTATAAATCGATACTTTCGAAACCATTTGTTTTTGTAAAAGGGTCGACTTTGATTTTGAAAATTAAAATAAAAGAGGGAGTCGCCACCAATCCTTTTTTGATGAGGTGTGATCGGGTCGCCTCGTAATTCAGTCATTTTAATAATAGACTTGATTTATTAAAACAACGGTTTTGGTCTACGAAATTAAAAAAAAATGAGTTCGGGAGCCGGTTATGCACGAGGAAGAATTAGCACCATCGTAACACCCAAAATTAGTAACTAGTTGATTAATTAGTGTCTTAGTGTCAAAAATCGAAAGTTTGAAGAGATTTTAAAGTACGACCATTCGTTAAAAAATGCGAATTGTTCGAGAACAGGGCATATTTCACATTAATCGAGAAAAAGAATTACGCCCGTAAGTTAGGATACAATATCTTAAAACTCGAAACGAGAATGAATATCAAAAAATTTCAGGTTCTTGTACCATTTAGAACCTTGCAAAGTAATATGGAGAACTCCTTTTGTGAAAGTATTATTAGTCCATTAATCGTTATTTCAATGCAAAATGCTTGAAAAAGATTATAATGATGGTCAAAACTGAAATTTATTAGGAACAAAATCTGAAAAGAATAGATTAATCAAAGAAAGTGATAAACCGTAAAAGTAACATATTTTAATCCCACATTTATTATGCTTTTTGAAGATTTTTGCCTTATTTTATATAAAAAGGTGCTTGTAATCCTTTCTTTTCATGTCTTACACCCAGGAAAGCACCCGAGGATGAAAAGAATACAAAACGGGCTTAAAACGGAGCAAATGGGCCTTTTCATGAAATCGACACGACTTGAGCCAAAGACCACACGGCCGTGTCTCGATGAACATCTAGAACAAGGCCTAATCTCGATTTACACGGCCGTGCCTCATTAAAGAAGTCCGAGCACGGCCTCATTACCACCACACACGGCCGTGCCATAAGTGAAATCCGAACACGGTTAGGTCTCGATTTGCACGGACGTGTGACGTGGCCGTGCCTCTATCGCTGGAAAGAGCAATTTCAGTCGGAAAAGGATCCTTGGAGAGAAAGAATTGTATTCCAAGAGCCTATATATATCCCCTAAGTACCACCTTTGAAGGGCGTCAAAGCTAGGATAAGGAGTCAAGCCAAGAAGGTCAGAGTTAGGGAATAACGCGAAGATAGCCAGTTGATCCATCCCAAGAAGCCGGAATTATACTCAAGACGACGGAATTCTCCTTCAATTCCTTCAGGGAGTTCTAGGATTTTCTTATGTTTTGTTTTATCTTTTCTCTTGAGATGTTTTCTTGTTTAGTTATTAACTAAACCCTTCAGACACCTGAAGGGGATGAAACCTAGATGGATCTTTTTATTTGATTTTTAAGTTATATGATAAATTACTTAGTTTGTTCTTAATTATATTGCTTAATCCAAATCTAATGTGCTTAGGTGGAGGAGGAATAGACCCTGCCTAAGAGTAGATCTAACATAATTAAGCGGAGTTGATCGGGCGCCTAGAGATAGGGTTACAAGATTTTACCGGATTAGGGTGAAACCTAATATGGGAGTCCATTGATCGATTTATCGCTTTCCTAGGGGTTATTATGTTTAACGAGAGTTCCACTAATTAACCTAGGATTAGACGTTATTCACTTCGAGAGAGGGTTTAACATAGGTCAGAGAGTCTTACGGATCAAGCTAAGTAAAAGAAATCATATAATTTAGGGTTAGATAATAAGAGAAGTCTAGGTGGATTCTTCTCGAGGGTATCATCAAAATCAACTAAGTCTTTTTCAAGTTATCCCCGAATTCATCTTTTTGTCTTTGTGTCCTTAGTTTAGCCTTCGTCAATATAGTTTAAAACAACTTCACTTTATTTTTAAGGCTAAATAATAAAAAGAAAGTTAGTATTAATACTTTTAGTTCCTTTGGGTTCGATATCTGGTCTTGCCTAAGCTATACTACTGTTCGATAGGTACACTTGCCTTAAAATCGTTGTTAGAGTTAGTCTCCAGGTTTGATAATTCTTTTATAAATATTTAAAACTCTGATTTTACAGCGATCAGAAAGCAAACATTGTTGAAACACAAAATAAGTGAGAAGAAAATAAGTGCCCCAGATATCGCAGCATAAGTGTAACACCCCCTACCCGTATCTGTTATTGGAATAGAGTAGGAGGTATTACCAGAGTTTACTGAACATTTTCGAATAATTCTGAGTCATTTATTGTTCATATTCTGAAAATAATCATAACGTCCCTCTATTGGGCCCTCGAAGCCCAAAACATACATTAGAGCCAACCGAATTAAATCGGGATCATAGGAATTTTTCGCAAAATCCTAAAACTTTCCTACATTGGTTAACGTGCTTTAATATTAACAAACTTATTTTCTCGACATGTCTCGCTTCAATTTATTACTTGTCCTAATACACATAATTTTCTGTATCAACGTATCAAAGATAGTATTATATTTACATGTCATGATACATATCATTCTCTTATTGTTTCTTCATAAATATAAATTGTTCAATTTATTATGACAATATTTCATGTACCATCATTTTCATGAGTTTAGTGTATATTTATTCCAGAGTATTCATAATCTTGAATATGCATAATTATCGTGCAAATTTCACATACATGTATTTTCCATGCCATATTTCAATGTATCAAATAATTATCATTTCTATGTCTTTCAAGTTTAATTTCATGATTTCAAGTACTTGTCATTTTCTATATTTATCCCGTTGAATTTCTCGTAATTTCGATGGATTTTCTAGTAGTACACTTATAGTGTACAAATCCAGTCCGTCAATTCATGTTCATGTGCGCACATTTCCATTTCAGAGCACACACTCATGAACCTCATCCTTACAATGGGATTACCAGTCCAAAGCTAAATCCTCGTAAGAGAGCACACTCGCTGAACCTCATCCTTACAAATGGATTACCAGTCCAGCTAAATCCTCGTAATATAAACTCATAGAGTATTGTCGGGATTACTATCCAAAGCTAAATCCTCGCAACGACAATTACTCTAATGAGCTTGGATCGAATTACTATCCAGCTAAATTCAGACCCAATTCGGATTACCCGTCCAAGCTAAATCCATTTTCCACATATTCTTCGGGAGGGCTATATCGGGATCACCCGTCCGGCTAGATCCTTTTCACACATATTCTTCGGGAGGGCTATATCGGGATAGGATCACCCGTCCGGCTAGATCCTTTTTTACCGTCAATTCCTTTTCAATGATCCATCGAATTTTCCTTTCATTCAACCGGATTTCTTCCTTTTTATCAAATATATCAATGTTTCATCAATTTTCATACAATGAACGCTCAAATTATATTCACATCAATAACATACATTTCAAACATTTAAGAATATAATCCAAGTTACATGAACTTACTTCGTTGCTTGCCCATGTTTATAGTTTCACTAATTTGATGTCTTCTCTTTTCCATGTTCAAATCTCGTATTTGAGTTATCCGGATAAATTTGATCATCATTTTCATTCATTTCATATTCGATACATTCAATTAATGCTCTAGGCAAAATTACCATTTTGCCCCTAAATTTTTAATTAATGATGATTTCATCCTTAGATTCGTAAAAATAAAATTCTTGTAATTTAATCCTTGTTCCAAGCCTAATTATTCTCATATATATCGACAACAGCCCATGAATTATATGAAATATCGTAATTTTCCATAATTTCAACACTTTTCAATTTAATCCCTAAAACATATTTTCACCCTATCTTGATCTAAATTAATAATTTCATTCAATTTTATAATTTAAATAATAAAATAATCCATTTCATGCAATTTGGTCATTTTTGACATTTTTACAAAATTACCCATAAAGTTTTACTTTTATTCAATTTAGTCCCCGAGCCTAGAATATGCTAGCTAAATACTCATATATATTTTCCTCCTCCTCCTCTCCATTCCACATCCTTAATGTATATAACATGCTATAAGTAACATTATCAATAATTTCATTAATTACTCATAAGTATATTCAAAACTGTCCATTTGAGTTATAGTCACTAAATTATTTATTTCCAGAGCTACAAAACTCCAAATGAAGAACCGTTAATTTTTCCTGAAACTAGACTCGCATATCTTCTTGCCATAAAATTTTCAGAATTTTTGATTTAGCCAATTAGTACAGTTTATTCTTTAAAGTCACCCTGTTCTACTGTCTGGCAGTTCCGACCCTTCTTCACTAAAAATTAATTATATTTTTATATAGAATTCATATGATGTTATAGTTTATTTCTTCTAAAACTAGACTCATTAAGGAATCTAACCATATAAATTATGTTCCCAAATTATTTTTGTACAATATTTGATGATTTTTCCAAGTCAGAACAGGGGATCTCGAAATCACTCTGAACCAGTCTTACCAAAATCTAAATATCTCAGAATACAGAATTCCTTTGCTTTCCATGTTTCTTTCATATGAAAATAGACTCAATAAGATTTAATTCTATATCTCACTCAACTTCTAATTCAATTTCTACAATTTTTGGTGATTTTTCAAAGTTAGACTACTGCTGCTGTCCAAAACTGTTTTAATGCAAAATGTTAATTATCAAGTTTATAACACCTTTATTTCCTTCTCTACAACATTTCCCATTACTTTCTCTTATTTTCCTTCACTAACATATCAAGAACATAAAACTTTATATAAGAAAACTCTACATTAACATCATTTCCATGCTTTTTCCACAATATCAAACTTAAAAATATATTGAAAACATGATGTTCTTACCTTGTTTTATAGATTTCAATCTTTAACTTGATTTTTCTCTCCTCCAGCTTCTATTTCTTGAATCAAACTTGATATTCTTGCTCCCTATAGTCTCCTTGTCATCTTTCTCTCTTGATGGCTATGGAAATTCTTTTGAATTCTAAGTGAAAATGATGGATTTTTGGTGAAAGGACTAATTTGTAAAGAAAGCAAAACTTTCTTTTCTTTCTCTTCTTCTCACGTTGGTTTGCATGGGAAAGAGATGATGATAATTCATCATCTTTCCTTCCTTATATACTACATAAATAATAATAAAATAATGATAAATAATAAAATATCTTATCAAAATAAAATAATATTTATCTAATTAAATAATTATAAAATATCATCACTATCATCATTACTTTCTAGATTTTCTCTCTTCTAATTGACCATTTTGCCCTTGGTGATCTTTTTAAAATTCCATCCTTGAATCATCACATAATTTGGTAAAATTATGATTTAGTCCTCATAATTCTTTACCTATTCAATTTGGTCCTAATTCATCCATTTCCTTTAGTTTCTAGATTATTCCACCCCTAAAATATTTGCACTATTGGTCCTTTAACTTTTTCATACTTACACTTTAACCCCTCAAATTTTGAGTATTTACACTTGGGCAACAATACTTTTCTCACTTTACAATTTAGTCCTTTCTTGAATTAATAATGTAATATATCATAATATACTTCCGAATATTGACATAATCTAAATTTTTCTTTTTTTTTTTCGCTTTATTTCCTTATTATATCAAAGATAATATCTTACTGTAAATTTTTTTTTTTTTTTGGGGTATTACAATAAGCTTCTATGCACAAACTTCTAGAGGACCATTTTGAGTTCAATATGTGCTTAGGAGATCCAGAGTACTCTGTTGATGCCCCAAGACATAACATATCTCCCTCTTGTTAATTCAGGCATATCAAGTCTACTGCATGCCCCACCTTTGATCAAAATTTGAATTGCCCTTTTCCTGGATTTTCAATTCAAAACCCCTTTGGTCTCGAAGCGCCCTTTGCAGGTTTTCGCCTTGGCCTCTCATTTTTCTTTTCTTTTCTTTTCTCTATCTTTTTTTTAGAGTGAAATATTTCTTGATTGAATCTAAATTCGCAGGATTAGGCAAGTTCTTGCCATCCATCTCGGTCAACATCGACGCTCCTCCAGAGAAGGCCTTCTTTACCACATAAAGTCCTTCCCAATTTGACATCCACTTTCTTCTGAAGTCCTTTTGTATATGAAAGATCCTTTTCAAAACTAAGTCCACCTCATAGAATTCTCTGAGACAAACCTTTTTATTGTAAGCTCGCATCATTCTTTTTTTTTTGGGCATATTTGACCACGACGGATAACTTTCAACCTCTTCTCTTTGATCAAATTTAGCTGATAATACCGAGATTTGATTCATTCTGCTTCATCTAACTTCATATCTGAAAAGACTTGAAGGGAAGGAATCTCAACTTCGATGAGTAAAACTGTCACCATTCCATAAATCAATAGGAAAGACATCACCCCAGTGGAGGTCCTGACAGACGTTCGATAAGTATAGATGGTAATTTCCCGTGCCAATCTTTATGAGTCTTAATCATTTTCCCCGCGACCCTTTTTTGTTTTATTATTATTATTATTTTTGGTTGCCCCCACTGCACCATTCATTTTGAGGTGATATGGTGTTTAATCTTGAACATACTGCAATCTTCTGATATCATGCTGTTGTTCAAATTTAGTGCATTGTCAGATATGATCCTTTTTGACATTTCATACCGACATATGATTTTTTTCAAGAATTGTCGACTTTGTGACATTGGCATATGAAGCAGCTTCCACCCACTTAGTGAAGTAATCGACGACCACAAAAATGAATCGATGCCCGCTAGAAGCTTTTGGTGAGATCGGCCCACTAACATCCATACCCCACATAGAGAAAGTCCATAGAGAAGTCATAACATGAAGAGATGAAGGAGGCAAATGAATCTTTTCTCCATAAATTTAGGACTTATGGCATTTGTTGGTATAATTGATGCAATCCCCTTTCATGGTGGACCAACAGTACCCGAATATCATGATTTGTTTGGCCATTGTAAAACCATCAGCATGTGTTCCTCAAACACCCTTATGGACCTCTTATAAGATTTTCTTAGCCTCAACAGCGTCCACATGTCTTAGTAGCCCAGGCATATCTTGATACGATCATGCAAAAATATCTTTGAATTCTTGGAATAACTCAATGACATCTCGCTTTGTCTCCGTGGTGATACAGGTTCCGATCTTCACCTCTTTCTCTTCTCCTATGCTCATAATGACTCTTTGTAAAGTAGGATATGTTTTTTCATCTTGTTATACCATCATTAACAAATTAGGAGATATGTTACTATCTCTGTTGTCTTCAATGTCCTGAGATCCTTTTAGACACATACCTTGCACAAAAGTAGATTCTGAGTCAGTAGTAGCGTTGCTCATGTCATTGATATTTAGAGACCTGTTGTAGGTACGAAAGAATATTCAAAGAACAAGTGAGTCTAAAAATAATTATTTATGTGATATGAATATGAATGAAATGAATGAATAAAAGAATATTTGCTCAAAGTGAGACACAAAAATGCATTTTTCATTGAAAATAAAGGTGTTGGACATGAGCATATTTCACGAAAGGATTCTTATTGCTTCTAGGCTTAAAACAACAAGCGTGTTTTGAATATTACTCTAAATTAGCTCTAAAAAAAGGGATTTCTTCCACAGTTCCATTGTTCAAAACACTCCTAAGTATGTAAGGGCAGACGCTTGGAAAATTCTATTCCCCGGTTCCTTCTTCAGATACAGTGTTAATGTTTAGATTCCCTGATATTCTTTTCGGGCTTTTGACCTCTTAAAGGAATTCCAACTCTTTATTATCCATCAGGCTCTGCACCAAAGCTTTGAATTCAGCACACTATTAGATTTCATGACCTTCTTCTGCTTTGAATACACAGTAGCTCCTCATCCCTTTGAGTACCTCCTTCGAAGTCTGAATGATTAATCTCATGTCTATCATTTGTTCTGCGATATTCTTCTTGATTCTTTTCCCCTTATTCTCGATTATCACGTTTACCCCTTTGTCAGAAGGGTTGGGTAACGAATTTTCTACATCAAATGGATTATCGAATTTCACAATACCCATGTTGATGAGTCTTTCAATTATCTTTTTGAAAACAATGCAGTTCTCAATCGAGTGTCCAATGATTCCCGCGTGGTACTCGCATTGGGCGTTCGCGTCGTACCATTTGGGGAATGGAGGCTACATAGGTTTTAAGTAGAAAAGGGATGATATATGTGCATCAAACAAACTTTGGTACAACTCCACATACGTGATTAGGATGGGCGTGAACCGAAGTTTTTCTGAGTTCGATCTTGGATTAGAATTTTGCCTTGGGGGGATCTGATGGCTAGTAGTTGTCATCCATGGCTGGCTTACGGTAATCGAATTTGAATAGCCCTTATTATACATACTCGCATTATTCGCCTCATTTTCCCTCTTCTTCAGGGCCTTTAAAGTATTGATTTGGGACATTTTCTCTTGCCTTTTCCGTTTGTACGATCTTCAAATTGTTTTGGGAGCTCCATTCTCGCCTCTTTTGTTTTCACTAGATCATTCAAATCAAGGACGACAGGATTGATTGGATTATCCCCTAGATTAGAATCTGAACCTATCGGGAAGTTCACTGGTGTCGAGGTACTGGTCTAGTATTATGGTCTAATGTTAACAGACACCCTTTGTGGATACGCGTCTGGTTGTGCTTGGGTGTTTGTTGGGGTAAAGCGTGAATGATAAGCGGAGTCCTCGTTATTGTTCTAGTAATTAACCATAGGGCTTTTTCCTTTTTCTAACCCTCCAGCTAGCATTTGGGTTAATTGGCTCATCATGTTTCTTTGAACTTTTAGCATCTGATTCTTCATATCTTGTTGAATTTTGGCCAATTGCTCTTGCATCTGTATTTGCATTTGCTCTAATCTCTTCAACCTTTGGTTCATTGCTTCAGTTTTTACTGTAACGATGTTCGATTGGTTGGCTCTTGTCAGTTTCTAGATTAACTGAAATAATTTTGTTTTAATTAGGGTCTCTTCGCAAAATTTAATGCATATGATGCAATGTGATGCAAATGCGTGAGATGAATGAAAAAAAAGAGGTATTGACTCTGATTCAACTCTGTTAGAACAACTTTACTAGAAAACATTTTTTTTACATAAAACAGATTACATATACGGCCTTACCCTAATACTCGAAGCGAAGACATCGATCTTTTTCTTCATATCCAAATGTTAAGATCAAATCTCGCGAATTTTTTCAATAGATGCCTCTACTAGCTCCTTTTTGCTTGATCCGGGTTTTTTCAATGTTAAGACCACAATGATGAAGATCGTAACAAAGATGGATGAAATGCAATGAAAGGATCGTAAATTTAAACGAATTATCAATTTTCGATAAAAAGACAAGAAATAATCAACTTGTGGCTTGACTGTCTTATTTTGTCTCCAGCAAAGTCCCCAAGCTGTCAAAACCATTTTTTTGTAAAAGGGTCGACTTTGATTTTGAAAATGAAAATGAAAAACGGGAGCCACCACCAATCCTTTTTTGATGAGGTGTGATCGGGTCACCTCGTAATTCAGTCATTTTAATAATAGATTTGATTTATTAAAACAACGGTTTTGGTCTATGAAATTCAGAAAAACGAGTTCGGGAGTCAGTTACGCATGAGGAAGGATTAGCACCCTCGTAACTCCCAAAATTGATACCTAGTTGATTAATTAGTGTATTAGTGTCAAAAATCGAAAGTTTGAAGAGATTTTAAAGTACGATCATTCGCTAGAAAATGCGAATTGTTCGAGAACAGGGCATATTTCACGTTAATCGAGAAAAAGAATACTCCCGATAAGTCAGGATACAATATTTTAAAACCCAAAACGAGAATGAATACCGAAAAATTTGTTTATTTTGAAAGATGTTCGGTTACCTCGGTTGTATTCCGTAAGTTGGAACACTATCTTTTCTTAATTCCCGAGATTATTAAAAATGTTTTAAAAACGTTCATTTATTCAGATTTATTGAGAAAATCGAAATCCCGTAAGTTAGGGAATGACTTTTCGAATCTCGAATTACGAAAGATTGCTTATTTTAAAAACGAAATGCGATTGTGTAAAAATGAACACTATGTTTGAAACATCGAGTTTTTAATTTATTCGAGATACGATAGAGATGAATGAATGTTTAAAAACGACTCATGGCATGATAGAATGATGACACATATAAATGAAGCGATAAGAATACAGCTAAGATAATAAATAAACAATGTCTTTAAATCTAATACGAGTTAAGTAAAAATAATAATAGTAAAATAAAAAAAATAAAGAAATTAAAAAAAAGGTAGTTAGTAAATAAATACAATGTATATACATAAAGCTAAATTCAAATATTTTGAAAGTAGAGGAATAAAAAATAAACAAACAAGTATGGACAAATATGAAATTTATGTAAAAATGATAAACATAAAATAATAGTAATAATAATAACAATAATAATGGTAATAGTAATAAACGGATAATAATAGTAAAAATAAATAATAATAGTAGTAATAATAATAATAATAGCAAAATGTACAAAAAGGAAAATAAGACTAATATGAAATTTAAATATGAAGAGAATAAAAAAATAAAATAAAAAGAAATATATAAATATGTAAAAAAATAGCCAAATAGATACATAAATAAAAACATAAAAAATCTATAAAAGGTAAATATTAATTACACATGAGACTAAATCGGAATTAAAACAAAATTTAGAGCCTAAATCATAATAAATAACTAAACAAAATAGGACCAAAATCAAAGACGCTTAAACTATCGAGGGCCTATGCAGAAAATAACCCAATGCTGGACACGCGTCTGTTTCCAAGAGCGCCAGTGGGTCGGGGACTCGATTGAAAGCATAGCAAATTCCATGGTCCAATTTTAAAAAAATAAAAAAAAGACTAAATCAGAACAACCCCAAAAAGCGGAAGGACCAGGGTTGTAAATAACCCATTTAACAAAAACGGGCGAATCCCCCATGGAGTAGGTCGGGTCGCGCGCGGATGGGGGGAAACGACGCCGTTTCAATGCCTAAATGCATGGCCTAAAACGCCCCATTTTATACATGTATATGAACCAAATAAACCCCCCAAAAAATCATTTGAGCCTCCCTTTTCCTAAAAATTATTCAGCCTTCTTTTTTTTTCTCTCCCCCTCTTTGAATTCGGCCAAGTTTCGGCGAGAGCTTTGGCATCGATCGCCTGTCAGCGTCGCCTTGCACAGCGGCTGGACCCAAAAAAGGTAATTTTTCTCTTTGTTTTTTTATTTTTGATATATTTATATGTATGTATAAACTATTTTTTCTTAAAAGGAAAATAAAGAAAAATATAGGTGTGTATAGATTTTCGAAAGAGGAAAATAAAACAAATAAAAACAAAGATCTTACAAATTTGATTTTTTGAATCCATTTTTTTTATTCAAAAGTCTCCGAAAATTACATGGCTATTCACGGCTTTATATAGTCGAATACATATTATTGTTTTTGTTTGCCTTTTTTTCTTTTTCGTCCTTGCTTCTGTTGTTTGCAAGCGTAATTGAAGGTGGTGGCAGACCTCGTGCGTTGAACGTGCTGGCAAGGCACGTGGGGAGCGGCGCAAGGCTGTTAGGGTTAGGGTTTCTTTTTTGCTATTTTTGGTTTAGGTTTTGGGCCATTTTGGGCCTATGGTTTAGTTGGGCTTCGAATTTTGGGTTTGTTTGTAATGAACTTTTGATATATTTTTGGTTTTATTTTATTTTATTTTTTTATTTGTCTGATTTGAGTGTATTAGCCCAGGCAAAAATGAGCTATTACAGATACCTAATTAATTTTTAATCCAAATAATTAACCCAATCCAATTTAAACGTCATTCCTTTAACTACTCAAAGCTTTAATAAATAACAATGAGAATAGTATGTTGAGTGGGTTATCAGTCACAAAGTGGTCCCATTTGACCTCATGTACTTGTTCAAAAAGCAAAACAATTTACCTCAAGTACAAAGTCGGGTCGGGTTTATTCCCGTAACCGACCTGCCTCAAATATCATATCCCTCTCGGAATTAAGACAACCTTTTAAAACATGTCTTATAATGTGGTTGCTAATCTCAAGCGGTTAGAAATATTGTCGGGTTATCCAATGATATGGAACAAAGTGTTTTCCTTTTGGATTAATTCCACCAAAACACCTCAAATTGTGATACTAATTTTAAATTGATTTCTAAAATTAAAACATCCTAAATAAGTTTTGAAAATATTATTGTCATATCAATTGGGTCATTCTATTACCTTAACTAATAGCTTGGACATTAAATGTGAAATATATTTAAGACATATGGATTACATTGTAAACATGTGTACCTATTGCATGGAGAGCAAGAAAATTTAATTGCTTACAAGGTAGGTACACACTTGTTTATAGTTTGATCTACATGTTTTAAATATGTTTCATGTTAAATTTGAATCAGTATTCAATGTCTAAATTGACAACTAAGCTGATAGAAAAGATTTAATTGATACAATATTGATCATTTAACAACTCAATTAGAATGTTTTGAAATTTAGAGACTAATTTAAAATATGAACAATAATTTAGGGATGTTCAGTTGAAATTAAAAAAAAATCAACTTCTTTTCCATTTATAAGACTTTTGATTGTGTGTACAAGATACCAAAAATATCAACAGATTCAATCATAGCCAAATTACTGTACTTTCCGTTTGTGAACACTAAAGGGTGACCAAAAAGAAAAAAGTGAAAATTGATCAACACCCAAAATACATCTTCATCGGCAATTAAGGTTTTACAACAATAAATTCAGACCAGGTTGCAAGCATTTTAACAAGCTTGAATCTTTGGTTCTAAGGCAAGGAACAAAAAATACATTGTTGTTGAACTAGAAATCTTAAACATTGGGGCATTCTTTGTACCTAAAGAACGTTAGGGTCGTAGTAAGAGGAAATGACAGATTATTTAAAAGCAGAGTAGATTGATTGATGTTCCATCTTTTAGTGAACACAACATGGGTTTCGAATTTTGGATGTTTTTTTCGCTTGTTTATGTCTCTCATTTTCATTTTCATGGCCTCTCTCTAGCAGAGAAAGGTATTCTATGCATACATACATATATATATGTATATGATCTTATGAACGTAAAAGTTTGAATGTAATACGTAAACAATTGGGTTTGATTATTTTTGGCTGCAGCTCCGTATTACAGCTTTGTTCATGAAGCAGCGATGGCGCCAGAAGTGTCGTTTTACGACTACATAATCATCGGTGGTGGGACCGCAGGTTGTCCCCTGGCAGCGACGTTGTCTGAAAGTGCGAACGTTTTAGTCTTGGAAAGAGGAGGGTCGCCTTACGAGAATCCTAGCAAGCCGGACAAAGGGAATTTCTTCCCGAATTTATTAGACGTCTCCCCCAGTTCGTATGCTCAAGAGTTCACCTCCGAGGATGGTGTGTACAACGCCCGAGCGCGTATTCTTGGTGGTGGATCGGTGATTAACGCAGGGTTTTACTCGCGTGCTGAACCTGAGTTCTTGAAACAAGCCGGTTTGAATGAAGCTTTGGTTAATTATTCATACCAATGGGTTGAAAAGAAGATAGCTTTCGAACCACCTATGTTACAATGGCAATCTGCATTACGAGATGGGTTACTCGAAGCCGGAGTTTTGCCGAATAACGGTTTTACATTTGATCATATTTACGGGACTAAAATTGGTGGAACTATTTTTGATGGGGATGATCATAGACATACAGCAGCAGATTTACTAGAGTATGCTAATCCATACAGGATTAAGGTTTACTTGCATGCCACGGTAGAAAAGATTATATTTGAAACAAAAGGTAAATGGAACTTGTTTTTGTTTATGTCGTAGGAACCCTAGCATATATATCTAATATGTTGTGTTTGATTCAGTTTTTTCAAGATCAAGAGCTCAAGGGGTTGTTTTCGAAGACGAATTGGGGAAGAAACATTGGGCGTTGTTGACAAAAGATTATAAAAGCGAGGTGATCTTATCGGCAGGTGCCCTTGGTAGCCCACAGTTGTTGATGTTAAGCGGCATAGGCCCTTCTCAGCAGCTTAAGAAATTTGGTATCAAAGTGGTGATGGACCAACCCATGGTGGGTCAAGGACTGGTTGATAATCCGCTCAACGTTCTGTTGGTTCCGTCTCCCAGTCCTGTTGAGCTCTCACTCGTTTCGTTCGTTGGCATCACCCGGTTCGGTAGTTATATTGAAGCTTGTAGTGGGATAAGTTTTACTCCCTCTTGGTCTCGTAGTGTTGCTAAAGCCTTGGCTGCTATCTTAAACCAGGTTTGTTACTTTTAACTAAAAAAAGGCTCTGTACATTTAGAGTTGAATTTTTAACTATGGTTGAAAAATGTAGACCGAGCAGAGTAGTACTAAGCTGTTTCAAGAAGGGATACTGAACCCCGAGTCACTCCTTGACACGAGGATACGAGGCGGAATTATTTTTGAGAAAGTGAAAGACCCGATTTCCTCGGGTTATCTTGAGCTTCGGAACATGAATCCTCGTGACAACCCCAAGGTGACCTTCAACTATTTCCAGGCACCAGAGGACTTGATGAAGTGCGTGCACGGCGTGAAAATCGCTATAGACGCTGTATATTCCAAGTCATTCTCGAATTTCCGTTATGAAATCTTGTCGGCTAAGGCTCTCCTAGAACTGATCGTTAACCTTCCCCTTAATCAAAGACCTAGGCACCTTACTTCGGCATTCTCCTTGGAAAAATTCTGCATGGACACCGTGATGACAATTTGGCACTATCACGGAGGCTGCCGCCTCGGCAAGGTTGTCGATCGCGACTACAAGGTCCTCGGTGTGGAGGCCTTAAGGATTGTTGATGGATCCACGTTTACTTCCTCCCCTGGGACTAATCCTCAAGCTACTGTTATGATGCTTGGAAGGTAAACAACATTAGCACATCAATGTGTGTGTGTATGTATGTCTGTATCTATGATTGAAATTAACATGGGTTTTGTTCAATAAATCATGAGATGCAGATACATGGGATTGAAGATACTGCAAGAGAGATATTTCGGGAAGTATCGGAAGAAATAATTGGATGTTTGGGAATGTGCAATGCAATGCTGATTTTGGTTTTTTGATAGAAGGCAAGACATGGTCCTGCTTGATTTGTGCTATTTTGGCTGTCTGTTTTTATAGTTTTTGCTGTTTGATGCAAATACTCGTAGCTCTGTAATTTCTGTTTATAACTTTGATTGATGTGATGCCCATTATTAATGTTTGAATATATCATGATTTATACATGTCTTACTATTATACTTACAATCTAACATTTTTTGTTAAAGGAGTTAGAATGCTTACAAGCTCAACCGATACGACCATATGCTTCACGTGGAGAAGTTGTACGATATATTAATATATTAATAATTTAATTAAATTTTAAGGAAGTGAGATGTATGGTTTTATTAAAAGAGTTATTATTACAAAAGAAATGGACGAAGGCATTTTTTTTCTCTAGCAATGCTTTTAGAAGTAGATGGAAAATCAAATCAATAAGACAATTAATTTACGAATTGATCAGTTCATTTAATTGGATTGAATAAATTTTTAATTATTTTATTGATACTTAAAGAACTTTTTGAGGTTTTTTAAGGGTAAAGTGAGTCAAAGTTTGGGCTTCCTAATCTTTCTTTTAACATGAATCTTGGCTTGGGCCAACCGAATGTATGTATTGATTTGACTGCACCAACTTCCTTTGTTTTCGTATATTTGTAATTAATATTATGTTCTTTTACCTTAAAATCTACTATTTCAACTAATTCATTTTCCTATATTTTTATTCAACATATAAAAATATCTCCTTTATTTTTAACCCATCACCTAATGACAGGGATGATTTTTTAAAATAAAACTTTCCTATATCTTCACATATTATTTTTGGTAAAATAAGTATTTTTTATTAAAATTTATTAATTTGGTAGCACTCATATGGTTATTATGATGTGTTATATAATTGACGAAAAATAAATAGGTTAAGTTGATAAATTTTAATAAAAATTATCAATAATGATAATTATTGGACTAGAATTTTAAAATTGAAAAATACACCGGTAGTTATCCAACTATCAAAAACCTATAAAATGATCATCTAATTTTTTGACATTTTTTTGGGGGTAAAGTACACCAATAGTTATTCAACAACTTAATTATAAAAAGCTATAAAATAATCATCCTAACTTTTTGACTTTTTTTTTTTGTCATCCTACTATTTAGTTTATGTTGGTCATCACCCATTAAATTACCGAAGGAAAGATAGTTTGGTAACTTTTAAAATTGATATAATAATACCTTTAACCCTCAACATTTACATATTGTGTAATTTGAATTTTTTTTTATAATTTTACTTTTATTTGTGACATTAAAGACTATTTTTAAAAGAACAACAAAAGATTAAAATTATTATATTAGATTTTCTAATGTTTCCTTTTTGTTGTGTTCTTGGTCAAATTTAGTTGATAAATTTTTATTATTTTTACTTTTTAGGTGAAAAGATCACAAAGAAAAGTAAAATTGAAAAAAAAAATTACACAATTTATAAACGTTGAGGGTTAAATTTTTTTAGAATCAAGACTAAATTGACCTAATGTATAATGTTGAGAGTTAAAGTTACTATTATGCCTATTTTAAAAGCTGCCACGCTAAAAAAAATTAAATTAAATAATTGAATAATTATTTTATAATTTTTTATAATTGAGTGAAAAAAAAACATACTTACCAAAATTCTGCAACTACAAGAATAGTTAACTCTTTCAAATTCTATAAAAGTTGATAGAATAATACCAGATTTTAACGTTCTTGAAATAAAAAAAGTCGCAATTCCCACATCATTGTCCCACACCCACTTTGTTTTTTTTCCTTTAATGCAAAAAATACTCTTTTAATTCAAAAAAAATATAAAATAAAAAAACATTAGGAAGTCCAATTAAAGCAAACCCCCACACACACTAAAAAATATGTAGAATATAATACATATTTAGTAAAAGTTATGGCTGAACTCTCCATACAATACAAGCCACGTGACATGTCTGCTACCAACATGTTGGCGTGTCGACACACCATTGCTCCAAACCTCACGTCACTGTACGATGATGTTTCTTTTATATATTTATAAATTAAAATATTTTAATTTTAAATCATTAGTATTATGCTTATTTTGCTACTATACTCCTTTCAATCTTTCCTCTTTTCTTCCTTAGTTTTACCAAAAACAAAATAATGCCCAGACCCAGTCTTTTGAATCTCTTTTGATCACAATTTATTTTATTTTTTATTTGGGATTTGAGAGGTTTTTTTTAAAAAAAAAATTGTTTCCATTCTTAAAAGTTTTGGAGATAAAAAGAGAAAAATAGACCTTAGGGTTAATTTGTGGTTAGAAAATAAAGAGATTTTCTTCTCTCTTTTTTTGTCCCAAAATAAAGATATTGATCCTTCAAAAATAGAAAGATTCTAAGCGTTTTTGTTCTGTTAATCCTTTTAGGGTTTTTTGAACTTTTTTTTGTTCCTTTTTTGCCGTTTTTACAGCTTTGATTATTCCCTTCTTCTTCCTTTAACCTGAAATTTTTTGTTCTATTGACTGTAGTACGTTCTTAAGTTGTGAATTCCATTGGAAAATCTATCTGGGTTTTCCTTAAAATATAATTTCCATTGAATATCTATACATAATTTTCCTTTATATATCTGAGCCCAACTAGAAGAACCATTTGAAGTATTTTTTTTGCTGTTTTAAGCTTTTAGGGTTTTGCAGCATTTTTTTAAAAAGTAGGAGATGGTGAGAGGCAAAATTCAGATGAAGCGAATTGAAAATGCAACGAGCCGGCAAGTCACCTTCTCTAAGCGACGAAACGGGTTGTTGAAGAAGGCTTATGAACTATATGTTCTATGCGATGCTGAAGTAGCTGTCATCATATTTTCTCATAAAGGAAAACTCTATGAGTTCTCAAGTTCCGAGTAAGTTCATTGTTCATTGATTTTCCTTCATTTTTTTCATTTCCCCATAACGTAGATTTTCAAGAAATTTTGCTGGAGTTAGCATATATGAATTCGTGTTGTAGCAATAAAGTATGGGTTAAGTTACATTAGTTGAGGATAGTGGTTGATGATGTTTTGGGCAATAATTGCTTTGACTCCTTTTTTCTCGTTTGGTCTTAATCATATCGTTCTGTACCAATTAAGTTTTATATTTTTTGTACGGTTAAGATTTTAAGAACAATCTTCAAATCTTGTTCACTTATGGTGGATTTTGTTTTGGTCCTTTGACTAAATGTAATTATACCCTATTTGGCAAATCTTTTCTTTTGTTTGTTTGTTTTTTGGTTTTGGCAAAGAAAATTAAGAGCAAAAATAGTATATAAGTTCTATGATCAAGTACTTGAATCCTTATTATATTCATGTGTTTCTGCTTTTTTGTTTACGAATTTTTTAGTTCCCTATCCTTGCTTAAGAAAGTAGATCATCTCATCATCCCTTGAAACTCTGTTGATCTGTGTCTTCTAATGAATTGATTGTCTTTTAGGGTTTTGCAAATGGTTTTTGAACAGCCAGTTGCAAGCCTAGCAAGTGTTGCTGGGAACCATCCATTGACATAGTTGTGGTTCAATGACTAGATTTTCAGTAGGGCAATCTTAAATTAATTACTGCATATTAGTAAAATGGACACCCTTTTGTGCCATAGGATAGCTTTACCAGCAACACCAGCCCTATGTATAAGAGGTAACTAGATTCTAGTTTAAAACGAAGCTTCTTTCATTCATGGTAGTCAATGCTAAGCTCTCACACTAATGGATCATAAACCATGCAGACTCTGCTCTTAAAAACAATAGTCATTTCTATTAGCTGACCAACACTAAGGGGGTGTTTAACTAGGTGGAAAAATAGAATGATTGAATGAGGGAGTGATAAAATGAAAAGAAAATAAATTTTGAATATGTTTGATAGGAAAGAAAAATGAGATTAGGAAAGAAAATAAGAGAGAATTATTTTTTCTCCTAATGCATAAAAATATATCGTATAAAATTGAAAAATTAATTTAAAATTATGCATTTTTCAAAAGCTTCATTTCTACCGATTAATAAATGGAAAGAAAATTATTGTTTCTTCCAATTTTTCTTCTTTTTTCTTATTAAGCACACTAATGAAAAGAAATATTATGTTTTACATCTTTTTATTTTTCTATTTGTAACACCTCATATCTGACCCGGCTGTCCGGTCCAAGCTACACTACAGGATGCCACATTTGTTGTTGGAGCAACTACGATCATTTACAATCAATTTATACTATTAGATTACTAAATTTAATCAAAACATGCATTCAGTACAATAGACAATCATTTTTGAGTCTTACACGAGTTTAAGAAAGTCCTAAAGCTAACCCAAGATAGAAATAGGATCAAATTGTAAAGAATTCAAAATAGAGGGTCGTCCATCATTGTCCACTATCATCTAATGAAAATGGTTTGATTACCATTTTGGACCTTGGTCAATTGCAATTTAAGTCCCTAAGTCTTTAGCCAATAAAAACATATAGTGATAAGACTTTTACAATATAGTCCTTATGCCTTAATTACTCACAATTTCGGCTAAATCGCTTAATCAACTTTCAATTCATTAATATACTAACTCTGTAAATATGCCCATTTAATATTTACAGACTCGGTTTACGGAAACGAGATCCTGAAACTACAATTTTCGACACCACTGGCTTTCGAGTCATTTTCATTTTTTAATTTTCTTTCCGCTCTACCAAGAAAATTAGAAATAACTGATAGGGTGGTTAAAGACACATCTCCTATTGTTGATTTTCATCTGCAATCTGAGCTTTAAATGTTCCTTTGCTATTGCCCTTTTGTTCTTGCAAACTCTCAGCATGTGACCCTTTTGCTTGCAAGACCTCTTTCAAAGTGAATAATCTTTTGACAGTGTCCATAAGGTGGATATTTCTTCTTTCCACCATCATTTGCATTCTTTGTATCTCCTTTATTTTTCGCTTCCACCATCATGTTTTCCTTATTGTATGAATTCCCTGGCTTTTCTTTGCTCTTAAGCCTGAACTGCACTCTAATTATCATGTTCTTCCTAATTAGCATGTTTGGTCTTGTTTGATAAGATATATTAGACAAGTCCCTTGGATCTTCAAGATATGTAATGAATTTTTTTACTTATACCTTGTAAAATTGTAATGACTTTTTCCACAACTCTTTTTTCAGTAAACTCATCTCCAAGTAGTCAGGTGCTAATGACAATGACCATATTAGCTTCATTATAATTTTATCTTCAGGTTCTCAAAATCTCTTCTCAAGAGTTGTTCCTGTCAGGGTTTTCTTTGAAACCTTGGAACTACTCCTTCAGCATGTCCATGCCTCCTTTAACACATTAATATAACAAAAGATATCACATGTCAAGCAAAATATAACAAAGAAATATGGAAAAATCTCTCTAACAGCAAAGTGCCACAATACTTTAACACATTGGCATTGGTATTCCTTGATGAAGAGGCTCTACTGGCCATTAGCTAAGATATGCTACTCTAGTAGACAATAATCTATCTATCTATATGTACAAGGAGGCATAGGGAAAGTAAGGATTGACACTAAAGTTGTTATATCCTATAACACAAAAGTCTTGTTTTGTGGTTAGATTAAAAGGTTGATGTTATTACAAATTATCTTGGCCTCCTATAACCCTATAACATGTTCCATAAATGAGATGATGAGAACCTAGAATTGTAGATAAAAATCTTGGTCTCCGTGTCAAATGGTAAATTTAAATCTAGTCAATGAACATGTATTTTTAAATCGTAGTTGTTTGTAAAGATCAATGCATTTGCAGACATATAAGGTTTGTGGGTGGTTTTCTACCAAGTAATTAAATTTCATATGCTGCATAGATGAATATATAGGTTTAATTAGACTCAAAAGTATCAAATACAAATGAAACTAGAAAATTTATTGGCCTTGCTTGGAACTGTTTTGAGAATATTGTGATTATAACTTTGATGGCATGCTTTATTGTTTGTTTTCTTTATTTTTATGGTCCTAGATTTAGGTTACTTCTAGATGGGCTGTGAGCTTAGTTTTAATGAGATTAAAAATAGTATCCCGTGAAATTGAGTACCATAATTGTAAAATTAAAAAGAATGATTAATTATGTGATTGAATTTAAATATGAATATAATGGTGAGATGAGAATAGAAAATAATTATTAAAGATATTAATATGAAAATTTTAGATAACGTTAAATTATTTATGTATTTATATTTAAAATTTTAATAATTTTATTCTACACATTATTTACAATAAAAATAAACATTATAATTTGTGTTAAAAATAAAAAATAAAATAAAATTTGTAATATTTGAAGAAATGATAATTATGATATTTTTAAAGTATTCTTTTTAACAAAAATAATATTGACAATTTGCATCGGTGAAGCTGGAGTCATAATGCACTAGTTAATAACTGAGGGTGCAATGAGATTTATAATTTATTTTTCACAACACTGATACTTTCTGAACAGCTACCTATGGTGGGATTGGATGAAAAGAAATAGCTAAACGCATCGTATTGGAGTTAGATGATTATCTAAAAGGTGTTTTAGTTTTTATATTTATTTTAGTCCATGTAATTTTTAAATTTTAAAATTTCGGTATTTATCAAAATGGTTGCAATATGTTAAGTCAAATTTTGCTAGTAATCTTGCATTATGTATACATTATAGATTTAGTCCTCATTTTTCAGTTTAATTATTTTTAATTTTTATACTTTTTCAAATTTAAAAATTGTTAAACAATTAAATTCTTTAATTAAATAAAGTGATTTTCAAAAATAGTAAATTAATATAACATTATACATGTATATTAAATTCCTCTTTTATCATTTGTTCATTTTTCTTTATTAAACTATAATGTCGCCAGTCATGTATAAATAATATTATAATTTTATTTAATTTATAAATAAAATTTGATGCTTTATGCAGCAACATGCAAAACACCATAGAACGATACCGCCAGTACAAGAAAGATGTCCAAAGTAACATCCCTGAAAATGAAAGATACACACAGGTTAAACCTCAATAATATTATTTCCATTGTTTTGTTGGCATAATTTATTTTCTTAATGAGTTTTTTTAATTAATTTTTAAATTGATTTGCATATTGTTACGCAAAAACATTTTTATTCTTGCGTCTCGTAGTAATTTGTCTTAGTTTTTTAAAGTTTTTGTGCTGTGCTAAGAGACGATAAAAATATAATGGAGACCTTTGTATTAAGTGTTAGATTACATTTTGTTCTAATTACTTGAAAAATAGACAAATTAGTTCCAGTATATTAGTTCAAAAAGTAAATTAATCATTTCTGTTAAAATTTTTATCCATTTGTACTATTAAGAACTGATGTTGCTGACGGAATAACCAAACAGTGATATGTACGTAGCGTGCCTCGTGTACATGATGATGTACAAAAATCAGTTTTTAACAGTAGAAATGGATGAAATTTTTAACAGAAAAACTAATTTAATTTGTTAGCTTTTTTTAATAATGAGAAGAAAAAGCAATCTCACTCTTAAAATACTTTCAACACTAAGAGATAACAGTACATAACGGAGTTTCTGATTTGATTAATGGGATTTTGCATGTAGCAACTAAGGCTTGAAGCAGAAAATATGGCCAAGAAGATCGAGTTCCTTGAGGTTTCTAAAAGGTTAATGATTTAATTAGATGTGTTTTTCATACATGGTTTTTCATTAAGCAATTATTACAAATATGAAATCTGTTTGAAACACAAGATATTTGTTGTCTCAGGAGAATGTTGGGTCAAAATCTTGGTTCTTGTTCTATAGATGAACTTCAAGAGGTTGAAAACCAGCTTGAACGCAGCTTAAGAAACATTAGGGCAAGAAAGGTTAGCTCAACAACAATTTATACTTTTAAGATAAACCATTGAAATCTAACATAAACCTAATTGAATTTAAGATAGTGAATCTGTCATGTTTTCGTATGTTGCAGGGCTATTTATTCAAGGAGCAGATACTGCAACTAAAAGCTAAGGTATGATATGGCTAAACAAGTATGCAATAGTTTCACTTCTCAATGAGCTATTTCTATTCATAGAGGTTCATGTGCTAGAAGTTGAATTCCTATTCATTAGATCAAAGAGTAAATAGGTCTTTTCTATTCATCAATTTGTACTTTTAAAAACGGGCTTGGCTAATAGAATAACAATACAAGGACATATAGGGACCAGTTTTTAACAGTAAAAATTGATGGAATTTTTACTAAAAGAACCAATTTGCTTTTTAATCTAAGGTACATGGATTAATTTATCTATTTTTAATAGAAACAAACAAAATGTAATTCAACTCTTAATACAAGAGCCTCCATTGTACTTTTATCGGTAATAATTTTTCTCATGTTAATCCTAATCTAGGAAAGATATATGCAAGAGGAGAATGCCAAGTTATCTGCTAAGGTGATCTACTTTTTTATATTCGTATCAAACACATGATGCTATGAATATATGGAATGTCTTTGTATCGGCTAAATACTTGTATCTAACACATAGTTAACAACCGAACAGAACAATGGTACAACATGCAGCCAGCAGAACGCGGAGGTGGAGACAGAACTGTTCCTCGGGTTGCCGGAAAACCGCTGTTCCTAGCGGGCAGGCCTTTGGATATGGAATGAAAATGGTATTCCCTATAGGAATAATGCTTGCTTGTACGTTATCGCCGTTGCTACTGGTTGTATCACTTGGATGTATGTATGTATGTATATGTATCTTGGACGCTCACCCAGAAACTGGACATCAGTACATGGAACAAAGCACGATGGGGAAAACCAGATCTTAATTCAATGTCGGTTTTTTGCTGATTATTCATCTTCACTTACAACAAATAATGGTACTATATATATGTATGTATATAAAATAATTATTAAATATGAAATAGAATTAAAATTTTACAATAGAAAATAATAGTCTAAATGAGATTGAATTATCTATGTAGAAAGATGGACAAGTATAGATTAGAGATTCATATTCTATATAAAAAAAGAATAATATTGTTCAATTCCATATGTATAATAATTATTCATATTATTTTTATTTAAGTGCGATATAACTCAAAACATGTACCTATTGAATATATATTTATTTATTAAAATTTTATATAAACAATTAGGAATTTCTTAAATTTCCAATCAAGAGAATACTAAAAAACAAAAAAAATATTGTTTGAAATAGAAATATTATCTTATTCTAATGGTTTAACGGTGTATCATCAATTACATTTTAAATTTTAAAATTTTTATTTAGATTTAAATTTTTATTCAAAATAAAAAAATTAATTTAAAAAATTGATTATTTCATTCAATCCTTTCCAAAAAAACAATACTAAAGAGCACCAAAGTACATCCTGCTACATGTCAGCATATAAATTATTAATACCCACATCAAACATGACACGTGCCGTGTCTTTTCTAAACTCATGATAAGTTATGGTAAAATTTGGGTTCCCTGCTACGCTTACCTTTAGGATTTGATCATTTTTAAGTTTTAACCATTATAAAATAATGATCAAATTGCAGTTTTGGTCCCTATACTCATATTTGGGATTTAATCATGATAAAATAATGGTAAATTTTCAAAATTGATCCCTCTAGCATGCTCAATTTTGAAATTTAATATTTTTCTAACCATTATAAGATAATGGTCTAATTGTTATTTTGATCCCTCTACTGTGCTTGTCGGAACCATTTTTTGTTTAGAAAACGGGCCGACTTTAAAAAGAAAAACGGAGTCGCCACCAATCATTTTTGAAGTGCGATTGGGTCACTTTAGAAAACATTTTGGGTCTACGAGTTTTAAAAAAAGGGCTCGGGAGTCGGTTACGCACGAGGAAGGATTAGCACCCTCGCAACGCCCAAAAATTGGTACCGTGTTAATTGATTAACGTCCTTAATATCGAAAATTAAAAAAAATATTTTAAAATATGAATCTTTTTAAAAGAGTGTTTGGATAACCTGAATTGGAAACTCTCTTGTTTCGAAAAGTTGAAATACTACATCCAGCACGATAGGATACAATGTTTCAAACTATTGATACCAAGATCATTTCATGGTTTCTCAAAATTCATGTCTTGCAATTTAAAAAGGGTATTTCATTATTTGGCCAAACTAAAAACCGAAACCCAGCACGATTGGGCACGATTCCTTGAATTTCCAATCATGAAATATTGCCTTTTTTTTCAAAAAAAGAATGTGGTCAAAATCTCTGAAGGATATTTGGTAATTTGGACGAATAGAAAATCGAGACCCAGTACGATTGGGTACGAATCTCTCGGCCTTCCAAACACGAAACATTGCCTTATTTTCGAAAAAACGCGATCAAAATCTTTAAAAGGTATTTAGTGATCTAGATGAACGAAAAAATCGAAGCCCAGCATGATTGGGCACGATTTTCCGAACTTCCAAACACACAAAATTACCTTTGTGAAACCCTTTCTTATGAATTTTTGGAAAAAAAAAAAGGAAATAATAGCAAAAACAAAAGATGGTAAAAGGCAATTCGAAATCATCGATCTATATGAAATGATGGGACCAAGGATAAATAAACCATAATAGTAAAAAAAATAAAAATAGCAATGATGATGTTGATGGAAAAAAATAAAAGTAATAATAACCCTAGTAATGAAAATAAAAATAATAGACAGAATAAAAAATAAAAAGTAATAATAATATATATATAAATACGTACAAACTGAAATACTAAATATATCAAATAATTGAAAGAGATAAAATATCTATATATAAGAAATAGATATAAAGGTATATAGTTTAAAATTAATAGTAAATATATATGATAAATATAATAGTAAGATACTAGTAGAAGAAATAATAATAGATATAATAGTATGTAAATATAAAATAATGAAAGTAATAAATAAAAATGTTAGTAATAACATACCATAACGATAAATATAATAATAATAAATATTGAATAGTAATAATAATATATATGTAAAATAATAGTGAGGAAAAATAATGAAAAGGTAATAGTAGTAAAAAAAATTAAAAATACAAAATAATTCTAATAAGTACAATAATAAATATAATGAATAATAATAGTAGATAATAATAATACACAAGGGTAGGAATATTTTAAAAAAAATAATGGCGAAAAATTAGGAAAAATGGCAAAATAATCGAAAAGGGGTCAAATCGAATCAAAAACAAAAGATCTGGGCTAAATTTAAAACAAAAAAGATAGAAGGGTTAAATCGCAATGCGCGCGCAACCTGGAGGGCCCAAACAGAAATTAACCCCTCCCCTGAAACGGTGCATTCAGTGAGGACCTAATTGAAGTGACCAATCAGATTTGGGGCCAAATTTAAAAATTAAAAAAAATGAAATGGGATGCGATTAAAACTATGGCGCAAACAAGAGGGACCTATTGCGCAATATTCCCATTTAAAGGAAATTTGAGCAGATCCCCTTACATAAAATAAACGGCACCGTTTGTATATTAGGGTTAAAAGCCTAAAACTTTCTAAAACTTTCATTTTTCATTTCTTTTCAAAAACTGAACCCCCTCTCCAGTTTCTCTCCAAGGTCTCTCCTCCTTGGCTCCCCAGGCGATTTCCGGCGCCCACCGATGAGGTTCCAGCGCCGACGCCGGCCACCGCAGAAATCGCAAAAGGTAAGCTTTTTCTTTTCCCCTTTTTTTTTAAAAAAATCTATTCTAGGTATGTTATTTAATTTCTTTAAAAACGGAATATAATAAACAAAAAAACGACGATATTCGAAAAATGACAAAATAGGGAAAAAAAAAAAAACCTTCTGATTCGGTATTTGCTTAGGATTAACTTGTATTTTCTACAAAACATGCTTTGTATTCCTTCCGTATTCTCTCTGTAACTCGTAAAAAAAAAGGGTCCCTTTTACAATATTTCGAAGGCATTTTATAGCCTGTATTTACAACCGTTCTCTTGTTCACAGGTGCGTGGTGGAAGAGGGGTCTTCTCATGGACGTGGCGCGCAGCGCGACGATCGTGTGCTGGGCAGAAGACGTGCGACGCGAGGGCTCCTTTCATCTGATCTAGGTTTCACCCATTTTGCCAACTTTTGGGCCGTTTGGGCCACTAGCTTAATTGGGCCCCAAAATTTATTTTGTAATAGGCTGTGTATTTTTTAATCCATTTCTGGTTTGCTTTTTGGGCTCGGGCTAAAAATTAGGCCCTACAGTTGCCCCTCTTTGCTCATTTTTGTGTAACAAGGATCGAGTAAAGACCTTAAAAGGGCCAATTTTGCCCGGTCTTGCCGAATCATGATTTCTTGATGCCTCCTCTCTTCAGGTAGCCTCGCTTTAACCCACTGCATCTCTAGGAATATAGGAGTTTTGTTTCAATCTGCACCACTACTGCTTATTGGAGATAAGATCTATTATCCTCAGCCTGTTACCCTACTGCTTAGGGGATTAGGCTAGAGGTTAGAATCTGCTCCATTGCCGATACATGAAGAAAAGATTCGTTGTCTTCGATCCACTCCACTCCTGCTCAGTGGAGATAGGATTTGCTATTTTCGATCTGCTCTACTCCTGCTCAGTAGAGATAAGATCTGTATGTTTGGCCTGCTCCACTCCTGCTCAGTGGAGATAAGGCTCATTATCTTCGATTTGCCCCACTCCTGCTCAGTGGAGATAAGATCTACTATCTTTAGCCTGCTTCACTCCTGCTCAGTGAAGATAAGGCTATAATCTTCGATCTGCTCCACTCCTGCTCAGTGGAGATAAGATCTGTTGTCTTCGATCCGCTCCACTCCTGCTCAGTGGAGATAGGATCTACTATCTTTAGCCTGCTCTACTCCTGCTCAGTAGAGATAAGATCTATATCTTCTGTAACTCCCATCAACTTTGCTACATTGTCCTCTGGGGAACCTACATGTAGAATTGACTTCATGGGGTCTATGCTTATGTCAAATGATTAGGATGTCATGAAAAATGCTCCTAACTATATGTATTATGAATGTTATGAATGGATGCAAAATGCCATGAGAATAATCCATCTTTAGCACTTGGGCTATCATTGCTTGCTGTTTATTAAGGTGATCCCTGACTTGTGTTCAACTGATACTTCTAATAGAGAATCTGAAGACGTCGTCACTGCTTAGACCCTTATTTTAAGTGCTCCGAACCCTTTAAGCCTGGTTAGTTCTAAATAACTGTCCTGTTTCAGATTCTTGTATTATTTAGAGACTTTCAGAGTAATACATAAAACTTCCTTTGTGAAAGCATTATTAGTTCAGTAATCATTACTTCAATATGAAATGCTTGGAAAAAGATTGTAGAGATGAATGAAACTGGAATTTATTCGGGACAAAACCCGTGAAGAATGAATTGAACAAAGGTAGTAAATTTCGCTAAGGTACAAAATGAGTAAGAGTGGAATTGATGCCCCAGATATCATAGCCCGAGCTTCTCTGCACGTACTTCTTGAAGACCATTCTGAGCTCAACATGTGTCTAGGAGAATCGTGGTACTCTGTCGATGCCCCAAAATGTAACATACCTCCTCACTGTTAATTCCGACGTGGAAAAACTACTGTGTGCCCCATCACGAGTTGGTCATAATCTGAGCCGCCCTTTTCGAGTTTTCGACTCAAAGCCCCTTTGGTCTCAAAGCGCCCTTTACGGGTTTTCGCCTTGGCCTCTCCCTTTTTTTTTTTTTGAACTCTAGACGCCCTTTACGGGTTTTCGCCTAGGCCCATTTTCATGCGAAGTACTTCTTGACTGAGTCTGCATTAATTAGATTTGGCAGACTTTTGCCGTCCATCTCGGCTAGTATTAAAGCTCCTCCAGAAAAGGCCTTCTTTACAACATAAGGTCCTTCCCAATTAGGCATCCACTTTCCCCTAAAGTTTTTTTGCATAGGGAGGATCTGTTTCAACACCAAATCTCCTTCATGGAATACTCTGGGGCGGACCTTCTTATTGTAAGCCCGCATCATCCGCTTCTGGTACAATTGACCATGGCGAATGGCTTTTAGCCTCTTTTCCTCAATTAGATTCAGTTGATCATATCGAGATTGAACCCATTCTGCTTCGTCCAACTTCAGCTCTGACAAAACCCGGAGTGAAGGGATTTCAACTTCAATCGGCAAGACTGCCTCCATCCCATAAACCAACGAGAAAGGAGTCTGTAATACCCCTATACCCGGTTCAATTATGCAAACCCGGTATAAGACTATTACATTTGGTGCCAAAACAATTATGGCCAGATACTGTCTAATTAAAACATTTGAATATAATATTTTAACTTTCCAACCATTTTTGATAACATATTTATTGTTTATTAATTCATTCCATATATACCAACATACTTCAAATAACTGAAAATAGATAAAATTTCAAGAATCTATATTTTAGTCCCTATCACGTGGGAACACCTTTGAACTACATATGTACATGCCGTTTTAATACAAAATACAATACCTACTTTTGAAGCCCTTGAGGATGTGATGAGATGAGCGATCTTTTAGTTGGACTTCTCTCCTAGTCTAATTGTACCTACGGCGTTAAAATAAGCGCGTTAAGCCGTGAAGGCTTAGTAAGCACTACAAGAATAAATAAGTGAGTGATCATCACAAAGCATTTTAAACTCATTCAATTATTACATATCTACTCACATATAAGTTTCTTCAACTATGCCTTGCTTTAATAAAATTTAACTTATCTTTTGTAAAGTATAAATCTTACCTTAACACATCAGTAATTCACTTTGTTCTCATTTCACATTCTTAGCCCAAAGTAGACTTTATAGAACACATCGGATATACGGAACATATACAGAGGTGCATTATGATGCACAAGTGAACAGAGAGCACCAATGTGCTAATAATCAGAGAGCACCAACGTGCTAATATCAGAGAGCACCAACGTGCTAATATCAGAGAGCGCGCTAAAGTTCCTTAATGGCATGCCACTAATATCCCAAAGTAGTTCTAATTTCGCGTCTACTTGGGCATTAATTTGAATCTCATGTATTTAAATAATTCACATAAATATTTCAAAAGGATAAATAACAATAATTTAAAATTCTTGTAGTACTTACAACAAAAAGTTGAGGTGATATAAATTCTTCTTCCTTCACTCTTTAACCTTCTCTTTTCCTTTTCCTTCAATTCGGTCCTCTCCTTCCTTTTCTTTTTCTTCAATTTCATATAAACATATAACATTTATATGTTAAAAATAATCAAATAATTTCTTGTACTATAAAATAAACATGTATTTTATGATAAATTCATGCTTTCTTACTATTGCTCACATTTCAATTTAATCATTTACTCATAAACTTATTCAAAGCTGTCCTTTTGTGTCATAGTCACTAAATTATTTATTTCTCGAGCTACAGAACTCCAAATGAAGAACCGTTAATTTTTCCTGAAACTAGACTCACATGTTTTCATACCATAAAATTTCCAGAATTTTTGGCCTAGCCAATTAGTACAGTTTATTCATCAAATTCACCCCTGTTCTGCTGTCTGGCAGTTCTGACCCTTCTTCACTAAAAATTAATTATCTCTTTATACAAGTTTCATATGATGTTCACGTTTATTTCTATTGAAAATAGACTCATTCAGAATTCTAATCATATAACTTTAAGCCTCTAATTATTTTTCTCCAATTTTTTATGATTTTCCAAAGTCAGAACAGGGGATCCCGAAATCCCTCTAAACCAGTCTTACAAAAATATAAATATCTCAAATTACAGAATTCATTTGCTTTCCCTGTTTCTTTCATATGAAAATAGACTCAATAAGCTTTAATTTCATATCTCATTCAACTTCTAATTCCACTTCTACGATTTTTGGTGATTTTTCAAAGTTACTCTACTGCTGCTGTCCAAAACAGTTTTCTTATAGCTTATTTTACAATTAAATCCTTTACCCAATTCTAACTTCAAATTCTTTCAATTAAACCACTAATTCATCTTTTTGTTCATCATATGCTATATTCAACAGCTTTAAAACTTCAAAAACTTCAACTTAAATTCATCAAAACTTTGTTCTAAAACTTATAAAGCATCAAAATTAAAAGAAAAGGACTAAATTAGCTTACCAATTAAACTTCCAAGCTTCAAACTTTTAATTTTCCCTTTTCTTCTTTCTTTTCTCTTTTTTTCTTTCTTTCTTCCTTTCCCTGCTCTCTGTTTCGTTTACTTCTCTGTTTCTTCTCTGTTTCTATATCTTTCTAGTCTTTTTCCTTTAGTCTATTTATATATACAATAAAATATAATAATATAATAACATACTTTATAATTAATATCTAATATATATATCTATATCCATATACACTTTTTTAACTAAAAAAATCTAGGATTTTTTTCAGCCTCAACATTTAAAAATGGCATAATTACCTTTTTAGTCCTTTATACTTTCTTTTAATCTATAATTAAACTTTTGCACCTTTTTCAATTTAATCCTTTTTCTCAAATACTTCTAATTAAGTCAAATTCACCTAAATAAAACCTTATTAAACACACAACTAACTTCGTAAACATTTTTAATAAATATTTTATGAGTCCGTTTACTAAAAATGGAGACCCGATAACTCATTTTTCAATATCCATACTTTTGAGGTCGTTACAGAGTCGCCCTGGTAGAGGTTCTAACCGATGTTCGATAGGCGTAGAGGGCAAGCGGTAACTTTTCATGCCAATCATTGTAAGCCATTTTCCCCATAATTTTCTTGATATTTTTATTAGCCGCCTCAACTGCTCCATTCATTTTCGGGCGATACGGCGACGAGTTATGGTGCTTAATGTTGAATCGATCGCGAGACTTCCGCTATCGTGATCGTTGTTCAAGTTTAGTGCATTGTCAGACACGATCCTTTCTGGCATACCGTAGCGACATATGATCTCTTTCTTCAAAAATTTGCTAACTGCCGTCTTCGTGACATTAGCATATGAAGCTGTCTCTACCTATTTGGTGAAGCAATCAATGACCACGAAGATGAATCGATGTCCATTAGAAGCCTTCGGTGAGATTAGTCCAATGACGTCCATGCCCCACATTGAGAAAGGCCATGGGGAAGTCATAACATGAAGAGGTGAAGGAGGCACATGTATCTTATCTCCATAAATCTGGCACTTGTGGCATTTCTTTGCGTAAGAATACAATCCCCTTCCATCGTGGACTAGTAATACCCAAATCTCATGATTTGTCTGGCCATTGTAAACCCGTTGGCATGCGTCCCGTCCCACAGACACCTTCATGGACTTCTTCCAGGATTTTCCTAGCTTCAACAGCATCGACACATCTTAACACACTTGATCTTTCCTCTTTTTATACAGGATCTCCCCGTCTAAGACATAGTCATTGGCCAGTCTTCTCAATGTTCTCCTGTCATTCTCTGTTGCTTGATCAGGATATTCACGACTCCTTACATATCGCAGAATATCCTGATACCAAGGATGATCATCTCTCTCCTCTTCTTCGCTGATATTGTAGCAGTGAGCCGGGGTCTCATAAATACTCATTTAGATGGGCTTCATACCCTCTTGCTCTTTTACTCTGATCATAGAAGCTAGGGTAGCCAAGGCATCAGCCATCTGGTTTTCATCACGCGGGAGGTAAAAGAATGTGATATCATCAAACTCCTCAATTAGTTCCAGAACTAACTTTCGGTAGCTGATCAATTTGGGATCTCTTGTTTTCCATTCTCCTTTGAGCTGATATATCACTAGCACAGAGTCTCCATATACCTCTAACACCTTAACCTTGCGGTCTATGGCTGCTCGGATTCCCATGACGTATGCTTCGTATTCCACCATATTGTTCGTACAATCGAAGTCCAACTTACAAGTGAACGGATAATACTCTCCATTTGGTGATACCAAGACTGCCCCAACTCCATTTCCAAAGGCATTTGATGCTCCATCGAAGTTCAACTTCTAAGGTATCTTCCTCAGTCGCCACTATAAACATCAGATCTTCATTAGAAAAATCGAAATTAAGAGGCTCATAATCATCTAACACCCTGCTGGCTAGGAAATCTGCTATTGCACTCCCTTTTACCACTTTCTGGTTCACATAAATTATGTCGAACTCAGAGAGCAAAATTTGCCATCGGGCCATTCTTCCGTTTAGGGCGGTTGACTCCATCATGTACTTAAGCGGGTCTAGTTTGGAGATTAACCAAGTCGTATGGTATAACATGTATTGCCTCAACCTCCGAGTTGTCCAGACCAATGCGCAACAGAATTTCTCCATTGGCGAGTATCTCATTTCACACTCGGTGAATTTCTTGCTGAGGTAGTATATCGCCCTTTCTTTTTTCCCGGTCTCATCGTGCTGGCCGAGTACACATCCCATTGAATTATCGAACACCGACAAATACAAAATCAATGGTCTATCAAGACTGGGAGGCATTAACACTGGGGTATTGGACAAGTATTTTTTAATCTTATCAAATGCCCTCTGGCATTCATCGTCCCAAATGCCTGGATTGTGTTTCTTAAGAAGACGGAATATTGGATCACACTTCTCAGTCAATTGCGCAATAAACTGAGCGATGTAATTCAATCTTCTAAGAAAACCTCGGACTTCCTTCTGATTGCGCGGTGGAGGCAATTTTTGTACGGCCTTGACTTTATCTGAATCTACTTCAATTCCCTTTTCACTGACCATGAAACCAAGTAGCTTCCTTGATCGAGTTCCGAAAGTACATTTGGGTGGATTGAGTTTCAACTGAAATTTCCTCAACCTCAAGAATAGTTTTCTCAAAACTTGCACATGCTCCCCTTCCGCATGAGACTTTGCGATCATGTCGTCAACGTAGACCTCGATCTCCTTATGCATTGTAATGGCCTAAATTCAAGATTATCGGAATAATGGTTTCGCAACCATAAATCCGATTTAAATAGAAATTTATTTCAATATGTTTGCATGAGTCTTTATATGATAGGAAATATTTTTATAAATATTTATAAAATGTTAGTAATGTGGTATTAAACTTTCGTTAGAAAATTTTAACGTTTGGGTAGGTAATTAAATGAAAAGGACTAAATTGAAATGAAAGTAAAAGTTTAATTATAGATTAAAAGAAAGTATAAAGGACCAAAATGGTAATTAAGCCATTTTGTCTAGATTGAATGTTAATTGAAGAAAAATCTGAGATTTTTAGTTTATTATTATATTATTATATATATAAAGAAAGGAGAAAAGAAACAAAGGGATAAAAACAAAGGAAGAAAGCAGAGAGCAAACGTGAAGGAGAAAGAAGAAGAGAAAAGAAAGAAAAAAAAAGGATAATATAGTTTTTAAAGCTTGGAGTTTAATTTGGTAAGTTAATTTAGTCATTTTCTTTTAATTTTGATGCTTTATAAGTTTTAGAACAAAGTTTTGATGAATTTAAGTTGAAATTTTTTAAGTTTCAGAGTTTTTGAATATAGCATATGATGAATAAAATGATGAATTAGTGGTTTAATTGAAAGAATTTGAAGTTAGAATTGGGTAAAGGATTTAATTGTAAAATAAGCTATAACAAAACTGTTTTGGACAGCAGCAGTAGAGAAAATTTGAAAAATCACTAAAATTCGTAGAAGTGGAATTAGAAGTTGAATGAGATATGAAATTAAAGCTTATTGAGTCTATTTTCATATGAAAGAAACACAGAAAGCAAAGGAATTCTGTAATTTGAGATATTTATATTTTTGTAAGACTGGTTCAGAGGGATTTCGGGATCCCCTGTTCTGACTTTGAAAAATCATAAAAAATTGGAGAAAAATAATTAGGGGCTTAAATTTATATGTTTAGAATCCTGAATAAGTCTATTTTCAAATAAAATAAATAAGAATGTCATATGAATTCTGTACGAAGAGTAATTTGATTCGTAGTGAAGAGAGGTCAGAACAGTCAAACAGTAAAACTGGGGAAACTTTAAGAATAATCTGGTATTGATTGGCCATACCAAAAATTCTGAAAATTTTATGGGAAGAAGATATGTGAGTCTAGTTTCAGGAAAAATTAACGGTTCTTCATTTGGAGCTCTGTAGCTCGAGAAATAAATAATTTAGTGATTGTGACTCAAGTAGACAGCTTTGAATAAGCTAAAAATAATAATAGAATTATAGAAAATGCTACATGTGAACATGAAATGTATTGAATTGATGATTGAATTTATTTATTTAGATCCGGAAAACTCAAATACAAAGCTAGATCGAGGAAAGGAAAAAGTCCCGGATTAGTAGATTTTATAAACGAACTAGTATCGAGGTAAGTTCATGTAACTTGAATTATATTCTTAAATGCTTGAAATGTATGGTATTGATGTGAATATGATTTGAATTTTCATTTTATGAAAATTGATGATACATTGGTATATTTGATTAAAAAAAGAAAGAAGAAATCCCGGTTGAATGAAAGGAAAATTCGATGGATCTCTCGAAAAGAAATTGACGGTAAAAAGGATCTAGCCCGGACGGGTGATCCTATCTCGATATAGCCCTCCCGAAGAATATGTGGAAAATGGATTTAGCCCAGACGGGTAATCCGAATTAGGGTCCAATTTGCTTTGGTGGTAATTCAGATCCAAGCTCATTAGAGTAATTGTCGTTGGGATTTAGCTTTGACTGGTAATCCCGACAATACTCTATGAGTTTATATTCTGAGGATTTAGCTCGACCGTAATCCCATTGTAAAGATGAGGTTCGCGGGAGTGTGCTCTCTGAAATGAAAATGTGCGCACATGAATATGAAATGACGGACCCGGATTTGTACACTAAAGTGTACCTCTGAAAATCCATCGAAATTCCGAGTAATTTAACGGGATAAATATGGAAAAATAACAAGGAAATGGAAATCATGATATTGATGAGCTCATCAATCATGGTGTGTATATTATTGATATATGGAAATTAATCGACTAACTTGGATGTTGAGTTTGTGAATGTTAGGGTAATAATGCATTGAGTGAGTATATGAATGTATCTTGCTTGTATTGAAAATACTAGGTAAGTATAATTCTTGTTACATGGGCTTACTAAGCACAAAGTGCTTACCCTATTTCCTTTTTCCCTGTTTTGTAGTGTTAAGAGCTCGGAGGTCGGATCGGTGGGAGACTCATCACACTATCAACCCCAGTATTTCGGTATTTAAAGAAACTTTAGTTTGGAAATGAATGGCATGTATAAGCTAATAAAATAAATGTTAGTATGGAATGAATGTAAGGTCAGCCATTGGTAGGCTTATCTGTTAAAGTTATCTTATAAATATGCATAAATTTTATTTTGAAAATATGTTGAATTAGAATGGTTTCGGTTTCAAAAAAAAAAAATTGTAAACTCCGGTAATGCCCCGTACCTTATTCTGACAACGAATACGGGTAGGGGGTGTTACATGCATCATGTCATGAAACAAGGTTATCATAGCCCTTTGGTATGTTGCTCCCGCATTCTTTAACCCGAATGGCATTACTTGGTAACAAAAGGTACCCCATAAGGTTATGAAGGTGGTCTTTACCATATCTTCAGGATGCATCTTTATTTGATTGTATCCTGAAAAACCATCCATGAAAGAGAAAAATGAATACCCCGCTGTGTTATCTACCAAGGTGTCGGTGTGAGGCAGTAGGAAGTTGTCTTTCGGGCTGCCCTTGTTTAGGTCCCTATAATCGACGCACATTCGTACCTTTCTATCCTTCTTAGGGACAGGGACAACGTTGGCTACCCATTCTGAGTAATTCACCACTCGTAAAAACCCAGCATCAAATTACTTTTTGACTTCTTCCCTTATCTTTACCGAGACATCGGGTCTCATCCTTCGGAGCTTCTATTGAACCGGCTTACAATCTTCTTTTATGGGGATACGGTGTACACGCAATATCGTGGCTCAACCGGGCATGTCGATACGACCATGCAAAGACATCTTTGAACTCTAATGAAGTCGATGAGGTCCGCCTTGTTTCCCCTGGGTGATGAGGTCCCAATTTTCACCTCTTTCTTCCTCCAGAGTCACATTCTCAATTGTCTTTTTGTGAGGCAGAATCAGCTTTTCTTCCTACTCCACCATCCTTAACAGATCCAGGGATATACTACAATCTCCGTCATCTGTAAAGTCCTGAGGTTTTCCTAGGCACATGTCTTGCTCATCAGGAAATTCTAGGTCCGTAACAGCGTTGTTCATAAGATCGATACCTGGGGACCTATGGTAGGCATGAAGAAGTATTCAATGAAAATGAATTTAAGACTGACTTATTTATGCGTTATGATTATGAATGGAAAGAAAAGAAACAAAAGAATAACTGCACGGTTTGAAAGGAAAATGCACTTTTATTGAAAGTAAAGATGCTTAAACATGAGCCTATTTCACAAAAGATTCTCGTTGTTCCCTAGACTTGAAACAACAAGTGTGTTTTGAACATTACTCTGTTTTAGTCCTAAAAACTACAGGAATTTCTTCCGTAGTCCTAGTTATCCAGAACACTTCCAGGCTCGTAGGGGCGAATACCTGCCAAGTTTCCTCTTCTCGAACTTTCTTCAGACACAGCATTAATGTTCAAAGCTCCCATCATGTCTTCAGCCGTTTCTCTATTCACAATCTCTAACCCTGAATGAATAATTCCTCCAGACACAAATGTATTAGATATATGGGGAAAAGTCATCGAACCCCATTTGATCTCAGCATCATTCAATCGTGCCCTCTATCTCTCACGTTTCCTTTCCAGCTCCTCCTCTCTCTGTCTGGTATTTGGCCTATACCCCAGACCAAAGCGATCATGTTTGTCAACCAATCTTGGCACTCTAACCGGGCCCTGAAGGTATTTTCCGAGTCCCCTTCCAAGTAATGCTCCTTTTCCTACCGTCAGCCGTAGGCCCATCCTTGTGGCTTCAAAGATTTTTGGCACCGGGACCTTGCCACCTTCACTGATGAAAGTCGCATTTATAAACTCTAATGACCTGAAGGAGCACTCTATAGCCTCCGCATCATTCTCTATGTACGATGCATTATTAGTAACAGACGCAATGATATCCTCCTCTGCGTTTATAGTTATCAACCGGCCCTCTGTCACCAACTTCAACTTTTGGTGCAATGACGATGGTACAGCTCCCGCTGAGTGGATCCACGGCCTCCCCAATAAGCAATTATAAGAAGGCTTGATGTCCATCACGAGGAAATCTACCTCGTATGTGTTTGGCCCAATTAGAAGGGGTATCTCGATCCTCCCCATCACTTTTCTCTCGGTGCCATCGAAAGCTCTCACTATATTCTGGCATGTTTTCATGTGAAAAGCATCTACAGTAACTTTGTCCGGTGTAGATAGATAGGGCAAAACGTTGATCTTGATCCGTTGTCAATTAATACCCCGCAGCGGTGTATACCCTTTGCATCGGGTAGTAATGTGCAAAGCCTTGGTAGATCCCATGCCCCGGTGGTATTTCATCATCACCGAACGAGATGAAGTTATCGGTAACTTATGTTATTTACAAGACGGCCCACTTATTTACCGAAATGTCATCGCAACATAAACGGTTCAACGCTTTCATTAGCGCACTACGGTGTCCTTACGAGTTTAGCGAAGAAGGCTAGTACCAATGTGCGTCTTGCTACGCTTGTGTATGCTGTTCCACAACATCTGTACTCACCGTGGCTTTGGGAACTTCAAAACTCCTCGGCCTCATCTGCATTCATGGTTCATTAACCGGTGGTCACATCTTCTCATCCCCTTCTCATCATGAGACTCGACTACGGGTTGGGTGTCTTTGGCCGAACTCACTTTCCGGAATCGCCATCAAAGTGCAATTGTAATTCCACGGTACCCTCTTATCATCTTTATAAGGAAAAGTCACGGGTTTTTGAATTACAATCCTTGGTGTATCCCTATAAGGAGAAGTTACGGGTTTTCTGATTATAACCCTCGGTGTATCTTTATAAGGAGAAGTCACGGGTTTTTAATTTCGACTTCTTGGTATTATTTTCACTCCGACCTCAAATCGACTGGCCGTGTGTGATAATCACTATTGGGTGATTGACTTTAGGGATCCTTTCTGCAGAACCTCCTTCTGTAGAACATACGTCCTCTCCTTCCCCCAAGTCAAAGAACTCCAGCTCTTTATTATCCATTAGCCCCTGTACTAGGGCTCTGAATTCGTTACATTGTTGAATTTTATGGCCTTCCTTGTCATGAAACTCACAATAATTCCTTGAATCTGGAGATCTGTTCACATTCTCTTGCAGAACTAACCCTATTTTCTGCATTGCTTTCCAAACTTCTCTCAATGGGGTTCTAATCTCAGCAACTTCCTGCTTGGTTCTCCTTCCCCTGTCTTCAACTATCGCATTTACCTCTTTATCCGTATGATTTGGTAACAGATTTCCTCCCCCGGGAGCATCATTAAATTCTATCACCCCCGCCTTGATAAGTCTCTCGACTAGTCTTTTGAACGAAATACAGTTCTCTATTGAGTGACCTATCACATCCGCATGGTACTCACACTGAGCGTTTGTGTCATATCACTTAGGATATGGAGGTTGCAGCGGCTTCAAATAAAACGAGAATACGACGTGCGCGTCGAATAAAGTTTTATACAACTCTTTATACGTCACAGGTATAGGCGTAAACTGAAACTTCTCGATCTTCTGCCTCATGCTTGTACGAAGAAGGTGCACGAAAATAAGAAACAATGAAAGGGAAATTGTTATGACCGAAAAAACTCCAGCAACAAAAGTCGCCCAAATAGGAGGCGAATAGCCCAATAGATAATCTGTAATCTTCATCGACTACTACACTTTCTCTCAATTTGATGACGATCAGCATAATTCATTAAAATAAAAATATTAGAAATCAAAGAACGATCATCGCCTTAAGCCAAGACCCAGCGAAGAATTCATGATAGATTTGCCTGAGAAAGAGAGAAAGTGAAAAAGAGAGGAAACGAAACAGAATATGCTGGAAGAGAAGACGATGAACGGAAGAAGGAAAAGGAATGAAGAACGGAAGAAAGAGAAGAGCCTTACCTGGATGGAGGAGGAACCAAAAAAGGTCCTTGACCAAACTGATTTGCAACCCATGAGGAAGGGGAGGGGAAAAAGGGAGAAAAGGCTTCATTTTCCGGAAAATGTCTCACCGAATTCAAAAGGGTAAGACATTTTCCTAAAAAAGACCTCCGTTTCCCGTATTTTGTAAAATATTTTAGCATAGAAAATTATTTTCAACCAACTAAACATCAGAAAAGCCTGAAAAGCTTTTCCGTAAAAGCTTTTACAAGTTAACAAACGGAGAAGGCTCAAATATAAGGGCCAAAGGTATAATCCACAATCTAGTTTGAAAAACAAAATAATCCACTTTAAATAATATTAGTGATGGGAAATAAAGTACTGATGAAGAAAATATATTTAAGTTTTGTAATAAAAGCTGTTGCAATGGAGTTCACGCAGATGGGGGCCTTTCCATGACCATGTTTTAGGTTATTGGAGAGAGTATAAAGAGGCCTGAAAAGATATATTTTATGAGATACGAAGACATGAAGAAGGACCCAAAGGGGGAAGTGAAGAAGCTGGCTTGTTTCCTCGGCGGGCTATTCGAGAAGGAAGAAGAGGTGGAGAAGGTGTTGTGGAGGTGCAGCCTGGATAGGCTTAAAAACCTGGAGGTGAACCACCATGGAATCGATCCCTTGTTAGGGATTGAAAACAAGCATTATTTCAGCCTTGGGATTGTTGGGGACTGGAAGAACCACTTCACTGATGAGATGAAAGAGAAGTTGGACCAGCTTACAGCCATGAAACTTGACAGCATGTTTGGGTGGCATGAATAGCCATTCCATTCAGGTCAGATTCAGTGGCGAACAGTAATTCAATAGTTTGGTTCATTGAATGGGTTATTGAGTGGAATCCATTCCTTCTCTATCCATCAAATTCACCGAATTAACATTCAGTAGAAGAAGTTAAGAATAGCTATTCAACATCAACGCGAAATAGAAATTTTTTGTTTTAGTCAATTTTACCCAGTATTTTTTTTTCAAACCCACTCTCAATCATTTTCAAAAACTTCAAAAATAAATTGCAAAACCCATTTCTGTTTCCATCTTGTTTTTAGTTTAATCTTACTCCTCATTCTCTTCTACTCTCCATCAATTTCTAGAACATAACAAGAAAAGAATAAAAATTTATTTCTCAACACTTTCAACTCTTGATCAATTTCCAGAAGATAAAAAAAATTAAAACTAAAACCCATTTCTTAATAATAGATCTGTAAAATTCTCTTCTACTCTCCATCAATTTCTAGAATATAACAAGAAAGAATAAAAATTCATTTCTCAACAGTTTCAACTCTCAATCAATTTCCAGAAGATAACAAAAGAACTAAAACTAAAACCCATTTCTTAATAATAGATCTATAAAATGTGATTTGGAGAGGGAAGCTTTCTTACCCATTTTTCTTACAGATAACAGATAAATAAAGGGGGAAAACAAGAAGATGAAAAAAAAAGCTTATAAGTGGCTTTTGGAGCAGGTGAAATAGTGGACGATGGCGCCACCAGTGGTCGACTGTCGGTAATTGATTCCAATTCATGTTAAGAGAAAAGATTAGATGAAGAAGATGAGTGGTTAAGAGTGATGATGAAGAAGATGAGAAGAGAAAAGATTAGATGAAGAAGATGAGTGGTTAAAAGTGATGATGAAGTTTAGAGAGAGGCACGATAAAAAAAGAGAGAAATAAAAACACTAAAAAATAATATTAAATTTTCTATAATTAGGTGGGTGTTAAATCAATTTTAAAAATAATTTTTTTAAATATAAATACATGCATTTTTTATATAGTACGTATATAAAAAATACCCAAAAGAAATTTTAAACAAAATAATATTTGAAGTATAATTTATAAAAATATCTCTTGATATTAAATTTTATCAGAATATTTTTATTTTATTATTAAATCTAATTAATTTAGATATACAAAATATGTAATAATAAAATAAACAATATTTATCTAGTTTAAGGGTTATAATATGTATTAATTCATATTTTAATAATAATTTTAGGTAAAATTTTAAGAAAAATTATATTAAGAATGTTATTAAATTATATATTTTTATTTTTATTTAATTATATTTAGTAATAATTATATTAAAACATAATTAAATTATTTATTATTTTAATAATAATCTTAGTAAAATTCAATAACAATAATTATGTATTTAAAAAAAATTTGTTAAGGGTACTTTGGTTATTTTAGTTTTTTTTCTTATACTATCACAACATCATTCCATTCAACCAAACACAATAATATCATTACAGTTCTGTTCTATTCCATTCCATTCAACTAAACAACTGAATTACTAATTACAACTCTATTCCATTACAACTCTATACCATTATAGCGAACCAAACATGTCCTAGTCTAGATTTCAGATATTAAATCTTGGATCTGGTTTGTTGAGTGTCTATTTAATTTCATGAGTTTAGAGTTGGTTGTGTTGTGGTTTTTCTGTATGAAGAAATGATGTTGTATTGAGGTATTGTGCCATGTTTTTAGTTTTGTGCTTTGCATATTAATAATCAAAATGAATTAAATAAAATGCTCTAAATGTGAAGATTTAGTAATAATATTAATCTTACAAAAAATGAACACCTTTATAAGATCAATTGCATTTATCTCTTCTTTTCTTTTCCTTTTTTCCTTTTTATTGGTTATTTAAGTATATTTTGTGTTCAATAATTATTTCAACATATGATAATTGAATTCTATTGTACAAAATATAAAGTTATAATTTTTTATTAAATTTTAAATAATTTATTTAATTAAAATTAGACCGGCAATTAAATCAATTGAACATAAAATCGATAATATAACAAATTTAACCACTAAGTTAATTTCAAAAATATGATTTCTTAACCATTCACTCACTCTTTTGGATTGTTGACAATTAAAATAGTAAAATGAAAATATTAAATACTGTAACACCTTAAATTTAAATTATATATATTCTAATACATAAAAATATAAAAAAGTGAAAGCACCAAAGAGAATATTTATTATTTTATTAAAAAAAAAACTCTTAGTAAAAAATCCTTTGTCAACTATCAATAAAATTTTAATTATGTCAGATAAATTAGCAAAATCTATTTTTAATAAAACATTATAAATTTTTAACTTTTCAGCTTACTTTTTCAAGCTTTTCCGTTAATTTTCACTACTATAAATCATCAGTCACTTTTAAAATGTAAACTTAATTTAAATGGTATCAATATTATTATTAATATAAAAAAAATAAGTTCAAATACTCTAAAATTTATTATCTTTTTATTTAAAGAAAGGTTAAGAAAGAAATATTGATAATTAAAGTTATAAATCCTGATACCAAGAAAAAAAAAAAAGAGTAAACATAATGTAAATGATTGAATTAGACATTACTAGACCTGAATAGGATACTGTTGAATACAACAACTCCATGGGCTTTTCTTGTCATCTTCAACAATGAGTCTCAAACACTCCAAAACCAAACTACAACACTTAATTCCAGTCCCCAATCCAAGAACCCAAATCTTATCGCCTTTCTTCACTCTCCCATTCCCTTCCATGTAACCCAATTCATACCACCATGAAGACGACGCCTGGTTCCCGAACCTATGTAATGTCATTAAAGCAGGCTCAATATCCCTTCCATTAAGATTCAACCCTTTAGCCACCTCTCTTATCAACGGTTTCCCCGAACTCGGCAAACAGAAATGCTGTACTACGGCCTTGAAGCTCGGCGTGTAAATCTCTGCTGATTTATCGATGAGTTTTTTACGCAGGATCGAAATAACATGGAAAAGTTGTTCACTAAATGGTAAGATTTGGGAACCGAGGAGTGTTATGTGTGACCGAAGAGTTTCACTGACGGCTTGTAGTAAATCTTTATTGAACGTGACACCGAGTATCCCACGAGAGTCTTCTTCACGGTATACGGCATAGTAAGCTGTATCATCGTAAGCTCTTTGGGTTCTTAAGCTGTGTATAAGCTTATATTTCGCTGTGTTTTCTGCTTGTTTTTTGTTTGATAGTAAGATTCCGGCGCCACCCATTCTGAAAACGCAATTGAGGATTAGCTTGGGTTTTTCGTGACCGGAATACCAGCCGGTGGATAAGATTTCTGTGCTGAGAACAATGGCGGTTTTGTTTTCATTTGTTTTGAGGAGGTTTTGAGCTAAATCGACACCGATGGTTCCTGCACTGCACCCCATACCGGAGAGATTATAGCTTTTGATATAACTTTTCATGGAGTATTTATTGATGATGATGGAAGAAAGAGAAGGTGAAGGGCAAAAACCACTACAGTTGACGATGAGTATATCGATGTCGTAAGGGGATAGTTTTGTTTTTGATAAAAGATCATCCATTACAGGGAAGAGTACCATTTGAGCTTCATTGATGGATTCTCGATGATGGGTTTTCGGTGGAATACAATGTAAAGCGGGTGGAAGATAAGTTTCTTGGCTTAATCCCGAAGAAACCAAAGTTTTGGCCATGAATTCGACACTTTCAGTATCGAAAGCTTCGATCATGGAGGCATGGTGTATGAAGGAAGAGAAAGAGACTTTACATTTGCTCGGTGGCTTGTAACACGAGAAGTCTACGAGATAAACAGGACGAGGCTGCTTTGACTTGAGAAAGTAGGTTTTAATGGCGAAAAAGAAGTAAGATAGTAGCAGGAAGTGAAAAATAGGATGCCGCCATTGTTGAAGGATGAATAAAGCTTCAAATGCTACGATAATAAAAGCAAAAAAAGTTGGCTTAGATAGCATGGTGGATAGAGGAAGAATGTTAATTAAATTCAGAAAGAGCAGCCCATATTCATGCTGAGATATGGCAGCCATTATATTGGAAGGGTTGCATGAGTATGTGTGATGGACCGTTGGGGAGGTTGATGCTCATTGATTCAAAATTGTTGCGCCAATAATAGCTTACTGTAAATTTCAATGTATTATACAATAGGGTTAATATTTTTCTTCAATTTGATATTAATTATATATATAAGTATTTTCAATTTGAAATTTGAGTATTTTTTATCTCAATTAAGTATCTATGTATGACTTTAATATCAAATTTTTTTATTCTAGTTAACTATTTATGTTTTTTTTTTATTAAGGTACATTTCGTTTAGATATCAAATAAAACATTAAAATTGAACTTACATAATAAATTAAAAAAGAAAAAGAAAAATTCATATACCAAAATAAATATTAAAACAAAACTATATTAATCTTTCTTATATATTTATTTCTTAATTCATTTTAACAACAAATGTTTTGGAACTCACATATCTCAAACTATTTGCTAGCCTAATGAATCAATGCAGGGTTTTGATTGCAAAGAGACGTACAAGTCAAAGCTTATTGAAGTCTGGCATTATAAAAAAATACATTAATAAATGTTATTTGACGTATTCTTAATATATATATATCTTTTATTATTTGGTTGGAATTTGTGAGAGAAATAAATTTGGTTGGTCGAGAGATAAAGTGAGCAGGATGATGCCACAAATGGTCCCTGAACTGCACTCTAATTATCATGTTCTTCCTAATTAGCATGTTTGGTCTTGTTTGATAAGATATATTAATTAGACAAGTCCTTCAAGATATGTAACGAATTTTTTTACTCATACCTGTAAAATTGTAATGACTTTTTCCACAACTCTTTTTTTCACTAAACTCGTCTTCAAGTAGCCAGGTGCTAATGACAATGACCATATTAGCTTCATTATAATTTTATCTTTAGGTTCTCAAAATCTTTTCTCAAGAGTTGTTCCTGTCAGGGTTTTCTTTGAAACCTTGGAACTACTCCTTCAGCATGTCCATGCCTCCTTTAACACATTAATATAACAAAAGATATCACATGTCAAGCAAAATATAACAAAGAAATATGGAAAAATCTCTCTAACAGCAAAGTGCCACAATACTTTCACACATTGGCATTGGTATTCCTTGATGAAGAGGCTCCACTGGCCATTAGCTAAGATATGCTACTCTAGTAGACAATAATCTATCTATCTATATGTATACGGAGGCATAGGGAAAGTAAGGATTGACACTAAGTTGTTATATCCTATAACACAAAAGTCTTGTTAATTTTGTGGTTAGATTAAAAGGTTGTTGATGTTATTACAAATTATCTTGGCCTCCTATAACCCTATAACATGTTCCATAAATGAGATGATGAGAACCTAGAATTGTAGATAAAAATCTTGGTCTTTGTGTCAAATGGTAAATTTAAATCTAGTCAATGAACATGTATTTTTAATGTTTGTAAGAGAAAGTCGTAATTGTTTGTAAAGATCAATGCATTTGTAGATATATATAAGGTTTATAGATAGTTTTCTACCAAGTAATTAAATTTCATATACGGCATAGATGAATATATGGATTTAATTAGACTCAAAAGTATCAAATACAAATGAAACTAGAAAATTTATTGGCCTTGCTTGGAACTGTTTTGAGAATATTGTGATTATAACTTTGATGGCATGCTTTACTGTTTGTTTCTTTATTTTTATTGTCCTACATTTAGGTTACTTCTAGATGGGCTGTGAGCTTAGTTTTAATGAGATTAAAAATAGTATCCCAGTGAAATTGAGTACCATAACTGTAAAATTAAAAAGAATGGTTAGTTATGTGATCGAATTTAAATATGAATATAATGGTGAGATGAGAATAGAAAATAATTATTAAAGATATTAATATGAAAATTTTAGATAGTGTTAAATTATTTATGTATTTATATTTAAATTTTTAATAATTTTATTCTACACATTATTTACAATAAAAATAAATATTATAATTTGTGTTAAAATAAAAAATAAAATAAAATTTTTAATATTTGAAGAAATGATAATTATGATATTTATAAAGTATTCTTTTTAACAAAGATAATATTGACAATTTGCATCGGTGGAACTGGAGTCATAATGCACTAGTTAATAACTGAGGGTGCAATGGGATTTATAATTTATTTTTCACCACATTGATACTTTCCGAACAGCTATCTATGGTGGGATTGGATGGAAAGAAATAGGTAAACGCACCGTATTGGAGTTAAACAATTATCTAAAAGGGGTCTTAGTTTTTATATTTATTTTAGTCTATGTAATTTTTAAATTTTAAAATTTCAGTATTTATCAAAATGGTTGCAATATGTTAAGTCAAATTTTGTTAGTAATCTTGCATTATGTATACATTATAGATTTAGTCCTCATTTTTCAGTTTAATTATTTTTAGTTTTTACACTTTTTTAAATTTAAAAATTGTTGTGCTTAAACAATTAAATTCTTTAATTAAATAAAGTGATTTTCTATAAGTATTATGTAAAAATAGTAAATTAATATAACACTGTACATGTGATTATATGTTAAATTCCTCTTTTATCATTTGTTCATTTTTCTTTATTAAACTATAATGTCCCCATTCATGTATAAATAATATTATAATTTTATTTAATTTATAAATAAAATTTGATGCTTTATGCAGCAACATGTAAAACACCATAGAACGATACCGCCAGTACAAGAAAGATGTCCAAAGTAACATCCCTGAAATTGAAACATACATACAGGTTAAACCTCAACAATATTATTTCCATTGTTTTGTTGGCATAATTTATTTTCTTAATGAGTTTTTTAATTAATTTTTAAATTGATTTGCATATTGTTACGCAAAAACATTTTTAGTCTTGTTTCTCGTACTAATTTATCTTAGTTTTTTAAAGTTCTTGTGTTGTATCGTACTCTTGTTGCATGCTTGTATATGTACTAAGAGACGATAAAATATGATGGAGACCTTTGTATTAAGTGTTAGATTACATTTTGTTCTAATTACTTAAAAAATGGATAAATTCCAGTATATTAGTTCAAAAAGTAAATTAATCATTTCTGTTAAAAATTTTATCCATTTGTACTATTAAGAACTGATGTTGCTGACAGAATAACCAAACAGTGATATGTACGTAGCGTGCCTCATGTACATGATTATGTGCAGAAATCAATTTTTAACAGTAGAAATGGATGAAATTTTTAACAGAAAAACTAATTTTGTTAATTTTTTTTATTAATGGGAGGAAAAAGCAATCTGACTCCTAAAATACTTTTACCACTGAGAGATAACAGTACATAACGGAGTTTCTGATTTGATTAATGGGATTTTGCATGTAGCAACTAAGGCTTGAAGCAAAAAATATGGCCAAGAAGATTGAGTTCCTTGATGTAATACCCTGAAAATTTTTACAGTAAGATATTATCTCTGATATAGTAAAATAAGGAAATAAAGCAACAAAAAGGGAAATTTTGGAGTTATGACAACATTGAGAAGTATATTATGATATAGTAATTCAAGAAAGGACTAAATGGTAAAAGTGAGAAAATTTTTGTTGCCTAAGAGTAAATATTCAAAACTTGAGGGGTTAAAGTGTAAATATGAAAAAGTTGAAGGACCAATAGTGAAAATATTTTAAGGGTGGAATGATCTAGAAATTAAGGAAAATGGATGAATTAGGACCAAATTGAATAGGTAAAGAATTATGAGGGACTAAATCATAATTTTACCAAATTATGTGATGATTCAAGGATGGAATTTTAAAAGATCACAAAAGGCAAAATGGTCAATTGGAAGAGAGAGAAATCTAGAAAGTAATGATGATGTTGATGATATTTTATAATTATTTAATTAAATAAATATTATTTTATTAATATTTTAATGAGATATTTTATTATTTATTTAGTATATAAGGAAGGAAAGATGAAGAATTATCATCATCTTTCCTATACACCAACGTGAGAAGAATAGAGAAAGAAAGAAAGTTTTGCTCTCTTTACAAATTGGTCCTTTCACCAAAAATCCACCATTTTCACTTAGAATTCAAAAGAATTTCCATAGCCATCAAGAGAGAAAGTTGACGAGGAGACTATTAGGAGCAAGAATATCAAGTTTGATTCAAGAAATAGAAGCTGGAGGATAGAGAAAATCAAGTTAAAGATGGAAATTAATAAGACAAGGTAAGAACATCAAGATTTCAATATATTTTTAAGTTTGATATTGTGAAAAAGCATGGAAATAATGTTAATGTAGAGTTTTCTTATATAAGGTTTTATGTTCTTGATATGTTAGTGAAGAAAAATAAGAGAAAGTGACGGGAAATATTGTAGAAAAAGGAAATAAATATGTTATCAACTTGGTAATTAACATTTTTGCACTAAAATAGTTTTGGACTGCAGCAGTAGTTTAAATTTAAAAAATCACCAAAAATTGTAGAAATCGAATTAGAGGATGAATAAAATATTAAATTAAATCTTATTGAGTCTAGTTTCTTATAGAAGAAATGTTGTAAGCAATGGAATTATAAATCATGACATATAATGGGTTTTATGAGACAAGGTCAGAATGATTTTAGGTTCCCCTGTTCTGACTTTGGAAAATCATCAAAAATTGGAGGAAAATAATTAGTAGTTATAATTTATATCATTAAAATCCTTAATAAGTCTATTTTCAACGTAAACAAACGGTAACATTATCCAAATTCTTTACAATGAGATAATTACTTTTTAGTGAAAAGGGGTTAGAACTGTCAGATAGCGGAATAGGGGTGATTTTAAAGAATAAACTGTACTTATTGGCTAAACCAAAAATTCTGAAAATTTTATGGTAAAAATATATGTTAGTCTAGTTTCTAAAAAATCAAGTGGAACTTAAATTGGAATTCTGTAGCTCAAGATATAAATAATTTAGTGACTATGACGCAAATGGAAAACTTTGAATAAATTTACAATTAAATAGTGAAATCATAGTTAATGTTACTTATAAGCATGTTATATAAATTAAGGATGTGGAATGGAGAGGAGGAGAAGGGAAAAAAAAATATATATATATGAATATTCAGCTAGCATGGCTAATTTGCATGTTATAGGCTCAGGGACTAAATTTAATAAAAGTAAAACTTTATGGATAATTTTGTAAAAATATCAAAAATGTCTGAGTTTGGGGTATTGATTAAGAATGTTATTCATTTCTGTTTTCTTTTCTGAATTGCTTTTTTGTTTTATGTTTTTGTGTAATGTTTTAAAGTGTCATTATGGATTAGGTTGTTGGCTATAAGCCTAAATATAATCCATTTGTTTGGATTACTCATTTCCGTTTGTTTGCCAGTAAAATTTTTTCTGGAAAATGATTTCTGAAAAATGATTTACTTTTTTGGAAATGATTTACTTTTATAGTGTTTGAATGAATCTGTATAAAATATATTTTATTGTTTAGCAGATTTCCTGAAAATATTTTCCGAAAAAGCTGTTTTTACATATATTAATAAATTTATATATATAACCATTAGCTAGTAACTGAAACAGCCTATAGCCACCATGTAGAACGTGCAATGTCGAGCCTTGAGTTGGTCATCAATGCTAAAGGGAAAAGCTGCAAATCACATTTGTTGGGGTTTTGACAGCAGAGAAAGAAAAGAGAAACAAGTAACCCGGATGATGTATAGTTTAACTTCATTACATGAACAAGTAGTATGCCATATACATAAGTAGTCCGGATTACATGTGGTGGTTTTTTAAGCAGAAAACTAAGGAGAAAAAGAAAATCGAATGCAAAGGAGTTTGAACAAGAAAAAAAACTGAATTTGATCTCTAAAAATCAAATCTTTTTCATTGACTTGAGAAACATTTATGTTACAATAAAATATGACAGTTATCTAATGTATAACTGCTCCCACTAATACATGACTAAAGACTAGTTAGAATTACACACACCAACAATAACATCAAACATAAATCAACAACAACTCCTACTAACTTAAATAAATTTGTGAGAGAAATAAATTTGGTTGGTCGAGATATAAAGTGAGCAGGATGATGCCACAAATGGGGCTGAAAGGGATGGAGCAGTATCAACCCCCATTTAATATTTTCAATATTTTATAGTGGCTTGGAGAGACCCCAAGCCAGTCGTTATGAATGGTATACCAATTTCTGACTGGGATCAGATTTCTAGATGCCCTCTTAACTCCTTTTATCAATAATATTGAGATTTATTTGGATTAATAATTAAATTTTTTTCAGTTCTATATACACTCTCTATGTGGGTGAAATAAAATAACTTTTTAACAAATGATATTTTTGAAAAATTAGTAATAAGTGATAAATCAATAGAAAAATAAATTCAGAAAGTAAATCTTAAAACCTTATCCTATTAAAATAATGTTTTTCTATTAAAAATAATATATTTCCACTAGGTTCCTTTACTATAAGGCCCTACGTCAAATTATTTCCTCTGCAGTTTAATAAATTAATTCCGTCTCAATACTCAATACTAAATAAAGTCAAATTTTATCATTTTACAAATAAAATCATTTTTAATTTGAATTGTGATTGAAAAGAAAAAACATATTACTTTCTAAATAATAGCTATTTAAAATTTAACCTTATTTAGTAATATAAGAAATAAATTAATTCAATCTCTGCACAAATATTTTATCTAAAAATAAGCATAATAATTTATTTCACCTTTTAATTTTGTAAAAGGATCATTTTAACCCTTCATTTATTTTTATTTTTTGTCTTTTCTGAAAAATAACGCCAAAATGAATCGAAAAACGTTTTTTAATCTGACATTGCATACACGTGAACTACCATGTATAATACATTAACATTTAATTAATTTTTTAAATATAAAAATTCATTAAAATCGTTAAAAAATCATAAATAAATATTTCTTAAAATTTTAAATAAATGATGATGTGTTATTTACATGACAATCCAAGTGTATACCACCTCAAAAAGTTGACAAATACTAACTTTTTCTTCTCTTTTAGGGTAATTTGATAAAAAATACAAATTCAAATATTAAAAAGGACAAAAATTAAAACTAAAACTAAAATAAAATTTTTCGTAAAATTGGAAAATTTAAAAAATCATTATGCTAAAAAAATAAACATTAAATTGCATAAAAAGATTGAAACAAGTTTGTCTTTACCATATTACTATATTTGCTAAACTCAATTATTCAGTTTTCTATTGAGGTTTATCATATAAATATACTAAATTATATACTGAAATTTATCGTCTTAATTAGGTAACCCATAATGCTGTTCTAAATCTAACCGGTCCCCAATTTAAACCAATAATTCAAACCCTCCCGTTTTTTTAACAATCCTCCTTGAGATGTAAAATATATCCCTCCTCAGTGTAATAAAAAAAAATAACAATATTCATGTTCATTTAAGATCAAATGATTTCTATCATTTTTTTTATCATTCTTTTCTCCTGCTAATGTTTTTGGCCGCAGGCAAGGATTACATATTAAATGTATTTTTCTTACATTTCTAGCAAAACATAAGAAATAAAACTGGGGAGGAAGGCAAAACCCCCAAATATAATTTCGACAGATTAACACAAGTAGATAAAATGTTGCAAGGGTTGATATTAAGCATTATTTTCTTCTTCTTCATCTTTAGGTGGTGCCATTTCCCTCGGGTACCCTTATTACATTGGCTGAAGTCAAGAGTTCACTCACCATCTCTTACTATTATAATGACCTCGCCCACCTCCATTCCTTCGATCGGAAAATCCACCTCGGCCACCACCTCTGCCGCCAGAGAACCTGCTACCACCACCATTTCTATCACCAAAACCACCCCGTCCACCACCAAATCTTCCTCTTGACATGTCCCTCTGTTGCAAGGGTGGCAACGCATTCTTCAACACCTCTAAGTTAACATTAGCTGCATTTTCAGCACCTGAAACCATAAAGCAAGTAAAAAAGTGTAAAAATACAACCAACATTACAAACTAGTAAGAAACCAGAAAAACGAATCCCCAACATTCAAGAAGCCCAGCAAAACAAACACTTTGGCATAAGAGAAGCATTATACATCATATATTGTGAAATTAAGCTACAACAGAGCTTAACAACAAATTGAACTAGCGGGCAAGGTAGCAACAAAAAAATAAGTATCAAGAACAAAAAGTTCAATATAATAGCGGAGAAAAATACCAGTAAGAAATGTTTCCACATCATCTTCTGCAACATCAAAAACTGCACCCATTCCATCAGCAGTAAGGGTCAGACCTTGCACTGACTGAACCTTTTCCTCGGGCAAGAATCTTTTCAAGACACCAAAAACAAATCTAATACATGCAAAAAGATAGGGTCAGGAAGTGTTACTTGAATTTAGATGGCTCAGAAACAAAAGATGATGATGCGGTGAAAGGTGATACAAGAGGAATTTTAATGTCCAAGAATTTAGGACTTGATTGAGATATAATATCGCATTCAGTAGATTCAACTCATTAGACATTCATACAGTACTCTAGGTTATTTAATCAGGGTTTTGGATACCTAAAAAAATTTAAATCTCCCTGAGTCGCTAGTGATTATCTTTCTTTGAACATGCTACATCAATTTAAAAAATAAACAAATTAGAACATCATGATCTTACGAAAGTGTGTAAATAGGTTTTCCAGCTTCAAGAAGTAAAGTAACATGGTTCTCCATAGACGTTAGAAGGGATCTACTCTTTATCTCAGAATAACCCTGAAAAACCATGCAATAATTAGGTGCTTTCAACCAAACAAGAAAGCGAGCATTCACAATATAAAGCGAATAAAAATGTCTGTTATAGGGGTGGAACAGGACTCACTGCAGCCTTGGCAAGTGCTTTGGCGAGCAGATCTTGTGCTGATAGGCCAGAAGTTTCCAAAAGCTCCTGAGCAACGTCCTTGAAGGCAGGGATTACACTATATTTTCATAGAGGTTAAAATCTACGGTTTATAACACATAAAAAAAGATCAAATAACAGTAGTAGCAAGTATACCTGTCAGAGACTTGGGTTATTATTTTTGCTGCTTCTACACCAGCAGATTTCGCAATATCGACTGGCTGAGGAGCAGATATGTGCTCAAATTTTACACCGGATTCTCTTTCTATCTTTGATACGCTTGACCTTTTAGGATCATAAAGCATGACAGCAACTCCAGTATTGCCTGAAATTTCATTATTCTCAGTATCATATCAAATTCTAAATACCAAATTGAAAAGAAGAGCTGAACTGTTTCATACCTGCTCTGCCTGTTCGTCCAGACCTATGAATGTATGCTTCTACATCACGTGGAGGCTCACACTGGAATAGATTAATAGTAAATGTAAACTTAAATGATATGTATAACCATAAACACATCAGCAACTTCAGTAAAACAAGTGTATTGGAACATACCTGGATGATTAACTGCACATCATTGATATCTAATCCCCTAGCTGCCACATTGGTAGCCACTAATGTCATGAACTTGCCTGAGCGGAACCCATTAAGAGTGACCTACAAGCACATAACACAGTGAGAAATAGTACATACATGGTATGTTTTGCTGTAGGAGAGCATGAATAATTATACACAATCCATATAACACTCTACCTCACGTTGGGCCTGCTGTATGTCACCATGTAAAGCCCGGGATCCAGGCAATAAGCCAGCAAGCTCAGAGGCAGAATCTTTTGTCTCAGTGAATATAATAGTTCGTCCACCACTGAATCAAATTGATCAAACAAAGAGGATAAATTAAAAAAGACAAGAAAAAAAAGCAACTCGGACAAATCAAATGGAATCAAAATTGTAGCAATACTGTTATATTAAGACTACATCAAACCTGCTATAACAACGTATAATATCTGGGATCAACTGTGACCTTGCAGACTTAGAACAGGGCAAAACAATATGCCTAACATTGGTACTAGCCTTCATCTTCTCATTACCGACTAGATCAACAGTCTTCTTACTTGGTTTAAGAAACCTTGAAGCAATCTGTCAATTAGAAAAACAAATGTTCTCAATCAGACGGGGTATCTAACAGGAATTGTATTAAATTAAACATCAATTCTTTTAGATGAAGATATCTGAGCTAAAAACAAAGATAAATGAATACTAATAGTTAAGAAACATACACCCTTCACCCAGTCTGGCAAGGTGGCACTAAAAAGAACTGTCTGAACTTTACTTGCATCCGCTACCTTGCCTGGAAAATTAAAACCATGACAAGCATAATCAGACTGCAGTGTTACACATGGACCACTGCCTGCCAAGAAAGGTAACATTCACAAAAACACATACCTAATATAAGTTCAACATCATCAACAAATCCCATTCTCAACATTTCATCTGCTTCATCAAGAACTCGGAATGTCAATGAGCCTAAGTGAATATTGCCCCTCTCTATGTGATCCTGCACCAGTTGCAATAGAACATCAAAAATCATAAAATAACATGGCATTTTAAGAACTAAAAAACTTAATGTTCCCTAAAACTAGCTAAACTGCATGAATTATTAATACATCAGGCTACCTTTACACGTCCAGGAGTCCCAACAACTATGTCAACCCCTCTCTTCAGTTTCATCTCTTGGGTGTGGTAAGGAGCACCTCCATATAAACAACATGATGTCAACCCCACTGCCTCACCATAAACCTCAAAGTCCTCAAAAACCTAGAAACAAATGATTAATTATCATAAACTTCACAGACAAAAGACAGGCATTATCGAAGAATCACACGTGTAGAGAAATAGGCAAATACCTGTTTAGCCAATTCCCTGGTTGGTAAAAGTACTAGAACACTTGGTGCCCTTCCATATCCAGACGTCCTTGACGATTTTCCAGGGCCATTTGTTAAAGACTCCAATATAGGCAACACAAAGGCCAGTGTCTTACCCTACAAAATATCAAACAAGGCTAATGACTACAAAGAATAGAACTTCTAAAATCAGTCACACGACAATGGTTGAATATTATTAACCAATTTCAACAAGACCAACAGACTAGCAGCCATAAATAATTAATCGCGGTGAGACTTCAAAATGAGGCAAACGGAGAATATTAACAAAGCATTTCGTATGATATTTTGGTAAATCTCCTACGTAAGCTATAACAACAGGACAATCACTTCAATAGAAACACCGTCGTCCATTGGACATTCATAAGATATCAACGGTTACGAAAATTATACCTGACCGGTTCGTGCGCGTCCAACTAAATCAGTGCCATCAAGAATCATATCAAAAGTCATGGCTTGAATAGGGAACAAAGCCTCAATCCCCTTGGACTTAAGCTTTTCCCTAAGCGCTTCCGAAATCCGAAACCTCGAAATCGCATTAGGATCCTCACTTCTCCCTTCATCTTCAACTCCGTCTCCTTCTTCCTCGACCTTAGCTTTCTTTTTCTTCTTTTTCTTCTCCTTTGGATCCACCGGCTCAACAAGCTCCGAGCTCGTCTCGCTCCTCTCCCCCTCTTCCACTTGGAGCTCCGAGGCCTTACGCTTCTTTTTACTCTTCTTCACAGCCGAATCATCTTCCTCTTCTCTAACCTTAGGTTCCTTGATCTTCTTCGGTTTCTTCTCGGATTCAGGTGTTTCAAGAGCGATCTTCTTCTTCATCATTTTCTCTTCTTTCTTCTCTTTGAGGTCAGATAACGCCAAAGAAGGCATTTGGATTAAGATTGTTATAAACTAAAATCAAAAGCTAAAAGGATGTCTCAGAGAGAAAGAGAGAGAGCTCCTTCTGCCGCTGCAAAATATAGTATTTTGCAATGAGAGGCGGCAGAAACAGAGGAAGAGAGGAGGGAGTTAGGGTTTAGCGGTTTGTTTTATAGTGTTGCCATGTGGTAATCTTTCAATTAGACCGTCAAACCCTAATGTTGCTTTAAATTGGACGGCTTTGATTTGACTTTGAGTTGAGTTACGTCTCCTTTTGAATGGGACCCGAAACGATGTCGTTTGCATCTAGATATTTTAGTTTTGCTATGGTAAAAAGCTCTCTCCAATCCTTCTCAATTTTGAAACTGAGCAAATTGATCCCTCTCAAACAATTCAAAGCAATTTAATCCCTATCAATTTCGAAAGTGAGCAATTAAAAAGACAGTTAATCATGGTCATGGCATTAATTTCTTCAATCAATTGTACATGATTTTGATTAGTATAACAACAAATTTAGCTCTCGATGCTTACATATTTTATCAATTTAGTCTATATTCTAAAAAATTCAACAAATTTAGCCTCACCATTTACACATTTACATAAATGTTAAATCATTACCAAATTGATAGAATATGTAACTTTTAGGGTTAAATTTATTATTACACCAATCTAAAATATGTACAATTGATAAAAAATTTAACTCGTGATTAATTATTTTTAATTGCTTACTTTCAAAATTAATAATAATTAAATTACTCAAACTTGACCAATTAATAATAATTGAGAGAGATTGAAAAAATCATTTTACCTTTTACTTTAAATATCTTGATTTATCACTTCAAAAAGAATTAATCACTTATGTCCACACTGAATCAATAATTTCAACCGAAAATATCCACAAAATTACAGAGGAAAACAATGTTACTTTTCTATTAAAAAATTAAACTCAATTTTTATACTTTTATCTTGACTTCAAACTTTACGATGTTTAAATTTAAATTTCAATTAATTTTTTAATATTATTTACATATTTATAGTATTAAAATTAAAATTGTAAAAAATATAAACTGATCAAATACTTAAATCAAGTATTAAAAATTTTATCAAAAGAAAAATGTATAGGTGAATGATTTTTTTAAAGTATGAAAAATAAATTCTAATATGAATATATATCCAATTAATTATAACATAATATAAAAAAATATAAATAAAAAAAACCTGAACAATATACACATATTAAAACTAATAATCTACAGATTATAATTACGAATAATGAAATATTAAGAATGATGAGGCATGTATTATAATTACAAATATTTAAATGATGGGAGATCCAGAACTTTTCACTTAACGGAGGGGTAAAATTATTTTTAACTATTAAAATAACACTTGTAGTTTGGGGTAAGACTTGTGAGGCATTCAATTTCATGGGCCAGGATTACTCTTTTCCATTCTATTAGCTGACATGATTATTAAAGCTAGTTGAAATCCAATTAAGGGCAAGCCCAGGTAAACCAATTCTTTATTTATTAATTCCGGGGTTTGTAGCTTGTTTGATGATTGAATAAAAAATCCATCATTTAAACGATTTAACTACTATCCCATTCTTACCCAACTAGTGGCTTTATGTTTTAACTTCATCTATTTTCAGCATCACATGTTTTAATACCTTTGACGATCCACTAGAGTTCTGACTCCACTTTTTCTCCCCCAAATGCTACTTCAAACAAAACAGTGAACTCCAAATTCTTGTCTTTTGTAATAAACAATTATTTGTCGTTAACATCAAAAGATGTTGTATTTTAAATGTTTTCCTTTTTTTTTTTTTTTGGGAGTGAGATAAAAGAAAATTGTAATTACAAATAAAAGCAAAAGGTGATGTTTTTTCATTGTCCAGGGCCTACTATATATTTTATTGTTTTTTATTACAAGAAAAGCGGTGCAGAAGTAAAGAGAAATTAGATTCCTTGTTGCGTTTTTTAATTCCACATTTCCCCCTCACAGGCCCACCACTAAAGATGTTCAAAAGGTTGTCATTCCAATTCATTTTTTATATTTACCAAACACTTCCCTTGCATCTGAGAATCATGGCAGTAAACTGAAATTTAATTGTTTTGACGTGTGGGAATTGCAAAGAGGAATAGACGGCGGTTCACTCTGGTGCCAATGTTTAAAGATGGAAGAAATATGACGAGTGTGGTTGAGAGATGTAGTAGGTTTAGTGTTTATTGTGTATATTGTTTCATCTCTTTAGTGATATAAGAGATGTTACGTTTCTGGATCTCATTAGCGATTAAGTTATATTTAATTTTATTGATGTGAATTTTTAAGTTGATAGATATTAAGTTATATTTATTTTTATTGTAGTGGCACATGCTCCCAACAGAAGTAATCTTGTGTGAAGATCTTTTGGGTTTGTTGTGGAGTTGTCTGATATTGGAAGTTCACTCAGTAAGGACACATGTAAAGCCTGCAGAGGTAGCACCACAATTTGTGTATATACATGTTTTAATTTTCTAATCTAATTGCCTTTAATGTTTTTTTTCCTCGTTATAATTCATTTTTTTCATAAAATATTAATAAATTAATATAAAAATTCCTTCATTTTGATAAAATTTTGAGTTAATTAAATATTACATCAACTTGTTCTCACCTCTATTGGGAGTCACAAAAGTGTCGAGTAAACTCAAACATCATTTATGAGCTAAGCTACATTCATACTGATTTCTAAATTCTAAATCTTCAAAGCCAATCTCTTATTACTCAACACAACATATTCAGTAACTTTCACCCTCAAACCATTATTATTATATACAAAAAGATAACAATGTCAGGGGGTAGTCATGCCCCTATCCCATTCTTTAAAAATGAAATAAATAAATAAATAAAATCTATATAAATTTCTGTATATTCTCTGCATTTCTATTTTTTTTTCACCGCGAGCTTCCAAGTTCCAATTTCCATTGAAACCATCATTTCCACTTGTAACCAGGCTGCTCATGCTCCTTATTTCTCTTCAACACACCATCAATAGCGACATCAAATGCATCTTTAATACTCTCCAAACCATTCTCAGGCTTTGCATAAATGAACTTGGGAATGAATTCAATCACTTTCTCCCTCATTTTCTTCACTTCTTCTCTACTGTAACTTTGAAGTACGCTTTGAATGCTCGTCCCATTTTTCACCTCGTCCCGGTGGATAAAAACCGAGTAACTTTTGGGATAATTCGGTAAAAACCATTGGTACTGGAGATAAGCCGTTCGGTGCCAGAAGAAGACGGGGATGGAACCGGCGACCATGCAGTCGAAAATAGACCTGCGGGTGAAACTGTCGCCTCTGGGTTGCAAGCAAAAATCGGAATCCAAAAATGTTTCGAGGATGGCCGATGTGCCGTTGGAGCAACGGGTACCGGCGCAATCAACGGCCCGGCATAAACCGGAAGCGTTCATACATTGGTTCAACAGCAAGCCTCGGAAATCGTTCTTCACGGCGCCGCGCGGCGCTCCGGCGAAGCAGAAGAGGGTGTCGCGTTGGCGGTTACGGACGAAGTGCTGCCATTGGAAGATGTCGGAGTCGGACCTGGGGTGGAATCCACTAGGATAAGGTACACCGACGTCAAAATAGTCCCAGGGGTTTCTTTCAATCAAGAGACGCGTGATGTTCCTCATGCCCGGCATGTAAATACATCGGGAACCCCAGTCTTCGTTTTTGGACCGCCGGAAATCCCATGTGATGCGTCCCATCGTCGTGAAATGATCCCATCCGTCGGAACGGTTCCAATACGGTTGATCTCGGACCCAGTCTAGTATCATCTCGCAGTACCTATCACGATCTTTTGTAGTATAATTGGACCACAAGTACTTCCCGACGGCAAGTCCAGCGTAAAACGGGATATAAAACGCCGTCGCGGAATCCGGTTCCAAGGTGCGACACTTGTGGTTCAAAATACGGTTGTGGTAAATAACTTCCATGGCGAACTGGTCTGTCCAGTACCAAGCCGGGATCAACTCTTCCGGTACGACGCCGGATAATCCCGTCGCCTTCCTCCCCAACCCACCGTTGGACAATGCTTCGCAACGTGAATTCCATGGGTCCAGCTCGTGGCAATTATCCAACAACTCTTCGTTGAAAACAGGTGGCAAGTTGTAAACGAAGATACGACCCGACGAGCACGGGTCGGATACTGGGTTCGGCAAATGGGTTCGGCGATTGTAGAAAGGGACGGCGCGAGCGATAAAGAGAATGGTTACCTGAAGTGAGACGATGAAAAGGAGCAGCCATAAAAATGAAAAAGGTTTAAGATGGAGAGAGGTGGAGGAGCTGTTTGTTTTTTTAGGAGAGTCTATAGCGGCGCTGCTGGAGTTCGGAGGCATTAAGATCTCTTTTGAAGGCGACGTTTTGTGGAAGTTCCCGGCCGGAAAAGATGGTGACAGGAGATGAGTGAAAATTGCAGTTTGGTCCTTGAGATGGAAGGAAGGAAGTAGGAACCTTATTTGAATAATGTAGAGGGGAAAGTTTCCAACTTTGAAGAGAAATCAACTATGGCAACCGAGGGGAGGGGGAAGGGGAAAACACGTGGCTTGTGGTTATTGGCTTTTAGGCCTACCGACAAAGTGTGGATATCGAGCCTTCAGTGAACTCACACATGGGCTATTGCCTGTAGATTAACTGGAAAGCGTTTCGCTTGGGAAGTACTTCAGTTTAGACTAACGGAGCAAAAATAATTTTATTTTTCTACCGTGCCAAGAAATATTAAAAACATGATCCAAAATTTAAATTGTTTATCAAATTATCGGTTAAGTTCAGTCTAATCGTAACAATAAATCTCAGCTTAAATCTAGTTTAAAATATGTATCAACTTATGATTATATCTATATTTATTAATAATTATATTATTTTTACGAATTATATATAAAAACTTTCTTTAAATTAAATATTCATGTATTTATAATTTTGATTAAGATGAAAAACACCATATATATATTATTACTGATATACTGCAAGAATGGGATGAAAATAAATAACGCGATCACTGCCCTAATTTAGCTCCATTGCTATATATATTTCTTCAAATGTATTTATATAAATACTCTCCATTTATTTAAAAGTAAAAAATTTATTTTTACTAAAAAATTATTTATTTTTTAAATAAAAAAATTATTTATTTTTATTATTAAAATTTAACATCGAAAAATAAATATAATTCAATTTTTAATATAAAAAAATTCTCACCATACTTTCACCCATTCAAATTTCCGGTCAAAATTTTCACTATTCTTCTATTGAGTTATGACCACGGGTTCACGACGACGATAAACATAAAAAATCAAAGATTCAAAAGTCCAAATCATGACGCAAAGTTAGCCGCGTGGATATCGGATTGTGGGCCCAAGAAGAAACCTTTAACACCTGTTAAATTCTTGAACCGTTAATCTAAATCAAATGGTTCTAAAGTAAAGCCACGTAAGTGGGCCTCAAGAAGAATCCAATTACAGTTCCGATTAAGCTGGCACTAGGAGTTTCGGTGCGGTCCGTTTTGCAGCGGCAGCGGCGGCCAGCTGTAGGGATAATACGTAATGTATTCCTCTCTCTCTCAGCTCTGTCCCAATAGAAAGCTGGGGCCCTTAGCGTTCTTTTTTTCTAAAGGATGGGAACGGCAACAAAAAAAAAAAAAAAAAAAATTCAAAGAAATCTCGGCAGTAAAAAAAGGTATCTCAAAGTTTGAATTTGATCGAGATTAGTGAATGCGTGCTTTAAATTTGAGACAAAATTTTATCACTGATTTGACACTTGGATGATAATAACTGGTGAACAGGCCGTCTCCCACAACCTCATAAATGTTCTGCACATGGTTTTGCGTCTTATATTATAAAGGTACTAATTAACAAAATCAATTCTTAAAACATCCATAAAAGTACAAATGATTTTTATTTATTTTAATATATACCTTTTTCATTTTTAGAAAATAAATAAGGTTATAATAGATTTTTAATATATTAGAATTTATATATCTATATAATTATTTATATATATACACATAGCTCTTATTTGATTCATAAGAGTTAATAGGCTTAAATTCATCATTTAATCTTAATTTCTCTTTTACTTATAAAAAATATATAAAATCAAAATATTCATTTAATTTTTGTTATTAATTTTTATTAAAGTTAATAATAAATTACAAATTTGTTTTTTATTATTCTGCTTATATTTTAAGTAAATATACAAAAATTAAATTGATAGGTTATGAGTTTGATACTATTAGCAATATGGTGAAAACTTGATTTATTTTTAAAATGCATAATGTGAAACTGAGAAATAAATAAAAATAATGTGAGAAAGAAACTGAGAAATAAATAAAAATAATGTGAGAAATAAAATAAAGAATATGGGTAACCAAATACTAATTCTTAAGTGTGTTGGCAAAAATTGGTACTAAAATTTTGAGTGTTAAATTTAAGTCTCATTACGTATAAATCATATACTAATTCTCTTCCGATTTTTTTATTATTTAATTTAAATTAAATTATTAAAATATACTCTTACTTTTTTGTAAAAATGTTTCAAACACGATAATATTTTTAGTTAATTTAATTATCAACTTTAATTTTAAATTAATTGCCCCGTATGCTCTCATACTTTCTGATTTAAAATTTTGAATTAATTTTTAATTCAACCTTTAAAATATCATTATTATCAATTAATTTAACTATTATTGATGTGTAGCATATTTTAGATTACAAAATGAATGATTTGTAAAAGGATTAAATATTTTAAATTTGATTCGCACTATAATTTTTTTTTCAATACATGGTATTAAAGTTGTTAAAGATTTTGAATACATGTTTTCAATTTAATTAATTTATATTTATGCTCAATTATTATCTAAGGAAAAAAAAAAAACCTTAATTGATACAATTCATATTTTGATAAACGTTTCGTACAATTGACCCTTCATAACCTTTCAAATTGCTTGTTAGACATCCCAAAGTCGTCTAGAATAATTAGAATAAATTTTTAACACTTTTTATTAAAATGTCTAATTTATAATTTTATTAGATTATTATTATTATTATTAATTTGATAATTTATTTGGATATTTACAAGGTAGGTTCGTCAATACAAGTAAAAGTTTTGCACGATCAAATAAACAAAGTAATACATTAAAATGTGGTTACATAAATTAGTCAGCTTTTGATTCTTACCATATATAGATAGATAGATACAATTGATATTGTTTTTTTTTTTTAAATGTCGTATTGATGGCATGGCCAAAAGTAGTATGTAAGACAAATATTGAAAATAATTAACGAGTTAAAAGAAACTAATCGATGAATAACAAGCTTGAGCAATGGATCATTGTTGCATCATGACATTTCAATAATGTTTGTTGTAACTCGATGATAGTGATATTGGTATTTATAATTTTTGTAAATTTAAATATCATCTAATACCATGAATACATGATAAATCTTCATCATTTAATAACAATAAAATATCATATCATACATATGTAATTTAATTCGGAGTTGTTGGTCAAATCAAATTGATAATTCAATTTGAATACATGATACATTTCATTATTTTGAAAAACAATAATTTATTTATTTACGTGTTTATATCTAAAAATAAATGTTACACAAATGATTAAATTGAGATGTTAAAATAAATATAAAATACGTTATACTATCACTTAAATAATTGATAATATATATAATCGTATATTGTAAGTGTATTAAATATTGGATATACAAAATTTCAATTGCTATATGGTTGGTGGGATCTTAATTAAGAAAATTCTAGGTTGTAATTATTGTTTAAATGAAGCTTGGATATTGTTAAAGTGGTAAAAATTAAATAATAAAATTTTGAAGATGAAAATATAAAATTATCATTATATTAATTTATATTTGTATAAATTTTAAAGTGATTAATTGGATAATTTTATCACTTCGGGGGTAAGATCATTGTGAGTGGTAGAGTAATTTACTCCTACTTTTTAATACCTCAATTTTACTATTGAACCAACTTAGTCGTTGGCTAATATGATAATTTTGAATTTATGTTTGTATTTATATATTTTATCATATTATTATAAGAGTTAATTGTACAAATTATCTCCAAATTATGATCCTTATTCCAAATTGGTCCTCAAACTTTAAAACATTCTAATTACATCTTCAAACCATCAATGTTATATCAATAAGATCCATTCGTTATTAAAATTATTAATTTAACCGATACATGAGATATTAAATCTTATGTGACATAATTTATGAAAAATTTAAAGAAAAATGAATATTGTAAAAACATTGATTTTAATGTTTTTGAAACTTTTACATAAGTTCACTCTCTTTTTTCGGTTTTACTTTACTTTTAGTTTTAATATTTAGGCTCTGTTTGTTTCACTGAAAATAACTTTCGGAAAATAATTTACTTTTCTGGAAAATGATTACTTTTCTGGAAAAGCTAATATTTTCTGGTGTTTGGAGGAATCTGTGTAAAATATTTTCTGTTGTTTGGTAGATTTCTTAAAAATATTTCATAAAAGTTGTTTTCAATTAAAGAAACATACATTTGAGATTATCTTATTTTTTCATTGTTTAATTGAATTTATTTTTATCTATAAATTTATATTTTACATTGTTTTTGCATATATTAAAAATATTATGTTAAATTCATATTCATTACAATGCCATTTTTAATTACATGACTACTAAGTGAGTATTTTTTATTAAAAAATGTGACGTCAACAAAATTGACAAAAAAAATTAACGATGTCAACAATTGGACTTGATTTTCAAATTTGAAAAGTAAAGGGACTAAATTCTTAAAAATAAGAGTACAAAGACTAAATTACAAATCTATGAAGTGTACATAAACTTGTGACATATTTTAACCTTTATACTAGAAAATATTTATTATTAATATATTTATAATTATAATAAATATTTATTATTAAAATATTAATATTGAATATTTTCAATAATATGTGAATAATATTATTTAAAATTATTATTTTTAAAAATTATTATTAAAATAAAATTGAAATATTAAATAATTTATTAAAATAGTAAATTATATTTATTATATGACTAAGTATAAATAATTAAATATGTATGTTTAATAATATTGAATAATATAATATTTTAAATATTTTTAAAAATAAAATAAAATTTTATTATCAATATAATAATATTAAGCTTGGTTTAAGTTAATTTTTTATATAAAAATAAAATTATCTATAAATGAGCTCTTTTCCGAAAAATGACTTACACTTTTCAAAATGGTAAGTCATTTGACAGGAAAAATAGCTTGTTTTACCTTGACCTGTAAGTCATTTTTCGTTGACCAAGCTATTTTCTATAAAACAAACACAAGAAAATACAGAAAACATTTTCCGTAAAACTTTTTACATGTAAACAAACGAACCTTAAAAGTTACGCAACAACATTTGGCTTTTCTTTAAAAAAATAATTTTCAATTACTTTGGATAAGATATTACATGTCATTTAATAGTTAAATTAATGGTTTCAACAATGAAAGGGCTTGATTGATTAAACATCAATAGTTTGAGGATTCAATTAGAAATTTTTGAAGTTTGGGGACCAATTTAGAATGAGTATCATAGTTTAGGGATGTCTAATGCAATTAACTCTTATATAATCATGCATATGAACTAAGTTTGAAAGTGCTCTTTCTGCGTGTGGGAGCGTTATCTTCCGCTGAGATCGTTGAAATGAGTATCGGGTATAAAGTGAGAGCGGTCATCGGTGGGATTAGTTCGGAAGCTGGCGGATGGGATTGTTTCCGCAGAATCAGAGTAGAGGTGGGTGGATCGATATAGGCAAACCGTTGAGCACTTTTGTTGGAACTGCCTCTGCTTTTGTTTCGACTGTGGTGTGGTGTGCTTGGTTCATAACTCATAAGTAGATTGCATAAAAAAATAAGATAAAAGATCAAGGAGCAGAATCTGCTGCTAATCAATAGCATAAATCAAAGCGAAGCAATTTTTAAGGAAGGCAATTGATACAGATAATCGGAGATAAAGGGGCAAACATAGGATCCCAGCTTGGTCAAGAGCCATGAAAATGTTTGTATATGTAAGTACGTGAATATACTACCAATGTGGGGATTCACGACTATGGTACCTATCATCATTGTGCCCTGAATCTGACTCTAATAAAATGATGTTATAATCCACACTCCATATACTTGGTTAAACTCTAATACACAATGGATTCATCGTTTGCTTTGAAAACAAGGTATAAGGAAAAACCAATATTGCTTTGCAGCTGATGGTATACGAAGAAAATCATAACTGAGGAAACAAACACTTCAAAACAAAATCAAACCAAACACAAACATAAAAAGGTTCTCAGTTCATACGATTTGATAATCAAATTTAACATCAAAGCCCAAAGCCATGATAGAGAAAAACCAAACCAAAGGGTCACTGTTTCTTCAAGAGCAAAGGACCAACATTGTCCCCTGTAGCCTTGTTGTGTTTAACATGTCCTCCATCGCAAAGAGGGAAAGTACCTGACCTCCAACATCTGCAAAAAACCAACATAAATAAACCTTCGTAATATAGTGAAACTCGAGACACGAAAACAGAAAGAACCAACCAACCTGCAATAAGCTGTAAGGGGCTTAGAGAGTTCAGTGACTACAACTGAGTCGACCACCTTCTCTTCCGTTTTCCTTATCTCTGGGTTTATGGTTTGACCCTCAGCTCTGACTACCATAGCCGACGAGCGGCGAGGCTTTGGAAAAATAATGGTAGCGACACCAACAGTGGGGCTTGGCTTGAGGCTGCTCAACCCCAAAGCTGTTGTTGATACGCCGGAACCGAATGCGGTCGTACTGGACGCCATTGAAAGGGTTTTGGATTGTTGAGAGAAATTTGGCACTGCGTTTTTGTGTCTGGTTAATAGAGATAACACAAACACGGGGTTATCTTTTGGGATCGAAAAGTAGGTGAGAACTTGTGGCAAACACGCTCTCCTTCAACGCCCGTGGATTCAACAAGCGACACGTTGCTTTGTTTTGTACGGATTAAAAATAGATGTTGGTGCTACGCTCTAGAGTTGTTTATGACCAAGGCCGGGCCGCAGCCCAATTTTAGAAATGTTTTCAAGCCCGGATACGAGTTCGACTCAGGTCATTCAAATATTTTATTTTACTATATTTAAAAGATAACAAAACATAAAATTTTCATTTATATTTTTATAATTAAATTTAAATAAATTCTTTATCTAATTTAAATTCAGGTTAGTTCGAATTCATCTAATATCAAAAAAAAAAATATATATTCCCAAACACGATCCAAGTTGGGCCAAAAGACCTAGACTATGCTTCAATATTTAATTTGATATTTTAGTTTATTTTATCTCAATTTGGTATTTAAGTTTGGTTCTAATGTTCATTTTGATACCTAAGTTTTTTTAATTATAGTTAAGTATCTAAGTTTGACTTTAATGTTTAATTTGATACACGAGTTCTTTGTATCCTAATTGAGTACATATGTTTTTATTACTAGAGCACTTGTGTCAAATATTCATTGATTCATATAATGTCGTTTGGTCCGAATACCAAATTAAACAGTAAAATCAAACTTAGGTACTGAATTATGACAAAAGAAAGAAAAAAAAAGCTCTCAGCACACTCAAGTATCAAATAGCATATTAACCCATTTTTGTTTTTGTTTATTATTTTCATAAAATTTCCTCTATCTCTTTTTTTTAAGTTTTAATTTTGCTTATACAAACTCGTCTATAATAATATAAATTGAAATAATAGTATTTAAAACTTAAAGCATAATAAATTAATTTACATATTGTTCTTACATAAAAAGGAAAATATCCAACAAAAAATGCAAACCTACGTAAGCAAGTAGCTTTGATTCTACAACCAAGATTCAACAAAATATTATAAGGTTTTCATCTCTTAATTTGAAGAAAACTTGAAGCCAAATCGTCCTATGTTTCTTATTTGATGGCTACCTTCTGATGTTGCATTAAATGATCAAAAGCAGCAACAAACTCCATAGACATCACCTGCTCGTAAAGTTGTGTGGCGTTAACTTCATCACCACTAATAAATTTTCCTATGGCATCTGCGATCTTTACGAGTGCATTCATTATATTGTTGATGTGTTCATTTTCGACACTTGCTCGAACATTTTTCCTTCTAGGACGAGACCTTGATTGCGCAGTTCCAGCTGATGATGCTTTTCCCGAGTTAATATCAGCCTTGGAATCTTCGGAATCAAGCAAAACTTCCGGTTGATATTTCTTCGTCAAAAACCAAAGCCATCTCAAGTTTCCTGTTCAAAACCCATTCGTACTTGGGATGTTTCTGTTTCTGTTTCAAATCATAAATATGAGGAGAATAATTAAACTATTGCAATAAAAACGACTACTGAACGAATAAAGTTAAGATATTACCCTCATTGCTTCCTCGTAAGTTTTTTTTATCACAAGTTATCATCTTATAATTGTCTTTTAATTGTCGTTCCATCCAAATTCATTATCCTTTCGAATTTTGCATATAATTGTTGGAACTGGTCCGTGGGAAGGTGTTCCATATTCCCACGTTTGGTGGGGTTATTCCCGGTTTTTTTACCAAAATAGGATAGAAAAAAAGAAAATGTTCCAAAATAGGATGCCATACCAATTATTTACGAAAATGGGTTAAATGGGTGGTGCCGCCTCTGCCACCGGCGGCACCTCTGACACTGCCACCTTTGGGTGCCGCCTGTGGCAGACCATCAACCCCCCAATTTTGGTTTTTTGTTTTCAGCAGTTTCTTGAGGGACCAATTAAGCAATTTTTCCAGTTTTTAGAAAGGGGAGGGAAAGGTGCGGCTGCCACAGCCAACTTTAAATTTGAATAATTGCCTTCTAAGCCCTCCCTATTTATTATTTTCTTTTTATTCCCCTTCAACTCAGTATATTGTGTTTAAACAAACAATTAATCTATTTTTATAGTTAAATAAACCCCTTACTTATGGTTTTTACTTATAAAATTCAAAAACTAGTTGATTAAATTAAATATATATTTTTTATTTAATAAATTATTCTCATCAAATTTACAACAATATAAGATGTAAATTAGTTTATATTTTTTAAATAGCTTTATTTTAACTTTACTTTACACAATTAACAATACTTTACTCTTAGGGCACATGTTTGGAAATCGTAAACATTATTATATACATTTTTGCATTCTTCAAATTTCATATATGCATAGATTTAATAGTTATTATTATATTACTAAGAGTAATTGATATTATATTATTAATAATATCTATTTATATATTTAAATTAAATATTACAAATAATTTAGATATTTAAAATTTATATGTCATATATCATTATATTAAATTATTTACTGTTTTTACTTCCCATCATTATTTCTAAAATAGATATTTTAACTTTCAACCGTAATTTTACGATAATAATATTAAACACTTGAAATTAACATATTACACTTTTTTACAATATTTTTTCAAAATGATAAGTATCATTTCTTTTTTTTTCTTTTATGATTTAAAGCTTTATTTGTTTTTAACGTTGAATATCTTATTTATAAAATATTAGTTGTTTAAAAAAAAAACAAATAGGGGAATAAAAAGAAAATAATAAATAGGAGGGCTTAGAAGGCAATTATTCAAATTTAAAATTGGCTGTGGCAGCCGCACCTTTCCCTCCCTTTTTAAAAATTGGAAAAATTGCTTAATTGGTCCTCAAGAAACTGCTGAAAACAAAAACCAAAATTGGGGGTTGATGGTCACCACAAAGGCACCCAAAGGTGGCGATGTCGAGAGTGCCGCCTGGTGTGTGTGAGGCGGCACCACCCATTTAACCCATTTTCGTAAATAATTGGTATGGCATCCTATTTTGGAACATTTTCTTTTTTTCTATCCTATTTTGGTAAAAAAACCGGTTATTCCCACATACCTACATTTTGTTGCTCACCACCTTCACACCTTTATATGTTTAATAGTAAGAAGTGTGGTTGATGGTTTTGATGGGAATCACCATTATATTATAAATACCAACAAGCATAAGGTTGCTAAGAACCAAAAAAAGTAAAAAATAAATAAAAAATACAATTTAGTAAAGTTTTCGAGTACTTAGAAAATTTTGACGGTTTTAATTTTTCGTACTACTAATTCGATGTCAATGTCAGTGATTTGACGTGCTCGATTCGTTTTTTTTTTCGCAGCACTATATTGTAAATCATTATTTATGCTAACAACAATACCACATCTATTTTTTACCCTATTAAGAGGATTGTCCACGTGATGAAGCCGACATTCAACTTTGAATTTTTCAGATATAACTTCAGCAACATGAGCAAGTGCAGGTGTGTTGAAAGTATTTTTTTGAGCCTCTTCGACAAGTATCCTTTGATAGTGTCCACTAAAAATTTACCCATTTCTAGTAACTATACTAAGAAGCAAATATAAAGAACTAAAAGAAATTATGTACTCCAGCAATACCAATAATCAACTCCAAGGTCAAACAACTGAAAACATTCGTAACTCTTGAAACATACTAACATAGAAGCTATGCATTTTCTGGAAATGATGGGAACACCATGATATTACTGTAAGCATAAACAAAATGATATAAAGTGATTACGTTTTTCCCATTACGACTATAAATTCTTTTTTGAATCTTAAATGATACAAATGAACGAATATGTTCCATCTAATGCTCGTACACAATCATTAAAAAGTTAAGCCTTTGCAATGTTATTATTTCTGAAGTAATTGATACATTAAGCAATCTAATGGGGAGTATCAAAACAATTCCAAAATACAGCTGATATGCCTCAATTGATTTGAATAAGTTGCAACCTTATATATGGCTAAGTAAATACACAAAAATTATCTCTTGCTCTCTACGTTCACCAGCCTAGTTTATCAGTATAAAATGCTCTTAGGAAAACTCTTCCATAATTAACTCAAAATGCGCAAATTTTATACTAAATTAGCTCAACAGATAGGTCTCCACTTATTAGCATTCAATTTTCAATTTTCAGCAGTTATGTGGTGGAATCACTTATTATTCTCGATCCAGTTATTGGTCTGGTTTTAATTAAAACATTATTACAGAATTTATAAAAAAGTGAATATATATATATAATATAAAAATTGGTTCAATCACTGATTCAATCGATTCACTGATCAGTCAATTTTTTTTTTTTGCTGTAGATTAATATATTGACCGGTTCCAATCCGATAGACCAATCCAATATTGTTTCAACCAACCTTGGTCTTTTTAATATGTTATTATTAATTTTTTAATTTTTAATTAATATTGAAAATTTTTATTTTGAGTTAAGATGTGTAGATAAGACATTAGTACTTGTAAACTATTTGAGTTTGACTTGAAAAAAATTCGAGTTCAAATCGGTAATTATCGAGCCAAGCTCGAGCTATTAATCAAGTTGAATTCGAGCTTAATAATACTTGACTTAAACGGCTTGTAAGCCTTATCAAGCATTTCATTTTTTTATTAAACCATGTTATTATTTTTAATATATATCATTAATCATAAGCTTAATTATCGAGTCTAGTTCAAACATGAGTACAGAAATCGGTAAAAAAGTTTAATTGGGCTTGAGCTCAAGTAGCTCAATTACATCTCAAGCTGAGCTCGAGCTTAAATACAAAATGTTTGATTGAGCTTAAGCCAAATATCGAACTTCAAATTTCAAGTCAAGGCTGCTCTTGGTAGTATTTGGACTCGACTCATCTCAATTACACCCATTTAAAATTTAGTAAGTCTAATTATTAACACTATTAAAATTATAAGTTTAATTTATTTATTTTTCAATTTAAAAATATAAATTTACCTATTAAACTATTAAAATTATTCTATTAAATTATATATATTATAAAATTATTTTTATATTACATAATTATCAAATAAATATATATTACTATTTCAAGATGTGAAAATAAAAGATTTTTATAAATAAAATTCGTTGGAGAAAAAAAAAAGAACTTTTTTTAAAAAATAATAACAACAAAAAAGTAAAAGAAACTAGTAACTTTAAAAAGGTATTAAATATGTTCTCTTTCGTTAAAATCAATATTTTATTTTATGAATAAACACTAAACTATTTCTTTCGTTTAAAATAATATTTAAATTTTAAACTTTTTTATTCAGCTTAATCTCTAAAACTCAACAATACTTTTTAAATTTAAATTTCAGTAATATGTATTATGTAATGATATGAGATTTTAATATTATATTTTTAAAATTTTATATAAAATTGAGAAATAGATTAATTTTCAAACCATAACATAACACAATTTTACAGTATTACATCATCATATTTTAACGGTTATCAAATTTTGAGATTAATATAGATAAAAAAATCAAAAATAAAAATAAGAAAAGGATTATATTTTTAATTTTAAAATTTTAGTTTATTGGCTAAATTACCTAAAAAGGCCCTTTTTTCTGCATATTTACGAAAATGGGCCGATTATACCCTTATTTACCTAAAATGGCCGTTTTTTAGAGGGGAAAACCAGAAAATCACTCCCTTAAAAAAGTGTTTTTCGCCACGTCAGCAAAACGCGTTTACGTGGAAGCGTTTTGCTGACGTGGCAAAAACGCTTTCTCAATGGAGCGATTTTCTTCGTGTTTTTAGATGTTATGGATATTTGCATGTTTAGTCCCTAGGGTTTTTATGGTTTTTAGGGTTAGGGTTTTGATAAAATAAGTTAGGGTTTAATGTTTATGTTTTTGTTAAAACAAGTTATGGTTTTAGAGTTTTTAAAAATAAATCAGGATTTAGTGTTATTTTATAAAAAAAATTAAATCATGGTTTTGAGTTTAATAAATTAGGGTTTATGTTTTTTAAATATATTAAGTAAATTAGGGTTTTAATATTTTAAATAAATTAAGATAGAGTTTAAAATAAATTAAATTTGGGTTATGGGTTTATTAAATTATGGCTTATGTTTTTTAAATAGATTAAGTAAATTAGGGTTCTAAGGTTTTAAATAAATTGAACTAGGGTTTAAAATAAATTAAATTAGGATTTGGGGTTTATTAAATTAAGGTTTAAGGTTTAGGAATAGATTAAGTAAATTAGGGTTCTATAGTTTTAAACAAATTAAGTTAGAATTTAGGGTTAAATTAAGCAAATTAGGGTTAGGATTCACTGTCAGCAAAAATACAGAAAAAGCTTCCACGTAGACGCTATTTTGCTACAGTAGTTCCTGAAAAAATAATTTTGAAAAGACGTTTCTGAACAAATAGTGTCAAAAATGCTTCAAGTAGGATGCACAGTCAGCAAAATTTCTGAAAAAAGCTCCCACGTGGGCGCTCTTTTTCTACAGTAGTTCCTGAAAAAAATAATTTTAAGAAGACGTTTCTGAACAAATAGTGTCAAAAACGCTTAAAGCAGGATGCACTGTCAGCAAAATTTCTGAAAAAAGCTCCCACGTGGACGCTCTTTTTCTACAATAGTTCATGCTTGGCCTTAGGCTATAAACGAGGCAAATATCATTCCCAAGTTGCATAAGTTTCAGCAAGAAAAATTAGAGAGGCTAAGCAGACTAGAAATTGAAGATGTGTGAACTTATTAGTGTTGTTCTTTACTATGATGGTGAGGTCCGTGACACCGAGAACGGCGTTTTTTTATCCGAGAACAGAGCGCGAATGGCTTTTAACCAGAGTATAGATTTTAAAGAATTTCGTAAAAGAATTAGGCGCAAAATCTTCGAAACGACACCAAGTAGGGTTTCTTCTATTAAGTATCGATTTTGTGCTTCGATTAATCCCGTGACATATGACTCGTTTGATATCAAAGGTGTTCGTAGCTTTGAGGCGGTGGTCCAAACTCATCTCGCTAGTGGATCACCCTATCTTGAGTTATATGTTTAATTTTCATCGTCAAATGAAACATTTTTGACTTCAACATCAACTACTGTTCGAGAGGAATACACGACCCCTAGCCGACAATCCGTTAGTGGGAGGCAGAACAAAGCGTCCGTGTTTGGTAGCAGTATGGGAAACAGAACTCTTGCACGACACTCGGTTAGTGGATGGGACATGCATATCGGTGGGTCGATGTTCGTTGCTGTAAATACGTATTGGGGAACGACATAAACTTCTAGTGGTTGGCAATCTACATATGATTGGAGACGTTACGAAACGTCTATAATAAGGGATGAAATACTCCCTACGACATCCACCGGCGAGGGGACCTCGTACGTTGCAGATGATGATGGGTTGGATGATGAGTCCAATATGGATCGACCTCGAAAGCCTGGCCCCAATGGTGTAGAAGTTGCATTATTTTATGAATCGAAGCATGTTCCATCCGAACCTGAAAATGTTGAAGGGGGTCCAGATAAAGAAGAAGAAGATCCGTGATTCAGGGCGTACTCGTCTCCAGCCCACATGCATAATATTGATATATTAGTAGATGATACATTGGAGTTTCCAGAACTACAACACAGAACGCGTGACCGTACATGTTCGACATTGGATTCGGGTGATTTGGAAGTTGGTTAGGAGTTTTCTAGTAAGGATAGTTTTCTTGGTGTTTTGAAACAACATAGCATCAATCACGGGGTTAACTACAACGTGGTTAAATCCAAATCTAAAAAGTTCAAAGCCAAGTGTACAGTGTAAGACGGTACATGTTCATGGAAAACAATGGCTTATTTAAGGAAAAAGACAGGCTTGTGGAAGATAAAAAAGTACAAAGGTCCACATACGTGTGTTGCTGGTACAGTATCACTGGGTGTTTAGGATTTGAATAATAATGTTATTACTTAATGGTTCATTATTTAACGTACTTCATTGACAGGTGTTTTACAATATCATCCCAAGATGGATTCAGGCATTATAGCTAGCTTACTACCTATTTTGAAGCCGGATCCCAGGATTTCTATGTCATGCATAATTGCCAGTATTCGTAGCCAAATGAGGTACACGCCCTCTTAATGCAAGGCTTGGATAGCTAAGCAAAAGGCGTTGGAAAAGATGCATAGTGGGTGGGACACTTCATATAATGAGGTTTGGCAGTGGTGTTAGGTGCTGGAGAGGTACATCTCAAGTTACATAACAGACCTTGAAACAGTCCCTACATACTACAACGACCGATTGCTCCTGGATGCCAAGTGTTCAAACGTCTATTCTAGAGCTTTAAGCAATGTCGGGATGCATTTGTGTACTGCAAGCCATTGGTATAAATTGACGTACATTTATGTATGGTAGATATACCCATTGACTATTACTAGCTGTGGCACAGGATGGTGGTGGGAGAATCTTTCCGATTGCGTTTGCAATAACACCAGGGAAGTTAGGTGATGACTGGGATTTCTTTCTTTCTAGGTTAAGGAGGCATGCATGCCCCCAACCTGATATCTGCGTTATATCATATCGGGGCACTAGAATTGTAACAGCCCGATCTTGACCCTAATCGAAACGGTGGTTTCAGGACCACGAATCTGAGTCAGAAAAATATTTTAATATTATTTTCCATGTTAATTATATATGATTGAGCATGTGTTAAAGTTTCGCAAGTTAATTTGTTCGTTTGTATGTTTAATTTAAGAAAAAGGACTAAATCGCATAAGTGGTAAAAGTGGCCTTTTATTTGATGAGTGATTAAATTGAGGTGTTTTTATTAATAATGAGACCTTAAGTGGTAAATTTTCCTTTTTGTAAGTATAGTGGATGGCAAAAGGCATATAATATGCTTTTAAATGTTTACTTTATTAAGTTAAAAAAATGATAAAATCATATTATAATATTATATTATAATAAAACCAAAAACAAATACATGCATTTGCTTTATCTTCTTGACCGAATGCCAAAGAAAGGAGAAAAGAAAACCTTAAGCTATTTCGGCATTAGAAAGCTTTGATTAAGGTATGAATTGGTTTCGGTTTTTGATAATTTTTATATTTTTGAGATCGTTGCTTAATGTTTTAGATAGCCCATGCTTAAATTTTTGAATTTGTTATGTAATTCATGAGTTGCCATGGAAGGAAGCTTGTTATTTTTTATATTTGATGATGATATATTAATTATATGTATTAGATTAACAAGTTTTATCTTTGAATTTTTTATGAAATTGAGTAATTTGGATTAAATTGTAAAAATAAATTTTTGAAGGACTAAATAGCAAAATAAATGAAATGTATGAGCTTGTATTAGGAGTGTGAATATTCGTCCCTATAGAAGTGTGGCCAAATTTTGCATGTTTTGTGTTTTATGCTATAGGGACTAAATTGAAAAAAGTGTAAAATGTCAAGGGTAAAATTGTAAATTGCTGATTATGTAACACCCCTTACCCGTATTCGACACCGAAATGGGGTACGAGGCATTACCGGAATTACAAATTTATTTATCAAAAATTTTATATCATTTAACATTTATTTTTGAAACCAATCAAAAATCAAACATATTATCCCTTAAAACATATTTATTTTTCTTATTTCATGACTTACTTGAATTTATTTCTCGTCTCAACATATTTAATTACTTTTTATTTACATATTACAGATAATCACATATTGACATGTCATGATAAATATCATTCTCTTGCCGTTTATTCATAAACATATATTAGTTAATTCATTATATCAATATTTCACGTGCTATCAACTTATATTTCCTTATATCACATATTTAAAGTTACACGAACTTACCTGGCTAAATTTGCAGAAATACCAAGATTCAAGGGCATTTTGGTAATTTCCCATTTTCATCGATTTTTCAACCGATCTTAATCTAATTAATAATTTCATTCAATTTAGCAATTTTAAATAATAAAATAATCCATTCCATGTAAATTGGTCATCTCCAACATTTATACAAAACTAATCATAAACTTTTACTTTTATTCAATTTAGTCCCTGAGCCTAAAACATTACAAATTAGCCATGCTAGCTGAATATTCATACATATTTTTCCTCCTCCTCCTCTCCATTCCACATCCTTAATGTATATAGCATTCTATAAGTAACATTATCAATAATTTTCAACATTTACTCATGTGAATATTTAAGCTGTCCATGCGTGTCATAGTCACTAAATTATTTTTATCTGGAGCTACAGAACTCCAAATGAAGAACCGTTAATTTTTCTTGAAACTAGACTCATATATCTTTTTTACTATAATTTTTCCAGAATTTTTGGTATGGCCAATCAATACCAGATTATTCTTAAAGTTTCCCCTGTTTTACTGTTTGACTGTTCTGACCTCTCTTCACTACGAATCAAATTACTCTTCATACAAAATTCATATGACCTTCTTGTTTATTTCATTTGAAAATAGACTCATTCAGGATTCTAAAAATATAAAGTTAAGCCCCTAATTATTTTTCTCCAATTTTTTATGATTTTTCAAAGTCAGAACAGGGGATCCCGAAATCACCCTGAACCAGTTTCACTAAAATTTAAATATCTCATAATACAGAACTTATTTGATTTCTCTATTTCTTTCATATGAAAGTAGACTCAATAAGCTTCAATTTCATATCTTACTCAGCTTCTAATTCCACTTCTACGATTTTTGGTGATTTTTCAAAGTTACTCTACTGCTGCTGTCCAAAACAGTTTTGTTATAGCTTATTTTACAATTAAATCCTTTACCCAATTCTAACTTCAAATTCTTTCAATTAAACCACTAATTCATCATTTTATTCATCATATGCTATATTCAACAGCTTTAAAACTTCAAAAACTTCAACTTAAATTCATCAAAACTTTGTTCTAAAACTTATAAAACATCAAAATTAAAAGAGAAGGACTAAATTAACTTACCAATTAAACTTCCAAGCTTCAAACCATCAATTTCTCCTTTTCTTTCTTTCCCTTTTTCTTCCCCTGCTTTCGTCTTGTTCTCTGTTTCATTTTCTGGTATTCTTCTTTTACTTCTTTTGGTTTATATATATATAATAATATAATAATATAATATAATATAATATAATATTATAATATACTTTTAAAAAATCTGAGATTTTCTTACGTTAACCGCCTCAACTATGCAAAATGGTAAAATTACCATTTTGATCCTTCATAATTTCTTTTAATCTATAATTTAACTTTTACTTTCATTTCAGTTTAGTCCTTTTCATTTAATTTCCTACCCAAGCGTTAAAATTTTCTAACGAAAGTTTAATAATAACTTAATGACACTCCATAAATATTTTTAGAAATATTTATGGCTCACTTTATGAATTCGAGGTCTCAATACCTCGCTTTTGCCCAATTTTTTTCTAATTAATTCTTTGAGTTCACAAAATTCACTAATTTTAAAATATTTCTAAAATCACACTTAACTTATAACTATCGATTAACAAAATTTTCTAACTTTTCCGTCGATTTAGTGATCTCGAATCAACTTTGTTTCGACACTATTAAAATTGGGTCATTACAAATTCTTCCCCTAAAAAAAATTTCGTCCTCGAAATTTCCTTATTATTTTGATCATGAACCGTTATTTCTATAATTCTATAGCTCCTTTGTGCACATATTTATCTGATTTATCATTTATATCCATTCCATATCCTTTCGGTTTGCAATTCATTTTTAATTCAATATTGCGAACATACCTTATAATGAAAATTACTTACCTTTTATAAGAGGCCCAATAGATTCAATAGAATACTTAAGATATATGAAACAAATATAGAAGTGTATTATTATTTACTATTAATCGAGATAGCACTTGATGAGAACCAAAGTGTTATTATCGAGAGAATGCGCTAAAAAGTTCCTTAATGGTATACCACTAATATCTTAGTAGATTTAATCTCATTTACTTGGGAAAATTACATTATACACGCATGTCTCTTTTACAATTTTAACATAATGCTTTTACATATCATTTTTTTTTTTCCAATTTCACTTAAATGTATTCACAAATAAATTTAATTTCACTTCCTCTTCAATATACAATTCAATACTAATATTTATCCATCGATTAATTCGATTTCCATTTAATTCATCAATAACGCTTACCTCATACTTCACTTACTATACGCATAATTTAAATTTAACATTTAATATTAAATAGTAAACATCAAGCATGCAACAATATAAGTCATATGTGTTAATTTATACTTTAATTTCATACCTCAACAATAGCATTTTATCAAATAGCATCATATATCATCTATATTATTTTTAATCAATTCATAAACCTTTGGTTCAAGTTTTCAATCTCATATCTCAATTTCAATTTACATTTCAATTCCTAATTCCACTTTTCCATACTTTCAATAGTTTAACCGATCAAATTCAATCGATTTTTCTCATTTCGTTTATTCAAATGATTTCAATAATAATAATTTGATATTTTAACAAATTTATGAACCTTAAGTTCATACTTCAATTCTCACATTTCAATTCGATTCACAATTCAACTCATAATTTCTTACTCATATTTTCAATAGTTCAATCGATCAAATTTATTTAGTTTTTCTCATTTTAGTTATTCACCTATTAACAATCCGGACTTTGTGGATACACGGATTCCAACCCAAACACACCGAGACGGCACATTGTGCCTTAACGGTACACAATATCACGACACACAAAGTGTCGAATCGATAATGATAATGATATGATGAGTCGGCATGTAAGTGCTCGATCGATAGCCGGCAAAAACCTGCACTCTTCCATATCCTATAGCATGCCAATTATATCCGACTAGTCCGACAAGTTAATAGGAGATCAATTCTCATTTTAATTTCACTTAATATTCATATCTACCCCTATTAACAAGACTCGGACTTTGGCGGATACGCGGATCAACCAAACACACAGATTGGCACCCCGAGTGCCTCATCGACTCAAGGTCGAAGAATCCTGAACACTTCCAATCCTATGGCATGCCATTTATATCCAATCTAGCCCGATAAGTTAATAGGGTATTCAAATCATCATTTCATTTTTTTCTATTTCAAATTCACTTTTCCATTTCCTAATCAAGTATATAATTCAATGATTCACTTTGTTCTCATTTCACTTTCTTAGCCCAAAGTAGACTTTATAGAACACACGGATATACGGAGCAGATACAGAGGTGCATTATGATGCACAAGTGAGCAGAGAGCACCAATGTGCTAATAATCGAGAGCACCAACGTGCTAATAATCGAGAAACCGACGCGTGCTAATATCGGAGAGCACCAATGTGCTAATATCGGAGAGCACCAATGTGCTAATATCGAGAAAGCAGCGGCGTGCTAATATCGGAGAGCACCAATGTGCTAATATCGAGAGCACCAATGTGCTAATATCGGAGAGCACCGACGTGCTAATATCGGAGAGCACCAATGTGCTAATATCGAGAGAGCACCAATGTGCTAATATCGAGAAAGCACCGACGTGCTAATATCGGAGAGCACCAATGTGCTAATATCGAGAGAGCACTAACGTGCTAATGTTCCTTAATATCCCCAGTAGTTCTAAATTTCGTCTACTTGGGCATTAAAATTTGAATCTCATATATTTAAATAATTCACATAAATATTTCAAAAGGATAAATAACAATAATTTAAAATTCTTGTAGTACTTACAACAAAAAGGTTGAAATGATATATGTTATTCTTCCTTCACTCCTTAACCTTCTCTTTTCCTTTTCCTTCAATTCGGTCCTCTCCTTTCTTTCTCAAATTGATTTCATATAAACATATAACATTTACATGTAAAAAATAATCAAATAAACTTTCTATATTATTTAACAAAATAAGCATGTATAATATATTTTTATTCAATTCGTATTTTTAATTTATTGTCTAATCAAATTTAAAATCGCTAATTACTTTTCAATCAATATACATTTCAATTACTCACATATTTTCTTTATTTAATTTAATTTGCCTTCAAATATTCAAATAATTCATAATTCGATTCACGTAATTTAAATAACTTTCTAATTTCAGATTCATTCTACTTTCACTTCTTATTTCAACAGTTTCACAAGATTGCAGTAATTCTTCATAGTTTAATGCAATACACATAACAATATTCAATAACTTCATGATTCAATTCAAGACACAAAATAATATTGGTATTCCATAATTGATTCGATATCGGTCTCAACTTGATGACTCAATCTTAAATTTATCATTTTACTAAATACTTACCTTAAAATACTTACCACACATAATTAATAAATTACACATAATAATGATAAAGTTTAAATTATAATGATACAAATATCATCAAAGTCGGAACATATCACATTATCTCAAGTTATATATTAATAATAGCATATATTTCTAGACTTCACATATACTACATTTGGTCCGAGAACCGACTAAACCTAAGCTCGATACCACTAAATGTAACACCCTTACCCGTATTCGACATCGAAATGGGGTACGAGGCATTACAGGAATTACAAATTTATTTATCAAAAATTTTATATCATTTAACATTTATTTTTGAAACCAATCAAAAATCAAACATATTATCCCTTAAAACATATTTATTTTTCTTATTTCATGACTTACTTGAATTTATTTCTCGTCTCAACATATTTAATTACCTTTTATTTACATATTACTGAGATAATCACATATTGACATGTCATGATAAATATCATTCTCTTGCCGTTTATTCATAAACATATATTAGTTAATTCATTATATCAATATTTCACGTGCTATCAACTTATATTTCCTTATATCACATATTTAAAGTTACACGAACTTACTGGCTAAATTTGCGAAATACCAAGATTCAAGGGCATTTTGGTAATTTCTCATTTTCATCGATTTTTCAACCGATCTTAATCTAATTAATAATTTCATTCAATTTAGCAATTTTAAATAATAAAATAATCCATTCCATGTAAATTGGTCATCTCCAACATTTATACAAAACTAATCATAAACTTTTACTTTTATTCAATTTAGTCCCTGAGCCTAAAACATTACAAATTAGCCATGCTAGCTGAATATTCATACATATTTTTCCTCCTCCTCCTCTCCATTCCACATCCTTAATGTATATAGCATTCTATAAGTAACATTATCAATAATTTTCAACATTTACTCATGTGAATATTTAAGCTGTCCATGCGTGTCATAGTCACTAAATTATTTTTATCTGGAGCTACAGAACTCCAAATGAAGAACCGTTAATTTTTCTTGAAACTAGACTCATATATCTTTTTACTATAATTTTTCCAGAATTTTTGGTATGGCCAATCAATACCAGATTATTCTTAAAGTTTCCCCTGTTTTACTGTTTGACTGTTCTGACCTCTCTTCACTACGAATCAAATTACTCTTCATACAAAATTCATATGACCTTCTTGTTTATTTCATTTGAAAATAGACTCATTCAGGATTCTAAAAATATAAAGTTAAGCCCCTAATTATTTTTCTCCAATTTTTTATGATTTTTCAAAGTCAGAACAGGGGATCCTGAAATCACCCTGAACCAGTTTCACTAAAATTTAAATATCTCATAATACAGAACTTATTTGATTTCTCTATTTCTTTCATATGAAAGTAGACTCAATAAGCTTCAATTTCATATCTTACTCAGCTTCTAATTCCACTTCTACGATTTTTGGTGATTTTTCAAAGTTACTCTACTGCTGCTGTCCAAAACAGTTTTGTTATAGCTTATTTTACAATTAAATCCTTTACCCAATTCTAACTTCAAATTCTTTCAATTAAACCACTAATTCATCATTTTATTCATCATATGCTATATTCAACAGCTTTAAAACTTCAAAAACTTCAACTTAAATTCATCAAAACTTTGTTCTAAAACTTATAAAACATCAAAATTAAAAGAGAAGGACTAAATTAACTTACCAATTAAACTTCCAAGCTTCAAACCATCAATTTCTCCTTTTTCTTTCTTTCCCTTTTTCTTCCCCTGCTTTCGTCTTGTTCTCTGTTTCATTTTCTGGTATTCTTCTTTTACTTCTTTTGGTTTATATATATATAATAATATAATAATATAATATAATATAATATAATATTATAATATACTTTTAAAAATCTGAGATTTTCTTACGTTAACCGCCTCAACTATGCAAAATGGTAAAATTACCATTTTGATCCTTCATAATTTCTTTTAATCTATAATTTAACTTTTACTTTCATTTCAGTTTAGTCCTTTTCATTTAATTTCCTACCCAAACGTTAAAATTTTCTAACGAAAGTTTAATAATAACTTAATGACACTCCATAAATATTTTTAGAAATATTTATGGCTCACTTTATGAATTCGAGGTCTCAATACCTCGTTTTTATTAATTTTTTTCTAATTAATTCTTTCAGATTCACAAAATTCACTAATTTTAAAATATTTCTAAAATCACACTTAACTTATAACTATCGATTAACAAAATTTTCTAACTTTTCGTCAGATTTAGTGATCTCGAATCACTGTTCCGACACTATTAAAATTGGGCTGTTACAGATTATGTGTTTTTCGACTAAATTGAATGAAAATATGTTGAATGAGCTTTATTTTTAATTTATTAAGACCAAGAACAAAAAGGATCGGGAGTGGATCGGGGAAAGGCGAAGTTAATCGAATAGTCGGGAAAACAAAATCCGTCGATACTCAAGGTAAGTTTATAAGCAATTGAGTTGAAGTAAATTTTATTTAAAAGGTTGTATATAAATTTTAATAGAGTTAAATATGTGCTATGGTATAATGTCGAATGTGTGATGTTTGAATTAAATATGAATGTAGCCAAATGTGATACATAGACATGTTAATGAAATGGCTATGAGATATGAATTTGAGATATGAACATAGCTGATTGTGAGAGATATTTATATTTCAATAAATAGCTGAATGTGATGTTGATTTAGTGAAGAAATAAGGTAAGTTGTATATACTTGTATGAATGAGGAATAAGTTGGAGTGATGTGTAAATGAGAAATTTTGATACCGAGTACTAAGTGTACGATATCAGTCATTTGGCACTAAGTGAACAAATTTTAAAACACCGAGCACTAAGTGTGTGAAATCGGTTGTTATGCACTAAGTGTGCGAATTTAACATCCGAGTACTAAGTGTACGAAATCGGATAATGAGCACTAAGTGTGCAAATTTAAATTTCCAAGCACTGAGTGTGCGAAATCAGACAAAGAATCTTAATAGCATGAATTGAACTACAGAACACATTTGGTACAAAAGAAATTTCAGTTGATGAGTATGGAAGGTGTGAGTACAAATACAATTTTTAATGGTTGAGTTCGGTAAGTTTTCGATACTATGAGAGGTTATTATTGTAATGGTAAGTATAAATTTCATAAGTAGTATATGTATAAAAATCGATGGTTAAATTTATGTATGTTCGGATTTTGGTACTATGAAAGGTGATGGATTAGTATACATTTGTATGATAGTGATAAATGGATTTAAGACTTATGAGAAGTTTATTTTCTTTTAAATATTTTAATATTCGGTATAAGGGTTATTAAATAGGTAATTTCTATTACAATGTATTAAGGTTTTGTTTTGTAATTGCTTATAACTTACTAAGCTACGATGGCTTACTGTGTGTGTTCAGTTATATGGTTTTATAGATTTTGAAGTCTAGCTACGAGCTCGGGGATTATCGTCAAAGTCTATCACACTATCAACTATCTTTGGTACCCTTTTTATAAGTTAAACTTTTGAAACTATGGCATGTATAGGCTATATTACTCTTTTGAGTTTATTATGAATAAGATGTATATAAATGCCATGCAAAAATGGCTATATTTCTATGCTTGGGTTTGATTTAGTTATGCTTGATCATGGTGTTAATAATTGTGTATGTTCGGCCTTGTTATAAGTTTATTTTGGAAGTTCATTTCATAATATTTTTATATGTGATAATTGAGTACATGAATTTGGTTTTGAGTAAGACATATAGTATATTTTGGTTGCTGGATGTACTTTTGCTTTATTATATATATGTACCTACAAGCTAAGTTATGAGATGACTATGTTATGCTTTATGTATATGACTATTGGATGTGGTTTATTAATGATCAAAATGTGGTATACTAGTTTATAAAGATTCGACCATGGTATTGACTTAATTTGGAGTATATATTTCTTAGTGGATTTACATGTGGTATTCGGAAATGAGGTTTGAATGACTTGAATTAAATTATTGCTGTGAACATCTAGTTTTGGTAATTATGTGATTTAGTAAATATAGTTACATGATTGATATGAATGACATTATAGGTTATGTTTCTAAATTGTGTATATTTCGAACATGATATGTGTAAGTTTGTGAATGGGGTTTGATCTTATATGTTTTAGGTTATGTATATGAAATGTTTGGTTTTGAGTAATTTGGTTATGTCATTTATAAGGGATTGATTGATAATATAATTGGATGTTTTCAGTAATTAATATTGTATTTGGTATATCTTTGATTTGGTTTAGTAAAGTTTTGGCATATATGTATATTTAGCTTAAAATGTTTGGTACATTGTTGGTAAAATGATTAAGAGCAAATGTGCATATTCGACCATATTAACCCATTGAACAAATGAATGGTAATTTTTGCTATTTGATCAAAACTGCTTTTATATGAAATTGGTGATATAGATATGTGATACGTTTGTTAATGTTTTTAGTAAGAAATGAAAGTATATACTTGAACTTGATAGCATAGATTTGTTTTATGCATTATTTGTTATAAAATCATTTATATGAGTGTGTTAATTTGTGGTTAGCCGAGTAATGCCTCGTAACCTTAATCTGGCGACAGATATGGGTTAAGGGTGTTATAGGAATTCTAACCGCAATTGAGCGACATGGAAGCCTATAGGATCGTACACACCATCGGTATTGTCTAAGGCACGTTGCATCCAACTACTACGAGTAATATCAGTCTACGATTGAATGAAAGCAAGTGAATCTCTATTAATATACTTTCAGTTGTAATATTCAATTTATTCAGAATGTAATATTGGTATGTAATTTTCGCTATCGACTTATATTGGCAGGGTACGAGATCAATAAGTACCGTTTTCATGAGATGTTAGGGATTTTGCGTTCATTTAACGATCAAGGTGCAGAGTACCTCCGTAACATACCCTTCGAACAGTGGACACAAGCATACGATGGTGGCCTAATATATAGTCATATGACCACAAACATTGCTGAATGCATAAATTCTGTTCTAAAAGGAACGCGTCATTTGCCGATAACCTCGGTTGTGCGAGAGACATATTTTTGTTTGGTGGCACTATTTTCAAAGCTAGCAACGAGTTATAAAGGCCAAATGCAGGGAAGCCATGTATGGTTACGGAAGGTATTGCAAGAAATTAACAAGGCGAAGACACGGGCCAACACGATGCGCATTGTGTGTGACGATCGTGACAACCTAAGGTTTCATGTGACGGAGTTTGACAAATCGACCTAATGTATTACCAGCAGGCAATATGATGTACGCTTGATAAATTGGACTTGGGATTGTGGGACGTTTGACGCACTTCGTTATCCATGTGCTAATGCAATTGTAGCTTATCAGAATCTCCGTTTGGATCCCATGAGATATGTCGACGAAGTGTACAAAGTAGAAAACATGTTCAATGTATGGAGACATGTATTCCCACAGGTCCTAGATGAACGTAAGTGGCCGTCTGTATCGCTTGCTCTGTTTAAGTTGTTACCGGATAGAGAATTGCATCGCAAACCAAAAGTCGACCTTGGTTGAGTAGAATACATAATAATATAGATATCCGGGAAAGAACGAACCAACAGAAGTTGTGTGGATAGTGTAGGAACCTAGGTCATATGATTCGATAATGTCCAAATCGAAATAGTTGATAATTGTTCTAATAAAACGGTGTTGCATTATTTTTATTCTACATTATTCAAATGAACTTATATTTTATTCAAATTATAAAATAAAAAATTAATTTACTATTAAAATATAAAAAAAACTTCTTTTTTATTAAATGAAACAATATAGAAACAACTTTTACAAATATATTAAAAATAAACCAATATATATGCCGGTCGGAATCAGTGCCACATAGGGGTAGACGATAATTACGCGCTGGATACCCATTGCTTGCTCTGGCGGGGGGTTGTGGTTACTCTGGTTGTAGGTGTTGAGAGGATGACCCACCTTAGTAGAATTAAAGAATGTGGAGGTGTTTGCATCACCCACGATGGAGGTGTTTGAATCCCATAAGGCAATAAGGAATGGTAATGAGATGAGCTCCTCGATGGTGCCTCGTGCGATCCCTCCGGTGACGATGACCTATATATCATCGGTTGAGTCGGAGTCATCCGGAAAGGAGATGCACCGGGCCATGCATTCTAACCTGAAATAGGACTGGGAAAATGAAACATATATAGGTTAGGATACTGATCGCTGTAAATCAGAGCTTTAAAATTTATAAAAGAATGATCAAACCTGGAAACTAACTCTGACAACGATTAAAGGCAAGTGTACCTATCGAATAGTAGTATAGCTTAGGCAAGATCGGATATCGAACCCAAAGGAACCAAAAGTACAAATACTAATTTTCTTTTTATTATTTAGCCTTAAAAATAAAGTGAAGTTTGCTTTAAACTATATTGATGAAGACTAAACTAAAGACACAAGACAATAAGATGAATTGGGAAATAACTTTGAAGAAAAACTCAGTTGATTGCGATGATACCCTTAGGAAGAATCCACCTAGGCTTTACTTGTTATCTAACCCTAAATTATGTGATCTATTTACTCAGCTTGATCCGTGAGACTCTCTAACCTATATTAAACCCTTTCTCGAGGCGAATAACGTCTAACCCTAGGTTAATTAGTGGAACTCTCGTTCACTTATAATAACCCCTAGGATAGCAGTAAATCGATCAATGGACTCTCATATTAGGTTTCACCCTAATCCGGCAAAATCTCGTAACCCTATCTCTAGGCGTTCGATCAACTCCGCTTAATTATATTAGATCTACTCTTAGGCAGGGCCTATTTCTCCTCCACCTAAGCACATTAGATTTGGATTAAGCAACATAATTAAGAACAAGCTAAGCAATTATCATATAACACAGAAATCAAATAACAAAATCCATCTAGGTTTCATCCCCTTTAAGCATCTAAAGGGTTTAGTTCATAATGAATAAAAAGAACATCACAAGAGAAAAGATAAAACAAAACATAAGAAAACCCTAAAACCTCCTGAAGGAATTGAAGGAGAATTCCGCCGTCTTGAGTATAATTCCGGCTTCTTGGGATGGATCGACTGGCTATCCTCGCGTTATTCCCTAACTCTGACCTTCGCGATTCTTTCTCCCTAAGTATCCTTTTCCGACTGAAATTGCTCTTTCCAGCGACAGAGGCACGGCAATGGCACACGCCCGTATGAATCGAGACCAGACCGTGTTCGAATTTCTAACTTGAGGCACGGCTATGTGTGATAGAGTTGAGGCCGTACTCTAGGTGTTCGTCGAGGCACGGCCATGTGGACTTTGGGCCAGGCCGTGTCATCTTCGTGTTAAGGCCCATTTACTCCGTTTTAGACCCGTTTTGCATTCTTTTCATCCTCAGGTGCTTTCTTGGGTAAAAGAAATGAAAATAAAGGATTAAAAGCACCTTTTTTATATTCATCAAAGAATAAATCATCAAAAAGCATATTAAATGTGGGATTAAAATATGTTGCTTTTACGGTTTATCAAATACCCCCACACTTAAGCTTTTTCGCAAAATTCTCAACTTACAATTAAGACGAACTCTCCATAATTCACAATTTCTAACAACAATGCCTCATCATAATTCATAGATAATTTATACATGGATAATTCAACTCAAAGATTCCTAAATATTCAAACAAGATAAGTCATACATTTGTAGCATGAAAACATAGGTGTTTCCCTTCATCTAAATAATTACCTTTAATTCAAAACCTACAAGGATTGACATCCTCACAAAAGATTCACTCAAATCACTCAAAGTGTTTAAGGGTCAAAATTAAGCACTCATTAAGTTGAACATGAAAAGTTAATCCCATAGGCTTGCCTGAAAATCAAATCTCCACCAGTGTAAAATGAGATGATACACAAATCAAAAGGTCTTTAACAGGGTTGTAATGGGGCTAGGGATAAAGGTGTGGATAAAGGCTGAATTAGAGGGTTAGAATCGAGATTGACTTGTCAAGTTACCTATCTAGAAAAATGAACTTAATCTTACATTAATTAAAAACTAATAATACGAGCTCTTTTTTTTTTTAAGAATAAACTATCATAATAATAAGAAAGAATTTTTACAACTGAAATATAATACATAGTTAGGAAACTTGTTTAAAATCAAATCTCAACAAAAAAAAGTAGTTAAAAGAATGGTGGTAACAAATACAATGGGTTTTTTTGGGTTAATATTAGTAGGTGAGTCAATAAAAAGGGTTGTTGGGCTCAACGGGGTTCACTAGGGGTTAATTATGAAGGTAGGCTTTTTAGTGGAGTAAGTGGGTAAAAACCTAGGTGCCTTTATCATCTCTATATATCAAATCATAACTGTGGTCTCGACATGTAAAAACGAGGCAAGTTCTAGAATAACAGTTCATAGTTGACACACTCATAATCAAAAAATGAGAACGAAAAAGAATGTATGCTCTATAAGGTTCAAATACGCACAAAAATTATGGGTGTTTTGACATCATCCTTATGAATTTTAAATTTCAAGGTAGTATTGAAATTTAGGTCAACAACCTAGCAAAATTTTAATTCCTGAAAAATAGACTTATCATGCTTGATTCTCTAGTATTTCTCAAATTAAACATCAATATACAATTAACTATGACTTATTCAAAAACATGTTAATAAAAATCATAAATCATTAGAAATTTCATCCTAAATAGTAATATGACAAATTTGCATAAAAACAAGATTAAATTCCGGGTTTTGAGAATAATGCAGAAAGTTAGGCATTTTTATCCTTAGGGTTTGAATATAATAGAAAAAGTTAGGCATTTTCTCAGAATAACTATTTACCCCCCACACTTAAGATGTAAATTACCCTCAATGTACAAACATAGATAATAATATGTAATGGATAAATCAAAAGAGAAGGGGAAGGAATTACTCCCTGAATTGTGGATGTTTCCCCGGATAGGTGTTTTTGGTGGTGGTAATAGTCAGTCGGGATGACGGGCCTGCGCTAGATGAAGAAATTGGGTAGCGCCTTGAGAAGTAGCCAGGATTTATTAAGACCTAATAAAAATAAACTAAATATAAAATTAAAGAAAAACAGACTAAATGGAAAAAGACTAAGAAGAAAACTAAAATGAAAAGAGAATATTAATGGACTGTGAAGTCCTTATTGAAGGATGGTTCGCAAGGTGGGTGTGACTTCTAAGGATGGGGAGGTGTTGGCGGTGGCGGAAGTGAAGAGGTTATCGTGGTGGTTGGCGTGATTTTCAAGCAGCCTGGCGAACCTGACACTAAGAAACTAAAAGGAAATTAAACGAAAATAACAGTAGAGAAGCTTAGATAAGGAAAACAAAGGAGAAGGGAAGGAAATTGAAGCAAAAGAGAAAGAAAAAATAAAAACTAATTGGTCTCAAAGACCTTGGCAGTGTTGAGGCAGAAGGCTTTGCGGCATGAACTCATGTTAATCGTTCTTTAAGGAACCTATGCTTGGCTTCTTCCGCTTCTTTGGCATGGTGTTGGCTTGCTCAAGGGTCTAGAGTCTTAGTAAGCGGAGAATCTCAGATGGAAAAGAGTGAAAAGCAAAGAAAATAAGGGTGAAATTAGATGGACGGAAGGGGAAGAGTTGAGGGGTTTGAATAGAGGTTCAAAGTTGGTGCTTCCTCACGGCCGTGGTCTTAGGGTGTGTCGATTTACACGGCCGCCTCGCACAATCGTGTGTCTGGGTGTGTTGTTACCCTATGCCCATGCTTTGGATCCCCACGCCCGTGTTTGACAAGTCAGTAGCTTCGCACGGTTTGTAGGCACGGGCGTGTGCTGCCTGTGGTGTGGAAGTCAGTAGCTTCACCCTTCTGTCAGTGCTCGTGTTGAGGATGGTTGGATCCGTGACGTTGGGGGGTGGTTGGACTGCCTTGCATGGCCTCTGCCCTATTAGTGTGGCGGTTTAGGTAGTCCACATGGCCACGGACACGGCCGTGTGTAAGGCCGTGTGCTCTAGAAAACCTGCATTTTTTTTGGTTAGTTTAAAAAGAAGAAAAGGAAAAGTAATATTAAATGCAAATAAATGTGAAAATAAATAGGGTTAGTGCTCGGGTTGCCTCCTGAGAAGCTCTCGTTTATAGTCTCAAGCTAGACTTTTCCTCGTATTTAAAAAAAAATTTAAGGTGGTTTAAAGGTTTGAATATCTTCCCTCATGCTTATTGTTTTTTTCTCTTGATAAAGTTGAAGTTGAGAAGCGTTTACCTTAAAATTGCCGAGTATCAGATTGCTTACCTCGACAATTCCTTGTGGGAAGATATCGTGTACCTTAAGAAGAAGTTCACCCTTTGCCTTCAGGTCTGTTGTAGTGATGTGAGGATCGGCTTTGTCTAACAATACCTGGTCCCCATGAGCTCTTCTGGTGGTTCTTCGGGTTTTACTTCGTGTGGATTCGGTTTTTCTTTGGCACGTGTCTGTTGCTTTCCTAATTTGCCGACCTTAAAGCTTCGTTCCTCGTGTAACCCTAGTTTCTCCTTGAAGTCCGTTTTCCACTCGTCTAAGTTATTGGATTGAATCTTTTGTCCCTCGTGAGTTATTTCTTTGTTGGTACTGAACTGAGGATCCGGTTCAATTGTTCCTTTTTCCGGTGGTTCCTGAAAAGAAGATGTAATTGGATGGTCATCAAAAGAATTTTCTTTGTTACATTGGGTCTTTAATGATCTGACTGAGTCGAGGGCTTGAAGACTAATTGAGTCATTTCCTACACAAAGTATGAGCTCGCCTGTGGCAACATCAATTTTAGTTTTGGCAGTTGTAAGAAAAGGTCTTCCTAAAATTAAGGGAATTGAATTATCCTCATCCATGTCTAAAACAACAAAGTCTACTGGGGAAACAAATTTGTCGATTTTTACAAGAACGTCTTCAATAATGGCCCTAGTAATTCTAACAGTTTTATCAGCTAATTGAATACTCATCCTAGTTTGTTTGGGCTTCCCTAGACCTAGTCGTTTAAACAATGTGTAAGGCATGACATTTATGCTTGCCCTAAATCAGCTAACGCATTATCAATAGTTAAACTACCAATTAAAAATGGAATTGTAAAACTCCCTGGGTCTTTTAATTTCTGTGGTAGTCTATTTTGTAGAATTGCTAAGCACTTTGCGTTGAGTTCAATGTGTGGCTCTTCATCTAATTTGCGTTTTTTTGTCAAGAGCTGTCTTAAAAATTTCCTCACGTCTGGCATCTGAAAAAGAGCTTCAAGAAGAAGTAAGTTAATGTGTAATTTCTTTAAAAGTTTGAGAAGCTTACCAAACTGTTCTTCTAAATCGTATCTTTTTAATGCTTCGGGATAAGGAATGCGACGTTGGTATTCTTTGATCACCGGTTTTGGCCTTTCCTGTGTTACCTCTACTTTTTCTTCGTCTACTTTGTCTTCTTGTTGCGAGATGGGTTCGTCTATCTCTGCATTTTCCCGAGCTACTATGGCTTGAATTTGCTCATTTGGATTAATCTCGGTGTTACTTGGTAGACGTCCTTGTGGTCGTTCTAACATGAGCTGTGCGAGTCGTTCGACTGCATTAGTAACTTCCTTTACTGACTTAGTGATTTCCCCGATTCGGCTTTCGTTGCTTTTGATTATTCTCACAATATCTTGTAGGCGTTCTTCTGTGTTTGTCGATTTTGTTAGCTCCTCCTCGTGGGTTGGTTTCTTCTCTTGTGGATAAGGTTGATTTCGGAAGATTTGAAGAGGTTGTTGCCTTTGATTTCCTTGATTGCCTTGACCTCCCCACGAAAAATTTGGGTGGTTCCTCCAACCTGGATTGTAAGTGTTACTATAAGGATTATTGTTGGATCAAAAATTATTACCTATATAGTTCTTCTGTTCGCTTTCTGCTTCCGGTTGGTAGGGTGGGTACTCAAGATTCGCCATTGTTCCACTTGCGTCGCACTGCATGACTGGGTGTACCTGCGAAGAACACAAACTATCAAGCTTTTTATTCATCATATTAAGCTGCGTTGATAGCATGGTCATGGTGTCGACGTTGAAGACTCCTGCCGATTTCGTCAGTTTGGTCCTTGAAGCTTGCCACTGATAATTTTTTAATGACATCTCCTCAATGAACTCGTAGGCTGCTTCTGGAGTTTTGTTGTTCAGAGTTCCACCGGCCGCTGAGTTAATTAGTTGCCTCGTTGAGGGGTTTACACCGTTATAGAATGTCTAGACTTGTAGCCAAAAGGGTAAGCCATGGTGTGGGCACCTCCTCAAGAAATCTTTGAATCTCTCCCATGTACCGTATAACGTTTTTAAATCCATCTGCACAAAAGAAGAGATATCATTCCTTAATTTGGCCGTTTTGGTCGGTGGAAAATATTTCATTAAATACTTTTCGGTCATCTGATCCCATGTGGTGATTAACCATCGTTGTAACGAGTTTAACCACTGTTTTGCTTTATTTCTTAATGAAAAAGGATAACCGAAGACGTATGGCATCATCAGAAACACCATTTATTTTGAAAATATCACAGAACTCTAAAAAGTTAGCTATATGAATGATTGGATCTTCGTCCTGCAAACCATCAAATTGAACAAACTGTTGAATCATTTGTATTGTGTTAGGCTTTAATTCAAAATTATTAGCGGCTATAGCAAGCCTAGCAATACTCGATTCTGCTCCTGTTAACTGTGGTTTAGCATAACCAAACATTGTACATGAATCATTATTTTCTCCCACGTTGTATGGTGGTAGGTTGTTTTCGTCCATCCCTTCAGTAGGATTGGATTTGTCTTTTTCCTTATTTTCTGTATAATTTAGGGCTCGCCTGGTTTCCCGACGATTCCTTCGAGCGGTAGCTTCAATATCACTATCGTATACCAAAGGTCCTCTCGAGTTCCTTCTAGTCATAAACTAGAGATACCTGGAAAGAAAAGAACGAAGGAAAAATTACCAAAATTTAAAATTAAACTAAAAACAAAATAAATTGCTGAAAATAAAAATAATGGCTAAAGTAATAAAAATAGAGTTTTCTTAATATTTTAGTTCCCCGGCAACTGCGCCAAAAACTTGATCGCTGTAAATCAGATCTTTAAAATTTATAACAGAATGATCAAACTTAGAAACTAACTCTGACAACGATTAAAGGCAAGTGTACCTATCGAACAGTAGTATAGCTTAGGTAAGACCGAATATCGAACCCAAAGGAACCAAAAGTACTAATACTAACTTTCTTTTTATTATTTAGCCTTAAAAATAAAGTGAAGTTTGCTTTAAACTATATTGACGAAGACTAAACTAAAGACACAAGACAAGAAGATGAATTGGGAAATAACTTTGAAGAAAAACTCAGTTGATTGCGATGATACCCTCAGGAAGAATCAATCTAGACTTTACTTGTTATCTAACCCTAAATTATATGATCTCTTTACTCAACTTAATCCGTGAGACTCCCTAACCTATATTAAACCCTCTCTCGAGGCGAATAACGTCTAACCCTAGGTTAATTAGTGGAACTCTCGTTCGCTTATAATAACCCCCTAGGATAGCAGTAAATCAATCAATGGACTCTCATATTAGGTTTCACCCTAATCCGACAAAATCTCGTAACCCTATCTCTAGGCGTTCGATCAACTCCGCTTAATTATGTTAGATCTACTCTTAGGCAAGGTCTATTCCTCCTCCACCTAAGCACATTAGATTTGGATTAAGCAACATAATTAGGAATAAACTAAGCAGTTATCATATAACTTAGAAATCAAATAACAAAATCCATCTAGGTTTCATCCCCTTCAGGTATCTGAAGGGTTTAATTCATAATGAATAAAAAGAACATCACAAGAGAAAAGATAAAACAAAACATAAGAAAACCCTAAAACCCCCTAAAGGAATTGAAGGAGAATTCCGCCGTCTTAAGTATAATTTCGGCTTATTGGGATGGATTAACTGCCTATCCTCGCGTTATTCCCTAACTCTGACCTTCTCGGCTTGGCTCATTGGCCTAGTTTTCGTTCCCTTTCAAAGGTGGTACTTGGGGGATATATATAGGCTCTTGGAATGCGATTCTTTCTCCCTAAGTATCCTTTTCCGACTGAAATTGCTCTTTCCAGCAACAGAGGCACGGCCATGGCACACGCCCGTGTGAATCGAGACCGGACCGTGTTCGGATTTCTAACTTGAGGCACGGCTGTGTGTAATGGAGTTGAGGTCGTGCTCTAGGTGTTAGTCGAGGCACGGTCGTGTGGACTTTGGGCCAGGCCGTGTCATCTTCATGTTAAGGTCCTTTTACTCCGTTTTAGGCCCGTTTTGTGTTCTTTTCATCCTCTGGTGCTTTCTTGGGTAAAAGACATGAAAAGAAAGGATTAAAAGCACCTTTTTTTTTATATTAATCGAGGAATAAATCATCAAAAAGCATATTAAATATGGATTAAAATATGTTGCTTTTACGGTTTATCAGATACATATAAGGTGTAACACCCCTAACCCGTGTCTGTCGCTGGACTAGGGTTAAGAGGCATTATCGAAAATATGGAAACATTTTACGCTCATTTCATAACATCAATCATACAACATCATTTCATAATAATTCATACTCGTATAGTCCATTTAGAAAGTCTACGAGACCTTAAACATGCTTTAGAGAAGGTTCGAGACTAAACTGATTTCATACGAAAACTTTGCGGAACTTAGAAAATTTTTCTTTCAAAACAGGGCACACGACCGTGCCTTGGACCATGTCTCAGCCCATGTGTAATACTGACTTGGGTTACACGGTCTGGCACACACCCGTGCTTCTGTCTCGTGTGACAACCTGATTTGCTTCGAATTGCAACTTTGAGAGACACGGTCGAGACAAACGCCTGTATGCTCAACCATGTGGGCAAATATAGGCAATTTGCGAGGCAAATTTGCCACCCAAAGTTGGGTCATACCTACAAGCATCAAACAAGCATTAATTCATGTTCCAAAGGCAGCAAAAAACATACCAAATCATGCATAATTTGACCCGTAACAACATCATTCATTTCCGTATACAAATCCAACTCAAACATACCAATTCAAAGTGCAACTTCACATCAGAAATATGTGATTCATACATCATATTAATCCATTTCAATTCATAGCATTTTCCATTATATCTATTTCCCAAATCAACCATTAAACTTATCAAAATTGACTATTTCTTTTGGTCATTCATGAGCACATCAAAACATACCAAATTCCATTACCACATTCATAATCAACCATCTCAAATGACCAAATACATTTCCAACCATAATATCAAGTATCATAGCCTATACATGTCATATAACCAAGTTATAAAGGGTATAAATATCGAAATCATTAGCCAGATAGTGTAATGCGATCTCCGCCGATTTCTAAACCGAGCAAACATCCGAAAATCTATAAACATATGAAAAACATACAAAGTAAGCTTTGAAAGCTTAGTAAGTTCGTGATATAACACAATTAACTCAATAATTCAAATTTAATATGCAAAATTAACTAACACTTAGTTCAATTCACATCACTAGTCAATCTCATCAATGGCTATTACTTACTTTCATACCATATTTATAGGTTCATATGCAAACATTTATAATACTACTCAATCCAACTCTTTTCATCATTCATTCACATAATTTTCCATCTATCTCATACACAATATCGTTAACCATTTAGGTTCTGTACATGCTTGTACCATTACGTATTTATCTATCACATTTACCACTTCAATGCTCGATACCATAATTCCTTTGATCCTCTTTAAACGTTCGATGAACCCGCACACTTAGTGTCAATTAATTAGCTGAAGCTATAATAATATTGCACACTTAGTGCCATCACATAAAATCGAATTTGTCTCGTTATCGCACACGTAGTGCCAAATAATATAGCCGATGCTTTCTTTATCTCGCACACTTAGTATTATTCATCACTATAACGATTCTATTTACGCACACTTAGTGCCACATATCTTCGAACTCCCATTTCACATTACTAAACTCCACAATCACATTTCCATTCATTTCAGCACATATGAACATTGTTTAAACAATACGTATTATACACGAACTTACCTCGGACGTAGAAACAACGATACTAGTCGATCAATCGAGCACTTTGTTCTTGCCTCGATCTAAGCCTGAATTTCTCTTTTCTTGATCTATATAATATCAAATTCAACTCAATCAATCTCATATTTACTCAATTCAATTCACAAACACACAATTAGGGTACTTTGCACTTTAGCCCTTATAATTTCACACTTTAGCATTTTAGTCATTATTTCACAAATACATCAAATACACATAATTTCCTTGTACACATGCTTGGCTGAATATTCTATTAGTTCATAGAAGCCCATATATTTTATTTATTTCTAATTTTAACCCCTCAATTTCTTATTTTCTCAATTTAATCCTTAATAGTCAATTTCATCAAAAATCACAATACAAAACATGTTAATCCAACATATATCTTTCATTTTTCCTCAACAATCAACATAAAGCTTGAATATTCATCGATGTCACTTTTCAAAATCACTAACAATTTCATAAATCATGACATGGGCTAGCTAAAGTGCAAAGCAACAATCACAAAGAACATAGAAATCACTAAAAACCGAGCTCGAAACATACATTGATTGAGAATGAGTGTCGAACCCTAACTAGTTAAATTTCTTTATTTTTCATTCAATATTCGGTGCCAAGAAGATGATAATGGCCATCAAAATGTTTTTGCTTCATTAATATTAACTTTAATTATCAAATGCCATATTTAACCTTAATGATTTCATTTAAAATCCACTATCTCATGTCCAACTATGTCCATTCATTAATTCAATGGTCCATTTACAACATAATGACCTCACATTTAAATAGACACATCAACTCGACACTTAATCAAATAGAAGGCCACTTTTACATTTTCTGCGATTTAGTCATTTTTCAAAAATCGGCACACAAACGATAAAATTTAATTACGGAAATTTCACACATATCAATTCACATATTATAAGCAGGGAAAATAATATTAAAATATTTTTTTAACTCAGATTTGTGGTCCCGAAACTACTATTCTGACTAAGGTCTAAATAGGGCTGTTACATAAAAGCTACGATACGCACCTGGCATAATCTGAAGCGGCTGTAATGTGGGTATTGTAGGTTGAGGCATAGGGCTCGGTGATTGTGTGGGCGCTGTTGATGGGCCTGTGCCGTCACCCTTTTTTCATGGATTTAAAGGGCCCCGTCGTTCCCTTTCCACACAGATTTGCTGACGCCTTTGCTCTTCTGATAGCAAATATGGCTTGCTATGGATCCTAAACCATGGCATGTAATCTGGGTGCATGCTAACTCTGAGACGATGATCGGTTCGCGATCAGGTTTATGATCGTATCGATTTTCCTAAATTTCGATATATTCTAACTAAAATAACGGCAAATTCGTATTCGTTAGCCGTAAGCTGATTTTGTGCTGCTCATCGAGCATCTTAGGTTCCTTAGGAATCGGTTGTCGAAATCTAAATTGTCGCAACACTCTATCCGTCTAGTGCATCTCGACAGTAGCATAGTTGACTTATGGGACCTTAACATGCCAAATGTTCAGATTTTGAAAGAATTCTTCCGAAAATTCTGCCGGTATTGCCGGATCCTCGTATGGTATCCATTGAAACTATATGAACGGGATAAAAATGTTAGTTATATAAATAATACTAAATACTAAATACTAAATATGAAACGACTATTTTATGTATATATATTATTTAATACTTAGTTGCGCTTTCGACCGTTGGTCTAATAGAAGCCGTATATCTTCAAGAGCGGTAGGTATTCCAACATAACTCGCCGGACGGTTCCACCTAATTAAATAAAATTTCAGTATATACTTTTATTTTAAATCTATGGAATAATTGTAAAATCAAATAAAAATTTTACCTTGTTATGAGTGGGAATGTATATGGGTGGTTCGCTCGAGAACATAAAAATGAAAAGCGAAACCGAGCCTATGATTGTAGTAATGATAGACAACCTCCAATTTTTGCTTTATTTGGTGGCGTCGCCCCGCACATCTCCCGGTACAATGTTGCCAACACGGCAGACCCGAAACTAAGTTCGCCAGCTGCTCTAAAATCAACGAGTTTCAGCTGTCACCTCAGATGTACAAGGTTTCGTGACAAGTCTGGCATCAGATAACCTCCAATCATCTCAAAGATGTTTGCCCCGAGTATATCGTATTCTTTCTAATTCAATCGAATCATTCTCTGGCTCTGGGAATGTGTCTTCTAACTAGCCAATCTCAATTCGACCTCCGTAAATATTATCCGGAATCACACCCAAAAGATCGTAGCATATGGCTCCCCAATCAGCAGATTGAACAGACCCAGTGAGTACGGCCCCATCCACCAACAATCCTAATTGTAGCTGAACGTCCTTCAAAGTGATAGTATATTCTCCGCATAGAAGACGGAATGTGTGCGTCTCCGGTCTCCACCTTTCTATAAATAACGTGCTGATGAGTTTCGGGTCCAACTTGCACCTCCGGCATATAGTGGTCGCATGCCAAAAACCCACTTCCCTCAAGTAATTTTCTATCAACGGTGATGGCAGACCAGACATGTTACGAATATAATATTGTAACACCTGATCTACTGGCTGTTATAAAAAATTATAAAACACAAATTAATTAAAATTACATAAATGAAAAAATATTAAATAATATTCAAAAATTAAAATTAATTAAAATTACATAAATAAACAATATTAAATAATATTCAAAATTTAAAATAAACTGTTACCATTTTCATTTGTTCGACGGAGATATGTTTATGATCGAGACGATTAATCCCCCGGCCATTGCTAATACGATCAAATATTTTTGAAATTAGAAAAAAATAATACTAATTTAGAAAAAAATAAAAGTAAATAACTAATTATAAAGAGTTTTGAGAAATTTAATAAGAAATTTAAGAGCTCTAGTGAGAAATTGTAGATAATTTTGCTAAATTGTTAAGAAATTTTGTGTAAAAATAATATGTAAGGGGAGGTGGTTTTTATAGTTCTTTTTTACCGTTAGAACCCCCTAACGGTCAAAAAAATTTAGCCGTTGGAGTTGAAAATCTGTCAGCAAAATGCGCCCTTAAGGGAGCTTTTTTGTCACATCAGCAAAACGGCACTTTCCCCCTAAAATGCAGCCACATAGGCGTATTTTGCAAAAAAAAAAACGGCTATTTCCGGTAAATAAAGTTTTAATCGACCTATTTCCGTAATTTTACTTAGAAATGGGCCTTTTTAGGTAATTTAGTCTAGTTTATTTATATTTTATATCTTAAAATTAACAAAATTAAAATTATTTTATTAAATTTTTTAGTGAAATATTTTAAAATTAAAAAAATTACTCATGGCAATATGATATTATAATAAATAAAAAATTAAATTCGATATATTCATATAAGAAAAACCATCAAATTTAAGGACAACCTATTGTTTTATCTTTTTAATTTATTAGCCGCAGTCTCACGGTGGGCTCAGCAGTCCACCCATACTACCCCTACTTAGCTAAGTTGTAGCTCGGCTCATCTCAGCTATCTGTCAGCTTTTATTAGACCACATACAATTACTAGGTGACCTATGATTTGGCCACGTGGCATTCAGTTTGTTGATGATGTGATGGATGGTGATCTTAGTGCCTCGGTTACCTCAACGTCTCTACCTCCCTCAAAGATAATATATATGCACCTAAAAAGGGTCATTAAGAAGTACTAATTATTTTACTATTTTATCTTTTTTGTTGAATTGTTTCGCAATGCAAGAGATAGTTAACAATAATTTTAAAATTTTGTGAGTTTTCGTAATTATTTATATCTTTATATTAAAAAAATTATTTCAATCATTGTAATAAGACAATTGACAATTAAATTCAGTAAAAAATTGTCAAATAATTAAATTTGAAAAATAGAAGTCTGAATAAATTATTTGAATATCAATGCATATATTTAAAATCTTAAAAAATTTACCAACATACACAATTGATTTTTTATAAAATTAATATATATTTCATGTTTATTTTTTAATTTATAGAAGTTAATTTTTCGAGATTTATGATTGTACTTTTCAATGTTTTTATCTTTAATGTTCGAATTAGAGATAAATATTGAGATCTTAATTGAAAATTTTTCAATTCAACCCCTTTATAAATAATAAAATTATAAGGTAATATATGATGAAATAATATATTAACCCCTTCAAAATAAAAAATAACAATTCTTTAATCTCTTAAAAATGACGAAATCTATATATATTTATATTTTAACTTTTTAAGAAAAAAGTATATTTTAATTTCAGTCCAAAAATTTATAAATTCAAATTTTTATATTATTTATTTCCTAATTTTGTGTTCTTACTCTTTGAAAGCAGGGGACAATCTTTTATGCAGAGGTGGCTTTGGAAACAAACAAAACAGGATCAGACGGACGGGGATATATCTTAGATTTTGAACCATAAGTCAGAAAGTGGGACCCAATCCCAATAAAGATTAACAAAAAATATTAATTAATATAACTAATATTTAATTATAAATAATGAACGTGGCAGGAGAATGCATGGGATAGGATGGCAACTTGGCCAGAGAACTTTTAAACTAAAATATGCTCTAAGTATATATTTTTTTATTTTTTTATTTTTTAAATTAAGAATTTAATCTCCTGTTCATAATTCGGGTTGAGTATCTATAAATGCAATGTTTTATGTTAGTCTAAGTTTGATTTAATTTGGAATATTTAAAATTTTGTTAAACCCTGTTTGTATAGAATTGTCTATCCTATGTTTGTTTAAGTTTTCTCATATTAATTTTTAAATATATTTTTAACTTAATATTTAATATTTTAGATTGTTTTTTATTTATCAAAATTTTTAATTTTGACAATTTAAATATTTGTTTAATATTTACATAATTTTGTATTATTATATATTTATTTTTATGTAATATAAATTACATAACATATAAAAATAAATAAAAAATATATTATACAATTATAATATGGGTCAACATAGATTTGAGCTTCATATTTTTATACCAACTATCTATATTCAGCTTGAGCAAGTATGCCAGCCCATAAATCGTTAAAATTCAAATGTAATTATTAATCTTGTTAAAATTCTTTGATTAAATTAATATTTATTACTACATCATTTAATGGTTATATGAATATCAAATTATTTTTTAAATTTTAAAATATTACTATAACATATATGAGAAAACATCATAAATCGTAAACCCTGGATGAACTCTTTCGGAAACAACATTTTTTTTCACCACACGTAAAATTTATTAAATGAATAAATTGAACACTTTAAAAATAGTGATATAATGTAGAAAATTTTAAAAAGCAATTTGTTCGCCATCTATTTACTCAACTAAATAAGGGAATAAGAAATGAATGGAGTCAAAGTTAGGAGGGCCATAATAATAAAATATAGTGAGGACCATAATCGAATTAATGTGAACCAACAGCTTCGTTGTATTATTCATCATACATAAAGTAAATTTCAGTAATTTTTTGAACCCTAAATTCAATCATTGTAAAATTATTGAACTCTATTCATTTTGAAAATATAGAATAAGGTAAAAGTCCCCCCTCTTTGGACCGACCTAATTTTCTTTAACTTGTTTATTATTATTATTTTAGCTCATTTGTGTAGGGATCTTAAATGCACTTTCCAACAATACATGAACATATTATCTGTGTGTTTAGTTTCAAAATTTATTTCTTGCAACATAAGACAGATTCCACATACAAATTTACCCTCTATTCGTTAAGGAATAAATATTCATATTTTCTTCTTTTGTTTTCAGGCCAATTCGGCATTGCATTAATGCTTCCATAACGTTCCAAAATTCAAATCGCATTTTATTTTTTTAGTTTTTAATTTAAGTATTTATAAATAGTTCTGTGCATGAATTTTGATTCAATATATAACGCCGTGTATAAATTTTAAATTTGTATAAATTTATACATAAGTTTTTAAGTTATTCATTTTTACAAATTATTAATAATATTATTGAATTAACACCATTTAAAGTTGATTTATTGCATATACAAACAATTGCATTAATTCGATATGAAAATAAATGTATCTATTCGTCTCTTTAAATGTGTACCATTGAATCAAAATTAAAGTTTTATATATACATGTAAATCACAATTCAAGTATCATATGTATAATTGCACAAATTCAAAATTCATGTTTCGAATTGCACACTGAACTAATGTTCATATATAAATGTGATATTTATCTTTATTTTTTTAAATTTAATTGTTGTTTGATAAAATAAATATTAATGGTTTGATTTTTTATATCAAATTTATATAAAATTTGTTGAATAAATTAGTTAAAATTAAATACCAAATATATATGTTGTTTAATAAAAAACAACTATTGATATTTGAAAGTTTATTTTGTTATACATAAGGAGTTCTATCACTATCAATTTACCTTCACTTTGAACTATCTTTACCATTCTAGCTCCTAGGTTTAGTTAATCTAGTTTTGGGAGAGATACTATTTTATTAAAATTTAGAGAGCACGTAAATCAATTAGCTCTAACAAGTAGGTTATACTAATATGATAATACTCAATTCTTATTCAGATACCTTGCAACTTAGATAATGGCGATTTATGCGCCTAACAATGATCTTAGAAGGGACAAGTTAACCCATGTAGAGGCAACCATGTGTCCCACATGATCAACTTATATAATCTTTCTCTCACCTCAAAAAATAGCATGCTCACTCATTTTTTTACCCCATACTCTCACTTAACTCATTACTTTCACGATTAATTTTTTCCCTCTCGTCTCCTCATAGTCTGGTCATCCATTGTTAGTATCACTAATAATATTAAAGCTATAAATTTTTTTGAGAGGTTAGAATTTCATTATATATATTTATAATAATTAAAGTGTAATTTCACTATTGTATTAATTAGTATCTTTATGATTTTTTAGAGAACTAAATAAAAAATAATCATTTTCGGAGGCTATGTACTAACTTACAATTTAATACATTTTAAAAAGTAAAAACTATAAATTTCTCCTTTTTAAGGAGTGCCTCCCGTGGCACTATCCTAATCCTCGACCACTAATATAATACGCTTGTTGACCTCAACAAGATGAACAATCATTAATCTTCAAATCAAATCCTTCACCAATATCAATATATTTATTTATTAGCAAAATATTTTACATTTTTTAGATAAAAATAAAATTTGATAATTTAAATATCTCAATTTTTATATAACATGATAAAAAATATTATAATTAAAATAATAACATGGACTCATACACACTCAAGCTGAGTTCGAGGTGTTGTATTTTGTGACTTCACTCACATTAAATATAATTAAAAAACACATTATATGTTAGTATTAAATTAAATAGGCACAATGTGATCAAAAGAAAAAAAGATGTTAAAATTATATCATAAGTTGTTATATTTTTTTTATAAATTTGAAATTTAATTTTTTAGTTTTTTTTTTTACTTTTCGAATTTCAAATTTTAGGTCTAACTATTAAAATTATTTTATTAAATTTAAGTTAATTATAATGTTATTAATATTTTTATTTGAAAATGTTGGAACAAATTTAAATAAAAAATTAACAGTATTAATAACTGAACTTAAAATTTGAAATTAAAAAAGCAAAAGGATTAAATGCATGAAAATATAAGTACCGCGATGTATTTACAAATTCATAAAAATTACAGGGACCAATGTTAAATTTTAACCAAAAGAAATTGGTTTAATTGCTAACGTACCACGGTTAGAAGACATTATCCAAACGTCGAAAATCCAAAAAATAATAAAAAAACTCGGAATAAAATCCCATTCCGTTAAATCAAACTTGGTCTGAGAGACTCGGTAGTAAATTTTTATTATCTGAAGTGAAGTCGCCAAACGTCCCTTCACCGCCGTTTACAACGTCTTTTATAGTTTCTTGTGTCTTTCACAGTCTGTTTTGAGATAGACAGACACAGACAGATACAGCTAGAGATAGATAAAGAGAGAGAGAAACGCAAAGTGTGTTTTGTGTATTGTACTCTGTTTTTGTTTTCTCTCTCTTCATAACATCTCTGTTTCCTTGCAGTTCACGGCTTCACGCTAAAAGCCTGTTCTTTCTTCCTTCTCTCTGTCTGCGTAATAAACCCAACCCTGCTTTTTTTAAAGCATTTTTCTTTGGTTTGTCAAAACAAAGTAGCAACCTTTCTTTTTCTTGGTCTCTTGGCTCATCGTCGTCGTTATTGGATTTTGTTTTAGAGCGTTGTCGGGTGAGGTTTTGAGAAATGGAGGAAGGGGTGTTGCTCAAGAAGATAATGAAAAGGAATGAGCTTTTAGTAATGGTGATAGCGTTTCTTCTTCTTCTTCTTTGTTCTCATGCTTCTTCACTCAATGACGAAGGTACTCTTTTTTATTTTTCCTTTTCTGGGTGGTTTAGTTAGTGAATGTAGCTAATGAGCTTGTTACAATGTGTTTGAGAGCTGAAATCATTTGGGGTAATTGTTTTCCTTGTAGGAAAACATTTTTCACTGTTATAGCTTGTGTGTTTAAGCTCAAGAGCACGTAAGAAGTGCTGTAAACTAATATTCCTTACATTTTGGAAGCATTAAGCTGGGAATTCGATTTCCTTCTTTCTTGGTCCGAGTGTTTTATCAACTTCCATTGTCATTAACATTACCTGTTATGGGGACAGAGGAGATAGTGTGTTTTAAGCCACTAAGACGCTTTACATTACTGTTGTGCACCAGTACTTGATATATAGAGTATAAATGGTGTGTAGGGAAGGCGTTGATGTCGATAAAGGCATCATTTAGCAATGTGGCAAATGTACTGCTCGACTGGGATGATGTTAACAATTTTGACTTTTGTTCTTGGCGTGGTGTTTTCTGTGACAATTCTAGCCTTGCTGTGGTTTCCCTGTGAGTTTTTTCTTTATTTGTTATACTATTTCTGGGTTACCATGCTATGTGTTTGAACTGATGTTGATATTGGTGCTTTTTTTTTTATGTTTGGTTTAAGGAACTTGTCAAATTTGATTCTTGGCGGGGAGATTTCACCGGCCATTGGTGATTTAAGGAGCTTGCGGTCCTTGTATGTCTTTTTTAAGAATTTTTTTTATCAATTCTAGGTGTTTATTAGCTTGTTGATGACCTTGTGTTTTTCTATCATGGCAGAGACTTGATGGGGAACAAATTGACAGGACAAGTTCCAGATGAGATTGGAAACTGTGGTTCGCTTTTTTATCTGTATGTCATGGTTTGTTCGGTTGTGTTTTCATGGTGTTTGTTTGGTTATGTCTGATTTTTATCATATAATGCAGGGACTTATCTGACAATCTTTTGTATGGTGACATACCTTTCTCCATATCCAAGCTCAAGCGGCTTGAATTTTTGTATGTATACTTTGCTGCTTGCTTGTCGGTTTTTTTTTTTTTCTCCGGATAATGCATTAGGTTGTTTGTAGCAATGTAATTGTGATCCTTCCATTTAGGAATTTGAAGAACAATCAGCTAACAGGTCCTATTCCTTCGACCTTAACCCAGATTCCGAACCTGAAAACTCTGTGAGTTAATTATGTTCTATTACATCGTTCGATAATCTCGGAAGCTTTGTTAAGATGAAAGCTTGCTATAAGTTTTTTATGTGATTTTGAACATTCAGGGATCTAGCAAGAAACCAGCTTACGGGAGAGATACCGAGGCTAATCTACTGGAATGAAGTCTTGCAGTATCTGTAAGTTTTAGTTCCATGATTATTGAGATTTTTTTATGTTGGATACCTTACATAATTGTAAAGTCTAAATCCGAGGTTCTTTTGAACTATTGCTTGTATTCATGTGGTATTGGTTGCTTTATACAGTGGCTTGCGTGGCAATATGTTGATTGGAACTCTTTCACCTGATATATGTCAATTGACTGGCCTATGGTATTTGTAAGTACCGATCATCCATAGTTTATTTATTATTATTCGTTTTTTTGTTTTTCTTGTAACTTGCAAAAATCTAATTGCTTTCAGCGATGTTCGGGGAAACAATTTAAGCGGTAGCATCCCGGACAGCATTGGTAATTGTACAAGCTTTGAAATCTTGTAAGTTGAATGGGTACCTCTATCAGCATTATTGGCTTATTATTAAGTTACTTTATTTTTTAAACCTACATTATTGGCAATTTTAGGGACATTTCCTATAATCGGATTACCGGGGAGATACCGTACAATATCGGTTTCCTTCAAGTTGCAACTTTGTAAGTTTCTTCTAGGCATATTTATTATCTTGCTCAGGGTCTTGCAAATTATGTATAGTTTATCCACACAAGTCTAATATTCTCATGATAGGTCACTTCAAGGAAATAAGCTTACTGGGAATATCCCGGAGGTCATCGGTTTAATGCAGGCCCTAGCTGTACTGTAAGTATTTTGTTTTTCCAAAATCTGAGTAGAATTTTGTTGGCCAAAAATTTCCGATTTAGACATGTTATACTAAGTAGCTTAAGCATGTTCTGATCTTTTCTTTTGTTCCAGGGACTTGAGTGAGAATGAACTAGTCGGGCATATTCCACCAATACTCGGCAATTTATCGTTCACTGGAAAATTGTGCGTTTTTATAGCCTAATGAACTTATTTTTTTTCTGCTTTCTGTACACTGAATTGTTGGTATCCCGAGGCAGGTACCTTCATGGAAACAAGCTGACCGGTCCAATTCCACCAGAGCTGGGCAATATGTCAAAACTTAGTTACTTGTGAGTTGCCATACCTTATAAATTTCAGCAATTGTAGCCATTGTGTAAGTGGTAGCTTTCACTTATCCAAGATGTTTATTGGACTTTGACAATGTTAATCGTTATGTAGACAATTAAATGACAACCAACTTGTTGGTTCTATCCCTGCCGAGCTCGGGAAGCTGGAGCAGTTGTTTGAATTGTAGGTTTTTATCACTTTACCTCAAATTTATTTATTCTTCTTATTATCCATCTAATTTACCACTGCTTTCTCAGGAATCTTGCCAACAATCATTTAGAAGGACCCATTCCGCATAACATCAGCTCCTGCACTGCTCTGAATAAGTTGTAAGATACCATTTCAATGTTCAAAGTCTTTATGTGCATTTCATTAAAATGTTAAAAACTGATTCAGCTCAACAAATTTTCATGCAGCAATGTGCACGGTAATCGCCTAAATGGGTCTATTCCACCAGGCTTCCAGAATTTAGAGAGCTTAACCTATTTGTAAGTTTTATAATTTGGTTAAAGCCCAGAATATTTGTTCATTTGTCATCAAAGAATTGTCTAAGTAACAGATTGATCATCTTTGGGTGTTTAGAAATCTATCCTTGAACAATTTCAAAGGTCGGGTACCTATCGAACTTGGACATATCATTAATCTTGATACTTTGTAAGTGAATTAGCCTTTTACCCCCCCCCCCCAAAGAAATAAGTTTAGGTTTTCTGTTCTATATTGAACTTCTTTGTGGGACGGTTGTGTTTGCAGGGATCTATCCGGCAACAACTTTTCAGGCCCTCTACCTGCTTCCATAGGTGAACTGGAGCATCTTCTTACACTGTGAGCTACGCCGATGTATTATTTTCCCAGTCCATGTTATTTTCATACTAGTACGGTTCTTTAGTTTATTTTTACATTTGCAGGAACTTGAGTGATAACAAACTTGATGGACAACTACCTGCCGAGTTTGGGAATCTCAGAAGCATACAAATCATGTAAGAAGGTTTTGCGACTTTCAAGACCAGTTTCACTGCCTATTTGATACTCTGAATGAACTTATCCCCATTTGCCTTTGCAGTGATCTCTCATTCAATAGTATAACTGGCAACATTCCTGTAGAGTTTGGTCAGCTGCAAAATATTGTTTCTCTGTAAGTTTGTTTCTTGTGCTTGATCGAGTATTTATGTTCACTGTTCCGAAGCTAATGCCATTAAGTTATTTTCTGAAATCACAGAATACTAAAGAACAACAAGTTGCAAGGTGAAATCCCTGAGCAGCTTACAAATTGTTTCAGTCTTACTAACCTGTAAGATTGTGTTCTGTTTTTCTTCTACTTTAGTTCATTCTACTTTTCTTCGGAATTGTTTCTGAATATGTTTAACTACTTCCCCAGGAATGTGTCGTACAATAACTTATCCGGCATCATACCTCCGACAAGAAACTTCTCCCGGTTTTCATCCGATAGGTATGCGAGTTTACTCTTTTTTTTCGTTTTAAAAGCCCTCTCAAATTAGTCTATTAATTCGTTTATATATGGCTGTCAGCTTCCTAGGAAACCCGATGCTCTGTGGAGATTGGTTGGGATCAATATGTGGCCCATCTATGCCAAAGTCTAGAGGTATTAACTTGTGATGTCATTGAGCTCATTTGATTATCCTTTCATTAACACTTCCTCTTGCTTTATGTTCACGAGCAGTTTTCTCCCGAGCTGCTGTTGTTTGTATGACTTTGGGCTTCATCACTTTGGTGGCTATGACCATTCTTGCGATTTATAAGTCGAACCAACAGAAGCAAGTGATGAAGGGTCCTATGAAATCTGTTGCGCATCCACCGAAGCTGGTTGTTCTTCACATGGATATGGCTATTCATACCTTTGATGATATAATGAGATTCACTGATAATTTGAGTGATAAGTATATCATAGGCTATGGTGCTTCTAGCACGGTATACAAATGTACTTTGAAAAATTCCCGTCCAATTGCAATTAAGAGACTCTACACCCATTTCCCAAACAACTTGAGGGAGTTCGAGACTGAACTCGAAACCATTGGCAGCATAAGACATAGGAACATTGTCAGCTTGCATGGCTACTCGTTATCTCCGTATGGGAACCTTCTGTTCTATGACTATATGGAGAATGGCTCATTGTGGGATCTTTTACATGGTTTGTTGACATGCCTTTAGTTTTTCTTCGATCTTGTATAATTGTACTGTTTAGCAATTTCTGATTCATGTCAATTAACGTGCTGCAGGGCTGTCCAAAAAGGTGAAGCTTGACTGGGAAACAAGGTTGAAGATTGCTGTTGGTGCAGCACAAGGGCTTGGTTATCTTCACCATGATTGCAGCCCTCGAATTATTCACAGGGATGTCAAGTCCTCGAATATTCTTCTAGACGAGAATTTCGAGGCTCATCTGTCTGATTTCGGGATTGCCAAGTGCATACCAACAACAAAGACACACACATCTACTTATGTTCTGGGAACCATTGGCTATATTGACCCGGAATATGCCCGTACCTCGCGTCTTAATGAAAAATCAGATGTTTATAGTTTCGGCATTGTTCTTCTAGAGCTTCTGACCGGAAAAAAGGCTGTGGACAATGAATCGAATTTACATCAACTGGTGAGTTTAACTTGAAGCTTTACCCCACTGTCAAATTTCGGGCCAGGGGCAAGCCTTTTAATATTTTTGGTGTTCATTGTTATTTAGATACTGTCTAAGGCTGATGATAATACGGTGATGGAAGCGGTTGATCCAGAAGTCTCAGTTACATGCATGAACTTGACTCATGTCCGAAAGACATTCCAACTTGCTTTGTTGTGCACTAAGCGACACCCGTCTGAGAGACCAACCATGCATGAGGTTGCCAGGGCTTTGGTCTCCCTTCTTCCATCGGCTCCAGCGCCTAAGCTCTGTTCAACTCCAACAAAACCAGTCGACTATGCCCGGTTTATCGTAGATGAAGGACTGCAACGGTCACAAAAGGAGCAGCAACAAAGGCAGCAAGTCCCACAGGAGACCAACTCATCTGATGCTCAATGGTTTGCTCGGTTCCGAGAAGTTATTTCTATGAACACCCTTTAAAGCTGTCTGTCTTGAGAGGATTCTCACTTTTGTTCGTTTCGAGGGGCTTTTTTCCATCTCCAGATCTTCTGAAAGTATATAAACATAGGGGCGACCGAGCAACTGAGTTTTGCCTTTTTGTTAGAAACCCTCTCTTGCTTTGCATGCGGCCAAATCGGAGCCAGTGATATATTATAATCAAGAAACTGGATTAGATATTTAAATTTGTACTTAGTTACTGTATTTCAGGTATTACAATGTTCCAAGTATTTTTATAAACAAATTTAAGCCAACTTTTCATCATCTATTGAAGGTACTCTCTTAAATTCAAGCTGCTTGCATTGATCAGAAGAATATGCTGGCATGCTAGGTTGAATCTGAACATTGACTTCTCCCATGAAGTTGTTAGAATGTTAGTTGCATGGCTGCTTGTACCATCGGTCAACGAGGAACCTATGAGACAGTTGGCCAAGAGTAGCCATTTGGAAACCAAATGTTCTGAGATCAATTTCGAAGACCACTAGTTCATCGGTATGGTTGCAGCCATCATGATAGGGTAATGCTGGTTTCCTATCTTTGTTTGCGAATCCTCGCACCGCCTCCCAGAGGAATGGAGCTGAAGGCGGGTGCTCGATTTCCCTTTTGTTGGTGCCCTGCCATTTCCCAGGTTGCTATAGCTATAAATCCTTCCATGTACGTTCATTCGTATATAATATAGTTTTTTGTGGTAAGTGGATTAGAAGAGTTTGCTACAATACCAAACCTCCGAACTGCTCCATTCCCTGGCCTTGAAAAGGATTGCGCCACCTACTCTCTGTGTATCTCTCGTTAAAGAGAGATTTGAGAATACAAACATATGGGCCTAGTAAAATATATAAGAAGAAAAACATCAAGTGATGGGTCAGGGTTTTAAAGAATCATAATGAAATAAGTGATTCCAGTGACTCTTTATTTTTATTTGGTATCCCGCGTGTTTGTGGTTGTCTTTTTTCTTTAACGAGAAATTTCTTTTAATTAAAAGTTGAGTCGGTGGGAAACAATCAAATTGCATTACATTGAAGTCATATGGTTTATAAACAAAAGACAAGAGGTGGCAGGTGTTGGGGCTAAATTTCGCCCGAGCCTAGTACCAATTAAACCAAAACCAGAAACAAAAAATAAAACAAAAGTCCAAAGTTAAAAAACAGTCCAAAATACAAAACAGGCCCAAACCAACATTGAAACCCAAGCCAAATACCTAACTATCCAAGCCCAATGTTAGCCCAAACGCCCCAAAGCTGATCAGGAACCCTAGTACTACTTGAGCCCCCGCGCCGCGCACCGCGCGCCGCACGTTCAGCAACCACCCCCTCCGCGCGCCAACAGTCCTCACGCACTCCGCATCGTGCGCGCCTCCACCACGCCAGTGTGAAGAGCCCTTCTCCATCACGATGCTTGCACCTACAAAACAGAAAATCAGTTGTAAAATAGAAAGCTATAAAAGCCACACAAATCATTGTAAAAGGGGATTGTTTTTTATATAGATAGAGGCAATATACACGAGTTTGCAGATACAAACACAAGTAAATAGAAAAAGAAATTTGCGCATACATTGAAATAGGAAATCAGTGAAAACTCAAGGTGATTATTGTTCTGCCTTCCGATTTTCGAGTCTCGTTTTCGTTTTTCTTTTTTGCCTTACTATTATATGCGAAAATAGAAGAGGAGGGTATTAAAAAACTTCTCCATTTTCACGGGTTTCCTGCACTTGTTTTCAAAAACAAATGAAGTTTTTTTTGGAAAAAAGAAAGAGATCGAGAGGATCTTACTGTGGTTCCTCCGGCCGTCGTTAAGGGTGCGCCATGGGGGACCTGCTGCGAGGATTGGCATGCCCTAGCAGAGAAAAGAGGGATCCCATTTGCGTTGTTGGTTTGAAGCCTTTGGGCAAATGAATTCTGCAAAGGAGAAAGGAGTTTTAACCCTTAGGAAAACAGCGCCGTTTGAGGGTGGGGAGAGACCCGCGCGTGACGACCCGACCCACTGTTGGATCTGCGCAATTTTACCATAAATGGGTAATTTCGCGGTTAGTCCTTCCCCTTTGCGCCACTATTTTGATTACGTCCCACCTCAATTTTTATTATTATTTTAATTTTCCCCTGAACTTTTTACACCACTTCGATTTGATCCACCTTCAGGCATGCCATTTAGGGCTTGAAATAATTCTGTTTTCAGTCCCTATTACTTGGGGCGAACTGTAATTTTATCCTTTTTACCCTTTTATTACTCTTAATATTATTATTATGACTATTATTACTATTTCTTTTTTTTAAAATTTATTATTATTGTATTTACTATTACTACTAGTATTGCTTTATTTTTTTCCCTTATTTTCATTTTATTATTATTATTTATTTATCATTATTACAATTTTTTTTCTTATTATTACGATTGATTCTAATATTATTACTATGTTTTTTACTACTATTATTTCTCATTATTATGACTATTAATGTTAATATTATTACTATTATTTTATTCATTATTAATTTTTTTATTTTACCATTATGATTACCGTTAATTTTTTATTACTATAATTATATTTACTATCAGTACTATACTTATTATTATTAGTATCCCTGTTTCACATATATATTATTATTATTAAAATCGATTTTTCTTTCCCTATTATATTTATTATTATTGTTATTTTTAATTTTATTATTATTAAAATCGATTTTATTACTGTTGTTTTTTTTAATTTTTTTCCCCCTACTTTTTATCTAAACTCATAAAAAGGTTTTTATCCAAACATTTTCTAAAGAACTCATATTTTGAAATCTCTTCCAATTTTCGATATTAGGACATTAATCAATCAATAAGGTACCAATTTTAGGCGTTACGAGTGTGCTAATCCTTCATCGTGCGTAACCGACTCTCGAACCCATTTTCTTAAAATTCATAGACCAAATATTTTATAAGGTGATCCAATCACACTTCAAAAAGATTGGTGGCGACTCCGTTTTTCTTTTTAAAGTCGGCCCGTTTTCCAAACAAAAAATAGTTTCAATAATTTAGAGGTATTTATGTATTGAAAAGAAGAGAGATTGAAGGGGTATTTAGCCATATTACATATCGCATTATGTTCGGATCTGGTCCATGTCATCTGTCTGAACATCCTCACCCAAATTCGACATTGATTTGTGAGTTTCCAACGCTTTTAACAGATTTTAAGAAAATAATAATATAATTAAATTCCTTGGGGTTTTTAAGAACCAAATACAGATTTGTCAAACTTTTTACCAACATTCCTCACTACCAATAGCAATGTGGTCACGATGCTAAAAACAGCTTATTTACAACTTGCCATCCCTTTTTGAAACTCTTAACCCTCTCACCCCCATGATGTGAATATTTATTTATGTTTCGTTGCGTGCATTGTATTGATTCACATATAAAAAAATAAAAAGAATCCCTTCGCCCCACTACTTCCGGCAGGGGGCAGCCAGTGGTGGCCGTTAGCAATCAAATGTATGTCCCATAGAATTGGTCCAAAGATATATTTGCCGGTTGGCTAGTTTTTAAGTTTTAGCATATGAAATCACCCCAAAAATAATTAATAAAGTAAGGAAAAAAGAAATTCATGGAATGGGAGGTGGGGGCTAATGTGTGTCTGCTCATCACATCTGTCTCTTTTAACACTTAGATATTATTATAATCTAAATTGTATTTATGAAAGTACTTAAAAATTTTTAATTTAATATAATATTTAAAATTATTCATAATCCATTCAATCATTAAATAGAAGAATAAACACATTTTAACACGCTATAACTCACAACCAAACTAATACTCAATCCGCATGTTTTAATTAATTTTTATCATATTCTTATTTAAAATGTTTAATTTAAACGTGTGTTATGATGAGGGGCCAAAAGGGGAGACAAAAGGTGGGAACATTTACGAGAAAACTGAATCTTAATTAGCCATATGTGAAACTATGAGCTGTACAATCAACAAAGTACATACATATAGATTATATATATTTGCACTAATTAAAAAATACAAAAAGACATGAACAAAATGGTCCATGGAGATGGCAAACAGAATAATGGAGGAGTACTTTTTCTTTATAGTTTAAGCTAAGCTAGATCCTTTGTGATAATTTAAAAAATTCCAACTAGTCTCCAAAAAAAAAAAAATTTTATTGCTACATAAATAAAATAAACCCAACTAGCTTTATAAAGTACATTAGAGCTTGAATAATAATATTTATTAATTAATAACGAAGTGTACCTAAATGCTTTACCAAAATTTGTGGAATTACAAATGCACAGAATATATATATATATAAAGTTTGCCTAAAGTTGAAGAATCTAGCGTGTGCATATACTATTCACATTTTCAATCATTAAATATAAAGATATTGAAAAACATATTTTTTAGTATATGAAAATGTTGAATTTATAAAGAATATTTATTTTCATATTTCATGATTTATCATTAATAAAGAATTGAAATAGCATTATGGAAAAGAAAGCAAATGCAATAAATAGTTAAACTAGTGTGTATAAGGTAATGAATCTGATCCGTCCCAATAATAACAACAAAACAAAACAAGATAAAATATTATGAGTTAAAAATAAATGGAATATTTTCACATGCACTAGAAGCCATCGATGAAAAGCCATGCAAATTTTCACTCAAATTCATCTCTATAATATTATATATTATTAATTATACCATTTACAGAGGAACCCTTAGAAAGATCTGAAAACCCCCCATTGACATAAAATTTTGCAGAAATTTTCTCAAGTTAAAATTCCCAGAAAGGGAAATTATCAACTTTGCACATTAAAGTTGCTACACTCGAACAATGCTTTTGCTGTCATTTCCCTTTCGAATCTCCAAATGTAGTTCAAGCCGACCAGCAGCTCAGTTATGGCTGCTTCGGTCTTGTCTTTGTTGGCGAAGAACAGTGTTTGTAATAAAAGAACATTTGTTTTAGGCAACAAATTTTGTTGTTCGAAGCTTCTTTCACTTTGCCATTTGATCATGTTGTGTGCTAATGGTGATAACCAACCCAAGATCCTTCCTAAAGCTGTTCTCCATTCTCCGGCGAGGATTGGGTCACCGGCTGAAAACCCGACTCCTTTTAACCTACCCCTTAAAGATGACCGGATGCTGTTCGGTAACATGGAGTAAAGATCATCTCTTGCATCGACGCCTACCAGTTGTGGTGACTTGATCATTTTTTCAATGATGATGATCAAGTTAGCATAGTGTAAAGCTAAAGCTGCCGCACCTAACGTGCTCGCCGGAGGCTTGAGGAGCTTTGTGTTCGACTCGAAAAACCCGAACCTCGAATCTTTGTTTTCTTCTTCGGAAGGTTTTTTTAATGGACCTGACATGAATCCGTTAGGGTTTTCAGTTGGATGAACAGTTGCAGAAGCTGATAGACTTCGTGGTAATAACGAAGGACCAATCCCAAAAATAAGTTTGATCCTTGCTAAGATAGTGAAAATTGATCTCACCGCCATGGAAACAACCATATCAAAGCTTCGATTCCATAAAGATCTCTCTTTTAAATACTTAACTTCTTGTCTTTGCCAGAAAAGCTTTTGCTGCAAATCAATAATCTTTTGCTCTTTAATTGAAGAAGAAGAACAAGAAGAAGATTCGTATTCTTTTAAACACTTCCTCAAATTGTTCTCCACCGTCGATAGTTCCTCCATTTCTTTATACAAAGTGGCCGTGATCGTCACATACCTATCCATCTTCTTGTTTTTAGCTTCCATTTCTTTAGAACTCAAAACCCAACCATGGGTATCATGACCCGATTTAGCGAACTCATCGAACCACCGATCAAAACACTGAAGACCCGAGTCTTGACACCGTTTGCTTATCCTCGAAATATACTTAGCCACCAGCCTAACATTCTCGGCGATCTCCGCACAAGCCAGCCCCAACAGGAAAGACTCATCGTTCGACACGATCTTACGGACTCCTTCGAGAGATACCGATTCATCGCGAAGACGAATTACGTTCTTATCGGAAAGTGAATCCCAAAGGTGAAGAAGCTTCGACATAAGGCCGGCGATTTCAAAAGATAAAACCCCGACGGTGGATTTAGCATGCTTTAAAGCTTTTGAGTTCTTTGGAATTGAAATCTTGGCAGTGTTAGAAATCGTTTTCTTCACTTTTATTAACCAAGTTTCAAGAGCCATGGGGATCAAATTGAAACAAATGGAAAAAAAGCAAAGCTAAACCCTTTGAAGATAATGAAATTTTTCAAAGAGAAATAATTGAAAGAGTGGTGTTTGCAGCGAGATATAAAGGATAAAGGATATAATGGAAAGAGATGAAAGCTTCTTCTTTTTTTTCAGATATGAGGCTCGTGGGATGTTGAGGCCATTATACAAATAGCAAAAAGAGTTTAATTATTTTAATTATTAATAATAAGAGATATACAATAAAATAAATATGCACTGACAGGTGACAGCGCGTGATAAATGAACTGATGAGGGTTTTTATTTGTCTTCGCAGGGTTTGAATTTGACTCGCATTGGATGCGCGTGGAAGGATTTAACAAGACTACAAGTGTGTGTCAATATTTATCTTTAATATATTTATATAAATAAATTATAATTACAAAAATAGAACTAAATTCTAAATTGATTAAATTATTTAAAAGTTTTTATTTAAGTTATTAATTGTCAAGTTTTTTTTTTAAAGTTTGATAAACGAGTTTCAAGCAATAATTCAATAATCGATACGGTTGATCAATACCTATTATCGAGTATAAAAACATACTTTAGATTCAAGTTGATCTAATATTCAAAACTATTTCATTAAAAAATTAAATTGTAAATGGGGAGTGAAATGATAGCTTTTGAGTAGGGTAGGTGGTGCGAATAGAAAAGATCATACAATAATGATTTTAATGCGAATAGAAAAGATCATACAATAATAATTTTAATGCGAATAGAAAAGATCATACAATAATGATTTTAACATCTCAATGTTTTAAATAAATATTTTATAATTTTTTAAAATTAAATAAGTAAACTTATTAATAATTTAATAATTTATCGATTTAATTGATATGATATAATCAAATCAAAGGAAATAAAATCTGGGTTTTGGTAAAAAGGAACTTTATCTGGTGTGTTTGGAAGCAAAGAAGCACTTGTTGTTCGATGCTGTTGGGTTTTTAATTTAATTTTCGTAAAAGAAAGAAGCAAAAGTCATATAATTATTGGTCATTTCCTTTTGGAATTCTTATAACATCGTCTTTTTCTTATTAGTGGCTTTGTTTTTGGGCACATTACTGATCTCATAAATCTTTCCTTCATTTGGCAATTCCTTTTTTTACATATAAGTATTAAAATGATTAGATAAATTAATTGAATTATGCCATTAATTCAGACCTACTCTTTTCATCTCTCTCCCTTATTATCAAATCAATTTTTTTTTTTAAGACACTACTTTTGAGATTTTTTTAATAATACCATTTCTTTGCTTTAATCATTTACAAACCCTTTTTTTTTCTTGCATGGGAATGCTATGCCATGAGCATCCTAAGTGAAAAGACAAATTTTAATGAAAATAACCAAGAAAAAGAAGAGGAAATTATCTCCTCTCTTTTTTGAGTTTTAACCTAAGGTAAAAGTTGAAGAATATGGATTTGTAAGTTAGATTGATTCTACTTATTGGATCGGTAATCGGTTGATATATTATTTTAAATGAATGAATTGAATTAATTTTTAAATAAATTCTTTAAAATCATTACGAAATAAAAAAATTGGGGCAAAAAGTTGACAATTGAATTAACTTGTAAATTTTTAATAATGAAATAATTTTTAAAACTTTCAATTATTTAAATAATTATTATGAAAATCAATTAAACAAAAAACCGATCATCTTATTAATTTGATTAACAGTCTGATTTTTAGAACCTTGTTTATTTGCTTGAGATTGCTACCTTCACAATGTTTTAAAGATATACACTAGAAACAAGAATGACAGTTTTAACTAAACTCTCAAAAGATCAATTACTCTTATTGATTAATCCAATCATGTTTTTTAAAAAAATGATCATATAATCAAATTTTTATAAAATCTAAATTTAGATATTAAAATAGATAATTCAAATACAGAAGATAACTAAAAAAGAAATACTAAAATGAACTTAATTACTAAAATTAAGAGAATAAATTATATTATCTAATATATATATAAAAACAAGATCCCCACTTACTCATTCAATCACATGGGATGGTGAAAATATTTTGGGTGAGTGTGGGGGTCATCACTCATCAAATACAAGCGAAGACAGCCTGAGATTTGACAATCGCCATTTCTAAAATTCGTGTGACAAACACTTGTTTCTTTCTTTCTTTTTTTACTTTGGAAGGGGGCGATCCATTGCCTTTGCTTTTGGGTACAAATGGAAAGGCAGTGAAGACTGGCCTTTGTTTAATTGTCGGAGATGAATAGGCAACCCTCCTACATTTTCATGCCTCGTTTAATGTGCCTCTTATAACTATAACCCATCACTTCCCACTTGCTTGCTTTCTTTCTTTATTATATATGCTAAATTTGATATATTTGTATTATACTTAATTAATACAACTTGTGCTTCTTTATTTCTATTTTATATATGCTAAATCTCTCTCTATTAACTTTCACATTCCAACTTCTGGTTCTTTATTTCTTTTTTACTTCGCCTTTAAACACGTTTAACAGTGCCCAAAGAGACCCCATTAGTGCTCTAGAAATATGAATTTTTTTGGCCTAATATCGAATTAATTTTCAGTTTAATCCTTAATATTTTTTAATGAAGCTATTGGCATCTCATATGTACTCCATGCTAACATGTCATTGTTTGTCTTATAGGCGTATCAACAAATAATTCTAAATTTATAAAAATATTTAAAAAAATTCATAAAATTTAAAAATATAACGTGGAGTATATGTGAATTGCCATGCGAACTGTCATGTTTTAAAATGTAACGTTTCAGTCATTATTTTCATTAAAAAACAATTCGACTAATTCTGAAAGATTAATCGTAAAAAATAAGAGCTAAATTTAGTTTTTAAAAAATAGAAACCAAATTGACAAAGACAGTTAATGTTAAAGGCTAGATTTGTCATTATGTTTTTTAATGATTTTGAGTAAAATTACTTTGTATTTGCGTACAATTACTTACTAAATTTGCTTAATTTAAAATGAAAATTAAATCAATAATGGTCCTTCATTAATCCTTGTTAAATATTGATAAAGATTATCACCACATGGTGAATTTCTTTAAAAGAACCATCGATATGTATGCTTGTTTGAATGGACATCATTTCTCTCGAAGGATAATTGGGAAAGGAAGCCTCCCCAATTTTATTAACATGCTAAAAATACAGAAATTAATGGCTAAATGCCAAAAGTCCAAATCCAATGAAATTAACCAAAAATCTTTCTCTATCATACACATTTTAATATGGATATTATCCAAACATCTATTTCGTTATTCTAAACTAGATTTTGTCCCCATTACATTTATTTAAGTGTAACCATACATTTTAATATGGATATTATCCAAAGATCTATTTTAAAATGCTTGTTTCTTTAATTTTCATTAACTAAATATATATTTTATGCTAAGATTGAGAGGTTTAGATTTAAAAATAAAATCAGAAAATGGAATTGATATGTATTTTTAGATGAATGCAATGAACCGAATTATATGTACTTAGGTCTCTAAACTCTAGGAAGATCTTAGATTCACTACCGACTTATAATTTTGACCATTGGATTTTTATCAATCAATATGGACTGTATATAATAATACATCACCATCTAGCTGTTGTACAATATTGACTCAATTCACATGATGCGACTTAATAAGTAAAATTACACGTATATATTTTTTTTAACTTTTTTGAAATTTTTTATGTTTTGCTAATTAATGAAACGGTGATATAATTTAAAAGTGATTTTGTTATAAATATATACAATAAACACTTAATCTAAACTTATAAATTATTCTTAGAGAGTGTTTGATAATGTATGTTATTTAGAATTTTGTAATTTATGAATCAAACAATAATATTTGTTTAAGTGTATTCAAACTCATATTTTTATGCATGTTATAAAAATAATGGTATCAATTGAATTAACACTCAATTAGCATATATTGCAAAATTTTAATGTAAAATATATCATGCATGCACATTAATTATTTCTCTATAGATAAATGTATCATAGAAGCTTTTGTACTAGGAGTCGGATTGCAATTTGCCTCCTTTACTGAAAAAGAAAAAAGGAATAAATTAGTCCTAAATGAGTCTTTTTGTTAGAAATTGCATCCATTTCTATTGTTGAAAATTGGTTCTTGTACACCAACATAAGGTACACATAACATGCTACATGTAATTGTCTAATTATTCTGTTAATCACACTAATGTTTAACAGTAAAAATTGATGAATATTTAAACGAAAAGATTAATTTACTATTTGATTCAACATATAAAAAGTAACTACTTTTATCTCTATATTCAATATTCTAAAAATCTTTCCACATAATCCCTCCTTAAACGACATCACCTAAAAGAGAAATTGCTTTAGCTATACTAAGACACAATAGACAAAACTAAAAGGAATTTATTAGGAAAAAAAATCTTGAAATATCACTTTATCAAATTGAATCCAGCTACAACCTCATTTGTTTAATTAAAAAACATTTCTTTGTTAAATCACATGACATGAAGCTATCGCTATATAAAGTTTTGAAGTGGAAATTGTGTGCTAAAAAAGAGTTTCCTTTTAAAAAATTGTAAAAGCTTTATTTTATTGAACCATGCGTGCTAATGTGGAGTCACGCCATGCAATGGGCAGCAGCATGCTGGCTAAGGCCGAGCTCCCCGTGCTGCCACACGGTCCGGCTGTCGCTCAACATTAAATCATGAACAAATATATAAAAGGCTTAGACCGAGGACCTGTTGTTATGGTGTGTGACTGTGAATGTGATGCCATCATCATCATCCATATACATGAAGCGTGGCTCATGATTCCACTTAAGCCATATAATTAATGCATCATTTAATGGAGACATTGCTCTAAAAGGTAAGGTTTTAATCGACGTCTTAAGCCAATTAATTGCACGAGATTAATTAATAACCAAGTTGGGTCATTGAGATTGTTAAAGGTTAATTTTTTATGGAAGTTATAATAACATCAACAGTTTTAATCATATTTAAATATTATTTTATATTACGATAGTTGCAATGCAGAAAAAAATTAATCCATATTTTATACACAATAAAATTCGAATTTGAATAATCAAATACATAAATCAATGATTTAAAACCGTATATTATAACTGTCGGCATAGTTCATTACTAAAAATATTCCGAAAGGGAAATAACCTACTTTGCAAAAATTTAGGTAAGAAAGAAACAAAGAATAATAATGTTCAACTCTTGAAGCATATAGTGCCCGATTCTTGTCCAATAATTTTAAGGATGGTGTGGAAAGAGAGATTGAAAGGGAAAAGTCCTATTGTCTTCCATTGCATTAAAATTGTTGCATCTTTTCTCATTCATTTTTATCCATGGTCACCCTAACTAAATTTTCATGCGTACAAACCCTTCTTTTCTACCAGTTCTTATAAATACAATAATCTCAAGAATTATTTAAATGATAGGAGATAAGTCTTTAGTTCTAAATTTATAATTAGCTAAAATGGAAGATTTCCATATCAATGGACTCACCCAACCGGTGGAGTGGATCCAGGTCGGCCAGGATAACCATGGGTCAGGTAGGACCGACATGAAGACTTTCTTAATTGGAAGCAAATGAAAGGCTCTGTTTGGCTTCTTGTTTATGTGGACCAAATTAGAGGTGTGCATTTACTAAGATCCCACTATGAGTGCTTTTACTATCAAATTAACTCCAAATAAAATAAAGAGGAAAAATATTATGAAAAAAGAAAAAGCAAAAATAGAAAAAGGTTTTAGAGTAATAATAATATTGGGTAATGAAAAAAAAAAAAGGCTTCTTATTGATCAGAAATGAAGGAGCACTGTTCCACTTTTGCTCAACATTCCTTAAAGAAAATGGTCCCATGGTCCTACAAATTTACCAACAATCTCTTTACATTAAGATGATGTTTTCTTTCTCTTTTTATTTTTTAGAATCAATGTATCTTCTATCTTTAATTTATAGTCTATGTCCATGAAAAATAGTTTTTTTTTTAGATATGTAATTGTTATTTTTAACAACGTCCTATTTAAACAAACAAGCGTGAATCTAAAAAACTTTTAAGAGGAATGAGAATTAAATTATAAATTTTTGAGAGGTGAAAATATAAATTTTATTATATATTAATTTATAATTTCATTATTTTTTAAAAGGACTAAACATATATTTTTTTTTTTCATTTTAAAAGGACCAAAATACAAGTTTATGGAGAAAAATTACAATCGCCCATTTTGAGGGCTTGACTGCCTACTTTACATTCATCCATGTATCCAAAGTCCTAACCAATGTTGCTGGAGCTGAATTGCACCGTGAACTGATGAGTGTACCTATTTGGACTAAAATATTAAGGTTTTGAGCAAAGCACTTACCTCCATTGAACCAAGAATCGGAACTAGCTACGTTGGTAAAAAAACGATTGAATTGAACTTCTTTTTTTTTTTACTTTTTTTTTTTTATACTTTTAGACTCAATTATTAGCTAAAATCTGATCTAAACCAATAAAACTAATAAATAAATAAATAAATAAATGACCCAAATAAAAAAAAAGCACTCTAAAAGAGTTGAATATATTAAAATTGTTATTTATTTATATTTATAATTTTTTAGATTTTTATTGATTTTTTTTAAATTTGGACAGTTGAATTGATGGTTCAACTAATTAAACAAATTGGATCAAGACTAGTGGTCTAATCGGTTCAATTATTGGTTCGTTTTTGAAAACATTGGTTCTAGTCTTATAATATACCATGCCATTACTTCCAACACTTGTTGATTTCCAATGATTTTGAATCAAATTGACCGGTCGGATTGGTTGAAGTACTAATTAGACTAAGAATCGATTGAACTATAAACCAAGAGAATGATATTGAATCGATTGGACCAAGAACCAATACAACTTGATTGAACTTAATTTTTTTTATTTTTTAAATTGATTAGAACGATTAAACTAACGAACCGATGACATGAATAATTCAAATGCTAAGGTTTTTGTATGGATTGCCTTTGCTTTGGTTTCGCCTTAATCAATGAACTATGTGCACGTGTGTAATTATGATTGTAGGTACGTGGTAGACCTAATTATTCACCCACACGCACGTGCATGCGCCCATCTACCATCATGCTAATTTGGTAACCTAAATGATGCAGTAAAAAAATATTTAAAAAAGGTAGGTTATTGCAACCCTAAATTTGGTTCCATATTTCTTCTTAAAAGTAATTACTAATTATTACAAACCAATAAAAAGATGTAGTAAAATTTAAATACAGAAAATTATCATAATATTGTACAAGGACAGATTCATGAGGCTGGCAGAGGTCCCGATCCTCTATAATGGAAAATTATTGTTTCGGCATTTTAGAAAATTTTAAAATTTTAAATTAATAAAGGTAAAATTATACTTTAGCCCCCTTAAAATTATGAAAATTTAATTTAATCATTTAAAAATTATAAAGATATAGATTATTAAAAATTAAAATTTCATTTCGACCCCTAAAATTTTTTTTTGATTTCGCTCACGATATTGTAGATATAATGTAATATGTTTAGTTATGAGTGGTTAAAAAACTTAATTTAAGGTATCATAGTAATCATGGGATGGTTAAAGTCATATATATATATATATATGCATATGTTTCCTGTTACATAATTATTTCAGATTCTATAAGGAAGACAATCTTTAATTATTACATCATGTCCCTGGTGAATTCAAAATGAAATATACTTTTTGGGGGCATTAATTAACCTAAAAATGATGTCTTTTTTTTTTTTTTTATCTCATTAATACATTCTTTTTATATGTTGGACTGTCCAATTAGTATTACCTTTTGTTAATGGAATGGATTTGAATCAAGAGACACCATTTTTTGGATTTTTTATAGTATCATGATTTTCTAGCAAATGTTATTGGCACAATTATTGTAGCTAAGACACGACATAGACATGAAAGTTAGACCTGTTAAATTAAAAATTATTACAAACAAAACATGAAACTTGTGTATTATAGTGTAGATAATCGACCCAAATCTGTGGCTCAACATTTTTAGTATAATCCTTTTATAAAATATGCAAATACGATATTGGGGCATATTAGAAAGTGAAATGCACAAATTGGACCCTATTAAAGTATATGGAAGGTAATTGGGTCATCTTGGCCTGCAAATATTGGACCATACGGCCTTAACGAGCATATGACATGGACCATATGGGATCATAAGGCTTCATTTTATTTTTATAATTAATAAATATATAAAATCAAGAATCCTTTAAACTTTATAAAAAAAAAATAAATTTTACAGAAATTATTTTATTTTTTAAATTTGAAATTTTTATTAATTAATCTTAAAATGCAAATTAATGGACCTAAAGTTTACCTATAAATTTATAAGTTTTATTAACAATTAATTTTAGGCATAATGATAAATTTAATTCTTAATGTTTATTTTTTTTGTCACTTTGATTTTATTTTTTTTATTTCAGCATCTTATCTTTCAAATTTAATTTAATTATTTTATTTTTAACGAAAAAGATTATTGGATCATTAACAATTTAATGACATTGACTTAATAACCCGTGTATGTGTAGTTCATACAAGTACCAAATTAGAAAAGTATTTGTTATATATAATATTATATATTAAAATGAAAATGAAGTAAAACTGAAATATATATTGTTGACACTGCCAACGTTTTCCAATTCTTTATCCGATGGCATTTTCTCACCTTATTCTCAAGGTGCAAGGTCATCACCACTCGACTTAATGGCATAATTCTAATTTTAGTGCCTCCTAAATGTAAGTTGTTCAATTTAATTATTTTTAGTTTTTGTTTAAATGGAACAATTTTAATTTTGGCCCTTCTAAAAAATTTAAAATTCAATTTAAGTTATTTTAAATTTTTTTACCTTTGGCCCCTCCAATTCTTTTAATTTTTTCTCGATCCTTAGTATATAATTCTTGACTTCCCCCCTGCATCTTTGTTCCTTTTTTCTTGCTGGTTTGTACGAATTTCATTGAAATATTTTCTGCCAAAAAAGTTATTGGCATTGAAATTGGTGGTGACAGAAGCTTTTGTCACTACAAATTGAAAAATTAATTTCCATTGATATAAATAGTAATTTGCAATTTCCGTCGAAGAAAAGTCTCCAAGTACATCAATCAAAATCTGATTTAACTTTTTTTTGGTTAAAAATACAAAAGATTTTCTGTCAAAATGTAATTCATCTCTAAAAGAATCCTTTCTTGACTTTTGGGAAAAAAAAATCAAGTTGGCTGTGATAGCAAAACCATTCAAAGATTAGATTACTCGTTTAAATTTGAAAGTTATTTCGAAATTTGTAAAGGTTTTAGTAAAAATATTAAGATTTAAAAAATGAGTTTAAGTAAAATTGAAGTAGTTTAAAATATAAATTAAGCTTAGATTCTAATATTCAAAACTCGACTAGTTTTCAAGTTTATAATTTATTATTTATTTTATTTATATATATATTCAAATATGAAAAATATATATGAAGTCATAGATTTAATAAAAGGAAAAACAAATATAATGGTAGTAAACTATAATTGTAATTAAACAAAAATGACTGCCTTTTCAAAAAAAAAAAAAGTTATAGAATAAGCAGAGATAAATAAATTTGAACAAAATTTAAAGTTCATATTTCAAATTGAATCGAGGGAAATGAATTGATTTGCGTGCTTATGATTCATACTGCAACATCTTATTATTATTATCATTATCACAATTTGCATGTGTTGGTTGAAGGTCACCTTATGAATTTATTCGTTGAATTTTTTTCTTTTATATCATAAATTCACGATAATAACCTTAGATTCATCTTACATGTCATTGTATCCCTATTTTTAGGGTAGGAAAAAATCAAAAGTTTAAGGTCGACTACAAGAAAATCTTCCAAGTTGTCTTTGATTTCCCTCAAATGGTGTTCCACCATCTCCTCTCATTTTTATCAACCTACGAAAAGTCTTAACGAATCATAACCCTCTTGCCTCTTCTGCCCTTTCCAAATAGCCATTCCCCGGCCCGATACATCCTCCTCCTCCTCCCATGATGATTTGACACAATAATCCTTAACCTCATTAACAAAAATGATATTATTTTTGTAAGTATTATGTAAAAATAGTAAATTGATATATTTATAAATAAAATATTAGACTTTAATACCATGATTGTTTTCCTTAAATTAAGATGTTGGAGATAGACTTTAACTGTTATGATGCTATTCATGTTGACATATTGTCTTTTAAGTTGAATGGTCACTCTAAGTGTGTTTTTAATGTTGACTAATTTACTGTTGTGTACTAAAATGTAACGACAAACGAACGTAAAGTTATTAATGAATTATGGGAATATATACTTATTAAATAAATTATCTAAAAAAGTAGATGTCACTCTCTAAATTTTAAGAGAGATTTCAATACACTAATTCTAGCACATGGGTAAAAAATAATAATTAAAAACTTTTATTGACTAATAATTTTTCTAAAGAAATATTGATTATTGATATAATTTTGATATTTATACTTAAAATAATATTCTTAATGGTCATATTTATAATCAATACATATATATATTTATAAAATTATCAGGGTTTCATTTTAATTTTAAATCATGCATTTGAAAAGATTGTCCAGAACTCGACTCACAAATGAGTTCAATAAAATGAATCAATCTTAAATTATTATCAATTATAATTTTAAAAAATCAGAATATATGAATAATAAAATAAAATGCTGAAAAAAAGCATGCAGCCCCATGCGTAAGCGGGGGCGTCAAGGCTATAGTCTTCACTAATTTAAGCAGCCTTTGTTTACTAACATAGTATTTGTACGTATAACCATATTTATGTCCATTCTAAATCATACAACATCCTCAATATATATTTAAAATAGTAATTAAATGATGAATATTAATCAATGTGGTTAGTTTGAATGAAATCATTGACTGGTATGCATTAAATTTGATTCAGAATACCATTCAACTTTTATGATGTTAGCCATGCTGAAATTTTGTGGTTTAAGTTGAATGGCGGTTACCATAATTGTGATTTTTATTTTGACTAATTTGATATTATTGACTGTTTCCTTTTCCTCCACTTTATTTTAATATTTTTACATGGATTAACATTTTCTTTTATGAGATATTCAAATTAATTGTATATTGTCTGTCCATTGGTTAAGTTGATTGAATCTTTGTTTCAAACTTTTTAATAATTTTTACTTAATTTTAAGTTGCTCGTTGTGCAATGTCTTATACACGACAACATTTTATTACAATTGTTTGATCATTCTTTTATGGAATTCATTTTCACTATTTTAATGTGAAAAATTAGAGACTAAATTATGTTAAAACAAATGGTGCAAAATAGAAATATATGAAGTAAAAAAATAAGAAAAAAGAATTAAATCGAAAAATAAGGTTAATAAACTTTAAAATTATGCCAGTGATTTGATTTATTACTTTTTGTTGTGTTTTATCATGTCCGCAAGAATTTTTTTTGACAAGAATTCATACATGCATAAAATCAAAGGAATAATGATCTATGGGATTCGCCAACCGGCAAACTCTATGTATTTGCAAATTCTAGGGTTTGACAGAATCTTTTGTTAAGTATTCGCCCACCTTAGATGTTTTGAGAGAACTTGTTAAGTTCGTAATTTGATAGATTTATTTCTATACTTAGTGTATATTATGATGACTTAGTTAGTCATGTTGGGGTTTGGTTGAGTGCTAGTTAGAACTGAACTAGAATACTGTAAATGATTAGACTTAAAACTTGTTAAGTACTGTGTTTAATAACAAGAATCAAGGGTGCTAGTGGAATTATTTGATTTTCCCACTAAACCTTGTCAACGTTGCATGAGTATATAAACTTTAGTGTAGAGAGCTTCATCGAAGAGGGTTCGCAGAGTCTAGCTAACACCTACGTATGTACCAGTTTACTGGTAATTTCTGGTACACCCTTAGGTTATTATTGAAGAAATTGTTGTGTTTATTGTATTGCATGCTTAGACCTTAGAACTGTTTGTGAGGAAAGAAACTTCTTGATTCTGGGTTATTTGATATTGAGTCTTGCATGCATGCCTGCTCTTCCAATGACCTTATCACAAGTATGTTACCCTCATAGGATATATTTAATCTCTTTGGTTCTCCCAATATGATCCTTTCTAAAAAAAAGCAATTCAACCCCCTTTTTTTTGCACTTAATTGAATATTTGAACTGTTAAAATACATAAAAAATACCCTAAATATGCATAAAAAAATTGAAAGTTAAGTTTATTTTTAAACTGGTTTAATTTAACTCAAAAACTCGTTTCTTTGGCCAAGCCCAATTTTTAAACAACTCTAAATATGATTTTTTAAATTTTTGATGAATGAAATTTCATTTTGATAGAGCCTAATCTTCAAACATAACTTTCAGCAATTTGATAATGACATGCACATTATAAGTAAGAAATTAAAGTTAGTCGAAGGAAGAAAGAATTTAAAAAACTCATAGCACTGTACAATGTGATTATATATATAATACTTTTTTTTGGTATAAAAATTGGACGGGAATTGGCTGAAGATCAAGGGGGAATTTCATTTTTTTGTTTAAATATAGTAATTTCATCAATTTAATAGTTTATATCTTTATAATTTTTAAAAAATTAAATTAAATTATTATCATTTTTAAGGAGTCAAGATGTAATTTTAATTTTACTAATTTAAAATTATAATATTTTAAAAAGCCTAAATAAAAAAAATTCATTTTAAGAAGGCAAATCTCTGCCAGCGCATTAGCTGCGCCTAAAGCATTTTAAGCATGCTATTATTTAAAATATAAAATATTTATTTTTACATAATAAAGTTAAATAGATTTCGATGTAATTTCTTTTTAACTTATATTCTCTATTAATCGTCCAATGCATCTGTTGTAAGTCTATATCCAACGCCTCAAATTTTCTTGTATGGTGTTTGGTATGGCAGAAGGAGAAAGTCAATATTAAATATTAATGAGGTTGTAAAAAACTAATTAATGTCAATTTAAATTGTATAGTTTCATATTATCTATACATGCAGTCGCTCTATATATATAACTCCATTTTCCCTACATTTGATCATCGAAAACAAATATGTCTAACTTATACAATAAGCTAGCAGTTCTTGCTTGCGAAGGCTGGTCATGGGGTTGCATCCATGCCCATGGATTTGCTCCTCTTATGGCGGCGGCGCTAGCAATTTTCTGCTGTGCATGGTGGTGGCGGGTTATGAAAATTTCCAAAATAAACCCGCCTCTACCACCTGGTCCTCTAGGCTTGCCTATAATAGGAAATCTTCCCTTCATCCAACCCGAATTGCACCGTTACTTTTTAGACCTGTCTCGAATCTATGGTCCCATCTTCAAACTTCGCTTGGGGAGAATGATTGTAATAGTCATAAACTCACCTTCACTTGCCAACGAGGTCCTTAAAGACCAGGATGCCATCTTCGCTAACCGTGATAGTCCAGCAGCCGCCGTAGCCGGCACTTTTGGTGGTCTCGACATTGCATGGAGATCCAATGGCCCCGATTACAACCGACTGCGTAAGCTTGTTATGCGTGAAATCATGAGCAAACAAGGCTTGGATGCTTGCTACGTGCTTCGTCGACGTGAGGTACGACGAATGGTGAAGGAGATTCACGAAAAAGTCGGTTCCATAGTTAACATTGATGAACAATTATCAGCGACTGCTCTACGAGTGATGATGAGTACGCTATGGGGTGATGATCCATCAAAATTGATTGGAGAGGAACGACGAAGCAAGGATTTGTTTGAGTTGAGGAAACGGTTGGATGAATTTGTAAGAACATTTGCTGCACCGAATATTTCTGATCTTTTCCCAGTTTTTGCCCCATTTGATATACAAGGAATTGAATCCAAAGCGAAGGATCATTTGTCGTGGTTTTATGGGGTTTTTGAATCAGTGATAACGAACAGAAGAAACATTGGAGATGATGGAAAAGAAAAGGAAAAAGTTAGCAAGGATTTTATGCAGCAATTGTTAGACCTACATCAGCGAGGACATGATAAAAGCTCTTTATCCATCAACGAAGTGAAAGCTTTGCTTCTGGTAAGTAACTTTAACTTAGTATCACAAAACTACCGATATTTCCATTTTACAATATTAATCTTCATATCTCATAGGATATGATGGTTGGAGGTACGGATACAATACCAACTACTGCAGAATGGGCAATGACCGAATTGTTACGTCATCCAGATAAAATGGCAAAACTCGTTGGGGAATTAGATATGGTGGTTGGAAACCAGAACGTGGTGGAAGAATGTCATATACCTAAACTGATCTATTTGGATGCTGTCATAAAGGAAACACTTCGTCTTCACCCGGTTGTTCCATTGCTATTGCCTCACGTGCCCAGTGAAACCTCCATTATTGGTGGATATACTATCCCTAAAGATTGCAGGGTTTTCGTTAATGCATGGGCCATGCAAAGGGATCCTAAGTTGTGGGACGATCCTCTTCGGTTTCAGCCTGAGAGATTCTTGGAATCCGACATTAGCTATCGAGGCAACAATTTCAGGTATTTTCCATTTGGGTCAGGAAGAAGGATTTGTGTTGGGGTTTCAATGGCGGAGAAAATGGTGGCGCTGCTCTTAGGCTCTTTGGTGCACTCGTTTCCATGGGGATTACTGGAGGGGACCAAGCCTGGTTTAGAAGACAAATTTGGGATTGTTTTGAAGAAAACAGAATCCCTTGTTGCCATACCCATTGCACGACTTCCTAATTTAGAGCAATACCAATGAATGTGTTCGGTTTTACATATCCATAAACTATATATGATATGCTATGTGACTATGTACGTGGGTGAAAAAAATGTAAGAGATAAATAAGATTTTGGTTCAAATAGTAAAGTTGAGCCATTAGAGATTATGGTGTGTGTTAGATTTAAATTGCATGTAAAATGTTATATAAAAATATTAAAAAATAAAAATATTTTTACAATAATATTTGTTACTTTTTTAACTTTTTAATTAGTTTATGAAATTATATATGGGCGGTTCGATTCAATTACTGAATGAATCAGTAGACGTATAAGGTTAAAGATTTAGTATAAATGTGTTATAAATGAAACATATATCCTAGTGTCACGAGTCACGGATCGAAGCCTGTGACGAATGCATCAGAATATTTTCATAGAGGTTAACTGATTAAATGAGACTCATTTGATCCATTCGAACTTATCCCGATTCATAAAACTTATGCAAAAGTTAATCTACTTGCAACCTTGATGGTCCAATGGTACATTCCATTAAAATTAGAGTTACTATAATTAATATTTATAGTTGTAATAGATAAGATTGTAGATAGGCTTAAAACTAGACATGCCTTCTACAGTATCAAGATATTCTAGCAAATATTATTTGCATAATTATTGTAAGCTGAAGTAATATAAGACGCAACATAATAAAAATCGTATATGTACATGAAATGAACATAATTAAACAAAAATAAAATAAAAACAATATGAATATATAAATATTTTAAGTTTCATTATAAATATAAAAGATTCTAAATACGATTACGTTACACAGAATATAATCGAGCTTAGCTATAAATTTATAGTGTTGATAATCGACCCAAAGCTGACACAACATTTTCAGTATAGTCCTCCACAAATGTTTAATTTATTATATTGGGTCTTAATAGAAAGCAAAATGCACAAATTGGACCGGATTAAAGCATATTGAAGCAGGGGTGGAGTTAGAAAATTCTTTTTGGGGGGCCAAAATTAAATTATATTTTTTATGATAGTAAAAATGTAATTTTATCATTTTAATAGTCTTTATCTTTATAATTTTTAAAAGGTTAAATCAATTTATAAATAGCAGAAGAAATTGAGAAATTGAACACAAATTTAACGTGAAAAAACCCCTCTAAAGAGGATAAAAAACCACGTGCAAAGATAATTTTACTATAATGGCAAAAAAACGAAGAGTACAAAAGATGGATATAAAAACTAAACCCCGAAAACCCGAAAATAAGGAACCCTCAAAACATAAACATAAAATTCTCTCTAAATGTGTTATGAGTTCTAATATCTAATGAGTGTATTTTCTAAGGTTGTAAAAGAGCCTATTTAAAGGCTAAATTCATAGGTCAAATAATAATAAAATAATCTAAACTAATCAGTGTTTGATTGAAACAAATAAACAAAGTTTAACTAGAAGATTACTTCTCAAATTTGACTGAAATAGGAGTCATAATTAACAAATCTCCACCTTGACTCATATTTCCACAATGCCATCTTTGTCAAAGCCCGCCACGAGCCTATCTTGAACCATGTAGGGAATTAACTGAGTCTAATCTGTGCTTAGAAACTGGAAGACTTCTAGCCTTCGACTTGTACACTGCCAAATCAAAACTAACCCGGGTTTGATTTTCACGAACATAATGCCCTAACTTTTCAAAACCTGCATCCAAAAGAGAACCTCTCTTCAATGAAACAGTCATACCTTTTTCCTTTGTAATAGCCCAAAATAGGGCCTAGTCGAAATAGTGGTTTCAAGACCACAAACTTGAAGTAAAAAAAATATATATTTAATTTATGATTGTTTTAGAGTCTATGATATGTTGGGTGATGGTGTGCAAATTTTGTTAAGTAATTTTTATCGATAAAGTGCCCAATTTTATTATTGGGATTAAATTGCAATAAGTTGCAAAATATGAGGTCCTAGAAGCTTTAAGTATGAATTATCTTGGATTATCAATTTGAGGTCTATAATATGATTAAATTATTGTGTGGAAATTTCGTTGAGAAATTTTATCGAAAAAGTGTTTAATTTGGTTAGTAGGATTAAATTGTTATAGGTGCGAAGTGTATATTCCAGATGATAAAAGAGTGTAATTGTGATGGGTTTTTAAAGTGAAGGTCCTTATGAGGAAATTAGTCCACTTATAAGTTGATGAAGATATTTGTTTGGTATTTTTGAAGTTAGTTGAAAAGAAAAAGGGCAAATTTGGAAGTTAAGTTAAATGGTATAATAAGACAAAAATAGTAATAAAATAAAATAAAATAAAACACCATCCTTTTCTTCTTCTCCAGCCAAATGTGAGAAGAAGAAATGGCAGCCATGGGTGAGCTCCATTCGGCCAAGCTTCCATGGCTTATATAGATTCTAAAAAATGAGATTTGGACCTAGAACTGGAGGAAAATCGAAAATCGAGAAAGTTGGTAAAATGGTCGTTTTGGCATTCGAGGTAAGTTCGTGTGTTAATAATAATGCAACATCGTGCTTGAATTGTAATTTTCTATTGATATGGCATAAATTGTATGATTTAATATGTTTAGGAGAAGTTGATGTATGATATGGAAAATGTGATGTTTGTTGTGTTATGTAAAATTGAATGGCAAAATTAATGTTACATGAATTGAATGTTAAATTAATATTACATGGGTTGTATGAGTTGCTACACAGCTATACCTGACGAGATTTCGGCAAGTAAGTTCATATGGTTGAGTTTACATGTTTATTGGTGAATGATTGGATGATATAATGCGTTGTTAAATATGGATTGTGAAAATTATGATAAAATGGAATAATAATGCGGTAATTCAAATTAGGAAAAACGCAGAATTGAGTACGTTCGTATTGTGACATGTGATGAATTGACGGATAAGACCATGGTTAATCCATGGCAAAGTGTGAAATGTAGGTATGGTATCATCCATACTAAGTTATGAAATGTAGGTATGGTATCATCCATACTGAGATATGAAATGTAGGTATGGTATCATCCATACTGAGTTGTGAAATGTAGGTATAGTATTAACCATACTGAGATATGAAATGTAGGTATAGTATCATCCATACTGAGTTGTGAAATGTAGGTATGGTATTAACCATACTGAGTTAAGAAATGTAGGTATGGTGTTTCCATACCGAGTTGTGAAATGTAGGTATGGTATTTCAATGAGGAAAACCATACTGAGTTGTGAAACGTGGCACTGAGCAACGACGTACTCAAATTCGTAAGACGTTTCCTAATTTGATAATAAGTAATACAAAAGAAGTGAATCAAATGAAAGAGATTGAATGATTTTTAATGTTGAGCTCAACTATGTGTACAAGAGAGTTACGAAATGGTTTTGGTCACATGTATAGTACCAATACCAATTACCTTACTAGATGAATCGTTTTCCATGCACACAACTCAACCTTCAACCGAACTGTATGTGGAGAACCATTCTCTATTGGGACACATGTGGAAAGAACATCCCGAATCTAAGATCCATTAGGACGTGAGCTTGGAGTTATCGCTCGTTGACACTAACAAGAAATCATTACCACTTTTATCAGCCAAATTAGCACCAACTACATTTTCCTCGTTACTCTCAACAGCTTTTTTTCTTTGGCAGTTTACAACAATCTGCTTTGATGTGACCTAACTTTTTACAATAGCGACACCTTTTGTCTCGCTTCTTTGATGCTATCAAAACGGAAGCTTGTCTATCTGCCTTGCTATCCAAATGAAGCTCATTGTCGAGTTTGTCTCTACTTAACAAATAACCCTTCATATCTTCGAACGAGAGTTTGTCTCTGCCATAAATCAGGGTCTCCCTGAAAGACTTGTATGAAGGGGGTAAAGAGCACAATAATAGCATAGCCTGATCTTTATCGTCAATATGAACCTCAACATTCTTTAAATCATTTAAAAGAGTAATGAATTGACTGATGTGATCTCTAAGAAGCTCACATTCGTTCATGCGAAACGTAAATAGACGTTGTTTCAACACTAAACAGTTAGCCAGAGACTTAGTCGCATAAAGAGTTTCTAACCTTTTCCACAAGGCAGATGAGGCCTTCTCCATGAATACCTCCTGCAATACCGTATTCGCGAGGCACAACTGGATTGCAGACAAAGCCTTTTCATCAAGCTCTTCCCATTCTGTTTTATTTAGATTCTCAGGCTTTTTCCCGGTAACAACCTTTTTCAAACCGGATTAAACTAGAATTGCCATCATCCGAACTTGCCACAGATTGAAATCTGTCTCTGCATCGAATTTCTCAATTTCAAACCTTGTTGCTGCTATATCTGAATGGGCTGATCTATGAAAATTGAACTAGCTCTTGATACCACTTGTTAGGATCGTCTCGATTAAGCAACAAACAAGTAAAAATAGCAGAAGAAATTGAGAAATTGATCACACAAATTTAACGCGGAAAAACCCCTCCAAAGAGGATAAAAAACCACGGGCAAAGATAATTTTACTATATTGGCAAAAGAACGAAGAGTACAAAATATGGAGATAAAAACTAAACCCCGAAAACCCGAAAACAAAGAACCCTCAAAACGTAAACACAAAATTCTCTCTAAATGTGTTATGAGTTCTAATATCTAATGGGTGTATTTTCTAAGATTGTAAAAGAGCCTATTTATAGGCTAAATTCATAAGTCAAATAATAATAAAATAATCTAAACTAATCAGTATTTGATTAAAATAAATAAACAGAATTTAACTAGAAGATTACTTCTCAAATTTGGCTGAAATAGGAGTCATAATTAACAGTTCCAAAAGAAAAAGTTCAGGTATCAAATAGATATAAATTGTTAAATTTAGATACATTTATATATATTAACCCTTCCTATGGTATGTATGTGGTTGAAATGTAATTTTCTTTTTCAACCACAAAATACTAATGAAAAAAAAATTATATTTAAATAGTAATTAAAAAATGAGAGTAAATTATATTAAAATATCCTAAAAACTATAGTATATAGGCACCAATAAAATAAAGCCATGTAATTCATTTTTAATCACATACAAATTTTATCATACTCTCAACTATATAATCATTACCTTAACTCAATTTTTTTTATGTCTACCCAAATCAATTTAACATTGATGAAAGAGAAGAGATTGCATAATTAAAGAAAATAGGAATGCTGAACAACTCTCTGAGGATTTAGTGGAAAAATCATCACCAGTCAAATTTACAATTTTTAATCTCTTTTCTTTGATATGATGTTGTTTTAGGTTTGAATTAGGAGAAATTGCAAATTCTCACTGTATTGGAGAAAAATTTTAATTGATTTAGTTGGGTTTCAACAAATTTTTATATATTTTCTCCTAAAACTCTATAAATTTTCTACGATGATTTCAAGTGAAATTGGGGTTGTATTGCATATAATATCTGAATAATTACATTATTATGTAAGATAGTAGTATTTCAGTCCTGAAGACATAGCTAAGACTAAGTTGGATTTCAATCTAATCTTAGGGTTGAAAGAGAAAATGGAAGGTAGCTAAAATGTGAGTAAATCCAGAGCAACGCCATGGATGGAGTTTTGGTGTCAAAAGCATTAGTTTGGCGGTCCATCAACCGCATATGGATCAACTTTTGATGATTTCATAATAAATTTTTTATTTAATTGGCATCGGTAAGCTCAGTCTTTGAAGAAAAGTATAGTTTGAAAGTATACGTTTGTTTTGTGGAAATTGGTTTTTGCATTTTTGGATGTTTCTTCATGAAGGATTTTAAAAAGTATTTAAGGTATTTCTCTCCTAACTCCTTATAAATAAAATGATTTTTAAATTAAAATTGGAGAAATTGTTTACCGTTTTATATTTTTGGAGGACGAAAACATGGGAAAATGAAAAACCAAAAACTTGGTTTTAATCTCACCCTTACATTATTAATTCTTTTATTTTGGATTATTATTTTAACTCTAGATTAATATTTTGCTTTAAATTTATTTAATTAACATTTTTAAAAAATATTGGGTTGAAATGCAAATTTGGTTTTTCAACCACATGGAAAATCTTGTATTTGAAAAGTAAAAGTGAAAATGGAGAAGCTGTTGGACAACCGGCATCTAACTACTGTACAAATATTGAATATTCTACGAGTGTACGTTCACGGTTCTCTGTGGCTCTCACTCAACCACACTACAACTACACACGGTTCAATTTACCAATTGGAGTTTTAATAAGAGCTGTAATTCTCATTTTATCCCTTTACGTTATTTTATTTTAGTATTTATATAATTTTCATATTTCTAATTATAATTTCGATACAAAATATATTTATAATACACATTTTAATTTAATGTCTTTAATATTCATTCACTACAGCAAAATAGACTTTTAGTAGCGTTTTTAGTGGCGTTTTAAAGAAAAACGCCGCAAATATTATACATTAGCGGCGTTTGAAGGAAAACGCCGCCAAAAAATGAGCAATGGCGGCGTTTATTTACAAAACGCAGCTAAAAAAGATATATAGCGGCGTTTTTTCGTAAAATGCCGCTAAAATTCTGAGCATTAGTGGCGCTTCTGGAAAAACACCGCAAATAATTTTAAAGATTTTTTGGATATATATGACTGATTATTTTTAAATTTATATATTAAATAATTTCTTATATAATTGTAAAAGAGATAACTGTAACACCCCCAAACCCGGCCCACAAGCCCTGACCGGATCTGGTATGTCACTGCGGAAAAACGTTTGAAAATATTTTAATTTAAGAGTGAAAACATAAAATTTTGTTAACTTTTGTAAAGCCTTGTATATTTAAAATTTATAAGTAAAACTTTATTGTCACACCTTTCCGAGTTTTAAAACTTTAATAGATATTTCAAAATGTAAGTTGCTGAAAATAACTCATTTCCAAATCATAACTCAGTTATCATTCCATCTTAAAAGTAAATAATAAAGATACTTAATAAATATACTTAAATACTTTAATGGGCCTTATTACAATAAACATTTAACCAAAATACTGAGAATATAAAATACGAAAATAAATAAAAGCAGTTTGCATGAAAATCGCATACATGCATGGCCACCTTTGTATCCACTCGGCCGGTCCGATCATCATATGTCACTGCAATGTTGGTAAAAATTGGGTGAGTCATATGACTTCGGTCCATAGTTATTTCACATGTCTCACACATATGGGCTTGGCCCATATCCACACGATCCACATAATCAGTCATGCAAAAATGCATCCCAACCCATCCTAAAGTCCATCCGTTACACCTACCTTAGCAGACCTGCTGCTCAAGGCCGTGGCTAATCCACCGATCAACTATGTGATCCCACATATCTTACCTTGGCAGACCTGCTGCCCAAGGCCGTGGCTAATCCACCGATCACCTGAGTGATCCCACATATCTGTATCCACGAGGTGACTCGAGGTCATCCTCAGTCCACGGTGATGCACACAGCTATCATCCGCCGAGATGTGGCACCTAGCCAACACCTCCCTTGATGAAGCACGTAGCTAACATCAAGCGCTAATGTAGCACAAGGCTAACATTAAACCACGTACATAAATATGTACACCCTGTCCTTCTTTGTTCAAATCCCAGGCCCCATACATGTATCATGACAACGTATCACTTGAAACAAATATACATCACATGCCATCACATTTTCATACATATATCATATGTAAATTAACGTCATAAAATCGACACAGTTAATCGATTACCCATCATGGGTTTCCACCATTTTAGCCATTATTGTCGGCTACCACACATCATACACATTTATATATATAACACATGTAAACAATCAAGAGAACAGTGTGATAACTACGCACCTTTTAGCACAGTCTACTCAATCCCGAAACCTACGTCTAAACGATTTGCACCTTGCGATTGTTGCACTCCTTCCTTAATGCCGATTTGGTCTTTTACCAAATCCCGAAGGCTTTGCTTATTCCTCGTTGACTAGCCCCAGGTGAAGTCCCGAATCCGTCACTTGCTCCACGAAGTTGTCGATCTCCTTGATGTTTAAAACTCGAGAAATTTCCTTTAATGCACCCACCACTCACGTTTGAAGAGAGTAGTCGACAACAAGGAAAAAGTGCTTGATTTTCGGCTTTTAGTCTAAGAATGAATCGGCCCCAAAAGAAGAGATGCAATCGGCTATGGCCTCAAATGGTGATGAACTATTCGGCAATGGTGAGTTTGAGGGAAGGATTTCAGCTTCAAATGAAAAGAAGAAAAGAAAGGATTCCTTTGACTAATGGTTTTGGCAAAAGGAGAAATAAAATAAAGAAAAAGAATTTCCAAAGGATGATCACCCTTATTTATACTACCCAATTCGGCCCCCACCCCCCCTATCTATGCCTCAAAACCGACTAGGCACCCACCAAGAATCCCACATTCGGCCACCAACCTTCCTCCTATCATATCCCACTTTCTTCTCCTCCTTTATCTCTTATCCTATCATTTAAAATAAATCAAACACAATCCCAATTATCTACCTATTTAAACTAAATAAAATAAATCCACACTTATTCAAAATAAATTAAATAACCCCCATTCATCCACTATCTCAATATTTAAAACAAATAAAACAAAATCCCCAATTATCTACCCACTTAAAATAAATAAAATAAATCCACACTTATTCAAAATAAATTAAATAACCTCCATTCATCCACTATCTCAATATTTAAAACAAATAAAACAAAATCCCCAATTATCTACCCACTTAAAATAAATAAAAGAAATCCACACCTATCCCACTCTTTAGCCAAATTTTAAAATAAAAAACAAGCCTTATCTCATCCATTTAAAAGTCCAATGCCGTCCAACTCTTTCCCCCTCACTTGACGCCAAAATGAAAAATAAAAGCACACTTTCTTTGCCATCAAGACTCGAACCAGTGCCCTTCTCCCCTGCTCCTCAGGTAACGTCCCAAGCCACCTTGCCACATGGTTTCCTTGTGTCATAAATTCCCACGCAAATTTCCTTAAGACTTCCTTGCCTAGCTTTCCCCTTTTTTTTTACCTTAACGCAAAAGCAAAATAAAACAACACTTATGACGCCCTCATGATTCGAACCTCCTCCCTTCTCCTTGGCTTGAGGCGTCACACTCCAAGGCCTTAAGTGGCGCCTTGCAGCCACTTTACCAAGCTCAATTTCATGTCCAAAAACGCCTAAAAATTCCCTTAAGGCCTCCTTAGCCCAATTCCTATTTTTAACGCCAAAAATAAAAGCTCCCAAGTGCAATTTCTGCAGCTCGAACCTCCTCCCCCTAGGAACTCCTCTTGACGCCAACTCTTCTGCACCCTAGGTAGAGCACCTTGCCACTCTTCCAATTGCTTTCTTATGTCATGCTTTGCACTGAATTTCTTTTAAAGCCTCATTTACCTAGCTCCCCCTATTTAACACTTAAAACAAAATTTTTTTTCTAAAACGCTTTCCTACATCCTTGGGTTCTTAAAACCCTTAAAACATATCCAAACACACTCCAAGCCTACTATCACTTGAATTATGCACTAAAAGCATAACCCCTAAATCCGGGATATTACAATAACATTAATTATACATTAAAATTATGATTCTAGTTTAAATTATTTAAGAGAAAAATATTTGTTAAAAATTAAAAAAATATTAAATTATTTCTTATATAATCGTAAAAGAGATAGTCTTAATTTTAAAATATTGAATTAATTCTCATGATTGTTTAGGGTTTATAGTTTGGCATATATAGTTTAGGGTGTAAGGTTTAGGAGTTACTATTTTAATGTTTATGGATTATGGTTTATGATTTACGGTTTAAGGTTTAAGGGGGATGTATTAGGGTTTCATGGGTTAAAAGTTAGGGTTAATGGGTTTAAAAGTAAATGGTTAAGGGTTTGGGGTTAATATGTTAAGGGTTAGGGGTTAGGTGTTAGGGTTTTATTGTTTATAATTTAGGGATTACGGGATAGATGGCAGGGGTTATGGGTTTAATTAGATTAAATTGGTGTCTTTTAATTTATATATTAAATAATTTCTTATATAATTGTAAGAGAGATAACATTAATTTTAATACATTAGAATTATGATCCTAGTTTAAATTATTTAAGAGAAAAATTTGTTAAAAAGGAAAACAAAATATTAAATAATTTCTTATATAATCGTAAAAGAGATAGTATTAATTTTAAAATATTGAATTAATTCTCGTGATAATTTAGGGTTTATGGTTTAATTTAGGGTATATAGTTTATGTATTGATGTTTATAGTCTAGGGTTTAGAGTTTATGTTTTAGGGTTTAAGGTTTAGGATTTAAGATTAAGGGTTAGGTTAGGGTTTTGGCTGGGTTATTATACTTTAGTTATAGGGTTTTGGGTTTAGTGCTTAAATTAGGATTTAGGGTTTAGGATTTAAGAGCAAGGATGGTTAGTTTAGGGTTTAGGCCGGGTTTATAGTTTAATTTTTAGTATTTTAGATTTATGTGGTTTAGGGTTTACTGCTTAAACCATATCGAATAATAAAGTTAGAGTCTTAGTGTTTAGGGATTTAAGTATTAAGGATTTTGATAAAATAGATAAAAATCATATTATTTTAGGGTTTAGGAATTAGATTATTATTTCTTTAATTACTTCTGCAACTTGTAATATATATATGAGTTGCGGTTAGTTTAGGGTTTAAGGTGTATAATTTAGGGTTTTCTGGTATGTGTTCATATATAATTCTGAGATGTATCGCTATCCAAATTTATGTGTATACATATAATTAAATACCATTTATATAAAAATTTAAACAACGACTAATACAGACTATACTTTAAAAGAATAATGTTGATGAAAAAAGAAAGAAAAAAAAGAAACCCTTTCAAAAATATACTAGACCATGCCATACCCATATATTAATTTAATTCGTAAAAGAATTGATCATGGTAATTAAATTATGACTTTCAATATTTATACTTTTTTTTATCAATTTGAATATTCTTATTTTAAAAACCAAAACCTTCCACATTTTAAAAAATTTTAAATCGCATTTTTAATAGGAATGTAATTGTAAAATTAATTTTTTTAATGATATTGACGTGAAAATGTACAAGGTAATTCACATGACATGATACTATTTTTTTAAATATTTAATTTAAAAAATATAAAGATCTTCAAAATAATTTAAATCTTAAAAATAAAAAACTTAAAAATTTAAATAATAATATTTTAATACATATTTGAGTTAAAAAGTTTAATATTCAAAAATAAAAAATTTCAAAAAATTAACGGATATGAGCACAAAAATTTTGAAAGAAAAAAAAGAAAAAATATGTAAAAATGGAAAAACTAAAATTGATCAATAGTGGCGTTTTTGCCCAAAAACGCCGCAAATATGTTACAAAACACTGTCGTTTTATCTTATCGCAGTTTTAGTGGCGTTTTTTCGACAAATAATTTTATATCAGTTTAGTGGCGTTTGTACCAAAAAACGCCGCAAATATGTTACAAAACACTGTCGTTTTATCTTATCGCAGTTTTAGTGGCATTTTTTTTAAAAACGCCGCAAATAATTTTATATCGGTTTAGTGGCGTTTGTAACAAAAAACGCCGCAAATATGTTACAAAACACTGCCGTTTTATCTTATTGCAGTTTCAGTGGCGTTTTTAAAACAAATGCCGCAAATAATTTTATATCGGTTTAGTGGCGTTTGTACCAAAAAACGCCACAAATATGTTACAAAACACTGCCGTTTTATTACATGAGTTTGTAAAACGCTGCCATTTTTATTAGTGGCGCTTTAATAAACGCCACAAAATTTAAATAGCCTAAACGTCACCGTTTTAATTAGCCACTACCTTTCTTTTCTTTCCCTCTTCGATCGATTCCCCTAAATTCTAATCCCTAACAGCCAATTCTTTCTCCCTTTCTCCCCTTCTCAACTCCAACACCCACCGGCCAGCACCGTATCGGCCACCCGTCTGCACCAATCCACTGGCATTAGTTGCCGGATTTGTGAAACCCGACAAGGAATTTCTCAATAGAGGCATGGAATTTGTTTTCCAATTGTTTTATTATCTAATTGTTTTTATTTTGATCACCCAAATACTTACAGCTTCCACATTCTTCTTCTTCCTTTGCTCCCTAGTTCCAGCTGCAGTCTCTTTCCCATAATAATGGGTTTCGCCTAGTTTCTGAAGACAGCCAATCTGTTTATCAGGTACTGTACCAAGTACTATCAAATATTTCATTTTCTAAATTCTTGCTTTCTCTTTTTTTTTTTTTCATTTTTCTGATGTTCATGAAATGTTTGCTTTGTTTTCTCTACTTGTCTGAGAATATCGAGAAGGATTACATGAGAAGCCTCATTAACTTTATGATTTTGTTTACAAAACTAAATGCACTGTTTTTGAATGATTAGAAGTTAAAATTTCATCTTTTGTGGAAAACAATTAACAGTTTGGTTTTAGGATTTTATATTATGTTAAATTGTTTTAGATTTGAACTGTTTTAGAATTTTATATTTTGTGAATTTTTTTTGCTTTTGCTTCTGGTTGTGCTATGTTTGGATGCCTATAAAATGAGGGAAAGGACTCATTTATTATTGGATGAGAAATGACTTAATATTGTTTTCTACTAAATAATCAGTCATTAATGGGGATTCATTTTCTTCAACTTCAGCAGAAAATTGGTTTTTAGAGATCTATTATGGAGGGTAAGAAATGGCTTATGGTCCTTTGTCTAAGAAAAAAAAAAACTCAGAACACTGACATTTGTAGTAATAAGAATTTGTTTTCATACACTTTCTTTGCTAACTAGTAGGGTCCATTGCTTGTTTCATTTATTATTATTATTGTTATTATTCTGTTTACAGAATGGCTTTGTAATGCATTGATGATAATGACTTATTTTAGACATTATTGTTGAATTAGCTAGTTATTCTCGAAATATATTATTGTTATTTTATCATCGACATTATTGTTTTAGACATTATAAGTCATTATAATTCAACAATAACTAGCTAATTCAACAATATATTATTGTTATTTTATCCCGTTTTTATAATGGACCGCAAAAGAATTATGACATTTTTAAAAGAATTATATTTTAAATTAATAATCCAATAATTAATTAATTATTTTCAGTACATGGATCTGTGGCAAGTTTCTTTTATTTTCAGTACCTGGACTGTGATCCGCTTCTAATATTAAAATATGAGTTCGTTTTTCGTTTTGCTTTTTAAAATTTGTTCAAGTTGTGCCCCTTGATAAGAGAAAAAGCTTGTCTTTTGCGGTTAGCATAAAGGGTCTGTTGCTGTTTTGTTTCTTTCTTTCATGTTAGTAACAGAGTAAAATGTTGAAAATGGTGCAGGAATAAGGGGATATTATTTGTTGCAATTGATCAAAATAGACCTCTCTCAGACCAGGGTCCTTTTGATATTATATTGCACAAGGTTAGTAGATATTTCTCTGTATATGTTTAACTGTCTTTCATTTACCTGTTCTTAAATTTTATTATGAAGCGATGCATACTTAACATGACCCATTTTTGTATCTGATGCAGTTGACTGGAAAAGAATGGCGCCAGATTCTTGAGGTTGGTCCAAATTCTAGAACCTATCATTTTTGTTTACTTTTTAAGTCATGGATGTTTTGGAATGATTTGAGTGTGAATCCACTTGTGTTTGATATATTATGTTGTGGTTTTGATGTGTTGTACATGTGAGGAACCGAATAACCCAGAGACTGGTGTCAGAAAATTATTGTTTAAATCTCATTAGTGGCTTGCAAGGAAAAAAAGAACATATGAATATATATGCACCTACTGCATCATGTCCAAGGCTTGCAAGAATTTAATAATTTAATAGTACATGGATTAAGCTGCAAGTGACCTAAACTAGTAAAATTAAATTGGGAATTTAATAAGCCTTTAGCATGCAATTAAATCAAGGATCAAAAGGGCAATTTGCTCATATTTAAATATGGTTGATGGTTTAATAAATCAAAATCATTTTCCACTATCATAAGAATCATAAGATAACAACCATTGATTATTTTTATTATTATATTAAATTAGACATAATTATATGTGATAGTGGGAGAGATGATCTTTGTAGGAGACATAATTAATTACAATTTCATATGTTTTAGCTCATTGCTTGGAATCAAGAAACCTGATAACATTGACAGTCAAATTGAAATTTGTGGTTTTACAGTCAAATTGACAGTCGAACCTGATCTTTGTCATTATCTTTATGAACCAAAGATAGATTTACCTTTGTACTTTTAACTCCATATTGAAATTTGTGATTTTACTTTTATTTGATTGGATTCTAAAACAACTAATCTGTTATTTTTTTAAAATGTAGGAGTTGCTGTTTTCTTATTTGTCTTCTGGAATGTCAAGAGAGTGTGTATGATAAATTAGCTTTCAGCCTTCAGATGTTTGCGTAGTTGATGAAACAAGTGCATCTTCCACCATCGCATCTTCTGTTACACGCTGCTGCTAGAAATTCAGGCTGTCCAAAATAAGCTTTGGATTATTACCTCTTTGGATTGAAGACAGATTTGGACAGATTTTGGATTGAAGACTGTCCAAAATAAAGACAGATTTTGGTTCCTTTTATCTCTTATTTTAGTACCTTTTTTTTTTCCTCTAGTTCTACACTACATTATTACCTAAATTTGAGTACCTTTTTTAATGAGAAGGTTTTGCTTGCAAGAATTTATCCGTGAAGTGGACCCTGATATTATAATTGGATATACTATTTGCAAGTTCGATTTGCCATATCTTATTGAGGTAAATGAAAAATTAACTTATGTTTTATTCTCCATGAATGTTGCTGCAGGAAAGGTTTCTTTTTGGTTCATTATGTACGGTTTCCTTTATTTGTTAAAATATAAAAAATAACATAAACAAAATATAAAAGTTAATTGTTAAAAAATGTTAGTTGATTGAGTTGAAATTATTTGAACTGATTTTAGTTTCTAAACTGATTTTTCTACATGCTGGACCTTTGTTATAGATACGTACTTATGGTATGTCAATTTTTGTGGCATTGGTTTGAACTTAAGTTGTATGTTTTTGGAGTAAGAATGGTGCATTTTTTTGCCTAAAATTTTGGATATCTGGAACGAGGTATTATATTGGATCTCATAGTAAGTATCAGTACTCTTACTCCTAAGTACTGCTAGTTGTGAAGTTGGTAGCCAAAATTTTGAAGTAGGAGTGACTCGTATTGATACATGGCTTACAAAATATCAATATATATATTTATAAGTACATGTACATCGTTGATTTATCTCAAAACAAGAAAATATTGAAGAAAACATTTAATATATATAATGGACCGCAAGTTCTAAAAGAATTATGACATTTTTAAAAGAATTATATTTTAAATTAATAATCCAATAATTAATTAATTAAAAATATATTATAATTTATTTCAAAATTAAAATTATTTCAAAATAATTGTATTTATTTTGAATAAATGTTTTATAACATAAAAAAACAATTTTTTTAAAGAATATTTACATTTATATGGCTTTTTGGTTTATTACTCATTACTAATTTTTTATATTAATAATGTTTGATTTTAATATTTAATAATTTCAATGTATTCTAAAATGGTTTTATTATAAAAAATAAATTATTTTTTCAATATTTTCAATATTTTCAGCCAACTTCAAACGAAAAATTAAAACCAATTAATATTTAAAAAAAAAACCTCAACTGATTCTCGATTTGAAATTTTAATTTAACTTACATAATTCATAATACATAACTTACATAAAATTATATAACTTACATAATACATAACTTACATAACTTACATAGCTTTCATCAAATTATTTACCATACATAACTTACTTAATTTTAAGATCAAATTTCATAACTTACATAATTTTAAGGTCAAACTTCATAACTTACATAATTTTAAGATCAAACTTCATAAATTACATAATTTACATAACTTACATAGTATTCAATTATATATATATGATCATATCATTGCTTACATAAATTATAAATTAACAATTTAGCCCTGTAATTGTTTGTCAACTTTAGACTTCAACAACTACGAAATGGATAGGAGTTGGATGAAATTGTCAAGGGTAAGCAACGGCTATCGAAATGGAGTAGAAACTTTTCTGAATTTTGCATTTCAAAATGCAAGCCAAGAGAATATGATTCTTTGCCCGTGTAAGAAGTGTTGCAATATCAATTGGCATTGTCGTGAAGTTGTCTACGAACATCTAGTTGTTGATGGCTTTGTCTGGGGGTACAAAAAATGGATTTTCCATGGAGAGTGTACATCTAGTGGAGCATCTTCATCGATGAATATGGGTTATCCTCATAGTGCTTACAATCAGAATGTTAGAGATGATAATATGGAAGGCATGTTGCGGGATGCTTTTAGTATGCACAGTGATGGTTTCGGGTCGTTTCCACCTGACTTGGGTGCAACTGATGCTTATAATTTTGGTGGAAATACTTTCATCGAAGGGGGAAGAAGTGTACCTGATGAACAGCCAAATGAAGAAGCGGCAAGGTTCTACACGTTACTTGGTGAAATAAATGAAGAACTGTATGAGGGGTCAAAATTTTCCAAACGGTCTTTCTGTATTTGTCTTTTTCATTTGAAATGTTTGGGAGGATGGACCTGAAACTCGTTGACAATGCTGTTAAAATTTTTGCAAGAAATGTTCCCGTTTGCGAAAATCCCTCAATCTCCGAAAGACATGAAGAAACTAATAAAGGATTTGGGCCTTCGCTACAACAAAATCCATAGTTGCCCAAATGACTGCATGTTGTACTGGGGCGACCGGATAAACCAACAGTGCTGTCATGTATGCGGTCAATCCTGTTGGATTAATAGAAATACAGAGGATTGTAACGAGGATGAACACGATACACAGTCAAGGAAGCAGCCAGTTAAGATTTTGCGGTATTTTTCGCTAATACCAAGGCTCCAACGGCTTTTCATGTCGTCGAAGACAGCCGAGTCAATGACGTGGCACCGTGATGGACGAACCGATGATGGGCTGTTAAGGCATCCTGCAGATTCTTTAGCTTGGAAATCATTTGACTCAAAATTTCCAAGCGATCCTCGGAGTGTTAGGTTGGGGCTAGCAGCTGATGGATTTAACCCTTACAAAATCATGAGTTCTGCGTACAGTACTTGGCCGGTGGTGCTTGTTCCTTATAATTTACCTCCATGGGTTTGCATGAAACAATCATCCTTTATCTTGTCTATGATTATCCCTGGAGAGAAAGGGCCCGGTAATGATATTGATATATATTTGCAACCACTTATTAAAGAGTTAAAACAATTATGGGCTGGTGTTGAGACATACGATGCGTTGAGAAAGGAGAACTTCAATTTACGTGCGGCTTTGATGTGGACTATTAATGACTTCCCGACGTACGCCAATTTATCTGGTTGGAGTACCAAGGGACGTTATGCTTGTCCTTGTTGTGCTGCGCAGACATGTTTGCAATGGTTGTCTAATGGGAAGAAGTTCTCTTATATGGGGCATCGTCGGTGGTTACCGAAAAATCATAGATTTAGATTTCAGAGTACTCATTTTGACGGTACTGAAGAGTTCGGAGAAGCTCCTTCGCAGACCGGTGGATCCGAAATATTGTTCATGTTAAGAGATATGAATTTCACTTATGGGAAGATGAATCAACCGGCCAACATGCAAAGAAAAAGAAGATTAAGGGATGAATTTGATGATGAATCTGACGAAGAGGATGATCCTGATGAGGCGAACTTGTGGAAAAAAAGAAGTATTTTTTTTGAGTTGCCTTATTGGGAGCATCAGATTTTACGTCATAATCTTGATGCCATGCACATAGAGAAAAATGTCTGCGAGAACATCATTGGGACTATTTTGAATGTCGATGGAAAATCGAAAGACAATCTTCAGAGTCGACTTGATTTAGTCCACATGGGAATTCGGCGTGAGTTTCATCCCTAACCACTTCCGAATATGAAATATCGGTTGCCGCCTGCTATTTATTCAATGTCAAAGACGGAGAAAGAATTATTCTGTACGGTGTTGAAGGATATAAAGGTCCCGGATGCGTATGCATCAAATATATCTCGATGTGTGAGTCTTAAAGATCGAAGATTATATGGCCTAAAATCGCATGACCATCACATCTTGATGCAGGACTTACTGCCAGTTGCATTGCGGTGTTGTATGTCAAAAAAGGTAACGTCTTGTGTAATTGAACTGTCCAATATAATGAAAGGCATTTGTGGCAAAGTTTTGGATGTTCAAGAGCTTGAGACACTACAAGATCGAGCCGCACTGACTTTATGCAATCTGGAGAAGGTTTTCCCGCCTTCCTTCTTCACAATTATGGTGCACTTGTTAATTCATCTCCCTCGTGAAGCAATGCTCAGTGGACCCGTTTTCTATCGATGGATGTATCCTATTGAAAGGTCTTAATTTATTTAAAAATTATTCTTTCATTCACCTAAATGCCTTTAGTTGCAACTTTTGATAATATTCTATACCGCCTTTAGGTTCCTATCCAAATTAAAGTCTTACTGCCGTAATAAACATTATCCGGAAGGATCAATTGTCGAAGGCTACTTGGCAGAGGAATGTATGACTTTTTGTTCAAGGTATTTGAAAGATGTTGAAACAAGAATGAACAGACCAAGTAGAAATCTTTGGGCTCATGAGATCATAACTTGGCGAAACTTTTTATTTCAAAGTTTGGAGAACCAATCAAACAAAGTCGAAATTGCGAATTAGATGATAGATCGTGGGTCCAAGCACATCGATATTGTAATGTGACCCAATTTCAATAGTGTCGGGCGGTGATTTGAGATCACTAAATCGATTTAAAAAAATGTTAATCGATAATTATAAGTTAAGTGTGATTTTAGAAATATTTATGGAGTGTCATTAAGTTATTATTAAAGTTTAGTTGAGGAATTTTAACGTTTGGATATGTAATTAAATGAAAGAGACTAAATTGAAAAAGGTGTAAAAGTTTCATTATAGATTAAAAAGAGAGTATAAAGGACCAAAATGGCAATTAAGCCATTTTGTTAGTTGTTAATGGTTATTTGTGAAGAAAATCTGAGATTTTTGGTTTAAGATATATTATTATATTATTATATTATTATATTATTATATATATACAAACAAAAAAAAAAAAAAGAAAGAAAAGGGGGAGAAGAGAAACAGAACAGAAAAAGAAACAGAGAACAAGACGAAAGCAAGGGGAAAGAAAGAAAGAAGGAAAGAAAAAGGAGAAATTGATGATTTAAAGCTTGGATGTTTAATAGGTAAGCTAATTTAGTCCTTTTATTCTAATTTTGATGTTTTATAAGTTTTAGAACAAAAGTTTTGTTGAATTAAGTTGAAATTCTGGGAATTCTTAGATCTTTGAACATGAGTTATGTGGATCAAATTGATGAATTAGGGGTTTAGTTAATGGAATACCTAGTTAGAAATTGATTTTAAGGATTAAATTGTGAAAATGTTCGGAATTAAAGTCTATTACTGGAATTCTGATTCCCAAAGATTATAAAGTAGTTTAAAGTGATAGAATAAGGTGTTTACTGAGAAAAATCAGCTCAATTGAGAAGTTAATTGAGCAGGGACGAAATTATCATTTATTGAAAGCTTAGGGAAAAAGGGTAATAAACAGTTTGCACTAAAACAGTTTGGACAGCAGCAGTAGACTAGTTTTGAAAAATCACTAAAAATCGTATAAGTGGAATTAGAAGCTAAATGAGATATGAAATTAAAGCTTATTGAGTCTATTTTCATATGAAAGAAACAGGAAAAGCAAAGAAATTCTGTAATTTGAGATATTTATATTTTTGTAAGACTGGTTTAAAGGGATTTCAGGATCCCCTGTTTTGAATTTGAAAAATCATAACAAATTGAAGAAAAATAATTAGGGGCTTAACTTTATATGTTTAGAATCCTGAATGAGTCTATTTTCAAATGAAATAAATAAGAAGGTCATATGAATTCTGTACGAAGAGTAATTTGATTCGTAGTGAAGAGAGGTCAGAACAGTCAAACAGTAAAACAGGGGAAACTTTAAGAATAATCTGGTATTGATTGGCCATACGAAAAATTCTGAAAATTTTATAGGAAGAAGATATGCGAGTCTAGTTTCAGGAAAAATTAACGGTTCTTCATTTGGAGTTTTGTAGCTCTGGAAATAAATAATTTAGTGACTATAACTCAAATGGACAGTTTTGAATATACATATGAGAAATTCAATGAAATTATTGATAATGTTACTTATAGAATATTATATACAGTAAGGATGTGGAATGGAGAGGAGGAGGAGGAAAATATGTATGAATATTTAAGTAGTATGGCTAAATCGAAATGTTTTAAGCTCAGGGACTAAATTGAATAAAAGTAAATTTTATGATTAATTTTGTAAAAATGTGGAAATGACCAGTTTTCATGAAATGGGTTATTTTATTAATTAAAATATCGAAATTGAATGAAATTATGAATTTAGATTAAGATCGATTGAAAAATCGATGAAAATAGAAAATTTCTAAAATGACCCGAATCTTGATATTTCTACAAATTTAGCTTGAGATAAGTTCGTGTAACTTAATTATGTGATATAAGAAAATATGAGTTGATGGTACGTGAAATATTGATATGATGAATTAACTGATTTATGTTTATGAGGATGAGATAATTGGATGATATTTTTCATGATATGTAAATATGTGATTATCTTTAATATGTTAATATAAGATGATTAAGTATGTTGAGACGAGAAATAAATTCAAATAAGATATGAAGTGAAAAAAATAAATATGTTTAAGGGACAATATGTTTGATTTTGATTGGTTTCAAATGTAAATGCTAAATTATAATAAAACGTCTGATAAATAAATTTGTAATTCCAGTAATGCCTCGTACCCTATTTCGGTGTCGAATACGGGTAAGGGGTGTTACATTTAGTGGTATCAGAGCTATAGTTTAGTCGGTTCTCGGACCAAATATAGTATATGTAGAGTCTAGAAATATATGCCATTATTAATATATATAATTTAAAATAATGTGATATCTCCAGACTTTGATGATATTTGTATCACTAATTTTCAAACTTTATCATTATTATGTGTAAGTATTTAGTAAAATGATAAATTTAAGATTGAGTACTGAAATTGAGACTGATACTGAACTGAATTATGGAATACTGAATATTATTTTGTGCACTGAATTGAATTGTGAAGTTATTGAATATTGTTATGTGTATTGCATTAAACTATGAAATTATTGATATAATGAATTATCGTAATCTCGTGAAAGCTGGTTGAAATAAGAAGTGAAAATAGAATGAACTGAAAATTAGAAAGTTATTTAAATTACGTAACTAAATTATGAACTATGTGAATATTTGAAGGTATATTAATAGGAAACTAAAAGTGATTTGAATTGAATCAAATTAAATTAAATAAAGAAAATATGTGAGTAATTGAAATGTATATTGATTGAAAAGTAATTAGTGATTTTAAATTTGATTAGACAATAAATTAAAAATACGAATTGAATAAAAAATATATTATACATGCTTATTTTGTTAAATAATATAGAAAGTTTATTTGATTACTTTTTTACATATAAATGTTATATGTTTATATGAAATCAATTTGAGAAAGAAAGGAGAGGACCGAATTGAAGGAAAAGGAAAAGAGAAGGTTAAGGAGTGAAGTAAGAATAACATATATCATTTCAACCTTTTTGTTGTAAGTACTACAAGAATTTTAAATTATTGTTATTTATCCTTTTGAAATATTTATGTGAATTATTTAAATATATGAGATTCAAACTTTAATGCCCAAGTAGACGAAATTTAGAACTCTTTGGGATATTAAGGAACATTAGCACGTTAGTGCTCTCGATATTAGCACATTGGTGCTCTCCGATATTAGCACGTCCGTGCTCTCTTGATATTAGCACATTGGTGCTCTCTGATATTAGCACATTGGTGCTCTCCGATATTAGCACGTCAGTGCTCTCTGATATTAGCACATTGGTGCTCTCCGATATTAGCACATTGGTGCTCTCCGATATTAGCTGCGTCGGTGCTCTCTCGATATTAGCACGTTGGTGCTCTCGATTATTAGCACGTTGGTGCTCTCGATTATTAGCACATTGGTGCTCTCTGTTCACTTGTGCATCATAATGCACCTCGTATCATTCCAGTATATCCGGTGTGTTCTATAAAGTCTACTTTGGGCTAAGAAAGTGAAATGAGAACAAAGTGAATCATTGAATTATATCTTGATTAGGAAATGGAAAAGTGAATTTGAAATAGAAAAAAAAATGAAATGATGATTTGAATACCCTATTAACTTATCGGGCTAGATTGGATATAAATGGCATGCCATAGGATTGGAAGTGTTCGAGGATTCTTCGACCTTGAGTCGATGAGGCCTTCGGGTGCCAATCTGGTGTGTTTGGTTGGATCCGCGTATCCGCCAAAGTCCGAGTCTTGTTAATAGGGGTAGATATGAATATTAAGTGAAATTAAAATGAGAATTGATCTCCCTATTAACTTGTCGGACTAGTCGGATATAATTGGCATGCTATAGGATATGGAAGAGTGCAGGTTTTTGAAACTATCGATCGAGCACTTACATGCCGACTCACATATCTTATTCTTATTCGATTCGACACTTTGTGTGTCGTATATTGTGTACCGTTAAGGCACAATGTGCCCGTCTTGGTGTGTTTGGGTTGGAATCCGTGTATCTGTCAAAGTCCGGATTGTTAATAGGGTGAATAACTAAAATGAGAAAAACTAAATAAATTTGATCGATTGAACTATTGAAAATATGAGTAAGAAATTATGAGTTGAATTGTGAATCGAATTGAAATGTGAGAATTGAAGTATGAACTTAAGGTTCATAAATTTGTTAAAATATCAAATTATTATTATTGAAATCTGTTGAATAAAGCGAAATGAGAAAAATCGATTGAATTTGATCGGTTAAACTATTGAAAGTATGGAAAAGTGGAATTAGGAATTGAAATGTAAATTGAAATTGAGATATGAGATTGAAAACTTGAACCAAAGGTTTATGAATTGATTAAAAATAATATAGATGATATATGATGCTATTTGATGAAATACTATTGTTGAGGTATGAAATTAAAGTATAAATTAACACATATGACTTATATTGTTGCATGCTTGATGTTTACTATTTAATATTAAATGTTAAATTTAAATTATGCGTATAGTAAGTGAAGTATGAGGTAAGCGTTATTGATGAATTAAATGGAACCGAATTAAGCGATGGATAAATATTAGTATTGAATTGTATATTGAAGAGAAAGTGAAATTAAATTTATTTGTGAATACATTTAAGTGAAATTGGAAAAAAAATGATATGTAAAAGCATTATGTTAAAATTGTAAAAGTGACATGCGTGTATAATGTAATTTTCTCAAGTAAATGAGATTAGATTTACTAATATATTAGTGGTATACCATTAATGAACTCTAGCACATTCTCGATAATAACACTTTGGTACTCGTCAAGTACTATCTCGATTAATAGTACATAATAATACACTTCTATATTTGCTTCATATATCTTAAGTGTTCTGTTTTTAATCGATTGGGCCTCTTATAAAAAAAAAAAAAAAAAAAGTAAGTTTTAGAGTTATAAGGTATGTTCGCAATATTGGATTAAAAATAAATTGCAAATGAAAGGATATGGAATGGATATAAATGATACACTAGATAAATATGTGCACAAAGGAACTATAGAATTATAGAAATAATGAAGTTCATGATCAAAATATAAGGAAATTTCTGAGGACGAAATTTTTTTAAGGAGGAAGAGTTATAATGACCCAATTTCAATAGTGTCGGAGGCGGTGATTTGAGATCACTAAATCGATTTAAAAAAATGTTAATCGATAATTATAAGTTAAGTGTGATTTTAGAAATATTTATGGAGTGTCATTAAGTTATTATTAAAGTTTAGTTGAGGAATTTTAACGTTTGGATATGTAATTAAATGAAAGAGACTAAATTGAAAAAGGTGTAAAAGTTTCATTATAGATTAAAAGAGAGTATAAAGGACCAAAATGGCAATTAAGCCATTTTGTTAGTTGAGGCGGTTATTTGTGAAGAAAATCTGAGATTTTTGGTTTAAGATATATTATTATATTATTATATTATTATATTATTATATATATACAAACAAAAAAAAAAAAAAAAAAGAAAAAGGGGGAGAAGAGAAACAGAACAGAAAAAGAAACAGAGAACAAGACGAAAGCAAGGGGAAAGAAAGAAAGAAGGAAAGAAAAAGGAGAAATTGATGATTTAAAGCTTGGATGTTTAATAGGTAAGCTAATTTAGTCCTTTTATTCTAATTTTGATGTTTTATAAGTTTTAGAACAAAAGTTTTGTTGAATTAAGTTGAAATTCTGGGAATTCTTAGATCTTTGAACATGAGTTATGTGGATCAAATTGATGAATTAGGGGTTTAGTTAATGGAATACCTAGTTAGAAATTGATTTTAAGGATTAAATTGTGAAAATGTTCGGAATTAAAGTCTATTACTGGAATTCTGATTCCCAAAGATTATAAAGTAGTTTAAAGTGATAGAATAAGGTGTTTACTGAGAAAAATCAGCTCAATTGAGAAGTTAATTGAGCAGGGACGAAATTATCATTTATTGAAAGCTTAGGGAAAAAGGGTAATAAACAGTTTGCACTAAAACAGTTTGGACAGCAGCAGTAGACTAGTTTTGAAAAATCACTAAAAATCGTATAAGTGGAATTAGAAGCTAAATGAGATATGAAATTAAAGCTTATTGAGTCTATTTTCATATGAAAGAAACAGGAAAAGCAAAGAAATTCTGTAATTTGAGATATTTATATTTTTGTAAGACTGGTTTAAAGGGATTTCAGGATCCCCTGTTTTGACTTTGAAAAATCATAACAAATTGAAGAAAAATAATTAGGGGCTTAACTTTATATGTTTAGAATCCTGAATGAGTCTATTTTCAAATGAAATAAATAAGAAGGTCATATGAATTCTGTACGAAGAGTAATTTGATTCGTAGTGAAGAGAGGTCAGAACAGTCAAACAGTAAAACAGGGGAAACTTTAAGAATAATCTGGTATTGATTGGCCATACGAAAAATTCTGAAAATTTTATAGGAAGAAGATATGCGAGTCTAGTTTCAGGAAAAATTAACGGTTCTTCATTTGGAGTTTTGTAGCTCTGGAAATAAATAATTTAGTGACTATAACTCAAATGGACAGTTTTGAATATACATATGAGAAATTCAATGAAATTATTGATAATGTTACTTATAGAATATTATATACAGTAAGGATGTGGAATGGAGAGAGGAGGAGGAGGAAAATATGTATGAATATTTAAGTAGTATGGCTAAATCGAAATGTTTTAAGCTCAGGGACTAAATTGAATAAAAGTAAATTTTATGATTAATTTTGTAAAAATGTGGAAATGACCAGTTTTCATGAAATGGGTTATTTTATTAATTAAAATATCGAAATTGAATGAAATTATGAATTTAGATTAAGATCGATTGAAAAATCGATGAAAATAGAAAATTTCTAAAATGACCCTGAATCTTGATATTTCTACAAATTTAGCCAGATAAGTTCGTGTAACTTAATTATGTGATATAAGAAAATATGAGTTGATGGTACGTGAAATATTGATATGATGAATTAACTGATTTATGTTTATGAGGATGAGATAATTGGATGATATTTTTCATGATATGTAAATATGTGATTATCTTTAATATGTTAATATAAGATGATTAAGTATGTTGAGACGAGAAATAAATTCAAATAAGATATGAAGTGAAAAAAATAAATATGTTTAAGGGACAATATGTTTGATTTTGATTGGTTTCAAATGTAAATGCTAAATTATAATAAAACGTCTGATAAATAAATTTGTAATTCCAGTAATGCCTCGTACCCTATTTCGGTGTCGAATACGGGTAAGGGGTGTTACAGATATATTCTTTTTTATCACGATTCAATGGAACCATTATGCAAGTGAGTTGTAGAATTTGCTAAATATTCATCAATTATAATTTGTCTGTCTTTTAACAAAGTAAAACTTTTTTCTAACGTAGTGAGTACAAACAAATATTGAGAGCTCGTTCACGGTCTCGAAGATTACAACAACGAGAAATTAATAAGTTGTTCACAGAATCATTTCATGAATGGTTAAGCCAAACGGTATACAATTGAAGTTTTTATTGTCAAGTAATGATGTTTTCTCATAACATTTATAATTACTTAATTTATTTTCGGTTCAATAGGTTTGGAGTCGGAATGAAGTAAATGACAAAGTTAAATGGCTATCACAAGGTCCAAATAGAATAGTGAAAAGATATAGTGCCTTCAATTGATTCAGATTTCATACAAAGTATCGCGAGAGATTGAGGAGAACCCAAAATTGTGGAATTGTTGTTAATTCTTCAATTACAAGTTATGCTAGTGCTAGGGACAATAATCCTATCGAGGGGAATGTGGAGTATTACGGACTTCTTACTGACATAATTGAGTTGGATTATTATGGCAGATGGAAAGTTGTCTTATTTCGAGGAGATTGGGCTGATGTGAATACGGCTCGTGGAATTAAAAACGATCAATATGGTTTTATAATGGTGAATTTTTCTCGATTGATTCACACTGGAGAAGAATTGATGGACGAGCCGTATGTATTTTCTTCTCAAGTAAAACAAGTTTTTTACTCAAAAGATCCAACTGATGGCGGTTGTTACGTTGTACTCCGGAACACCCCTAGAGACTTGTTTGACATGGGCAACGAAAGTAGAGATGACATAATCAAAAGATCAGAAACTTTGCCTTTTCCAGAACAAAACTTAAATGAAAATATCCCTAGTACTAGTCAACAATTTCAATGGGTTCGTCAAGATTTGGACGAAGATATTTCGAGGAGATTGGGCTGATGTGAATACGGCTCGTGGAATTAAAAAAGATCAATATGGTTTTATAATGGTGAATTTTTCTCGATTGATTCACACTGGAGAACAATTGATGGACGAGCCGTATGTATTTTCTTCTCAAGTAAAACAAGTTTTTTACTCAAAAGATCCAACTGATGACGGTTGGTACGTTGTCCTCCGGAACACCCCTAGAGACTTGTTTGACATGGGCAACGAAAGTAGAGATGACATAATCGAAATATCAGAAACTTTGCCTTTTCCAGAACAAAACTTAAATGAAAATATCCCTAGTACTAGTCAACAATTTCAATGGGTTCGTCAAGATTTGGACGAAGATATTTACGAAATATGATGTAGTAAGATTTGACGATTTTTTAATTATATGTAGTATTATAATTTTAATATTGGTCATGTTACATAATGTAACTATTTTAAATGTACTATTATTGTTGTTATTTGTTACTAAATTTTTGAACTATTTTATGTGTATTGTAGGAAAAATACCTAGAAGACGATTACGAGATTTAAATATTATCCACGATACTCCAAATCCAGAAGAAGCAGATAGTGAACAGCAAACAGTTGTTGGATCTTCTACTCTGCCGGACATAGATGACGAGCCTGGAGAATTTGAAAGTAATGTTAAGTTTATTTTACATGCATGTTGAATTTTATTATTTATTCATTTTTCAATTTTAATATAATAATATATCATTTTTCAGCTGAAGGTGGTGGGACGCGCAGAGGTCGGGGACGTAAATTACTTAAAGATTTATACGACTTAGAGCCTACCGATCGTGTTAAAGTAAGGAGAAACAATCATGGCCAGCCTATTAGATCTGAAGATCGACTGTTAGGAGGCTATTTGGGCATTATAGCACGAAATGCCAATATGTTACCCATTAACTACGAATCATGGCATCACATGCCTGATGCCAACAAAAATCAGGCTCTCGATAATATTAAGGTAACAAAACGTAAATGTAATTTATAATACTTTAATTTAATTTTCATTTATATTAACTTTTTATACTTTTTTTCTTCAGGCTAGATTTACTTTAGAGGTCTCTGATGACTATGTTAAGAAGACATTGGATAAAAAATGGAGAGACAATAAAAGCACGCTCAAAAAACAATATTTTAAGAAAGACATAAGCCTCGACGAAAAATTAAGAAATGTTCCGCCGGGAATGTTGAGGTACCAATGGGAAGGTCAAGTTAGATTCTGGAATTTAAAAAAGGAGAGGTATTACGTACTTCTAAAGTCTTATAAATTATTTGGTTTATAGTATTTACTATATATATAATTCAAATTCCATTATGTAGGACCGTGAGCGAGTTGGAACAAGCGTGACAGAGAAATGTAAATTCACACGCACGGCAATGAGTTCCAGAAGTTTTACTTGTGTAGTTGAGGCCAAGGTATTATAATTTATTAATTCTGTCAAATATTAATTACTTTATACTATTAAATTATATTTTTTCTGCTACAATGTAGGAAGCTCCGATTGGTCAAAAAGTTGGACGCGTTCAGCTTTTTGACATTACGCATAGAAAAAAGGATGGATCTCCGATGACATCCGAAGCTGCAAAAATTTTGGTATATTTACTTAATAAAATTTTATTTATTATAAATATTTCTAATGTTTAATTATAATAGTTTAATTGATCATTTATAGTTTTAAATTTATAATGTTAAGTTATGTTGCATTCTTTCTTATTTATATATTTCGTTTCTAACTCTTTCATTGATTTATTAGGATAAACTAAAGGAGAAAAAAGCGGAGTATGAAGCGGCTTGATCGATAGTTCTGTTAATCTTGAGGAGATTGATAACAGAATTATTACCGATGTTTTGGGTCCTGAAAGATACGACTGCTTCGACTGATAGTTCTGTTAATCTTTAGTATATTTTTAATAGAATTATCACTGATGTTTTTGGTCTTGAAAGGTATGGTCGGGTTCGATTTAAAGGATCTGGTGTTACCCGACCCAATATTTTGGATCCGGCTCCCCAAAGAATACATGCCTTAGGGGTCAATCTCGTCTTTGAAGTTCAGAGGCTACAAGACCAGATAGCTCAGATGCAAGAGAGCACGGTTGAGCAGAGGCAGCAAATTGCTGATGTTCAAAGAAAATATGAAGAACTCCAGCAACAGCTTAGAGCGGATGCGGAAGCGGCAGCAGCGAGAGAGGCAAAGAAAGAAGTGCGAGGAAGGCGGCGGCATCGATGCTAGCGAGCGAAGCGAGAAAGTACGAAGAGCTCCAAAGAACAACTTCAAAGATGATATGATGATGTTTGGTGATCCACGAAACCGCCATCTTAGACATTTAGTTTCTCGTTGTAAGAATGTTTAGACATTATTACATTTAACATTATTGTTACAATATTTTCATTTATCATTTATTTAATTTATTAAATTTCAAGTATCATTTAGAATTAATGCATATGGTGTGATTTTTATGCTAAATTTGCTGTTTTGGGTTGGAATTATATGCTATATTTACTGTTATTGGTTGGTTTTAGTGCAGGAGGGGTATAGTATTGAAAATATTGTACATTGGAAATCTGTACAAATTAGCGGCGCTTGTAAAAAAGCGCCGCTAAAGGTCAAGACTTTTAGCGTCGTTTTTTGAAAAGCGCCGCTAAAGACTATGACTTTTAGCGGCGTTTTTGGGGAAGTGCCGCTAATGACCATGACTTTTAGCGGCGTTTTTCTCACAAACGCTGCTAAAAGTCATGATCTTTAGCGGCCTTTTTTTTCTCATAAACGCCGCAAAAATTTGCGGCGATTTTAGTGGCGCTTATAAACGCCGCTAAAGGCAAAAAAAAAAAGCCGCTAAAAGTCTGTTTTGCTGTAGTGATTTTTCATTTTCATCTTACTGCAATAGCTGCGTTTATATCCAAACACAAACCTTATTAGGGTGTGTTCAGAGTTGGTCATGGGTCGAGCTGGGCCCTAACAAAATTCTAGGCTCAATTGATGGGCTCGACCAAAAAATGGGCCTAAAATTTTGCCAAATCTCGGCTCGGATAAAAATGCTAAAACCTGCCCGACCCGCCCTTATTAAATTTCTTTATATAAAAATGTTTTAAAAATATAATACATCAAAAACACTAAAAACATTAAAATAAATGTTTCCCAGTAAATTGAATTTTTTTTTAAATCTTTATACTTAATAAGATATATGCAATTTAACAAGCAAATGTCTCTAAAATAGTAGCAAAATTAATAATAAAACAAGTATTGTACAACTTACAAACAATAACAACAAAATAGTAGCATAATAATAATGAAATGACAACAAAACAGTGAGGAATTTGTAACAAAATAGTGGAAAAACAAAAAATTATTGTTGAATGGTTTAGGGCGTAAATGGACATACAATATTTTACTATATTTTTATAGGACACTTGGACCCCCTGACCTTGCTTGTGGAGTCTAAAAACTCCACTCGCAGTATACTAAATAATTTTCCTTAATAATAACACATGAAATATATACAATATTAAAATAAAAAAATTAGATTAAATGTGAGTAAAATAAAATTTAAATATGTAAATAATAATAATATTTTATTAACATAAATAGCACAAGTTCAAATCCAACGCATGTAAATTTTTTATTGAGTTATTCTAAAAATAAAAATACTAAAATACCTTTAAATAATATAACTTATTTAATCACGAAAAGACATTTTTATAATTTATTAAATCGAGTCAGTGCTCGATTGACTTGTGACATCAACACAGTTAGGAGTTAAATAATAATAAATATAGATGGATAGATCATGGATGCATGCTCCTTTCCGTTGCTTTAATTTTTTTATTTTTATAATTTTGGGGTGGTTGTACAATATTTTTTTTATTTATTTGTTTTATGAAATGAGTGGTTCATGCCTTTTTGCCCAAAGGGTTGGAAGAAAAGCATTTTCCTTATGACATTGACTTGGTGCCTCTGTAAGTTGGAATGGTAATTGTTTTGACAATAATGTGTTGGTTTTTTTTATTATTTATAAATTTTTTATCTTATAAATAAAAATTCTAATTTTATTAAAGGAATTTATATAATAATAAATAATTCTAATATTAATTTCCTTTATATTTACTAGATCATATTTAAACTATTGCGTTTTCATTAACAAAAAAAAATATATATATATTACTTTTTGTTTTAAATAGAAATTTTATAGTATTTATATAATATTTTTCATACATACAATTTTACAAATAATACATTTATTTAAGCTAATATATCATAAGTATATTAATTATACATTATCTATGAACAATTATGATGAATTTATTGATATAAGCTAATATATCATAAGTATATAAATTTACAATATATTAATTTTTTATAGTTTGTACAAATGGTTTAATAATGATTAGGATTTTTTTTCCTTTAGCACTTTATTTGAATGATCAAAAAATTTATATACATTAATTATGTTAATGAGTTATTATTTTGAATAATGTTACTTTATATTAATTATATGAACTAAAACTATATTCTACATTGAATTGAGTAAACATGATTTATTTATGATTTGAATTTATTATTATTATTAAATGTTTAGAACTACCCATAATCTCACCTTAACTCTTCCTTTAGAAGGATAAACACCTTTGGGCGCGATTGAATCCACGTTCTTCTACGCTGGCAATAACGTCGATGCCAACCAAGTTAAGATTTAATCGACCTATTATTATAATATTTGAATTATTAAATAAATTAATATATTTTAATTATCTTCAACAATTTCAATAACAAATACTACTTTACACTAATAATAGTATTTAGAAATTAATAAAAAATTAAACGTGTAAAATCACATGCAACTTAAGGTGTGTTTGATATACTATTGAAATTTTTAAACATTTAATTTTTTTTAATCGGGTTCTATAATCATATCAAATTTTTACCCAATATAAATTTTTTAACAAAAAGTGTTAAATATGATAAATAAGTATATAGCTGCTTACAACTTATCGTGGAAGCTATTAAGTTGAACTTATTTTTTCAAAATCTTACTATAATGCATTTAACAAATATACTTTTACTATTTATTTTAATTAATTTTGAATATAAATTTTACCTAATTTCACACTTAATCAACTATTTTCTATGTAAGTATAATAATTATCTAATATGTGGAGAGAAACTAGTGGATATGAAAACTGTATAAAAATTTGGCAAAAAACTCGAGTTGGTGCATAAGGTGAAAATTTTAGGATTGTTATCATATATAGGAAATTATTTAGGTTTTAGAGAAGGGCTTCGCGCAGAACACGACCACCTTTCTTTTACTTTTTAGGGTTTATTTTATTTTTTTATTATATATACATTAAGATAGTAGGAGGGGTAGGCGCAGTACCTAAAAAAACCTACTGTTTTTATTTTTAATATAAAATTTCCCTTTTTATTATTGTATGTTCTTGTTATTTAAATTTATGAAATAGTTTTGATCTAGTTTTAGGTTGATTTTTTTATCTGATTTCTGAAATCTTGAGTAAAAATTTTTATTCCACCAATTGTCATTTATCTGGTTAAGGATATACATGTCATTTATCTGGTTAAGGTCGTATTAGCATCAAGTAAAAAATGATTCGTTGATTTGGTGTTGTGTGGTGTACGGTTGGAAGAACTAATATGATTGATTGTTGTATTTGATCTATCAATTAACACATTGGCGTGTCCAATTGAGTGGTTCGTTAGAAATAGCAATCAAATTCAAACAACTCGCACAGTTGAGGCCGTTGGTCCAGGTTGGACCATTATAGGTCCAAAGGTTGCCAAAGAGCTAAATCGTGGACGCGTGTTTCGTGATTGTTTGTTTGGTAAAAGTTAGTTGTTGGACATTTCTACAATTAATTTACACATAGAATGGTTGGTGGTCTTAGATGTCCTCGATAACTATAATTGACTTATTAGTTAAAAGGAGAAGACTTATTATCGGTTTGATAATATTTATATGAATTCAAAACCCATCACTTACTTTTGAAATAAATTATTTCCTCATTTGATTAAAAATTAAAATATTCAAAATTTATCTTTAATTTTTATTTAAAACTATGCAAAATAAATTAAATAATATTAAGATTAAAATTATGAAATAATACATTTAAAAAATAATCAAACTTTTATCTGGAATTGGAATTATAATTATACCAAAAAATGGGGAGTAACTATTACCGATAGAATAACTATATTTAGTGATTAATTTAAACATTAAAGAGGTTGTAAGAAATTAATAAATGCCAGTTTGTATTGAAATACTTTTTTCCTAGCTATACATACAGTTGCTTTATATATAGCTCCATTTCTTTTGCATTCTATCATCAAAAACAAATATGTCCAACTTATATGATAAGCTCGCAATTCTTGCCTACGAAGGCTGGTCATGGGATTGCCATGCCCTCGCTCCCCTTATGACGACGGGGCTAGCAATTTTCTGCTGTGCATGGTGGTTGTGGCGGGGTATGAAATTCACCAAAATAAACCCACCTCTACCACCTGGTCCGTTAGGCTTGCCTATAATAGGAGACCTTCCTTTCATCCAACCCCAACTGCACCGTTACTTTTCAGACCTGTCTCGAGTCTATGGTCCCATCATAAAACTTCGGATGGGGAGAATGATTGTAATAGTCATAAACTCGCCTTCATTTGCCAATGAGGTCCTCAAAGTCCAGGATGCCATCTTTGCTAACCGTGATATTCCAGCAGCCGCCGTGGTCGGCACCTTTGGTGGACTCAACATCGCATGGAGACCCAAGAGCCCTGGATACAACCGTTTGCGTAAGCTTGTTGTTTGTGAAATCATGAGTAAACAAAGCTTGGATGCTTGCTACGTGCTTCGTCGACGTGAGGTTCGACGAATGGTGACGGAAATTCATGGAAAAGTTGGTACATTAGTTAATATTGATGAACAATTGTCAGCAACCGCTCTACGAGTGATGACGAGCACGCTATGGGGTGATGATCCATCGCAAGATTTGATTGAGATGAGGAAACGATTGGATGAATTTATAATAACATTTGCAACGCCGAATGTTTCTGATCTTTTCCCAATTCTCGCCCCATTTGATTTACAAGGAATTGAATCCAAAGCGAAGGAGCAATTGTCGTGGTTTTATGGGGTTTTTGAATCAATGATAAAGAACCGAAGAAACATTGGAGATGATGGAAAAGAAAAGGAAAAAATTAGCAAGGATTTTATGCAACAATTGTTGGAGCTGCACCAGCGAGGAGATGATAATAGCTCTTTATCCCTTAATGAAGTGAAGGCTTTGCTTCTGGTAAATAAATTGAACTTAACATTGTAAAATATTAACATCCACAAAACTGTTGATATTTTCCATTTTAAAATACTAATCTCCATATCTCATAGGATCTAATGGTCGCCGGTACAGATACAATACCCACTACTGTAGAGTGGACAATGACTGAACTATTACGCCATCCAGATAAAATGACGAAACTCATCGAGGAATTAAATATGGTGGTGGGAAACCAGAACACGATGGAAGAGTCTTATATACCTCAACTTGTCTACTTGGATGCTGTCATAAAGGAGACACTTCGTCTTCACCCGGTTGCTCCACTTTTACTGCCTCACGTGCCCAGTGAGACCACCATAATTGGTGGATATGCTATCCCTAAAGGTTGTAGGGTTTTCATTAATGCATGGGCCTTGCAAAGGGACCCTGAGTTGTGGGATGATCCTCTTCGGTTTCAACCTGAGAGATTCTTGGAAACCGACATTAACCATCGAGACAACAATTTCAGGTATCTTCCATTTGGGTCAGGGAGGAGGATGTGTGTTGGGATTTCTATGGCGAAGAAGATGGCAGCGCTGCTCGTGGGCTCTTTGGTGCACTCGTTTGAATGGAGATTGTCAGAGGGGACCAAGCTTAGATTAGAAGATAAATTTGGACTTGTTTTGAAGAAAACGGAATCACTTGTTGCTATACCCATTGCAAGACTTCCTAATTTGGAGCAATACAAATGAATATGTTGGGTTTAGCATTTTCATAAACTATATGATATGCAGTGGGGTATTTAGGGTACTGATAGGGGCCCGGCCCAGTAGAATAGAGAATGGTTGATTTAAGCTTTTAGAAATTTTAAAATTTAAATTAATTAAAGTAAACTTACATTTTGGTCCTTTAAAAATAATAAAAATTAGATTTGATCCTTTAAAAACTATAAAGATATAGATTATTAAAAATTAAATTTTAATTTCGGCCCATCTAAAAAAATTTAAGGACTCGCCTCTGATGATATGCTATATTAAACGACGATGAAGTGGTGGAGGATCTGAAGTGGTGGTCGTATACCCTCTGGGTGGCCTACGCTCAAACAAAATAGAAAAGAAGGGATTTTTTCTTTAGAAGGATTAAGATAAGCGGCAAAGAAGACACTGTAGAAAACGCGGAGCAGTAGAAAAAGCTGGCCTTGGGCCGTGGAATCCAAGTCCAACAACGTACTCCAATTCAACGTTTCGGGCCTTTGGGTATAAATGTCTTCCTTGTTTCGTTGTTTTAAGTTTGCCATGAATTGCCTCACCATTTCATTGTAATATCGAGCATGATTGTCGCTTACCCTTGGTGGTGTTTAAAAACATGTTAGTAGATCCCACTTTTTATGCCTGGTAATGTTGATGGAAATGATGGAACTTAATTTTAAATTGTTTGTAGATATATATGTTTCAGCTCATACTGCTGAACAAGAAAATATGTTTTAGCTCAGTCCATAACAATGGACACATTTAATATGCTTCTATTCATTCCTACGATTTAATTGCATTTATATTGTACAATCGTTGGCATGTGTTTGCTTGCTTCTAATATTTATTCTTATGAATAGATTGAATTAAGTATGACTTTAATTAATGCAATGCGTTCAAATTAATTGGATCGATAATTTCTCTACCATTTTGGGAGAGAGTTTGTTGGTGTTACTAACGATGGGATACCTTCTTTCGAGCCGATTGAATTTAAATAATTTGTCATAATAAGTAAATTTAAATAATTTAATTTGTACAAATGATAATATTGGTTAAAATTATAAAATAATTCATGTGCCTTTAATTAACTAGTTCTTATATCACGTGCGTTGCACATGATTTTATGTTATTTTTAAATATTAAACAAAATATTTTCTAATTAAATGATAATTGATTTAACTTTAAAAATAATGAAAATGAAAAATTGGAAATTAATTTAGTAAATATTAAGTAATTAGATAGAATTATTTATCATTAGAATATTAGTCAAATTTTCACCTACAAATAACTATTATTTTAATATTTCATTGCTTTTAACTTAATATTACTTTTATATAATATTTCATTACTTTAATATTAGTTAATTTTTTAAAAAAAAATTATATATAGTATAGATATACATGTGGCTTTTGAAGTTAAAAGTTTTGGTTAAAATTACAACTATCCATGAAAATTTTCAAGTTTCGAATTAATTTTGAGTAAATTTAATCTAATTTAAAAATTGATTTTTTTGTTTAAACTTTCAATAATTAAATTAATTTTTTAATTTAGTATCTACACACGAAAACAAGAGCTAACAAAAAAGAGAGAGAGAGAGAGCTTATGTCATTAACAGAAGCAAATATAAAAAATTTAGCCAAAGTAACAATAGAAATATAATTTCAAGGTCAAATCCTAAATAAAACATTAACTTTTAGAAACAGACAAATTGGGGAGCATCTCATAATGCATGGCAGTGAGGGGAGGGGGGGACATCTTGATCTGATCTACATCTCTAGTGTTTGGGGTTTGAGGGGGCAAATTGCATCAGAGTTTTAATTTTACAGTCTTTGTTCGTTCATTTAATATTATAAAACAAAAGAAAAAAAAGGAAGAATCTTTGGATGGCATTAAATGGACAAATTTGCATGTTTATGATTCATATTGCAATATTTTATCACGATTTCCTCTTTAATATTTCGTAATCATGTTTTCGTGTTAGTTGAAGATCATCTTAATTAAGAAGTCGTGAGTTTAAACGTATTTAAATACATTCTCTTTCCCATTTAAGAGTTGAAGATACATGAATAAAAATAAATAATAATGAAAAATATATATATCCTAAATGAAAATGGATGCATTTTTAATTTTTTTCATTATAATATTCGTTTTTCATTTCTCAATAATATAAAAAAAACAAAAAAAAACTATATAAATAATTATGAGGAAAAGTACAGCTCAAAGTACTTAGTTTCTTGTTTATAAATGATAGTAATCAATTAAATTTTAAAAAACTGATAATGAGACATTAGTAAGTCAAAATTTTAAAAACATTTAGATTTCATGTTCGGATTCCACTTTCAAAAACACGTCAATGTCAAGAAACAACAATGTAGAAGTTGTCTATTAATTGTTGTTGTAATTATAAAATTTCTTAAAATATGATTATTAAGGGTTGTGAACAGAGTTAAACATGGGAGCCTTGTCCTTTTTTTATTTTGTAAGAAATTATCAACACAATTTAATACTTTGCTGTGTGGGTTTTTCTTCATTTGAAAATTTAAATTGTCTCTTCATAAAGGACACAACAGCTTATCTAACATTAATTACTGACTTGTGCAGATTTCCGAATTTATTATAATAATATCTTTGGAAAACTTTTCATAATTATATATCAAGCTGCTTCCACGAAGCTTATATTAGATCCCTTTTATTTATGTTAAATTTTTAACTAATTTGGAATTAAATATATACATTAGAAGTTAAATACGTAAGTGATACTAATATATATAGTTGCAAAATAGTTATATCTTTTAAAATCAAAACTAATTGGGTTATTATACTAATTTAATATCTGAGTTTTTCCTATCTCAATTAAGAATTTGAGTTTAACTTCATTATTCAATTTGGTACTTAAGTTTTTTTATCTCAGTTAATTACATTTTTTTACTAAACTATGCGTGTCAAGCATATTAACCAAATTGTATATTAACCCAAATTAATTTCAAATTTAGAAATGGCAAAATTGATGTTATTAACCCAAAACAATCCACTATCTTGAAATTTAACACAATAGTTGGATTTTTTTAAAAAAAAAATTAAATAATAAACATGGCCAGTTGGACTTAAATTGCACACTTCAAAAGTATATCATCCTTCTTAGATTCCTCCTATATATATATATATATATATATGTATATAAATATATAATCCATTCTCCATTAACCAACACTTCTCTATCATTCGAACAAAGGCTTGTAAAAACCCTTTAGTCGCTTCAATCCAAAACCTGCAACAAAACAGGAAACGAAAATGGCTTTCTGGTCTGCTGAGAATGCCACAAAAGCATACCTCAAAACCTTGAAAATGGTAAGTTTCCTTCATACATACATACAAGTTTTGCTTTGCAATTGTCTAAGAGTTCCCCATTTTGAGTTTGGTTTCATGTATGCAGGGCCAAAACGCTAAAGAACCAAACGCAGCCGAATTCATATCCGCCCTTGCAGCGGGCAACAACGCGCAACTAATGATCGCAGCATGTGCCGATGCTGCCGATTATACCACATTAGCTCTAGTGGCAGCCGCTCACCAAACAGGCGGCCGTGTCATTTGCATCCTCCCAGGCACCGAACAACTCCGATCATCGAAGCAAATCCTCGGTTACGACGCTTGTCGTGTCGAGTTCGTAGTCGGTGATGCTCGAAATCTACTGCTAAGCCGATACACAGAAGCTGATTTCGTGCTTATTGATTGCAACCTAGAGAATCATGAAGGCATGGTTCGAGCAGTGCCGGCTGGCACGAAACGAAATGGAGCTGTCGTTGTGGGTTATAACGCATTTGCTAAAGGTTCGTGGTGGTCCGGTGGATCGAAAACTCAATTGTTGCCTATAGGAGAAGGGCTGCTGGTCACTAGGATCAAACCAAATGCTTTGGTGAAGAGAAGCCAATGGATTGTAAAGGTGGATAAATGCACGGGGGAAGAACATGTGTTTAGGGTCAGGTTTCCACAAGGGAAAGGTATCAAAGCTTAGATTTTCATTGTTCCAGTGCTTTTTCCTGCAAACCAAACGGAAAAAAAAAAAAGGGGGTTAGCATAGGTTAAAATTAGTTTATGGAGAGTTTTAATTTGTATATAGCGATTAATATATAGTAAATCATTTGTCTCAAAGTGTTAATTAAAAAGATTGAACATTGCACTGTGCTTTGATTTTGATGGAGTTAATATGAGCTAATTTTTCATATGATTGAAAGATAATCAATGGATTAAATTCTAAAAACGACTATATTTTTGGCCCATTGCAAAGAATTTCTTAAAACAACACCCTTCACAAATTATTAGAGCAATTTTAAAGACAGGGACTCAATCACATTACAAAAAGAAACAATCATAAATCTCAAAAAATTAATCTCAATTAATCATAAAATGATAATAAAAAATATGTTAATTTTACCAGCTCTAATTTACCTGCCTAAAAAATATAAAATTTTGGGTATAAAATTAAAAATTTTGTGTTAAAATATTTAGTTTAATTATTAATTTTCAAAGAAGCCAAAAATGAAAATTTTGCATTTAATCAAATGCTAAACAAATCTTATTTAATTTTGAGAATATCTCTTAAAGCCAAAGCTCCTATATTCCCTCTGGCTACGCCCTTATTTTGGAATAAGTAGTTAAGGGAAAATAGGGTCTTTGGCCCCTTTAGATAAGTGGATTAATATAAACTTTAGTCCCTCTTAGTTATAAAGAATACAATTTAAAACTTTTGTAAATAAATTTCTTATTTTGACCCTAAAATTTTAAAATTTTATTTTGACCCCTTTGATTTCCCCCTTGATACTAAGCTATTATTTAAATTCAAGTGAATACCTTATGTAAATATATATTTAAAGAATAATAGTTCTCAATATGGAAGGCATAATTTAAGACAATGCTATTTCATGACAATGTAAAGTTTACCTATGTTTTGCTTTTACCTTAATTTAAAATCGATATTATAAACTAGATTATAATTAAGTAAATTACATAAAATGATGATAGAACAGCTCAAACATAGAAAGACCAGCTAGATATTGCAGAGAGCTTTAAGTTTCAATCTTATTTTAATCTTTAATTAAATATAGTGATCACAGGGGCGAAGCCAGGGGGGCTGGCATGGCCCCGACTCCCCTAAAATGTAAAATTGTTATTTTGGCCCTTAAAAATTTTAAAAATTTTTAAATTAGTAAAGGCAAAATTACACTTTAGGCCCCCCTAAAATTATAAAAATTCGATTTAATCCTTTACAAATTATAAATATATAAACTATAAAAAATTAAAATTTTATCCGACCCCCTAAAAAATTATTCTGGCTTCGCCCGTGAGTGATCAAAGTTTAAATTGGGTTTGTCTTGAATAAAAGAACGTGGGGGTGGTTTGCTTAATCTATCTCTAATCGAGATTAACAAAAGTAATTAATGCACTGTTGGAAGTTGTTTATTTTCAATGTCCCTCTTATTTTGGACATCACAGGTAAGTTGATAAATATTTTAGCAATAGATGTTTAGAATAGATTAAATATATATGTAAAATAAACAAGCTATACAGCTTTTAAAATGTTTATAATAGTGAATTACGAACAACAATGCTACAATTTAGTCACAAGGTTATTGCATGTTAGCATTAATGATCAGGTCCGCATTATGGAGGGTAAAATTATTATGGAATTTTTTGTAGTAAGAATTAAATTACATTTTGTTCTTTTTATTTTAAAAATGGACAAATTAATCTGTTTATGTTAGATAAAAGAGTAAATTGGTTCTTTTGTTAAAATTTTCATCTATTTCTACTGTTAAAAACCGGTCCTTGTATGTCAGTATGAGGAACACGTGGCACGCCATGTATCACTGTTTGATTATTCTATTAGCCAAATTAGTTTTTAATAGTACAAATAGATGAAATTTTTAACAAAAATAACCAATTTACTCTTTTAACTAATATATAAAAATTAATTTGTTTATTTTTATATACATAGAAAAACGAAATGTTAACTCTTCATGTAAGGGTTCCATAGTACTTTTACCTAGCAATGAGCAAATAGGGATCTTAACCCTCCTTATATGACTGAAATTTTTATGAAAAATCTTCGGGATTATTATTATTTTCTTGTACTATGCTCAAATTCCAAATTTAGTTCATCATTTTTAATTTATCCATTTATTGCTTTGTAAAATTTAGATCTTAACTCAAACCATAATGATTACATTTATTAAATCAAAACTTGTTATTAATCTCGTATTATGTATAAGCTTTAGATTTTATTCATATTCTCTAACGGATCATTTTTAACCTTATACTTTTTTGAATTTTTAAATTTTAATCTTTGACTTAAATAATATTTGTTAAATTATTATAGTTTTAATATATTAATTATATATGCATCCATTCTGTGGGTGAAAATAAAAATAAAATAAAAATAAAATAATATAAAAAATTATTTAACTAAAAACTTTTTTCTTCCAAGAATTATTGATTATTGATAAAAAATAAATTCATTTAACTAATAATATGCATTCGAAAAACTTATTGCATCAGTAATTCATAAAAGATCAAGTTTTAAATGATCAATTTTTTTCATTATTATCTCAAAATGTAAGTTTTTAAACACCATCATATTGCTCTATACATCTTCCTTACCTTAACACAAATCTCACACACACATATATATATATATATCATAACACTAAAAGTTAGAACTAAAACCATCATTAATTTCAAAGAAAATAGGACAAATATCACTATTGTTTTCATATATATAAAACAAAGTAAACGGAAACAAGAACACCACGGTTTAAAAAAAAATTGGCTGAAACTAAAAATTAAAGAAATACATATATATATATATATATGTATGTATGTATATTGTTGAAGAGGCTATAACCAGCATCTAGCAACTAGTTTGGAGGCCAATATCACTGGTGCTGGCAAGACCAAGATTTGGTTTTAGAAAGTAGAGAAGCCATGATTTTCTTTAGTATATAACTAAATTTATATTTGTATGTATTTTGATAAGTTTGTCTGAATTGAGTTAATTATCCGATTTAGTAATTAAAAGAATACGAGTATAAATTAAACTGTTTTCGTTTTTTCCTATTTATACAGAAGAGCTACACAAGTCCAATTCTTCTCAGATATTTTTTTAATGTAAAAAAGTGTCAATTCTTCTAGGAATTTTTTTATTAAACAAATCAATTTAATATTTATTAAAAAGTATGAACAATTGAGGAGCTTGGAAAGACTCGATACCTTATTCAAGATCTTAGGATTTAGAAGACCTGATATCTCGTTCAGGAGCTTGGAAAGATCCGATATTTGATTTTTCTCCACTAATAATAGAAGGTTGAGGAACTAATTGATCATTATTGCTTTCTGACACCCTTTTCTTGAAAAAATATTCGATTTTTTTGTTGATCATAATTTAATCGAAAAACTTGAAAACTGTAATAATATATTAAACAAAAACATATTAGGAAAAAGAAAAATAATAATAAGTCAAATAAATAAATAACATAATTTATGCAAAAATATTTACTGAGAGGTGTTTCGCGTAAGGAGCAAAGAGGAAGATATTTATATTTTTTTACTTTGTGCTCTCAGTCTCCGCATCAAACTTCTTTCTTTTTTCTCTCAACAATGTCAGCACCTTACCAAAGGAAGATAATTCCTTAACAAGACATATACGTGAAAATATAATAAAGTCACTAACCTAATATGTATGGGTATGGGTCAAATCAATTAATTTTGAAATTCGGTTTTAAAGTCCAGATTTGGCTTTTAAGTTTAATCTTTCAAGACCCATTATACATTAATATTTGATTATTATTATTATTATTAAAGTTATATAATTAAAAATTGAAAAATACTTAATTTGTTAATATAAAGTATAACATTATGACTTAAAAGGGTGAATTATATGAAATACAATTTGAACAAGAGAGACAACGTTATACAATGTAAACATCAAATCTAAAATACAAGATGATTTATATATAAAATTTAAAAATCTGAAAATTCTAAAAGGGGTAATTGCTCCCGCGGCCCTCTGGATCCATCCTTGGTTTATATTACATATAAGATATAGACAAATTTGTTGAAATAAATGTGTGTTCCCTTACAAGTTAGGAAAAAAAAATTTTGTTACAATAGCACGTAAAATAAATTTTCCATGATAATGATATTGGTGTAATTTTACAGATTAAGTTATGAATCATTGTGAAGATCTTGTATTACTTGTGGAATTTAAAAATCGAAATTCCATTTTGATTGAACAAAACAAATTGAAGTTGACAATTGACAACGATATGCACATTATAACTAAAGATAAAATGTAAGCCCAATGCACATATTTTGAATTTTCTCTTTATTTTTATTTGAAATTAAGATATTTATAGCCAGCAATAATTAATTTTTTCGTTATGTGTATTCTTCAAATAGATAAATGACGGATAAGTGAGAATCAAAACCCAGACCACAAGAATAAGATGAGATAAATAACCATCATGTCACGCCTTATTGTTAAAAAGAACAATTTGTAGATAGAGATATTCTAATTATATTAATGACTTAATCATATATACCACATTGATATTGTTGATTAATGAAATTTTATGAGGTATATATTAAAAAAATTGTAAAAACTACATAATGCCGTAACTTCTTCAAAGAAAGTATTGTGTCAATAATTTATAATATTAAGAAAAAGATTCAAAATTTTACATTATTGATATGTATGTATAAAATTTTTCAATTATTTTATACTCATAAATTATTATAAAACTATGAGTGACACATTAATGAATAACAACCAATAAATTGAAAATAGTGATAGAATTGCAATTATATGCTAATAATTATAATTAATATTTATTTTTTAGTAAAAAATTATATACAAATTAATCCAATTTGATTTAGTTTAATTGTTTTACTTAAAGATTTTTAAAAAAAAAAGTACGAAAATACAAAAAAATACATTATAATATTATTTATTTCTTAAAAGATGGGTTTAGAGTATTTTTTTTATTACTCTGTGTAGTAAGAGATCAATAATTTACACCAACCCTAGAAAGAATACACTCCAGGTGGCTACAATCCATTGGGTATAGTATTGGAGAAAAGTCGATACCAGAAATTACAATTGCACTGGATACGTTAGCTATACGGAAGAACTTTAGCTCGTGACCCACGTATACGATAACTTCGCAATTCATGCATGCGAAGATTGGTCATGGGGCTGCTACGCTCCTCTTACGCTGGCGGCGCTAGTAATTTTCTACTGCGGATGGTGGTGGCGGGCTAAAAAATTCACCAAAACAAACCCACCTCTGCCACCTGGTCCTCGAGGCTTGCCTATAATAGCAAACCTTCCCTTCATCAGAGTGATAATGAGCACGCTTTTTGGGCGGTTCATCGGAATGGGACGAAGAGGAAAGCAAGGATTTGATTGAGGAAACGATTAAATGAATTTGTAAGATTATTTACATCACCCAATGTTTGTGATCTGTTTCCAGTTCTTGCCCCGTTTGATATACAAGGAATTGGATCCAAATCGAAGAACCATTTGTCGTAGTTTTATGGGGTTTTAGAATCAGTGATAATGAACCGAATGAAGACCGGTGATGATGGAACGAGAAGGGATGAAATTAGTGTTATTTTATGCAGCAATTGTTAGAGCTGCATCAGCGAGGAGATGATAAAGACTCTTTATCCATCACTGAAGTAAAGGCTGTGTTTTTGGAAATTAATCCTGTTTTTCTTTAGGTTTTGAGTTTAATTGTTGTAGTTAATTTTGTTGCCGGATATACAATCCCTAAAAATTCCCGGGTTTTCATTAATGCATGTCCCATGCAAAAAGACCCTCAGTCGTAGGATGATTTCCTTTGGTTTCAGCCCAAGAAATTCTTAGATACCTATATTGATTACCGAGGGAAGAGTTTTCCGGCATTTGCCATTTGGGTCGGGAAGGAGGATTTGTGTCGGAATTCCATAGGCAAAGAAGATGTGCAATCGTTCGAATGGGCATGACTGGAAGGGACAAAGCCCAGTTTAGAAGAGAATTTCAGGTTTGTATTGAAGAAAACAGAATCAATTGTTGCCATACCCTATGCACGCCTTCCTAATTTAGAGCAATACCAATGAATATAGGTTCATGCTCATACATATGATAGTTCATGTGTATATAAAATGAAGAGGTCAAAATGGTAATTTCATGGTTTTTTTTTCAATGTCAAAACAATGCATTAATAGAGAATGCAACCATAATCTTTTAAATAACAAAAGAAAACAAAATCTGCAGTTGTGACACGAAAGCCCTTTGAATCAACTAAAACTAGTTAAGGTCCGAAAAAGGCAAAAGTGAGGCACACATTTAAGAATCTGCAATGGTGACCTCGACCTCAACTCCGGGTTCGATGGTGATGGAAGTAATTTGTTTGACCACGTCGGGAGAGCTGAAAAGGTCAATAACTCGCTTGTGAACACGGAGTTCAAACCGATCCCATGTGTTAGTTCCTACAAAGCACACAATAGTATCATTACTTGTCCATACAAGTTACTCACTATACATGAAAACCTTGGAGCATACTTCACTTTATTCGCTTGCAAATCAAACCCCGACCATAGCCAACATAGATAATCAACGGTACAAGTACTGTGGAAGCCCTTACACTAGGAGCCAGATTCCATTTTTCCCCCTTCACTCAAAAAATGAGCAAATTAGTCCCTATACGTTAGATCAAAGAGGCACACCAATTTGATATACAAGGACAAATTTGCCCACTTTTTGATTGAATGGGGGGAAAATGCAATCTTTTACCACGATGAACTGATATAATTGAGAGTTACAGTATCACATTCACTAGTAACCAATGAACATATAAACTCCATGTTATGTAGGGGAAAAAAATGCACCGAGTAGCTCAAACATTAAATTCGTCCAGTACCAAGGGAAGTTCGATATGTTTAAACATGCAAAAAGGAAGAGAAGGCAGTTCTTAATGATTTTTCTAATATAAAATTATAACAGAGTACAGATGAATAATTCAGATTTGCAGTATAGAGTAGGGGAATCATAAACATACAATTTATAAGTTTTCAAAGGATGCTTTCAAGATAAGAAACAAAGTCTACATAAAAGTAAAGTACGAAATATCATAAGACTGCAACATGCAAGGTAAGTAAAATACCTTCACCGCAGGGAGACTTCCTTGTGGTGATGTGAAGAACCTTGGTGGGCATTCTCACTGGTCCCTTAACCCTCAGTCTCTTATCCTTGGCACCACGAACCAAGTCAGCACAAACTATAAATCAAAAAGAAAAATATTAGGATAACCAATGCTAATTGAATCGGTATCATCAATCTATCGAAAGTACTATCATATTGAGGAACTTCTTATACGATTTTACACCGAGGATAAGCAAATTCGAGGTCTAAATAACAAAATTATAGGGATAATAACATAATAAATGAAATGTAATAGTTTCAGCATACGAAATAGGGATAAATATCAAAATTATACATTCACCTTGATCTAATGTGCAATGTCACGCATGAAATTTGATTTGCAATTTTATACATGAATTTTTAATTTGATTCAATTTTCACAAATCACTAAAAACATTATCGAATTAGCACTATTTTACATTGATGTGTTACATACACAAACAATTATATAAATCCATTATGAAAATCATTCTATGTATTCATTTCTTTAAATGTGTACAATAGAATCAAAATCAAATTTTCATCCTTACATATGAACCAATATTTTATTGTACCTTTCTCGAGGTTTTTCACATTCTTGGAGGAGAGAGTGATCCTGATTTTGTGAATCTGCTCTTGGGATTCCTCCAAACCAGGCTTGGTCGGTTTCATTGCAGCATACGCCATCGTTTTCGACTCTTAGTTTCTATTCAAGAACACCCAATTCCAGTAAATTAATAAAATATCCCAATCTAAAAGCAAATCACAAAGTTGATAAAATCTTAAAGCGATGGAAACAAATCACAACATGGGATTCAATATTCAAATAACTAAGTTCAAAAGTACAAGAGATTGAAAAAAAACTTTACTACATTTCTTACAAATCCAGTAAAAGAATATAAAGCAAAAATCAGAATAAAGAATCTATGCCACTAATTTAATGAAAGCATTTCGTATATAAAAAAATACGAAGAAAAAAAAAGGTGAGAGAGAAACCTGAAGAAGTGAAAGATGGGGAGTTTCAAGCTATGTTCTGTGCTGCCGCTTTGCTCAAAAAAACGAATGGCTAAACGAGAAAGAAAGCTCTGTAGAAGATTTATATACGTGGAGGCGATGAGCTTGGAGTTAGGGTTTTTTGCTCAAGGGAAAAAACAATGTTTAGTTCTTAAACTTAGTAATTGTTTTCTATTTGGTTTCAAATTTAGCAAATATTCTCAATTTTATCACTGAACTTGGATTTCATTCGACATAGTTCTCTGATATTTTTCTATTTCACCACTTGAAAATTTTATATGAAATATATAAAATTTTAAAATTTTTTAATGAAATGGTACAATCTCATAATTCCATGTCATCTTAATTTAATAAAATCTAAAATGAGAAAAACTGTGATGTTCCAAGATTATATGGACTAAAAAAGTTCATAGATCAATATGGAAAACGTTTTCAAGTTTAGGGACTATATTTTAATTTATCCCTTTCCTCAACTTGACTAGGTTTTCGGGTCGGATGCAGATATTACTTGAACGCATCGTTTTAAATTTCACGGCCCAAACGTAGCCTTTTGGGCTCCAGGGACAAGCCCACTAAATTAGGGTGTTTAGTTTACTTTTAACTTTCATCTTTTTGGAAATTTATTTCAAATAAAATTTTAGTATGAATAGTCAAGCACTATGAATTCTTTTTAAAAATTACTTTTCCCTAATATATTGAAAATCTTCAAACACTATCAAACAATTTTTCATCGGCATAAAACAATCTTTAATATATCTATATGTATTCATGTATAACATTACATGTAACGACCTCAAAAGTATGGATATCGAAAAATGAGTTATCGGGTCTCTATTTTTAGTAAACGGACTCATAAAATATTTATTAAAAAATATTTACAAAGTTAGTTGTGTGTTTAATAAGGTTTTATTTAGGTGAATTTGACTTAATTAGAAGTATTTGAGAAAAAGGATTAAATTGAAAAATGTGCAAAAGTTGAATTATAGATTAAAAGAAATTATGAAGGACCAAAATGGCAATTATGCCATTTTGTAAAGTTGAGACGGTGTATTGTGTAAAAAAATCTGAGATTTTTAGTATATTATTATATTATTATATTATTATATATATAAAAAAAAAAGAAGAGAAACATTTGAGTCAACTTTATCTTGAGAAGAAGAAAAAAGAATTTCTGGATTTGAAGCAGAACCACATGTCTGTTGCTGAATATGAACGTGAATTTATCTCGATTTCTTTTCGAAAATTATGTGGGGATTCACGAGTGCTACTATTAAAGAAAGGAGTCATTTATCGAAATTGATTTATTGGATATGGTAACTCTGAGAATAAGTTAATGAAATTTTGGATTAGTAATGGAATTGCAAAAATATTTGAATACAATTTGCTATAGTCAAGCATCTTACAATGATCTCTTACGGGTATTCTATATGGGTATTCTATATGTTCTTCTATCTTTAGAGGTCTATGCAAGCTGCTCGGATGTGATTTTCATTGTGTAGAAAATTTAGAATCATAACGTTAAAATGGAAGTTGGTTGATTCTCGATCGATCGCTTGCTCTATTTTTCTTTGGATTTTCTAATTTGTTCTGTTAGATAGAAGACTTAATGATCAGATTCATATGGAGTTATTTTCTATTTCTATCGGTTGATATTCTGGTACATATACGCAATTTGCATTATCTTTATCACAATCGTTTCTAGTGAGGATAAATGGTATTCTTCTTTTGGTTTTTCTTCGGAATATTATCGATTTCTTTATCATTGAATATGGTTTTTAGTCTCGGAAATTCAATATAGCTTCACATCTGGGATTTCATTATGCCACATCTGGGATTTCATTATATTGGTTTTCTTATTATTTTATAGTATGATCTTATCTATCAAATATGATTCATCTGTGAAGGGGTATTCATTGATAGAAGGTAAATATATATATTACTGTTATAAATCTTGGTTTAGTTATGGGAGCTCGGTGATATGGATCTTAGATTATAGAAGTTGTATTATTATGCTGGTTATTATTGAGACTACTCTTGAATTTCTTCTTCTATTTTAAAGTACTATTGAAGTTGAAGTATTGATCCATTTATATTATTGAAATATTAGATTTATTATAGTACTATGGCATATTCTATCGATGGTGTGGACTTGGGATAATTTGAAGTGTTGGGATTATTTTTTTATTTTTGTGAAAGTGTTTTCTATGATAGCTACATCAATGATAAGAATACTACTGGGGAAGACACAAGGTTTGAATGGACTAATCAATCTTGATAGAATTTTGGGTAGATGGAAGTTCTAATAATTGAAGCATCGATTCTGGTTCGATCGAATCGGGAAAAATAAATATAGTTGTAGATGATTTGAATGGGAAAATAATTGTTCACATTGTGAGTAATAAATACTCGATTCCTACCATGCGATGAATGATTAATTTTAGTCGAATATCCGGTATTGGTGTTTTGAGAATTATTACTGACTAGTAAGGATCTTTGGGACGAAATGAGATATAAGTCTATGAAATTGACAAACTATATGGAATATCAGTCTGTGAAATGTTTGATAGAGGTTTACAGTTTACGGTTCACTTTCTCTTTCGGAATAACTTATAAGAATACTATATGAGTGATAGTTGATTATTTATAAAGTCAGAACTGATTGATGGCTTCAGAAACTTGCGGAGATGTACATTCCCGAAATTGTAAGATTTCATGATATTCTAGTATTGATAATTTCTGATCGATATTGTAGTTCACTTTGAGGTTCTAAAAACAATTACAGGAAATTATTGAGTACTTAACTCGATTTCAGTACATCTTTTCATTCGCAAATTGATGGATAATTTGAAAGAGAGTTGGTTAGATTTAGGAAGAAGATGTACTGGTGGCCAGGTGTGAAACGTGGTATTTACGAGTTTGTATCAAGATGTCCGATATGTCATGGTCAAAATAGAACATCGGTACCTTGAGGTTACTCCAACCATTACTATACCGGAATGGAAATGGAAGAGATATCTCGCTTTTGATTGAATTTGCTTACGAATAGTTATCGATCCAAGATTAAAATGGCTCTCGTATGAAGTTTTGTATGGTAGAAAATGTAGAACACCGTTATATTGACATGAGCTCAATGAAAAGAAGATACATGGGGTTGATTTGATCCGGGAAAGAAGAAAAAGTAAAGGTGATTCGGAATAGATTAAAAGCAGCATTCGACAACAGAAATCAATTGTGGATTTAAAACGTCGGGATATTAAATATTCTGTTGGTAATAAGGTATTTATCAAGGTGTTTATTTGAAGGAAACTATAAGAATTCAGTGTTTCATCTCTTTTTAAGTAAATTTCGAGGACGAAATTTCAAAAGGGGGGGAGAATTGTAACGACCTCAAAAGTATGGATATCGAAAAATGAGTTATCGAGTCTCTATTTTTAGTAAACGGACTCATAAAATATTTATTAAAAAATATTTACAAAGTTAGTTGTGTGTTTAATAAGGTTTTATTTAGGTGAATTTGACTTACTTAGAAGTATTTGAGAAAAAGGATTAAATTGAAAAATGTGCAAAAGTTGAATTATAGATTAAAAGAAATTATGAAGGACCAAAATGGCAATTATGCCATTTTGTAAAGTTGAGGTTGTGTATTGTGTAAAAATCTGAGATTTTTAGTATATTATTATATTATTATATTATTATATATATAAAAAAAGAAGAGAAACATAACAGAAAAGAAACAGAGAACAAGACGAAAGCAGGGGAAAGAAAGAAAGAAAGAAAGAAAAAGGAGAAATTGATGATTTAAAGCTTGGATGTTTAATAGGTAAGCTAATTTAGTCCTTTTCTTTTAATTTTGATGCTTTATAAGTTTTAGAACAAAGTTTTGATGAATTTAAGTTGAAGTTTTTGAAGTTTTAAAGCTGTTGAATATAGCATATGATGAACAAAAGATGAATTAGTGGTTTAATTGAAAGAATTTGAAGTTAGAATTGGGTAAAGGATTTAATTGTAAAATAAGCTATAAGAAAACTGTTTTGGACAGCAGCAGTAGAGTAACTTTGAAAAATCACCAAAAATCGTAGAAGTGGAATTAGAAGTTGAATGAGATATGAAATTAAAGTTTATTGAGTCTATTTTCATATGAAAGAAACAGGGAAAGCAAATGAATTCTGTAATTTGAGATATTTATATTTTTGTAAGACTGGTTTAGAGAGATTTCAGGATCCCCTGTTCTGACTTTGGAAAATCATAAAAATTGGAGAAAACTAATTAGAGGCTTAAAGTTATATGATTAGAATATTGAATGAGTCTATTTTCAATATAAATAAACGGGAACATCATCAGAATTCTGTATGAAGAGATAATTAATTTTTAGTGAAGAAGGGTCAGAACTGCCAGACAACAGAACAGGGGTGAATTTGATGAATAAACTGTACTAATTGGCTAGGCCAAAAATTCTGGAAATTTTATGGTATGAAGACATGTGAGTCTAGTTTCAGAGAAAATTAACGGTTCTTCATTTGGAGTTCTGTAGATCTGGAAATAAATAATTTAGTGACTGTGACTCAAGTAGACAGCTTTGAATAAGTTTATGAGTAAAGGATTAAATTGAAATGTGAGCAAAAGTAAGAAAGGATGAATTTATCATAAAATACATGTTTATTTTATTTTATAGTACAGGAAATTATTTGATTATTTTTAACATATAAATGTTATATGTTTATATGAAATTGAAGAAAAGAAAAGAAGAGGACCGAATTGAAGGAAAAGGAAAAGAGAAGGTTAAGGAGTGAAGGAAGAAGAATTTATATCAACTCAACCTTTTGATGTAAATACTACAAGAATTTTAAATTATTGTTATTTATCTTTTTGAAATATTTATGTAAATTATTTAAATATATGAGATTCACTTTAATGCCCAAGTAGACGGAATTTAGAACTCCACGGGATATTAAGGAACATTAGCACGTTGGTGCTCTCGATATTAGCACGTTGGTGCTCTCGATATTAGCACGCGTCGGTGCTCTCGATATTAGCACGTCGGTGCTCTCGATATTAGCACGTTGGTGCTCTCGATACTAGCACGCCGGTGTTTTCTCGATATTAGCGCGTCGGTGCTCTCGATATTAGCACGTCGGTGCTCTCTCGATATTAGCACGTTGGTGCTCTCTCGATTATTAGCACGTCGATTGCTCTCGATTATTAGCACATTGGTGCTCTCTGTTCACTTGTGCATCATAATGCACCTCTCGTATTTGTTCCGTATATCCGGTGTGTTCTATAAAGTCTACTTTGGGCTAAGAATGTGAAATGAGAACAAAGTGAATGTTTGATATGTTAAGGTAATTTTTATACCTTACAAAAGATAAGTTGAATTTTTATTATTGCAAGGCATAGTTGAAGAGACTTATATGTGATCCGATATGTAATAATTGAATGAGTTTAAAATGTTTTGTTATGATCATTTACTTATTTATTCTTGTAGTGCTTACTAAGCCTTCATCGCTTAACGCGTTTATTTTAACGCGTAGGGTATAATTAGATGGAAGAGAAGTCCAACTAGAAGATCTCTTATCTCATCACATCCTCAAGGACTTCAAAAGTAGGTACTATATTTTGTATTAAAATGGCATGTACATATGTAGTTCAAAGGTGTTCCCACGTGATAGGGACTAAAATATAGATTCTTGAAATTCTATCTATTTTGAGTTAATTGAAGTATTTTGGTATATAAGAAATTAATTAATAAACAATAAATATGTTATCAAAAATGGTTGGAAAGTTAAAATATTATATTCAAATGTTTTAATTAGATAGTATCTGACTATAATTGTTTTGGCACCAAATGTAATAATCTTATACCAGGTTTGCATAATTGAACCGGGTATAGGGGTATTACATTACAATAATAAAATTGTGTTTAACATTTCATATATAAAATTGTATAAAATTAAAATTTATGTATAACATTACACATTGGACCAAAATTCACGTATAATTTTAAATTTTATCCCTATTTAGTAAAATTGTAAAGTATTTTATTCATAAATATTTAAAAATAATTCTTCAATTAAATAAATTTTAATTATTTTTTATCTAGCAATTTTAAGTTACTCTCAATATTTGTATATAAAATTTATTTAGATACTAAAAAATAAAAATAATTATAATTAAAATAAAAGGTAAGCACAATTTTGAACTTATATCTCAAAAACCCTTCAAACATTTCGAGTAAGATTTTTAATTTTTCAATTTTCCTTTGTCAACCCTTGCATTAACAGGCAAGGCATAATGAATTTTTCAACGTGTTCTCATTGTTATGTGTCTTATTTTTCTACTCTGTGCTCGGAATTCTGACATTGACATAATTTTCATATTAAAAAAATATTTTTTTAGAAATTTAATTTTTTTATTTTAAAATTTAGGTTTAATGGTTAGTATTGCTAAATTTATTTGTGTGATATTTTTAAAATTAAATAAAAATACTCAATTAATAGATGTATAACTAAAAGATAATGTTGCAATAAACTTAAATTTAATAAAAAATAACAATATTAACTATTAAACTTAATTTTTTTAATTTAAAAAATATATAAATTAAATTTATAATTTTTAAAAAATATAACAACTTATAAAATATTTTACCAAAAAAAAAAGAAAAGTTTGATTTAAGGAAAATGTCACGTACCGAGATTGAAGGCAGGAATCAGCACATGAACAGTTCGTGACAAAAAGCGACTCTGTTATGTCACATCCTGCTTTATTATGACCTTTTCTGAATGCCATTTTCCTTTTGATTTTATTTATTATTATTTTTCTTTACCAAGTGGTTTTAACGTATCAACACCTGTGGTATTTGATTCTTGTTTTACTAACTTTATATTATAAATTAACTGCATACTTTATTACACTTTTTGAGTCTTACAAAATCTTACATTCTTTCATTTCGGGGATGTATCCCTTTAGCAACCACTCTAACATAGTCAAAATGACATTTACCTATATTCCATTTTTTTTAAATTAATTGCAAATTATGGCCTTTTAATTACACCTTTAAGCTATGGATTTTAGATTAATTAAGTTATTTTATTATTAAAATCGTTAATTTAATTATAAAATGCTAAATTAAATCTTTCATAACTAAATTTAAAATAAAAAATAAAGAAATAAAACGTTGTCGCATAATCAAGTTAACAAATTTTGGTAATAGAAAAACTTAATTAATAAACTCAATAATTTAAAAATATAATTAAAATATTGAGTTTTAAAATTTTAATTTAAACTGAAAGTTATAATTTAGAAATATTTATTGTAATAAACTTAAAATTTTTTCCTTATAATATCAGTCAGGTCAGATATATTTCTATGTCAAGTGAATTATTATATATTTGTTTGTTATATATGCAAAACTACTAATGGGGAAAGCTCCCTTGATTTCTGGATTTTTTTTCATGATTTCTGGGTTCTTTTCTTTTCTTTTGGTCTGTAATCATTATTTGGCTTCAACATAACTCTTTTTTTTTTTAGCAAAATAAAATGATACAAAATTTTATTTAATTTTTAAAAAATAATAAATTTATATATTAATTATAGTAAAAATATATAATTTAATTTGGATGAATAAAAATAAGTTTTTCTCTTTGCTCGTGAAGATCTACAATCTCATACTTTGCGTGATAAAAAAAAAATCATTGTTTTTTTTCTCTAATGAGCATTAGTTGAAGTGTTATTTACTGCATTGTTTGTAGATAATTCAAACAAAAATATTAAGGTAAATATTATTAAGAGTTTATTTCAGTAAAAGTCAAAATGCTAATGACTTGTTCACACACATATGTATAGGATATATTAATGTGATAAGTGAATTAGGTATTAATTTGATTAAAAAATTTATAAATATGTTGTTTTATAATTTAAATAAGTTATATCATTTGAAAGTATTTTAATATTTTATTTAATAAAAAATTTATAGATTTAAAATCATGTTATTAACATTAATAAAACATTAATTTTACCATTAAACAAAAAATTTATTTTAATATAATAATTACATTTTAATTGTATTATGCATAAGTTATTACGTCTATAAATTGTATATAGATAACGTTGTTAATTAAATTGGTGCTTCAAGTCAACTTGACACTAACTCAAGCTTAAAGACAATACCATAAAAAACAATTATAGTATATTTAGTATTACTAACTAATATGATGTACTTACATGTTTAAATTTCATTTTGCTCATAATTTAATATATATTTTATTTTACTATTGTACATATTTCATATGTTCCAATTAATTAATTTCAAACCATTCTTATTATATGCTATTTTTAAATTAATATTTATGCTTCCATGTAATTTTTTTTAAATTTAAAAAAAGTTAAAAGGGTTTATTTTAACGTAAAATTGGAATATAGTTATGTTTAAAAAGAGATATTTGTGAAAAAGACATCCCATCATGTAAAACGTTGAAAAGGAACTAATAGTTAGAGGACGTATTAAGTTCAATACGATGGTCAAATTTCCAATAGGGATAATTTCTCTCAAAAGCACCGAAAGAAATTTTATAATATTGAAAAACGACACCGTATAAGTAGTGTTAACAGCAAAATGTCATTGTCAATGTTTCAGCATTGATCACCAAGAATCAATTAGCCTCGGTTTATGACAAAGCCCCACCACCATTGTAGCCTTGAAAATTTCTCCTATCTCGTTAAAAATTATAAAGGGTTGAAATGCATTTTGTTTTTGGTTTTTTTATTTAAGAATAGATAAATTAATATTTATACGTTAAAATAATTAATAAATTAAATTTTATTAAAAGTTTTATCTATTTTTAGTTATATATGTCAATATTAAGTACATATAACATGTCATCTGTCAACTACATCAATTTTATCCGTACAAATTGATAAAAATTTTAATAAAAATGGTCAAGTTAATTTTTGATTTAAAGCACAGAGATTAATTTATTCATTTTTTTTTCAAGTAAAAGAAATAAAATCTATTAACGAATAATTCTTTTATCGAGAATTTCAAAATCGTATTAAACTAAGTCCCATCCACCATAATTATCTTTTTTTTCCTCTATAATTGGGTATTATCGATCTTCAAAAACAAATATCAACCTCTCCTAAGTGGGTGGCTTGGTCTCTCAAAAATTATGATAAATTTTATCATATCCTTAATAAATAAAAAAGGCTATGAGGAATGGCAGCTTAAAAGGGGAAGCTCCGTAGATTTTTTGCCACCTACTTCATTGACATTTCCATCTCTGACAACACTGCATTTTCCTTTCTTCATGATTTAAATAATATATTTGTGTACATGCAAAAATGTAAAAAAGGAGCCTCCCTCACAATCCATATTTCTCATTTATAGTCTATGGAGCCATTGTAGGAGGCATGCAAGTCATGAACTCAATTGCTCCTTCTCCTTCCAGTTGGCTACAAATTTATTTTCTCAAAGATTTATAGCCCATATTAGTATGACCACATTACTTGCACTCTCGTTCATGTAGAATTTTGGAATGTTTTATCTAAAAAAATACGTGACAGATTGATGAAAAGGAAGTAACAAAATTTGAGAAGAATTTTAAAACATTTCTCGTGATTTACACGCTCTATACCCTTAAAAATAGTGTGCTGCTCATCAAGTAATCCAAAATGTATTAAGTATGTGTGTATAGCATGTATAAAGTTTTTTCCTTTTTTTCATTCCTTGTGTTATAGCTATATAAGTTTGGATATGACTTGTATTATATCTGTATTTGTACTCTAAAAAACATTTTATGATACAATTTAAATAATAGTATAAATATAATAACAATTATATTAAAATTTATAGAATATAAAAATAGATTCAGGGTACTATATGTGTGTCTAAAAAATTCCGTAGTAGGTCTACAATTACAAAAAAAATGTACAAAATTAGTATAGAATTTAAAGTAAGATAGTGAAAGAAAAGGAGGAAGGTGGAAGGTGGAAGGTCCACAACTGTAATCGTCTTGTTGGTTCATTCGTTAATTGTGTGTTGCTTCATTCTTCACATTAAACAATCTCACTTCCCTGTACAAATTCTTAATGAATCAAACTCATCTAGTTTTACATTTTTGCGGTAGCTTTTCAAAAGTAAACATAATTTCTCTCTCTATATATGCCCATCGCCACCACAAAACTCAACTACTCTCTGTCAAACCCCATTTCCTCAAAATGCACCGTCCTTCACTACTTCTAAGCCTCCTCACTCTTCTTACACTGCTAACAGCAGCTCCGCTTCCGGCCATTGGGTATCGTCCATTGCCTCACTTAAAACCCAACAGCTCCGATTTAAGATTCGGTGACTCCAAGAAATACGAGGGTTCCTCGGAGTTCGTCCACTTAAGATACCACATGGGTCCAGTACTCACCGGTAGCATTACCGTTCACACAATCTGGTACGGCCAGTGGCAGAAATCCCAAAAGAAGATAATCCGTGAGTTCATCGGTTCGTTCTCTGCCGTCAATGCTAAGCATCCTTCAGTTGCCGGATGGTGGGATACCGTACGGCTTTACACCGACCAAACGGGAGCCAATATTTCCCGTACGGTGCGTTTAGGGGAAGAGAAAAACGACCGTTTTTACTCCCACGGGAAGTCACTCACTCGCTTGTCGATACAGTCCGTTATAAAAAGCGCGGTAACCGCCAATACCAAGCCGTTGCCGATAAATCCCAGCAATGGGCTTTACTTATTGCTCACATCAGATGACGTGTACGCCGAGGATTTTTGCGGCCAAGTTTGCGGGTTCCATTACTTCACATTTCCGTCCATCGTGGGATACACGCTACCGTTTGCGTGGGTGGGTAACTCAGCGAAGCTTTGTCCGGGAATATGTGCTTACCCGTTCGCCGTACCGGAGTACATGCAAGGGTTGAAGCCGTTAAAGTCACCCAACGGTGACGTGGGAGTGGACGGGATGATAAGTGTGATCGGACACGAGGTTGCTGAGCTGGCAACTAACCCATTGGTGAATGCTTGGTACGCGGGACAAGATCCCGTGGCTCCCGTGGAAATAGCGGATTTATGCGAGGGTATTTATGGAACTGGAGGTGGTGGTTCTTACATGGGACAGTTATTGAACGGTAAAGATGGTGCCACTTATAATATGAATGGGATCAGACGGAGGTATTTGGTTCAGTGGCTTTGGAACCATGTTGTAAGTTACTGTACTGGCCCTAATGCTCTTGATCAGTAATCTTATCTATTTTCCTTTTGCATGGGTAAGGTTTAAGATGGCATCTTATTATAGTGGTAAGGTTACCGCGGGATGTTTTTAAAATTATTGGTTATGGTTAAAAAAAAAGAAAAGCGATAAATCTGTAATTGTCTGATGAAGTCACGTTTGAAATCAGTAATTGAATATTTTGGTTCTTTTTCTAAAAACATTTTTCTTCTTTTAGTATTGACCAGTTAAATTAATTAAAAGGGAAACTCACAATTCTTAATGTAAATTCTACATGACATGAATAATGATAGATTAATATTTATTTTCTTCCTCTCTTTTTTCTTCAAATATTTGATTTAAGAAGGTATCGTAATAAAATCTTAAATAAATGCCACCGGTCAAATAATTTATTTTAAATATGTAATTTTGTAATAATTATTATTGTCCTAATATATCAAATACCTCTTTGGTCATTTTAAGAGGGTAAGCTCTTAACAAAGAGTAATATATTTGAGTACAATTAAAGTCATATATTTTACATTAATAATAAAATGAGTTAAAAGATTAAAATTATTTTTCTTCAAACTGTACTGGAAAGGGAAATTTAAGGCAAAGTTGGAGAAGCCACATAATCTGCTGTTTCTCCTGAATTTCAGCAACCTGCCTGCCCGCACTGTGCAGTTGCCTACGAAGTCAACAAATCGTAAAGTATCACCGCCTTTCTTTTTAAAATTCGCTAATGTCTTCACTTTTATCTTTTTTAAAAATTTATTTATTTATTTTTAATTAAAAATATATTTTTAATCATTATTAATTTTTATTAAATTTAAATTTATTACAACATAATTTTAACAATAGTTAATATTATTAATTTTTTAATAAATTCAATTTTATTTTTTTACATAATTATTAAGGAGGCATTTTTGATATTATATCAATAAAATTTAAAAGGAAATTATATTAATAATAGTAAAAACTTCAAATTTGTTGAGTATTCCAAATATTTAAAGAATATATCGACTCAGCAAATTTGAACTTTTTTTCCGCCTTTTCTAAGGAACTTTATTGAACTTTGCGCCGCGAGGACTATGGTGATGTACATTTTCTTTTCCTTTTTTAATTTTTATTCAAAAGTTTTTTTTTAATTATTGTATTACGACCGTATATTAAAGGTTCTTTTCTCAAAGTTGATATATATTTATTTCGTCTATGATTCAGCAATCCTAAGGTTTCCTTTTTAAAAAAAATATAGTCTTTTTTTTTACTCTTTTATTTTATAACATAAATATTGTTATAAATATTGTTAATAGCCTTTGGTGTGAAAAGAAAAAAAGTTTATAACGCTGAGATGAGCCTACGACAGTTAAGATAAAATTAGAAATACCCTTTCTCTCATACTACTCTTTCGATATATAATCTAATATTTTGAAATAAATAAATAAATAAATAAATAAAAATTTCATATCGAATTCAAAGTGCTATGCTATTATTACTTACTAATTCATATTTCATATGGCGAAGGCATAGTCTTCTTTTTTCTTTCCATCAAATAAAAAAAACTCATTGGCGCCGAGCGTGAGGGAATGCTAGACGTTTGGTAATTTCTCCTCCGGCCGGAGAAAAGATCCCATCAAGCTGACCAATCCCATGCATATTGTATGCACATCCGGTTGCACAAATTGCATAGTATCATAAATAGCTACTCGGGTATTACCCATCCGCAGAGAGTTTATAAACAAATACAGATCTTTGGTATCATTCTCTATACTGAGATATACCATAAGACCAATAAGTTGATTCGAGATCTCGCTATCAACCTCTTGGCCTAAAAAAAGTAATATTTCTCGATAAAGTCGATTGATTAGGATAAAATTGTATCCCTTAGTAGCCGTACAGGCACCTTTTGATGCATACGGTTCAACAAAAATTGCGAAAAAAAATCAATGTGTAGATTCCAGCCATCCTTCGTTTTTTCTGGTGTGCCTTTTCTAACTTATAATTTCTAACAAATGGGCTTTTTCTTACATTTTTAAAATAAAATGAAATTAAAGAAAGATAAGTTTTGGCCCGTTTTCCTATAATCTAGAATATAGAAAAATTTAGCTAAACCTATCGCACAAACTTTTCATTGATCTGTTTTTTTTTTCATTGGGATTCAATCCAAATCACGATGTCATTTTCTTGTTCCTGAATGGGTTTCATCAATTTTTTATTCAATTTTTTTAGGTTTATGCTCTACTCCGAGTAAGGATCCGCCCAATTTTTATTTGCGCATATAGGACAAATGACCCAATACCACATCAAAATTTGATTTACAATGAGAAAATTTTTTAAAAAAATAAAATATAAATTTATGATTCCTCTAGTAGAAATATTATTATTTTAATATATAAATTAGTAATAAATTAATTTCAATTAATAATTTTTAACTACTCAATTTCTTTGAAAAAGAAAAAAAGGTTTTAACTCATTTCTATTTTCAAATTCAAATTTATATTAACTATTCTTTATTTTATATCTATATATTATAATACATATGTAATAAATAAATATTTTTCTCGTATTTATCGATAAGCAACCAAATGATGCTTATATGTTTAATAACAAATGAAAATGATGTTAACTTTTTCTTTATCTAATGTGGTACCCTCTCCCGATATTATAATGATAAAAAAATACATACTATTACCATAACAAAAGACAAGGTACAAACTAATTTCACCTAAATGCCATGTAACACCCCTTACCCGTATTCGACACCGAAATAGGGTACGAGGCATTACCGGAATTACAAATTTATTTATCAAAAATTTTATATCATTTAACATTTATTTTTGAAACCAATCAAAAATCAAACATATTATCCCTTAAAACATATTTATTTTTCTTATTTCATGACTTACTTGAATTTATTTCTCGTCTCAACATATTTAATTACCTTTTATTTACATATTACAGATAATCACATATTGACATGTCATGATAAATATCATTCTCTTGCCGTTTATTCATAAACATATATTAGTTAATTCGTTATATCAATATTTCACGTGCTATCAACTTATATTTCCTTATATCACATATTTAAAGTTACACGAACTTACTGGCTAAATTTTTGAAATACCAAGATTCAAGGGCATTTTGGTAATTTCCCATTTTCATCGATTTTTCAACCGATCTTAATCTAATTAATAATTTCATTCAATTTTGCAATTTTAAATAATAAAATAATCCATTCCATGTAAATTGGTCATCTCCAACATTTATACAAAACTAATCATAAACTTTTACTTTTATTCAATTTAGTCCCTGGGCCTAAAACATTACAAATTAGCCATGCTAGCTGAATATTCATACATATTTTTCCTCCTCCTCCTCTCCATTCCACATCCTTAATGTATATAACATGCTATAAGTAACATTGTAAATAAGTTCATTATTTACTCATAAGTATATTCAAAACTGCCCATTTGAGTCATAGTCACTAAATTATTTATTTCCAGAGCTACAGAACTCCAAATGAAGAACCGTGAATTTTTCCTAAAACTAGACTCACATATATTCTTGCCATAAAATTTTCAGAATTTTTGGTTTAGCCAATTAGTACAGTTTATTCTTTAAAGTCACCCCTGTTCTGCTGTCTGGCAGTTCCGACCCTTCTTCACTAAAAATTAATTATCTTTTTATATAGAATTCATATGATGTTATGGTTTATTTCTTATAAAACTAGACTCATTAAGGAATCTAACCATATAAATTACGTTCCCAAATTATTTTTATACAAATTTTAGTGAATTTCTAAAGTAAGAACAGGGGATCACGAAGTTGTTCTAAACCAGTCTTACAAAAATACAAATATCTCAAATTACAGAATTCCTTTGCTTTCTCTGTTTCTTTTATATGAAAATAGACTCAATAAGCTTTAATTCCATATCTCACTTGACTTCTAATTCTATTTATACAATTTTTGGTGATTTTTCAAAGTTAGACAACTGCTGCTGTCTAAAACTGCTTTAGTGTAACATGTTGATTTCTATTTTGTCCCTAATTCCACAATTCATACAATTCAGTCCTTGCTGAATTAACCCTCAATTGAGTTAATTTTCTCATTTAATACTTTTATCTATCATTTTAAAACTCCTTCATAACCTTTGAAATTAGAATTTTAACACTAGGCCTTAATTTCAGCTATTTCACAATTAGGTCCTAAAACCAATTTCCATCAATTTCACTTGATTAAATCATCATATAACAAAATTAAAGCTTCAATTCAATATTTATTCATCATATTCTTCCAACACTAATCCACATAAACTTTAAAAATTTAGCCATAGAATCAAAAACTAATGAATTAATAAATTGGACCCAATTGTAAAAGTCCAAAACATAGAAATTTCAAGGAAAAAGCAAGAATTAAACTTACATGATGCTTGAGTATAAAAACTAGCTTGAACTCTCTCCCATGGCTATTTTTCAGCTGAAGAAAATAAAGAGAAATGAAGAGAATTCTCCATATATTTCAATTTGATCCCTTTTATTTAGCTAATTTTGAAAATTTTCCAATTTCCCCCTTTTTTTCTTCTTTCTCTTCTCTTCTTCTTTCTTTCCTGCTCTCTGCTTCTTCGTTTGGGTTTCTGTTCTCTATTCTCTTCTTTCTTTTTTTTTTTTTTTTTTTTTTTGTTTGTATATATATAATAATATAATAATATAATAATATAATATTATAATAATATACCTTAAAAATCTCAGATTTTTCTTTGTTATGCCGCCTCAACTATACAAAATGGTATAATTTCCATTTTGATCCTTCATAATTTCTTTTAATCTATAATTTAACTTTTACTTTCATTTCAGTTTAGTCCTTTTCATTTAATTTCCTACCCAAACGTTAAAATTTTCTAACGAAAGTTTAATAATAACTTAATGACATTCCATAAATATTTTTGGAAATATTTATGGCTCACTTTATAAATTCGAGGTCTCAATACCTGCGTTTTTGGCCTAATTTTTCTAATTAATTCTTTCGATTCACAAAATTCACTAATTTTAAAATATTTCTAAAATCACACTTAACTTATAATTATCGATTAACAAAATTTTCTAACTTTTCGCCAAATTTAGTGATCTCGAATCACTGTTCCGACACTATTAAAATTGGGTACTGTTACAATTCTTCCTCTAAAAAAATTTCGTCCTCGAAATTTCCTTATTATTTTGATCATGAACTTCGTTATTTCTATAATTCTATAGCTCCTTTGTGCACATATTTATCTGATTTATCATTTATATCCATTCCATATCCTTTCAGTTTGCAATTTATTTTTAATTCAATATTGCGAATATACCTTATAAATAAAAATTACTTACCTTTTATAAGAGGCCCAATAGATTCAATAGAATACTTAAGATATATGAAACAAATATAGAAGTGTATTATTATTTACTATTAGTCAGATAGCACTTGATGAGAACCAAAGTGTTATTATCAGAGAATGCGCTAAAGTTCCTTAATGGTATACCACTAATATCTTAGTAGATTTAATCTCATTTACTTGGGAAAATTACATTATACACGCATGTCACTTTTACAATTTTAACATAATGCTTTTACATATCATTTTTTTTTTTTTTTTTTTCCAATTTCACTTAAATGTATTCACAAATAAATTTAATTTCACTTCCTCTTCAATATACAATTCAATACTAATATTTATCCATCAGTTAATTCAGTTTCCATTTAATTCATCAATAACGCTTACCTCATACTTCACTTACTATACGCATAATTTAAATTTAACATTTAATATTAAATAGTAAACATCAAGCATGCAACAATATAAGTCATATGTGTTAATTTATACTTTAATTTCATACCTCAACAATAGCATTTCATCAAATAGCATCATATATCATCTATATTATTTTTAATCAATTCATAAACCTTTGGTTCAAGTTTTCAATCTCATATCTCAATTTCAATTTACATTTCAATTCCTAATTCCACTTTTCCATACTTTCAATAGTTTAACCGATCAAATTCAATCGATTTTTCTCATTTCGTTTATTCAATGATTTCAATAATAATAATTTGATATTTTAACAAATTTATGAACCTTAAGTTCATACTTCAATTCTCACATTTCAATTCGATTCACAATTCAACTCATAATTTCTTACTCATATTTTCAATAGTTCAATCGATCAAATTTATTTAGTTTTTCTCATTTTAGTTATTCACCCTATTAACAATCCGGACTTTGATAGATACACGGATTCCAACCCAAACACACCAAGACGGCACATTGTGCCTTAACGATTACACAATATACGACACACAAAGTGTCGAATCGGTAATGAAGAATGATAAGAATAAAGAGTCGGCATGTAAGTGCTCGATCGAAGCCGGCAAAAACTCGCACTCTTCCATATCCTATAGCATGCCAATTATATCCGACTAGTCCGACAAGTTAATAGGAGATCAATTCTCATTTTAATTTCACTTAATATATTCATATCTACCCCTATTAACAAGACTCGGACTTTGGCGGATACGCGGATCCAACCAAACACACCAGATTGGCACCAAAGTGCCTCATCGACTCAAGGTCGAAGAATCCTCGAACACTTCCAATCCTATGGCATGCCATTTATATCCAATCTAGCCCGATAAGTTAATAGGGTATTCAAATCATCATTTTTTTTTTTTTTTTTTTTTTTCAAATTCACTTTTCCATTTCCTAATCAAGTATATAATTCAATGATTCACTTTGTTCTCATTTCACTTTCTTAGCCCAAAGTAGACTTTATAGAACACACCAGGATATACTGAGCAGATACTGAGGTGCATTATGATGCACAAGTGAACAGAGAGCACCAATGTGCTAATAATCGAGAGCACCGACGTGCTAATAATCGAAAGCACCGACGTGCTAATATCGAGAGCACCAATGTGCTAATATCAGAGAGCACTGACGTGCTAATATCGGAGAGCACCAATGTGCTAATATCGGAGAGCACCAATGTGCTAATATCAGAGAGCACTGACGTGCTAATATCGGAGAGCACCAATGTGCTAATATCGGAGAGCACCAATGTGCTAATATCAGAGAGCACTGACGTGCTAATATCGGAGAGCACCAATGTGCTAATATCAGAGAGCACTGACGTGCTAATGTTCCTTAATATCCCAAAGAGTTCTAAATTTCGTCTACTTGGGCATTAAAGTTTGAATCTCATATATTTAAATAATTCACATAAATATTTCAAAAGGATAAATAACAATAATTTAAAATTTTGTAGTACTTACAAAAAAAGGTTGAAATGATATATGTTATTCTTCCTTCACTCCTTAACCTTCTCTTTTCCTTTTCCTTCAATTCGGTCCTCTCCTTTCTTTCTCAAATTGATTTCATATAAACATATAACATTTATATGTAAAAAAGTAATCAAATAAACTTTCTATATTATTTAACAAAATAAGCATGTATAATATATTTTTATTCAATTCGTATTTTTAATTTATTGTCTAATCAAATTTAAAATCACTAATTACTTTTCAATCAATATACATTTCAATTACTCACATATTTTCTTTATTTAATTTAATTTGCCTTCAAATATTCAAATAATTCATAATTCAGTTACGTAATTTAAATAACTTTCTAATTTCCAGTTCATTCTACTTTCACTTCTTATTTCAACCAGTTTCACAGTATTGCAGTAATTCTTCATAGTTTAATGCAATACACATAACAATATTCAATAACTTCATGATTCAATTCAGTACACAAAATAATATTCAGTATTCCATAATTCAGTTCAGTATCAGTCTCAACTTCAGTACTCAATCTTAAATTTATCATTTTACTAAATACTTACCTTAAAATACTTACCACACATAATTAATAAATTACACATAATAATGATAAAGTTTAAATTATAATGATACAAATATCATCAAAGTCGGAACATATCACATTATCTCAAGTTATATATTAATAATAGCATATATTTCTAGACTTCACATATACTACATTTGGTCCGAGAACCGACTAAACCTAAGCTCTGATACCACTAAATGTAACACCCTTACCCGTATTCGACACCGAAATAGGGTACGAGGCATTACCGGAATTACAAATTTATTTATCAAAAATTTTATATCATTTAACATTTATTTTTGAAACCAATCAAAAATCAAACATATTATCCCTTAAAACATATTTATTTTTCTTATTTCATGACTTACTTGAATTTATTTCTCGTCTCAACATATTTAATTACCTTTTATTTACATATTACGAGATAATCACATATTGACATGTCATGATAAATATCATTCTCTTGCCGTTTATTCATAAACATATATTAGTTAATTCGTTATATCAATATTTCACGTGCTATCAACTTATATTTCCTTATATCACATATTTAAAGTTACACGAACTTACTCAGCTAAATTTGCGAAATACCAAGATTCAAGGGCATTTTGGTAATTTCCCATTTTCATCGATTTTTCAACCGATCTTAATCTAATTAATAATTTCATTCAATTTTGCAATTTTAAATAATAAAATAATCCATTCCATGTAAATTGGTCATCTCCAACATTTATACAAAACTAATCATAAACTTTTACTTTTATTCAATTTAGTCCCTGGGCCTAAAACATTACAAATTAGCCATGCTAGCTGAATATTCATACATATTTTTCCTCCTCCTCCTCTCCATTCCACATCCTTAATGTATATAACATGCTATAAGTAACATTGTAAATAAGTTCATTATTTACTCATAAGTATATTCAAAACTGCCCATTTGAGTCATAGTCACTAAATTATTTATTTCCAGAGCTACAGAACTCCAAATGAAGAACCGTGAATTTTTCCTAAAACTAGACTCACATATATTCTTGCCATAAAATTTTCAGAATTTTTGGTTTAGCCAATTAGTACAGTTTATTCTTTAAAGTCACCCCTGTTCTGCTGTCTGGCAGTTCCGACCCTTCTTCACTAAAAATTAATTATCTTTTTATATAGAATTCATATGATGTTATGGTTTATTTCTTATAAAACTAGACTCATTAAGGAATCTAACCATATAAATTACGTTCCCAAATTATTTTTATACAAATTTTAGTGAATTTCTAAAGTAAGAACAGGGGATCACGAAGTTGTTCTAAACCAGTCTTACAAAAATACAAATATCTCAAATTACAGAATTCCTTTGCTTTCTCTGTTTCTTTTATATGAAAATAGACTCAATAAGCTTTAATTCCATATCTCACTTGACTTCTAATTCTATTTATACAATTTTTGGTGATTTTTCAAAGTTAGACAACTGCTGCTGTCTAAAACTGCTTTAGTGTAACATGTTGATTTCTATTTTGTCCCTAATTCCACAATTCATACAATTCAGTCCTTGCTGAATTAACCCCTCAATTGAGTTAATTTTCTCATTTAATACTTTTATCTATCATTTTAAAACTCCTTCATAACCTTTGAAATTAGAATTTTAACACTAGGCCTTAATTTCAGCTATTTCACAATTAGGTCCTAAAACCAATTTCCATCAATTTCACTTGATTAAATCATCATATAACAAAATTAAAGCTTCAATTCAATATTTATTCATCATATTCTTCCAACACTAATCCACATAAACTTTAAAAATTTAGCCATAGAATCAAAAACTAATGAATTAATAAATTGGACCCAATTGTAAAAGTCCAAAACATAGAAATTTCAAGGAAAAAGCAAGAATTAAACTTACATGATGCTTGAGTATAAAAACTAGCTTGAACTCTCTCCCATGGCTATTTTTCAGCTGAAGAAAATAAAGAGAAATGAAGAGAATTCTCCATATATTTCAATTTGATCCCCTTTTATTTAGCTAATTTTGAAAATTTTCCAATTTTTCCCTTTTTTTTCTTCTTTCTCTTCTCTTCTTCTTTCTTTCCTGCTCTCTGCTTCTTCGTTTGGGTTTCTGTTCTCTATTCTCTTCCTTTCTTTTTTTTTTTTTTTTTTGTTTGTATATATATAATAATATAATAATATAATAATATAATATTATAATAATATACCTTAAAAATCTCAGATTTTTCTTTGTTATGCCGCCTCAACTATACAAAATGGTATAATTTCCATTTTGATCCTTCATAATTTCTTTTAATCTATAATTTAACTTTTACTTTCATTTCAGTTTAGTCCTTTTCATTTAATTTCCTACCCAAACGTTAAAATTTTCTAACGAAAGTTTAATAATAACTTAATGACATTCCATAAATATTTTTGGAAATATTTATGGCTCACTTTATAAATTCGAGGTCTCAATACCTCGTTTTTGGCCTAATTTTTCTAATTAATTCTTTCAGTTCACAAAATTCACTAATTTTAAAATATTTCTAAAATCACACTTAACTTATAATTATCGATTAACAAAATTTTCTAACTTTTCGCCAAATTTAGTGATCTCGAATCACTGTTCCGACACTATTAAAATTGGGCTGTTACATGCCAAGTGCTCTTTAAAATTGGATTAACACAAAAGGCTAGCATCCTTGCCAATATTCCAAATCAAAATTAAAACCATAGTCTTGAAATCTCTTTTAATTGGGAATTTGAATATTTCTTCAGCTAAAAGTACTACTTTGCCAAGTAAAACTAAAGAATGTGTACAAGTAATGTACATATTACAACAACTTGACTTACATGGCACATATCAATTACCAACTTCTAGTTCTACAACCCCCAAATAATGCTCTAATGATAATAAGAAGCTAACAAAAAAACCTGGCAATTTCGCAGCAATCATGTCAATATGTTCTCCTCCATGTTTGTTATTTTTATTCTCTTTTTTTCCCCCTATATTCTGGTCGAAATTCTATCTCCAGTCACTTACCTATATGCCGGCTTCTGTCATCAAGGAGTTTCATTTCTTCCAAACAACTTGTGACATCAGGAACAATCCCTCCATTATGATACCTTACGATCCCATCACCAACTAGATCGGTCAACAAATCAGCGGGTTCTTTGGCTCCTCCGTGTTGCAAAAGTTTTGTTCTGAGCAATGTTCCGGTTGTCGGTGATAGAGGGTCCTCTTGGCATAGCTTTTTCCATATGGTTGCTGCGAAACATTTGGCATACAAGTAGCTGTAGTAACCTACCGAATTGAAGAAAAAAAATCATATATTAAGAGTGGTGTACACATATTCAAATCCTGGTTAGAAGAACCACTCTGCTCCGAGGAACATGCCGAGCTTAAAGAATGCATCTAGGAAATGCAAAACATGTAACTTCATTAGACATCCATGCGAAGACACAAATTATGGTGCCCTAGCCCCTAGTGCCTTAATTTGAGATCTAAAGTTGCTGTATTCAGCAACTTGAGCTTGAGTGAAAATATACCACTAGGGATCAAATTTATACTTTCGTGTACGAAGAACAAAACGATTGTACATCAAAAACTTATGATTAAAAATTTACCAGCACCGTAGGTGAGAAAGTGACTGAATCGGATATGCATGTGTGTCCCCTCCACATGATTCTCATTGCTGTGTTGTCTTTTCAAATGGGCAACAATAGAATTGGTGTCTCTTGGCACAGATAATTGTTCTCCAAAAAGTGTTTGGTCAACCAAAGCATAAAATATCTAATAAATGCCAAATGGAAAACAGAGAGCTTGCTCAATTTTTTGTTCATGTCCATACATTAGATGTGCTTTAAAACATTAAATGCTGATTCATTCAGAAGATTAGATAAACCTGACGTTGCAACTCGGTTGCTGCAAACATGTCTTTTGCACCATTTAGCGACTTTACCAACTTCTCAGGTATTACTTCTCCAGTTGAATAATGTCTAGCAAATTTTTTCAGGACTCGGTAATCCCGAGCATAGTACCTAGAAGCATTATTAAATCAGTCAGCTGGTTATAAAGGCACTGGAAACATGTTGAAAATATAAAATTGCAGTATACACATGCATGGAGTCTCTCTCCCCCTCGAGAATATCAGTTTGGTAATAACAAACATGAGCATATAAAGCTTAAAACAGACCATATATAATATTCAACTATGAACCACAAATAGATATAACTCCCCCATGCATTCTACCAACATTCATGCAAATTTGCTATGAAGAAACTGCAGCATTGCACTCACTCGAATAGGTTCGAAGGTGTCTCAGCAAAGTCAAGAGCCACTCTTGTGCCTGCAAAATGTTGGTAATCCTACATGGATAGCCAAAATGATTATGATGAAAACAACAGGTTTATACTGATCTTGTTTAGGGGTAAAGTCTCAACAAACTACCGTTCTTGAAAGCAATGCATGAAGAGCATGTCCAAACTCATGAAACAAAGTTTCTAGTTCACCGTGATTAAGCCGCACAATTGATGATTCATGCGACCTTGAAAAATTGAAAACAAGGGCCATAACCTGCAGAACTAACAATCTAAGTGAACTTTGAAATGAAACTAAATTTCAGACTTCAAAAGAGTTTGTAAACAAAGTTATAACCTGCAGAACTAACAATCTAAGTGAACTTTGAAATGAAACTAAATTTCAGACTTCAAAAGAGTTTGTAAACAAAGTTTAAATGAAAAATATAATAAATTATACAAACAACATTAACCAGTGTTTATTTACATACAGGGAGTTGATATTCGGTTTCAGAAATTTTTCGTCCCCCTTTAATTGCAAAAGTGGCACAACCTGGATATTTGCCTTTCCTTGAGAATAGATCAAGGTACAGAAACCCTAAGTCACCCTGAAGCAAATGCAAAATGCCTCATTATAATGCTGCAATATAAATGAAAATGAAGGGAAGTTGGCAGAACATTTCTGACATGCATAAACTTTGTAAAAGAAGCATCCATGTTTCTTATATCCAGTGTATTTCTGTTAAAAAAGATAAATTGAAGCAGGTGGTGGTCTCGAATTGAAAGGTAGATTACTAAATTTAAATCTCACCATAAAATAAATGCAAGACTATTGCAGCATCAGAAGTTAACTGGAATGCAACTAGTGCAAGAATGTATTCAACACAAACATCAATATAGAAAAACAAAAGTTAGGACTCAGTGCTACCGTCAAAAAACAGAATTTAAAAGTTGAGGCAAGAAAAACTTCGGGGAGAGGAAAAAAAAAAAGAATTAAATATCTTGAAGGGACTATCACTATCAGTCTTCTCAGTATTCTTCACAATATGAAAACTCTTTCCCAAACTACTCTAGACTACATACATACACATACCTCTTCAGGATGATGAATACACATTTTAAGCACATCAGGATGCCATGATTCACCAGGTGCCATGGGAACACTATCAAAGCTTGCACCAAAGAGTGACTTCACCAGAAGTTTCAAGCCCTCAATACACTGTGGCAGAGAGAAATATGATGCCACAACCTGCCACAATATTAGGAACAAAAGGTCTTAAGAAAACCTAGAACTTTGAGACACTAAAAAATATAAGTGAAATGGAACTTCGGCTGTGACAAATTCTAAGCAAAAGATAAAAAAGTTTATAACCTACAGCGGAGTCCAAATTATAGGCAGAAGATTTCATCATTGTTGTGTAGTATGCCTCATCCCATGGTTCTAGATCTACACATCTTTGGCCACATACATCTCTCTTCAAATTTCTGATTGTATTAAACTCCTGTAGGGAAAATCACTGATTAGTGGAGTAATGCAACAAAAATAGAATCTAGAACCACCTATGAATCAACACCTTCACATCTCACAAGTTCTAATAAGAAACCCGTTATACCTCAACTGCCTTTTCTTTGACCATGTTGCTCATCTCAAGCAAAAAGGACACCACCACCTCTGGTGATGAAGCCATGTTTAGTTGCATTACAAATTCAGCATAGGATTTACAACCCATTATCTGCATCATTTGGAGAGCAAAATATTAGTAACTCAAGTAATAAGAATTTATTTTTAAAAAAATCCAATTCTAAACTGAGAAACTAATTTATAATCATTCAGCAACTTTTTTCCCCATACCAATCATTTCAAGATATTGGCTTTCAAAAAAAAAAAAGAAGAAGATATTCAAAGTTATTTGTAGATATATAGCTGCAACCATTTAAAACCGGGTCCATACAAATATCCTTCTCATCAAGCACACAAGTATCCTAAAATTAGTTACAATTATGTTGCTGAAAGACTATGGCAAAATTCCAGTAGATACCAAGTAATTATATGATAATAGAAAGACTGGAACATCAAAAATAGTTTTTGAGTTACTAAAAAGAAGCCAGGAAAATGATGGATGACTTGACGCTATGACAAGAAAATATAATCCTGAAACACGAACGTTAACCTGATCCTAGAAGCATATCTTGATCTTGATGCTCAAAAAAATCACCTTCCCGCTTAGTTGTTGACATTTTCCTCCTAAACTAGCCTCAAATTTCCTCACGAACTTTAACCAACATAGAAAAAACTAAACAAGTTTTAGAGGCAATGTCAGAGGTTTCTTCACTTTTTAAAGTTTAGAAAAGCTTATAGTACCAATCCAACAATTGAAAATATTCACATATGCATGAAATTATTACCGTATCAAATCATCACACCATATAAAATCCAATTTCGTAGTTGCTTTTTGCCAAACTCCTATGTGATTATAAATTACCTGAGCAAGCTCATGCCTGGAATTTATAAGTTTATCAAGAACCTCATGGTTCGCATGTGGGACGGAATTCCCTTTCAAATATGCCATTTTCCTAACCTGAGAAAGTAAATGAGGTGACAGACTTGGTTAGTTCCACAAAATTAAAATTAAATGATACCTCATTCAAAATTCTACTCTGCTCTCTTAAGGTCACTCACTGTCACTTATTAGAAGAAATATATATAAATAGCAATAACAGAAAGATGTTATTTGCGCAAATACAGCGGCTGGAACACAGATGTTGCTAACTGTGCCAGTTTTAACTTCAATAAAATGTAGAAAGGAGTTGCTGACTTCTTGAATCTAAAAGATGAAAGCTACCTGTTCATCTGGTGTCAATTGTAGAACAGAGAATAGAGTACGTGGCTCTGTTATGATCCGGAAACCCCTTTCCTGTTCACCTTCATATGAGCCTAAGGACTCCTTTGACACTCCAGATGTCAGACGATAGATAGGCTTAAGGAGATGTTGTATTTGTCTTGGGATGCGTGATGCTGGAAAGATATCCACATAACCTGGGTCGTTAATAATATTTTCACCATACCTGGGAGGAAGTAATAACATATAGAAAATATAAATCAAAACACTATAGCCACCTGCTCAAACAATATATGATATGCTATTGAGACGTAGAAAAAGCACCAGAGGATTCTTACTCTCTGCATAGCTTGTGAGCGTCCATATTTAGCTGATTAACTCGGTCTAATTTTCCTGCAATGGGAAGCAGATATTTGCATGTTAGACCCTAAACAGGGAAAATTTATGCTCCTACATAATTGCAAATGAAAAGGATGTATACCAGAAGGGAGATGAATGCCACCCTTCTCAAAGTCAATACGTAAGTGGAGAGCTGCTCTACGAGCTTCCTCAGTAAGCAAATGACCATCTTGCTCTGCCTTTTTCACCGCATTATAAAGCGTATGATTTGTATTGAGATACTGTAATGCAACAAAGCTGTTACCATTCAATAGCACATAAATCATCAAGCACAATGAATGTTTTAAAAAGAGGTTAATGCAAAATATGCCAGTTTAACCAAACAACTCTACAAACAAAATTATTTTCAAAATGTAGTTTTCCACAAAATAAATCACAAACACAAGGCAAAAAAGTACTTCTATGGTTAACATCATCGGTCACCTCACATGTAGATATACATTAATTTTCATCGATGCTTTGTTAGCCTCCTCGACAAATCCTCTGAAAAAAAAAAAAGAAAAAAAAAGTAATAATTATCCGAATAAAAGTAAAATTCTAAATCAAACATACAATCTATACATTCGTTCAAGATTAAAAATAAATACCTAGCTGGATGAGTTTGTCTACAGAGTTCAGCGGAATCAACAACAGAACAGACCTACGAAATCGAAGTTTTAATAAAGGCATTTCTTAGAAGTGATATTAACAAAGGAATGTGTGTGGGTGTCTGTGTGTATCTTATGTATGAATATTGCAATGAACCTACAGTGTCCGAAATCTCGTCCATTGCTTGGATTATTTCAGCTGAAGATGGCATGCCAGATATATAATCAATCAGCTCCGATGACCTAATAATTGATCAAAATAATAAATTGATTATTTAAAGCTCGGTGAAGTTTTGAATCTCAAAGCAACCGAATAAGTGACGAAGCTTTGAAAAATTTTGTGGCTATTCGTGAAGCAAATTGAAGCGACACTTTACCTCTCAATGGCTTCATCGACGAAGCGTTGGAAGCCTTTAGGGGACTTCAAGTGATCAAAACCGTAAAGACCGGTGGAGGATGTGTTTTGTCTATCGACGGCGCGGGTTCGAAAATGGCGGTAACTAAGGAACGGCTCAAATAGACGTTTCATATGGATATTAGGCTCACGGTTCTTGATAAAGTTCCACATTCCGTGCTGTACTAGCGGCGTTGCCCCTCCGCCCGCCACTGCTTTGTGCTGTTGTTAAAGGCGCGGAAACGGGCGCGCGTGAGTGCTGAAAATGGATGCTTTCACAAAAGGAAAAGTAAAATGGATTGGGCTTTGAAGCTAAGCCGATCAACAAATATCAAGTAATGGCTAAATATAGGTCCCAGCCCGGTTCAAATATTGCTTTTTTTCATTAATTTATTTTTTATGGTAATTTCACGAGATAAAAATTTGAGCTATTGTTGGAGAAATGGTGCAATTGGTTTTTTATTTAATTTATTTATTTATAAATCAATAATTTTATTTGTAGTTGGTAGTTGTTTTGAAATTTATTTTTTAAATAATTTATTTTATTTATACTTTTAAAATTCGTCTATCTATATATATACTTATATAAAATATTTTAGTGAATCACAAATCAATTCGATACAAACTTAATGTAAAAAGCATTATGTTGAATTTATTTTATTAAATTATCATTTAAAGATTATCAAACACACCATTAAATAGAAAGTTATTTGAAAGATCTCTTTTAATAAATAATTTAATGTTAAGATAACAATGTTTTCATCTTTTACTATTTTTACACGAAATGTCTAGTTATTTGGAATTATAGTTTAGAGAATATGGAAACGACAAAACAATTTGCTCTTCAATGGAGAATTTGGTGAGGTTTCGATTGAGGTCAGGGGCGAAGCCAGGACAATTTTTTAGGGGGGGTGAAATTTTAATTTTTTATAGTTTATAACTTTCTAATTTGTAAATGATTAAATCGAATTTTTATAATTTTAGGGGGCCAAAGTGTAATTTTACCTTTGCTAATTTAAAATTTTTAAAAAATTTGAAGGGCCTAAATGGAAATTTTACCTTTTAGAGGGGGCCGGGGCCCATGCCAGCCCCCCTGGATTCGCCACTGATTGAGGTTGTTGGAATAATAGCCTTTGCTAAGTCAATCACGTTGGCGAACAATAGGAGATATCAATAGAATGACCCGACAAGGTCTTTTACTAGATAGCAGCTGCCGCTCAACGACTGGTGCAAATTGAATATGGATGGATCAAGGCACTTGATAACTAGTCAATACTTTGCTGAAGGTTTGTTTCGGGATCATCGAGGTAAATGGGTTACTAGTTATAATCGGAATATAGGCGTTTGCTCTCCACTTGATGTGGAACTATGTGCAATCGTGGACAGATTGAATATATATTGGAAAAGAGGCATAAAGCAATTACCGGTGAAAATTGATTATTTGGTTGCGGTCAATATGCTTAATAGTCAAACAGAGGAGATAGAAATGAGTTTGGCATGAATCGTCAAAAAGTTGTAGCAAGAGATTGGCATATGAAGGTGATGTTTACTTCACTATAATAAATATGGCTGTAGATTCCATGGCAGCATGAAAAAGAAATGTTTCACTTGGTTTGAGAATTTACGATGTTCCTCCCAATATGATAGAAATGAAGATTCTACAAGATAGTGTTAGTGTTATATATAATTCCTATTATGGCTAAATGTATTCAGCTTCTTTATCTAAAAAAAAAAAATCAATGTCTAATGAATAAATCCAATCCTAAAGAATGTTTAACCATAAACATTCTACCTATAACTCAATTATTAATTTTTTATATATACAGTTTTAATATAATTTTTTTCCACCTACGTCATAGGTATGACAGTATTTAGTAGTATTTAAGTGTTTAACAAAGTTGATGTCACTAATTAACCGAATCTTAACTCCGTTGTGTAATTATACATTTATAAATAATATTATTAACTCTCGTGTCCAGGGTTTAGGTTATTGTGTTTAGTGCTTAGAATCTTCACTTTAAGATTCAAGGTTTCGACTTGAGTTTAAGTATTTGGGTTGGGATTTAGGATTTTAGTATTTATTTACATCTAAATAAAGTAATTACCATTTATTTACATATCTTTCACTGTTTTTTTTAATGATAATGTATCATATTATTATTCATCAATAATCCATAAAATTTACACAATTAAAGAATCAAATATCCTCCCTTAAATTAATATTTACTTAATTCATTACATGAAACTTCATTAATAATTCTAATAAATTTTTTTTATATCATGAGTAATATTATTAGTTAGAAAAAAGTAGTCAAAAAAATCAAAATTAAAATTAATTAGTAATAGATTCTTAAAAACTATCCATTTAAATAATTTAATTAAAATAATTTATATTATTATTTGTTTAAATTTAAATATTTATATTTAACGAAAATATATTATCTTATAAATGACAAAAGCACCACAGAGATCCTTATATAATGAGTTGGATTACATTTTACTCTCTCTACTAAAATAATATTAAATTAGTTTGTGTATGTTAGATTAAATAGTAAATTGATCATTTTGTTAATCTTTTTATTCATTTATGTTATCAAAAACTAATCCTTTTGCATTAAAGTAAGGTACACGTGACATATTATATGTTACTACTTGATTATTCTGTCAATTATATCAAAATTTAATGGTAAAAATAAATAAAATTTTTAATAGAAAACCAATATAAAATTTATTTGTCTAGAGATATAACAGAGTTTGAATGTTATTACAGGGTGTTTTACCTCTTACAAACATATGAAAAAGTGATACATTTTGTTATCGTCCAAAAGAAACAAAGGTTGAAGCTAAAAGAGTTATTCAAATTGAGCCATACTGGCGCAACCTTTCAAATAGCTTCCAGCGAGGTCAACCTGGCCTGGCTTGGGCTTTAACAAATCGAACCATTAAGCTTCACTTACTGTTCCTAACCTCGAGCCAGCCAGCCACTTCCCTTTTTTTTTTTTTTTTTTTTTTTCACAAAAAGAAATGGCATTGATTCGATATCATTAGACACCAGCCGAGCCAAAAATAAAATAAATAAATAATAAAAGTGGTTGCGTTTATTAGATGTAAAAAAAGTCATCCGTGTCGTAGACTCAACTCGCTCCTCGGCTCTGTTCTTATAGTTACTGTTTTTTTTTTCTCTCTCTCTTTGGTTTCATCGGCTTAGATCCAGCTTAGATCTACGCCGATCTCTTTTATTTCCCTCCATTTCTTCCTCCTTTTCTCTTTGGCTCCTCTTATTTTTGCTTATTTCACCAATTTCAAAGCTCTGAACTATAAGCGAAGAACAAGAACCTAGATTTGATTCGGGGTTTGTTTCTAACCCAGATATTTTTTAATTTTTTTCTTACGAAACAAACAAAACCCATTCTTTAAAACCGGCTCTAATCTCCTTTTATTTTGTTTTCAGGATTTTAATTTAAGGTTTGGATATCAAATTAAGCTGAATTTCTGCTGGTTTCAGCACTGTCTATGACTTTTGGGGTAAATTTTTATTTTCTTTCTTAAATTTTAAGCCTTTTTTTTGGTTAGCTGCACTTACTTCAAATGGTTTGAAATTGTATCGTTTGTAGAGAATAAAATGGAGTGGAGTGTAAACAATGCCTTCAAGAGTTACAAAGGTATCTTCTAATCCCTTCCCCTTTTCAAGTAATTTAGCTGGATATATATATATATATATAGCTGGATATATATATATATATCAATTCACGGTGATTTCAAACTTATAAATGTGATTCAGGATAAGATATTAATTACTATTAGAACTATTGTAACTAGATTCAGTTATACAATTCAAGAATCAGTTAATCGGTTGTAAGCTTTAGCTTCTCTCATGCTAAGGTATATATATACCCTTCTTCTATTCAATGAAATTTAAGCTAGAATCATCTCTTTCATTCATGAGTAATTGTTAGTTGTAGTTATTACCTTGTGTGAGCTATTCTTTCAATTACGGTCATCTTCTAGCTTTGTTCTTTGTGTTTACGTTATGTAATTCACTCACTTCGCGGATTTCAGCTAATTGTTTTTGGAATTCAGTTTACGAGCTGGGATTCTTCAATTAATTGTATATAATTATGAAGTCCCTCAATGGTCCATAATAATTCTACATGATATGAACCCTACAAACTGATTCTAAATTTAATCATACTTAGTTGGAGGTTGCAGTGAGGTTTACTGGGATAATGAGAAATGGAATACTATTTGAGTTATTCTTTTTGCAATTATGTCACCTGGACCTGGACGTGAGTATCCAATATGGGTATACGTTCAACACCAGAATGTTCAACTTTCTCTTAGTTTTTCCATGTATTTGGAAGGGTTTTGGAGGGTCTTATCTCTATACCAATGTTCAAATACGTCTTGAACAGGTGCCAGACATGGATATTTAAAAAAAAAAACGAAGAGTCAAAATGATGTAGATTTACAGTGTTTGTGCGCGTGTGTTTGTTGGGGCCTCCTTTGTTTCCTTTCATTCGATTCAACTACACCAGGGCCCTTTTTTCCTACACAGTGTTATGACTGACCTTTGAACTAGAACTATGAAGAGAAGAGGATTTTCTCTGTACATTACATTGTATAAGAGACTTATTGATACCTTACGTCAGGGAAACGGAATGTTCAAGTTATTGAAAAGGATAAAAACTTAATATTCACATTTGAGCTGGATTTTTATTGATTTCTGTTTAATATTAATAGCTTTTAGCTTGTTATTGGTTTATTTCGGGTTGGAATTTGGAAGTCTTGTGAACGTAAGTAGTACTTCCGTTATGAATGTATTTATACTTTTAATTGTTGCCTTTGTAGCAGATATGGAACCCAAAAGCACAATGGATATGGTGCTCATTCCTAATATGGATACAATTGATATTGTACTTGGTTCTTCAGAAAAGGGAAATGTTGTCCCCTCGGCAAAGCCTAGGAAGAAGACAATGACATCGGTTTACCTCAAGTATTTCGAGACTGCTCCTGATGGGAAAACTAGGAGGTGCAAGTTTTGTGGGCAGAGCTATTCTATTGCAACTGCAACAGGTAAAGCACTCCAGAATTGCTTCGTTTTGCCCTTTGCCTTTTTATGCTTCCATTTAACAATTGTGGCTTTTTACTGTGGTTTGGGTTTAAGGATATGGTATTCAGCAAGCATATTGCCTTGTTTTAGCCTATGATCATATGGCACTCATTATAGTTATCTTATTCATCTGATAATCGTAGGCACCTTGGTAATCAGATGGCTCATGGGTGTTTACCAGGGTTTGAGTTAATGGATATGATAATATGGCTACTGTTTATTTATTTTATTATCTCATCAATCTGATGATCCACCTTCATTGTGAAGGCAATTTAGGAAGACACCTTAGTAATCGGCATCCTGGGTATGATAAGACAGGGGAGAATGTTACTAGTTCAGAACCACAGCCGTCCACCACCCCCACCGTAATCAAGAAACCTCAACCACAAGGAAGAGCACCTCAGGTCGATTATGATCATCTGAACTGGTTGCTTATTAAATGGCTTATTTTAGCTACTCTACCTCCTTCAACTTTAGAGGAAAAGTGGTTAGCAAACTCCTTTAAATTTTTGAATCCATCAATACAACTATGGCCAGGTGAGAAGTACAAGGCAGTATTCCGCGAAGTTTTCAGGAGCATGAGAGAAGATGTTAGAGCATCTTTGGAACAGGTTTCTTCCAAAGTCTCGATTGCTCTTGATTTCTGGACTTCATATGATCAAATATTTTACATGAGCATCACATGTCAGTGGATTGATGAAAACTGGTCCTTCCAAAAGGTGCTTCTCGATATATGTCAGGTACCTTACCCTTGTACCGGCTCCGAAATATATGACTCGCTGGTAAAGGTTCTTAAGATGTACAATATTGAGAATAAAGTTCTCTCATGCACCCATGATAATAGTCAAAATGCTATCCATGCTTGCCATGCTTTAAAGGAGGACTTGGATGGTCAGAAAATGGGGCCCTTCTGTTTTATCCCTTGTGCCGCTCGTACGTTGAGTTTGATTATAGATGATGCATTAAGAACAACGAAACCCGTTATTGCCAAGGTCCGGGAATTTGTACAAGAGTTAAATGCATCCTTAGATATCTCGGAGGATTTTATTCAATTAGCAACGGCTTATAAAGAAGGTAGTTGGCAATTTCCGCTTGATGCTTCAGCACGGTGGAGTGGCAGTTACCAAATGCTTGATCTTGTTCAGAAGGTACTTTTTCCTTTTGTATGGAGTTTGGCGACTAATGATAAAATTTGATTTTTAATATTTTTAAACATTGAAGCAGGCCGGGAAGTCGATGGATGCCGTTGTCAGGAAGAACGAAGAGATGTTGGGTAATCGGATGTTGCTGAATACTGCAGAGAAGAATGTTGTTAATATTGTTCACAATTACTTGGAGCCTTTCTACAAAGTCATTAGTGAGATATGTGTAAACACCCCACCTACGATCGGGATGGTTATTGTCTACATGGATCACATTTCGGATACAATCACAACTCGACAACCACCAGATTGGCTAAAGAATCCCGCCGAAGACATGGCCAAAAAGCTCAGAAGTTACAACAACCAAGTTTGCAACATATTCATCTACATGACAGCCATTCTCGATCCCCGTATTAAATGTGAACTCATACCTGAGAGTCTCAACTCCGAAAACTATTTAGAAGAAGCACGAGCCCATTTTGTAAGAAATTATTACACCACCCCTTTTTCATCCATGACAAGTGGATACTCTTCTCAAGAAATAGAAGATGGAGGAGCCGTTTCTTTCGCTGAGGAGATCGCTCGAAAGAAACGAAGAGCAAGCATGAGCAATGCCACCGACGAACTCACCCAGTATCTTTCCGAATCACCAGCTCCTACAAAGACGGATGTCTTGGAATGGTGGAAGGTCAACAGTACACGTTACCCTCGGCTCTCCGCGATGGCTAGAGATTTCTTAGCTGTCCAAGCAACTTCAGTTAAACCCGATGAACTGTTTTGCAGTAAAGGTGACGAGATTGATAAGCAACGATTCTGCATGCCACATGATAGCACACAAGCTATCCTTTGTATTAAATCATGGACTCAAGGAGGTCTCAAGTTAAAATACAAGTCAACCGAGATCGACTACGAGAGATTGATGGAAATGGCAGCCGCTGCAGCTGCGGATATTAGCTTGGCTGGTATCGATAAGAAACAAAAATGATTTTGAAGTTACTTTGATTGACTTGTTTAGCAAGTAATGTAAAGGACTGTCTGGCTTAGTTAAGTTGGTAATGTAGCTTATCCCACGAGAGGGAACTGAATTTTCATTTATATTTTTCCTTCTTTATTGTTGTAATGTATGATATAAAAATTTATGTACTTATGTACAGTTTAAAAATTGCGAGAATGCTAACCTGTGAAAAAAGATGAACAATTTGATATTACATGATGATTGTAGTGTACCAGTTTTTTATTTTTTTCTTAATATTGCAGCACATGGGAAGCTTACTTGACGGTGGCGGATTTTTTACATTAAGATTTGGAGGCCTGAAATAAAGTTTTAAAAAATTTGAGGGTTTTAATGAGAATTTTCAAAATTTTAATAGGTCTAATTTAAAACGTTCAAAAATTTCAGAGGTTTAATTAAAGTTAACAAAATTTGTGAAGCGTTTAATTGAAAATTTTAAAGCTTTCAAAGGTTTAATGAGAATTTTCAAATCTAATTAAAATTTATAAGAAAATTTAAAGGTATAATTAAAATTTCAAGTACTCTTAACCCTTAGGTTTTAAATCATACTATAACCTGGATTTTTTTAATAATTTCTCGATAATTTTTATTATTATATTTTAAAATTTTCAAGTGATAACTTTGTATAATCTTAAAGTACCACATCATCACACCTTAAAAAAGTCCAATTTCTTGGACCAAATTGAAATTTTTTTTATCAAATTCTAAGATTAATGAAAGCAAAAAAATAAAAAATAAAAATTCAAGATACAAGTAGGGAAAGGTTGACAAATTCAAGAAATATATATATATTTTTATAATAAGAAAAACAGGATCAATTATAAATTATAAGTAGGATCCGGGAAAGCCATGCACATCTATCAAGCCGAATGTGATAATTAAGAATTAGATCTCGTTTTATCAATATTTAAAAAGGTTAAATAACTATTTAGGGTTTGAACTTGATAACTATTCTCATGTTGGGTTTGAATTATTTTTTTGTCTAAATTAAACTTGACAACTATTTCTACATTGGAGCTTAAACTTTTTTTTTTACAAGTTAGTCCTTGATATTTTCTTATAAACCTTAAATTTTGGATTCCAATGTGAGAATAATTGTCAAGTTTAATTTATAATATGAGAACATTGTCAAATTCAAATAGTAACTTAGACAAAAAAAAAAAGTTCAAACCCAAATGTGTTAAGAGTAATCTAGTTCAAGCTTCCATACAAGAACAAGTATTAAGTTCAAGACCTAATTTAGGGGGGGAAATTTAATGCGGGAATAGTTGCCAAGTTAAGACCCTAAATGGTGAATTAAGCACATTCTAAATTATTCAGTGACGTGGCCTCCCGGCAAAGCTTTAGAACTCCAGAAACTACTGTCTCAATCCACGTGTATCCCTTGCATGCCACTTACATATCTTCCTCACACTTGTCATCATCAATTGCCCTATTTTTTCTCCTCACCTTCTCTTTCAACACTTAAACACTTCAACCCCCATATTCACTTTCTCAACAACAACCATCCCTCACCCATGGCGGAACGTAACAATCCCACCCACCAGCAGCAACAACAAAGACCGTCGAGAGCCAACCGCACCGTCGTCCCATCCTCCACTTTCCTACAAAAAATCCAATCCCATGCACCCAACACCACCCACTTTCTCGGCTTCTTACTCCTCTTCTTCGTTTCCGCCACCACTCTCTTAATCCTCACTGGACTTACTCTCACCGCCACCGTCTTCGGGCTCCTTTTTTTCATGCCGCTGGTCATCGTTTCTAGCCCCGTTTGGTTTCCGATCTGCACCCTCCTGTTTCTCACCGCCGTTGGGTTCTTGTCGGCGTGTAGCTTCGGAGTCGCCGTCGCGGCTGGGTCGACATGGATGTACCGTTACTTTAGGGGAATGCATCCACCTGGGTCGGACCGGTTTGATTCAGCTCGGACCCGGATTTATGATACGGCTAGCCATGTTAAGGATTATGCCATGGAATATGGTGGGTATTTGCAAAGCAAGGTTAAGGATGCTGCTCCTGGTGCATGATTAGCAATGGACTCTCATCCCCTCCTTTTTTTTTCAATATACAAAGATTATATATATATTTTTTTGTTTTTCGATTTGTGATGATGGTGATTTTGAGTGTTTGATTTTTTTTTTTTTTTAATTTCGTTTCTTGTTTTTAATTAGCTGAAAATTTTGATAATGGATATATGAGATTTGTTGATTCGAAAGATCTTTTAAGATAGAATGGTGCTGTTGTTGATGGGTTTTATTGAAACGCTTATAAGAAAAATCCAAGATTGGATCTTCAAAATTCAGACAAAAAATTAGGAACTTTCTATTTGAGACAGGAAAATGACAAGAAATAGTAACATTTGTCTTTTTTTCTTTTGATTTTCAATATGGAAACAAATTTCCTCTAATAAAAGAGGTAATATGGTAAAATAACTTTTTAGTCTCATAACTTCCTTAAATTGCTTAAATTGAGGCTTGAATTTATTATTTAAAATTCAATTGTTTTCTGAGCCTTTGAAAATCGAACCAACCATTGTCAAGCATAGGCTTCAATAAGAATAATGATTTAATCTAAATAAACTCGAATATTAAGATTTATTATTGAGAGGGATAATCTATGAAGATTTCTTGGACCTCATTTTCATTGGAAAATGGTAAATATACATGATTTTTATATATATATATATAGTCCATTTCTTAATGATTTTTATGACGTAAAATGCGATGCCATATTTTAAATGGTGGATTTATTATTATTATTATTATTATTATTATTATTATTATATTCTATTGATCGCCGGTTGATTTACGTGCCATATTTTAAATTTGGATTACAAACTCGTATGGTATTCATGAACTACCGAATTTATCTACAAATATATAAATATTAATGTAAATGTAAGTATTTTTTTTCCCAATTTTAATAAACTTTAAAACCGTAAAACGTTGGACTCAAATGTCAACTAAACAAAATTTTTATAAAAAAAGAAGAAAAACTAGTGGCGCATATGTTCCTTGCTGATAATTAATTTGTGAGTTAGTCGTAAATCTAAATTTTATAAGCTCCTTTAGGAATATAAAAAAAAAAATTGATGAAATTTGTGGAACTTGTCTCATTTTAACTATGGTTTGGGTACACATTTATTTCATTTCTTAATGACATGCAATATTATTTTATTTGGATTCTTTATTATTATTATTATTATTATTGATGATAACCGGTTCATTTATGTGCTCAAAGGATCAAGAAAGTTCCGAATTTAATTTTGTAATGCTTTTTTGGATTTCGTTCAACCCATAAAACAAAGAGTTTGAGTGGAATGGCATGTAAACAAATTGAAATTTCACTTTACCTCTAATAAAGGTAACTATACATATGTACTCCAAGAGGAGAAAAACAGAAACTAGAGCCAAACTTAACTCACTCAAGCAAATCCACAAGTATATTAATTTCCATATGGGCGTCCCAATTTATTGTTTTCCAATACCCATGATAATGCATTGAAAATTAAGGTCCAATTCAAAGAGTTGAATTTTGACACCCAACCACCTATAAGAGCGTAACACGTACTACCTTCGAGTCTAGAAAAGGATGAACATAAACCAAAAATAATAATAATAATAAAGTTTTTGTTTACAAACTACCTTGAGCGGTGGCCTAATAGAAAGTCTTCTTTGAGGTGAGGTAAGCAGGCATCGGACTAGCACGTGGGGAACGGAACGGCAACTCCTCTACTTGATTTCCTTTGCTATCATAATAGATCACACCTGAAAAATCTAGCGGCTGACATTTATCTCCCATCAGGATCGCTCTTTGCCATACTCCGCCGTCTCCGATCTCCTCTTCCTTCCCGGTTTTCTCACCGGCCTTTTTCCGGTTCACAAGCTTGATCGCCTTGTTGCTTAGCGTCGTCAATAGCCGCTTCGGTCCCGGAGATTTTACTGCCAAGGATCTCGGAGAATCGGAAAGTGAGCCGAACTCATTATGCTTTGGCTTCAGCTTTTTTGAAACTCGGCCGGCGTGCTTGGCCCATAGAGCCTTGAATGAAACGACGAGGCCGACAGTTAACCGCTGCTTCGGCGAGGTAGAGCCATGTTCCGATGAATCCATGCTATGCTCCTAAACTATATACATATATTTTTAGAATGAAAATTTAGCGGGTTTAGAGGGGTTTTGAAATATATATAGGCGAAAGGGTGAAGGTCGGCTGACCAGTTTATAGCCGTGGAATTACTGAAATATTTTATTCTTATTTTATTTTTTGAATTAAATTTTTTTATTCTTATAGATGGAGCCGTGGAGGGGACGTTTGAGAGATGGCTCGGTGCTTCATTGCTCGTTTAATGTTTTTATTTGACATGTTTTATCATGGACGTAGACCTAATAGTTAGGTTACACGTATAATATTTCATTTTTCTATTAACTTCTGATTATAAAATTATTTTTATAAAATCGAGTTTCACATTTATTTCCCCTAATATGATATCTATGTTTTTTTTTTTTCAATCAACTACATATATTTAACAAAAAATTATAAATCACGGCAAGGTATTAATATTTAATATTTATTTTTGATTTATCAAATTTCATAATTATTTAATAATATTAATAATTATCGTCCATCAAATCATCCCAAAATTTGAAAAAGGAACACACCCATCAGACCAATTGATAATAAATTTAAATAAAATTACCATTAATACTAAATTTATTATATTAATAAAATCATAAAAATTCAAACCTAATAATACTAATATCAAATTTATCCTAAAATTTAAATTAAATATTGAAAACTTAACATAGTTACTTTAAGTATTTCAGTAAAAAAAATTAAAAATTTACAAATATGAGTGTATATATAAACAACTCTAAAATGTGAAATTAAATTATTATAGCAAAAACAGATTTAAAAATAAAATAATTTAAATTAATCAAACTAAAATTTAAGTATGATAGTAGAACATAATGAAATTTAAATACCCTCATACAAAATTTCACGTGGTAGATTAAGCTTTTAAATATAACAAATTAATGACTTTATTCACATTTTAGTCTTTCATTCGAATATTTTCTCTTCAATTTTTTGGTCAAGTAATCTATTTTGATTTTTGTTAGAACATTTGATTTGGGATATATATAGTACACATGTTCAATTTGGATTGGCTCTCAAATTTTTCTTAACCCCGTTTGCCAAATAAATCTAAATTATTAACAGGGTCAAAGTTCAATTACCTATATGGGATAAAAAAAGAAGTTTATATACCTGTATGCAAAGGCTAGTATAGTATAAGGGCTAAAACGTTAATAAAGCCTAAATTAATAATGAGGAAAAAAATATCTTCTCAATTCTCCGATTCTCCTTCTCCCGACCACAAATGCAAAGTGGAGAGGGCAAAATCAGCACTAAGAATCCACGTGGAATGATGTGATTGGGGCGCGGAGCGAAGTAGGAGATCGACGATTTCAACGTGTCTTTCACTCTGTTAAGGTGAGAAAAGCAAGGGGTTGAGTCAACTGATTTGGCATGAAATTGAGCATGATCAGTGCCAAGTCTCCTATTCCCAACCATACTCTTTTATCATTATAATATTTAAAATTGGGTAGTGGGAATATCTCTCACTTGACTCACCAAGCCATCTATCTTGATAATCCAAATGAACAAATTTGTGTGCTTTGCACTTGTTCTGGACCCACCAAAATTATTATGGTATAAAGTAGTTTATTATCAGAGGATATGTTATTTAATAACTATAAATTATTGGGTGTGGTCATGCTATTATTGGAAGAAATAATAAAAAATATTAATTTTCGTGAATATTTATTTTAAACTTTAATATATAATTATTTATTTATTTATATATTTTAATTTAATTATGTAAAACCAAAATAAAATATAAAAAATATCAATTTTTAGTTTGATTATAATTTCACTTGACCTTTTAATCATTAATTAATGATATTTAATATTGTGAAATTCTTTTATTAATTAAAGTAAAACTATATTTAATAGTCATATTTTCTTTTTGGAAATAAAATAAGAAATATAAAAATGGTGTTAATTGAAAAGCATGATTTTTTTTTTTTTGTGAAAACAAATAGGAATAACTAATTAATTACATCGGGGAGGTTCGAGAAAAAAACTCCTAGATTGGTCCAAATCTAAAAAATTCTGGACCATAATAGGGGAAATTCAAAAAATTGCAAATCAACTCTAGAGGATAAAGCTTCTTTTGATATCCAATCAATAACTTGATTTTGTTTATTGGGAATGTAACGCAATAACCATAATTTCTCCTAAGATAGAATACTCTAAATTCGCCGAATCAAAGCAGAGTTCGATGTGGAAGAAATATTTTCTTGAATGGCTCGAACGATGTCCAGACTGTCCGAAAGTATTATTACACTATCATGACCTCTTTGTTAAACAAGCTTAAACCCTTAAAAAATGTTCCAAAATTCAACATAAAAAACCGAACACTTTTCAAAGCATCGGTTAAAACCAAAAAACCACTCTCCATATCTTTCAACCATCAAAACATCTTTATTTTCAATCATATGTTATTTCATAAGTTTTAAATACAACACTAACCTATAACCAGTCCTTTACATTATATTACATATGACACCTTATGTGGGTTAAAATATATTTGTAACTTTATATAAAAATAAATAAATAAAATTTTGACTGAAATGATAATTTTAAAAATTTAAAAAGCAGAATATATTGTCTTCAATTCTTATTATAAATATATGTGTTTCTTTATTTATTTTGTAAAAAATATTTTTAAATATAAATTTTAAATTATTTTTCAATTAAGTTAATACTTGTCATATTAATTCGGTCAAAAATATTAAGTATATATATATTCTTATCTAAAAATTTAAAATCTTGATCCTTATACAACTTCTCGTACTAACTTTTTTCTAATACATAAAAAAAAGAAGAGAGAAGGATTATTAAAATTCAATTATAACACACTTATGATATAAGTGGATTTTTTATGTTAAAATATTTTTACTAAATAAGAGTTTGGTTTAAATGTCGATTGAGTCTTAACTCGATTGGTATGAGCATTGTTGTCAATGCAAGAGGACATGGGTTTAAGTGCGCTGAAGCGCATTATCCTCATATTTATAGTTTGAGAAGAGACTATTAGTAGTTCTAAGTATTGTGTCAAAAAGTACACATATGATTAGAACCTATAATAAAATTATTAAAAAAAATTAATTTAAATGATTACGTTAAACCTTTGAATTTTATGGTGTACTTTAAATTCAAATTTCAGTTTATAAAAAATATAAAAAATCAATATTTAATATTAGATTGATTTATGATATCATCTTCAAAAGTTTACGTAATTCTAAATAAAATTTTCTTTATCCTTTCTTTTTCCTATAAATAAAAATGAAGATCCCCGAAGATTAGACCAAATGAAGAATTAATGCTCCTAAGTAAACGTGAATGTCAACTCTCCTTCTGAAAAACATAGGAAAAGAAAGGCATAAGCCATAAACTACGTACTACCCTAAAACGGGTAGCTTCATGGTGGTGCCATACAATAAAAACAATAGGTTAATATACTTAGGAGGTCCCTGTATTATAGTAATTAGATCAAATTAGTCCCTTTATTTTTTAAATGGACCAATTTAATCCTTATACTATTAAAACGAATTAAATAAATTCAAATTGTAACAAAATTAACATATACTATATAAAAAATATATTAAAATTTATTTTTTCAGTTGTAGTTCAATTAAAAAAAAATCATTTACATGACTATAAAAACTTTTAAAAATACTAATTCTATTAAACAATAAATGATATTTTTTAAACATGAAACATTAACTCTATTCTAATTTGAAATTATTTGATTATTTTGAAGAAATTAAATAGATTCCTTTAATAATAAAGGGATCAATTTAATCAGATCATTGTAATAAAAGGACCTCTTAAGTATATTCACCGAATATAATATATATGTTAAGATGAAAAACGAATGTAGTTTGATATTAAACCATAAGCAGAGTGGTAGGTTACCTTCCATTTAATTTAGAATTTTAAGTCAAATTTGATTATCATTTTTTTATCCTTCAACCCATATATGGAGGTGGATACTGTCGCTATCACCTCGTAAAAAGGGTCGACTCATTCTCCACCCGAAGGGGTGGAAATGTTTTTCATTTTTAGAACCTAATTGACTACGGCAAATTGGCAAAGGCGTCGCATCACCAAATTGTGCCTATATGTGTTGTTGTTATTTGATAATGAAAGAGTCATTTGGCGTGCGGGAGTTAGGTCATTTCTTTGTTCTTACAAATCTACTTGAAATTCATATTTAATATGATCCTAGATTTTAAATATTTTGATTTAAGATTTATCATGTATAATTATATATGTAAGTTTTTGAGTCTCATCATGTGAGATTGTCATAGGTGAATTTTAGTTTAATCAAATTGCTAACTTTAATTATTTATAATGTAATGATTTGATTCTAGATTGTGATTCCTCATATCTTTGATTATATAGTGTTTATTACACTTAAAAAAAGTATCAAATTATTTTACTGACTAATTAGACTAAAACCCACATATGATTATGATATATGATGAAACTTAGAAACATACTCATATAATTATGTATAATAAAATTCGAATTTAAATATTGAAGACCTAAGATGGATAAGTATTAGGGCATAGTAAGAGTGATTTATTTACAATTATAATTATAATATGTTATATAAGTCGATAAACATGTTGAAATCAACACAAAGCTTTGCCGGTCCTCATTAACCTTAAGAATTATACATAGAGTGGAGTTGGGCGACTTGTAGAATTTGTGGGGCAAAATTAAAATACAGTCAAACCCACAGCCCACTATCATTGACATTGCCCAAAGCAACGGCGACGAGAAAATTTGCGACTCTTTTATTATTATTGTACCGAATTTATATTAAAAGAAATTTGGAATTTTAGTGTCAACAAAACATCTTAGCCACTGTTTTGTTAAGCTATTAGTTAGTCTTTTCATATTATAAATCTAAATTTAAAAAAATAAAAAAACTTAAATTTTCTAAAATTTTAAATAAAAACACAAACCTTTTCGAACCCAAAAGCATTAAAAAAAAGAAATTATTCAACATGTGTGTAAAAATCCTAAATTCCCACGGATTTTTGGTCTTGAAGATTTCTCATTTGTTATTTCGTTTTTTTTTTCTTGGAACTTTGTTTTTAGATTTTTCTGAAAAAAACAAAAACAAAACAACAGTTTAGAAGAAGAAGAAAAGCAGACCAATTAAAAAGCCTAATAAGTTTTAGAAATAGGCGGAATGAACAAATCAATTATATGGACCAGCCTCTGTATTTGGACTTCGAGGCACGACTTACATTGTTTTGCCTCAAGTAGCATGTATAATAATTTATTGGATAATGTTCACTCAATTGCACCTTTCGTTTCCATTTTATTCACTTTGAGTTAATATAGATTTTTTTATTAGTTTAATGATAAAATTAATCCTTTAATGTTTACGTGATTTATTAATTTTATCTTAAATATAAATTTTTTTTAATAAATTTAGCCTTCGATATTTATAAAATTTATTATTGTAATTCTAATTCTAAAATAATAATAAATTTGACTATTTATAAAATCAATTTAATCCTAACCTTAAAAAATATTTATCCTCGTCTCTAGAAATAGTTCATAGGGATTTATGTGGTTAAGGGATTAGGGAAAAAAAAGAAAAAAAAGTTACAATTAATAATTCATCTATTTATTCATTTATTTGTAAATTAAAGTATTTGGAGGTACTTATATTATAGGAATTAGATTAAATTAATCCCTTTATTATTAATTGAATTAATTTAATCTTTATACTATTAAAAATAATCTAAATTATAACATAATTAACATTTATTATATACAAAATATTTTAAATTTAAAAAAAACCCTCCAAACAAAATATTTCATTTATATAGAATAAAAAATTAATAAATTAATAAATTTAAACAATAAATATTAACTTTATTCTAAATTGTCCTGTATTTTTAATATTACAGAGGTCTCATGTATATTCACGTTTATTTCTAAGTACTACACATCCATCATCCATGCATATTTCTTATCCGATTCTTTAAAACTTATCTTCCATCGTGGATCCCTTTGAATCGGCAAGAACCTGAGAAACAAACTTAATAAACGAGCATAATCCACCCAAAAAGTTATGATCGATAACACCATTGCCATCCACAACATGAGCGAAATCAATAAGCTTAACTTCAGCAAATGGTGTCTTTCCTTTCAAAAACGATTCCTTATCGAACAAGAGCAGAATCGAACACGAACGAAAATGGTACATGGTTTGATCTTCAAACCATGTTTTCAGCTCCAATAAACGTTCCAAAATCCCATCACAACCACCGTATACGCTATCAGCAAAGCAACAATCCGGTTCCGGTCCAACATTCGAGGAAACAAACTTCCTTAAAACCGATCTAACATCATCGGCTGTAAAGTTCCGGACTAGTTTCCTTCCCGGTTTCCAAAAACCCGATTCATTGTATATTTGTAGTCCGCATATTCTAAAACCTAGAGAGACAGTAGTGGTTGTTTTGTCTCTGTGGAAGCAGTTTTGGATATAATCATTTGATGCTTCGAGGTACCATGTTCTGGAACCCATTTTGGTGTCCAAGATGGATGGGTTGAGGTGGTCGGAAGTTATGTCTTGTAAGACGAGGTGGGGACGTAAACCGGACCCGTCGGAGGCTTTTAAGAGTTGGGTGCCGTGGAAAACAGGGAAGAATCGGCGGATGTGGTGTGGAATACGGGTGTTGGATGAGAATGAGTGGTAGAAGGTTAGTTCTCTGGTGCCGCGTTCGTCGTCGTCTTGTAGAGGCTTGTAAAAATGGCCCGAATTGTCTATGAGAGGGCCGAGTTTGCCGTCGATGGCTTGACGACCGGCGACTTGATGCTCTGGGACCTTAAGCATGGTGATAAAATAGGGGCTCGATTGTTCCGGTGACCTGAGAATAACAAAGACGGAACTAATTTCTAAAGTCAAATGCCAAAAATTACGTTAACCCGAAAACCACAAACTCAGAAAAAACTTAAGTTAGTTGGGTTTTTGAAAACATTTTTTTAAAAGTGAAAAAGACTTTTAATAAATAGAAAGTAAAAAGAAAGTATTTTTAATAAAGGAAACATAAAAATAACAACTACTTTTTTCAATAGAAATAAAATAAAAATTTTTTACATTAAAGTAACAAATTTAATATTAAAAAAATTTCTTTGCCTTAGGTTATAACTAGAGCCAGTTCATCATTATTTTCATCTTTTTCATTTTTTAAAAGCATTTTTTGTGAAAATAATAAAAACAATTTTTTAATTTTAATTTTTCGAATTTTTTTTAAAAATTTCAACAAAGCACTTTTTTTTTTTTAATGTTATTCAGTTCTAAAAAAATAAAACAAAAACCACCTCTGTTTTTTGAAACTATTATTGCCATAAAAGCAACACAAAAGAATTTCTTAAAAAATCATTTTCTACAAACAAGGGAACTCGAGAAACAGATGAAAGGCAACAAACACACCAAAAAAAAAAAAAAAAAAAAAAAGAAGAAGAGTAAAAATGAACTCAAAGAAATAAATGAAAAATAGCAATAATTGAAAGAGATGAAGAGAAATAAAAAGAAAAAGGGAAGAAGATGAACTTACAGTTGAAACAGGGTGAAGAATGATGATTGCACTTTGCAGATTTGTCTTAAAGAAACAGAGAGAATCTAAGTTGAGCATAGTGTTGGTTTTGGAATTCAAAGTTGGGGTACCGGACTGAAACGTTTTGAACCTAACGCAAGCTTTGCCGGTCCTCATTAACCTCCTAAAATTCTATTATACAGTTGTAAAGTTAAGGTGGATGACTTTCTAAGTTCATAGAATATTTAACCTTAATGTATGATTTTCCTACGGAAACTATAATATATAATTAATAACCAAACTAATTAGTAATAGATATAATAAATTTTTTGATACTTCAATTTTATAAAAATATCATTTTAGCCATTTGTTAATTTTTTCACCTCTTTTAATAATTAAATTTGTTTTTTTTTTGTCAATTTACTTCAAAATAAATGAAAAAGTTAATGTTTATTAATTTTACTGATGTGTCATATACATGAATATCATGTCAACATTTAATTAATATTTAAAAATTAAAAAATTTATAATTTTTATACCTTTTAACTTTTAAAATTTATTTTTATATTTTTTTGAATTAATTATATGCTGACATGTCATCCACATGACAATCCATTTGTATATCAAATCAACAAAGTTAAAAAAATTACTTATTTCATAATTTTTCTAATCGAGTTGATACTCGATTAACACATGACACCAACTAAATAATAATATAGATTTATAATAATTATAATTAATTAATATTTAATCATGTTTAAATTAATTATAATGTTTATTTATAAATCTTTTATTTTTTGTGAAAAATTATTATGTTATTATTCATTAATTATACGAGGGGTAAATTGAAACATGGGCCGAATCCATAGCCCACCATCATTGACATTGTCGAAAGGAATGGTGATAGCAATTAGGAGTGTGTAAAATGTCAGTTAAATTAATTAAATTGAATTAAATAAAATAAAAATTTTCGGTTAATTATTTTAGTTTAAATGATTATTTCAGTTTTAATTTTAAAATTTTAAATTAAAATAACCGAATAAACTGATTTTTTAAAGGTTAAAATATAATTTTATAATTATAGCCAATCCACTATAAATCCTACCCAAACTTCTAATTTAATAATTAACTTAATTATAATTTAAAAAATCCCTAAAACTATCGGGTCTTCCCTTCATTTCTCCCTAAAACTAAAAGCAGCACCAGCCGGTAGCCACCACACCAGCCCCTCCCCGACGTTCACCCACTACTGGAGGGCCTCCGACGTCCTCCAAGCCATCAACCCACCACCGTCATTCGTCCGCACCCCCTCCCTGACGATACCGAGATATCTCTATTCATTTGTTCTTTCTTATGAGATGGAACAAATCTGTAAGTAAGAAATCCAATAGAAAGAATAAGAGAAAAGGCGATGAAGAAGAAAAGAAGAGAGAACTGAATTCCAATTCAAAATTCACATAACCGTTTTTCTCGTGTTCAGTACAGTATATAAGCTCATAACTACTAACAGCTATCACTAGACAAAACACATTGTTTAACTATAATTTACTAAAAGCAACGTATACTGAAGTAACAGATAAACGCAATCAAAGCACGTCCTTTTCGTTTTGCATGAAACCCCCACGTGCATTGTAATGGCCTAAATTCAAGGTTATCGGAACAATGGTTTCGTAACCATAAATCTGATTTAAAGAGAAATTTATTTCAATATATTTGCATGAATATTTATATGATAGGAAAATCGTATTAAAATATCGATAGAAAAATTTTACCGATTTAGTGGTTAGTTAGAAAAAGGAATTATTGAAGGAATTGGGTAAAAACAAGGTATCGAGACCTTGATCTCAAAAAATTGAGTAGGAAATATTTTTATAAATATTTATAAAATGTTAGTAATGTGATATTAAAATTTCGTTAGAAACTTTTAACGTTTGGGTATGTAATTAAATGAAAAGGACTAAATTGTAACAAATGTAAAAATATGGAAAATAATTAAATAGTTTAAATGATAAAAGAAAGAGGGCTTAAAAGGAAAATAGACCCAAGGTCTATTTGGGCTGGACGGCAAGGGCATGAAATCAGCAAGAAAATAAAGAGCATTAGGGGCAAAATTGGAATATTGCAAAATTTACTTAATAAAGCTAGGACTAAAGTGGAATTATCTAGATTTCTCTTCATTTTTCTTCACTCTCATCAGCCAAAAACGCCATAGGAGGGTTTTCTAAGCTGGTATATCATGGTTTTTGCACCAAGTAAGTTAATCCTTGCCTATTTCTTGTAATTTTTGTGTATTTAAGACTTTTACAACTAGGTCCTACTATTAAATTCATTAGTTTTTGATTTCATGGATGAAATTGAAAGTTACCATGGTTGAGTGATGTAAGTTTATGATGAAATAGAATGAAATTGAAGCTTTAATTTGTTTATAAGATGATTTTATTAGGTAATTCCAATAGAAATTGATTTTTAGGACCTAATTTGTGAAAATGTTTGGAATTAAAGTCTATTACTGAAATTCTGATTCCAAAAGGTTATAAAGTAGTTTAAAGTGATAGAATAAAGTTTTAATTGAGAGAAATCAGCTCAATTGAGAAGTTAATTGAGCAGGGACGAAATTATCATTTATTAAAAGCATAGGGGAAAAATGGTAATAAACAGTTTACACTAAAACAGTTTTGGACAGCAGTAGTAGACTAATTTTGAAAAATCACCATAAATTGTAGAAATCGAATTAGAAGATAAAAAAAATATGAAATTAAATCTTATTGAGTCTAGTTTCTCATAGAAGAAACGATTTAAGCAATAGATATGTAAATCATGAGATATAATGAATTTTTTGAGATAATGTCAGAATGAATTTGGGTTCACCTGTTTTGACTTTAGAAAATCATAAAAAATTGGAGAAAAATAATTAGGGGCTTAAATTTATATGTTTAGAATCCTGAATGAGTCTATTTTCAATATAAATAAATGAGAACATCATCCTAATCCTGTATGAAGAGATAATTAATTTTTAGTGAAGAAGGGTCAGAACTGTCAAACAGCAGAACAGGGGTGAATTTAAAGAATAAACTGTACTTAATGGATAAACCAAAAATTCTGAAAATTTTATGAAAAGAAGATATGTGAGTCTAGTTTCAGGGAAAATTAGCGTATCCTAATTTTGAGTTCTGTAGCTCAAGATAAAAATAATTTAGTGACTATGACTCAAGTAGATAGCTTTGAATGAACTAAAACTAATAATAGAATTATAGAGAATGCTACATGTGAACATGAAATGTATTGAATTGATGATTGAATTTATTTATTTCGATCTAGAAAACTCAAATACGAAGCTAGATCGAGGAAAGGAAAAAGTCCCGGATTAGTAGATTTTGTATACGAACTAGTATCGAGGTAAGTTCATGTAACTTGAATTATATTCTTAAATGCTTGAAATGTATGTTATTGATGTGAATATAATTTGAATGTTCATTGTATGAAAATTGATGATATATTGGTATATTTGATAAAAAAGGAAGAAATCCCGCTTGAATAAAAGGAAAATTCGATGGATCTTTGAAAAAGAATTGATGGTAAAAAGGATCTAGTCCGGACGGGTGATCCTATCTTGATATAGCCCTCCCGAAGAATATGTGAAAAATGGATTTAGCCCGGACGGATAATCCGAATTAGGGTCTGAATTTAGCCAGGACTGGTAATTCAGATCCAAGCTCATTAGAGTAATTGTCATTGCAGGGGATTTAGCCTGGACTGGTAATCACTCTATAAGGATGAGGTTCGCGGGAGTGTGCTCTCTAAAATGGAAATGTGCGCACATGAACATGATCTGACGGACCTGGATTTGTACACTAAAGTGTACCTCTGAAAATCCATCGAAATTCCGAGAAATTTAACAGGATAAATATGAAAAAAATAACAAGGAAATGGAAATCATGGTATTGATGAGCTCATCAACGATAGTATATATTATTGATATATGGAAATTATTGGATTAACTTGAATGTTGAGTTTGTGCATGTTAGGGTAGTAATGCATTGAATGGATATATGAGTGTTTATTGCATTGTATTGAAAATATTAGGTAAGTATAATTCTTGTTACATGGGCTTACTAAGCACAAAGTGCTTACCCTGTTTTCTTTTTCCCTTGTTTTGTAGTGTTAAGAGCTTGGAGGTCGAATTCAGTCGGAGACACATCACACTATCAACCTCAAGATTTCAGTATATAAAGAAACTTTATTTTGGAAATCAATGGCATGTATAAGCTAAATAAAGTAAATGTTAATACGAAATGAATGTAAGGTCAGCCATTGGTGCAATGGCCTAAATTCAAGGTTATCGGAATAATGGTTTCGCAACCATAAATCTGATTTAAATAGAAATTTATTTCAATATATTTGCATGAATATTTATATGATAGGAAATATTTTTATAAATATTTATAAAATGTTAGTAATGTGGTATTAAACTTTCGTTAGAAAATTTTAACGTTTGGGTAGGAAATTAAATGAAAAGGATTAAATTGAAAAAGGTGTAAAAGTTTAATTATAGATTAAAAGAAAGTATAAAGGACCAAAATGGCAATTAAGCCATTTTGTCTAGTTGATGTTTATTGTGAAGAAAATCTGAGATTTTTATGTTAATATATATTATTATATTATTATATAATAAAGATATTTTAATATATTATATTATATTGTTATTATATATATTATAAAGAGAAAGTAAAAGAAAGAACAGAAAAGAAACAGAGAGTAAAGACGAAACAGAGAAGAAATAGGGGAGAAAGAAAGAAAAAGGGAGAATAGAGTTTTTAAAGCTTGGAGTTTAATTTGGTAAGTTAATTTAGTCCTTTTCTTTTAATTTTGATGCTTTATAAGTTTTAGAACAAAGTTTTGATGAATTTAAGTTGAAGTTTTTGAAGTTTTAGAGTTTTTGAATATAGCATATGATGAATAAAATGATGAATTAGTGGTTTAATTGAAAGAATTTGAAGTTAGAATTGGACAAAGGACTTAATTGCAAAACAGGCTATAAGAAAATAGTTTTGGGACAGCAGCAGTAGAGTAAGTTTGAAAATTCACCAAAAATCGTAGAAGTGGAATTAGAAGTTGAGTGAGATATGAAATTAAATCTTATTGAGTCTATTTTCATATGAAAGAAACAAGGAAAGAAAAGTTCTGTATTTTGAGATATTTAGAATTTTGTAAGATTGGTTCAGAATAAATTCGGGTTCCTCTGTTTTGACTTTAGAAAATCATAAAAAATTGAAGAAAAATAATTAGGGGCTTAAATTTATATATTTGGAATTCTTAATGAATCTATTTTTAATAAAAATAAACAAGAACATAATCTGAATTATGTACGAGGAGATAATTAATGTTTAGTGAAGAAGGGTCAGAACTGCTAGCTAGCAGAAGAGGGGTGACTTTAAAGAATAAACTGTACTTATTCGCTAAACCAAAAATTCTGAAACTTTTATGAGAAGAAGATATGTGAGTCTAGTTTCAGGGAAAATTAACGGTTCTTCATTTGGAGTTCTGTAATTCAAGAAATAAATAATTTAGTGACTATGACTCAAGTAGACAGATTTGAACAAACTAAAAATAATAATAGAATTATAGAAAATGCTACATGTGAACATGAAATGTATTGAATTAATGATTGAATTTATTTATTTAGATCCGGAAAACTCAAATACGAAGCTAGATCGAGGAAAGGAAAAAGTCCCGGATTAGTAGATTTTGTAAACGAACTTGTATCAAGGTAAGTTCGTGTAACTTGAATTATATTCTTAAATGCTTGAAATGTATGTTATTGATGTGAAAATAATTTGAATGTTCATTGTATGAAGATTGATGATACATTAATATATTTGATAAAAAGGGAAAGAAATCCCGGTTGAATGAAAGGAAAATTCGATGGATCTCTGAAAAGGAATTGACGGTAAAAAGGATCTAGCCCGGACGGGTGATCCTATCTTGATATAGCCCTCCCGAAGAATATGTGGAAAATGGATTTAGCCTGACGGGTAATCCGAATTAGGGTTTGAATTTAGCTGGGTAGTAATTGAGATCCAAGCTCATTAGAGTAATTGTCGTTGCGTGGATTTAGCTTTGAATCTAGTAATCCCGACAATACTCTATGAGTTTATATTACAGGATTTAGCTCGACCGTAATCCATTTGTAAGGATGAGGTTCGCGAGAGTGTGCTCTCTGAAATGGAAATGTGCGCACATAAATATGAATTGACGGACCCGGATTTGTACACTAAAGTGTACCTATGAAAATCCATCGAAAATTCCAAGAAATTCAAAGGGATAAATATGGAAAAAGAATAACAAGGAAATGGAAATCACGGTATTGATGAGCTCATCAATCATGGTGTGTATATTATTGATATATGGAAATTAATGGACTAACTTGAATGTTGAGTTTGTGATTGTTAGGATAATAGTGCATTGAATGGTTATATGAATGTTTAATGCATTATATTGAAAATATTAGGTAAGTATAATTCTTGTTGCATGGGCTTACTAAGCATAAAGTGCTTACTCTGTTTTCCTTTCCCTTGTTTTGTAGTATTAAGAGCTCGAAGGTCGGATCGGTGGGAGACTCATCACACTATCAACCCCAAGATTTTGGTATTTTAAGAAACTTTATTTTGGAAATCAATGGCATGTATAAGCTAATAAAATAAATGTTAACATGAATGAGTATAAGGTCAGCCATTGATATGGCTTATGTGTTGAATTTATCTTATAAATATGCATGAATTTTATTTTGAAAATATATTGAATTGGAATGGTTTCGGTTTCAAAAAAAAATATGTAAACTCCGGTAATGCCTCGTACCTTATTCTGACAACGAATACGGGTAGGGGGTGTTACAATTGGTATGGCTAACAAATCTTGGTTTGGTATGTGTTGAGGTTATCTTATAAATATGCATGAATCTATTTTGAAAATATGTTGAATTGGATTGGTTGATGTGGATTGGTCTCGATTTAAAATTTGCAGGGAAGGCTAGATATCTATAAAGGGGCTATTTTGAGGTAAAAAAAATTCGTAAACTCCGGTAATGCCTTGTACCCTATTCTGACAACGAATACGGGTAGGGGGTGTTACATGCATGGCCATGAAATCAGTACGTAACAATACCCTAGTCCTGAAAAGGATCCTTGTCCTCAAGGATCAAAAGTCAGAAAACGTCAATGAAGAGACTCCAAGTTCTCCCAAGTGGAATCTTTAGGAAATATGTCTGTCCACTCCACCAAGACTTCCACCGCAGCATGGTTACCCTGCTTGACAAGACGTCTGTCGACTATACGAACTGGTGTTTTGAGAAGAATTCCATCCGGTCCCATTGAAGGCAGTGTAGAGGCATGCACCGTTGACCAATATGTTTCTTCAGTTGAAAGACATGAAAAGTAGGATGAATTCGAGCTGAAGGCAGTAATTGCAATCTATAAGTGACTGTTCCAATACGAGCCTCAACTGCAAATGGACCAAAATATCTCGGGGAAAGCTTTTGATTCTTGAAATGTCGAAGAGAATGTTACCGATATGGTTGGAGCTTGAGGTACACCAAATCGCTGACCTGAAATGTTCGCTTTGAGCGTTGTCGATCAGCCATTTGCTTCATGCGATCCTGTGCCCGAGAGAGATGAAATTTCAAAAGTTGACGCATCACCTATCGTTGTTTAAGCAAGCGATCAACATATGCTACTGAGGAGGCACCAGCGAGATAAAGAAAATGAAGAGGAGGTTCCTGACCATAGAGGACTTCATAAGGTGTGCACCAAATGGAGGAGTGATAGGTGGTATTATACCACCATTCAGCTAAGGGCAGCCAAGAGAACCAAGCTGAAGGTGTTTCTCCGATCATACAACATAAGTAAGTTTCTACGCACTTGTTTAATATCTCAGTTTGGCCATCAGTTTGAGAGTGATAGGCGGTGGACATTTTAAGTTTGACCCCTAGGTGGCAAAACAAGTCCTGCCAAAAATTGCTTAAGAAAATTTTATCCCTGTCAGACGTTATAGCTTCAGGAGCCCCATGCAATTTATAAACATTGTGAAAGAACTCTTGAGTGACAACAGAAGCAGTATAAGGGTGAGACAAAAAGAGGAAATGACCATATTTTGTCAATCGGTCGACCACTACTAGAATAGTAGATTTTCCATGAGAGATTGGGAGACCTTCAATAAAATACATGCTAATGACTGCCCAAGCCCAATCAGGGATAGGCAAAGGCTGCAACAGTCCAGGGGAAGCAGAATTATCACTTTTGCATCTCTGGTATATCACGCATTCATGCACCCAACGTTTGAAATTAGTTGAAAAACCTTTCTAGTACAATAATGCGGAAATCCGGTGACGAGTGGTGTGAACACCGGAATGACCCCCCAAAGCACTCGCATGAAAAAGAGAGAAAATCTGTTTGCGAAGTTCAGGATCTTTGCCCACCACAATTTTATCTTTACGCCGCAAAAAGGTACCATGCCACGAATACTTTGGATGCAAATGAGGTTGCTCTTGAACATTGCTGCATAACTCTCGATCCAGACGCTATCGCTAAGCGAAACTACGGCTATCTGCCTATAGCTTTCTCCTGCTGCTGGCCCACACCCCGGTGGCCAATCCCGAACTGCGGAAACGGATCTTTTCTTAAACTTTGGGATAGGGTTCTTCCCTTTTCCCTCGTGACTGGTATTTGCATCCATCAGTGTAATCTTAATCAGAAAATCCTATTAATCACCAATATACGAAATCTTAACCAAATATCCACAACTTAACATACTTACCGAAAGGGTCATGAAATCTCGAAAGCTCCTTACAAACACTGTCGACTTGCCCTAAACACCCATAGTCAAAAATCGGTCAACCATTAACAACCCTTATGGCCTATGGCCGAATATCACAAGTCACTTACCAAGCTTACCTATTTCCTGAATCACCACTTATTCCTGTCGAAATCCCTTCTAAACAACTATTAGATTCGGCCAACCCAAAAACCAAGGCCTTAACCACTTGATTTCGGCATCCCCAAATAAAAAGAATCCAAATCAACTGCTAAGGGAGAACATACTTACCACTACCCACGTTGGAAAGATCAAGAGGGGAAAAGGCGTGAGTCGACAACCCCTTTCCTTAGAGAATCAGCTTTGGAAACCAAGGTAAAGATAGTGTTTCGGTACTTTTAAAAAGAGTAGAGAATGAGGCTATGTGGTTCGGCTATGGCCCTTAAAAGAGGGTTGGAATATTCGGCTATTAACAGTACAAGTGTAGTGTTGAAGCAAAGAAGAATAAAGGAATAGGAGAGGCTTTGTAAAAGAAGAAAACAAGGTGAGCTTCTATGGTTTTTTTCCGACTCAAAGAGAGGATGGAATGGAGGGACTCAATTTTCGGCACAAGGAAATTAAAGGAGAAAAAGAATACAAAAGATGATCACTCTCCTATTTATCAAAATTCGGCACACACACACACTAGAGTCCTATATTTGGCCACTATATCTTCACCAATTAAATCCCAAATTAATCTCCTATTTTATCTCTTCAAAACTCATTCAAAAATAATTGAATTAAACAAATCTTTTATCCCTCATAATTCTCTTATCACCTATTAAACTAAAATAAACAAAAATAAAACAATAATTATCTTCTATCTACTAATCTAAACTAAAAACAAATAAATTAACAATTATCCTACTTTTAGCCGAATTTAATAGGAGAATTAGAATCCTCCTCCAATTGGAAGTCCCAAGTGCCGTCCACTTTCTTCTCCATTGCCTTGGCGTCAGATGCAAAATAAAACACCAAAATACTGCTTCCCACGCGAGTCGAACTCCCGACCTGCTGGAGCCCTTAGACACAGGCTGCTAATAATGCCCCAAGCCACTCTGCCATGGCGTCTTTTTGTGTCATAAACTCGCCACAATTTCTTTTAAGACTTCCTTCCCTAGCTCCCCCCTTGTCTTATTGCTTTCCACGCTACTCGAACCCAAGACCTGCGCCAGGCGTCACTTCCAGGCCCTTAAGTGGTGCATTGCAGCCACTTTACCAAGGCCTGTTTTATGCCAAACACGCCTAAGATTTTTCCCTTAAGGCCTCCCTGGCCTTGCTCCCCTTCCAAACGCAAAAAGAAAAGGCCATTGCTTCTCACGCTGCTCAAACCCTGTCCACCTAACTCCTTGAGGCGTCACTCCCCTAAGCACTAAGTGGCGCCTCCTAGCCAATTTACCACTTGGATTTCTTGTGTCCTAAACCCCCAAAACTTTTCTTAAGGCCTCTTCAGCCTAGCTCCTCTTTTTAACTTAAACCCAATATTTTTTTTTCCAAAGCCTTCCCTTATTTTTCAGAGTTCTCAAAACCCTTAAAACTTATCCAAACACACTCAAGGCCTACTTAGCTCATGAATTATGCACTCACGCATAACCCCTAATCTAGGATGTTACAGTTCTACCCTCCTTAAAAATAATTTCGTACTCAAAATTACTTACTAACTAACGGCTGAACAATCCTACTCATCACACTACGCTTATGCTGCGCACTCTGATCTTAATAGAACCATCATACTTCCTAGGCACAATTTTTAAGTTCACATCCAAGGTTTCATACACTTCACTAGCAATACATCAATGAACTATCTCTAAAGCAATAAATAATATTCCAAAAATAAGGAACTTACCCGCTATCACATCCTTGGTTGCCTCACATCAGAACCTTCAGCTCCTCTGCTTGGGGTTCCACGACCTTGACCTCGAGCCCTATCCATCACTTGAGGATATTTTTTAACCAAATGAGCCTTAGATCCACACCGAAAACATTCCTTACTATTTCACCAACATTCTCCTGTGTGAGTTCTCCCACACCGAGCACAGGAAAGATTCTGATTCTCAGAAACTGGCATAGGTGCACGTACAGAATTCTCGATCCTTGGCCTTTTCCGAACATCTTTAAACGATGCTGACGGTCCAAAACTTCTCTTATTCCCGTTCCTTTCCTTATCTCGGTTTTCTCTTACAGTCTTCTTAACTTCTTCAGCGATCCGAGCTTTCTCCACTAGAATGACGAAGTCCTTTTCTCTGTGCGGAGCAATCAACTCTCGGAACTCATCTCGTAGCCCATCTTCGAATCGGACACACTTTTCGTAATCAATGGTCACAATCCCCTTGGCGTAATGACTTAACTGCACAAACTCTGCTTCGTATTCTGCTACCGACATACTTCCTTGTACCAAATTTAAAAACGCTTTCCTTTACGAGTCTAAATAACTAGCTCTAACGTACTTTCCTTCAACTTAACCTTAAAATAATTCCAATTCAATCGATCTACCGGGACACCTTGTTTTACAGTGAGCCACCATCGATAGGCTTCGTCTCGAAGCAACGAGACAGCACCTTTCAGCTTTTTCCTATCGGTACAGTCCAAATCGTCCATGATTCTTTCGACTGCTTCTAACCAATACTCCGCTACATTCGGAGCTACTCCAAATACTCCTCTGAAAATCTCGGCTCCGTTCGACCTAAGTCGTTCCGACACTGACTTTCAAGCTCCATTTCCTACACTAGCTCCTGCTACTCGCTCGAGCACTCGCAACATGGCCCGCGATACTGCCTCATCACCTCCTGTCTGATCTTGATCCTCCGCGCCTACTGCTGGCGGCGGCACTTCATTTTCTGACCCATGGTCAGATCCTACTGGTTCCGATACTGCCATTCTACCTCTACCGCGTCCACGACAACTACGTCCCCCAGAACTCATTTCTAACGTCGCGATTTATCTGATTAAAAAGTTTTATGTATCAGACTTTTGTTCCATTTATTCACCCGCGAACAGTTTTATGAAAAGAAGTTCTAGAAGTGGTTCTTTCGATCAACCAAAGTTCTCAGTTCAAGTTTACTATTGTAACTCAGAGAATCACATTCACATTCACATTCATAATAGAGATATCTTCATTCCTCAACAAAGCCACATTCATTCAGTGGTATCCACCACCCACATTCACTATTTAAACATTTTTGTCCGTTTCTATCCCAGGGGTATTTTTGTCATTTTTCCTATAAGGGTATTTTGGTAATAAATCGTGGTAAATTTGAAAATCTTTATAAATCAAAGGTTTATTCCAAAATTTACAGAAACTCGGGGTTATTTTGAAAATTTACTTTCCGAATCAGAGGTGTTGCAGAAATTTCAGAAATCGGGGTCATTTTGGTAATTTTTGTAAGTCAGGGGCAATTCAGTAATTTTTCAAATCAGAGTATTTCAATATTTGTAAAACAGAAGTTTTTGATATTTTTGTAAAGTAGAAATATTTTAGCAAACGTCGAGGGTATTTTTTTTTGAAAATCTTAAAAACTAAGGGTATTTTAGTAATTTAAGGATTTTAAAACTAGGAATTTTATAAAACTGCATGGCTAGTCCTTTTCGGGTTTTAATTATCGGGTTTAGCCCGTGAATAAGTCCTCTTGGTTAGAGTGAACCATAGCTACGCACCAGGTAGGATTCGAGTAAAAGAAGAGGTGAGTCTGGGACCGCTAAGTACCAAGCTCTTCATCGAATATCAATCCTGCAGACATGCGCACAATGGTTGCCACACCTTAACTCGGCGACTTACTTCGCAGGTTTGTTTAATAGTCCTTAAGTCTTATGCATGTGTTTGAGTGCACTAGCCCTAGGGTTCAATAGCCCTAATCCTCTATCTACGTTCCATAAAAGCCCATACAATTTCACATATACACAATTCACTCCAGTAATTAGAAGTACTTACCTGGTGGACTTCGGGTCAGAGATACATGTGCCATGCCAGAATAACCTGAGATAAAAATCCATATTTTGAAAAGCCCATTTTTGAAAACATTTGTGGACCCAAAACCCTCAAAGTTGAGTTTTGAACCGGGCTCTGATACCAAACTGAAACACCCCAAACCTGGCCCACAAGCCCTGACCGGATCTGGTATGTCACTGCAGAAAAACGTTTGAGAAGATTCAACTTAAAGATAAAATCATGACAACTTATTGAGTTTGTAAAACGGGAACCATTTAAAATCTTAAGTAAAGTGTGATGCTTATAAAAATATCCGGATTAAAACCTTAATATATATTTTAAGATAAAGTTACCGAAAATAAACTGATTTTAAAATAATAATTCAATCGTCAATTTGCTTTAACATAATAAAAATACTCAAATAATTTAATTGGGCCTTATTACAATAAATACTTCTTCAAATACTTAAAATACTGAAAATGATAAATTCTATTAAATAAGGAAAACAACTTCTGCATGGCCACCTTTGTATCCACTCCAACCCGGTCCGATCATCATACATCACCTGCGATGTTGGTAAAAAGTTGGGTGAGTCATACAGACTCAGTGTGTAATTAAACCACTAAATTCCACCCACATGTTAACCACATATTACCCATATATCAGATAACAAGTATCATATTTGTAACAGCCCAATTTCAATAGTGTCGGAATAGTGATTCGAGATTACTAAATCTGACGAAAAAGTTAGAAAACTTTGTTAATCGATAATTATAAGTTAAGTGTGATTTTAGAAATATTTTAAAATTAGTGAATTTTGTGAACTAAAAGAATTAATTAAAAAAAGAAAAGATTTAATAAAAACGAGGTATTGAGACCTCGAATTCATCTGATGAGTCATAAATATTTCTAAAAATATTTATGGAGTGTCATTAAGTTATTATTAAAGTTTAGTTGAGAAATTTTAACGTTTAGATATGTAATTAAATAAAAAGACTAAATTGAAAAAGGTGTAAAAGTTTCATTATAGATTAAAGAAAGTATAAAGGACCAAAATGGCAATTAAGCCATTTTATTTAGTTGAGGCGGTTATTGTGAAGAAAATCTGAGATTTTTTTTATGTTTAATATTATATTATTATATTATTATATTATTATATATAAACAAACAAATGGAAAGAAAAAAGAAAGGGAGAGAAAGGAGAGAATTGAAACAGAAAAGAAACAGAGAACAAGACGAAAGCAGGGGAAAGAAAGAAAGAAAGAAAGAAAAGGAGAAATTGATGATTTAAAGCTTGGATGTTTAATAGGTAAGTTAATTTAGTCCTTTTCTTTTAATTTTGATGCTTTATAAGTTTTAGAACAAAGTTTTGATGAATTTAAGTTGAAGTTTTTGAAGTTTTAAAGCTGTTGAATATAGCATATGATGAACAAAAAGATGAATTAGTGGTTTAATTGAAAGAATTTGAAGTTAGAATTGGGTAAAGGATTTAATTGTAAAATAAGCTATAACAAAACTGTTTGGACAGCAGCAGTAGAGTAATTTTGAAAATCACCAAAAATCGTAGAAGTGGAATTAGAAGTTGAATTAGATATGAAATTAAAGCTTATTGAGTCTATTTTCATATGAAAGAAACAGGGAAAGCAAAGGAATTCTGTAATTTGAGATATTTATATTTTTTGTAAGACTAGTTCAGAGGGATTTCGGGATTCCCTTTTATGACTTTGTAAAATCATAGAAAATTGGAGAAAAATAATTAGAGGCTTAAGTTTATATGTTTAGAATCCTGAATGAGTCTATTTTCAATAGAAATAAACGAGAACATCATATGAATTCTGTATGAAGAGATAATTAATTTTTAGTGAAGAAGGGTCAGAACTGCCAGACAGCAGAACAGGGGTAACTTTGATGAATAAGCTGTACTAATTGGCTAAACCAAAAATTCTGGAAATTTTATGGGAAGAAGATACGTGAGTCTAGATTCAGAAAAATTTACGGTTCTTCATTTGGAGTTCTGTAGCTCTAGAAATAAATAATTTAGTGACTATAACTCAAATGGACAGTTTTGAATATACTTATGAGTAATTAATGAAATTATTGACAATGTTACTTATAGCATGTTATATACATTACGGATGTGGAATGGAGAGGAGGAGGAGGAAAATATGTATGAATATTTAGGTAGTATGGCTAATTTGAAATGTTTTAGGCTCAGGGACTAAATTGAATAAAAGTAAAACTTTGTGATTAATTTTGTAAAAATGTGGAAATAACCAATTTGCATGAAATGGATTATTTTATTATTTAAAATTGCAAAATTGAATGAAATTATTAATTTAGATTAAGATCGATTGAAAAATCAATGAAAATAGAAAATTTCCAAAGTGCCCTGAATTTTGATATTTCAAAATTTTATGAGTAAGTTCGTGTAACTTAATTATGTAATATAAGGGAATATAAGTTGATTGTACGTGAAATATTGATATGATGAATTAACTGATTTATGTTTATGAAGAAGAGATAATTGAATGATATTTTTCATGATATGTAAATATGTGATTATCTTTAATATGTTAATACAAGATAATTAAGTATGTTGAGATAAGTAATAAATTTATGTAAGACATGACGAGAAAAATAAATATGTTTAAGGGACAATATGTTTGAATTTGATTGGTTTCAAATATAAATGCTAAATGAAATAAAATGTCTGATAAATAAATTTGTAATTCCTGTAATGCCTCGTACCCTATTCCAGGGTTGAATACGGGTAAGGGGTGTTACATTTAATGGTATCAGAGCTTAGGTTTAGTCGGTTCTCGGACCAAACGTAATATATATGAAGTCTAGAAATGTATGCCATTATTAATATATAACTTAAAATATAATGTGATATCTCCAGATTTTGATGATATTTGTATCACTATTATTCAAACTTTATCATTATTATGTGTAATTTATTAATTATGTGTGGTAAGTATTTTATGGTAAGTATTTAGTAAAATGATAAATTTAAGATTGGGTACTGAAAATTGAGACTCGATCATCGAATGAATTATGGAATATCGAATATTATTTTTGTGTAATTGAATTGAATTGTGAAGTTATTGAATATTGTTATGTGTATTGCATTAAACTATGAAATTATTGATGTAATGAATTACTGCAATACTGTGAAACTGATTGAAATAAGAAGTGAAAATAGAATGAACTGGAATTTAGAAAGTTATTTAAATTAATGAATGAATTATGAATTATTTGAATATTTGAAGGTAAATTAAATAAAGAAAATATGTGAGTAATTGAAATGTATATTGATTGAAAGTAATTAGTGATTTTAAATTTGATTGGATAATAAATTAAAAATACGAATTGAATAAAAATGCATTAAATTATGAATATGTGTAAATATATGAATCGTGTATTGATTGAAAAGTGGTTGGAATTGAATCGAACGGTTATATGTGAATATTTGAAATATGTATTGGTATCGAATTTTATAATCGATTAGAAAATGGAAAAGTGAATTTGAAATAAAAAAAAAAATAAAAAAATGAATGATTTGAACACCCTATTAACTTATCGGACTAGATTGGATACAAATGGCATGCCATAGGATTGGAATTGTTCAGAGGAATTCTTCGACCTTGAGTCGATGAGGCTTTGGGTGCCAACTGGTGTGTTTGGTTGGATCCGCGATCCGCCAAAGTCCGAGTCTTGTTAATAGGGGTAGATATGAATATTAAATGAAATTAAAATGAGAATTGATTTCCCTATTAACTTGTCGGACTAGTCGGATATAATTGGCATGCCATAGGATATGGAAGAGTACGGGTTTTTTGGCTTATCGATCAGCACTTACGCGAGCCGATCATCGTTATCTTATCGATTCGACACTTTTGTGTGTCGATATTGTTATCGTTATCGTTCTGATTCAGCACTTTGTGTGTTGAATATCGACATCTTATCGGCATCGATTTGACACTTTGTGTGTCATATATCGTTATCTTATTGCAATTCTGATTCAAAGCACTTTGTGTGTTAAATATCGACATCGTTATTCTTTATCGATTCGACACTTTGTGTGTCGATACTTATCTTGTGTACCGTTAAGGCACAATGTGCCGTCTTGGTGTGTTTGGGTTGAATCCGTGTATCCGTCAAAGTCCGGATTGTTAATAGGGTGAATAACTAAAATGAGAAAAACTAAATAAAATTGATCGATTGAACTATTGAAAATATGAGTAAGAAATTATGAGTTGAATTGTGAATCGAATTGAAATGTGAGAATTGAAGTATGAACTTAAGGTTCATAAATTTGCTAAAATATCGATTTATTGATAATGGAATCATTGAATAAATGAAATAAGAAAATTGAATGAATTTGACCGATTGAATTATTGTGATGATTTAAAAAGTGGAATTGTGAATTAAAATTGATATATAAAATTGAAAACTTGAGCCAAAGGTTCATAAGTTGATTAGATAATATAGATGATATATGATGCTATTTGATGAAAGACTATTGTTGAGGTATGAAATTAAAGTATAAATTAACACACATGACTTATATTGTTACATGTTTGATGTCTATTATTTAATATTAAATGTTAAATTTAAATTATGCATACAACAAGTGAAGTATGAGGTAAGTGTTATTATTGAATTAAATGGAAATTTAATTAAGTGATGGATAAATATTAGTATTGAATTGTATATTAATGAGAAAGTGAAATTAAATTTAGTTGTGAATAAATTGAAGTGAAATTGAAATTGAAAAAAAAATGATATGTGAAGCACATAATAAGAATTATTAGTAAATTAAGAATGACTAGTAAATTTTGAAATATGTTACATATATTAAAGAAAGAAAAGATATAAACATACACGTTTTTAGTACAATGGTTAAATTGTAAAATATGTAAAAGCATTATGTTAAAATTGTAAAAGGGACATGCGTGCATAATGTAATTTATCCAAGTAAATGAGATTAGATCTACTAAGATTAGTGGTATACCATTAAGGGACTCTAGCTTATTCTCTGATAATAACACTTTGGTACTCATCAAGTGCTATCGATTAATAATACATTTCTATATTTGTTTCATATATCCTAAGTGTTCTTTTAATCTATTGGGCATCTTATAAAAAAAAAAAAAAATAAGAAGAAAAGAAAAAGAGAAAAAAAAAAAAAAGGTAAGTAATTTTCGTTATAAAGTATGTTCGCAATATTGAATTAAAATTAATTGCAAACTGAAAGGATATGGAATGGATAAATGATAAACTAGATAAATATGTGCACAAAGGAGCTATAGAATTATAGAAATAATGAAGTTCATGATCGAATAACAAGGAAATTTCGAGGACGAAAAATTTTTAGGGGAAGAGTTATAATGACCCAATTTCAATAGTGTCGGAATAGTGATTCGAGATTACTAAATCGTGAAAAAGTTAGAAAACTTTGTTAATCGATAATTATAAGTTAAGTGTGATTTTAGAAATATTTTAAAATTAGTGAATTTTGTGAACTAAAAGAATTAATTAAAAAAAAAAAGAAAAGATTTAATAAAAACGAGGTATTGAGACCTCGAATTCATACAGTGAGTCATAAATATTTCTAAAAATATTTATGGAGTGTCATTAAGTTATTATTAAAGTTTAGTTGAGAAATTTTAACGTTTAGATATGTAATTAAATAAAAAAGACTAAATTGAAAAAGGTGTAAAAGTTTCATTATAGATTAAAGAAAGTATAAAGGACCAAAATGGCAATTAAGCCATTTTATTTAGTTGAGGCGGTTATTGTGAAGAAAATCTGAGATTTTTTTTATGTTTAATATTATATTATTATATTATTATATTATTATATATAAACAAACAAATGGAAAGAAAAAAGAAAGGGAGAGAAAGGAGAGAATTGAAACAGAAAAGAAACAGAGAACAAGACGAAAGCAGGGGAAAGAAAGAAAGAAAGAAAGAAAAGGAGAAATTGATGATTTAAAGCTTGGATGTTTAATAGGTAAGTTAATTTAGTCCTTTTCTTTTAATTTTGATGCTTTATAAGTTTTAGAACAAAGTTTTGATGAATTTAAGTTGAAGTTTTTGAAGTTTTAAAGCTGTTGAATATAGCATATGATGAACAAAAAGATGAATTAGTGGTTTAATTGAAAGAATTTGAAGTTAGAATTGGGTAAAGGATTTAATTGTAAAATAAGCTATAACAAAACTGTTTGGACAGCAGCAGTAGAGTAATTTTGAAAAATCACCAAAAATCGTAGAAGTGGAATTAGAAGTTGAATTAGATATGAAATTAAAGCTTATTGAGTCTATTTTCATATGAAAGAAACAGGGAAAGCAAAGGAATTCTGTAATTTGAGATATTTATATTTTTTGTAAGACTAGTTCAGAGGGATTTCGGGATTCCCTTTTATGACTTTGTAAAATCATAGAAAATTGGAGAAAAATAATTAGAGGCTTAAGTTTATATGTTTAGAATCCTGAATGAGTCTATTTTCAATAGAAATAAACGAGAACATCATATGAATTCTGTATGAAGAGATAATTAATTTTTAGTGAAGAAGGGTCAGAACTGCCAGACAGCAGAACACAGGGTAACTTTGATGAATAAGCTGTACTAATTGGCTAAACCAAAAATTCTGGAAATTTTATGGGAAGAAGATACGTGAGTCTAGATTCAGAAAAAATTTACGGTTCTTCATTTGGAGTTCTGTAGCTCTAGAAATAAATAATTTAGTGACTATAACTCAAATGGACAGTTTTGAATATACTTATGAGTAATTAATGAAATTATTGACAATGTTACTTATAGCATGTTATATACATTACGGATGTGGAATGGAGAGGAGGAGGAGGAAAATATGTATGAATATTTAGGTAGTATGGCTAATTTGAAATGTTTTAGGCTCAGGGACTAAATTGAATAAAAGTAAAACTTTGTGATTAATTTTGTAAAATGTGGAAATAACCAATTTGCATGAAATGGATTATTTTATTATTTAAAATTGCAAAATTGAATGAAATTATTAATTTAGATTAAGATCGATTGAAAAATCAATGAAAATAGAAAATTTCCAAAGTGCCCTCGAATTTTGATATTTTCGCAAAATTTAGCTTGAGTAAGTTCGTGTAACTTAATTATGTAATATAAAGGAATATAAGTTGATTATGCGTGAAATATTGATATGATGAATTAACTGATTTATGTTTATGAAGAAGAGATAATTGAATGATATTTTTCATGATATGTAAATATGTGATTATCTTTAATATGTTAATACAAGATAATTAAGTATGTTGAGATAAGTAATAAATTTATGTAAGACATGACGAGAAAAATAAATATGTTTAAGGGACAATATGTTTGAATTTGATTGGTTTCAAATATAAATGCTAAATGAAATAAAATGTCTGATAAATAAATTTGTAATTCCTGTAATGCCTCGTACCCTATTCCAGGGTTGAATACGGGTAAGGGGTGTTACAATATTCACATATTACCACATTCTGGGCTTGGCCCATATTCATATCACATTCATATAATAGGGTAGATAACCACATACTTTCCACATACTGGGCTTGACCCATTTCAACACTGATCCACATTCATATACTGGGCTTGGCCCTTTTCACATTAATCCACATATCAATTGGGCTTGGCCCATTTCCACATATGTTCACATACAAAATCATGCAATTATGAAGCCAAACCCAGCCTAGGGTCCATCCTCTACACACCCCCTTATCCAGCCTACCACACACCAGGGGATTATCAAATCACCCTCTCCTTTTCACTGCAAAAGGCATCCAATGCCGTCCACGTGCAATTAAGCACCATAATCCACAACGCGGCCTCAGTCAGCGCCAATCCACGATGTAGCCGTAGCTAACACCAAAACCACGATGGGACACATAGTCACTCATCAACCACGATATGGAAAATAGCCGATATCAACCACGATGAGGCACATAGCCACTCATCAAGCCACGCGAACTAAATCGCAATTAATCCACAACGTGACCTCAGTCAACGTCAATCCACGATGTAGCTCAAGACTAACATCAAACCACGTACTCGAAGTACACCCTGTCCTTCTTTCATATCATATCCCACCCATGCACACGCCACATAAAATAATGATATAATGTAATGATGCATGAGCATGTTCATCAAGCATAGTCATAACATATATTCATATTAATAATCACATATCATCAGTTTGGTACTTAGGATTATCGACACACCCTCGAGGTATCCATATCACAATTTCCATCGCACTAGTTAGCACATTCATAACACATACACATTTCACATACATATCATATACTCGGAAAACAAAGAGGCCAACTACACACCGATAACTCAAGCTCTAAACTCGATCCCGACGCTATCGCTAAGCGAAACTACGGCTATCTGCCTATAGCTTTCTCCTGCTGCTGGCCCACACCCCGATGGCCAATCCCGAACTGCGGAAATGGATCTTTTCTTAAACTTTGGGATAAGGTTCTTCCCTTTTCCCTCGTGACTGGTATTTGCATCCATCAGTGTAATCTTAATCAGAAAATCCTGTTAATCACTAATATACGAAATCTTAACCAAATATCCACAACTTAACATACTTATCAAAAGGGTCCTGAAATCTCGAAAGCTCCTTACAAACACTGTCGACTTGCCCTAAACACCCATAGTCAAAAATCGATCAACCATTAACAACCCTTATGGCCTATGGCCGAATATCACAAGTCACTTACCAAGCTTACCTATTTCCTGAATCACCACTTATTCCTGTCGAAATCCCTGCTAAACAACTATTAGATTCAGCCAACCCAAAAACCAAGGCCTTAGCCACTTGATTTCGGCATCCCCAAATAAAAAGAATCCAAATCAACTGCTAAGGGAGAACATACTCACCACTACTCACGTTGGAAAGATCAAGAGGGGAAAAGAGTGTAGTCGACAACCCCTTTCCTTAGAGAATCAGCTTTGGAAACCATGGTAAAGATAGTGTTTCGGCACTTTTAAAAAGAGTAGAGAATGAGGCTATGTGGTTCAGCTATGGCCCTTAAAAGAGGGTTGGAATATTTGGCTATTAACAGTACAAGTGTGGTGTTGAAGCAAAGAAGAATAAAGGAATGGGAGAGGCTTTGTAAAAGAAGAAAACAAGGTGAGCTTCTATGGTTTTTTTCCGGCTCAAAGAGAGGATGGAATGGAGGGACTCAATTTTCGGCACAAAGAAATTAAAGGAGAAAAAGAATACAAAAGATGATCACTCTCCTATTTATCAAAATTTGGCACACACACACATACTAGAGTCCTATATTTGGCCACCATATCTTCACCAATTAAATCCCAAAGTAATCTCCTATTTTATCTTTTCAAAACTCATTCAAAAATAATTGAATTAAACAAATCTTTTATCCCTCATAATTCTCTTATCACCTATTAAACTAAAATAAATAAAAATAAAACAATAATTATCTTCTATCTACTAATCTAAACTAAAAATAAATAAATTAACAATTATCCTACTTTTAGCCGAATTTAATAGGAGAATTAGAATCCTCCTCCAATTGGAAGTCCCAAGTGCCGTCCACTTTCTTCTCCCTTGCCTTGGCGTCAGATGCAAAATAAAACACCAAAATACTGCTTCCCACGCGAGTCGAACTCCCGACCTGCTGGAGCCCTTAGACACAGGCTGCTAATAATGCCCCAAGCCACTCTGCCATGGCGTCTTTTTGTGTCATAAACTCGCCACAATTTCTTTTAAGACTTCCTTCCCTAGCTCCCCCCTTGTCTTAACGCCAAAAGCAAAATAAAAATACCCATTTGCTTTCCACGCTACTCGAACCCAAGACTTACGCCAGGCGTCACTTCCAGGCCCTTAAGTGGCGCCTTGCAGCCACTTTACCAAGGCCTGTTTTATGCCAAACACGCCTAAGATTTTTCTCTCAAGGCCTCCCTGGCCTTGCTCCCCTTCCAAACGCAAAAAGAAAAGCCCATTGCTTCTCACGCTGCTCGAACCCTGTCCACCTAGCTCCTTGAGGTGTCACTCCCTAAACACTAAGTGGCGCCTCCTAGCCAATTTACCACTTGGATTTCTTGTGTCCTAAACCCCCAAAACTTTTCTTAAAGCCTCTTCAGCCTAGCTCCTCTTTTTAACTTAAACCAAATATTTTTTTTTCCAAAGCCTTCCCTTATTTTTCAGAGTTCTCAAAACCCTTAAAAGTTATCCAAACACACTCAAGGCCTACTTAGCTCATGGATTATTCACTCACGCATAACTCCTAATCTAGGATGTTACAGTGTGCTTCTCCCAACTCATCCAACAACTCCTCAATGATTGGAATGGGAAATCGGTCCTTAACAGTCAGTTGGTTAAGCTGCCTATAGTCAACACATAGCCTCCAACTACCGTCCTTCTTCTTGACCATTACAACAGGAGAAGCAAACGAACTGTTACTATCATGAATGATTTCAGCCTGCAACATTTCATGAACTAACTTTTCTATCTCACTCTTTTAGACAGTCGGATACCTATAAGGCTACACCTTAAGAACCTTAGGTTCATCAAGTAACGAAATTTTATGGTCATGTAACATCTGTGGAAGAAGGCCAGTGGGAGTACGAAACACGTCCTCGAATTCTTCCAAGAGGACTCGTAAGTCATCTACCAATTGAACTTGCTGCAACGTGACAGTAGTCTGCTCACCCGAATCTAAAGGCATAGGGAAAGGTTCGTTCCCTACCAAGCTAAGGCATTTGGAGAACTGGGTGCTAAGAAGTAGGAACCAACTGGATAGAGCCAGGTATTATGCCATGTAAAGTGCAATTTTGTTCCCCATGCTGAAACTACATCGTCAAGTTGGAGAAATTCCACACAATCTGCCCTAAAGATAGCAACCATTGAATTCCAAGTACCACGTCGAACCCTTTTACTCCCAACAGTAAAAAGTCAGTAGAGAACTTATAGCACTGTGTCTCCCAAGGAACTGCCTTACAAAACCCTTGAGTAGACAATTTGACACCATTTGCCACCATAACCTTCATAAAACAACTCAACTCAATTGGTAATTTCAACCGTTTGGCCACATTGTAATCTAAAAAATTATGTGTACTACCCGAATCAACCAACACCACTACCTCAGTATTATCTATAATGCCTGAAAATCGTATAGTATGATGACCTTGTAAACCTTGAAGGGCATGTAACGAAAGTACCGGACTACCAGGTGACTGATCTGTCCAGCCAATTTATAGCACTCTACTAACGATTGAGGCGTGAATAACCTGAGATACTATCTAATTTCGGGTTTCAAGTTACTTATGAAAACACTTAAAGCATAGGACTCTGGTAAGTTTAATTGGTTAAGCAGACTCAAAAATCCATCGTGAAATTAATCAATCGTTCCTTGTTGTTTAAGAGTTACGAGTTCTGTCATCGGATTCAAGAAGGAATCAAATCCAAAACGATCCTTCAGTCCCTTAGCATATAATTCCCATGTCAACTGATGTAATCCACCATATCTATGAACAAAAAAATGATGCCAATCTAAAGCATTCCCCTCCAAATGCAACATCACCACCCTAACCTTTGCATGCTCATTTACCTCTGCAGCCTCAAAATACTGCTCCAATTTAGACCACCAACCCCTAAAATTTTCTCCATCGAAATGTGGACATTCCACTCGAAAGGAAGGATTACCCACATCTAAAGTACCTCCTTTAGAAGATAAACTCGACTGCCCTAACTCAGTGATAGGTGACACCAGAAAATTTTCCTTTGCAGGAAACCCAGAGAGATCCTAAAACCCCTTTCCCTTTACTGGTTGTTACTCCCGTAGCTGTAAACGGCTGGTTTTGTCCAAAATATTGTTCAAACAAGGAATGAAGCTCAGATCTAAGTTCAGATCTTACCTTAGAACGAACCTCTGACTTTAATCCTTCCTGGAAATCTTTCAACCTAGCATCAAATCTTTCAACCTTAGACCTAAGATGAGTGAACTCAGCTTTAAGTTGATTGAGCTCACCCTGCATCAAGCCAAATTCCTTCTGTAATCTCGTCGTCACTCTGTCGCCGGCCATGAGGATCGGAACAGCTCTGATACCTTTGAGATGGAACAAATCTGTAAGTAAGAAATCTAACAGAAAAAGAAGAGAGAAGGCGAGGAAGAAGAAAAGAAGAGAGAACTGAATTCCAATTCAAAATTCACATAACTGTTTTTCTCGTGTTCAGTACAGTATATAAGCTCATAACTACTAACAGCTATCACTAAACAAAATGCATCGTTTAGCTATAATATACTAAAACACAACGTATACTTAAGTAACAGATAAACGCGATCAAAGCACGTCGTTTTGGTTTTGCATGAAACCCCCAAGTGCATGGCCATGAAATCAGTACATAACATCTTATATATATATATTTGTTCATTTTTTTGGGTTTATTCTTCAAGTGAATCCTTCTTTGTTAAGACCAATTTGTATTTTTAGTATTTTTTTTTTCGTGTCACTCAATTTCAAAAAGTTACAACATGGTCATTACACTATTCAAAAGTTTTTGTTTAAATCACTGAGTTGTTAATGTTTTTTTTTAAGTTCGGCTAATGATCTCCAAACGACAATACAACAATTGGTATTAGTAAATTTATGTTTTGGTCACTCAATTTCAAAAAGTTACAACATAGTCACTACACTATTCAAATAAGAAAATTGTTTGAATTTTGGTTTGCAAATATGCGATATTCAGAGTTATTTCATGAAAAAAAAAATTAAACTATAGAAGATAAAGGAGATAAGAGCTTTCAGTTGGTATATACAATGTGAACAGGAAAGACTATACAACAACTATTTTATAGCCCAGAGACTTAAATCAAAACTATAGAATAGTTTAATGACCAATTTATAACTTTTTAAAATTAAGTACTAAAACATGAACTTAATAATAATTTAATCACATTATTTGTAATTTATTCAAAAAATCTAATAATAAAAATAGAAAATTAGACCAATTAAAAACCCAAACAAGTTTGAAAGCTGGGCCAGTCTTTATATTTGGACTTTAAGGCCTGACTTACATATGTCTCTCTTCAACTAATATCTCAAAAATATATTAAATTATGATACATTTGTGAAAGCAAAATTATGTAACATATAACTTAAAAAGATACTTGTTATAGTCTAAAATTTTGATTGTGATTTTTTTTTCTCACAATGTATTAAATAATTATACTATTAAGAAGAGAAGTTTAAGATTTTAATATTAATTTTTTTTATCTAAATAATATTGAGAGAGTTAGATGGGATTGACAGTATTTGAGCTCGAGTCATTTGGATATCTAATCAAGCTCTAATCACCACTTTAAATACGTGTCAATATAAATTTTTTTTAAAGATTGAATAATTTGTTCATTTTGTATAAGTTGAGGTTTGGGTATTACAAACTTGGATGATTTGAATCATTATAGGAAGCATGTTACAATATATATATAGTCTTAACTTGCATAGAGTAGTGGTTGATTTTTTGTCAAATTTTCTTTTGTCATGATTTCAAATTATGTTACCTCCATCTCCCATTAGGGATGGCAAACCTCGAACTGATTTGCTTTGAATGAAATAGAATTTTTTTGCTAAAAGAATGGATGCAGGGGTGAGGATTTTTTTTTTTTGGATAGTTAATTTAGAACAGTTATGGTAATTGCTTACACTTCTCCACTATGTACACTTACCATTTTATTTTAAATATATAAACTATTAAAAGGATAAAAATGTAATAATGCAATATAGCAAAAATCATATATTTTATGGTTAAATATTTTCAGAAGAATTATATTTGAATAATTACTTGACTTTAAAAAGATTAAAAAAAAAATTAAAATAAGTAGCAACAATTAAATTGAAACATAGTGAGGTGGGACGGGAGATGGATGCATCCGACATCCATAAAGCTGGTAATGAATTTCAAAATTATACATTCATAATGGAGTAAGACAGATGGTAAAATAGAGTGTATGATAATAGATTTCATGATTATAAAGTATATTTTTTAATTTGTTGGTTATGAAATAGTTTAGCAATATCTGCCCGCCTTATTGTCTTCCATATACCTCCTAATATTGTATTAAAAAGGAAAAATAATATAAGCACAATATGAAAATGTAAATATCAAAATTTATAGAATGCGAATTATTAATGTGTCTAATTAGTAATTTAAATTAAAAAAAACTTATCGTATCATCATATCCAAGACAAAATGATGACAAAAGTTTACATCCAATGAAGAAGTAGTGTGGTTTAGGCAAATCTCAGAGAAGCGAGAGCTGTGACTAAGATCTAAAAAATTATTTCATCATAAAAGACCTCTTCAACAATAATGATATCAATTAAATTAAAACTGAATCGATACTTTTGTTTTTAGCGAGTACCAACACTCATGATGAAATTCAAAAGGTATTAAGTGTTTTTTTTTTTCATAAAATTGAAGACCTTTTAAGTACAACCAACACACCATATGAAATTTGACTATTATCAGCAATAAAGTATTCTTCCCTTCCTTTAGGATCGGAATCCAAAGCTGTGTTACTAATTTCCCCAGTTTTAAGTTTTAAGATTAATTCAATTAACCTTTCATGATTTTGGGCGATTTAATTCCTCAAATCTTCAATTTGTTGATTCAATTAGTTTGATCCATTTATTCGATTCGACTAAATAAATTTTTAAAAGATCGGTTCAACCAATTTAATTAATTTTCTGCTTGGTTCAACCCGTCTGTATCATTTCTTGTATCAACTGGTTTAATAACTTTCTTTAGGCCGATATCTTAATCGATTCTCAATTCAACTGATTTGATCCGATCCAACGAGCATATATGAAATTAGCTTAGATAAAACTTAACACTTCAATTTAAAAAATAAAATCAAATTTTTTTGGTGAATTATAATACCAGGGCAAAATCTGAACAACAAACACAACAAACGCAAATTGAACTTAAGCCATACTTAGGACAGTGAACATCCTTAACCATCAAACCATCACAAGGGGTTTAAAAAAAAATCAAATTTTAAGTAATTAAAAGTAAAAAACATGAAATTATCATGGTTTGGCTTCTTAATTACTAATATATTAAAATATAAATATTGATAGATCTCAATCCAAAAGTCAACCATTTATAGTAGTAGTAAAGTATTTTCAAAGCTACTATTGTAACTAATCTTAATTAATATGTAGATAATTTCTCAAGGGCAGAGTCGCTAAAATTACGCTTCCCGTAATGTGCCGTGCCGTCACAGCTACTCTTCCTCCCGTTATTTCTTATCAGCACAGAATAAAATGCAATAAATTATTTTGCATGCTAATCCATGAACTACCAGAATTTAATTGATAAAATAAAATTGTAATTATTATACACATAATTAGTATCCCAAAATTACAAACAATAGTAATAATAAAATAAATAAACGAGAGATCCAATAGTTTTCTTTTTCAGCACTATATCTGATTTATGATTTTATGGAATTTTGAACAAGTATATATAAAATTCATACAATTTATAAAAAAATAATTAAGATGATACATTAAAAAAAAAAAAAAAACCATACAATTAGAAAAACAGGAGGAGAAAAACCTCAATGGTGCAATGGGTTTGGACCCGTCGGGACAAGCCGTTTCTCGACGCCGTAACGCGGGTCAATCTCGTCACCGGAAGGTTCGGGTCGGCGGATGTTGTCAACCGGAACGTGTCTCGGACGATGCCATCGATGATGATTGTGATGATGATGTAGAAATGGGGTGAAGTCGAATTTGGTAGCCGCCAAAATTTTCCGGTTGCTCGAAGTGGTGCGGCCGTTATTAACGTCATCGGCGAACGAAGTGGAGCAGCCGAAGAATAAAAGCAATAAAGAGAGGGAAAAAAGGGTGGTGAAAAGGTATTGGGTGCTAACTTTGATGGCCATTGTTGAGGAGATTCATTAGGGTTGAAGAAGCAGAGGAAGGTTTTGCATAGGGTTTTTATTGGTTTTTTTTTTTTTTTTTTAAAAAAAGTGGATTTTAGCTTTGAGGTGGTGTTTCAATGGCTGTTTATTATTATTATTAAGGGGGAGGAAGAAGAAGAGAGAAAATGGAAGGTCCAGTATATGCGGACCATTTCTACATATTTCTTGTACCGATGAAGCTTCCTTTACGGTCAAGGAACACAATGCCCATTAAAAGCACAGATTGTCAAACCTTGAATTATATATGTTGGAAAATGTGAATGGCCCGGACTGGGTCTGGATAAACTCGATAACCCAAATAATTCTTTTAGAAAATAAGAATAGTTAGGGTTTAACTTCAAAAGGGTCCTTGAATTGTTGCTTAAATTTTAAATTAGACCTTATATATGATTGAGTCTTTGTAGTATCAACATGAAATCAATCGAGTCATTTTGTCGGCGTAGCCTTTAGTTTAGGTGTTAAGTTTAAGTTTGAATCAGGTGTAAAGCATATTTAAATTAGGTGCATTTGTATGTTTACCGTATTGTTAGTTTGAATCTAATGTATTAAGAAAATAGTGCCAATAAATTTTTTGAGGTCTCGACTCCTTTCAAAGAAGCCTTCGAAGTGTTGTTCATTAAGCAACCAACCGATTCCTCAACAATCGAAGGTATTGTCTCTTGGAGGGGTTTCTCTCCTGTACTTGTCAAGAGCTAGTGTCCTATGAGAGGCTACCCCAATTCACAAAGTCGGGAGTTCCCCGATGTACATAAACGTACAACCACCCATTAAGAGGATGTGAGTGTCTCGCCTTTGGTGGGGTTCAAACCGTAACCTACGGCATATAGGTCAGTTGTTGGGGAAGATGGTACCACTTGAGCTATCATACACCCATATAGGACCGTGACGCTCTTGACTTTGTAAACTAAGCCCTTAAGGTAGCCGCTCACAGCACACTGGCTTTCAACAGAGCATGGGGAACAATACCTTTTGTTGTTAGATGACCTGTCAATTGCTCGATGGATAACACTTCGAAGATTTCTTCAGAAGAAGTCGACCCCCCTCAACAAATATGTCAGATCCAAGTTGTCCATACAAGAACATGTGTTTTGAATATACTCAACGTCAAATTTAAGATGTGATTTAACACTCAAAGTAATAGTTGACAAAAGAACTTATTGATAATGATATTATGAGGACTCAGTTAGAAAATTTTAAAGGTTAGGGACCAATTTAAAGTCTAAATCATAATTAAAGGATGTTTTCTGAATTAACCCATACTAATATATTATAGAATACTTTTAATGAAAAGTATATTGCATCGTGGCCATTTAAATTGCAAGAATAATCCTGTTGACACCAAATTAAACAACAGTAGAGTCCATCAAATCGGGCTGAATATATTTTGTATCTTTTTAATGTAAAATGGGTATGTTTTTAAGGTTTTCTGTTTTTACTTTCCTTATCTATTTTACTATTTATATTTTGAGATCGTCACTATCATTTTTAATAAAGTTATTTTAAGATTTAAATCTAGTTTTTTTTAAATAAAATGTGTCTTACTATTAAATTATTAAACTTAAATTAATTAATGGTAATTCTAAATAATTTAAATAGCATATTTTCAAGACTTGTAATCACTCTAATCTTTTAAGTAATTTAATGTATTAAAAATAAATGTTATGATTAATTAGGATTAAAAACATTAATAGATTTTAAAATATATATTGTTGCGAATAATTAAGTTATTATTCAAGATAATATTTTAAATATAATATTCCAAAATTAAAAGAAAAAAAAAATCCCTTTAAGGATGTTTTATCCTAAAACACGTTACGCGGCTGCTGTGGCAAAGTGTATTTGTTTCAAAGCATTATTAACATTTAACAGTCTGGATTTACTTCGAAAACACATTACTGAATTTTGTTTATTATAAGGATAAATTACATCTAAAGTCATCAGACTATTAGTATGCTTATATTCTAGTCACTTAATTTCGAAAAGTTATAAAACGGTCAATAAGCTATTCGAAAGTTATCATCTGAGTCATTAGGCTTTTAAAATTACTATTGTATGACATTTCCTATTCACACTGCCTGCATCAATCAATAACTCTCATTCTTGGTCTTTTATATAGTTCAATTTTTTCCATTAAATAACTTTGGACCTCAAGAATTTCCAAATCAAAATCTAAACAACTTTGTTTTCCAATCTTTGACATTGATTATCAAATCAATTTAGATCTAAAGTATGCTCTTCTACCTATTGATAGATACTGATCCACTTACAAAATATTGAATCGTCACTTGGAGGCTGGAGCTTGCTAGCAGGACTTTTAAAAAAAAAAGAACTTAACAACCCAATAACTTAAATAAAATTTTTTGAATAGTTTAATGACTTGAATGAAAATTTTCAAATAGTTTAGTGACTGTTTCATAATTTTTTAAAATTAAATGACCAAAATATAAACTTACTACTAATTTGATGACCTTGGATATAATTGACCCTGTTTACAAAGGCAGTGGGAAAGCTACCAATGGCAGCTCTTTATATTCACATAGAACAAAAAATAAAAATGAAATCCTAATTTCTAGTTATTAAATTAACCGACATTCAAATATGGGAAATATTTAACTAAAAATTTTAATTTATATTTAAACCTTTGTATTCCCCGACCTCTTTGCCATAGAATTTATAGTAAGTTGACTTTTAATTTTATAACAATTGAAAGTGGATTATTCTACAAATATTAAAGTAACAGGATATTTTTTTTGGCAAATATTTTGTAAATAAATTTATTCTTTGTTTTGATCCTTATTTTTTGTTACTTATATGTTCATTTGTTGCTTTGTTTATCGACTCTAATTTAATATTGTTTTAGAAAAAAATACTAATTGCTTGTATAAGATACAATGATTATAACTTCTTTAAATAAATAATAATAATTTTAGAAATCTCTAATTATGCTTAATAATAAAATCGATAAAATATAATCTAATTCTTGAATTCATGGAAAAGAATGAATAAAAATAATTTAAGTTAAGAAATTTTCACGAGTTTAATTATCAAAAGTCTTACAATTAGACACTCCACACGTATGGCACGTGAAAATAAATAAAGAGTGGAAGACAAAGATCCATCATGGTCGAGTGTGCAGTGCATACAACTGGTCACACTAACCCCGAGGCCAGTGGGCAGGTGAGGTTGAACCAACACCACCACTTCACAAAAATTACACTTCCCCAATCACGCATGGTAAAGTTAAGGTCTCGGAATTTTAGCATAGATTTTTAGAATTGGATTAATAGTAAAATTGATTAATTTTTTTCAATTAAATAAATTATTAATAAAATTATATTTAAAAAGTAGAAAATATAAATAATTAGTTTAACTGATTCGTACCAATTTGCAAGTCAATTGATTCAATCTCAATTGGTTCAACAAGTCAATCTAATTTTATTCTGAAAATAATGATGTTCGAGTTTTAGTTTAGGTAAAGATGTGGATTTCCTCTTAAATTTATTCTAGTTAGTTTGAATCGAGTTAGTTATTAAATTGGTTATTATATTTGGTGCTTGTAATAATTGCTTCTATTATAATTCTTTAACTACAAAATTAGCCTCTAACTGTATCGTTTTTATCACTTAAGTTCTTGAAATTATTATTTTTATCAAAATTGGCACCTAAACTACAAAATAACATATGTTTGTTTGGTGTAATATTTTTTTTACGGAAAAAGTATTAATTTTTTAGAAAAATTGATATTTGCTAGTGTTTGAATGATTCTGTATAAAATATTTTTTATTATTTCATAAAATGTCTTGAAATCTTTTTCTAACAAATATTTTTAGTGAAACAAATAAATATTAACGAAAGTTATTTTTCATAATTAATCTAAGTTCTAAACTTTTGATAATATAAAAAATGAAAACAAAAAAAAGCAAACGGCATGAAAAATGTAAATCAAATTACAAGAAAATTGACAATTAAAAAAAACATAAGGGCGGTGAAAATGGCATGAAAATCAACTTATGGCATGAAAAATGAAAGAAAGGGTTACAACTTACACGGGGAAGCTTTTGTAAAATGTTTTACTCTTTATCTTTTACCAATAAAAATAAAGAAAATTTGGGTTGATTTGTTTCATTGACCAAATTTGTTTTCTGAAACCAAATATGAAAAAAATTAAGTAAAATATTTTTCGTAAAAATTTTTACACCAAACAAACATATTTAGATTACTAATTTCATGTTATCTTATTTTAAAATGTATAACATCCAATAAAAATATGTTACCTATCATATTTTTATTGATTGATATGGTGATTTAAGATAAAATGAAATAAACTTAATAATTTAAATACTACTTTTAATAAAAAGTGAGAAAATCAATATAAATTGATAAAAATAAAACTTCACCATTTCCTCTCAAAGTGCGGGATGGGCTTTGAAAAATGAGGAGCTGTGGTCGGCAAAATCCCATGATACTTTGCTTTGAGGACTAATCTCCACTTCATGCCATGTGGGGAAGGTCTTGACTTTGCAAAACATCCATTTATTATTATTATTATTATTATTTGGAGTACAATATAAACTCTTTTAAAGGCCGAAACAATGTCAAAATGAGTTGTTGGTGATCACCAACTTCATCAAAGTCAAACCCCCCACCAAGGTTCAAGTGGGATTATATATAATCCACTACATGAAATGAAAAAAAATTCCTATAAACTATCACTTCACATAAAATATTACGGAAAGTAAAATAAGTAAAATTATATTTGTTCTCTTTATTCAGAAACTAAACTAAATTAATCTATATATGTTAGGTTAAAAAGAAAATAAGTCGTTCTTGTTAAAAAAATTATATATTTTTTTTTATTGTTAAAATTTGGCGAGGTTAATGGAATAACCAGACAATTACACGTGAAATTGCCATATGTTACTTTTGTTGACATACAGTGACCAATTTTTAATAGTAGAAATAGATGAAATTTTAACAGAATGACCAATTTACTTTTTAATCTAACAGACATGAACTAATTTATTAATTTTTTAGTAAAGGGGTAAAATGTAAATTCTCTTAATACAAGGGCCTCATAATACTTTTACCTAAAGTTATATAATATTGAGAATTGGTCATAGTTCAAGTGATAGGCTTCCCTCTAAGCAGCGAGCCCATTTATGGGATTTGGATCATATAGCGGCCCAAAATGATCACCATATGATCTCTAGGGTAATTTATTAAAATAATCATCTTTTTATCTCAAGTTACATTCTAGTCACTTATGTTTGAAATGTTACATTTTAGCCACTTATGTTATTAGGTTATAACATTTTAGTCACTGAGCCATTAATTGTCATATTAAATCATCATTTAAAACAAAAATTTTAGGTTAATTTATACAATTGGTCCCCATATTTTTTTATTTTGAACAATTTAATTTTTTTCTTTTATGTTCTTTTAATAGAAAATATAGAAAAACTACGTTAAAAAAAATGAAGAAGGGAGGAAAACAGAGGGAGAAGCAGAAGAGAATAGAAAATAAAGAAAAAAAAAGAAAGTTCAAAGAATATAAAAAAAAATAAATTGCCCAAAATGAAAAAAATATAAAGACTAATTGTAGAATTTAAGCTAAAATTTTCGTTTGAAGTGATAATTTAACGTGCTACGTCAGCTTACCGTTATACTGTTAACAATAATTAACATCTTAGTGACTAAAATGTTACAGCATGATAATATAAATGACTAAAATGTAACCCGATACAAACAAAAGTGATTATTTTAGTAGTTTACCCTAATATCTATTTCAAAAGAGTTGAATGCTTTTACCTCTTTTAAATAAAATCTACGGAAAAACTTTAAAATAAATGGAAATAAAATAAAATTAAATGAGTATAAATCATTTAGATTGTTTTATACGCTTATTTTTTTATAAAAAAAATCATTATTATTATAAAAGATTACTCTCTTTTTTGAGTGAAATATAATTGAATTCCATTAAGTAAAATAATGAGACAAAGATACTCCCAAAATCTTTCATAAATCTTGAATTTATGCGAGGAGATAAGCAAAAGCTGACTATTCACTTCTCTCTTTTCCTTAAGTTCCAAAATTATGCATCAAAAGATGGACAGAACCTAGTTTCATTATATATATATTACATGACAGATTTTGTCCAAGTCTTAAAGCTAGCAGGGTGGTTTAGATTTGAGGTTGCTGGGAATGCAGATTTTGTGTGATTCGATTGACTCACTTGATATGATTTGCTGACCTTCTACTTAACCGCTTCATGCCTATAGTTATTGCCTCTAGGGGCTAAGTAACACATTTTACACCGAGGGGTCATGGTAAAATTATTAAAAATAATTAAAGGAACAACATTTACTTTAACTTTTGAATTTGGTAATTTTTTTCTTGAAATTTCATAAAATTTTAAATTTAAATTTCGTTAAGATATTACAACGTGACATTCTGGGACAACGTTGGTAGTGACGGTAGGAGAAATGGAGGGTTATTTTTAAAAAAAAATTATGACCAAATTGAGATTATATATAAATATTGAGGGCTAAATTTGTTATTAAATCAATTTTTAAACAGACAATATATAGGAGAATTTAGATATTTTTTAGAGGGGATAAAATTGAACTATAAATTTTTGAGATGTAAAATATAGGTTTTATCATGCATTAATTTATGATTTTATAATATTTTAAAGGACTAAATAATTTTTTAAAATTTTTTAGAGAGGTCAAAGTATAATTTCTCATATATTAGTTCATAATGATAATGTATGTGGGAGAGGGGCCACAAGGTCCTGCCTATGTCATGGGTTGCGCATGGGAGCCCACAACCATGGCTCACTTGTGTGATCTATCATGTTCAATGGAGGTCATTTAGTCCAACCAGATTGACTCGTTGCTTAAAGAGATTGAAGGCCCATTTACAAAATATGGCAAATATGGAACGTGATCTTCAAAGATATGTAATATTAGAATATGTGATTTTGTAATTTTAGAGGTTTGATTTGTAAATAGCTTTTAATCTTAACCATTGATGTACTTTGATATGTATCGTTGATTTTGAAAATGCTTAATTTTTAGTAGAGGTCTCTCTCCCTTATTTTAATTCATTTATTGAGTAATAAAATTTTTAAGAGCATTCAGTTAGACATTCTCTCTAATGTTCTTGCTTTCTGTGGCTTTATTCATCTTTCGAGTTCTTTTTAACTTTCATGTTGTTTTTGTTTTGTTTTTCGTTGGTGCCTTAGAGAAATTCTATTAAATCCTCAATTGTTGAGGGTTGACTTAGGCCTTTTTGAAGTGAAAAATTTATCTTAGATAGCACATATTACGATACAAAAAATTTAAGTCCATTGCACTTACCCCTCCTTATATCCACCCTCGACTGCCATCTCATATTTCTATAAAAAAAGCTAACCATGGTTAAAGAAGTTGGATAAAAAAGATAAATGCAATTAGTTAAATAATTACTTTGTAATTTTTATAATTGTGTGAAAAAAAAAAAAACCTTACGCCTAGTTGAGTTACATATAATGTAGTTTACTATAAAATTAAAAAAAAAAAAAAAACTTAAGTCAGTGATCTATAAATAAGATCATATTCCGACAAAATTAGCACTTTATAACTTTTAAATTTTGCGTCACAATAGAAATAAACAAACATGAAATATATTCATTTTATACATAAACCCGAGCTGAACCGGAACCGATCCAAGAGCTTCTCTACGTGCTAGCTGTAGTTTGGTTGGATTCTGCAAATCTCTGGTCTCCAAAAGCATGGTACGGACAGTCAAAAAGAAGGCTTGTCCTGTTTCAAATTGCAGGCTAGAAAGTTACGGTTGATTCTACAACTATACACAAAAGGTTGCGTAGGCTCTCAAATTTGATGTGTCCTAAGCCATACAACATATCACCCATATTTAACATTTCATCTTCCATTTATATGCATTTAATCTTCTTAATCTAGGGTTTCCATCGTAAATTTATTCCTAGAAAAGACTTGGTGTGCGGGGAATGTGGTTGTAATTTAGTTATTATACCTTAAAAAGGTTTAATATAACATTTAGTATTTAAACTTAATACCTTTTTCTAATTTAGTACTTAAATTTGACATTTCTCTTAATTTGGTATCTAAACTTAACACTTTTTCTTAAGTTGATACTTAAACTTTTAGAGGGTCCAATTTGGTACCTGAACTTGACTCTTTTCCCTAATTTGATACCTAATCTCTTTTTTTTTTTCAATTTGGTACTTATCAAACGTTTTACAAATTACTGCAACATACTAACAATGTTATTTTTTTACGAGGTAGCAAAACTAATCAATGTATGACTGGCATGTGACAGATGATATAATATTTTTTTTATATTTTATATGTTTAATTGTTTTTATTTTTATTTATTTAATTATTTATTTTATTAATTGAAAGTAATAATTTTTTTAATTTGGGGTTTAAAATTTTTTCTTATTTAACATTAATTCGTTAAGCATAGCTCAATACCTATTTTTTTAACATGGACATTATTTTTTTAGCATAACAAAAAAAAATTAACATCGTTAGTGTTTTGCGTAATTTGTATAACATTTAATAAATTTAAGTATCAAATTGAACTTAAAAAAGCTTAAGTATCAAATTAGAAAAAAAGTATCAAGTTTAAGTACCAAATTAAAAAAAAAATCGAGTTCAAGTACTAAATATTATATTAAACTTTAAATAAAATAACAAATTAATTATTTTTATTAAAAATTTCACCCAGTTATAATTCTTAAAATTAAAGTAACTGATAAAATAATAGAGAATGACGCAATAGCTTAAAGAAGGAAAAAACAGATGAGAAACATAAAAGGCCAGAAATGAAAGCTCAAAGCACAGGAACCCAAAAACAAGGAAAAAAATCCAGATCAAATCGGAAGAGGAGGCGCCGTGTACCATAGTCGGAAACACCCTATTCGTATGAAAGGATTATAAAATGTGTACCATATCTAAGGGTAGATTTTCTCCAAGATTCTTGACTAAGGATTTTCTTTGTTTTCTAGCTAAGACCCTAAGACCATACAGTTTTTCTTCATAGATCATAACTTGTCAAATCCAATAAATCATTATTCATTTATGGTCCAACAGTTTTCTATATATAGTAGTGGACTACATATCCTTTCTTATTATTTTCACTGATGTACATATCGTCTTCACAAACATTGAACCCTCGATTTCCTTTTTTTGGGTTTCATTGTTGGAGCATATACATAGATATCACCTTCGGACATGCCATGGTTTGATGGTATCTACTTGCCTTCCATGAAGCAAAAAAAGGTAATAAAGCTTTGTTCTAATGATTTCTTTTATTTAATATTTAAAAGTTTAATGATATTTTTATAATAATGTTTAAAAATAAGCAAGATAGTGTTATATATATGATGAGAAATTATAAATATAACTCGTAATACGAAATGTAATTCCTATTTTGATTTTTTTTTTCATTCTTCTGTAATCAGACTTTGTTTATGATAAACCCTTAAATTCAACCCTTACTTAAAATCATAAACCCAATATAAAGTCATTTTTATATATATTTATGATAGATGAAATATAGATGTATATGCTTATTGCTGAACTTAAAATCAGATTAAACAAGGACTTTGAAATATACGTCTGTAATTGAAATGGGCCGAGGCTGGTTGTCCAATCGGTGAGCCACCATATTCAAATGTTAACAAAATAGATAAATTCAAAATTATACATTAATTTTGGTTTCTAAGTGTAATTTTTGTATAAACTTTTTTTTATTTGATCGAATTTTCATAAATTATTAACATAATTATTGATATAGTATCATTTTACGTTTATATATTGCATACAAAAATTATATATTCAATATAAAAATAATTTGGTGTATTTATTTTTTTAAATGTGTATAATTGAATGAATATGAAAACTACATGCATATATTTGAACTACAATTAAAATTTTACATGTATAATTGCGTCAAATCAAAATTCATGTATCAACTTACATATTGAATCAAAATTTATATATAAATTTGAAATTTATCCTAAAAAAAATAACATATACTAGTGCTATGTTTGAGTAGGTGCTATGTGCCCAAAAAAGAAAAATACATTACTCCCCTTGATAAAATTGTTAAATTGCAATATTTAACTCTTAAAATTCAATTTAATTATTTTAATATTTCTCCAATAATATATATTTTTATCTTCACCCCTCAATCAAAAGTTCTTGATTTCGCCATTGTTAATCTTGAAAATAATAGTTACTGAATCAAACTCTTTATTATAATAGAATTACACTTTTAATGAAGAAAATTGTGTTTAATCCATCCGAAAATATGAAAATATAGATTAATACATCATAAAATTATTCAATTTCAACTCTCTCTCTAAAAAAACTTCTAAATTCGTCCCTGAGTGCAATAATAAATATAATAATTGTATTTTCGAAAAAAATAACTCATATTCAAAACTTTAAAATAATATTATTAAGATGATCAACTACAAATGTTGAAAGAATTAAACTTTGTAAACAATAAAAACAGACCGTACCCAGAAAAAAAAGGGGAACCTAGTTTTCTAAAACCACTTGATGACCCATCTTCTTTTAGGGCAAGAGTCATAAAACTGAGCTAATCCTTGTGCCCTAATTCCAAATTGTAGCTGAGTTGAAAGTTGTGTAATTTTTGCTTGTATTGCTTTTAGATATGGCTAAATTAAAAGGAACCATTCGTACTTTCCAACTTTAAAATGTAACATCAAAATTCATTTTTACATGCATTAAGGGAATCATAATCCCAAAAGAAAATTGCACTTGAATGTTGTCATGATAAAAAATGAAAATATCAAAGATGCTCCTTTTTCTAGCATGTGGTATCTAAGCTCGCAGCGTCATTAACCATATTCCAATGTATACAGATAACCTCTAAAAAACAAGATTGAGACAGTTTGTTGAATAAGTTCATTGAATGCATAATTTGTGGCCCTAATTTAACAACTAGAACAGAGTGATAAGGAGTTACTGTTTTTTCTAAATAAGGAATCGATTTTGGTTTTTTTTAAATAAAGATAATAGGTGTTCGGGGGAGATTTTTTCTCCTTTAAGGTTTGACCTAATTTGATTTTAGGATAATTAAACTCAATATGACTATCGAAAAAAGAAATTTTTTAAAAGGGGTAAGATTATAGACACATCTTCTCGAATAAGTTTATTAAGTGCATATTTGTGACCCTAATTTTAGATCTTGTTAAAGCTTGTTCAGCTGAGTGATCAGAAATTCGTTGTTTTTTTATTGAAATATTGATTTTTGTTATTTTAAACAAAAATAATAAGTGTCTAGAGAATTTCTTTTCTCACTTAGAGTGTAACTCAGATTGACTTTAATATAATCGGACTTGATATGACTATAAAAAATAGATGATTTTCAAAGTCACAGAACGAGGTAGAGACACTATAGGTGGATTAGGTACTTTCAAGAAGAAGAAAGGGACTAACAATACAAAGTGCAATTATTTTGCTTGCATTGATAATGGGCACACATAGTACATACACCCGCACTCCTCTTAAGGAAAGAGATAAGATAGGGAAAGAGGGTCATTGCCTTAAATTATAAAATTGAACTCTAAATATATCGGTTTTTTCCTGAAGTGTTTAGTTTTTGTTTATTAAAAGTGGTGTTTAAATTATAAATTTAGTCTCATTTTACTTATCAAAAAATGCACAACATCCAATAAAAATATGGTACATATTGACTAGTATCATGATTTAAGGATAAAATGAGACAAAATTGATAGTTTATGTATTATTTTTATTAAAAAAAACATTTTGGTACTTGAGATAAATCCTACATTTTACCGTCTTTAGCCTTTTTTATATCTTTTATATTTGTGTTATGGCAAATAGGAGTTGTGGATGCTTTTCTCAACAAATTTAAGGTTTGTGCAAGGACGAAATTAATTTTTTTTAAGAGGGTTAAAATTAAATTATATATTTTTATAAGAGTTAAAATATAATTTTATCATTATTGTGACATATATCTTTATAGTTTTTAAAATAATTAAATTAAAATTTTATTATTTTAGAAAACTAAATAATAATTTATTATTTATTTACTTAAAATTTTATGAATTTTTAAGGATTAAAGGTACAATTTTTTATTTTAAGAGAGTGGAGATCCTTACTTTCTCCCTAAAAACCCTTGTCATTTCGCCTAAAATTGTAGTACTATTTTTATAGCAATATATCTTTGCGTTTCTGCAAACAAGTACAGATAATGTTTTTTTAAATTGGTTGGATCGGTCACTCTCTTCATTGGGGTATTGTTCTCAATCTCTCCACTACAACAATTGCTCCAACCACTCACAGACAAATATTCCCCCCTCTCTTCATATTATCCCTATAGCATTTGCCACACAGACACACAAAAAAAAAGTATAGCTTGTCTTTTCCTCCATTGATGATGGAACTTGAAGCTTTTTCCTCCACTTCCTGTACTGTTTTTTCTTCTTCTTTCTCTCTCTTTGGGTATTCTTTGAAATTGGTGGGTGAGTCAGAATCTCCTATCTTTTATGGCATAATTCTAGGGTTTTTGCTGTTTCTCTGTCGAGCTAGGGTTTTCAGAAACCCCAATTTGGTGACTGTGGGCATATATATATATATTATATGGGAGTGTGGGTGGGTGAGTTTTGAATTTGGAATTTAGAATTAGAATCATATTTAATCCATTCTGAATTCTTGTTTTTTTTTTTCTTACAAGGAGCTGCAGAAAAGAAAAAAAACTGGAAGTATTTGAAATTCTGAATGTATATTAAAATGCAGAAGCCAAAAAAGAAAAGAAAAAAGGCATCTAACAAAAACCAGTACTTTGCCACTACCATGCCTTACGCCTTTTGTAGCAAAAGGCAAAAGAAGATGCTTCTTAGGGTTCTTTAAAAATATACTATCTTTCTTCTTCTTTGTGGGTGATCTGTGTTTTAGGTTTAGGTTTAGGTTTAGGTTTAGGTTTTTTTTTTTTTTTGGGGCTTTAGGTTTTCTTTTCCCTCTCTATGGGATTTGCCAAGTTGAGTGGATCTCATCTCCTCCAAACATTTGGTCAAAGTTTCATAAAAATTTTCATCGATAATTTAACAGATCCATGAAAATGGTGCATTTTTTTAAATATTTGTTGAGAGCCCTAAATACAAAAAAGGCAAAAAAATAGAATCAATCAATTTATCCTACTCTTTCAATCAACTCTTTACCCATTTCAATTATTTTTTTAAATTTTTTTTTGTGGGTCATATACACGGTTCTAGCTCTTTCTCTTCCTTCAACTCACATGGGGTTTGATGTAGGTCTTTCATTTTCCTTTTTTTTTTTTTTCCTTCATTAAAGATATTTTTAAGAAAATGTTAAAATATGTCATAAGTCCTTGTACTTTTAATAAATTTAAAATTCAGTCATTATATATTTACCTTTAGTAATTTAATCTCTCTATTTTTCAGATTTTAAAATTCAGGTTTAATTATTAATACTATTTTAGTTGATGTAATATTTTGAAATAAAAAATATTAATACTCACTTGGTAACAATGTAACTAAAAAATAATATTATAATAAATTTAAATTTAACAGAATAATTTTAACAGTTGGACATCAATTTTAAAATATGAAAAATAGAATTAAATTTTTATAAATAAAAGTATAGCGATTAAATTTTAAATTTATTAAAAATATAAGGTATTGAAAAAAATGCAAAACACTATTGTCTCAAAGTTTGTTCTCACTGTTGCACTGCTACATAGGCCATATACCCCTTGGCCTGGGTCTAAATGGAGTCCTTTGCCTTTTTTTTTTTTTTTTAAAGCTACAAAGCTTTGTAGATTTCTAGCCATTTTATGTCACTCCCATAAGTTTCTTTATCGGGACTAGTTTCAAATGCTGAGATTTTTCCTGATAAGAGAACCCTAGCTATACGAATTTCCATTAAATTTTTGGAATCGAGCTGAAAAGTTTTTTTTTTTTCTATTTTTTTAATCTATAAACTCAAACTAAATATTAAATTATTTTTTAATCGATCCAATAAAATGAATATATATCCATAATTATTGAGTGTAATAGTAAAGTATATTATATTTATATGAAATGGTTTGGATTTGAATTTTAAAGATACCATTATTACTAAGGATAACAAGAATTAGGCAAATTTTAAACAAATTAATTTTTATAAATCGTAAACTCGTATATTAAATAATTTTTTGTTATTAAAAAAAAGAAAGAGAGAGAGAGAATGGGTTGAAGTTGCCTGCTTTTGCTATCATTAAGACAGGAATTGACACTGTCTATGTGTGTCGTTTTTATTAACTTTTAAGATTAATTAAAATAAATAAAAATAACCGTGGTTTTTTAACTTTAATTTCCTAAATTGTCCAAATACCTTTGGTTTTTGATTTCTTTATTTTTTTCTCTTAGTCTAATATTTAGTAAAAATTTATATAATAACTAAATGAAACTTTAGTTAAAATGTTAAATGATGAAATTCTAGAAGTTAATATCATCATAATTTTTTTTAAAAAAATCTTCATAATAATAATTATTAATTTATTTTTAATCATTTTTCAACTGAACTGATGTTATAGTTTAAATAATAAAACCCAAAAGTAAAAAAAAATATGTAAATATTAAAATTAAAAATTAAATTATATGTTTGTATTTAATTCAATGGTAAATAAATTTCTTAACAAATAAGAGTTGTATATCAAATTATATGGAAACACATCCTTAAAAGTAAATAATGTAGTACTCTTCTGTTTGCCATCCATCAATTCATTACTTTTTCGAACTTTTTTTTTTTTTTTTTTAATTTTGAGGAAGAATTGATCACCCTTTGCTTTCCAACACCAACAACAAAATCACATAATACAACAAATTTAATTCATGCGCCCCCATTCGTTGACTATAAAAGCAGACAAGAAAGAGTCATGATGGTAAAAAAAAAAATGTACTTTTATTAAATATTGAATTTTTTTAATTTTTTCGACACAATATTTTAAAAATTGGGAATTTAACAGATTTAAATATGTAATATTTTTATCACTATAATTAATTTAAGAATTATATAAAAAAATATTTTCAATCAAATTAAAATTTTAAATTACTTTAGTAAACTTTTCTTATCAAATCATTTTAATGTTTAAAAACTTGATTTTTAGAATTTAGATTTGAATTTCAATAATAGTATACATTTGAGTAGTAAAATATTTAGGAATATAATATTTACGATTATTTTTTTAATAACACAAAATATTATATTAATAGAGAAAAAAAAGACAATTTCAAACTTTAAATATATTATTATAATATTAAATCAATGTTACCAAACATTAAGGAGTAGCATTATTCTAAATTTTGAATTTATTTTTTTTGGTCAAGCTCTTTTATCTTTCCCATTTTAGAAGTCTAGTCCTTTTGAACCGTTGAAGGGGTGAGTTTTCCCCCATTATTTCTCAATTGGGCACCTTACATCAAGGCTTGATTTAAGTTGTTCTTTTCCTGAGCTAATTTAAGTTCTTTTAATGAATTTAATAACAGATATTAAAAATCATTTAATTAATTAATTTTTCAATAAAAACACGAAATATAATAAATAAATTAAGGGCTACTAACCACTCAGATAGAGAATACATTCAATGAATTATTAATATATAATTTTTATCTTAAAATTGAATCATAACAATTTAAATTAATTACTTTTATTATTAAGTTTGGATATATATATAACTTTTATGATTTTTATTGATATTTAACTTGTTTGGATATTTTAATTTTCGAAACTAAAAAGTTTACATTTGTGAAACAATTTGTTTTATATTCAACACTTAATTTTTAAAAATACCCCAAAAAATTATATCATGCATCTTTAAAGGCTAATTTGAATCAAAATAGATGAACTCCTGATCCTTGCTATGTATTGGTTAATTAATTTATGTGATTAAAGTACATGTCTTGCATGCTTTATATTATATTATAGTATACATTTCTATTGCAATCCCTATAGTTTTTATATCTTGCTTTGTGCACCTTATCTAAGGATTGAAACATATGATTGACATGTTGAAATATATATCCTCTTAGGTTATGTATAGCCTTTGAAATAACCAACATGAATTGAAAGGGGAAAGTGGATCATCCATGCATCTATTTCAATCATTTCTTAAAAGTTAAGCTGTATTTTCTTTCGCTAGAAATGCACTTATGAACTCACTTCAACTTCCCACTAGAAAGAGAGAGAAAGCAAAGTTATTGGTAAATTGATCGTGGAGGTCCTATATTAAGAGTCGCTCTATATTTTGCTCTCTTTACTCAAAACATAAGCAAAGTAGTTTCTGTATATTAGACCAAAGAACAAATTGGTCAATTGTTAAAAATTCCATCCATTTTTATCGTTAAAAATTGGTCTCTTCGTGTTAGTTTATGTGCAACTATCTGGTTATTTCATTAGCCACGCCAAATTTTAATGGTAGAAATGAATAAAATTTATAATTGAAAAGATAATTTACTCTTTGGTATAATGTGCAGGACTAATTTGCCCAAATTTTTATTAAAGAGAGCTAAATCCAATCTAACTATTAATATAAGAGCCTTCATTGTGCTTTTACCCAAAATTCTCAAATAACAAAATGTTCTAAAGATTATTTAATTACTTGTAAAACAGATACAAGAAAAAAGCTTAAAACATTAAGCAACAATCATTGAACAGTAAAGTCCACAAAGAAATATGTTTATAGTACATGAACAAAGCAAATACATAGCATGTTTCTAATGTTTATCCACACAAAGAAACATGTTTGTTCATAGGTTTTGTTTTTATATTGTCGATTAAGCCTCCCGTGGTTTACCAAAGGACTGAGCCTGTAAGCTGCAAACAAATATAAAGGTTTATTAACGGAGAGCACATGTTCGAAATATATATATATTTGGCTAAGTGGACTCTTAGGACTTACCTCTTGGTTAATTAATCCAGTGTTTTGCAGACAATTCAGGCTCCAAATCATGCAATCTCCATGGATATTTATGTTGTCGGCCTGAACGACAGTGTTGTTGTTGTTGTGGTGATGTTGAATCCCAGGTTGTTTGGTCCAAGTTGAGCTCCAAGAAGAACCGAACCTATTTGGATCATTGTCTCTTGTTTCATTGTTTAACCTTAAAGACATGTTCTTTTCTTTGGTTCTTTTCTTCGCTCTCTCCCTTGCCTTGACCCTCATATCCCTTGCGAGAGGACGGAAACTGGTTTTACGTTGTCGTCTTTCTTTTTTCTCTTTCTTTGAAGGTGTCCCTTTTGGTATGTTTCCATCAATGGCAGCTGCTTTATCGATCCCGGACACCACTTCGGTCTCGGATGTCGAAGATGGACTCTTAGCAAAGCCAAAGCTGCTGTTGTTGTTATTCATTAGCTTGTCGATTTCAGGTTTTGCTTGTATAAGTAACCATTCCACGGTTCTACTGGCTTTATCGTACCCCAACATGTCTTGTAAACCAAAGAACTCTCGAGCAACATCAAGGGACAACCTCATTCTCCTGTCTCTCGGTCCATTCGCCGTGTTAATCTTACTGTGCCGATCTGTTTTTGAAGCAGCTGGTCTCTTTCGTGGCATCGGCTGTTGGTGAATATCGGTTGTGGTATTATTATGACGACAATCAGGCAAGTTGACGATAGTTTCCGACACTGAATTATCAGTCAACAAGGTTGTTTGATGAAGGAACTGATCATCATCATCATCGAAGTGTTGTTGTTGTTGTTGGTTCCATAAAACATCATAGTCATCATCAAGTTGTAATAGCTCGCATTGATTGTAAGACGGAGGAGAAGGGAAATGAAAAAAGGAAAGAGGGAGAATCGAATGGTCAAGATAAGTGATTGGGTCATTGTTATTACCATTGCTGTTTGAAGGAAACATTTGAAAGTACCCCCCTTTGTTAAAAAAATAAATTTGAAAACCCTAGCCTCAAAAGAGCTATTATAGATGAGTGGGACTAGGAAACTTGAGAATGACACATAGAGAAAAACAACCCTTTTAATTTGAATCTAAAAGACATCGTTTTTGAGAAACAGCTCTACTAGTTCCAAGTTTCAGATCAGTTTCCATATCTGAAAAAAAACAGGTGGTTTTGTAAGATAAAATTGAACCCAAAACAAACCCAAAATGTGTTTCAATGTCTATTTTTAGCTAGGATCTAAAAAAGGCAGCCAGATAATCTGAGAGAGACTCACAGAGAGAGATATACATCATATAAGTGAGTTAGTCTATTTACCCCTTTGGAAAAACAAGGACAGGAAAGCTGATGATGTGCATGTACTCTCTATGTCTATGGGGGCTGTCTCTGTGACTGTAAGGAAAAAAAAAAAATGGAATTAGTTGTGAGGAACTAAAGAAGGGGCAAGAAAAGGGGAGAATTTATTGGGGACAAAGAGCCATCTTTTTCTTAATCTTTTTTTAGTATAACAAGTAGCATTATCTTTACCCTGAAAATGAAAGAAAGAAGAGGGGGGGCATGGCATTGCCGTGGGGAAGTGAGTGGAGTTTGGGGGGGGGGTGAGGTGGGGATAGTTACAGTTGGGTGTAGCCATGAAAGGGCAATGGTGGTTTGACTAGCTAAGCATCTCTGAGCGAAACGTCGCTTTCGCTAAAAAGAGAAGGTACCAATTCCCCCCCCCCCTTCTCTCTCTCTCTCCTTTCACTTGCTAATTTTTTTGGGAAAAATTATACCCAAGTCACTAATTTATTAGTAATTTTATGTTTTGATCACTTTAACTTTAAAAAATTATAAAATGATTTCATTTAAATCAGGCAACTAGTGTAAATAGAAAATACCATACAATAATTGCTTTAACAGTCTAATGATTTAAATGAAAATATTTGAATAATTTAATGATATTTTATAATTTTTAAAATTAAATGACTAAAATGTAAATTTATTAATAATTTAGAGACTTGGGTAGTTTTTTTTTTTTTTTTTTTTCTCCATCAAGTCTTTTGGTGTGAGATTGTATTTGTTGGTCTTCTCCTTCCACGCGTGCTTATCCATTTAGCTTTTTCCTCTTTAGTTCTTTGTGATTAGATTTTAACCAGAAAAAAGAATGTATTTTAATATATTTAAATTTTGGGTGTGTGTTTTTTTTTTCAATTGAGATAATGGCAAAGGTTTTGGTTTCTAAATATCTAATTTCCCGATTCACTTTATTTAATTTTTCGAGTCTTATCATGATGTCATCATATGTGTGTTTTAGACCGATTAGTTCATAATTTTTGTTTTACTAATTTAAATATTTGTTTTTATTATTAATTTATTTATATTATAATAATTTAATTTTTTATTAAGTGATTATTTGAAGATATACATGTAGTTTGATTTTATATGCACTAGTTAGATTTGTTCAAGGTCAAGGCATTTATCCAAGTCCGAATGATGGTTTGAAATTTAGTGGGTGTGGATAAAATTATTAAACTCAAATAATTAGAATGGGTAAAAAAATTAGGCTCGATTAAAATATAGTCTAGACTTGGAATCAAATATTTAAGACTTGAACCCGACTTGAATCTCTAAGTTTTTAATATATTATATTATGTTATTTTTATATGTATTGTGTAATTTACAACACATAAAATTGAATCAATAGTAATATATAATATAGTAATGTAAACATTAAAGAATTGTTAAGTTTTTTATATATAAAATTTCAATACTTAATGAAATATATAAAATTATTAAATATTAAATTAAAGTAATATAAATATTTTCAAAAAAAATTAAAATTAATATGGGTGAGTCTAAAATGGACTTGGTTTAACCATTTACAAATATGAATAAACTTGAATAAAATTTTAAACTCATATTTCAAGTCAAGTTGAGCTTGAGTAAGTATAAACTGTGTTACCATTATACTTAAGGACGACCCAATCCATAAATAACTCTAACACTAAAGAAGTATTTAGGGACAAGGTTAAAGCTTTCCCAACTTTAAGATTCTGTGTTCAAGTCTCTATATAAATGCACGAGTTCTCTTTCAAATTTATTGCAAATAGTTTGAATGTAATAGGTTAATGAATTAGTTACTCAATTCAGTGCATGTAATTATTGATTCTATTGAAACCGTTATAACTTGAAAAAAAGATAGTTTCAAATAACACTAAATCATAATTTTCATATAGTGATACACTCAAGATCTCTAAGTGTTTGAGTTTTATCAATAACGTCACGATCTCGTTAGCATAAACTTTGAAATTCTATGGATAAATATAAATATATAAACATATTCCATTAGCATTGTATCATTTCTATAACAACCTCATTTATTTAACAAGATTTTATTTGTTATAAAGAGATGGTTGTTATATATCTATAACAACATTTGGATATTATAGAAAACTAATTTTCACCTTATAAAAAATATATTTAAATTTAAATTATCAATTATATTGATATTTTATTAATAAATTAAATGAAGGTAGGGTAAAATTTTAAAAATTATTCAAAGAAGCTTTTAATGGTAACTTATTTAAGAAATTTCATTCTTTTGGTAGTAATGTAAGGGATAGAAATTCCCTGCCCCTTTTTCATGGCCCTTCTTGTGCCCCTTTTACTTTTCTTTTACTTTCATGATTATTTATAATTAAAAATTTTATAAAAATAAAAAAAGCAAAAATTAAAATTTTTTAACGTATTAAATCAAGAGAGAAAAATCATAGAAAATTAAGTCAATAAAATAATTTTTATTATTTTTGTCCATAAATATTTTTCAATAAAAAATAAAATTTTTCCTTAAAAAATAAAATTTTTCCTTACTAGTAACATCCCATTGAGTTTTTCTTGTAAGAATGATACAAGATAGCGTAGATTTGAATATCTTAAAATGTTTGACTTGCTTTTACAAACTTAAATGTTAATTCGAATAAAAAATTTTAAATGCAATCTACCATTAATTCAAAGTTGATGTAGATCTTAGTCCTTGGATATCTATTTTATTTTTATAAATAACTTATTCAAAATCAAATATTCGTAACCTATTTAGTTTATTTTTGTAAATTATCGATTCAGATTTGAGTATTCATCATCTAAATTCGTTTTACTTTTGGTAGGAATACAAACAATATTAACGATTAGTTTGGGATTTTTAAATAAAAATACTACTTAATTTTTAAGTTTTTAAGGAACTCATATTTTAATCATTAAATTATGACAAAATTATTAGAGAAATGATGTTAATGTCATTTAGTATGAAAGAAACAACTCACTTACTTTAGTAATCTAGATTATTCTTTTTATTCCCATCCAATCAAATCTATAGTATATGTAGTCTTTATTAATTATGTTCTTTTATCATCTAAAATATCTGTCAAATGACAGCCTAAAAGATATTTTAAGATTGTGTGCATCTCTTAAAATTAAAATTAAAAAAATATTTTTCAATGTGACATAAAATTTTAGGATCATTTATTATTAAATATAAAAATTTACAAATATAAAACAAATAACATGTAATGTCAATCTAATACATCCTAGTAATACATAAAATAATATAATTACGTATAAAAATATAAATTTCGGCAGTTTAGTTAATATTGTTGTTACAATAATTTAGATCTTTTAAATTCAAGCATGTTTAATATCTTTCGGATTTTTTTAAATTATAAGTTATAACTTTATCAATATTTATCATCAGAATTAATTTGCATAACTAATTCAACTCAAATCGGTTTTATTTGATCGAATCAATCAAACTGATTCGATTAGAAAACAATTGGTATATTAGTCTGGATATAGAAGTTGAATTGGCGACAGCTCAAAATCAATAAAACCCAAAAATTAAAACAAAAGAATAATAATTGAATTGGTTGAGTCAATAATTGATTTAACCAATTTTTAAAATATTAACTCAAATCAATTTAGCTACATATAATCTATGCAAATGAGGCTCACTTTAAGGATAATTTGAAAATATAACAATCAAGTCTACCTAAGAAGCATCGATTAATACAATATTATTATGATTACCATTATTATATTAGGCATGAGATTGCATAGTTAAGTGAATAGAAAGAGAGATTCTTTTGCTTGTACTAGCGTTGCCGCCTACAATTCAGAAGGGTGGTTGTGTCATGGAAAACCCTAGACAATCGGAAATAGCCAATGAAGTACAAAATCTGTGTCGTCCAATTGAAAGATTCTTTTTCTTATCCACTATTAAATGAAAACCCCTTTCCTGCTCTATGCCTTTTGCTTATCTTTTTATGCACACTTATTTATGCCTACCTTCGTCTCCACTTAGATCCATGCATCCCTCGCTGAGTCAGCCTACAAGGACCACATGACATGGAACTGATGATGATCTCGGTTTTTTCTTATAGGTTATTTTCCAATATAACAATCGACACATATGTATCTATATACATGTATATCTAACACAAATTGTAAAGGTGGTTTATGATCATAGTTTGTAATCCAAGGGTGTAAAAAGTTGTTAAGATGAAGATGGTTCACAATGTGAATGGTGCACAGAAACGTTATACGCAAAGATACTCGACAATGAGTATTTATAGATAAATTAGGACTAAATGTAAGTTTCAATCATTGAGTTATTATCCTCTCACCCATAGATGCAATGATAGGGTGATCTGTATTAATCTAGACTATTGTTGGAGTCGATTAAGATGAGACCAAACGAAATGTCTATTAAATATGATGAATTGATAGTTGTTGTCAATAACTCTTTTCAACATGGACAAAAAATAAATAGAACAAATAGTAACCTTATTACCACTCCAAATACTTTAATTCAATCTTTAGCCCTAAAGCAATTTTTTTTCTCTTTTACTATCTCTGCTTCCGAATATATTTTTTAGCACGTGGTTTCCTTAGAGTTAATGTCTAAGCGAACTAAAAAATTAATTATTTCTCCCACGTTAAAAAAACAAAAACAAAAAAAACATAGATAATGATGGAAGTGCCTATGTATAGTTGTAGTTCAATGAATTTTACTTAGATTCTGAATTCTGGCTGCAAAAGGAAATAGTGTCCAGTCATCAACATTGATCTTACTATGAATATTTCAAAAATTGCCAAATAATATTGATTAAAATATTAATTTTTTAATAAAATTAATATGTTAATTCATGTGGTAATTCACGTGCACTTCATATTGATATAACACTATTTGTTTTATTTACCATATCAATAAATAATTTAAAAATTATAAATATAAAAATAAATCAAAATTCAAAAATAATTATAAAAAGTTCATAAATTAAAAAAAATGAAACGCACGTAGATTGTTATGTGGGTTGCTATGTTTAAAATTTTAATATTTTAGTTAGTATTTCCATTAAAAAAAAATCAATTTAACTTTTTTTTTTCAAATGATTGATGGTCAAATTTGACTCTTTTCAGAAGGTTGAGGTTAAATTTAATTCAAAAAAAGAAAAAAAAAAGATCAAATTTACAAAATATGTAAACATTAAGCACTAAATTTGACATTATACCTTATTTGATTTTTACATAACTTTTTAATTAAGTTAAGAGACGCAAAATTCAGTTAATTATTTTTATAGTATAGAAAAATATTAATAGTATTATTAACTTAAAATTTTAAGAGTTTTCATTAGAAATTTGATTTAACTTAATTATGATAAAATTAAGTCAAATTATGAATTTATATCTATTATTATGTGGGTGACGAAAATCTTGTAAGTTATTTTGGAAAAAAAATGCATTGAAAAGTATATGACATAAAAAATTCATGTGTGTGTGAATATGACAAAAAAATATATAGATTAATTTAATTAGTTGAGGCTTATAGGTTAATTTCTGGGAATAACTTATTTAATAATTTCTCCTTTGATTGATACTATTGCTATCTTTTGGGATAATAGTTGACAAGTTTATTCAAAGCGAAGACTTAACATTTTTTTTATAGTGCTTATAATTAATTTTAAATAAAAATATATATACTTAAAAGAAAGTTGGCACATGTTTGAATTGAAATTATAACAAATTTAAATAACATCCATATATAATGAGACTTAAATTCATAATAAATTTATGATTAAACCCACATATGATTGTTATATGTGATGGGATTCGAATGAGGGAGCTTTCATTTTTTAGCCAAAGCCTTATTGTCTCATATATTGGTATGAAGAAGGATAAAAATATTATGGAAGTTTTTGTATTAGAAATTATATTGTTTTTTGTTTTTTTTATTAAAAAAATCGAATTAGTTTTTATACGTTAGATCAAAGAGCAAATTAGTTATTCTATTAAAATTTTCATTCATTTTTATTATTAAAAAATGATCTTTATATATCAGTATGAGGTATATATGATACGCCAGATGTAGTTGTCTGGTTATTTTGTCAGCCACATTAGTTTTTAACAGCAGATATAGATGAAAATTTTAACTAAAAGAACTAGTTTCTTATTTTATTTAATGTACAAAGACTAATTTATTCATTTTTTTAGTAAATAGGGCAAAAATATAATTTCCATTACAAGCTAAACATTTAGGCAAATTTGGCATAATAAACTTCAAACTTATAGTAACTTTTGCATTACCATCAAACATATATACAAGGGATGAAACACCACCGTTACTTTTGTAATTGTTACTCCATTTTTTTTTCTCTGTTATTTCATCAAACCACCCCACCATAGAAGAAGGGAGACAGTTTTGATAAATGGTTTTATTGGGTAAAAGTATCATAAAAATTCAGAAGTAAAATTGTATCTTGTCTCATTTACTTAAAAAATGAGTAAATTAGTTTTTATATTTTGGATCAAAGAGTAAATTGATTATTTTTATTAAAAATTTCATCCATTTCTACTGTTAAAAATTAGTATTGCGGACAAAATAACCAGACAATTACATGTGCTATGCCACGCATACCTTATGCTGACATACATAACCAATTTTTAATAGTAAAAATGGATGGAATTGTTAATAGAGAGATCAATTTTCTCTTTGATTAACATACATTAACTAATTTGCCCATTTATAGTAGAGAGGACAAAATGCAATTTAACTCCCAATACATGGATTAATCTACCATACGTGTACCTTATTGCTCCATCTTGTCTCGCATTTTAAAATTGTTATTTTTAGAATTAATTGCACCAAACATTTCTAAGCTATGCCCCTCACTCTAAGTTGGTATTTAAACTTCAAAACATTTTAATTATATCTCTAAACTATTATGCTATATCGATTAGGTCATTTCATTATTAAAATCATTGATTTACATGTCAAATCTCATGTAGCTAAATTTAAAACAAAAATTTTAAAGAACTAGAATGCTATCGCATAACTTTTAAAAGTAAATACTAAAAAATAATAAAACTGAAAAAAAAAGAACAATAAAATTTCTATAAAAGCTTCGAAAATCTCATAACTCATATTTTTGAAACATCTATTTTTACAATATAAATTTAAATTCTTCATTTTAAGTCACGTTAAATAAGATTCTAAGTGTCATTTGACAATTAAATTAAGATTTTAGTAACGCTAATTGATGTAATTTCAATAGTTTAAGGATATAATCAAAATGATTTAAAAGTTAGGGACCAATTAAGAATAAGGGTCATAATATAAAGAAATTTTGTGCAATTAGCTTTCTTTATATTAATATTAGATTTGTTTTTGATAGGGTGTTATGTTGACGAATAAAGCATAATATAATAAATAAATAAAAAATGTAAGACGAAAAATAATTATTACAATCCCACACCATCCCATTCCATAGTTACTGCCCAAACATTGTTGGAGTTGGAATGACGGAAAGAAAGTTTATTAAATATACCGCCCCTTTTGTCTTTATTGTGTTCATAAAATATATCTTCTATTTTATGCTTTACCACAACGCATCGTTTTGCTTTGTTCCAAAAAATGACAGCAATGTTTGTGGGCTTTAACTATTTCACACCCAAAAGAGTTCCTTGGCCCAAAATAACCAACCCAAAAAGTTTTTTGGATAAACTACATCTAATGTCACTAAACTATTAATAAATTTATATTCTGGTCACTCAACTTCAAAAAATTACAAAATAATAGCACTACATTATTACATGGACTAAATTTAGGAAAAAATATGAATTTCGTAGACTAACATAGACAAAAAAATTCAAAGACCAAAATTATTTTTTTGCCAATTTCGTAGACTAATTAAGAAAAACATGCAATTAGTATTGTTACCACATTCATAGAAAGATGGAAGGAGAAGGTTCTTAACCATCCAATATTCCACCACACGAAAATTCCATTGATCCCAAGATGTAACTTCTTTTAACAATATAAACTATTTTTTTTAGTATAGTTAATACTTATATTTTTATCAATTTAGTATTATTATTTTAATTACATTTAACTATTAATCTTTAAAAATATATTAAATATAATCAGCTGCAAGCTCTTGAAGAATGTGGAGAGTTGGTTGCCTGAACATATCCCTAGAGAAGAAAATGATGAAGTTGATCGTATTATCAAGTTGGCGTTTGACGGGGAGGAAGACTTACAATTATTTGCAGCTCCTCCCTTTGATTCTTTCTAGCTTATTGTAAAGTTTCTAAATCTATTTTTTTTAAAAGTGTCAAATAAATTCTTTTTAATGAAAATACTGATTAAAATAATAATTTTTTGACAATGTTGGCATGGCAACTCATGTGACAATCCAGATACATTTCATTTTGACATAACACTATTTATCATATATGTCACCTAGATAAATAATTTAAATTTTATAAAAAATTTAAAATTCAAACAAATTGTAAAAAGTTTTAAAAAAATAGCATGAAGTGCACATGAATTATTATGTGGGCTATCATGTTTAAAAATTTAACGTTTTAGTCAGTATTTCTGTTAAAAAAAATCAACTAAATTTTTTGTAAAAGGTTCATAATCAAATTCGACTATTTTTAAAAGTTTGAAGTCTAAATTTAATTAAAAATAAAAAATTAAATTGACAAAATATATAAATATTAAATACTATTTTTTATTTATTTTCTTTTTGCAAGTTTTTATCAAATGCTTAAGTGAAAAGCGTAAGTATCCAAACTCGCACCCACATGCACACACGCATACATACATACTTACTTACATACAACAAAGACATTTAAGTGCTGAAATTTTTTATTAATGAAATCTATAAATCTATAACTTTCCTCTCCCAATGATAAAATATAAATATTATTGTTGGTTTTTTATTGATAAATATATTATTTAAAAAGATTTACTTTAATCTAAGTGCTGAAATTGTTTTAGCTATCATTATAAAATTTCTCTTATAATTATCACTCATTAATTTAGTAGATAAAAACAATTAAGAAATGCTAATTTTTATTGAACTAAGCAATGCTATTTCAATAATTCTAAAACTCCGAAAATAAAATAATTAATCTACAATTTAACTGTTTTAATTTAAAAATAAATTTAATGAGATACTTTTATTTATTTTTTATTTTCATATTTTTTTAGAGTTTATGTTCGGATTTGTTAATTATAGATTAGATATAAAGAGTATAACGCTTTTTGATATTTTAATTTATCTTTTTACTATAATAAATAAAAAAATATACTGAAAAAAAAAAACAGAATTTTATATGTTTTTCAAAGATCAGAGCTTGAACTTAAAGAAAATCTCAAAGTTTTTCTCGATTCCCAGTGTGGGAAAAGAGCAGAAATTCGATATTGAAGAAAGAGACATTAAATTTGGCTCTAATTTATTACCGGAATTGGATTGCCTCTTTGAAACCGCCATTGCAATGTATCAGTATGTTACTAAAGTTAGGTTAATGTAATTATACATTTTTCCCAAATTGGGAATTTCTGGTTCGATTTACGAAGCCAAAACAAAATATAAAAAAAAAAAGCTCCTATATTTTCTTCGAATTTTCAAAAAATTAACGACTACCCATTTGTTTTTTGGTCAATTGGGAACTCGTTTCTCCTTCGATCCAGATTATTTCTTCCACAACTGTTTCTGGGTTCTTCTATTTTGGTAAGTTTCGTTTACACATTCTTAGATCTTTTTTTAATTTTTGCTTGTTGAGTCCTTTCTTACTTTTTTTTTTTGGTTCAATTATTTGTTTTGGATGAAATTGGTGAACATTGAAACTAACCCAATTTTATTTTAATTTAGTTGCTTTTTTTCTTCGCCATTTTTGTTTAGTGATGAGATAAACATTTACTGTAGTTCTTGTGTTTTTTTTTTTTTCTTACAGGAGTTTTGGAGAAGAGAGCTGTTTTTTTTAATTGAGTAATTTTGCGTTTAATGAGTTGAATTTCATGGAAATCGTAATGGAATTGTAGCTGAAAATGAATAAGATTTAGCCTTTTTAATTACTGTTGAAAAAAGCACTAGGAAATGAGTCGATCCCCTTCTTTTTCTGTGAAGTCGGAGCTTAGTGTAAAAGCCGACCCAGATGCTATGCAACGATGGGTTCTTGCCTTTTGTATCATTAGATTTGATCTTGAACAAGGTCAGCTCATAGAAGAGTGTTATCCACCTTGTTGTCTTACTCAAGAAGAGGAACTTGAGGTCGCTTTTAGTTCATTCCCGGATTCTGTTTCGCAGCACCAGAACCGTTCCAGCATCCACGATTGCATCTTCTTTTTCCGATTCCAAAGGCATAAACATTCCAAACAGGGTAATGGGACTTCATCTGAAATTAGTGATATCGATGATAAAGAAACAAGTTCAACATCGGAAGAGGTGAAATCAATTCGGAGATCAAGAAGTACGGATATTTGTAAAAGTTCGAAATACTTGTATGGTTATGTATTCAATAGGCAAAGGCACGACGAGAGGCTAAAACGAGGCGGGGAACAAAAATCTGTAGTAATTTTGTCTCATGGACCTTACTCTAGCGTGTTTAGACCTTTGTTACAAATCATGGGTCCTCTGTACTTTGATATAGGAAGAAAAGCTATTGAACATATTGCTGGTTATGTTTCGTTGTGGCCTAGTCCAGTACCTGGTAAATTAATGGAGCTTCCGATTGGGAATGCAATGCTCAAAGTTAACTTGCCACCGGCTCACAGCTTGCCTTTGGAAAGTGGAATATCTTATGAAGAATCTGCTTCTTCTATGGCTCCTTTTCTTCCCAGTAATCCATCGGTGCCACAAGGTCTATTTCACGATTCAGATATTTTCGGAACATTCAGAGGACTTTTATTGCAACTTTGGTTATTGTGGGAGTTGTTGCTTATCGGTGAGCCAATTCTTATCATAGCACCAACTCCTCCACAATGCTGCGAGGCTGTAGCAAGTCTCGTCAGCTTAGTTGCACCTTTACTTTGTAGTGTTGACTTTAGACCATATTTTACCATCCATGATCCTGACTTTGCTCAATTGAATGCACTTCAAGAAGGGGACAAATATCCACCTATGGTTTTGGGTGTCACAAATCTTTTTTTCCTTAAAGCTCTTCGTTATATCCCACATATTGTGTCGGTTGGAAGCCCTGCACCGAGTTCAAGTAGGGTTACTATTGCAAGTAGGTCCACTGGAAGAATTCCTGCTAAACAGGAAGGATTTGGTCTTCAACAGCTTTCCTTAAAGAAGTTCTCTCCTTCAAGTTTGTTTAATGCCGTGAAGCTGAGGAGAGACGGCCCTCTCTGTCTCATGACAGAGCATAAGGAGGCAATTTGGAGCACTTATGTTGCAACTACAAAGCCCGACACTTCTATCTTGAATAGGCTTATTGATGCTGGAATGTCACCAAGGGTCGAGGAATCTATGTCTGTTGTTAATAATGAGATATTACGGCGACACTTCTTGGAGCTCACGACCAACTTTTTGGCACCTTTTGGACCATATTTTAGGGTTACTACTCCTTCTGAAGGTTCTTCACCATACACTGACCCCCCTCCATTACCTCCATTTAATGCTGATGATTTTCTTATGAGCTTATCAGCAAGAGGGGTGGGAAAGTTTCTCTCGAAACGAATGAGATCTAACTGGCTAGACCTGTATAGGTAATGTGAATCTTTTCTTCAATTTCTCAGCTTTATTAGTTGGTTTCTTTTGTATTTGTATTGCTTGTGCATGCAATCTTTGGCTATTGCAGTCTATTAATCGTTCATTTGAGCTAGAAACACATTTCTCTTTGCATTCAGGCGTTTTCTTAAAGGACCCAACTTTTTGCCATGGTTTCAAAGACGACTTGCTATTGCGGAAAATGAACAACATAGATTGTGGAGGCAGGCAAGAATGAAGACTGATATACATCTCCTTATAACTAAAATGCCCGAATTGGAAATTGTTGACTGCTTTAACGCTATCGAGAGGCATCTTCTCGGGGAAATGCAGGTAATTTTGCCTTTTTTAGGATGATATAGATGTTTCTGAATGATTGACTGCATCATTGCTATTAAGAGAAGCAATTAGTGTGGGTTACATGCTCATGATATACATTTTGACATGTGGACCTCGTTCCTCTTTTCACTTGTTTCTTTCCTTAATCTTTGCTGCCTTTTACTTTGAACATATTTGCCCCCTGCACAGCCTGGGGGGGTGGGGGTTACAATTAAAAAGAGTGAAATATTATGGATATATGTAAATTAAGAACACTGCAAGAGATATTCTAGAGCCAATACTAGCAATAATTAAACAGACGAGAGATAAAAATAACAGAAAAGAAAGTGGAGAACATGTCAATGCCTCGATGCAGAAATTGGAGCAAGTTATTAGATGGCATTCTACTACATAGTTTATGAAAGGTGGAGTACAGATAGCTGTCCCATGTAAACTAGGCTCGAAATTGTTCATGCACATATTGGTTTTAAGTCTAACTAGGCCTGACAAGACAAATGTGAATGACATATTTTTAGATGTTTTTAGGTAAAAGTACCATAGAGACCTTATACTAGTAGTCAGATTAATTTTTGCTCTCTCTACTAAAAAATGGGCAAATTAGTCGTTAGATCAAAGAGCAAACTGGTTTTTCTATTAAAAATTCCATTTGTTTTTACTGTTAAAAACTGGTCATTGTATGCCAACATGAGATACACATGACATGTCACATGTAATTGTCTAGTTATTCTGTCAGCTACACCAGTTTTTAACAGTAGAATGGATGAATTTTTAACAGAAATTATCAACTTGCACTTTAATATAACGTGCAGGGACTAATTTGCCCATTTTTTAAGTAAAGAGGGCAAAATGCAATCTGACTCCTAGTATAGGGGCCTCGCTGCTGTTTCACATTTTTCGTTTGAGATGATTAAAATAAATTAGGTTTAGTTTGGTGCTAGACTTAATGTTATGGTTGAAGAAGCCTATGCTCAACTTTTTGATGAATTTTTCCTGTACTCCTTGGGTTTTGATTTCTGAATGATTCATTTCACCCTTTTATCTCTTCATAACTGTGTCTGCTGTCATTTGTTCCTCACTGATCAGCTATAATGTAGCACCCGGGTCTTGAATGATTCATTTCTTTCTTTCTCTTGTCTTAAATATGTCGATGCGCCACGTACCGGCGTTATTATTCTTGTAATAAATCATTTAGACAAACATGCCTTTGAATCCCTCGTTTTCTTCCTCCTTATCCAGCTCTAAAATGGCATCATTGTCCTTGTGACTACTTACCATATTTAATATGCTTAATACCCGTCTTGCTTCATTCCAATGTCTTCAAATGAATTTCTTTCGAGCACCCATCCTTGTATTAAGAAAATCGTTTTAATGATTTATCATGTATTTGGGGGAAGTTATTATTTGCCTAGATATTGTCAACCATTTATATGTTGTGTCATCTATCTTGTAATGCCGGACACATTCTAGTTATCTTCATGTCTTCCATCTCGATTAATGTGCATCCTAGCACGTATGCATGTCACATGCAGAAGCTGCAAATAACTGCCTGCGTGAGAGAGATGATTTGCCTTTGTGAAAGCACTAAATTTCTTTGATTCTGTCTTGTACGAGTATTCTTTTTTTCCCGTTCTTTTTTTCCTAATGTTTTATAAGTACGTGTTAAGAATAACCGCGGAAAACCGAGATTTCTAGTGAAAGTGGTAACAGAGAAAATGGATCGATGCAATAATTCCGTGTCTTGTTCCTCTGCAGTCAGCATAATAATTTTGTTTGATAACTACTGGTTATGGAACAAACTTGTATGAAAATCATAATGTACTTTTAAGTTCTCTTTTAGTATTGTTCTGTATGACTTGCTTACATTACAAAATTTCATGCTTTGATGGTTAAATTCATACAAACTCAGTGTAATGATCCGCTAAATCTAATCTTCAGCTGCAGCAATCTGGAAGGGCAATATCGGACTCTGCAGCAATGTGTCAGAAATTGAAGGGTGATCTACAGGCAGTGTTCAACGTACTTCCAAACGACATGCAGCAGCTTTTGCTTTTAAACCCTCAAAGAGCAGCTCTTTTACAGGGAAGTTCAAGTCCAGAACTAACGAAACTTCCTGGCCGTCCTTCGATTCAAGTCGGGGTTGTATCCTCCAATTCACCAAGATAACCAAAAAGGGAAAAGAAAAGGTATCTCTAGGAATCAGGTCGGCTCTGGTATATCTGAGGGTTGTCTTCATATCGAAAACGGCACGACCTGTGATTGTTTTTTTTCGGAACGGAGAATCCCCCCGACTTTTGGCGTAATTTGTTCATATAGGTGAGACTAAAAATACACTTTGCAACTCAGTTTTTTCCTGTACAATCATGTGTCATGCAATTTCTTAGAATTTTTATATTTTATTTTGACTTTTGCCTCGTCTTTGAATCAACCCTGCCTTGAAACATATTTGAGATTGATTTATTTGCTAAACTTACAAAAGAATCTGAAAAAAGTTCATTGGTATTACTATTTTTCTTGTTTTCAGGTCACTAAGTTCACAAAAGAAATTGAGTTTCCATCATTGTTAATTATTATTTTCCATTTTTGTGAAGAAGATAACCTTTATTCACTGTGATGAGAAGCTGGCTTTCTTGCAATTAATCTTGACAATGATGAGTGTCTTAAGCTGATCTTTCATGCTGAATGATTAGATTAAATAATAAAATTAATATATCATTTGATATCTGAGTTTAATTGTAGTATCTAACGATATTATGTGGGGGTCATAATTTTTTAACACTTGTGCTCTAGTAAATATATATATACACTTAAATTGGAACAGAAAGAGTTTAAATATTAATTTGAATATTGAAATTAAATTTAAGCAGGTAAGTAATAAAAAGAACTCGAGTATTAAATTGAACATTAAAATTAAACTCAAATGCTTAATTTGAAATTAATTTAGGTACAACCCAAATAATGATACTTTTAAGAATCCATCAATAAACGAAGTCCTTTTCTTCATTATTAATTTCAAAGAGTTAACACTCATCCTTATCTTCAAAATCATTTTCACGTTTTAAGTACAAAAGAAAATTCAACGTTGTTGGGCGTAAATTAAAGGAATTTTCTCTTACTTTCAGCTTTGATAGTGATTCTCATTTTAATTAACAATAATTACTTCTATTACCACTTTATTCATTGAAATTTGTACATATTTTCAACGATTGAATTATCACTTTAATCTCTATTTTTTAAATTAAAATTTTGTAATTCATTCAAATCGAATCATATTTAATTTAAAATAAATTTGAATATTTTTATTACCATTTCTCTTTAATTAATATTCTCTCACATCACATGCATAGATTTGTAGTCAACAAAATCTACTTTATTAAGATTATGTAATCGATCTATTAAAGATTACACTTTTGATTATATAATAATCTCACTTTCCTCTATTGGTATATTACTCATTTTCAAGAAAAAGAAAACATTAATTTAATGGAAACAACACAGTAAATGCAAATTTTTTAATACTAGATAAGTAAACCCTATGATTAAATTTATAATTATTTCTGGGTTTCTGTTAATCCTCAATTATCAATAAAGAGAAAATTGTATTTTGATTCTTAGAAAATTAATAATTTAATTTTGCAACTTTGCCTTGTATACATTTAATACGAGAATGCTCAAACTTTTTAAAGTCGAAATTATGGAGCCAATTAGATTCGATTCAATCCAAATCTAAATTTAAAAAAAAAAAAAGCAATTTATTTGAGATGAAGAATTAGAGAAATCAAGCCTTCTTTTTATTCTAAGTTAGATCATAATAATCCTTAGACGCTTAAATCATGTCTTTCAAATTGTTGTAATATTATTTATTTGATTGTTGGTTAAATTTTGTTATTAGTCCCCGTACTTTACAAAAGTTGTAGATTTAATCTCCGTGATTTAATTAATCAATTTTAATCACTATACTTTTCAAGATTTAAAATTTTAATCATCACCAAATGATTATTGTTAATTCCTTAAGTTAAGTTATACTATTTTCAAAATCTGATGTGTTAAACATATTATCATATATGTTATACCATGTCAGCTTATTATTTCCACATTATAGTCATTGAAAATCTAGTTAATGAATTAATGACGGTCACTTGCGTCAAAACTGCAATTCCAAAATTCGAAAAACATAGACTTAAAGCGATCCAATTAGATAATATGGATCAATTGTCCACATAGTACTGAAGTAGTAATTGAGTTTAACCAACCAGATTTAATTGCTAATGTTTGGGTTATGACTAAAATTCATCAATTCGAAAAAGACTAAAATTGATCAAATTAAATTTCAAAGACTAAATCCAAGGGTGAATACAAGCCCCCAATGAAAAGTTGCAGTTTTAATCCCTTATAAATGGTCAAATTATAAATTAATATAGAGTAAAAATTATTCTTTGACCCCTTTAAAAAATAAAAGAAAATCTATTTAGTCCCTTCAGAAATAATGAAAACATAAATTAATACATGAAAAGCCATCTCAAACTTTTATAATTCAATTTTAGCCCATTAAAAGAATCTTGGATTCGCCCCTGACTAAATCTACAACTTTCGCAAAGTACAGTGAGTAATAACATAATTTAACCTAGATTGTTCTAATGAATCAAGTTTTAAAAGCATAAATAAAATTCAAAAGAGAAAAGCTGCTATACCAAGCACAAAAGAGCATAATCAAGGCCAAGAAAAAAGATGATCCTTATATAAACATTTGATGATATAGTACATACAATATAAACGAAAATATAAATTAAACTAGTAGCTAACTCCCTACCAGCACATATACATACATTACCTACATATATACATGCATACATACATACATACATATATGCATGTATATATGTATAGTTTCAGTCACGCCAGCATAGAAGCATGGCAATACATCTTCGTATAATGTAAAACCTACCTCTTTTTTCCTTCAGAAACCCTCCATTGCCCTTCTGCTCATACCTTCTTTTTGACCCTCTCATTGCACCATTTTTCATCTTCAATATCTGCTGCCTCTTCTTATATATATATATATATAACTTATGGGATATTTATTTTTCTTTTTCACTATCTTATTTATCCTCTTTGCTCTCAGAGGTTGCCTCTAACGGATCAAATGAGAAATGGTTTTAGCTCTTTTTTCTGGGATTTGCATGGAAAGGGTAGCAAAGTGGTGGGTGTGTTCTTATAGGGGATGGAAGCCAATGGTTTGGCCCGGGGGTTTCCGAGATTTAAATTAGGGTTAATTCAAATATATATTGTTGAATTATGATCTAGATTTTATAAGGTCCATTTGTCAAAATTGAGTCGTTGAGTATCGATTTTACATCCATAATATCCTATTGCTTACTTATCTACTAATTGAAGTTCAGATTTTGGTATTGAACATATTCAAAATACATAGATCAAAATTAAATTCATTTGTACCCATCATATTTAACATGTTAAATAAAATAATCCTCTTAAATTTTAATGATATTACTATCGTCATCTTTTTTTTAACATATCAAATCTAGATTAATTATACAATAAGTAAATATGTATTCAAGATTTAACTCGATATTTTAAATATGCTCCACATTAAATACGAAATAACATTTAATATTTAAATTATTCAAAAATTATAATTAATATGATCCCATACTCTTAAAGATATAACTAAAACATTTTGAAGTTTATAATTTAAAATATAAACCATAATCAAATAGGGTTAAAACAGGGATGGTTTAAATGTCACTTTTTTCACAGGGAGTGCAGTATGGATCCCAGCTAACAGGCAATGGCATGCCGATGAGCTGTGTAAAAGCATGCCTAAGCCCATTTTCTGTTGGTCCAATTTCTTATCCACACACGCATATATTCTTTTCCGGTCAACTTGGAAAAGAGGCTGTGGTGAAAATTTATATTTTCAAGGTAGGGAAGAGTAACCAAATAAAATAATAATAATAATAATAATAATAAAGATTTGACAGCTGGCACAGCTGAGATTCATATTGGGCGATATAGGTTTCGATATAGAAATGATTGAAGATTCACATTTCATTTATTACAAATAAAATAAAACTAAAAAGCACAGTGGTATAAGTTTTTGTTCATGATGAAGAGATTAGATACTTGAATAAGAAAAGGGTTCATAAATTAAGAGTACACCGACATCTTAATTATTGTGTTCTACTGATGTTTTATTTTAGCCTTCTTTTCTCTAATTTTATCAAGAGTTGGAATCATTATTGAGAATCAGAGTATTGGACAACAAATTCACAATATGAAGCTAGCTATTTCACTATGAAAGCGTGTATTAATGTCTGGAAAAGAAAAGCACTACAAATTGAAAAACATGTACATGATAAAGGCAAAACCCCTAACCTTTAACATATAGGTCACTAATAGTAGAATACTGTATCGCTTGACGCAACTAACATAATGGTGATTAAAGAATCAATCTTCATTTTCACTTCCCAAATTTTGTTCCTTACTGTAGATTTGCCATTATAGATGATTGCTTGTATTTGACTATAATAATTATTAACATAAATCTTATTGTTTTTGTCTTGTTTTGTTGTCGTTGACTGTGTTTGTCCTGTCTTTAAATTCACTTTAAAATGGGCATAGTTTTCTTAGAATATAAAGTACTGATAGTTTAAGTTACAGTTTCAGTTTTAGTCCTTCATAACTAAAAAGATCAATCATTTCAATTATTATGGCACTTGCCTTTTCTTTGCAATGAAATGACCACTAAATTATCCCATTTTCACAACCAAAATTAAATATCAAATTTTATGATATCATTTTACTAAGCATTAACAAGAAATAAATAAAAATTTGAATTCGAATCTCATACCCGACTTAAGATTTCGAATTTCATTAAAATATTCTGTCAAAGGAAGTGGGGACGTTCAAATCATTATTGGTAAATAAAGTGGTAATGATGATAACGGGGAAAAAAAAAAAAGACTTTCCACTTTAATACTTTATCACAAGCGTGCTCAAAGCACAAGCCATCTAAGTTTAAACAATAGTATTGATTTTCTCCATGTCCCACCCATTCAGAGAAGCTATCTAACTATTAAGTTTATAAATTTACCACCATACTCATGATTAAAACATTTATGTACTCATATTGTCCACAAAAAAATAATAGTACATTTATGTACTCATTTAACTTCATGTTTAAAAACGGCTAGTCTAAGTATAATGGCCATTTGCTTATAGTGGATTCCGTTTTGTTCTTTTTATTAAGAATAGGTAAAATAATCCTTAGATCTTAAAAATTCTATCTGAAATATACATTATACATAACCCATGTAACTGTTTAATTATTCTGTCAATCATGTTAATTTTTAACAGTAAAAATAGTTAAAATTAAAAAAAAACTAATTTACTTTTAATTTGACAAAAAAAAAACTAATTTCTCCCTTTTTTGAGCAAGAACAGAATTTAATCCGATTTTTAGTACAAAACCCCCCAGAAAACCGAGTTTTTTTTGAGCAAGTATTTGAGTAAGAGCCAGGGTTCAGTGCAAAATCCAAAAATGGGTCTGAACATCTACTAGCTTTAAATGAAGCCTCAAGCTTCATAATTATGTGAGATGTTGCTGTTCAAAATACAGATTATTCTCAGGAAGAGAGTCAAAACATTCTGTACACGTAGGTACAAGGAAATCATATGTTGGCAGGATAGCTTAACTTCAAAAAACTAGGCATCCAATGAGATCACATCATAACTATTGTATAGAGAATCTTTTATATTTATACCCATCAGTGAATCTTCTATATATTTCTTTTGGTTTATATTCAAGCATATAAAATGTGTAATGCGCTTCATATGTATGTATGTATGTATATAATGCAATGGCACTAATTACAATGATGTAAAAGATGTATTTGATGATCCAACTATTCACTCACGTACAACAAAAAAGCATCTACCAAGCATCCAAAACATTCAATACAACAAGATACATGCCAAATCCAAAAGCTAAAACACATGGAAATGCATGCCAAATCCAAAAGCTAAAACACATGGAAATGCATGGTTTTTGTACGTACTTGATCGAAGATGGATCAATCGGAGGAGACTCCAGACCTAGCTTGCCCTGTTTTTTTCAACTTTAGAGCCTTCTTCGGACTAGACTGGCGCTTCAGATCAGGCTCCACGAGCAGCAGCCGCGACATCACGAATGCTAAGAGTTCTTCGTGGTGGGCAAATGTGAAGTCTAAGTGTCCATACTCGAATTCATTGTATGATACGTCTACACCTGAATCCTTCATCAATCTATAGTGCTTCTTAACCATCGATGAAGTGATTATCTGGTCCTTCTTCCCAGCCACTAAATCAACCGGAATATCGATAAGTGAATAATATTCCCCCAAGTCTATCGGTTCTGGTGATCCATACACCTCCATATTGACTGCTTTACTCCCGAAATCATACATTCTAAATTTCTTCGTTCTCTTTATTTGTGCAAGGTGGTGAATCACACGAAATGACAGGCCTGGCATGTCATTCATGTTATAATGAGGTAACCCTAGCACCCCAACCCAATTTGAGCTATCTCCACCGAAGCCATAACTCAATATAGTTTGAACCAGTCCCCCAACGGCAGGGTAGTTATGGAAGTCCCTGACCAACTTGTTGAACAGCATCCGAAAGAACCTGGTGGGTATATATAAGGCAGGCACAAAAAGTGCAAGGATAGGAGCCAAAAGAAGACATATATAGTGCGCCACTGTAAATAAAAAACTAGTCTCATCATGGAAGCCTGCAGGCGAAAGCAAAACTAATCTTGAGAGCCTGTGAGGTTTCTCTTCAATCCGGCGTATTATAACATACATCAGCATAGCAGCTCCACCCATGCTGTGAGAGATTGCACAAAGTTTGTATGGCTGCTCATCATTTGTTTCTTCATTGGGATGGCTAAGTTTCAATTCAGCAGTTTTAACTTCGTGAATCTTCTCTATCATAGCTGGAATATCCTCTGTCCCGTGTTCATTTATGGAGAATCGCCAATATCTGAGTCAAAATAGTGTGTTTTAGTGACAACTAAAAGGAGGATAAACAGCTCCAACCTAGTGATCACATTGAACAGGAGAAATCATGTTGAAATATTTCATTCTTCAATTTCCAGTTTCAATATCTGATAAACAATAAATGAAAGATATCGACAGAGAAATCATAGTCACTTACTGCCTTAAGGAGATATTTTTATCCACATGCTCTCTAGAGACTAAACCACGAAAATTCCCAAGGAAGACATCATAGCCTGTAATTCAAGTAATAACATCATTCACTGCAATTTTATACCAATGTACCATAAATGACAAAAATAGTTTCAAGTCTAAAATAAACCTTGATCAAATGCTGCAAAAGCTGGAGAACCAACAACGCCATTGGAAACCCAACTGCCCACATGGATCAATACATAAGAACTTACCCAAATGAAATACTTTAGTAAAAAGGGAAAAGGAACAAGTTATAATTAGTTGGGATAATAAATAATAAGGTTTCAACAAGGATAATAATAAAAGGGATTATGTACATTGATGTTACATGCATGCATTCGAGTCTTCAATAGATGTGATATTCACATATAGATGCTGACCGAAAATGATTCGATATTAATTTGAAAATAGCTGAGATAGGTACACGGATCCTCTTCCTCAACTTATTACAGTCTAAGGTGTCAAAATCAGACACACAAGAACTCAGTAATACTGTTTATTAAGTAGTATTCAAAGAATAATGACTGAAATGATTCCTTCAATGCATAAAATCGTGGAACTATCAAGAAAGAAATCTTTTTTGTTTCCTCTGAAAAAAACCATTACACTAAAAAGCAAATGTCAGAAACAGATTTCTTTCCTGATACTCTTTTCCTCCAAAAAAAAAACCATTAGACCAAAACCCTTGCTTAATGAATAATATTATTGTATTTACCGGGGCTAATGCCTGATACTGTTAAACAAAGTGTCAGCCATCAATTAGACTACCAGAACAAATAAGTTTACTCGGTTACCAATGCAATAATATTTGAGAACCCAATTTTCAAATACAGATAAATGTTATCATCCAAAATACTAGTGACCAATATAATGGTTCAGGGCTGTCAATTAACTATTCTTGGAAAACCATTGGGAAAATGACCAATATAATACCAGTTACAGACAAGTGATAACTGAAAAACCCACAAAGAACTGCCCTCACAAATGGGTCAAGCATGTAGCTTAATCTAGTGAATAGCAAGCGACCAACAAAGGAATCAGAGAGGAGGGTAGGCAGACTGCAGGTTGTTACTTACCCCATAGATGAATCCAAAATACCATGCTGTAAAAAGACAGCCTTCCGTGCATCACGCCTGCAATATTTGACCAGAGGCATCAACAACCATAACATTCAAACAGAAGAGATAATCTTAAAAGAAAATAAATACTTATACCTTGGTAATCTTTCTAAAAGGATAACATATCCATCAGAAGTGATGACATGAATAGCTTCATATGGATACCTAAAACAGGAACATTGGGTAAGAAACAGACATAAGCAGAATTCCTGTGGCAAAAAAGGGGAAGAAAAGAAAGAAAATTTTGAAAATAACCTTGCACTTACCCAAGCTCTGTTATGACATCTCGACAAGTCCGCGCATCAGTATTAAGAGTATGGTGAAGTGTAAGATTCCTTTCTCTAGGAGATGGATCATTAGCTCCAAGAGTAGCAGTTGAAACTGAAGCATTTGAGACATTATCATCAATATCCTTATCACCAGCACTAGGAGATGAGAACCATTTTCCAAAGATTCTGAAAGCTGCGAACGGGGAGAACACAAAATATGCAGCCTTGTGGAACATATCAAATATGGCTTCAATGAAAATCTCAATTGCTAGATGAAGGTCCTGATTGGCATAGCATAACGGCGAGTTAAGTAAAAAGCTAAGGAAAAATCATAATAAAGAATATGGAAACAGAAAAATTCAAGAGGCAGTAAGATGTAAGTCCTTGTATAAACCTCAATGACTCCACGTCTCCTGTCAATGGTGCGCTGGACAACATGGTCCTTCGAGCTGTGTACTTTCCTAAAAGGATGGAAAGTCCTAGGACGGGGGCTTCCTGTATCTAAAGAAGCCTTCGATTCCCGACTACTTAACAAACGGAAAAGAAGAAATGGTATCCTCAGCAAAAACCTAGCAGGAAACAAAATCCAAGAAAATATGTACGCCACCCAGTTTGTCCAGTGTGGATCATGATTGATGTGAGTGCCTGTCCTGCAGGTTCCTGATCCATCAGATAAAGGTGATGAAGGTGTTGAACGGTATATTTCATCAGGTTCATCTTCTGCAGAAGCATAGTCCACACTTGAAGAATCAGAATCCACAGAAAGCTCATGGATGAACTGGTTGAATGAGGAAACACCACTATGACAAATAAGAAAAGTCAAAATGTCAACCGCTAATTGGTATTACAATCAGCTAATATGGTAAAGAAGCTGTATAGAGTGACACTTGCTTATCACAGATTCAACAATTTATCTTCTTCTGTGTGTGTGCATCAGTGCGTCTTTTTTTCTTTTCTTTCTTTTTTCCCCCACTAGGATTGAGAAAGAGGAGCATTTTCAGATTTTAGCCCATGAACAGAGATTGTCAAGCAGCAACAAAATTACCATTGCTTCTTTATGCTATCCTATTACTTTGGTTTCTTTTTGCAGATAGTAATATCAAGGAATCGAAGTTTCTCAAAGAGAAAGAGAAGGAGGGGTCCCACTCCTATCTGTAGTTCCTTTTCTTTTTCTTCCCCCCCCCCCCCCCTTTCAGATGACAATTTCAAATAAAAGAGAAGAAACCTGAGAATTTTCTGATTACACCACTTCCTATTTAAAACTATTGTGCTTCTGCAGTCATGCAACTTATCATGACCAGCCAAATAAAAGCTGCCATAGGCAAATTTTATATGCGATAACATTCAATATAATCATATCATTAACAGAATAATTATAAATTTATATCCAAAACCGTCCTATTTGGAATTTAAGAAAACCAATTAGCAAAGGCTCTACAGGAGTACATTGGACCTCAATTAGCAGAGGCTCTACAGGATCAGCAAGCAAAAAATAAACTTCTCCAGCAGAACATCTTGACAAGAAAATCATCAGAACCTGTTTAATCTCTCCCATTTAATCTTTTAGTTCTCCAACAAATAATTGATAGAAAGCAAAGACAAAGCCAAAACTAAGAAGCAAACTATGAACTTAAATGATGATGTCAATGAATTAAACCACGCTAGCAAAAGGTTTTACTTAAGCTTACAAGTGGCAAGTATGATACTTGAGCAATGTTTCTCACATCAAAACTAAAAAACATACTTTTCCATCCAGCGTGGAAACCGAGGTCCATGAAAAGTTGGCCTAAGCTCCCATCCTTGAGCACCTTCAAGAATATTCGACTTTCCAAGAAGAATGGCCAATAGAAGTGCAGACACTCCATTTATCAACCTTGCAATATTGTTCAAAGACTCATATGTAAAAGTCTTCACTGACCTGCATAAAAATTAAAACAAATCGGTTACTCATTTTCTAACATGATGAAAAAAAAAAAAACTAGTGAACCATTTGGGGGGCATTTTTGCTTCTCTTTTTTCAATGCAAAAAAAAAAAAAAAAAAACCAAATCAAAAGAACAAATAGTAAAGGAGATCATCATCATACTAAGTATAAACAAAAGTTAAGGAGGAGCCTCAAATGTAGTTCAAAAGGTTAAATGGCACCAAGCTGCAAAGGGAGGAGCCTCAAGAAAGCTCCAAAACAGAACAAAAAGAAACAAAAACTACTAATGTCATCAATAACCATTCAAAGAGATGCTTTTCAACAAAAAAATTTTAAAATTCAACCAGCCCAATATCATCTACCCATAAGTAATTTTGGATAGTAATATATATTTAACATTGTAAATTATTTAAGCTTACAAACTAGGTTCTTTTTCTTCGTATTCTAAAACAAATTAAGAAATTAAATATTTTCAGTAAATTCATCTGATTATTTATTTCAGAAAAATGGTTTCCACAATTAGGTGATTAGTGTCAATTTGATTATAAAGTAATTATTTTGCTTCTTTTGACAACAATAACAATCCAGAATGCTTCAATTAAAAAGAATTCTGATATATAAAAAATAAAACACGGGAGATTCCATAAATGATTCCCCCCCTTTTTTCCTTGAACTTGATTCAGCTAATAAAAGCTCCCAACTACTTCTCCCAAAAAATAAATGCCAATAAAATCCTAAAAACGGTCCCTGAAAAACCCCAAATCAATCAAAGAATCTCCAAAAAAAATTCTATAGGCAAGCAAAATGATCGCACAACGAAATACATGCAGAAAACCGATTCATCACATGCATATACCAAAATACACGCACGCACACACATATATATACAAGGACAGGTAAAAAGAGAAGGACTCACTCTTTGGTAACAGCGAGGGCGTTGTCAACCAATCGCCGCATAATGCCACCGACATACAACAATTTCGATCTGTCGATTCCCAGAACTAGGAACAATTAAAAAAGAAAATCAAAATCGGACCCGTAGAATTCTGAAACGGAGACAGAGAAAAGGATAGAGTATTGGGTGGAAAAAAAATAGAAAAGAAAAAATGCAAAGAGAAGGAATGAAATTGATAAATAAGGGATTGTTTTTACAACGGCGATTATTTGGCGTCAAAAGAAAATAAGTCGGTTAATTAATATTGGAGCAGGGCCCCGTTATTTTGAGTTGTGGAGTGGACGGGGGAGATCCCACGTGAACGATTATTCTTGGTTACTTTTTTAACACGTAAAGTAATTCATATATTAGATTAGTATTACTATGTTTTTATTATCTTAAAATATATTTAATTATTTTTATCATATTTACTATTATATGTAAATTTTAAAATTAAAATATGTTAGTGGATGCTAAATTGAGTCTGGAATCGTGGGTCAGATCCTCATTGATATGGATAATGTTTGGTCGGCACTGCAGATCATAAATGCGGGGGTTTTAAACGTGGTTGGATTTCGACAGAACCTTTTTAAAACTCAGTTTAAATTATTTAGGACTTCTAAAAAATTTTGATTTCAATTTTGTTTGTGCCTCATGATTCGGTTTGAGGGTTGTTTTGGTTTTTCAGTAGGCAAGTGAAATAGATGTCAATGTTCTCAAGTACGTGAGTTTTGGGAGGCAATTATTTAATAAAGAATGTATTAGTATGAAAATGTGTATTAAATTTAACTTCTATTTTTTAAAATTATTTTAATTTTCAATCTTTAAGATTTAATTAAATTAAATCATTTTTAATAAAAAATTGATTAATTTTTTAAGAATTTAAGTCTAGTGTGTTAACTTAAGTGACAATTAATATATACTTCATAAAAATTCAAATTTTTTTCTAAAGAATATGTTTACATCAGCAATAAATTGCACATATATTGTCACGTAAAAATCATGTCAATACTATAAAAAATAGGCAATTTAGTCAAGTTTTTCGAAAAAAATAACAAAATTTTGAAAGTTGAAATTCAAAGTGACTCAAAAACATTAGGGTGAAAATGACAAATAGATAAATGTTAGAAATTAAATTTATCATTTTCCCTTAATAAAATAAACAAGTGAAAATCCATAATCCCATTATGTCAAGTTGACTTCATACTATTTTTTTTTGTAGAGTAACAAATATAGTACAGTTAAAGTATAAATATAAATATAAGTTAAGGATTAAACTATTACATACGAATTGTCTGAGTAATCACAAAATAAAATAAAATTATTATAATATAAATAGACTAAGAATAAGTACAATGTAGACTAAAATAAAAAAATTGGATTAAATGAACTAAAACCGACGCACATGATGAGAATCAAAGATATAGAAACTAATAAATTGGTAAAACTAAAAAATATATTTTTGAGCTTAAAATTGAATTATTTTTTAATACTAATTAAAATAAAAAATTATTAAACTTTCAGATTATTCGAATTACAATTCAATTTTAGTTTTTCATAATTCTAATTAAAATAAAAAAAAATTTAACAATGAGTGTTAAAATATGAGGATACGATGACATGATTGAAACAAATATATGAAACAAGTAAAAATTGATGGGATATAGAAGATAAGGTTTGATAAGATTGGAATTTGCCATATCCTTCGGATGTGGAGTGGAAGCAACCTAAGTAACACAATCTTGGAGTAAAAGACTTTGCTAGTAAAATGTTTTATGAAATGTTATTCATAATTTCTTTCTACATTATTTTCATTATATTTAAATTAATTATATTATTTTCATTTCATTCATAATTTTGGTGCAATTTATTTATTTGGATTTATCTCATAATATATTAATATAAGATTACTATTGGATGCTCTAATAGTTCGCCAAATAACCCCATATATACTATAATAAAGTTTCTGATACAATAAATTAGTTGAAATATGATTAAATATATTTTTTAACAAAAATAAAATGAACCAGTTATTTTTTAATTATATTTTCTGATTTCCTTGCTTAAACCGATTCAAAGAATCACCATTTTAATATATTAGTACTAACAAAAAAAATCAAATTAAATTGTATAGATTATATTAAAAATTATATTATATTTTGTCCCATTTATTTAGAAATAGAGAAATTAATCAATGTACAATAGATTAAAAATCAAATAGTTTTTTCTGTTAAAAGTTTCATTCATTTCTACATAAAAAACTGTCATAACTGATCAAAATAACTAAACAATTACACGTGACGTGTCATGTGTACCTCACATTGATGTACAAGGACTAAGTTTTAATAGTAGAAATAGATGGAATTTAAAAAAAAAAAAAACACTAATTTACTCTTTAACCTAACTTACAAAGACTATTTAACTTATTTTTTGAGTAAATATGACAAAATACAATCGAACTCTTAATAAAATATCTCCCATGAATTTTTTACCACTAAATTCACAACTTGCATAAAATTTAATCCAATATTTAATTCTTCAAAAAGATAGAGATGTATTTAAAGCTTTCATTCACACATGGTTTCAGATAAATATCATTGCTGGTAGGCTGAGATGGCTTCATCAAGTGGTAAGTTAATGTGGAGCCCAAAATATTCACTCTTCCACCATAACAAAGACCACCTGCACAACCATACAAGTAGAAAACGTCCTCTTCCAAAGGCAAAGCCTACAAATTAGTTTTTGAAGCCCCACAGAGAAAAGAAATAGATAATAAGCAGTAACCACCACTTTCACTGAATTAAACAATTGACTTCCTGGGTCAGAATATATCTCTATATATGATATAAATATATTTTTGGGGGGTTTTTAAGGACATATAAATCTAGTAACTAACATACAGCAACATGCATCTATGGTCTATCATCAATATTCAATTACAACAAGACACATGGAAACGCATGGTTTTAGTAGTAAATTGGAGTTTTAAGCGATAGCCTGTCCTTTCTTCTTCAATTTCAGAGTCTTCTTTTCGCTAGATTGGTGCTTTAGAGCAGGCTCCACGAGCAGTAGGCGAGACATTACGTAAGCTAAGATGTCTTCCTGGTTCGATTTCGTAAAGTCTAAGTGTCCATACTCAAATTCCTTGTATGATACATCTACACTTGCATCCTTCATTAACTTGTAGTGCCTTGTAACCATTGCTGCACTAATTATCTTGTCCTTCCGCCCAGCGATCAAATCAATTGGGATATCGATAAGCGAATAATATTCACCCAAGTCTATTGGCACTGGAGATCCATATGCCTTCATATTGGCTGATGCATTCCCATAGTCATACATTACAAATTTTCCCTTCCATTTTACTTGTGCAAGGTGGTGAATCACACCTAGTGAGAGCCCTGGCATGTCATCCATATTATAATGAGGTAATCCCATCACCCCAACCCAGTTCGAGCTATCTCCCCCAAAGGTATAACTCAGTACGGTTTGTATTAGTCCACCAAGAGCAGGGTAGTTATGGAAGTCCCTAGCTAACTTGTTGAACAGCATACGGAAGAATCGGGTCGGTATATACAAGGCAGGCACGAAAAACGCCAGAATCGGACCCAAAGGAACAACAAAATAATGCGCCACTGTAAGAATAAAAATAGTCTCATCATGGAAGCCCGCAGGCGAAAGTAAAGTCAATCTTGAGAGCCTGTGAGGCTTTTGTTCAATCAAGCGTGTCACAGTATACATCAGCATAACAGCTCCACCCAGACTATGAGCGATTGCACCGAGTTTGTATGGCTGCTCATCGTTTGTTTCTTCATCAGGTTGAATCATTTTTAATTCGTCAGTTTTAATTTCATGAATCTTCTCTATCATGGCCGGAATATCTTTTGTCCCAAGCTCATTTACAGTGAACCACCAATATCTGAGTCAAAATAGTGTGTTTTAATTTCCGGTTTTAATGTCTGAGAAACAATAAATCAAACATATTGATAGTGAAATCATATATTTACTTACTTCCGTGAGGAGATATTTTTATCCACATGTCCCCTAGAGACTAGACCACGCAAATTCCCAAGGAAGACGTCGTAGCCTGTAATTAAAGCAATAACATCATTACACTGAAATGATACTATTCTAGTATTCTATGAATGATGTAAATACTCTCAAGTATAATTAAAAACCTTGATCATATGCTGCGAAAGCTGAAGAACCAACAACACCATCAGAAACCCAACTGCAAAAAGGAAATCAACTCATAAAACCAATACATTGCAACTATTTTAGTAGAAGGGGGAAAGGAATAAATTACAAGTAATCAGGATAATAATTAATATGGTTCCGACAATATAGAATGCTTACCACAATACCATAAGGAGGGAGATCTAAATTCATAGGCATCACTTGCATATATTAGCGTCTTTCAATAGATAAGATAGATTTCTAAGCAAGTGCTGCCCCAAACCAATTCTATTTTACTTTAAGAATAATTGAGAAAGGTTATGTTAACCAGACACGGGAGAAGGTGTCAATTATAGGCATGTGTACAATACAGGTTTACATTTTTTTCATATATTTGGCGGATCATATCCTATATCCATATTGTCCATCCATATTGTTGGACATGAGTACTTTGGAGAAAATGATGACTTCAGGTAATATAAAAGACAGGTACATATAAGTAATATTATTTATCAAAGTGTACCCACAGTACAAAAAATATTCATTCAACGAGTAAAATGGTAGAACTATTAAATATGGACATCTTTTTTAAAATGAAATCATTAATAGCACTTAAAATAATCCCTAAGAAAACACTAGTTTGCATTGTGCAAAAGTCAAAACTCCTGTAAACCAGCATAATACATCACCACAAAGTGAACCACCAGCAAAGAAATCACAGCAGAGTGGCAGGAAGACTGCAGATTGTTACTTACCCCACGGATGAATCAAAAATACCATGCTGTAGATAGACAGCCTTCCGTGCATCACGTCTGCAATATCAGATTAGAGGCATCAAGAATCATAGCATTCAAGAGCAAGTGAAAAACTGAAACTGAAAAACAAACAATTATACCTTGGTATTCTTTCTAAAAGAAGAATATATCCATCGGCAGTAGTAACATGAATGGCTTCATATGGATACCTAAAACAGGAAGATGAGTACGCAACTAACAAAAGATATGCAGAATTTCAGGGTAATAGAAGGGGAAAAGGGAAAGAAAAAGATAAAAAATAAGACTGCACTTACCCAAGCTCTGTTATGATATCCTTACAAGTTCTAGCATCAGTGTTAAGAGCATGGTGAAGAGTAGGATTCCTTTCTGTAGGAGCTGGATCTTTATCTTCAAGAGTCACCGGGGGAATTGAAGCATTCAAGACATCATTGTCAGCATCCTTAACACCAGCACTTGCAGATGAGAACAATTTTCCGAAGATTCTAAAAGCTGAAGATGGGGAGAGCACACAATGCACAGTCTTGTGAAGCAAATCAAATATAGCTTCAATGAAAATCTCAATTGCTAGATGAAGATCCTGATTGTCATCACATCACAAAGAGTAAGTAGAAGCTATGAAAAAATAAAGGCAAAAATGAGGCAATGCAAAGCAGAAAATAATGATGCAAGGGAAATAGACTGAGGCAATGAAAACAGAAAACTTCTAGAGGCAGTAAGATGCAAGGTCTCGTAGAAACCTCAACGACTCCACGCCTCCTGTCAATGCTGCGGTTGACAACATGGTCCTTGGTGGTGTGCATGTTCCTAAAGGAGTGAAAATTCCTAAGATGGGGGCTTCCTGGATCTGAAGAAGTCTTTGATCCCCAAATATTTAACAAACGGAAAACAAGAAATGGCATCCACAGCAGAAGCCTAGCAGGTAACAAAATCAATGACAATATGCATGCCATCAAGTCTTTCCAATGCCAAGCATTATTGATAGGAAAGCTTGTCCTGGAGCTTCTTGACCCATGAGATGATGGTGACGCAGGGTATGTCTCATCAAGATTGTTGTCATCGGAAGAGTAGTCTATACTTGAAGTATCAGACTCCAGAGAAAGTTCATGAATGAACTGGTTGAATGAGGAAACACCACTGCGGTCAACAAGAAAAGTCAAAATTTCAACTACTAATTGGTACTAGAATTACTTGATATGGAAAAGAAGCTGTTATAGGGAGATAATTGCTTATCATAAATTCAACAATTAAATGCCCGAATTTTTTTACACAGGACTGGGAAAAGTAAAGGAGCAACTTCCAGATTTTAGACCATTTAAGCAAGAGAGTACCAACGAATTTAAGAAATTTCTGATGACACCCATTCATGTTTAAGCCATTGTGATTCTGCAGTTATGCCAAAAAAAAAAAGGGTCTTCATGACCAGCCAAATCAAAGGTGTTTGTAGGCAATTTTCATAAGCAATAGCATTTAATATTATTCTTAAAAGAATGAAATTTAAAAAAAAAAAAAAACATATTTAGCATTTAAGAAGCCAATTAGGATAGGCTCTACGAAAGTACATTGAACCAATGATGAAAAAAGACACTAGTGCCAGCAACCATCGCTAAACTTCTCCAACAAGAAAAGTCAGCAGAACTCTGTTTTAGCTCTCCCATTTAATATTTTAGTGCTTCCCATAATTAATATAGTGAAGAAAAGACAAGGCCAAAAAAAACAAGAAAACTATGAACTTAAATGATAATCACTCTGGTAAAGGGTCTACTTAAGCACATAAATAGCTAAAACAAAAGAAAAACATAGTCCTTGATACTTAAGACATTTTTCTTTTCTCATAACACTTCGGGAAAAAAAACATACTTTTCCATCCAGCGTGGAAACCGAGGTCCATGAAAAGTTGGCCTAAGCTCCCATCCTTGAACACCTTCAAGAATATTTGCCTTTCCAAGAAGAACGGACAATAAAAGTGCTGATACTCCATTTATCAACCGTGCAGTATTGTTCAAAGACTCGTACATAAAAGTCTTCAGCAATCTGCATTAGAAATAAAAACAAGTCGGTTGCCCATAATAAGAATATTCCTTTGGCAGGAATTTTTGTTGTTGTTGTGTTTTTTTTTTTTTGCAATATAAAGGAAAAGGGGAAAAATTTAAAGAAAATAAAATTATAGCAAAAGGAAAATGAAGCAAAAAAGTAAAAGGCAAAAGCACCAATCAAATGGAGTAATAGGAAACTACAGTTCTAAGCTCTTACAAAGGCATAGAGATATACATGTAAGAAAGTGAATGAGTAAAGAGAATGTTGGGGTATGCCTATTGGACTGATCAAAGCTATACTACCAAGAATGCATATTAATCACTGATCCATAATAAACAAGAGTAAGAGTTACTAAGTACCAAGGTTAAATCCATTGTGTATAAAGGAATTGCATAAGAATTATAAAAAAATTATAACTATTAGATCTTTATGGATCAAAGTCATAAAAGTTATTCCTAGTCATTACATTGTTAATACAGGGCATTGAGAGTATCGAAAGACTTAAAGTGCAGAAGGGCAGGAGTATTTATACCCATGCTATGCCGCACTGCCTTTAGTGTGTTTGGCCTTAGCCTTTTTACTAGCCAAACTATCTTGCTTGCTCTCTATCCTAGCCACTAAGAGGAGAATTGTTCTATTAAGAATTAATTTACAGGAGACAACACTCTACCCCTATTTTTCAATCATCCCTACCAATATATTATTACACCCAATAAATGATAAAAGCTCTCGAAGAAGTACTCGTCCAAATGGGAGTTTTATTTTGGTCATCATCTTACTCTTGCTAGCACAAGAGTGACTCTACCTTAAAATGGCCCTTGGGTTGATCAAGCTTTCGGGCAAACTTGTGGAATTCACTTGAGAACACAATATAACTTATGTATGTTCTTTGATCACGTGTATGCTTAATCACATTACATGTTGCAAGTATTGATTTTGGTGAATCCGGTCATGAATAGTTCATCAAATATCGAACTAAATATTTTCATTTTTTTTTCAATATTTATAATTCAACCAGTTCCATGATTATCTATCCATCACTAATTCATTAACATAATTAAAAAAAAAAAAGCCAAATTAGTTTCCAATCGTAATTCCTCCATAAGTATTTAATGCTGGTAATATTGTCATAGACTTGTAAACTATATAGGTTCTTTTTTCTTGGTTTTCTAAAACAAATTAACAAATATCAACATAGTCGTCAAACTAACAAGAGAAGTAATTAACTAATTATTTAATCTCTTTCGCCATTAAGATCCACACTCCAAAAACAAAATCATCATTTAATAAATCTCTCATAAAAACAACACCCAGAAAACCCTAGCATTTACTCTTTTTTTCCGTTTCAATGAACTGGATTCAGCTAATAAAAGCTCCCAATTACTTCTCCCGAAAATAATGCCGATAAAATCTTAAGCTTAATCCCTAAAAAAATTCCGAAATCAATCAAATAATATCACAAAAATAAAAAATAAAAAAATCCGACAACAGCGCATCCGAATACACGTATAAATATACGGAGAGCGATAGAAAAAAAAAGATAACTCACTCTTTTGTAATAGCGAGGGCGCTGTCAACGAGACGCCGCATAATTCTACTCTTATTTTTTGCTCTTTCTTTTTTCGATTTTCGATCTCTCGATTCCCGCAAATACCAAAAAGAAAATCAAAAATCAAAATCCCATCGGAAGAATTTTGAATCGGCGAAACGGAGACGAAAACAAAAGAGAAAAGTGTGTGGGGAAGATAGAAAATCGTTGAAATGAAATCTGCTGATACAGAGGGATTGCTTTTTGGCAACCCGGCGATTCTTGCCGTACGAAGTAATCAAGTTTATATATCATTTTCCAAATCATCGCGCCATTATTTTCCCTGGGGAGCCACGTGGAGGATTATGACTGGGTGTCATGGTATATCCTCCAGTTTTTTAAATGAGAGTGGTAACGTCGGTGGACTGCAATCGTGAGGGGAAATTAACCAGGAGCGTTATCAGATTGAAATAGACGGCTCAGAACTTGTGTCGGTCCCACAGGACGACTTCGTTGCAGCAACAAACGGAAAAATGCGGGTCTATTTTTGACGTGGAAGTTCAGAGCACCTTTCCTGACACTGTCTAAATCACTCAATTTATTATTTATTTGTTAATTGGGTAAATTACAACTACTGTCATTAAACTATTACTAATTTTATATTTTAGTCACTAAATTATTAAAATTCTTGATAAATAATTTTCTCTATTTGCTTCACCTATACCAATTAAAAGCTCTCATTCTCCCTTTTTTCTATAGTTCAATTGTTTTTCACGAAACAAATTTGAATATCATGAATTTACAAATTAAAATCCAAACAACTTTTTAATTCAATCTTCGACATTGACCGTTAGATCAATATGGACTTAAAGTATGTTCTTCTGCTTATCGATGGCTACTGATCCATCGTATCGATTTTCAAATCGTGACTTAGAGCTCACTAGTCGAACTTTAAAAAAAATTTAACATCCCAACAACTTAAATTAAAATTTTAAAATAGTTCAATAACTATTTTGTTACTTTTTGTAATTAAGTGAAAAAAACATAAACTTAATAATGTAGTTTACCCTTATCAATTTATAAATATTTATATCTAAATTATTATTTAAAAAATTAATTAAATTGATATCACATATTAATCAGATTTCAACTCGAAAATTATTTTTAAAAGTCTTTCTTTTTTTACAAAATAACAAGTATTATTATGATAATTTTTTATCTTTTATAATTCTATATAAAATCTAGAGAAATATACATAAATAATTAATTTTATTATTTCAACAACTTCTAAAAAATATATATTTATTACATAATTATTTTTCATGAGTGTATTAAAATCTAATATTTATTTAAATGCTGATACAATAAAAAAATTTTGAATTTAAGTTTTAATAAATTAAAAACCATAAAAGAACTTTACCTTAATTTATAAATATGATTTGATTTAACTCTAAATTTAATATAAATATAAAAATATTTATTTTAATGGGTAAACATATGCCTTTGTCATGATTAATTTGACTGGAAATTAAAGTTTACTAAAATTTATTTTCTAAGGGGAGAATGGTTTATTCAAACTCAACTAGAAACTTTAATTAATGCAAGTTTTTATCATCATATTGACCAAAAATAATAATTGACTTTGAAATTATTTATCAAAAAATAAAAAAGACTAGGAATTACTTTTCCTTTGAATGTAGCTGTATTATTTTATTCTTGTTTAAAATAAGTAAATAAATATTGTTTTCAAAAAATATTATTGAAAACTAATAACTTACAGTTTATTTGATGAAAATTATCACGAGATCTTTAATAAAGTGATTAGGGAAGCAAACCATTTATGGAAATTTTAATTAGCACTTTTTTCATATATATATATATATCAAACATTATAACCTTAATTTGGAAAATAAAATAAGCATGACTGTGATTGGTTTTAAAATGAGTAGGTAAACATTGCTTTCAATCTTTTAGAAAAAATCATTGTGATTTTATCTAAAACATTACCCTACTAGACATAATAAATTGTACAGTATATTTACCTATAAATACCTTATTTTAATTTCGGCTTAATATACATATTAACCCCTAAATTTGTCAAATTTGATGCACTGTTAACAGAGGAAACTAAGTGATTATTGAATCAGATGATGTGATGACATTATTTAATTCACTAACCAAATATAAATCCATATCATAAATAATATATATTATTAACATATGAGGATGACGTGCACATGGATGGTCCAATATTTAATGTCACCCACTCTCTCCGTCAACTTGTTTCAGACAATAAATAGAAAAACAAAATCTGCATATGCTGAAAAAGGAAGCCTTATTTTATAATTACTTTTCTGAAGCAAAGGAAGCTTTAGTTACACAACACATTTTCCATGAAAGCAACAAAAGCAATCAATCGTACCTGCAGATCACGTATATATATCTCATGTCGATATATTGACTGCTAATAAAGCTCATGCAACCTTTAATATGTGTCAGAGCATAGTTATCAGTTATCACCCACACCTGACGTTGATCGTCCCAACCAAGACTAAATACGCCAGTGTTTATAACTCCGGTATGTTTTTGTGTTTACTGTTTATGTTTGGAGTCGGATTAGGGGATTTAATCCAAACAAAGGACTGCTGGTGTAGTCAGGTTATCATCTTCTATGGTACTTTTAGAGAAGGCAAATTCAGAAACCAAGGCCAAATGATCGCTTCCGATTTTCTGTATGATAACAGAACAAGGGTCAGATAGGAAATGAATATGAGATTAATATGCTCAAATCATCACACTTCAACAGATGAAAAGGAAACTATTTGAAGGCACCAAAACATATGCAATGCCATCTGAAGCTTCGAACTTCAAATCATATGCATAGGCACATTCATCATTTGATGGCTGAAAATGAAAACAAAAATGCATTCATCAATTCATCCTAATGAGTCCCTTACATAACCGGCAGGGCATTCAATGGCAACATTAAAAGCTTAACAACTATGTTTTCAAAAGTGTGAGTCTGAAACAGATATGTCCAACTTTTTTCAAAAGTTTTTTCATATTTACGAGTGTCCGTAGAGGGTCATATTCCCACGCCCCATGCTGAAAATTTGGGACAGTTAAATAACTATTTGGGGTCTGAACTTGACAACTATTCTTATATTGAGACCTAAACTTTTTTTGGTGCAAATTAGGCCCTAAATTTGACAATCGTTCCCATATTAGGGCCTGAACATTTTTTTGTCCAAGTTAGGCCCTAAACTAGTTAATTGTTCTCACAGCGAGACCTAAACTTTTTTTTTTTTGTGTGTCTAAGTTAATCCATGAAATTTCATTAGAAACCCTAAAGTTTAGGCCTCAATGTAAGAACGCTTGCCAAGTTCAAGTTCCATTACGAAAATAATAACCAAGTTCAGGGACTAACTTAGATAAAAAAAAAAGCTCAGGCCTCAATGTGAGGATAGTTGCCAAGTTCAGACCCCAAATAGTGATTTAACCCAATGTGGGATGCATTAAGAGAAATGAAGAGTTGAAGCAACATAATGCTCCATCATACTGTTCTATTCCAACTGTCTCCCTCCGAAGACAAAAACGATGCTACAGATAAATATGTAATAATAAATTGTCGATTAGCTACGACTCATAAAGAACAGGGCAGTTTAGTTAGTTATATATTGGTCTTACCTTGCATGGAAGGCCACCAGTCCTCGTGAGAATATCAATTGGAAGAGTATCCAGAACTCTAATAGGTAGAACGCCTTCCGAGTACCTGTACCAAGTCAAGCAACCTTAACCTTTGATACGATGTCATTAAAATTGCAAGTACAAAATTCCAGAAAGCCTTGTACCATAAATAGTCAACAGTTCCAAGAAACTTAGAGTGGTAGGAAGTGGCTAAAGGTTCACCGTTGGAGTCCCTTGTATTTGTAGAACCCTGAGAAAATGATAATATTAACTGTTACAAATTTCGCAAATAACTGGAGCTGAAAGATAATGACACAGAACTGTTTAATTCTTTGTGCATGTCTATATGTATCTAAATGCGTCCGTGTATACCTTTACTGTGGCATAGGAGCTATTAAGCTGCAATGGATGCATAACTAAATGGCTATTAGCAGTTCCAGTTGCAGCTTTAACCTCCTCATCAGTCCAACAATCATTCAAAACTCTGAAATGAGAAAGTATTGAATTCTATTAAGTGAAAATTACCATTAGAAGAAGAAATATAAGTTTGACACGACAAATTCCAAGAAAAACACCTAAACATAGTTTTTTTGTGTCTGTGTGTGAATGATACTGAAATTTTACTAAATGCTCAAATAGATGGCCACTACTTCCTCTAAGCAACGACACTCCATCCTAAGCAAAACTTGATTTGATTCGAAAAAATAAAAATAAAAATTCGAATTTTGAGTTGATTGAATCAAGTTATTCAATTTTTTCAAGTCAACTCGAAAAAGTAATTCGAGTTTCGAGTTCGAGTCGATTGAATTTTACAATTTGAATAACTTGAATAATTCTAATAATAGATTGGTGTAGATACCCCTTTGATCCCTATAAATTTTAAAAAATGAGCAAATTGGTCACTCTCAGAACAAAAATTACAAAAAAAATTTCAAAATATTTATAAAAATACCAAAATTTATATTTTTAAAAAATTATGAAAGTTTTAAAAAAACTTTAAAGAATATATAAAGTTAAAAACTTTAAAAAAATTATAAAACAATATTTTGTGATCTAAATAAGTTAATTAATGATTCAAGTTTATAATACTAAACTATCTTCTTCTTTTTTTCTTTTGCTTTGAAATGGTTTCAAATTTATCTGCTCTAACATGAAATTAATTATAGTGCAACAATATTTTAATTTGACATGTTTAACTTTTTTAATTTAACTTAACAATTTCACTCTATTTGATTCGACTTAAATTTCATTTCACTTGACTTGATTTGAAAAGAATTTCAGATCGAATTAGGATGATAAAATATAAATAATCAACTCAATTAACTCGAAATTTTTTTACTCGATTTGATCAAACGCTCGCCCCTACCAACCATAAGAACGATTGGATTTCGTCCAATTTTTCTAAAAGAGATGCATTCAGAGACAATTTTAGAAGGATTAAGTAGGGGCTTTGGCCTCCGAAATTCTTTGTAGTTACTTTAGGACCCTTTCGAGGTATTACATTATTACCCTATATTTTCCCCCGCCCCTTCCCTCCAAGAATTTTTAATTTGACTTCCCCTTTTGTAGAATTTATAAATTGATATGATAAATTCAATAGAACTTTTACTCTAAACTTCATTCATTTTATTAGCTTAACTCTCTCTATTACCTTTTCAATGAATTAAATGCATATATTCCATTGATTATTGTGTTAATATCTTTTTATTACATGTTTATAAGAAAGAAGAAAATGTTAAACCATTACATTGTACAATATAAATTGTATTTAATCTTATGTTTTCCTTTTGCAATATGAAGTAATTATATACTTACTTTAATTACTATAGTTGGACTATAGGTTTTTTTAGTATTGAAACTTTAATTCTTATTAAAATTTTACATATGCAACATTTCTATCGCATATATGTATAGATGCACAAACATACACAGTTGGAACCAAAGATAGGCTGTTTAACCAAAGATAAAAAGGATAGGGTGTTGAAAGGGGAAAAATTACCTGTCCATGACAGAAATTGAACTTCTTGATTCTCTGTTACCACCCAAAACTTCAGAGGGATGGCAACTTCTCTGACCCGACAACTCTTTTCTGTTATACAACTTGACGTTAAGCTGCAAAAGAAAGAACATGCAATATGTTTATATATGATTAGATTTATCAACCATCACTGGCATACTATGGAGAAGGGAACCTTGTGACAGAACAATGTTCATAGATAAAAATGCTACAGAATCTTACCTCTGATGTTGACAAGAACTTGTATATTGCACTCTGTCATAAACATTGAAATGATCAGTCTTTATCGAGAAGAATAATTGCAGGTGCTAAAAGTATGATATGTAAACAGAATGAAGTTTATATGCACACCTGAGGAGTGCTATTAAAATCACCCCCAAGTACAACTGGGGCATTTCCCCATCTGTTGGAGAGTAATTGTGCCCTCGAAGAGAGAAAACGAATCTAGATGAGTAAAATATCAATGACAAACCGTTAACACCTGCAAATATCTAATACACTATATTACAAAGAGGAACATCAATAAAGGAAGGGACATAAATCAAAGGATGAACTATGTGTCAAGGAAATGATGCTAGCATCTAAATGAGTAGCTTCATTATCTTTTGTGTGCCATTTGAACAAGACATGCTTCTTGCAAAGGCATACAAATAAACTCCAAGAACCATATTTAAGTAAGTATAATTCATGCTGGTTCAAAACATGGTTATAGAACAATGACTTTTTATATAAATAACATAAAGAGACTTACTTGGCCTAACTTTACTTCTCCACGGCTTGGGTTATAAAGCACATGAATGTTACCAACAACTAGTCTTCTAGATTCAACTCTGCACATCTGTCTGTATGTAATGGAGTCAAATATAGAAAGGAAAACAACTCTTCTATGAACGGCATAAGGCAATATGAACATGTTAAAAAAGACAATCGCATTTATTTTAAGTATGATGCAAATTATTTGTAGAAACATGATTATCAAGTTGAAACAGAATCTATGTGAAGGCTTAATCTTCAATAATCTTTCATGGTGTGATACACATATGAGGATGATAATACTAATACTAATCTTTCATAGTGTGATATGCTTATCATATGATATTATTATATCATATTAAGAAATGCTAACTGAGGAAGAAAAATCAAGATTAGTTTGAAATGTCTATAAGATTTTAAGTATTGAAAAGAAGGCTTGAAATCAAACATCCAGAGCAAAATTGCAGTAAGGAATTAATTCAACATTTTACAAACACCAATATATTTATATTTATATAAATATATATAATTGAACCATAAAGACACACCAGTGTTAATTCATGCCTACCTCAAAAACAGAAAGCTGAGCAACATTATCACGAAGACCGAATCCCTTAAATTCGATGCTTTCCCTCTCCAACAATCGGAACCTAACCATAGAAAGGAAGAAAACAATATATAATCACACAAGTCAACTTTTCAGAAACATTCATCAAAGTTGCTACAACTTCCTCACTTGTCAGGTTTCCAAAATGTAGCACACCCATCAACACTATCTCCGGTGCGTCGCTGCCAATAAATTTCATGTCAAATCTCATAGTTTTTCCTGATAATAACTTTTTCTTTTCCTAAAATGCATAAACAAAATAAACCACCAACAGCAAATTTTAACCTTATAAGACCCAACATATCCTGCCTTCTCCATGGTGTTCCTTAGATCAAAGTACTTATCCACCTCCTAAGGCAATAAAACCACAGTACCCTTTAATTGAAAAGTATGAAGAAATTTAAATAAATACACAAGAAAATGCTTACCTGCATACAGATTATATCTGGGTTCCATCTCATTATTTCTTCACATAAAACCCTTTTCCGGTAACCCCATCTTATGTAATTTGAAGGAACATTTAGGTACAAATCTTTATGTTTTGAAGCATTTCTATCTCCCAATATGTTATATGATGCCACAGTAAATCTATCTGGAACAAAAATTAATCAATAAAATTAATTACATACCCAAAATCTGTTTGAAAAAAGTACTGACTGTATCGTTTACCGTGAGAAGCTAGAGGTTGTTGGAGTTCGATCCAATGGCGGAGTATCTCAGGAGGAGAATCGTACGATGTGGTCGGTTGTCGAAGAATGGAGTTGTCCCAGCGAGGACTGTAGGAACCAGTGGAAGAGGACGAAGAAGAACTTGTTGGGCTAACCATGGAAGAAGAAATGGCAATGGTGGGCTTGAAGGAAAAGGGTTTAGGCAATGATTGGCTTAGAGTTGGGGAAGCCATTGTTATGGAGATAAAAGGGTGGAGCAAAGAACCACAGGCGAACCCCATTGAAGAATAAGAAAAGGGATAAATGGCTCAACTGTTAACTGTTAACTGCCAAGTGTCCTTCATTTTGGTCTTTTGGCGCCACTATTTATGGAGCTTACTTTATCCTGTTATTGTAATTGTTGTTTTTGTTTTATTATAATTTGAAAAAATTTAGGAAAATTATCATCAAGTTTTCTCATTAAAATGCATAAAATACACCAATTATCACTAAACTATCAATAAATTTATGTTTTGATCACTAACCTTTAAAAAGTTACAAAATGAAAATTAAACTATTTGAAATTTTTTATTTAAGGCATCGACTATTAAAATCACTGTTGTATGACATTCTTTTATTTGCACCGTTTGCACCAACTGAAAGTTTTCATTCTCCTTTTTTATGGTTTATTTTTTTTTTATGAAATAACTTTGAACATCATAAATCTGCGAATCAAAATCTAAATAGCTTTCTTCTCCAATCTCAGACACTGGCCATCCATTCGACTTGAATTTAAGGTATGTTCTTTTACTCGTAATAGCTACTAATCCACCGCATCGATTATTGAATCATCACTTAGAGCTCGCTAGCCAAACTTTAAAAAAAAATCTAATAACCTAGTGACTTGAATAAAAAACTTTGGAATAGTTCAGTAACTTAAATAAAAATTAAACTTTTGAATAGTTTAGTGATCATTTTGTAACATTTTAAAGTTTATTGACCAAAACGTAAATTTAGTAATAATTTATTGACCATAGGTGTAGTTTACCCATAAATATTTTACCTATATATTATTTAAGATAGGACTTGAATTAATAATCTCTACTTGGCAAACATATTTGAAACTCTCCATCAATAGGTCGTTGTAGTATAGTGGTAAGTATTCCCGCCTGTCACGCGGGTGACCCGGGTTCGATCCCCGGCAACGGCGATTTTTGTTTTTTCTAGGCAATCTCCACCATTTCGCTTCCTTAATTGAACTCCCCTTCTTTTACGGGTGGCGCAGCCGCAGCCTCCACCTCTGAAGCCGTACGTTCTTTGCTTCAATAAATTTCTTAGTTTTTGACGGCATTACCGTACCATCGGCCATGATAAAGATCCTTGACTTTTGATTTTGGAGTAGTACCGTACTTTATTTATCGATTTCTCATTTCTATTTTTCTATAGATGAATGTATAACTTGCCTTGGAAGAAAAAAAGAGAAACGATTATGAAGAAGAATTTAGCTATGCGCATACCGTGCGTGCATTTGTTTCATGGCAACTTCATCCATTGATGACTGAAAGAGAATCACTGTGTCTTTTGTTTACACTATGCTGACTTGATAATTGTCTTTGTTTTTTTTAATTATTTACCAACCCAACATTACATTAAAATCAAAACTCTCCGAGACTAAGTTAAATATTTATAGACAGTTTATTTGAATGTGATATAAGTGAGAGATAAGACTAAATAATTAATATATAAATAAAATATTAACTTATTTTTTAACAATGTTGACATGAAAAATTGTATAACAGTCCACATATATTTCATGCTAACAGAATACTATGCAACATCAGCAAATAATTTTAAAAATTATAAGGGTACTAAAGAAATAAAAAAAAAAAGTATAAAGTATGCATAGACTCCCACGTAATTTATTATGTTTAAAATTTTAACATTTTAGTTAATATTTTCGTTAAAAAAATAACAATTGAAATCTTTTTAAAAAAATTAAACCAAATTAACAAAAAGACAGTAAACAAAAAAGGTTAAACTTTTCATTATACCAATTTTTTAAAAATTATAATTTACAATTATATCCACCATTAACATCAGAACAAACAATTACAAGTTTCAGTAGAAAAATGTATAATTACATATTAAATAAAATTATTATTTATGAAAATCATGATAAAATGACAAAAGACTTAAATTTGCAACATAATCAAGAATTTAAATGTAACAAAAATATTCACAATTGCATTGCTAAAGTGAGAGAACATATTTATCAATGATATCAGTTATAATGACTTCATTTTCTTTTTAAAAAAATAACAATTTAGTCCTCTTTTTCGTTTTCTTAAAATATTTTTAAATGAAAATTGAAAACTATTAGAAAGAGTTCCGTTTGATTATTTCTTATAACATCATTTCATATTAATGAGAAAATAAATCGGGATTTGACTAATCAAAGAATATTTGTACCTAATTGAATTATTTTATATTTAAATTATTCAGTTTTATGTTAAATAAATTTGTCTTTTTTTTTTTTAAATATTAACTTCCAATCATATTCAACCAATTCTCTATATTATTAGAATTTGAATTTCTTTCGTTTTCATCCTTTCAATTTTTCATCCATTATATTTTTTATACAGATTTGATTCCAAATTATAGTTGTGAAACATTTATTATTTATTTATTTTTACATTCAAATCTTTCTATGATATATGTTTTTTTTTGGGATTTAAATTAATCCAAACTTGGAGAATTAATTTTGCATTTTGCATTTGATTTTATTTTTCTAGGGTGATAGAGTGCAATGAGGGTAGAGACGAGACTAAAAACGTTGAGAGTGTGAAATTCAACGTAGAGTTTACGCGTTAATGTCGACAGTGGCACATGGTTTTCCAGTGGGGTTTCGTTGCCAGCGTTTTTGCCAAGAATCAGAGGAGGTTGAAAGTCTACGCCTTTGGACACACAACTATAGTCAAAGTAAACCCCGCCAATCATTTTAACCCATGTGTCACTGTTATGTCGCCGTAGACTTAATGTTTTATGACCATAAAAGTCAACTCTCTCTCAGGTCAATTCTATTTGTTTACCACCCACTGTCTACATGCAACTTCCCAATTAGCCCATAACTTTTTTTTTTTTTTTAATAAGAGTGTCGAGATAGGATTTGTTCTAAAATTAAATTTGATATTGATTTTAAATATAATTTTTTAATTTTTTTGCTAAACTATGACAGTTTAATCTTTATTCTAAACCGAGTTCAAAATTTGTTATATATTAACTTTTTGACTGTTTTTTTTTTACCCGTATTTTGATAAATATTGTTGTTTTAATCTTTTCTTAGTTTACATTTATGTCTAAACCTTACAGATTAAAGCTTCCTTGAATGATAGTGTATTTATCTATAATTAATGTAAGAATGACTATGAAAATAAAATTAGATATTATAATAATATTATAAAATAAAATAAAAAATTAAATGCACAGTACTAAAAAGTAAATTCATTTAAAAATGTTCCAAGCCAATAATTCCCATCATTTTCGTAGGCAACTTCGTTCATATTTTATTTTCAAATTTTGCTGCTTCCTCACTCATCTTTTTTCCGCCTTATAGAATCTTAGACTAATTATAAGTAACCATAGAACCTTGTTTTAGCTATCATCTTCTATCTCACAAGAGAGCACAAAAAGAATAGTGAGAGAAGAAGACAATGGGACGCCCTGACACGGACCCTGAACAAATACAAGCCGAATACGAGCTTCACCCTCAAGAATACGATCCGACCCATGAACCAACTCCGAATGTGGCCGATGAATATCCACCACCACCACCTTATGAAAACAGCAATCAGCAAGGCCAACAACAACCTCAATTCCCGCCACAACAACCACCGCAATACCCACCACCTGCTCAGCAACAGCTACGGCAATACCCACCACCAACTCAGCAGCAGCCTCCGCAGTACCCACTACCTGCTCAACAGCAGCCTCCGCAGTACCCACCACCATCACAACAACCTAACCAAGCCTATCCTCCACCACAGCGGCCCGCGCCGTACCCACCGCAACAAAACATGCAATACAATCCAGCGTACCCGAACGGGACGAACCAGCAGCCAGCGGCGGCGGCGTATCCGCCACAGCCAGTACAGTACCCGCCGAAAAGTCCAGCGGCGAATCAGATGTACGCAAATGTAGGACCACAAGCGACGCAGCCTCAGACCGTTTACGCCCCTAACGTAGCGCCACAAGTGTTTCCTCAACCGGCATTCTTGCCTCCTGATCAAGGACAGGGCATGCCGCCTGTTTCGCCGCATAAACATGTGGCAGGGATCCCGGTGGGGAATGGTGGTGTTGACGGTTGGCGGACTGGCCTTTTTGATTTCATGGATGATCCGATGAACGGTAAATCTTCTTTAAAGTTTTCAACATCACCGCGGGTTCATGCACACACGTTCTCGCTTCATTTTCCATGCAATTTATGTTATTATCATGGGTTAATATTTTTTTATTCATTTATCATCACATAATTTATAATGATTAATTTCGATTTTACTTTTAAATTTCAGCTCTAGTGACAGCCTTCTTCCCATGTTTGACATTCGGCCAGATCGCCGAAATCGTGGATGATGGCCACACAAGTAAGCATAGAGAGACATTTGAAAATATTCTCATTTTTTAAATAAATTTTATAACGGATTTTGGAAAAAGAAATCGTATATTTAACATCATTGTTCAATGGTTTTATTATATATTAATGAAAATTTGATATGATTTAAAAAAAAAAAAAAAACTACCTCTCACCTTTTAATATTAATATTAAGTAAATTAATTCCTCTAGAAAAAATTGGAGTAATTTAATATCTGTTAATTTTAAAAGTGAGCAACTAAACACAATTAATCATGATATTAATATTCGTCAAGTGTACCTAATTTTGATTAATATAATAACAAATTTATTTTGATTCTAAAAATTCAACAAATTTAGCCTTGACATGTACACAAATATTGCGGGCTAAATTTGTTTAATCAAAATTAAACTGAAAGGATGTATAAACTTTAAGGGATAAATTTATCATTATACCAATTAAAATTTTATAAATTTAATGGAAAATATTAATGTCATAATAAACTGTCTTTAGTTGCTCACTTTAAAAAATAACTATACTGAATTACTTTGATTCTTTTTTGAGGTGTTGGATTTTTTTTATCAAAAAAAAAAAAGTTTTTTGATCATGTCTATATTAATGGACTCAACAGCTTGTGGAACCAGTGGTCTGCTTTACGGTGCAATCGCGTTCTTAATTGGATTGCCGTGCCTAATGTCGTGCACTTACAGAACCAAACTAAGAAACAAATTCGGGTTGCCGGAAGCTCCGGCACCCGATTGGGTCACTCACTTCCTTTGCGAATGGTGTGCTCTTTGTCAAGAATACAGGGAGCTTCAACTTAGGGGCTGGGATCCTTCTATTGGTAATAATTAATAATTGCATCATGTCTTTTTTTTATATATATATAATTATTATAATTAATTATAATAATATTTATTATATATATCCGTAATTTAAATTAAATATATTTTAGGGTGGCAAGGAAACTTGGCGAAGAAGCAGGTGCAACAGCCGGTGATGATGGCACCGATGAACCAAAGAATGATGGCTTGACGATGATGAGGAAACTGCCATTTTACAAATGTTTTTTTATTTTATAATTATTTTATGTTTGGATTGGTTTAATTATATGTCAAATGCTCTTTCAATTTAATTTCCGTCCATAAAATAAATTATCTCAACAAAAGCATGTTTTGGTTGTAAAACATAAATGCCTTTTTTGGCCTCAATAATGGGTGAATTTCGGTTTTAACATGGTAAAATATAATTAGTAAAGTTTTAATTCAATTGACAAAAATTGAGGTATTGGATTTTAAGTATTTAAGTTTGAGTTTTACCATGTGTAAATATATATATGTAAATTTTTGAATTCCATAGTTCTATGTGTGAGTTTTAATCTAGTTTAGCAATTTTAGTTTGAATTGTAATGGTTTGATTCTAGGTTATGATCTATTGAACAATTCATTTTCATTTTTTGATTAGAAAATGGAAATATATGCCTTAGGGATAAAGGCCTCCTCATGCAGCCAGCTATGAACATCTTCCTCTAACAATCTTCTAACATATTGTGGTGAATATGTGAGAATAATTAATTGATTTGGTTTCCATATTATGGTCTTAGTCAAACAATTAGCCACCTTGTTACTGTCTCTCAATATATGTCTAAACTTCACTTTCCAATCATTAGTGTACCATTCCTGTATTAATCGAACTTCAGTAATCGAATAGTATCAATTAACATTGCATTATCACAATCAACCTCTACTTGAGTGAAGCCCTTTGGTCAAACCAACTTCAAGCATTCAACAACCATTTGTGCCTCAACTTGGAAGACATCAGACACCTCTGTTACTATATCGAGACCCATCAACCAAATTTTACTTGAATCTCTCACGAATTCCTCTATTGCCGCTTTAATAATAATTTAATACTTGTAATTACTCAAACATTTATTTATATTTATACTTTAATTGTAACACTTAGAAAAAATAAAATCGAGCATAATTAAAACTTGATGTAAATACATTTGAACAAAGCTAATAATAGCAACATATTAATCGATGATATAATTAGCAAATTTTAATATTAGTTACTTAAGTGTCCGAAACGTCATATCCTTACGGTTAAATATTTTTTTAAAAAAGAAGAGAAAATTAATAAATTTATTTTCTTCAATGAAAAATAATGAATGGTGCTAAATGCTAATCATACCAAGAATCTGGGTTATTTCCTTTCATCCCCAGCCCAAAATTTATTACTATTTTTTGTTTATGGAGTTGAAAAATAAATTAAATTCTTCCCTGGAGCAAAAGAAATAGGAAAAAGGAAGAAAAAAAAAAAAAAAAAACCTTTCTTCCTCTCTTTGCCCTTTGACTCCATTTTCAACATTCCACAGTTATCATCCTCTTAAGGTATTTTATTTTTATGTGCTTTAATCATCAATATAGGGTGTATCGAAGATACTAAGATTTGAATTCTAAATATTTCGAATATATGATTTTGTTGGAAAGATGACAGAGATATTGTTGGGAACTCATACGATAAAATCTCATGGAGTCAAGGTGGTCAAAGCACATATACATAACTGGCTAATCCTCGTAATTCTTGTCGTCATCGACGGTTTGTTGAATTACGTCGAGCCCTTTCACCGCTTTGTCGGACAAGAGATGATGACAGATTTAAAATTCCCTTTCCATGAAAATACCGTTCCGGTGTTGGTCGTACCGGTATGCATGTGTATTGCAACTTCAAGATTTTCCTAAAATCATTAGTAAAAAATATACGTGATAATAAATTTAGATATTGATGTTTACTGTATTTTTAATTAAATTTTACTATTAACATTTTAAAAAGAGTTTATTTAAAGGAAATGTTAACTAAAATATTTTTTTTTCTAAAAATATTGACATGACATTATTACCTTATATATCACGTCAACAAATAATTTAAAAATTACAAAATTATAAAAAATTCAAAACATGTAAACATATAGTTCATAAAAATTAAAAAAAAAATTGCATGAAGTACACGTGTATTGTCATGCGAGTTTTCAAGTTTAAAAATTTAATTTTTAAGTAAGTATTTCCATAAATAAATAAAAAAGCAATTCAACTCTTTTTAAAAGTTGATGGTCAAATTTGATATTTTTAAAAAGTTATGAGTAAAATTTAACTAAAATAAATAAGAGTCAAATTATTAAAAGATATAAATAGTAAAAGCTAAATTTACCATTATCCCAAAAAAAACTAGTAACACATTTTTACAGGTTATTGCAGTATTGGTGCCTTTCATTATTTTTGGTGTATACTACTATTTGAGAAAGGACATTTATGATTTTCACCATGCTATACTAGGTATACTTTTGTTTCAATTTAAGTTGTGTTAACACAATATGGTCGTTGTTTTTACTCATTGAAATGCTTTTAATCATGCAACTTAGGTATTCTATATTCCGTTCTTTTGTCCGGAGTTATTACGGATTCGATCAAAGATGCCGTCGGTAGGCCGAGACCGAATTTCTTTTTTCGATGTTTCCCCGATGGGAAGGCGGTGTTTGACCAAGTTACAGGGGATGTTGTCTGCCATGGGGAAGCAAAGATTGTAAAGGAAGGATACAAGAGTTTTCCTAGTGGTCATACTTCATGTAACGATCTGCGTGCATTTTGTAGATTTCCGGCTGAGTTTCGATCATGCTTCGAGGAAACATATAACAGTTTTGGTTTACCGATCATCATATGCAGGGTCCTTTGCAGGTCTTTGTTTCCTTTCGTTGTACTTGTCGGGAAAGCTAAGAGCATTCAATCGCGGAGGCAATGTCTCAAAACTTTGTATCGTGATTTTCCCGGTACTTGCCGCTGTTCTCGTGGGTATTTCTCGAGTGGACGATTACTGGCATCATTGGACGGACGTTTTTGCCGGAGCTCTTATAGGTGTCTCTCTCTTTCTCTCTCTCCCATTTTACAGTCAACTTGGACTTAAATGATTTCCCATTGATTAATTGACGCTAATTAGCATTGAAATAATGAAAAAAATGTTCCTTTTTTTTTATTTTATTGATGCAGGAACGTCCATGGCAGCATTTTGTTACCTGCAGTTCTTTCCCTGTCCTCATTATGAAGATGGTATGTCTGTACACATAATTTTTATCCTAGAGATGTTGCTATAAATATTATGCAAATTAGGAATGTGTATCTGGCATTCAAGGTATTTGCAGCACTGCGATATATAAACATTTATCTTACCCGGATTTGTACTTGATACATACAGATACGGATATGAAATTATGATCCTTCACATACATAACTTCAAAATAAGTATATTTGTGTTGGATGCATACCTATATTTGATGTCCACTTATTGAGGGCTCTTTAACTCATGTGAGAGAAATCTTTAAAATATTTTTCGTTCGGAGTTGACGAACCCTTCAACATGCCTAATATTATATGTAGTCGAGGTGGATTTAACATAGTGAGAGCACTTTATTGGGTTAGACTGTGCATAGCGCGCAATAACCTACCAAGGAAATGTAAATATTTATGCTTGGTAGGGTTTGAGTTCGTGGCTTACAACATATAGGGAACTTGTTGACAACTACATCACTAAGCACTCTAGTGTTCTATGTGTTGTATGGCATAGGCTCAAATACTATTAAGTGCAAATGATCACATTTTCTTGGTAGGTGATCGTGTGCCACACATGATCTTGCCCACAAGTGTGTTATATGTTGTGAGGTACGAATTCAAACTTTATCAAGCACAAATGCTTGCATTTTCTTGGTAGGTGACCATGCACTGTGCATGGTCTAACTTGACAAGGCGTTCTCACCCTATTGAATCAATTACCTTTTTAGTCAACATTTGACACTCGAGCTCTCGTCAAAATTATGAGATAAGACCCTAATTAGAGATAATACCAAATATGTTGAAGTATCCATTGACTCTAAACAAACGATACTTCGATAACGTCGTCTAAAAAAAATAGAAATCCCTCAACACTACTCTAAGATTGAGTAAAATAGATGAACCGTGAAATAGTAGCATTTTAAGATGGAGTTGAACATGCATATTGAAGTTTTATAAATGAAGTTGGGTTCAAGTATTTTGTTTCCGCTTACAAACTTCAATCACTCTATTTTGATATGCATAATTTGCATATTTAACCTTTATAATTTGATATTTTCAGTTTATGTAGTTTTCAAATTTTAATTTGATCAAATGGTGGTCGTTAAATTTTATCATTTTAAAAAATTTCTATAGTAAGCATATTATCACATGTGTAATAACATATCAGTTTGTTATGTAATTGTTATTTTCACGTTATTTTAGCTAATGGATTTAACGGCTATTATTTGAGTTAAGATTAAATTTTCAAATTTCGAAAAGTATCAGAACTAAAAATGATCAAATTATAGAACAATGACTAAATCTAAACTTACAGGACCAATAGCAAAATTTGACCTAAATAGGTTTAAGTGCTACCATTTGGTTCTGGATTGGAATTCCCAAGTTCGAAAAGTACAAAGATTAAAATTGAACAAATTAGAGCATAGAGCCTAAATTTACAACTTATGTATGATACAGATACTAGCAAAAATTGACCCTTTATTTTCATAAGGTTTTCTACTTTGAAGTTTATAGATACTATGATCACATGATTTTTTCATATGTTGCATGTTATTTTCACATCTCATTGTATAATATCTCGTTTTAGTTCTTTTTCTTGTATCATATTCATTAATTGTCTGAACAATCAGGTTGGGCACCTCATGCATACTTTAAGATGATTGCGGAAAGACAATGTGATGAAAGTCCAGAAAGCATAGTCAAATTTTCAAGCAAGAATGAATCTAACGATATTGAAACACAACCTATGTGATGAGTAGAATCAAAGTCTAAAACCATATTAACATATTGTTAAGTGAATGTTTGTATATGTGAATGTCCGTGTAACATATAGAGTTCACCAAATAAATGCAAACAATTGTACTAATAATATATGTGTATGTCTCATCTCCTATGCCCTATATTATTCGTCATGTCTCGAAACAAAGGAGACGGTTTCCGCCTGTTGCGGGTTGTCTTAAATTTAATGTAGACGAGGAAATTTGGGACGTGCGGTGGTGTTTTTATAGACGAGGAATGTAAGTTACTTTTTTATTTCCCGAACCCTTGGGGAATGTTTGACTCCAATTTCACCGATGTATGGGTAGATGAGATGGTGGCTATCTCGTAGTGCTTCCTCTGTATGTTACTATTGACAATGGGAATATGCAAAAGTTTTGAAATCTATTCATCGTTATATTAGCGTTTTGTTAAGATTGTGTAGGGATGCAAAGAGTCGAACTGTTGGGCTAATGTCCTGCTAAAAGCAATCTATGTTCTTAGTTCGCTTTATAGCTAACCCCTCCTTCATCGAGCTTTTTGTACCTTCCTTTTTATGTTTAAGCAGAACGAAGTTAATATATAATATTATTGGAAGAGATAATCATATCACTTAAAGAATTAATTTTTAATAATAATACAAATAAAATTATAGATTTTTGAATAGGTTTAATTAAAATTTTTATTTTAAAATATCTTAGATTAAATTATTAATTTCTTAGACCTAAAATATGATGGGGACGAATATTGCCAAATTTATTGCCCCTCTAAAGTTGACACATTTTGCTCCACCACCCACCCAATATTTTTATAAATGTGTAACCTTTTTGAAAGACGAGTAAACATTTAAACAAAATTCTTCAAATAAAAATATTTAAAAATAAACTATATTATCTTTTTTTATTATACATTTTTTTACTTTTCTAATAGTTACATATTTAATGGTAAAATAATAATTTCATATAGAAAAGCGACGCACGGTGGAAAAGCAATTTTTATAATCACATCATACCCACAGTAAAAGAAAATAACAATTCATCTCATCTTGTCCCACCTCACATCAGTTTTTCAAAAAGAATTCGTTCCATTCAAAGTGGATCGATTCAAAATCATGGAACAATTTGAGTTTTTCTATTCTTAAGTCCATGAGTACTTTATAAAAATATTGTATTTTTAAAAGTTATTTAGAAAAAAAAAAGGGTAAATTTTCTCTCTAAAAAGTGATCCCACCATGTCAAGTAGTGATTTCACTTTGCATATGACATGTGTCACATATTGAGTTTAAAAAATAATTATATTAAATTAGATTCTCATGTGTCAAATTCCTCTGAAATTACTGCTTAATTTAGTGATTTTAAAAAAAGATGACACATGACAATCTAATCTATTTTTTTTAAATTATAAAGCATGGCATGTGTCAAAAACATAATGAACTCGTTATTTAACATGGCATGATTAATCTTTAAAAAGAAAATTTATTATATTTTCTAAATAAAGCACCCTATTTTTTAAAAATTACTATATTTTTATAATAAATTGAGAACACTAAATATTATATTTCATACATAATTGCATTAAAAATTATAATTAAAAATTTTAAGAGTACCACCTTTAAAGAAGATCGCTTGAAAGATCTGCCTATCTAAAGGCATAGGCAGCTCTACTCAATTATGCCATTCACAACCTAAAACAATCAACTTCATTTATATAAACAGTTGGCCACATTAATTTCTCCATCACCCAATTTCCCCTTTTTAACTTCACCTTTACACCTATCATTTTTTTTTTCATTCAATTAAATCACTGATCTTGATACCCATTTTCTTTTCGTTCACGAAAAATAGTTTATATTTTGCTTATACTTTTTTTTAGCTCAAAATGCCATTGTCCACCTTAATCTCTCTATTACAAAACATGGAAACTAGCAAAGTCCCAATGTGTCTGAACATGAAGAGGTACAAGAGGAGGAAAAAATACCAAAGGCTGAAACATACTGTACTCAAGCACGAAGATGAAGACAACGAAAAGGTGTCGATGTTGGAAGAGTCGTGTCGGCGGGGGACCAGGGAAGCGATGGTTCGGAAGGTTCCGAGTTTGCCTATTGAATCATTGAGGAAATGGAGAGATGCTTATGTGGAAATGATGCTATCTTTTGCTGCACATGTTAAGCAGCTTAATAATAATGGTAATGTTTATTTGTTTAAGAGATTTCCAAAGCCTAAGTCCCAATGTTTAGTTGATAATTAGTAAGGTCTACTTATAAGGGAGAGTGGGGTTTTAGGGGTTTTTCTTTTTTAGATTTCACTTATATTCAACACTTATTTCGAATTTATGTAATGATGATTAACATTCTTTGTTAATCATTTAGTAGTATATTTTCTTCTTATATTTTAGCCGATAAATTAAAGAAAAACATCTTTTAATAATAAATATTTTAGTCTTACTTAAATATTTTTAATAATATATTGATTAAATTAATTTATTAATCAATAAAAGGGCTAATTCAATCCTATTGTATAATAGAGAGCTTGCTAAATACTTTTATGATTTTTATCCACAGTAAGTTTCTTGAGTTGTTTCACTTCAATTTGAATTTTTTTTTTATACTTGTTTTATCTACATTTTCAATCAATAATAAATTTCATCTTTTCGAAAATAAAATAATTTAATAAATTTATTTTTAAAAATATTTAAAATACAAATTTACTAATAATTTAATAATATTATTGGATGGAATTCACCCTTACACACGTAATTAATCAACTTTCTAGAATCCTATTTGCCAAAGCAAAGAGGTATATACAAGAAAAGTAATGTTTTAGGTAGCACAAAAATAAAAATTAATTTTTAAAAAATTTAAAAAGTGCCCATACAGAAAATAATAATCTTTCAAAGAAAATAATTTTGATTGCTACTTTTTGTATTGAAACAATGGGTTAAAAATGCAACAAACTTAAATGTCTGTTAATTGTTGTTTAGAAAAATAAAATTGAAAACAATAAAATTATATTGTTAAGAAAATATCATCCTAAAATGGCAAAAAACTCTATTTTCCTCGGGTATTTTTACTAAAAAAGATCAATATATCATTTAGTGCTTGAGTTTGATTTCAATATTCAATTTAGTACTTAAAATTTTGTCTCAATTTGACAACTGGATTTGTCTTCAATGTTCAAATCTGATCCTTAGACCAAACATTATCACGCGACCTAATAAATATTTGATATTATGCTCTAGTTGAAACACTTAATTGAAAAAAAAAAAAAAACACTCATGTACCAAATTGAATGTCAAAACAAAACACAAGTACCAAATTAAAATAAAGGGTAAACTATAACCAAGGTCATAAGCTATTGGTAAGTTTATGATTTGGTCACTCAACTTAAAAAAGTTACAAAATAGTCATTGAACTATTCAAAAAAAATTATTTAAGTCACTGGATTATTAATTTTTTTTTTTAAAGTCTAGCCAATGAACTTCAAGAGACGATTCCACGATAAATACTGTGGATCAATAACCATTAATGAATAGAATAACATATCTTAGACCTAAGTCAAATTAACGGTCAGTTTCGGAGATTAGAGAAGAATATTATTTGGATTTTAACTCGCAAATTCGTGACATTAAAAGTTATTTCATGGAAAAAATAGAATTGTCGAAGAGAAGGACAAATAGAATTTTTTATTGGTGCAGACGATGTGAATATAAAAGGCCATACAACAAGTATTTTAACAATCTAATGTTTTAAATGAAAACTTTTAAATAGTTCTATGACCATTTTGTAGCTTTTTAAAGTTGAGTAATCAAAATGTAAATATAATAATAGTTTAGTGACCTTGGGTGTAGTTAACTAAAGTAAAAAATTCAAGTACCAAATTGAATATTAAAATCAAAACCAGGTACCGAATAGTATATTAACCCCTTAAGAAAAGCTGTACCAACAAATAATGGGCTCCTCTCGCTCTTCATTCGACGTCTAGCAAAAGGAGTTGCAGTTCCACCCGAAAAAAGCCATATTTGGCCGTATCTAAGCCACAATGAGAACCACTAGCTCAAATACCCAAGCGGAGGGCTCAAATTCGGAATCCAGTCTGAAGCGCCAACCTGAAGTTGACGATGCCAGCTCCGATTCGGCGGCAAAGAAACCCAAAACCCAAACTCCAGTTCAAGAAGAATCAGAAAAGGAAGAAAAGTCTTTGGAGATAGAAGCTGACGTGGCAGAGGATAAAGGGTCGAGGCACACCATGGAAGATGCTTGGGTTATCATGCTCGATGCTACCCTAGATTCTCCTGGAAAATTAAGGTTTTTAGATTTTATCCCATTGAGCCTCAAATTTAAAGTTTTTAGCTGTTTTTTGAAGCTATAATCGGTGGTGGATATTGTGAAAGAGCAATAGTCTTTTATGTTTTTGTCTAAAGAAAAAAAAATATTTTGGTGGATTCCTAGATGTGGGCACTTTGCAATATACGATGGGCATGGAGGGCGGTTAGCGGCGGAGTATGCTCAGAGGCATTTGCACGCTAATGTTGTTTCTGCTGGCTTACCACGTGAGTTGGTGTGTTTTGCTTGGTCTAATTTTAAACATGTTTGATTTTTTGATGCGTTTGTTTAAATTCGGATTAATAGATGATATAAACATATACATATATGTTTGTATGTTGGTAAGAATGTGTATAAGTATGTATGTATGTAAGAATGTGTGTGTGTGTGTGTGTGTGTGTGTGTGTATATATGCATGTACGTACATATGTGTAAGAAGGCATGTATGTATGTAAGAATGTGTGTCTGTATGTGGTCTAATTTTAAACATGTTTGATTTTCTGATGCATTTGTTTAAATTTGGATTAAGAGATGATAGACATATATACCTACCTACGTACATACATATATCTCTGCATGATAGGTAAGAATGTGTACAAGTATGTATGTATGTGTGTAAGAATGTGTGTGTGTCTTAGGCTACACAAAGGGAGGCACAGCCTCTGGCATTCTCATATTTTAACTTTGATGTATTGGAAATCTTGTAGCTACTAAGTTTCCATTTATTTTCTTCATGGATAGATGAAAGAATGAATTCGCCTTTAGTTCTCTTGCTTACTATTTATCTTTTCTCAAAATCAAGGCTGTTATCTGCCATTGTAAAGCAAATCACAACACTTTTGACAAATATTTTGGATGACTTGTTAAATCTTATGGCTATCTTACCATTTTATTCTGATATTTTATTATATGATTCCTTATAAATTCCATCAGGTGTTACAGCTTGATACTACTTGCAGCCAACTGTTTATTTTTTATGTTTGAATTGTTTGTATTGTGTTGTAAATAATTTACATCTCTTGTTCTCAATGATATTACAGTTAGACGTGAAGGCTGCCAAAAGAGCTATTCTTGATGGTATGTTACATTTTACATGTATCATTTATAGTATTTGATTTTTGCTTCTTTTTTTCTTTCCCAGCTTTTTCCTTCTTGTTCTTCATTTAAGATTTTTATTTGTTTTCTCTTTGCTAATCTAGGTTTCCAGAAAACTGATGAGGATCTACTTAAAGAAAGTTCTTCAGGTACCTACGTTAGCTATTTGTGCACTATTTGCTATCTTTATGGTTTCCAGGGGCAAAGCCGGAAAATTGCTTTGAGGGTGGGGAAGCAGAGATGAATCATAAATTACCATTTTGTTTCGTTTTGTGTGTTTCACGTTGCATCAAGCTTAAAGAAAAGGAAAGGTGGAGCAAAAAGACAAAAAATGCTTACAGTTATGAAGTGCAAAACTCTTCAAACCCCTCCCCTTTCTCATTTTCTTGTTTTACAAAAATCATTTGACTGTCCTAAAATAAATGTTCATAGCACGAATGTGGAATCTCCTGTTTATTGTGGTGGGGTAAATGAACTTCAGAACCACCTATGGTATTGTTCTTCATGTGGAATTTCGTTTGGTTTTCATCCTCTAAAACGGTCAAAAAAGCATATGAAAAACTCCTAAAGTTTTTCCTTCAAGATTGCATTGTTAACTGAGCAAGAATGATCTGTGGTTGTATTACTCCCAATTGTGAGGGGGGAAAGAATATATATTGTAGTTTAAAAACTAATGACCCTATATACTGCCAGGAAAATTTCTGATTTATTTTGTTGTTTCGTCTTTATAAATTAGCCGTTCTAATCCTTATAAGCAGGTGAAAACTGACAAGGCAACAACTTGGTCTACTTTGTTACAAAATTTATATTTACGGGAAAGTTTCTTTCAATCTTATCAGGGGGATGGCAAGATGGTGCTACAGCTGTTTGTGTGTGGGTGATTGAAAAAAAGGTAATAGTTGTCAATTGTGACTACAATTATTTCAATAATTCTATTATTTAACTGGAGTAATTTGGTTAGAATACAATTGGGAGATGGGTGAAAGTATTATAGAGGCTCTTGTATTAGAAGTCGGATTGCATTTTGCCTCTTTTACTCAAAAAAGGGGCAAATTAATCTCGATATGTTAGATCAAAGAGTAAACTGGTCTTTCTATTAAAAATTTCATCAATTTCTTCTATTAAAAATTGGCCGTTGTATGTCAAAATGAGGTACACATATGTGTAACTCTCTAGTTATTCCATCAGCCACGCTAGTTTTTCACAGTAAAAATGGATGAAATTTTTAACAAAAGTTTGATCTTTTATCTCACATACAAAGACTAATTTGTCCATTTTTTGAGTAAAGAGAGCAAAATTCAATCAAACTCCTAGTACAGGGCTCAATGGTACTTTTACCTTCTGAGATGCATGCTTTTCATCACTTAATTGGAAAAGTTTTAATTAACCTTGGGAAGAAAATTTTACTTTATTACTTTTCCTTATGCTCTCAAACAATTGTATTCTGTCAAATATTATTGCCTTTGAGATGTGCTTTTGATTAATTCTTCCTTTTGCTTGTAATTCAAAGGTTTTCATTGCAAATATTGGGGATGCAAAAGCAGTTGTAGCAAGATCCGTTGACGGGTCAGATAAAGGAAGTGCATTGAAGGCCATTGTTTTGACCAGGGAGCATAAAGCCATATATCCACAAGAGCGTGCTCGCATTCAGAAGGTAAAGATTACATGGAGGGACAGAGCATGGTACACTATCTTGATCATTAAAAGATTACTTGGTGGACAAACAATAGTAGAATAATTGTAGTCATGATCTAGAAATGAGCTTAAATTTTGACCTTTAATTATTGAATGGACTAGTGTTAAGCAATGAAAGGTACTCTTGCATGAAAATGGATGCAAAAGTGGAACAGCCAAGTCAGTAAGTTGACTGGTTTTATGGGCTGAATCATAATTTGATATCGGTTCTAGGAGTGATTCTTTCTTTTCCCTTGCATTTGAACTGCATGAAATTACAATATAATGTCAAACGCTGGGTAGTATTGTTTCGATCTATGTATTCTTTACACCTTACAAGTGTTCTGTATTGTTTTCCAGGCTGGTGGTACTGTGGGTTCAAATGGACGATTACAGGGGCGTCTTGAAGTGTCTAGGGCATTTGGAGATCGCCAATTCAAAAAGGTCCATTCTGAATTAGTGATAGTTTACACCATGATTCACATAGCTTTTTTTTTTTGAGGTAAAAGTACTATGGAGGCCCCTTACTAAGAGTCAAATTGTATTTTGCCCCTTTTTGCTAAAAAAAAGGGCAATTTAGTCTCTGTATGTTAGATTAAAGAGCAAATTGATCCTTTCTAGTAAAAACTTCATCAATTTCTACTGTTAAAAACTGACGATGCTGCCAAAATAACCAGACAATTACATGTGGCATGCCATGTGTACCTCATTTTGACACACAAGGATCAATTTTTAATAGTAGAAATAGATGGAATTTTTAACAGAAGGATCAATTTGCTCATTGATTCAATGTATAGGGACTAATTTGCCTTTTTTTTAAGTGGAGGGGATAAAATGCAATCCGACTCCTAGGGACTCCATGATACTTTTACCTTATTTTGATCGTTTTTATTTCCTTTAAATATATGAAAACTTGGTATCTTAAAGAAGTAAGCAAATTGCAGGTTGGTGTTATTGCTACTCCAGATATTCATTCTTTCGACCTCACAGATAGAGAGCACTTCATTATTCTTGGTTGTGATGGCCTCTGGGGGGTATGTCTTCTTTTAGTTTCAATATCTCAAATCATATAATATCATGGTCATTTATGTTTTAAGTCTTAAAACAATGTTTTTATTTATTTTTTCAATAAAAATGTTCTAGGTATTCGGACCAAGTGATGCTGTTGAATATGTTTACAAGTTACTGAAGGTAAGGAATGGTTTATCTTCTTTCCTCTATAACTAGGTGTTGATGACAAATTAGAGACGGTTCACACAATGGAAGACGTGAGGAGAGCCATAGGTGGAGGAGCTCTGCTCTTATAGTATAAAAGGGGTCCAATAGGAACATAAAGTCTTCCCAAGGCTAAGGGCAAGTTTTTATAGGTGAGGGTGATCGTCTCCTAGCCTTGGGCCTTGGCATGTGTATGGATGGACCCTGGCTCAACCACAATACTGACCCATTAAGGGGTCTGTCGGCTTCAGACGAAATGGGATTGTCATGAGGAACTTGATTGAGTTAGCTATTTTCTATTAATGGTTATGTGACGTGCCTCATTATGATGTCCGGTTGTTTATATCTAATGCTTTCTGAAACATGTTACGCAGGAGGGTTTACCTGTTACAGCCGTCAGTCGTTGTCTCGTAAGGGAAGCTGTTCGTGAGAGGCGGTGTAAAGATAACTGCACTGCGATTGTTATTGTCTTTAGGCGCAAGTAATTCTGGCATTTCGACAATTGTAGTTTCAGGCATGCTTTGTTTTTTTCTTTTTCGATTGCACAAACTGCAGAGTGTGTTCATTAGCAGATACTATGCCAAATCCACTCAGTTTTGCTTTTTCATGTTAGTTGAAATAGACTTTTTCTCTATTCGAATTGTATCAAATATGTTGCTTTGACTATTATTATTATTACTTATGTCTAAGATTCGATACACATCTAGACATGGTTATACAGATATGACCTTCAAATGTATGAAACTCTTATTTTCTTGAAAAACTTGAACAAACTGTGTTAAATACATGCATATATTGCCAGAAAATTTTTTTGGAAGGTCGAAATTAAATTGTATATTTGTACCATAATAAAAATATAATTTCATCATTAAATATTTTTATAATTTTTAAAAGATTAAATTAATTTTTTTATTATTTTTGGGATTAAAAGTGTAATTTTATTATTACTAATTTAAAATTTTATAAATTATAAATAATTTAAATAATTTTTTTAAGGAGGACTAGAGTTTCGCCTGTCCCCTTAGTTCCGCCATTGCTATACACAGGAGAAGGATAGGTCAAACTTGTGTTCTTTTCAATGACATTTAGTTTTTAAGGTTTTACAAATTTGAGTCAATTTGATCTTTTATTCTAAAAAATAATAATTTTAAATGCTTTTAAATGATGTAATTTGATTTAATTTTAAATTTAAAAAAATAAAATTTTATTCTAAGAATTTCAAAACTTTAAATTTTTTTATAAATTTTTTTATTTTTCTTCTCCCTTTTCTTTTTATCTTCTTTGTCAAAATTCTGAAAAACAAAATTTGACAATCAACATTTACAGTAACCATTACTCCTTGTTCATGTACCATCAGGTGTCACGTATTTTTTAAAATATACATATTATTTTGACATTTTAAAATTTGTATCTGTATATTTTAAAATTTTATTTTTACATTTTCTGAAATATTTATATGTTATATAATATATTTTTAATTAAAATATATAATATATATTTTTTAAAATGAGCGATGTGATGTGTTTTAATAGCACTCATATTATTCAGTTGTAATTTATTGATTAAATATTCATTTTAAAAAATAATAATTTGAGTTCATTTTATTTTATTTTTTAAAACGGTGAGTTAAATCATGTAACAAATAATAATTTAAGTATTAAAATGAGTTTTTAAAAAATAATTAAAGTGAGAAAAAAATATATAAATTAGGGCCAAAGCGGGCATTAAGCTGAAACTTTAAATGACGGGAAAGAGGGAAGGGCAAAATACAGACTGAAAGGGAGAAGAACGAAAAAGACAAGCTTTAAAGGATGCAAGGCAATGAATCAACAAGGTTAGTATGTTCAATTTTAGCAATGGATCAATCTTGTTTCTCTTACAAAGTTTGTCGTTTCTGCGAAACGCCTGTCCCTGATGACACGCCGGCCGAGTTTATCTGCAACAATCGCAAATGCGCCGGTCGCCGGCGCAGTTCTAAGCGACTCTTCCGCTTACTCGTATGTCCATGTCTTTCTCTTCTTTGCATTAACTTTGCTTTTCGTAAACCATGTGTTTCTGGGTTTCATTGAAAGGCAATCATTTTTTTTTTTTTGGGTTAGGGCAGTTTTCAGTTGGAACAGAGACAAGGGTTATGAATGTTGTAGCTTTTGATAGGGCTGCACAAATCATCTTTGGTTGTTCAGCTCAGGAATTCTTTGATTTTTCAATTCTACACCCTTGTGCTGGTAATAAATTTTTTTTCTTGCTTTTTCAACAACAATTGTGATGTTTTATCAACTTTTTAAAATATTGGGTAAATGAGCAGATAAGTTTAGAATTATTTCATTTTTTAGATTGATAATTACTAATATATTGTTGTTTGGAAGCTTTGGGTGTTTTGAGCAATCATGGAGTTTGTGTTTTGGTTCATAATACAGTTAAAATAGCTAGTAAAGTATTGGTGGGAGAATTGTTGAAAGTGACATTGAGCACACCAAAAAGGGGCAAAGCAGAACATCTTCGTATGACAAACATCGTTCCAATGAGTAGCCATTTTGAACCAGTGATTGAGACCCTGAGAAAAGTTGATTGGAGTTAAAGTTTCTTATGTCATATTGTTGATTCAGCCGGTAAAGGAGATTTTGTGAAGGTTTTCTTTTTGGGTATATTTTGTGGGTTCAATCCAAAGGAATATTGTGGAGCTTGTATCTTTTTGTTTTCAATGTTTAGCAGTGTATGTGCTGGATTTGGTTAAATGAAGTTTTCTAGTTGAAATTAAGTGCTGCAATGTGGTTTAAATGGATTATCAGCCCTCATCTTGCTCCTTCGGAATCAAAGTTCATTGTGTGTGTGCTCCAATCATTTTTCACACCAAATGCATTGTTTCCTTAGACCATTTGGAACTAGGGATTTAGAATTTTGCATATTTATATTATATTTTTTCCATTGACAATTTAATTTCTATTAATTTTTGACACATTTTAGTATTGTGTTTGTCGTGTCATGTCCAAACATCATCCATACTAAAAGCTACGACAGCACTGCTGCTGAAATCTTCACATACCTACAATTTTAATGTAAAAGTATGTATAATAAACTATAATGCGAGAGTACCCATCTAAACCTACTGGACTCAAAGTCGAATCAAATTTATATTTTTAATTTTTTCTCTAAGTTTTTATATATATATATTGTACAATGATGATTTGAACCCTCCAAAAACATGATAAGATGCCAACTACGTTGCTCGGATTCTTGATTTTTCATACCTTACCAATGTTAAGGGGCTTATATCCAACGCATTTTCAGACTCAAAGTACGGAGATACGACCCTCCAAATATACGATAGGATGCCAACTATATTGTTCGGACTCTTGATTTCTTCTTGAAGTAATTATATCTAACACTTATTTCCAACATATGAATATGGGGATATGACCTTCAAATATCCTCCAAATACATTGGAAGGTTTACAAAAATCTAACCATACTGGTGTCTGATACATATTGTATCCAAGACTCACACCCGAGTCAGAGTAACATAGGATGCTAACATACAGCACGTGTCCAACATTCGGATATAACTATTGGAGTATAACACTCCAAGGACCCTTCAGATGCATGAAATTTTTTAATAAATTAAACATTCCTGTGAAAGACACGTAACCATATCCAACACTGACATTCGGGGCAAGTAACAAAGGCTTCAACTTAAAGTAACAATCATATCACTACTTTATTATAACTATTACACTAAAAACTTATTAAATAATCACATCTAGTATTCCAATCAAAACATGTTGCATTGAAGTCAAATATGCTAAACATTAATTCTCATTCTAGAGAAGTGCTTGAATGGCAAGATGTGCATGCTGCATGTGTATTGTTTCATTGTTCACCAAAAAACACAGCTTTGAAAAGAAAACAGACAAACAATAAAGAAAATTCAAGAAAAAGCCACCATAAAATATCCTCGATGAAAGCAAATATTTGGCAGTAGATTGCCATTTCATAATTCTAACCATAGTCGAGTCTAGAAAGAAACAAAACCACTAATTCAAATAGCCAACAGATGCAAAAGATACTAGAGAAACACATATCATCTCCAGAGCATGAAATTACCTAACATTAACGATGTCATCAATCTTCAAAATCATTCTCACACACTCTGTAGCCAGTGTAATTGCACTTGTGCTTACAAGCAAAGGCTGCACTACATTCTCCTCCAAGATATTAGTAATCTGTCCTTTCCTCACGTTGATCCCAGCATTGATCTCTCCTTGAGCATGTCGATTCCTCAGCTCAGTCACAATAGCAATAGGGTTCAACCCGGCATTTTCGGCCAATGTGTAAGGAATAACTTCAAGTGCTTCAGCAAATGACCTCACACAATAGCCCTCCATACCATGCAAGACCTTAGACCAAGCACCAAGCTGCCTGGACAACTCAATCTCCGGAGCACCGCCACCGGCAATCAAAAACCTCTTGCTAACCAAACACCTAACCACACACAAAGCATCATGTAAACTCCTCTCGGCTTCATCAATAACTAACTGATTCGAACCACGAATCAAAACAGTAGTAGTCCTTCCCATATCCTTAATCCCAGTAACTTTAACAATTTTCCCATCACCAAGTGAAACCTCCTCGACAAGATCAGCATGCCCCAACTTCTCAGCTCGAAAATGCTCAATATTAGCAATAGGCAAACAATTCAAGGTCTTGGTGATAAACTCAATGTCCTCCCTCTCAACGTCCTTAATAACCATGATCTTTGCTTTGGCCAGATAATGCAATGACAAATCAGTAACAGCATCCCTCAAAATACTCTTTTGAATCAACAAAACATTACAGCCCGTTGCCTTGATCTTCTTAATCATACCCAAAATGTAATTCCTTTCCTCTTTCAATATCCTATCCATTTGAGTATAATCTGAAACTACAATACTCTGTTCAATATCAGTTTTAGGAGGGGAAATTTGAAATTGAATTACCGCAATTTTTGCGTTCTCCATTCTGGTTGGTCCTCCAGCTGCATGACTCGCTTTCTTATCAAAAACCAGCCCTTTAACTAACTCAGTATCGTCCACGGTTCCGCCCAGCTTTTTCACAATCTTGATGTCTCGTAAATCAACCATATCCGGTTTTGCTGGATCCACGACCGAGAGAACTGAATCAACGGCCAACGGTGCCAGTAGAGTCGAGTATTGGCTAACAACCTTGCTGTTCAACGAAGTGCTGGCGGATTTGATTAAAGATTCACGGTCAGAGATCTCGAGAGGGACGGCCATGGCGGTGAGTACATCGACGGCTTTAGTCGAAGCCTTGTGGAGAGAATCAGAGATAACAGTAGGATGGATACCATTGGTAAGAAGCAATAAGCACTGTTTAAGAAGGGCGCCGGCGATGACGACAACGGTAGTGGTACCGTCACCGGCAGCAGAATCTTGCGATTTAGATAAGTCTACGAGCATTTTAGCGGCGGGCTGGAGGACTTCCATCTTGTTCAAAATAGTGGCGCCGTCGTTGGTTATGATGACTTCGCCGTTGGCGGTCGAGATCATTTTGTCCATACCTTTAGGACCTAAGCTAGTTCGAACGGCGTCGGCAACGGCTCGAGCTGCTTTGATGTTGGCTTGGCGGATGTCTTCTTTGCGCTTGTTGTCAACGTACGACTCTGTCTTGGAAGAGCGCGGCTGAGCTGCTGTAACGGCTGCCATTTCCGGTGAGTATGGGAATTGATTCGGTGGATCGGAGGTGCAGGGGAAAACACTGGAATCAAGAGAGTTCTAGAAGAGTGGGATCGAGAGAGTCGAGTTACGATATTAGAGAGGGGGAGACAAAAGTAGCAAGGTTACTCGTATTTGATTTTTTGGGGTTTAGAGGGTTGTTTGGAAGATGCCAAAATTATTTGGAATTGAGGGTGCTTCTCAAGTGTTTCTATAAGGTAACCCAAATGAAGCCTTAGCTTAGGGTTTAGAGCGATGTTTGCCTGAACTTTTTAGTTTGGGTGAATTTCATACAATGTCACTAATGTATTAGTAAGTTTACATTTTGGTTACTTAACTTCAAAAAGTTACAAAATGGTTACAAAATGATTACTAAATTATTGAAAAGTTTTCATTTAAGTCTCTGAACTATTTGAAAGTTTTTATTTAAGTCATTGAACAATTCAAAAGATTTTATTTAAATCATTAGATTGTTAAATTTTTTTCTCAAGTTCATTTAGTGAGCTCCAAGTGACAATTTGACGACCCGTACGATGGATCAATACCAATTGACAAGCATAAAAACATTCCTTAAATCCAAATTGATCAGATGGTTAGTGACAAAAATTGCAGAAGAAAGTTATTTAGATTTTGGTTAGCAAATTCATGAAATTCAAAAGTATTTCATGAAAAAAAAATTGAATAATAGAAAAAAAAAATAAAAAATATAACTTCCAATTAGTGACGACGATGGAAACGGATAAGGTCATACAACAACAATTTAATTGAAAATTTTTGAATTGTTTTTTTCATCCGTTTTAAGGTCCATGTTCGAAGTGGATGTCACCTCCAATAATGTTATCTCAATCGTCTAAACTTACATATTCTTTTGAAAATGTAATATTTGTTGCAGTTACACTCAACATTGATTAGCAATTTTTTTTTTTTCAAAAATAAATTAACATTTTTCATTGTATTTTTGTTGATTTTCAATTTCTATTTATTGTAAAATTTCTATTTTGGTATTTTCTTATTTTATGAATATTTAATTATTACTAATTTACATATTTTATTTTCTCAAATTGATATACGCATAGTTTAAATTTTAACTCTATTATTTCGAATATAACGTGATACAATTTTAAAAAAGTTTCACATTATATTCTAATGAAATCCAAGTTTAGATTTAGAGATCAAAAATTGAAAAACTACTAATTTCTTAAACTAATATAAAACTAATAAAGTTTAAGAACCAGATTTATTATGCAAGCTGAAAAGCACTATCCCCAACTTTTGTGGGATAATGGTAAAAAATTGGGTAAATTACATTAATAGTCAATTAAATATTAGTAATTTTTTTTGTCACTCAACTATGAAAAATTATAAAATGATCATCAATTATTTAATCTTGTCTTTTTTTGTTAATAGATGACTAACAATGACAACTTTTAAAATTGGTATAATAACAATTTTAACTCTCAATATTTATATATTGTGTCAATTTAGTCTTTATTCTAAAAAGTTTAACTCTCAATATTTGTACATTGTGTAATCTGGTCTTTTTTGCTATTTTGCTTTTCTTTGTAACCATTTCACCTAAAAAGATTAAAAAAAATTACCAATTAAATTTGATTGAAAATATACAAAAAAAAAACACCTAAAAATTCAAGATAATGTAACTTTCATATTTTTTTTCATTCTTTAAAAATTAATCCTCAATATCACAAATAAAAATAAAATTGTAAAAGAAAAATCAAATTACACAATATGCAAATATTGAGAGTTAAAGTTGCTATTATGACAGTTTTAAAAGTTGCCATATTTAGACAAGTGCTGACCAAAAAAAAAAAATGGAATAGCTGGGTGGTCAATTTATAACTTTTCATAGTTGAGTTACCAAAAAAGAAATTTACTAATAATTGAGTGATAATTTTGTAGCTTTTCATAGTTGAGTAGCTAAAAAAGATTTATAAATAGTTGGGTGATTCCCAGCGTAGTTTACCCTTAGAAAAATTCAGAATGCAATATTAATAAGACAAGAGGACTGGAAAACAAATTTAAAAAATTAGAGGGTAATTTATGATATTACGCCCAAATACACACACGGGAACAGCCAGCAGCCGCAGAATACAGTTCCTTTACATGGCCACATAAACAATTTCATAGGCTCATCTCTTCAAAGCAAACCCAAAACCCCCTCTTCACCAAAAACCCTAACGAGCATCTTCAAATGTAATCAAAACCCCACGGAAAAAGGATTAAAAACCAGAACAATCCCCCAAAAAATGTCGTGTTACTCAGCTATATTTCAGGGTTATCTCAGGATAACCGCCATGTCTCTGCGACCTGCTTCCCTCCAACTTAACAACTCCCCTAAAATCCTTTTAAAACCTTGTTCATTTTCCTTTGTCCCCAGGACCCAATCCCCTGGTTCTTTCCGGCGTTTGCATTCGAGGAATGGCCTCGTTAGGTGCTCGAAGTCTGGGACTGCTGCTTCTTCCAGGACTATTGCCTTGGATTGGAGGAACGTTGCCTTGCCTTATTCGGAGCTGCAAAGCTCTAATTATGGCCGTTATGCTTACCAGGATATTTCCGGCGATGATTCGGACCATGAATTTGGGTCTCCACAGTCTCAGAGTCAAATGGTTGGGTTTTTAGATACCCTTTTTTTAAAGATTTTTTAGATACTCTTTTTGTTTTTTTTTTTTTTTTTTGTTTGTTTGCTGCCGTTAAGTTAGAGGGTGGAGAGGAGTTTGTTGTACCTTTTAATCATATTGCGAGGTGTTGGCCTTTGCAATGGAAAAATAATGTTTTTCCAATTACTTATTGAGTCAATTATCAGTTTTATGAATAGTTGGTTAACTGACTTGGGACTGTTTTCTTTGCTACTCGAATTAAATATTGAGTTTGTTTTGGAAAGAAACATGTTCTCGTAGTTTTGTTCTTATATCTATTGATGGACGGTTGCTTGGTTTTTGTTTGTTCATGTCGGCTAGGGTGCTTCAACGCTTGATAATATTGATGAATGGAGATGGAAATTGACTATGCTTCTTCGCAACAAAGATGAGCAAGAGGTAGTATCTAGGGAGAGGAAGGATAGGCGTGACTTTGAGCAACTTTCAGCTCTGGCAACGAGAATGGGTTTAAATAGGTGTTTTAAGTTCTATCATTGCATGCATGTTGTATCTTTTATCCATCTTTCCCCATTTTTTGCCATTGTGACTGAGTTCTGAAATATAATCTGTCTTGGCAGTCGTCAATATGCAAAGGTGGTTGTTTTTAGTAAACTTCCATTGCCAAATTATAGATCTGATCTTGATGATAAGCGTCCACAAAGAGAGGTACATCCATCCAGTACTTGCCCATTTTCTTTCTTTTTCACTTGAGTGTGTATGCGAACAGATAAGGGATATGCTTCTAATTGAGCTCTTTAAAGACTTGCACAATATTCATGCAGTCTTTGCATAAAGTCGGCAATTTTTGTAGAATATTAACTGAAGTCTCTGAGTAGTTCTTAATGCTCTTATATGTTGTATCTTTTTGCCTATCATGCTCTTCCTAAAAATTCTTATCCTACTATCAGGTGGTCTTACCTTTTGGCTTGCAAAGAGATGTAGACCTTCACCTCGTAGCTTACCTTTCTCATAAGGCTATGAGCAGTGGTAGCTTTTTGGATAAGCCCTTGATTAGATCAAATAGTGGTGGAATACCTGCTGCAGATGAAGTACCTGTTAATCCAGAGCCCTTTGCACAGAATAGTGTTGCCTTGGAGAGAATTGTTCGACGGAGAAGTTTGCAAATACGTGATAAGCAACAAGAATGGCAGGTTTCATTTTTCGATTTCTTTAATTATGCTCAGTCATCCTAGGTCCACCTTACAATAATTCTTTTTTTTATGTTTATAATATATACGAATTAGTTCATGCATATGTGTGGCATCTCTCATTCTGTTTGGGACGCCCATGCCTAATTGTGTTGTCTGTGATCTTTTTTATTCTTCCTTTGCCCCCTTTGTGTTTTTGGCTTTTTATGGATTTGAAATATTTAGGTCCTAGTAGAAAATAGATAGTACGTGCTCAGTGTATATTTAAATTAGTAATTGAGAGAATATATGTACATCCTGTATTTCTTTTTTATGTATTTTATATGCATGCTTGCCCCTTTCTTTCAGCAATTTAAATGTTGCTAATATCTATCTTCTATAGGAGTCTCCTGAAGGCCAAAAGATGCTTGAATTTCGTAGAAGCTTGCCTGCATATAAAGAGAGAGATGCATTGCTAAATGCTATCTCACAGAATCAGGTGAAATTGATGTCACTGCAATTCATTTCAGTTTCCTACTGTTGCAGTTTATATATCACATTTATAGGTCTATTCTGGTATAGAATCATCAAAATTATAATTGGTGCATGTTGTAACCTACAAACCTTGATATCCAATGAAAATACAAAACTATATGAAGTTCCAAATTGGCATCCCCTAGCTGCATCTATTCTTTCAACAAAATGAACTAATATTAAAATATAAAATATTTATAGGATTGATTGCAATAAGAGAATTGATCAACTCCCTTCTTTTATTTGTATCATTATTTTGCTTAATCATTATTACCAAAATATTGATGTAAAAAATTAGTGTGATGTACCTTAGGATTCAGGAATAAGATTAAAAGTGAAGTAGACAAATCGTTTTTATTTTTATTGCATTCATGCTATCATGGCTATCCATATTGTTTAAGAAATTTTGTAGTGCTCTGTATTCCGTAGCTACTTGTGGATTCTTTTGTTATTTGAAATGTTGCTATGTGTTTTGATCTTGCAGGTAGTTGTTGTCTCTGGCGAAACTGGTTGTGGTAAAACCACACAACTTCCTCAGTACATATTAGAATCTGAGATTGAAGCTGCTCGTGGAGCTTCCTGTAGTATTATATGTACTCAGCCTAGAAGAATATCTGCTATGGCTGTTTCTGAAAGAGTTGCTGCTGAAAGAGGGGAGAAATTGGGAGAATCTGTTAGTTTCTGCAATTATGCCATTCATCTTATTTTAATGACTCATGCTTGTGAAATGTGAATTTATTTGTGTTTCTTGGTGATTAATTATATGGTATGTTATTCTTGAAAGGTCGGCTATAAAGTACGCCTTGAGGGAATGAAAGGGAGAGACACTCGCCTCCTTTTTTGTACAACTGGCATTTTACTTAGGCGACTACTTGTTGATAGAGATTTGAGAGGTATAAGTCATGTTATTGTTGATGAGATTCATGAACGAGGAATGAATGAAGGTGAGTTTGGGATCTTGTTGAATGTTATACTGTTATAGTGATATTTTCTGTGACATTAACCACCGGTTGCATATCTTTCAGATTTTCTTCTTATTGTGTTGAAAGATCTCCTTCCACGGCGGCCAGAGTTGAGGTTGATTTTGATGAGTGCAACCTTAAATGCCGAACTCTTTTCTTCTTATTATGGTGGTGCCCCAACAATCCATATTCCTGTAAGATTTGCTATGATAATTTGAATATTGGACCAGTAGTATTACTATGCAATTCCATAATTCCACCGAGTGATTGATTGTATGTTTGTTATTGACATGGTGAATTCCTTCTCCAGCTCTCCATCCACAGTGTTCCTAGTAGCATAAGCTACTTGGTGTTATAACAAATTTATGTTTCCTTTTGTGTAAAGAAGAGGTGTCTATCAATTAGCAACTGATTTGTCATTTGCATTTGTGTTTGTAGTCATGCAAGTATAATTACTTATGAATCTAAATGAATTTTAAAAATTATGCTTGGGTTCCCTTTGATGAATCTAAATGAATTTTGAATCTAAATATTGCCATTAGTGATTTGCTTGAAAAATAAGGTTTATGTTGACAGATAGTGTAATTAAGGAACAGAATTGAAGTCTAGGTATGTAATTTTAAGAGCTATAACTCAGTTGCTAAAACCTACGAGCTGAAGCATTTAGCAGTTGTACAGTTATGCTTGTTTGAAGAGTGCCTGAACTCATAAGTAGGGAGTGAAAAGTTGAATGTTTGATGGTGGAATTGATACATTTCATATGTACACTTAAAGAAGGCTACAAGGAGAACACCCCCAAGTTTCTTTCCTTTAAAAAAAACAATTTGCTGTTTTTATCTGTATTGTGGTTTATTTTGTTTTCAGGGTTTTACATATCCTGTACAAGCACATTTTCTGGAGAATATTCTAGAGATGACTGGATACAGGTTAACTCCATATAATCAAATTGATGATTATGGTCAAGAAAAGATGTGGAAAATGCAGAAGCAGGCCCAATCTTTTAAAAAGAGGAAGAGTCAGCTAACTTCTGCTGTTGAGGTATTGAAATTTTTGCAAGGTCATCTAGTCTTCGTTGCATGATTTTGGTTGTGAAAACTGAAATTCTTTGTCAACTATAGGCTGCCTGTTTTTGAAATTTTCATCTCTGCCCTTGAACTTCTGGACAGGATGTACTTGAAGATGCTGATTTCAGGGGATGTAGTTTACGCACACGAGAATCTTTGTCCTGTTGGAATCCTGACTCAATTGGCTTCAATCTCATTGAGTATGTTCTTTGCCACATAGTGAGGAAAGAGAGGCCTGGTGCTGTTTTGGTTTTCATGACCGGTTGGGATGACATAAATTCTCTAAAAGATAAGCTCCAGGCACATCCTCTCATAGGTGACCCTAGCAAGGTGTTGTTGCTTGCATGCCATGGTTCCATGCCTAGCTCTGAGCAGGTGAATACAGTTTTTACTTTCCATATCCTGTGCATATTGTTAGTAGCTATGGACGGTTTAGCTGGTCAAAATATTTTTTCTTGCTCTTGAAAGAATGATGATTTTCAGTAACTGCTCTTTGGTGTGTTTCCTTCCTTCACTTCCTCTTTTACAATATTTTCTTTCATGTTTCTTGGCATGCAGAGGTTAATATTTGAAAAGCCAGAAGATGGAGTGAGGAAAATAGTTCTGGCTACTAATATGGCTGAGACTAGCATCACCATCAATGATGTGGTTTTTGTGGTTGATTGTGGAAAGGCAAAAGAAACATCCTATGATGCATTAAATAATACTCCTTGTTTGCTTCCATCTTGGATATCAAAGGCTGCTGCCCGGCAAGTAAGACTTCTGATAGTTATCTAATTACTATATCTGCAGTTAGGGATTTACATATGAACTTGAGTTTCTATATGCATCCGCAATATTGGATGTACTTCTTATAGTTGCCAATTTTCTAACTGTTACTTGTTAGAAAACCTAAATATAAAAAAATATATGTTTTCTCAAATGACAATCTCCATGTGCTTGGCGAAAACACCTCATTCAATGTTATTTTTAGTGGTCCAATGTTTTCAATACCGGTGAAAATCATGGTACAGAACATGGAAGTAAATGGCCTTTTTGCTGATTTAGGTGATATAGGCCCAGATATGCTATGGTAATTTTGCTTAGGAACTGTTTTTATCGACTTGCACATATTCGGGGAATTTAACCTTCCATAGCATCAGTATTCAATTTGTGTGTCCAACTAACTTACAACCTGATGTAGGCCATTAACAATGTTTTGGCAAAAGAATGTTTGCTGCTACTTAGTGGAGCTTATTTATAGTGATTAATTTCTTTTAGTTGATTAATTTTATTGTTCTATTTGACTTCATTATCTAGACTGACATGCTACTTTCTGTTTTTATATTTAGAGAAGGGGAAGAGCTGGTCGTGTTCAACCTGGCGAGTGTTACCATCTTTATCCCAAATGTGTTTACGATACTTTTTCTGATTATCAACTTCCAGAGCTTTTAAGGACACCATTGCAGTCTTTATGTTTGCAAATCAAAAGTCTAGAGCTTGGAGGTATCACCGAGTTCCTTTCTAGGGCATTGCAGCCTCCAGAACTTCTGTCGGTAATTTGCAATTACTTCTAACTGTTGGCATTACCCATATGATATTGTACATATTGGTTCATGCATTTTGTTTCTTTACAGGTACAAAATGCTGTTGAATATCTGAAGATTATTGGAGCTTTAGATGAAAACGAGAATTTGACAGTGCTAGGTATGGCAATTAGTTATTGTAAAGGACCATAGGTTTTCAAATATGGATATAATTTTTTTTTAATGAAGAAAGACCCATGACTCGTATTGTGACGTTGCAGGACGCAACTTGTCAATGCTTCCGGTTGAGCCTAAACTTGGAAAAATGCTGATACTGGGAGCTATTTTCAACTGTTTGGATCCAATAATGACTGTTGTTGCTGGGCTCAGTGTCCGTGATCCATTCCTGATGCCATTTGATAAGAAGGATGTAAGTTTGTTGTCTTATTCTAGCTTAATCTTTTGTAAATGTGAATTTTAATATGAAACTTTATTCAAGTTCCTTGTTTTGTTTCTAGGTGTAAATTTTAGAATCGATCTTTCTTCCAGCATTGTCCTTTTGACATCTTAATGCAATGCATTTCCTATGTTCCTTAAAGATGTGTTCATTTGTTCTTTTTCTCTTTGTTTCATTCTTCTATATTATTGTCATCTTTAGTTATTGTAAAAATCGAAGACTCTGGGTTGTAGTTTCTCCTGCTTTGACTTGCAATTGGTATTAACCTTAAATATTGAATAAGGTTAAGGGTTTGAATCTCCCTATTTCCCAATATCTAGATAAGTGTGAAGCTCTGTACTCTTTTATTCTTTTGGTTTGATGATGCATAAACAGAGTTTATTACTTTAGAACTTGGGAAAATTATGCTTGTGATGTTTATTGGGAGCCCTTTTAATCTTTCTTTCTCATTGTGGCAGCTTGCTGAAACGGCAAAAGCCCAATTCGCTGGCCAGGAATACAGTGATCATATTGCAGTTATCCGAGCCTATGAGGGTTGGAAAGAAGCTGAAAGGGAGCAGTCTGGTTATGAGTATTGTTGGAAGAATTTTCTTTCTGCACAAACTCTCAAGGCTATTCACTCTCTACGAAAGCAGTTCTTCTATTTGCTCAAGGATGCTGGTCTAGTTGATCAAAATGTAGAAAACTGCAATAAGTGGAGCCACGATGAACATCTTGTCAGGGCAGTTATTTGTGCTGGCTTGTTTCCAGGGATATGCTCTGTTGTGGTGAGTTTTGCAGCATTTCACTCAACTATTGTTCTGTTGTTATTGTTGTTGCTGCTTTTGTTGTTGTTATTCTGTTTTGTTTACGCATCTTTGTTAACATATATTTCTCATCTATGTTGATGTTCTGATGGGGAAGGATGATAAAGAGTATTTTTATTTATCAAAAAGAATTGTCTGCTCAATGCCTTACAGTTTATCCATCATTTAGGATTATTAGGCTTTTTTTTAAATATATTTAATTAAATATGCACTTATTCAATTTCATTTTACAGAACAAAGAGAAGTCAATTGCACTGAAAACAATGGAGGATGGTCAAGTTCTTTTACACTCGGTAATTTGCATTCTACTTCATTGGTCTTCTTTTTCCTTTCATAATTCATTGTTTCAAGTAACCTGCTTGTTTGACATAAATTAGAATTCGGTGAATGCTGAAGTTCCCAAAGTTCCATTCCCTTGGCTGGTTTTCAATGAAAAGGTAAAAGTGAATGCAGTATTCCTCCGCGATTCAACTGGTGTTTCTGATTCCATACTGCTCTTATTTGGAGGGAACATCTCTAGAGGTGGACTAGTAAGTTACTCAATTGAATTTTGTTATATTTGCGTCCTCCATTTCTTCTCGGAGTGAAGATTATTTGCCTCAATTCAGTCTTACTTGGCATAGAATTTATGTTGAACCTTTTCTTGGGTGTTGATAGGATGGACATCTGAAGATGTTGGGAGGATATTTGGAGTTCTTCATGAAACCTGCTTTAGCTGTTATGTATTTAAGCGTGAAAAAAGAGCTAGAAGAACTAATTCAGAGGAAAGTATGTATTATCTTTGCCTTATAGGTCCAATATTTTGATGAAATCTAGAGAGCTAGTTTGTTTTTTGGTTTCATTTTCTCCTGAATTTGGATTTCCTACTTTACAAATCCTAGTTTCTCATCTTTGTTTATGCCATTCTCTTTCAATTCACTGCCAAAATCTAACATCTCGAACATTTAATTTATGCGGATGGTTTGTTGGCAGCTTTTGAATCCTACATTAGACATGCGTTCTAGCAATGAGCTCCTCTCGGCAGTAAGATTGCTGATCTCAGAAGATCGATGTGAAGGTAGATTTGTCTTTGGCCGTCAGGTGACGTTGTCTTCAAAGAAGACAGCTACTGTTAAAACAACAGGTAAAAGCGAGGCTGATAATTCGAAGAATCATCTGCAAACAGTCCTTGCCAGGGCTGGACATGGACCACCCACTTACAAGACAAAGCAACTAAAGAACAACCAATTCCGATCTACAGTCATCTTTAATGGGCTGGATTTTGTTGGGCAGCCTTGTAGCAGCAAGAAACTTGCAGAAAAGGATGCAGCTGCTCAGGCTTTGCTGTGGTTGGGGGGTGAAGACCATTCAACTTCCCGAGATATTGACCATGCCTCATTGCTTCTTAAAAAGAGCAAAAGCCGGAGGAAAACTTCAGTCAGTGATGCTAAGTGGAGTACTAAGTGGAGTTAAGTCTAGATATTTAGGTGGATAATGTGTCATCGTTATCACTTAGCGGTGAAGCAGAAAGACAACAGTCCTGAGGCACCACAATCTCGGAGTTCAATCTTTCTATGGAATTTTATTGAACCTATGACATGCCGACATTTAGAACCCTTGTTTTTTTAATGGGATGGAAGGTAATACCCCTTTAGAGGCCAAAACTTAAGTGAAAGATCCCATGGAAGCAGAAGCTGGAGAAAATGGCCGATTTGGAAAGGGTGTTACCTTTGTCGGCTCTCGTTCAAGGTGAGTGCTATTACTTCATTTTTTGTTGCTACTGGTTTAGCCATAAGTTATAAATCAAAATTTTTTTTATAGAAACTAGGAGTTGACAATAGTTATAGATTTATCACAAGGCTTTTGTATGGTTATTTATGAGAAAGCCTTTCGATCACAGCTTGTAATAAACTTCCACTGACTAGGTTTACAGTCTCTTGTGTCCTAGTTGGGAATCCTTATATACTAAAATCCTTAAACAACATATGCTTTAGACTTTGATTATTGATCATTTGAACTAGCAGATATTTCCTCTTTTTCTTTCAAGACAAAGTTAATGTAGAGTTGAGCATGGTAATCAGTGAAATTTCACTATTAACATGAATGTGACCGCTTGAGCTTTATAATGCAAGTTGGCCTCATTTCTTTGGTAAAAATAGCATAGAGGTCCTTGTACTAGGAGTTAGATTGCATTTTGCCCTTTTACTCAATAAAAGAACAAATTAGTCCCCATACTATAGATCAAAGAGCAATCTCGTCTTTTTGTTAAAAACTTAATTCATTTCTACTATTGAAAATTTGTCCATGTACATTAACACGAGGAACGTATGGCAAGTCAAGTATCACTGTTTAGTTATATCGTCAGTCATACCAGTTTTATCCATTTTAACCATTCAAATGGATGAAATTTTTAATAGAAAGTATTAATTTGCTTTTTGATGTAACACAAAGATTAATTTATTCATTTTTTTTAGTAAAAGAGTAAAATATAATCTGACCGTTAGTAAAGGAGCTTTTATGATATTTTTACCTTATATTTTCAATTTCTTGTTAATTGCTGATATTATGTTCTTTCCCTTAAATTGGCATCACACGATGGGACCTTAATTTTTTGCTAAACTAGTTTTATGGGTGGATCGAATGTATTTGTTCTTTTGCAAAACTTGCTTTACGATGTTTTATACTTTTGAATGGTGTTTACTAAACGTGCTTTATGTGCATGCTACTGATATCACAATACATCAATATCCAAGGCGTATTTTCATAATCATATATAATAATTGGATAAAAATTAATATAGAGATCATTTTCTTTAATAAAATGAAAAACACTAAAAACTAAAAGCAAATGTATTGACTGAATTTTTAAAACAATTTGTAAAAACCGACAATAAAAATAAAAAATGTGAAGATTTTAAAAACAATAAAAAGAAATGTTATTATTTTCATTAAAAATAGTTCAAATACATAAATGCAAAATATTTTTTTTTTAAAATAAGAAAAACCTCAAAAATCAAGCGTGACTTTATTCTCCCTATCGAGAATTGTTATTATTTATGTTGAATGAAGTTAATTTTATTATTAAAAATAGAAAACAGTAAAAGTACGGTGATGGTATCTTTAGAGTAAAATTATTATTTTTATATATTTTTAACAGTGAATTTTAATAGAAAGATTAATTTATTTTTTATTTATATATGAAAATTTGTTTATTTATTTTTTAAGTAAAAGTAAAAAAATAATTATACTCATATTCATGAAAGAAAGAGGACAAGTCAGAGCTGAAATGATCCTTTCCGGGATCTTTCATTGTATTAAAGTGGAAATGATATTTTATTTTCTATTCAATGCGTTGTCTTTGCATAAAACTTCACATTGACTTGTAGTTTGGAAACGAATCGACTTTTTAACTATTCTAATTCCAATTCCAGTTCAAAGCCTCCATTTACATTGCATCTCTCCCAAGGATCAAAACCTCCCCATTACTCATCCAATGGACAACATTCATCTTCCATAACACAATACAATCACAAATTGTTCCCCAAAACTCCCCAATATCTCCTCTTAATCTGATCATCAAATAGAAAAACACAGAGAGATGGATTTTGATGATGAAAGGCCTCAACAACAAGTAACAGGTGTTGTGATAATCACTCTTCCACCATCTGACAACCCTTCTTTTGGCAAAACCATCACAGCTTTTACACTTGCTAATGATGTTTTACCTCAATCCCTCACAACCCAAGAGCCAGACCAGGTTTTGCCAACAACCCGTGTTGCATCATCACCTCCACCTTCATCCCAAAGTCCTCAACTTGGATTCTCATTCTCTGGGTTCTTTTCTGTAAACCCCAGAAAGCTGTTTGGGTTTCTGGGTGTCTCTCTTTTTGCTCTTCTTCTTTATAGTTCGGGTTTTTCTAGTACTTTTGTAGAGCTGAGGAATTCCAACGATAATAATGATGATGATAAGCCAGAGTCTTTTATCTTTCCTTTGTATCATAAACTGGGGGCTGCTGATTTGGAGCTCAAGTTGGGGAGGTTTGTGGATGTTGTTGATAAGGAGAATTTGGTGGTTTCAATTAATGGGGGTGCAATGGAGACTAAGACGGTTAACAAATTGGTGGCTGCTAATTCTGTTGTGATGGATTCATCTGCTACTATTTTGCCTGTTAGGGGGAATGTTTATCCGGATGGGTATGTTTAAATCTTGTTTCTTTTTCTTTAGCATCATGGATTAGAGAAATAGATGTTGATTTTATGGTAATTCAAGTTTTTGCTTGTGATGCTAAGGTGCCAAAAAAAAAAAAAGGAAAGAAAAAGGAAACTTTGTGTTGGATTACAAGCAGCCAGCTTTATACTGTTCTTTGTTATACATTTGAGAGCTATGAAAACCAATGTGATTGTCTCGTTTCATATCTTTAAATTACCTTTGTCGGATTCGTTCATTAAGAATGCTTCTTCTTTCCATAATTATAACTATTAGTCACTGTTTTTTTGGGCTATTGTCGACACGAAATAAAAGCATTGCTGCAATACTCCTTTTCTTTAGGTAGCGTTTGGGAACTAGGATTCCAGAATTTGGATTTGGATTTGGATTTCAAAAAGTAGTGTAAATTGAGTAGTAAATTATTTAGAAATGTAACCTTTATGATCATTTCTTAAATTAATGAATTTGAAATCAGTAAAATATATTTGGATTTGACATATCCTTGTGTTTATACTTTAATAATATATATTAGACTGAATCTAAACTAATTTGACTATAATATATGCATTTCATTCTTACTATTTACATAATAATTGAAATCCAAATCCAAATTTTCAAATTCAAGTTTCCAAACGGAGCATTAAAGTTTCCTGTATAGAAGCTTTACCCTTTGTTCTATGCAACTACAAGTAGGAAGGGTGTTTATATGAATGATCAAACCAATTGGCAGAGTATGTATGGGAATTTGTCTTACGAAGATATATCAACAGAAGCGCTAGTTATAGATCATGCTGCAGCTGCTCTTTGAAAACGTCAATCTTGTAAAAGTTATCATTAACCCAAAGGTTAAAAAAGATGTTGCTGTGGCGATAGTTCTTGTGTATTTCCTTAAGAGATTGACTGCAGGAGATACAAGATGAAGTTGTTTGCAGTTCTTGTAATTTGTTGTCTAATACACGTTATTAGCTATAACTTTTATTGTTTGCTTAATGTGTGATTTTTCTTTATATTTTTTCAGATTGTACTTCACATACATGCTTCTTGGGAATCCTCAAAGACCTTATTTTCTTGACATTGATACTGGGAGTGACTTAACATGGATACAATGCGATGCTCCTTGCAGCAGTTGTGCCAAGGTAACGCATTTCTCAGTCTACTGGTAGCTGATGTAATGAATTCCTAGTTGCTATTTGAACAATGAAAACACTTAAAAACAGAGCTTAGATGGAGGGAAAGCGAGCAATTATCAAGATAAGGCCATCAAATAAGAAATAAACCCCAAACATTCGTCATGTTTGAAATAGGGATCGTGCATACTCTAATGGATACGGTTGATGTAGGGAGCAAATCCTCTATACAAACCCAACAAAGTCAATATCGTAGCGTCGGGGGATTCAATGTGCATGGAGGTACAAAAGAATCAGAAGCCTCAAATTTGTGAAACCTGCCAACAGTGTGACTACGAGATTGAATATGCTGATCGTAGCTCCTCCCTGGGGGTTCTTGCAAAAGATAAGCTTCACTTAGTGACTGCAAATGGATCAATCACCAACTTAGATGTTGTTTTCGGGTATCTTTTCTCAACATACTTGACTATTGGGTATTCATCCATCTAATCTTCCTCCCAATATGTGTGAATAACTTTTTAATTTATCTGTCCTAAGGTGCGCATATGATCAACAAGGCATACTTTTGAACACACTATCAAAGACAGATGGAATTCTTGGACTAAGCAAGGCTAAAGTTAGCTTGCCTTCTCAATTGGCAAGCAAAGGGATTATTAACAATGTGGTTGGTCATTGCCTTGCAACAGATGTCGCTTCCGGCGGATATATGTTCTTAGGTGATGATTTTGTACCAAACTGGGGCATGTCATGGGTTCCTATGCTTGGTAGCCCTTCAATGTGAGCATGAATCTCTGAAACTTTGCATCTTGTTTATGCTTCCTTGAGAAACTTTCTTGTTTTTTACATAAAATGGGTTTCAGATCTAAATAACTACTAAGTAGCCTAGCCTAGAAAAGCCTATATACCCTAATTTTTCCATCTTCACTATGTTGTAACAAAGGTTAGTTTTTGGACATATATCCTTGCAAATATGAGGCTATTTATTGTAAATGTGGCAATCAGCATCTACACTAGTTGTTGTTCAGTTGGGAAGCTTTGCTCTGTCACTTGATTTAACAGTTGCTGCATCATGTATTTTATGCATTGCCCTTCCCTTCTCCTTTAGCTTTTCATTGTCATAATCACTTAACTATTTTGTCATTTAACTTCTGCAGTTTCTCATCTGCTGTTCGGTTCCTCTTCAGCTTTGAGTTCTTACTTCTATTTTGAATTTGATTATATATCTTCAGAGAATTTTACCACACACAACTTGTGAAAATCAATTACGGAAGTAGCTCCCTCAGTTTAGGTGCAAAAGACAGTGACAAGGCAAGAGTTGTGTTCGACAGTGGCAGTTCTTATACGTACTTCACAAAACAAGCATATGCCGAATTGGTCTCTTCTGTAAGCATTTCCATCTTCAGCTTGATTGAAAGACAAAGTCACTTTTTTAGAAAGTCTTTCCATCTAACTGTATTGACTGCCTGTTGTTTGATGCAGCTTAGTGAGGTTTCCGAGCTAGGATTTATCCAAGATGCATCAGATCCAACACTTCCAGTCTGTTGGCGGGCTCCATTTCCTATCAGGTAGCCTATCTGTTGTTTCAATTAGGTAGATTTTTCCTTGGTTGAAGTACCTGGGAGGTCCTTGTGTTATAGGGACTGAATCAAATTAGTCCCTCTACTATTAAATGGATCAATTTAGTCCATATGATATTTAAAAGAATCAAATAAGTCCAGTTTGGAACAAAGTTAACATCTACTATATAAAGCATGTCTTGAAAATTATCTTTTTCCAATTACAGAAGATTTTATTTACAGAACCATAAAATCTTCTAAAATGATATTTTTTAAACAGTAAGTGTTAACTCTATACCAATTTGGCCTTATTTGATTCTTTTTAATACTACAGGGACTAAATTGATCCAGGTCCCTACAATAGAGGGACCTCTCAAGTACATTTACCATTTTTCTTTTCATATTGTTTTCAGCTGAGGAGAAATTTTGCACGTAGCCTGTTCTAATGCCTTTTGTAAGGGATAAGAAGCAAAGAATTGTTTCTCGGTTGCTTGAACTTTTTATTCTTATATTTCTGGACGCAGAACTATTATGGATGTTAAAAAGTACTTCAAGACTTTAACCCTTCAGTTTGGGAGCAAATGGTGGATTATATCCAAGAAGTTTCATATTCCTCCAGACGGGTACTTGATCATTAGTGTAAGGATTTCCCAACTACTAAGGACTAGTTTCTTTTCTTTGTCGCTCCAACTTTTCATTTTTCTTGAAGTTCATGTGCTTGATGCACATTTGAACTTGGTTATCGGGATACAAGGGCATATACCATATTGAAGAAAATTTTCCCATATGTCCGTTTGGGACATTTACCCATATTCAAGACTCATACCCGAGTCTGAATAACAAAGTTTATCTTCACACCAGATGGTTCCATGGTAGCCCTTTATGTGCAGTTTCCTGTAATGCAGAAGAAGGGTAATGTATGCTTGGGCATCCTGGATGGAAGCAATGTACATGATGGATCCACATTTATACTTGGAGGTTAGAATAGTTTTCACTAGTACTTGCATGTATATACGACCAAAACCTTTTATTCAGCTTATTGTATTGCTTTTAGTTCATAATCTTTGATTGGCTTTTAATATAGTTTTAACATGTCAAAACATCCTCTTCCCTAGGTAGGTTATTTCGAGAAGCAGAACTTGTAGCCCTATTTTCCATGTTTCGTTCGAGAAAATAAACTGTCAGACGTATTCTTTGTAAATCCAATGTAAAGCTTTATATTTTTCTTCCATTTATGGTTTATTCAGAACTTTTCTCTGTATGTATTTGCAGATATATCACTGAGGGGGCAATTGGTGGTTTATGATAATGAGAAGCAGAAGATAGGCTGGGGTCCATCGGGTTGTGGGAAGCCTAGTAGATTCAAGAGCCTTCCCTTCTTTGAAGGATAGCTAGTAGATGAAAAATATGTGTATATTCATAAGAGCTTATTATACTTTAGACATCAACCAGCCAGCCATTTGTAAATTTATCCCACATAATACTATATAGACTCGGTCGCTATCTGTAATGTAAAAATGCGTGTTCAGTTCAATGCTTCTCATGCTGTACTGATTATGTTTAAGTTACAAAAAATTTATTTGATATAAAAATAAAAATAAAAATACACATAATTGACATTCTCAGTTGAAATAGCATAATCAAAATGTGAGCGTACGGCCACCCTTCAAGACTTGTGGGGTTAGCCTATAGCATATAAGTATATATGGTACCACCTGGGCTATTACGTGCTTGAATAAATTGCTTATTCAATTAATTTTTCTATATACATCTCAAAACTATCGAATTCTCCAACAAGTCGATCGAGCATTTTGTAAGACGAGTCTACCAGCAGATTACGGTCTTTTGATGCACCCAAGGGGAACAATAACTTCATTTTGACAATTAAAAGTCATAATAGATAACGAATTACAAATACTGAAATTATAGGTTCAAAATTGTACCATCCCATAAAAGTAACTATGTAAATCAACTAAACTAACGTCTTGGGGTTTGAATAATATCCTCACCGCCATTACGATTTCAGATAGTTCAAGTTACTTTCAAAAATCCAATGTGAAATACCCCAAGTTCATGCATTTGCTGATGTGCATCATCCCCCATCAGGTATGGCTGCTAAGTTTAATTATTTGTTGCCCTTTTTTTCTAATCTTGTATGTGTAATAATACCAGTACCACATCAAGAATTTCTTTAATTTCCATCATTAGAATAATAACAGTAAAAGTAAAAGCCATGTGATGGGATAATCCAGATATAAGCCTACACAATTTTCTTAGCAATGAAGAAGAGCAAGTCTGAAAAGGATCTTAGCAGCAGATAAAGGAACAAGAAAAGAAGAAACGAGTTAAAAAAGCTAAGACATCATGACCTGATTGCATGACTCTAGGGCTTGAGTGGCGAAAAACCTCACATCCACATCAGGATCCTCACTCAATTCAACTAAGCATGGACGGATTGTCTTCTCCACCACCTGTATTATTCATCATCAATTTTACTAAACACTAATAATTCCAAAACCGGGTATAATACTACTAAATCACAAGCACAACCCTCAAAACTTTCAATAGCATGGAATACAAGCTTGCTTTCTTTTTCCTTTTTTACTTTCCCTCATTATTAGCGTGTGATACTGGTGCTCGCAAGCTATTCGAGAAGAACTCAAATTCAGTTCGATAATTATCAAGCAAAGCTCAAGTAGCTCAATCTTTTGATGGAGCCAAATTCAAGCACATTAATACTCAATTCAAACGGCTCACAAGTTTAATAGAGCTTTTCATTTTAATATATTTTTATATTAATTATATTTTTACACTCATTACATAGAAAGAGCTTAAGTACAAACTAGCTTAATCAAGCTCAAGTGGCTCGGTTAAGTCTCAAGCCAAGCTCAAGCATAGCAATTGATGTCCGATTGAGCTGAAGCCAAGTATCAAGCCTCAAATTTCAAGTCTAGCTTGAGCTTGCTACTATTTCGATTTAGCTCCGGCTCAATTACACCCCTACCCCTTGTTGATTCACATATAACATTTCTTTCACTTTTTTTAGGTAAGTGAAACACTTACCAATTTTCAGAACCAGGAGAAATTAAACTAAGCACACTCAATGTATAATGTATTTAAAGGGAAAAAACAAATATAAAAATATTAACACATGATAATTATTAAAGTAAGATAAATTTACTCACAGATTGATCAACAATAGGAATAAGTGACTGCAGCACCTTGGCCACATTAAACTTGATGTTGGGTACCCTGTGTCATGCAATTTTTAGCTTCATAAGCCGAATCAAACAATTCAAACAAATAAGCTTTTAAATCAAACTTCAGGATGCACCAGCATTACCTATCTTTTGAAGCATTGATAACCACAGGGAGAAGTTTTGAGCAAGTAATATCTGAGCCCATAACGGGGGCAAGTAGAGAAATTGCATGTAGAATGGTCATCCGATACAGATAATGAGGATTGTTAATCATGTCTAAAACCTGTAAATGGATTTACCAAAAAGAGACATCATATTCAGAACCAAAATCTTAGTATGTCTACTTTATCTTCACTTGTTTAGAATTACAAAAACGGGGAAACAAGGTATTGTTAAGGCAACCAGACTAACCTGTGGAACTATATGCTGCATTGCCCAATCTGGTCCAAATTCTTCAGCCAGGCGCTTCACGTTATTAGCAGCAGCATCACGAATGGAATAAACCTACAACGAAAACCACTGAAGTTAGCGAAGTTTACTTTGAAATATCACACATCATGTCCTAGTATCACCTCTTAAAGGTAGACTGGCAATATGTAAGTAGACCCTCAAGCAGACAAAATAGTTTTAAACATTAGTTTTCTCTCCTATTCCACCAGAAACCACTGGTTTTATTATAAAATTAGTAAGAACAACATCCAATTGTGGATTCTCAAATAAGCAGGGAGCAATTACAGATTGGCATTGACATAAACTTAATTACGAGACAACTAAATCGGGACGGGATCATAAAGAAGATGCATGACGCCATTTTTGCTCCATATCAAAGTTCTTTGCACCTTATCTTTCAACCATTGCATGCAGAGTGCACCAAGTTTGTCATCGAAAAAGCCAACACCCAACTGACTTGCCAATAAAGGGATGTATTCTATTATCGCAAGCCTAACCCTCCAGTGTCTATCCTCTGCAAGCTCCACAATTGCTGGTAATAGGGACTGGGACAGCAGATCAATTCCAATCACCTGCCATGACAGCTATATTAACTAAGCTGCAAATGAATATACGAAAGAGATATTCACTAACATGCTCATAGGAAGCGGTTCTTCCAACTGGTGCACGAAACAGCAGATGATAACTGGCAGTCAAATATTAAATGACACGTCACCTAAGCTTGAACCAAAAATTATTAGTGCCCTTGTTTGAACCAAAAATTTCGTTTACAACACATCATTGAATCCAAATCCCAGAGATTCATGTTAGGGGGGAAGACCTTATTACATCAACAGAAATTTAACATCTTTATTTAAGGGATTGACCACGCATGGAGGAATTTCCACCACTCATTTGAGATTGACAGATTGACATGCATCCAAGAAGATAATATGATAAAAACTGTTGAACAGTATCACCCAAAGATTTGGGGGGGGGGGGGGGCTGTATATAGAAGATAAGTAAAGAAAACGTTGATATTGTTCTTGAAAAATCATAAGTTATATCTTAAGAATAACCTACCTGGTTGACTTGATCAAGCTTGCTAATGATGTTCAGTCGGACATCTGGAAATTCATCTTTCAGAAGAGAAAGAAATATTGGAAGTAATTGCTCTATGGTCGCATCCTACAACCATCAAAGAAGATTATGTTATACTCGAGGGAGGGCGGAGAGCAAATGAAAGTTGGCAACATGCATAGAATGGATGCAATAGAAAAATAAGAAACATTTTTTTTGTAGAATCCACATAAGACTAACAATACGGAATTACTACCTTCCCTAAAACAGGTGCCATTCCCATTATAACTGAGGCCAAAGCAGATCGAACATGCTGGGATGAATCTGTTGATAGTTCCTGCAATAGGCAGCATTAAAAAATTTAGACAGCGAATATCCAGGATGCAGAAGAACTAGATTAATTCTACAAATAAAGAAAAACCTTGGATTAAGTAGGCAAGGTCTTCCAAGAGTATTTTTACCTTGACACAAGGAAGAATGTGCTGAATAGCTAGTTCTGGATTCAGAATTCGGCAAAACTTAGTTACTTTTCCAGCAGCAGCTATCCGCACTTCAGCTTCATTATCACGAAGGAGGCGAACATAAGCAGGTACTAGTTCCGACCTAAACATGTAAACCTTACAACATCATTTGATGATAACTAACAAACTCATCACTAAGATAAGGTTCATAGAAAAGCAAATGCTAACAAAAATCACTTCTGAATGACCAGAGCATTATAATTGATAAAGAACCTAAGACAATAGCATCAAATTCCAATTAAATAGCGAGGAAATGAATAAATTCATCAGTAGAGATCAGGGGGAACAGGAAGAAGGTGAAATTGGATAAACCTAACAGGTGTAACAATAGAAGTCAAAAAATACAATGGCTATTGCCACATAATTGCAGAGATTACCTAGTAGGCTCAGGTCCGACAGCTTCACACAGCTCGTATAATTGATTTGCGACCATGTAACGAACACGCCAAGACTTATCCTAGAACCCGAGTAATGCCAATTCAAAAAATTGCTCATATAAATTACCAAAGTGAAGAACAGTAAAAGAGAGAGGAGAAAGGTAAATATAAATTTAGAGAAAAATAATTTTCCATTTTTTTTTTTCACTTCAAGAAGCGAGAATTAAGAACTAAATATATTGACTTAAAATTAGTACAGGATGCATTCTACCAAATAAAGAGTAAAGAGAACTTGTGAAGCATATAAAAAAATTTATAACCTTAAGAGGTTAATCAATTTCTAGTAGGGTGAATCAAAAACCATAGTTTCAAGAAGTTAGTTAAAACTTAAAATAAAGGATATGAGACATCCCACTGGATCAGCAAAGCGCAGATTGAAGACCTTCAACAAAACGGATAAAATTCTATTTGTGGTAGAATCAAAGATAGTGATAATCCATTTTTATTCAAAGATATCCAGAACCATTTTGCAGATGCAAAACTGGCCATGGAAGCAAGATGACCACTGACACAAAATGCTTTTTACAACAGCTGGGATCCAGGAACGTCATGTGTTCTAATTAACAGCGGCTAAGTTTAATTCTTGACCTTAGAGGAAGGGGTCAAAGAAGTTCCCAACCTCCGCAATGACTAGCACATTCAGCTAGAGCAGGGAAAATGCTTTTCTGAAGTTTTCTAGAGATGCCATGAACTTAAACAACATGGTCTACCTGTGAGAAATTAACTATAACAGGGAGAATATGTGCTACACAATCTTGGGGTTCCAACAACTTTCCAAGAGCTGCACAACCCTCAACAGCCAATAGGCGAACAGAATCTTGATCTGCAGTATAAAAATAGGAAATAAGTTTAGAGGCCTGGTAAGTATGAACTTGATAACAATACTGGAAAACTAAATCTGCAAACTAAAATGCATAAGCAGCAAAGAACAGTGATAAATTATAGAGATACAGGGTGGTTATTTAAGCATGCAAAATATATAAATTCCATCAATAATTTAATAAATTTGTTTCAGTGAAGGAGAAAAAAATGGTTATAGATGCTGGAGTTGGTAAAACGACTCAAATATACTATGATGTATTTTGGGTGACTGTCGATAACTGTCTATTTTCTTTTTTAAATATAAAAAAAAGGGCAACATTCCTTAGAACTAAAGGAGCTGATAACTACCCCCTTTCCCAATTCCCTTCCTACAAGTTTAAACCAAAAACAATCCCTTCTAAATGGATGAGAAACATCATAAATGCCACTAAACTCTCCCTTCAAGATTTCAAACTAGTATTGTTTAACTAGACTTCAAACTAGTATTGTTTAACTCAAATCACTTATCCTGCACTTTTATCCATATAATTTATTTTAAAGCATATAGTCAACAATGGTTTACCAGCAAAACAAGTAACCATAATTAGAATAAAATGGATAAATTAGGCAATCTAACATACCATCCTGTGTCAAATCATCAAACATTGACATGATGTCCACCTTCAAATGAGGTGCTTCTACAGTAGCAGCAAATTTTCCAAGATTGGTCGCAGCAGATCTCCTAACCATTGGCATGTCATCTTGGCAAAGCTGACTGTATATCGCTCTTAATTCAGTTTTTAGTGCCTCCGGGGCACTAGGGTATGCAATATGAAACAATCCACAAGAGGAAACTCGAGCTGTAAACCACTCACCAGCAGCCAATCTCTGGTAGTATGCGATTACCACATTCAAAGGAACAACAATGGGTCTATTTTTAGTTCTAAATAAGTATTAATTAGGATTACATCTAAAAACTGATTTGAGCATATATTAAGAATAACATGTCCTGGTTGTTAATTTACAGCAGACCAGCATGATACTCCTAATTTAGAAACACAAAATAAGGTTTCTTTTCCCAATCTTTCACCACACAAACGTTAAAGCAAAAGCAAATATTTCAAAAAATTCATGTAGTTACTTGTTGCAGTATTTTACCTCATCTTCCCTAAGATAAAGAAAAGAAGAGAGAAAAAACTATATCATGCATCTGTATTTCAACTCATTCATGATTCAACTTCCTAATTACTATCCCAATGAACACAAAAAGAATATTGAATACAAAACGCATTATGCATAAGAAAAATGGAAACACAAATCAGAACACCAACCTTCACTAGTGGAATAAAATACTCAACCAAGTCCTGCTCCCTCATCTGCGCACCAATTCTACACAATGACTCCACAGCCTTATCCCTCACACAAGTTTCCTCAACAGTGCAAAGAGTCTCCAATGGAGGTAACAATACATTAGCATATTCCACACCTCCAACATAAGGAATAAAAACCCCCAATTCTTCTGCCATAGCAAGTAGAACTTCATCGTCGTCATCATTATTCTCACTCAGAAACGGAATCAATTCCTTTCGAGTTCTTTCTTCCCCAAGTGCACGTGCAATCGTAGAAAGTCTACGAATCGAGTTCAAACGAAGCTGGATATCTTCATTTTTGAGCTCATCAATCAACACCGCAATGGGATACAAAGGCTCTTCAATCATTGACATCTTAACTCACAAGATTTTACACCTAAAATATACAAATAAACTCAAAATAATCAATAACAGTTTAAAAACCAGAACTACGTAACCCAAGTCAATCTTACACCTTTTCCTTCATGCCCTAAGCAACTAAACAGGGTGTTAAAAGAGTGAGAGGGGTGATGTTAACCACGCACTAATTGCAACAAAGTTGGATAAAACGAAACCCTAATAAGTGCTAAAACAAAGTGACCCAATCTATAAAAATTTCCAAAAAATTTTGAAAAATCTTTGAAACATAAAACAGCTAAAGCTGAAAACGACCAACAAAAACAAGAAGAAGGTCTATAATTCTGAGAACAAAATTTTCTTACCGTGAAATAACAAGGAAAAAAAAAATACCTTCCGAGGGTTCGAGTTAAGAGCGCGACTGTTCGAAACCCGATCTGATCCTTAAGCGGAGAAATTAAGAGGGTTTTGATCTGTAAAAGGTGGTAGATGTTTTAAATTCAGTGTTTTTTTTTTTTTTTTGAAGACTTAATTTGTGGGAAATTACTCGGCGCCACAACTTTTCTTTTCACCTTCTTCTATGTTTCTACTATATCTAGTTAATAAGTTCAACTTATTACATTCCTACATTTAAAAAATATTATTAGAGATAATTATATTAGATTTAGATTATTTTTGAATTTTTTACAGCTCGACCTAAATGTTTATAATTTGAAATGTGTAGACACCAACCATACAATTATACAAAATATTTAAAATATAAAAATAATTAAATTATATTTTACCTCCTAACCTACTAATAAAAATATTATATTATATGACATAAGACGTTGAGTTCAATATTTAGCAACCTCCAATTAGGGTTGAGACGGAAAATTGATCCGAATAGAGATGTATGGATTAAACATTAAATTTATTATATTTTTTTATAAATGTTAAAATAAATTTTTTTGTAATTATCCTAACTTTTTTTTTTCTTTCTCTTTTCTCTTCCCTGTACTGTACCTCAGAACCCACCATTTTCTGACAAATGCAAGCCCTTGGCTAGATAAACAAGATGGTATATTTGAATGCCTCAGAAAAGAGAAAGAAAAATATATTTATGTTGTTTTATTATAGCTAAGCTTGAAAATTTTTTGTTCCTGCTTCATGTATTTTAACAGATCCACCAACAATGATAAATGCAAGCCTGGAGCTGCATTCAGATATCTTTTCCGGCATATATTTCTGTCGGCATAACAATACCTACAGAGATCCATGTTGAGAAAATGGTACGTTTTGAGGTACAAAGACAAGAGAAAACCAATATTATTTGAATCAGATCCAACGGGCAATTGGACCGATTGAATAAAAAATCAGTTAAGAGATCAGTTTAAAAGCAGTTTTGAACCGATTAGATCAAACAGTTGAAATCAAATTTTTTTAATATTTTTATATTTTTAATTAAATAATAATCGGTTTAATTATTCATCCGATTCAAAAAAATATTTGAAAAAAAATAAGAGAAGAAGTGTCTCGGATTGGACATATGACACCCTTAGATATAAACTATTTTGTTGCTAACATTTTGGATGCTGCGAGATTTATTACACTTAAATACATCAGATCTTCAACTTTAAATATTTAAAATGTTACGAATAGTTTTAAGAAATATATTTAAAAAATTTATTGGAAAAGAGCATTCACAATATTCATATTCTAACATCTTAAGTAATCAAATTTAAATTTAAATAATAAATTTAACTCCTAAAAATTTCTTACAAAATCAAAACGGTAAACTCCGTCATATATACTATTTTATTAGACGGTCGGCTGTTTTGTCTTTTTCTTTTTTTCTTATACGTGTGTATTAATTTGTTTTTTAATTTTTATACTATTTGTACTTTGTATTCTTGTTGTTTATAATTTGTATTTTTTTTTTTATTTAACATGTTACACTTGTCCAGAAAAGCTAACCAAAAATGTTTTTTATATTAAAAAAGTAAAGTTAAACCTTCAAATTTTAAGTTGAAAGTTTTCGAATTAGATTAAAATTATTGATATGAAATTTTAAAATTAAAAAAAATACTCTAAATACACATTTTAAAATTTAAAAACACTATAAATGTAAATATAAATTTAACATAAAGGAGAGCATAAGAAAATCACATAAAGAAATGAACTAAAACAAAACCAGCAACAGAAAATTTTCAAACTATTAACAGAAGGAACCTCAAAACTCTTCAAAGAAAAAAACAGCATTCTTAAACCGAAATATAAGAAAAATTATCTAAAAAAGAGAGAGGTTATTTTAGATTTAAAATTTTAATTTGCATTTAAAAGATGGTTTATCTTTATTGAATTAGTAAAACACAGTTATTACAATTTTATTTCAAAATCATTATTTAAGCGAGATAACTAAATATTACTAAAAATTAAATTTAATCAACAGTGTTAAGTTTAAATTACAAATAGACGGAAGATGATTAAATAAATGTCGTATTATTACCATTAAGAACTTATATTTCAGGCTTAAAACTAAATCTAGACCACATGTATATTTATGTAATTACCCCAAAAAAAAAACGAATATGTCCATGTGAGGTATACGGAGCCAAAACGAACCGTTTCGGTTGTTTTTTATTTATTTAATTTTTACTACAAGGCGGAAAGTGATTCAGGCCGCCACGTCAGCTCCGAAATATCAGCCGCCGGTTCAAACAAACCTCCTAACGCCACAAAATCACCGGTATTATTACTATGGATATTGTTATTGGCATCTGAGTCAACGCCGATTCCGAATTCAAACGGTTCGTAGATCGGAATCGGGAACTCATTCCCCATCATTTCCCCAAATCCAACGCCACCTGACCCTCCACCTTCATCCACATCAAAGGCGGTCTCAAATCTCTGCTCCACCTCAACCGACGGTAAACTTGGAGGCAAACCCAGTTCATCATCCGAAGCTTCAAACAGAAACCCTAACTCCGGCCTCGACTCGCCGGAATCCAATATCGTTTCCGGTAAAGCCACCTGTTCCGGAATTAAGATCTCTTCTTCGAAACTCCTGATGACCGAATCGAGTCCCTGAATCGCCGGATCTGGTCCACTAACCGGATCTGAATCGTCGAGGATGTTCAGCAATTCCTCCGGTATACGCCTTATTTCCGACAAATTATCTTCTCCATCATCAGGATCAGGTTCTACACGAGTAGCCTCGGGAGAGTCAGAGTCGGGACCCTTATTATCGTCCGAGTCAACTCGAGCGAGTTTTGTATTGGGCACCGAGTTAGCCTCTGACTCTTCCCGGGCTCTCTTCTTATTTCCTTCGTTATCCTCCATAACCATTAGTAAATCTTCAGTTCCAAAAAAATTGCAGAAAAAAAAAAAAAAACCTCAGTTTTCAAATCAGAGAGTTGCTGGTGATTTTATAAAGGATTTGAAAAAATTATAATAAACTGTTTAAAGGGAGGGTTTCTAGAGAGATAAAGTGAAAGTGTAGAGAGAGAAAATACGGGGTATTGGGTGAGTGGGAAAGAGATAAGGAATGTGAATATATAGTGGTTGCAAACATGAGGCAATTTTTGAATTTATCCATTTTTTTATTTCATAAAAAGAAAATTCAAATTTAAAATATTAAATAAAAATAATTAATTATTGACAAAGACAGGCGCGTGTAGATCGGAGCGCAGGCAGGTCGATTTGATGAGTCATTCACTTCTTCTTTTTTTTTTTTTTTTTTTTTGCTTTTTCTGGATTTGTCTGCTTTTTCTGTCAAATTAAGTAATTAACTAAATTTAAATGTAGAACTTTGAAGTCCGTTTCCAAGGGTGGGAGAGAATCCACTGGTGGCGTGGACATCGCTCTCTTTTGCAGGTCCAGCCTTTTTTTCTATTTGCTTTTCTTTTTTAAATAATAATTAATTTGCCCTTTTTTAAGCTTTGATTTTTGACATGTTCTTCCCTTTTCTTTTTTTTCTTGTTAAGGTTTGTTTGTTTTTTCTTTGAGTTTTTTAATATCTCACGCAGTTTCCAAATTCCAACTAATCTACAGATATTTTATATTACTAGGTATTCAATTTAATTTTTTTAATATATATAAATATAATTAAGATACAATAAAATAATTTATTTATATAAATATACAACACTTTTAAAAGTAATTGTATGATTTAATATGAGCTTTTTATTGATTGATGTCATTTTTAATCGAGTCATCAATTTAATAATAAAATTATAAAAATACATCTTTTTTAAAATTATAAATAATACTATTATAGTACTTTCATAGTTACATAATTTTATATCATCTTTAAATAAAATAACTAAAAATCCGCTAATCAAATGTGTGTACAATAGTATTAAAAATATAGGTTTATTGCCATTCACCTATATTCATTTTTGAATAAGTTATTACAATATCTAATATTGCATAGAACCCCAACATTTAGTTTATTGATTAAGGTTGTTTATCATATCTCCAAGGTTGTGGTGGCATCGATCCACAGGTTATGCACGTGGGATAGTTTAAATAGGTGTGTACAAGAGTTTAAAATTCTATTGTATCAAAAAATTTTAATATTGTACCCAAAAAATAAATCGATTTGCATATTGTGCCTATAAGGTGGCTTAAATGGGTGTGTGTGATAGTTTGATATTTTATTGTATAAAAAAACCAAATATTGCATAAAAAATAAATTTAGTACAAAAATATATTTTTTGAATTTTTTTTAAATTACTCACAATTTTCAAACTCTTTGTAATTGTTTTTTTTTTTTTTTTTTTTTACAAAATAAGTTTACATCGGCAGGGTTCCAACCCTAGTCATTAAAGTGTCAATAAGGGCTTTAACCACTGTTTGTTTTTATTGTTTGACAACTTCTTATAATCGTTATTATAATAAAACCTTCAATTAAATTAACATCATCCATCAATTACTAGAATAATATTATTTTTACTATGTAACTAAAGGGAAAAGACTGTATGAAGTTGTGATTTCATGTTATCACTATTCTTTTTTAATAGGAAAATGACTAATCAGATTTTTCCTCCTAGTTTTTAGTATTTTTAATTGGATTTGAATTTTTTTAAGAGAAAAAAAGTTAAAAATCAGGAGGAAAAAAGTTGAAAATTATGAGAAAAAATTAGATTTGTTATTCTCCTATTGCAAAAGGATAAAGATACGTGAAATCACAGTTTTATATAATCCATTCTAGTAACTAATACTATTACAAGAGTTTTTTTTTATATATATTTTATAAATAAAAATACCCATTACAACTAAAGCATTATATAGTCATAAATTTTGTACACGTTGAGCTCTTATTTATATTGTGTTACAAGTTAATTGAACATCGACTCAATGAAATAGTGAGTAAAATACATTGCTTTACAATGTAAAATATATATATAATTTTGAGAGTTTTTTTTTTTATATAAAGAAAGTAGAAAAATATACTTACATAAATATTTTTAAATTTAAAACACCGTGATTTTTAATATCTTTACTTTATCATTTCAAGTAATGCCACATTTATATGTTGTATTATTTTTATAAATTCATCAGTGTTAATTAATGCCGGATTTATTTTTATATCATTTTGTTATAAATACATATATTACCTAATCTATTTTATTTTTTACTATTTTGACATTATTTCTCATCAAATTTTGAGTAACCAATTTGCCTAAAAAAGTTTATGCTTATAAAAACTAACTATTTATTATACAATAAATGTTAAATAGTTCATATTTCATAGTGACGGTTTTAAATATAAATCAATAATTGTTAACTTTCTCTCAAATTTTATTAAATAATAATTTAAGTTTTTGAAAATATAAATCAATAATTAAATGAGGCCCGACCCCATCTGCAAATAGTAACTGGAATGTAATATTTTGATATTTTATTGATGGAAACGTAAGATTTTTAAAATAAATTTAGTTTTTTTAATATTTCTCAATTTCAAATTTTTTATAATTTAATGAAAAATTATTAAATTAAATTATATTACACATTGATTTAAACACCTGAATTCAATCGATTAACCATTAAATTCTAATATAACCACATGTCAAGTATAATGTAATTTTCAATTAATATATGTAAGTGTGGTTTTTTTATAACTACAATTATAATTATAAATATAAAAAATCCATTTAAATAACTATAAAATATAATCTGATTCAACCCGACTCATGAACACCTCTAATTAAGAGACATTTAATCTTAATTTAAATTAAATATATATACATAACTGAAATGTAACGTACACGTATTCTACACATAGTGAGCTTCAAACTTAAAATTTTAAAGTTTCTAAACCATAAAAAGAAATACCAATAATTTTATCTTTTAAAATTTATAATTATACTTTTTACTTTTGAACATTTCTTTTTCTTTTTCAATATTTTATACAAATATATTTTAATTATTAATGTATATCTTTTTAAATGCAAGTCTTGATAGTTTTTCTTAAATGCAAGTCTTCATAGTTTTTCTTAAATGTACTTAAATACTTGTATGTTAATTTATTATTAAAACTTATATTTAACTTTTGTCCATTTTTTATAATTTAATTAATATTAAAAAATCAAATAAAAATAAATGAATATATTTGAAAGATCAATTTATTAATTTGTTCAATTAATGGAACCATATAATTCAGATATAAAAATTACAAACATTCGTCATAGATGGTGAATGATAAGCTCTATCAACACAACAAATGCTTTAACCCCAGCATCAATAGAATATTATGACACGTTCACAATTGGCTTTGTCACAACTCAAGCACAACATATCTGAAGTGATTGCAAGTACTTAATACGATAAATAAATTAAGCCTGAATGGTCCAAAGCGACAAGCAAAAATCGAAAAAAGAATCGAGCATTCACTAAACTAGAGAGGACGACAACAAAATCATCCCTAAAATCACTTGTAAAACTACTATTACATGCATAAGCAACACTAAAAACACGTGCTACAATAACAGACAAAAAGTTTTAAATTTGAAAACTTATTAAACAATGAAAAAAACAAACAAAAAACATATAAAACTTAAAATAATACGGGTCCAAATCAACACGTAAAATAATTTATTATTCTAAAACACTCTCAAAATATAGACAGATTAAAAAGTTGATGAAAAGCTACTCACTTTCCAAAAAAAACTACTGGTGGCCGGTGGAGTTTTAGTGAACTACAGGTATGTTATCTGTCCATAACAACTTGTAAAAATGAGAAAGATACCCACAAAATATATATGTAAACTGAAAAAGAGAGAATATATATATATATATAGTAAATATAAGGAAAAAAGCAGGTAATTTTATCATTGCTATATTCTGGAATGTGGAGAAACAAAAGATAAGAAGTAAACAACTTGGAGAAAAAAAGAGAATTTTTTTTAGAGTTTTTATATAGATTTATCATTACTATATTTAAAATAAATAACTAAATAATATTTTGGATACATTAAATTTATGTTTTAAAAAATAATAATAATATTTAAAACGGATGAATGATAAAAAAAATTTAATTAATTTTTTATTTACTAAATTTAGTTAAATAAATGTTGCAATTACTGAAAATTTTAGGAATCAAAGGTTATTTTCGTTTTCATTTCTTATAAAATGATTGAAAATTTTAAATAGGCTTTATATATTGACTTAGTATATGAGTTTGACACATTTTTCTTAATACGATACATGTGTTGTTGTTTTTTTCGTCCAGTTTGATACTTATATTTGACAAAAGTTATATATTTTAGTACTTAAAGGCATCCATGCTAACTTTTTAGTATTTAAATTGGGTTTTTAGGGTTGATTTTAGGGGTGAGCGTTCGATAGAATCAAATGAAGAAAAAATTCGAGTTAATTGAGTTGACGAATCATATTTTATCATCCTAACTTGATTTAAAATTTTCTCGAATCGAGTCGAGTGAGATAAAATTTGAATCGAATCGAATATATTTATTCGTTATTTTGGCTCATTGTAACCACTGTTACCCATAGTAACCAAATTTTCGCATGGTAATCAAATTTATTATTAACTTTCATCTCCTCATAATTTATTTATTAATCTTTTATATACGGGTTAGCTTCTTCGCTTGCTTAATTGCTTCAATTGTTTTCTGATTTTTGTCACTATGTATTTTGGAATTAAAAAATATATTAAATATAAAAAATATTATTTTTTTAATAAAAGTTATCTTAAAGATAAAATGTAAAATTGACACTATCATAAAAATTTAACATAAATATTTTATGGTATCATCAATAATTCAATTTTAACATAAATTTATAAATATTTAATATGATTAAACAATTCAATAATATAAATAGTACAAAATGTGAAATTTAATTTAATAATATAAATAGTATATATAAATAAAATTATTACTATTCAAGTTTAAAGATTTTTTGATGATTTTTTATTTGGGGGTAAATAGTGAAAAGTAAAAATTTAGGAGGAAAATAAAAAATTTTGAAGGTTCAGAAGTAAAATTTTGGGGAAAGTAAATGGGGGGAAAATATTCAAAAAAATGGGGGGGGGGTTTGAGCTAGATGGGAGTGAGATGAGAGGAGAATAAAAGTATTGAAAGGAATGTAAAATTGTTTGGGGTAAAAATATAAAATATTATAGTTTGATATTCGATTTATTCGAACTTGAAAATTAAACTCTATTCGAACTCGTAATTCAAAAAAAAGAATTGAGTTGACTCAAATAACTCGATTTGTTTAACTTGAAATTCAAATTTATTTTCAATTTTTTTGAGTCGAATCGAGATTTGCTTACCCCTAATTGATTTAATGAAAGTTAATTGCCACTATTATTAGGTTTGGATTTTTCATGATTTTTTAATAAAATAAATTTACTATTAATTGTGAATATGTTTAATTTGGCAAATACAGTTTGATAGATGTGATCTAATTCGAGTTTTAAGGTTAATTTGATGAAATTTAATTGCTGATATTATTAGTTAGTTATTATTTTTCATCAAATTAACTTTAAGATCTAAATTAAACACTAAAAAATAACAGTGTTACTACATTAGACAAAAATGTATCCACACAGGTGCTGTATTAGAAAAAAAAATGTCAAACTTCTGTACCAAATTTTGTATTAAGTTTTTTAGAAATTATATTTGGAAAATAGAAATGAAAATATGTGAAATAAAAAAAAAACTCAACTCGATTGACATGAACATTGTTGTCAATGTAGGAGGATGTGAGTTCGAGTGTACTGAAGCGTATTCTGTCAAAATGAGGAGATATGATTAAAATTTATAATGAAATTATTAAAAAAATGCTTTGTAAAAAGTGAAAATGATTAAAATAAGACATTTTAACTTTAAATAAATTGGTCGTGGTTCAAACTCATATAAACACGAAAATATAATTTTTTTAACAAAATTTCAAATATTAAATATTGTATCTTAATTTGAATTCAATATAAATATAACTTTTTTATTTTTATTCCTCGTGTTTTTATTAAAAAAAATAGTCACCAAACATATTTTCATGTGGCCATTATTGAAAGCCAATTTTTATATAAAATATGAAAATGTTTTCTAAAAATTAAAATGAAAAATGAAAATAAAAATATTTTGAGAAATCAAACTAAACCTAATTTTCCTCCAAATGAAAATATTTAGGCACTTAGTTTAATAATTTATTTTTATTTTCTTTGAAAATGATAAAAAAACTTTAATTGAAAATTTTAAATATGATTTGCCGTAAATAAAAATGAAAATACGTAAAAACTTAAAAACAAGAGAAAAAACATGTTTTCATTAAAAATCCTTAGTAAAGCTGGAAATGTTGAAAATAAGACATTTAAATTTTAAATAAATTGACTATCATTTCAACTCCATAAAAAAAATTATTTTCAAATGTTTTTAAATATGAAACCTGTCACCTTGGTTCGAGTTCACATAAATATAATTTTTTTAATTTATATTTTTATTAAAAATTTGTGCATCAAATAATTATTTCTCTCTTTATATATTTAAAACAAAATTTAGTACTCATTACAATCGAGATCTAATGTTAAATGTCAATTGAAATTCTCTCTCTTTATTTATTTTCTGAACTTGATTCATATGCATCAAAGTACGTGCAAAATATAAATAAAAATAAATTTTTTTTTTAGATATTTAGGGTAATATTTATTTGAAGATTTCATTATAATCAGATTTTGTGGGATTCATTTAAATTGATAGTTGAAATAGAAAGGAAGTAAAAGAGAAATCAATTCATCGTTGATTATGCCACTAGAATTTATATTGAGAAATATGAATTAATCTTTTAACCAATATAATCGGTTTCCACACTAAAAGATGAGTGAAATTGATTTTTAGAAAAAAACACGTACTTAATAACTGATTTAACAAGTTATAGGGTGCCAACACAAATTTCAAATTTTTTACATGATTTGATCAAATTGCTACAATTTTCTTACTTTTATCTTTTAACCAAAGCTGTTGATTTAAAAAAGATTTCACGAGTTTTTACTAAAATAAGATATTATCTTAAAAGGATACGGATATTTAATTGAAAAAAATAAAAAAAGAAATAAATATCAAGACTATATATAAACTTCCATTCGATGTGCATTATATATAAATTTTAATTTAATTTAATTTTCACTAATCACTAATACTATTATTGAACTAACACCATTATACTTTGATATATTATATACACAAATAATTATATTAATTTAATATAAAATTAAATATTTATTTTAAAATATATATAATTAAATTAAAATTAAAATTCTATATAAATATATAAATAAAAAATTTAAATTATATATATAATTACACTAAATCGAAATTTATATATCAACATACATATTAAATTAAAGTGGATGAATAAATTTAATATTTATCAACAAAAAAAAACAAAATTTTGTACTCTCTCGATCTGTCTGGCCGCGTGCCTAGCTCCAGAAGCTTTTCCCGAGCCGAAACTTTCAAGCCGAGCCAAACTTACCGCCGACGCTCATGTTTAATGCACCGCGCCACGTGTTTTTGCGACCATAATCGCACACGAAACCGCGATAATTACCGACCGTTTCCTTGATTGTAAATACACCGCCCATGTTTCCAGGGAACCGGCTCTTCCGGTAATAACGAGTTCTGTCGTACTACGAAATTGCAAGGTCCGTTAAAAATTTGACACGTGGAATAGGAGCAAAGCAGATCAGATCACATGCTACGGATGATGTCTTTTATCATTGTCGTCAGTTAGAAAAATTGAAATAAAATTTGTCAGTCACGTCATGCCCGGTATTTCTGGTGTCGTGGGTTTCACGATAGGGCAGGTGAGATTATCAATAACTACTTTAGATATTTTTTTTCTAAGTTCTAGATTTACATAAACATCCTTGTACGACAGTCTAAAATTACTATACTACACCTACTTTTCTCTTTTCGACTTTTTCATTTTTTTTGGGTGTTTGCTGACTAGAATACCCTCTCTTTTTTCATTTCGAATTAAGCTTTTTCTGTTTTAATATATAGAAAATATAATTTAAAAAGTTATTATTAGAATCGACATAATTGATGAAAAAAATAATAATTGACATGTTTAAAAAAGGTAAATTATACTTTATACTATTAAATTATTAATAAATTTATATTTTGATGATTTAACTTTAAAAAATTATAAAATAGTTAGTAAATTATTTAAAAGTTTTCATTTAAGTCACTTGCTCTAATCAAAAACTCTCATTACTTTTCATTTTTATAGTTTATATTTTTTCATAAAATGATTTTCTTCTTCGATCTCTCATATTGATCGTCAGATCGACTTGAATCTAAGATATGTGCTACTACTTGTCAATAGGCATTAATCAACTGTACAGATTTTCTAACCATTGCTTGAAATTCTCTAATCTAACTTAAAAAAAGAAAACCTTAAAATGCAGTGAACTAAAACCATAAATTTACTAATAATTTAGTGACTTTAATATAGTTTACCCAATTAAGAAATGCTGAGATATTTTATATTAGTATTCAGGATAAAATTATAGTTTTACAGAGAATTAAAATATTCATTTTTTTAAACTTAAATTTAATTTTTAATGTTTTGGAGAGTGAAAAAACAAATTCTTCATTTTATGCTAGGGCAAAAGTTCTTGCCTGTACCCCATGGGTTAACCTTGGGATAATTATAATTTTGGGACTGAAGGGGAAAAAAATATTTTGAAGGGCCGGTGACCAAAATTCTTGCTTATCATTCTTTAAGATAAATGCTTGAAGATTGAAGAATTCTCGTGTATAATTTGGTAGCCAATGATTATTCAACTACAAAATTCATCCGGATTTAAGTTTTCAAAAGAGTAAATAATAGATTTTTACTTGGACATTTAAAAAAAATAAATTGTGATAAGTTTTATTTATTCTTGTAACTGTACAAAAAGAGCTAGATATGCTCGAAACTATTATCGAAAGAACTTGTCCAAATGATTTTAGGACGACAATAAAATAAAAACAAGATGGACAAAAAGTGTGTGGCTAATGATGATACCATATCTGCAATTACTATCTTCCAGCTTGATGGTATTTCAATGAAATTCGAGAAGGCAAACAACTGCATAAAAAAACATCGACATGTTAGGTGCCATTACAAAAGGTTCAAGTTGCAGCTTTAGAATCTCACAAGCGGTTATGAGAACGGAAAGAACGGTTGTTAGGAAACTATTTTAAGAAATTTCAAGTGGTAGTTCCCATCAACCAGCATATAGTGGACTATCGGTCGATCTTACTTTCATTACTTTTTGATTGCTTTGATTGTAAAAACAATTTCACACTCTTTATGCAATGCAATTGCGATTTATCCAAAAAAAATTAGTGCACTTTGAAATTTTATGTGTTTACATTTTAATCCAAAGGGGTTTTATATTAAATATTAAGGTGAATTATATCCAATGTTATTAAATTTTTAGTAGGTTTACATTTTAGTCATTTAGCTTCAAAAATTACAAACAGTCACTGAATTATTCGAAAATTTTCATTTAAAACACTGAATTGTTAAGTTTTTTCTAAAGTTCAACTAGCGAGCTCCAAGTGACGATTCATATGGTGGATTAGTGTTTATTGATGAGTGGAATAATATATTTTAGATCCAAGTTGATCTCTCAATTATTGTCGGAGATTGGAGAATAATATTATTTGGATTTTAATTCGTATATTTGTGACGTTCAAAGTTGTCTCATGAAAAAATATTGAATTGTAAGAAAAAAGGGAAATGAGAGCTTTCTATTGGTGCAAGTGATGTGAACTAAAAAGGCCACAATGTAGTAATTTTAATAATCTAGTGACTTAAATGAAAACTTTTAAATAGTTCAGTAACCATTTTGTAATCTTATGAAGTTGAGTGATCAATACATAAACTTACTAGTAATTTAATGACTTTGTAGTTTATCCTAAATATTAAGTCCCATATTATTTGTGATTTGTTTTTTTTTTTTAAGGATGTTTTGTCATGCTTAAATTTAATTTAAAATTTATTTTAAATCAATAAATTAATTCTTGTAGACTATTGAATATTGTAGTTTTATTTTTTTATTTAAAAAAGGTTTCACATAAATATTGCCTTTCATGTTATTAATTATTTATATTATATTTAAATTTTGACTAAAATAATGTCATCTATTAATCGTATAGTTATCAAAAACATAAATATTATTTCAATTAAAAGCATATTTAATTATTATATCAATTATTATAAAATTTATTATATAAAATTTTAAAATGAAACTTATTTAATTGTATAATAAAAAATTCATTCCCAACTCAAATAAAAATTTCCATCTCAAATATCTAATCGTTTTGATTTAATAAAATAAAAATTAGTTGATTTGATTTAACCCTATTCAATAAAACATTCACATGGCCATAAACTAGTTAAAATTAAAATAAAAGTAGTGGGTACAAATTTCTTGTTCACGAGCTTTGCTTAATTGGACCACTCTACGGGAATTGGGAACATCTTGAATATTGAGTGTACCTCCCCCCCCCCCCCCCCAAAAAAAAACACCAAAACACCTTTTCTTTTTTTTTTCGTTAAAAAAAATTTGATTTTTCATATATTTATTATAGTTTTTTTCATATCGCATGTAAAAAATGTGTAATAAATTTAAAAAAGATTTTGATAAAATTAAAAAAATTAAATATCATAAAATTGAATTCAAATTTCATTCTGCATGTATTTTTTTAGATTTTATATCCTCAAATAATTTTAGTTACTTATTAAAAATAAATGACTTTTGTAAAATTCATTACTGATTTAGTTAAAGATAACACTAAAATATTTAAATATAATAATAATAGATGTTTTGAGTTGAAACTTCATATAAATATTTTTTAAAATTTTATATAAAAAGATAATAACCTTCAAAATAATATATATTAATTATTAAAGTGAGGAAATTTTGATAAATTTATTACTAAATTGCTGACCTGATTAAAAGTAACATCTATTTAATAAAGTACTTAAATATAATAATAAATTTAACATATTTATACTGTATTAATTTTAATATAATATTTTTAAAAAATTTCTTATTATATTCAAGTTATCTCGTGTCAAAAAGAGAATTCTATAAAAAATGGAAACCTCGTGGGTGGCTAGGTGGAGATAAGTTTTATAAAGCTATCACTAGGACTTTCCCACAACTTCGTATGTATTATTATAATCACACATTTCTTGTGATTTTGCTTCACTTTCAAGGCATCTCATTTTCAATTCATCATCATCATTCTCTTAATTTTATATTTTTATTTTTTTTCTATTAACATTTTAATAATTCCACTACCATACTTTTTCTTCGTTCGCATTTATATACATGGCAACTATAATTACATCATTAGGTTAATAGTTAAAATATTAATTATTTAAAAAATATATGTAAATCTTTTATAATCAACAAGATGATGATGCTATTTGATATTCTATTAGTGGAGTTTTTAGATTTCATAAACAGTGTTATTATTTAGGGATATAATAAAATATTTAAAAAAGAGATATATAGTAATTTTTTAAAACTGTTTGTGGAATAAAAAAAAAGCATAAAATACTAACTCCACAATAATAATAATAGATAAATCTCAAAACTACAAATAAACTTCGACCCATTGTTCATTATTATATATAAATTTTGATTTTTGTGTAAATTTGTATATAAAATTTTACAAATCACTAACTCGATTATCAATATAACATCATTTTTCCTTTACATAGCACATACACAAATAATTGCATCTATTTACTATATAAATAAATTAATATATTTATTTCTTTAAATATATATAATTAAATCAAAATTTAAAAATTTTTATATATAATTATACTAAATAAAATAATTATATACTAAAATACATATTAAATCAAAATTCATTCTTAATTTTAAAAAGATCTATAAGAATGATTGGTTTTTGTAAAAGATAATTGGAGTGGACCAACCTTTGTCGCCATCATCGTACAAAATATAAATTTCTCCACCCACTCCAATAAAAGAGAAGGAAAAAAGAAAAAAAATAAATTGAACACTTCAATTTACAAAGGTTTTCGTGTTTTTACTTTTAAAGGCAAGTATTCGGTCCAAAAGTCATATCTAATTGTCGTTTAAATATTCAAACCAAACCACTCTATAAGGTTGCCTTATACCAAGGGTTATGGTTTAATTTCTAAATAAAAAATATATACATATAAAAAAGTCAATAAAATGTTAAATTCTTATTTTTAATTAAAATATATGGCAATTGTAAGTTCCAATAAAGGTAATTTCTTGAGGGAAGTTTTTTTAAATATATAATTTAAAAATAAAAATACCCTTATAATATAATTTATTGATTTATAAATAAAATATTTCTTTTATTTCTTTTATCTACCGGTTGATATAATTAGTTGATTTCATTTGATTCGGAAAATTAAATTTAATAAAATATTTTTATTATAACATAGATTTATTATATTATTGATACAATGTCCATGTTTTTTTTTTTATAAATACATGTAAACTATACCAAATAAATGTTAGTCTATATATGGGTAAACTATACTAACTGCCCGTAAATTTTATTTTAAGTTACATTTTGATCATTTAACTTTTAAAAGTTACATAATAGTTACTAATGTTATCAAATTGTTACATTTTTATCACTCAGCTATAAACTTATGTTAAAAAGTAACGTTGCACATTAATTTAAATGACAAATAGTTAATTTGGTTTTGGTCCATGAGCTATAGTTAAAACACCATTTTGATATTTTAAATTTTCTTAACAATAATTGTAAAAATTTTAAAAATCTTAAACTAAAAATTACTAGAAAATCTATAAAAATAATTAAAATCACAAAATTTTAAAAATATATACAAATATAAAAGATATGTATAAATCTAAAAAAATTCTTTAAACTAAAACTAAAAAAAATTAAACTAACATTTCTTGCTAAAACTAAAAAAAATTAAACTAACATTTCTTGCAATTTTTTTTAAATCATTTCTTGCAATTTTTTATTATATAAAAAGATTTTAAAAATTTCAAACTAAATCCTATTTGTTTTCCACCATTGATGAACACCTTCAACCACATTAATAACTTCGTGTTGTTATACCCATAAATTGCTGTGAAAAAAATATTTTGTTTTGTTTTTTTTCTCAAAGCCCTACCAAAATACATCTCAATGCAATATTCGGATTCCACTATTAGACTGATTATAAAATTTGATGCGTCATTTAATGTACCAAAATATGTCCTACTCCCTGTAAAATAACGAAAATAATAATAAAGGGTAAGTAGGGTCGAATCCACAGGGATCGGATTATACAAATGCTGTTTTCGAGATCACCGCGTAATCGTGCCCAAGAAAACTGCGTTCTGAAAAATAAATAAAAAATGTAATTAATAACTTTCGATCTGGAAAAATAATAATAAAAACAGAATTTAAAACGAATTGAAATCATGAGAATAAATTACGAGAATTAAAATGAGGGAAATAAAAAGAAAGGGTTTAGAGAAAAGTTTCTTATGTGGAGAGATTCCAGCCTCCGGTTGTCTCGTTCCTCCTTGGGCTCCGTCTTGGCTTTTGGATGACCCTTCTCGCGCCAAGTAAGCCGATTATAGTGGAAGAGGGACGCCTCGACCACCAACTCCAACAGTTTAAACTTACGGATTTAGGGAGCTTGACTCTAGCTTGCTATGGCCTTTGTGGAGTCATTTATGCTATATCAACGTTTCTCAATGGCGAATCCCACACCATTTTGTCTCTTGGGCTCGCTAACCTCTGATGCAGTAAGCTCACGAACCGACAGTGCAATCCTCCCAAAACACACAAAGCGGCCGCTTTTGCATAAGTTGAAAGGGTTACTTTTAAAGGGACCTGGACGGAAGCGTCAGCCCCGTAATGCAGAGAAACGATGAATACCTGGGTGAGAAAGTTAAGCGCGGGTTCTAAGCCTCAAGAACTTTTTTCTGGGGAATTCGGCAACCTTCGGCTAGATGGAATTTAGTGGCTCATATTTGTGGTGGAAAAGTAAATAAAATATAAAAATATGGAAAAGGGAATTTTTATTGAAAGAAAAATAAAGGAGGCACAAAAACTTATTGGAGAAGAGTGTACAGAAAAAGATGAACAACCAAAATGAGTCACTCCATCCCCTATTTATAGTGCTTAAGGTAGATGGACTAGTCCTACTCAAACTCCCAAAAATAATTACAAATTAATTAAAGATAAATAGAGATAAATAAATAAATTAAATAATCCTAGATAATTATCCTAACATTAATTATCCTAATATAATTAAAATAGAATTTGATAAAGCAAAGTCTCTTCTTTTTGCATTTCAATCCCTCTGCTCTCCATGTTTGCACTTTCGGCACCATCTTTTCCCTTTGTTGCACATTGGTCCATTTTTATCTTTAATTTCACGATTTTGGCCCTCAATTTTGCATTGGTCTCCAATTAAGTCACTATAAGATAAAAGTCCATAAATAGCCCAAATTAGTAGAATCACATTCTAAATTAATATACAATTAGCACATAAAAACATGTCATTCTAGAGTGTTATCAAATCCCCCCTATTTAGCCCATGCTTGCCCTCAAGTATGGTTCCTATCCACTGTGAAAACTAGATCCTGAAAGAAATTCTTCTCCAAAGTTTTATAACGATTAGTCAAAAATGCATATGAAAAATAAAGAGAACTTCTAAGCATGCTTTAAGTAAAACAGAAAAAGTTTCCTAATTAACACACACAAAAATTAAAATCGGCTTGAATTATTTCATGACAATTAAGTGATTTACCAAACCTACTGAGACACTCTATTTATTCCCACTTTTAGTCCTTAGCTTGAAATTTTATTAGTACTAGTTTTCTTTTTTTTTCCTTTTTTTTTCTTCTTCTTCTTCTTTTTTTTAATAGAACTATTTATTTACTTAGGAATATATCGAACCTTTTTACGCGAAGAGAGATGACAACCCAAGCACCCCACCCTGGTTACTCAGCTCAACATACTCCTAAAAATTATTTATTTCCGGTTAGCGGAGTTTTACTCGTCACGTCACACAACCTTTTGACACGAAATAGAATAACAACCCAAGCACCTACCCCCGGTTACTCAATCACCCACGTTCGAGTCATACTCATAACCTTGGCTAGCGGAGTTTTACCTATTACGTCACAAAACCTTTTGACGCGAAGTAGAATGACAACCCAAGCACCCTACTCCGGTTACTCAGTCAGTCACGTTCTAAGCTGTACTCATAACCTTGGAGATATTTATTAATCACAATTTTCGCGAAATATAAACTTCAAGAGGACCTAAGAGAAATAATCAAGTGTCAAAAATAAGTTTTAGTAACCACCTAATAGTCATGAACATAACTTAGGCATGCAAACTTATTAAGTGTCCAATTGATATTAAACTTGATCAATTTTACGAAAAGCAATATAGAGTTAACTTATTAATCATAAATATTACTGGCCTAATAAGAATAAAACAATGGAGATAAAATCAAACAGACAGAATCAGAATTAACTCATTGGCCGATAATCATGCATGTGGGGCAAACAATAGTAAGTCATGGGCAAATTCTTGGGCATGATTAGCGACAGAATGTTTTAAAAAAAATATAGAGAACCTAAAAGAGCCTTAAGCAGCAAACACAAATCTCAGCAGAATATGACAGTAATACGAAGAGTACCTCCCCCCTACTTAAAACACATTGTCCTCAATGTGGATGCAAAAGGAATAAATAGGAAGAAAAGTTAGAAAAACTCCCCGTGTACTACTGTCAAATGCGGAGGATAGCAATGAGTTCAGTGAGTTGCTGGCCAAAAGTGTCGAGTCGAGCCTCAATGCGCTCCATTTTAGCTAAGCAAAGAAGAGAAATTTATTGATATTTAAATAAAAGAAATTAAAAAGAAAAGAAAAGAAAACAATAAATAAAAAATTGAAAATAAATAATAAAAGAAAAATAAAGATTGGGTTGTCTCCCAACAAGCGCTTGTTTAACGTCATTAGCTCGACGACTTAAATGGTTCTACGGTGGCTCAAAATAAATCTTTTTAGTCATGTGAGCTTGGAAATTCTCATTTTTTACCACATCCACCATCTTTGGGTTTAATTGTCTTTACGTCTTTTTCATTGGTTTCATATTTTCCTCCAAGGGGTCAATCCCTTTTAAGTCGGCAATGCTCTCATCATCCTCCAAAAATGTGAATTTGAGATGCTCGAGAGGTGGTTTTAATTTTGGATCTGGCTCCTGCACAACAGAAGGTAGAAGTTTAGTGTCCATAGGAGCCAACAATTTATTAACAGATTCAAAATCATCAAACATCATTTTAGATTTATCTCCAAAAATTAATTCAAAATTTTCTTCCACTAAAGAGTCAATTATGTTGACACAATTTACGCTCAAGATTTCACTGGGATGGCTAATGGCGTCGTAGACATTAAACTTTACAATCTCCACATCAAACTCCATCGTGAGAGTTCCACTTTGAACGTCGATTTTAGTACTAGCTGTACTAAGGAAGGGTCGTCCCAATAATAAATCTGAAGATCCTGGAGTACTATCCTCCTCCATTTTTATCACATAAAAATCTGCAAGAAAAATAAGTTCATTAACTTTTACCAACATGTCCTCGAGGACTCATTCGGGACGCACAATAGACTTGTCTGCCAGTTGAATGATAACACCTGTTTTTATTAAAAACCTGCATTAAGTGATTCATAAATAGAACATGGCATTACATTTATGGAGGCTCCTAGATCACACATAGCCTTTTTAATTTCCAAGTGACCTATTTTGCATGGTATTGCAAACATGCCCCTATCCTTACATTTTGTTGGCATTTTTCGCTGTAACACTGCGGTCACATTTTCACCCACATTCACCTTTTCATTACCTGTTAACTTCCGTTTGTTGGTGCCAAGCTCTTTAAGAATTTTAGCATACCTCGGTATTTGCTTGATGGCATCCAACAATGGAATGTTAATCTCGACGTTCCTAAATGTTTCGAGGATTTCCTTATCCTCCTTACCTCTTCGACACTGGTGGAATCGTTCTGGAAATAGAGGTTGAATTATGGGCAATGGGGGTTTTGTTCGAACCTGTTCGTCTTTTTGGGGTTTTTCCCGGGCGATTTCTTGGGCATGATTTCTGTCGGGAATCGATTCTAGTACCTTTCCACTTCGCGGCGTCACTGTATTTGCGTTTTACCTTGGGTTTGGTTCTGTTTATGACGGCAGCTTCCCTTGAGAGTTCAATTTCTCAACTGATATGGTCAGTTCTCTTATAGATGCCTCGGTTTTCTATTGAAAATTCCATATTTCTCTTTGGAAATTAAGAGTTTGCTGTTGAAAATCAAGGACATTAGCTGCTAATTTATTGACCATGGTTTCTAAGAAATTACCTGAATCTCGAGGCTGTTGTGGAAGCTGATTTTGGTATGGCTGGTTATTTCGTGGATTGGCCTCATAGCTCAAGTTAAGATGGTTCCTCCACCCTGGGTTGAAAGTATTAGCATAGGGATCATAACGCATTTGTGGTGGGTCAGGAAAGTTTCCCACGGCATCCAAATAAGCCATAGTGTCATCAATCAAAATGGGACATGCATCAGTTGTGTGCTCCGATGTAGCACATATTCCACATAATCGAGCTGGTTTAGCTTTTTCTGCAACAAGAGAGCTTACAATATTAGTAAGTCTATCAAGTCTATCTTCTATGGAAGAATTACTTATTGGTGTACCCCTTCAGGGGTTCGAGATTGGCTCGTAATCATTGAGAATTTGCAGCCATTGTGGAGATTAAGTCCCTTACTTGTTGGGGGGTCATGTTGACCAACGCTCCTCCACTAGCGACGTCTACCATATTCCTCTCCATCGGTTTCAAACATTCATAAAAGTACTGGAGGAGAGATTGCTCTGTTATACCATGTTGTGGGCAGCTCGCACACAACTTCTTAAACCGCTCCCAATAATCGTAGAGAGTCTCTGCTTCTTTTTGCCATATTCTCATGATCTCTCTTCTAAGCTCAACTGCTCTAGATGCTGGAAAAAACCTGTTGAGAAACAAACGAGATAAATCAGCCCAAGTAGTAATAGATCCAGGAGGTAAATAAAATAACCATTCCCTAGCTGAATCTGCTAGGGAAAAAGGGAAAAAGGGAAAGCGCGCAATTTAATTTGATCCTCAGTTACGCCTTGAGGTTTCATACTCAGACAAACCATATGAAACTCCTTCAAATGTATATGGGGGTTTTCATTTTGTAACCCTTGAAAACTTGGCAGCAATTGAATTAACCCTTATTTTAGTTCAAAATTGGTATCCATAGTATGATATGCGATGCATAGTGACGGATGTTCTGTCGGAGCTTCGGCCAGTTGCCGAATTGTTTGAGCCATTGGTTGAGGTGCTAAATTAGGGTTTCCGTTAACCCTAGTTTCAAGCGCCTTTGTAGGTGAATCGACTTCTTCTGCTTTACTTTCAGATGTTTGAGTAGGGTTTTCGTTAACCCTAGACTCTGCTTCGTCGTCGATTCTGATTTCTAGCGGTGGATTGCTTTGAGTTTCAACCACCGCTGACTGCTTTTTCCTTAGCTTTGTTTCCTTACTATTAGCTTTTGCAGTCTTTTCAATTTCTGAGTCAAACGCAAGAGTGCCTGGAGCAGATCTGGTCATAGAAAACAAAAAAACAACATTAGTACGTTACCGATCCCCGGTAACAGCGCCAAAATTTGATGTGTCATTTAATGCACCAAAATATGTCCTACTCCCTGTAAAATAACGAAAATAATAGTAAAGGGTAAGTAGGGTCGAATCCACAGGGATCGGATTATACAAATGCCTGTTTCTCGAGATCTTGGGCAGAATCGTGCCCAAGAAAACATGCGTTCCTGAAAAATAAATAAAAAACAGAATTAGTAACTTTCGATCTAGAAAAATAATAATAAAAACAGAATTTAAGACGAATTGAAATCAAAAGAATAAATTACGAGAATTAAAATGAGGAAAATAAAAAGAAAGGGTTTAAAGAAAAGTTTCTTATGTAGAGAGATTCTAGCCTCCGGTTGTCTCGTTCCTCCTTGGGCTCCGTCTTCGGCTTTTGGATGACCCTTCTCTGTTCAAGTAAGCCAGTTATAGTGGAAGAGGACGCCTACGACCACCAACTCCAAGAGTTTAAACTTACGGATTTAGGGAGCCTGACTCTAGCTTGCTATGGCCTTTGTGGAGTCATTTATGCTAGATCAATGTTTCTCAATGGCGAATCCCATGCCATTTTGTCTCTTGGGCTCGCTAACTCGATGCGAAGAAGCTCACGAACCAAGCGGTGCAATCCTCCCAAAACACACAAAGCGGCCGCTTTGCATAAGTTGAAAGGGTTACTTTTAAAGGGACTCGGATGGAAGCGTCACTCAGAATGCTGAGAGAAACGATGAATAATCGGGGTGAGAAAGTTAAGCGCGGGTTCTAAGCCTCAAGAACCTTTTTCTGGGGAATTCGGCAACCTTCGGCTAGATGGAATTTAGTGGCTCATATTTGTGGTGGAAAAGTAAATAAAATATAAAAATATGGAAAAGGGAATTTTTATTGAAAGAAAAATAAGGGAGGCACAAAAAATTATGGGAGAAGAGTGTACAGAAAAAGATGAACAACCAAAATGAGTCACTCCATCCCCTATTTATAGTGCTTAAGGTAGATGGACTAGTCCTACTCAAACTCCCAAAGATAATTACAAATTAATTAAAGATAAATAGAGATAAATAAAGAAATTAAATAATCCTAGATAATTATCCTAACATTAATTATCCTAATATAATTAAAATAGAATTTGATAAAGCAAAGTCTCTTCTTTTTGCATTTCAATCCCTCTGCTCTCCATGTTTGCACTTTCGGCACCATCTTTTCCCTTTGTTGCACATTGGTCCATTTTTATCTTTAATTTCACGATTTTGGCCCTCAATTTTGCATTGGTCTCCAATTGAGTCCCTATAAGATAAAAGTCCATAAATAGCCCAAATTAGTAGAATCACATTCAAAATTAATATACAATTAGCACATAAAAACATGTCATTCGAGAATGTTATCATTATTGCTGCTCGAGTATTCAATAAACAAAATCCAGGCTTGCAACACTACTTTCATTCTTGAGAAATGTAAAAGGTTTTTATCAAAAACGACCTATCTACGAGATTTTTTGATAATTATGAAAAAAAGAAAGAAAGAAAGAGAATAAAAGTAAGAAAGAATAGCGCAATAGAGAAGAGCAAAATGTTTTATTATATAGTCTAGGTTCATTGGTAAGTTTCAATTTTAGAATTTTAGACTTTTTTAAAATTTATAATACAAAGTGCTCTTTTTCTTCTCTCAAATTTCAAGTCAATATTTTACATTTAGCTATAAATAAAAACATATATATTATTTTTAATGATCTGAGAAGAGTGAAACCGATGCTGATTTGCATGAATAAAGAGAAAAAAAAGAAGATGATGAAAATGAAGAGAGTGTGAAACAACAAAGCAAATGAAAAAAATGAGTAGGATCAAAGAAAATGGGTATTTAATATTCTTTTTATAAAAGCTCAAATAATGGGATTTTTTATGGGATTAGATGTGAAAAATTAGCTGCAAAGTCATTGGCTTTTCCTTGACGCAATTGATTTTTTTATATGATTTTACAATTTTTGTCAATAAAAATTTAAAAATATCAAAATAATTTTTTAACTATAATTTAGGGTCAAATTAGCTATTAATCTTTTGAATTAATGTGCAACGTTATTTTTTTAACAGAAGTTAATAGTCGAATGAAAAAAAATGTAACAGTTTACCCTTTATATTTTCATAAATATATATAGATTAAATGTTAGTGCTAGATGTTTTTTTGAACAAGTCCTAGAATTTATTTGAGAATTAGGTTTAATCGTATCCACATCTATTTTATTTTGAACAAGCAAAGCTTTGTTCAAAAGTCTACCCTAGTAAGGTTTAATTATTTAAACCTAACCATGACATTGCCTTATAAAATGGGTTAAGATTTAAATTTTAAAGGAAAAAAAACTTAATTAATATATAACATTAAAAACAGTTTTAATGTCTTATTCAACGTTACTGTCTTAATTTTGAGATTCAAGTTGTTTACTGAATATTAACTTAATCGATATTATAATATCGTATTTTGGGGAATTACAAGTGTGAGTGGAATTTTCCATATATTAAAAAAATAGTTTAAGTTACTTAGCTTGATTTGAAGAAAAATTTTAAAGTAGTCGTAAAATATTTATAATATTAATAATATAAGATAAATATTTTGTACACTGACAGTAGCAAATTTAATCTTACCAGTGAGATGAAAAAGTTGTCATATATTATTAAATTATATTTAAAAAATTAAAAATAAATAAATAAACGATGTAACTGAATTTTTAACCCTAGATTAAAAACTTTCTATTGCTAGCATACCGAGTAATTACTTATTAACATAATAATTTTAGAGAAATTATTTCCTCAAACATAATTAAAAATGTGGATAAAAAATACGTCACACCCTTAACTTATTTGTAAAGCTTAAAATATTCCACAAATTGTGTATGAGATTTTTTTTTTTCATAATTTTATAGCTATTAAGAGTCTAAATACATAAAAAAAAGTATTTATAAATTGCTATTTTTTGTTAGTCAAAAATAAAGAGAGAGTGACGTAGTTGCTTTCTTGGAAATGGAAGGGGCATAGGGATTTATGTTGCTATAAGTATAAATTTGAAAATTTAAGGTGTTTAATCAGCTATGGACATAAATTTAAAATATAGCTATTTGAATTAAATTGAATTTTTATTTCATAAAAAATGGAGAATTAAATTTAACCCAATTATAACACACTCTCAAAAAAAGACTAACTATAGCTTAAATTTAGAATATTTTCTTTAAGAAAATATACAATACAAAATTATATAGAAGTCTTATTTTTTAAATATAAAAGTAAAAACATATTAGAATTATTATTAAGTATCCTTAATATTAAATTAATAATTAAAGTAGATTACAAAGATAAAAATATAGGAATTATTGTTTCCATCTATTTTAAAATTAATTATTAATAAAGCAATTGCACTTTTTATGCTTTTTCTTTATTAAAAGAAAAAGAAGAAGCAAATAACCCCTCAAAAAAGCCTAATTGATCAAATCTGGTTGACAAATATCATCCAATTAAGTCACAATTTCAAAAGTTTAAATACATCTATTTAATTCAAAGGCAGCATCATGAATTCCTTTGACATTTTCTTTTACGAAGAAATTAAAGAAGGGTAAAACGGAAACAATAAAAAAGAAAATAAAAATTGCTTCTATTTTTATTGCACAAAATTTTTGAATTTTTTTATAAGTGAAAAAAAAATCCGGTAAATGTAAATTAAAAAAAAAAATCAACCATTTGTTAATTCTAATAGTTAAAAGTAAATCAATATATTTCAAATAATTACCCATATTTAATATTTATTTTATTTTAAAGCTATGTGTGTGTGTGTGTTTTTTTAATTTCTCAAAAGCCATCATGGAAGCCAACATTGTCAATAAATCTCTTTTTCCGCAATGCTATAATTGATGGGAAATAAAAATGAAAGTGATTTAAATTAAATTTTAGAAAATTTAGGGTCTTAATTTTGTCAATCAGCCAATATTAAATAAGATAGGATGGGATCAAATCACATAATAAAAATATAGCACAAATGATACAATTTTTTAAAATCTTATCAAATACTATGACAACAATCCAATGAATATTTTATTAATCAAACATGTCAAAAGTTGTTTGCAATTTTTTTTTTCAGGTCTTTGAGGATTCCTTGATGCGTCTAGATTTTTCTATTACAATATTTTATGTTGTATCTAATTGAAACTAAACAAAAGTACAAACAATATTATTTTAATAAAATATATTTATATCATCTCATGAGTTAGTTAGACACTACTTTATTTAAAAACTATTTTAAATTATAATTTTAAATAATATTTTTATATAAGAATTGAGATAATTACGCGAGTAATTATAAATAATTATACCCAAATTTAATTATCATATGACTTTTCAAATACACGTGCATATAATTTAAATTTAAAATATTATTTTTATACCATAATAATAGTAATTTAAATTTAAGACATTTATTTTAACATATAATTATGTGTTATTTTATTAATCTTATTTAAATAAAGATCTCAAATAATATTGACACTTTTTTATTTTTTTTTGAATTTAAAATTATATAATTATATTTTATATTATCAAATAAAATATAGGTATAATTATTTTCCTAACAATCACAGATTCATTTTATCCATTTCATCCAATTAGGTAATTTTTTTGGTCATTTTCACTTCTCAAATTTTTTTATTTCCACTTTATCATACCTCTAATAATTTTTATTTTCTTTCATTTTTCATATTTTAAACATTCTAATTATTTTCGCTCAAATAATAAAATGTGACAATTTCTAATTTTTACTTAAAAAAAATAGTGTCGTATATATCTTTTTAAAATAATTCATGTACACTTTTAGGTGTTAATAAAATTGGGAAGTTTCTAAAAAGAAGATTTCCCACACTTTTGTTGTTACTTTTAAAGTTGCTTTTGCCTAATTGCCTATCCCACCTAATTGATTTTATTTTTAATGTTTTTTTCGTTTCCATGTATATTGAATTGTGAATTGTTTTGGGTTTTCAAATTGCAAAGCAAAAATTATATAGATATTTCAATCATAAATTTAATAAATAATCTCTATTTTTTCACAATTTTCTTTTATTTTCATTCACAAAGTAATAAATGATTTTTATTTTATTTTATATACTATCTTAGGATTTATTTCAAAGTTGAGGACCAAACATACTTCTAATTTAAACGAAACTTACCATGTTATACCCATTAAAATAGCACGTGATAAAATTAGTTCTTTAGATCATTCATTTTTTTAATAACAAAAAGAATAAACATCAATTTATTCAAATTACGACTATCATTGATTACTTGAATCATTAAATTATTGATGTTATATTAATTAATTTTATTATTAAAACAATTAATTTAAATGTTAAACAACATGCCAGATATGATATGATATAATTTAAAATAAATTTTTTAAAGAAAAGTAAAAAGGTTACCACTTAACTTTTAAAATTAAAAACTAAAAATAATGTAAAACTGAAACAAAAGAAAATGAACAATAATTTTTTTGGAAAACTTCGAAAATCTCAAAATTAATATCTTTACCACATCCATTTTACAATATTAAATTTTTTATTTTAAACTATGTTGCATAAGATTTGTCATTTCATTTAATGATTAAATTAAAGATTTTAGTAATTGAAAGGACCTTATTAATATAATCTCGACAATTTAATTAAATTTGAGTGAGAAAAATATGAAAATTATTGTCTGCCCTAACCTTTGGGGAGAAAATTAGATTCAAAGTAAAGAACAAGATTTTCAGAATTTCAAAATAGGCCTTTTGCTTTATTTGTTCACAATTTTATCTTTTTACTTTTAAATGAAATAAGCTATCCAAAAGCATATATTTCTTACCAAAATACTTAGCGTCTCTAAAGTGAAAAAGAAAATTCCGAGGATGAAAACTTGATGCAACTTTAATAAAGAATGGGATTTCTTCTATGATTCAAATAACCAAGTTGTAGGTAAGAATAATTTCAAGTTCACTTCACACACAAAAACCATTTTAATATGGTGTCGGTTTAATGGCAAATTTGAAGTTTAAGAATTTAGGGTTTTAAGTTCAAATCTCACATTTTGTAAATCATGTACGTGTTTTTCAAGGACGAAACTAGAAAATTGATTTAAGGGGTAAAATTTATAAAAATTAGGGTTAAAAATATAAATTTACCAATATACTAATTTGTGATTTTTTAGAAATTAAATTGACTAAATAAGCATTTTTTCTTTTTCTAGGGGGTGGGGTGGGGGAGGCTCCGCCCCTGGCGTTCTCAATCAATACTTTATATTGGTTTAACTCCCACTATTACGTGTATGCAGGCGCAAATCTAGAATTTTTTAGTGGGGATGTGAAATTTAATTATAAATTTTTAAGATATCAAAATATAAGTTTATTATGTATTAATTTATTAATTTATTATTTTTAAAATAGTTAAATTTTTCTTTTATTTTCAGAGGATAAAGTACAATTTTACTATATATTAACTTATATAGCTTGTTTATTTTAAGACCACTTAATTAAAAAAAAAAAATCATTTAGAGAAATTGCCTCTATGTGTACGTCTTATCCATATTTATTTTGATTTAAGTTAAGATAGATTCTAATTATTGGTCTGATCATGCTTTTTAATGGTTAATTCTGGTGACAATATTGGGATATGGGCTATTTATACTTGGAACTGTAATTGTATTTGCAACAAAAAAAATGGCTAAAACACTAAGTAGGTCCTTGAACTTTATTACTTTCCTTGGATAATTCCCTATACTTTTTTTATTACAGCCAAATAAGCCTTTAAACCTTAATTTATATTCAAATGAATCTTTAATCGTTAACTTGTATTCAAATAAATTCTTAATTAAGCAATGCATATTAAATAATAAGGACTTGTTTGAATACAATCTATTTAGTTGTATTCGAATGAATACTAATATTAATATCATAACTTGTAATATTCGGTTAAGCTTTGGTTGTCACTATCAAAGGATGTCATATACATATGTGTGAACTAAAGATGTTTATGGATTGAATCCACACTCAATTTCAAAAAATAAAAAATATAAACTCGAGCTTAAACTTAGCCCGTCCAAGCTTCACCAATAGACTTTTTTTTTTTAAATTTAAAAATTAGTATTTAGTCTTAATTATAAAAATTGTATAAATATAAATATCATTTTTATTATTTTTAATAAAAAAATACCTACCTCAATTTGAAAAATGTAAACCTAAAATAAATTATACGACTAATGAACACTTCTAATACGAACTAATTCAAAGGGTTTATAAGGAATTTCATTTTCTTTACGCTCTTTGATTTTTTTAAAATTTTTAATAAATTTTCATTCAATATATATGTTTTGGTGCCTAAATTTATAAATTGACCTTTTTATCTCCACCCAAAAATACAAAATATATTTAAAGTTTAGTTTTTTTTACTTAATCGGAATGAGATCAAAGTTGCATTATTGAGGTGCTTTTAAAGGAATTTTTTTAATGCCATCCTAATGGGTAATGAGGTAGGGTATGGATCATACTATTAGAATAAAGAAAATTAATGCAATGACATAATTTTGTTTTTATTATAAGGTTTTAGTAGTATTGGCATGAAAAGTGTCATCTCATCTTCGATATTAAGTCTACCTCCCTATTTAGAATAAAATATTCTAATGAATGAGTTGAAAAGATCTCATTACATAGTTTAAGGGTATAAAATTTTGATAAATATACTTTTATTATATCATGTTAGTGCTAATATTTAGATTTGAATTTAACAAATAATTATTTATATTATATTTAAGTATTTGATTAAATTGGTATCACAAATTATTTAGACATCAATTTAAAAATTGATTAAAAAACATTTACATTTAAAAAGTAATAAATATAATTATGACTCGCACAAAAGGCGTAACGATCTAGGCACTACCTCAGAGAGAGGCTCGGTGAAATAGACATGCATGTCTGTGAATATGCGAAATACCCACACTTGGACAGAAAAATCCTATGAAGTTTCATTGTTCCTTGTACTTTTTTTTAAGAGTTTATAAATATAAATACATATCTAAATAATTATAAAGTAAAATTAAATCAATACAAAATACAAATGGACCAAAAACTAAAATATAACCGACTATTGCACATATTGAAACTAGAGACCAATACAAGATAATTGTGCATGATGCGACTTAAACATAAATACTTAAAATATTCAAAACCTCAAGCCTCATTAATTTTAAATTATTTTAAATTAGATATGTTTATGAATCGGACTAAGTCAATCACTATTCTAATTTTAGAAAGTTTCAAATTTAAGTTGTACTCAACAATTGCAATATTAAAAAGGAGTTTTTATTTCATCTAATTATAAAAAATATATATAATTATTTTAAATCATAAATCATGTCAAATCAGACCGACCCAAAAAAGAAAAAAATTAAACCCAACCCGATCCAAATCAGCTGTCGGGGCATGAACAGTTGTATTGAAGACTTTCCCTTTTTATTTTCAATTATTATATTTAGGTAAAATTGAATGAGTACACTCAAAGAGAAAAGACCCCACAAACAATTATAGGCTGTTTTGCTTTTTTCTTCTCTGACACTGTTTACAAAATTATTTAAACAGTTGATGCAGTCCCCATATAATTCACAAAACAAAATATTGCCATCAAATTGAATTGACATTTGGCCTATACTACTCACCTCAAATATTACCTACTTATGCATTTATCTTTTTTTTTTTTTTAGCTCCATAATATTAAATACGATACTAATTTTTAATATGTCAAATTTATATAAATAATAAATGCTTTTTTTTTAACAACACAACACAACACAACACAAAAATATAAAATTATTTATTAATTCATTTTTTTACCTTTTATTTATTTATTTTTATTTGTTTATTGAACAATTCCTAGAAAATTCACAAGAAATGCGTGGTTAGCAACCTAGAGAATGCAAAAGGTGTTTAAATGCTTTCTTATTATACCACATTAACTAAAAATTTCAAGAGTTTAATGATTTTTTTTAAAATTATCCATCTAATTAAAATATTAAAAGATGGTTAGAATAATGAGAATTTAAAAAAAAAAAAGTGAATAATTAAAATAAAAGGCATAATGAAAATTTTTAAAAATTTGAGCACTAATTAAAATTTCAAAAATTTTGGGAGCGAAGTTGTCTTTTGCCTCTATTTCTGTATATAGGTCAATAACATAATTATGTATTGAATACATTTATTGAAAAAATAAAAATAATTGAAATTTTGGTTGAAATGATAAAATTAAATATTTAAAATGTTTTGTATTATGAGTTTAAATTGTACTATAATTGAGTTTTTATTGATTTCATATAAGAATGTAAAAAGATAAAAACACACTCAATACTATTTTTTTAATTATGTAAAAGGGTATTTTAGTATTTCTCAAGTGAGTTGGCGTGCAGTTGACTCGTGACACCAACTCGATTAGAGGCTTAATAAAAGTACAAAAACTTGTTAGGTTGAATGGTAAATTCGATACTTATTGAATAAGGTTTTTGGATTCAAATCTTGTGGATGGAGAGAATCATGTTGAACATTTTTATTTTTTGTTTAAGAGGGACTTGATTCAACTATAAAATTAGTTGGAATTTAATGTAACTATAAAATTAGTTGGAATTTAAATAGTAAATTTACTATTTAATTCTTTAATCCTTTTTAAAAATTTTATATATAAATATTATATTTTAATTTTTTTAATAATTTATAGTTCATCTCTAACTTTTACCTGTGACCGTTGAATACCAAACAATAATAATGGAGATCGAAAAAAAGAAAAAGAAAGAGAATGTGTTAGAAACGAAGCAATAATGGAGGAAGATTTGCGCAGCCCACTAGTAAGATTTAAGAATCAAGTATAAAAAGGTAATAAATACAAACTATTATCTTCTTTGTTGTTTGCCAATATGTTGAAACCCACTTTAAGATGCTAATCCTACCTTCTTTTGCGTACTTGTAGTTGCTAATAACATGCTTTAATCACAAAACTTAATTAACATTTCCTCTTTATGCTCTTTTATTTTTTCTAAAAGCTATTTGCTTATTAATTAAGCTTCGCTTTCTTATCGATAATATTACTTACATGTATTCGAATACAAGTATATAGATATGAGTTTATGAATAAAATAAAAATGTAAATATATTTACATTAGTCGTATATGATATGTTTAAAGAAATTATGATAAAACATTAATATTCACTGCTAAAATAATATTTTTAAATATAAAAAATAGAAGGCGTCCTTCTTCCATGTCATGAATGTCATCTACAAGTGAATTTGCATGAAATGTTTTAGCAATTATATATATATAGCAAACAATCAGAGAGGGGATTATTTTTAATGGCGCTCATTGCTGAAAATGATTGTATTTTAGTATAGAAGAAGATAAATCTCGAGTTTCTTTAAAAAAAAAAATAACAATTTTTAGTTTAGTTGAAATACTTGCAAAATTTCCTTTTTTGTATTTTGGGTGAAGAGTTCATAGCATTTTTTTGAGGAGTTATTGTCTTATCCCAATAATAATATATCAAATTAAGCATCTGAATAAAAAATTTCAATCTTTGCGATATTTTACTTTCATCATTACATTTAAAAACACATCATTCTCTTTTAATCGAACATTGTTATCTAAGCTTGTTGAGAGGAAAAGTGTTCAAAATTTTTTAATATTTGAAGATTGATTAATGTGATTCCCGAATATTCTTTTTTGCATTTCGATGAGGAGAAGTGTAATCTTTTCTTATATGTGCTAAAAAATACACGACTTTTACCATATTTAATCTTTTTTTATAGTTCTGAAATTCGTGTAAGTAAATATATTTGATGCGAAATTTGTGAAACATAAAACATGGAAGACAAAATGTTGCACATTTGCTTGGAGAATATTCCAACCACGATAGAATAACTCAAACCACGAAGCTTGAAAGTTCCTTGTTTTTCTTAGATTTTGGATACTCTATAACATTGTTTTGATAACCTTTTTGAATTTCATTTTTTGCTTTTATAAACCCGAAATAAATTTCAACGAATTGATATCAAAATTTTTATTTAATTCAATTCTTCAAAATTTAAAAGGATTTAGACCCGTATTTAATTGTTCAATTCAACTTAATGTTTTAACATTCACTTTTTGGAAAAATATTAATTATAGATTTTTTTTTCATTTTTAAACAAATATATAAAAAATTAAATGATATACACATAAATAAATAGACCATCGCTATCATCCAAATACCCTACATATAGTACACGTTAATCACTAAATTGATATTAATCAAGTTCCGAGCAAATTTGATCACTATCACAGATAAAACCAACATTATATTCTATCATCAAATGTCCACTTCATAAAAAGAATCACAAAAGGAAAAAAAAAAAAATTCTATTGCAACTAACAACCTACTTGTCAAATATTAAAGTTATACCTTTAAAAAAAAAACACAAATTTCCAATTTCCAAATCCATTAAACTAAATTCTAAAGAATCTTCAACTTTAATGCTTTAAACATGTCAAAGAATAATTTATTTTTTTAGAAACATATTCCAAGTAATTAAAAATAAATAAAGAAATTCAATTTTTACAATTTTAAAAACCTTAAAAACAGCAAAGTGGTGTCAATGGTGGTTGGTTCAAAGTTCTGTGAGGAAATTGTTGAAGAAGAAAATTGAGATTACTACATGGAAACTAAAAAGATGGAGATTACGTTGAGTTGAATCAAAGAAATTGAGGTCGGAGTGGTGAATGGCTCCTCCCAACCACATAATTTCAACTGTGCTTGTATTCGAATTTGAGTAATAAAATATTTATCGTGATACACATGTCAATAAAATTTTAATTGAAATGATAATATTGAAGTGATTAGAAATTAAGTATCTTGATTTGAGTTTTACACGTGTAAATTACATCACGTAATAAATTAATCTGAATTGATAACATATTTTAAATTTAATGTTTACAATAATTAAATTTAATAATATCTATTGATGTAATTAAAAGAAATAAAGAAGCCAACATAGATTTGAAATGTCACAATTTTGGACACAAATTGTAAGATTTGAATCATTACTAAATTAGAGATCGAGAGAGAAACTTTCTATAAAAAATGGTAAATTATACAATTACGTCATTAAATTATGGGTAAGTTTTCATCTTAGTCACTTAACTAAAAAAATTTCAATTCGGTCACTTAGCTTTTGAATAGTTCAGTGACAAAATTAAAACTTATTTTAGTTAAGTGACCAAAACAAAAATTTCCTCATAATTTAGTGACTAATAAAGTAGTTTACCCTTAGAAAAGGTTTCGTATGTAATTGTCAATGGCCTGTTGGACCAATGCCTTTTTGTTGAGTTACGGTTTGCGGTTAAACAAATAAAATTTGAATTTAGTTTTGGGCCGATCAATTTGGGGCCTTGGGTGACGTAATTGTTAATGGGCTGTTAGACCAATATCTTTGCTGACCCTACTGCCTTCCGCTTTTTACTGAATCGAAAGTGTTACATGTCCCAAGCTAAACGATGTTATAAAAAATGGTATTAGAAGAGTTGATAGAATAAAAATTTAGGTACTAATTTGAAAAAGAAAACAAATTTTAAATATCAATTTGAGAAAATGTGTCAAGCTAAAGGACCCAATGTATATTTAAACCTATTTGATACACTAATAATATATAATTTTATACACTAAAAAAAATAGATTATGATCTAATCAACGAATTAGATTATTATGGGATTTTTCAGATATGAAAAATATTTTTTTTAAATAATAATCTTATTATATATTCTTATCATATATGCTCTTTTTGATATAATATCTAGAATTACCTATAACCCCTCCTTAATTTTTGAATAGGAGGATAATGTGTTTCAACGCACTCTAATTCGCTCCCTCATGTAAAATTTAATGAACTAAAAAATATAATTAAAGAAATATATTTGTGTCATGATGACGTATTTATTATTATTGCTTTTATAAGGATTTAATTAAATTATTGTTTAGAGATTTGAGAGGGGAAGTTGAAGGGTGGAGTTTTCGCAGGGCATTGTCAAAACATATATATAACCTGGAAATTACGGTAACGCAACGCAACCGAAGCTTTCAAAGCACTTCATTGTCGAATTATAATGACCCAAAATGATTATTTAATATGTTAAGGTAATTATTTAATAATTATATTGATAAGCTCATTCATGTTAATTTATTTTAGTGGTAATAAAAATAATTTTATATCTTTCAATAATTTTATAATTTATAATAAATAAAATTCTAATTTTTTTAAATAAAATTTTAAATTGAATTAATGGTTAAATTGAGAGTTTTAAGATATTTTGGGTGTAGGTTGAATAGGGGTTACTTTTATATATTCTTTCCTTGCTTCATTTACGTCGTGTATATGTCGACAGTTGATCATGCTATTACACCTTATTAGAAAAAACTTTAAAAAAATAAATACAAGAAACATTACATAATTAACTAGGAATGTGTACATTTATACGCCGACCATAATGTACTAAATAAAAAAGAAACCCTCACTGAAAACAAATGGTAATAGGATTAACATGAAAGGTTGAGAATATTCCCTAATGTCGTTTTCTTTGTCAACAGCAATGAATAATTTTCTTTTTAAAGAAAATCGAGTTGAATAAAAAATTAGTGACGAATTCAGTTTAGTGGGTGCCAAATTTTGATAAACTTTGAATTGTGAAAAACTTGTTGAATCAATAAAAGATTGAATGAAAATTAGATGAGTTCGATAAAGAATTGATTTTTAGTATATTTTCAATATTTTCTTTGTAATTAATGAGATTAAATTTTTATTTTTTTATCATTACTTTTATTTCGTGTAACATAATAATCTCAACACGAGCTATAAATAGATATCATATTAAAAATATAATTTATTTTACTATAATAAGTATTTGGATAAACTACACCTAAGGTCACATAATGATTAGTAAGTTTACGTTTTGGTCACTCAATTGTAAAAATTACAAATTAACCACTAAACCATTTGAAAGTTTTCATTTAAGTCATTAAATTAATTGAAAGTTTTTACTTAAGTCACTGGAATGATAAGATTTTTTTTAAAGTTCGGCTAGCAAAATCCAAGCGATGATTGGTATGGTGGACTAGTACTCATTGATGAGTAGAAGATCATACCTTAGATCTAAGTTGATATGACGATTAGTATCAGAAATCAAAAAAGAAAATTGTTTGGATTTTGGTTCGTAGATTTGTGACGTCTAAAACTGTTTCGTGAAAACAAAACAAAACTATAGAAAAGAAATGAAGCGAGAGCTTTCGATTAATGCAGACGGTGTAAATAGAGAAGGCCATACATCAACAATTTTAATAGCCTAATGACTTAAATGAAAACTTTCAAATAGTTTAGCGATTATTTTGCAAATAAGCAAGTAATAAAAAAATTAAGAAAAATGAACAAAAACTTGGATGAAGACTCCTGAGTTAACTCGATATTGGAGGTGTAATCAAGTTGCGAAACTCGAATAATAGCAAGTTCGAGCTTAACATCGACTTGAAATTCGATGCTCTATCAAATATCAATTTCAAAGCTAGAGACATAATCGAGCTATTCAATATCGATTAAACTCGTTTATCAATTTTCAAATTCGAGTTTATTTGTATTTACACTTTTTTTTATAATAAAAGTAAAAACATAATTTCATAATATAATAGTATATTAAAAATGAAAAGACTCGCAAACCATTAGAATTGGATAGGAGGGCTGGGAGTAAGTATTTAAGGAAGCAGCCAAGGTGGGAAGGAGCCAGGCAGGAATAGCAGGAAGCAAAGGAGCTCCACTCAGTTCAATACAGGGGGCAGAGGTGGCTGAAAGAGCTGCCATCTCATGCATTCGGTTACGCTTAACCTTTCTATTCTATTCTATATATTGGCTGACTAGCTGGAAATGAAGAATATTTACGAAGGATTAAGTTTGGCCCGATGCATGGCATGGGAGCACCAACTCCTTCCTCATACTTTGCCCGCCCATTGGACTGAAGGGAGCTCCTGTTTTCATCACATCTACCTTTCTTTTTTTTTTTTTTTCTCTTGTACACACATACATATACCTATACAATTTGCTTTTTTTAGGTACTAACTTTCGACTGTTTTTTTTTTTTTTTTTTTTTTTTGAGTGTAGATGCGTGAAAAGGTGCGTTCAGATTCGATTCATTTAGGAGCCAAGTCGGGTTAAACTTCAAATAAGGAGAGAACTTTGTTTTTCATGAGACGGAAACTCAAAATTTTAGTTTTTATAAAGCTTCACGGTGACTAAAACAAAGAGATCACCCAGTTTACTTTGTATCATATATTTTTCTGTTGTAACTAATTGTAAGAATATCTAAGTTTAATCAGTAGATTCGAATAATGGTTAAGAGAGTTTAATAAAAGAGTAAGTGATTTAGTATTAAACCTATGTTATTTCAAAGCTAAAAGAGAGCTTTAATCAAATGCTTCGAACAGATACTTTATTATTAAATCTTATCATAAATTAAAATTCCAACATTTTTAACATTAAAACCCAAATTTTCTTGGATTTAAGTGCTAAGGTTTTTGTCATGACCCATCTCACAATAAAATCTAGAAAAGGAGATTGGGTTCCTCCAGAAGGAAGACCAAGGCCCAAAATATCATAATAATGAAAATAAAATAAAGAATAAATATTAAATTATATATAAACTTTAATTTTAATGTAATTATATATTTAAAGAAATGAATATATATTTATATTTATATTAGATTAATATAATTGTTTGTGTATGCAATGTATCAACATAAAATGATGGTGATTTAATAATATTATTAGTGATTTATGAAATTGAAATCAAATTAAAATTTTATATGTATTATCACATAAAATCAATGTATGTATCTCAAAAAGTAATCATAAAAAAATTGTTAAAATGTAATTTTTAGTAGAAAGAATACATTCACAAATACAGAATTAAACATTAATTCTTAATCATGCATTTAATACTAAACATAATCATTAAATTAAATTATTTAACTCAGTAAAACATCCACCAATCATTTTAAAATTTTATATTTGTAATTCTTGGCCTTATTATCCCATCGATACTTTTTCATATCTAATTTTCGACCTCGTCAACGAGTAGGCAGCAGCAGCGTCTCCTAACTGTTACTTGGATTTTATTATTATTATTATTATTATTATTATTATTATTATTATTATTTTATAGCATTTATTCAAACAGGTAAACATGAATTTTGTTAATACATTTAATTATTTTACATGCAAAATAATAAAGTATATTAGTTTTCGTAAGTAAAATTACAATAGTTTAATTTGATTATTTTTTTAATAATTAATTGAAAGTTAAAGAATTAATGAAATTGAAGTGGCGCATAAAATTTAACACGTGAAAATAAATAAAATCCACATAATATTATATTATAACGCATACAAAATTAATATTAAAAAGCACAATATATGAAAAGTTGAGTATAGTTTTAAAGCAAACAGAATCGTAATGTAAATTTTGGTAATGATTTGTTAGGTTTAACTAATACAGATTATCTGCTTAATCTGTTTTATTTTTTTTCAATTTCCCAGTTTTAAAATAACAACAAAAATAAAAAGCAAAAAACATGGAGCATCAATGTCGGATCCTGGACACGTGGCAAACACTCAATGACAGAGTTGGTTTCCTAGTTTGTAGCTTCATTTCTCCCAACTATTGTCCCTTAGAAACACCATTGGTACACGGAATACCAAACAATTTAAAACGAAAAAACAGTCAAATTCCATCATTTTTATTTTGTTTTTTAACCCCAAAGGAAACTTCATTTCACCTTTGAGTTTGATTAACGTGCCTGGCTCTACATTGGGTCTTTATTTTTTCTTCAAAGGTTTGAACTTGGGATTTATCAATGTCTCCACTATTTCATGGTAATGGTTTTTTTTTTTTTTTTTTACTACGAACTTTGTTGATTTTTTATGTTATTTTTTGTATTTTAACAATGTTGATGATAATCTTTAGCTTTGTGTATAGGATTGTAGAATGTGGGACATTGGTAAATTCCAAATTCAATTTTTTTTCAATGGTAAACTGAAAATCTTGGCTTGTGTTCACTGTTTTAATCATGTTTTAGCTTATTTTTTAGTGAATATATATGTTATTCCGATTCGGGTAAGAATTTGCTTATTATTTTGTAATACATGTTTGTAATACAAGTGTTGGACATAGCATAGACGGGTCTTGTTTCAATTCGTTTCTCTTTTGTGTTCTTTATGAAAATTTTACTATAATAGTATATCATAAATATAATACAAATACATGTTTGAACAACCGTATACAATGTATTAATGATATTCCAATAGAAAGCAACATGGTTTATTATGCAGTAATATCAGTGTTAGCTCAAGATATTATATACATACTTATTGATAGTATCATTTGGTTTAGTTAGCTTCATTCTGTATGATTCTAACTATTAATGAATAATGGCTACCTTTTGTGTTTTTGTAAGAACACTGAGTTAGGTTCTATCTTGTTTGTTCTAATGTAAAACATGCTCATTAATTGGAGTCAATTGTTTAACAGGATCGGTTTACACAAAATGTTAACGAGGAACCAAAAGTTCTTACAACTTGATCAGGACTTGACAGCTCTAACATAACTGCTTGTCTGTTTTTTCGAACCAATGGCAAACAGTAACTACGAGAATCAATGTAAAGCTGATATTCCATCAATCCCTTGCACTTCCTTTTTGTTTGTTTTAACTAAATGGTTTAGTTTTTTCGTTTTCCTCCTTAGTTGGTGGCAACTTGTCCAACAAGAATTCTAATACTAAAGCGGGAAATGTTCCTGGGGATGCACCACTCCGTGGTCCTCTCACACCATTATCCGGAGAAGAAAGGAGGAAGGCTTCCTCTGACTTAAAAAATCAGCGTAAGTTGCATGCTTCTTTATAGTGCCTCCTAATCCATGCTCGATAATGTTGTATCTGCCATATTTTGCTATTCAAGTGCTATAAGTAATGTATGTATAGATTTAAGACGGTTCTAGTTAACTGGCTATTCAGTTTGATGGTCTAGTTATGCACAAGAATACAAAAATAACATGTATATTGAAATCGTATATATATGTGTGTGTATCCGTTTACTTCATGCATGTATATCGCTAAATGCAATTAATTTGCCTGTTCATGTCTCCGGTTTACGTTTTCTTGTTTTTCACCTTCTGCAGAACAATCAACTACAGGACTGCATCATGGTGGACACAATTTTCATGAGGTGTTTCAATGGAAACAAGGGCGCTACGCTGATCTCCCCGGGGCAAAAATTTCAGAGATGATGAAGTCTAACAGTTTAGATGTAAGCTGTCAACATTCACTATGTTTAATGCCTTCCATTTTTTAATACCCCAAAGGATTTATTTGTATGTTTATAATGCCTTCGCTCGCGTTTTCTGCATGCAGAATGCTCCGACTCAGTCGCTTTTAAGTGTCGTGAATGGAATTTTGGATGAAAGTTTAGATAGAAAGAATGGTGAAATTCCTCATGTATGGGGGTATTTTAAGTTATACATTAAACTTTTATGCGAATGTGTAGCTTTCTTTACGTACGCATATGTATATTTTGGTATAAAAAACATGATCATGTTACGTTTGTTGCTCAGCGTGTAGCATGTCTCTTGAGAAAAGTTGTGCAGGAGATTGAACGACGTATATCAACTCAAGCCGATCATCTTCGAACCGTAAATCCTATTCTAAATATCTTGCTTTGGATATTTTCTTGGTTTTTCTATGGATATTTATGTGGTTTATGGCCTGCAGCAAAACAATCTTTTCAAAATTCGAGAGGAGAAATACAAATCGAGAATCAGAGTACTTGAGACCCTTGCAGCCGGGAACGGTGAAGAGATTAAGGTTGGAAGAAAAAAAAGATTACTTGTCTAGATTCCAAAATGCATTTCTCTTTTAGTTGTAGATGCTAAACTGTGCGTATTTGATGACCTTATTTGTTACAGACTGTCACGGTTCATCCTCAGCAGACAAAGGTTCGAAGAAAAACGATTATTTCCCTTTGTTCAACAGCCTTGAACTGCTTTTGTCCTATATTATCACAGGCATTCGTTATTAGCTATTGGTTTCCACATTGTTTATCAATTTCTTATTGCAAAAATCTCAAATGAGGTTTCTTTTAAATGAAGTTACTAAATTAAACCAATCATGATCTCCTATCCTTGTTACATATACCTTTCAACACTATATATATATATATTTCTCATGGAATCTTTTCTCTTTTTCTGTAGACTGAGAGCCCCAAAGTGGAAGAAAATCGGAAAGTTGAGGAGAAGGTGAAGGACAAAAGAGAGTCGGTGAAAGAAACTGATAAACATAAAACCCATGAACACGAAACCAGTAAACACGAAATTGATAAACAAGCCATTAAACAGGAAACCGAGAAACACATTCGTGAAATTGCATCACTGAAACAAGAACTAGAAATGGCCAAAACAATACATGAGCAGCAGTGCTTGGAAATGCAAAAAGAGACTGAGGGTGTCAAGGCAGGACTTCAAGCGAGGTTAAACGAGCTTGAGTCCCTCCTAAATGATTCCAACAATAGAGTGAAAGAGCTCGAAACGAGTGCCAAGTCGAAATGTCAGAGTTGGAGCATGAAAGTGAACACCTACCAAAGTTTTATGGATTCTCAGTTTCATGCAATGCGGGTACCTATGGATTTCTACCATCTTGGATTTGTATTTTGTTCTTCAAACATCCTTCATACTAATTTGTACGAGTATTCAGGATTTAAGGTTTACTTCCAATGCCATCAAGCAAGAACTTTTGAAAACACAGAAGAGCTATTTCGAGGAATTTAATCTATTAGGTACGTTTCTTGCGGAAAATTTTTGTCAGCTTGGATTGTTAGTGATAAGAGTTCTTATGAGAACTTTTTTCTTGTTCAGAAGTAAAGCTTAAAGCATTAGCAGATGCAGCAGGGAACTACCGTGAAGTTCTAAATGAAAACCGGAAGCTTTTCAATGAGATTCAAGATTTGAGAGGTGCCTATAAGTAGCTTCTATACTAAGTTATCAGCTTTTATTTTCTAACCCTTTTTTTTATTTCCAGGTAACATTAGAGTTTTCTGTCGAGTAAGGCCATTTCTGCCTGGACAAAATGGAAAACAGACAATCGTAGAAAGTATCGGTGATAACGGACAGTTGGTTGTTACAAACCCGGCCAAGCCAGGGAAAGAGGGACAAAAGACATTTAAGTTCAATAAAGTTTTTGGTCCAGCTGCTACTCAAGGTTTTTGTTTCTATTCATTGCCAAATTAAATATTAGTTTGCGAAAACATTGCGATTATCTAATTTTAGAACTCTTTAACCAAGGACAGGAGAGGTATTTGCTGATATTCAACCTTTTATTCAATCAGTAGTGGATGGATATAACGTTTGCATATTTGCTTATGGTCAAACCGGTTCGGGGAAAACATATACAATGGTAAGGAACTAAGCATTCATTTATTCTTAAGCGCATGAAGTTACACAAGCATTTCGAACAAATCCCAATCATTTTTTCGTTTGACATTTCCAGACTGGTCCTAATGATGCAACCGAAGAAGAATGGGGTGTTAATTTTCGAGCTTTGAATAATCTCTTCAAAATCTCTCAAAATAGAAGAAGTACCTTTCAATATGAAGTTGGGGTTCAAGTGGTAGAAATATACAACGATCAAGTGCGTGATTTATTATCAAATCGTACTGGTCCTGCAAAGAAATATCCTTTTTTTCACCGAATACATTCTCTTTTCAAGTGTTTTTACTTTCGATATTATTGTTGTGATATACTTATCTTTGTGTTCCTTAATCCGCACACAATGGGGGTTACCAGTATCTCTCAGCCTAATGGACTAGCTGTACCTGATGCTAGCATGCACCCTGTTCTATCAACCACAGATGTAATTGATTTAATTAATCTTGGGTTCAAGAATCGAACCGTTAGTGCTACTGCATTAAATGAAAGAAGTAGTCGATCACACAGGTTTGTATATTTAATCTTTTACAATACACATCTCGAGTTGGAATATTTCCTCTGCGACGTATGATTTAGTGTTTTTGGTTATAGCATTGTCACCGTGCATGTTCGTGGGAAGGATTTGAAGGCGGGAAATTATATATACGGTAATCTACATTTGGTAGATTTAGCAGGTAGTGAAAGAGTAGATAGATCTGAGGTAACTGGTGATAGACTTAAGGAAGCACAACATATTAATAAATCTTTGTCTTCCCTTGGAGATGTAATTTTTGCTCTTGCACAAAAGAGCCCTCATGTACCATACAGAAATAGCAAGCTCACTCAAGTACTTCAAAGCTCTCTCGGTACTTATTTCACTATGTTCTAAAACTGTATGAAATCATGTCCGGGTTTTAGAATGATAAAGCCGATATCATGGTTTTTTCTAAATGGTTTTTTTTATATATATTCCAGGAGGACAAGCAAAGACCCTTATGTTTGTGCAACTCAATCCCGATGTCACTTCGTATTCTGAAAGTTTGAGTACTTTGAAGTTTGCAGAACGAGTTTCCGGAGTTGAGTTAGGTGCTGCACGAAGTAGCAAAGAAGGGAAGGATGTTAAGGAACTAATGGAGCAGGTACGGTTTTGTTTTCCTCTTTTATTTCGTATACGAGTTTATAATTTTCGATATGGAACTTGACTGGATTCATAAATGCGTATGATCTTTTCATGGTTTGGCATATAACATTACCTGAAACGTGATACTATATAAAAGATTTTATGCTTTGTTGCAAATATTTGTGTTATAAGAAGTATTTGCAACATCTTTTGCGTAGCTTTTGTTTCAAAAAAAGTCGGTTTAGAGGCACAAAATGGACCGGACAGATCGGTTGGCAATGGATGAATTCGTACCAAATGTACCTCATTTAGCTTTAGTAGATGGAATAGATGTTACTTTGATTATGTTTTAGCAACAACTTTCCCTATGTTCTTCACTTGAATTATGGATACGGATAGATACATACATTCATACATATATACACAACATAGAATCTCCATTCACGTTATTGTTCTTTAAGTTTAACCGGCTCTGCAGATGGCCTCTCTCAAGGACACGATAGCTAAAAAGGACGAGGAGATTGAACGGTTGCATTTACTTAAAGATCTAAAAAATGGATACCCCGGGATCGATGGTGAGCAGCCCGGAACAGGCTCATTGAGGTATGATTCTTCCCCCATCTATAGGCCAAAAACTCGGAATAGGCTTTTAGGACATACTGAGAAAACAGTTTCTAATCATTACAACTGGTTTCACAGTGATAAGCGGTCTGAAACTGGTTCAACGGACGATGAAAAATCCGAAATAACTGATGCTGCTCTTTCTATGGGAACAGAAACTGATGGCTCAGCCGAATACGTGCATTCCCCCGAAGGCGTATCTCTGGGGAAGTGAGTATCGGTTTAATGCTCTTTTAGCTTTAGTACAGATATAGAAATTTGCAATTAGTACATACATACACATAGGCAGACATGTCTGTATGTGTTCGATGTTCGATTTCATCGAGCAGACTCTGAATGCGATTGTATTAAGGTATACTCAATGCAAGTTAACTTTCTGCAGGCCCAAGGTCGTAACAAAGGTCCGAGTTTTACAAAAACCTGCACAAGCAACACCAACATCAAAATCAGAATCTCCGGGAGCTTCTTCACCTGGTACGGAACTTTTCATACAACAATTAGACCTTTTTATATGGTATCATTCTAAAGTTTTCTCTTTTATTAATCTTTTCAGCCATTAGAAGGACTCTCAGCTCGAGTTCAAATTTGGTTAAGCCTGTTGTCAGAAAAAAGGTGTAAATTAGATACTCAAAAAAGTTGCAGTTGGTCCCAACAATCCTTGTTTTATAGTCTTGAGGCTGTATTTATCACTGGTCTTTGGAGTTATTAATTATATACCATATCATATATATGGTAGCCCGTTTTGGATCCAATTGGAATTGGCTACAAAATTTGATTTCTTTTTAAAAGGTATAATTCTTTTTTCTTGCGCCCTTGGATCACCACTGTAATTGATGTTTATTGGAGTATGTACATATGTACAAAATTTGTATGTCTTCTAATGATGGCTCCTTTCTAATTTACTTCTATTACCTCTTGCAATTTTGTGAAATTTATTTTCGAGATTTCATTGTATCAGATGCGTAATTTAATTTTTTAATATACCTAAATTTTAAGCAGTAATATAATAATATTTTTTTATTAATTTAGATTTTTTTTAATAATAGCAAATCTCTCACCATATTTTTTCCATATTAAAAAAAAAAAATCAAATATTACATTTTCTAACTTCAATATAAACTCAAATATTACCTTTTTTTCGTATGTTTTTTCTTTATTAAGAGATAAAACAACATCATCATCTCCTAAGCATTAAAAAGTAATATATCTAAAAAATAAAAATATTTTTTGAATAGTTCTAAAGTAATGAATCAAATCTTATGTCTCACGGATAAAAAAAATTGAAGACCAAGCTGAAAAAGTTAACAAGTTTAGCAACTAAATAATAAATATTGCATTTACTTTTTATATTCCCGCCCTACTTGGCTGACAGACTTATATTTCCCGCCAGAACAGAAACTAAACGATAAATCCGTCGGTATTGATCTAACTTCAAAAGCTTTCTGTTACCATCTCTCCGACAGATACCGACGGTTTATGTTGCTTTTCTTCTCTAAAAACTAATACTAAACAAATAAAAAATCCCAACCCTAATCTTATTTACCCTAAAACCAAAATCCGAAAAACCCCTCCTCAGTTATTTGTTCCCCTGCACCTTCGCTGCGCCCGATAGCTCTCTTCAAAGGAAAAAGGGTAAAATCAGCATTCAAATTTCGTTTAATAAGCATTTTTTATTCGCATTTAATATTCTTTTATAATTATTTTTTCCCTTTTCGATTGTAGAATTTGATTTGAAATGGCGAAATGCAAACGCCGAAATATTGTTCCTGCGAATCGCAGAGCTAAATCTAATGTTCAACCTCAAAAGCATCAATCAATGCCACCACAACATGGACAGCAATCTCTGGAGCAGCTTACTTTTGGTATATATGCAAACACCAATTGGAAAATTAATCATCATGTTCATGTATCCTTAGTTTTTTTAAAAAAAAAAATTATTTCTTTTTTCTTTATGTATATAACATTCCAGAAGTTAAAGGACCGAATAAAAAAGGGCGTAGTGGTTGTGTAGGAGCAGTTGCTTCTTCGTCTCGGATAAGGCTGGTCCTTCGCATTTTCAATCAATGCAAAGAAATGAAGAATGGGAGGAATTGAAAGTGAGATTCAACAAAGACCTTCTGAGTCCAGCCATGAAGCTATTGCTTGTGAGTCTTGTGGTTCTTCAACAAGCTCAGATATTTCAGATGAAGAGACTGAACCAGAGGTGGTAACAGAAGTGCAGCAGAAACAACAACACCAACACCAACATCAACCACCACCACCTTGTGGGTACTTTTATATGCAAATGCCACCACCAATGCCATCACCGCAAAGAGATTTTGGCTGGGACTTCTTTAATCTATTTGATGTTGTTAGACCAGAGATTATAAGTGGATACAACAGGTATTCTGATGATAATTTAAGAGCTCATCATATCCCTTCACATCCCGGTTTCTCAGTCGAGAGCATTTTCTCTTATATATTTTCCTTGTACTATCACCAGCCTGTAAAGTAAGTTAACAAATCAGAGTTTATCCGAAGCAGAATTCATGCTATACATGCAAATGCAGAACTCTTGTAACTATGTTCTGATACGTGTCAAACATAAGTGTCGAATACGAGCTACATACAGTCCACTATTATGAACTCGAAAAGAAGCCGCCAAAGTTATTACTACTTCACACACTATACAAACCCTGAAATCTTTGTAGGAATAAATCATTAACTTTGCAGAAAAATAAAGATTAATTGGTAGTATTTTTGTTTACCTTAACCTCTTCATAGAGCTTCTTTTACCATGCATAAAGTCTTTCTATTGTTAAGGAATGACTTCCTGAATCCATTCCCCCATACTGATCGAAAAGATCGTTCTTATATTCAGTCCATGCTGAAGAACTTCTAGAACTATAAGCCACAAGACTCTTACATGATTGAGGCTTCGACAAAGTGGATCGATTGCATGTGATAGCTTGGATGAGTTTGGTTGAGTTCTCTGCAATAAAATTAGCAGAGTCTAATGATTACTAGATATTGATATGGACATTAAGACGATCCAAATTTAGCTTTATACTTGGTGGCAAGCATGGGATACGACTCAAAGATTTCCAGATTTTATAAACAAAAAAAAAATAAAAAAAATCATTGCAAGGCTTTTTATTTAACATCATGCCGGAGAGAATGAAAAAGAAACATAAATGGTGGGATAGCAAACACCCAACGAAACTAAGACTCATGAAAAGCTAACCTGAGATACATACCCCTCTCCCTTTTTTTTCCTCATTTCTGGAAAAATACTTATAAAATGGAGGTCAGCCCACAAGTTTCAAGCAGAAGATAACTTCAAATGGAAACTTAACAGTTTTTCTGGAATAAGAGAAAAGGCTACCTCAACAGAGTAAAAGTTGAATGAAGGAAAAAAAAAAAAAAAAAAAAAAAAACCCACCTTTAATACCCTCCAGACCAGACTGTAAATGAACCATATTAGCCTCTAACATTCTTGAAACATCTTTGCCAGAATGATAAGCCCTAACGAAATAATCCTCAATATCTTTCAAGGCTTCTAAAAGTTCCCTTCCTTTTTCTAGGCTATCAATCACTGTTAGCCCTTTCTGTTCTCCTTGGCTTACATCAGTCTCTTCCTTTACTTTCCTCTTGTTCCCTCTTAGTATCTTTTTCTTCAACAAGGAAAACTTTTTTCTCTTCCTCTTCTAGCTCTGGTATCCCTTCCTGTTCCCTCACCGCTCTTAAATCATCATCAGAACACCTGTTGTATCCACTTATAATCTCTGGTCTAACAACATCAAATAGATTAAAGAAGTCCCAGCCAAAATCTCTTTGCGGTGATGGCATTGGTGGTGGCATTTGCATATAAAAGTACCCACAAGGTGGTGGTGGTTGATGTTGGTGTTGGTGTTGTTGTTTCTGCTGCTGCTGCTGCTGCTGCTGCTGCACTTCTCTTACCACCTCTGGTTCAGTCTCTTCATCTGAAATATCTGAGCTTGTTGAAGAACCACAAGACTCACAAACAATAGCTTCATGGCTGGACTCAGAAGGTCTTTGTTGAAGCAACATTGGGTTGGTTATCACATTTTGATCAGTGGCTGGTGGTGTAGGTGGACAAGGTGGAGGAAAAGTGATGAGAAAAGGTAAAGGAGGTGATGAATGACGAGCTACAAAGAGCTTAATGGCAGCTGACACTGCATAAAGCGCTTGACAATACCTAAAATGTGCTTCTGCAAGTGCATATCTTCTATCTACTGCTAACTTTATAAGTCGTTTCCTTTCTCTACAAATTGACACAACTTCTTCTTCCTCTAGTAGAAGCTACTAACTTTTGAATATATGGGGATAGGGTAAAGTAAGATGATCTTTTGGAGGAATCTAAGTATTCTTTTCTTAAAAGAAGGAAGAGGTGGGGTTGCAACAAATGGAAGAAAGAATGAGCTAAATTTTACAAGGGTTTCGGACAAGGCAAAAGAAGGAAAATGTAGACCCAAAGTGTCATATATTGTTCCATAGATTGTTCCCCCTCTTCTTCCTATGCTAAGATCTTCATTCAGAGCTAGTCGAATTTCTGGATTTCCTGACAAATAACTTTTCATTTGAATAGTGCCATCAATCTCGGAAGCCAGTATATACCCCTGTTTAAAATATCATTGAATTGGTTAGCAGTTTATTTAATCATGCACGATGTTATGGGAGCATGTTTTTGGACTGTATATTTTTATTTTTTTGAGAAAAATCATAAACTGAAATTAAACAACTGATGAGGGATAGAGTGCAAATAAACTTTGAAGATAACGGGCAGAGAAAGATCTCAAATTGTTGCATTTTAAAAAGAGAAATTGTTTTGTAAAAACATGATTTTATAATATAAGATTAAAATGCAACAAGATTAAAGATCTCAAAACATAATTTTATAATATAAGAAAATGTTAACAAAATACAAAAAAAGAGAAATTGTTTTATAAAAAAAAATCAAATATAGTGTAGCATGTCATCTCATGTTGTTAGTGGAAAGAATCCCATATTGTTTAGGAACAAGCTGCAAAACTATTCATGAGTCTATATATACACATATCTCATATCCCACTTTGCTCAAAAAAACAAGGGAAATGAGACTTTGAGTCTATATAAAGATTTCCTTTGTAAGTTATATTTCCTTATTAATTGATGACACCTTAAAAAAAAATAGTGTTGTAACTTTGAGCCTTTATAAAAGTTTATTCTCGTAAATTTTTTAAAAAATTCAAAAATTCTTTTTTTTTTTTAAAACACGGGCTAAAACGCGTCCTTGGGAGAGCGTTTTTGCTACGTCAGCAAAATGCTCATAGTCAGCGCGCTTTGTGCTAATGTGGCAAAAGCGCTCTCCCAAGGGCGCGCTTTCCTGCTGCATCTCCACAAAACGTGCTGACGTGGATGTGTTTTGTGGGGGAAATGACCATTTTCCGTAAATTTTTAAAAATCGTCCCTTTTCAGTAAATAAAATATTTTTTTGGTATATTTAAGTATTTTGCCTTATATAATACCTATAATTTATACAACATACTCCCAATTAGAGGTGTACGTGGGTCGGGTCGGGCCAGGTTCAGGCTGGGCCCAACTAAAAATCTAGGCCCGTTTTGTAGGCCTGAGCCCGGCCCAAAATATGGGCCTAAAAAATTGTCCAAGCTCGACCCGACATGAAATTGTTAAGCCCGAGTCCGGCCCGGCCTGTATTATTTTTTTATTTAAAAAAAAAATATCAAATTCATATTGGACACTCCTCTTAAATTTGAGTGACATAAGCTACACAAATCCCATTAGAGTTCATCTCTCTATCTATAAAGATTTAGGAGTGTCAATTGTAGGAATAAAATGTAAAATGATACCTCTTCTACTATTAGGGTTATGGATAACAGAAATGAGGATGGTGATGGAAATAAAATATAAGATGGTTTACTAACAGTCTATATCTACAACATATTCTTCCAGGGAGATTATATAAGAGAAGAAAAAGCTATTTTCGATAGACATTGCAGTATTTTATCGACTAATGGCTTAAAGATTAAATTTCAGATATCAAATTCGTGTCTCATAAATTAACCTCCAAAAGACATTGCAGTATTTTATTAAATTTTTTCCGAAATTCGATACTAAAAATTACTGATTACAACTCTATTGACCATTCCATTACAACGAACTAAATATAGCGTAATAATTTTGGATATGATAGATCAGCTCAACACGAAAACAATAATAATTATTAAACATCAACATTATGTAAATATAAGAACATGCCAAAATATGCAGCAAATCAAGCATTTGCTAAGATGGCAAAATAAACCCTGAAAATCTGTTTTCATAATAATCTGATTTTAATCATAATTATTCAATCACATGTAATTATATATGTACTTATAAACTCAAAAAGAAGACTGCTAAAGTTGATATAATTAAACATTTTATTAATAATTATGATCTAAAAATATAATACAAACAGGATTCATGTACATGGATTGCTTGGTCTTCTCAAATCGCATTGGCAATTTTGTACAAACTGCAGTTTCCAGTGGACATATACCTCTACGCAGAAATGTTTTTCATCTGGGAATTCCGAAATCAGCATTTCCTAGACTCGTATTGAAAAGATAACTTGCCCCACTAGATAATACTTTACCAAAAACATCTGAAACCAGGATGACTCCTTTCGACTTATTACATACATATATTATGAGAAGTTTCAACCAAGAATGGGAATGCAATAAGCTACAATTTGGAAGACAGACATATAATAATGCCAGAGTTTTTGTAGTGCATGAAGTAAAAGATTTTTACCAGTCCTACAAACAATCAAAAGCAACAATAAAAAAAATATCCAACAAAAACCATAAATGAATTTCTGGATGGTAATAACATCCACCGGGTTCCTAGAACTAAAATCAAGCACACGCAGATGCAGTAAACAATTTACATACGGATGCTTTTTGTTTAGCCAATTAGTATTATGCTAAGCAAAGATTTAAAAGAAATAGAAAATAACACAAAAGCTACAATGATGGGAAGGAAGCTCGCCTGATCGGAGGTAAGACGCTGGAAAATGTATGGAGGCAGCGGCAGCGATTTGTTAGAAAGGACAATGGAGGAGGAAGAGAGAAAAAGAAGAAAAATAGTAGAAAAAAGGGGAAAAGATTAGAGAATAGAGGGAGAACCAACGTGAGAGAGATGAAGAGGAAGGTGGATAGTGGAGACTAGGGCATTTTGATTTTAGAAATGGAAAAAAGGGGAGGAAAAGTGGAAGAGTAAGGCACGTGAAAAATTATTCCTAAAGCTAAAATTTTATTAATAAAAAATAATAAAATGTTTCGGGCCGGGCTACATGTACAGCTCTATATTCTTGTTAGAAGTTTAGAAATCCATGTTTGTGACAATTTTTTGTGTTTAATTTGTACCTTAATCTTTTGGATACATGTTTTTCATCTTTGACTGAACTTTGAAACCGTGTTTTGTTCGAAACTCCTATTCCTACCTTGTAAATTATAAAATCGGTTTATGTACTGAATTAAAAAATAGTCCAATTAATGATACTTTCAGTCATTGGGTCAACCCTTTAAATTGAATTATTTAGTTAATAAAATATTTATTTAATTTGATAATATGATCTTGAATAAAAAGATATATAACATCTAGAAATTAAAGTCAAAGAGATGAGTGAAAGCAAGCAGCTTTGACCCTCCTGTATATCCTTCTTTCATCAATCTTTTCAACCTTTTTGCCTCCTCTGATGATTTTTTTTTATGCATTGGAAACCAATTATTTTGTGAGATTCAATTCATTATAAAGAATTTGAAATTTTAAATAAAGGAAAAAAAATGTAGTTAGGAAATTAATTTAAGCACCTGCATGGTTTCCATATCGTCTGAATCTGAGTTGAAGTCATAGCATGCACTTGCTGCCGTCAATTTCATTGAAAGAAACTGTAATATTTCATATACATGAAAGGTTATAATCATGCGGTTGGATTTAATTTTGAAAAAAAAATTATTTTGCAAGAAAATGAATTTTCGGATAAACCGAAACTAAATTAATTTGAAACGATATTCGGTTTTTTTTGTCTCCTGTTAATTTATCAGCCATTCATACATGCATATGTACATGTATTGACTATAATGTCCTTCGCATGAAAAATGGCTTGAAAGCACGAAAATTGTGAATAAATGATGTGTTTGTTTTTCAACGTACCTCGATCTGGTTCTGCAAGAACTGGACATAATTGATTATCTCGTCTAACATTACTGCCATCCCCATATTCTGCAGATTATCAACACATCAGAACAAAAAAATTATGTCTGTTCGATCTTTGTTGTTTTTGCTATACTATATGCATGATGCAACTCGAAGCATAATATTATAATAATTACCCTATAGCACCCTGGGACTATATCTTGCAAGCTTCTTAGTCTCTCATTTATTTTCCCTCTTCTAACCTGTTTGGCAGAAAAGAAGATGCTTCATTTTCATTATCGACCTTTGAAGTGTTGTTCTTCGGACAGCCAATTTTGTCCCCCAACAACCGAAGGCGTGTTTTAGTTTTGTTCTTAATTTTCACGTCGTGTATAATTTGTGTATAATTTATGGAAGAGACGTCTTAATTGATGGAGATAGGTACCTGCAGGATTTGAGAAAGATATCTATATAGGACATGTGAATATAATGGAATTATATGAGCACCCCGCGACTCTACCTACCAACCAAGGCGCTTTGAAGCATCGGTTGGTGGTTTGAGTCATCCAGCATCCAGATAACTCCATTATTATTCTTACGCCTTATATAGACACCTTCTCCGAATTTTGCAGATACTTATTTACACCAGTCAAGACATCTCTTTCAATGAACTGCATACAGCTTTACATAGAGGTTAGGGATAAAATCACGACACTGAAGCAATACATTTAGTTGCTGAGGGGCCGAGTCAGCTATTTGAAGAACGACACTTCGAAGACTTCTACTGAAGTATTTGGTACCCCAGCAATATTGAATTTCATGAGAAAGGAAATTGAGTTATAAGTATATAACCCTTTCTGCAACACAGTGACTATTAGTAGCTTGACCTCGTCTAGCTCTAACATGAACCACTTCTTTTTGTTTCTCTTCTTCCTTGCCATTGTTTTTTGCTCTTTTCCCCCTTCCTGGATTCTTCAAGACAGTAAAACCAAAAAACACTAAAAAAAAAAAATGAAAAGAGAATTCAAGAAAATGATTTCAGAACATCATATACGTGTTTACGTTTCTTATGTTGATCTCAGTTTCATAAACACGGGGAGACGATGAATTCCAGGAACTAGTTTCCCATGCGAAATCCAATTCTTTTCTCTTGTGGGTTTCTTCATGGAATTCATTTCCAGGTGTGAAAATGGGCTGAGAAACTGATGGTACTGAATTGTGGGTAAAACCTGGTAAGTTATTATCCTCTTCTCCCCAGTTATTAATGGTTGGGATATTTTGAGCTTGATTGTTGAACAGGTTGTTGTCAGTGGTGGAGAAAGGTGAAAAGCTTTGGTAATTCAAGGATTTTAGTTCAGGGAATTGGTTAAGTAATTCCATGGTAGGATCGATATCCAAGAATGTGAAATCAGCCATGAGATTTTATTTTTTTTTTGGCCGGGGGTGGGGGGGATACAATCGAATGGGTGTTTCGGATGATAAGAAATGGGAGTAGTATTTATAATGTAAGATCAAATTTTAATGCATGATAAAACTCGAAGTTTGATCCGAAATTGAGGTGAGTATTCGGCCTTTTAGTAAACTGCGTCAGTTCTTTTATTAAACCTATTTAATTTATTATAATCTACAAAATCTGATTTATCAAATTAAAGCTCAACAGTTAACTTAATCGAATTGACTTTAGGTCAGTCAGTTAGTCTATTTAATCAACTTAATCAAATTGACTTGAATTTAAACATTTAAATCTTCACCTTAGTTCTGGCTGGTTTAGAATGAGCAGGCCTAGAATAATATGAGATTGAACTTGGGTTATGAATAATATAAAAACATTAATTGTTAAATTAAAAATATAAATATTTTAAAAAAAATATAACGAACAAGTCTAAAATAAGTTTAGGTTAATCATTTTCAAATATAGATAGGTTTGGATAAGAAGTCTAGAATCACTTTAGATTTGTCATTCATAAAATATGTAAATATCATATTTGAGTTTTATTTTTGGATTTAAAAATACAAATTTAATTGTTAATACCGTTAAAATTTATTTATTATATCTAAGTGTTGCATGACACCAAGTGACTTTTTTTTATTTCAAAATATCACACCAATAGATTTTATAAAAAAACTTTAACAATATTAACAATTGAAATTACATTTAAAATTTAAAAAATAAAATAAATAAATTACTTAAAATAAAAGCACTAAAATTCAAAATTTACCAATAATGCTTTAAATGCATAGCTTCCATGCAATCATTTGATCATATTTGATAACTTGTGTATATATGTTTTATATTTTTTTTATCTAAACATGTGAACATATCTATAAAAACAAAAGCTTTACTTGACTACAAAGACAAAAAATTGAAAGTAAACAATAAAAATAAAATAATCTCAGCTCCACTCATCAGAAAATTGACCCCATTTACTCTTCCTTGTATATTTTACATATAGTTATAATCGAAATTTGTGATTTGTATTTTTTAATTTTAATATAAAAATAAAATTCATACAAATAAAATACTCGATATAAATTTTAGATTTACCTTTCAATTAAGTAATTAATGTTGGCTTCTTTTGTGCCGACCGCTTGAAGCTTAACGTGGCCAACAATAATATTAGCAGACCAAGTTGCATGGGCACGTAGTCCTTTTCCGATGTCGTTTATGCCTATATCCTTTAGTTTCGTGTCCATATATAAATAAACCTAAAATAGTATATTCTAATTTAGAATTTTTAAAATAATACAAATAATTTTGTAAAATGTGAGAAATTTTAAGTTATTATCATTTCAATTTTATATTTGACTTGATGTTATTCAAATTTAGGTTTTACTTTTCCAATTTATTTATTTATTTTAATTTTAAATAATTTAACTAATCAATTAATTTGTGTTTAAATAAAATTCTACTCAACATAGGAAAAGGAATTAGACATTATAAAATTTTATTTAATTTTAAGTATTGAAAAGTGTCGTAAAATATTATAAAGTATCAACTCTGAATTCAATTTCTCTTATGAATTCATTATAAATTCAAGGCAAATCGCACTTCATAACCAATGCATCGTCATCTAAAAAAACATAAATAAAAAATAATGAGATAATATTTATGAGATTACATAAATACTAACAATTTTAAAATAAGAATAAAAGTATACATAAATTGATTTAATTACACTTTATATAAAAATTTAAGTCGAATCATTTCAAATAAACTATACGGATAAATTTAAAAATTTATTCCATCAATTTTACATTATTGTTGATTTTTTTATCAAATCACTTTTAAATTAAAAAAAAAAAAAAGAGGAATCAAAATTTCATAGTCCCTACTAAAAGCATAAATCGATAGGTTTCCATTAAAAACAAGACAAGATAAATAGTAGTAGTTTAGCTATATATATATATTAATATATTAAATAATTTGAAAAATTGAAGCAAAATTGGATAGTGTTTGAGGAATTTAACGGAAAGTAGGAAATTGGTGGCTCAATAATAATAATGATAATAGATTCCCACGGGACCAAAACTCTTAACAATTTAAGCAACCCATTTTTACTCGATTTAAGTGTTTTTCCACCCAAAATAGGATTTGTTTGACTTTAGGAATAAATTTTTTTTTGAGGCATAAACACTTGAAAGTAAGTACACGTTAGTTCCAAGTTATGGGGACCAATAACTATGACAATTTTTAACATTATGTTTGGGGTGATGGAGAAAAAGGAAATATTATTGTTATCAACATTTACGTATGATCATTTTTATCTAATATGAAAGTAAATACATAACTGTGTTTTTATTTTTTTAAATATGTATAATTAAATAAAAATTAAAAATTTATATGTATAATTGAAGTAAAATCAAATTATATATATAATTGTGTCAATTGAATTTCACGTATCATGTTTTATAAATTGAATTAAAGTTGATTATTTGAGATTTATAATAAAAAAATTAAATTGAGAGTCAAATATCTTTCATTTTAAAGGTAAATTATGAAAGATCGCTAAACTATTAGTAAGTTTATATTTTGGTCATTTAATTTCAAAAAAGTTATAAAATGGTTTTTAAACTACATAAAAGTTTTCATTTAAGTCATTGAACTATTCGATAGTTTTTATTTAAATCATTGGGCTGTTAAATTTTTATTTTTCAAAAGTCTAGTTAACAAGCTCAAAGTGACAATTCGTCAATAGGTACAGTAGATCAATGCACATTGACAAATAGAATAACATATTTTAGATCCAAGTTAATCTAACGGCCAGTGTCAGAGATCAGAGAAGAAAAGTGTTTGGATATTGGTTTGAAAATTCACGACGTTCAAAGCTGTTTCATGAAAAAAATTTGAACTATAAACGTGAAGAGAAAAAAAAGCTTTTGATTAATGCAGACAATAAGAACAAAAAAAGCCATACAATAACGATTTTAATAATCTAGTGACTAAACAAAAAAATTTCGAATAATTCAGTGACCATTTAACTTTTTAAAACTGAGTGACTAAAATGTAAATTTACTAATAGTTGAGTGAGGTTAGATGTAGTTCAGGCTTTTTTAAACCTGCTGAAATTCCATGTCTTGGGCCTTTATATCTTTGGATCTTAAAATTAAAATTGGACTTTAAATTAGATGGGGGATGCGTATTGATTTCAGGACGTTAATTTGCTAAATAGTTTTGGGCTTTGGAACTCAAAATTAGGCCCACCAATATTCATTTCAATTTATTTTCTTGTTAATTATTTAAGAATTCAGATCAAGTATCATTTTCTTTAACGAATACATATTTTATATGCTCGGGAATCAAATAATTTTATATTCAATTCAAATTTCTCATTAGATGTTAATGAAAAAGCATAGTATATATAATTTATGAAGTTAATTTGAAATACTTCCAACTAGTAACAGTGAAAAAACAACATATGAATAAGTTAATTTGAAATCTTAGACTAGCTATATAAATCAAACTTTCAACTTGTGCCTTGAATGCAACATTCTTCTCTCGCTCTATGTCGCCGCCTGCGTCTCTCTCTTCCACTCTCAGAACTAAAAAAAGCCTTTAGCTTTTCGCTTCGAGAGAGACCGCAATCATGTTGGTTTACCAGAATCTCCTTACGGGAAATCGAGAATGGGATGCTAAAGTGGGTCACGCAGCCAATCCTTCTGCCGAAGGTGGTCATGACCAAGCTGTGAAGGTTGTTCACATTGTCGACCCTTTTAGGCTTTAGAAGCAACACCTTCTGACAAGAAGCAGTTTGTCGTGTTCATGAACAAGTTAATCAAGAACTTGACATCGGAATTGGATGCGAAGAAGAAAGAGACCTTCAAGAAAAATAATGAGGGAGCAACCAAGTTTTTGCTTTTCAAACTAAAGGACTTTCAATTTTTAGTCCGAGACAACAGGTGATCAACCGCGAAGCTAAGATTCGAAATTAAATTATTTATATCTTTATAATTTTAAAAAATTAAATTAAAATTTATTATTTTAAGAAATTAGAAACATCAAAATGATAAAATTTCCATTTTAATAGACACCGGGCTTCCTAACCCCCTAAATCTGCCTCAGCGGGTGATTACTGTTTGCTTACTATAAGAACGGTGCTGTTGACACAACATTTTTGTACTTTGCGGGAAGAAAAAAAAAATGCAACATTGTTTAGGTTAGATCCTTCCAACTTTCTTCTTTTTTTAATACACTTACTGGTGTTATGAATCGCAGAATAAAGTCAATACACAAGATATTACTTAACAAGGTCAATTAATTAAAAGAGACTTATTTAACACACTTGACTTAATTCGATTCGTGAAATAAATAGAAAAACTTATCTACTTGAAAACAAATGGAGAAAATCATCTACTTGTCTAATGAAATACTTCACTAAAACTAGTTGAATATATGTAATCCTAAAAGATCTTGCAAAGTATTTAAATCCCACAATATTCTTAAACTTGTAAATAAATTTAATCTCAATGGTCGATATAATTTAAACTGTACCGATGATCGATTATTTTATCAGTTATAATAATTTTTAAAGATAATTAAAAAAATTTAATATATAAATATGAAAATTTATTTATTTGTTTATTTTGAGTAGAAAATTTAAAATGAGCATGAGTTTGAGTACATAGCTATACTTTTATAAACTAAATTAATAGTTAATTGGAATATATATAAAAACCCTAGCGAAACGGGCCACTTCTAATGTCACAGTATAAATTCAGTATTTCGATAGAAACCCTAAAGATTTTTATCTGAGCCGCTTATACTTCTCTCTCGACTCTATCATTCTTCGCCAAGGTACGCCACCTTTCATTTTCCTATTACTTGCTTCATCGCCTAGAAATTGCGGGAATTTGTTTGAATTTGTAGTTTTAAGATTATTTGTTTTCGCTTGTGCGAAAATTTGTTTGGAATCCATAAAATTTCGAGTGTATGTATGCAGATTTCGGTCTTGTAAATTGCTTTTTGTAAACAATTAACAACCACTAAGATCGATGAGATTTATGTAGGTCTATGAGCAGCGTCGATGTGTGATAAGCTGTTTTTTCCCCTTCTATTTAGGAATTTGTTGTCAAATGAGTGTAAACCATTTCTAGTGGAAATATTCATTTATTTCCTTTAATAGAATAGAACATGTAATTTGAACAGATTGAATGAAAGTTTTATCAATTATTAAACTTGTTATTGAATCTTGAAATTGGTATAAATTGAGCTATAGTTCCAGAAGTTGGATCTTAGTTTAATATTTAGTTAAATTAGGAAGGCATTTTACTTCACCTATTGTTTTTTCAGTATGATTTTGTAATTATATTTGTATGTATGGAAACTGGTTTTTGACTTTTTTTATTTATGAATCTTACAATGCAGATTTTGAAGATGTATACGTCGATGAAGAAGATCCACAAAGATAAGGATGTTGAACCAACCGAATTTGAGGAGTCGGTTGCACAGGTTTTAAATTACTCTTAAAATTTTTGAATTTGTAAACTTCTTGAGAATGTGCAATCCCAGGTGTGATTCCATTATTTGTGCATGTATGTTTGTAACAGGCATTCTTTGATTTGGAGAATACCAACCAGGACCTGAAAAGTGACCTCAAAGATCTTTACATTAATTCTGCAGTGTAAGAATGTTTTGTTGGGATCCAGTAACTGTAAAGTTACTTCTATATTTATCAACCATATGACTATATTACTTATTCACTTGCAGCCAAATCGATGTTTCTGGGAGCCGAAAAGCTGTTGTTATTCATGTCCCCTACAGATTGAGGAAAGCGTTCCGTAAGGTTCATGTTAAGCTTGTGAGGGAACTCGAAAAGAAGTTCAGTGGCAAGGTGAGGAATGGACTAAGCTATTTTTTTCTTCAAGTTGGGGGCAGTTTAAATGAAATTTGGAAGTTGGTCATTTAGACATTGCAGTTCAACAAGAAATGAGACATATGTCTTTGTGAATCCCTTGCTTGATATGTAGTTACTGTTTATCTTAAGTTTTTATGTTGTACTCTTTGTGATGAAGTTGGAATGTTTTTATTGATATGCTTGATGTATGCATCTTCTTGTCTTTAAGCTTTAACTTAGTTCATGCGTCTGTTTTAGGATGTGATTCTTATTGCCACTCGAAGGATATTGAGGCCTCCAAAGAAGGGTTCAGCTGTTCAGAGGCCACGCAGCCGTACACTGACTGCCGTACACGAGGCAATGCTCGAAGATGTTGTTTTACCTGCTGAGATTGTCGGGAAGCGTACTAGATATAGAATCGATGGATCGAAGATAATGAAGGTACAATACTGCTGCAATGAAATTTTTTTTATTCTAATACTAAAACAGTTTGTTAAATGTTGCTCATTCATTGTTTGGCACCCTTTTTGTACAGGTCTTTTTGGACCCCAAAGAACGAAACAACACAGAGTACAAGCTTGAAACCTTTTCAGCAGTTTACCGGAAGCTCGCAGGGAAGGATGTTGTGTTTGAGTTCCCAGTTACAGAGGCATAAAGGACTTTTTAAAAGATATGACACCTTCTGTCTGGTCCTCTTACCCTTGAAACCTCTTTTTGTGAGGGTATTTAAAATTTTGACATCGACATTTATGAGTTGCTAAGCTAGCAGAGAAAGTGTCATGGTGAATTTATTTTCTTTGTTATGAACGTATATTTCACTATTGGGTAATGGCATTTAATTATGTAGGTTTGTGAATTTGAAAAAGATTTCGTTGGTTCAAGCTAATGAATGACTTAATTTTCTCATAAAATCCATTTTACAATGCTTTTTCTCATCAAATGATCATCGTTCCTGGAACAAAAAAAAAAAAAAAAAAAAAAAAAAACAGGTTTACCAAATGAAAAAGCCTCTGGGACAGTTCGTAGATCAGTAAGGTGTTTGTTTTTTTTTTAATTACGGTAGAGAATGCAGTTGTTCATGATCTTGATTTTGGATGGATGTTTATTGTCATTCAACGTGTGATTACCATGAAAATGACACCACCCCATTTGAAAGGGGACAAGAGAGCTAGACTCTTTACTATCAAAGACCATCGACGGTTGCGCTCAAGATGTTCGGTTGCTAGAAATGAAATGAAAGTAAGAAAATCAAATCCATGGTGTGGTGATTAATTATGTGTTTGGAATTTGATTTTTTTTATGGGAATAGAATACATGTTATGATCAATTGTTCACTTGCTGTAAGAAAATTAGTTATTGATAATAGATATCTTAATTACAATAAAAAAGTAAATAAAAAAAAATAGAAGAGAGAGGTGGAAGCATAAAGTGAGGCAAAAAGTGGAGGTTGTTGAGGGAGGGGTATGGAAAATTTAAGCAAAAAAATGAATTGGATAACCACTTATTTTAGTAACTTTGTGACTAATCAGAAAGGAAAAGAAAACAGAGGCTGAACATGTGTCAACTAGAGGGACCAAAAGTGATATTTACCAAAATTTCTGTAAAATACAAAAATAATACTGAAAACGTGTAGATTAAATATTTTAAAATATTTATTTATATTATTAAAAGTTTGACTGAATTTGCACCACTTAATCAATTAAATTTCAATTGTGAATTTACATTTTTTTTACTTTTATAATGAAACAAAAAATATTATATAAGGGTAATTATTTGGACAAAATATTATTTTAAGAATATTTAGATTTTTTAGATTTTTATAAAAGTAATTATTTGATACATATATGATTAAGATTTTGTCACATATTTTTTTTAAAAATATATAATTTAAAGACACTTGGAAACAAGAGATCATAATTCTCATTAAAATTTTTAAATAATATTTCTAATATTAAAATAATTAGTTTATAATACATTATCATTTCTATTTAACATTTTCAGCAAGATATTAATATAATATATTTTTTGAATAATTTGTTAAATTAATAGTTGTAATAAAATTTTAGAGTTAAAATATGAAGGAGAAGGGGATGAAAAGGTGATTTTACATCTATTTCTCATCATCATACTATTTTCATTCTAATTCCGTTTCGGTCAACTGAATCTTGTAAAATCCTATACACCAAACGTACCCTGAGAATATATAATAAAATGACGAAATAAGAGTCCCTGCATTTCCATAATTGCCCCTACCGGATAGCAGAATGACTTTTCCTCTTTCAATCCTATCCCTTCGTTCTCTCCCGATCCGCCGTTGACGACCCCTTTCGAAGCTTCAAGGCTCTTCGAATTCATTACCGAATCGCCGATCCGACGGATGTTGTATTAATAATTGGAAAAGGAAACGAAAGGGAAGGGAAGTTTTGAAGGAGAAGAAGGGAAGGGATGATGTCCTCGACGGAAAGAATAAACATAGCGGCGAGTGCGCAAAGACTTGATGTTGATAATCGGATCCCCCTCCGCTATTACTACCGGATTGCCGACAATATTCTCAAACAGGTTTCTTTTTTAAGAATTTAAATTTTTATATTTTCATGTTAAATTAGTTCTGTATTTATATTGTATCTTTTGTGCCGTTTGTGTTTCCAAATTTTGGTAATTTTTAGTTGATTAACTGACTTAAACCTCGATTGGATATCGCTGTTGGTTTTGGTTCCTAAATAGTTAGCAAAATAGGGGAAAAGATAGTGGAAAGTAGAATTTTAAAGATTTCAAATGAAAAAAATAACTATAATGGAACGCCAATGTAACATGATTGTTTTAGCAAAGTCATGTTCTCTATGAAGAGTGTAATTTTGTTTATCTTTTAATTATTGAGAAGTATTTGCATTTTTGTATGTAAATCAAATTTTTATGTTTGTTTCTGGAAGCCAAAATCAAAGAACTAAAGCTGGGATATGATGTAGCTTTCAATGGATGGAAAGTTTTAATTACTATAATGCCAGCATGGATAAAAGATAACGGTAAAGAGTATGGAAGTTTGTGGTATAAAATTGATGCTGATGTACACAATTTATCTGGTGGAATACTATTACCCTGAATTTCCAATTAAAGTTCAAATATGCATTAGTGTCTTTTGGTTGTGAACTTGATGCATAAATGACACTTACTTTCATGAAAGTTTTGGTTATTAATTATTAAAGAGGGAGTGTTTAATCTTTAGGGGCTATTTATGTGTTCATATCGATGTTTGTTTAGTCTTGTATAGCATTTCCATTTACTAAAACGTGGAGTGTAATATGAGAAGTTAGGCTTGCATTGAAGCTAAGAAATGTTGAGAGTGAAATAAGTTTGAAAAAGTAGCAAAGCATTTTGTCTGTGATGCAAATTGTTAAATTGAACTGAGAATTGAAAGCGAATTATTTAGAACTTGCCGAAAGGATTACCTTGGATTTGGAGTGTTGATGACTCCGTTGGGGTTTGTTCTTTAGGGTTTAATGCATATTCATTACTGATTGGACTGCCAAGTAAAGGTGCAACATTAGATTCGTGCTTATCTTTGTTAAATATTTTGGTGGTCATGCTTTATACTTGCCTTAAAATTATTTTTTTAACATCACTATGCTTGTATGCTATTTCTTAAAATATCAAATTATTGCCTTCTTGCTCTAAATGGTCTGACTTCTGTAATATACTCAATGCTATTTAGGCTGACATCTTTCGAGCTGAGAAGAACATCATAGATCTATACATCATGCTTCTAAGGTTTTCAGGGTGAGTGAGACAAGGACACTTCATTGTGGATTATTTGATAATTTTAGTATTCCTTTAAAATGTATGTAAGGCTACTTGTATCCCTCCTCACCTGCCCTTTTTCTTCAGTTTGGTTTCTGAAACAATACCATTCCATCGAGATTATAGAGCATCACTACAAAGCCAAAAGGTCTACTTGAAAAATGTAATTACTTCTCTCTCCTTGATTTCCCCTCTTTACTCGTATCTGTTATAGGTTGAAAGGTTTGATATGAAATTTGATTTTCAAAATTTTGCTGTAGAGACTACTCAATGCCTTGAATGAGCTAGAAGAATTGAAGCCAGCAGTGCAGCAGAAGATCAATGAATTAAACAGAAGATATACTAATCAAAGTAATTCGTTACAGCAATATGCTGTTAAAAACCAGAGTTTAACATACTATGGTATGACAAAGGTACTGTTAGTGCTTCTCTATTCTGCTAATGAGCTGTTACTTTAATTTTTTTATGATTGCCTCTTGATCACATAGTCTGAGTTAGTGTTTTTTTATAATTGTATCTACACAATTTCTAATTTATTTGTAGATTCAGATTTAAATGAATTCTGTTGTTAAATTGCAGGCAGTTAAACCAGCTGCGCGAGAATTTAATTCTTATGGTCCAATAGCTCAGCAATTATCATATTCTAAACCAATGGAAGAGCAGTTCAGGAGGATGTAAGTTACTTTCTTAATTTTAGGGTTTCCAATATTGTTGCTTTGAGTTCAGACCTTGAAATAAAGAGTTGGTTTCAGCACCTGAACAGGGTAGAAAGTTCTTCTTTGGTCTTTTCCCCATCCTGCTCATGTCTAATATTTGGTTGCTGCAATAGACAACTCCAAGTGATCACCTACTGTTACATGTGCAAAACTCTTTTCTTCTGTTCAACTTTATGAGTCTTTTGCTTATGCCTTTGTACTTTTAATTTCCTTATAGGAGTATTACTGACTGTTCTATATACCAGTATCATTTCTTGATGCTGAATGCATCAAAATGGATATTTGAAAATGAGGAAGTTACAATGGAATTGAATCTGGAGTTTAATTCTGTACTGTTACAATTTTCAAGCTTTGGCCCCTTTTATGTTTTAGGAATTGATCTAGAGTTTAACCTCCAGGGTTTAGTGCATGCTACAATGGAAAAGTGTTTTTGAGGGCCCTTCTTTTGTTGCTTATTTTAGGTCATTAAATCTGATGCGTCCAAAGGACGAAACCCTCTCCAAACATTCTATTCTGGGTCCAAATGGGCTTTACGGGCAGTGGCAGCCTCCTAAAACTAATATACGGGTATGATGGTATCTTCCTAATTATTTGGTCCTCACAAAGAAACTTGGCTTACATAAGTTTTCTTACTGCAGGTGCAATATCCAAGCAATATTGACCTGACTCCAATTGAATTTCCAAGGTCCGCTCCTTTTTTGGTTTTGGGAATGTGTAATTACTTATTGTTGATCACAGTTACATTGATTGAATTGATGTTAAAGGAAAATAAGATGGTTTCTAGAGGCATTGAAGGATTATTTTACAGAAGCATATTGGTTTTGAAGTAAATTTGAAAAACTCCAATTATGATGCTATTATCTTTTTCTTTATTTATTTTGATTGTTTTGGAGAAATTCGTGAATACTTTTCTATCTGATGGTCTTCATGTGTAAACAGTTTGCAGCAGGCTATAGAAAATAAACTTCCAGACAAAAGTGATCATAGCAACTCAGAACCTGAAGCATCAAGCATAGAATCAACCGTTACTGTTGGCAATTGTGAGAATAGTCAGAAGTCTCATGTGGATGAACCTTGTCCAATGATTTCTTTTGAAGAATCAGAAACCGCTCCGGTTCATATAAATGTTACCAGACAGCCATCTCCTCCTCCTGTACTTGCAGAAGTACAGGATTTGGTTCATGCAATATCTCCCCAGGTGGAGACAGATTGTAGAATAGATAACCCCTCAACGGAAGCTCTTGTTCCTTCTGAATCTCCTCTACAGTTGCACATTGTAAGTTTTTATGACATCTTTTGTTGATGTTTATTCTTTGTTATCTTCATCTTTTCATGTTTATATCCTCAACAAGCCCCACTTTTCTTGACTTGCCATTTGTTATTCAGTCAACAACAATGATGGAAAGCTTCATGAAGCTGGCTAAATCAAATACAAATAGGAATTTAGAAACTTGTGGTGTTCTTGCAGGTTCACTTGTAAGTACTGATGCCTTAAGACATTTTGTTGATCTGCACATAATGTAATACTGAAGTTTTATTGTGATACTGGTCTGCAGAAAAATAGGAAGTTCTATGTTACAGCACTTATTATCCCAAAGCAGGAATCAACATCTGACTCAGTATGCTTGTCTCATTTTGAATTACCATATCTAAATTCAATATTTTCGTCAATCAAAATTTTCATTTTTTTTTACTCTTGTTTTAGTGGGTTATGTGATTCCTATTATTACACTTTCTTTTTTATTAGTGCCAAACAACAAATGAAGAGGAAATATTTGAAGTACAGGATAAGAGATCTCTCTTTCCACTGGGTTGGATTCATGTAAGTGTTTAATAATCTACTTAACCTCATATTTAAACATCTGCTCAGTTACAAATGGATTTTGCAGTTGGGTTTTAGGTGAGTTATACACATTTGTGTTGATGAGTGAACTTGATAACTTAAAGGCTCGATAAATCCTTGTCTGTTTTTCCTAAGTTCTCTACTTTTGGAAGATATCTGTGCGGATCTTATGTCATATATATGACTATACAACATCATGTATCGCAACATAGTTTTCAAATCTGTTCCTTTTTCATAATTGACATTTAGCATGCCTGATAACATATTTTCAGTGATATCTTTTTATGTTTATATCCTCAGACACATCCTACGCAATCATGTTTCATGTCATCAATTGATCTCCATACTCACTACTCATACCAGGTATGTGCCTTTTTGTATCATTATAAAACTAGTGTCTGTTAGAGATTTTGATTCATTTGTAAATATTTTCAGCTATTTTATTTTTCACTGCTAATGTCATTTGGTCATTAGTTTGAACGGTAAAATACACAAATAGTTACCCAACTTTGGGAGTTCGGGTGATGTTTTTATTTTGGTCAACCGATTATGAAATCTAGTGTTTTAGTAACATTTAAGTTTCTATGGTCACTCCAAAATAAGTCACAAATAACATCATGACGGAGTATGTACGTATGATGCTGGTGACATGGCATGTGCTTGTCACAAAAGTGTCACGTGATGTGGCAGTAACATAAATAAAAACTTCTGTTTTTCTTTACATCTTCTCTTCTTTCAGTGATAGAATTTTATTTTGTTTTTGTTTTTTTACTTCCCCGTCTCTGAACCCTCTTACTCATCTCCTTCACGCTAGCCTAACTTTCAGATTTTGTGGTGGCATCAAATGTCCTGTATCCAATTTCCAGATTTGGTAGGACAGAAGGAATTTCAGTGTTTAATATAAGTGGTTAAACCCATTTCTAGTGAAAACACTAACCATCTGTTTTGAAATCGTGCTTCATATTTGATCCAGGGTGTTCAAACAAGATCCTCAGAATCGATTGGTCCTGTGTTCTTATTTTTTAAACTTTCTTATTTTCCATGGTTTCCCAATGTCTATGTAACCGAAAATTGCACGGCTGTCTTTCTGAACCTGTTTTTAGATGTTCTTTTAGCATTCTGCTTATGAAATTAGAAGAGGAGATTAGTACCCCGTAGAACCACGTTTTCTCCTCCCTGCGGGATTTTCTAGAATATGGTTTTAAACATTTGGACGGGTTACTTTCAGTGTACCGGTCTAAAAATACCTTGCTCTTGTGTTGTCCTTTCTCTTAGTAACTTTGTATCCACGTTTTAGCGGTAGAGAAGCCGATGTGTGTTTTCTTATTGTTATTTAAACGTTCTGAAGTTGTTGTTTGTGTATCTAGATTATGTTGCCGGAATCTGTAGCAATCGTAATGGCACCAAGAGATGCTTCGAGGTGGGAAGCATATTATTATATGATTAATCAATTTTTTATCCTTTTTCTATATGTCCAGTTACCGTTAACTTTTCATCATTCCAAGTGCAGAAAACATGGAATTTTTCGTTTGACAACTCCGGGTGGGATGTCCGTCATTAGACAGTGCCAGAAACGTGGCTTTCATCCACACATTCAACCTCCAGATGGTGGCTCCCTTTACAGTACATGTACAGATGTGTATATGAATCCAAATCTGAACTTTGACGTCATCGATCTTCGATGATCTCACAATCATAGCCATCATATGTGCAAATGGTTGATTGATCATCAGTAAGTGTAAAAAGTGCCTGTTTGTTTAAAAGGAAAAGAGACATTTGAGAAACAAGACTGTATACCATAGTATTTGCATGTTTAGGAAAATACGGGTTTGAGGGAGGGGGGCAAACAAAACATCAAGTGGCTCTGGATTCCATTCTTTTGTTGTATTAAACAAGAGAAATTCTAATTCCTTTGAAGTTGAATTGGATTTTTTGTAAACCCTAATTTTCCTCCAGGGTTTTTAATTTAAGACAAAGGAAACCAGGAGTTTTCTTTAAAAACAATCTATAAAATCAAAAGTTTATGATAAGATCAACCAGTTGGATTGATTGGGTTGAGGTGTCAAATCAGAGAAGGGTATTGAACTGGTTAATCTGGAAATTAGTATAAACTGACTGAATCGGGTAACAAGTTGGCCGAATTAGAGACAGTTGAACCGATTTTTTGATATATATATTTTTTATTTTTATGAAGTTAAGTGAACTGGAAGCATTAACTATATAGTTGAATTAGTTTTCGTCCAACTATATTGTTAACGATAGGAAATTAACAGATCCCGATTTTGGAAACTATCGAGTTAGTTCTTGCTTTTGCTGGCGCTATCCAAAATGTAAAAAGATGTTGACGAAACCCTCTTCAGATGGGATGCCATTTTTTTGTGGAATCACATTGTATAGTTAATTGGTATTGGAATCACATTGTATAATTAATTGGAATTGTTACCATCGTAGGAATTCAGAAAACGTAAGCTTGTGTGAGATTGAGAAAAAATTATGGATAAAAATAGGTATTATATATAATAAAAAAAAGTTAAACTAAATTAAATTAAATTTTATAGTAATCATGCTTTAATCGCCCAAATTAATGTCATTATTGGTTATCTAAATCAACCTCGGTCTGTTAAAACAAATTTATAGTAAAAGTTACAAAATTAAACTGTTTTTCCTTTTATTGATCGTTAAGTAGATGTTCGATTTTTGTTTACTAAACCGATTTGATGACTCAATTTGACTCCATCTTCTCAGCACTGAAAAAGCAATCCTCCAAAGAGTGATTAATCGAAATAGTGAACATACCAGTGGGAATAACGATTTTGATCTGATATGGGTAAATACCAGTGACCTTCAACATAACATTTTAAATTTAAAGATATATTATATAAAAATATATATATACTTCGATTACTCTATAGTTATATGCAAACATAAAATTTTAACTCCCAACAAATATATATTTCACATTCAAAAAGAAGAAAACAAATATATATTTTAAAACCATAATAAATTGTATTCAGTACTGATAAAAACAATTTAATTTTTAAATATAATTATGCCAAAAATGATAAAAACAAAAAATAAAAACTTGTATATTCGGTACAACTGGTTTTTAAGCTAAGAATGTCATTTCATTTTACTTCTATATATTATCAATGTATACCAATCAGTACGGGCTTATACCGATACGATACTGGCAACATTGTCAACTAACACCAACTAGTTTATAGTGATTAAAGTCGCTTATCAGCACCCTAATGATTAGGTTCAAAAATACTCTCCCTCCCTCGATTTATAACTTGACTCGGCACCAAAAAGGAAAAAACGAGTGAAGGGAGGTATAGAGAAGCAAATAGTTCTAAACATTTATAACTTTTCAATGCCTTGGTCGTGTTTTCTATCAGAGCGTCTAGATGCTCCCAAAAGGAAACTATGCCGTAATTGGGGGGAAAAAATAATTTGCCTATACATGTTATTTACAAACTACCATCTATACATTATTTGGGAAAGAAGAGAAACCTTTCATTGATTCACAGTAGAGCAGTCTGTTGGTGGTGTCTGGGTCGAGGTCTTGATCACGCGGGTGTTGTACGATCCACAATATCCACACTTGTGATACAACCAATGGAACCGAGCTGTGCCCTTTTGATCACAATCGTTGCAGAGAATATCCTGTGGATTGTTTATATATGCCATTAGTAAAGATAAAATTCGGAACTTAGTTCATTCTATAGTTATCTTTTAAGGGGTAACATTTAGCCAGTTTGTCCTTTGAGGTAAGAAAAGAATAAACCTGACACCGATCCCTGTATTCTTCTGGAAGCTCTTCAGCAGCCAACAATGCGTCAAGCATACCGAAGTAAACCTGAAAGTTAACCAAAATGAAAAAGATCACATAAGTGTGCTTCACCAAGATGGAACTTTGAAGTTCATTATAACAGGATAATTGCCTCTTATCCAGGGATCGATGTAATGAGGAATAAGTGAACAGCAGTTCATATCCTACATGTATCTTAGTGCTTAAAGGGGTTTGAGCCTAGAAATATATGAAAAGGCATAAAAAAATGAGCACACCAGTGTTAGACAATACCGATATGCCATCTTCAATATTGATATGAGAAACATGAAAACATATATAGCTCTTTACAAGTCATAAGAAGCTAAGGTGCTAGAAAGTTTTTTTACCGCCATATCTCCCAAGGATTTACTGCAAAGTGGACAGGTGTAATGACTGCAAGTATATGCCTAACAGAGCAAAAAATGTAAAGTTAGCGTATAACCGATTTGGCAGTGTTCCTTCAAAGATAATCATACATAAAGAAACAAGTGAAAAATGGGTACTGGGAGTAGGAGAAAAGGAAAGCCAAGAACCTGAAAACAAGCTGAATGCATGTAATGGCCGCAAGGTAGAGCTCTGACTGTTGCACTTGATGTGAACAAAAAATCACAACAAATAGGGCAGTTGGTTTCTAAACCTTTCTCCAGGCACTTGTGGTTCACTAACTTTGTCCCAAGGCAACAATTGCATGTCATGCAATGAAAATAATCAATGCCAAGTCCTTTACCAACACGGCATAGATTGCAAAATGGACAATGATACACATTCCTGCAGCAGAAAAATTATTAGGATAGGTCAAAGATTAGCAACGTCTCTTCCAGTAGAATCTAAAACCACTGAACCATTCATTAGTATTTCCAAATTAGTGATCATGGTACAAGTGCAAATTCTAATTCTGGTTACAATCTTGAAACAAAACAATTATTTTTACTACTTTCTCAGTATGCAAGTGTAGTGCAAAGGCCTTTACATGTTATAGCTATGAGGGGAAAGGAAAGGAGAAAATGGTGGACAAGCATGTTACTTGGACTTAGGTATGAGTGTCAGAAATGGATATGTGGTTTTCTAAGAGCTCTAACAATGGGGGTTAAAAAAGTGTATGCTCATCTTCATAAGGATAAATGTGGTTTACAACAATTTAAAAGGGTAATCCTCTACAGGTTGAATACGAAATATGATGAAAAGAGTTAGAATAGATTCAGGTGGAGGTAAAGTTTTGCTGCAAGATGGAAACTGCCAAGAAGAACAAATACCTTTCATCATCAAAAAACTTGCATATGCTACAATAATACTTTGCCATTGAAAGTCCATTGCAGGAAGGTGTAATGCAAATTGGACCAACAGGTTGAATCTTGAGGCAACTCATGCACATCATCTCTAAGGTTGCTTTCCTGAAATGGTTGAGAGAAAAAAAATCATATGCACAGAACTCTTAACCTTGAATTAGAGAAAAGTTATTCAAACTTACCTATCCATTGAATGATCGCTCACATTGTCATGACAAAACCTGCAAGTAAACAACTTCCCACAGCAAGCAGCACGGAGTTTGCAGTTTCTTTTGTAGTGCTCGCACCCAAATATTTGTTTCCCTGGATCTCGAAATGATGGAGAACATCCCCATACATCTTCGCCGTTAGAAGCTTCACCGGATGCTGCTTGGGGTAACTTCTGCTGAGCAGCTATCCAACGACTAAAATAAACAATTTACTAACTGATTAATAACTCATGTCAAAAGAATAACAAAGAATCAATGATGAACCAAAAATAAAAAGAAACAGAGGGTAAGAAACACATAATATAATGCCAATGACGCTAGGAATTAGTATAGACAAAGCAGATAAATATCATGTAACAAACCTAGTTAAAAGGTTCTGAACAAGATATGCTTTTCTCCTAGGATCAAGAGTTGAGTCCCGATAAACCTTCCGTATCTCTGACTCAAGCTCATTTTGATTCATTCGGAAAATATCTTTCCACCCAGGCTTAAACATTTGATCACATTGTTCCAAACTGTCTTGAAAATCATTACCTAGAGGAGAACATTCGAGAAATAAATTAAAATGTTCCACGCAACAATGTTCAAACCAAATGCATATCATTACCAAATACCTTTTAGAGATATGCCAGTTTCTGACATTTCATTCTGCAAAGATGATTCGGAGGGTTTTTTCCAGCATTCATTTAGCCATTCATTGAACATTGTGTTTTTGGTTGCTTGCTTCCATGTGTCCATCATTTTATTTTGCTCCTCCTGAGTAAGGGCTGCAGTTACCCATGGCAGCATTGACTGAAGCACTTCAGCACCTGTGGTGCCAATTATGCGCCCAACTAGTTTGTCTTGCTCCTCCACAGAGAAATATCTACCAAATAATGGCCAAAGCTCAAGTTCCTCTCGGTAAATATGATGATCCAGGGTAACTCTGATTGATTTGCACATCGCCTGAAGCTTAGTAGCCAGCTCATTATATTTTCTCAGACAATCACCATTATAGGCACCAGAAAGTCCAGTGCCAGTATCAGTTGGCATATGACCTATGGTAAAACTTTCATGAAGGTGTGAAAGTTCAGAAAGAACACTGTTAATGTCTTCAAACAATTTTTCCTCCTGCTTATGATCTAGTGTATATGAGTGACTGACGTTATGAAGTGTCTCTTTAGACTCCAATGCTGGGAAAACAATATCATCCTCGGCATTACTATGAGCTCTGTATAAACCCCATAATAGATGAAATCTTCCAATAAACTGCCTAAGGAATGTCTCATCACAATCGCCAAGCTTTCCAGATTCAACATCCAGATATTCCAAGTCTTTGCTGATGGCTTTATGAAATTTGAAAATCGTATCAATTGGTCGATCTGCTGAGCCAATGTCAGACAAGTTATTATCTGTTTCCCAGACAAAAAGACTGGAATTTAGAGAAGGAGCGGAGGGGCCAAAAGACAAAGATCTCAGAGACTTGGCTGTTAAAAGAGAACCAAACCCCAGATTATTAGTATTTACTCCTAAACCAGGAACACAGCAAGACCTTTCATTACAAGGTTGCTCATGGGCACCGACACTAACTGACAGCTCAGCAGCATTGCCGGTTTTGCATGAATCAGAAATGTTTCTTTTAACTGGCCTTTTAACTTCATCTCCGTGAATTGTTGAAGAGGTCCCGTTCATGCTCATGGAAGAAGTGCATGCACAACATGATTGAACAAAATCTTCTTCAATGTCACTGAACCTTTTAACACAGCAACCATTTCCAGTTGGAGACAAACACATGCCTTGGTTTCGACCCTTGCAAGCCCACCCAGAAAAAAGTGTCATGAGAGCACAATCTGTTGCTGGAGCTGAATCAAATAAGTATCAGTGAGTTAGAAAGGGTAAATCAAGCAGTGAAAGTTTTAATTGTATTACATAAATTGACTAAACTGCTGTATATGGAAGGGATGTGTAGACCTGCCAACTGCATGTTCTTCAGGAAATTCCGGGCTTCATGATCAGTTAATGACCCAACCAGCCATGGCAAGACGCGCTCAATCAATCTTAAAGGCATTACACACAAGCTTTGATACAAAAGTTCACGCTGCCTTTTGAAACTAAAGTTCTTTTTCGCAATTGGAAGAACCTAGAAATCAACAAGAATAGGGTAGAAACATTCACATAACCATAGGTTTCTAGAACTGCACAAAATAGTCTAATCAATTACAGCACATGGAAACATAGAGCTTCAGTTCAAATACACTTAAATAAATCATAGAATATTATCATATAGCACTTCCACATATTGTCATAGGACCCGACAGCCTCTCTCCCTCATCTCCACCCCCCACCCCTTTTTTTTCCTCCTTCCCAGGTGATTTGGGTGTATGCATATATGGCTGTGTAGTTATGTACAATTGGGACAGTTCAGGAATATAAAACTTCATGTTTTACCAGAGCACCTACTGAACACCCCAAAAAAAAAAAAGCTCACCTGAACTTCCTCATTATGGAAATGAGTCATTATAGTTTCCATTATTTGATCAGCATGCTCACATAACTTGGAATAAAATTCAGCAGCTGAAGTAGAAACTGCTCCTGCATTTTGAATACTTTCAATCAAACACCTAAAGTCATTGAATTGGCTTTCTTCTTCAGCATGCTCTTGGGTGAAAGACAGTTCTTCATCAACCGCAGGGAATATTACCTTGTCCTCTGCAATACTTCATAATAGAGCAATCCGATCATCAATTTCCTGCTTAAAATATAAGCAAACAAGTATACAGCAAAACTAGCAATCCACCTTGCCCTGGCAGGATCTTTTATTTATTTATTTTATTTTTACTTTTTTTGAGATGGGAGCTCAAGAAAGGAGGGGAGGGCTTTTACCAAAAAAAAAAAAACTGCAATGGCAGGGGGACAGCTTTAGATTGCTTTGACCTGGGAACATACATTATTCATATTTAGATTGATCTTCAAATATTTTTTATGCTAATGTGGGAACTCATTTTGATAATAGAATTTATATTTAATTTTATTTTAAATAAAATGATAAATAAGTTTTAAAAGGAATATATATTAAATTAAAGGAAAAAATAATTTTCAAGGCATAATAGGCTGGATGCTTGCGATAACTTCTCTGGGGCAAAGGTAGAAAGTTAGACCCAGTGGATTTTTAAGGTAGAATTTATTAGTAAGCGGAGAAACTAGTACAAAAACAACAAGATTACAAGAAAAATACCTGTGAAAGATGCAAACCTCAGCAATAAATTGCAATCGTTCATTAAAGACTGATAGATCAACAAAATCCCCAGAAAGTTGAATCTTCCTAGCCTCCTCAGCAATCTCAGTCAGCTCTCTCTTAATAGCATTATGCCAAAGCAATATTTCATTCAATGGATGTGTGCCATCCGTCTCAGAAAGAATACTACCACGCTCCAAATATTTTCTTTTCCCGGTCTTTGGTAACTCACAAGGACAGGTTCTACTGTCCAATGACTGGCTTAAGCCATCAGGAGAATCTAAATGATATTTTCCTAATAAGTTAGCATTATTTCTCCCTTCCATCCATGTAAAGATAACCTTTAAAAGTAAAGAATTAACATTTAGGAAGCTCATACAAAAATTGTCCAAAATATATAAATGGTTTGGTGAAAATAGAAATCTTGCCTGCTGCAGAAGCTTTTCTTCTGGAACTATTTTGCTTAAGCATTTCTGCATGTCCTGATATTCATCAGGTGAGAGAAATGATGAAAGCCACGGAAGGAACTCCGCCACCATATTCACAGGAATGCTGCATAAAAACTGCCAGACTAGCGATGCTTGCTCTTCAAGAGAGAACTTTTCAATAAGCAAGGGAAAAACCTGTCATATTCAAAGAGAATACCATGTAACCCGAAAATACAGCCTTATTATATCACATGTGGTCTTCTGGATTGATGATTAAAGCAGAAAAGAGAGAAGACAACTGACTCATGTTGAGAGAATTAGTTTTAGATGATAAAGGAATAACTATTGCAATGGATCAGTAGATTTTTAAAATTCATGCTTTATGAAGCAAAAAGAATTATAATATCAAATTGGCCTCTTCTTTGCATAGCTTGGGAATTTAACATGTCAAAAACAATAGAGCAGCTGCATATCCAGTAAGTTAAATTGAACATAGAGCATTAAAAGCATGAAACTGAATAATTCTTGGAGAAAAATCAATACAGCCTAACCAACTTGCACAAAATTATTGGATATCTGTTGATATATATGTCATAGATACAGCACTTGGGGGAGAAAAACAATTTACTCATTAGTCCTATGCAGATTCATAACATATAAAAGAAATGCACTTTTCAATACATTTGTCAAATCAAGCCTCAAATTGTGCATAATTTAAAACACTGTCAATAAAACACAGTAAACAATAATCAGAAATAATTAAATGAAGTAAGCTACCAAGTAAAAAAAAAAAAAAAAAAAAAAAAAAACTAAAATTGAGAGAAAGACTAATTGTTTATAACAAAGAAGCATGCACACCACAATAAAAAGAAGCTAACTTATTAGGTTAAAAACAACTATGCACACACTAGTTCTTTTGAAATTGAACACATGAAAAGCAGTTGTCAAGCACAAAAGAAATGTGTGGATCTTTAATCTTAGTTATATTTAGGATACCCTAAGCAAGGAATTTGTTCAATACATAGCATAAATTCTGAAATAGAAAAGCAACACTACATAAGCTCATACCTGTTCCTCTTCTTTGTCCATATGCTGACTAATTGATGTTCGAAGGGCCCCTGTACAAGAAGCTAACTCCTTTGGGAAGCTCTCGTCATCTTCCATATAAGAACTTAAAAGCTCAAATAGATGATCAAAAAGGTTGCTTTCACCTTTGTGTTCAAGGGAGTAAGTTTTTGCCACATTTTTTACACGTATATCAAGTGCTGGAAAAATAACCTGCATTTCAAATCCATATGCTGTAAAATTTCTGATACAGTAGAAACATGAGGAAACAAAGGATGCACTAGACTGCTTCCAGGAATCAAAATTGAAATCTTAGAACTGCCGCTAACAGTTGGTATTAAGTAACCATGGTCATGCATATTGCCTGATAACATCAGGAGAGCATCCTGCCACTTCTCTCAAAAAACAAAATGCAAGCAGGAGGTACCAGAACTTTCAGTTTCAAATATTACATTGCAAGTTCAGAAACTTTTAGTTGTCACACTACCAAAAAATAAAAGATAGAAAATCCAATGGAAGAAGTAATCAAATTTCAGATAAACCAGACATTAATAATTTTTCTTTTCAGTTATAGATGCACACTCTTTGAATAGTATGCTTAGATCAGTAAAAACAATACATTTTTTTTTTTCAAAGCCATCGATGGAGAAATGAAATTTAATTAATCACCGAAACCAAACATCCTAGCAAGGAAATTATTTTAAACCAAAAATGTTTGCCTCTAACTTGCAATATTTATAATATTCCAAACTGTGATGCTCTTCTAGAAGTAAAAGTGGCAACTGAAACTTGTTTAGCAACTAAAAAAGAAAATTCACAAGCTTGCCTCTGTTAGACTCATAGCATCCTACATTGGTACATTTTGCAAGTACTCAATTCAATATATCAACACAAGTTCAACTTATCATGTTTCAAGTTTTAGAAAAATAAAATTTCAACATTCTTCACCGAAATTATTAAAATTTAAAACAAAACCAAGAATATATATTGCATCATTAGTGAATAAGTATTCCAGTAAGGTTTTTTCCCCCCAATAATTTATCTACAAGGACAGTCCTCTGAAAAGAAGCAGAAGTACTTGTCATGAAGTTAGGGAAATGGAAAATTAATACTAAAATCAATTCCATAAGAAAAAAAATGACTCCACTAAAATCACCAACCGACAATCAAAATGCTTATAAATAAAACATAGCTGATTACAAATCAAAATATATTCTTTTCCTTTTTCACTGCTAAAGGAAAAAAAGACTGAAATGCGACGAAAGCACTCCAATTCGAAACAAGAGAAAAAAATCGCAATTAAATGATTAATTCCTTCGTAATTTCCAAGAACCAAGCAAAGAAACATATTAACTCAAGTATTGAAATTAAGAAACTAAAATGAAACGGTGTACAAACAGGCAGTCGTCCACGTACATACTTAGGCGTGTAGAGACATAAATTCCAATGATTTACTAAAATACTGTCCAAAATTCACCAAATTCAAAAATAAAAGAAAAACAAGTTGTTCAAAATTTCAAAACTCTCTTGCCGAAACAACCAGAGCATTCGAAAATTCTAACAAAATTAAGAGCAAAAAGAAAAGAGTACCTCATCTTCGGCAACAGAGTGTTGCTTATAAATCGATCTGAAGAAACCGTACCGTTGAAACAGCGATTGAATATCAACACTGTTTCCAGTAGCAAACGCCAAAGCCAAACGGTGAAGCGCATCCAGCTCATTCCGCACCGCCTTATGAAACAACAAGAATATCAAAATCGGAGACTTCTCTTCACTCTCCTCCGACAAACCTCCAAATGGCGGCGGTTTCACCGTGCCGGTTGATACCACCACCGCTTCGTCTCCACGTCGCAATTCCGGTATAGGAATCGCCATTTGAAAACTCTTGGCTCCTTTGACCTTCTCCGTTCTTCTCCGTTAAACTAATTCCTCCTTCGCCCTTCAATTTCTTGCTGCTGTTTTAATTTTTTTTTTTCCTTTATTTGTTATTTGTCTTCTTCGTAATAATATATATATTTCCGGGTTTTGTTTTGTTTGGTATTTGGTTTGATATTTTCAACGGGAGATGAGAGGGAACGAAAGGCTCGAGGCAGGCTGTTCCATGTTTAAGACCGGGGTGTGATAAGAATGTGGGGGAATGTGGTCGTTTTTATACCCTAGTTGGTGCCACGTGGCGTGATTTGCCACGCCGGATTGTTCTATAAGTCTTGGGTAAATTGCACCTAAGGTCACTAAATTATTAATAAGTTTACGTTTTGGTCATTTAACTTTTAAAGGTTCCAAAATGATCATTAAACTATTCGAAAGTTTTCATTTAAGTCACTGACCTATTCGAAAGTTTTTATTTAAAACACTAAACTATTTGTATTTTTTTATTTAAGTCACTAAGTTGCTAAGTATTTTTTTAAATCTGTTAACGAGTTATAAGCGATGATTCAACAATCTATATAGTTGATCATTAGCCATAAACGAGTGAAAAATATTCCTTAGATCTAAGTCAATCTGACGGTTAGTGTCAGATATCAGAGAAAAACTATTTGAATTTTGATTCGTAAATTCGTGATATTCAAAGTTGTTTCATGAAAAAAAATTGAACTACAAAATAAAAGGAGAATGAGAGCTTTTGATTAGTATAGGTGATGCAAATAGCAAAGGAAAAATAAAAATATTATTAACAGGCTTGTGACTTAAATGAAAATTTTCAAATATTTTAATGATTTTTAAATTTTTAAAAGATAAGCTACTAAAATATAAACTTACTAATATTTTAGTGACTTTAGGTGCAGTTTACCCATAAGTCTTTTTCTGGATCACGTGAGTTTCTCTACGTGGAATGTGATAAGAGGTTGATGAATAAACCTAGGTCCTAGAGGATTCTCTATTGTTTTTATTTTTATTTTTTTTTAGTTTTTTACTTTTCTCTTTTTTTATTTTTTTAAAGGCAAAATGTTTTGTCTTCTTATTATGAGACCACTTAAGGATAAGGCGAGTGAAAAGGATGAAAAAGGTTGTTCCAAGATGTAAAGGTTTGGATTATGGAATCAAATTTCCCACTGTTTTTTTAATCATTTTAATTTCAGTTGTCTCGAGCTTTTTTAATTATAAATACCAGGTAAATTACTTAGATAGTGATTTAAGTTTCATTGCATTTCTATTTTGATTATCGATTATTTTATTAATTTAGTCATTCCAATTAAATTAATTTCACATTTTAGTTATTTCATTGTTAAAATGTGTTTGGTTATCAAATAAAATATTGACAAAATATAGTATAATAACAAATTTAGTCCTCAATATTTAATTTTTTTAATCTCGATTTTAAAATTTTCAACAAATTTAACCTTCAATATTTAATTTTACTTCTGAAAATTAAAAATCGGAAATATTTTTTTTAAATACATAAAATTTAAATATATATAGAAAATGTGTATAATTTTCGGATCTATATATAGTTTGTTTTTGCCTATATGTTTAATTTGGTTTAATTTTATGTCTTTTTTAAAAGAGTAATTAATTCAAATTCAATCTGCCACCGAAATTTTTGAATTTAAACCAAATTCTTAAATTTGATATTAGTTGCTAACGAAACTTTGATTATTCTAATTAGATTAAGGTTTAGGGATATTGATGGTTTGAGTTTAAATCGCATTACAACTACCATTAATCGAATTAATCGACTATTTTAAACCCTTAACCATTAATCGAACTAAAGTTCTTTCAAAAAAATTTAATCAAACAGATTTTTTTTCAGTTAATTCTGCTAGTTAACCGAATTAATCAAAATTTATATTTTTTTTTTATTTTTGGTTAAAACAAATATAGAACATATAAAAAATTAACTTAATTAACCGACCAATTAATTTATACTTACAAAAAATTAACCGAATCGACCGACCCGGCCGAATACTTATATATTATAATATTATTTATTAAGTTCGGTTAATTCGGTTAACTGGCCAATTTCGAACCGAATTAACGGTTAATTGAAATTCCAAAAAATTATTAACCAACATTTGACCAAATTAATTCAGTTAACTGACCAATTAATTCGGTCTGTTAATTGAATTAATTCGATTTTACCCGAATTTGCACACCCCTATGCTATATGATATGTATTATTTAATTTTAATTATAGTCATTTAAATGTATATTATTTGAATTAATATATTCAATTGTATTTGTAGTTATAATTTTTTTTTTTCAAAAAAGGCATTGGCTCAATAATTAACTCAATTCAAGTAACAAATAAATTTTATTATATGTAATGAAACTCAAAAATTAAACATTTAATATTTCAGTACATCAATTTTATTAATATTATTTGTCGTTGACAACTTAACTTTAGTATATAAGCTATATCGATAGTATATAAGCTATATCGATAAAAATATTATAAAAGTTATTGTACTAAAAGTTAAATTGTATTTTAATCTATTTACTAAAAAATAGTAAATTACTCGTTGTACGCTAAATAAAAGAATAAGTTGATCATTCGGTTAAAAACAATACAAATGAATAAAAATTTTAACAAATATAACTATTTTAATTTTCAATATAATATACATAAATAAAATACAATTTAATTCTTAATAAAATACTTTTTATCAAACTATTCCCTTCAAAATAATTTAGTTAAATTTCAATTTCATCGACTACGATGTCTATTAATTAGCATAGAAAGTTTGAAATTATCGAATATACAATTAAAATTCAATAGGCAATACGCCATTTATTAATTTAATATAAATATTTATTTTATAAAAAATGGTACAATATTGACTAACAAGACGAAAATGAAATATGTAGCGTTCTTATCCTCACAAGTTTATTATAGACTCTTAATAATAAAAAATTCCAAAGTTCGTAGATCACACATGTCTATTTTTTCTAAAGTATAATTATCCTTAAAATATTATTATCATTTGTTAATAATTAATGGAACATATTTAAAAGATGAAATTCTAATTTTAATTCATAATTTTTTAAATAAATTTAATATATTCAAAATTTTATATTTATAGTATGATAAAAGTATCATGGAGGATCATGTACTATAAATTTATGTATATATATGATTTTATTTTATTTTAATTCAATTGTACACTTAAAAATAAATAAATAAATATATTTATTTTCATATATAAATTTAATATTTATCAGTATCATATCGAATACCAAATCAGTCAAATATCGATTTAATTTATTTTAAATGATAATAAGTATTATAATATTTTTATATAAAATAATATTAAGATGAATTATTTGAATACATATATTTTTCACATAAACTATTTTCACGTGGTTTAGATTCAATAAAATTAATTGGATATTTTTTATTCCCTTAATTAATGCTACTATTTTACGTTTTGAAAATAAATAAAAATTTAAATAATAAAAAGGAAAAGCATGATGAAATTGTCATATTGATGTTGTTTGAATGAAATGAAGATTGGGATTTAGAGAGCACAGCAAAGACGTGTGGCGCATATTAGTTACCCGCGCCCTCACGAGCTGAACTCGTGTTTTCATTTGTCCAACACATTCCCCTTTATCATTGCTCAAATTTGTTACCCTCCTAAACGACGATGTGATTAGAAAGAAAGTTAAAAAGTTGAATATACACGAGTGACTAATTATTTTTTATTAAATATATAAAATCAATTAAAAAACACGAGTAATTTCTTAAATTAATAATTTTCAATATCAACTCAATTGATAACCTTTTATATTTATATATAAAGGATAAATGGTATCTATAAGGATCGACGAACTAATTTAATTATATAAAATGTTACTATTTGTAATTATCATAATTCAATAGTTTTTTTATTATCTAATTTTATATAAAAAAAATCTAGTTGTTTGTTGATTTAGATTTTTATTTTTATAATTTTTTAATATTTTTTTATACAAAAGTCTAAATTATCAATAAATTTATAAATTCTTAAATAAGAAGAAATTATAGTTTTACTCTAAGAATGTTTGATCATTTAATGACCTAAACAATTGGAATGTATCTTAGACATGGATTTAAATATTGTCAATGACATTTAAACAACTACAATTAAATGATATCTACTTTGGGTTGGATTTTCAGTCAAGGATGGCACTAAGGGGCTGGCAAGGGACCCAGTCCCTTTAAAATAGGAAATCTCATTTTTAGTCCTTTTAAATTTATAAAATTTTAAGTTAGTATGTAATAAAATTGCACTTTGACCAGAAAAATAATAATTTTTATATAATATTTTAAAAATTAAAAGGATATAAACTATCAAAACGATAAAAAAATATTTTAACTCTTATAAAAAAATATGTAATTTAACTCCAAACCCAAAAAAAATATTAATAACATGATGAATTTATCCACTAACTTCGTTCTATAAACGTTAGATTCATCATTGTCGCAATCTTATTTAATATAATAGTCAATATATATATACTCTCCTCTTATCACCAATGTAATAATAGTCAGAGGCGAAGCCAGGGAGGCTGGCATGGGGCCCGACCCCCTTAAAATGTAAAATTACTATTTTATTCCTTAAATTTTTTAAATAAATTTAAATTAATAAAGGTAAAATTACATTTTGACCCCCTAAAATTATAAAAATTCGATTTAATTCTTTACAAATTATAAATATATAAACTATAAAAAATTAAAATTTTATCCAACCCTGAAAAATTATTCTGGCTTCGCCCGTGATAATAGTTAAAATTTTCTTTCCATATTACTCGATTAGTTTTGTTCCAAGTATTGAGCATTTGTAGGGCAAATGTTTTCTCCAATAAATTATCACTTTCTTCATTTGAAATTAATTAAATTATAATTAAAATATTTTTATTAATAAATAATAATTCGAGTCAAATAGATAAAAAAAAAAAAAAATCTCTTTCCCACTTTTCTTCCACTATTGCAAAGTTTAAATATGATGCCGCCCTCTCAAGGATCTTCTATCTACATTAGGCTAAAAGGTTAGAGGGATTATATTATATATGGTACTAATTTATCAAAGATAAAGTGTCTTCAAATAAAGACATGCAAAAGTTTTGAACGACATAAATAAATAATTGAACAAATAAGTACATGTAAAAGTTGAGTAATTGTTTACTATTGAGTCATCATTTAATGTTTCAAAGATATTAATACTTGAGATAAATAACAAAAAACAAATCTATAAATTGTAATATCAATAAATATTAATTGGAATGATGATTAAAATTTTATCAATACGGATTCGAATTATATTACCTCATTCTTTACCTTTAATATTATATAAAAATCAACTTTAGTATATGGTAACATATTTTTAGAAAAATTCGTCAACAAATAATAAAGGACAATAATATCTAATATCATGTAACTACAATGACTTATATCTTATGTGTTTTTCACATAACTTTTTATATAATTAAACTATCAATGTGATCGTAAGAAATTATGTTGACCAGACCTTCATAGTTTTCAGAACTCGTGGACAAGCTCTCGATCTTGGAGAGACTCTTCAAATATCCTTGGGTTGACGAACATCGACACCATGCACACATGATCTAAACCAAACACCAACTACCATTCCCCTTCAAGCTATCTCTCCATCATCCTCCAACCAATTTTGTATGTCTTTCGGTCATTTGGATAAACTGTCTTTAATCTTCAACTTACTCTTTTGTATCAGCAAACTTGATCTAATGAACTTTTAAATGTTTATTTTACTATTCAAAATATTAAAATTTATCTGGCTTTTATTAATTAAATGATAATTTGCCAGCACTCTCCAAAAATTAAATAATAAATTGATTGAGCAATAATGAAATAGATTTATAAATATCTCATATTCGATTTATTGATAAAAGTATCATAAAGCCTTTGTAATAAGAGTTAGATTATATTTCGCCTTTCCTACTTAAAAAATAGAGCAAATTAATCCCTGAAAGTTAAATCAATGTACAAATTGGCCGTTTCTATTAAAAATTTCATCAATTTGTACTATTAAAAACTGGTATGGTGGACAAAATAATTAAATAGTGACACACACGTATACATCATGCTGATATACAGGAACCAGTTTTAAACAGTAAAAATAAATGAAATTTTAACAAAATAACTAATTTACTTTTTGATCTAATGTATAATGACTAATTTGTCTATTTTTTAATAAAAAGATCAAAATGCAATCTAACTCTTAATATAATTATCTTGTTGGTAATTTTACCCATTTAATTCTATTAGACGGTGGAGAAAACCACACATGGATCTTTGGTTAGGTTCCAAGTAATGACAAGAGGGGTTATTCTCGATGGATCCCTTTATCTACCTTTTGGATTAAAGTGATGTCCACTTAAATGTTAAATTTGTTTGTTCTTAGTAACTTTTTAATTACTCTCAAACCAAGGTTTATATATACTTATATAGAAATCTTATCCCCAATGAAAGCAAATATTTCACATATATGCTAGTGAAAAAAAAAAAAAAAACCCTGAAAGACAATGTTTTAGAAAAAGAATCATCACTACTAAAGACACTGAATCCTTTACTCGTAAAAAAAGATTGTATAGATTTAGTTGTCTGATTTAGTCATTCGTAGAGTTACAATTAAAACAATAATATTTAATAAAATTGATTTAAATTTGTTGATATATTATTTAAGCAGTAGGGTTTGTGACGGTTCACTTAACTGGTAAAAAAATCATAAATGTTGATTCCTTGATAAGATGGGAGTTTGAGAGAATGAAGAAAAATAGCAAAAAGAAATATCTAATTTTAATATATGTGAGTCTTAAAAGGTGACGCTTTTAGTTCTTATTGTGATGCCATATGCTATTCTCATATTAGTTTTTTACTCATTTGAGTCTAATCAACCTTTTAAGACCCACATATATAGTGTGATGGATATATAATGTGACGATAATGTATGCAAGGTTTGGAAACGAATTCACTATCATACGGCTAACCAATAATTATTAGTGATTTCGACTTCACGCAGGTGAGTTGTAGCCTACAATTCGACTTATAATTGGTAAGTGTTTTGTCTATGTCAAGTAAGGATATGACCCACATATTTGAGTCAACAATATCTCAGAATCACAAGTGTTTTTAACTCGTAATGCGATTTTAATTTATAGCTTTAATGAAATTGATATGTACAAAATAAATTTACTAAATATAATAAAATGTAAGACATATTACATTTTCTCTCCTTTATAAAACTTTTATATAAAAAAGAAATTATGATGTTCACGGAAAAAGGTTCCAAGATTTTAATTTTCTTGCAACATTTCCCACTTAAAAGAAAAAGAAAATAACAATTACATCAAGAATAATGGTATTCTATATAAACACGATACTATCGTACAAAAGCATGACCAAATAGAATGGTTTTTGTTTTAGAAAATAGAATAAAATTCCAAATCCACTTTTTTTTAATATATATATGAATATTATCTCCCCCAAGTGTTATTAGCTTTAAGAATGATAAGAAATCAGTGGAAGTGTCCACTTACTCCTTTTTCCCTCAATCATTTCTTTTTGGTGGCTTTGGAAAGAAAATTAATTGTGTTTAATTAACCAATCATCTCCTTACACTTAATGAAAATGCAATATATAGAGATAAATTTATGAAGCGATATATGATAAGAGTCCTCTAATAATGGTGGGTCATAGGTGGTAACTTTTGTTGCATTGATGAGCAGGGGTGTAATCTGTCAGTCTAAAATAGAAAATTTTTAAAAAATTTAAATTAATAAAATAAATATATATTTTATTCTCTTAAAAATTATAAAATTTTAATTTAATTTTGTAAAAATTATAAATATATAAATTATTAAAATATAAAATTATATTTTTTATTATCGTAAAAATTATAATTTAATTTTGACTCTTAAAATATCTTTGACTCCACCGATGAGACTAAGATGCATGTATATAACTATATAAAAATATTACTTAGTTTTATTTTTTATTAAATTAATATATGTTTATTCTTTTTATTTTTTTATTCATTTATGGTTTTTTTCAATAGTTGGATTGGATTGGGTTATTTTTTTAAACCTTTTATCGGCTTCGTGAATTATACTTACAGGACCCGCTTTTTAATACATAGAGCCCAATAATAATGTGGGGACAGGCAAGGGCTCGGACTATGGAATATTAACAATTTTAATCCCTAGCAGTCAGCCACGTATGAAACTTCTTTTTTATTTTTTATTTTTTTATTATGTCTGATATCATCTTTGATCTCATCAACTTGGACTCAATAAAAATCACATATTTAAAGAGGTAAAGGAGAGTAGTCAGAAAATTTGAAAACTGATTTTAACCAATCAACTAATTAATCAGCCAACGTTGATCTCAACAAATTTAATAGAATTGGGTTTGGCTTGAGTTTTAGTTAAAATTTTCATATATTATAAATATGTTATAAATTTATCAAGTTAATTAATTTGATCATATATTTTATAGGATAATATCATGAAAATTAATCATTTTGATATTTATTTTCAATATTTAAATTTATATTATTTTTTTAAGTGTAGTATGTCTTACCATTATATTCTATGTTGTTATTTTTTGTTTGTTGTCCTTAGTTAGTCAATCTGATTTCTTAGCAATTGAAGATATTGTCATTCGAAGAGGATTTTGTCTCTTGTTCTTTGTAGAGAGCTAGCGTGTTGTGAGCAACTACCTCGAGGGCTTGGTTCATAGAGTTGGGAGTGCATTGACAGTATGAGGACATACAACCATCCACCAAGGCGACGTGAGCTCTCGTCCTTGGTGGGGTTTGAACATTTAATCTATGGCATATAGGTCACTTGTTACGGAATTTAGTACTACTTGAACCACGTATGGTTGAGGTACTCTCAACTCTATAAACCAAGTCCCTAGGACATTTGCTTATAGCATGCAGGCTTTTAGAGCACAAAAAACATAATACTCTTTGAGGAACAATAATTTTAATTATTGAGAAATTAAATTTATTTTTAATAAATAACACTTCAAAAATTTCTAGTCAAAGATCAACTTCTAACATTTTCAAATATATAATCTATTTGGAATGATTGAGAACCTTAATTATGGGGATCCTTGCTGTCCGCAGAACACCCCCAATTGCCAAGTTGTGTTCAATAATTTTTTAGGTCCCAAAGGCCAAAACCCTTTTGATAAGGAGTTTGACAAATGCTTTAAAAAAAAGCTTGTCAAAATTCATTATTGGTTTTCTTTATAATGCAATAAATTATAAATGGCCCATTAAGTTTATTAAGCTTGTGAATATGGTATCTCCACTTTAATATTATCTATACTATAATATCAAACCATTAATTATTTCGGTATTTACAAATTGTGATTTGGCTTTCAACCAATCAAATACAGAAAAAACTTATTTATATTAAGTGTTTATTACTCAATGTATGAGCTCATCCAAATATGATTATTAAATCTCACCACATGCATAACAAAAATTTTGCTCATCGAAAATAAGTAAATTTCAATAAATAATTTCAAGTCTTTTTAGGAAAGAAAAGGAGTCTAGGATTACCTTATTGTAGGAAGAAAAAAAAAAAAAACAAAGGCCAGAAATGTTGATGGCCAAAACACTTGCCTAATTTGAAGCATTCATTCAAGTCAAACAAATCCTATCTTCTATTGTTTCCCCCCCAAAATTTATTGTTTACTAATATCCAAAGCGTGTGGGTCCCATCACCTTGCAACAAATCCTACGCTCATTAAGCATTTATATATTAATATAATGAAAATTTTATAAACATATATAATTCAAATTAACAGGGAAAGAATAAGAAATTTTAATTCAACAGATTTTCATCGGGTTAAATTAATTTTTGGAATTTGGGTTTGGTGATTTTTTTATTAGGGTTTAAATATTTTTTTGTTTTAAAATAATTCCTATATTTGACATTTGTTTTTATATTGAGGCTTAATTTTTTTACCAAAGATAATCCCTATACTTGACAATTGTTCTTACATTATGGTCCAAATTAGTTCTTGATATTTCATTGAAAATCTTAAAGTTTAAGCCCTCAATATGAGAACAATTACTAATTTGTGGATTAACTTAAACAAAAAAAAAGTTTAATTTCTAATGTGGGAACAATTGCCTAATTCAAGCTTTAATATAAGAAGAATATTCAAGTTTAAGGACTAACTTGAATAAAAAAAGTCTAAACTCCAATATAAAAGTTATGTCAAGTTTAAGTCCCAAATAATAATTTACCCATTTCTTTTACGAAATTTATTGTATGTTTCACCCACGTGGGAATAATTTGAAGGATTTAACTTGATTTACCTTATCTTGAATTAGTAGTCTAATCCATAAATTAATTGGAAAAAAAAGCATCTTCTTTTATTGTAATAATTTTTATTATATAAATAAATATTAATAGGTGTTTGTAAAATAAAATATAATAATAAAATTGAATGATATTGGGGCAATTGACCCATAAATACCAAAAAATAAAAAAATTTACGGAAAAGGGCCGGAATTGGGAAAAATTACGGAAAAGGGCCAAATCCCCCAAAAACGCGGCCACGTAAGCGCGTTTTGGGGGCGCGAGACAAATCGCGCGCTATTTTGGCGCGTTTTTGTCCACGTCACCAAAAACGCGCCAGCGTGGACGCACACTGCGACGTGGACAAAAACGCGGCCAAAGCAGGAGCGTTTTTGATCCTTACTACCGTGTTGAATTTTTGGCCCAATAGTCTCGGCAAAATAATTTTGAGGAGACGTTTCAACAAACACGGCCAAAAATAAAGAGATGCGTTACGGAAAACGCCGCGTGGTGGGACGCGTTTTGCTATAGTAGTCTACGGAGAAATAATTTTGAGGACGTTTCGAATAAACGATGCAAAAACGCTTCCGGCAGGCGCGCCTTCAAGCATGCGTAATGAAAAACGCCCCACGTGGACGCGCGCCTTTACTCTGATAGCCTCCGGCAAAATTAGGCTATAAATCGGTGAAAATTCATTCTCGTTGCGCGAAAGGGAAATTGAGGCAAAGGAAAAAATTGAAAATGAGTGAACGATTAACGTTGTTATTTACTACGACCGGTGAAGTTCGTGACAATCGAAAATGGCGTTGTTTTCTTATCGGAGAACACAATACGATCGAGTTTTAATCGGAACATCGATTTGGTTGAACTCGCAAAAGAATTAGGCGTAAAATATTTGGAACAACGCCAATGAAAGTTCGGTGTATTAAGTATAGGTTTTGCGCTTGGTTGATCCGGTGAGATATGAGATTGTTTCAGAATAAAGACAAATTTGGGTCTAGTTGAAACAGTAGTTTCGAGACCACAAATTTGACAAAGAAAATTTTATTTTTATTATATTTTTATGGTCTACAATTTTACGGAAATATTTCGTAAGATTTTAGTTAAAAAAATTTGACGTTTGAGCACTCAATTTAGTCAAAATGACTAAATTGTAAAAAGTGCAAAACTTGAGTTCTATATATTAGAGGTGTCATGTTGCTATGAGTTTTAAATTGCAGGCCCTTAAAAGGTAATTAGACCATTGAATAACTTAATGGATAAAAATCGGCATGAATTGGACAAAATTGAAAGAAAAGCCTTAAGGGCATTTTAGTCATTTAGTGTTTTAAATGGATAAAAGACAAAATACAAAAAAAAAAAAAAAATCTGCTCATCTTCTTCAAGTTACTGCCGAAAATTTCTAGACTCCATGGCTAAGGGTTTCAAGCTTTTCAAGCTTCATAGTAAGTGCTTTTGAGCCCCGTTTTTAATGTTCATCGTATTTTTGAAATCCCGGTAACTTACTCTAGCTATTTCTACCATTAATTTGATCTAGAGTTTAATTTCAAAAATTGACCCATGTTGAATAATTGTCAATTTTGATGTTTAATGGTAGATTATGCATGTTTATGAGTAGAGGGACGACTTTTACTAAGTGATTTTCGGTGAAAACAAGTAAAACGAGCTAATCGATAAAAGTTGTTATTGTTCATGAGTATGTGTTATAGTAAGAATTTGAAGTTGCAATAGAAGGAAAAATGTTCAGCATGTCATAAAACATAAGAAAAAGGAATAAAGTTTAATTTTTCGAGCCTAGGGGCAAAATCGTAATTATGCAAAAGTTTAGGGGCAAAATTGTAATTTTGCCAAAATTTGAGTTAGGGACTGTTTTGAGTAGTATATTAATTAAATAAGTGGAATGTGATGTTTTAGATCCCGAAAAACGAGATTTGGATGTAGAGGCGGAGGAAAATCGAAAATCGAGAAAGTTGGTAAAATGGTCGTTTTGGCATTCGAGGTAAGTTTGTGTGTTAATAATAATGCAACATCGTGCTTGAATTGTAATTTTCTATTGATATGACACAAAAGGACAGTTTTGAATAAGTTTATGAGTAAACGATTAAATTGAAATGTGAGCAAAAGTAAGAAAACATGAATTCATTATAAAATACGTGTTTATTCTATTAAATAGTACAGGAAATTATTTGATTATTTTTAACATATAAATGTTATATGTTTATATGACATTCGAGAAAAAGAAAAGGAATGAGAGGACCGAATTGAAGGAAAAGGAAAAGAGAAGGTTAAGGAGTGAAGGAAGAAGAATTTATATCACCTCAACCTTTTGTTGTAAATACTACAAGAATTTTAAATTATTGTTATTTATCTTTTTTGAAATATTTATGTAAATTATTTAAATATATGAGATTCAGCCTTTAATGCCCAAGTAGGCGAAATTTAGAACTCTTTGGGATATTAAGGAACATTATGCGTTGGTGCTCTCGATATTAGCACGTTGGTGCTCTCGATATTAGCACGTCGGTGCTCTCGATATTAGCACGCGTCGTTGCTCTCGATATTAGCACGTCGGTGCTCTCGATATTAGCACGCGTTGGTGCTCTCGATTATTAGCACGCGCTGTTTTCTCGATATTAGCACGTCGATGCTCTCTCGATTATTAGCACATTGGTGCTCTCTGTTCACTTGTGCATCATAATGCACCTCTCAGTATTTGTTTCAGTATATCCGGTATGTTCTATAAAGTCTACTTTGGGCTAAGAATGTGAAATAAGAACAAAGTGAATCACTGATGTGTTAAGGTAAGTTTTATACCTTATAAAAGATAAGTTAAATTTATTTAAAGCAATGCATAGTTGAAGAGAAACTACATGTGATGGTGTGATGACTAAGTGTAATTGAAAACGATCATGTTATGAATAAGTGCAAGTATGCATGTGACCAATTGAGAAATGTGGCAAATGTGCGTATGAACAATATGTTCAATATGTAATCGGAAATTTGAAAGATTGGTATAAGCACGTGATGAACACAACTAAAATAAAAGAGAGCAAAAGTTTACAATAGAGCTGCTTTGGACAGCAACAGCTACGTGAATTTGAAAAATCACCAAAAATAGAAGAAATGGAATTAGAAAGTGAAGGAGATATGAATTGAAAGCTAATTGAGTCTATTTTCATATGAAAGAAATAGAGTAAGCAAAAGAAATGGAATTAATGAGATATTTAAATTTTAGTGAAACTGGTTCTGAATGAATTCGTGATCCCCTGTTCTGTCTTTGAAAGATTATTAAAAATTGTATAAAAATAATTATGGGATATGGTTTATATGAATGGAATCCTGAATGAGTCTATTTTCAAATGAAATAAATAATAAGGTCATATGAATTCTTTACAAAGAGTAATTTGATTCGTAGTGAAGAGAGGTCAGAACAGTCAAACAGCAAAATAAGGGAAACTTTAAGAATAATCTGGTATTGATTGGCCATACCAAAAATTCTGGAAAAATTATAGTAAAAATATATATGAGTCTAGTTTCAAGGAAAATTAACGGATCTTAAATTGGAGTTCCGTAGCTTCAGATATAAATGATTTAGTGACAATGACTCAAGTAGACAGCTTAAGATAAACATGAGAAAATGGTGGAACTATGTGTAATTATGATTGCATTATCTTGAGAACTTGTTGTGAGGATTTGTCATGTTGAGGCCTTGATAAAGCTACAAATAAGTTGGGAAAGTAAGAACTTAGCATTATTTATACAAGTTATAACGGCTTAGTAGTAAGCTAAATTCATTGCTAATGCTTATTATTTTTACATGTGAACTTACTAAGCTTTATAAGCTTACCCCCTTTTCTTTCCCATGTTATAGAGTCCTATTAAACAAGCTCGGGTTGGAGGTCATCGGAGATCGCTTCACACTATCAAGTTATCTATGGGTATCTTTATTTATAAATGATTTAAGTTATGGCATGTATAGGGACTTGACTAAGTCATTTTGTAAATGTGTTAAGTAATTTGACCAAATGTATTGTTAAGTCTGGTAATGCCTCGTACTGGGGTCTCGGATAGGATACGGGTAAAGGGTGTTACATTTATTGGTATCGAGCTATGGTTTAGTCGATTCTCGGACTACCATAGTGAGTGCGAGAGTCTAGCTATACATGCCATAATGAATCGTGATAGTGTGACGACTTCCAACTCGATGTAAACTATTTTATTAGACAGATCGTGTATTTCAACCGAACTAAATTTGATAGTGCAAACAATATGTTTATGATGAGTTGAGACTCAGAAAAAAGTAAGAGTAATAGTTTATGATGTTTATGTGATGATGAATAAATTGTGGATAAAAAAAAATTCTTACGAAATATGAAAAAATGAGACGAAATGAAAGTTTACACTATGATAAGTGTTCATGTTGATTTGCATTTGTATGATGCTATGAGTATAACTTGTGAAATTAAGTGAATGTTATGAGTATTTTTACATGCAGCTCCATGTTACGAGATTTTGTCATTTTTGTTTCCTTAATAAATTATTATTCAAAGTATCAACCGTGAGATATCGATTTGAAATGTTCTATTGATGAAAATGGTTTCTTATTATTATTAAAATGCTTAGAATGATTATAATTTTTGACTTGATGGTGAGAGTTCTTTGATACTGATTACTGTGAGGTATAAAAATTGTGCCTTAGTATTGGTTGTTATGGAAATTTGTGTTTAAATTTTTCCGATGATCGAGATGTATTGTTTTCACTAAGGCATTATCTACTAAAGTAATTGAGAAGTTAGTCTTATTATGGTAGCATGTGAATATGTCATTATTGGTGGGTAAAATGCGTCTGACGAAAGATTTATTATTATTTGTAGGTCGTAATGCGATACCACCGTATTTATCATTATTGGTGGGGTGTATGCGATACTCTAGTATTTATTATTCTTGTTGGGCGTGTTCAAAACCACTTTGTGTATTCGATATTATTCTAAAGTGCTCATCGGGAAACTTTGACAAAGTGAAAATTTCGTGTGACTATGTGATGACAAATGCAGAGTATAAGTGCATGTAAATGTGAGCAATGTTTATGATATGCATTTGGAATGTGGTAAGACTTGAAATGAGTAAGTTTATATGTAAATGATACGCCCTTTTTACTTATGTTTTTACATATTAATGTATCATATGAAAGATGAGTGAATATTATTGATATTTATTAAAATGATGGAAAGTGAGGAAATTTCGGATGAATCTTTGAAAGAGACAAAGGATACGGATGAATACCGTGAATATGTGTTAAATGACCTACAATAACTTCAGTCTTTGTGATGAAATTTTATGAAAATCATCCGGTTTTGCAATGTTATAGTTAAGGAAAAAGTTAATATTGACTAATCGACTCGTTCGGGGTTCTTATCATATGAGAATGCTAGTTAATTTGATGATAGATGAAAGCGGTGTTAATATGTTTGGGTCGTGATCGGTTTACTCTATCTTTTTCGGTATTCTATTAAAATGAATTGATAGAAAAGAAACAAAGAATAACATTCATATGATGTTGAAATTCGATTTCCAACGATTGTTATTTTGTGAAATGTGTATATGAAAACTATGTTGCTTCGTTATCGTTCAGTGCTTATAAGTATTATTTTCCTTCTGGAAATTTTCTGAGAATTAGTCGAAGTCGGTATTATTTCTCTTATGAGCTATATTCTCGGACTTCTAATACGGTATCAAATCTTGGATCTCCTTATCTCAGATTTCTTATTGACTTTATTTTATGAACTGTGCAAGAGATATTTCTTTATGGAAGTAATCATACTTATGTGAGTATGAAATCTAGTTTGATAGTGAACATACAATGTTATTATTGTCGATGTGTAAAGACTAAAAGTATTGTTTATCGATGTGACTGAGAAGTTAGCCTTGAAATGGCACTACAATTTTAATTGTCAGAGAGATGCAATTCCAATGTGGTTCAGTATTTTAAGAAGTAACAGTAAAATGAATTTTATCAGATGTGAACTATCTTTAGATTTCGGGAAAGAAATCAACATTGATAAAAGAGTAAACAGTGAAGGATCAAGTCGAATCGCACTATGATTGTTATTTCGAGTAATTTTATATATCCCAATGAGTTAAAACGAGATTTTTATATATCATTGAAATCAGTATAGTTGATTTAAGGATCATCGATTCGTGAACAGGAAAGAATTGTAATAGGATACATGTTTGAGTTATCATAGCAACCGGATGAAAATAGTTCCTTTAGAAAGGCATTGTGAAACGACCAAGACCAATTCAATTATTTAGTCTAGATAGTTAATTGGTTTGAAGTGTATTTTGATACAAGAACGTGAAAATGGTAGCTTGTGCTTGCACTTAGTTAATCTTGCATGAAAAGAATCTTATGATGTGAATTAGATAGTGATTATTATTCGAAATAATGATGCTTATTCCATGATTTTGTGAAACTTAGAATTTTGTCAAGAAATGGTAAGTTAGAAGTGTTCGAAAAGAACTAACTTCCGATTCGAACTACAGTCGTAAACTGACGACTATTTATATGTTGTTTCGAGACGGAATTTGTGTACCAAGAAATCAATTATAGATTATCAAAAATTGCATACAGAATTGAAAGGTAAGAGTATTGAACTTAGATGAGTGTCAAGTGCTTCTGAAAACATTTCATTAAAACAAAAAAATCATCTAGATAAGTAAAGATAGGTGAGTTGTGGTTCATCGAAGAGTATGAGATTATTGATAGAATAATGCCAATTACTTATTAGTGGGATTTTCAGTCAGAATTTAAGAAGATTTGTGATATGATTTTTATGTTCATGATAAGAGAGTATAGTTCTGAATCTTAGTTTAAGAAGTAAGATGTTGAGGATGCCAAGACTATATGAGAAGCTAAAAGTGACTTGTGAAATTAAACCTAAATCCATTAACTGATGAGATTTTCGAGGACGAAAATCCCTAAGGGGGGGAGAGTTGTAACAGCACAAATTTGGGTCTAGTTGAAACAGTAGTTTCGAGACCACAAATTTGACAAAGAAAATTTTATTTTTATTATATTTTTATGGTCTACAATTTTACGGAAATATTTCGTAAGATTTTAGTTAAAAAAATTTGACGTTTGAGCACTCAATTTAGTCAAAATGACTAAATTGTAAAAAGTGCAAAACTTGAGTTCTATATATTAAAGGTGTCATATTGCTATGAGTTTTAAATTGCAGGCCCTTAAAAGGTAATTAGACCATTGAATAACTTAATGGATAAAAATCGGCATGAATTGGACAAAATTGAAAGAAAAGCCTTAAGGGCATTTTAGTCATTTAGTGTTTTAAATGGATAAAAAGACAAAATACAAGGGAAAAAAAAAATCTGCTCATCTTCTTCAAGTTACTGCCGAAAATTTCTAGACTCCATGGCTAAGGGTTTCAAGCTTTTCAAGCTTCATAGTAAGTGCTTTTGAGCCCCGTTTTTAATGTTCATCGTATTTTTGAAATCCGGTAACTTACTCTAGCTATTTCTACCATTAATTTGATCTAGAGTTTAATTTCAAAAATTGACCCATGTTGAATAATTGTCAATTTTGATGTTTAATGGTAGATTATGCATGTTTATGAGTAGAGGGACGACTTTTACTAAGTGATTTTCGGTGAAAACAAGTAAAACGAGCTAATCGATAAAAGTTGTTATTGTTCATGAGTATGTGTTATAGTAAGAATTTGAAGTTGCAATAGAAGGGAAAAATGTTCAGCATGTCATAAAACATAAGAAAAAGGAATAAAGTTTAATTTTCGAGCCTAGGGGCAAAATCGTAATTATGCAAAAGTTTAGGGGCAAAATTGTAATTTTGCCAAAATTTGAGTTAGGGACTGTTTTGAGTAGTATATTAATTAAATAAGTGGAATGTGATGTTTTAGATCCCGAAAAACGAGATTTGGATGTAGAACTGGAGGAAAATCGAAAATCGAGAAAGTTGGTAAAATGGTCGTTTTGGCATTCGAGGTAAGTTTGTGTGTTAATAATAATGCAACATCGTGCTTGAATTGTAATTTTCTATTGATATGACACAAAAGGACAGTTTTGAATAAGTTTATGAGTAAACGATTAAATTGAAATGTGAGCAAAAGTAAGAAAACATGAATTCATTATAAAATACGTGTTTATTCTATTAAATAGTACAGGAAATTATTTGATTATTTTTAACATATAAATGTTATATGTTTATATGACATTCGAGAAAAAGAAAAGGAATGAGAGGACCGAATTGAAGGAAAAGGAAAAGAGAAGGTTAAGGAGTGAAGGAAGAAGAATTTATATCACCTCAACCTTTTGTTGTAAATACTACAAGAATTTTAAATTATTGTTATTTATCTTTTTTCGAAATATTTATGTAAATTATTTAAATATATGAGATTCAAGCCTTAATGCCCAAGTAGACGAAATTTAGAACTTGGGATATTAAGGAACATTAGCACGTTGGTGCTCTCGATATTAGCACGTTGGTGCTCTCGATATTAGCACGTCGGTGTTTTTCGATATTAGCACGCCGTGCTCTCGATATTAGCACGTCGGTGTTTCTCGATATTAGCACGTTGGTGCTCTCGATTATTAGCACGCGTCGATTGCTCTCGATATTAGCGCGTCGGTGCTCTCGATTATTAGCACATTGGTGCTCTCTCTGTTCACTTGTGCATCATAATGCACCTCAGTATTTGTTCGTATATCCGGTATGTTCTATAAAGTCTACTTTGGGCTAAGAATGTGAAATAAGAACAAAGTGAATCACTGATGTGTTAAGGTAAGTTTTATACCTTATAAAAGATAAGTTAAATTTATTTAAAGCAATGCATAGTTGAAGAGAAACTACATGTGATGGTGTGATGACTAAGTGTAATTGAAAACGATCATGTTATGAATAAGTGCAAGTATGCATGTGACCAATTGAGAAATGTGGCAATGTGCGTATGAACAATATGTTCAATATGTAATCGGAAATTTGAAAGATTGGTATAAGCACGTGATGAACACAACTAAAATAAAAGAGAGTAAAAGTTTACAATAGAGCTGCTTTGGACAGCAACAGCTACGTGAATTTGAAAAATCACCAAAAATAGAAGAAATGGAATTAGAAAGTGAAGGAGATATGAATTGAAAGCTAATTGAGTCTATTTTCATATGAAAGAAATAGAGTAAGCAAAAGAAATGGAATTAATGAGATATTTAAATTTTAGTGAAACTGGTTCTGAATGAATTCGTGATCCCCTGTTCTGTCTTTGAAAGATTATTAAAAATTGTATAAAAATAATTATGGGATATGGTTTATATGAATGGAATCCTGAATGAGTCTATTTTCAAATGAAATAAATAATAAGGTCATATGAATTCTTTACAAAGAGTAATTTGATTCGTAGTGAAGAGAGGTCAGAACAGTCAAACAGCAAAATAGGGGAAACTTTAAGAATAATCTGGTATTGATTGGCCATACCAAAAATTCTGGAAAAATTATAGTAAAAATATATATGAGTCTAGTTTCAAGGAAAATTAACGGATCTTAAATTGGAGTTCCGTAGCTTCAGATATAAATGATTTAGTGACAATGACTCAAGTAGACAGCTTAAGATAAACATGAGAAAATGGTGGAACTATGTGTAATTATGATTGCATTATCTTGAGAACTTGTTGTGAGGATTTGTCATGTTGAGGCCTTGATAAAGCTACAAATAAGTTGGGAAAGTAAGAACTTAGCATTATTTATACAAGTTATAACGGCTTAGTAGTAAGCTAAATTCATTGCTAATGCTTATTATTTTTACATGTGAACTTACTAAGCTTTATAAGCTTACCCCCTTTTCTTTCCCATGTTATAGAGTCCTATTAAACAAGCTCGGGTTGGAGGTCATCGGAGATCGCTTCACACTATCAAGTTATCTATGGGTATCTTTATTTATAAATGATTTAAGTTATGGCATGTATAGGGACTTGACTAAGTCATTTTGTAAATGTGTTAAGTAATTTGACCAAATGTATTGTTAAGTCTGGTAATGCCTCGTACTCGGTCTCGGCATAGGATACGGGTAAGGGGTGTTACACGTTCGACATCAAAGGTGCTCGGGGCTTTGAGGCAATGGTGGAGACTCATATTGCCAGTGGATCACCCTATATGGAGGTATATGTAGAATTTTCATCTCTAAGTGATCTTGCTGCGACCTCGACATGTACTGCCGTTCGAGGGGAATACACGACCCCAAGCCGACACTCTGTAAGTGGGAGGCCAAACATAGAAGTGCCCGTGTGCGGTCGTAGTATGGAAAACATAACCCCTGCACGACACTCGGTTGGTGGATGGGACATGCATATCCGTCAGTCGACGTCCGATGATAGAAATACGTACTGGGGGACGTCGTCAAGTTCTAGTGGTTGGCAATCCACATACGATTGGAATCTGTACGAAAGATGTTTAAGGAGGGATGATGAACTCCCGACGACATCCACCGGCGAGGGGCCCTCGTTTGTTGCAAGTTATGGAGGGTCGGACGATGAATCCGATGTGGATCCACCTCGAGAGGCAGGGCCCGACGGTGCAGAAGTTGGATTATTTTCTGAACCGGAGCCCGTTCCAATTGTACCTGAAGACGTTGAGGGCGGTTCAGACGAAGAAGAAGAAGATCCGCTATTCAGGGCGTACTCGCCTCCAGCCCACATGCATAATGTCGATCTATCTCATGATGATGCATTGGAGTTTCCTGAACTAACACACCGGACGCGTGACCGTACAGATACATCGTTTGATTCCGACGAATTAGAAGTTGGTAACCAGTTTGCGAACAAGAATAATTTTCTTGTTGCATTGAAAACAAGACAACATTAAGAACGGGTTAACTACACTACGGTGGTTAAATCAAGCTCGATAAGTTCGAGGCGAAAGTGTGCGATGCAAGATGGCACATGTCAATGGAAAATCATGGCGTCGTTGAAGAAAAAGACGAGGTTGTGAGAGATTAAAAGTACAAAGGTCGACATACATGTCTTGCCGTGCAGTACCACTATGTGTTCAAGTGATTTGAATAACGGTAATAATATGTAATATTGCATTGTTTAACGACTTGCTGTTGTGTGTGTAACACAAGATCATCCGAGGATGGATTAGAGATGTTGGGTGACATGATAATCCCGATGTTGAAGGCCGATCCAAATACTACTAGTGCCGACCTTAATTGGCGTGATTCGTAGCCAATTGGGGTACACGCCCTCTTACAGAAAGGCTTGGATAGCCAAGCAGAAGGCGTTAGAAAAGTTACACGGTGGGTGGGACACTTCATATAATGAAGTGTGGCAGTGGTGTCAGGTGCTGGATAGATATGTCCCATGCAGCATGACAGACCTTGAAACGGAACTCGCGTACTACAACGGCCGCCCGCTCCGTGGATGCGCGATGTTCAGCGCCCATTGCGGACATTTAAGCAATGCCGAGATGCCTTTAAATCTTTGTAAGCCATTGGTACAAATTGACGGTACCTTTATGTATGGTAGATATACCCATCGGCTATTGCTAGTCGTGGCACAAGACGGATGTGGGAGAATCCTTCCGATTGCATTCGCAATAACACCGGAGAGTCGGTGATGATTGGGACTTCTTCCTAAGTAGGTTAAGGAGGCATGTTTGCCCGAACTTGGCATATGCGTTATATCGGATCGGGCCCTGGAATACTTGCGGCAATAGAACGCCGTGGAAGCGTATGGCATCGCACACACCATCGATATTGCACGAGGCATGTCGCATCCAACTACTACTACGCAACATCGATCTAAAAGACAGAGACGACAAGTGATCGATATGGGTATGAAATATCTATTAATACAATTTCTTTTGAAAAATTCAATTTATTTGCAATTGAAGAGTGGTATGTAATATTAGCTATCAACGTATATTGGCAGGGTATGAGATCAATAAAGACCCGTTTTCGGAGATCTTGACCGATTTGCGCTCAGATAACGCCGAAGGCGCAAGATACCTGTGCAACATTCCTTTGGAACAGTGGACACAAGCATATGACGGCGGCCTACGATATGGGCATATGACCACAAACCTTGCCGAATGCATAAACTCGTTTCGAAGGAACCCGTCATCCGCCGATTACATCATCGTGCGAGAGACATATTTTCGGTTAAGCGGCACTATTTAGAAGAGAGCGCGATTTATAGAGGCGAGATAGAAGGAGGCCATGTATGGAGCCCGAAGGTCTTGCAAGAAATCAATCGTGGGAAGGCATGGCGAACACCATGCACACAAGTGTGTCACGATCGCGACAACCTATGGTTTCGTGTCACGGAGTTTGACAGACCGAACCAAGGTATTGTTGGCGCCATTATCGTGTACACTTGACAAATAGGACTCGCGATCGTGGAAATTTGATGCACTTCGTTACCCATGCGCCCATGTTCTTGCGGCTTGTCAGAATCTCCGTCTTGATCCAATGAGATATGTCGACGAAGTGTATAAATTACAAAACATGTACAACGTGTGGAGACACGTATTCCCACCAGTCCCAGATGAACGTAAGTGGCCCTTGGTATCGCTTGCACCGTATAAGCTATTGCCGGATAGACAATTGAGGCGCAAACCAAAAGGTCGACCTTGCTCGTCTAGAATACGCAACAATATGGATATCCGAGAAACAAGCAACCAAAGTCGGTTGTGCGGATGGTGTAGGAAACCGGGCATACATCTCGCTTCGTGTCCAAGTCGGAATAGTTGACCGTGTTCTTAGGTGTTTTGTCTCATGGAAGCTATGTAATATCTATTTTTTCGGAGGAAAACGGCTAACTTTTGTACAATAACTTTTATTTTATTAAATATATTAAAAATTAATTACAAAAAAAAATCAATTCTATTTTGTCAAATTTTATTAAAATAAGTAAAACAAATTAAAAAAATTAAATTACAAGGAAACATGTTAAACTCAAATTTTATTAAAATAAGTAAAACAAATATAAAAATTAAATGACAAGGCAACAAGTTAAACTCAAATTTTATTAAAATAAGTAAAACAAATATAAAAATTAAATGACAAGGCAACAAGTTAAACTCAAATTTTATTAAATATATTAAACATTAATTACAAAAAAAAATCAATTCTATTTTGTCAAATTTTATTAAAATAAGTAAAACAAATTAAAAAAATTAAATTACAAGGAAACATGTTAAACTCAAATTTTATTAAAATAAGTAAAACAAATATAAAAATTAAATGACAAGGCAACAAGTTAAACTCAAATTTTATTAAATATATTAAACATTAATTACAAAAAAAAATCAATTCTATTTTGTCAAATTTTATTAAAATAAGTAAAACAAATTAAAAAAATTAAATTACAAGGAAACATGTTAAACTCAAATTTTATTAAATATATTAAACATTAATTAAAAAAAAAATCAATTCAAGTTAAACTCAAATTTTATTAAAATAACTAAAACAAATATAAAAATTAAATGACAAGGCAACAAGTTAAACTCAAATTTTATTAAATATATTAAACATTAATTACAAAAAAAAATCAATTCTATTTTGTCAAATTTTATTAAAATAAGTAAAACAAATTTAAAAAATTAAATTACAAGGAAACATGTTAAACTTAAATTTTATTAAATATATTAAACATTAATTAAAAAAAAAATCAATTCAAGTTAAACTCAAATTTTATTAAAATAAGTAAAACAAATATAAAAATTAAATGACAAGGCAACAAGTTAAACTCAAATTTTATTAAATATATTAAACATTAATTACAAAAAAACTTAATTAAAAATTCTAGTGTCGATGTCGGGGTGGGAACCAGTGCCACACGAGGGCGGTCGACGGTTACGCGCTGGATTCCTCCTTCTTCTGGCTTCCGGCTGGGGTTGTGGAACCTCGGGCGGGGAATCGATTTCTCGCATGGGTCCAGTTCTGGATGTTGCGATAGTGACCCACTCTGATAAAATATTGACGCGAGGTGTTTGCATAAACCACGGCGGGGTGATCAGATCCCGAACTACGAGAGCTGGCGGCAAAAAAGTGCTTTCGATGCGCCTCCTCTCGAACCCACATGCGACGTCGGCCTCACCATCGGATGGCAGTGAAGTAGTCGATAATGGCTCGAACCCGCCATGCACTCCAACCGGGCTAGGAATAGGAAATCGGAAACATATATGGGTTAGGAGGATACATATAAAGGAAGGGTACGCACTGGCATGAAGCGTAGATGCTTTGTGATGGGCCCGGTGTTGTCGGTTGAACTGATGGGCCCGGTGGATCGTAGTAGGCGCTCGTTTTGGGCCGGTGGATCGCAGTAGGCGCGATGATTGCCCGCCTCATCACCCCCTTCTCCTTGGGTGTAAAGGGCCTCGACGTTCCTTCGCTCTCGAAGTTGTCGCCGCCTCTCTTCTTCCGGACAATAGATATGGCTTGCCATGGATCCTAAACCATGGCATGTACTCCCAAGACGCATGCTAACTCCGGAGCGACTATCGGTTCTCGGCCGTATATAGTCATATCGGTTCTCCCACGCCTCGATATGTTCGACCAAAATCTTGCCCAATTCGTATGTGTTTGCCGTAAGTCTACTTTGTGCTCATCATCGAGCACCTCCGGTGGTACGAATCCGCTGCGAAATCCAAATTGCCGCATAACCCGATCCGCTTGGTGCATCTCCACGGTCGAGTAGGTGATCAATGGGACCTTTACGTGCCAACCGCTCGGATTTTAGAGGAACTCCTCCGAATTATCGCACGCAATTTACGGGTCGTCGTACGGTGTCCATTCAAACTATATTCACATTACGAAAATTTTAGACATATACCTCATATTAGACACTACAAACGAAATACTAAATTATAATAACAAATTTCGAAACTTACTTGTGATTCCGACCTTTGGTCCAACAGGAGCCGTATATCCTCAAGCGATTTCGGTATTCCAACATGATTCGCCGGATGGTTCCACCTAATTAAATAAACTTTTAGCATACAATTATACTATAAATATACGACATAATTGTAAAATATAATATTAAATTTACCTCGTTATCGTTGGGAATGAATATGGTGGTCGAGTCGAGGACGTAAAAATGGAAATCGAAACCATGCCCATGATGCGCAGAGTGATAGGCAACCTCCGATTTTTTGTTTACTCGGCTAAGCGTCGCCGCGCACATCTCTCCAGTATAACCTCGATAGCACGGCGGACCTTCAACTCAATTCACCGGCCGCTCTCAAGTCAACAAGTTTGAGGAGCCATCTCGGTGGACGAGGTTTCTAGAGAGGTCCCAAGATCGATAGCCTCCAATTATTTGAAGAATGTATGCTCGAGCATACCGTATTCTTTCTACTTCAGTCGAATCCTCGTTCGGCTGCGGGAATGTGTCTCGTAACCACGCCATATCGATCCGAGCTCCTCGAATTCTATCCGGAATGGCACCCAGAAGCTCGTAGCATACGGCCATCCAATCGAGAGATGTTACGGACCCGGTGACTACCGCCCCGTCCACCGGTAATCCCAATCAGAATCGCACATCTTCTAAGGTGATGGTACACTCTCCGCATGGCAAATGGAAAGTGTGCGTCTCCGGTCTCCACCTCTCAATCAACGCGCTGATCAAAGGCGGCTCCAACTTGAACCCTCGGCCTATCGTGGCCACATGCCAAAAACCCGCTTCACGCAGGTAATTCTCGATCAACGGCGATGGTGGATCATGCATGTTGCGAATATAACATTCCAACACCCGATCTACAGACTGTTTAAAAAATCATAAAATTCAAAATTAATTAAAATTACATAATTGGATAAAAAATTAAATAATATTTCAAAATTAAAATTAAAACTTACCATTTTTATTTGCTCGACGGCAATGTGCTTCTCGCCTAGGCGAAGTAATTCCCCGGCCATTGTAATCGGCTTTAAAATTTTCCGATAAAAATATCTTAAAAAAAATTAAGGGCTTTTTCGTAAATAGTAAAGGACTATTTTGAAATTTGAGCGTTAATTTCAAGGACCTTGAGAGAAAATTGAGAGAAAATTGAGAGAAAATTGAGAGAATATTGAGAGAAAATTGAGAGAAAATTGAGAGAAAATTGAGAAAGGATTGAAATGTGAAGAATAAAGGGTGGGGGGTTTTATAGTTTTTTTTTTCTGACCGTTGGGACCAAAATCGCGTACTCGCTGACGCGCGTTTTTGTCCACGCCAACAAAAGCGCGCCCACGTGATGCGCGTTTTTGGTGGCGTGGACAAAAACGCGCCCAAAGAGGCGCGATTTTGTCTCGCCCCCAAAACGCGCTTACGTGGCGCGTTTTTTGGGAGATTTGGCCCTTTTCCGTAATTTTTCCCAACCCTACTTTTCCGTAAATTTTTTTAATTTTTGGTATTTATAGGTTAATTGCCCATGATATTGCCATACATTTTAAATGCTTGCTCTTATTTTCAAGATTTTGACTATATTTTATAGGTTAGGTATTTATCTCATTCAACTTTAAACTAATTTAAAAAGTGAGTAAATGTTTTTATATAATTTAATGATATATATGTGATTTAAAAAGGAAAAAAGAAGAAGAAAGGGAGTTGTACCTGTTAAATTTGGTTAAAGCACGTGTGATACCTACTCTTTCACTTTGCACGTGTGGTTTTCCCGACCATTTATCCAACCAATCCTATAATTAAATTTGGTTTAAACAATTTGCATTTCCAATTAATTAAACAAAAAAATAGATTTTAAAATTTCATATAAAATTTATTACTTAGTAAGAAATATTATGAAATATTATGAGAAAAGTATTTATGATTTTTTTGAATATAAGGGAATATAAATGTAGTTTACTTATAAAATGAGTAAATTAATATTAGATAAAAAAGAAAATTTATTCTTTTGTTAAAAATTTCATAAATTCTTATTATTAAAAACTCAATGTCAAAATGGGGTACACGTTACACTCTATTTATAATTATTTGCTTATTCTGTAAGTTAACTCAATTTTAAACAGTAGATATGGATAATTCTTTTTATCATAAATAATTAGTTTGATTTAATGTATTTTTTTAGTAAAATAGACAAAATATAAATTAATACCGTGTAAATTAAAGACTCATTTATTTTTACATTAATTTTTTATAAATTTTATTTTTTTAATCCTACCATTTAATTTTCTTAAAAATATTGTGTATTATTTTTTATATTTATCACATTAAACAATTAAAAGAAAAAAAAATCCTTTTCTTGTTGTTGAGCTGTCGAAGAAGCTGTACAAAGAAACGGTGTGGTTAAATCTTCGGTTCTTCCTTTCCTCTCCTTCACGCTTTTTCTAATTTTCCCTTTCGTTTCTCCTTTTCAATTCAACCAAACTATCCCTTTCTTTCTCCTCGTAATCATCAATTTTCTACATTCTTTGACTGAGAAATTTTTTGGGTTGTTCATTTGTTTCTTTTCTTCTTGTTTGTTTCCTAATAAAATGCAAAATTAACTTCAAGAAACAATATATGTTTTTCTATATTTCTAGATTTGACGATTTGATTAAGTTTTGACCTCTCTCACCAAACCCATATCGGAGTTGATTGAGTTCTTGAAAGTGTTTGAAGAAAGAAGCAGTTGATTTTGGACTTCTTTTTGTTTTCTTGGTATTTTCTTTCTGTCTTCCCCTTCGTTTTCTAGGCAGCCAAACGGATTGCTTAGAGTAAATAAAAGGGTGACAGTGAGAATGCTGGGAGCTGGGTTGCAATTCGGGAAAGTTAGAGGAGAGGATCGGTTTTATATTCCAGTAAAAGCTAGAAGAAATCAAAACCAGAAGCAACATCAAAAGCCAAAACAAGAAGCTGTTAAGGAAGATAATGAAAAAAGTAATAGTAAATCGTCAGCTTCATTAACAATGAGCAAGGATTTAGCTTCTGGTAATAACAATAATAAGAATATTAATCCCAAGAAGACTTTGGCTTCAAGTACTATTCCGAGCTCTGAGGAATCGAGGGTCTCAAGGAGTAACCTTGAAAGATTCCTGGAGTCGACGACACCTTCTGTCCCAGCTCAGTATTTTTCCAAGGTTGATTCTCATCTTTATAATGATCCTGTTTAGTTGCTAAGAAGGTTTTGGGAAAGAGCAAGAAAATTTATTAATGTGAAAGAACAAGAAAATTTATTAATTTTTCATTATTGTTTATATTGTTTGTCATGTATAGATGTGTAAGGAATAGACTTTGATTGTAGTTAGGTAATTTGAGGAAATTCACTTATTTGAACATAGTTTAGAATAAAAATTTCTTCATTTTTGTTTGGTATTTGAATGGAAGTTTGATTTCTGTATTAGTATAGACAACAGTGAGGGGATGGAGGACTTGTGATGTGGAGTTTCAGCCTTACTTTGTATTGGGTGATTTGTGGGAATCTTTCAAGGAATGGAGTGCATATGGTGCAGGAGTGCCTCTTGTGCTTGATGGGAATGATGGTGTAGTTCAATACTATGTTCCATACTTATCAGGGATCCAATTATATGGTGAATCTGCTAAGCAAAGGTTATAATAAATTTCCTTTAAGTTTAGTTACAATTGAAATATGCAATCTTTTTTGCAGTAAATTCTACATATATTTTACCTGGATAGACAACTTCCTTATATATTTTCACTACATTTTGTCTGGTTTCGGTCTATCTATTTGATAATTACTGTGTTTTTTTAAAGAAGGGGAAGAATCATTTTATTTGGCTTTACTATATTGGTTATGCTTGTCAAGTTGTGGTATTGGTGCTATTTCTTCTTTCCCATACGCAGATTGGTATCTTTCATTGCTTTATACTGAACTGTATTCTGTAGTGTATTATAAATTTATTTGATCCATATTCTCATTTGGACATTTGCTTGTCTTTCCATAAAAGCATGGTGTCTTTTTATTTATTATTTATTATCATTTGTTAAAACGAGAATCTATATACTATATTTGGCATTGTTAGATTAACTGGTGCAGATTGATGATAGCAACTGGTTCCAAAACTCTGCTTAGGGAGAGTGGTTTAATATATTAACTTGTAACAAAGTTTACTTGTGTGATTAGGCTAGCTGGAGAAGAGAGTGAGAATGACTACTACAGAGATTCGAGTAGTGACGGAAGTAGTGATTATGAGATAGGGAAAGGCATTAAATTTTCTAGAGAACAGTGTAGTCAATTCAGTTTGACAAATGAGATCCCTTTTCGAGTGCGCAGCTTGTCTATAAGTGATGAAAACAGTATGCTGCAAGAAGGCTTTTCCAGCGATGATTGTGAAACCAGGAACTCTCGAGATCACCTACTGTTTGAGTTTTTTGAGCACAAGACACCTTATAGTCGTGAAGCCTTAGCAGACAAGGCTAGTTATTTTTATTTGCTATTATTTGATTAGATAGGTTTCTAGTTTTATTTTTGAACTGACACTGCTTTTTATTTAATTTTTATTCTCTTCTGCTGTTGGGTTACAGATATTTGACCTATCTTGCAAGTATCCTGGCCTGAATACATTAAGAAGTTGCGACTTACTACCCATCAGTTGGATGTCGGTTGCTTGGTACTAATTGATGTTGATCTCTATGATCTTTTCTCTTTAAAGGGTATTACGACAAGTGTTCATTTTCTTTGATTTTGCCTTTGTAGGTATCCCATATACCGAATACCTACAGGTTCTACATTAAAAGATTTGGATGCATGCTTTTTAACTTACCATTCCCTTTGCACACCCATGGAAGGTAATCTTGATCTTTTTTTATTACCATTTTCTTTCTGCTGCTTTTGTTATCTTGGTCATAAATTCAACCTTGATTTGATAGTAAGGCAGTGAACTAACTTTGACAGATTATGTAATAATTATAATGTTCTTTAATGTATGATTTAAGAAAAATTAATGTCTCCCTTTCGGATTTTGTACGAGTCACCTATATAATGTTGGCTCTATCATACTATCACACATGACTGATATTCAGCAATATCTGCTACCTATTATTCCAAAAACTTTACTATAGATCAAGTTCCCCCATCCCCTTGCATTATAGGAGCAAATTGATCAGTTGTAGTTGTTAGGTCTTGTATCCTTTATTGTGAAAACTTAAAACAGTGGCACTTGTTTTATTGAAGTTTAATTTCTCCATATTGAAAGGCTGCAAACTCTGATACACTGCACATTGATTTTCTTACTTATCACATTCCATCAAAAAATCTGCCTATGTCTCCTTCTAGTTTTCTTGCGGCTTATGGTAGAAGAGATGATTTTTCATACATTCTAGTCTTTTAGATTTTGGGGTCAGAGGTTTTGTGTGACGGTTCCCGTGTCTATGGTTTGCTTCTGCTGTGTGATCTATGGTTGTCTAGCTGATTCTTAATCACCAAGTGGCTCTTACATTTTGTATTACTGGTAGTGGTCGTTTTGTCTGCTTCAACTTTTTTCAAGTTAATATCTTCTAAAGTACCTTATAGATGCATTTTGAATCTTTTTTGTCTTTCATCCTTATGCATATTTGAGATTGATATAAAGTTACATCATCTAGTGCATGACGTATATGATATGGTTTTGACACTTCCTCGATGCCATTGATGCTGCTATAGCAAAATTTTGAATTGTAGTTCAAACTAACGCACCTTACAACATGTTTTGGTGTGCTTTTTTCCACAATAGATTTCCATCGAACTTTTTAACTTGACCCTTATTTGGCATTGTAGGTAATGGAAATGGCCAAACACCATTTTTAGTATATCCTGACGATGCTAATGGCATCCCAAAGATTTCGTTACCTGTTTTTGGAATGGGGTGTTATAAGTTGAAAGGACCCATATGGACACAAAATGGTGTGAGCGAGCGTCAACATGCAAATTCCCTTATGCAAGCCACGGAAAACTGGCTAAAACTGCTTCAGGTATACCACCCAGATTTTCAGTTTTTTGCCTCACATGGGATGTACCTCGGGTGAAACAAAAAGATAAACCTGTGTGTGATTTTCTTCCTTTTCCGTGTCCGAAACTTGCACCTCGAATGCAGTCAAACTGAGGTTAAATGCTATAAATTTTTGGGACGGTGATGGCATACGATTCGAGAGAAGCTTTTTTACTGGATCGGATTTCCTTTACTTGCAAAGAAAGAAATTCAAACAGTTAAGAGACCTATAGACATTGTTAAGTGGAGAGCATAAAAAAGAAGAGAGTTGAAACTTTATGGCATAGATAAAGCCTAAAGACTGAACTGTGCAACCCCATATGAAAGCAAGGGATATGAAATATGATATGGTGGCAGTTGAATTGAGCCATTATCAGAGCTTTCTTATTATACACTATTTACATTTGGATGATACCAGGAAATAGGAATATATTTATAGGTTCCTTTGAATTATGATGTGGTTGATGTACGCCATGGCTAAACTTGTGCTACACCCCTTGATATGATAATATAAGAATTGTTTTGGATGGTAGCTTTAAATGCATTTGTTTGTCTGCATTTAGGAAAGTGGGATATGGGTTTACCGTAAATATGCTTTTGGTATACCTGGTCTCTAAATTTAGTCGTTTTTGAAGAACCTCCAATTTTGGTTTAAAAACTTCTATTAAATTAATAAAAGGAGCTTTCATAATTCTTAAGAGGTATATTTTTTTGTAATCACTTTAGGCGGTTATTTTTTACTAAAAAAATATTTTTATTTTTTAGTAAAGTCATAATAAATATTTTCACTAATTAATTATTAATTATGAAAGCTCCCAAATCTTCCCAACTAACATAATTGAATGTTATATTCGTATATAAAAAGAAGTAAAAGGATTTTGCTTCAAAAAAAAAAAAGAAAAAAAAAAGTGAATGGAACACCCATTTTGCGTATAAAAGAATTGGGAAAAACATCCTGTGGGAGAAGTGAAAATAATAGACCACAAATTTTACAAAGTAACAAATTCCCAAAAGCGGCCCCTTTTTTTTTTTTTTTTGCACGTTTTGACCCTTGTCACCGATTGACCCTCAAACTAGCTAAAAGATCCCTCGAAGATCAAAGAAAGACTGAAGGACCTTTCGGCTTCCTCACTTCCGGCCACCGGCGGGGTAAAACCTCTCCTTTTTTTAATTTTGATTCAAAGCCAAAAAAAGAACGCCGAAAAGAAAATCAAGAAAAATAAAAGCCACCTTTTTTTCTTGAAATTTTGCCTCTTTTTTTGATATGTTCGTGTGTTTGTAAAAAAGGAACCATACAATGGTTTGTTTCGGTCGCCTTTAAAGCCGAAATCACCTTTAAACTCTTTTAAATTATAAATTTTTTATTTTGATATTATAATTTTCTTAACAAATTGAAAAACATCCAGCATGGAGATGACGATAATATATTTACTATTTAAGTAATTTTTGTAAACATATTTCTGAAATAAAAATATTTATATTGTCCTTATTTTTTTAGAAACAACATGTATAAATATTACATTTTTAAATAATTATTAGATTATTATTTAGTGTATTTATCGTGTGTTTGTCAATGTGATGTTGATTATACATTTTAATTGATTTTAAATTTTGTTAAAAAATAGGTAATCCATTAAACTTAAATAAAAAATTGGAGACGATCCTATGTGATTTAAAAAAAAATAGTTTAGTGGTTGTTTAAAAATTTTAAATTTTTTTAGACTCTTTTAAATTATAAATTTTTTTATTTTGATATTATAATTTTCTTAACAAAGTGAAAAACATCCATCATGGAGATGACGATAAAATAGTTGATTTCCTGTAAAAAGATCTCCAATTTTACAAGAAAGTATCTGATAGAATCAAATATTGAAGATTTGATTTGATTTTTTATATTATTGTAATGAATGTAATTAATGCACAAAAAGTTTCACTATTAAATACAAAATTCCTTATTTTCATTATACACATTCATATTGATCTGAGTATGAATATATTCTTGCATATTTAATGAGTATTTTAATGTGATTGTTGATTTTTTCTCTAATAAATTGAGTTTAGGAAAAGGAGTTCACCATCCATAAATCGACAGCTTTAGGGTTTTAGTGTTCTACAAACAAACCCTGCGGAGTAGGTTCAGTGTAGTTCTGCTAAAAAAAATAAAATCAAATTCCACAAAAACCACAAAAATTTAACTACAATGAGACTCAAGCAAGAAGATACATTTCTCAATAACAACACCAATAAGTAAGTTTTTCCTTTCGTATCTGTATTATTTAACGAAATATAATTTGATTTGGATTAATTTATCTTTTGTTTCTTGGGAAACACCTATAGCTTATACGTGTCTGAGATACCAGTGGACAAGCAAAAGCTTGCTGCTCCAATAAAATCGGTTGTTGACAAGTTTCAGCTTCTCCCTGAGTTTTTAAAGGTGATTTGATGTTAATTTGGCATATATTTTATGTGAAGGTGTTTATATTATTTAACTGAATTATGGATTTGGGCTTTTTTTTCTTATTATAGGTTAGAGGGTTAGTGAAGCTGCACTTGGATTCATTTAATTATTTCGTTAATACTGGAATCAAGAAGGTTGTTAGTGCCAATGACCGGATTGTATCCTATATTGACCCCGGTATTTACCTCAGGTTTGAAAGTATTTTCGTTTATGTTTTTGGTTATGATTTCTATAAAATATATTTTGCCAACTTGCCGATGTCGGCTCTTGTTGTTCTTTTGTTTTTGTGTGTATTGTGTGTGTGAAGCAAAATGTAATATTTTTTTAAACAACGACTAAGGCATTGGGTCTTATGCATTCAAGTTTGAGACCTACAATGTGTAATTATATGTGTAGGTCTCCAAGTCTCATCTGGATGGTTGCCATGGATGGGTCTTAGTCAGTGAGTTTGTTTGCTTTAGTTTGGATTGTATCGATTTTTAGTCTATTTGTGATGCAATGGTTTATCTGCATTTTGATTACTTAGACAGTCCGTATGCAGTAGTTTGACACTTGTGATTATTCAGACTTGTATTCCTACTTTCATTGTATTGTTATTGTTACACTTCAAAAAAACCCAAAAACAAAAGAAAGTTCTTTTGGAATGATCACGTGCTACATTTAATTTTTGTACATAATAGTTAATTTCAGATGTGTTATTGCTCAAATATGAGGAATTTTCTTTTTAGTAACATTTTTTATGGAGAAAACAGCAAGTGGTTTGTTCCTTGACATTCTGGCTATGACTCATCCATCTACAGGGAATTACGTTTCCTTATTCCTATGGTCTGATTTGTATTTGGATTTTCTTTCTATGCTCTAATTCAACTGTATCTTGTGTTGCTGTGCAGGTTTAAAGATGTTAGAATTGGTAATCCCTCCATGACGACTTATGAAAAAATAAATCCCCAAACATGCCGCCTCGCAGATATGACGTATGTACAAATGATTTCTCTAAATACATGTGTAATTTTCCAGGCTGAACTATTTCATTTAGGCATTGGCGGAATTGATTCTTTTTGGTGTTTTAACAACTAAAACTTTATATGGAATAGAGAGTTATACATAGTATTCTGTTTTATCTTATTAATATGTTGTTAATTTTTAAGGTATGCTGCACCGATATTTGCCGACATAGAGTACATGCAAGAGAGTCATGGGCAGAGAACTAGACTAGAAAAGGTACACGAGATGCTTCTTTGATGTGTGTATGATGATTGATGCAGAATGATAGGTGCTTTGGATGTAATACAAAATCTGTCCCCTGCAGAAAAATGTTGTTATTGGAAGAATGCCGATCATGTTAAGAAGTTGCCGCTGCGTGTTATATGGAAAAGACGAAGCTGAACTTGCAAGGCTTGGTTTGTGTTCATTAAACTCAAAATAATGGCTGTTGCTTTTCTAATTGTCTTCTTGTTATTATATATTTGAATTTCATTATCTGATATCAGGTGAATGCCCTCTTGATCCCGGTGGGTATTTTATCATTAATGGAGCAGAGAAGGTAATTCCGACCATCTTTCACATATCTATTTGCTTTACACCTATACACTCTCATTCACTATAACGTGCTTTTATTTGGACGGTAAGTGTCATACATAATGTTCATGATGGGCCAGAAATTTGTAGTGAAGAAGTTGGTGAATCATATTTTGAATGGATGAAAATTAAAACAAAGTTAGTGGTGCTGTTCTTCTATGTTTTCTGGATTTATCTCTTGTGATCTAGTATTTTGAACAGGACCCATCAAAATGTTCTTGATTTTTCTCTGTGGATTGTTAGATAAGATTTTGCTAGGATGAAGTGATGATATACATGTAGTCACACCTATATAAATGCATGCCAAATCCATTTGGTTTTTTCATCCTTAGAAATTTCTTATTTTTACCTTTTCATTTCAATGATGACAAGACAGCAACTTTAAAATCTAATAAGAAGAATATGCATTTCAAATTTTATTATTTTTAGCTTGAGAATAATTCATATCATGGTTATTGGGACTTATAATAATTGTTTTAGGCTTTTCACTTTAGGCATTTGTTTTTCAGACGAGTACATTTTTATGTTCTTTATGAGTTTAAATTGTCCAAAACAGACATACTGAACTTTCTCTTTTCAAGTTCTTCTTCATTGGAACTGCATTTTATTTCTCTCTTCTCTTGGTAGTCTCTTGTTTTTCAGTTATGTATATTTTTTTGTTTCTTGGTACTTCTTTGTCATTGTCATGTCATGATTCTGCCAATGGCTTTCAGGTGATTCCAATACGTGAACAGCTAGCCAAGAATAGGATAATTATTGATGCAGACAACAAGGGAAAGTGAGTTGTCTTTCAAATTTTTATGTCTTGCTGACAATTGACCGCTCCAATCCCTTATCATGTGCATTACTAGAATTTCCTTGGTTCCATATATAAATCCGCTTTTAAAAATTTATCGTGGGTTGTAGAAGTGTGTAAGGTAGGAGGTTAAAGTTTTGCTTGTCTACTTGTTCTTAAAGTCATAGTGTAATTTGTCATATATTTTATTGCTTACTAATGATTATACAAACAATCAAAGGCTTTCTTAGCAATAACTAATTAACATTGGTCTAACTTCTGGTCATTTAGCATCACTGCTTGTTGGAAATTTGTTTTGAAGTTCATGGAATGATTAATAAGGGAACAATGACTTCTATTGATGTAGTGCAAGTTTAGCATGTAAAACTTTGTATTGCTTTATTATTATTATTATTATTATGTGTGCAAAACATGAAGTATTTATGCATTCACTTTGGCAGATAGGATGAGCTAAATCTTGTTATGGACTTATTGTGTCAACTTGGGACTGTAATATTTTTGTTGACATATCTACTTGTTTGATACATCATACATCTATCTTCAGCCATATTAGTTCAGCTGTCATTTTGTTTCAGTAGTTTCCATTCCTATCAATTTTCCTACCATTGCATTGTTCTAATTTATGTCAGTTCTACTTGATCCTTGAATTTTACTCATGGAATATCTTCTCTATGCTATTTTTTTTTTTTTTTTGCTCTCTGCCCCCAGTATAACGGCATCTGTAACAAGCATATCGGAAACAATAAAAAGGCGAACAGTTATTCAGATGGACAAAGGGAAGATATATTTGTTACTCAACCAATTTGTGAAAAAGGTCTTGTTGCATCTTACTTTCTCTTCTAAGTTTCCTTATTTTTTTTCCCTCAAGAGTTACTCATGTTGCACACTTAAACCTTAGTTTGACTCAGTATTGTTTTCTCATAGATCCCTATTATGGTGGTCATGAAAGCAATGGGGATGGAGAGTGATCAAGAGGTTATGCAAATGGTTGGTGCTGATCCTTGTTATAGTACTCTTCTTTTACCTTCTATAGAGGTAAGCTATATGGTTAAGGATATGAACCTGTTCATATTTTGTATTATTTAAAAGAATGGTAATAGCTTCCTGAAATGTCTTTTGCAAATAGCTTGCATGCTATAGAGGTAAGAGACTTGGCAGTGGGATTAATTTCTCAACTCCTAGAGAGATCTTATGCGGATAATGGTGGGATTCTTTAGTTGTCTCAAGATTTCTCAAGGAAATTGAAAAGTTTCTCATGCTAAGTTACTCAGACTCGGGTGTGAGTGTCAAAAAAGGGTATGTGGTTGACAAGGTTATATTCAATCTTTTAAAGGTTTCCATGTATTTGGTGGGCCCTTTGAGGATCACCTCCCCATTCCCATGTCTTGTTATGCGCATGGGTATTTCTAGAAAAATGAATAGTTGGAGCAACATAGCATTCAAGTCCACCCTCAACTATAAAAGGTCACATTTGTTTGTAATTATGCTGAATTTAAATTTCTGAAATGGATCATATCTCATCCGTTTTCCATAGCATTTCCTTGGTGATATTTTTTGTGTTCTTATAAATTTCACAAGCACATCCATTCTAAAACCTGCACTTTGTACATATCAATCCCTTTCTACGCAATGTCATTGAATGTATGGTAATGTGTCTATCAGTTTTGGCATTTCGTTGAACCCTGTTTCAACTTCTATCTAGATCAGATGTTTCCTACCTTGGTAATATGTACTGCTTCTAAGGCCATGGTTATTGCATACGAACACCTCACTAACTAATTTAACCAACTACTTTTTGTGACCTGTTTTATGATTTGTTCTTTAAGCATTGGCGTCACAAAAATTATCTGCTTCTATTATTTCAATTTGTAACATGGTGTTTGCCTTCAGGCCTGTTTAAAATATTTTTAAACATTGTATTCTCGGCCATTCTAGAGTTATTCTTGTCTTTACATGGCGGCAATTTCCTAATTTATTTATTTGTTCCTTTCAGGAATGTGCACGTATTGGCATATATACCCAAGAACAAGCATTGGCATACCTTGATACGAAGGTTCAATACTCTTTGATTAGTTTGTGAAAAAACTTGTGAATTTAGCTTTTAATATCTAGATTTCAGTGCACTACACGGAATTGGAAGGTGATTTAGATTTTTTATGTTAATTTTACTTTAATTTTAGTCTTATCAGCTTTACAAACAGAAATGGTGTATAACTATTGCATTTTAGTCTTAATTTCGTTTGTGGGTTTTCCTTTTGCTATACATTCGTTGCTTTTGTACAAATATGTATACACACATATATCATATTCATTTTTGTTTCAGTACTTCTGGTTGTTTCAAAATTTCAATTTGATTGCTTTCTTTTGCAGAAAACTCAGGTCTTCCTCCTCAGTCTTTCTCTGCATAAATAGCCGTGTTTGCATTATTGCACGTATAGATGTGATTGAGAGCTTTCACCAATGAAAATGAAAAGAATAAGGTACTATGCTGCCAGCATTGTTTTTGTAAATTATGCTAACGAGATAGTTTATTTATTTATTGTAGGAATGGGGAGCTTTTTTGATCCTTCGAGATATCTTTCTTGCCAATGTTCCAGTAGGTTTTGTTTTAGTTTTCAAAATTCAATGGCAGCATTTTGACATCGACAATTGTTTTACATATTCCCTTCATTTAGGTGCGTTGCAATAATTTTCGTCCAAAATGCTTGTATGTTGCGGTTATGCTGAGAAGGATGATGGAGGCAACATTAAATAAGCATGCAATGGATGACAAGGTATTATTTACTTGCCAGTCTTTCAATCTACTCATTTAGAACTCCAAAGATATACTCTCAACTTTACTTTAACTACTTCTCAAAGTTGCTACCGTGTTATCTTTAGTCTTCCCGGTCAAAGTGCTTTATAACAATTTTCTAGTCTAACCAAGGTCACCTCTAAGCAAAGAGAAAGCCAGATACCCTTAAGATAAAAGTGTTTTGTATGAAGGGTTGCATTGCACATTGATTTATGATTTTTATCTCAAGGAATTGGCTCATCCTTCAGATAATTGCGCTGCTTATTGTCTTTTTTCCATGTTTGTCTTTCCAAGACAAATCAGCTGCAGTGTGTCATAGATCCTAGCTGTTCCTGAGTTCAAGGAGCTTGTGTAAACATGAAAGTTGATGAATATTTTAATATACGTAAGCTTACTTGTGCTGGCCATTTAAATGGTTTTCCTTTGTTTTGTAGGATTATGTGGGGAACAAGCATCTCGAGCTATCAGGACAATTAATCTCTCTTCGTTTTGAAGTATTATTCATAATTATGCTTTTTCCTCAAAACCTTATTTATTTTCCTATGTGGTTCTCAAAGTTAGCCACTGTCCCTTTTGTCTTGTTAATGTAACAGGATTTGTTCAAGCAGACGATTGAAAAGGTTGGAGAGAGGATTGATAAAGCCCTATCAGCGATCAGCAGATCTAGGGCTTTAGACCCTTATCGGGTAAGTAGCAGAATCAGTATGTTTAAGCCAAGTGCTTTTCCATGTGCCAATGTGCTTACCAATGATCTATGAAGCAGCACACGTCAACAAGGCCCTCATACCGGTGTCTGACACAGACACGCCGGGATATGTACAGGATACGGCAAAAATATAAAAAAATAAAAATTAGGACACGCTCAAACTTGGTCTAGGCACTTGGACAGAGGATTTCTATGATTGAAAAATCAGAATAAGTGGTAGAAAATCTTAGTTTTAAACTCAATGAGCTACTGACGGTGATAATGGCGGTGCTTTGTCCGGTTTTGAGCTGTGTTTGTATTGTATCGCACCCATATTAGATGTCCGTGATTCATAGCTAATGATTATTTAAACAATAAGGATTTCTTAGAAAATAACTAATTAAAATTGGTCTAGCTTCTGGTAATTTAGCATCACTGCTTGTTGGAAATATGTTTTGAAGCTCATGGATGATTAATAATGAAACAATGACTTTTATTGATGCAGTGCAATTTTAGCTTGTAAAACTTTATATTGCTTTATTAATTAATAAGGAAACAATGACTTTTATTGATGCAGTTCAATTTGAGCAAAACTAGAGTATTTATGCATTCACTTTGGCATACAGGATGAGCAAGATCTTGTTATGGACTTATTGTTTCAACTTGGGACTGTAATATTTTTGTTGACATTTCTACTCGGTTGATACATCATGCATCTATCTTCAGCCATATTAGTTCAGCTGTCACTTTGTTCTAGTTAATTTATGTCAGTTCTGCTTGATCCTTCCATTATAACCTAGATTTTGTCTCTCTCTCTTGAATTGTAGCTTTTGTGTGGGTTTGACATCATTAGTAACGGCCTTCAATGGACCCTTTCTACTGGAAACCTTCCTATCGGTCGGTTCAGAATGCAGAAAGGCGTGACACAGGTATTTATTATCCTCTTAGCTGGTTTCTATTTATCCACTTTTCATCAGTATTTTCTTAGTTCAACATAAACTGATGGAAATCTTTCACTGATAGACTCTGGGGAGGATGTCCTTTATTGGAACTTTGGGCTTTATGACAAAAGTCTCACAACAGTTTGATAAGTCTCGGAAAGTAAGTGGACCAAGGGCCTTGCATCCTAGCCAGGTGAGTTTGATGTCTGCGGTTGCATTCAAAATACTTTAATATGGATTATTGAATTGTTACTTAAGCTTTTGCAGTCTGTTACTGTTTTCTGTATATTTATTTTATTCTCTTAATTCTTTTCTGTTCCTTTAACTTCTATAGTGGGGAATGCTTTGCCCTTGTGATACTCCAGAGGGCGAAGGTTGTGGACTGGATAAAAACTTGGCCCTAACGACTCATGTTACAACCGACGAGGATGAGGGTCCATTGATTTCTTTGGTATGTACTTACTCACTTGAAATTACATTTGTCTGTGAAGTCGTCGTCATAGGAATAACATCATTCTAAAGTAATTAGTGAGGAGATATTTCCTGTTGATATCAGACAAGTCTTTGGTCCTAAAATATAGAAGTTCTTATTTGCTATGGGAAATTCGTTGAGCAACACGATACTACTATATCAAATGCTAGGGATGTTTTCACTATGGTTCAGATTCTAGTACATTGTCAACTCTAACCACTTCAAGCTTCTATGTTTCTTAACTAGTCTTATCTGTTTTCGGGATGGTTACTTGGTCCATAGTTTCATCACATTAAGTAATTTCTAGTCAAACTAGATAATATCTGTGTAGCTTAAAGCAATTTGATATAAAGAAAACTTTTCTTTCCGATGAGTAATATATATTTCTTGAAATACTTTGACGGAAAAAGAAAATACTATGGGATGGAGCTCTAGCATGTTGAATATTTACTATGAGAAAAGAACCAAAAAACAATTGATGTATATTTTCGACTTTTTTAACCTGCTTATGAAGTTAATATGTATAAGGAGGGATTTGATCATAAAATAGGAAAGAGATTCAAGAGTAGTGCCTGGATATCTTTTCTTGGTACAAAGAAGGTCCTATCTTGGGGATTGGGGAAGGGTTTGCAAATACTGGGATTCAAACACCAGACTTTCTCAGATGCTATCTCTTAAGATGATTGCATGAACCAACTAAGGTATGCTCCGAGTTTGAAAGGCTTAGAGTTTCATATCTAAGTTAAATTGAAAAGAAAGAAAAGCATAGTAATGATTTAATTGTTGACAGTCGAAGGAGACAGTGGCAAGTGCTGTGGATGACCAATTTGGAATTAAAAAAGAAAAAAAAGAAAAACCTAATTTGGAGAGGATGAACTGTAAGGTCAAGAATAGTACAAAGAATAAAGAAAAAAAGAAGAAGAAGAATTAAATTAACTTCAAAAGAATAAAGTAGTGGGGATCAAGATTGATTGTAGTTAAAATTAGTGATAACTAATATGTTATTTCACACTTTTCTTTTATTATTGTAATTATTTAATTGACAGGATCAAATAAGAAGAAAATATCATAATATTTTTCATACAAGGTTAATTCATGGATGTCATATTGCTATTGAATCTTTCATTTTTGTTCTACGATCAGAAAAATTGTCAGAATTCTTGTTGGCATTTTATTTTACAATCTAAAGATTATTTATTCATTTGATTTGGTTTTATGATTATAATCAATGAAGATATTAAAATTTAATCAATTATTTCAATAACGTAAGGCATTATATTTGGTTAGATATTTCAGTCATTACTTCAACTTGTTTGTAACTAAATTTAGAAACAAAACTTGAGGAAGATAGTTATTTTGCATCTTAATTCTAACTGACGCATCCAATGGCTTAGACCTTATCTATACGCCTAGTGATATCATATCCTGCCTATGTTCACATTTTAAATTCATTGTATTGTTTCTATTGTAGTGCTATTGCTTGGGGTTGAAGACATGGAGCTACTATCAGGAGAAGAGCTTCATACGCCAAATTCATTCCTGGTTATGTTAAATGGGCTGATTCTTGGCAAACATAGAAGGCCACAGGTGCTTTTGGTGTTCCTTTGATGCCTAAAACAGCGATATACAGATATGAAAGTCTCTCAATTCAACTGAAATATAATTTGAAACTGGTTTAGACTCTTGGACAAATGGTTTTTCTCTTTGATGCTAGGTTTAAGGCCATACTCCCTAAAGAAGGAAAAAGAAAAAAATGAAGAAGATGGTGCTAAGAAGTTTATATCAGTTAAAATTTATATATTAATATCCAAAGTCAGCTCATCAACTTCAATCTAAATCTATAGCTGTCTGTTACCTATATAATGTTTCTTTTTGTGCTTTGATTTAAAGCTATGCCCTTAAGAAAAATTTCGAGATAACAACTTTTTCCTTGCTACCTTTATAGTTGTATCTGCTTGCATTAAATCACTGTTGTGTACTAGTGCGTAGATGAGACTATGTGTTGATGTTCTTTCTTACAGAATTTTTCCTAACTAGTAACTTCCTAAGTTAATAAGGATATAATTCCTGTTTGTTTGAAACTCTTGGGCTTTCCTCTGCTTTAGAGATCTGCCAAACAGCCTTTGCCTTTTGTAATAGCTGAAATTAAGCTTTTAAATCCCCAGAGCTTAGGTTTTTGACAAGAGTTAAGTGAAATAAGAAGCTGTTATGAACTTATAGTAATAATTTTTGAACGATGAGAATGAAATCTTTGTTTTTTCAAATATTTTGATATCACCTTTTAATAATGCTCTACTTCAAAATCATTCTTTATTGCAGCATCAGCTAGGCCTCTGTTGCTCCGACTCTTCATTTTCTTACTGTGTTGTTTGTCACCCGTTTCCAAGGCTATTTAGAAATTTGTATGTGGATATGTACCTCCAATAGTCCTCTAAATATATGGAAAAACTTTTTAAAAAAAAAATTTAACATACTCATCTAAGTCCTCTAAATATATGATAGCATGTTCATTGCCCTGACTTGTGAGGACAAAAAACTTGGTATTATATCATTATATAGCATCTTTTTTTAAGGTTGGAAGGTATCCTTTGATTGCATAGCATTCAAAAACCTTCTCTATTTTGTTTAAACCACTTCTTGATATGAACAACATTTTCTTTTAGTGTTTTAGCAATTATTTTATACTCTGAAATAAAAGGATTTGGAACTTCCTGATCGTTCTTCAATTTCTAGACGTGCATACTTGTTTTGTAAAATTTATGCATATATTTAGTAACTTTGTTCCACCAGTCTAATAATGTCTCTCCCCTCTATGTAGCATTTTGGTAATGCTCTGAGAAAGCTGCGAAGAGCTGGCAAAATTGGTGAGTTTGTGAGCGTCTTCGTAAATGAAAAGCAGGTAAAATTCTCTTCCACTTAAAAGCTATGTAACTATCTTGTGTGTCATTGTATAATATTTCATTCAGTTTGCATAACTATGCTTTCTGCAGTCTTAAACACCTAATATACAAACTAAGGCCAAGATCAACTTTCAAATGCATCTAGGTAGTCTTAAGCACAAGAATTATGATTTTAGCTCATGTTTGGAATAAAAACCGTTATGTTTTCTAGTTTATAAAGATCGGTTATTTGTTTATAAAGATCCTTTATGTTTTCAAATGCATCTAGGTTGTCTTAAGCACAAGAATTAATGCACTCATCTGTTTTTGTGGGCTGTACTGCTTTCTGATCCAGAAAGTAATAGACTGGAGTCAAGCCCAATGTTGATCTTGTATGTAGCTTGTTTTTTCAAAGAAGTGGCTCTTAGATAGTTTTGACAATTTATTATGTTCTTTATCGTATACTTCTTGTAGGATCTCGTATGAGTGATTCTTGCATTTTTGTCTGTGGGATAGTTCCCCATCTGTAACTCTGTATCCATGCAAAAGCTGATTTAATGGTGGGTTCAAGAGAATCCTTTAAGCTGTAGTTCTTTTGTGAATCTTCAGTGTAACAAGTCTGGTTGATCTCTTTCTTGCTTTAATATCGTCCCTGGTAGAAGCTTCTGTATTAAAATTTGGGTTGCCATACCATTTCTATTACATGCCATTGCTGTTAACCATGTGTATGTCTCATGTCTGTGTAGTTTATAATTTTCAAAACTCATATTTTAGAGGGTAAGTTAAGGAATTTAAAATAAATGGCCTGTGAATAGATGTTTAAATCCTCACCTATCATGGGAAGTTGAATAAATAACAACTATATAATAGAAAGTGTAGAAGATAAATCAGTTTATCTCAGTAATTATGCGATGGGATTCTTTACAGAGAAGCTGTGGGGTATATGCTCAAAAACTAGCTTTAAGATGGAGAAGAAAAAGAATTGTGGATAATTTCTTTTTCAAATGCCAGCTTCACCACATAGTTACATGATGTATATATGCATATGCACTCATGAACTCACATATATTAAAGCTAAATCCCACTGTGTTCATGGTCTAATCTAATCCCTTTTAAATTGTGGTGTTCCTGTCTCCATATGTGGTTATATTTGTTTTCTATGATTTTTTTTTTTTAAAATTGGACTGGAGTGCAGGTATCACTAGTAGTTTTCATCGTTCCAGCATTTTTTTTTTAAATATTTACTGATTCTTGAGATTTGAAATTGTTGATCAGAGGTGTGTGTATATTTCTTCTGATGGAGGTCGAGTTTGTCGACCATTGGTAATAGTTGACAAGGGAGTATCGAGGATCAAAGAACACCATATGAAGGAGTTGCTGGTAAGAGTTATGCTTCCTATTTTATCCAAAGAGAATAAACTTGGTTGAAAACTAATTCTAAATTTTGTGCTTATCAAGGATGGTGTCCGTACTTTTAATGACTTTTTAGGTGATGGATTAGTTGAGTATCTTGATGTCAACGAGGAGAACAATGCTTTGGTTTGTTTCCCCTGATGTTTTAAAGGTTTTCAATTCTGTTGTTACAATTTATATATATTTGACTTTTGGAAACATGATTCTCTGTTTTTAGATTGCTTTGTACGAAGGAGAGGTTACACCTGAAACTACTCATATTGAGATAGAGCCTTTCACGATCTTAGGTGTTAATGCTGGGTTGATTCCATATCCTCATCATAATCAGTCACCAAGAAATACCTATCAGGTTTTTTACATCACTTTCTGATATCTTGAACATGACATAACTGTGAACAGTAATTTTTGCTCTTATCATCTCCAAATGTTTCTTCTGTATTTGTAGTGTGCAATGGGGAAGCAAGCAATGGGAAATATTGCATATAACCAGGCAAGCAGTATTATTTGCTATTCTGTTGATATTTTTTTTTTCCTGCTTTTGAGCAAAGAATCATTGTATTTCACAAAATACAGTTGCTTGAATTCAAGATAAAATTTATGAAGTTTTCATTAGTCTGATATCACTGTGCAAGTTATATATTATGCTTACCTTAAAATGATTAAATAATCTGATATCACTGTGTGCAAGTTATATGCTCACACACACATAAAATCTGAAAGATGACTCATGTTTTCTGTGTAATATAAAACTAGAGATGGGCTTTTGCCTTAAGTATTTGAGGCAGAGGGCATTTGCCTTAAGTATTTATGTTTATGTTTTCCTTGTCAGTTTCTATCTTTTTAAATTTCTACAGGATTTCTATCATGGAACTTTGTCCTTGTACTTTTATCAAAATATTCTTTCTTTGCTGAGGCAGTCTCTTTTGTGCTGTAGTTATGTCGGATGGACACATTACTTCATATATTGGTGTATCCTCATAGGCCTTTAGTGACAACAAGGACAATTGAACTGGTTAGTAGTCTGTATATTGTAGAGCATGATCACAACATTTTGTCCCGTAAATTTGCTGCCTTTGCTTTCAGGTTGGATATGATAAGCTTGGAGCTGGTCAGAATGCAGCTGTTGCAGTCATGAGTTGCAGTGGTTATGACATAGAGGATGCTATTGTCATGAACAAGGCTTCTCTAGACCGTGGTTTTGGCCGATGTATTGTGATGAAAAAGTATGCAACTTTTTCACATTTGTAATATTCTGATGGAACATTCTAATCCTTCATGGCTTAGCAATCACATATTCTCTTCCACATTATATGTTGAGCAGGTATTCTAACATTATTCAGAAATCTCTAACTGGTGCATCCGACAGTATTCTTAGGCCACAGAGAACCGGACCTGGTTCCGAGAGGATGCAGGCAATGCCTTACTTTATTCCTGACTGCATGATTAAATTCTTGCATTGTCAAATTACTGGTTTTTTAAGCATTTTTTATTTGATGAAATTACATACTTCTTTTAATTACTCATCATTACTATTATATCAGTATAATATATTTGTAACTGAAGAATTTTGAAATTGTAATCTTGTATATCATATTTGATCAAATTCCAAAGGCATATATAAATAAATATACAAAGTGACTAAAAAAAATGAAAAATTCTTAACTGTAAGCCTAAGAATCTGTCATCAGGAGTCTATCAATTGTCTTGTGCAGCTGTCACTTAGTCACTTAATGTTAACGTATGCCCCCTTCCAAAGTTGAGCCATAGCAGTCTAGGATTTTGTTGGTTGTAAAATTCCTCCTATCAAAAGATGGCATTTTAAAACATATACACTTGGAGCCTTTTCATTAAAAGGGATAGTTTTTGTAATAGAACCCTCTAAAATTTTTATTTTCTTACTGAAGGGGTCTACTGGTAGTTGACGGAGGAAGTTATATATTTTCTGTAGTTGTAGAAAACATTATTAGGAGTCTAGGATTGTATCATGTCTTGATTCTTGGCTCACAAAACAGCTTAAAGATGCATACTTTGTAGCTAAGTTACTTTGATTCAGTTGTAAGTGTTGGATATGGATGTGTTTGGCACAGTTATGTTCAGTTTTTCTGAATTTTTCCATGAATACGGAGGATCCTTAACTAGCTCAATAATATCTACATGAAAATGCCTTTGAAGAAAAGTTTTTTCTGCTCAGTCGGCAACTGGTAAATGGTGCACAATTGTCTTTGATTTTTGATGTGGTTACCCTTTAGATTAAGTAGTTAAAAAAACATTTTGCATGTCCAAAGATAGCAAAGGCAATATTAATGGCTTAATCAGTTTTAATTTCCAGTTGTGAAAATTTATCTGCTACCTCGTAATATCTTACCTAAAGCCACTTCTGTCTGCCTCCAGTGGATTCCTTTACATATAAAAATAGATCTTTTTTGTGATTTCCATCAAATTTCAATTGTGAAGTTCTTTGTGTAGATATTAGATGATGATGGAATTGCTGCTCCTGGGGAGATTATTAGACCAAATGACATCCTTCTTAATAAGGTCTCTATTCATACAAGAGGGATTCCTGTATCTTCAGAACCTCTACTGGATAGGTTAGTTTAATTTCTTGCCGGTTCTGTTGTTGTTCTTTTGTTGTTGTGAAAAATTTCTTACCAATTTTCAATTTGCAGTGCTTATAGACCTGCAAAGCAACTGTATAAAGGTCCTGAAGGAGAGTCTTGTGTACTGGATAGAGTTGCTCTTAGATCTGATCAGAATGGAAATTTATCAATAAAATTTTTAATACGCCACACACGTCGACCTGAAGTAGGCAATATTGATTTGGCTTCATTATCTAATATTTTTCCTTGGAAAACCAGGGTTGACTTTGTTTCCTTTTTGTTGCTCTTTTGCTATGTATTTGCTCAGATTGGTGACAAATTTAGTAGCAGACATGGCCAGAAAGGTGTCTGTGGCATTATCATTCAGCAGGAAGATTTCCCGTTCTCAGAGCGTGGCATTTGTCCTGATTTAATTATGAATCCTCATGGTTTTCCAAGGTAATATCTTATATTTTAGTTAAAAAATGTTATGATCTGAATGTCTAGAATCTCAGGCATTCACCGCTAGTCTTTCTGTAGCTCCTATTGGCTATAAAAGACAGTTTCTTAGTCTGGTAAACACCTGAGAAAGCGTTCTCTTACAAACATGTCTGTCGCATTATCCATGAACAACCATTTCTGTGATTCTGTCACTTTCTTTTCTCATTGAGACATGTTCTTATGCATGAACAACCAAATAACACCATGGGTCGATTTAAGCATGATTTTCTCTCCCCACCTTCGTAAAAGGAAAAAGAAAAGAGGCTAGTCAGTCATTTCCATAAATCATGCTTCATTTGTGGGCTGTACCTTCCAAATGGTTATGCAAGTAACATATAGCATCAATCTACATGTCCAATTAAGATGCCTAAACAGCAAAAATGAATGACAACATTCTCTCTGTTTGGGTCTTAAGAAGCTCTTCATTTTGAGTCTTGGAAAAAGAGATTAAGTGAATGCTTACAATTGGGAAGGGAGATGGATCGAACTAGAGCTTTTTTGGGGTGGGATGTGGAGAATAAGTGTTTGACACTGTTGGAACATCAAAGACGCATTTATGAATTATGGTTTACTTGAGGTGGTTGTTGGTTGATTTAGGACACGAGGGAACTTTTTTTCTAGACTGATGCATGTTTTGCTGTGCTGTTTTTTTGGTTCTTCAACTATTGTCTTGGACTACTGACATTTACGCGTAATTACAACGAAAGAAGGTATATGTTTAAACAACAAAAAATTTTATGCCTTTTCCGCATGCATGTGTTTTGTGGATTTAAGAAAAGAATTGAGGACAAAAATAAGGTTACAGAATAAAAAGCTGTGATTTTGTATATCCATTCTTATGGAAAAAGTTCAACACAAGTTATAGGGAAAGCATACCATTGAATACGGTATGAAATTCCCTTAATTGATAGAGATCCTTGATTTTAGGGATCTTTTTATTAAAACTTCACAGAACAAAGAAATCTAAGCTCCTAAACTATCTCCAAATACCTAATTGACAGCTTTTAATCCCTTACTGACAAATTATCCAAGTCAAAACATATTTTAATCCAATCTACATGTTTCTCTAAACTGTATATGCTGCCAACACATCATAAGCTTCTTATTCTGTTAGCTACTAAATTATTTTTATTTATGGTATTAAGTTGCTAGCACAGTAAGCTCTCAACTTGTTGCTTGACGCATATTTATGATCTTTTTTTTTTTTTTTGGTTAGTCGAATGACTGTAGGCAAGATGATAGAGCTTCTTGGAGGCAAAGCTGGAGTTTCATGTGGTAGGTTCCACTATGGTAGTGCTTTTGGGGAGCCTAGTGGTCATGCGGATAAGGTTGAAACTATAAGGTTACTTGCTACCTTCCTTTCCCAAACCCTCCTCCTCTAATGTATCATTGCAAGCATAGCAAATTTATCATATCCTCTCTAACTTTTTCAGTGAAACCCTCATCAAGCACGGTTTCTGCTACAATGGCAAGGACTTCATTTATTCAGGTTTTGCAGCTTACTATCCTTCCCCCTCTCCCCTTTTCTTGAAACTTGGAGCCTACTGCAGGTGTCAAGATTACTAACTTCCTATTTCAAATGATGCATTGTGAATATGTCTACGCTTTGATTATAACAAGGAGACAAGAACTAGAGTTTCAAACCAATTTTTTTAATAAGTCACAAATAGGTCAAATGGTTGGTTAGAGAATAAAATTGAGAGCTATCTCTATTGGCACCTCATCTTCAGTGATGTGGATTCATCTGTTGCAGTATCGTTGAGAAACTGACAATAAGTTGTGGTACAATATCAATGTCTAAATTTATGATTGCTTGCCGATATTAATGCCTAATTGCTTATATGATTATGGATGATATACACAGGAGTAAAACTGAAGATTAGAGAGTGGGGCCTAAAAATTGCAACTATGTTCTCTAAAAGCAGGCCTTGCCTTCAAAGAATGTGAATTCCCTTGCGACTGTAGCGCACAAAATTATTTCTAGAATAGTGGTACTGCTTTTCTTATGTTTTGTGATGTTTCAGGAAGATGATATGCAGTCAATATCATTGAATAAGCCTTTTTTTTAGGTCCTTGATGTGAAATTTTTAGTCACTGATGTGTACTTCCAAATCTTAGTAGAATCAGAAATGACCAATTCCTGAGGATTTTTGCCACTGAACTTAAAAGAATGGAGTGGAAAAGATCTTAATGTCATAATCTGATAGGAAGCAGAATAAAGCTATTACTCAGACCCGTTTGTGAGTGTCTGGTATGAGATGTGTCCTAGATGTGTATGTTCCAACTATTTCTAAAATGTTCATGTTTCTGGAGGGTCCTTGGGGGCTCATATCTCTGTTCTAAAGGTGTTCATGGGCTGGGCTGGGTTTAGGGCCTTGGATGTTCAAGTCTTAGCCCAGCCCATATTTTAAATAGGCTTATTTTTTTTTGTCCAAGTCCATTTTTTAGGTCAATATTTTTGCTATAACCCTCTCAAATTTTGTGTGGGCCTTCGGGCTTGGGCAGATAGCTTAACCCATGAACCAGTTTACTTGATACCCATGTCCGGATATGTATCCAACATACGTGTCAGAGCTAGATGCTTCAAGAACATTAAAAAGTTGGAGTAACATAAGAAGAAAGTGTAAACTTTACCGTTACGATGATTCTGTATTACTTTTTGGTGCACCTTCCCATATTGACTTGTGATCTTGGATTATTCATTGAGATGCTGGAAACTTATTATTTCTCTGTTCCAGTTTTTCATTATATTAATATAGGTTGTTAATACAATTTCATCCTAATATCTGTGCAAACTTTCTTCAGGTATTACGGGTTTTCCATTACAAGCTTATATTTTTATGGGACCAATTTACTACCAGAAGTTAAAGCATATGGTTAGATTTTAACCTTTTCATTAAATTCTGAAGAAAGATTTTTATGGATTGCTAAATGCTCTGTCTATCATAGAACTGAAGCCATGGAACAACTATAATTCCTCCCACATTTACTCTCCATTAAGCTGAATACCAATTTATACCACACTAAGTGGCTATGTTTGAATACCATTTCAAATAGCAGTGATTATAGTTCTGTTCTTTAAAAATAGCCTGCTCATTGTCTCTCGTATCAGATATCATCATTCATTTTCTGCTATTGTATTTAACGTCTCTGTTAGGCAAGTAAAGTACCTTGATGTTAATAGCGCCTGACGAGAATATTTTTGTTCTGCAATGTTACTTTGACATGTTAATGTGATATTGAGGCTCAGTATGCGTGGCATTTCATATTTATCTAGCTTACCTGATGGTTGTCTAATACTTGCGTATTTTCCTTTCTAAATGCGATATGCCCATTAGATCCTTGATAAAATGCATGCCAGAGGTAATGGGCCTCGAGTTATGTTAACTAGACAGCCTACAGAAGGGAGAACTCGAAAAGGAGGTTATTTTTCTTACAGATAGATGATATTCTTTCATGAATTTTACCTTAAGAAGTATTAAATGTTCTAATAACTGTGGGCTTGCGTATGTTTTCTGCACAGGGTTGCGAGTAGGAGAAATGGAACGTGATTGTCTAATTGCTTATGGTGCCAGTATGTTGATTTATGAGCGAATGATGTTATCCAGTGATCCATATGATGTCCAGGTATTTGATTATGCTTTTGGTGGATGTGAATTATGTTATTGGATTCTACATGCATGTGCTGTTCATGATTTGTTTTGAATTATGGAGCATTGGATTGGAATGTTATGTTTTACTGATTGAGAAATGGCAGCAAAAATAATGCTTAAGGTACTTAGCATATATTGTAATATTTTCCACACGTAATTTACTTAAGAAGTTAAATCCAGCATCAAACCACTTCCGGATATAACTACTCAAAAGTTTGCCTCATGCGTACTTGAATTATATCTAGTCTCTTAAGACCACAGGTTGCAAAAGTCACTTGCTTTTTCTAGTCTGGAAAACCCAGATTAAAATTCTCGTTGATGTTGCTCATATTAATCGTTGTAGTTCACAAATAGCTGTTATTTTCATATTTCTTGACATTGATTTAATTATTACACTTGAATATATTTTATCTATAATTTTCCGGTGACGAGGCCAACGAGGCCTTGGCGCAGCTGCGAAAGGGTGAGTGTCCGGGTTGAGTTTCACCTTATGTAAATCATGTGTGGTCTCTGTCAGATTCATTTTGGCCTGTCCAGAGATATTTTGGTTTACGGTTATATGTTCAATTTGTACTTTGTAATGGTTCGGATATAATATCTTTGTTATGGTGCTTTCTTTTTATACTTTTACTGCTTGATTGGAATTAGCTTCAATCTCATAATAACAATCTTTTGACACAGGTTTGCCGAAAATGTGGTTTGATAGGATACTACAGCCATAAGCTGAAATCTGGGTTTTGTTCTTCATGTAAAATTGGAGAAAATGTTTCTAGCATGAAACTACCATACGCATGCAAGCTTTTAATCCAGGTAGACTTTGGCAAACATTTTTGTTATACAAATGACATGTTTGAAAGTATCACGCCGCACTCTGACCTACTCAAATGAAATATGGGTTTTTTTTTTTTTTTTTTTAAAAAAAGTAGTATGCTTACTGAAATCAAAGGGCATTTGTTTATTGAGCGTCTTTGTTCTACAATGCTTGTCGATGCATATGGCACTTGTTAGTACTTAGTACCACTCCTGAACACATGTAGTCGAAAGGCATGCATTTCATCTATGTTGCTTGGAGTTTGATTAAGTCAGATACGGGTACGTTCAACTCTTTGAATGTTTTTCATGGCCTTTTGTGGTATTTAAAGAAAAGTGAAGAATTTCATATGAGATGAAGCTATGTACTTTTGTTTGCTTGTTGAAGGGTTGTGTTAGTTATGTCCAACAATGATACAAATACAGATATTGGTTGTCATTCAATTTGGTTTCTGAATAAAAACATGTTAAAGGAGATTACATATAGGAGGTTAGTATTATTGTTTCCAAAGTCATGTCACATTTAATAAGAATACTTTTCAGTCCCTTTGTCTTTTTATGACTTCTGTACTATTTTTCTTTTCTTATGCATTCATTGCTTTTTTTCCCTTGTTACCTAACATCTTTCCCATTTCATGTCATTTTTTCAGGAACTCCAGTCAATGAATATCGTTCCGCGTTTAAAATTAGTGGAGCCTTAATTTGATTATATGTTTGGATTATTTTAGGTTCTTATTTATCCCAGTATAATTTGAAAATATGACTGGTGATTGTACCCGATACAAAATAGATGAAAAATGACTTGTCCAAACTTTTATTTGCATATATACATATATGAAAAAATCATGTATTCTAGCCTATTTTATGTGCTGATTGGGGAGAGCTTAAATGAAATATAATTACTGCCTCTCAAATGGTACCGACACCTGTTGGTTATGGGTCCTAAATTTTATAGGGAAAAATATTTAGAGCTTATGAGTCGACCATCTCCTTGTACATGATTTGTTGTATGGGGAAATTGTCTTAAATTTTATTTTTTATGTTTTCAAGAAATTAAATAATTCAAGTTATTTAATGATTGCATTCTACTCAACTAAAATTATGGTTTGAATTAAATAATTTAGCTCAGGTTTGTATTAAGTAATTCAATTTGATCCGTCCACTGGTTGTTTAACTTGTATCCAAGAAGAAACCTTGAGCTATTATCCAACTTAAGGTTTTATAATCTTAATTAGAAAAATAGAGTAGTATTAAACTTTATTCCTTATCACCTTGACAATTGTAGGATACTTTTCCTCTCCCATCCATTTTTTCCTCGTCAATTTCAATTTATTAAACACAGAATGGCCATTAATGGTTATAAAACGAATTACGGATTTTCTTTAATCATTATCTTTTGTAAAATAAAATACGTATTACGGATGAATTGTACTTTGATTTTTCGATGTATCCTCCTCCTTGCAAAACAACTGTAGAAGACAGACAGGCACCATCCACTTCTCTTTTGTTACCTGACCTGTTCATTTTTTATTCCCATTCCAATCTTCATGCTCGTCTTAACCTCCTTTCTATATTAATTAAATATCGTTTACTTTGTCTTTCTTCAACCTATGAATTAATGATTCGCCTTAACCCCCTTTTATATTAATTAATTACCATTCACTTTGTCTTTCTTCAACTTGTGAATTAATGATTCTTTTTCGGGAAGGGTTAATTAGTACTGGTGAAAGCAGCGCCGATGAAGGAAAAACAAGACGGGAAACAAGGTCCTGAAGAACGCCTTTGGTAAGGCTCCTATTCAACCCTGGAAGCCGAAACCATCGCCCATGTCATTGCTTTTTATTCTCTGTCGACCTTCTTTAAATTATTGTTACCTCCCTATGTTACTTCAAACACGTAGCCGAAGTCCATACAAAAAGCAGCGTTAGATGATGGCATCACAGTGATTGCCTAGATTGTGATTGTCACCAGCCCCATTAACGATGAAATCAACGTAAATGTAAATGCAAACGATTCCAATTGTGACTCTTGTGACGAAGTGAAGAGAAAGGGTCCCTTGGAGCATTTTTGTTGATGAAATACCTTTGTGAATGTTTTTATCTGATATGAAATCCACAATGTACAAAACAATCCCATTTTCAGAGATCAACTCCAATTTAAAAATAAAGTTGGATGACTACCTTAATTTGTGAAAAAACTCAAGAGACCGTTGTGCTAAAATTCAACAGAGTAGCACATATGTTGGCCACAGAAGGACTTAAAAAAGGGGAACAGTGGGACATGAGGATTGGTGGAGAAGGATCGTAGGAGGATCTCTGTAAACTAGGCCGATGAGCGTTGGAGATGAAAGCTGGAAGCCGGAGAATTGCAGAGAGGAAAGAAGAGCAGATGAAAGGTTGGGAGCATTTATAGAAAAGTGTTTAATTATGATGTTTATTATGTCTTTAGACAATTTTACAGCATACTCCTTTTGTTTTTGCTGGATTGGGCCTCATCTGTTCGGGTTCTGTTATTTTTCTTTTTGGGGCCTTGTGCATTGGGGCTTTGTTTTTTCTATTTGGTTAAGTTTGTTTTGTCTGTGTTTCGGACATATATTTGAGTTTCTCCAATAAAATCCAGCAGAAAATTTATTTAAAAAATAAAAAATAAAAAATTGGAAGTCTAGCAATTATACCGTGATATTATAGTTGTTATTTTATGTTTTCGATTCATTTTAGTCAATATTTGTTGCAATAGATCGTGATTGTAGTAAATATGACAACCAAATATTCATCTTCATTTTAGTCTTAACACAATACAGCCAAACATACAGGAAACAGACATACATCATACATCTAGAGCTGACCACCAACAAAAACAAACCTTCCCGTATATGCTTAGGACGACATCACATGGGCTTCCATTTAAAGTAAAACCTTCACGTCCCAACATTTTCTATAATTTCCTCGTCTGTATTTTGGTCTCTTCCTGTAATCACCTCCAGTTGTGCTGTATATAAATCTTCATCACCATCATTCATATAATATGAATTTGCATATTCTAACTGGAATGGCCTTATGCTCCTTTGGTACTGCTTATCTTTCAAAAAAAAAGAAGAAGAAGAAATCATTAGAAAATAAGATGGCAAATCAAAACTTAAAATAACAAACAGAAACTCACGGTTCGATGGAATGCTTGCCAATCTATGGAGGTGGCTTCGGTCCTAATGCGGCGGCTATAGGTCATCGGATAATCATGCCCAGCCCAATTAGGAAATCCTATCCGTAAGTTTTGTACATGGGTGAGGTCTTCTATAGAGCTGAAACATAACCTACTATCAGAGGGAAGGCTACGAACATTGAAATTAGAAGGAGATAATGAAATTTTAAAATAAACATAAACATATAAAGAAAGTGGAATGTTCGCTGCCCAAACAATAAATGAAATTAGAATGAGATAATGAAATTTTAAAATAGACATAAACATAGAAAGAAAGTGGAAAGCTTTGTTATTAACCTCTACTCCCGCTCAATCAATAAGCCAGCCAAAGAAAGCTACTGGTATGCAGCGGCGAATCCAGGGGGGGCTGGCATGGGCCCCGGCCCCCCCTAAAAGGTAAAATTTCCGTTTAGGCCCTTTAAATTTTTTTAAAATTTTAAATTAGTAAAGGTAAAATTGTACTTTGGCCCCCCCTAAAATTATAAAAATTTAATTTAATCCTTTACAAATTAGAAAGATATAAACTATAAAAAATTAAAATTTCATCCGGCCCCCCCTAAAAAATTTTCCTGGCTTCGCCCCTGCTGGTATGTAAGGGAGAAGGCATACATCACTATGTGTTGCAGCATTATATATATTGCCATGCATGCATCTTTTCCACTCACATTCCACTCCATTCTCACTCACATCCCACTCTGCATTCTACAGTAGGCTCCAACTTTCAAGAAAAGGGGAGAGGGGGAAGGACAGTAAGCTGCAAAACCTGAATAAATGAAGTGGCCATTGTAGCAGAAATCGCGCTTGACGGAGGTTTCACTGAAAGAGATAGAGAGCATATGATAAATTTGCTATGCTTGAAATGAACCATTACAGGGGAAGGGTTTGGGAAAGGAAGTAGTAACCTTAGAGTTTACATAAACGGACACTTTACACTACCTGCAGCATTTGGAAAGTAACCATTATTTTTAACAACTCTATGCCTCAAATACTTAGGCAAATTCCCATCTCAAGTTGAAGATAGAAATTTCAGTTTTGATGTGTGTGTGAGCATATAACTTGCACACAGTGATATCAGATTATTTAATCATTTTTAAGGTAAGCATTATTTTATGGAAAATAATGAAAACTTGTTTCAGACTAATGAAAACTTCATGCAAGAAACTCTATTTGAAAAAAACAATATCACTGCTTGCATGGTTATATGCAATATGTCCCATTGCACACTACAAAAACAGAAGTCACAACTTGTGCCTTAAGACTTGGTAATGTTTAAAAAGGTGAAATATCTATAAATTGTAACAACAGAATTTTAAATCTTTAGAACATCAGGGGAAACAAACCAGAGCATTGTTCTCCTTGTTGACATCAAGATACTCAACTAATCCATCACTTAAAAAGTCATTAAAAGTACAGACTCCATCCTCGATAAGCCCAAATTTTAGAATTAGTTTTCAAACAAGATTGTTCTCTTTGGATAAAATAGGAAGCAACTCCTCGATAAAATAGAAAACAAATACAACCAAATATGAAGACAGAAGCACAACAATTCAAAAGGGATTAGATTAGACCATGCACACACACAGTAGGATTTAGCATTAAAATATGTGTGTTCATGCGTGCATATGTATATCAAGTAACTATGTGGTAAAGCTGATCTTTGAAAAAGAAATTTTTTCCTTCTCCATCTTAGAGCTAGTTTTAATACTATTTATGTAAATTTTGTCAAACAATAAACATATTTTTAAAATATAAAATAATTTATAGTTTTTTAAAAAAAAATTTAATATACTTAAAAAAGATAAATTTTACTTTCAATTTTAATGCTTAGGATGTTGTTTTGGATTTAGAGTTATTAATATTTACTTATAATTAGCTATTTATTTTAACTTTTTTTTATTCATTCATAACATTAAAAATAAATAAAAGATTAAAATCTGTCATAAGTCTTTGTACTCTTCACAAGTTTAGAATTTAGTCATTGTACTTTTATTTCCAGGAATTTAGTCTTACACATTTCAGATTTTAAAATTCAGATTAACTGTTAACTCTGTTAATATTTTGTTAAATTCAAAGTCATTACAACATTATTTTTTTTAGTTACATTGCTATCAAGTGAGCATTTTTTTTATTTCAAAATGTCACACTAACAAATTTAACAAAAAAATAGTCATTGTTACAATTGGACCTGAATTTTAAAATCTGAAAAATAGGACTGAATTCTTGAAAATAAAAATATAGGGACTAAATTCCAAATTTGGAAAGAGTACAGGGACTGATGGCATATTTTAACCTAAACAAAAACTTAGTTCTTGCAAAACAATGAATTGCAGAATTACCATATTTTCACTTAGCTCTCTCCGATTAAGTGTACATTAAAATATGCTAAGATACAACATATCTATATATGTAAATGAAAATTTGAACAAGCAAATTGTAAAATCCTCCATTTGAAGTAAACTAATTACTGCTTCTCCTATGCCTAGTCCTTGTACAAGCACAACTGAAAGGATGAAAGGAGCGAGTAGGTGATGATTTATGTGGTAGTGATGGCATATCATCCAAATCGATGTCCGAAAACGAAGAGTATTCAGGAAAAACCTTGTTATCTGTTTTGCAATAATTACAAGCCCATTTGATAACATAACCTGCCACCTTACATGGTAACTTGGCACAACACCACACAACTGAAAGAGGGCAAAATATGCAGAAAAAACAAGCACTGCAACAAAACTCTACTAAACTCTCACTGCACTTGGACTTGGATGAAACCTGAGGAGAAGAAGAAGAAGACGAAGAAAAACTTGCCTTTTTCATTGCGACTATGTTGTTTTTGCAATCAAGGTACTTTTCTTTGTTCCCAAGGAAAAAAAAAAAAAAACTTGTTTCCCATTTTCCTGCTGCTGATTATAAGCATCTAATTCCAAAGTTGAAGCTTCAACTTCAAGTTATTTATCCATGGCTTAAAAAAAAAAAACCAAATGGTGAAGCAATGAATCTTACCTTTGCATGGATAATGAACAACAACCAATTCCGAGAAAAGATGGAAACTAGACATGTGACAACAATTTTTTCTTTTTGGCTGTGGGAATTGATGGAATATTTTGGTTTGGAGATATTGCAGAGTCTTTTTTTTACTCATTTGGTTCGGGTAATCGTCTTTAAAATGTGACATAGTATAATGCAATGCTAGAGGATGTGGATGGCAGAAGATTGGAGCATATATTAATCTAGGATCTTATTATATAGTTGAGATTCCATGTGCTGTTTTGTTATCTTTTGTAATCAATGTTGGTGGTAAAAACTCATCTTGTTTTGTTTTGTTGTTTGCAAATGCTATGGCTGGGAAATATATGTGTACTTGCTGTCCATTGGAGAGAATTCTAGGAAGGTTTTTGGGTATGCATGCAAGTGGTCCGTCTTGAAAGGTGTTACTCACTTTATAAATAGTAATTTAGTCATTTTCAAAATAATCTGGTAGGCTACTCTTATATTATTTCAAAGTATACGAATTTTCTTATTTATTTTTAAATAGACAAATCACTTTGACCTTATAATGTAACAACATAATTAAGGAATTTAACCAAAGGAGTTTCTTTACGTAAAGGCTCTATTCTAAAATTAGACCTCAAATTATACTTTTTTACATTTAAGTAATTAAAATTATCTTTTTGTTAAATTAAAAATTTGTTTCATATGATATCCGATGAGAACATGCCTCATGTCATGTTTAATAAGTTGGTAAATGATCCATTCTGAAAGTTACTTGATGTCAACAAAAACCACAATTATCGTAAATACATTATTAATTTATTTTCTTGAAGTATAGCTGGACCATACGAATCCTGAAATTACTTCAACACCCTCAATCCCTCAAAGCCAAGAAGTCCAACAGAAATATCCTTAAAATAAGAAAAATGAACACACTTGGCTATTAAATGGGAACCCCAATCCTAAGATCCCATTATCTTCTTCGTCAAGCCTCGAAAGAAGATGGAGAGAGAAGACAAGAAGTCTCTAACTTCAGCTTTGATTCAGATAACGCCAGAAAACGATGATTTCACTCTACAACAAGCAGTGAGCAGCAATGGAATTAATGAAGTTAGAAGAGAGAAAATATGGGATGAAGTGAAGAAACAAGTATGGCTGGCAGGTCCTCTCATAGGGGTGAGCCTATTCCAGTATTGTATACAGATGATATCAGTGATGTTGGTTGGACATGTTGGGGAGCTAGCTCTCGCTGGTGCTTCAATGGGTACTTCCTTTGCTTCTGTTACAGGTTTCAGTTTGCTGGTAAGTCCGTCACTCATTATACATACTTTGTTTTAAAAGTTTTTAGAGGACCTTTTTATTGGATTCTGCAACATGGGGTTCGCCTTCTTCTTTAGTATTGATAGTGTTTTGTTTGAGATGATTGATAGAAAATTTGTGTGGTGTGCATGGTCAAAACGTCTACATCAATGTCTGTGTCTTTATGTGTGTACACGTCTTTTTTGGCTGGCATCTTAGTGCATGCTCTTGACTTTCTGGTCTAAAAATTTCCTTTTTTTCTTTTTTGGTTTTTGTCGATATTACATTGATACGGCTGCATCATATAAAAATATATAACCAACAACCAAGACGGGTGATGTTCTTTTAAAAAAAAAAAAAAAAAAAAAAAAAAAAAAACCCTGAAACGGTGCCGTAATACAAAATATAGCTAAGTAAACAAATTCTTGCTCTCCAATGTATTGTGTAAATATACGTTATGCTTGCAATAGGGGTATTGATAAGAAAAAAAAGGAAATTATTTGAATTTAAAAAATCCAAAAAAATCCAAACCTGCAAATGTTATTTAAAGTATCAAAATCTGCAATAACTCAGATGTTGTCAAAGCATGAATGAGCCTAGGCATGACTGTGACTTAAGAAAAATGCCTCGAACCCTTTCAAGCAAGACCCATTTGATCAGAGTCTCAGACACACATTTGGTGCGTCTAGGCACGTTTTTTGTAAGGCGATAGGCATTAGAAAAGTCCGTCTGATTGAATTTTCTTTTAACTTTTTTTTCGTTGTTTTAATTTGCTATACTTTTACTAGTAAAAAGAATCATATCAAATTCTAATACTTCACATTTGAACAATTTTTAACAACAAAAATCGACCACAAGGAAATCATAAATATTAACCAATAAAATTACTTCAGTTTTTATAGATAAACTAGACCACACCTTAGAGTTTACATTTTATATTATATATACACATAGACTTGCAAAAACTCATACCTATTGGTGCTTTACTTCTTTTGCATAGTTGGGAATGGCAACGGCCCTGGATACCCTTTGCGGACAATCATATGGGGCAAAACAGTATTCAATGCTGGGCATTCACATGCAAAGAGCAATGCTCATTCTTGTAATCGTCAGCATACCCCTTGCCATTATATGGATAAACACTACACCCATTCTACTATTTTTCGGCCAAGATCATGACATATCCACGGCAGCTGGAGAGTATGCTTGTTTTATGGTTCCCAGTCTATTTGCATATGGTCTCCTTCAATGTCTAGTCAAGTTCTTACAAACTCAAAATATCGTATTCCCAATGATGATATGCTCTGGAATCACTACTTTTCTTCACATTCTCATCTGTTGGGTCATGGTTTTCAACTCTGGGCTTGGGTTTAGAGGAGCAGCCTTGGCCAATTCAATCTCCAACTGGTTCAATGTCTTGTTGTTGGTGTTGTACGTTAAGTTGTCTCCTTCATGTGCTAAGACATGGACAGGATTTTCAAAGGAGGCCTTTCAAAATATTTTCACTTTCCTTCGGCTTGCTATTCCATCGGCAATTATGGTCTGGTAATATCTCTTTCCTTTTCTTTACTTTTGAGATTCGAATTCTTTATGAACTAAGCGTTGGGCTAAAAGAAAAAGATCACTTTTTGATTGTGAGCACAGCTTAGAGATGTGGTCCTTTGAAATGATGGTTCTTCTATCAGGTCTTCTTCCTAATCCAAAGTTACAAACTTCAGCGCTCTCTATTTGGTTAGTTTTTGAGCATCAAATAGCTATTTTTAACTAATAATTTGTAAATGATTAGTGTGTTTCTCATCAATGCAATGGTTAAAACTTATTGAACATTTATATTTCCAGCCTTAACACTGCTGCCACGGTTTGGATGATACCCTTTGGACTCAGTGGTGCAGTAAGGTGAGCCGAGGCATACTGATAACTCAACATTCAGGCACTGAGTTTATCTATCAATGCTAAGTAATGTTCCCTTAAATGACTTTGGACAGCACTCGAGTCTCGAATGAACTAGGAGCAGGGAATCCGGAAGCAGCACGTTTAGCTGTAAATGTTGTCATAGCAATGGCCATCTTCGAGGCCCTTTTGGTGGGATCCATCTTGATGTTGATTCGAAACATTTTGGGCTATGCTTATAGCAATGAAGTCGAAGTGGTTAAATACGTAGCAGCGTTGTTACCATTAGTAGCAATTTCAAACCTTTTAGATTCTCTTCAGTGTATTCTCTCAGGTTTTCTCCACTTCTAACCGTCACTTGGATATATATTTCTAAAGTTTCAGAGATAGGAATACCAAAGCTAATGATGATTAATTCAGTTGGAGGTGACATAGATTTATTTGATATTTCAGGCAATGCTAGAGGCTGTGGGTGGCAGAAGATTGGAGCATATATTAATTTGGGATCTTACTATATAGTTGGGATTCCATGTGCTGTTTTGTTAGCTTTTGTACTCAATGTTGGTGGAAAGGTAAAAGCTCATATCATCTTTGGTTTTGTTGCTTGTAAATGCTATGTTGATTTGGGAAATATACTTTTTGGTGATTAGGGGCTATGGCTGGGGATCATCTGTGCACTTGCAGTTCAAGTCACAAGTCTTAGTATTGTTACCATTCGAACAAACTGGGAGCAAGAGGTAAGATATTCAATCTTTCTCAATAGTTTATACTATCTCTTATGGTTTTCTTATATTTTCATTGGTTTCTTAGGCGAGAAAAGCTACGGAGAGAGTATATGATTATGCAATTTCAGCTGAAATTGTGACATGAAGTTGGTAGGCGACCTTGAGATTTCTAGTTTGAGAAATTAGCACTTCCACGGAAGTTGAGAGACAGGATTGAATTGAATAATAGTGATTATTATGATAGTAGCAGCTCCAGCAAGACGAATCGTTGTCTCATTTAAAGAAAAAACACATTCTACATTTACTAATGATGAAAAACACCCATATATATATACACGAGGAGGGAGTGATTAACAAATAAGATAAAGCTCTTAAATTATTCAAAAATAAACCAAATAATTAAAAATAGGAGAAAATTAAGGGATAACAAAATTAAAAAAAAAAAAAAGTTATAAGTAAGAATTAGTGTTAAGATAGGTAAGATTTTCAGCTCTAAAACTTTCTTCCTTCCATATATCTCGTTTATTTTAAATGAGACTAAATGGTATAATATGTAATTTAATCCTTCAAATAAATTATTATTACTATTTTTGGGGGGAGTATTTTATGGAATAATTGGATCTTGTCCTGGTTTACTTCGTCATTATCAACCTCAACCTCATTTGTTTTGACTTATTGGAGTTGTGTTCTTTGATTAGGGATAGAAATTGAATTATCTAAAATATGGGAGGGCACGAATCTTGACTTATATTACAAATGAAATATGTCACTGTTGTTGTTACTTAGTTTTTTGTTGTTATTACATAAAATATTGACTTTAAATCCCATTATTTTTATATATTTTGATGTTGCCGTTTCGTGGCTAAAGATTCAACATCAAAGTGAGGATATTTAAAATTTATTCAAATATAAATATATAAAATATTACAAATGAAATCTGATGTAGTACCAGTTTTTATAATATAAATCTGGAAAGATAATGAAATTGAAAGGGTAAATTACATCTATACTTATTAAATTATTTTTAAGTTTATGTTTTAGTCACTCGATTTTAAAATTATAATGTCGTCATTGAATTATTCAAAAATTTTTAATTAAGTAACTGAACTATTGGAAAGTTTTTACTTAAATCATCGTGCTATTAATTTTTTTAAAGTCTAGCTAACGAACTCTAAGTATCGATTCAGTGATTATTACAGTGGATTAGTACTTATCGACAAGTACAAGAACATACCTTAGAATCAAGCTGATCCGACAGTCATTGTCAGAGATCAGAAAAACAAAAATTATTTGAATTTTGATTCACGTATAGTTATTTGATGGAAAAAATTTAAACTATATAAAAGAAAATGAGAATGAGAATTTTCGATTAGTGATGCGACGTAAATAAAGAAAACCGTACAATAATAATTTTAATGAAAACTTTTAATTAATCAAAAACCAATCCCCCACCAAACCCCGGAGATTTTAATTAACAACGTAACTTGTTGAGCTCGAGTAAATTACTTATTCATGGAAGGAAGGTTGAAGCATACAAATCCTGAAATTACTGGTAACACCTTCAATCTCAGGCCCAGCTGAAAGCTAACATTAATGGTTAAGAGCTCCACCACATATATCTATAACTATAATAAAAAAATAACACGCTTATTTTAAATGGAAAATCAAAACCTCAACAACCCCATCATCTTCTTTAGTGTGATTCAAAAGAAGATGGAGAGAGAAGAAGACAAGAAGTCGTCTTTAACTTCAGCTTTGATTCAGGTACCGCCTGAAAACGAAGCAGGGAGCAGCAATGGAATTAATGAAGTTAGAAGAAAGAAAATAATATGGGAGGAAGTGAAGAAACAAGTATGGCTGGCAGGTCCTCTCATAGGGGTGAGCTTATTCCAGTACTCTATACAGATGATATCAGTGATGTTGGTTGGGCATCTTGGCGAGCTACCTCTCTCTGCTGCTTCAATGGCTACTTCCTTTGCTACAGTTACCGGTTTCAGCTTGCTGGTAAGTATGTCACTCATTTATATACATATACTTTGTTTTTTTTTTTTCTCTTTTTTTTTTTAAAAAAAATAAAGATTTAGATAACCCTTAATGTCTTCAGTTCTGAAACATGAGTTTGTCTTTGTTTTGGTTTTATTGGAGATGATGGAAGAATTTGTGTTGCGTCCATGGTGATCTGAACGTCTACGTCAGTATATATATGTTTGTGTACGTTTATGTGTATAGGTGTTAATGGTGGGAATTAGAGCAGGGGTAAAACAAAAGATATAGGTAACGTGGTTGTTAGATAGTGGTATCAAATGGACAAGCAGCATAATATTTGTTAATCAAAATTAATTATTAAAGCTTCATTGAAATCTTTCATTTTATGAGTACGTCTACACAATAATATATCATCTAACAACCACGTTAATATTTAGTTCTTTATCAGGAAATCTTATGATTTCGATTTCATGTTATTATTTAGTTCATTATCAATATTATTTTCAATTATTTTATATTTGATGCATTAAAAGTGTTTAATTTTATATATTATAATTGAAATTATTTTTAAATGATGAGTTATTATTTCCTGTAATTAATAGAATTATGTATTTTTTGTTCATTAAATATTAATTTTTTTTTTATTTAAAGATAAAAAAAATCCTTAATAAAAAATATACATTTAAACTCTTAAGAAAAAGTATCCTATTCAACTTTTAGTGACCCAAAAATATTAATTAGGCTCTACTATTAACATACACCATTAGTTGACTTATTTGACTATTAACTTTACCACGTGGCAAATTGCACTGACGTAACATGCTGACATATCAGAAATGTTGATGTGGCATGCTGCAAATTTTAAAAAAAAAATTATGTATGCTGACGTAATATGCCATCAATTTTTTTTTAAATTATAAAAATATATTTTTATAGTTTTGCACTCATCTTAAATGAATCTGGATAATTTTTTATTTGGACTCATTCTTAGATGTATATATTTTTATTAATTTTTAAATTTTTGTTGTCGTGGCATGCCTTGCCAACTCACAATTTTTTTGCAGCATGCACAATCAACACTGTCTAACATGCCAACATGCTATGTGAGCATCATTTGTCATATCAACAAAGTTAACAGTTAAACTAGTGAACAAACGGCTAAAATGAACTAGTTTATTTTTAGAGGGACACTAAGAGCTTAACAAGATAATATTTTTCCCTAAGAGCTTAATTGCTATTCATTATTTTACTAAGGACTTTTTTGACTCTTGAACTAGTCATTTGTAAGTCTTGTTAGATAAAAAAGGAAATATTTGAACTTTAAAAACTCGAGATGCACCAACTTTGAAAAATGAAGTGTTAAACATAATTGATCTGTCATTAAAATATTCAAACTTGAAGATATTCAAATTCAAAATAATTTAAATGAAAAAATGATTTAGGGTCTGTTTGTTTGGCAGTAAAATGTTTTCCGGAAAATGATTTCTGGAAAATGATTTACTTTACGGAAAATGATTTACAGAAAATATTTTACAGTGTTTGGATGAATCTGTGTAAAATATTTTTACATTGTTTTTGTGATTTCAAAATGTTTTAGGAAAAGTTGATTTTACATATATATTAATAAATTTATTTACATATTAATAATTTTTTATATTTTAAATTATTTTTACATATATTGCAATGATTTATTTATTAAATTAATATTTATATATTAATATTTATATTTGATTATTATATATAATAATAATAATATATGTCAGATTTGTTGTTTGTTTGTTATAATTGTTTGTGAACATGTTTAATTATATATTTATGAATATATTCGTGAATATGTTTGTTTAATATTCACAACCATATTTATTTAACTTAAACAAACGAACATAAACACACATAATTTTAAATAAACAAATATGAACATAATTTTGAAATTCTTAATAAACACCAACACATTTAGAAAAAAAAAAGCATAAAAATAAGTTGGTTTATTTTAAGTTTGATTCATTTCCAGCATATTATCTAATGAGGAGGCTAGGGAGAGTAACTCAGATTTCATAGAGTTCTAGTTGATCAGGCATTAACAATCAATAAGGAGTAAAAGGGAATTCCAGTAATCCAATGCCATTCTCAATTTGATTCTTGGTTTTCACCATGCAATTTCACACACAGAATAGACGTAAAGGGACCATAGAAAGAGCCATATACATTAGGGTTCCGCCTTGATAATGTGCCAATTAAGAAACATATATACAGATATCCAAAAGTTTCCTAACGACTAGACGAAACCGAAGCTTTTTGGAGGAAGGGGAGTAGGATGATATAGAAACTTAGGTCCAACATCGGATAATTAATTTCTAACAAGATTTACATGAAATTATTCTCTAGTTAACAAGTAAGACTTTTAACTAAGCAACACTGAAGGAATTTGCAGCACTCTCCACAAACTTTCTAGCTCCTTTAAACCACCGCTTGTCCCGACTTGTGCTTTGCAAATGTAAAGTTTACCATTATTTACGGTGGTTGTAATTAGTTGGTGCTTGCCACCTTCATCTCCATCAAGCGATTCTCGTCAACACCGACAAGAAGTAATCTTTGTTTTCCTCCGATCCAGGAGTTGAAGTCTCAATATGTTTGCGATTGCCACTTGCATTTGAGTCAAACCCACCCTGCATGCCATTCATTTCAAGATATCAGAGATTTGCTCGTAATTGGGAAAAGAAGCATAGGAGAAATGTGGGGATATAAAAATACGATTCCCTAATATGATCGGTATGTGCCGATATATATACACACATGCTAGTTTAATACCTCAGCATCAGTTAAGCGAGTATGCTTGTTTTCCAAGCGAGATAGTCCACTTGAAAAGTTGTTGGATCGGTGCTTACATCTTGATAACGTGTTGTCTCTCTTTATTACAAGTAATCCCCGGACCACCCACATGGATCGGCATCTAAAGCATTCGGTTTGACAAAACCGGTGTGGGTCTTCATATATAGCTTCAATGTTGTAAGAGCCCAAACTTTACAAAAAAAAAAGCGAGTTCAAAACTCGGTGAGGAATATTAGAAACTATTGATGATAGAATTATATTAGTGTCTCCATAAAATCAACATCATAAATCTTTGAAAAAAGTGAAATAAAACACCATGTAACAGAAAATTGACAATTAATAGCCCTTATTTGTACCCACATTTTCCCAGTAACCAAACAAGATCTACAACAACGAAAAAAAAAAACAAACGAAATATTTATGGGAAGAATTTCTCCAAACAAGATCCGAGTCTCATTTGAAAACACAACAATTGAAATTCATAATTATGATCAAATAAATTATACAATCGCAAATGCATCACTTTTATTACTGATTCATATAAGCGAGCAAGTGTATGCAACTAATGAACCTTTCTCACAATGAAGCATCCATAGAATGAGATCCAAAATTTTATATCTTGTAATCGTACTCCTCCTTTCGATCTCTATGTTTTTTCAACTCTTCATTTTTCTAGAGAACTTCATATTCAACATTAATGTTCAATGAATATTCGGACATGAGTGGGGATACAATCCTCCAAGGGTTTTTAGAAAACATGAAAAACTTTTAAAAAATTAAACAAACCTGTACACAACATTCACACCGAATCTAAATAATATAGTATGACTTTATCCTCTCAACTCGAGAAAAGTGTATCATATGGTGCCTTGTTTTAGCTTGAAATTACAAACATGTAAATATTATCATTGATTAATAGAATATAGACATATAGCAAGCAAAGAAATTGTGAAAAACATATTATAACTAAGAGCAACTTCTTTGAATTAGCCTTACTCATAGGATAAATATTTTGAGCAACTTATTGCAAAGCTGCAACCTAGGTTGCTCCAACCTTTCATTTTTCTTTTTCATGTTCAACACATATTCAAACATATGTGTGGAGATATAACCCTCCAAAGACATGGTAAAGCTTAGAAAATTTTGATATATCCATGTCCAAATATATACCCGTATGACAATCACATCCGAGTTCAAAGAACATTGCTTGCAAATATGCACTTTAACTCAAAGCTTTAGCCCTCTCAAAGCAGATCCACGAGTATAAAGGTTAAAAATCCATTGTTATGGAAAAAAACATCTGGGAAATAACTTAATGGCTACCAACTCTAAATGAAATCATACGCAATAAAAGATACAAAGCTCGTCAAATAATTCAACAGAGGATACAGCATTCATCAAAAAATAGGTTAGTGGGCTCAATGTTGAAATTACAGAAGGATACTTACATTAGGATCATCTCCAAAACCATACATCATATCTTTGCCTTTGTACAATAAATAAAGGAAAAAGACTGCAGACCTGGTCGTGGTGTGGCGTGATACTCTTTGTGTTGCTTGCGGGTTACTTGCCTTTTGATGATTCTAATATTATGAATCTCTATAAAAGGTTAGCATTTCCTAAGTTGCATGTCACGATTATCCATTGTTTCCCATTGCACTTTTTCACTCTTGTTTTCCAAAATCTCTGATTTGTGTTGAATTCACTTGCCCCCTTGGCTATCTTTTAGTGCGATGAAATTGATAACTCGAATCTTGGATCCGAACCCAACCACCGTCGGTTGTTATACTTAACCTCTAACATCAATGTGTTTCGACTTCAATACTAAATTCTATGTGCCTTTGAGTAGGAAGAGGGTTAAAAAGACTCTATACTTTGTATTATGAAGATCTCATTTTTGCCACTTTTTGTGGCAAGTAATAAAAGATTGTTTATTACTATGCTAAGTAAAAGCTTCTAAAACTAATAAGTAAACTATCATTCGCCAAAAGTACTTAGCTCCTAAAAAGTGTTGAAATCACAACAAATCGGCAACCAAGCGAAGCGAATAATAGTCTAGCTAATTTCTCTAATTACAGGACAACATTAGTTAGTTGTCTACTAACGAGGATAAAAACATAGAAGGTTCACATCAAATAAGATCAAAATCATGTAAGACATGAGAAAATAAAATCCTCACCATCAAATCCTAGAAAGCAGAAGGTTCACATCGAAAAACATAGAAGAAAATAAAAGTAATAATGGAACCACAAGCACGAACCTAAAAAGTATGCGGAGAGAAAAAAAATTTGGAAGGTGCATTAAAATTTGAGAAAAAAAAACAAACAGAGGAAAAAAAATAAAGAACAAGAAGAAGAAAAAAGCTTTACCTTAAGCTTTATGCAGGAACGAAACCTGCAAAAAAGAGAGAGAGATTGCATGAGAAAGAGAGAAAGAGAGAAAGAGAGAAAGAGAGAAAGAGAGGAAATGAAATACATGAGAAAAGAAGATATGGGTCTGATGAGTAGAAGATGAAGAAAGGAAATTGAACTGCAGCAAGAGAGGGGCCTTACCTGGATGAAGAAGAAATACGGGAAAATGTCTTACGGAAATTGAAAGGGTAAGACATTTTCCGGAAAATGTAAAGGATTTTACGCGTGAATTGGAAAATGTTTTCCAAATGGAGTTGATTTTCAGGCTACCAAACACTGTAAAATGGGGAAAATGTTTTCCGGAAAACATTTTCTCCCTATCAAACAGACCCTTAATTTCAAAATAATTCAAACTCTAAAGTTACCAAGAAAAAAATTGAAAACTCTCAACACTTCACCCGAACCAACCTCACCAATCCACAGGCTTATTTGAAAATGTATGTTATGTTAGGAAAGTGTAATTCCTATGTGTTATTCTTCATTTGCATAGTTGGGAATGGCAACGGCACTGGATACCCTTTGCGGGCAGTCATATGGGGCAAAGCAATATTCAATGCTGGGTATTCACATGCAAAAAGCAATGCTTATTCTTATACTCGTCAGCATACCCCTTGCCATTATATGGATAAACACTACACCCATTCTACTTTTTTTTTCGGCCAAGATCATGATATATCCATGGCAGCTGGAGAGTATGCTTGTTTCATGGTTCCCAGCCTATTTGCATATGGTCTCCTTCAATGTCTAGTCAAATTCTTGCAAACTCAAAACATCGTATTCCCAATGATGATAAGCTCTGGGATCACAACTTTGCTTCACATTCTCATCTGTTGGGTCATGGTTTTCAAATATGAGCTTGGGTTTAGAGGAGCAGCCTTGTGCAATTCAATCTCCAACTGGTTCAATGTCATGCTGTTGGTGTTGTATGTTAAGTTGTCTCCTTCATGTGCTAAGACTTGGACAGGATTTTCAAAGGAGGCTTTTCACAATATTTTCACTTTTCCTCGGCTTGCTGTTCCTTCTTCTATAATGGTCTGGTAAGAGACTTAAGAGCAAGAATTGTGAATTTTGAGATTAGTATGAAGCTATGATTTTTTTAATTGTGTTCTGGAATGATTGTGAGCAGCTTAGAGATGTGGTCGTTTGAAATGATGGTTCTGTTATCAGGTCTACTTCCTAATCCAAAGTTACAAACTTCAGTGCTCTCTATTTGGTTAGTTTTGAGCATCAAATAGCTATTTTCAGCTAACAATTCGTAAATGATTAATGTGTTTCTCATCAATGCAATTGTCGAACTTATTCAACATTTCCATTTTCAGCCATAACACTTCTTACACGGTTTAGATGATACCCTTTGGGCTTAGTGGTGCAGTAAGGTAAGGCATCCTTTTAACATTTCCATTTTCAGCCATTTTACTTATCGTTTTCTTAATGAATTGGACATTTTGTACAGCACTCGAGTCTCAAATGAACTAGGAGCAGGGAATCCGGAAGCAGCCCGTTTAGCTGTAAATGTTGTCATAGTTGTGGCCATTTGCGTGGGCCTCTCGGTGGGATTGATCTTGATATTGATTCGAAATATTTGGGGACATGCTTATAGCAATGAAGTTGAAGTGGTTAAATATGTAGCGGTTATGATGCCATTGGTAGCAACTTCAAACTTTTTAGACTCCCTCCAGTGTGTTCTCTCAGGTTTTCTCTCACTTACAGCTTAATGATGATAAAAGTATATTACTACACTTTTATCTTTCACTTAGAACTTCATGATGATAAAAGAGCTTAACTTAATTAATCGCCTTAAACATGACATCCATAGATCTAGGTTTTAATTTCCGACATATTATTTAGTATTAATATGAAATTAAATTTCAGGCAATGCTAGAGGATGTGGATGGCAGAAGATTGGAGCATACATCAATCTGGGATCTTATTATATAGATGGAATTCCATGTGCCGTTTTGTTAGCTTTTGTACTCAATGTTGGTGGAAAGGTAAAATCTCATATCTTCTTTCCCCTTCTTGCTTGCAACCACTATATTGATTTGGGCAAGAATTAAAAGTTATAAATGTTGAATAGGGGCTATGGCTAGGACTCATATGTGCTCTTGCTGCTCAAGCAACTGGTCTTAGTATAGTTACCATTCGAACGAACTGGGAGAAAGAGGTAAGATAGTCAATCTCTCTCGATAGTTAGATCATCTATGATTTGCTATATACATATTCATATATTCATCCTCTCACACACATTGCTTTTTTTAGGCACAAAAAGCTACGGAAAGAGTATGCCACTATGCAAATGAAAGTTGCAAAGCATTCAAGGATTAAAACAAAAATATAAAACAGAGAGAAAATAGACTTTTTAACCAAACTATTTGAACACCACCAGTGACTATAAAATGGAGAACGGGTGCAAGGAATCAAGTTCACACTACATTTATTTATTTATATGCTATGCTATGCTATACCATACTATACTATGCTGTACTATACTATACTGCACTATACTATACACCCATCTCATATGAAATGTATAAATACCCGCAAAGAACAATCAGAGAAGCATCATTAACCATCTCATCTTCCCATAAATACTATTACATAAAGCATATTTGTAATGCAATTACCTAAAGCAACTATTCATATGGTTCCCGGAGATGGTGTCCTGCTGCCACTGGATTAGGTATACGAGTTTGTACCTGTCAAGGTATGTATATTAGCATTTACCATGTTGCTAATGAAGGGTTTGTGAAAATAAGTGCAGTCCCTTTGACCGTATGACAAAAAAAAAAAAAGGGTCTGCTACTTGCCATAACCGACTGCATTAATCTAATGGCATGGAATACCATGAGTAATCAACATAGTTTAAACCACATAATGCATAATGCCTGCATCGACAGCAAGATCCCAATCCAAAAAGCACAAACACCTACAATACTTAGGATCAAAGCCAAACAGATGAATCTCCGATGATGACACTAAAGTGATGCAACAATGGGGCAATACTTAGGTGACAAAATGATCCCAACCCTTATTTTAATTTTTGTCCTTTTTCAGTGCTTTGTTATCTGTACAACCCAATAAAAACTTCAAGTAGCAGAAATAGCCAACCTTTATATTCTCGCCTTTAAGAACAAAATTGTTTTAAGCAACAGGAAGATCAGTGATTTTTCCCACTGCAATGGTTTTTCCTGTATAGATACAACAATTCATAAGACCCCATGGCTCCCAAGAATGAAAATTTATCATCAATGGAGGAAAAAGAAAAAAAGCCTTTTCTGTTACCTTCTGTACGAAGAGTGAACCTCCCAAGTTGAGGAAAATCTGAGAACTTCTCAACACAAATTGAGTTGTTAACCTAAGAAAAAAGGAAAATGGTATTTATCAAGCCCAAGACAAGACATATGGAGATCAATGCAGCCAACGTATTGCCTGATTCTAATTATTTCAAGTATTTTTTTATCATATATGGAGTCCCAGAAAAAGCATTGTATGGGGCTTATCATTAGTTAATAATGCTATCCTACTATTTCTGTTTCTACTCTTCTTGAAAGAAGACAAGATCTTCAATTAGTTCCTACCTTAGACAATTATAGCCGCTCCCCAACTACCCCTCCTTCCCCCATAAATTACTTGTTCACACAAAAAATTGAACGGACAAAAAACAAATACCCGTTTTGGTATATTAAAAGAATTCCGAACCTGAACACGACATACAACAACAGCACCATTCTTCACAAAAAGAACTTTCTTTTTCATGGGTTTCCTTGTTTTCGGATCAATTTGTTGTAATAGTTCAACTATCTCGCATTCCTCAACAACGGAATGAACGTGCAAGACAGCCTTATAGCCAGCTGTAAAAATAGCCTAAACAATAAAAACAACCAATCATTATACTTGAAATGTATCGAGTTTATGATTAAGTAATACAGAAAATAACATTCACTCATACATTCTCAAGCAACTCAAGAATCTGCAGCTGGGCTGTAAATTCAGTGACAGCAGGTATTGGTTTTCCTGCACAAAGCAAAAATAATATTAAACCCCAAAACTAATGGAGAAGTAGAACTTAATTTTAATAAAAAAAACAATCAAGACAACAGAAAGGGATTCTAAAAGTTATCACAGAACTCCAAGGAAAACTTACCAATGCTTGACAGGACAAAACCCGACATTATGTCCTCTTCTTCAGTCCCAGATAATCTAACCCGTAAATTTTCACCAGGTCCCGCACATCTGACCTTACTTTCATCACAATATACAGCTACAACTTTTACTTGAGCCTGAAATACATGCATAAAATCCTCAGACCCCACATAATTTTAAAAAATAATGAACATATACACACAAAAATAATTAAAAAGTTACAAAGCTAAAGCACCTTGTTTGGCATAACTAATAAGGAATCACCCTCACACACTCTGCCAGATTCTACCTTTCCCATAACAACAGTTCCCATGTCTTTGAATTTGTCAATTATAGGCATCCTACAGACCAATAGCAACAAATCAACAGATGCATCATAAAATAAGATGGCCAAGAATTCAGCAATGCATGCTACTTAAAGATGGCAGGAACTAGAACCAAACACATAAGTAGTGAGGACAGTAATCCTGCTCTGGAAGATAGACTATAGATCAATACCTAAATGGACCTTTGGGATCTCTAAGAGGAACTTCAATACAATCAAGGGCATCAAATAGGCAAGGACCATTCCACCAAGAGCATATACTCTTATCTACTCTTGTTTTCATGTTTGAACCAAGAAGACCAGATATTGGTAGGAACAGAACGTCTGCAAGTTCAAACAAGAATAACCAATAAAATAACTGGTTTTAAAGCATTAATTATATTCTCAGCAAATTAAGCAAGAATATAACATAGAATATAAACCTCATTAACATAAAAAGCCTGAGAAAGATTACATAAATGAAAAAAATTTACAAATTTAAAAAAATGGAGGAAGAATCGTAAACTAATTGAAACCAGCTTTTCTGTTGCTTGGACTAGAGTCAATATCTCACTACGTCATTGTTATGACATAAAGGACCAGTTCTACAATCTCGAAAACATCACCAAGAAAATATTTCAACTTGCAAATTGTTAAAAACCAACACTTCGAATACCTTTCTTCACATTGTAACCCGAAGACTTCAGAAAAGGTGTCATCTTTGACTCAATTTCATCGTACCTGAGGAATTAGACATCTATCAATATAATATGAAAATCCACAACAAAAAATGTATACAAAAGACAGCAAACAAGCTAAGACTAGTTATGAAAACGCATGCAAAACACCTTTCTTTAGACCAGTTGACAGTGGGGTCATCCATCTTATTAACTACCACAAGTAGCTTTGCAACACCCAAAGTCTTTGCCAACTGCACATGTTCACGCGTCTGCCCACCCCTCTCGTATCCGGTTTCAAATTCTCCTTTACGAGCAGAAATCACCTAATAAAGAGACAAGAGGAAGTGTAAAAATTCAAAACATGCAATTCATACATTGTATTAAGGCATTAAAAGGAAAGGCACTAGATCTAACTTACCAACACACCAATATCTGCTTGGGATGCACCACTGATCATATTAGGAACATAACTTTTGTGACCCTAAGTGGTCAATGCAAAACTGTAGTTAGTCTTAATTAAAAAGAAAAAAACGTATCCAAATCTGAATTCAAGTAGACGCATTTCACTTGAGAAAAAAAAAAAATTAATTTTTTAAAATGTGAATAGTGTTCTATAGTGTAAAACAGGTGCTAAATGAAAACATTTCAACAAAGCCACAAAAAAGGTTACAGAAAATATCTCAATTTTGAAAAGTATTATCAATTATCCTACAAACAATTAAACAGTGAATAGAAGACAGGATTGATTTAAATGAAAAAGGAATAACAATATAATTCCAAGGCAATCTCCTTACTGGCGCATCCAAAATAGTAAATCTAGTGGTCTCAGTCTCAAAGTGTGCTCTTCCAACCTCAACAGTTTTACCCTGCAATCAATAATTCAAATTTAATTAATGCTCAGATAAACAGTAGTTTAGATAATCATGAATAAATGTAGACAGTATAATAAAAATTATATCCAGAAATATTAACTACAGCTACTACACATATTCTCAAAGTTGGTAAAATCACTTTCCCATTATACGGTACCTTAACTCTCTCTTCTTCATTAGTGTCCATAATATAAGCCATATACCTAAGACAAGGAATATAGTCAAGTCAGATAATGAAATAGCTGAAAATCCTCTGCATGCAAAAGGCATTATTGTTTGTCATTATTTTCAAGTAGTAAACTAAGAAAATATTAGATATAGGTGTGCGTATTAGCATGCATGTGTGTGCATCTCAGACAGAGTGAATAATTATAACATCAATAGAATGAAATTACTGGTTTGAATTGTAATAGTATACTAATACCTTCAAAACAAGTTCTATAAAAGAACAAATCCCAGTATTGGCATGCTCTTTTGGAAAACAAATGTAGATGGAACAGCATTGATTTCCACTATCTAAGTTATGAAGCAAACCTATGGCTCACCAGCTTTCTCTACTTTTATCCTTCGCTTCTTTCTCATACTTCTGGATTGTACGGTCATCGACCTGACCACTGAGGAAGAGTATCTGGCCTCCAGTTGTAGACTTACCAGCATCTAAAAATCAAATAAAATAGATTCAAAACATACAGTGGAGATCATTTAGTTATTTTATACCGAACAAGATTCTTCTCTAAAGGGCTTCTAAATTACATTGATAACCAGCAGTATTTGATAATTTCTTTTGGGAAAAAAAGGAAAAATGAATTACAAATTAACATTTTTCTTTTTAATTTGTGAAGTTTTAAAAGGCATACTGCAACTCATCAGTAGAGACTGGGCATTGGTTCCTCATCATTTGTGGGTGTGTTTTTAAATCTCTAATTTAGAAGCTTAGAAATCTGTTAATTATTTATCCTTTTAGTCCACCATAAGCAGCATTAGCTTGAAACTAAAACTCTCTTTATAAGGCTACAATCAATAGGTTCAAGGTAACACTGAATTATACAAAAAGAAAAAGTAGTAGCATTATATTTATGCAAGTTCACAATTTAATTTTAACCAGGTGGTCCTAGTTATATTAAACTTATAACTGCTTTAGAGAGAATTCATACAATTGGCTGATATATTCGAACTCACAAAAACAAATAATAAATAACGGTCGTAAGAGTTTGATAGAACAATTTTGAACTGTTTCCCTAGCTTAGCATACACTGGTCGTAATGGAATTAATATGTAATGCAACCCAACTTTAACAAAACTATAAAGTAATAATACCTACCAACATGACCAATAAACACAACATTCAAGTGGCGCTTCTTATTTGTTTCCATCTCTACCTGTGCTTCAGCATCCTCCAAAGCAACTACTTCCTTGTTTTTCACTGCACAACCAAATTATAAATTAGAAGATGACAATTGTAATATTAAAGTGAAAGACATCATACACATAACCCAGGAAGGTAGAGAAAAGGGAAGGAACCTTTTGGCTCTGCCTGGCCTGGCTGAGATCTTCCATGAACCTCATCCTTCATGCCTGAAATCATCAACAGCAAAGATATCGAAAATTTTCTGATTAAAACTCAACTGAGAAACAAAAGTTTGTCATGAGCAGAAAAAAATACTCGACACAGATTGCATCTAAGTTCCACAAGATTAGTGCTCTAAAAAAATAGTAAAAGAAAAAGGTAATTGCCAAGTATGCCTTTACCGCCTGCACACTGTGAAATAATAAAATAGAAAAAAGAGAGTCAACGAAAGGCATAAGTTCATCAATATAGAAAACAAGTACATAATGCAACTGGGTTTGCTATGTTACATTGAATCTTCATTTATCCTACCATGCATGTGTCCTGCGATTCTTAAATGGTTAATTTAGAGGTGAATGATGCAGATATCTTAATTGTAAAAGACTGACAAGAATTATATCAAATATATGGTGTCTGAAACCAAATAACAAGTTCATGCAACATAGCTGACATAAACCCTAAACCTAATTGAAATCATCACTGCAGTTCACACACAACTGAAGTGTGCATGCAGCAATACAAATTCCCCATCGCATCTAAGGCATGCAGAAAATACAGCACCTGGAGATCTCTCATCAATTCTAATAGTAGCATCAAATACTATCGAACAATGCAACATGCAGGATAACATAACATTCACTCACATAAGGATCAAAACATCTCATTAGATATCAGTCTCACAAATAAAAAGAGAAGTTATCCATTTTTTATGCAATTTAACTGCTACTTCAAAACATCAACGGAATTAGTTAGTATAAAAACGCTAATGTGCCATTGTAAAGATAGCAAAAAATGTAATTTAAAAAGTTTTAATATTGAAATTATAAAATGAATTTCCACAATGACAATCTTGCCTCCTCTAATTCTCTCCAATTCTCTTCTTCTCCACTACCTTGATCAGTGTAACAAGACAAGGACCACAATAAATACAAAGTTCAAGGATACTACCAACCTTCCACCTCCACCTCATCTTCCTTTTCAACTTTTTCCAGTTTTGCATCTTCAGGATTGACCACACCATTATTATTTTCTGTTAAGAGCCAATAGAACTCAAAAAGAAGAAGAAGAAGAAGAAGAAGAAGTAGTAGAAAAGAAAAGACTATCTAATTCATATACATTAAGTGTACTACCTGCAGAGTCAAGCTGCAATGCACGGATCTCGGCCTCAATATCTATGAACCAATTAAAAAAAGAAAAACAGAGAAATTGTTGACATGTTAATTCCAATAATTACCAATCTTCACAACGGCCCCGTACAAAAGAAATAATGATTATCTCATTTACAAACGAAAATTTTTAGAGGATAAGAGAAAACCATTTACGGTAGCTTGTCCACATAAGATGCAGATCGAGGGATGCACATGTTAAAAGGATGAAAAGAATCGACGTAACTCATGGTAAAAGGTGGAAGGTAGCCAAAATAAGATGGTTGGAAGTGATAAATCATTATATCCATTCCAACTTTAAAATTCGATGGTTAAAGATAAAAATGTGTCGATGCAGATCGAGGGATGCACATGTTAAAAGGATGAAAAGAATCGACGTAGCTCATGGTAAAAGGTGGAAGGTAGCAAAAATAAGATGGTTGGAAGTGAAAAATAATTATATCCATTCCAACTGTAAAATTCGATGGTTAAAGATAAAAATGTGTCTTTTCGTTCTTGTAGCCATCCCCAAATATAATGAATTAAGACTTGTTGGTTTGGTTTATTTATACAAATAAATTTCATATGATTTATAACGCTACTCAACAAAACAGGCTATAATTCATCAACTCAGGTTCAATACTTCAATTCATTTCATACTTTGAACGCTTAAACGTCTCAATTATCGGAAAACGGCAGCTCTCATCTCCTAAAACGCATTGAGAAGAACAAATTCAATTCATACAATTTTATATGAAAATATAAAAAAAAAAAGAAGAGAATAAAATCAAGTTAAATTGTCGATGAAACCAGATCAAAATTCCAAATAATCAGCGAGTAAATCGAGCAGATCCATAATAAAGGAATAAAACACAATCGATACAAACATAGAATCCGAAAATGGAAAAAGAAAAAGAAGAAAGAAACATGCAGAAGCATACCCATGGGTGCCGAGAGAAGGGGAAAATGTGTAAAGACACTAGGGTTTCGCGGCAAATGAGAACGAGAGAATTCGGAGCTTTTTGTAGCGTAAGATAACAAAACTACAGAACTGAGTTGGTTCTTTATATATTGCGTGATACTGTTTGTTTTCGCGGATTTGAGAAACACGACGTCGTGTACCCTAAGGAACGGATTTTCCCGGTGACACCTCCCACTAGAACCTCATTCACTTTATTGTAAAAAAAGGAAAAAAAAAATCTTGTGCAGTATTCTTGGAACCGGACCGGCTGGCAATATTCCATCAAATATTTTAAATTATATCGTTAAATAAGACATCACACATATTTTAAAATTGTTCTTTTTTTTTAATATTATAAAAATTTCAAAACTTTTACAAAAAAAAATCTTTTTTTCAATTTAATTTTAATTTTAATTTTAAAAGTTAATTTGAAAAAATTTTACTCTTTTTAATTTTTATTTTAAAGTAAGTCACAAAATTTTACATGACTTAATTGATAAAATATTAAGAGTTTGAAAATATAATTAAAAAATTTTGATATTCGAGTATTAATTTTAAAAGTTAGACAACTAACACTTATTATACAATCCAAATAAAGAAATTGAATTGAATTTTAAATAAATCACTCAACCAATTTTAAAAATTTATTTTTTATGAATTTTTAATTAATTAATATTGAATTGATGCAAATCCAATTTTAAAACATTGAAAATTGCAATGAGTTAATATTGATGGAATCCATGGTACATGAAGGAAGCCTCATCTCGACATTGGTTTTGATTTTTATTTAATATTATTGGGACAAGAAAACCCATAAGAGCATGAAATAAAGACTGATTAGTATAAAACCTCTTATTTCCTACCCAAAAAACCAATGTTTGCTTTTGTTATCCTACATTCATTTCGTTGCCCAATTTTCAAGTGCATTCATTCAGATAAAAAGGAGCAATAAATTATAAGAAAATAATAGGCAAAAAAGTGAGAAAATTATCCAGTCTAGCTCAACATAATAGGATTAATATACTAACCATGCACAGTCCCAGTTCCACTCTTGGAAGAAATAAAACTGTAGAATTTAACCACAACTATAAACAACTTAAAAGAGAAATGGGAAAAAGAAACCTTAAACTTTGTGATAAAAATTCCTGTTAAAGAAAACATGTCATTCGATATCACCTTCACAGGATTGCACCTGGAGGATGCTTGATGGAGAGTCATTTTCATCATTTGTCACTTGAGCAGTATCCACTTTCCTCCTCTTGCTACTTCTTTCTGTTTCGCAATCAAGTGGAGGATTCTGAGAGTCACCTTCTGGATCGGCATTCTCATTTTTCTTACCAGTTTCGCCATCACCAGAATCCAAGTCTGCATTTTTATCCGATCCATTTATCTGTTCTTCACTCAACTCTTCAGCAGGTTCCTGATTCTCCTCACTCTTTTGTTTCAATGATTCAATCACGTCCATTAGTTCTCGATTGACCTGACAATTTAATTCCATATGGTATTTAAACTACGTTCAAAGTTACTACATGTATTCAGCAAGTAAAGCACAACATTCAGCAAGTAAAGCACAAGACATTATGCACTGAAATTAGGTAAAAGAAAAAAATTGAAACATGCACCACACCTGAAGATTTTGAAGGAATTCAGAGATATCAGTTGGGCAAGAAGGACAGTTCAGGACATTCTTTTGTGATCTAAGTGTCCGGCCACCTTTGTTCCTCTCTCTTACAGCAGTCTTACCAGCAAATGCACCTTCAAAGCATGACTTGCAGAAATTGTGGGCACAAGGAGTTGTAACTGGGAGATTCATAACTTGACGACAGATTTGACAACTAAACTCTGCACAGAAAACATATGAAGTCAACACGGAACACCCTTGGGAGGTGAATTATGCTGTTTTGCATTATTTTGAATTATTAGAATCAGTTCTCTCCTATCTGTTTTTATTTTGACCTTATGATTGATCCATTCCTCTCATTGCTCACTGCCTTCTACTAATTCCACATTAAACAATGAATACAAAAGACTATCAAACAAGCTACAGATTCTTCTAGTTACTAGACAAGACATGCAGACTAGGGCCAGGATAGCAAAGGCAGATAACTCGTGACAGGAGAATGAGAAAAACCTTTCAGGAGTCTCTCTCTTATACTTGTATTATGTGCTTTCCTTATTGCTTTCCTTGCCTTTTTCCTTTCTTCAAGATCAGCTGCATTCACTGGCTTTTTGCTAGGAGGTGGAGGTTTTTTCCACTTCCAACGACTGTCTTCCTCCTGATTGAATTAACAACATACAGAAAAATATAAAGCTTACAGATAAAGGAACCAAACTCAGAAAAGGGAGTTGAGGTGTTTCACTAGTTAACTTATATCCAGCAGATAAAACCTTATCCACAACAGAAACATTAATATAAAGAAATCAATGAATAGGTCATCTCTTACATCAAAGTCCCATGATGGACTTTCCTTTCTCTCAAATACATCAGTAGCCTTCTTCAGCTCAGGAATAGATGGTAACGGCCTAGGTCGATCCCCATGCTCATCACTACAGTAAGTTCAAGTAGTCTTAGTGGAGAAGAGAAGAGAGGGCAGGAGGCAATTTAAGCATATTGAAGGCACAAACCTTGTCCATGGGGCAGGCTCATTGTCACATCTTACAAACAAATACCGGCAAACTTTAAACCCCTAATTGAGGAAATGCTATCAGCAAAGTAACTTACAGAAGCTTAATATAGGAGACAACTTTGATGTGTGGTAAAAACATGGTACCTGTATTCCAACCTTTCGCCAACATTTTTCAATCCTATAGACCCCATCATATCTCACCCCTTTCTCAGGAGCATACGAAGATCGTTTTTCTTTGTGTGACCTACATATCAAGACACAAGCTTTTATCAGGTAAAATCATGTAGGCTATTGTGACAAGACTATAGACTCAACAAGAACCAACTAAAATGGAGTGATTTCAACCAGGAAAAAAATTACATATAGCCTCCTGAACCTTCAAACTAAAAATGTCAACCTATTAGTTAAGCTCCAAATGCCCTATATACATAACAGACAACCACTTACAGAAACAAAGAGTTAAACTACAAATAATGAGACTTGCCTTACAACTCGAACAGGATAACCGTGTTTGCAACTTACACGCAAAGCCTCGTTCATCTTCTCAAATTTTTGGTCAAATGACTGCTCCTTGCTTGTTCTCTTATTTCCACTAAGATCTCTACCTCCACTGACATTAAGAACAACAAAAACAAAAAATTGTCAAATGCATACATGCAGAAATGTCAACAGATAAACTTAAGCTTACCAGAAAAAGATAATAATTATTGATAGCAGTTTTGAATAATGTCAGCATGCTATGAATGCAGCAGAACAGATCCTTAAGTTCTTCTCAGAACCAAAAAAGAATAACAGCCACTACCGCATAGAATGTTCACTGAAGCTACATCAACCATGCTTATCTACCATACTTTCTACCCTTGTTTTCATTAGCTACACTATGAAGTGCAACATTAAAACAACAATCAACCTTGGAATGTTGGAAAAGGCAAAGAAAATTTACATGCAGGCCTCCTAGAAACAGTCAAATGAGAGTTGAGATTTGAAAATTCTCCTTCCAATCCAAAGAATTTAGTAGCCTCTTTAGTAGAGGCAAAAAGATTAGAGTTACCTTGACACCCTACAACCAACTGTTCTTGAACAAAGAACTGAGTGGCTACTAAACATCAAAATAAACTGCACCAAACAGTTATCACACTCATTTGCTTTATAAGTTTCCTTTATAAGCAAATGCAATGAAAATGATGAGTTAGCATATTAGTAACATGTATAACAAACCTTCCAGTGTAGAGAAACCACTCTCCATGATCCTCATCATCCTCGTAACCTCCTGAGAGTGCCACTGACTGAGAACCATAGTTTGACTGACCAGCAATACCAGCAACATGTGGAAGGTGAGCACCCCATTGCCGGCATTCCAATCTATCTTCCCAACATTCACCAACAAGAACACCTTGATTTCTAGCTGGATCATTTTCAGCAGTGATAGGCCCAAAATGATCAGGTGGTACAGTCACAAATATCTTCCCACTAGCAGCATTTGCTTTGCCAGCTTTTTGTGCTCGCTCTGTAGTGAAAGCCTTGTCTGGTCGATCTTGGTTGTGTATAAAATGGTAAACCTTCAGAGGCCCAGCTGCGACATTTGATTTGGATAGCTTTGCCATTCTGATAACAGATACAAGTGTAGAATTAATACGAGGTTGGCTTGCCATTTTTGGAGGAATTGTTGACCGGCATTTTGCACAAGTACGCTTTCCTTGGCCTATCCATTTCTGGAAGCATTTAAGGCAGAAATTGTGGCCACATGGTGTCTGAAACAGCATGAATAAGACATATATCAATATTCAATATCAATGAACAGGTAATCATTTCACCCTTAAGGAGATGATCTAACTGCATAATCAATCAAAAGTAAACTAAATCCCTTTCCAGCTTTGAAGATGAAACCAATGACACCCTATTCCAATGGCTGTATATGCTTCACCCTTAAAGAATGTAATAATCTACTCAAATTGCATAACAACCCACTTTTAATAGTACATACTAACAGACCAGGTAAAACTAAATAATCAAAAATAAAATATGAAATGCAGCTTGAAAACATGGCAAACTAGATTTACCTTTTAGAGCTAAAGAATAAGATTAGTCTAAAAAATACTTCAGTTTGGCCAATTGAACATCTGAACAAAATAATATATGAAGTAAATATTGAAAACAAAAGTAAGATAATCGAAATGACAAACAAAAATTAAAGCACCATAGAGAAGAGAAAAAATGGACTAAACTAGGTAATATCTAATGAAATATGCAGGACATTAACAATCCTCTGCAACATAGAAAAAGAGAATACGAACCGTAACAGGCCTGTCAGGTAACTGCATGCAAAACGAACAGTTTATGCTTCCATCAAGAACATCCAAAACAGAGCTCTCCTTCTCCTTCTCCTTCTCCTTACCTTTCTCTTTATCACCATCTTCTTCAACTCTCCCACTCAACAACTCCTGCCTCTTCCTCGCTTTCTCCTTCTCTGTCAACGACTCATCCGCCTCTATCGCCTTTATCGCCGCAAAAAGCTCACTTGAGCTTCCATCTATGGCGACCGAGGCTGAAGGAAGAGGATCGCCGGAGCAATCAGGGCAGTGCCATTGTAAAGTAGAAGCTAGGGTTTCGGGCGGAGAAGCTAAGCAGGCCACGTGCCAAGGAGTGACGCACGTGCTACAAGTGAGGGTTTCTTCCGTCGGAGGAGTAACCTTACAGCGCATACACGCGCCGTCGCCGTCGCAAGGAAGCTGAAACACATGGTGCGCCATTAACAAATAACAAGAAGAAGAAGAAGAAGAAGAAGTTTGAATCCACAGTGTAAGAGCCGTTGGATTTGGGACGGGATTTTTTAGAGGATTATAAAGAGGTAAATTGGGGGGGAAACAGGGAAAACTGAGATTCAGAAAGGCGGGGATCCAAAATGGAAATTTTGAGAGGTTTTGAATTTCAAGAGGGGAAGCACTAAATTAACACCAATTGACCATATTATCCTTCTACTTATCTTCTTTTTACCTTTCTGCCATTCAGTTGTCGTTCGTTTCGTTTACTTTTTGCTTGTTAAACCATTTATGGGACAGTTTGCAATTGGAGATAAAAGTAATCTTTTATTTCACATCACTCATTTATTGATAATTGATTTGACTTAAATATCTACTTTCATTAAAAATATTATATACATACCTTAAAAAAACCATTTCCTTTTTAAAAATTGACCAATATTTGCATACAATCGTTTGAATCTATACAAATGAATTCTTGTTTTTTGTCCAATATTTCTCATAAAAGTTTTGTGCTTTTATTAAACTCCAAAATTTAATGCATTTTTTTCCTATCACCTTAACTAATACATAAATAAAACTAATTTTTTTATATCTTTAAATTTGATTTACTCAAAGACATTCATCCACGAGTGAGAATAATTCTAGTTATTATCAAATGTCTGAATGAGTTTAAATAACGTTCTTTTTTTCTTTTCTTTTTTGTACTTTCACCAATGGTAAAATCTAGTTTTCATAAAATCCATGAGTAAATTGATGTTATAAGTTACACAAGTTCAGCTGAAAAAGGGGGAAAAAAATTCAATATATAAATCATTTTAAGAAATGTAAATACACAAAGTAACCACCCACTTACATAAAGAAAGAAAGAAAGAAACTACCATCATTTACTTTGAAAAATACCCATTACTTTTTATAATAAAAAAGAGAGTATATTTTCACTCGCGTAGCAAAGCAAGGTAGAAAAATTTTGAGCAGTAATGCAATGGAAAAGAAGAGGAGAGTACAATACAACAATCACACATCATAATTTAACACGCTCAAAGATAAATAAGAAATGAAGTATATTATGCTACCCTATCACGCCATCATTTAAATGCAAAACCATGTGATGTGAGAAGTGAGAACCATCTTTGTTTGCATGGGGGAAACAATGGTCTCGAGATCGAAAGCTTGCTACCGGGTACCATGCAACACACACAAGAAAGGCTGGTAATGTCACAAACTCAACCAACCCCTATTAAAGATTTTCAATTTGCATACCTGATGCTGACCAAGCTCACAAAAACGATATCTTGGATAAAATGCAGCAAATCCACCAACCGATCAAGGCATTTCTTTATTGGTCTTTATCATTGCGGGGTCAATTTCCACACTCGAACACAAGCATCCTCACCAGAGCTTACCACACTGTGTTCATCAGTAAAGGCTAATGCGTAAACTCCACCTAAATGAGCTCCTTTTATGGTCATTCGGCTAGATGCAGGCTTGTCAACCTCATAAATTATTACACAGGTGTCAAGTGATCCAGTAGCAACCATGCTGTTATTGGGAGACCAAGCAAGACAGTTTATCCGAGCAGTGTGGTACAACATGTTTTTAAGCTTTACCTGTAGAAGAGAGTATTTGTTAGAAATAATTCAGACAGCATTACAGAACACCACTGTGGCCCTCCATAAGATCATTGCAAAAGAGAAAACGAACTAGCTTTAAAAATGCATTCAAATCAGACATGAATTCTATTTTCCATTGTTACATGTCTGTTCCACCGCTAAGCTTGATAAAGAAACCAAATGGTTCAATATTTTCCTCGAAACAAAGAGATCATATCAATATCCTGAACTGAAATATTTTATGTCTGGATCAAGGTTTAAGGTTTCACTGTAAATCAACAATCAGTCACTACCTTTCACCCAAAAAATATATATATGAAGGTCACTGTAAGGTTCAATTAGTAAATGACCTTTATCAGTTTCTGAGAAAAAAAAGACAAACTTATACGTATATACGAGGACAAAGAAACAGAGACATAGCCAACTAGTAGTATACATTGGCCACATTTACTGCACAAAGTTTATGACATTCAAATGCTAATGGAACATGCAAGAAATATCTTCAGTGCAAAATACCTCTCGAGAGACACGATCCCAGACTATAGCTTCTCGATTTGCGTCTCCAGATGCAAACATTGAGAAATCTGGTGAGTAACGAATGACAGTAATTGCACCTCGGTGTTTTTCAAGTACTGCCTCTTCCTTGAGGGTATCACCTACTATACAAAATACATGCAATTTTCCATCCTGCCCACCAACAATAGCTTCACTTCCATCAGGTGCAACCACTGATGCTGTCACAGCAAAACCAAGGCTTATGGTTGATACCACTTTCGTACCACGCAACATAACAACTCCTGAGTCAGTCGTAACCAAAGCAAGTTCAGGAGAGAGAAGGGCAAGGCTCAAGTCCTTCGGTTGACTGCCAATATCAACTGAATCTCCATCCCCACACTGATCCCCATGAAGAGAAATTCTCCATATCTGGAACAGGGGTACCATTAAAAGGAAAATATAAGAAACAATAGAACCTACGCGTCCAAGAGAAAGAGATCCCATGTTCATAGACACAAGGAAAAGAAAAGAAAGAGAAAACACTGATAGCATCATAAAATTACTACTAAAACTCTTAACATGAGATTCTGAGAATCTTTACTACAGCATAGGGAACTCAATATTTAAAATGAAATACCAGTTCAACTGAAAGTAGAATGTGTGAATGCCAAATCTTCCATTTACTTGAATAAATCATTTTGCAAGAATATTAGAAAAAGCTGTACTTTTTGGGAGAAAATATTATTTCCTCCATTCCAAGTTCAACACTTCATTCTTTTGCACCTCATAGGTTTTATTATGATTTTTCTTTTGGCCTAACTTAACATATTCTACCCAAAGAAATACCACTTAAAAAGTTTCATGTTAGTTTTAATTAAACCATGATATTTGCATCATAAATGGACTAGTCTACATTTTTTTGCCTAACATATTCATGTCAAATATATAATGGACATTTCAAAGAAGATACTAATGTGAGAATATGGCCTTTGTTGTATAGTATAGGGGAAAGCTTATATTCATGTCAAACATGTACCTATACCTAAGTGGTACCATGGCTAATAAGTAGGATGATGCATAATAAACCTACTGCTTCAAGAAATTTGTGAGAAGACATAAGCCAATGACACATAAGAGGCATGTTTTCATCTTCCCGAGAAAAGAAAAGAAAAGAGCCAGCAAAGTGAATCTTAAATGACCGTTTCAACAGACAAGAAATAAAAATGACAAGTACCTTATTGTCAAATCCAGAAGTAACGATCTCTTCTTCAGCAGCAGCAAAGCATTTAATTTGAGAATTCTCTTTCCTCTGTAATTTACCACTATATCCCAAACCTTGAACCCATTTAACTATTAGCCCATCATAACTACTAGAAAGTATACATTTTGGGTCACTTTTTAGGACAGCTAATGAAGTGATATTCTTCATGTGTCCAGATAATTGGAGTGGGGATTTTTCAAGATTACTAGCACAAAACATACTAATTGTGCCACCTAGAGATACAGTGACAAGATGATCGTTCTGCCAAAGACATCCAACAAGCATATCATCAACTCCACCTGAGCCAGAACATGTCAATGTTTTCTTCAACTTCCCACTACCATCCTCAGAGATATCCCATACTTTTGCAGTCTTATCAGCAGATACTGTCAGCACCTGGAATAATATTAAGAAATCTTAAAAGCATATAACACATAGCATGGTAAGTAGTTAAATTCCACTAAAGGAGGGCACCTCATGAAAGAAAACTATATGGTAAACATTGAATCATACTTGAAAGTTAAAAACATGTCTTTCTAAGCAAATACAAAGTGCATCAAGGAAAAATAATTATAACTCACATCAGATGCATATAACATAAAGAAAAAAAAAAAAGAAAAAAAGGTAAACCTATTCTATATATATCAACTTGATTATACAGCCTTGCCTTTTGGTGCCTGTTATTCTTTATGTTCCACAGCAACAATAACCCCAAATCTCATATTGAAATGGTGAAACAATGGAATAGGTGTTTATAACATATACAATGGAATTTCAACTCCCAGGCAATGAAAGCTCTCAGATGCTCACCTGCTTACCATCAGGACTCCAGCTGGCCGCATAAATGCTACCTTTGTGGGGATCTTCAGACGACAACTCTCCAATCTTCTCCGCAGTTTTTCCATCAAATATAATACCCTTTTTATCAGAACTTACAGAGATGAATTTGCTTCCATCAGGAGAATATCTTACACAATTTACAAAATTGGCATGATCTCTGCAAATAAAAGATTGAAGCACTTCAGCCTATAAATTAATAGGTGAAATGAAGTACATACTGAAGATTAAATAGTGATAAACACCAAATATCGAAGAGATGCAGGTTTTTATTCCCTCGCAAAGTCAGGTTATTGGATATGTCTCCATACATGGAGCAAATTAAGAGTTGAGTGTGCAGGCCTCTGTGTGTGTGAGTTCTTAAGTAAGGGCAATTGAGCAAGATGTGTTAGAGGTGTCAGCAAAGCAGGTTGAAATGTTTTAGTTTTCAACAAATTCTAGCCCCAATATGAAGCGATAGATATAATCAGGACCTAATCTTGCAAACTAGATTAGATGCCACTTTTCCTAAAAGAATAACCGAGTTAAGTCAAACATTGGCCATTGATAGATTGTTAGATGAATAGAATTTTCAAGTATAAGTACTTTAATTATTTTTATAATTAATTACAATTAGAGTGTTGATGAATTGGATGTTTATTAGGTTGTTAGATGAGTGAAGTCACTAAATTTGGTGAGTTAGTTGTCTTGTCTTTAAGAAAATTACTAAATGTTAATAAAAATAAACATATATACTTCTAGTATTGTTATTTTGTAACTCAATTTCAATGACAATAATTTAATAGTGTCCTTTTTTTGTCTTGCTAATGGAAAGATACGTCAAAACAATATATGTCGGAGAAATTAATTTAACTAAAAGGTTAATCATCTTGACAAATATTTAACATTAGTCAAAGCAAAATCATATAAAATTTGATTTAAAAATCTTCTGGTCGACTGATGATTTCATACTATGATTTTAAAATACAGTATTAATTAATCGACCGCATTGAGCAAAACACTTGGCTCCCCCTGCTCTGGGTTAGATTTGTGGTTGTTTGCAGGTGTTTGCTTCAACACGCTATGATTTGGGCTAAAGGTTACTTACAGTGGCAAAAACAACAATCAACAAAGTTTCCTTGTTAGTCCACACCCAAAAAAAAGGGTCGTTTATTAACTCTATACATAATTAGAAGTGAAAGAGACCATATCAAGCCCAAAATGTTAAGGAAAAGGATTTGTTATAACAAACCTGTGAGATTGCTTGAATTTAAAGGGTGGGCCTTCATAGAAATTCACCAAAAAGTCCTCTCCACAAGTCACAATGCGAAATGGTCTTGTTGGCTTAAAGGCACAACTTAGAACTCGTCTTGAATGGCCATCAAACTCACCCACATTAGTGCCTGAATCCCACCTGTGCAAGACAATGTTCGTCATATACTTAATAATAGTAGAATGAGAATTAGTATTAAAAAAAAAAACACCGTTAGTATATATCAAAGGTCAATGAATAATGCATTTGAGTATCCATGCAACTTTAACATTAAAAGTCAAGATCCTTAGCTAATCTTGCTTGTCAAATCATGTGTGTTAAGTGACCCCATTTTCACACAAGTTCACATATCCCCAAATCGAGTAGGTAAATGTGACTGACTTGAATTGAAGAAGCAAATGTGTATGTCCAAATAGGGTCATCCGTAAAGTAATGATGGCAAACGCCAAGTCTGACATGTACTTTAGCAATTTGGGATTTGGGTGTGATACATTATTCAAGAATAGATTTGATGCAACTATCATCTAACCAAAACTAAGCTTACAATTTTGAGTATTCAAAAACAAATGCAATATTTACTAATCAAACTTGCAAATAGTTGTTACATATAGGAGCCATCATATTGTTCATTGAAAATTAAAATTGAAAATTAAAATAAACGCTCTCTCCTCATAATGAATCTATATAAACAAATTCAAATAACAGGAATATGAAATGAATTTGGTAAATAGTATATAAAAAATGAAAAATTATATGTCAATTAAGATTGTAGGCTTGATCAATTAGCAGGTAACAGGGTGATACATGCATATATTTCAAAATAGAACAAAACCAACTCTAAAACATACAATAGAACATGTCAGTTTCTTAGTCTGCTTCTACAATGTATCAAAATTGAACTAACAAAGGAAAAAGAAAACTCACATAAAAGCGCGAACGAGAGACTTCCCTTTGCCATCACCGCAGGCGACGATCCGCATCCCATCAGGAGACCATTGTAGATCATCGATCCGACCCGACAAAACCTTGAACTCTTTCTTCAACACGTGGTCGTTGTAGGCCCCCCAGATCCTAACCGTGCCGGACACGTCAGCCGAGGCGACCCACTCCCCGTTCGGCGAGAACCGTGCCACCGTGGCCGGATACGCATGCTCACCGTAAACGGAGACGTTGAGTGGATTGTTAAGGTCGAGAATAATGATGGATCGACCATTTGTGTAAAGAACCTTGTTGGATTTTGGGTCGCCCGAGATCAGGATTCCACGGCCCCGCTCCGTTGATGGGACACAAGCGTAGGTTTCCGCCAGCTCAGGCATTGATCGGGTTTTTGGTTTTGAATTTGATTCGAAAGGTGGATAATTGTGAGAGGGAAAGCACAAACTGTGGGATTTGGGTAAGAGATTTGGGGATTTTTATAGTAGCGGTAAATAAGAAATGATAACCATAGGGAAACGAATTAGCTTTTGTACAACGTGGTTAGCGTAATCATTGAACTCCAAAGAAAATTAAACTGTATTAGATAAGCTGTAAAGTTTTTTAAAAAAAGACTTTTTTTTAAATTTCAAGTAACTGTATAATTAAACTGCATATTTCCAATTAATTCATCAAAATAGCAGCATTAACCCTCAATGAGAGATGAATTCTCCTGCTTTGAACTATAAAGAGATTGTCAATGTAGATATCACGACTCGACTCGAATTTTTTCATAAATCAATCCAACCAACCATTTTTACGCACTGACTGTGATTCAAAGTGGAAATAGTATACAGTGTGTTCTTTTTTTTCTTCTTTAAAATCAAAATTCTTAGTCCCTAAACATGGCATTTCTGAAGTTCACAATAGAACAAATACATCATCTCTTGGTTTCTTCAAATGTAAAATAGAGTAACGTGATAGGTGAAGACTTTCTCTGTGCACTGCGTTAACACGAATGTCACCGTTCTATTGTTAGCTTCTGTCAGAATAAAATAAAGGGTTTGGTGCAAATCACTACGAAATAATCTCTTCCGAATAGTCAGGGCAAAAACGGGTGCACCAAGCCAACTATATCCTTCGAAAGTCGATTTGCAAGTTTCAGTCAAGCATTAAGATTTGCAACCTTCTGAGACAAGACATCAGCTGTCTCATCAGTGGCTTCATCTGGGTTATCCTGCAGCACAGAAAATAAATATGGTATAAATAAGATAGCTGCATAACAGTTTGGTTTTCGCATCAAGAATGTCTTGTTATTCATGTTAAAGTTGCTGTTAGTTTGTCAAGGAGAGGTTTAGGTGAAGAGATGTCTACCTCGGAATTGTCTTTTGCTTGCACACCAACGCACTTGGAGGCACTAATGCTAGCACTCTTGAATAGGCTACGAGCACTATTTGGTTTGTTAGTGCCATTTTGCCCTTCCGCATTTGCGTTCGAACCATCTACCTGAGATATTGAAGTTGAATTCTCACCATCAATATCTTGATCAGCATTCTCATCCTTGGGAACGGGAACTCTTTCTCTAAAAAGAAGAGAGCAAGGTCATTCAGGCAAATTGAAATACGACAGATGAACTAGACAAACTAGTGGTGTTTCCACCATTTAAAGCATGACAAGATCTACTCTGATTTTATGGTTTCGGAAAAGAAGAGAAAAAATCGGCAGAAAACTAACATGATCCCTAAAAATTTATGAAGGATACCTAGGCAAAGAAGCGTGATGTCTAAGAAGTGGAGTACTTTTTTCACCGCCTTTACCATAATGTTCCTCCAAATGTGCAAATTGTCGCTTGAATCGATCAACACCGCTATTTGATTGAAAAAGAAAAGAGAATGTTAATTGTGATGCCAGAGGCAAACATTTTCAACTAGAATTTCTGGACCCTTTTTTCCCTTTTCCCTTATATTACATTCAGTACTACACAGTGAATAAAAATTTTGATCTGCGAAGCCACTCAAAAAGTATTATTTCACTGAACTGTCTTTAAATCGTACAACCTTGGGCATCATATTAAGCAACAAAGGTAAGAGCACCAAAGAGTTGTAAGGTTTACAATGAAGAAATGATACTAAGGGAGAGTACTCATGGATACCAATGTTTTTGTTTTGTTCGTGTTTGGTCTGACCAAACACAAGCTCTCTATGTTTTTGGTTTGGGATTAATCACAACTTCAATAAGAAGAAACCCAAAACTGTCAAAATCATATTGATTTCGAACTTCTCCCATTTGAGAAAGCATACAAAACCCAACCAATAACAAGAGTGAAGATTATATTTTGAAGCTCTAGTTTATCTTTAATATGATTCAGGAAGTGCCACCTTAGCAAAACCAACCTAACATGCTTTGCAAAAGAAAAAAGTCGGATATATATAAATCACATGGGTAAACGATGGCCAGACAGGACTGGCCAGTTGAATGGATTGGACAGAGAAACAATGGCCTCTCCGGTCCAGATACAAATATTATTTCACAATCATTTCAACCGGCTGGTTGAACTGATTAAACCAAAAACTACCCCTTTACCATTTCACCCACTAGTTACATTTTCAAACTATTTGATATTCTGGTATCACTACAAAATTCCTTCATAAATGAATTTTTTTATACTTATATCACTATCAAAATTCTGAGACACATCAAGTTGATAATGAAATTGAACAAAACAAATTATGCTCTCATGCTTACAGATCCTAAGAAAAAAGTCACATGGTTTTAAAATAGCTAACCATTTCAATAGACAATGGAGAAAAGAAAGACCAATTTACTTGTTCAAGAGACTCTGAAAAGATTTTTAAACCTGAATGTGACATAGTTATGCGCATATTATAAAGAGATGACCATATGTGTGAAGTTAATCTAACTTGGAACAGTAAGTGTTTTCTAACCTTGGGTACATAAAGCTGGTCTGATCCCCACCACGAAGATACTCCTGCAGCATCTGGGGATGATACTCCAATATCTGTAGCCAAGAGTTGGCTAAGCTATACAATAAACAAAAACCACATAATACCAAAGCAACAAATGTGGAGTACCTCTCGATAAATCAGCTCTCTAACATCATCTTTTGTCAATTTCCTTCTCTCAAACTCAAATTCTAGTTTTGAAATAGGTTGTGTAGATGGTTCACGATCCACATTAGCCAAACCATAAAAATATGGGTCAGCTAATGCCTGCAAGCAGAATGCATCACCATTGGGGATATCAGAAGCTTGTAAGTCAGGATCTGACTTGCAGATTTATCAGTTATAGTTGATTTAATGTCAATGGTAAGAGGAATTATCATATCTTTGATGCATCACCATTAGGGTTATCTCTTGTATGCATACTTCTTTTTCATTTTAGCTCTTTTGAAAACTTTTTAAGTTACTAGGATTGCTCAATCTTACTTCTTCAGCTGTGGGACGATCTTTTGGATCAAATGCAAGTAAGCGCTCAAGTAGGCGAAGAGCCAGGTGATCCACATTAGGGAACTTCTGTGAGAAAGGAATTGGTTGCTTTTTATGCATGCTACTAAGGTACCTCCTTGCCTTTTCATTTCTAATCTGCCAGGCCAGGATAATTTAAGCACAATGAGTTGGTCAGTATTTAACATTAACCTCAAAAGCCACAACAAAGCTTGAAATCAGGGTCAAGTTTAAGCGAATGCACATGAAGTCCAATATAGGAAAACAAGATAACTAACCCTTGATATGGATTCAGGAGGGGGTGTGCCAAGTGTATCGGTCATGAGATCCAATTGGTGCACCACATTTTTTCCAGGAAATAGTGGTTTTCCTGTAAGTGTCTCAGCAAATATGCATCCTATGCTCCATATATCAATTGCAGGAGTGTACTACAAAAGGATGAAAGACAGAAATTAGAATAGTAGCCTAATAAAATATATTTAATGCAATTATTATACATCAAAAGATATATAAAAACAAGTGATTGAAAAAAGGCCAATGGAGGCGATATTGGGTGTACCAATAACATTGAAAGTGGCTAAATATTCATGATAACAGAGCATGGCATAAAACTATATCTGAATACATATGGAGCTAAAGAAAAGAGCACAACAATTGTCTTTAGCTCCTAGCCTTTGCTGATATGCTCAATTGCATTTGCTTATTTAGAAGAGATTTGAGCACACAGAGAACAAACATCACATTAAATCAAGGTTCTTAATTTTTAAAAAAATGCCAATCTACAAAAAGTGCTTAGAAAGCCAGCCAACATTATTAATTTATGTTAACTTTGTTACTCCAGATTGTAGTAGTAACAATACACATTTTTAAAACTGCAAGATTAGCTTCAAGAATTCTTCATAGAAGATGATGAAGTAGAAAAGAAACAATAAATAATGGTTACAGAAAAGGCTGAAAGCTATAATAAAAATAATGCAGCAAACTTTAATTCTACATAAGAAAAACTATTCGCCGAGAAGTGCAAAGCAATCTGATGTTGACTACTTCAAAGATGAAAACTTAGAATTAAACCATTCCAAGAACTTTACTCAAACATGCTACTGATAACATCAAATTACATGGTGAAGAATTGTGTACATACACAAAGGACGTTAAAAGGAAACTCATATCCGTTAAAAAGTTAAAGCAAATGCCTACTTGATTTGACAGCCAACTAAAACTGAATTCAAAGTTCAAACAATCAAACTAATGAGCAATAGTCCAAACAAGTTTTACACTGGATAGATAACAACAATAATTGCTCAGAAAGTAGAAGGGGAAGACCAATGGGACGAAAATGTTTAGAGAAATCAAAGCAATATATGTGATGACTAGGTAATAGAAACAGAAATATATCTCCTACTTTTTGAGCAATCTCAGCAACTGGAAACAAGAATATAAATATGAAAATCCTAATATACAGAAGACCAATGGGACGAAAATGTTTAGAGAAATCAAAGCAACATATATAATGACTAGGTAAAAGAAACAGAAATATATCTCCTACTTTTGAGCAATCTCAGCAACTGGAAACAAGAATATAAAAATGAAAAGCCTAACACACAAGACCAAAAGAACTTACTTTGGAGAAAAAGGATCCACAGAGTTCAGGAGCACGATACCAACGGGTTGCTACATAGTCCTAGATGGATTAAATAAGTGAGATTAGTTAGCATAACCTTTTTGGAGGCTTCCCTGTGTAATGTAGAAAAAGAAAGAAAAAAAGTTTAAATTCAAATTAAGCCTTTGAGAAATACTAAGGAAAGATGAATGCAGAAGCTTCATATTTCATGAAAGAACAACATACAGTCCAAAAAATCGCTGATGGGGCATCATTAAATGACACTCGTGCAAGCCCAAAATCACAAATCTTCAACTTACAATCAGCATTAGCAAGGATGTTCTTTGGTTTTAAATCTCGATGGAATACATTTGCTGCATCAATTGAAAAAAGAAATCAACAAGAAAACCAAGTGGTAGGTTAGGGAAGCATACTGAACAGCACTGACCTGAGTGTATATACTTCAGACTGCGAAGAAGCTGGTATAAGAAAAACTGGTGATGCTCAGGAGTTAAGTCATCATTGGCCTTAATTACTTGGTGAAGATCAGATTCCATCAACTCAAAAACAACATAAATATCTCTAAACTCCCGTCGAGATGGAGGGAGCATAATATGCTTTATTTCTACAATATCTGGATGCCGAAGCAACCGCAGCAGCTTGATTTCTCTCAAAATCCGTGTTGCATCAGAGACATGCTCAAAGACATCATTAATCTTTTTTATCGCAACCTTTTCACCCGTGTGGGTGTCAACTGCAGAAGCAACAACCCCGTAACTTCCTTTCCCAATAATCTCCTGAATTTGATATTGGCTTCCCTCTCCATATTCAGTGAAAAAATCATTTTCAGCTGCACCCTGTATAGCACCATTGTTTAGTAACACCAAAAGTCCTATTCAGAAACAAAGAACAAAAATAGAGTGCGACAACAAGAGATGAACATATAGAAAATATAGATCAATGATTCTTTTATTTTATTGTAACTCTGGCACTACAATAAACACAAAAGAAATGACATGTGAAAGTGCACACTAGCTAAAAGCAAAGTGTAACAATCATGAGAAACCTTAGGATCATTAGATGAAGACTGGCAATAGCAAATGCTATTAGCCTTCTAACATGATAGGAACAGGGTTCTCTTCATACCTCGCAACAGCTGGTATATATAAATTTAAACATGAAAGGAACATTTACCCTTACTTTATAAAATTCAGCTATGAGAAGCAGATTGACAACCTAGACACAGCATTTAATGCACTTTGTTTCCAAATAATAAAATAATAAACTAATGCCGCTGGAGATATTAAGGGCAAAATTATATGGCATCTTTGAAATAATAGATTGAGTATGAAAAAAGAAAACAAGTCCAAAGAAGGCTTCTTGCTTCAAATTCTAAAAAATGCCAGTGGATTAACTTTATCCTGATGCTCTGAGAATGATAAAGGATCGAAAAAGGAATATCACATTGTTATACAAGTCGAAATTTGTGTTTTTTTTTTAATGAGAATAAAATTCATCAATTACTCTCTTAAATAAAAAATGCAAAGAAAAAGCAATATCAAATTAGCAAGCAGGATCATTTTCTCCAAAAGCCTCTAAAATACTAGTCATCCAGATGCAGTTAAATATATATATGTACACACGTATATATAATACCACTCAAGATGAACAGCAAAAATAACGCATTGAACATCTTTCAAATTAAATGTCATAAATAAATTTTTAAAAAAAACTTATGTTAATCTATCAATTAATGATGTTAAAGAAAAGTTATGATCTGTTTTTTTATTAAGAAAATGGCTGAAAGTTCTTTTTATGAAAGCAAATATCAGGAAAGATAAGGGAAAAAATGAAAAAAAAAAGTACCTTTTTCTCCATGGAATTAATAAGAAGGTGAGGAACTTTGATGAGATCGAGGGAAGAATAATCTAAATCCTGAACAATGAATTGTTGTTGTGGTGGTTGTTGTTTTTGAGTCAGAGTTAGAGTCAGTGCAGGAGTTGAATGATGATGATGATGATGTTCATCGACAATAATAATATCATTATTGTTATTATTAATTTGAGTAGTATTATTAGAAGAGGAAGAAGAGATGGTGAAATGGCGATGCTGAAACCAGCTAAGAAGATCGTCCAAGAAACTGCCACTTGCCCCCATATACTCTGGCTCACCTTCGTCTTCGATTCTCAGCCAATCAATTGCCGCTTTGCTCGCTTCTAATTCCGATTCCTATTCCTATTTTACTCCGTCTCCTCTTCTGTTATCAATTTGCTCTATATATATTTATATATAGTATATACAAAAAGATCAAATAAAATTACTTCTTTCTTTTTCCCGTTTCCTGCCCGATGAATCCGGAGAAACAAAGGGGACGACCACTCTAATTGTTATATTTGATAAGTGAAGTACAGACCTGGATTTGGTACCCAAGTTGTTAGTACCAATCTGACCCTGGATTCCTTTTATTTCATTTGTCAAATCCACTTGATTTGCTTGTATATCCGAAATTGATTTAAAATTAAATATTTCCAATTTATCTAATTTTTAATTTTTAAAATTGCATACAATATCAACCTTTAATTACAAAAAAAAACCATTTTGTTTGATCTTCAATCATAAAAGTTTCAACTCACTTATAAAACCAAACAGCTTCATGTCCCAGTCAGAGAGACTTTATATGTGGCGTAAGTCCCATTTGATGATTAAATAACATAAATTAGATTTTAAACTCTTATTTACACCGATTTTTAATTCAAATAATTTATTCAGTTTAATTAATTTGTTATTCGACCATAAGTTCAATTGATCTGACCGATCGATTTGATCACTTATTTCGAACCGATACTCCTGCCAATTTTCAGTCCAACCAGTCAACGATTTTCTATAGTGCATTTTTATATATTATATGGATAACTATTTATAATTTTTGTTATTTCTTGCTAATAATCCAAATAAGTAATTTCTTTTTTAAAAGACATAGTAAGTACTTTATATTCAAACTTAAATCATTTTGGATCATGTGATTATATTCTGATTCCGATTCCCATTTCCTATTTTAGATATAATGCAAATACATGATAAACAAAGAAATGGAAAAACAGCTAAAATTCACTGGTATTTTCTCATCAATGTAAAGTAAAACCCCAAATCGGTTTGGTTGCCAAAAGTAAATAACAAAAAATTCCTATCCCCATATTTTACCGTTCCAAAAGAATATTTATTTGGTATCTCTGCTTACAAGCAGAAGAGCTGCAAATTCTCGCCGGTATTCAACCATTATTATCTGAGCAGATGGCAGGCAACTTATGAATTAAAACAGGAGGAAAAAAAAGGGGGGGGGCAAATAAGCAACTTGTAAAACTAGACCAACCATGATGGAGATAGAGGCAATGGCAATTTTGGACAGGAATTTGTGTCACCTTTAATTAGCTGCATCTCGACTGTAGTACTGGTCGAGAGTTTTCGCAGGTATACGGTGAAGAAGTTCGCGAGGAAATATACGAAGCAGTGTCCACGCCAAATCAAGTGACTGAAAGATGTTGCGAGTGTCGTATGCTCCTTGCGTCACAAATTTCCTCTCGAATTTATCCAAGAACTCCAAGTATAGCTGTTAAAGGATATCGGATTAGGTTAAGAAACTACTTGACCAAACAACGGTGCAAGAAAATTGAGGAAATGTGAAAGAGAGTGTAACCAGATCCTCGGATGAAAGAGCTTCTTCTCCAACCACAGCTTTCATAGCCTGAACGTCCTTCCCGATGGCATAATTTGCATACAACTGAAAGTTCAAGGATTGAGAAACAGAAACAGATATTAGATGCCTTTTACATTGAATAAACGATTGAAGTTGCAACCAGACCTGGTTAGACACATCAGCATGATCCCTGCGTGTCATCCCCTCACCAATGGCACTCTGCCAAATAATAGAGAACAACAATTATACTTCATAGCAAGTCATGATTTGTAAAATATTGATTGATGCAATATATTTCATTATAATCAAGATCTTAAAGAAATGTGTGCCATCCTCACCTTCATCAGACGAGAAAGCGATGGAAGCACATTGATTGGTGGGTATATCTGTCCAATTCAGAGGCAAAGAATTTATTTATTGACATAGGTCAACTACACTCTTTAAAAACAGGTACAGAGAATATTGTTGACCCTGAAATCAGTCCAATTAAGTAACCATGTTCAACCAAGTCACCATTAGAAATATACTAAAGCAATATACCAATGGAGAAGATACAGTTCCCTAAGTAAAATACCTTTTCTTTTGCGTGTTCAAGTAAAATACCATATTAGAAATAAAATTCCATGCACATATTGATAAGAAGAAGGGTATAATTTGCAGACCTGAATAACTCCACGATGCACGAGTTTGATAGTTTGTAAAAGCTAATTTCGAATTTACCTGTCTATTATGGAGCTGTCTGTCAATGTATATTTGCCCCTCTGTGATATATCCAGTAAGATCCGGAGTTGGATGGGTAATATCTGTCAAAACAATAAATAGAAATGCCATAAAGCAATTCTTTCTGGGGCTCTGTGCTAAATTTTGATAGAGTTAAAAGATGCATTACCGTCATTTGGCATAGTAAGAATTGGAATTTGAGTGATGGAACCCTTTCGCCCTTCAATTCTTCCAGCTCGCTCATATATTGTGGCCAAATCAGTATACATGTACCCAGGATATCCACGTCTTCCGGGCACTTCTTCTCGGGCAGCAGAAACCTGCAGTAGCAATAGTAGTATGTCTCACACAGAGCATAAATTTCTGTACAACCTCAGAACTTTAAGGTAATTAAGAAAAAGAAAAAAAAAATCCCGAATTCAAAAGAAACCAGTAGTAAAAGAGATTTTGATGAATATCACAAACGGATTTATGGAGCTCTGGCTTCAAGAGCTGGTAGTCATGCACTAAAGAGATTGCATAAGGGAGATTTGGTTGCATTTCATTACCTCACGGAGAGCATCAGCATAAGAACTCATGTCTGTAAGAATCACAAGAACATGCTTCCCGCATTCATATGCCAGATATTCAGCAGTAGTGAGAGCAATACGAGGAGTAATAATACGTTCAATTGTGGGGTCATTAGCCTGTAGAGAAGAAAGTAGAAGGTATTTTCAGGCTATAAATATATTTTTCCAACCCACATTTCTCATGTAAAAATAAAAATAAAAAAGGGTAAAGCATTTCTATCTCAAATTGAAACATACCAGGTTTAGGAAAAGGGTCACTCTCTCCATTGAGCCATTTTCCTCAAAATCACGTTTGAAAAACTGTGCAGTTTCCATGTTTACACCCATAGCCGCAAACACAATGGCAAAATTATCTTCTTCACCATCCTGAAAAATCATCGGGTTAGTGAAACAATCAGCTTTCTACAAACCTCATGATAAGGGCACAAAAGAATCTACAAGCCATGTATATACAAATGTGAGCATGTTCACTTATTTAAACTATCAAGGATGTCATAATATTATATTATTACAAGCCAATCTATATTAATACATAAACTTTACCTGAAGAAGATCCCCAGCCTTCTCCAATCGTTTCACCAAACCAGCCTGACGACAAATCTGAGCAGCAATTTCATTATGGGGAAGACCAGCAGCAGAAAAGAGAGGGATCTTTTGCCCTCTAGCAATTGAATTCATAACATCAATTGTTGAAATCCCTGTCTGTATCATTTCTTCAGGATAGGTTCTCTCACTAGGATTAATAGAACTCCCTACAAAATAGTAAAATGAAGGATAAGTAATACAGCAATCAACAAACTTATGATTAGAAGCAACTTGTATGGTTCCAGTCTTATTCACTCCAAAACACTGCCTACCAGAAATATCCAAATATGCTTCAGGCAAGATAGGTGGCCCGTTATCGATTGGCTTGCCAGAGCCATTGAAAATGCGCCCAAGCATATCCAAAGAAACAGGAGTTTTCAAAACCTACAAAATAGTTAGAAAAAAGATACTGGCAAATGAGTTGAAAACAACAGAAAAAAACGCAGGGAAAAGTGAAATACTTTTCCTAAATACAACTAAAACAAACTCTTCTCAGTTCTCTTCTACCTTGCTACCATGGTTTCTACAGTATCATAAGAATTAGGCATTTCTTTGCAATGATTCGAAAGAATCATTAAGCAGCAAACAGCAATCCTAACCACTATCTAAAAGATGACACAAAACTCTGCCAGCGTTTCCCTCAATACGTAGCTTTTCATCATTTAAGCATATACCACATTTACAAACCAAACAAACCCTTGTGAAACCTCTATAGTTGCATGATATAATCACGCGAAGTATAATGATTATAAATTGTCAATTCCCCCCCACCCCTTCTCTGTGGGCACAGGAACAAGTGCAAAAAATGGCTAAGCTGCTAGTGACCGACTATTATTGTGTCTAAAATACCACTAAACATTAACAAGTCCACTGTAAAGGCTTGATTGCCTAAACCTTGTAATCAGCGAGGCCGGGTATGGGAAAACAAACCTTCATAAGAAACACAAATAAGTAACAGGCTGCTATTATTAACCATCATACAGCACGAGAAAAATTACTCTCTATGGTTTCTCTACCAACATGACCTGGTCTGTAATATCCTTTCCAAAGTTTGCAAGACATTCAGTAGGCAGAAATATGAATACCAGCCAAAATATTAATTTGCTTTGAGAGACCATAAAGAGGCTGATGACATATACTTAGGAAAATAACTTTTACTATATTAACAGCCAAAACAGCCAGTATCATGCCAAACTAAAATCTTAGCTTACAACACTAAATAATTTGTCTCCGACGTCTAGTAACAACAAGATTTATTTCCCCTCTAGTTTATTTCAAAACCATGTACCTAAGGATTTAAGAAACAACTAAAATGCATCATCATTTGTCCTAATGTCTAAAGCCATAAAATCAGACAACAATTTCCTGACAGAAAAGAAGCTACTTCAATTATTTTCTGGCTGTGTCTTTAAGGGCTGCTATTTTGCATATCAAACTTACAAGTGCAAGATAAGGATTAATCTTAAATGTAGGAAAGGAGGAGGTTACATACCTCTCCTGTAAATTGCACAGTCGTATATTTGTTGTCAATTCCAGATGTTCCTTCAAATACCTAGCCAAGGTGCCATATAAGTAGAGCATACAAAGAATACATGGATCCTCTGTTGATAAAATTGTTAAACCAATTAAAGTATAGAAACTAGCACCATAACAGAAGGCATGAGCACAAATAGGGATTCATGATTATAAAGGAATACAAGATAACTGATATAAAATTTACCTGAACAACGGCCTTTTCTCCATCAACTTCTAGGACTTGACCACGTCTGGTTGTTCCATCCCCTAAACGAATGTTAACAATTTCTTGATACTTGGGTCCCTGGAGAAAGCAAGAACCCCGAATGAAGAAGATTTGAAATCAAAATTAAATAAGAATGAGAATGTTACTAGCTATGTTACTTGAACTTGGGTGTGACAGCCATATTCAGATATGTTCAGTTTTTTTAAAGTTTTCCCATGTATTTGGAGGGTTCCTACGGGTCATATCTGCATAACTATGTTCAGTAATATGTGCTGAAAACAGGTATCAAACACAAGTAGTTCAAAGGTTACTAGATAATGAGCAAGAAAACCAGAACTTGCCTTCACTTTATCAAGGATTACCAATGGCCCAGCCACTCCGGAAACAGTTCTATATTCTGCAATTATCTCACAAAAAGAAAGATGATCATTAATGATAAGGCTTCTTTCATGGAACAAGTCCTTGTTGCAATGCATGTGGCTGCTTAACCAAAGGTACCACCAATTTCTCCGTCATTATTAAACAAAGCACACAAATCATATATAAAACATGAATTCAATTGAACATAAGCAAATTAAAATGCTTATAAAGCAATAAATTCACCCATGCCGATCTCTAGCGATCCCTCCTCCATGTTATGGTTGTTTTCTGCCTTGCCCATCTGGTAAGTCTGCCAACAAACAAGACAGAAAATTCATTACTCTGAAAAGAATAGAAAATTAAATTAAATTAAAAACAAAAGACCGAATTTTCACTCTCAAGTCTCAAACACTCTGTAAATATATATATACACACACAAACTTGATATTAATTAATCAGGCTCTCTTCTCTCCAACAGCCCGGAGTTTTGTTTATTTAAAACACGCCGTTAATCTTAACCAGAACCTGGAATGAATAATCTATTAATCACACCATTCTAAAATCACAAAAATCAAAGCTTTGTTTCAAAGTTAGAGAGTTAAACTCTTCTTCGCTTTACTAAACAAATAAGATAAGCAACAGATCATGGAACTTGACTGCTTAGAAATGGTTCAAACATAACTAGAATTTAAAATCAAAATTCCTTCTTATTTGTTTCCTTTCAATTTCTCAGTGGCCAAACAGAATCCAAGTATCAAAGGTAACATTTCTTACAAAGAAACTCGAAGAATAAAAAAGTTAAACACTTCTTATGCTAAGAATCGATCAAAATCAAATAAACACAATAAGATTAAACGGAGAAAAAAAAGTTATAAGTAAAATCAGTAGACGAACGGATCGAGTGGAACTGAATATCGTACAATTAGATTAAAAGGAACAAACCTGAAAATAACTATAATTAATTGAACGGAAAATGAGATCTAAAACAGCAAAATTACAAATTAAAAGAAAAAGGAACTTACCTTTTTGTGTTGTTCTGTATTCACGAGAAAACTGCAAAGCAGAGAAAAAGAGAGACAAGTATAAACAGGGATTAACAGTATCTTTCAGTAAATAACTATATGGGAACAAGGAATGTTAAAAGTTAATTATCCTCCGAACTTATTATTATAAAGGGGCTGAGTTGGTATCAAATATTAATAGGGTATTAATTTAGTTGGTAATTTAGGAAAATACTTTAGTTTTAGAAAATAAAATATATTATTTTGGAGTTCTTTTCTCATAGCAAAATAGAAAAATACAAATTTGAATTTATAAATTTTTAATCTATATTATTATTTAAGCGTTCAACTCGATGGTAACTCGATTAATGAAAATTGTAAATATTAATATTTGAACTCATACTACTGATATTTAATTACAACTATATTTTAATATTTTGTTACAATTTAATGTTATTACACTGATTGTTTTATCCATATTATTTATATGTATATGTATATTGCTAATGTCGTTGATTGAGTTAATCTTGCAAATTAATTTGATACCAACTCAAAAACGATAACAATACGATGATATATAATTTGAGCGCATTAAAAGATTTTAGTCCATTGTATTTACCTATTTAAATTTCTTTTACTCACAATTTAAACTAATTTTTTTTAATTGTGATTTCATTCATAATGCACATATGTTACTTCTATTAGTTCCAAACATAATGTATTGTTTACATATGTTATTATTAAATATACATTTGTGTTACATATACACGTATGATAGAATTTTTAGTATGCAATAATTGTACTTTGCCAAACATTTTTTGTTTATATTTATTGAGTCGGTGTCACAAATTAACTAAGTATCAATTAAGTTGAGAAGATATAAAAAGACTATCGCTTAAAAAAATAAATTGTATTATCTTAAAGGTATTTTTGTCATTTTATATCTTTTATATAGAAAATTGCAAGCATAATAAGATTTTGGCTCCTCTTTATTACAATAAGTTTACTTTACCAATAAATTACAAAATCTTTTGTTATTTATATTAAATTGTTAAATAAATTTGTTTTTCATTCATATTATGAGTGTGATGTGATCTAGTATAAATTATAACAATAAAAATAAGTATTTAAATTTAACCCTTTTTTAATTGGTTATTGTTGATATAGGAAATCAATAAGGAGGAGACAAGGAAGAGAATATGATCGAGATTGGAATGTCAATTCACTCGTGACAAGAGAAAATTGAAATAAAAAGTTAAAGAAGAGGAAAAGGGAGGAAGGAGAAAGTAGGGGACTGTAACACCCCTTACCCGAGATCGTTGCCGGAGTCGAGCATGCGACATTATTAGACTTAACTACTAATTCAGGGCATAAAAATTGAAACTGTCCATCAGCATCATGTTGACTAAATTGACTATAACTCGAGTTACAAAACTCGAAATTTAGATCCGTAAATTTTCCTTGAAACTAAACTCATATATCTTCTTACTATAATTTTTCCAGAATTTTTCATGTGGCTAATTAGTACAGTTATTCATTAAAGTTTCCCCTGTTTCACTGTTCAATGGTTTTGACCTATCTTTACAAAAACTCAGTTATCTCATTGTACAGAATTCAAATAATATTCTCGTTTATTCCAATCAAAAATAGACTCATTAAGGATTCTAAGCATATAAATATGATCCATAATTATTTTTTTTACAATTTTTAATAATTTTTCCAAGACAGAACAGGGGATCACCAAGTCATTCAGAACCAGTCTCACTAAAATTTAAATATCTCATAATATAAAATTCCTTTGCCTACTCTTTTTCTTTGATATAAAAATAGACACAATAAGCTTTAATTCTATATCTTATTCACTTTCTAATTCCATTTCTCCTATTTTTGGTGATTTTTTAAAATCACGTCACTATAGTTAACCAAAAACTATTTTATTGCAAAATATGGTTAACTAGTTTATAACATCTTTACTCCATTTCATTTAAACTCTATACATTAACCATACTTATATATACTAAAACCAAATCAACCAAAACCACAATCAAACATAATCATCAAGCCAAAATATAAATTCCAAGATTAACAAGATGGACAAGCCATTTTCGCATGGCTTATACAAATATATACAACTTCAAAACCAAACATAATATTTCTAGCATATACATGCCATATATGTTCATAGTTTCAAACTTTTAAAATACCGAAATAGCAATCGATAGTGTGACGATGTTCCAAAACAATCCTCGAGCTCGTAGCTAGACTTCAAAATCTATAAAATAACATAATTAAACACACAAAGTAAGCTATCATAGCTTAGTAAATTTTAAGCAATCTAATGCAAATTATCAATATTACTCAAAGTGATTTAAACCAGAAATGGTAAGCATGGATTTATCATTACTCATTTAATCATACATTCATGAACCACCCATTAACTCTTAAATTTAGATTCGACTATATATATATATATATCACAATTCCATACTCAATCATATTCATCTACTAAATTTCAAGATATTAACAGATACTCATGATACATTATCTCACGTAGCCGAATCACATTGGTGAACCAAACAACATTTCATTTACTCTAGTAATGTCCATTTCATACCAACTTAATCATTCAAAATTATACCTAAATAAATATAACATTCCATCCACATCACACTTTACTCATATACGAATAGTAAAATTTCATAGTACCAACTTACCGAATTCAACCTATTGAGATTTTAAGTTGGTTGCACACTTAGTGCCCCTTAGCCGATTTCGCACACTTAGTGCTCGGTATTTTATAATTCGCACACTTAGTGCATTACGACCGATTTCGCACACTTAGTGCACGGTATTTTATATTTCGCACACTTAGTGCATTAACCCGATTACTCCTATTCCATATAAACATATAATCACATTTTTACTCACATGAACATTCATATATGCATATGTTCAAACCAACCAATTCTTCCTATGAATTTCCGACACATTCGATACACCAATATACTTATAAATATATATTACTTACTCAAATACATACATCTTTCTCATTTCATTTCCACATATAAATATCACTTAGTACATATGTATATATTCAATTCACACATTCGGCTATTACTAGTTAAATTCCTTGTCACTTTCGGCATTTAGGAATTAAACATATTGACATCACCTTAACATATACATATTCATATAAATAAAATTTTATGCAACCCGATTGCTTAAAAACTTACCTCGGAAGTTGACGGATTAGGTTTCTCGGCTATTCATTCAACTTTGTTTTTTCCCGATCCAAACCCGTGTCTTTTTGTTCTTGAGCTAAATAAATTCAAATTAAGCTCATTCAACACTTTTCTCATTCAATTTAATCCAAAACATATAATTGAGAAAAATACAATTTTACCCCTAGCATTTAAAATTTTTACAATTTAGTCCCTATTACACAACTCACAAAATACTCAAAATTTGGCCACCATTCTTTAGAGCCGAATTTCCATCCTCCCATTACAAGTCTATACAACTCATTTATTTCACATTCCAACCTCTAAAAATTGTATTTTTTTACAACTCAATCCAAATCACCTAACTTCATAAAAATTCAAGAACAACTTTTATTAATCTATCACATACAATCTATAATTCATCATTAGACAACAAGAACATCAAGTTTCCTTCAATGGCATCTCATGAAAAACACAACCAAATCACAAATTTCAACATGGGCTAATTAAAACTCAAAACAACTATCTAAAAAATGTAAGAATTATTAAAAAAAAACAAGCTAAATACTCACCTTAATCAAGTTCAAATAAGGCCGAATGGAGCTAGGTTCTCTTCTCTTTTTCCTTAGCTACTTTCGGTCATTTTGAGGAAGAAAGATGAACACATTTTCATCTTTTATTTGTTTTATTATTTTTATCAAATTTAATTAATACTTTAATAATAAAACCCAATAAAAAATTCCAATCACTATTACATGCAAATGATGACTAGCACTAAGTTTAATTTTCGGCTAAATTGTACTTTTAATACCTCAATTTAAGAGCACCTTCAATTTAGTACTTACACAATTAACCACTAAATTTTCTTTTTATGCAAATAAACCCTTTTTCACAATTAAGCACTAAAACGATCAAATTTTAATACGAAAATTTCACACACACTAATTCACACATAATAAGCATTGAAAATAGTATTAAATTATTTTTCCGACTTGGATTCGTGGTCCCGAAACCACCGTTCCGATTAGGGCTAAAATCAGGCTATTACAGGGACTTTGAGTTTCTATGAGGAATAAAATAGTTATGCTTGGAATATTCAGGGAAGAAAGAGAGATTCTTTATTCCTCGTGTGCTATGATATATATAAGGAAGATTTCTTTACTTGGAAGTGTCATGTCACTGACAATATAGAATGTAGGTTGTTCACGTGGTCGGCTAAATGGTAGGTTTATTATATATTCGTTATTGCTTTGCATAGTATTACGTGGTTATGCTTTGATATTCTCTTAATTGAAGTTTTATGAGGTTGTTGTGCATTGGTTACATACGATCAAACAGGCGACCAATGCACTACATAACCTAAATTACTAATTTTTAAAAACATTAAAAAAAATCATAAAATAAGGAGCATCATTAAAATAAAATTAATATTTATATAAAAATAACAGCTAATTTTAAAATTTAAACAAAATAAAAGTAAACAATTTAAAAATCTGAAGTAAAATATTTATACTAAAAAAAAAAAAAACAGAAGGAGAAATACAGATGTACACGTTAAATAAAATTGCTCATTGGATACTCATAATCATAAGGCTCAGCCTCAATAAATGTTATTCCATGGCATCTATATTAAAAATGCCAAGCAAATCTTCACCAAACACGCCTGGACGTTATCTTTCCCACAAATTTCGATACAGTAACTTGTCGTGACTTTCTGGTCGCCGAAAACACTATTTTCTTTTTCTATTTTATTTTAGGTCAAGTTATACTTGTACCCATTGCACATTGACTTATTAGTATTATATAAACATAAAAATATTAATCGAACCCTAAGACATTTTTAGATAAACCAAAAGAATCCATCCTTTTCTTATCTCTTGTTGATTCATCAAGCAAAATGTTGACTGATACAGACAAGGAATTCTTATCTCTAACTGCTACTGTTACAGTATGATTTTATTTTCCCTTATTTCAGCTTCTTTAGTGTTTTATTTTTTTAATTTCAAATTATATAGAGTTGATTCTTTGGTTCATTTTGATGTTTAGGCGGGGTATCAGTTATTTTTCTTTTTAATCGCGGCTGTTTTCCAGTTTGATAAACTGACTGATTTTGCAGGTACGCAATCCGTATGTTTAACTTATTTTAATGTTATTTTCTACTATTATTTTAGAATTTAGAGCTAAGATAGAGAATTTTTTTAATCTTCTGGGTAGATTGATTTAGCAATTCATAGGATTCTTCAAATGTTAACTTAGTTTTTTTCTTGATTCATCGATTGCTGAATTTTTTAAGTTTTTTTTAATGATATCGTTGTTGTTTTTTTACCAGGAAGCACGAATTTCGTGATAATCGCTGTACTGACTTTGGTTAAAAAAGGATCATGGCATTTACGACAGGTAATTGAGAGTCGTTTTCTGACTTTATAAGATGAAAATGGATTGACAAAGTCTTATATCATCTCCGAAATCATCATGGAATATATGTACTTGATCTCTGTTAGATTATGATTCTCATATGAATTTAATTAAAACACTTTTGATCCTTCAATTTAATTCAGTTGATTTTTGTTAATCCTTAGCTTGCTCAAGCTATTCAATAAGTTTGTTATTGGAATGTATCTTTTTCACCTAACAGTTTCTATCATGTGTGAATTTGCAAATGCAGATGGAAGAGAAAATGCTTGAAATCTCTGTATCATAAGAAACTAGAACTAACCAAATCATAATTCTTATGGCACTGTAGAGATTTCTTGGCTTTTTCCTTTCCATTTGAATGGCCTGAAGCTTCTGTGTGACATTCACCCTAGAATAATGTTTTGTGGACATATTTTCTCCATAGTGATTTTGCAGCTCTGTTTTTCAGGTAGTCCTGACGGCGATGATAGTAATATGGAGCACACGATTGGCACTATATCTCTTTTTTAGGTATGATAGTATGGAAGTTCGTAAAAACACTATTCTCTCCAAGATTTTAGCACCATGTATTTAGTCTTTCATGATGATAGCTTGTTCATAATTGGTTCTATGAAATTTTATTAACTTTTGTGTGATGTTCCATTTTGTGTGATTTATGTAAAATTTACACCTGGTAGGTAATAGTATTACTGTTATAATTATTTCCATTTGCACGGAATAGACCATCCAGAGACCTGTATTCCCTCTGGTCTGTGGTAGGATTAACATGATGCCTCAAGCATTGGAAGGGTCTCTTCTGTTTTCAGAAAAATCAGGTGAACATTAGGCACTTAGCTGGCATGCTACTTTTAACTACCAAATGCTCCATCTCATCTTTACATCTTACTGATTGTGGCTCTTGTAGAATATGCCCATATAGTGTACAATTAATGCTTTTTGTAACAGTTCCTCTTATGTGTAATATATTTTCATAATTATACTTTTGTGACACAATGATGATCAGAATTTTGCGATGGGGGGAGGATAAGCGTTATGATAGGATGCGCCATAATGTGGGGAACTTAGCAGTTTTCTTTATATTTCAGGTTCTTTTATCCTTCTGATCACAGCTATTTCTTTGTTGTTTATTGGGGTTAGATTTTAAAACTAATGTATCCCAATCTTTGCATGCATCTCAGGGTCTTTGGGTGTGGACTGTGACTTTACCTGTAACAGTGGTTAATGCAAGTGACAAAGATCCATCCATTCAGGCCGAAGACATCATAGGGTGGATTATGTGGTTTGTGGGTACCATTGTTGAAATTTTAGCTGATAAGGACAAATTTTCTTTCAAGAATTCTCCAGAAAGCAAAGGAAAGTGGTGTGAAATCGGACTATGGAAATACTCTCGCCACCCAAACTATTTTGGTGATGTGAGCATCATAATTTTCCAGTGCACCAGTAAATTCTGAAAAAGTGCTTTGACTTTCTTATGCGTCTGGTTGTATGCTTACTTAGAGATGAGTCTAGCTAATAGTGCTTGTTTTATTTTAGCGTCCCAAATGCTAGCGGATTGTGGGATTAAGCTATGTTAGTCGGACTTATATAAATGTCTGGTATGGGTATATTCCACCTGAGTATGTCTACTTTTTTATAAATTTTTCCATGTATTCGGCTTAGAGAGTCAGATGTCCATACTCATGTCCCAATATACATTGTGTATGAGCATCAGACATGGGTACTTCAACAAAAATGAAGAGTCGGAGCAACATAGAGATTAAGTGCCTACTTCTTTTTGGTCCTGTTAGCTTTCATACTCTATCATGCTGTCTTTCTTGAGCTCCTGTTTCATTGTTCAATCATGTGATTCTCAGATATTAAGGGCAGTAGGCTCATCTAAGGCTTTCTGGTGCACATAATAGACCTTACAGACCTCTAGATTGGAACAAAGTAGGTTTAATCTTTCACTTCTGTCCAAAACCCTGTAGTTCACCTTTAGTAAAAAAAATACTGAAATTTTTATTTGCTTTTCAACATCTTTTCTATCTAACAATTTATCTACGTAGCTTACATTTCATAGTTAGGACTGGATCTAATCTCCATATATGTGCTTCTGTACCATTTCTTGTACACCTACAAATGTAGGCTATAATAGTTGGGAATATCAAAGAATTACCTTTTAGTTAGGTGACTGAGTAGAATCTCGCTCAAATAAGTGACTTGGGATTCGAGTAATTGAGAGATGTGGGTTTGGGGGTTATATTCGATGTAATAAGGATCTCCTCGCTTCATCTGATTGACAAGACATAATTTTCTTTTTGGTTGAAGAGAAAATAGAGTTGAACCCCACTATATCAGAGCCCCTATAGCATTGACGCTTTGCTTTTCCTTAATAATTTTCTAAATAATTCTTAACAAATATCTTTTGCCAGATTTTACTTACCTGGGGATACTTTGTGGCCTCTCTTCCCATAATTGAAGGTGCCGAATGGCTTGTACTCATCGGGCCAGTCTTTTTGACATTGCTGCTGCTTTTTGTTAGCGGCCTAACAATTCTCGAGGTTTGTTTTCCTTGCTTCGGTGTTTGTTTTTGGTGCAATATACTGATTTTATCTTACATCTATGGACATACAGAAGTCAGGAGACAAGAAGTTTGGTAATGTGGAAGCATATAGGGTTTACAAGAAAAGAACTAGGTTAGTCATCACTTCTTCCATCGTTTAATCTCTTGAAGTATGAAGTGGAGGCCGGAGTTACTGAGTCTTAACATGTTCTTATTTCAGCCCTCTTATTCCTCTGCCACGATCAATATATGGGAACCTGCCATATTGGTTCAAAGCCGTTTTTCTCTTTGAATTTCCTATCTACAACCGTTATTTAAACAGAAACCGGTGAGACTAAATCTTTTCTTTTGTTGGTTGTCACTTTTGGGATGTTATACACTCTTAAATCTGTTTTCCACTAGAAAGTTTGTCTTTTGTCCATCATTTCTATTAGACAAGAAATCTATTAGACAAGAAATTTAGTCTTAGGGTACAAAAGTGGAAGAGCATATTGTACTTAACCAATGCAGCGTGCTGATTAACCTTATGGCATTGCCGACACTGCTAGAACATGACATAACAGAACTCTTATGTGGTTTGTCCTTTTACTCTGAATGTGACTAAAACCTTTAAGCTCTAGGAACGAATATGGAATTCAAAGGTCTAGAGTACCATCTTAGCTTGGTTCACATCTCAAAGCTTTCATTTCAGTTACCTGGATTGTCCAATAAAAAAAAATATTACATGGTTCAATGACTTCCTGATTCAAGAGTTTTTATATCATTTTCTGTTTTTGCAGTACGAAGCAAGGATAAAACAGAAGTTGAGTTTGTGCTTCCTTATCTTTGGATTCACGAGGTCGTAGACGAGGTTTTGAAACTTTGCTGGCACATTTCTGATGGAGGCAAATAGGATCTTAAAGGTAATGCAGTTGTGGTAATGGTCCCATTGTTGCTATGTTTTGAACTTTGTATTTGTTACTTTTTCTGTGCAAATACTCATGCATGTTCAAAACTTGAGTTTGTGGAGCATTTTATGCATGTATTTTAGACTCTGGAATGGTCAACTATGGTGGTTATGTCGAATAAATGTTACCAACATAATAACATATTTTCAGTGGGATTTATTAAATAAACGTTACATTCTGAACAGAAATAGGTAGAATCCAATTATTTTATATCGTTGCATTTCGTTCATGCATTTGAGATTCTGAAATTTATTATTACTTGCGGAACAAATTTTGGTGTAATTATGCTCCCAAAAAAAGGTCCGCCAGGCTAAGATGGGGATATAATATCATTTATATACAAAGTAATTCGGATGTATAATTGATCTTTGTATCACATATATGCATATTTATATGTGATACAAAAGAAAGCAAATTACTACAATATTGTGATTTCATTGATGGAATCACATTCTGTTCTAATGGATACGATTATTAAAAGCAGAACATGAATTTGCAATTCGTTGTATGCATACAGTGTCTCTGATCCGTTTAATTTCTTGGATAGATTTCTGACAATTGGTTTGATCGAAGATTTAGTTTATGATTTAAATTTAATTCTAAAAATATAGAATTATCCATATAATTTTTCTTACTATATTTAAGTAATAAAAAGAAATGGAAAAATTAGTTTTCGGATTCAAGCTTGGACACGGTAGAGTTTTACGGCATGTAAAAGATATATGTATTGGATAATGTTAAAATTTAGACATGATGGTGTTAGGTTTAACCCTGAATATGTGTGAATTTTTATTAATTTTATATAGAAATGTAAAAGAACAAAAAGGTTGTCATAACAATATAATTCAGAGTTAGATTAATAATTTCTCAATTGAGTTAGAATATGATTGATTGATGAGTAATATTAATTCAATTAAGTTTTTAAATAATAATAAATATAATTCAATTTGAATAAATTGAAATTCCAGCAGCCAAATTTTAAAAGGATAAAAACACACACACACAAGCGGGATGCATGAAAAGGCATCAGAATTGCATGAAAATTTACACTAAAAGTTGTGGAGGGAAAAATGGCAGTCACCTGTAACAACAATTATTTGAGTGTTTAGTAGCAGTGACTTCATCAATGGTGATTATTTCTTTTCCAGCCCCAACAACATTTGATTCTTTCATATTAACATCTAAACATTTTTGACTCATTGTGGTTTCATGAATTTTGTTGATCATTCTTAAAAACGCTTCTTCCACGTTCAAATTTCGTAAAGCAGATGTTTCCATGAAAAATAAACCTTCCATCTCTGCTATTTTCTTTCCTTCTTCTTCGCTTACTTGCCTGGACTCACTCAAATCCGATTTGTTCCCAACAAGCACAATCACCATTTCCAAATTTCCAAATTCTCGTAGCTCATGCATCCATTTCTTCACGTTTTGGAACGTTGTTCTTCGGGTTATATCGTACACTAACAATGCCCCCAATGCTCCCCTATAGTATGAACTTGTAATTGCTCTAAACCTACATCCATGTACATTTTGCATGCTTTAAGTACAGAAACAAGTGTGAAGGAATATAGATTATTTATAGATTATTTTGCTGTAAAAGTACAATGGAAGTCTCAGACTAAGAAAATTTTTTTAGGGGTAGAAATGAATTATAAATTATTAGAGGGTTTAAGTGCATTAACCATTAGGGTTAGGGGGTAAAAGCCATTGTTTGCTCTCTTTACCTTCGTCTTTGGTGGCCTTTATATTAAGAGTTGGATTATATTTTGTCTCCTTTATTTAAAAAAAATGAAAAAAATTAGTCTATGTACATTAGATCAAAAAGCAAATGAGTTTTTCTTTTTTTTGTTAAAAATTTCATTTCATCTATTGCTATTGTTAAAAACGAATCTTCAACATCGAAATGAGGTATATGTGGCACACCTTGTGTATTGTGTAACTATCTAGTTATTTCATTAGTCACGCCAGTTTTAAAACAATAAAAATGGATGAAAATTTTATCTAAAAAGATTAAAATCAATTACAACTTAGGATTCTTTAGATATATAATATTATTTTTTTATCTAAATTTGAGTTTGGATAGTAATACTCAAAATTAATATTAATAATAAATGATTTTGGATTTTAAAACAATTGTATAAAATTATATTTAAATATTACAAAAATTACGGATACCGGACAATCAAGGACGCTTGGATGCAAGCAAGAAGCATTTTTCTACCTCATTCACTTTTAATGTTCATAAACTGAACAAAGTGCAGTGAGAACAGGCTGAAGCTCCTATCAATCTCCTCTGTCACTGGGACTCGCAACAATTCAGAAAACAAGCTTCAAAGCTGACACCCTTTTTTGTACTTAGCCTAACCTTAATGGGGATTTTGTTTTAATTAATTATCTTAATAATCCAAACTGATTAAACATTATTATTTACACAATTGATTAAAGATAAAAAGTTTCCTTTGTATTGAGCAGTTCATCAGCAAGAAGCGTGTTCTTGTGATTTCCCTGAGTTAACTCACAACTACTCATATATATATATATATATATATGGGAACATGCAAGTAGCTTGAAAATATAGCTTCTAAAGGGAAAGTAGTTAACTGAGTCACTGAGTTTAGAAACAGTGGTCTCGCTTTAGCTGAATTTTAGAGTTGAATCAATCAGTATCGATTCATCTCCTTAAACAAACAAGAGGACTTTTTTTCAAACAATACTTGATCAAGTTGCTGGATCAAATAATTCATTCGTTCGTTCAAAATTTGGTTTATCAGTCAAATTAAGCATGATTGAAGGATGATCATCTCATATCTTACGGATACGAAGAACGAGGAGCGAAAAAAGAAGATAATAAGTTGGAATTGTGAAAATTACCTTTCTTGGCCGGCGGTATCCCATATTTGAGCTTTAATAACTTTGTCGCCAATCTTAACATTCCGATAAGCAAATTCAACGCCTATAGTAGGCTTGGAATCCAATCGGAATTCATCTTTAGCAAACCTCGAGAGGAGATTCGATTTTCCAACTGCAGAATCACCGATCAACACTGCCTTAAACAGGTAATCACACTCTTCGTCATATGAATCTGCCATACATACATATATACGTATAGTACTCCACAAATACTAGCTTTTAAAACTATTCAGGATAAGGAAAAAGTTGAAAAGAAAGCCAAAACAAACAAAATGAAGGAGTTGAAGAATTGAAGAAACCAATTTAGACGCCTCTTTAAAACACGAATATATATATACACATATGATTCCAATTTCCAAATCAATGACTTCTTTTTGCTATTTGCTTTTGAGGGTATGGTTTGGTATTGTTTGCATGTGAAACCATTCGAATTTAAGTGTTAGTTACAGATACAGGTATGTACCCAGTGTGTGTGTCAATCATTTTTTTTAGGGGCGAATTTTGGAATTTTTTTAGGAGTTGGAATTGAATTATAATATTTTAAGATGTCCAAATATTATTTTTAATATTTATTAATTTTTTATTTCAGCATTTTCAAAGGGACTAAAAATATAATTTTTTTTACATTTTGAGGGGGCCAAAGTATAATTTTTACCATGTATTAACTTAAAATTTTCATTATTCATAAAGGGACTAAATTGTATGATTTTCAATTCTAGAGGGCCAAAGCCTCTACCTATCCCTTAGAATCGCACCTGATTTAATCATTTATTACTTTATAATTTTATTATTTTTGAAAGGATTAAAATCCATTTTTTGAGAGTTAAAAGTATAAGTTTAATTATAAACTTATTATTTATGAGAGGATTGAAAGGTAAATTTTTCATTTTGGGTTCGCCCCTGCGGATACTTATATTTCCCAAAAAAAAAAAAGAAAATGAAGATTCGAAACAATATGACGTTTCTTAGTGTTTGTTAGCATCTACTAAGGAGGTAGATTTGTGTGAAAAATTTTATGTAATAAAGTTATTTATTAGAAGTTAATTTTAAAAATAAATAATATTTATATTAAATGAAAATTAAAATTTTTTTATTAATTGATAAAAATATAAAGCGCATTTTTTTTAACTGAGTTGATGTTCAAATGACACATAATATCAAGGCTTAAATATAAATATAATTACCAATAAGTGTTGAATGCAATGGTAAGACACATTGTATTCTCAAGGGGAGACACAGGCTCAAACCTTAGAGACGACATTGTTAAGAAGAACAACCACGAACCTCAAAAATGTATCGTTAAATAAACACGAAGAATACCAAAAAGTATAATTATAGAGTATTTGTTTATCTAAACTTTTCTTTTTAAGATCAAATACTTTTATTATTCCTATATGCTTTTTGGTGACATCATGTGGTTGTTGAATTATACTAAAGAAATGATGGTTAATCATCATATAAATAGTTAATTAATACTGCTTTTACAAAAATTAATTTGAGTTATTACTTTTTAGAATCTTTTTTTTCTTGAAAATCTATTTATTAAATTAACTATTTAATTTCCTTCAAAATAAATAAATAATTTTATTTTACATCAATGGGAATTGATACAATCTACGTAATATGACCCTTAATCTTAATTCCTTCTAAGTTAATAAATAAGAAAATTTTAAAAAATAAAACTCAAATGTTAAAAATTATATAATGTTAAAATTGGTTCTAATCAAGTCCTTGTTCTTTATTGTGTTTCAAACTAATTTTAGACTAAAATTATCAAAATACTCTCATGTATTTCATCCCTATAAATTAAAGTTTAATAGATTATCATATCATATTTATTTTACAACTAAATGAATCCATACCAACCATATATATATATTTAAGTTTTAACTTAACATTTAGCAATCAGCATGTAATTTGGTAAAAAATTAATTAATTTTCTTGCTTAAAAGTATTTAAATTTTATATTTCATGTCGGTGGCGAAGTCAGGGGTGACAAGCCCCTTGGTTCCCTCTAAAATGAAATTTGTTTCATTTAGGTCCCTTTATAATTTATAAAATCTTAAACTAGTAATGGTAAAATTGCACTTTGTCACCCCTAAAGATAAAATTTTAATTTAATCCTTTAAAAATTATAAAGACATAGGCTATTTAAATGGTGAGATTATATTTTTACCATCGTAAAAATATATAATTAAATTTCTATCCCCTACTTCATGTATTAGTATATTAAATTATTTAATTAGTATTTAAGTTAACTTATTTTTTACTTTTCAACATCGTGTCTAAAATGAATATTTTTAATTTACCACCACATTTTTTTACAACAACGAGAAACACTTCAAATTAATAAATCATAATTTTTTACGCTCGTTACTTATCGAGTGAAACAACATTGGAAAACTAACCTAAGTCAATTTATTTATCTATATGCCCTTGCAAGTTTTTTTTTAAAATATTATTGAATGAAAAGGAAAGCATGGAACAATAAAAATAATCTAAGAGTTTTTAATATGATTCTATTTTCTGTATCGAGTTAAACACATGCAAATCAAATTCAACTCAACCGAGTTAAATCATAAGGTGCCAACTCAAACCTACTAATTTGTGTTGAAAATTAGAGTGATTACTTAAAACAAAATGGAACATCAATTATGAAAAAAGCATCAAAAGACAAAACAACAAATGAATTAAACTTCATGTCTGCGACATGTTAAGCATTCAATGTGAACCTCAACTTTTATTCTCCATTTCCTTTTTAAAGCTCAAGTTCAAAATGATTTTGAAATAATAATTAATCTCTTGAATTTTTATTTTATTCTTACCAACTCTTATATTCAAACATAAAAACGGATGAAATTTTAATTCAATTTCAACAAATCGATTTCTTTTTTAAATTTTAAGTTAGTCGATATTTTCGAATCAAGTCGAATAAATAATTTTATTTTGCGAGTTCGAATTGAGTTGAATTTTACAAATCAAATATTTTGAATAAATCAAATAACAAATTGATAGAAATACCAATTGAATCATTGATAGTTTTTAAATGTGCAAATCGATCCTTTAAAAAATTAGAAATATTCAAAACATTTGTAAAATATTTTTTGAAATTTTTATAAAAACATATAACAATAAAATTATTGAAAACTTTTAAGTATGTATAAATGTTAAACTATATATATTTTTTAAATTCCTAAATGATAAATTTGAGGCATTAAACAAAATAAATTATCATATTAATTATTATTTTAAAATAATTTTCAAATATATAAAGTATTTATGTTCTTTAACTTGAAATTTAATCATATTGTCAACAATATTTTAATATGGCTATTTTTTTTAAAATTTAATTGGAACAAATTTGTTTAACTATGTTCGACTTGAATTTCATTTCACTCAATTCCAAAAATTTTAATTAAGTTAAAGATGATAAAATAAAACTCGTCAATATACAATTAACTCAATATTTTGGCTCAATTCGATGGATTAAAAAATAAAAACAAAATGAAAAGAATGTTGGTCCAAAAAAAATTCTCATTTTGGTGTAAAATAAAATAATGAAAGTGAGTAGAATGTATTTAAATGGATAATATGATGTTTAAGTAAGTAATTTTAATTAGGGATTGGATTCCTTGTTTTAGTGACAATTATTATTTTTCTCTGTAGTCTTTAAATTCCAATTTTATGTTTTCATGAAGAACATGTATATACCCATAAGATAATCCAATTAACCATGCATTTATGAGTGATATTATTATTCATTGGAACACCAAGTTTGCCTTAATTAAATTATTTGTTCTATTTTAAATTCCGATCTGATGTTTATGAGAATTTGAGCAGATATATGAAGTCAAAAAAGTATAGGTTTGGCACAAATATTAATCCAATATATATTTTAGAGAAGCTGTGGATAAAAGAAAATAAAATAGAAATTAAGTTTCGATTCTCAAAAGTTTATCTTTGAAAAGGTTAAAATTAAATTTTAAAATTTTAAAAGGGTTTAAAGTATAATTTTATTTGTGTATATGCTTGTTATTTTAGAATTTTAAAAGAATTAAATTGAAAATTTTTCATCTTGTGTATTTTTACCATTAAATAAATTTATAATTTTAAAAAATTCAAGGGACTAAAATAATAATTTACCATTTTAGAGGGGTGTAGAACCATTGTCTTCCTTTTGGTGTTGTCCCTGCCGGGGTCAATTCTGGCTTGATTATATATTTATTTAATATTAGATTATGACTTACAGTGTAATTGAAAAATATGTAATTAATATATTTATAAAAAATTGATATAAATAATAAATTAGGTTTTAGTTGAAATGGTGAAATATAAATATTGAAAATGGACATTTTTTTTGTTTTTCTAAAAAAAAGACAAAAAAACCTCTAAAAACAATACAATTTAGTTTATAAAATAACGACATTTTCTTGAAGTGATTAATATATAGTATAGATTTATATATTAATACACATATATTGTAACAATTATATATCCGACGCTTATAATTTTTTTCCATTGATATGCAAAATTATTACAATAAATGGGAATCACAAGGATCCCGGTATAAAGGAAAACAAACCCAAGAAAATAGTGTCAAATGAACACAAACGTCACGGGTACAAGTATTAGCCAGGAGGAAGGCACGGGTGCGTTGAATCCAACCCTCATAATTTGTTCTTCCCACTTAACCTATACCATCTCACTTATCATCAAACCAGCCATCCCAAACTTGAGTAAACCAGTCACTACTGACCCGAGAGAACATAAGTCCTCTACGACTTGTAAGGGCACTTATTATTCCAAAAAACTCCTTATGCCGGAAAGCGAAAGAAACTAGCGAAGGAGCCCTTTATCTGAACAGGAGCAACAACCATCCAACATGTCCTAAAGAGCCATCAGAGGCTCGACCAAACACCAACGTCGTGAGAGGGAGCCCGCAGGGGGGAAAAACAATAAAGAGGAAAGGGAGAAGGAAAAAAGGACTTCTTTCGTTTTTTACTTTTATTTTATTTTTTAAATTAAAAATATATAAATCTATTACAATCTTAAGCACATTATAATAATTTGTATAAATCCAATTAGTTTTAAATTTATTCTTTAATTTTTATATTTTGACTTAGATAATATATTAAACCTATCTAATATGTTTGGGCCTATAATATTTTATTATTAATAATTTTAATTAATTGATCAATTCAGTTAATTACCTAATTAACTAAAATTTCAAAAAAATTCCTTAACAATCCTTGACTGAATTTGATTCAGTTGATTAAAACAGAATTCTGTACAACCTTAATATTCTGTCGTATAAAAGAGGATTACCAACGCAAATGTGTTATCATATGACTCTATTAAAATAGAGCAATGTAATGAACATCGTGAGATGATGCAAGACTTAAATTTTTACGCATCATAGATGCAATGGGGAATGTTGGAGGCTTTCACGGTGATTAATTGATTCACCAAATTAACCCTCGAAGCGAATTGATCGTGTGATGGTTAAGATGTAATTATTAACAATTGATAAGCTGATAAATCTCATTTTGATGTAGTGATTACTACCAATCTCTCTGTCCTCTATTCAGCGGGAATTATATTTGTACAGCAATTTTATGATAGTTTTAATCGTAATATGTATGGTGTGCTATGAAATTTTTTATTTGAAAAATAAGATTAATATAAATAAATTAACTTTTGAATATCTTAAAAGAAATTATAATCAAAAGATGCAAAAATGGAATCCGGTCATTGCTACCAATCCAACTTAAAATTTCATTCCATGGAACTCAGAATCCATCAAGTACAGCAAATTCCATATAGTTATTGTCAATATTCGTAATTAATACTCCAAACAACCTATAAAAAATACCTTTGATTCATTCACGTCGTTTGAATCAACAAATAACTGTCCAAAAAACTTGCAATCTTACGGCTTCGATTCATTCCTCATTACCCGGCTTCGAATCACTCATCATCTTCCGAAACTCCACGAAATTAATATGCCCATCATGATCCGCATCAACAGTAGCGACCATCTTAACAGCTTTCTCAACCGAACACGTCATCCCCAACCGATTCAAAACCAGATGCAACTCTTCCGCCGAGATCAAGCCGTTCTTATCCTGATCATACAAATCGAAGGCCTCACGAAGCTCCGTTTCAGCGTTGGCGGTGTCGAAAGAGGAACTACAGAGGTTGATGAACTCGGAGAGGTTGATGAATCCGTCTTTGTCAACGTCGAGTTCTTCCATGACACGTTTGATTTCCTCCTCAGGGGAGGAGCAACCCAACGCTTTCAAAACCTCGTCGAGCTCCGATACAGAGATCTTGCCGTCCTTGTTTTTGTCGAATTGGTTAAAAACTTTCTGGATTGGATCCATGGTTGGTTACTGCTGGACATGATTTAATCTTTTTTTGGGTTTTGGTGAACGATTAAAAGAAGTAGAGAGGATTGAGTGACTAATTTTAGTTTCCACTATGAATGGTGGGAGCGAAATAAGAGGGGTGGGATTAGGCATTTTATTTTAGGATCCTGGAGGAAAACAGGGAAAATAGGCCTTGCCATATTCTATTGGTTAAAATGGTATAGGTCCTGCACTTTTTCAAATTTTAGAATTTAATTTTTATACTTTTATTTTTAAAAATTTAATTTATTTACTTTTTAAATTTTAAATTTTAAATTTAATTATTGATATTATTATTTTTTATTAAATTTATTAGTATAATATTTTAAAATAAAAAAAAAATTGATAACAATGTAGCTAAAAATGACATTATAATAAATCAGAGTTTAATAAAATAATATTAATAATGTCAGGAGTTTGATTTAAATTTTAAAATATAAAAAGTTAGAAAGATTAAATTTATAAAGTTAAAAAATATATAGATTAAATTTTAAATTTTGGAAGATTATATGGACGTATGTCACATTTTAACCTATTCTATTACTTTTCTATCCTTGCAATGCTCCTATATTTGACCTCTTTCGTTGAGTGCTCCCCACATGTTTTGACTGTAATAATAATGTCACCATTTTTTTTTGTATTTATTTACTTATATTTGTGGATTTAAATTATTGGATATTTAAGAAAGTAAAATTCTTAATTTCACATAAATGAGATTTTAGTACTGCTGTCAAAGGTTAAGTCATGCATTGATGAATTGGTAGATTTTTGTTTTTGATTTTAAATTTTATTTTATATTTAGTTTCGAATATATTTTTATTAATTTTATTTTGATAAGTTGAAACATGTTAATTGGACATCTTAGGCGGAATTGTTGGTTCTCTTGTTTTTCATTCTTCTCTTCCTCTAAATCAATTATGACTTTGAGATTTTATGGTGCTAAATCTCGGGGTTTCGCATTAATTGGTGGTTTATGAAGGGTAAAGTTATCTTAAATCATTTTCTTTGAACTCTAGAGTTAACAAATGGTCTCAACAGTTGATTAGCCTCTTAAAGTAAAAGATTTCATTACCTCTGCGTAGGGTGGTAAAGATAAAATGGGCGCCAACACTGAGAAAAGGGATTGAATTAGATAGACTAAATAAAGAATTGATTAAGATATAAAATCTTATTAAATCAATTAAATTTGAGCTAAAATATCAACTAAATAAGCAAGTGTTGTGGTAAAAAAATTCCAAAGCGAGGAAAAAGTTATGGGTTCTTATTAGCACTGTTTCCCAAACAGCTAACTGGCGCTCTAAAACCCAACGAATATACAAAAAGAAAAAAGGGGTTAGCTGTCAACAACTCTCTGACACACACTGTCATCACGTTTTTCAGTTTATAGAGGCTCGTGAATTTCAATTTACCAAAACAACCCCATCATTCAAACTTACCATTTTTCTTCAATATAATTTATGAACAATCCAAATTTGGATATTTATTACCAATATTTTTTTTAAGAAAACATAATCATTAATAATTAAAAAAATTGGGTGGACAAAAAGGTTCAACTATACTTCAGTTTCACCCAACACACTTTAAATAGTATGCTTTCAATAAACTCTTCCAAGCATTTCTATGAATTCAATGGACATCTGTGACGATAATAAGATCCCACATATATGGGACCAAAAGAGAGAGCTTGACACAACTTTTATTCATTATACATTTTCCCCATCCAAAAATCTACCTAATGAATGTCCTAAAAGTTTAAAATGATTAAAAGAAGCAATATTTAAGATATTCAACATTCACATTTGAGTTGAGTTTTTTTTTTTCTTTTTTTTTTTTTAAAATTTTGAGTGTTAGGTATGAATATCTTAAATATTCAAAATTAAGTTAGTAGGATCTTAGAGTCTAATTTGTTAAAATTGAGTTTTTTTTATTAAAAAATATTTATCTCATTTGAATTGAGATTAGAGTTTAGAGATGGGACGAGTGCAACAAAGATTCATCAATCGACCACAAAAGCCTTATTACCCCCTTTCGTTCTAAGCTGTAAATTGCAATGGATTCCACGGCCACCCAAATGTATTTATAAAAAATATATTAAAACATACCAACTTTTAGTTAAATTAGTAAAATAAAAATAATTGAAAATTATATATAGTGTGTTTTTTTATTTTATTATATAAAAATCAATCTCAAAAGAATATAATTCACTTTAAAAATAATAATATTTTAGAACATTGTACAATTAAATACACGCTGAATGTGACCTTACCCAACCGTAACATATATAGTAGATACTACATTATTAAAATTTGATGAAATCATGAAGAGCTATCTCAGATGCCATAGATACCTTTTTTTTTTTTGTCAATATATTCAAAGATCTTAACTGCAGCTCACGTGGTCAAGAACCCATGGCCCCGGCCCCCCACTGGCCAGTGGCCAACACCACCGCCACCCACACAGATATTCTCTTATTAACTGTGCAGCAGATCTAATGAGAAAAAAGCTAACAAAAATTCGCCAGATATAATATAATGTTTCTAATTAATAAAGTCCCACTACTACATAGAAAGCAACATATAGTATACGAAGATATTAGAGAGTAAGTAATATACGTAGTAGATATAGCATCTAACTTTGATGATAGTTATTACTAAGTACATATAAAATAACAATTCTAGCGACGATGGGGGCAAAAAGTGACCAAATAATTGCCGCGGGTGCAAGTAGCAATGCTGGTTGGATCATCGTATGCGTAGGAATATGCTTTGGGACAAGCTGCCTTGAAAATCTTCGAATACGCTGTTGGCTTGCATGACTGGGGGTTCCCGAAGGTCCCAGTGCAGCAATACCTCGGTGAGTTGAAAGCAAAGCAAGCACTTTTACAAGCCACCACTCGCTTGTTATTCTTCGATCTCACTTGTAAACCAACGGGGCACATTAAGTTCAAGTCACTCACACACCCCGCGTAGCTACATTTGCCTGAGCCTTTGAATGGGGTTATTGACATTGCTATGTTGTAGCCATCCACCAAGCTCACGTCGTAGAAATCTTGGTCCTGGCCGAGGGTGATTTCGGCTAGCGTTGCAGGCGGGGCACCGCCGAGGCCGTTACAGAAGAGGGATCCGCCGCAGTCACCAGTAGCGCAACGGCCGCGTCCGGATGCGTCGAAGGAGCAGCCGTGACGACCCCAGAAACGACCGGACCAGAGGGGAGGGAGACGCATGGAGTAGGCCTTGTTGGGTCGAAGTTTAAAGCCACCGCGAGCTAAAAGTGGCTTCCCAGCGCTGGGTTGGATACCTGGCCACACTGGGTGAGGGCACTTGTTGTAGAGTGTTATTGTTGTTGCTGTTGAAAACAAAAAGAAGCAAATGTTATAAAAGACCGTACATATAATATAACCAAGTTAAAAACTTCCAAGTGTAAGAGAGTACCAGAAACGTAGGAGAAAAGAAGCGTGAAGAGTGTGAAAGTTAGCAGAGATCTCAGCATTGTCGCCATGGCTGAAACCTTGGGTACCAAGGAGCATGTAAGAGGAGAAAAGGAAAGGAAAGGACTGCCTGGATTATATCACTAAGCTTCTAACCATGGTAGGCTTTTTATCGATAGAAAAGAAACCAGAGTCAGGGTTTGGTTACTGTATCATGTTTCTTAGTTTTTTTTTTTTTTTTAGTGAAATGTGAGTAAAGCCTGCTGCAATATGGACCTCCCCTACTGTAAATGGGATTCCAATGAGCATATTGAACAATAAAAAAAAGGTGGGGACAGCACTCAGTAGTACTGTAAACCCCTTTTCAACGGTTCTAATTTGTTACTTTCAAGGCTTTAACAGCTCAAGTAAGAAAAAAAGAAGCTCACCTTTACAAAATCTTCTGTTCTCTTTAGTAGAAGGTATTATCGATCTGAATCAAAATTTGAAGTTTTACGTACGATTACAAGCAAAAGGAAATCAACATCACATTCACAAGCCCAAGCCCGAACTCTTAGAGCGGGGAAAGCAGTTAAATACCTCAGTCCTGCTCAATGAATGTAAAAATTGGGTGTTTGGCACACCCAACCATCAAGGTCAACTTAATATTGAGGGATTACCCAAATAATATGAAAAAAATAATGTTTTTTTAAAATGATATGAATGCAAAATTAGTATGTTTTCTACAGTAAAAAATAATCAGAATTGTGGGTGTCTATTTGGGCCTTGATTTTGGGGTAAAATTTGATACATTGATGAGTCAAATCCATGTCAAGCCTCCCCTAACATGGATTATCAGTTATAATTTTTATATTTTAAGAAAATTAAAAATTTAATTTAATTTGGTAATATTATTAAACTTTTGGGTGAAAACTAAGGAATTATTAAAATTTAATAGTTTAACAATTTTGTATGTAATTTATTAGCATTCATATTATTTTAGTAATTTTCCGAGATCTTCTATTAGACAATGTGATTATTTTTGTACATCTAAATGAAAAATTGAATTAAATGATTGAATTTAATTTTCACCTAAAAGTTTAATAATATTATTGAATTAAATTAACATTTAAAAAATTATAATTGATGATCCATGTGAAGGCGTGGCTTAGGGGGTGGCCTAAGTCGGCACCAATAATTTTCCCAAATATTGATGTGGAGACCCTCGACACCATGGCGTTGAAAACTTTCTGAACCTAAAACAACATATGCAATGGGAGGCCATATCAAGTGACAAAGTAAAAAAAGGACCTGAAAACTCAAGTCACAATGGACCCGAAAGACCCCGTAAGGTCAAACACAAGCTTAAGAACATACTATTTTGAAAGATCGGAGATCGGAGGCTTCGAGATGAGATGGGTTCGGTGCTTCCAACGAAACTAAACAATGGTTACGGGAAGGACACACGGTGGAGATCCAAGGCATGGAGGCCAGAGTCCAAGGTCAGTTTCGGTATTTTAGAGGTCCGCTTAGAGAAGTCTAAGCCGGAGAACAAAAAGGACAACGTTGGGAGTTGGGACGTTTAGTTTAAATCATCTAACATTTGGAGAGTAATTTAACATTCTAACATAATATTCTCATAATTTACTCGCAAATATGATTGTACATATATAAATAATCTTAATAACACGTTTATCTCAAATGATGTAAGTCATTCTATAACCTTTCCTTAAATCATAGACATATTAATAAAATCTAAAATTTCAAATTTACTGAAAAAAGTAGGAAAACAACAGTGAAGAAGAAAAAAGGGGGAGTGAGGGGGAGGTGCTTGCTGAATGACGGAAAAGGCAGCTCAATTATCGAGGTTGTCAGATCCCTTACTTGTCTGTATCCAAATCAATCAAATGCAGATGAAAAACACATACAAGGTCATTGCCATTTTGCCTTCACATGTCATGTGCAAGGGAATCACCCTGTTCCTTTTATTTTTTCCTAACTAGTGGCATCTTCCAGCCTTGAGATTATACCACCTAAATCTAGCTTCAATAAAATTTTCATTTTGATATGAATTCAATTTTTATAACCCTTAATAATTCAAATCTAAAAGCAATTAAATTATTAAATCGTAAAAATTCGCAGCTTTAAAATGATAAAATATCATTTACTTTATAAATATAAAATTTTTATTTACTTTTCAACAACCCTTCCTTAGACATTTAAAGAATTATATAAATATAAACTCAAAATATATATAAGTAGAGGTGTTGATGGTTGGGCTGTGTCAGGTAATTAAACCATAGCTTTAAGCCTTGGGCCTGGCTCACAAATGGATTTATTGTCCAAGCTTGGCCGAACTCAATCTTAACTCGCTCTATTCATATTTAATATTTTTAGATTAATTTTTATTTAAAATATACACATTAAAAATTACTAATATTAAAAAACACAAATAAATATAATAAATATTTTATTGTATTAAATATACTTTTTTAAAACTTTATATTTAGTTGGGTAAGATTTCTTTCTTTTAGGTTTTGAGTAATAAATTTAATTGTTATTGTGTTAGTGATTTAATACAAATATAAATTTATACAATTATTTAACATAAATAATATTTTTTATAATATAATGTATTCGGGTCAAGCCGAACCTAACTCAAGTCAAAATGTCTTGTCCAAAGCCCGATCCATATAAAAAATGAGACTTAAAATCAACCCATTCGAATTGATGTTATAATAAATATAAATTTAATAGGATAGTTTTAAGAAATGAAAAAATAGGATGATTGGGTTATGACGGATTGGATTCATTGATTGGGCTTCCTTTTTGGATATTTGTAGCCATCCACCACAATAAATCTTTCTCAACTCTATTAACTAATTTATTTAAAATATTTTAATTGGATGGTTGCAGGAGTATTTCCTTCCCAAGTTCAGTAGGCCAAACAAACAAAAATAGAAATTATTTGTGTTAAACATATAAAATAATAAGGTGAATAGTGTATGTCCTTCCAAACACATGATTTGTACTTTTTGAAAGTTTTAATATTATAAATAATTACTAATGATTATGCCAAATTGAGTGCTCTAATTAATGATGTCTTCTATGCGTGCTCATGCTACTTGCAATTTTCTATTCATATAGTAGGCAAGTTTGTGTAATATCTATAATGCAAAATAGTTCTCTCCCTTTCCCCCCACCAAAATAGCATTTTAGAGTGTACTTACAGTTTACCTATTATATTTTTAATGTTAGTTATATATACAAAATATTTATAAATGTGAGATAAATTATAATAAAATAAACAAGAAAAAAAGAGAAAAATAAATTAATTTATGCATTAACATTACAATCAACTCGTACTAAATGCATAACAATTCATCATTCAACAATTATAAAATAAATAAAGAAAAAAACAAATTTCCTCATATTGGTTGGTACCCCATATTTTAACTTGTACAAGCAAAATTAAGAGGTACACATCAATATTATCAGTACTAAAGAAAATTTCGAATTAACTTGAACTTAGAATTTAATTTTTTAGTTTACTACCAAAATTTATTACCTTAATTGGAATTCATATTTTTTTTGCCAACTTTAAAATTTGTCTAAATAATTAACTTAAATTCATTTAGATACATTTTTATAAATTATAAATTATATTTTATTTAAATATATGTTAAGTCTATAACTAAGCCATTTTATATAGATACTTGTGGTTTTAAATTTAACATGTTATTAGTAATAAATATCATAGGAATAGAGGAATAACACAAATCTTAAACAATCGAATGCAAGAGGAGAGGAACATAAAGATGTGACAAAGCCACGATGGATTGTCTACGGGAAGGCCGACCCACCCCAACACTAGCGTTGCTTTGGTTTCGGCCTTTTTCTTTTGCAATAGACTTGTGCTTTATATACTATCATTTACATGGTGACAATTGAAAATGCAATAAAATCAAATCAATTTTAAAAATATTTAGATACGTTTATAGTGTATATGTATAAATGGTTTTGATTGTTTATTATTAAATTTTGAATAATAGATACATGTTATGAAATTGGTGCTGTACTCTTACTAGTATTCCAATAATATCAAACTACGCCTTCACAATATAAAATAGATAATCAATTAACCTTAAACATTATATATTTATTTTATTACTAGTTACTCGAATTCGAGCTCAATTAAGTTTATTCATCAATTTTCATAGTAACTTAAACTTAACCTTGTATGTATTCAAGTTCAAGCTTGAGTTTAATTTAAAAATTAAGCTTAGAGTTAAAAACAAAAATATTAATAATATGAATTATTTAGATAGGAGGGATCCACTTACACCAATGTGAAAATTTTATATCATTTCATAATTTTTTTTACGAATAATTATTTAAAAAAAAAAGATTATGGAATGGTGTAAAATCACTTAAGTTTTACAACGGTATAAGCAAATCATTCTCCTTATTTAAAATATATAATGAAAATGAAAAGTTTAACAAATCTCACGAATTGTTTAAGTTAAGTATTACGAAACTCAGATTTAACTGAATTGATAAATAGAGGTGTTTAAACTCGGCAAGATATTTATTAAATTTAAATCAATATCTCGTGTGAAATTGATATGATAGAGTTGACGAAGCCACTAAATTTGTTTAGGCATCTATCTTCATCTTCTCATTGTTTGTTTCTTCTACGCCTTTCTAAGCTATTTTATTTCTTTCCATTTTACACACGTAACTTTCGAAAATTAAAAAAAAGTATTTTTTAAAATCAAACTTTTCTGCGGGAATCAAGAAAAGGAATACTAACTTATTCAAACAACTTTTATGAACAAGTTTTGATGCAATTAAAGCTGTATGAAGGTGTAAATATATATATACTCACTCAAATTTTGTGCGAGAATCATGGGAAAAAAAGAGATGCAATAAAGTCAAAGAAATATCAAAATTATAATGAAAAGGTTTGACAATTAACTTCATCCAAAGCATTTTACAAGGCCTTTGTGCTAAAGTAGGCGTCATGTTTGCCATATGATGGGCTGCCATGCATATCATATCATATCATCAAAATATATAGTTATTGAATTTCAACCATTATCAGCCTTTGTGTGTTACTGCCACACCAACTTTTTTTAACATGAATTTTATACTTAATCTAAAATTGCTTTGAGTCGGTCTATTTATTTTTTATCAAATAAAACTTGATAAATAATTCATTTTGCAGCTTGTCATGTAATTTCTTAAATATTTTACTTTAATCATGAAACACAATTTTGATTTAATTAACATCAAGAAAAAAAATCAAGTTGGGATATAAGATATAAACATTTTGTTTACAACAGAATCTTGTATGACGATAACAACCTTAATTATGAATATTAAATTATAAGAGATGCAATGATTCGATTCTAGCGAATAAATGGATTTATAATGATTATGAATGAAAAATTAAACAATGTAAAGAAAATGTAAGGAGTGAATATGCAATTTTATTTTGTATATATGTTACTTTTTAAACAGTGTAATTCCAAAATAATTAGGGGATATTACACTGTATCAATCAAATTATGCAGGCTTCAATTCAAACTTCCATCACAAATATCGAGGGGTTAAATTTTTTTTTTTTTTTTTAAGCTATCATGACAAGGAATAAAATTGTTTGGAATAAAAAGATAATTAGCTAGAAAAAAACAGTTCCCCCTATAATTTGACTACAAATAAAGATTTTACAAATTTAACTAAGGATTAAAAGTAAAGGAGAGAGACATTAATCATGAATGCCGTCATGATGTGTCGGTCCAGGATTTCGTTGGCCTTTGAATGTGGAACCTCAAAAGTGTATTGTGCATTTGCATTTGCATTTGCCGCTTTATATCCCCAATAATATATAGTAGACTAGTGTTATGGGCAAAGCTATTAGCATCCCAAAGATTACACTGCAATTTCAAAAATAAGAAGGAATTAATTGATTTGGATGCTTTTACATTTCAACTGGAAAAAGAATAAAAAGTGAGTAAAGAGACTCACGCTGTGCTGAGAATATCAGGGTGCAGGCTGTATTCCTTTGCAAAGACAAAGGGTACTATTCCTTGAGGAAGAGCTGCCTGTTTTATTTTATATTTTGGTAACCAATACATGCAACACAAAAGGATATGTCAGAAATAGTAATATGAAGATAGCAAAAGAAATGTTTATTTAAAATTTGAACCAACCTAATTAAAAAAAAAAAAAAAAGAAGAAGACTGATATTGTTAATGAATTAAAGAATGTATAATATATTTGAGATACTGACCAAAAAGATCTAAAGTGTATAAAATAAGGTGTGCATGCAGGGTTAATATTTATGGGTAAATGGGATATTGGGAAGTGACCTGGACAATGGCAACCCGTAAGAGAACGCCACGGAGACCAACAGCAATGGAAGCGGCTGCCATGACAGCTGGACCTGTAAGGAATCTCACGGCCATTGCAAAAGCTGCAACCGAATTCCCACATGCTATGATCCTTGGTTGCAATGCCATGAACAGACCTGTTCTTTGCATCCAAACATTAACATTAACATCCCCCCCCATTATCACTTGTCAGAACCAGACATTAACAACCAACATTTCTGTCTTTCTATTTTTTCTTTTAAATCCTTAACAGACCAAGACCTTTATCATCACTTCCACCACCCCCCACCATCATATCAAAATCCCAAGACCAAAAAAAAAAAAAAAAAGACTTAAGAACCAACATGTTATCATCACCTTAACAGTTTTGCTCTGCCAGTTATTATGCTCGCTTTATTACTACATTTTGTAATGATCATCAAGTGTTGTGTGTGTGTGTGATTTGAAAGCAAAGGAAACAAGGTGTAATTTACTGACCGAGACTGAACATGGCCATGCCAAGTCCTGCATCTGACAGAATTGAAATGGACTTTGCTATAATCGCTGGCATTTCTACATTCCACCTACAATAAACCAAGCAAACAAGCTATGATCATAAACTATACCAAAATGTTTTCATATATAATACACAGAGATTCTACGTGAACGAGAAAGACCTGAACGAAATTAAAGACCAAGTGAGACCTATCAAGCTTGAATATGTGTTGGGATTCCTTATAAGCTTTCTCCAGACCATGATCAGTATCAGCCTTGTCATTACACTTGTCGGAGGCATTGTATTGGGCTTGCCATTGCCATCCCCCACCTTGTCACCTTCGTGTTTGTTCATTTCTCCGTTCATTCCTCCTTTAGCGAAGCTCAAGTCTTCTCTTTCCATGTACTCTTCACGGTTCTCTCTATGCCCTTCAACTGTACCACACCACAACAACTATTAATCTAATACACGTTGTATACATAAAGTAAAAATATTGAAGCATAAGCTATACCTTTCCCTGGGGAGACAGCCAATCTAACATCTTTCTGGTCGGCAGCGCCGTAATCATGGCCGTTACCGCCAAAGACATCGGAAACAGGAGAAGCGCTAGAACTCCAAACAAACACTGGAAGATCCCTACCACCATCTTCAGACTTTTGTTGGGGATGACCATTAGGCCTCTTTGCATTTGCATTTGCATTACCAACACCGAGGGGTTTAGAAGCAGTCGGCGAAAACATACCAGGATTAGGAACCGGATAATGGGTTGCACCGCCACCACCGCCTGGTGCTTGGTAATGGAACCTCGGTTTACCAGCGGCTGCACCATCCTCTTCATAGTTGGATGGTCTCGGAGTTGGTCCACGCGAAGCAGACAAACCATAAACATCTGCAGAACCGAAATTTGAATTGCGTCCCCCAGCCATCATGGAATAAAAATCAGTGTGGTTAAAGCTCGAGCCTCTTGGTGTTGGGTTCCTCGATGATTGCAAAGAGTATATCTCAGCATTGGTTAGATTCGAAGGACGTGGAGTTGTAGATGTAAAACCATGGGACCTTCTTGAGAAAATATCTGATCTTGAAGCATTGGATTTTCTGACAGTAACATGAAGCTTACCATCTTCTTTAATCTCAGCTTCGGTTTCAATAGGTTGTCGACCATCAAGCGACACGACATCTGAATCAACATGGATAGAAACAATAGAGCCTGCTGTGCCGGGAAATTGCTCAGAGATAAGTATTTTAGCCGCTCTATATTCAAACAAGAAAAGCATCAAAGTGTACCAAATAATACATTGAAGAACAACTATTTGCACCATTAAACTCCCTGAAAAATCCCCATACATTCCTTTAAGTAAAGGAATACCCATAACCAAAGTGTTTGGAAGAGTAGAAAGTGAAAAAAGGGTAATGGTCCATTCCAAACAACCTCTTTTACTGACCTTGGTCCAAACAGCAAGTACTGCAAGCACTATAAGTTTTTGAAGTGTATCAGCAGCTATGAAACGAAAGTTCATAGAATAAGGGTCATTAGAAGCGATGAAGTGAAAAGAAAGGAGAGGGACAGCAAAGAGAGCAACAAAACGGTTAATGCCTGAACACTGATCAGGAGTGAAAATCTTCCACCATTTCACCGAGCCATAAGCTAAAACCATGGCCACGTAAAGTGGAACCATGGCAGTCATGACATGGTAGAAATCTGTAATGGTGATCATCTTTGGGTATCAACAAAACCGAAAGGGCAAGGAAGAGAGAAGAGGAGAGAGCCTTGGAACAAGTGATGATGAAGGAGGCAAAGGAAATGGGAAGAGCATGTGTTTATGGGGTTATGGGGCAAGGCAAGTGGGGTAATTAAGCAGAGGGGGGAAGTCTTGCAGTCCCCAAAGCTAGCACAGGGGGGGGTATGCTCTTGCTTTTGCTTTTGCTTTTGCTTTTTTAATCAAGGGTTTGGATTTTTGCCTTTTGTATGGAGTAAAGTCTTGGTAAGTTGGTATTTGTATATATCATCTGTGTGTGTGGGGGTGTTGGGGGGGGAATAAAAGGCAAATTGGTTGGGAAGGTGGTGGGTGTGTGTCTTCATATCTCAAAGTGTAGTTGTTTTGGAGACACCTTTTTAAGCTTTTTGTAAACATTAAAATTGAAAAGAGCCCATTTTTTTTTTCTTTTCCTTTTTCTTTTTTCTTAGACTGCCTTTTCACAAATGGATTCTAATTATGCTGCCTACTTGCCTTTTCATCGCTCTCTTCTGATTCTTAACTTCTGAAGATATATTCCCAAAGATTTGTCTATGTCCAGGCTGCAGTTTTTTTTTTTTTTTTTAATAAAAATGTTTTTCTTAGTTAAAAAAACCACTCTTTAAAGTTTCAAGTGAATAAAATGAAATTGCATGTACATTTATTAATAAATAAAAAAATCTAAATATACTCATGATATAATATAATTAGGAGGTTGGCTCTATCAACATGTTGAATGATCATTTAATTAATTAAATTTTAACACTCATTATTTATAAATTATGTCAATATAATCTTAATTATAAAAACTCACTTTTTAAGATGAAGAATAAAAAGAGAATACTCATATCGTCTTTCATTTTGATGCTTTTAAAATGGTTGGATTGTTGTTGCTATGTTATGACTCCTAATGTAGCAAATTTAGCAAACTATAAGCGAATTGATTTTTTTATTTCATAATATGTTTAAAAGATTCATTCGGACCGAATAGTTGTAAGATACTTAATACCAATAATCAAACCATTTTTAACTTCAATTCTTGGAGCTTTAGATTTGTGAGAAATTAAAAACAATTTTAATAAAAATGTTAACAACACTTCACTCAATTTATCATTTTGTGTTTCATATATTAGGATTGGCTAACTTGAGATGATATAACTATGTTTTGAAGAACCTAACCACATTACACAAAGAGAGTTAACTTTTAAGGAGATTTAAAATATATATTTGAGTTTAATAAATTTAGTTATTCCTATTATAAAAAATATGTAAAATAATGAATTAATAAATGTGAAGACAAAAAATTTCAAGTAAAGATGACAATCCTTCGATAATTTCATAAGGTTTAATAAAATCTTCTATTTACTTTTAGGGCATTTTTATATAATAAAAACTCTCAAATTATAGATGAAATGTTTTGGGAGACCAGAAGGGTAATCCCATCATGTCGACCTCAAGATGATATATTAATAGAAGAGTTTTTTTTTCTTAATTTATATTTAAATTTTGAATAAATATAACGTACTAGATAAAAAGCTTTGGATAAATTCTATCTAAGCTCACTAAATTATTAGTAACTTTACATTTTAGTTACTTAACTTCAAAAAATTTCATTTAAGTCACTAGGGTGTTATTTTTTTTTTCTTAAATTCAGCTACTAAGCTCTAAGAGACGATTTGACCATCAGTATTCAGTATGGTGAATTAGTACTTATTGACGAGTAAAACATATCTTAAATCCAAGTTGATCTAATAGTTAGCGGCGAAGATTAGAGAAAAAAGTTATATGGGTTTTGATTCGTAAATTGATAAAAGTTGTTTCATGAAAATAAAACTGAACTGTAAAAGAGAAAGTGAAAAAAAGCTTTTGATTAATACAAGCAATGTGAACAAAGAAGGCTACACAACAACGCTAGTGACTCAAAAGAAAAACTTTCAAGTAATTTGATTACCATTTTATAACTTGTTAAAATAGAGTGATGAAAATGTAAATTTGATAGTAGTGAATGCAAATTGCCAAAAACTTTAATATCAATGCATGCAATAATTGTTGGGAAGGAAGTTTTGAAATTAAAATGGAAGGTATAAGTAGGAAATGAAGGCCAAGTTTGAGTTGTAGAATAGAAGCATGAGGAAGAGTAACGAATTAAAGTATGCATTCAATCGATTACTCTTGTTTGTTTCAATCACGCTCGCTCTGCTCATATCTTAAAACAGATCAGTGCTTAATTATATGTATAACATTTTTATCTTAAAATATACCTGTAGTTTATACTTTTATTTTTCAGATATTAAGATCCATTTTTTAGTTACACTAACAAATTTAATTAAAAAAATTATCCATTGGACCTGAACTCTAAATCATGAAATATATAGATATATTGTTTTGTGAAAAAGGGATTTTTCCTTCTCATCTCACAACCCTCTCCCATCCTTGGTTGCTAAGAACGAAGATACAGTGAAATACAACATTTAACACAAATATTAATGGAGTGGCGTAAAAGAAAATTCTATACTTAATTAAGGAATAAATTAAAATATCTATTATACAAAATCTTACATAGAAAAGAGACTTTAGCTCTCTCCCCTACATCTATTCCTTTTGTTCTTTGGTCATGAATATAATTATAAACGATTCATAAAAATTATACAAATAATCAATTCAAAAAAATACTTGTAAATTGTTAAAATATTAATCATGCATATAAAGATATCTCCCCTATCAATAATATATTTTTATCTTTTATATATGAACTACATTTTTATAATATCAAAATTAAAATAATTTTTAAGAACAATATGATTAAATGGTGTAAATAAAATATGAATGTAAGAGCATTAAAAATGAAACTAAAACGACATTCATAAGGCATAAAATTCGATATATAAAAGGAATGTGTAGAAGCCAATAAGATCCTAGTATTATACAATAATACAAAGAACAATTATAAAGAAACAAAACTGGACTAAATGCCTACAAAAATATAATAATGATTTTAAAATAAAGTAAGGATGCAGACCGAAGCGATAGATAAAAATTAATAGTATGAAAAACCAACTCATCCTGCGACCATCTCAGATGCATGAAAATCTTCATCCTTTGAAATTGATGCAACAAAATCAAAAGGATGACTTGGAACTCGTATGAACCAATTCTGCAACACTGAATCCACTTGTAATTTCATTATTGTCTTCCATTCACTTACTGAAATACCTTCCTTAACCTATCTGCAGAAAGGGCTGCTCTCTTATTGGTTGGTTCAAGCACCAGAGCATAGCTAAAATCTGCAGTGCAAAAGGTGCCATTATTGCAACATATATCCAGTACATCAAGGGTTGAAATCCTGAAAAGTCCCCGAATTATAGGAACTGGATCAAACTAGTCCCTATATACTATTAAAAGGAATTCCAAATTGTGACAGACACTTCCTATATAAAAAATATCTTGAATTTTTTTTTTTCAATTGCAGTTCAATTCCAACTAAAAGATCTCATTTAATAGTACAGGGAACAAATTGATCTATTTAATAATAGAGGGACTAATTTGATAAGTTCCCTATAATAGAAGGACTTCTGAGGTACATTCACCGTACATAAAGGTTTGAAATTTTCGTATAGAAACAACTTGGATATAAGCAATATGCTGTCATTCTAGAGCTCATTATATGCATGTTAAATTGCAACAGCCATGACAGAATATCAGTGTGTTTCTATTCAACAAAATTCTCAAAAAGCATACAAATCCAAACAGGACATGAGCATTCAAAGTCCTTAGTTTTCATTTCTGACTGATCAAGCAGAGGGAGCAGCTTGTATATAAAGATAACACTACAGAATGCCTGGAAGATGAAATGTAAGAACTCACCCTCAATTGCCTCCTTATAGTAACCAAGCATCTCTCTAGCAGTGCCTCTTCGTAAATATGCCTTTACATTCTGATAAATATAACATAGCAAACAATAGTATATCAATGAAAACAAAGAGAAGAACAGTTTATTTTCGTATGCAGTCTCTTGAATACTTCATCCTTTGTTAAGAGAAATTTCAGTGAGTGCCACGAGAGTAATAGAAAAGAAACTGCAAAATTTTGTTGCGTGATCATCCAAGAAACCAGTTTGATATTGGCCAGCCTCTTCATATCAAACCAAACTCAATCATATAATGGAAGTATACATTATTAATAGACAGGGTTCACAAATACAACAATTTTACAACTAAACTTTCACTTGATCAAAAGTTATCTAAAGCAGAAGCAATAAAAAAGCCCTCCCTTTTAAATTGATTCTGCACTTACGAAATGCCACAATGTTTTTTACACATGAGCAATTTCATCAATTATTTTACAACCATAACCTTCAAGTTCCATAAAAAAGCTAGAGAATGGCCCACATAAAATATTGTTTTGTTTGTAAATCAACATTAGTTGATGAATTGGTCAGTAATTTTATTATACAGTATGGATAATGTTTCCTATTTCAAGAAAGCAAACAGTAATTAGAAACATGCTAAAATGGTGAGATCTGAACTTAATTTGAAATGGAAAGAACACATTGACTAAAAATTTAGAAAAACTTAAAAATAATTGTTTCAAAGAATTTGAATAAATACAGATGTTTATGCACGAAAGTAAATTTTTAAAATGCTTACTGCCTAAAATTATTGTTTGTACTTTTTCCCTACTTGCCTTTAGAAGCAAAAACAATAATCAACCAGATCCTTAGCATCGATTGAATTACACATATCATTAGAACGAGAAATAAAGCACAATAAGTTGCAAACAGAGACACTTGTTGAAACAGATAATGGAATCATGGTAGAAATTATGATTTTAAGTATACTTCAATCAAAGATAATGCATAAAAATGCCATGTACGGAATAAAATATACAACAGTTATACAATCAAAATCATTATCTTTTCCAGGAAGAAATTACCTTTTTATCAAGGCTGATAGCTTTAGTACAATCTGCTTCTGCTTGGAGGAAACTGAAGGGGAGGGAAAAATTTCAAGTACCAAAAAACCAAAGTGGATGTAGTTAACTCTAAAAGAGTAAAAATTTACCTTCCTAGTTCTAGATATGCTGCGGCCCTGTTGCTATAATATGTTGCGTTATTGCCACTAAGCTTGATAGCCTCAGTATAAAACCCAATAGCCTTCTGCCATTGCTTATCTTTGTATGCTTGGTTGCCCTATACCAGAGAATTTGTAAACAAAAAAAAAAAATTATTTAAGACAAAGGAGAAAATGTGCAGGAAAAGAAAAGGGTTGTGCAACAAAGCTAACTATGTGATACATACACTAGAATCTAAGAAACAATACAAGGATAAACCATAAAACAGATCATGTACAGAGAACATATGCCAAGCCTTAGTGAAATAAGCTCAGCAAGAGGGCAAATAAATAAACATATGCACAATTTAACTAAAACAAACAGTTTCCTCCGTTCCCTTTCGGAGTTAACAATTAATGGTAAGCACTGTGATCAAATTTCCTATAGCTACAACAACTTTCCGGAGCAATCTTACTTTTAACAATCATAGCAAGTAATTACTTTTTTTATAATGTGTCATATTCTATACATTATCATTCCAAATTTTTTCTCTAGTTTCTAAATTTGGTTCATCTATGATAACAAACAAAACTATAACCAGTAAACTCCAACCAAGCCAACCATAAATCAGTCTAATTCATAATATCCATGGCCAGCTAATTACTTTTATTCTGCTAGACTAGACCAGTTCAACACTGAGATGAAAGAAGCTCTACTGACTGTTGATGCCACAAAAGAGGATTATCAAAATAATACAAATTATGATAAGAACTCAATAATCAATATATTCTACATTAAACTTATTGATGAAGTACAATCCAGATTAACTACAAGATGATACCTTTTCTTTAACCGCCTCAGCAGAATGTTCCTGCTTGACAGCATTAGGCGACAATTTAGACTTAGCAATGGTATCAGCATGCTCTTGCAGGGATGAATATACAGTCTGTACTGTATCCAGTAAAAATCGATCACCCCCATGTCTGGCTATGAAGGACACTGAGACTGGGCACTTATCATGATATCCAAGAGGTAGTGTGACCTGCATCATTAATGAAGTACAGATAATTTAAAATAAAATACAATAGAACCCTTCAAAAATTAAATCTTTTATGGACATCAATATAACAGAGAATTTCACCTGACAGCAACCAGAGATGCTAGCGATACTCAACAGACTAAAACTACGGTTCTGGTAGTCATCTGAGAAGATTTCCTTGCTACCAAGTTTCGGAGGGGGATAAGCAGTGGTAGGAATCACCAGAATTCCATCATCCTGAGCCCAAGAAATAGAAAACAACCACCCTCAAAAAAAGCAGTCCAATAGAATCAAAGTATCAAACAACACTACAAATAAGAGCAGTGCAGATGCATGCACTGACACACGTGTCATCTACCTAGAGCAAAAAAAAGTAGAAAAATTCTGTATAATAGTTCAACATAAGAGAAAATGTTTTGTCGTGTATCATAAATTGAAAGGGGTGTGGAAAAAATTACAAACATCATTAACAACTATTGAGTTTTAATCATGTTGCAAAGGTTCTCGAACAGCATTGAAGGATAAATTTGGGCATAACATTGCCATTGTTTATTTCCCCTAAAGAGTGGCCTTTTCTTATAGGAAAAATATACAAAACCGAGTTTGAAAATAACAGAGAGAGAATCTTTGAGAGAAGTCTGCTTCTCCAACTTCTGATAAAAGAAATTGTACAATCCAGAATCACAGATCAAAAGAACATGAAAATGCTCTCAAAATCTTGAAGGTATTAGTAAAGATTATAAACAAAACCAAGAGCTCACTAGAATTGTCAGCCAAGCCTTTAAACAAACTAAATTAGTAACCTGTTCTCCTCTCCTCCTTCCTTCTCTTTCCTCCTCCCTGTAGCTGAGGGTAAAACATTGCTATATCTGGATACACTATGCTTTGCAATGATGTGACTCAGGACAAACATGAACGATTATGTTTTAAGTTCATATCACTAATTAACTTATTGGTTTGAAGAGTACAAACATGCAGTCTGAATCCATAAATAAAAAACAAGAATATAGATATGGTCTATAGTTAAAGCACAGCTTAGATGATCAAGGAACAATTACATGATTAAAAACAATACTACAGCTCAACTTGTTGCACAACTCTAATTCATATGTTTATATGCTTGGGTGCAAGATGTGTATGAACAAGGAGGTTAGATGGCATAACCATCTTTCAACTTCATTCCAGAAAAGATATACTAAGTTGAATTGAAATTAAATGCTAAATAAATTGCATTTTTAACTTAACAGGAAATGATTGTTACACTCACAATGTAGAATCTAACAGAACTCTTTACCTTCAAAAGATTATTGACAGCCAAACGCATCTCAGTCCTAATCGATTTGCAAATTTCAATCTCCTTATCCGTCATATCAAGTGTTTCATTTATTTGCGCAGAGATGGCCGAATCAAGAACAGGCTTTTCAGAATTAATCCACTCTCCATGCGTACATTTAAACTCATATCTGGAGAAAGAGTACAAAAAGATCTCAATCAGGGCAACCATCCTTATGGTATTAAACAAAGAGCGACTACCTAATAGCCTAGGAAGACTATTAGATAGGCCAGTTAAAGCATCAATGGAAGTCAGGCACAAACAATATTCAACAGTTTATTACAGCACAAAAGAAGATATTTCAACGAGAACTTCCTCATCTCTCCAGGTTCCCAACTTGCACAACAAATTGCATGGGATTTCATTTTTACATCTATGTTTGTTGAACTGAAAATAGGGCATAGGAATACAAAAAGCTTTTCAGCAATAATAACAAAAGAGAACATGTGCATGGAAAAACATGAAATAATGAGCATAGGCTGGAGAAATAGTGAAACTCGGGGTAGGGGGATAAAAGAAACAAGGGAGAGATATCGCAAAGAAAACAAGAACTAAAAAATAAATCCAAATTTGAGTAATGAACAATCTTCTTGTTTTAGTAAAGAAAATAATCCATATCCTAAAATTGTCTAGATGCCAGACACTGCACCAGAGACGTAGAAAGATTAAAAATAGTAATACAATAAATCGGAACAATTACAAATGTGAAGGATTTATACTTCTGTACCGTAAATTCATAACCTAGAACTAATAGAAATGGAATAGACCTAGCTAATTGTTTGTTGAATCTTTAAACATGGTTTGCCAATATGAAATTTCATAAATGATAAATAAACTAATAATCATCATTCAGAGTAGGGAATAACATCAAATGCTAATAAGTGTATACAAATTATTAATATGAAAGCTCACCTTTGAAGAATCTGTGCAACATTTGCAAGCAATGTTAAGGATGAAATTTTTGAATCACCATTTATTTTCTGGCTATAAAACTCCTTCAAGCTTGGGACCTTAGAACTGAAGTATTTCTCAAGATTTTCATGCTTCAATACTTGTCCTTAAGTAAGCAAGAGAAAAGTTAGTAATTTTCACAACCCTAAACAACAAAGCAGAACAAATTCATTCACATAAACCCTTAATAAGGCATATAAGAAAGAACATACTTCCAAAATGCTTCTCAGTGGAATTAGTCACCACTTGTGAAATTCTATCCTTAGGAATCTTTAGCAGTTCAAAACAATCATCAGCTAAAAGAATTTGCTTAGGGTTGCGTTGAACAGAAAATGGAAGTTGCAAGAGCACAAGGCCAACTCGACGAAGAATGCTAGGATCCTTAGCAAACAATCCTGCAATAATAGTTTAACAAGTCAAACAAATATAATCAAATTTAATAAGTTCCAAATAGAATAGTGACAAGATTTTGACCGACTAAATCACAAAATTAGCAAAGACAAAACTTAAAAGAATAGAATCACAAAAGAAAATATAGTGCCTAATCAGCAAATGACTGATTCGTATATATAATCAGAAGTTCTGTGATCATCACCTAGCACTTTTCTGCTGAGAGACAAATTTAGTTTGACGATGCACAAGGACACTATTTTTGGTTTGAGGGGAGGGGAGCGGAGGGAAAAGAATAGAAAGAAAGGAAACCAAAGAAAATATATTATTTAAATTAAAGGGAGTGGGGTTGAGCACTCCCATTTCCCTCCAAAGCTACAATTTTTAATTACCCAATTTGGAGAAAACAGAAGGGAGAGGAAAGGATTGAAATATTAAATGTGAAGTCCTTCGATACCCTTGTAATTGCGTTGTGATTTTAATTTTCAAATACACTATAATCCTCAAACTTAGCCATCCATGCAACCTTTATATCTTTAACAACTCATCCATCAACTATATTTCATCAACCATTAAGTTAAGTCTTCACAAATTCTGGAAAAGAAAAATGAATATGGAGAAATGAAGATATACAAGTTTAAATTCTTGAATTTCTTCATAAATGGATTGGTTTAGAAAGAACATATTGTTGTATAAAATGATTCCAAATATATATTACCTATGGATTCATTGAAAAAAAAAAAACTTTCCTCACTTTAATTGTTTTTCTTTCATAGACACTGAATTTTCTTAAATAGTTCATGTCAAAGCTACTGACATGATAACTAAAATGTAGCGAACTACTGGAGAAATGTAGTATAATATACTCTGTCTTCTCCTGCCACTACTTTACCAAACAAAAGAATACTTTCATTTCCTTTCCCTTAATTTAAGCTATCCACACAAAAAAGTGAAGTATCTTTTACTTTACTACAAAAACCTCTCATTTCCTTTTCTTCCTTATATCCTAACATATACTAAATTTAAAATCACATTATGTCAAAATGTATTATAAGTAGAACACGCAAAAATGCTGTGTAATGGTTCAATATGAGGGGCGGGGGGAGAGTAAAGAAGAAAAGCTGCAAATTTGTTCAAATCATACATAAATTGAATGTAATTCGTGGACTGTAGTTCTTACCAAGAAGTGCTGAATGGGCATTTTTATTGTATCAGCACCGACTATTGCTTAATGCTTCTCAACCAATTATTTTATATAACAGGACCAAAAACACAAGAAAAACTGTACCCAAGATAGAGAATAAAACCAGGGGAAAACTCATTTGGAATAGAAAATATTGAAGAGATATTCAACTTAGAAGCTGCTTTGAATAAAGAACCATTACTAACTTAAACTTTCAAACTAAATTAAGAGGAAAACAATAGAAAGCAAACTGAATTGCTTTCACTTTTATACACAAAGTACATTGAAACACAAGAAAAGACATTCCCAAGATAGAGAATAAAACCAGGAGAAAGGGAAAATTCATTCGAAATAGAATCTATTCAAAAAATATTCAACTTGAAAGCTGCTTTGAATAGAGAACCATTACCAAATTAACCTTTCAAACTAAATTAAGAGGAAAATAATAGAAAGCAAACTGAATTGAAACATGGGCAAACAAACAGCGTGTTATAAAACTTCTTTCAAACAAGGAAATAATCTAAGAAACTTAAATCAAATCACAACCACTTTTTAGGGAACACAGATGACTGCACATCACATATGCCATATGGCAACATGTAAAATTTCATAGTGCATAACACAGCATTTGATATTCCTTCATACGTACCAACAGTGTCGAGGCTTGATGAAACAGGTATAATTCCAGTGTTAGAAATAACACCATATGAGGGCCGGAATCCAATAACACCACAAAAAGCTGCAGGTACCCTTATGCCACCAAGAGCATCGATGCCTACTCAAAGATGTTATATGAAGAAATTAGTGCCAATTTACAGGGTCACAGATCTCATCATGTTTGATCAAATTGACTCATTAGGAAAATCACAACTTGACAATAACTAGAGTGTAGTAGCATGTCCTAACATATTAAAATTAAATATAAAATTACAAATATTTTAGTAAAAAAAATGCAGGTTGCAATTGCAGAAAGCCTGAAACAAAGAAAGCTAGGCAGTCAGAAGTGCAAAGCTACCTAAAGAGAAGTCCACAAAATCAGCAGCAACAGCAACAGCTGCTCCACTAGAGGATCCACCTGGAATGCGTGCAGGTGCAGCAGGATTGGTTGGTGTGCTATAGTGTTTATTCTCTCCATGGATACTGAAAATCAAACAAGCAAAAAGCAGCTAGCATCTTGCAAGTCTTAAGAACCAAAAAGTTAAACCATGTCTGATGACTACTTCCTAAAACAAGAATCTCCATCTTTAGTAAACATGTACCAATATGTTGGGAACCAAGAGGAGTAGAGAGGAAAGGGCTTGGTTCCCCATGTTTGCATATTAAAAATATAGAAAAGGGGGAAATTACAACCTTGTCTGGTTCAAAAAATTAACAAGTAATCATTCCCTCCAATTCCCCCCGCCTTTCCCTTCCTCTCCATCCATTCCCCTTAATTCCAATACATTGTTGAAAACCCAAAGTCTGCTTCTCAGGAAAACAGTTTGCAACGGCAAATACCTGTATGCCAGTTCATCCACAACAGTTTTTCCTATACAGGTAGCACCTCCTTCTACAAGGGCCAAAACCACAGGTGATGTGCGAGTAGATGGTTCATGTGTCCTCAACCAGTCTGGATGGCCAAACCCAGTCACATACCCTTCAATGTCAAATCTGATAAAGATGGCATAAATATCAGCTATTAGATGCCGTATAGATATTGAAAAACATCACGTAGAACATATGAACAAGCAAACATGCTTATATGCATGTCTAACATAAATAATCTGAACTGACAACTTAACTCTTTCAACAATTTTGCTCGAAAGGAGAAAAAGGTAAAGAAATGGATAATAACAAGCCACTCAGAGGATATTTGAGCAGAAAACCCAAGGCAAAATCCTGCCTCCATATCTTACACATGCTTTGAGAAATAATGGGGCAGTGAATATCAAATTAAATGAATACCTTTACAGACTTCAAATCAAAGCTTTGAAATAAATTGAAATAAACAACCCTGAAAATGATATACAAGAAATTCCAAAATATTCATAATAGCTAGAAAAACATTTAGGTTATTCTTTTTTGGTTTTTGCTTCCTCGCAAGCTAAAATGTGAAAACATTCAAACTTTACTATTCTATAAGGACATAAAGTCCCGAATTGCATTACTCAAAATATTACTTAGCTTAAAATATCTTTTAACTATTCAAAGTTTTTAATGTGTTATATTCCAAATCATTCTGTATGCATTTCACTTCCATAAAACAAGAACAGGTATTAAAAGCAACAATCAAACCCTTATTAAGGTTTATCAAAACGAGTTAGAATGTCTGTCTTATAGAGAGAAAGTCATTATTTCTTATTCAAATATCAAACTCACAAACTGGATTACTACTAATGGTCAAAAAAGGAAGACAATACACTCAACTAAGTACAGTGACCCTACGCCACTCCATATGTAGCTGAAACTTAGTCGAAGCAACAAAATCCCATTAATAATTTGGGATTTCTTTATTTCCCTAAAGAACAAAGATTGACCATTAACCCTAATCACTTCTCTTATCTAAAAAATTAAATGTAGCAGTTTACAGTGACAACAAAACAAAACTAAAAACAATTCATTAATTTCCACTTACTATCACTGCTCGATAAAATGAAACAGAAACAATAAATCAATAGTAAAATAAATTCATTAATTCCCGGTTTCCATCTCTCCTCGACTGCCAAAAAACCACAACAAACTCAAAAACAAAAGGGATAAAAGAATAGCATACACATCAGAAACGGCGAAATTGAGACCGGTGAGAGGATGAGGAGCTTTAGGAGGAGCAGGCTGAGGCGGAGGAAGCAACTCTAGCTTCTGAATAAAAGCCCCAAAATCGGCTTTAATAGTTTTCTTAAGCCTTTTGGTCATCAGAAAAATTCCAGCTAAACCCAAGCCGAGCAGCACCCATAGATTGGCGGCGTGAGAAGCCATGTCTGCGGCGGTCAGGCCCTAGAAATTTGAATGGGAAAGAAACAAAAATATGATAATAGAAAAAGGGGAGAGAGAGAGGGTTAGGGTGGGTTTTGAGGATTTTTGGCAGTGCGTGGATGAGACCGCTGGATTGTAGATTTCTACACTCACAGACGGAATATGTATCGAGTTGCTTTGCTTTGCTTGTTTGCGTGTGTTATCTTTTTGTTTTAATTTTTTCCTTTTAGTTTAGGATAAACTCCACCCATGTTAACTTCAAAATAGAATTGTTTTATTTGTATCACTTAAAATATAATTAATTTAATTACTATAAATAAAATAATTGTATAAATTAATCATTGTTGTTGAATTTTTTAATAGATTGTATATGCCACATCACTAATTTGTTAAAAAACAAAAAATTTAACCGTACAATTATTTTATTTAGAGTGACAATGGTATAGCTTACTTTTTTTATTTATTAGAATAAACTAAATATAGGGTCATTAAACTATTATTGAATGTTTTACTTAAATTATTAAATTGTTAAGTTTTTTTTTTTAAGTTCAATTAGCAAGCTTCAAATGACTGACTTAGCAATTGATACGGTGGATCAGTACCTATCGACGAGTAAACAATTATACATTAAATTCAAGTCAAGTTGACGCTCAATGACGAATATCAAATAAGAAAACTATTTGGATTTTAGTTTACAAATTCGTAATGTTTAAAATTATTTTATGAAAAAAATAGACTGTAAAAGAAAAAGGGAATAAAAACTTTTGATTGATACAAGCAGTGCGAACAAAGAAGGCCATCTAATAACGATTTTAACGGTCTAGTAATTTAAATGAAATGCTTTAAATAATTTAATACTTATTTGGAATTTTTTGAATTAAGTGGTCAAAACGTAAATTTATCAATTGTTTGGTGATCTTAGGCGTAGTTTATCTAATTTATTAATATAACATTATAAATACATCATTTAATTTATGGTTTTTTGGTTGTAGTTTTCTAACTGAGTTAGAATTTGTTGTGTTAAAAGTAATTAAAATTTTAAAATAATGTTCATCCTATTGTTTCAATTTATACCTATTTTTGTTATAATTTAAAACATTTTAAATACCCCTAGCGAATAGAGATATATGTGAATTATGTCACCTCTTATATACTTTTTTCTTAAAAAAATGAAAACTTTTTACCCATTAAATTTAAATATAAAATATTAGTTATTGTCATTTTTAAGGTTAATAAGAAATTGTTATTAACTACAATTCAAAGTGAATTTATGATATATTAGATTCGTAGTGTATCTAAAATATGTAGCAAATATATTTATAAAAAAGATTGATAAAAGTAAATGAGATTTTAGTTTTGTATTTGGCTTTCACGAAAAGTCATGTACGGTTTATGAAGGAGACATTTCAATTGGCACCTAATGTTACTAAACTATTAATGAGTTTACATTTTGAACATTTGACCTTAAAAAAATTACAAAATTATAACTGAATTATTCAAAAATTTTCATTTAATTCATTAAACTATTAAAAAGTTATTATCTAAATCACTGACTAGTTAAGTTTTTTTTTTTTTAGAGATTGATTAGCTAACTTCGAGCTACCATTGGTACGGTGGATTAAAACCCATTGACGAGTAGAAGAACATACTTTAGATTTAAGTTTATTTGACGATAAATGTTAGAAATTGGAGAAGAAAATTGTTTAGATTTTAATTTGTAAATTTATAACGTTCAAAGTTATTTTATTAAAAAACTTAAATTGTAGAAGAGAAGGGGAAAGAAGGTTTTCAGTTAGATTAGGCAGTGCGGACGTAGAAAGCCATACAATAATGATTTTAGCAACTCAGTGACTTAAATAATATTTTTTCAATAGTTCAATGACCACTTTGTAACTATTTAAAAATTGAGTAGCCAAAATATTATCTTACTAATAGTTTAGTGATATTAATTGTAATTTATCAAATTTGTTAAATAAAAATTAATTTTTTTTAAAAAAGGGATACAAAATACAATATTAGCAATAAACAATCATCAATATAATACATATGAACCAGACAAAATCTAGATGGAAATAATTTTGGAGGATGTAGGTGAAAATAAATTGAAACAGACATCATACTTACTACCAAATTTTATTGTTGTTTCGGAACAATTAGTTTATATGAGCTTGTTTTAAACAAATAAAATAACCCACCAAATTTTATTAAACCTCATATTTCATTATAAAAGAACTTCATAAGCCACTGTACATTTTTATTAAGGATTAATCCAATAGGAGCAACGTAACTTATTAAGTTTATTCAAAGTTAAGTATCTAAATAATTTTTTATCGGTTTAGGTATTTATATTTGATTTCATTATTAAAATTGATATCGATCATTAAAAAAAATTACAGTTAATAAGACAACGTCATGTCACCACTCATTAAAATATAATAAAAAATATTTTATTTTACTATTTATATTAATATTAAAAAAAACTCCTAACTGTCTCCCTCCCTCTCAGTAGCCAGGCGTTAGCCGAATGATGGGAGGGGGAGGGAGACGAAGCTGGGAGGAAGCGATGAAGAGATGGTGGATAACGTGAGAAAAGGGCAGGAGAGGGGTAAATTTTTTATTTTATATTAATATAATTATTTTTATTTTTATTTTAATGGATTGTGATGTGGTACAATTCCATTGGCTGAAACTTTTTTTTTGAAATGACACTAATAAGCAAGAACTAATTTCAATAACGAACCAAAGTTTAAATATCTAAATTAATTAAAAAATAATGTAGATACTTAACTCAAACAAACTCAACAGCTTGATACTTAATATTCAATAAAGTCTATTATTATTGACAAAACAATAGTTTTGAGTTTATGCCAAAGTATAACAGAGGTGGCAAGATGGGTGGGTTTTTTTTTTTTTTTTTAAAGATATTTATTAATCTCATTAATATAATTATTTCAAAGTGAGGTTACATAGATATAAGTAAAATTCAATCCTAACGTAATCCTCTTTTAGAGTAGAATAACTCGCTCAATCTACTTTAACTCAATTTCAAAGGAAAAAAATCAATTCTATCAAGTTAGATCAGTTCAAAATATGTTGATATTTTTCTTAGCACCCTTAATTGTCTACTAAAATGAAGATAGAGGTGTAGATAAGGGTGTAAACGAGATACTGGTGGTCGCAAGTTACTCGAGTTCGACTTGAAAAAAGTTTGAATTTAATTTGGTAATCATCGAGCTGAGCTCGAGTAGCTTGAGCTATTAATCTAGCTAAATTCGATCTTAATAATACTTGACTCGAATAACTCACGAGCCTTATTTAATTTTTTCATATTTTTTATTATTAAATTACGTTATTGCCCTTAGTATATTGTTAACCTAACCTTAATTATTGATTCAAACTCAAATTTTCAAATTTGAGCTTAAATATAAAAATTTATAAATAAATTTAAATAATTCAATTATATCTCGGGCGGAAATTAAACTTAAAAATAAATAAACATCGAGTGCAAACCAAGCTTCAAATTTTGAGTCAAATTGGACCTCGATAGTTGTAAGTTGGGCTCGGTTGGATTACACCAGTAGGCGTTGTAAATAGAATGCTATGACCCTATCCACACGGCCATTGCAGCCACAATACATAAAACCCTATCTTTATTCTCTTGCTTCGTCTAAAACCCGCATAACATTAAAGGCTATTTGAACAGGTTTAAATGGCCACATTACAAAATTTTCTCTCATCATCTTTAACATACAATCTACCAAGGAAAATGTCATCTTCAGCTTTCTTACACCTGAGCACCTCTATCATACGTGCTCGCAATCCCCTTTTTCTTCCTTTTTCCTCCCCGCCCGCCCTCTCCCTCCGATTCCACCGTTACACTTCCTCCACCGCCGCCCTCGACACACTTAACGCCAACACCGTTGCCGCTGAGCCTCAATCCCACCCCTGGCCGGAATGGGTCACTTTCATTGACAGATTAAAGTCCAAAGGTTACTTTGTTGAAGCTAATAATACTGTCACTTCCGGTGCTGGCAATGATTATAAGGACATGAATTTTGTGAAAGACGCTTGCATTAGCTTTGCTCGTGACCGTTTCGATCTTTTCAAGTAATGGGTTCTTTCTCTTTTTCACTTTGCTGCTATTTGCTTTTCGTCACTTCCATTTCTCCTCTAAATTAACTCAAAGTTCCTTTTGCTTGTTGTTTTTCTGTTCCTTAACATAAATAAAACTATGTGTTTGATTAAAATCAACACTTACTTGGTTAAATGCAAATGCAAAAGCTCACTATTTTTATTCTCTTTTTAAAGACTAGTATTGAGGCTGGTTGTTTGCTAAAGCTGATGGGGTAGAGTAAATGTGACAATTAAACATAGTCTTAGTTCTTATTTCGTCAAATGGAAGATTATTACTGTGCTTATGCTCCTACAAAGTTAAAAGAAAGTAGGATTCTGAAGATTGATGAGGGGCAATGCAGTGCAGATTATCTGTTTTGTTGTAGTCAATTTATATAATACTAATGATCACAAATTTAACTTTCATGTTTCTGTTTAATGCAGATTGTTATCCACTGATGATATTGAAACGGTTGTGGGGAGTGGATGTCCTAATGTTTTACGAAAATCCGTTAATTCAGCTAAAAGGTTGAGAGCCTATGTTCATCTCGATGAAGGGGATGTATGTCGTTTTCCTTATTAGCATTTTAATTCTTTATCATATTGCACATCGCAAGAAATATGCTCTTCATAGGATGAATCTGTAGTTATTTAAAATTTATTTGGTTTTTGAACATTCCTATGTCATGGAAAAGTGAAAACTTGTGTGTGGAAAGGCGCATTTTCTGCCAACTGCTCCGGCCTATAAGAACTTCAAGTGATGTCAGACTGAAGCACTTTTCTGCAGGTTTGTGGTGCTTGCAATCTGCGTGGTTCTTGCGATAGAGCTTACGTGATACTAAAGGAATCTGAAGCAGCTGCTCGTACTGTGGACATCGTGCGTATATTATTATCTTATGCCCTTGATCCCCTTGTTATTTCGAAGAGAGAGAAACCTCCTGGTAGAGAGCATATTGATGCATCTGCAAGGAATCTACTTTCAGACTTGACAAAATTGAGTGAGACGTCATGTGATGCTGAAATTCCTAAGCCTGCTGCTAAAGCTCGTCCTCGGAAGGAAAAACAAATTAGTGGCAATGATGATGCAGAGTTTAAAAATGTTGAAATGAAGAGAGGAGATTGGATGTGTCCCAAGTAAGTCTTATATGAAGCTTAGTTGCTCGAGGTTATTTCCTGATATCATGTTGAATAGAAAGCGAATGGATATGAACTTTATTCTCCTATGTCATCGCATTCTAAAATCTCTTCATGGAATTTCATGGTTATAAGCCAGGTTTGCTTCTGAATTGCAGATGTAACTTTTTGAACTTCTCTAGAAATCTGCAATGCCTAAAATGCAAAGAAGGTGGCCCTAAAAATGTTCGTGGAGAAGAAATTGAGATGAAGAAAGGAGATTGGCTTTGCTCAGAGTGAGTTTCCATTTATCTTCCTAGCTGTCATCATCTATTATTTAATGCTTCCCAATTATACTAATTGCTTGTTATGAATGTTCAATGGGTTTGAAGCTCATCTTTATCACTATAGTACATTGTCATGCACTTTACTCTTTGTTGGTTCAGATTTCAAAATAATGTGAGAATTTAATTAATATGTTTACATGTTTTTCTGGATGACATATGTTGAAATGAAGGAATAAGGTCATTAAATTTCTTGTGTAATAGTTGGTCAACTAAAAAGTCGGACATGTAGGCCTTACAGTTAAAAGTTATGGTTTGATACAACGGTTGGAAATTATTTTTCTGATGAGTGTGACTGTTCATTCTACCTTGGCTATTCATTGCTTTTTATGTTACAGGTGCAGTTTCATGAACTTCTCTAGAAATACAAGGTGCTTAAAGTGTAAAGCAGAGGGTCCAAAGAGGGTTGCTACAGATGATGTTCAAATGAAGAAAGGGGATTGGAACTGCCCAGGGTAAGTTTCTTTTTGGTTTATATTGTTAAGAAGCCTTTTTGTTCTTCAAGAATATCCATCTTCAGTATAATTCTATTAAATAGAATTTGTACTGTAGTCCCATATTTTATGATCTGCTAGATGATTTGGTTACATCCATGCTTGTCCTCTTGTTGCAAACTAAGTCTCATGCATATCGTATTAGCATAGATTGTAATAGAACACAATATAAAGTAATGGAAGAAAACAAAGAAATACCATGATGTGCACTAGGATCCTTAGGCTTTAACATTCACTATTTTCAATCACGAGTTGCTGCTCCCAGCTTGAGCCCGTGGACAATATATGCTTAATAACATAAAGCTGGTGAAGGGGTATTGCAAAACCTAGCTTGCTATTCCTTCAAACCCATGCTTTGCTGTTTGTTATTGCGTTTTGGGTTGATTCTTATGCTGTGTATTTTTGGTTTCTTTTTTGGGTTGAAGACATGTATCATGCTTGAGCATATGCCAGCAAAATGAGATGGGTATTTCACATGATTATAGAGTTAGCTTATGCACAAATTGGTTTAATATTCAGTTTTCAAAGATATAAAAGTTTCACCATTTCAATTTGTGGGAGAGAGAAAACAGGGGGGAACAAAGCAAAAGCCTGAAAACCAACAAGATCGAAAGTGAAGGGTCTAAATGGAGCCCTTTGAAATTCCATCACATTAAAAAGAATTTAAATCTAACTGATGGAATACTTGTCATGGATTTACAGGGGATTAACTTGCTTCCGGTCTGCAATTTTTTAAAGTTTGATCCATTCATGCTTATCCTAATATTGATTTCCTCTATGCAGGTGTGGATTTATGAATTTTGCGAGTAATAGGAAATGTTTACGCTGCAAAGAGGCAAGGCCCAAGAGACAGTTAAATCCTGGAGAATGGGAATGCCCTTCGTATGTCTCTCTATTATCCCTCTCAAGTTCAGTTTTGATTGGAAAATTGATATGTACTTACTAGTACAATATCCTGTGCAGATGTGATTTCTTGAATTACAGAAGGAACCAGGTTTGTCTAAAGTGCAAACATGAACGCCCTGAAGAAGCAACAAATGAGTATGATGAGCACACATGGAAGAGACCTCAGCGGTCCTAATAACATGAAGCCCTTAGCATTTGAGTACCATTCTTCAAAGTGCGCAATGGTAAGTGATTGCTGCCTGCTGCATGTTTGTCAAAGCCTATGGCATGCTTTTTTGAGTTTTGGGTTCCCATAGTATAGTTGTAGTTTGCCAATTTTTGCGGTTACAATGTATCATGCAAATGTTTACACTTATGCAGGATGATGGAAAGTTTACGGTTTTTCTTTTCCCCCCTTTTTGTGGCCATCAAAGGAAAATAAATAGGGCGTCTACTAAAGTCCGTTTAAAAAATAAACAAATTAATCTTTATACATTTGAACTAAAAGATTCAAAAAATAGGCAAATTAATCCGGGACAAGCCATCTGCAACTCTATTGTTGTCCCTGACTGTGTGCCGAAACTAGGCCCTCAAATCCCTCCTTCAAAGAGCACGAACCAAGGGTAATACCAGTAACTTATTATCTGCTGCATAACTATTGCAGATTAACTTAATTAGCCCAACTTATCACTTTCAACATCAACCTGGAAAAAGCCTCTGCTCCTAGCAAACATAAGACCCTCGTACATTGCCCTCACCTCAACCTGGAAACTATCCATCTCACCTACTTCCATTGAGAAACCAGTTACCCAATTTCCATTAGACTCCCGAATAACTCCGCCAATACCTGCACGAGGTATGTGAATTGTGAAAGAGCCATCAATATTCAGCTTGACCCACTCCTCTTTCGGCATCTGCCAAGGCTGTGTAGCGACCTGACTACTCTTAAAACAGTCCTTCATTCTAGCATCTGAATAGCTTCTCGTCCAAGCCACACTAGTAGAGATTAATTCATGGCTACTACTGCTCATATTCTTGAAAACCAAATCATTTCTATTTTTCCATAGCAGCCAACAAGTTGTAGAGAAAAGGTTGGCTACTCACCTTCAACCAGTACAATGTCCCCCTCATTTTTCAGATTCCATTGAAGCCGAACATCGCCCGATGTTGTAAAGAACGAGTTCCGAGATGCAGCAGGTAGGATGGCTCTCCAAACGCCCTTAGCAAAGTGACAATCTCTCACTGTTTGCAATGTCGTTTCTGAGAACTCACCGCATTGTGGGCAAAAGCCTTCCTCTGTCATACCTCTATGCCTTCGCTCATCATAGTGAGTAAACGTGCTGTGGAGCAAGGACCTTCCAAGTTTCAAGACATAAATTTCAAGAATTCATCACACCATTATCAAACAAACAGCCATATGTTTCAGCCATAGAGAAACGACCCCCCGATGATCTCCAAGCGAGTTGATCAGGACCTCCATCAAGCACTGGGGGCATTAAACCAACAATTCTGTTCAACAGTGAGTGGAGGCAAAAGAGTTTCTAAACGATGACAGAGTTTCGTCAACCCTCATTCCAGGTATGTGATATGCTTTAAGGGGGCCAACATCATTCCAAAAACTAATCGATCTCCCATCACCAATGGACCAAACTACTCCCTTCGTCACGTGATGCCAAACGTTGAATAGGGAGCGCCAGATATAAGAGTGGTTACTACGGTTGATACACACCAGGATCATTCCATGTACATTATACTTATTAAGTAAAATACGTACCCAATAAGCATCAGTATTAGCAAGGAGACTAAGCCCAATTTGAGTAGAAAAAGCTTGTTCTGCACTTGGAGACGCCGAACACCTAGACCCTCTTTGTCAATTGGTCTACCGCAGTCTTCCCAGCGAACAAGAGCGGGCTTCTTTTTTGTGGAATTGGATCCCCAAATGAACCCACAGGTTATTCTTTCGATATCCCGGCATGCAGAACCTGGAATGTGAGCAGAACTCACGAAATAATTTAGGATAAAAAGGAGTACAAACTTCGCCAAGGTAATCCTACCGGGCATAGAGAGTTGACGGGCATCCTACCCATTAAACTTGGATCATACCTTATCCACAACAAACTGAAACGTGGAGATTGTGACGCGCTTATGAAAAATTGGCATTCCAAGATACTTTCCCAAATCTGTCACCATAATAAACCCGAGTCTCTCACTTGTCGCTAAAGTAGTCGGATCCGGGGTGTTGGAAGAGAAAAAATATTTGAGTCTTCTGCTTATTGATCTTGTGGCCCGAAGCTTGGCAAAAAGAATTCCAGAACTTCATTAACTATCATAGCTGACGTAAATCTACTCGACAAAACAAGATTAGGTTAGAGAAAGTGCTGGACCTCTACGGGAAAGCATCAACGGTTCCCGATTCTTCTCCGCAACAGCCTGATCAATCAAATGCCCCAGTCGCTCCATTCCCAAGACAAAAAAATATGCAGACAATGGGTTCCCTTAACGCACCCCGCGAGATGGAAGAAAAGGCTTCAAGACTGAACCATTCCAGAGAAATTGCATGGATGCCGAGGTGACACAGTGCATAATAACATTGACGAATCTTGTCATAAGCCTTTTCTAAATCGATCTTGATCGCAACTCACCTACCGTTGTATGGAATATGGATAGCTTCTTGAGCAACTTCGCAATGTTCCTCCTAGTTTTGTGCAATCTACTTTTGCATGACCGAACGTAAACGCTTAACAAAGGTCTTTGTAATAACTTTATAGAGAACCGTACAAAAGTTGATACGTCGAAATTGGGCTAAAATCTCTTCTCCCGTCGCTTTTGGGATTAAGAGCAACAAAGTTCTATTAAGGTTAGGATCCTACCCAGACCCTTGGAACACCCGTGTCACAAGATCTAGCACACTAACAACAATGACAAAATTTCTCATGGATCCATCAATACCCGACACTTTTAAGTGGTGCCATACTAAAGACTTCCTGCCTAATTTCATCCATTGAAACCTTACTAGCCAACAAGTCCTTCTCCCATGCACTAAGAAAAGGAAATTGGCCCGAACAAAGTAGACGAGGAGTTGATTGGGAATCCACAATGTACAACTGTTTATAAAATTTCACTGCATGGCATCAGAGAGTATCACTCTCAAAGCACCAATTACCAGCAATCTTAAGAGCCTCAATTTGATTCATCTTCCTACGGGCCAAAGTTTTGCTATGAAAGAATTTCATATTCCTATCGCCATTAAGAAGCCAATCGCTTCTCGGTTTCTGGTACCGGAGGATCTCTTCCTGACTCAAGATGCTCTCAAGCTCAACTTTAAGTTCTTGTTCCTGTCCTTGGAGTCGATTGGTGTCAAAATATTTGAGAGCTTTCTGAACCCAACCCAATTGCAAAGATGTTACCATAAACACATTTATCCCACTCTTGGACTTTCAAAGTAAAATCATCCAAGTTAGTAACAATATCCTGAGTCCACTTCCAAGTTTCTTGTACAAGACCTCGAAATCGAGGGTGCAATAACCAACTAGCTAAGAAACAAATTGGTCGATTAGTAGTAATGTGCGGCCTTGAAGACAGACAATAAAATCGGTTGATGATCAGACTTGGGTCTAGGAAGGTGCCTACGTTACTTTCAGGAGCGATCACATTCCATAGATCATTACAAATTGCTCGATCGAGTTGCTAAAAAGGTTATCCCGATTCCAAGTGGACATAGGTCCCTGAGATCCCATGTCATGAAGACCATTATAAAAAATAAATGAGCGAAAAAGGTTAGACCCCGTCCGCATCAACTCCACTCCACCTTCCTCATCTCCGTGCAGAATTGAATTAAAATCACCAGATAAAACCCAAGGTTCAGCAACATCCATAGCCAAACGATTGAGATCCTCCCATGAAAGCCTTCTCTTAAGGGCATGAGGACTAGCAGAAACAGCAGTGCAAAGGACAGGCATAATTTTTTTCCAATATAGCAAAAATGATTGCGGCCATTGTGTCCATTGCAAAGTTAGATTGATTAATTTGGTATATATATATATACACACACATATATATACAAGTATGTATTTTATTGAACCAGGAAGTGAATTTCATCATATATACTTGAAAATTTCTGAATCAATAATGCATGTTTAATTTTGAAGTAAACAAACTACTTAATTCGATAAAGCAAAGAACCCAACTGAAATTAGCATAAAGTACATGTTTTGATATTCGAGGCAAAAGATCGTTTTTCAACTTATGTTAATCTTTTTGGACTAGAATATTCTCTATGGTACAATGTAGGAGCCCTCTAGAACAAGGCCAAAGAAGCCGATCTATACATTTTTGCTATGGAGATTTAACTTTTGAAAAAAACACATCTAATCTTAATACCAAGACTGACAATTAGCGTGCAGCAGGTACAACATGCTCATTAGGTTCGTGTGCCCCCGCAGCAGCAATAGCATGCCTGCGTTGTCGCTCACGAAGGTATAGAACAGTGAGTAGACAGACAAATAGTGTCAATATTGTTGCATTTCCTTCCTCCATTATCACATTCTCCACCCATTCTTCAACTCTAGGATAAACTTCCGGAAGGGAATCAATTATGTGGACCTAATCGAAACAACAAAATAGCAATGAGTCAGAAGACCTAACTAAAACAGCTAGTATAAAAACAGTTTCGAGATTCATGTACTTGGCAGAAATTCCGATCACTGTCTCAAGGTGTGAATCCAGAGCCAAGGATACTAAATTTTCATTGTCAATATCTACACACTGCCAAGTTGCTTTCACAGGGTCTGAAGATGTTAGGCTCAGCTCCAGTTTTACAGTTAAAAAGTTCATGTGGTCAATGGAATGCGGACTAGTGGTTGCATTTGTATAACCGATACACAGGACAGGGTGAGGACAAGAAGTAATGGAGAATCGGTACATATTACAACTGAAGTTACCATTCAAATATGAGTGTGTATAAAAATATATATCCTGTTCACTCTGTTCAATCACTTGTATTCAACTGTAGCATTTGACAGAGTGAACAGGACATAATTGCATTAAAGATTGAACAGGGTTTGATCTTCAGACATGGTCAGGCAGGGAGAGGCAAAAACAGGACATATACCACAAAGAGCAACTCACCAGGAAACTGTCAGCATAGTTCTTTCGTACCCACAAACTTGCTAGTGCCAGTGTGACAGGCAACTTTGCTGCAGGATCTAGCTCTAATGCCTGATCATAGTACCGCTTGGCAAGATGGAGGTCAAAAGGAAGTCCTTGGCCATGCTCATGCATGTATCCCAGGTTGAACATAGCTTGAGCATTCGATTGGGATTTTGCATGTATGTAAGCTTCAGCTGCACGATCATAATCCCTCACAGTTCCCTGAAAAAGAGAAGAAAATAGTTACAGAAAACCTCAGCCATGTAATAAGATAGCAATATGCTCGGGTAAAGATTATCCCAAAAAGTAGACAGTACTTTTCTATAGAGACTAAGATACATACTCTGCCATAGTAATATGCATCCCCAATAAGTAACGCCGCATGTTCGTTACCCTGCTCGGAAGCTTGCCACCACAAAGAATGAGCACGTTGATGCCTTTCTGCATCTGTACAAACCCCAGATTCACCCATGCACATGCTGCGCTCACCATACTTGTCAAGGATCCATGCAGCATTACTCTGTGCTATCTCGTAACCTAGCTCAGCCATCCTAGAATACAAGAGGAATGCTTTGCCCATGTCACCTTTTAGGTATGATTCAAGTGCCCATCTAGAGAGGGAACTCCATGGTCCCCGTTCGGCAACTAGCTTGTATAATGCAGTAGCCTGGAGATGGGGAACAAACTCTAATTATAATGTACATGGACATTAGGATCATTCATGATCCTAAAGGATTCATGTCACAATTCATGCATGAAACATAAACAAAGGTGAGCTATAATTATTGCAAACTTTTTTCTAAAGTAATTACAAGTTTCAAAATCTTCTACAGTGATCGGAGATTCATTTTCCTTTTAGGAATGAAATTGAAATACTGACGTAAGCACTAGCATGCATATATTAGCACTAGCATGCATATATTAACACTAAAACCTCAATGTAAATCAGGGAAATTTTCTGAAAAAACATTCCCCTGGTAATACATGCAAGATGAAATTATTACAAAAAGAAAACATAAATATAGAACCTTGAGGTTAAGCAAATGGAGTTTAAGTATGTCATTCATAAAGATATAGAACTATAAGCATAAACCATGCTATTTACCATAGGAAGATTCTTTTTAAGCCCAACACCAGTATGAAACATCTTAGCCAACTGATAAAAAGCCTTTGGTTGACCTGCATTGGCTGCCACAATAAAACACTTACAAGCAATCTTCACATCCCTCTTCACTCCGATCCCTTTAAGGTACACTACTCCTAAATTATAGTGCCCACCAGCATCTTCATTATCAGCAGCCTTGTGGAAGTATTCTTTTGCCTGCACAAAAGAAAAGAATCACATTCTGGCCCAACTCTGCACTTAACATACAACTATAACCACACGCTATCCAGATATAGTTTTTTGTCTTCATTCTTAAGGGATTTGAAAACTGTACGTTTTTCTTTTAAAAAGGGAAAAATTTATCCAATGAATTGTCAGTAGCCTCAAATCTTAAAAAAGGAACAGACAACAGCCATGGAAATGAACAATTATTCTTAGATTCAAAACTATGTATATCTAACCCATTAATAACTGTCATCAATCTAAGCTATAAAACATCCTGATCCATCCAGATTAATAATAGAAGAAAGAACAACTTTAGAAATCAGAATAAGTCTGCCGTAAGTTTCAAATTATAAAACATTCAATGAAGTGAAAAACTATAAACCAGTGCAATATAGCCAAACAGCACTGAATATAAAGATAATTCATATTGAACTAAGATTTTCAGGTAAATAACGTAAGCCAAGAACATCTGATTTGAAAGCACAATGCCCATGTCAAGACACCAGCACAAGTAAAAAACAAGGCACACTGATCTAAAGCATGATCGAGATAACAAGACAAAAGAAAAATTAGTGAAGAGAAAAATGAACATACTTTGGTATAGTTCTTCTCCACACCATAGCCTTTAACATATAAATAACCCATCCCATTGTAAGCTGAATAAAGCCCATGTTCGGATGCAAGTGAAAGCCACTCAAGAGCCTTGGTATAATTCCTTTCAACTCCAGCTCCTCTAGCATAAATCTCACCAAGAAGTTCAAGAGACCTAGGCTCCCCTTTATCCACAGCTTTCAAAAACCACATCAAAGCCTTGGTATGATCACGGCGCAACCCTCTCAATCCGAAATAGTAAAAAAGACCCATTTTGTACATAGCACCGGCATTCCCTTTCTGTGCTTGATATTCCAATATCTGAAAATCTTCATCATCTTCCCCTCTTGATTTCTTCAAAGCTTCCTTGTTCTCCTCAGCTCCATTGTGTATCCTAATCGGTTCTATTACCGGCGAATCTTTGGATATCAAGAAACTGTTTACCGCTATTTCTGCCAGTTCAGCATATATTTTAACAGCTTTTTCATGCATCTGAAAGTTTTAAAAAACAATAAATGTTTAGGAAAATTGGGGATCCACAAAAGGGGATATCAGTTTTCTTTAAAAAAATAAAGGAAGAAAGAAAAGAGAAGCTTACATCTTGACGCGAGTAAGTGTAAGCCAAAGCCATCTTGGACTGGGCATTACCACCTTCGGCAGCGAAATAATGATTCAAAAAAGCTTTAGCTTTGTTTCTCTCACGCATCATCCCCATCCCGTACAAAAAACCTAACACCGAACGAGCGTGCGGATCACCGTCCGTATTAGCAGCGGTCTCGATCTCAGCCGCGGCTTCCTCCATCAACCTGGCGTCTCCGTTGTTGGAAGCGGAGATGATTTTATGGACGGCGGCGTAGTAAGAATCGAGGGAAGTATCATGAGAAGGGGAGAGAAGGGCAGTAGGTGGCTCGAAGAGACGGCGCCAAGATCCAGGATCGAGCTCGTCATCAGGCTTAACATGGGTACCGCCGAAGTCATCGTCGTCCCAAGAAGAATCGGAATCGAGAGGGGAAGCGTCGTCGTTTTGGACATCCTTGAGGTCGTCTTGGGAGAGAACGAGAACGAAAGGGCGGGCGAGGAGGGGAAAGGGGAAAAGGGAGAAAAGGAGGAGGAAGAGGAAGAGGAAGAGATGGCAGCTTGACCTAGACATGATGATGATGATGTAGGTGTGTGTCGGAAACAGGGAGGATTTGTCGGAGCACTGGATTTGTTGGGGGAAAAGGAAAAAGAATACCTGTGCTTTGGGGGGGAGAAGAAGTCAGATGAGATCAGAAGACGGTCGAATCGAGATATCCATTCCAGAGACTGAAAGGAAACAGAGAGAGAGAGAGAGAGGTGCTTCATTTTTGCCACGTTTACATTTGTCATTCACCCAATCACTATTTGCCATGTCAACCTACACCCTTCGGTTTCCCTTCAATTATTTGGTTAAATTTGGATACAAGTCTCTTTACTCTTGTCAATTTTATAATTTAGTCCCTGTACTTTTATTTCTATGACTTCAGTCCTCTACTTTTCATATTTCAAAATTCAGATCCAATTGTTAACACTGATTTTTTTTGTTAAATTTGTGGGTGTGACATTTTAATATTAATAAAAATACTCACTCAGTAGCAATGTAATTGAAAAAAGACATTGTAATGAACCTGAATTTTAAAATCTAAAATGTAGGGGACTAAATTACTAGAAATAAAAGAATAGGGACTAAATTTCAAAATTGAGAAGAGTATGGGGATTGATGGCATATTTTAACCTTGTTTTTCTACTTAATTCATAAAAGGGATAATATAAATTTTTGACCCTTGAACTTGGCAACTAGGTTCACTCTGATACACATACTTTTTTATTCACTTTAGCACTTCAACTTGACAACAAAGTCTATTTTGGTCCCTAAACTTAAAAAATATAGAAGTTTGGTGATGAAACTTTAAAAAACAAAAAGTTTGATGATATGACATTCTTAGATTGTATCGCATAATGACACATCCTGACCACTTAGTTACCAATTCAACTAGTTCAAGCGGTTGGGCTCTTAGATTAATAATAATTAAAATTTCATGAAATTTTTTAAAAATAAAAAATTTATTAAACGAGATTGATTTGTTCAACTGTTGATTTTTTGTCTCGATTTTCGATTTTTACCAATTTCAAATAGTTTTCGAGTAAATTGGTTCAAGCCCTTTGTTCGGATCGTAATATCGATCAATTTTTGGTTCGTCCGATCCAATATTGTTCTAGTAACACTAGCTATATCATTAAATCTTAATAGAATACAAGCTCGAGGACCAAAAAGGTCAAAATGAACAAAAAATATATATATAAATACCAAAGTAGACCTAATTACCATATTCAAGGGCTAGAAATTATGTTATTCCGTATTATTATTCACCAATAAATCTTTAATTTATTCACTGCCCAACAAAAGTTGATTAAATTTTTTCATTTGATAAATAGAAATTGTGATTTTATTTAGAGAATTAATTTTATTTGATAATAAAAAGTTAATGCTTTGAATGTTTAATATATATATACATTAATTCTAAAATTGATAATAATAAAAACTTATATCAAATTAAGAATATAACCCGGGATTGACTTTTTATTGACTTATATATTGGCATTAAAGTTTTTTTTTTATTATAAAAAACTATAAACAAGGTAGTAATTAGAAATAAAACAACCACATTATGTAAAATTTTACATGGCTAAGCCGTTGGTTTAGTAGAAACTTTATGATCGGTTTGATATGCATGCATTTTTTTGTTTAGAAAATCTGTAGCTTCGAAATAGTAAGTTTCAGATTTAAAACCCTATTAACCTATAAATTCGTATTTGGTAAATGAAGTTATATGGTTACCGCATAATTAAAAGCAAAAGTTTATCCGTTTGCTTTCTAAACATTTTAATGATTTGATCAATATAATTTATAGGTAACTACAAACTTTAATAATAGAAGACTGGATATAGCACCAGAACTTAATTTTTTTTTCTAATTAAAAAAAAAAAAAAAAAAACCCCAGCCCCCAGCAGGTCAGTTTAATAAAACATATGGTACAGTTTTCCTAAGATATTGCCAAGTCTTGGCACTATTGATATGTTTCACATGCACATGCAATGAAAGGGACATTACAAGTAGCTGGAGTCTAACTTCCTTTCATTCATAGGCATAGGCTCAAAATCAGCTTGCATATTGGGCAATCTTACTTTCAAGTGTATTTTTATCAGCCCCAACTACCTTATCAACTTCCTTTCCATTTCTTATAAAGAAGAAGGTAGGAACACTGCTAATGTTCCATCGCGCTGCCACATCCCTACCCTCGTCTATATCCACTTTTAAGAACACTACCTTTGCATATTTTGCAGCTAAACTTGTATAGAGAGGAGAAATGAAGCGGCAGGGACCACACCATGTTGCGGTGAAGTACAATATCACCAGCCGTGATGTTCTTGTAGCAGCATTTAACTTAATTTCCAGCTCACTGGTGGAATGAACGCCAATAACCTGGCCTGTCATTCGAAAAACAATAGTAAGGTTAACATATAGGAATTATGTCCCATGACTCATGTAAAGTAATTCGTGCGCACACAAAAGGAATGATATTAATGGTAATTGATCAATAAGTGTCTTAGGATCAAGAAGTCTGAAATTGTCTAAATGCAACTGTATGAAGATCAACAAGGTCATCTAACCAAACTATTGAGTGATGATTATGGTGAACCCAGGAAACTAAAGCATAGACTAATTCACATCATGCAAAGAGTAGCACAACAAGTTTTAAGGCCTTCCCTAGGGATTCTTACGAGAAACATAAGCATCTTTTAGATGCAGGTAATCTCAGTTCATCAAAGATAACAGTCTTTCTAAAGAGTGTTTCAATTGAGGCCTATATAAAGCATTTACCATAAGAAAAATGAATGAGAAAGAAAACAATCCCTACCATCTTTAAAAGCAGATAATGCATCCTGATCCTGCACAAATTCAAAGATAAATAAGTTTCAGAATATATGCAGTGACCCGCTTATATACGACAGAACAAAAGTTAGGAATGGATGGGAATACTTGGCTGACAATATATTATTAAGTTATTTGGCTCATAGCCCCTACCACTGCATAAAGAATAAAAACTAAAACATCATAAGCTTCCCTTGTAATCCTATCTAACAACACCAAAATGCACGACACCCTAGATCCATGAATCAGCCCATGCTGACCATGTCCAAATGTACTAAAACATCCGAGTTCTTGCTCGGATAACTAAATTACTTTAATGAAGTAACCTCTCCTAGACAAAGAACATAGAAAATAATTTAGGCTTAAGCGGCAGGCGCACCCTAAACTTTATTTTTATAAGAGGCTTCTTCTTCTAAATCATAACGAATCCATAGCAAAGTTAATGCGCCAGAAGTGATAAGTATTTATGCCATATAAATACAATCAAATTAATTAATTCATCTTACTTGTGCCTCAGCTTTCTTCTGTTGCCTCTGACGTTCACTCCTTTTTAGTTCCCTTTCTTTCCGCAGGCGTTCATATTTCCTGCGATGCTCTTCAATTTTGCGTGCATTAGGTTCCACCTGCAAAGTAAAGGGTTGCCATGAGAAAGCATTTGCAGAGGAACACTAATGAAAGAATGGAAATGTTACCTTTTTGAGTACGGAACCAATCTCCTCATCATAATCTAACTTTGACGCTACATGCAGATCACTTGCTGCTTCTTCCCATTGGCCAAGCATGGCCCTTGCCATCCCTCGAACTTTATATCCTTTTGCTGAGTCAGGATTGATCTACACATAGAAAGTAAACTTCAAGCCATCAGCATGATACCAAGCAAAAATAAAATAAAACCACAGACTCTTTAGCATGATTTTTGTTTGTGACCTAAGAAGCACTGAGAGAAATGGGATGGTACCTTTAAAGCTGCATCAGCATCACGGATTGCAGCATTTGGTTGGCTCAATTTAACAAAGACACTAGCTGAAAACAAGCATATCAGAAATTTAAGAGAGAGAAAAATGTTTTGGAAAAAAAGTATAAATTATGTTGCAAATAAAATTACCTCTAGTAGCATATAGTATTGCTGAGGTGGGATTTAACATGATAGCTTCTGTTAGATAATCTATAGCTTCATCCAGCTTACCTGAGGAAGGAAAGAAACTAAGAATTTGTAAAGAAATAAATAGGTAAAAGATAACACACCATGAATTCAAAAGGTGAAGTATGCCTCCAGATATTGCATCCATGGCTTTTAATTTTTCTGATTGAGCAGCATCCCGCTTTTCCTCCGTAACTTCAACTGAAGGGTCTCCCATCTGAATTAAGAAAAGACACAAAATATTTACAAGTTTAACATGAAACTCTATCACAGTCCAGTTAACTGAAGTAAATATAGTTGGATGATCACTCACTTTTTGTGGAGGATTGTTGTCAGGTTCCACAACACCGTTATTATCTAACTCGACATCAGACTCAATAATATCATCATCTTCTTCATTTGAAACATAGGGTTTCTTGTCATCAGAGTGTTGCTCAGGCTCTGCCATTTTAACACCACCTCTATCCTGAAAATTGGCATAAATGACCAAGAGCCAAATGAAGTTCACCGTCATCACTAAAGAAAATCTTATTAGGCCAGAAAATAATTCACTTTTTGCTAAAATCATTACAAAAAGAAGGAAAAAGTACTTTCTCTCTCCCAAAGCAGGAAGCAATTAGACAATTGATTTACTTGAACACTAGCTCGATGAAAACAAATAAAATCAGTGGTAAGAAGATAAATCCTAAGCAAATATACCAAATCTTGGATAAAGAAAATGAAGATATAATAATCAAATTTTGATAGAAAAATCGAAACTTTGGTAAATAAGCTTGAATCTTACCGTATGTGGGTCGGTTGGAACTTGAGCTCCCAGACTTCAAAAATAAATCAAAACATGGCAACGCCTCATCAACAAATCAGAAGCAATATTAAGTATAAGCGGGAAAAAAGATTACCTTAGGAGATAAGACTTGAAGAAGGAAAGAGAGGGAGTGTGGATAATTGAAGGGTTTGATTTGCACTGATCAACAAAGAGCTTTAAGTCTGCTACCTTTGAAGCATCCATCACAGTAGCATATGCCTCTCTCTCTCTCTCTATGCTTCTTTCTTTTCTTTTCCTTTCAGGATCCAAAAGCAAGTGAAGAAGAAGGATGGTGATGCTAACCAAGGTGGTGGCCCCACTATTTTTTATCAAACTGAAAGCGATGATGTCTTGATTGATCCACAAGGGTCCAGGGAACTAGTGATGGACCTCAGCGTACACCATCATTCTCTTTCCTTCTTCACTATAATTAAGGGGGAAAATCCTGTACAACCTATATTAGATACATTTTTTTTTTTTAATGGAACACCCAATCCCGTTCTTGTAAGCTTCAGATTATCCATTTTTAATTATGTCGACTTTACACTTTTAAATTTCATATACTTTTAATGAAATATCTGACATTTTAAAATAACTTTAATGCATAATCCAAATTTCATATAATAATTTTCCATTCTAAAATATTTTTATAATTTAAAATTAGGTCCAAAACAATTTTCAAATTCTAACTGAGTCCCGGTCACAGAGATTCAAAGATAAATAGGAGAATGCCTCACGGATTTTTGTATTAAAGAAAATAGGTAATTAAATATTTTATACCTAAGCTTACATTTTATATTTAATTTGGTATTTGAATTTTTCATCTTAATTTGGAACATAAATTTAGCTTCAATGCTTAATTTTTTACCTGAGTTTTTTCAAATTAGCACTTAATTTTTTTTTGTCACGATTAAGTACCTAAGTTTAGTTTAAATGTTCAATTTGTTATTTGAGTATTTTTACCAAAATTTTGTTATTAGAGTATACACGTTAACTATTCATTATGCCACATAATGACATTTGATCTAAGTATCAAATTATAACATTGAAACCAAACTCATGTGTCTTAGTATATAAATATTGACCCAATAATATATTAAAAAGACAAATGGTAGGTTAAGTTTTTAAAGGGTAAAGCAACATTTAATCATTGAAATTGGCATCTTTCTCACATTGGTCCCCGAATTTTCTTTGGATTTTGTTAAAGATGTGACAATGTGACACTCATACCATCTCATTACATAAAAATTTTAAATATTTTTATATAAAATCTAAAAAATATATATAAAAATATATTTTTAAAAATAATACGACATAATCGTAGAGTATCACGTAATCATATATTAACATAATCAAAGTTGAGAGATTAAATTAAGAAAAGCATTCTATATGAATTATAAAAGATGAAAATGTGTCAATGTATATTTTTCTTTCTATTTTGGGTTTTCATTGATTAAGGATTTTAGAGAATTGTCATTTCATAAAGATAAAAGAAATCCAATTTTAACAAGTACTAAAGGTTAACAATAAAGATTTGGATGCCTTTGTAATAAAAAGAAAAACCCAAAGCATTTAAAAGAAAATTTAGCCGCATATTGTAACGATAAAATGTTTAAAATGTAATAATGTTTTATATTTTACACATGTATAAATAAATATAATTTTTTAAAATGGAACCTAACATGAATTTTAAGATTTAAGACTGCTTTCCATAAAATCGAACCCTTAAAAGAAAAAATTACCTCTAATTTTAAAAAATTACATTTCAATTTTATTTCTAGACTTCATCGGATAAACCAACTCATATTAGGTGGCTATAATTAAAAGAAATCCAAATTTAGCAGGTCAATAGTGAAGATTGGGATGCGAAAATCCAGCCTCTTGTTCTAAATCTCTAAAATGAAATAATATTTTATATTTTATATATGATCGTGAATTTCAATATTTAAGACTACTTCCCATAAAATCAAACTTTTGGTACAAAAACAATTGTCACCTACATTTAGGATAGGGATTACAAATTTAATTAGAATGTATCGGATCAAATTACGTTGTTATAATTAACTGGTTACGAGTTTTAAACAATTTCCATAAAGATAAAAGAAATCCAATTTTAACAACCAATAAACGCCAATATTAAATATTTGGATGCCTTTGAAATAAACTTCAACACCACCAAAAAAATCCACCCACTTATTATGTATCTATAAAATAAATCCATTTTTAACCGCGTTAAGATTAAAGATTTGGATGCATTTGTAATAAAATTCACGTTGAGAAAAAGTTTTATCTAAAGCATTTTAAAGGTTTTAAGTTTTAAAACTACTTTCTCCTCAATGATCTCTAATTTGATGAAATTACATTTAGGATAGAGATTAAAAAAAATCAAAAGTATTTTTCTTCTTTTTAAACTTTATCGGATAAACTAGATCAAATTATATTAAATCAATTAATCGATGTAGTTGCAGGGGGTGAGTTGTACGTGATGAGAATGAAATTTGGATATTTGGATATGATCGATATCTAGAAAATTGTTTGGTTTTTAAGGGACTCAAAATTATCCAACATAAAGGTCATGATAATTAATTATTCAATTAAACAGTTTGGAGAAAGCTATTTTAGGAAGTACTTTTATTGCATCGAACTCTAATTAAATGAATCCAAAGTATTTTGTCACGAGAAAATAAGTGATTTTTGCGTTATATCCCGAGAGAACAGAATCAAGTTGTGAATTGCATAGCTAAACAAACTTTGGTTAAAAAAGTTGTAAGTTTTTTATTTCTCCACAATGATTTGAATTTTTTTTGAAATGGACACGGCTACAAGTGTTTTTTATTTTCAAAATATTTCTATGTAATAAGTTAAGTAATGTTTTATTGTAAAAAGAAAAAATCGATTAGGGATTTTAAACAATTGTGATTCCATAAATATAAAAGAAATCCAACATTAGCCAATAATAAAGGTCAAGATTAAATATTTGGATGCATTTGTAATAAAATCCACATTGACAAAAAAAGTATCCAGAGCATTTAAAAGAAAATATAGTCGCTTATTCTGACGAGAAAATATAAAAAAAAATGTAATATAATTTTATATTTTACATATGTATAAATAAATATAATTTTTTTAAAAACAGAGTGTAGCATGAATTTCAAAAAAAAAATCATAGAATTTTAAAATTTAAATTTACTTCCCATAAAATCAAACCCTTCATAAAAAAATGAATCACCTATAATTTGATAAAAAACTTTTTGGACTCTAGATCAAATTAGGTTAATGGATTAGGGATTTTAAAGAAATTTTCTTTCTATCTTTGGACTTCATTAAATCACGTTAGTACAATTAATCAATTGTCATTCCATATGGATAAAAAAAATCCAATATTAACAAGCAATAAAGGTAAAGATTAAAGATTTGGATTCCTTTTGTGATAAAATTCACTAAGAAAAAAACCACAAAACATATATAAAAAAAAAAAAACCTAGGTTCTTATTCTAACGAGAAAATCTCCAAAATGTAATAAAATTTTATATTAAATTCATGGAGACATGGTATATTTAGTTATGAAATATAAAACTCTGATTTTTTCATTTAAAAACATTATATATAATAATGATGACATAAATATAAATCTAATTTCTCACATGCTGGGACTAATAAGTTAATCAGAAATATCACCCTAATCAAGGGAGAATGTATTAGGATTACTCAGATAAAAAATGACTAACAAAAATTGAAACTCATCATAAATTTTGTTCATGGTCGATTTTATTTAATAGATAAAAGTTAACATGTCTATTTATTTAACATAATCTATAAATATAAAGTAGGAATTTGTTTATTCACTGACATGCAATAAAACGAATTTCAGTAAATCTTAACTTTGGTGAAGAGAGGGAAAAAACTAGGGTTTTTTTGCCTTGTGCATTTAGAGAGAAGGGAGAAAAGATATATATTTTTATTTGAAAAAATTGACAGTAGAAAATACATTTTTAAAATGCATTTAAAAGAATAAATTTAGCGAGAGAAATAAATAAAATATAGAAATATAAAAAAAGCTGTAAAATAATTTAGAGCATTGCCCATTGACGAACAAGGGGGTTATTATTTGTAATGGATTAATTTCCGTATATCCACAATTCCGCTGCAAGTCGCAGTCTCGTCTTCCATATTTCGGTCCTAAGAGGCTTCAAAGTCGAACGAACCTCACCAATTTCTCACTTGTTCAAACTTCAACGCTTTTTTTTTTCAACTACCAAACTAAGCTTACTTCTATGGTATTTCTTCTTTTTTAAAATAAAAAAGAAAAATGGTTGGAGTTAAAAGAAGAATCATTTAGTGGCGGCTTTTCCCTTTCATCGATCCTTATGCTGAAGGAAACAGGACAAAAATGGTGTTCAAGAACAAGCTCTTCTTTTCCTCTTCTAAGAAATCGGGTTCTTCTAGTCCTGATGGATCATCCAATAGCCCTCGTTCCACTTCTAATTCCCCGATCCGATCCGATAAGAAAAAACCCAAAGCTTCTCTTCCCAACTCTGATTCACAACAGATCCCTAATTCACCTTCCCTTTTCAGTACCACTGCTTTTAAGCCAACCCAAGTCAAAGATGGACCCGCTCGCAAGGACCTCAAACCCAGCGAACCCCAAACCCCAGTTGCTAAACCTTCCTCCTCTACCTCCAAGAAACCCGATGCTAAGGACGGGCCTTCCTCTGTCTCGCCTTTACTCGCCTCTTCCTTGGGGTTGAATCGGATTAAAACTCGCTCCGGTCCCTTGCCCCAGGAGAGTTTTTTCAGTTTTAGAGGGGAGAAAAGTGCCGCCGCTTCGGTGCTTGGAGCTAGTAACTTGTCCAGGCCCGGAGGTTCGAGTAGTGCTGGGGGCGGTGGTAGTTCAGGGAAATCGGGTTCTGGGAAGAAAGATGGGTTGAACCAGAGGTTATTGCAAGAGAGTTTGCTTGATAATGTGAGCAATTCGGATAGTATGTCACCTGGAAGTGGTAGTGGTGGATGGCACTCGAGAGAGCAGAGCCCTGGTGTACAGGGGAAGTCTCGGTTGCAGAATGGGGAATCATCCTCTGACGCTGGTACTGCTCTTGCTGTGTCTCATTACCGTTTTTGTCTTTCTGGAATATTAGTTGTTGTTTCCGATTCTGCCTTAGATGATGCTTTAGTGGCAGTACTGTTGTGTAGCGAATAGAAATGCTCAAAACAGTCTGATGATGCCACATACCTGGTTAGGATTCCCCAGTGTAAGATCGGAGTAAATGTTCTGAGCTTTTTCGCATTGACTGTCATATAGGTATAGCTGGAAGGCTAGGTAGAACGTTAAGGAAGTTTAAATTCACCACAAGGTTTAATAATTTTATTCTTTTCTCGAGCATAGATGTCAAAATAGGGTTATAACTGCTCATTGATCTGATACACAAATTACAATATGCAGTAGAAATGATGTGGAGTGTGTTAGGTTGTAGGATTTGCTTTCTCATGGTTCTTGGTTAGTTAGCAGTACGCATATTGCAGACAAATGAAAAAAAGGAAAACAATCCAGAATCAGGTTTTGGTTATTCTTTTTAAAAGAAATAATCTAAGATTATACTATTACTTGAGCTGACAGAGGCCAAAATGGAAAAGTATACTCTGAAATGATTTCTGTGAAGTCTAATTTATGGTAGTCAATAATATTCTTTAGATTTTTTCTGAATTCTGAGGAAAACAACGACATCTTAAATTTGAAATGTAGCCAGTATAAGTGCATGATATGTTCACTTCAGATCATACTAGTTTGATATCATTAGAGGTTAGAAAATGACCTCAAAAACCTGCCCTAAAGTGCCCTAAAGAACCTAAACCAAGAACTTCCAAAACTTGTTTTGACAAAAAAGTAGGATCAAACCTGAGAAAACTTGTTAATAAATCAAACCCTACAAGTCTTCAGTCATACTACTGATAATGAAATAAATCAGGAGGTCAAGAAATCAGACTATTACTATGAGATCCACATCATGCTGCTTATCTTTTAGATCCAATTTAAAAACTGATTCGAGATAGGTGGAGGGATCCAACTTGATTATATATAAGACATCCATGTGGAATAAAACCACATTAACAGACCCCATGTGTGTAGGTGGAGACGGAGAAGCCTATCACGTGGCAAACTCGAAAGGGGTAATGGGCATTGTAACATGCAATAACAACAGAATAGAGCCCAAGTTCTAACACTCAAGCATCCAACCTTAAACAAATTGAAATATGTGGAGAGGTTCAAGTTGAATATATGACATTGATGTGGGATAACACCAGTTTAACATTTATATTACTGCTAATTGCTTGCATTTGATTTCATGCATAGATTTAATTAGTTAATTCATACACCCTATTATTTTAATCCTCACAATTTTCTTTACTTAAGTAAATATTATTTCTTCAATCAAAATGTATTTAACTAATAAGTTTCAATATTAGCTTATATATCCTGTATCGTTCGTGTCTTCTGTATTCATATCGTGTACAAAATTATCATTTATTCAATTATTATATGATCGGAAAGCACGCTGATCTTAATGCGGAATACTTATGCATATATTTTGAGCAGCAAAATTTTTCTCTATGCATTTTCTTCATTTCTTTGCCCTTTCTGTTCTAACTAGGTGAGCAATTTCCTTCATTAGAACTGCTTTATTTGGAATGCTGGTTAATGTAGAAATGGTTTCATTTCCTGAAGGATTGCTGGCAATTTGTTATGTTTTTCTCTCAAAAGTTCCTTTTGTTGGCTTGAATATTATTACCAGGACGACTCAAATCATCACGGGGGCACTCTGGAGTCTTAAAAAGTTCTGATTTTTGTACGCCAGAGGTACAATAGTATTTTCATTGATCCTCTCCTTGCAGTTACTACTACTCAGTGACTGCTCTTGCATTTTTTTACTTTCAAATTGTGATGTTATTGATTATTAGAATATTTTCTTTCCAGACTTCATATGATTGTGAAAACTCCAAGGAGTCTGAATCCCCTCGTTTTCAAGCCATTCTTCGCCTTACTAGTGGGCCGCAGAAGAGGTTTCCAGCTGATATTAAGAGCTTTTCCCATGAATTAAATTCAAAAGGAGTACGGCCTTTTCCATTTTGGAAACCTAGACGCTTAAACAACTTGGAGGTACGTTGATCCTATTTCTTGTCTCCTACTTTCTTGCAGTTTGTATTCCTAACTAGATTTCTGTTTTATGCAGGAAATTGTGGTTGTGATTCGGGCAAAATTTGACAAAGCAAAAGAGGAAGTGAACTCTGATTTGGCTATTTTTGCTGCCGATCTGGTTGGACTTCTTGAAAAGAACTCTGAAAGTCATCCTGAGTGGCAGGAAACTATTGAGGATTTGCTGGTTCTGGCTCGAAGCTGTGCTATGACACCACCCGGAGAGTTTTGGCTTCAGTGTGAAGGCATTGTTCAGGAGTTAGATGATAAGCGTCAAGAACTTCCTCCAGGAACACTGAAGCAGCTGTATACACGGATGCTTTTCATTCTCACAAGGTGTACAAGATTGTTGCAGTTTCACAAAGAAAGTGGGCTGGCTGAGGATGAACCTGTGATACAGCTTCGCCAATCTAGAGTCCTGCATCCTGCAGACAAGAGAACTTCCTCGGGAGTCCTAAGAGAAGCAAAAAGTTTGAGTGCATCAAAGGCGTCGAAAGCCTCCTCATCTAAGAAATCTTATAGTCAGGAGCAACATTGGAGGAAGGACCATCTTGTGCTGCCTGGAAGTTTGATCACTTCCATTGACGACACTCAAAAGAACTTGGAATCTCCTGCAAGTAGAGATAGGATAGCTTCCTGGAAGAAACTCCCGTCTCCTGCCAAAAAAAGTCCAAAGGAAGTAACTGCTTCCAAGGAGCAAAACAATAGTATGATTGAAACCTGGAAAAAAACAGGAGCTTCTGATGTAGATCTGGCTGCTGTTAAGCTTCAGGAACCTACTCCTGCAAAGGAATCTCAAGAACATTCTTCCAAGCACCAGCACAAAGTTTCTTGGGGTTATTGGGGAGACCAACCGAATGTTTCTGAAGAAAGTTCTATAATATGCCGCATTTGTGAGGAGGAGGTTCCCACCTCAAATGTGGAAGATCACTCAAGAATATGTGCTGTTGCTGATTGTTGCGATCAGAAGGGTTTAAGCGTTGATGAACGCCTTGTAAGAATTGCTGAAATGCTTGAGAAAATGACAGACTTATTTGCTAATAAGGATATGCAACATGTAGGGAGTCCAGATGTTGCTAAAGTATCAAATTCAAGTGTGACTGAAGAATCTGATGTCCTATCTCCTAAACTAAGTGATTGGTCCAGGAGAGGTTCAGAAGACATGCTTGACTGTTTTCCTGAAGTGGATAATTCAGTTCTTATGGATGACCTTAAGGGTTTGCCTTCAATGTCATGTAGAACTCGCTTTGGTCCAAAGTCTGATCAAGGAATGACAACATCATCTGCAGGAAGCATGACTCCCAGATCTCCTTTATTGACACCAAGAAATAGTCAAATAGACTTGTTATTGGCAGGCAAGGGTGCTTTTTCAGAGCAAGAAGATCTTCCACAGGTATCCTTTGTCCAGTTTTTTATTTCAGAAAGACACAAAATGTTTCAAGAGGTGCTGAACTACATGCTTTGGTTGCTATGTACCGTTATATGTCCAATGCACCTGTATGCTTTTTGATATTTACTTCCAAGTTTATAGTTTTCCCCTCTAACTTTCCTGCCACATGCAGCTCTCCTCCTCACCTTTTGTGTTCCTCATGTAGGTTGTTTTATTTCTTATCATCTGGAATGCAATCTTTTTCACTTTTTCTCTCTGTTCTAAGTGATTTTGTTATCTGCTTCAATTAATTGTTGTGAATTCAAGGCTGTTATGCACCCACAGTAGACTGCCAAATTATTGCATATTCAGGGAATGTATAGGAGCCACTCCAACATCGCAGATGCTTTAGTTATCTGCTTTTTGCCATCCAGTTAAGAGTGTATAGTCTTTCTTTGGCAGTGCCAGGTTTTAATTTGTTCCTGATCATGCAGATGAATGAACTTGCTGATATTGCCAGATGTGTAGCAAATACACCATCAGTTGATGATCGGTCTGTGCCATATTTGCTGTCTTGTCTTGAAGACTTGAGACTTGTCATAGACCGCAGAAAATTTGATTCACTTACAGTAGAAACGTTTGGTGCGCGCATTGAGAAGCTGATCAGGTAATTTTGTTGCTGCTTCTTATTTATTATATTTATATACTAAAAATACAAATGCTGTAGATACTCCGGAAGATAGTAAAATTTAGCTATACAATGAAAACTTTGCTGAACATCCTTTTCAATGGAATGTTTGAACTTTGAGCAAAAGGTGCTAGTTGAGTTTGTTTCTTATTCTGTTATGATTTTGATATTTTAGGGAGAAGTACTTGCAGTTCTGTGAGCTAGTCGAGGATGAAAAGCTTGATATATCAAACACTGTCATTGATGAGGATGCTCCTTTAGAGGATGATGTGGTTCGTAGCTTGAGAACTAGCCCTATCCATTCATCTAAGGACCGTACCTCCATAGATGACTTTGAGATAATAAAACCAATTAGTCGGGGAGCATTTGGGCGTGTTTTCCTAGCTAAAAAGAGAACAACAGGGGATCTTTTTGCAATAAAGGTACCTGAGTTTGATTTTCTTCCCCTATGATCTTTTTCACTTATAAATATAATGTTTAGTTATTTATTGTTTATTTTATCTATGTATCTATTTTATACTGTATTAGTTACAATAGGATTCTCTTTTATATTAATGGCATTTTGCTTTTGGTTTTTATTGTGGTTCCCCTCTATATTTTCTGTTGTATCATGTCTGACTTCATATAATTTTCATTGTTCTTTTTCTGTTAACTTGTTACTTAGAGGTCAAGGGAGAGGTTAATTTTCAATTAAAATCATGTTTATGGTGTGTCAGGTTCTAAAGAAGGCAGATATGATTCGCAAGAATGCAGTCGAAAGCATATTAGCAGAGCGTAATATTTTGATCTCAGTCCGCAACCCATTTGTGGTGAGCAGGTCTTGCTTGCAAAGAATTTATCTTTTTTGAGAACTTGATATCTTATTCTGACATCAATTTGCTGCATCAGGTTCGCTTCTTCTATTCATTTACTTGCCGTGAGAACTTGTATCTTGTGATGGAGTATCTAAATGGAGGTGATTTATATTCATTGTTGAGAAATTTAGGCTGCTTGGATGAAGAGGTTGCTCGTGTGTACATAGCTGAAGTTGTAAGTTTTAAATTAATTTATTACAAGGGATATCTACCTTTTTGCTTATTTTAGTTGAATTCTATTGTTTTATTATATAGTTATATCCATATTTTTACAGGTGCTTGCCTTGGAGTATTTACATTCTCTGCATGTGGTTCATCGTGATTTGAAGCCTGATAATTTGTTGATTGCACACGATGGTCATATCAAGGTAACTGTTCACATGGTCTTGTTTCCATTCTTTTGACAAATACTGAATATACATTGCATTATAACTTGGTCAGTTGTTTTCAGTAATTCTAAATGTGCATCGACTGTCATAGTGTAAAATATCATCTTTCTTTTGGATTAGAAGCTTAATGTCATCTTTCTATTTACCTTTGGCTCTTCCTGTTGTTGTTATCATTGCTGTTGTGAACATTCATAATGCAAAATATCATTTTTCTATGTACTGTTTATCATAATATATGAAATTTATTGAGATACCAATGGCAAGATGAAGTGTGTTTTATACTATTTAGGGAAAAACCTGTTATGTTGGAAGGTTGGATGTGAGTGAGGGTCAGGGGACGATGTATGTTTATTCTTTGAGCTGTTAGTTTGTTAAGCAAAATGAGGATACCTTAAATGGAATGTGATGTTGAGGTTACTTGGACAATACCTAATTTATTTATTAAAACTTACGATAATTTTTTTTTTCCTACGAGCAGTTGACAGATTTTGGGCTTTCAAAGGTTGGTCTCATCAACAGTACTGATGACTTGTCTGGTCCAGCAGTTAGTGGAACATCTCTACTTGTTGATGAGCAGCCTCAGTTATCTGCATCTGAGCATCAGCAAGAGAGGCGGAAGAAACGTTCTGCTGTTGGTACACCTGACTATTTGGCTCCTGAGATTCTTTTGGGAACAGGACATGGTTTGTATAGCCTTTTTTTAGTTTAAGGTGCTTTAATTACCTTTTTGTTACCTGCCTGACTTGAGGATCAAGCTTGATTAGATTTGGTTAACCTGAAAATTGTTTATCTTACAGAAGCTTAAGCAATCTGGATTCAAGTTATTTAGTTGATATGATTGATGCTGGTTATAATTAGGTTAAAACCTACGGTAGCTGATTAATTGAGATGCATATGCATTTCTTCTCTGGTTGAACACGTTTTAAAGCAGTAAGTTCACAACATCATCCAATTTTCCTCAGGTGCAACTGCTGATTGGTGGTCTGTGGGTGTAATTTTATTTGAACTGATTGTCGGCATTCCACCCTTCAATGCAGAGCATCCACAGGTAATGTCATTATTCTATGAGTTCCAGTTATTGCTAGAACCACTCCTTTTGACTTGACATGTTTTGCATTTTATTTCTGTTTCTTCCTTCTCAAAGTATAGATTAATTTTTTTTGTTCTTGTTATATTGATCTAAAACTTGAAGGCTATCAATTTTTTCCTCCAGATTGCTTGAGATTATGTTCAAGTACAATGTTCCTTTTCTAGAATATTGAATGATTAAGGAGGTGGATCTTCTGTTTGATTGATTGAAAGCTACATAGCTATCATGTTAGGTTTACTCATTTTCCAGTTAGTTTTGGGACATTGGACTCCTGGTTCACACTTCACAGGAAATCTAATACTTAAAAAAAGAAAGATAATAATTTGGTTCAAAAAGCAAGGGATACATGGATACGCTGATGATTGTGTTGTTTTAAGGGTTTCTTTTAAGTTTTCAAAGATTGTTACTGTTGGAGTGCTGTTCAATTATTAACGTGCCTTTGACTTTGAAATTTTTTTTTTAAGTTAATTCTCATTCTTACATTCATTGTCTTTCATATTTTGGTTCTAGATAATATTTGATAATATTCTCAACCGTAAAATACCTTGGCCACGGGCACCAGAAGAAATGAGCCTTGAAGCAAAGGATTTAATTGATGGGTAAGAAAATTATTTTGTTGATGCCATTGGTATTTCATGAGAATTTGGTACATGTTGGAATAAATAACAGTAGTAATGCAATGATTCAGTCCAAGTAGTTTCTGGTTGCATTATTTTGATGGACATAACTTTTATGAGTTCTTTTTTCTGAAAACATTTATCGAGCATACATGGTTCGCAAAGACAGCTGTTCTATATTTGCTTTATGGCTAATGACTTTGCTACAGAGAGGATCCTGTCCTATAGACACAGAAAATAAATCCATAAACATTGTTGCTCAATCAAAGTGCCTACACAGATTTATCAAACACAGTACATGTCTGTGTAATCTAATTATCTCATGACAAACACAAAAACAACTTTCTAATATCAAGGCATGTTGATGCACATCTGTGACCACGTATTTTCCTAACACAAGTCATAGATTTATTTTTTCAGTTTATGGGACTTAAACCTTGCCTTCATAGGCATATTAACTGATTAATTGAGATACTACTATGTCACCTTAGTTGTTGCTACTGCATCCCACAGGATACTTGATGAAGTTCTTATCCTATTCGTCGGTAATTTTATTTTTCTAGAAGTTTCTATGTTCTTTTTGAAAGTAACTAATATGAAGTTTAAGACTAATTCAACTTATTAAATTATTTAGCAATTTACTTAAACCGATCACATTCTATATACTATGTTCGACATCTTAATGATCTTACAATGTTTCACATCTTCATTTGTTAAGTATCCTATGTATTTAGCACTATTAATGCTCCATTTTTTATATTAAGAAAAAAATTGTTGAGGCTTATAGGTTTTATTAGTTGGCAACATATATTCTTACTTTGTGAATGTTTATCCCAAAAAGATGTACGCTGCATCAAGATGTTTAACCAAAGGTTCTTCAAAGTCACTGGTATCAGAGTTAAAAATATCTTAAGAGTCTCTTAGTTTCTGTAATGCTCTTTTTCGTTTTAGTGTTTTTCTTGGTTCAAGTGTCTCGATATGGACTTAAATTTTCTTAATTTATTCATTTCCAGGTTGTTGACAGAAGATCCTAATCAGAGACTTGGAGCCAAAGGAGCATCAGAGGTGATATTTGTTCTTAATACGACTACAACAATCTTTGGGTGTCCTATTTTCCATTTCTCACACTTCTGCGTACATGTTTCTTAATTGGTCTGTCTTGGATTGAAATTTTTAACCAGGTGAAGCAACATGTATTTTTCAAAGATATCAATTGGGACACTCTTGCAAGGCAAAAGGTGAGAATGTGTTCACCATAAATTATGAAATTCTGAGCGATCTAATTGTTTTGAAGTGTCTCGCATCCACTCACCTTTCTTTCCACAATTTACAGGCTGCCTTTGTTCCCAGTTCAGACAGTGCACTTGATACTAGTTACTTTACCAGTCGCTACTCATGGAATACTTCAAATGACCACACATATCCTGGTAGTGATTTTGATGATTCCAGTGATGCTGACAGCTTAAGTGGCAGTAGTAGTTGCATGAGCAACCGACAAGATGAAGTGGTATCCTCTTCCCGTAGATTTGTATTTTCATAACTGATGATTATCTATGATTTCTGTTGTTGACATGGCCACAAATGAAACAGGGAGATGAATGTGGAGGTCTTGCTGAATTTGAGTCCGGTTCATCAGTAAATTATTCTTTCAGTAATTTCTCCTTTAAGGTATTCTTTTAACTAGAAACTAGCTGTTGCTAAGATTGAATTTTGTTTTCTTGGTATTCATCTCTCACATGCTGTTTTTTGCTTTGTGGTGGTTTGATAGAATCTATCCCAGCTCGCATCGATTAACTATGACCTGCTTTCTAAAGGGTGGAAGGACGATCATCCAGCCAATTCTAATACATAGCAACATCCTCTTTCCTTTGAGAGAGAGAGAGAGAGAGAGAGCTTGGGTTTTTTTGACATTCGGTGTTGATTGATGTGTTGTTTGTATACCCTGTACATGTATGTATGTTATTTCAATATTGTACAACTTTTGTTTTTTAAATTCATTTGCTGTTTTAATATATATTTAAGTGGTGTTTCTCACCCATGCAGAGATAGGAGAAAACTTGGGATTGAAACTGGTGCCTGCTTGAGGATATGCTTTTTTCTTTTATAGGCAAAAAAGCTCTACGCTGTGGGAAAGACTTGCAATTTTTTTCTTTTTTACTTAATTCCAGCTGCACTGCTATGACTCTTGAGAACCTTCAATGTAGCCTACTTTTAAATGCCGCCGCAGTGTGGGTTATGGGCTTTTGGGCAATGGGTGTAATTTGTGGTAGTGGTGTTGTTTTCTTCCTTTTTTGGTCATTATTATTGTTCTCTATAGCGTTTTTTACTGTCACTTTCAGAGCAATGAAAACTCATATCCCTTCTTTTTTTAAGATCGAAGAGTTAAAGGAGTGGTTTGGCTGTGGTGTGGTTGCTGAGAATATTACAATATATATGAATAGTATGGCTTGCAGAGGTTGTTGAGTTAAGCAGTTATATGGTTAAATGCCTCCACTAGTTTGGGTGCCTTGGCCTCATCTGGGACAAGTCTCTTGTTTGTCTCTTTAAGATGCTGCCCTCACATGTATACATGTAGTGAAAGTATCATACTAAAATTAAATTGTATTTTGCTAAATTAGCTTTTTAATTTTTTTAAATATTTTCATCCGCTAAATAGTTACAATTGGATAAAATTTTAACAAAAAAACAGATATAAAAGGACCAATTTATCTATTTTTTAAAAGTAGATCATGCTTAAGTATAAATATGGGAGTAGAATAAGATAATTATAGTTATTATTAGATAAACTTAGTTTTAGTTCATTGGAACAAAGAAAAACAAAACTCACACACTAGTAAACGGAAGGAAAAAAAACCCATAAAGAAGGGTTTGAAGTGAAATGAGGAGGTTATGTATTGGCAGAGGAGGGGGAATCAGCATTGGTAGCAGTACTAGTGTTAGATTGAGGTGGAGGCGGCGATGGGGAGGAGGAATTTTGAACACGTTGGGCGCTGGAAAAGAGATCAACAGGTGAAGAGTCGGCTATTTTGCCAGCTTCAAGAGGAGTGCCGTGCTTGTATGCTACCCTCAAGCTCTCATCCTCAGACTGCTTGGCCTGTGCGGTTGCATGCTTTATATCGTCCTTGCTTTGTGCCATCTCTTAACTCAGATTACGGATGGTTGGTTTAAGTTATATAGCTACTAACAGTAGAGGACGTGGCACCTTTCTACCATAATTATGTCCAACATTTTGACACGTTTTGCCTACTATCAGTGCACGTGCCTTCCTATTCTTACGCCTTCATTAATGGATAACGCCCAGCTCTGCTCGTAGATTAGAATTTTATGTTACTGTTTCATTCAAATTTCAATTTTAGATACCAACATGAGTGATAAGAATCCCAATAATGCTAAGGCCAGGGCCGAGGGGAAACGAATCTTATGTTATAGGGCCAGGGTCAGTCTGTAATGGGCCCAAAAGAGTACATAAAATAAGCCTAGTTAACAGGCCGACCCCATCCATCCTCACTACTAGTAAAGGATAACGTCCCTCCACCCCCTCCTCTTATAACACTCGCTCTCGGTCTTACGCTATTCTCAGCTCTCACCAATGGCGACGTCCTCTCACCTTCTACGCAACGTTTTCATTAAAGGTACCCATTCTTTTTCTTCTTCTTTTGCGTTTCATCTCATTTCTTCCTCAACCTTTCCTGGGAATTGATTATCACCGACCAATCACCAACAATTTCTGTTTTTTCTCAGGATCAGGCTGGCAACCTCTGTTGTTGAAGACCAACAATTTTGCTATCTCTGTAAGTACTTATCCTTCAGTGCTACATCTTTTCGTATTTTAAGCATGTGCAATGTTAATTTCATCTACTGCTGCTTTAGAGGTTGAGGAATGAATATGGTTTAGAAGGAATATAAACACATACTAGTCATCTAAGTGTTTACCTTTTGGGGCTTAAACTTCATTTTATCTTTCACAGGAAAGATTCAAGTATCGTAGCAGGAAATTTTCATATCTAGGAGGCCATCGACTCTCGTATTGCTGCCTAGCTGTTTCAAATTCTACCTTTCAACTCTTGCCATCTAGTTTAAGGGAGCCACCGCATATTGCTGGAACCGAAACAAGCATTAAGCTCAACATGCCGCCTGATGTTGTTACCTCGGATCTAAGTAGGACATTATTTCTGGCCGATTTGGACCCTGCCACTGCTAAACTGGCAATTGGTATCTTAGGGCCATTTCTCTCAGCATTTGCCTTTCTATTTATTCTGAGAATAGTCATGTCTTGGTACCCTAAGCTTCCGGTGGAGAAATTCCCATATGTCATTGCTTATGCTCCCACTGAACCCTTTCTTACTGCAACCCGAAAGGTGATACCTCCTCTTGGAGGAGTGGATGTAACTCCCGTTGTGTGGTTCGGGTTGGTTAGTTTCCTTAACGAGATCCTGGTTGGGCCGCAAGGGCTTCTGGTTCTTATCTCGCAACAGGTTAGCTAGTATGCATTGAAACAATGATAGTTCTAACAAAATGGATGTTTTGTATTATTCTTCTTCCATTACATACGATTTCTTCTGTAAAGATAAATGGATTTTCAGCTTCCAAATTTCGGCATTCTATATAATAAGAAAAATCTTGGTTTTACTTGACCAAGAACCTAAACATGATTGAAATGATTTTTAGGCTTCAACACCAGTTAGTTGGGTCAACATTCTTCAATTCATATTTCAGTGTATTGAAACTTGATGATGTAAAATGAGTGTTTTATTTTTTGGTACCCGAAAATAATGGTGTTAATTTTTGAGTGTTTAATTAGGGTTTTAGAGTTCATTTTATTGAAATATCATAATTAGCCAATAATTTTAGCAATTAACTTTTATTCACTCAACTTTAAAACTAGAGTAAAATCACATTTTTAAATCGTTTTAAAAAGTTAGCCATGAAAAAAGTGCATTTGAGTAAAATCAGTAGTGAATTACATATTCAGCCATTGAAAAACGATGGGCAAGATCTTAACCCTTTACGAGTGCTTCAGCTAACGGAGGACTTGCTACATCTCATAAATTTGATTTAAAGCAGTTGGTAAATTTGATTTAAAGCAGTTGGTCGATACAAAGAGTTAGCATCAAGTACAGTGATTCCCTAACAAGAATGTCAAAGTCATTCTGGTACACATCGTCAACTGCCGCATGGAAAGTACCTTGAAAATTGAGTGTAATCACTTGCTGCATATCATCAATCTTGAGGGATTTTTACGCTGAAGCTCATCCATCAGCAGGTGCGCAACCGATTTGTATCCCAACTCCCGAGCTTTGAATTCGATCACAAAAACAAATAAACAATAATAGTCAGTATTTTTCAAGTTTAGCCAGTTGGGAAAGACAGGAATCAGTTCAAGACAATACCTCTGTAGATTGCTATTCCTGTTGGAGTCATCTTTCGATTCTTCAAACACAATGAACTATGGAGAATTGCAAAAAACGATTCAGTGAACTGCATATAAAATTCTCACAAGGAATAAGATAATGATGAAGTCGCATACCTATTACATATCCAATAAGGATTGATCCCTTTTTCTTCTATGCAGTGCGGGCACATCCATTCCTTATTTTCTCGTACCTCTTCCAGTTCTGATAACAACATAACACTACCCTGTCAACTTTCCTCTATTGCTTGCTATGGTGTTTTTCTTTTCTAAGACCAAATTACCAAAAACCTTCATTTCCACCTTTTTTTATGACCGACCTTGAGTTTTATTTGTCAAGCTTTGTTATCTAGACTTGGAGGTGTTAGATATAGGTGCATGTTCAGCACAAGTATGTTGCACATCACAAACAACAAAATCTAGCAAGAATCATTGCTCAGTTTTAAGATTATAACCCGCCCTAGTCCTAGGATAACCCATTCTTTTGGCATTTATTATATTGATCTTACCTTCACCATACCTAATCTTGAGACAAGCCCGACACAGAACACCATTGCTAGAGTGACAAACTGAACAATCCGTCTTTCCTGCATGGAATATAAATTTTTTGAAATTGGTATTCTAGTTTAATATAAACTCTACATACAAGGGTCTATATGATAAAACTGACCTATGCACGGCTGATTAACATCGAGATTACCACATCGCTTGCAGTCTTTCTCAGCACATAATGTCTTTTGCCTGCATATGATTCATATGTTTAGGATCTAAAGTAATAATATACAAGTTTAATCCGTGACGGTATCCTAAACTCACACCAAAGTCTAGCAACATGCCTCAAAAGATTATATGCTTTTCAAAAGCAGAAAATTTTAGCTTTTCTCAAAAAATGCTTTTTGTACCAAAAGTGCTTCTTAGAAACAATGTTAAACTGGCTCTAAGCCTAAGTTGTTTATGTGTTTTTTATGGAGTATTTAGTTTTGACCATCCAATAAAAATAGCTATTAATGGACACCAAGTCTTCCTATTTCTTACTTCGTTATTTAAACATGCTCAATATATTCTCTCAATCCTATCTCATAGGCTAATAGAAAATGGTATCAGAGAAATAAACCTGCAGAAATGGCAGCAAATTCCACAAATAGAGTTGTAAACACTGCCCCTCCCCTCCTTTCGATTGCAGCGCCGAGAAGAATCCTCAGGTGACAATTGAAGACTCGCATCATCAATCATCACCAAAGGAGCATTTGCAGGCCTTTTTTCTTGCCCTTCGCTTGAATAAGAATCACTCCCTTCTTCCCGTTCTTCAAAATCAATCGCTTTTCCTATGCAAAAAATGGAAATCATAGTTCTTTTTTAAATAAAAAAAAAAGAAGAAGAAGAAGAGAATTCGTTCGTCAACTTGAAAAATATCAATGGATTTTCTTTATTACCCCTGAGCCGGTTAGATCTACGCAAAGAATTGCTGGCGAGAGATGAAGAAAGAGGGGTTCCCTTGAAACGAGTGGAGCGGCGCACAGGCGTGATAACGTATTCCTTCTTCTGCCATTTTCGGACCTTAGGTTTTGCAGAGGAAACGATGGACCTTAGGTCGGAGATGGTTTTGTGCACTCCCAGAGAGGCTAATCGAGCCTGGTTCTCTACGATGCGAGCATTCCTCAGACTTTCATAGTCGGATTTGGCTCTAAGCTTTCCCATTTGATTTCAGAAATCTCAATTCCTTCAATGAAAGTAAGAGTGGCTGCAACTGATGAAAAGGATTTCTCCAAATCACTGATCAATAAGCTTAAACAAAGATCGCGACCTTCAACGGTCATGTTTCGAGCGGGGTATTTTAACATTCAAAAGTTCAAACTCTATAGTACCCGGATTTTTTTATTACAAGTAATTATTTTGGGTTAACTACACCACGGTTCACTTTAAAATAATGTCATTTCTATTTTGGCCACTTTAATTTTTATTTTATCGATTTAATTACTCTAATTAAGATAATTGTTTAAATTGATCATTGCTATTAAAAGTTTTTTAATCCACTATTGAATTGCTGGATTGCTGAAGTGACACATTAGCTAATTGAATGACTATTAGTCAAAAGTAAAAAAAAAAAAATATCACATGTCATCATTCAATTGGCTAATGTGTCACATCAGCAATTAATTAGTGTATTAATCAAAATTTTAACAGCAGTGGTTAATTCGAAAAGTTATATTAATTAGAGTGACTAAATTGATAAAAAATTAAAATGACCAAAATAGAAACGACACTATTTTAAGGTGACCTGTGATGTAATTTACCCAATTATTTTTATTCATGCTAACACTCTCAACCAACCATAAAAAAAAATGTTGCTGTTTCTTTTATTTATTACATTTTAAGGATTTTAAGGATGGGGTTGTAAATGCGAGGTTGATACTCCTCAATTAGTAATTATTGAGTTAAGCTGAAACCATTGGTTAAATTGAATATTAGCTTAATAATATTTGGCTGAATGGCTTACAAGCCTTATTAAGTTTTTTTAATATATATTAAAATCTTTATATTATTAAACCTCAATATATGTTATTACATCAAAAACGAGTTTGTGCCTGAATGTTTATGAACTTAATCAAATTTGAATAATTTAATTATGTCTTGAGTTAAACTCAAATTTAAAAATGGATATTTGATAACACTTAAACTTTTCAATATTGAGACTCAACTTAACTTAACTAGAAAAGGTACTAAAAACGCATAATATTTATTTATATACTAGAGTTAATGCCCACTTACGGCAGGAATTAATAATTTGTATAATTAAAAAAATAAAAGTTGATTGAGAAGTAAATCTTATTAAGTAATAAGTACTCATTTTGCCTTTTAATTTATAAATTGATGATAATAGTTTAAGATTGATTAAATTAATTTATGAGTCAAGAAATGTGTTTTTTTTGTTGAAGGGATAGAATGGATACACAAAACAACCCTTTTAATTTTAGACCTTGTGCATGCTTGTTTCAATATCAAATAAATAAATAACAACAAATTGGGCAAGAACGCATCATTTAAAATTAAAATTAAAATCTTATCAAAAAAAAATTAAAATTAAAATAATTTTTATTTTAAACATTTTACCGAAACAATAATCAATTCATGTGTATTATTATTTGGAAATAGAATAAAGATTCAAATAAATATACATTAAAGCGGATAAATAGAATCCATTTACACACTTTTATTTTATAATCATTTAAATGATTAATATTTTATGATTTTTTTCATGCATGTTAAATTTAAAATTCTTAACTATTTGTTTTATATAAAAAATTTCAACCGTGGAATATACAGATTTTAGATTGATATGATAGAGATATCGGATCGATTCAAAATTTTACATGTATGACAAGTATAATTATATTGATAAATTAACTGGTTGAATCGCTAAAACATTAATCATATAAATAATTACAAAAGTAGTTGGATCCCTTCCATATAATAAACATGTTATATTTGTTTGTTGAAAAAATATAATACTTTAAAGATAATTATTTTATAATGGAATAAAAAAATTCCACAAGATGTTGTCATGCATTTTTCATTTATTATTTTTAAAGAAAATTAATTTGACGTTATTTGTTTTTTTAAAAATATGTAATAATAATTTTTATACACTTTGAAACAAACAAAAACAGAAGAAAACATTATAATATTGATTCAATTCTACAAATTCAAAATGCAACAGCCTACAACAGTGTGAAAGAGAAAACGATCCAGAAATATCAAAGCCCATCCATTCAACCCACGCGCGAAAACAGAAAAGCACGCGCGGAAACGAGAAAAAAAAATATAACAGCCCCAATTTAGCGACTCACTGTTAAAAAAAATCCTCAACAGAAAAAAGATTGACAATGGCGTTGCAGTGGATGATTCTAACGTACGTGGTTGCATCTGAGGCAGCACTGGCTCTCCTCTTGACGCTTCCCTCTCCCAAGCTCTTGAAGAACCGTTTGGTCTCTCTTATCTCTCTCATTCTGCAACCTGCCCTCTTCATTGTTCCCTTTGCCGGATTCCAGCTCTTAGGTTTTCTCGCCTTTTCCCTCTCTTTTGATTTCCTTTGTCTTTGCGGTATTAGTGCAATGATTTTAACTTTTTCATTTTGCTTGCAGATATTTACTGGAAGAACGAGCACCGCTTGATGTGTACCTCTGAGATCTGCACCGCTGCTGAGAGAGATCGTTACGAGAAATCTGTAAGTGTTAGATAATTTCAAATTTCGGTATCTGATTTTGAAATATTACTGCGCTTTTGGACATTGATTCATTTGTTTACCAATTTTAGATATAATTGTTAATGTTTTAGCTTCATCTTTTAGATTACCGTTATTTATTTTGGTTTGCATGTTCAAGGATTTGAAATTGTTTGAACTTCTACATGTTTCTTGCTGAAATCTTACTTATCATCGCCAATATTGGTTGTTGGCTACTTGTTTTGTTCTTTTATTATAATTGATAATTGCCTTAACTTTGATTCTAGAATTACAGAAAGCTATTAAGGATTTTGTTTAGTATCACTGAGGAAAAGTTGTTAGCACTTTCGTGGGATGAAAAGCCTTGAATTCTTTTTTTTTTTTTTTTTTTTGATACTATGTAGAAAATTATGTTCTGATTCCATAGCTGTTCCTGCATATTGGTTTAATTTATTTATTGATGTTGCTAGAAGACGTTTTGATTTTTATTTTTTTTAAATTTTCTTGTGGCATTTTCACAGTTGTTTGGTTATTAAGAATTGAAATGAAACATTCGCACTTGGGTTGAGTCTTGATTTACCTTAATCCTTTTGGTCTTTGAAAAATGGAATTAACACAAACAATAACTGCATGCTGGTTACCCCAGTAGCCTTAGACAACAATAAATGCTGAAAATGGAAGAAGCTCCTTAAGAATAGCACACAACGATTTGCACTTTGACCAAAGACTAATTAAAATGAGCAAATTGCTTCCACTTCATACGGGGCTTATGTATTTGTTCAAACTTATTTGAGGAAAAGTACTATATTCTTTTTGACAGAAAAATAACAATTTAGAGTTAATACTAGTTAGAAATGTAATTGATCGAGGAAAATATAAATAAAGAGGTCTTGTATTCTGATCAATGGGAAAATCAATCAGAAAATATATTTATATAAAGTAAAAGATATCCAGATATCTACTCCCTGCTTTGGAGTTTCTTTTAGCCAACTTGACTAGCTCAAAAATATCAAGCAAAAGAAATGGATAGACTTTTACCATGTCAAATACTTGCATTGGAGAGGCAATGGATTAACCAATGGAAACTTCTTCGTCATTTTCTTAGATCTCATGTTGGCACCTGTATTAATAAGAGTTGAATAATAGTGTTTCTCAACTCGAAGATTCTGCTGTGGATGTTCAGGGGACCTACGTAGTATTTAGTTTTTATATCATCACTCTGTTACCTTTCTTGATCCAATTTTTGGCTGGTTTTTGCGTCTCTGCTTTAAATTCTCAGGGTTGGGGCATAGTGTTGCATCAACAAGTTAATGATAGGGATAATAATAGTGTGTTCCACATTTCGGAAAGCATTTTGAGCTAGGATAAAGCTTAGGGGTTGCCCTGCCTTTTCCCAATCATTCCTGTTTCGGGGCTTTACTACATCTAATAATTGGCTTACTTAAGAGTTTTTCTTTTTTATGACCAATCAATTAATTAAGCACTCAGTTACGTCTTATAAAGCTGGTTAGACCTGATTGATTAACATATGAAGATCAAACACAAGCCTGTTGTTGTTTTCTGAAATATCTCTTGAATTTATATGTTGAGAGTTAATAGTTTCAGTGTGGGGTGCTTTGCAGTTCTACAAATCTCAAAGAAACGTGATTCTGTGCGTAACTGCATGCCTGCTTTATTGGTATGTGCTAGCATTTTGACACAGCCTTGACTTTAACAAAGATGTTTTTAGTTTGAATTTGGTAAGGATACTTGTGCAGGTGCATCCAACGCATTTGCAAGTATAACAAGGAAATTCAGAGCTTGGAGGAAATAGAGAAGAGATACAAGGACGAGTAGTGTTGTTAACTCGAACATATTGGGATGAGCTGCTGCTAAAGAAAACTCATGTATGTAGTACCACCGCTAGAATTGAGACTGTTATTTTATAAAAAGCATATTTGCGGTATTTGTATGATGTCATGTTTCCTTTATAGCTTAAACTCTCCTGCATCTCTAGGCTTGAATGAAAGTGTTTTTTTTTTTTTTTTAGTACAAGAAACATATTTTGTTGTTAGTCGTGGTCATATTGAGGCTGATCTTTATAATTATTTCCTGGAAACTGCTCATGAATTTCATTTACCATGTGTTTTGGCATGTGAATTAATTCGATATTACGTACTTTTATATAAAGTTTATATATAGTACAATAGAATAATAAAATGATTTGACGTCACGAGCCAAGTAAGATTAATTCGATATTACCTACTTTTATATAATGTTTACATCATTGTATACAACACCTAAACATTAACAGCTGGATGAGAAGTTTAAATAGACACTATTAATCCTGCACTTTTGGGTGAAAGTGTTTTGGAGCTCCCTCTAGGGACTGTATTAAATTGGGCCCTTTATTATTAAATAGACCAGTTTAGTTTCTGAATTATTAAAAAGAATTAAATAAGGTTGAATAGGAATAGAGTTTAACATTATTCATTTAGAGTTAATATTTTTAAAATTTGTATGGTTTGTAATTGATTTTTTTTTTTTGAATTGAACTGCAAAATATATATATATTTTTAATGTTGTAAATGTTAACCTTTAGATTTATTTTATTCTTTTTAATAGTATAGAGATTAAATTGATTCTAAATAGACTGATTTGATACAGTGTCTATAATATAGGGATAATCTAAGTACTTTATCCTGCACTTTTGTAGGCCTGATTTTGCTTTGTTTACTTGGTTCCTTTGATGTAATTCTGACTTGTATGATAACAGTTTATCTGCTTTCACTGATCAAAATAATTTAATTGGACGGGTGTTATACGGAATTAACTACCATGTACAAACATTGATTAGATCAAAGTTTATATCAGCTGGGGACAATTTAATGTCATCTTGTTGTAGCTGGAACCGAAGATCTTATTATGGAGACGTTAGCATTACAAAATTTATGAGGGAAAAAGAGAAGGAGAACTTCAAAAATGAATAATGGGTTTTCAACATAACGGTTTCTGATTACAAAAATCAGCTTGCATTGCAATGGTGGTAAGGAACCTATTCTTCAAATTAAGTTTAACATACAGCTACCAATTCCAAGCCGTATGTTGAATAAGAAGAACATCATATACACTTCGTAGTTAAAACTAAAGTCTACATGCTATATTGATGAATGATCACCAAATTGTTTGAATGCATTCCATCTATGCAAAATCTTGCCATCAACATTATAAAACGCAATCTCTGCATTAGAGTGGGTCAACTGCACTGACATAAAACCTTGACCATCATAGAAGAACTTTAGTCCGTCTCCGTTTAGTTGTTTCACGTCTCCCCTCCATGCCTTAGACCCTGCCCCACTGGTTAAGAACTGTATAGGGCTGCATGCACCAAGTAAAGCTTTTAATCATCATCATCTTCATATAATAAATGCTAGAATTGATAGTTGAAATTAGCCATTGTTTCTTACCTCTCTGTGTCACTGATATGTTCTAGGCAGTGATCATGACCATTCATGTAAAAATCAACATTATTAGCCTGTACTTTTACGGTGGAAAATACCAAGTTTATGTTAGATGGTTCAACTAGAATTTAGCCAACAAAATCGACATTGTGCATATGAAGGTATAAAAAAATTGACCTTGAGAATAGGAAGGAGGTGTGTAGCAAGTTCCTTGGTGTCACCATGATGCCCAACGCTTTTAATCGCATGGTGACCAACAACAATCTTCCATTTTGCATTTGATTCTCTTAATGCACACTCCACATCCTACACCAATAGGTATAGTCAAGCTATTAATTAATGCTTCGCATTGCTGCAAATTCAAACACACCAAATAATAAGAGTAAAAAGTACTCTTATACTATGAGTCAAAGAGCATTGCTGCAAATTCAAACACACCAAATAATAAGAGTAAAAAGTACTCTTATACTATGAGTCAAAGAGCATTTTATCCCTTTTTCTTATAAAATGGATAAATTAGTCCCTATATATTAGGTTAAAGAGCAAATTAATCTTTTTTTAAAAAAAAATTCACCCATTTATACTATTAAAAACTAATGTAACTAACAAAATAATCATATAGTGATGTATGTTGTGCAATGTGTACAAGAACCAGTTCTTAACCGTAGAAATGGATGAAGTTTTTAACAAAATGATCGGTTTGCTCTTGATTTAACGTATAAGGAGCAATTTATTCATTTTCTAAATAAAGGGGTAAAATGTAATCGTAATATACTTTTACCAATAATAAGCTCTTAATTAATGTGTACCTTCAACAGATTTGCAATGTACTGTTTGCGAGGATTTATACCACGCCAGTCGTAAATGTGATCTTCTGGGTCTTGAAAATAGCTCTTCACGAAAGGTGTGGTGTCCACAAAGATGATCTCAGCTAATTCTGCCCATTATTATTTATTGATTTTGATTATTTGGAGTTAAAAAAAAAAAAGGAAAAAAAAAAGGAGGTTGCTGAATTACCAGCATTGACAATGAAGGATCTAAGACAAAGCCATCTGGTGTCAATTTTGGTAAGAAGAGGGCTCAATTGTGCCTCAGCATCACCCCTGTAATCATGGTTCCCCAACACTGCATTTCCCAAATAAAAACAAGGTTAGAAACCCAACCAAAAAAATGAAATTAGGAGTTAATGAGAAATTACTTACCGCTGTACCACTGTTTTTGGAGGCTGTTTGCAGTGTAAATATTGGTGAAAGACTCTTCAAATGCCGGATCGTGTACGCTGCGCAATCCATTGTCATAAAAATTATCTCCCGTCGAAACTACGAAATCAATATCCAACTTCTCTCCCATCTTTCCCATCTATAAAGAGGAATGGCGAGCTCAGAAATTTTTTAGAAGTTGAGATTAAGTTATAATTCTTTTTGGAGTTAAAATGAAATTTCATCGCATCAAAAAATTTATTATCATTTAGAATATTAATTTAACATTTTATAAATTTTAATAGACTAGAGCAATAAATTTGACGTGTAAAAGGTTAAGTATGATAATAATTCCAAGCTAAGAAAATATTTTATTTTTATCTTTTTGCATATTACAATTTCCTATTTTGAAGCCAAGTAAAGCCTGAATGTTGCAAGATTGCAAATTCATGGATCCGTATGATAAAATTTGGATATTTGAGAAAAACTAAAGAAACAAGTATTGTGAAAGGTTAAATATATGATTGTGTGGCAATGTGGTTTAATATGAAGTTCAAGAGTATATGGAAAATGAACCTGAAAAGCAACTTGAGATTGGTTAAAAGCGCCTCGTCTACCCCAATCTCCAATGACCAAAAAGCTAAGGGAACCATCGCCTTTGCTGGGTTGCTCAAATCTCCTAAGCTCACCCGATACATTACTTAAGGCATAAATGATGGGAATGACCAACATAACCCACCTATCGCAACCCATTTTTGCTGTGGTGTTGTTATATGGAAGGTTGTGGGTGAAATAAATGTAGAGATGGAGGAGAGGTGTGCGGCCGCCTACGTTTTTCTAATTGGTCTTGGGTTTGTAAAAAGAAGGAAAGAGAGCAGTGCAGTGCATGGGATATTCGAATCTTCCAGTGGAACATAGAGGATAAACTCTTCTTGCCCTTAGAATATTCGCTTCTACACTCGGCATCTCCTATCCTATTATTAAACCGCCACTCGTTTATTTATTGCTGGATAAAACAACCTACGTCTCAGCACATGGGATGAGTTTTCCCATTATTTTGGAATTCTATTAGCCGTATTTTGATCAAAATTTTAATATTTTATAGGATGCGAATTCATTTTAATTTTTCATTTTGAGGAGTGATCAATGACCAACAGCACAATTAGATGCTTCAACTTCAACACGTAATACATACCATAAAACAAGAGTCTAATAAAATCATATTCAATATACTTACATACTAACCAAATTATATTCAATTTCTAATTTAAAAAGTATTTTTAGATAAAAATATTGCTAAATAAAATATTTTTTAAAAGAAAAAAATACTTTTTCAAACTCCAAAAATGGACTAAAAGTGTTTTTGGCAATATCATAAAATTTTATCTCATCTCTAAAAATGTTTTTTTGTGTGTGTTTAGAAGCAATACTAAAGGGTGATATTTACTTGAGTTGGTCTCAGAGTCTTGAAATTGATATGGAGTGCCAACATAATTATAATGAGGTGATTTTGAGTTTTGGGTTGCGACAATTGGGCTTAATAAGGTTGAAACCTTTTGTTTTTGTCCGCTGATTATTTTGGTGAAAAAAAATTAATATGGTTACTCAAATATTAATTCCCTTGGGGAATGGGATCCTAGCCTCTTTCCACCTTTTTAACTACGCCAAGACAAAATAACATTTCTTGATGCCACCGTTAACACGTGTCACCACCTGCTTATACCAAAGATCTCTTAGCGCCCACTTGTCACTATCCCCATGCTCTTACTCTTCTGTCTGTTCGCCGCAAAACTGCCACGTGTCTCCATTTTGTTTCGACACTTGCTCTCCGAGCCTTGGTCTAAGCTCTTTCTTGTTTCTTCTACCATGTCCCCATCCACGTCAACAAGTAAACCAATTTTTTCTTTTTCAGATTCCTTTCCCCTCAATTTAATTTCGAGAAATGATTACACGAAACAGTAATACAAATGAAATTCAAGATAATAATATTAATATGACATAAAATTATTGAAAAGTGAGTCACTGTTTCATATAATCATTTTCTTTTGATTTCATATTTAAAAAAAATCATGTCTTTTCTTAAGAAAAAATAAATAATTCCAAAATATAGAAAAAGTCGAAAATGTTTTTTTTTTATGAAATTAATTTGTAGTAGATAACCCCGAATTGAAACGGGGGGTTTTGTTGTCAAAACAACAAAAAGAAGTAAATTGAATTTTTATTTTATGTTGGTGTAATAAAAAAATAGATGGAAGAGGGTGCTTAATAATGTTCCAAATCCAACACACAGACAGCCAGCCAGCCGTATATAAGAGAGGCAACGAATAATAGTAAAAAATCTAAACACAGAGTGTGTTAACGATTTTCTTGCTTTCATTCCTGTTTACGTATTTTGATTTGGTTAATGAGCTGTTCATCAACTACAGCGATTATATTTCTCACACACCCTAAATTTAAAAATTTCCATTTCTTAACCATTGGCATTTCCATAAGAACCAAACAAACCGTTGCATTCCCTAAAACTCGAATCAACCCGCTGCTGCTCTCATCCACAGCTCAAAGGATGGCGGTGGAGCCCTTGACGTCTGGCGCTAGTGGCCGCATCAACGCCCTCTTCTCTTTACGTGCTTTGAGGAGCCTTTTGCTGCTACTAAACGCCGTCGTCTTCTTGCTCCTACTTCCATTCCGGGGAAAAGCTAATTCTGGGGATAACGCGGGAAAGGATGAGAAGCAGGAGAGCGGGAGAAAAGGGTCGGCTTCCACCGTCGTTAGGGTGCCCTGGGCTTTGTTGCCTTGGAGAAACCCCACCATGGCTGTAGACCATGAGGCGGCCTCCGCGGTGAGGCGGTCCCAAGCGATTCGGAGGGTGTTCCAGGATGATGATGATGATGACACGGTGAGGGAGTTTTGTCTGTTTTCTACTGCTAGAGGTGACACGTTATTCACTCAGTCTTGGACTCCGATTTCCGTCCAAGTCAGGTCAGTCTTGGATTTAATTTGTTCAAGATTTTTCTATTGTCATCATCATTTTATTTTCATTAGTAAATAAATGTGACTTATTAATCATAATTAGCACTATTTTTTTTTTTTGAAACAATAAGGACAAAACCAAAAACAAATAATTAAACTAGCCCTAAACCGGGTTCTGTAAAATGCGCACACCGGTCTTCTATCACGAACAATCTTAATTAAATCATCTGTGAATTTGTTTTTGTCTTTAAGGACATGTTGAATATGCGGATGATGAAATTTTTTGACCTTAATCAAAGTAGACTTGTGGACTCCTAGAGATTGTTAGCGGATAATTCAATCTTAGCTCAGGAAAATGGGTTTTCTTTCCTTATTAAACTACGTTAATTTCTATGTTTCCTTCTATTCCCTGGCCCCCTAGAAAATGTTAATTATTGCAATCTAGATAAGCAAAGATTTTGCAAGAGCTGGCATTAGATTCCTAAATATGTCGGATATCAGCTTATATGTCCAAACAACTTGCATGATTCTTTTAATTAAATCACGAATTTGAATTAAAGAGGTAAATTTATGAAAAAAGTGGCACGGCTGAGTTTCCAATGAAACTGAATATTTAGATGGCATATTCGAAGTTTCGAACTATGTATAGTGGTATTGATAAAAAGAAATGGCCGTATCCGGCCCCAAGGTTTGTAGTACCCAACCCAAGTAAAAGGCAATCTTGTGTTTTTGGTCCCATACCTGGCTGCATGCTGTGAATTGTTGGGAGAATAATTCCAATGCTCTTCTGCCATAATCTCTCAAATGTTATGGTAATGGCAGTGCCTTAACTCATACCGAGGAACTCATCATTTGGCACATCTTCCTACTGGAAAAACTGATCCAACCAAATGATGTTCTTGTTAAACGCCTGATATTCTACAAATGACGCCAATGTAAAGGGAAATAACCAAATTAAAATGAGAAGAAATTTTACTAGAATGTAACAAGCATCAAATTTTTATCAACCTGAAATAAGAATATCCTCTGTTATTCACTGTTTCTTTCCATCGTTGAATAGTGATGTTATTTGTATGTCTTTCCAGGGGACTCGTTGTTCTGTTGCATGGCCTCAATGAACACAGGTTTGTTATTTGTATCTAAGGCCATTTTATTGATTATATTCAATCCACCCCGTAGTCTTTTATATGGGTTATAGTCAACGTTTACTTTTTCAACAACAGTGGCAGATACACTTCCTTTGCAAAGCGGCTTAATGCAAATGGATTCAAGGTCTATGGAATGGATTGGGTTGGTAAGTTTTCATGAACAGACTACTAAAATCACATTCTACTTGACCAGAAAGCACGTCTGCTTAATGCACACTTTAGTCCCTCAAGTATACTGCTTTTCCCACTTTGGTCCTTAAAGTTTTTTTCAGCCCACTTCAGTCCCTAATATTATGAGATGTTCCCAGTTTATAGTGCGTGATCACCTTTCTGCTGTTATCATTTTTAAGTTTATTTGCTCCTTGAATTCTGTAGGACATGGTGGAACTGATGGGCTACATGCATATGTTCATTCTCTTGATGATGCTGTTGTTGATTTGGTATGTTTTAAGGTTCAGCTACAGAAATGCATTTGAAAGTAAATATCGGTTGAAATTAATCCATCTTCCCAACTTGTTACAGAAAATATTCCTTGATAAGGTTTTAGCCGAGAATCCCGGCCTTCCATGCTTTTGCTTTGGTCATTCAACGGGTGGCGCGATTGTCCTTAAAGTAAGGTTCTTACAAATAGAATCATATATTGATATTGATCGTGTTTCAGCTAAACTTTCACTTGTTTTTGCATTCATTTTAGGCCGTGCTTGATCCCAAGGTTGAAGCACAAGTAGCAGGCATTATAATGACTTCACCAGCGGTAGCCATCCAGCCGACTCATCAAATTGTTATGGTAAGAATTTCCTTTGAAATTATGAAGAACATGGTATAAGAGTGATCATCAAGCACTAGCATTCACATTCTTCATATCTTATGCCTGTGGCAGGCACTTGCACCCGTCATCTCATTTCTAGTGCCAAGATACCAAATCACGGTTGCGAATAAAAAGAGCAGGCCAGTTTCTAGGGACCCGCAGGCACTGGTAGAGAAATATTCCGATCCATTGGTGTACACGGGACCCCTCCGTGTAAGAACTGGTTGTGAGCTTCTTAGAATTACATCCTACTTGCAGCAAAACCTGAGGAAATTCACGGTTCCTTTCTTCGTTCTTCATGGTACCGATGATACCGTAACAGATCCTCAAGCTTCTGAAAAACTGTATAAAGAAGCTGCCTCAACCGACAAAACGATCAGATTATTCCAAGGGCTGTTACATGATCTCCTGTTTGAACTGGAACGAGAAGCTGTAACGGACGACATAATCGAATGGTTAAATTGTAGAGTATAACAGAAGAAGAAGGTAGGTTGGGAAGAGAGGTTCAAGTACCGTGGAAAGGAATAAATTCTCTTGGTGGTAAAGGATGATAGGCATCAGCAGAGTTTGGTTTTTCGTTGTAAAATGATACTGTGATCTCTAATGCCAGGATTTTATGTTAAAACTTGAGGATTCATGTCCGCTCTGCAGCTACAATTTTCCCTTTTTTAGAAGATGAAGTTTTTAAGGAAAATTATGCATCATTGTTAGATAGAAATGGGAGTATTCTTTGGTATCAATTTTATTTAAACTTTCATTTTTAAACTACTCTTAAAAAGCTGCAAAACAATATCTCACTTAAACATCTCCTCTTTTTGTAATATATTATAGTAGTCTAACAAAAATATTTTTCAATTTCTTTTAATTCAAGAGGTAAAAATAAAATCTAAAAATATATTATGTTTTATTCTATTAACAAAAACAATTTATTGAACTTTTAGTCTTCACGGAAAATATTTTTAGCCTTTTCCAATGTTTGTTTCATGTAAAATAGGTAGTCAATATAAATTTACTCCTTATTCTTATAAAATGTCTTACCAATATTTTTCCGTACCATATTTTTCAACCTAATAAAGCTTTGTTCATTGGAACACCTTCTTACTCAATCTGAATATTGGGTCAAAGCACCGGGATGTTATATTCTCTACTACATTCTTCACTTATCAAATATTTCTTATAAACTTTCATACCTTTTCAATTTAGTTCTTTTTTGTCATAAAAATTTATTATTCACTAATTAATTACATTAAATCAATATTCTTTCCTGTTATACTTTAATAACATAATTTATCTCAATATCTTATTTCAGTCCTCGTCATCTTAAAAATTCCATATTTTCCCACAATTTTACTTTTACAATACTTATACATATTTTATCATCTTATAGCACATTCATTAAATTTTTATCATAATTTTCTTATTCACATATTAAATTGCTTCACACTTAAGCTTCTGTACATTTTTCAATTTAGTCCCTATTGCTATGTAATTTTTTTCACCATATAAGCACTTTAATAAAACAATTCATTATAATAACAAATTTTCATAAATATCACTTATCTTGTTTCAATTATAAATTTCACAAAATTTACAATTTAATCATTAACATCATGAATATTCTTTATTTATTATAATTTTACCTTAACAACATTTTGTAGTCAATTCACTACTTATCATAAATCTCAAATTTATATTTGTTTCATTGAAAATAACTTTTATAAAATATTTTCAAAAAATTTACCAAATAATAGAAAATATTTTATACAGATTTATTTAAATACAAAAAAATATTAACTTTTTTAGATAAATAAATTATTTTTCAAAAATTATTTTCTAAAAATCATTTTCAGTGAAACAAACAACTATTTATTTTCGTTGATGCTCAAAATTTAAGACTGTTAAATGGAGAAATTGATTTTATTATGTATGTTTAACATAACATTTTATTGGATTTGGATTTGTTGAAAAACACATCTCAATATATGTTTCCTTCAAAAGAAAAAAAAAAGAAATGAAAAGACGAAAATAATTTGCTATGATAATTAGAGCAAGGGAAGATGGGCGTTTGATCATTCAAAAAGTAATTTCCCTTAAAAGGGATGGCCCTAGGATTCTCACAATCTAAAGCCCATTTTTAATTCTTAACGTAACTTTTTACGGAGATTATTGTATTATGATTTAAATTATATTTTTTATTTTTTATTTAAAAAATAAGTAAATTAGTATTTATATATTATTGTGCCTACAAAATACGGAAGATTAATTACTGAGCTCTATCCAGTATATATTTTTTTAAAAAAAAAAAAGAGAAGAAATTGAACTTTTTTATTAAAATATCATCTATTTCTACGATTAAAAGCAAACATTATTGATAGAATAACCATACAATTACACGTAATGTATCAACAAAACAGATAAAATTTTAACAAAAAGATCAAAGATATAATATAAAAATTTCCATCTATCGACTAGAAGTATGTAGATATACACATTTTGGTGTATTAATGTACACCAAAGCGGAGACAGACAATTATAATTGTGAAGAATCTATTACAAACCAAATGCAAGCGTCCACAATAAAAACATTATCCTATTGCTTATATGTATTCCAAATCCAAAGACATACATTATCGATATCATAATCCAACATATATGTATTCTGTCTGAAATCCGAAAAACCCATCTTAATTTAAAATTTAATCGGTTTGGTAAAATAAAAATGAGAGACAGGGAGGGCCAGTTTGGTTATAAGATAGGTTTGTAATAACATCTTGTATTTGTTGGCTTACGTGAAATGAAGGCTACAATGTTATTGATTGCGAATTGGGGCCTCTTTTATAAAGCACAATTGTTTTGGATTTTGATTCTTTGACTTTTGGACTTGTCCACCCAAACTTCTCTTTTTGGCTTTAAAAGATAAGTCTCCCCACCTTCACATGCTTTGTTTCTTATGCCATCACTTCATTTTGCCCAATTTTCTTATGATTCTTTAACTTTTAATTTCTCTTAAATTTTAGGATAATTAATAATAATAATAACTATGATGTTTTAGATCCTTCCTTGCAGAGCATGCTTTTTCTTTTTCTTTCTTGTTGCCTTTTATGACATGTTACCACTTATATCTTCTTTTTTCTCTCCCCCTACATTCAATCCCTCACAAATATATTCGTTGTTATCATTTGCATGCGTCTAAGGTTTTTATTATGGATCAAAGTGTCGATTAATTGAGAGCGCCCTGTTGAAGTTTTTTTTTTAAAAAATTTAAACGAGAGATAGTTTGATTCAAGTAATGGAAGTTCGTTTTTTTCCTCATAAAATATAAGTTATCTTACCTTTCAAAGTTATGTATAATTAACTTTATTAGCTTTTGTATACAAGACATTTACCCTCGTTTACTTATAATATTTTTTTAATGGAACTAAAATGAATATTTGGTAAAGAGAAAACGGTTTATGAAATATGAAAATCATATTCATAGAAAAACGATAGAAGGAACGTACATCCCTATGGCTCAATGTTAGCAATACAACGTCATGCAGACCCACTTTGAAGAGATCCTCTTATTTTATATTTTATATTTTATTCACGTATCAAATTTTAATTAAATAAAAAAGAATTTAATTATTTTTGATATAATGTTCAAATGTTAAATATATATTTTAAAAAAATAGGATAATCTATACTAATAATCACCTAGTTATAAAAAACTACAAAATAATCACTCAATCAGTTTACTAATAAAATACATTAATAGATAGGATAGAGATATGGAATGAATATATATGCATCCAGTAGCATGTATGAAGAAGAGGAATGAGGGTAGGCAGGCACGTGAAGATTAAAAAGTTGGGGGCTTCCCACAAAAGAGTATACATTACAACCAAAAATGATAAAGTGAGCCAACAGAAGAAAAAAAGAACATATCCACGCTCCTTGTCTGATCATCTATAATTGTACTTTAAGTAAAGTTACCCATTGCTGTTGCTATTGCCATTGCCATGACATTTTTTTTTTCTTTTTTCTCGTCTTCAAGTCTTTATTACCATTTCATTACATTTTGGGAAAACAAATTCCAAGCACAAGAAGAAGAAACAGATAATCCAAACAAGGATCTTATTAAGTGCAATTTGCTGGGAAGTGACAAACTTTTGGCTGGAATTTTATGTTTGTCCTTATGGCCTTAATTTGGCTTTATCTCCATTAAGAGCTGAAAGTCATGTCATCTATTATTTATTATATTCAATGCACCACATATGAAAATTATTTAAATTCATACAATTCATCTTAATTTTAGGGACATGGAGAATACCAAAAGCATCCAAATTTGCTTTGTTTTATGATTATCATTTTTACAAATTGCTTAGTTGGAAGAAATTTCTTGCATGGAAATGAATATTGACAATTTTGTGATGATGGGTAAATCCAATTATGTCCTGACTAACAAACTTGAAATTAAAGATATATATATTAATTGATTTGTGAATGGGATGAAAGAGTGATATATATATATATAATAGGTCATTTTTGTAAGGGAAATTAGAAAAGCAATTAAAAGTAATATTTGGTTTGGTTTGGTTGAAATTAATATTATTGTCAGCGTAGAAAGACGTGAATTTAAGTGCGTTGATACAAAAAAATATACAAGTCAGTAAGAAATGAGATGTGTTGCGGGAGAAACAACCTTAAAATATACCAAGGCTATTCCTATATATCATTCATAATGTTTAGAAGGTACCTAATTTTGTATACAAATCCAGTATCTTCTTATACTATATTTTTAGTACTTATGTAGTTAGCTCAAGGCATCTTTCTACCCTTAGTGTTAGTATATAAATAAATATAAGGGTAGGTAGTCGAAGACCGTAATTTTTTTTATTTAATTTAAAAGCTGCTTAAGTAGATGTTTTATTATTGAATCTAGCAAGTTTAAATAAAAATATAAGAATTTGTCAAAATCTATATAATGTATGGAGATTAGGAATAATTATAGAAATGCGTGGGAGGAGACATAAAAGAATATAGAAGCAGGAAATCTAATTAGCAGTGTTATTATAATAAGAAAAAAAATGAAAGGGAGGATGGGAGTTGGATTCTTAACACATGCCTTACTGCAGGGGAATGTCCTTTGCAATCATCTGTGTTTTCCTTTTAGTTTTCCAAAACTAAGAATCTAATACATGAAAGTGTAAATAAATAATTAGATAAATGTGGTTGGAGAATGGATCCCACATTATCAGAGCAACAGCAACATTATTTCTTACATTACTTTCTTTTAGAGGATAAATTTACTACTTTTGATCTTAATTTACATAACCTTTTTATTTTAATTCAATTATAAATATAATTATTTGTGTCTATAACATAATATTATTATATTATCAATAATATTAATAATTTATGAAAATTAATTTATTAAATATTTGATGATATGTAGAGTTTTGAAATTTATACAATAATATAATTTTATTTGTTTAAATCCGGAATTTGAAAATGATAAAAAAAATGAAAAAATATATAATTTTTTGTAATTAGATGAAAGGTTTAATTTGGAAAGTTGGATAAGAAGAAAACAGATAAATTGACATCATTCATTTATGTTGGAAATGACCTATCATATACTTACAGGCTGTACTTTGATTTTAACAAACAAATAACTAATTCCTAACTAAATATCTTCCAACATTCAAGATTTAGGTTTACCGGACTTCTTTCGATTCCTATAGGAAAAAAAATAAAGTTTTGTTATGAATATTTTATTAAACGAATGTTTTGGTAAATTTTAAATTTTAATAGTTATTGCAAGTATTATTTTATTTTATTTATATTTTTTATATCTATAAATATAAATTTTGGAGAAGCATATTATAACTTACATTGATCAATAAAATAGGCTCTCTTTTATTCTCCTATTATTATTATTATTATTTATTTATTTATTTTTTGTTATCTATTCTTATATTTTATAATAAGATATTCGATCTTAACATCAATTATATAACTCATATTTTATAATAGTTCTAAGTGCTGTTATCAAATTAGAATAGCCATCATACACTAAATTTGTTCAAAAATCTTTAAACCTAACCTTAATTTTATGTATCTATAATTGTTTCAAATCAAAATTTTATTCTCCTCCCAAACTTTCATGTGTGACACTCTAATTACAATTGGTCCTAAAAATTGAAGCATCAAACTTACTTTTCAATTACCCAAATACAAGCTTAACACTCCAATGACTGCTATACCCTCGTGGACGTCTTAACAGCTCCAAATCCTTTAGCTTTGGAGAGAGGAAAAAAAGGTTACTTCCGATTTAATTTAATCACAAATAAGGATAATTTAGTTATTTCAATGGATGCATATCCATTACAATTTCTTCAATAAAATATGGTACAAAAGTAAATTAAAAATCTCTTACCACTCTATTAATAATCATTTATATAATATTTTAAATAAAACAACTGAAAAATATTATTTGAAAATCGAACACAAGGCTAACAAACTCAAATAAAAATCTCTTACCACTCCATTAATAATCATTTGTTAAATAATTTTATAAATATACTTTTAATATAAAATGTTTTCGTTCACCTACATCTTGGGTATAAATATATACATAAAACAAAATTTAAAAATGTAAAAAAATATAATTTTAATAGCCGATTAAGTTTTAACTCAATAGACATTGTTGTTAATGTAGTAAAACGTAAATTTGAATGCGTTAAAGCGCATTATACTCCTATTTTTAAAAAAAATATAATTAGAAATAAAATTGTTCAATATATATATAATATTAATATCTTAAATACATTAAAAATATTTCTCAAATTTTCTGTTTATTCCATATTTCCTTCATTTTCTTTGTTCTATTCTTTTTCCCATTCCTTACATGGTAAAGGACTGAATTAGCCTTGATAACATAAAATTACATTGCTTACTTGTCCATTTATCAATGAATTCAAAATTTCACATGCCATGAGGAACAACTTTCATATTAAGGTATAGATTTCTTTTATACTTCAAAAAGGAAAAAAAAAAAAATTGATTCATCTATCTATTAGTATTAATAAAAGTTTGGCATAAGGAGAAAAGGATTAGTGTTAGAAAAAAAAAAAAAAAGGGAGGTCAGGTGATCTGCTTACGTGGGAGATGAATAATGAGATATTTGTTTCTTTGTGGGATCATAAGGTTTCAACCATTTTCATTGGGCTTATAAACAAGGTTTTATGGAGCTACACACTATACCTGATGAAGAAGAGGGTTGGAATTTAAGAGAGGAAAGAAAAAAAGCTGAAACAAGAAAGCTGATCATCAGACCCAAAGAAAAGAAACAAAAAAAAGAAAAAGGGCTTTTCTTTTTTACTTGATCTACCTTCCTCTATCTCATGTCATGCTGTACTAGCTTTTCTTTGTTCCCTTTTTTCAATTTCTTTTTAAATACAAACTTTTGATCAGCTTTACAGAGTGAGAAGAAATAGGCAAGACCAGAAAGGAAGCATTTAGCCAAGGAAAAATATTTTGCTTTGCCCTCTTTGGCTCTATATTAACTAAAATAGTTAATCGTGCCCAAAGAGAGGTTGTGCAGTGCAGTGCAGGACCTATTTTATCTATGTTGCCCGATAACTCTTTCTCTTCACAGCCATTATATTTAGAGAATGGTAGTACTAACAATAAGAGGAAAAGAAGACCGGCTGGAACGCCAGGTATGGGTCAATATCATATCGTATATGTATATGCAGCTACCATAGCATAGGCAATACTAATTGTTTAATTATTGGTTTGTAATTTGAATATGTACTTGGGGGTTGATGTAGATCCAGATGCAGAAGTGGTTTCTCTATCCCCCAAAACACTGCTGGAGTCGGATCGTTACGTTTGTGAGATCTGTAACCAAGGGTTTCAGAGAGACCAAAACCTACAGATGCATAGGCGGCGACATAAGGTTCCATGGAAGCTACTCAAGAGAGAAACTCCGGTGGTGAGGAAGCGGGTGTTTGTTTGCCCGGAGCCTACCTGCTTGCACCATGATCCCTGCCATGCTCTAGGTGATTTGGTTGGGATAAAGAAGCATTTTAGGAGAAAACACAGCAACCACAAGCAATGGGTGTGCCAGAAATGTTCTAAGGGTTATGCTGTTCAATCTGATTATAAAGCCCATCTTAAAACCTGTGGCACCAGAGGCCATTCCTGTGATTGCGGCAGAGTTTTTTCAAGGTTCCTTCCTTTTTCCTATTCCTTTTTATGCTTTATTTTTTATTTTTTGGTATTTTCAAGCTAAAAGATTTTACCTGTTCCAAACTATGATTGCATATATAGTGAAATCTCACTTTGCTGACCACTTTAATATATATTTTTTTACTTCAAAAGAAAAGAAAAAAATTAGTACTTTGTTTTGACTGATGAAACCTTAAGCCAGTGTTCAACAGCCGTTTATAGGCAGCAGTTTAACACATTTCCCGAAGATGAGTTTCAGTTTGTCTTGGTCGTGTTGCTGTTGCTGGTTTCAAATCCTATCAAACAGTTAATTAGCCTTTAGTAGATCTTAACACATATTGCTTGTTCCTTCGTTTTTGTTTTTTTTTCCTTAATCGATAAATGCTCTTTCCACCATTTCTATCGCAATCAATGGAAACATTAATTTATAGATTTCAGTGTTGTTTCTTTATAAATACAATATATTAAATACACTTGCATGGATTTTGGTTTGATCTCACTTTCTTTATTTGCCAGTTTATGCTACATAGAATCATAACTTGCAGTTTAGACATTTCCTGCTTGTGTTTGATAGAGTTGAGAGTTTCATTGAACATCAAGATGCTTGCCATATGGGGCGTGTCCGGCAAGAACCACAAGCACTTCAACCGGCTTGCTTGTCACGAACAGCTTCGAGCCACAGTCCGTCCAGTGATACCAATTTCAGCACATCTCCTTGGCCAAGTAGTTTGATGTTTGCAAAGACAATGGATACCCCTAGTTCCCCACAAAAAGCACAATACCACAATTTGGAACTTCAACTCCTAACCACATCAAGTCCCAGTCCCACTGAGGCTAAAAAATATTCAACCCAAGCTGGTGAACAGATAAGGGTGGCAATGGCGGAGAAAGCTTACGCAGAAGAGGCAAGACGGGAAGCGAAAAGGCAGATGGAAATAGCTGAGCAAGAGTTTGGCAAGGCAAAGAGAATTAGGTTACAAGCACAAGCTGAATTAGAAAAGGTTCACGGTATAAAGGAGCATGCAATAAAGCAAATCAAATCCACCATGCTTGAAATTACTTGCCAAGCTTGTAAGTGGCAGTTCCAAGCCAGAACACCTCTCGGAGACAAGTCTCCAGTAGTGAATTACATTTCATCAGGTATAATAGAAGGTGAAGTTGAAAACGATATTGGAGCAAAGGTTACTAAAACATAAACATAAACCACCATTGATTAGTGGAGTGTTTATCGTGCATTCGGTGTGATGTAATTTGTCCATTGAATTGGGTAAATGGAAGGTAGGAATGGGTTTTGTTGGATATATTTGTTCTAGGTTTTCCTACTCAGTTTCGTTGGATTTTGTGGTTGGAATATTTGGAGAGATGTTTGTAGCCCTAACTAAACAAGTCAGAAAATGGTGGCCTTTCATTAATATATGAATAACAATACAATACAAAACAAAGCACGAGAGAGAGAGAGAGGAATCTTGAGACTGATGGTCCTTCTTTGTGAAATAAAAGCAAATGAAGGCCATGTTTTTCAGTGCCACACTTGTCAGTCACAGCACAAATAATTAAACTCCATTCATTCACTTTCATTTCAGGCAGGGTCATAATGCATGCAGTGGGTTGTTGTACTGAAGAAGAAGAAGAAGAAGAAGAAGAAGAAAAAGACAGCAAACACTTTCTCATTTATGCAGAGACTATTGGTTCATGACTTGTGTGGTCAGTTGGATGGTTGAAAGGAAAACCTACCTGCGTCCCGTTGTCTGTTATCTTTCACCATTTCTTTTTCTACCAAACGGCACTAATGCTAGCTACAGCTTTTTCAATCTGTTTTTGCCTTTATTTTCTTGGACAATGTGCTTCTCTTCCATGATGTTGCTGCTCCCACTCACAAATATTGCCTGCTTTCTTCTGGTTGGCAAATATTGCAAATAGTTTGAAGCATGTGTCTTGAAGTAGTCAATATTGATATAAACTGAAATATCTATTTGTTTTTTTCATGACTCCACTCATAGTCATAGCTTAATCAATATTGATATAAACCTAAATTTTTTAAGTAGTATGTGTTATGTGGTTGGACTCGGATATCAAATGCTGAAAATGACCGAACAAACAAGGAGAATACCAACTAATTAGAACTCTCTTCTAATGAATAAAGTCAGAGGAGATACCGAATTTCGAGTTTATGATTGCTTTTTGCTAAAACACGTTAGCCACTATCAGCAAGAGATCCTTATGTTGGAAAATGGTGTTGGGATGGATGTTGGGCCAGATCTTCTTTCCTCCATTGGGGAGCTTCAACTTTGTGTTCGCCCAACCGCCTATACACTTCAAGCCCCACTCCTATTTTCTCTGCTATACTCCCTATACTTTTTGTAAATTTAAAATTAGTCTCTTTAATCTTTAAATTTTAACATTCAGTCTAATTTTAATACTCTTAGGTTGTTTTTTTTTAATTTATTAGTGTAACATTTTCAAATAAAACGAATACTCACTCGGTAGCTATATAACTAAAAGAAAAAATGTATTATAATAAATCTGAATTTAACAAAATAATTAGATACAATAATATTGTTACTTTTCATCATTAATAAAATATAATATCATCTTCCTCTATAGTTATCATATTTAAAAAGCTGATAGAGTTGGAAAGTTGAGTAATTATTGAAAATTCTTCCTTTTATAAAATAGTAAAATATAGAAAAATGCATTTGATTGGCTTCAAACTCAAATCATTGTAATGTTCAACATATTAACTTTACCATTTCTATTGTTGAGGGGAGTTGGGTCTCGGATCTTCAATGGAAAGTATTGTCCCACTCGGGGTTTTTTTATCTCCCTTAGAGAGCACCTTGATAAGGCATATAATGCATTAGTTGATGGTTCAATCCCTTGTAAGCACACTTTCCATAGTTAATTTCTAACAATATTGAGACTTATCCTGTGAACTTGCAAGTTGTATATACATCAATCGAGATGTTTCCTAAGGAAGACAAACAACTTCCCTAAATGTGCAAGACCCAACTCCCTCAACATCAACCAAGGACTTATTTGATTTTAATATCAATTTTTTATAAATATATTTATTACACAAATTTACCCGCCATAATTTAATTACAAATTTAAAATATAATATTTAAATGAATTATTTATTAATAAATTATAAATTATAAGAAAAAATGGGTAAGAAATGTTAGAGAAGCGAGTAGACCTGATTATGGGCCGAGCTGGACCAATACAAAATTTTAGGTTTGACCCAAAAATTGATCCTAAAATTTTATCAAAATCCGACCCAGATAAAAATACTAAATGTGCCTAACTTGCCCCATCCGTATTAAAATTATTTTTATATAAGAATAAATTTAAAAAATATAATACATCAAATGCACTAAAAATATTAAAATAAATATTTCTCAATAAATTGAAAATATATTAAAGACTAATATAGTTTCAACATAGTAACTAAATGCCTATAATAAATAACAAAATTAAAACTAAAACAAAAGTTATATAATATCAAAATAATAACAATAAAATATTAATACAAGAGTAAAATAAAGAGTTGAGCTTAAGCTAAAAAACTTACCCGAGACCCAATCTATTTAGAAAATAAATTTTATTTTTACTCAAACTAATTTTTTAAACTTATATTTTTATTTAAAATCTCTCACTTCTGACCCCGGCGGGTAGTCTGACCCGTGGTAAGTGTAGAAGCGGGGGACTTAATTCGAATAATGAGTAAAATCCATCCTGAAGAGGGGAAAGGAAAACAAAACTGAAAATAAAATAAAACAGAGGGGCAGGCAGAGAAGAAAAATTTCCCGCTGTAAATTTTGTTACTTTCTTGCCATCTTTTAACGTGGAGTAGGGCTATGGAATGGAATCCAAAGCAAACAACAGAAGAGATTGGCGTGCATGCTATTCTTGGTCTCCTTGATCTGTAAGTTCTTTTATTTGTTATTTCGAATCTCCTCTGCTTCTGCTTTTTGGCTGCATCCATTCATCTCTGCTTTCTTTTCATTTTCTTATAAAAAGGTTGTCCGGGAATTCTCTTAGGGTTTTGGTTAGAGCTCTGGATTTTGTTAACCTCGATCTCGTCCAAGCTGTTCGGAATTTTTGTATGATTTTTGTCGCTTCCATTTATGAAAAATGTATCAATATCATGGAATATGAGGCTTTTCTTTAGAGGAAAGGAAACATTTTCACTCTTCAGCGCTAAGAAACAGAAAGGAAAACGAAATGTGGGATTCATATTCATTCTTTCTTAGTGATTGAAGTTAGCTCTTTCGAACAAAAATAAAATAGAGAGAAGCTAGCACTAGTAGGCAATGGCAGTTAAGAATTCAATTACTATTACCCTTAATTTTAAAGTTCTCCACATTTGCGGTTTTGTTTTCATAGAATTGCATTTATTTTTGTAGATCAGTACTATATATAAAAGCAAAAATTGAACGTTTGTGTCGTTTGCTTGGATATTTTTAGGTTGGTAGATGCTTGCTTCTAGTACCTTTGCTAGGTTTATGGTACTTCATAATGACAGAACCAAGCTCAATAGATGTGATTTTGGACTTTCTGACGAGAAATCACTTTACAAGAGCAGAGGCAGCTTTGCGGAGTGAACTTAATAACCACCCTGATTTGAATGGTTTCCTTCAGAAACTTACCCTTGAAGAAAAGGACTCGGGAACGGTACTAGAAGAAGAAACTGGGAAAAAAATAGTGTCCGGAAGTAGTGGATCAGGTTCTCAAAACAGTGGAGAGGTTTCCAAGGAACTTATAGTGAAAGAGATAGAATGTGGGGCTAGCAGAAATGGGTCTGAAAGGAAATGGAGAAATGCTACTTCTACTGGGGAATGTAATAAACCTGATGAAGCAAAAGCTACAAGTGGTAAGAGTTTCACCTTCTCTAAAAGTTCAGAGGATACCTTACTTGATTTGCAGTCCTGGAACTGCAGAACTAGCAATGGTCCTCGTATGAACAAAAATGACGGTTTTGTTAGTAGCACTAGCTTTTCAGAGCTAGAGAAACCAGATCAGTCAAGATATCGTACAGCCAAAGCTCCTGGCACTGATAAAGGCAATGTTAAACATGGGGAAGGGATTGCCTTTCCTGGTGAAATGAAATCTTCATGGCTTGGAAATACTAGCAAAGCTAATGTAAGTTCCAAGTATGACCAGTTTGAAACTAGTGATACTAAGGACGTTGTTCAGGAATCTAAGACTTGCAGCGCGTACTTGAAGGAAACCTTTCCTGATAACAGCAGATGGTCTAGAACTGGCAAACCCACTTGTTCATCTTCAGAGAAATGGAAGGATCGTTCTGTGAAGACTGTTTTTCCATTCCCTAAGGTGGATGTATCAATCAGTTATGATGCTGCTAGTGCTTCAGATACGAGACAAGGAAACGTAAAAGCAGATGTACTTGATACTAGAACAGCAGTTAAAGATCAGGTGGATGAGGTTGGAAGGTTTCTATTTGTTGGGAATTTTCAAGAGCAAACAGGTACGAATGGATTGGCGATTGTTCTTGCATCTGATAATCCAAAGGGAGAGTTACGTAGGCTGCCACCAGTTAAACTCAAGTCGGAGGAGAAGGCATTGAATGTTAATTGGGAGCTTAATGGCTCAGGTGCGAAGGTCACTAGTGCGGACAATACATTCCTTATAGGGTCCTATGTAGATGTCCCTGTTGGGCAAGAAATAATCTCTTCAGGTTAGTTCACATAATGATACTGTTATTGATGATATGTGCTTACAGATACATTTGATTTATTAATTTATTTTAAATTAATGGCGGCAAATTGTTGACTAATTACCCAAACTTTCATTATTTTCTACCTTTCCTTTTTCCGTACTTCATTTTCCATTTATTATACATTCTTGTGGGATGCAACATTTTATATTTCTAAACCCACATGACTAATTTGTTTTGGTAAAAATTGTTGTTCACTTGAAAAATTCCATCTAGCCATGGGTGGCAAAGTCTCATTGGTGAGCTCTATGAATTTTTTGTTTGAAGTCTTATCCTCTAGAGGAATTGATACTTTGTTTTTCTTTGTTTTAAAAAGTCTCATAGTAGGTTTGTGAATTTTCCGTTGGCAAGTACTTTTGGGGTCCCTAAAAACCACTTAATGCCACAAACTGTAATAATAATGAAAAAAAGAAGGACGGTTGGATGAACCCTTTAATGCAAAACTCGAATGGAAAAAAGTATTTTTGCTTACCTGGTGTAGTTTGATTGAAGTCAGACATAACAAGAGAAGTATAAGAAAAATATAAATGGCTTGACAATGGCATGAGTTGAGCTTGTGTATTCGTCTAGTGAGGCCTGGGCAGGTGATGAGTAGCTTGACTAGATTACACTCCTAATTATGCATTTTAATATTGTTTGATACCTTTAACAATGCTTAAATTAAGAGCTACCGATTGTTTCTTGAGGTTTAGTGTTCTTACTCATCTAGTGACCCCATGTTTTAAAATTTGATGGTAATTGTATTGTCTTGAAACTTGTGTTAATGTAACCTTAAATCCTACCCTCAGTTTTTTCCAAATCCACTAGGCTACTCAATACCCTATTGGTCAGTCTATGATTTGAACTAACCAGATCCTGCTTATATTCACATATTGTCTCTGGGTGTCAAAATAGATATCATCCATATTCCTACGTGTCATATTAATGGGATATCAGTTATGTTTAAGCATCTGTGACTGCAATAGAAGAAACAAAAAAATAAGCTTGTCTTATATGGTCTTTTTTTAACACTAATCATGGTAAATGCATTTATTTCTACCAGCTTTGTACTGGCAATAATTTAATTGATTATCTCTTCTCTGAATTCTAGATGTTGCATGCTTAATCTTTAGCAATATATATCTAATATGTTCATAAAAGGATCCAACTTGTAGCTTTCTCTGGTTCCCTAGTGTAGGATGCTATGTTGTCGTTATCTAGACATGAATCTATTAAGTTATAATCATCAATGATCCTTTTGTCTGTTTATTTGTAGAGAAGTGTTTTTCCCCCTCTTATAACTCTGCTGAGTAGAGCTGGTATCTAGTTTATGATGATCCAGGTAAAATGCATGCTGGAAGTAATTGGCTTTCTATAAGTCAGGGCATTGCTGAAGATGCATCTGATCCGGTTTCTGGTTTTGCTACTATTGGTGATGGATTAGGTGAATCTGTTGATTTCCCTAATGAATATTGGGACTCTGATGAATATGATGATGATGATGATATTGGATACATGAGACAACCTATTAAGGATGAAGCCTGGTTTCTGGCTCATGAAATTGATTATCCTAGTGACAACGAAAAGGGAACTGGGCATGGGAGTGTTCCAGATCTGCAAGAAAGAGGTCAAACCAAGGGTGAGGATGATCAATCATTTTTAGAGGAGGATTCTTGCTTCTCAGGTGAACAATATTGCCAGGCAAAGAATGTTGAACCTGTTGCAGCTCCAGATGATCCCAAAGAACTGTCTGTAACTGAAATATATGGCAGAACTCATGAGAATAATTTAATTGCTCAATATGGGCTACTGATGGATGAAGAGGAGCTTAATTTGATGCGTCCTGAACCTGTTTGGCAGGGATTTGTAACACACAGAAATGAACTAATCATGCTAGGAGATAGAAATGTTCTCAATGAGTGTGGCAGGTCTCGGCTTGATGACATTTCTATTGATAATAATCAGCATTGTTCAGTTAGGTCTATCGGTGTGGGAATCAACAGTGATGCTGCTGAATTTGGAAATGAAGTACATGAAAGTTTAGTTGGAGGTAGTAGTGCAGGGGATTTAGAATATTGTCATGATTGTGATGTTGCTCTTGGAGGGTACAGACAAAGTCATCATGAGACAGATGGGAACTACATTGATAAATTAGTTAGGGATAATAGGATAACTGGAAAAATTGATTCTAGTAAATATGTTACTGGGAATGATAAAGTTCCAAGCCCAAAGATGAAGAAGAATCTTGCAGATCGGGGGTTTTCTTTTCCTCCGTTACTAAGGGATGGGCAGTTGGTGCAGGCAGGCTCTAGTAAGTCTCTATGGTCAAGAAACTGCTATGCTGTTGGTGATGAACATGATGACTGTTTGAGTGCTTTGGTGGGGTCTGATGATATGCTTGCTACATGTAGACGGAAAAGCACTGATTCTTCTACTGGAAAAAGTTCCGGGGATGAAGATAAAGCCTATGTTGTAAGATCAGCAAATTCTAGTCCTTCAACCCTCCCTGATTATGGTTATGGTGGACGCGAGCCGACCAAGAAAGAAGAGGATGAGAAAATTAGTGGTGTTAGGGAAGAGGATCCTGGGGCATCACTTGAGGATGAAGAGGTTGATGTTGTACAAGATCAAGTAAGACAAATTAAAAAACAAGAGGAGGAATTTGAAACCTTCAACCTCAAGATTGTGCATAGAAAAAACAGGCATGTCTTGTCTTGGTGACAAATCCTAATTCTAATATATCTTCTGTTTATTCACTGGTGCTAACACTTTTCAAAATTGCACTGATGCATAATGGTGTATTGTATCTTCTCTTTCTCCTTTTCCTTGTGAGATAGAGCACCCTTGAATTTCTCTGGGGGTAATCTCCATGATCACTGGTTGAGGTTGGGGAGGTGAAGCTGGTTGCTAGCTTCCCTTTTAATTGTCTAACTGACAAAAGTTTTTGAGGATTAATATGTTTTATTCAATGTAATGGTGTCAAGCTGAAGGAGCTTCATTTAACTAATTAGATGATCAGCATTGTTCACTACTTTGCCAAGTATTTAGCCAAGCTTATGTTTTTATTTTTAACTTATATATTTGTCTAGCACAATGTATAGTGAGTAGTTCACATTGCTATCCTCTTGTTAACAGATTTCCTTACATAAGTCCCCTTTTGCTTCTCAGGACTGGATTTGAGGAGGACAAGAATTTCCATGTTGCTTTGAATTCTGTTATAGCTGGGCGCTATCATGTTACCGAGTATCTTGGTTCAGCTGCTTTTAGTAAAGCTATACAAGCACATGACCTGCATGCAGGCATGGATGTCTGTGTGAAAATCATAAAGAACAACAAGGATTTTTTTGATCAAAGCCTTGATGAGATTAAGCTTCTCAAGTATGTTAATAAACATGATCCAGCAGATAAGCATCACATTCTTCGATTGTATGATTACTTCTACTACCGAGTAAGTTAGTACAGGCCATTTAGCTGTCTTTCTTTTTTGTTTGTTAATGTTTTCATATTCACTTAATTAAAAGATACTGGGTATTTTTTCTGTTTTTGCAATTTCACTTATTCTGTATTGGGTATTTTTTTTCCTCTCTTGCATGTTTGTATTGGATGTGTACATTTATTGGGAACTTTGTTCCGAATATGTCTGGCTTCCAAAGGCAAATGGTTTTATCTGTAAAAGTTCAGGTTGGCATGTTTAGCATAAATGATTTTCTCTGCTGGTGTAGTAGTTTATCTATTGGCCAATGGATATGGTATCCTGCACATGATTAACAAAGTCTTCTTTATTTTCCAGGAGCATTTGCTAATAGTCTGTGAACTTCTCAAGGCAAACTTATATGAGTTTCATAAATTTAATAGGGAATCTGGTGGAGAGGTTTACTTCACAATGCCAAGATTGCAGGTCTCTGGAAAGCTGTTTTCTATAGAAGTGTATTTAATGTATGTCTCACTATTATATAATCTTCTCCTCAATTCCTCTGTGCAGTCGATTACTATTCAATGTTTGGAGGCTCTCCAGTTTTTGCATGGCCTGGGCCTAATACATTGTGATCTGAAGCCAGAAAACATATTAGTGAAAAGCTATAGTAGGTGTGAGGTGAAGATCATTGATCTCGGGAGCAGTTGTTTTGAGACAGATCAGTTGTGCTCCTATGTTCAATCCAGGTCCTATCGTGCACCAGAGGTTATCCTAAGACTTCCATATGACAAGAAGATAGATGTTTGGTCACTTGGCTGCATCTTGGCTGAACTCTGTACTGGCAATGTAAGTATTGGCGTTCTTTTGACATCAATTATTGTTTGCTTCCTATGTCTACATTATATTGAAGAATTTCTTAAGTCATAACTTTTTGAAATGTTTTTAACTAAGGAAACTAAAATAAAATAGTTGCTTAATAAATTATTCTAATTAGGAATATTACTAAAATAAAGTTTTGTATCTTCTTTCTATCTTTGACACTTTAGACTTCTTGTCTTGCCCACAAAGGCATTCATTACACTGTGACTGTACATTAATTTGATTTTAAACTTACTGGCTGCTAAAAAAAAGGGATCTTGTATATTTGATTTTAAGACCTTTTCTTAATTCCATTCAGTGATGTCCTCACCTATAGATGCTGAATGGACTAAAAATTCGGCACTTCTCCAATTAGTTTGTCTCTTGTTCAAAACATCAGGAAGACTAGTTGATTGAGTTAACTTGTCTGCATACAGGTTTCCTGACATAATTTGGCTCAAACTTGACCAAATGAAATTTTTTTGTATGTTATGGTATAAGGTTTAGATTTTTATGCATTAAATCTATTGCTATAAGTTGGTCCGTTCTACTGACAAAAACTTCATTATTAATGTTACCGAAATGCATATTCTTTCACTCTACCACTTTCTTTAATATATTTTTGGATAATATGCTTGGAAATAGAGATGTTTCCCCCTCTTTCGTCCATTTTATTTTTCTGTAGCCTCAAGTGCAGGATGTGTCGGTACCGTTTCTAATCACCTATTTCTTGCAACTCATTATTAATTTATGGTACAATTTGGTTTTAATGATGGTGTAGGTCCTCTTCCAAAATGATTCACCTGCGACATTACTTGCAAGGGTAATTGGAATCATTGGTCCCATTGAACAAGGCATGCTTGCCAAAGGACGGGATACATACAAATATTTTACTAAGAATCACATGCTTTATGAACGTAATCAGGTCAACTTTTTCTCATTATTTACTTACAGTAGAAGTACTTTAAACATTATTTTTGCAGTGGTTATGAGCTCCCTACCCTATCTCCTTGTATTACTTGAATTCGGTTTTCTTGTTTATGAAATTGAGGTTAAAGTCTTGCATTTTTACCTCAGGAGACCAACAGATTAGAATACCTGATACCCAAGAAGACATCCTTGAGGCACCGGATGCCAATGGAGGACCAGGGTTTCGTTGATTTTGTTGCTGATTTGCTTGAAGTAAACCCAAAGAAGCGCCCTACTGCCACTGAGGCTCTGAAGCACCCGTGGTTATCATACCCTTACAAACCCATATCAGCTTGAATGTTAGGATGAGACTCACGGCAATTACTTGCCTCATTTTCAGCTCTCTTATTGACATGGAAAGGAGGTGAGTGAGTTGTAATACCTGAATGGGATTTGAAGTGATATCCGATAAGTTTCTCCCACTGCCAATTATGAAGGATGTGGTTTTTGTAACAGTGTGGCGTTAGAGTTTACTTCATCACTTGATACGATTTTGTGGATGGGGAATAATTCTGATCTAATCTAACATAATATTGTTGTAAATGAAATGTGATAAATTCTTTTAGGTTATGTTGTAGCATTAGCTTTCTGACATAGATGGTAACAAAATTTTGGCGGCCTGAGTTTATATTTGATTGAAATGGGGTTCCCACTTTAATGGTGTGTCGGGAGATAGATGGGAACATATGTGCTCTTCACTCTGTTATTGTTGGCTTTGCTTGCTTCATGATGCAGCTACCTATATACGCATGATTTGATCGTTGAATTGAAAACTAGTAGTCAGTCGGCTAAAAGTTTGTCAAGATATTCATTTATAAAATATTTATTAGATTCAATACTTATTTAATATTAAAATTACTAATAATGTGATATTTAAATTCCACTTTTAATACAATTAATCATTCAATATATATAAGTTGAGGATGTTAGTGAGGGACTTAGATGTGGATAGAGAGTAGATTCCATTCAATATTTCTTATTCATATCAAGTTTTCATCTTACATCGTATATTGAACTGCACCAAGAATTATATATTAAAAGCGATAGAAAGGAGAGTGGTCCTAAAAAAAAAAAAAAACACAAATGTATTGAGTTGTTAAGTCGTACAAGAAACCATAACATTAAATTGGTTAGATCCATTCCATAATTAAACAATGCTCAACAAATAGGGTTTCTAACTACCAGTTCTATATTCCCCACAGTTGAAACACCCCTCTCCTCCTCTCCTCCACTCCACCACCATCATCGACACACACTGCCAGCTCCCCAAACAGGTATGCTCTTGACCCTGCCTACAGAGAAGAGCTAGAGCAGCTTCTTGGTCTGATTAAAACATATGATATTCTTATGCATGCAACTAGCTGGAGACGAAGATACTCAAAAACACTATGATATTCTCCGTTCTTTTTGTATTCTGAGTGAATTTATCTCGTCATTGATTAACTCCCTTCTTTTTTTCATTTGTGCACGTCTCATTTTATACGGATTCATAATCTGTTATTTTGATTAATTTGGATTTTCAATATGTTATTTTTGTTAGTTGCTTAGCTGTTGTAACTGATTCCCATTTCTGTTTTGAGATCCAATGTTGGCTCCCTGTGTGTGGTCACATTAGGTGACGTTTATGCACTCAACCTTGATGTCGGGTTCAAACCCTAGTTGGGCTTTAAAATTGAGCACAACAGGGCTTTGGACTTCAAATCGGGTTCAAAATTGTTGGGCTCCGGTTCGTTTACGCTGAACCTTCCTCTATCTTTGCTCTGAAACATTTATCGAATAGCTGTCAGTGTATGTTCCTCCAACTATATTAAAAAGTTTTGAGCAGGTTCGTCAGGAAAAACTTGTTTGAGTGAGCATCAATGGATCCACAACCTGAACCTGTTACCTATATCTGTGGAGGTTAGCCTCTTCGCTGTTAAATAAACGCACAGTCTTTTGATTCTTTATTCTTTTTATAAAGACTGTGGGCAAGAGAACACATTGAAGCATGGAGATGTGATACAATGCCGGGAGTGTGGTTATCGCATTCTTTACAAGAAGCGAACCCGAAGAAGTAATGTTCCTTTCTCACTACTTTTGTCCTTTTTACTATTTGTAATGCTTATTTGTGTCACTATCAAGAATGAATTTAGGATCAGGAATAGTCAGTACTAAACATAAAACAAAATGTGATATGAGATCATTATTCCGATACTTGACAGTGTTGAACTGAATGCAACTTTCTTATGAACTAGATTCAAATAAAAACTTCAAATTTTAGGATCACACCTCTTATATTAATCCAACATCTCTCCTCCTGAAATTAAACAAATTGATAGACATCAAGATTGCATGCAGAAGACAGTTAAATTATGGTCTTTATTCTCTTTTTCCTTTTGCTTTTTATACTTTGTGAGAACACACCATTTTCGGATATTCAACCAGGACAATACCAACCCTCATCAATCTACATTGATTGTCCATTACAAATTCTCTTCATTGCTGTTATGAACTTACAGTACCCCTGAGACCAACCGAACATTAAACTTTTGATGCATATTAAGTTTCTTGTTAATGTTTGGAATGTGTTCTTTGTTGCCTAATGTTTAGCAATAGGCCCTCAAGTGTGATGTTTCAAATCTACAATTTTATTCTAGCCAAAAGCAGGCCTATAGCTTTGTTAAACCTGCGAAATGAATTTCTTTGTAGTCCTTTTCACATCTCGAAGAGAGTCTTTCATTATTTTGACAATTAATGTCATAAAACCTTGTCTTTATTGCAGTTGTTCAGTACGAAGCTCGCTGAAAGTGGTGTTCGGGGAAGAGGAGGGTATGAACAAGCAATCTCATAATCAGTAGTTATGCGTTTTGTATATGGTTGATTATATTAAGTGTGGTTAGTGAGGATTTGAAGTAACACTAAGTTCTGTCTACGGATGCTTTGCCTAGTAACTAAGTGATGTCTTGATTTAGAACATCAAAAACGAATTCATACTTTTAAAAAACTGTCTATGTTATGTTTCTTATTGTGACTACTTTTAAGTGATTTCTGGTTAAATGGTGAACTTTTAAATCTTTGTCTATATTTTTAAGTTTTGGATTTGATGTTTGGATGATAGAAATATGTGAATGATATAAAGGTTGTCAAATTATCTTTTGTGGGTGAAATGTGCTCTTCTTGGTAAAATTTGACATGGTATTTTTCTCTTGAGATGTAAAAGTTTAAATTCTGGTTTACTCCTTATGGGTAATTCGCAAATTTAGTTTTTATATTAATTTGGTATTTTCAGTTGTATTTTTGGAATTTTGAGATTTAGTCTTGATCCAAATGATTGTCAAATTTGATTGTTTTTAAAATTTATGCATATGTGTAATTAGATCAGATAATATGTCAGGTCAACCGCTCAAATCTAAAGTTCGCTCAAAAAGTAAAAAGTAAAAGGTTTTAAGTAAAAAGTATAAACAGATCAGATCTCTAATAAATTTTTTTAAAATGAGATATTCAAATTATTATATTTATCTTTCATTCAAAATAGCATTCCTTTATAAAATGAGTTATATTATTCATTAATTATAGTGATAAAACACATTATGAGAGAATATAAAATCAAATATTGAAAATCTCTTTTACCTTTGATAATTATATAGCTTCTTCGCTCTTAAATAAACCGAGTTTTGGTAGTCTTTCGATTTTTATTCTTTTTGGGTTGTTTTTCGTCACTGTTTTTCTTTGAGCCCGAATAGCATACATTCCGGTCTCGGTACACACACTTCGTATATTTGTTCCTATGAATAAAATACCATAAAAATCTCGAAATCACTCTTTGGAAGTAAAACAATATTTGTAACAAGATAAAACTTTGGAAAGAAGATTCTACCGGTGGAATTTGGGCAAAGTCGGGCTAAAAGCTCGAATCGAATATCGGATTCACAATTCATTGTTCTTGTATGGATTTTGAATATCTATGTCGGAGACTATAAATCGGGAAGACCAATCTCAACTTTACCAGCCAATCGTCCGGGACAGGGTCCAGTGAGTCTGGCCTGAAAAAATGAATGAAATAGAGAAGGACAAGAGCAGTAAGCATCTCCTGTTCCGAGTATTGGAGTCGGGATGGCTTGATGGAACAAAAGATGATGCAATGCTTCGTTGAATCTAAGGAGTTGGAATCGCAGGTGGCAACTTTGACCTGTTTGTTGCCATCAGGACTTTGATGTTTCGACGAGCATCGTAGCCATCGAGCTGGTTCACGATTTGAAGCATGGTACGTTGAACCTCATTGTCTCCACCATCCCCCGATCGCATCGACTTCATCAAAGAACACAGTGCATGCTTTCTTTGATCGTGCCTGCGGTAACGCCAAAATAAAATAAGTAGCGTAGAATAACTTTCAAGAGAAAAGTTAAACTGCTTATAACTTACACCTGCTTATCTTGAGATTAAGAATAAGATATATATATATATATGTATATGAGTGAAGATTTCTAAAATATGTAGGGAGGAAATAAAGTCTTTTGATATAGGTATATTCTGGTTAATTTTCAAATGATGATATACCTGCTGATTTAATATATATTGTAGATGGTAACCCTTATATTTTGTTTCTTACCCTCTTTATTATCAATATTCATGGTTCATATTTAGGATATTTTGATTTAATTTAATTACCAACACCATTTTCGTTGTACTATTATTTTACATTTACATATTGTACATAACAATTGCTATATTTATTCAACATGAAAATAAATTAATATATTCAATTTTTTTATAATTGAACCAAATTAAAGTTAATATAAATTTGAGATAATTTATTCCCACTACTATTTGTAATATAAAAGCATTATAATCACAATTTAAATATGTGATCATGAATAGCAAACTATTCATTCGGTTTGATAGAGGAAGGATTGTATATGCAGGGGCGAAGCCAGAAAAATTTTTTAGGAGGCGGATGAAATTTTAATTTTTTATAGTTTATACATTTATAGTTTGTAAAGGATTAAATCGAATTTTTATAATTTTAGGGGGGCCAAAGTGCAATTTTACCTTTACTAATTTAAAATTTTAAAAAATTTATAAGGGACTAAATAATAATTTTACATTTTAGGGGGGGCCGAGGCCCATGCAAGCCCCCCTAGATTCGCCCCTGATTGTATAAAATAGAGATATTATCTATTTCTAATAGTTTAATGCTATATCAGCAATTTCATCTTGAATTTTAAGATTTTTACTAATTTGAGATGAAATTGCTGAAACGGCATTAAACCATTAAAAATAAATCTGCTTTATACCATCATTTATCTGGTTTGATAAGGAGAGAGAAAACAAAGTAGATTGCAGTAGTAATGGGATTTATGCAATAAGCTATGTCACAGAAGAAAATGGTATACAAGCATGCAAATTAATCACGTATAAAAGAGTAGAGGTGAAAAGGAAAATGGACATGATCATTTTAATGCTAATTAAAGTTTCATTGTAAAGGGAGTTTTACAGCAACATTTTTTTTTATAGCGAGCACACATAAATCATGAGGTCTGTTTTCTACGTATAAAAAGCTTAGATTGCTTCAATAGTACAGTTGCATTCTTAAATACTGTGTGTGTCAATTAATGCAGTGGAAACATCTACCAAAGCTTCCAATTAGTTTTTCCCTACAATGTGTTGATATAAATGATGGTTAAGGGGATTGACTCGTTTTTCCAGCCCCGTCCTTCAAATAACTAATGAAACTCTCAACAATAAAAACTATTGCCTTCATATTGAACTTTGTCTTTAACTTCCGGCGAAGGGTTGGTACGGTTCACGGAGCACCCTTTTGTGAATCGTATATAGTTCTCTGTCCAAGTTAGAAATAAAATTTTAAAAAAAAGATTATACCCTTAACAGTTTTACAAATAAAGATGTATATGTGATATATAGCTGAAAGATGGAGACATGCATGGGTGTTAGGAGGATCTGGGCACTGATAAGAAATCGAAGAAGGGAACAGCAGGCCTAATCTGATGTTCCTGATCCACCTCTTCACCGTCTCTCTTGCAGGTGTTGTCTGTCACTTCGCTTTCGTTGGAGTCTGTATTTACTTGAAGGAAATCGTAGAATTCGGTTGGCTGGGTTGTATCTGCTATTGCTACACATATAAGTATGAAATGTTAATTATTTGTTAAGAAAAAATATTCATGGTGAGAACATGATACAGGTAATATATTGGAAACAAAAGAAAACAAACCTTGAGTAGTGGTGGTAAGACTAGGGTTTGGATTGTGTGCGTAGAAGTGTTTGAAATAAGAGTAAGGAGGGAAAGCGTGCATGTAATTATTGTGGGGGAAAAGGGTGGTGCTTGTTATGTGAGGTTGATGTGAGGTGGAAGTGGAAGGAGGAAGAGTTTTGGAAGAGGATCTTTGTTGGCGGCATCTACGAGCCATGATGACATGCCAATGGTTCTTGACGGCGTTATCAGTACGGCCAGGGAAAAGCCTTGCAATAACAGACCATCGATTGCCGTGGATCCGATGGGAAGCCAAAAGTCGTTCTTCTTCCTCTTCCGTGAAAGGGCTTCTATTGATTCTGGGATCTAACTGGTTGAACCATCTCAGCCTGCAGCTTTTACCTGATCATATCAAAACTAATATATTTAGAAACCCTAGCTAGTTATGATATAAGTAGACGAAGAAGAATTGAAACATAGGAGTAAGTAAGTAAATAAGATGGAAGACCTGATCGGCCTTGAAGCTTTTCGGCTATGGCGTTCCAATTATGAGGACCATAGCGTTGGACCAGGTCCAGCAGCTTGTCATCTTCAGCAGGCCTCCAGTGGCCTCTGGAGCACATCTGCTGATTGGCTATGAAGAAGCGTAGATAGGCTGCTAGTAGAAGAAGAAGAAGACGGCAATTGAATTGTGATGTGGGTTAGTTGATGGAACGTCTAGGCAAACCATACAAAAAACAAGGGTTGCTTGGTGAAATCAATTTGGTTCTCTTTTGCTTTCAACTTTCTAACCTACATCCCCTATTTTCTTATACTCAAAAACTATACAACCTGATATTATTGTAAAATGGTATGCCAGGTAAAGCATATGTTGGGAGATTTTTAGGTCTTCTCTCAGACCTAACAAACATTGCCACCCTCATCTCCAAGGCTACTATATTTTGGAAAATCAGAAATACCGGTTAGCAAACATTTGAATCATTTTCTTTTTGAAAATATTACGCTCATCTAAGAATAGGAATATTAACCCAGTTTCATTCCATATTGATTTAGACTCACTGACTGATCACCTATTTTACCTACAGAAACAGATGATATGTTGTTGTTGCGGCTTCCGCTGCTATCTCCCAAAATAACTAATCTATGTTTCATCATTAATAATATCATACATACTTTCTTTTATAATTAATTTTTAAAAAGATCCTTTCAACTTCACCTTGTATATTAAGATTACTCAAATTTATAGCTTTTTTAAATGACCCATTTTAAACTAAATTTTCATCCCTACTACCAACTACCAACCTATTGCCTATGCATGCATTTCTGCTCCAATTCTTACCTTTCCCCATGTTTTCCATTATTTTGGGACCAATGATATAAGATGGTAGCCTTTCCACCAAATATATTCCTTCATTCTTACTATTGTCAGAAAACCACAAGTCTATTTCAGTGTGGAAATATATATAGCAAAGAGTGCAACTCAATTATTTTTGAGCTTGTGGACTATTAGGTAGAGGAGGATAAGGATGTAAATTAGTCATCCAACCCCTGTAAACGTACATCTCATCTGATACTGTAATATTAATTAGATCAGTTTTGTTCTAAACCATATTTATTACAGAATCCCAAGTTGATATATATATATTGCAGATCAATAAAGGCACTAAACATCCCTTTCTTTCGGCTTAAGTGTGGGATGATGTCGACGATGAAGATAATAGCAGCAACCATAATTTTGTCATGTTTAAAATTAAACAGGCAGTCCCACAACAGTGGGGTCTTCAAAAAGTGCAGCTGCATTCACTACCAGAGCGGTCCAATAATATGGCAGCACTGCACATCAACAATTCTTCTTCAAATTTCAATCATTCCACCCACAAAGCCAGAAACCATTACATGCTAATCAAAACCTACAACTCTAATCTATTTTACATCATCTTTCTTTTTGTTATGTTTTAATGACATATGATCGATGCTAATCAGCATTTGATAATATACATATACAACAACTTACTAATGCATTTGGCAGCTCATAGTCTAAGTATTATGGTAGGTTTAATCTGTAATGCCTTGGGATGCACTCTTGTTTCGAGTGTTATGTTTATGTTCATTATGGTTTGTCTGTTTGTTGGGAGCTGTTTAGTGTTTTTCGTAAGGAGTTTGGCCAGGCGATCTGTTAGTGTTTCATGGTAGTCTCCACCTTATTAATAAATGTCAATTTCTCTGAGCAAAAAATTAATAATAATAAAGTCTTGCCTTAACCCAATGCAACATCACATATCAAATAAATGCTCCGCCGCCTGCCGTCAAGTTTTTGACCATGGAACATTATACAGTACTCTGAATATTGACCATGGCATTGAACACATATATTATATTCTTTGCTGTCACGAATTTGGGGTCTCCAGGTGTTTTATAGGCTTTGATGAAGCTGGAACTTAGAGACATGGGCAGAGAAATAGGCTAGTAGCCAATCATTAATCAAGATTTGGAAAAGGACGATATTATTAATAAATGAACTTGTGCAACTACAACCATATGATTAAGCTGCAGATACCGCCACACCAATCAAAACCCCTAACAAGGATAATAAATATCTGAAGCTCTCAATTAGCTGCTTTTAATATTAACTTCTTGATCGACCATTACTGAGTGGTCAACAAACTTCAACTTTACCCCAACCGAAAGTTACGTTTCAATTCTAACAAAGGGAATCAAGTATAGGAATCTAAGGTCTTCCCACGGTAGATTATACCTTCCCTTTTATTGTCAATAAATCAAATATTAAACCAATTAATCCAACATAACTTCTCAAATCATGTGTCAAAGGAATGTAGCCTCTTTCTTTTTTTTACTTAAAACTCCGACAAGAAAAGGTTCACATTACGAGATAGAGCAGATGCATCAGAGCCTCTATTGATGATTTTCAGTATTTACATAAGACATGAAAAAGACTACCACCCACACTTCAACTTAATATCCTTGTATATCTGAAAATGAAATATTAAATCCCACCATCAAAATAAATATGTTTGGTGCCATAAAAATTACAGTGGATGCTCTTGATGTATATATGTATGTATGTAGTCATACATTTGCCACACTCCAAATCTGGACAACGGTGTCTATTAAACAGAACAGTGTAAGATGTCACACTGCTCTCTTTAGAACATTTTCCCGATACCCTCTTTCCTAGGAATAGACTCATTGACATCCATTCGCTGCCAGTTTCCCACCAAGGGGGCCATTTGGTCAACCTTGTCAAACAACCCAAGGAGTCCACCTGTGTGTACAAAGAGGACCTTTCTCCCCTCCCACTTTTTTGGATTCTCAGCCATATCTTTCATCATCCCATAAGCAGCTTTCCCACTAAGCACAACCAAAAAAAAAAAAAAAAAAAAATGCCAAATGACTCAAAAGAAATCTTCCTTTCCAAAATAGAACCTGTAGATAACTCTAGGTCTAAGAAAATGCTAGGTTCTGTTGAACAAAAAAAAAAAAAAAAGAAATTGCTAGGTTCTAATTGCACCATGCTAATTATCGAACATGTAATTCAAATCTCATTGGAAGATAAGTTAGATTACGCCAGCCAATTTCATCAAGAAATATACTTTTTGGGTGAAGGTTTTTAAGTAAAACATGCTCTACTTTACTGTGAAAATCACGATACTAATTTCAACCAAGTTAAAATTTTTGTTGCCATATGCACGTATAAGGCATGTGACCAAAAGTATAAAACCTGAATATCATAGCAACATCTTAGCCACATGGGAAAAGATACCAACAAAAGACATGGTTTTCCTCTTTCGTTGACATTAGCTCAATAACTATGAGAAGATTCTAGTTTTCCTCTAAAAAAACACTCATACGAAGAAAGGAAGAAAATTAAAATTGCCAATAGTAAAGATAACTTTTATACCTGTATACAGGGTCAAGAATAACACCCGTTGCAGCAGCAACTTCCTTCACAAATTTAAGCTCCTCAGAAGTGTTAATTGCATAACCCAGTCCTTTAGCCTGTAAAGAATTTTTACAACATTATACATATTCCATCCAATAAATTACAGCATGCTCATGGCATCTGTCATGTTATCAGAAAAATTAAACTTTAGCTACAAGAATTTCTCTCCGTCTTATGCATATAATAAACCAAATAGGTAAAGGCTACAAATAGACGTTGACCAGAATGACCGGCCCAACTGTCCAAACTCAACCCAACCTGATTTCACACCGAAGTAAAAAAGCTAAACCACCCGAGGTGTACCCAAAACCTAACCTGAAACTTACAAGGAAAATATCCTTCAGCCAATATGAGAGACACCTCAAGAATCCAACAATGAAAGCATTTCCTGATTGTCTCCCATAGGATGTTAACTTCATATGATTTATCACAACATTTGCAAGTTGATTTATCATTATCTTTGCTTATTAACAAGTTTTCATGCAACTTGATTAGTCCAAGTAGTGTCTATATAGTAGACTTCATCTCCAAGATTAGTTTGTATATCTAAATATGGGAGTATATGCCATTCGTGGTTAACCTTTTATTTTGATTTCACTCTAGTCCCTGATGTTTGTATTGTCTCCTTTGGTCCCCAACCTTTAAAGTGGTTCTCTTCTTGCTTTTCCTAAAATAATTTTATTAGCACTAATGTAACATCCATATTGTAGCTCACATGGCACAATGTGTTTGCATTCCATTGGTAAGCCGCATGGTCATTTTTATAAATTATGAATAGAAAGATGTGACAAAAGGACTAAAATGAAACATTTTAAAAGGTTAAGACCCAGAAACTTCAAATTTCAACTATAAAGAATTATGCTACTTATACTAGTTTGCTGTTGAGATTTAGATCCTTAAACAAATAAGGTCTTAAGCCTATCCCAGAAACTTGATATTTCTGAAGCATGGAAATTAGCAAACAAATCTAAACAAAATAAATAATATGTCTACACTTACAATAGACACAAAACATAAAGTAATGTAGGGAAACTACAAAAAGCTGAGTGATGAACAAAACAAATATAAGGCATTAAAACTTTCTCCAAGATAGGTATGAGGGCTTGTAAAAAAGAACCAACATAAAATGAAGAATTCATTCAATATCATCAGAGCATGCATGTTAAATTTACCGCACACCTAAGAAGTATCATTTATTATATCTTAAAAGAGAAAAAATGTCAAAAATCCAAGGGACATGTTAAATCTCACATTTATAATGCTGACAATATCACGTGCATTAACACCTGCTTGAAGTCCATCAATCAAGTCTTGAACAAAGTCATAGAAGTAATCAGGATCATCACAAACGCAAAATGCATGAACCTAAGTTGTCAGTAAAACATCATAAAAATCAGTTTGCCTATGCAGAAATGTATGTGTTAATATATAAATAAGAATACACACTTTTGCCTTCAAGGCTCCAAGCCATGATCCCAATGAAAGACCAGCAATGGTACCGCCACTAAAAATCAATAATACAAAAAATTGTCACTCAACATTGCTTTTGTCTATAGCCAGGATCCAAGCTCAGATGTTAGTCAACATAAAACCTAAATTAATTAAAAGATCACAAGTCTAATAAAACTTCAACGCACTTACGACCACGCCTCTCCAAAATGGACCCCTGACTTAAATTCCTTTAGCACTAAATAAAAAGGAATACCATATGGTAAGGAAGTAAAAAAAAAAGTCAACATCACCGCTGCAAGAACAAACAAATCAACTAAAAAAAAGGTCTTAAACTTTAAAAGAAATAAACCAATTTTGATGAATGAAAACTAAATGTACCCAAAAACATAATTGACAATAACTTCAATTATGATACAGTTACACTCTCATAGTTTTAACACTTTAGTAATGTTCAGATATCGGATTCACGATTACCATAAACACAAATTAACTACAATGTTAATGAGGCATCAAAGTTTCTGATTGAAGAAAGGTTTTGTTTATTTCTTGTAATGCCAAGTATTGTCAAAGATCAAATCTGAAAAGTCATTCATTGACAATGAAAATATTTGAGTAGAATAGAACCTGCCACATGCTACAACAATATCGTCAAATTTTACTCTGTTGCTTATCTGAAGTTGCTCCTCAATTTCCCTCATTGCCTCAATATATCCCCTGAAGATAGAAAATTTGTTAAATGTTTGTATTGGATTTAGAAAAGGAATAAATATTTCAAAAGTTTAGCAAACATTGACAAGGAGAAAAGAAGATCAAGGAACTTATAGTACAATATCCTTGAAAAATAAAACACTGAACTTATTAAGGCCCTATAGTTAACCGCTTGAGTAAAGGATCGTAAGTTCTTTCAATCTGAATGATCCATACATGTATCTTGGTATTAGAGCAAACAACTTCAAGACCAAAGAAACAGTTCCATACCAAACAAGTACAAGCTTTGTAAAACATTTGGAGAGAAATTTTATCCAGTTCAATGAAAAATGAAAACAATTTTGGTATTACAGCAACAAGTGGACCTTATCAATTCAATTAAAGTTTCAATCATCATGCATATAATAAAATTTTTTGTTTGCACAAATGAACCTTAACCCATGGTCCATTGAGTGCTAATTAAATTAATTGAAGTTGTTAGGGATTTCACGCAGTTTTTAGTGTATATTTATAAAGTCTTGCTCCAAAGTTATTATTTTAGAGAATATAGTCCATATAAAACAAGTTATCATTTAAAAAAGAAAAAACTGAAAATAACAATGACCAAAAACAAAAAGCTTTTCTCATGTTATGCACCTATAGCATAAAGTTTGTAAGAAAAATTAGTTTGTAAGAGAACAGATACTGATTTTCTGCAGCTTTCAAAGCAAATAATTCAACTAAGATGACATGTGACAGAAAAGAGAGAATAAACTATGACAGAAGCTCACCAGGTACCCAGGGAGTTTGATCCACCAACAGGAATAACATAAGGCCTCCGGCCTTCCTTTAGCAACTGTTCTTTCAAAACATTAGTAAGGGCCTAACCAAAATTTCAAATAGGCAGAATTAGAATACCACCAGCATTAGCACATAAGAATTATCAATTCAATCACATAGCTGATGGATCCTGCAATGTAGAAGCAGGATCATTGGTGATATGTATCTCAGAAACATTCTCAAGAAATGATTAACAAACTCTTATTTCAGCCATCTAATGAAGCAACCCCAAAATCGAATCTGCTAGTCAACTCAAAATCCATGTCTAAGGTCAAAGTATCTAAAGTCATATTATAATAGATACATTATTACATATCCCCCACTCAGTAATAAATGAAAACCGGAATGCATTTATAAAACAATTAACGTGTGTGTATCCTTTACAAAGACAAAAGCTTTTCTGTTCCTGCAATCCAAATGCAAATTAGCATCAGCTTTTTGGCAATTACTAATTAGGCTCAGCACTACAATAAGTATAGTTAGCAAATCAAATACGGCAAAGTGAAAGTCAGAAACTAACAACACTCCCTATTTTTGCATATTCTTCTTTTGAAATAAGTTGAATATGAGCGCCCATAAAACGCTCCACCAGCAGATTTCCAGTCAATCCGGGATCTTTATCAACAAGAAGCTGCAACAGGAAACTTGTTAAGGAAAAGAATAATCGTAGCAGGGGAAATAAAAAATATTAGAAAGGTAAAAGAAAAGAAACAGTAGAACCTTAGAGGTGCGGAGTATGAGATAGGAGTCTAGATTCAAATACTTAGCAGCGACAGCGGTGGCGCGGCAGTGGTTGCTTTGGATGCCGCCGATTGTAATGATGCAATCAGCACCCTGTGCCACTGCTTCCGCCAATAAGAACTCCAATTTCCTGACTTTGTTACCGCTCAATTGCATACCTGAAAGATCGTCACGCTGCATGCACTAAGATCGTGAGTACCAAAGAGCAAACAAATATTAAATTAAAGAAAAAGAGAGAGAGAGCAAAAATTACCTTCAACCAAACTTCCGTGTTTTGGGGCAAATTAGGCAGATTCCACTTGTGAATTGGAGTAGGAAGCTGAAAAAGCGAAGGAATAAGATTAGGGTGTTTCGCAGAGGCAATGAAAATGAATGAAAGGTAGAGATAGAATCGTTACATGGGCGAGGGAGAGGACATGGGAAGGGATTGGTTTGAGATGGGAGGCCCAAGTAGGAGGAGAGTAGGGCTTCTTGCTGAGGAAATCATCAAAGCTTAAGCCCTTAGCTTTGGAGGTGTCGTCGTTGGTTTCCATTGCGCGAGAGTGAGAGCAACGGACTCTGCTGGGTTTGGATTTTCCAAAGACTGTAATAGACTGGGTGAAAACAGGCAGATGTAAGGGCGATGGATTTGCACTCAGCCTAGCTGTAGCTGACCACAACATTGCACCAATGTCCTTTTGCTATGATGTAGATTTACTACGACACACAGGCCTTTAATAAATTGCACTCGAGGAAACCATTTTTAGTTGCAGCCTCATTTTTTATGTTTTACATAATTCGTAACCGAAATGATGTTATTTGCAATATCATCAACAGTAGTAACAAGCACATACTACTACCACGTAGTTGTGTTCACGGTAAAAGTATTTACGTGGTTATTGTAATAGCATGGAATTTTTAATATAAAATATTAACTTGTTTTTTTATTTAATCTATATTATAAGGGTTAATTTATTCAAGTCGAGAAGGTAAAATGTAATCTAATTTATATTATAAGAATCTATATGATAAGTTATTATCGGAGAAAGTGAACACTGCAACATAGAGTTTAAATGTGGTTTTAGCTGAAATTAAGGTCACCGTTGAAATGGTAAAGTTCAATAATCAAGATCTTGATATTTTTTTTTTAGTAAAATTAGGCTGAGATTTTATTAAGGGTCAAAACAAGTCCAAACAAACCACAAAAAAAAAACTTGTAAAAACAAGTAACAGCTGGAAGCAACAAAAAAAAAATAAAGTAACTGAACAGACGTGACCCTTATCATCTTGGAACTGACATCTCAGCCATTGCAGCTATCCCCATCACACCGTTTCATTATACTGATTCATAAGACTTATAATCAGATTAAATCGAAATACCCAATATGAACACTAGAGGACGTAGACGTGACCGTGGTAGAGGCCGAGGTGCTAGGGTTGCGTCTGAAGTGCCGGGTCTTATGCCGGAAATAGACGCACATGTGTCACTCGGGAGTGAGACTGGATCACACGACCACATGAGAGAGGACATTACTTTGACCTAAGCAATGTTGCGAGTCCTAGAAAGGGTATGGAGCATTCCTAGCCTTCATTGGTGCTCTGGATGCCAAGGAATTATCGGTGGAAGGCGTTAGAACGATAAATGAGTTTTCAGAAGTCTTTCCCAAAAAATTTCCTAGATTGCCTCCAGACCGAGAGGTAGAGTTTGGCATTAAGCTTTTGCCCGGAACGGCTCCGGTGTCCATTGCTCCTTATAGAATGGTGCCAAAGGAGTTAGCGGAGCTTAAGGCTCAAATTCAGGAATTGTTGGATCGGGGATTCATTCGACCGAGTGTGTCTCCGTGGGGAGCACAGATTTTGTTCGTCAAGAAGAAGGATGGGTCAATGCGTATGTGCATTGATTATAGGCAGTTAAATAAATTGACGATCAAGAACAGATATCCATTGTTGAGGGGTTTTCGTTGATTCCTGCACCCCTAACTAAACTGTTGCGAAAGGGAGTACCGTTTGTGTGGGCAGAGAAACAACAAGAAGGTTTTGAGAAATTAAAGAAGATTTTAACGGAAGCGCCAGTACTGATTCAATCTGAGGCTGGAAAAGAGTTTATCATTTACTGTGATGTGTTACACACGGGTTTAGGATGTGTGCTGATGCAAGATGGAAAAGTGGTGGCTTATGCTTCTCGCCAGTTAAGGTCGCACGAAGTCAACTATCCTACTCATGACTTGGAGTTGGCTGCGGTGGTGTTTGCTTTAAAGATTTGGAGGCACTATCTCTACGGTGAGAAGTCGATCATCTATATGGATCATAAGAGTCTAAAGTACCTCCTTACCCAAAAGGAGTGGAACTTAAGACAGCGAAGGTGGATAGAACTGTTGAAGGATTATGACTTCTTAATCGAGTATCACCCCGGAAAAGCTAACGTGGTGGCAGACGCATTGAGTTGTAAGGTAATATCGGAGTTAAGGACAATGTTTGCTCATCTCAGTTTGTATGAAGATGGCAGTCTGTTAGCGGAACTACAGGTGAAGCCTTTGTGGTTAGAACAGATTAAGGAGAAGCAATTATCAGATGAAAAGTTGGGTCCCATAATTCAACAAATTGAAAAGGGTGTAAGAGGGGATTTTGGATTGAACAAGGATGGCGTACTGTTTTTTAATGGAAGAGTTTGTATGCCCATAATTCGAATTTGAGACAAATGATTCTACGAGAGGCGCATAGTAGCCCTTATGCTATGCACCCCGGAGGAAATAAGATGTATCAGGATCTCCGTGAGTAGTATTGGTGGCCAAGGTTAAAACGAGAGGTTACTGATTTTGTGGGAAAATGTTTGACTTGTCAACAAGTGAAGGCGGAACATCAATTACCATTAGGATTATTGCAACCGGTAAAGATTCCTCTATGGAAATGGGAATGGATAACGATGGATTTTTTTAGTGGGCTACCTTTAACACCTACTAAAAAAGATTCTGTTTGGGTGGTAGTTGATCGATTAACGAAGATTGCTCATTTTCTACCAGTTCGTATGGATTACTCGCTGCAGAAATTGGCTAAGCTGTATGTATCTGAGATCGTGAGGTTGCATGGGGTAATAGTGTCTATCATATCGGACAGGGATCCTAGGTTTACATCACGATTTTGGAAAGATTTACATGAGGCTTTGGGAACAAAGTTAAACTTTAGTACGGCTTTTCATCCTCAGTCAGATGGTCAGTCAGAAAGAGTAATTCAAAATTTGGAAGACATGTTGCGTGGTTGTGTAATCGACTTCAGAGGTAGTTGGAAGGATTTCCTACCATTGGCAGAGTTTGTGTATAATAACAGTTACCAATCCAGTATCCAAATGGCACCCTATGAAGCATTATACGGTCCTAGGTGTAGTACTCCTACTTGTTAGACTGAATTAGGGGAACGACAGTTGTTGGGTCCTGAGTTGATATCTGAGACGGATGAAAAGGTAAAGGTGATTCGAGCGCGGTTAAAGAAAGCTTCGGATTGACAAAAATCGTATGCGGATCTGAAGCATAAGGATATTGAATTTGCGGTGAGAGATCAGGTCTTTCTGAAAGTCTCACCCTGGAAGAAGATTTTCAGATTTGGAAGGAAGGGCAAGTTGAGCCCTAGGTTCATTGGACCGTACAGTGTGTTGAAACATGTTGGGCCAGTGGCTTATCAGCTTGAGTTACCTCCGGAGTTAAGTCAGATACATAGTGTATTTCATTTCTCAATTTTTAAAGCGCTATCGATCGGATCCGTCTCATATAGTACCGTTAGAGGAAGTTGATATAAGACCTGACTTGTCTTTTGAAGAGGAGCCAGTACAGATTTTAGATCAGGATGTTAAGGTGCTGAGAAAGAAGTCGATTCCGTTAGTTAAAGTGGTATGGCGTAACCACAGGTCAGAGGAAGCCACGTGGGAGCCAGAGGATGTGATGCGACAGCAATGTCCTCACCTCTTTTAATCAGGTAAATTTCGAGGACGAAATTCTCTTTAAGGGGGGTAGAATTGTAACACCCCAAAATTTGGAATTTTAATTGTTGCACTATTTATTGCGTTAAGTTAGTTAACAATAGTAATTGTGTATGTTTAGGGGTTCAATGAAGGCTCGGGGTTGAATTGGGCCCTAGTAATAAAATTTGTATTTAAGCTTATTAAGGAGAGATAGTAAGTGGCATCAAGGCTTAAGGAGATAAGTGTGCATTTTGTTAGCACAAGTGAAGCTAGTAGAGGAGTGGTGTGGCGTTGCATGTATGGGCTTGAGGGGAGGATTTCGAATCCCATGGAGTGCAAAATTGTTGATTTAATTTTTGTACTTCCTTCCTAAGTGTTGGCCATGGTTGTAATTATGGTAGGATAGACTTTTTTTTTATGGTATGATGGCTAAGAGTGAATTAAGGAAAAGGCATGTAAGTGGGGGTAAAGAGAAATGGCTAAGAGTGAATTAAGGAAAAGGCATGTAAGTGGAGGACATAAGGCATGAAACAAGGAAGACTTTTTATGGAAAGTTTGGAATGACCAAACTTTGTCCATGAACAGACGGTTTGGGGATTAGGGGGTGACCAAATATTGTTGGAAGCTTTTGTAAGGATGTGTAGCAAGTTGGGTCACTTTGATTTGATTATTTGGTGCTTTTACAAAAGCTTTTCTTCTCATCTTTTTCTCTCCTAGCCGAATGCATTTTTGTGCATTTGTGAACATTTTGTTTTCTTCCTTTGGTCAAATTTTTTTAGCAATTATGTGCACTATTTTCTTTTCTCTCTAAAACTTCTCTCCCATGGCCGAATGCACCTTTGTTTCAAACCCTCTCTCTTTGCTTTTCTCTTATCTTTGAAAATTTAAATCATAAACCTCACATCCTCATTTTCTTTCTTTCTTAATTTATTTTCTTTTCAACCATACTTCCTTCATCATTTATTTTTCTTACATGGCCGAATGTTAGACTACCTCCATAGTCGAACCAATCTTTTCTCTCCTTTATTTTTATCAAAACCGAATCTTCTCTTCATCGATATTGTTTTGTTGATTATTCTTTCAACCTTCGTTTAAGCAATTGCGTTATAAAGAAGGCCGAACTCGGAGTATTCGTAATCATCGTGACTCGCTAGAAATCAAATCGAAGTGTTAAGGTAAGGAGTTTTTCTTGGAATTTTTCGTTATATCTCTATTCGGCTATGTTGCAAATCGGATCAAAGTTTCGACTAATCGATTGTTTTTAGGGACAAAGTCACTCGATATTCTCTATTTGTTAATCCGTCGGAAATAGTGGGTGTCGTAGGTGCCGACCATCAAGAAAGTTTAGTCCTTACCGAAATCAGGTGTGTAATCTCTTACTTTTCGAATACATGTTTGAAATGGGGTGTGTTGTAACGGCCTAGTTTTCAGTGGTGTCGGAAATGGTGATATGAGATCACTAAATCCGGCAAGTAAGATTAAATAAGATAGTAATTTAATATTTATGAGTCAAGTGAGAATTTAGAAGAATTTGTGGATTGGTGAATTTAGTGAATTAAAAGAATTTATTAGGTCAAATGGGTCAAAAACGAGGTATCGAGACCTCAAATTTGAAAATCGAGCCATAAATATTTTTAGAAATATTTATGGAGTGTTGTTAAGTTAGTATTAAAATTTGGTTGAGAAATTTAAATGTTTGGGTAGCCAATTTAATAAAAAGGACTAAATTGTAACAAATGCAAAATTGCTAGAAGAATTAAATAGCTCAAGTGTTAAAAGAAAGAGGATTTATAGGGCAATTAACCCAAATGTGAAAAGGCTGGACGGCAAGTGGAAGAAAATCATCACAAAGATAAGGATAATAAGGGCAAAATTGGAATTTTGTAATTTTAATATGTTATTAAGATAAGATTGAAAGTAATCTAGAGTAATCTTCACAATAATCTCAGCCAAAAACGTCAGAGGAGTTCTGGAGAAAGCTTGTTTTCATACTATTACATCCTATCAAGAAACCAAAGAAGAAAGAGGAAAAGAAAAAGTAGCGGAATAGTCCCTAAATTTCAAAATCTTCTACAAATCAGGTGTAAGTTCATATGGTTGAATTTATATGTTTATTTGTGAATGATTGAATGATATAATGTCTTTGTTAAATATGAATTTGTTGTGGGATTGTGAAAAATATGATAAATGAAAGAATAAATGGTGGTAATTCAAATTAGGAAAACGCAGAATTGAGTAATGCGTTAGGTGTCGTGACATGTGATTAATTGATGAGATAAGACCATGGTTAATCCATGGCAAATGTGAAATGTAGGTGTGGTATCATCCATCTTTTGAGTTGTGAAATGTAGGTATGGTATCATCCATACCGAGTTTGTGAAATGTAGGTATGGTATTAACCATACCGAGTTGTGAAATCTAGGTATGGTATAAACCATACCGAGTTGTGAAATGTAGGTATGGAATTATCCATGCGAGTTGTGAAACTTGGCACCGAGCAACGACGCACTCAAATTCGTAAGACGTTTCCTAATTTGATAAGAAGTAATATAAAATAAGTGAATCAAATGGAAGAGATTGAGTAGTTGTTAATGTTGAGCTCAACTATGTGAAGTATTTTAACGATGGTTGTGAATGGCAGGGAACTTTAGTAAATGTTTTGTTATTGTTTTGGAAATATTATGTGTGGTAAGCTACTTTTAAACCTATGAACTTACTAAGCTTCATTAAGCTTACTTGTGTGTGTTTGATATTTTTATGTAGATTGAATTAAAGAGAAGTGGAAGATCGGATCATCACAGCAAAAGTCACTATCCAGATCAATTCCGGTAGCTTTTGTTTTATGTTTAAAGGTTTATATGGCATGTATAGAGTTTAAATGAGATGGAGTAAAGATGTTATAAACTAGTTAATGATATTTTGCAACGAAACAGTTTTTAAATTACAGCAGTAACGTGATTTTGAAAAATCACCAAAAATAGAAGAAATGGAATTAGAAAGTGAAAGAGATATGAATTGAAATCTCTTTGAGTCTATTTTCATATGAAAGAAATAGAGTAAGCAAAAGATATGGAAATAATGAGATATTTAAATTTTAGTGAAACTGGTTCTGAATGAATTCGTGATCCCCTGTTCTGCCTTTGAAAAATCATTAAAAATTGTACAAAAATAATTGTGGATTAAAATTTTTATGTATGAAATGCTGAATGAGTCTAGTTTCAAAAGTGCTAAATAAGGAGGCCATCTAAATTCTATACAAAGAGTAATTTGATTCGTAGTGAAGAGAGGTTAGAGCAGTTGAACAGTAAAATAGGGGAAACTTTAATGAATAAACTGTACTAATTGGCCACATGAAAAATTCTGGAAAAATTACAGTAAAAAGATATATGAGTCTAATTTCAGGAAAAATTAATAGATCTTAATTTGGAGTTCCTTAGCTCCAGATATAAATATTTTAGTGACTATGACGCAGATGGACAGTTTTAAATTGTATGCCGAATTAATAGTTAAGTTCAGTAATGCCTCGTGCTCGACTCCGGCAACAGTCTCGGGTAAGGGGTGTTACATTTATTGGTATCAGAGCTTTGGTTTAGACGATTCTTGGAACGAATGTGATGTATAAAATGTTTAGAAATACATGCCATATAAATCTGTGATAGTGGGATGTGAATGATCCGATCTAACTATTAATTTTTGTTATAGATTGTAAAAATGTCCGATAGACCGAGGGTGCTGATCATGAAGAGGAAGTTAATAGTAGAGTACAGACTTACGAGCGAGGAACAAGTAATAATGTTCCGATTTCTTTGATGAGAGAGGAAGAACTTAAAAATTTGATTTATGGGGTAATGAATCGGTGGTTTAGTGAAACAATACAAGGAAGAAGTCGAGCACAACAACCTCCTCCTCCCCTACTGTACCACCGATTCTACATTTTGATTGCTCCTCCTTGAGTAGATGAATCTATCAAAAGAACACCGATTGAGAAACTCGGAAAGTTCGGAGTGAAGAATTTGGGGAAGATCGGATGACGATCCAATTAAAGCAGAGTATTGGCTAAAGAGTTTGGAGAGAGTTTTCAAACAAATGATTTGTTCTTCGGAGGACTATCTGAGGTATGCAGTTTCATTATTGAAAGAAGAAGCGTATAATTGGTGGGAAACCATTGAAGCAGTGGTACCTGCAGATAAGCTTACTTGGGAATTCTTCCAAAATGAGTTTAGAAAAAAGTATGTGGGAAGGAGATATTTAGATAAAAGAAAAGGGAATTCCTTGATCTTCGACGGGGAATAAAACAAATGGTGAATATGAGAAAAATTTGTGTATCTCAAGAGGTATGCTCGGGATGTTATACCGACAGAGGAAGAAATGTGCATTAGATTTGAAGAAGGGCTTAATGATGAAATCAGAATGATGATAGGAGGCACTGAGATTCGAGAATTTGTGGTTTTGTCTGATCGAGCTCAAAAGATGGAAGAAGTGCATAATAGAAAGATACAAAGAGAAAGAAAAGGCAAAGAAGTATATAAAAGAAGTTTCTCTAGACCAACTTCGACTTTTCTGGCTAAAAAGTTTAGAGATGATTCTAGTCGATCTGTTACAATTCCGGAACGATCGAATAAAAGTAAAACAACTCAAAGAGATGTCGGAGTAACTAATAAACCAGCAGCTAGTACTGGTAGTGTGCAAAATATTCCGAGACCTAGATGCAAAAATTGTGGTAGATTTCATATTGGTAAGTGTTGGGGAAGAATCGGAGCTTGTTATAGATGTGGTGGAACTGATCATTTTATTCGGGACTGTCCTCAGTCATTAAAAGAAAATAAAGAACTAGGCGAGAAACAAACAAATACTCCGTAAAAGCGAGACGTCGAGTCAAAGTAGTGCTGCTGAGACTGCTCGTTCGGGAATGAGAGATACTGTAACCCGATCAGAAACAAGGGCACCTGCACGTACATATGCTACTCGGGCAAGAGAGGAAGCTTCTGCTCCAGATGTGATAGCTGGTATTTTCCATCTTTTTAATGATTCTGTGTATACTTTAATTGATCCTAGATCTACGCATTCATATATTTGCCTTTGCATTAGTGTCGTAAAAGAAAATGACTGTTGAGTCCACTGACTTTGATATGCAAGTCACTAATCCGTTAGGGCAAAGTGTGTTAGTTAATTTAATATGTCGGAAGTGTCCACTGAAAATAAAAGGCTGTTGTAACACCCCAAACCCGGCCCATAAGCCTTGACCGGATCTGGTATGTCACAAAGTAAAAACGCTTTGAAAGGTTTTCGAATTTACAATGGAAATTTTCGAATTTGTTGGGGTAATAAAATGGTGTTTGCTAAACGATTGAGTTGAAAACCCTTTCTTCCTTTAAAACCATTTGATCATTTAAATCTTTAGAACATTAGAGTGATCGATAACTTAGAAAATTTCGTTATCCGATGGTAACATTTTTGAAAACATTTTTGAAAACGCATCACAGTACTTGTTTTGAAAACGTTACTTTTAACCGATTTGCTTAACAGTTCATAAGTTCATCGGTTATATAATAAAGTAAAAACAACTACCTAAACATCCAAAATAATAATAAGCGGCCATATTACAACCCAATCGAATTGTAGTGAATAATAAACTTAAAGCGGGGCAAAGTAAAATTTGAAGTCCACAAAACAAACATGGCCGCCGAGTTCTCCCCGGCTCGTCTCGCGATCTACTCACCGCAAGATGATATGGGAAGGGTGAGTCACCAAGACTCGGTGTGCAAATCCCCAACCAAAAAAATAACACTCATACACAAGATATTAGTATGACATGCAATTATGCAACCCAACCTAGCCATCCATGCTCCTTTTTCTACCCGTGTGGTACCAAACCCTTTGGTAGTGCCAAACCACCTGGTGACTTATAGTCACGATATCCAATCAATACGTGTGGTGCCAAACCACTAGTGGTGCCAAACCACTGGTGACCCGAAGTCACAATCAAATGATGGGGCCAACCCATCGTGTGATACCAAATCACTGGTGTCGATCCCGTATCTCAAATATGGGGCCAACCCACGGTGGAATTAATCCACAGGGACGAGACGCTATGAGGTGCCAAACCTCTGGAGGTACCAAACCTCTGGTGACCGTAGTCACGAAATGTGGTACCAAACCACTGGTGTCCGTCGACACGATTATTACTCCCTCTCATCAATCCCACCATCATCATGCTCACATAACAAGTATCATGATCCCATATATCATGCATTTGTATATAGCATAGCATTTAACAGCATATGATGGCATACGCAGCATAGATCATAGATCGAGTAACAGGGGACTTACCCGAAAACCAAGCTTATGCCCACTAGGCAAAGTTACCACATGAGAGGTTATAAATATCATTAAATAACAATTTATACTAATAAAGTGTGTAAGAGCTTACACACCTATTTAATCGGAGGTCTAAAAAGAAATCCGGATCTACGCGGATATATAAAAGTCCCGAACTTGTCCTCGTATAGCTTCTATATTCGGCCATCATAAGCTATTATTAAAGAGTCTCATTGATTAACTAACAATTCCAAAGGATCAGTCATATCATGACAAAATAGGGCCTCAGGTCGAACCTCTATTAGCACTAAAGCACGAGATTCGAAAACTCGAAGCTCCCGATTTTCCTTTGGTCGATTTACTCCTATACCCAAAGTGCACATTCGGTTACACATAAATACCAAGGATGGCCTTTGGCCGAAAATGCTCAATCATCCTCCATACTTACCGAAAACCCAAAGTTGTCACTTGTCTTATTGAGCCCCCCCTTTCCTCGAAGAACAGATTCCCGAGAGGCTCCTATAGCTCCTTGGTGTCGACTACTCTCAAAAGTTACCTATCAAGACACTCGCACATGATCGGCCATTCATTACCAAGTCTTTAATTCAAACTTTCGGCACCCAAAAAGAGAAAAAAACCGCATACTAAAGAAGTACACTTACCAACCCTTGAAAAATGATAGCTTCGTCCTCGGTGGATTCGGCCTAAGCTTTTAAAAGGATGGAGAACAAGGGTTCGGCTATGTCCACAGTAGGAAAAGAAAGGGGATTTGACAAGATGCAATGGCTAAGAGATTCGGTTAACAACAATAGAAGAAACAATGCTAGCCGAAATACTCTCTAGCTCCTTCCAAAAATCGAGACTCAAGCCTAAGATCCCTCCCCCTTTTCGGTCAAAAACCAATTGGTAAGGGGAGAAAAGAATTCATCAATTTTGGCCATGTAAAATCTGGGAAGGAAGGAAAGAAATCCCAGTCCCTAAAGCATGCTACACAATCGGCCATGCTTCAATTTCCATTCTTATTGTTTATTCAATTATCCCTCACTTCCCATGCTCCAATAACTAAATAAAATAAGGAAAACACCCATACTAACATAAAATATTACACCCATACTCCAAATTATAATAATAATAATAATAATAATAATAATAATAATATATAATATATAATATATATAATACTATCTCTCCCCCTCCCCATACCGCAGCTGAAAAAAAGAAACAAAAGCATGCATGCGTGCGCCCCATGCCCATGCTGCCACCAAAGACATGCCGGCCAAGTAGGGAAAAAGTAAAATAATCCCTTAAGCTACTGCCAGGTCTCGAACCCGAGACCTGGGAAGACTTCCCATGCCTTTGACCACTCGCCACCACGCGCTTTCACGATATAAACGCTGTCTCGAGATTTCCTTTAAACTTTCGGTCCCCGGGCTCTCGCACGCATTAATGGCCAAATGCAAAAATAAGACGCCCAACGCTGTTCGGGGTTTGAACTCGGACTTAGAGAGAACTCCCAACGCCCTGACCACTCGGCCACCTTTACTTTCATGACAAAATCGCATTGCATATTTCTTTTAATCCTTCCCCAAAGGCTTCTTTAGCTTAAGCGCTAAAAGCAAAATTTAAACGCCCTAAGTGCGACTCCTAAGGCTCGAACACGGGACCTGAAGGAACATGCCCAAGCACCCTGCCGTTTACGCTCATCGAGACTTTCATGCCATGTCTCGACGAGAATTTCTTTTAAAGTCTTCTTAGCTAGGCCCTTCATATCACCAAAGCCCAAAATAAAAATACCACACGCACTACCATAACTCGAACTCCGGACTTTGTGAAGTCCCTATGCACCTTAGCGCCCAAGCCATTCGGCCAGGGCGTTCATTTGTGCCATAAGTTCAACAAACTTATTCTTAAACCCTTCTCATTAAGTCCTCCTACACGCCAAAAATAAACTTCCTCCCACGTGAATCGAACCTGAGCCCAGCACCCCTGGACCTTAAGTGGCGCCCCAAACCACTTTGCCACTCGCTTTCTTATGTCAACCTCTTCCAAAACTCTTTCTAAATCCTTATCTCGCCTAGCTCCTTCCCTTAAGCACTCAATTAAATCCTTAGCTATATGATGAACTTCCCGGCTTTAAGACTAAATCCTTGAACAACCCTAACAAAGGCATTTATTCAGGCGATACAGGAAATTAAAATAATTTCAAACAATCCCTAATTCGGGATGTTACAATTCTACCCCCCTTAAAATAAATTTCGTCCTCGAAATTACCTGGATCAGAAGAGTTGGGGGTATTGCTGTCGCATCGCATCCTCGGGCTCCCACGTAGCTTCCTCCACGCCATGATTCCGCCATAGGACCTTCACTAAAGGAACTGACTTCCTACGCAAGACTTTTACATCCCGATCTAGGATCTGCACAGGTTCTTCTTCCACCGTCAAATTTGGACTCACCTCAACTTTCTCAACAGCCAAGACGTGTGATGGGTCAGAACGATAGCGTCTAAGCATGGAGACATGGAATACATCGTGAATCTGACTCAGTTCTGCTGGCAACTCGAGCTGATAAGCTACTGGTCCCACTCGTCTCAACACCTTAAACGGTCCAATGAACCTTGGACTTAACTTGCCCTTTTTCCCAAATCTTAACACTTTCTTCCATGGCGAGACCTTCAGAAAAACTTCGTCTCCCACGGCAAACTCTATGTCCCTCCGCTTGAGATCGGCATATGACTTTTGTCTATCCGAGGCTTCTTCCAACCGAGCTTGGATCTTCTTCACCTTATCCTCAGTTTCTGCAACCAATTCCGGTCCTAACATCCGTCGCTCACCCAACTCTGTCCAGCAAGTAGGTGTGCGACACCTCCTACCATACAACGCTTCACATGGTGCCATCTTAATGCTTGCCTGATAACTATTGTTGTATGCGAACTCAGCTAATGGCAAAAATTCTTCCCAACTACCTCTGAAGTCCAAAACGTAGCCTCTTAACATGTCCTCTAGAATCTGAATAACCCTTTCCGATTGTCCGTCAGACTGAGGATGGAATGCTGTACTGAAATCCAACCGTGTACCCAAAGCCTGATGTAGCGCTCTCCAAAACCTCGACGTAAATCTGAGATCTCTGTCTGAGATGATCGACATTGGCACACCGTGCAACCTCACTATCTCCGCCACATACAACTTAGCTAACTTCTGAAGCGAGTAATCCACCCTTACCGGTATGAAGTGAGCCGACTTGGTCAGACGGTCCACAATCACCCAAAGCTGCGCCTTCTTCTGCTTTGGGCGTGAGAGGTAGCCACAGCGAAGTCCATAGTGATCCTCTCCCATTTCCACCGAGGAATCTTCAGCTGGTTGAAGTAACCCGGATGGCAACCGATGTTCGGCTTTTACTCGGCCGACACGTGAGACACCTTCCCACGACTGTTACCTCTCGCTTCAATCGCCACCGGAATCGCCGATGAAATCTCCATACATCTTGCTACCTCCAGGATGCATAGCGTATGGGCTGCTATGTGCATCTTGAAGAATTCTTTGCCTCAATTCCACATCCTTCGGCATACAAGGCCGCCCTTGAAAACATAACACACCATCACCAATCAAAGCATACCCTTCCAAACCGCCATCTTGAACTTGCAACCTCCGTGCGTTTAAACTGTCATCCCCTAATTGCTTTTCCTTAATCTCCTCGACCCAAGTTGGTGAACTTGCGGCTACTGTAAAAGACTTCCACCGTCAGATAGATCGAGGCGAGCAAACATCGCCCTTAAGTGCATCACGACCTTTCGGCGCTCAACGCATCAGCCACCACGTTAGCCTTTCTTGGATGGTACTCAATTGAACAGTCGTAGTCTTTCAACAGTTCAATCCATCGGCGCTGTCTCAAATTTAAGTCATTCTGAGTCAAGAGATACCTCAAACTTTTATGATCCGTGTAGACTATCGACTTTTCCCCATACAAGTAATGCCTCCATATTTTCAAAGCAAAGACTACTGCCGCTAACTCCAAGTCGTGAGTCGGATAGTTAACCTCATGCGGTTTTAGCTGACGGGATGCATAGGCCACTACCTTCCCTTCCTGCATCAACACACATCCCAAACCAGCATGGGACGCATCACAATAAACCGTGAACAATTTTCCTGCCTCAGGCTGTACCAAAACGGGAGCTTCCGTCAGAATCTTTCTTAGCTTATCAAAACTTTCTTGCTGTTTCTCTGACCAGACAAATGGGACTCCTTTTCTTAATAGCTTAGTCAACGGCGCTGCAATTAAAGAGAATCCTTCCACGAATCTTCGATAGTACCCGGCCAGACCCAGAAAACTTCGAATTTCCACCACTGATCTAGGTGGTTTCCAATCCAACACCGTTTCAACCTTGCGAGGGTCCACTCTAATCCCTTCGGCTGACACCACGTGACCCAAGAAAGTCACCTCCCTAAGCCAAAATTCGCACTTACTGAATTTGGCATACAACTGCTCCTCCCTCAGTACTTGTAGAACTATGCGCAAATGCCTATCATGCTCCTCCTCCGTCTTTGAGTAAACCAATATGTCGTCTATAAACATCACGACAAATTGATCTAAGTATTGCTGAAACACCCTATTCATTATGTCCATGAACGCTGCCGGCGCGTTGGTCAACCTAAACGGCATCACTAGGAACTCGTAATGCCCATACCGGGTACGAAATGCCGTCTTGTACACATCAGCCTCCTTCACCTTAAGTTGATGATAGCCCGACCTAAGATCTATCTTCGAGAACACCGATGCACCCTTCAGTTGATCAAACAGGTCATCAATCCGAGGCAACGGATATTTGTTTTTTATCGTTAACTTGTTTAGGCGGCGGTGAGTCGATACACATCCGCATTGACCCGTCTTTCTTCTTGACAAACAAAGACAAAGTGCTCTCCACGGAGATATACTAGGTCGAATAAACCTACATCCAAGAGCTCACGAATTTGAGCCTTCAGCTCTACCAACTCCTGTGGTGCCATTCGGTAGGGTGCTATAGACACAGGTGCCGTTCCGGGCAACAAGTTTACACCGAGCTCCATTTCTCGATCTGGAGGCAGACCCGGGAGTTCTTCTGAAAACACATCAGAGAATTCCCCTACAGTTCGAACTTTCTCAACTGCTGACTCCTTAGCCTCCAAGGCACAAATTCGAACCAACAACGCCTCACACCCTTTTCTGATCATTTTCTCGGCCTTCAAGCGCGGACACCACATTGGATAGATACTCTCTACATTTACCTATCATGACCACTTCATCATCACCCTCAGCCGTCTTTAGAACCATGCGCTTAGCAGCGCAATCCAACCTTGCCTGATACTTAACCAGCCAGTCCATTCCAAGAATTAGATCGAACTCCCCAAACGGCAGTTTCATCAAATCAGCCACAAACACTACCCCTTGGAGTTCTAGGGGTATATCTCTATATACCTTGTTCACTGCTACAGAGTGTCCTAGAGGGCTAATTACAGTCATCTCCCTAGAAGCAGTCTCAAAGTCCAAGTTCAAAGTCACTACCACACTACTAGCAACGTATGAATGCGTCGAACCCACATCAATTAATGCAACATATGGAAGACCAAAAATTAGGAACGTACCGGTTATGACGTCCGGTGCGTCACCCTCCTCGCGACGCCTCGCTGCGTAGACCAAGCCAGGCTGCCTAGCTTTTGTGTTGCCTGCACCTCGGTCCTGAATTTCGCGACCTCGATTAGGACCATTGCCTCCTCTACCATTACCACGACCCCTCAGCGGTGGTCCCACATTCCTTGTCTGAGTACGGTTCTGACCCTCTGGCTGATTCTTTGTCATCTTCCGAGGACAATCCCTTACACGATGATCCAAAGATACACATTCAAAGCAACCCCTCTCACCGGTCCAACAACTTCCCCAATGTGACTTCCCACAACGATTACACTGAGCCGGTCTCTGATTAGTAGCCATGGGCCTTCCAGCCTGATTTGGCCTACTCTATCTGGCCCTTTTTTATGCATTATTTCCCGATCCAGACGACCCAACACCTCTTTTCTATTTGTTCCGATCATAGTTCTGTCTCACAGACTCCCTGACCCTTTCGGCTACCTTAGCCTTCTCTACCAGAACAGCAAACTCACGCTTTTGCTTAGAGAGAGCAATCAACAACCTTAAATCATCCCTAAGTCCGTCTTCAAAGCGGACGCGGCGATCATGCTTTCGATTGACACAACTCCCCGGCGTAGCGGTTCAAACCTCTCGAGAGTTCGCGCTCATACTCAGATACCGACTTATTGCTTTGTACTAATCCCAGAAAAGCTTTCCTCTGAGTATCAGTGTAACTGGTGCCCACATACTTCTTCTGATAAGTAGCTTTGAAGTATTCCCAAGTAAGGTCATCTACCGTAGCACCATCCCGAACCGTGAGCCACTACTGGTATGACTCATCTTTTAGAAGCGACACTGCTCCTTTCAGCTTCTCCTCATTTGTTAAATCGAGATCGTCCATGATCCTCTCGGTCAATTCTAACCAATATTCAGCCGTACTGGGTGCGACACCTGACACACCCCGAAATACTTCAGCTCCGTTGGATCGGAGCCGCTCAGATACAGACTTCCGAGCTCCTGTACCTCTACTGGTCCCAGCCATCATTCCTAGAACACGCAGCATAGCCTGGGATACCGACTCACCCCCCGTATGATCCTGATGTCCATCACCAAAAGTTAGGGGTGGTGGTGGAGGTGGTATCTCATTATCCGATCCTTGGCCCGACCTAATCGGATTACGACATAGCCATCAGGCCCCTACAAGCGTCCCCGACGGCCGACGCGACCTCTAGAACTCATTTCTTATAAGCGCAATCTGTCTTAAAAAGTTTTACGAGTTAAGCAATGTTCCATCGATCATTAGCAAAAGAATTTTATGGGCGAAGTTAAGAAGTTGTTCTTTCGATCAAACAAGTTTCAAGTCTTCTATTGTAATTCGAAGATACACATTCACTAATTCCATCACCCTCTTTGACCAATTCTTAAGCCGGGGGTATTTTCGTCATTTACCCTACAGGGGTATTTTGGTAATAAACAAAGTAAGTTTGTAAATCTTGACAAATCAAGGGAAACTTAAAAATTTGCAAAACTTAGGGTTCTTTTTGAGAAATTGTTTTCTCAAATTGGTAGTGTTGCAGAAACTTTAAAAATCAGGGTTATTTTGGTAATTTACAAATTAGGGGTAATTTTTTTTTGTAATTTTTCCAAAATCGTGGCATTTTTGTTATTTGCAAATTTAGGATTTTGGGTATGTTTGTAAAATAAGGAAAATTTTGTTAAAATTTTGGGGTAGCTTAGTAAATTTTAAAACTAGGGGCATTTTTGTAATTTACCACTAAGGGTATTTTAAAATGTCCATAAATCAAGAGAATTTTGTAATAAAAATCTCACAAGTTTGAGGAAGTCTTTAAAACTAGAGTTTTTATCAAAGCGCGGCTAATTCCCTTCGGGTTTTGATAATAGGGTTTAGCCCACGAACAAGTCCTGCGGTTAGGGTGAAGCAGAAGCTACGCACTGGTAGGATTCCGCGAAGAGGAGGTGAGACACTAGGACCGCTTAAATACCAAGCTCTTTCCGAATCCAATCCTAGACATGCGTACAAGGATTACCACACCTAACTAACTCCGGCGACTTAGTCATAGGTTTGTTTATTAATGCAATTAAAATCTTATGCAATTGTTGGGGTAAACTAGTCCTAAAGTTCACATACTTTTTATACTATCTACGTCCCATTTCTACCCCTTTACAGATAATCGTTCACACATAGATTAAAGATACTTACAAGAGCGGATCGGTGCCGGAGACTCGACGCCATGTTGTTCAACCAAAACCATTTTCATAGAGGTTTTCAAAAGCCTATCTAGAAAAACATTTTTAGGCCTTAGGCCCTCACAGCCGAGTTTTAAACTGGGCTCTGATACCAAAATGTAACACCCTAAACCCGGCCCACAAGCCTTGACCGGATCTGGTATGTCACAAAGTAAAAACGCTTTGAAAGGTTTTCGAATTTACAATGGAAATTTTTGAATTTGTTGAGGTAATAAAATGGTGTTTGCTAAACGATTGAGTTGAAAACCCTTTCTTCCTTTAAAACCATTTGATCATTTAAATCTTTAGAACATTAGAGTGATCGATAACTTAGAAAATTTCGTTACCCGATGGTAACATTTTTGAAAATATTTTTGAAAACGCATATGAGTACTTGTTTTGAAAACGTTACTTTTAACCGATTTGCTTTAAGTTCATAAGTTCATCGATTATATAATAAAGTAAAAACAACTACCTAAACATCCAAAATAATAATAAGCGGCCATATTACAACCCAATCGAATTGTAGTGAATAATAAACTTAAAAAGCGGGGCAAAGTAAAATTTGAAGTCCACAAAACAAACATGGCCGCCTCGAGTTCTCCCCGACTCGTCTCCGCGATCTACTCACTGCAAGATGATATGGGAAGGGTGAGTCACCAAGACTCGATGTGCAAATCCCCAACACGAAAATAACACTCATACACAAGATATTAGTATGACATGCAATTATGCAACCCAACCTAGCCATCTATGCTCCTTTTTCTACCCCGTGTGGTACCAAACCTTTGGTGGTGCCAAACCACCGGTGACTTATAGTCACGATATCCGTCAATACGTGTGGTGCCAAACCACCTGGTGGTGTCAAACCACCGGTGACCGAAGTCACAATCAAATGATGGGGCTAACCATCGTCGTGTGATACCAAATCACCGGCGTCGATCCCGTATCTCAAATGTGGGGCCAACCCCGCGGTGGAATTAATCCACGGGACGAGACGCTATAAGGTGCCAAACCTCTGGAGGTACCAAACCTCTGGTGACCGTAGTCACGAAATGTGGTACCAAACCACTGGTGTCCGTCGACACGATTATTACTCCCTCTCATCAATCCCACCATCATCATGCTCACATAACAAGTATCATGATCCCATATATCATGCATTTGTATATAGCATAGCATTTAACAGCATATGATGGCATACGCAAAGATAGATCATAGATCGAGTAACAGGGGACTTACCCGAAAACCAAGCTTATGCCCACTAGGCAAAGTTACCACATGAGAGGTTATAAATATCATTAAATAACAATTTATACTAATAAAGTGTGTAAGAGCTTACACACCTATTTAATCGGAGTTCTAAAAAGAAATCTTGGATCTACGCGATATTATAAAAGTCCCGAACTTGTCCTCGTATAGCTCCTATATTCGGCCATCATAAGCTATTATTAAAGAGTCTCATTGATTAACTAACAATTCCAAAGGATCAGTCATATCATGACAAAATAGGGCCTCAGGTCGAACCTCTATTAGCACTAAACCACGAGATTCGAAAACTTGAAGCTCCCGATTTTCCTTTGGTCGATTTACTCCTATACCCAAAGTGCACATTCGGTTACACATAAATACCAAGGATGGCCTTTGGCCAAAAATGCTCAATCATCCTCCATACTTACCGAAAACCCAAAGTTGTCACTTGTCTTATCGAGCCCCCCTTTCCTCGAAGAACAGATTCCTGAGAGGCTCCTATAGCTCCTTGGTGTCGACTACTCTCAAAAGTTACCTATCAAGACACTCGCACATGATCGGCCATTCATTACCAAGTCTTTAATTCAAACTGTCGGCACCCAAAAAGAGAAAGAAACCGCATACTAAAGAAGTACACTTACCAACCCTTGAAAAATGATAGCTTTGTCCTCGGTGGATTCGGCCTAAGCTTTTAAAAGAATGGAGAACAAGGGTTCGGCTATGTCTACAGTAGGAAAAGAAAGGGGATTTGACAAGATGCAATGGCTAAGAGATTCGGTTAACAACAATAGAAGAAATAATGCTAGCCGAAATACTCTCTAGCTCCTTCCAAAAATCGAGACTCAAGCCTAAGATCCCTCCCCCTTTTCGGTCAAGAACCAATTGGTAAGGGGAGAAAAGAATTCATCAATTTTGGCCATGTAAAATCTGGGAAGGAAGGAAAGAAATCCAAGTCCCAAAAGCATGCTACACAATCGGCCATGCTTCAATTTCCATTCTTATTGTTTATTCAATTATCCCTCACTTCCCATGCTCTAATAACTAAATAAAATAAGGAAAACACCCATACTAACATAAAATATTACACCCATACTCCAAATTATAATAATAATAATAATAATATATATAATACTATCTCTCCTCCCCATACCGTACATGGTGAAAAAAGAAACAAAAGCATGCATGCGTGCGCCCCATGCCCATCTTTGCCACCAAAGACACATGCAGGCCAAGTAGGAAAAAGTAAAATAATCCCTTAAGCTCGCTGCAGGTCAAGAACCGAGACACAGGAAGACTTCTCATGCCTTTGACCACTCTGCCACACCGCGCGCTTTCCCGATATAAACGCGTGCGAGATTTCCTTTAAACCTTCGGTCCACAGGCTCGCTGCATTAATGGCCAAATGCAAAAATAAGACGCCCAACGCTGTTGGGGTTTGAACTCCGGACTTAGAGAGAACTCCCCAACGCTTGACTACTCGGCCACCTTTACTTTCATGACAAAATCGCATTGCATATTTCTTTTAATCCTTCCCCAAAGGCTTCTTTAGCTTAAGCGCTAAAAGCAAAATTTAAATGCCCTAAGTGCGACTCCTAGGGCTCGAACACGGGACCTGAAGGAACATGCCCAAGCGCCTGCCGCTTTTTACGCTCATCGAGACTTTCATGCCATGTCTCGACAAGAATTTCTTTTTAAAGTCTTCTTAGCTAGGCCCTTCATATCACCAAAGCCCAAAATAATATACCACATGCAGCCACCATAACTCGAACTCCAGACTTGCTGAAGTCCCTATGCACCTTAGCGCCCCAAGCCATTCGGCCAGGGCGTTCATTTGTGCCATAAGTTCAACAAACTTATTCTTAAACCCTTCTCATTAAGTCCTCCTACACGCCAAAAATAAACTTCCTCCCACGCGAATCGAACCTGAGCCCAGCACCCCCAGACCCTTAAGTGGCGCCCCCAAACCACTTTGCCACTCGCTTTCTTATGTCAACCTCTTCCAAAACTCTTTCTAAATCCTTATCTCGCCTAGCTCCTTCCCCTTAAGCACTCAATTAAATCCTTAGCCCTATGACAGAACTTCCTCGGGTTTAAGACTAAATCCTTGAACAACCCTAACAAAGGCATTTATTGAGCGTCTGAGAAAATTAAAATAATTTCAAACAATCCCTAATTCGGGATGTTACAGCTGTGAATTCTCTGCTGATTTAATGTTGTTACCTTTCCAAGAATTTGATGTTATTCTTGGCATAGATTGGTTGATTAAACACGATGCCATAGTGAATTGTAGAGAAAAAGCGGGTTGATTTAAAATGTCGATATGGAAATAGTTTCAAATTGAGTTTGGAGATAAAAGAATGATGCGAATTATTTCACCATTATTGACTACCGTAAATTGATTCGGAAGGGTAATGAAGCATTTTTAGCTTATATTCTTGATACCGGGTTCTAAATTGAAGATGGAGCAGTTGCGATTGTTAATGAGTTTCTTGATGTGTTTCGAGAATTACAGTTTACCCCGGATCGTGAGGTTGAATTCGTAATTGATGTAATTAAGTGCACACTCAGATATCAATAGCTCCATATAGAATGGCACCGGTGAGTTAAAAAGAGTTGAAGAGGCAATTGCAAGAGTTATTGGATAAAGGGTTCATCGATCGAGTACATCACCTTGGGGTGCACTGTTTTATTTGTGAAAAAAAAAAAAGCGGCTCCTTGCGATTGTGTATTGATTACGAGATAAGTGAACAAGGTAACAATTAAAAATAAATATCCATTACCTCGTATCGACGATTTATTTGATCAATTGAAAGATCTTGCTGCGGTGTTCTCAAAGATAGACCTTAGATCGGGTATTATCAAGCTGAAGGTTAAAGAGTGTCTTTGTGCCCAAAGATGCTTTTGAACTCGGTATGGTCACTACGAATTTACTCGTAATGCCTTTTGGTTTAACAAATGCCCTCGCTGCATTTATGGATTTAATGAATCAGATTTTTCAGCCTTATTTGGATAGATTTGTGGTGGTATTTATTGATGACATATTGGTCTATTCAAAGGCAGAATCCGAGCATGCACAACACTTGAGAATTGTATTACGGACTTTGAGAGAAAAGCGATTATATGCAAAATTTAGTAAATGTGAGTTTTGGCTTCATGAAGTTGGATTTACAGGTCACATTGTATCGGTGAAGGAATTCGTGTGGATCAAGTAAAGTTTCAAGTGATGGTGAATTGGAAAACACCAAGAATGGCCCGAAGTGCGAAGTTTTTCGGGACTAGCAGGTATTATCGCCGCGTTTTGTAAAGAATTTTTCCATGATTGCTTCACCAATGACTCGTTTGTTACAAAAGAATGTTGAGTTTGTATGGTCTCGATGAATGTCAATGAGCTTTGACCAATTGAAGAAAATGTTAATGAAGCTCAGTTTTGACTCAACCAGAATCGGGTATACCATATATTGTGTCTGATGATGCATCTTTAAATGGTTTGGGTTGTGTGTTAATACTGATCGGGAAAGGTAGTGGCTTATGCTTCACTTGTAATTAAAACCACATGAAAAGAATTACCCTACACATGATCTTGAATTAGCCGCAATTGTTTTTGCTTTAAAAATTTGGAGACACTATTTATATGGTGAGAAGTGTTATATCTATACGGATCACAAAAGTCTGAAATACTTAATGACTCAGAAGGAACTAAACTTAAGACAGAGACGGTAGTTAGAGTTGCTGAAAGATTATGATTTGGTTATTGACTACCATCCGGGAAAAGCTAATGTAGTTTCTTTGATGCACTTAGTCGAAAGTCATCTTTGTTTGCGCTTGAACAATGAATGCTCAATTGGCTCTTAATGAAGAAGGTGCTGTATTAGTAGAATTGAAAGTGAAACCCATATTTCTTCAACAAATTCAGAAACTGCAGAATGAAGACCCGAAATTGGTATTTAAACAACAAATGGTTCGAGATAATTTAGATTGAGTTCAGCATTGATGATGAAGGTATGTTGCGTTATCATAATGTAATTTGTGTTCCAAACAATTACGATTTGAAGAATAATATTCTTTCAAGCACATAATAGTATGTATTCTATTCACTCAAGGCGATGCGAAAATGTATGGTGATTTGAAAAAGATATATTGGTGGCACTGATATGAAAAGAGAAATTTTAGAATTTGTTGCAAAATGTTTGATTTGTCGCCAAGTTAAAGCAGAGCATCAAGTGCCAGCGGGTTTACTACAACCCATTATGATTCCGAATGGAAGTGGGAGCGTGTTACAATGGATTTTGTGTCGGGATTGCCTATGACTCCAAGAAAGAAAGATTCGATATGGGTGATTGTTGATAGATTGACAAAGTCAAGACACACTTTATTCCAAATGTCGAGCAGATTTTTCACTTGAGAAGTTAGCGAGAATTGTATGTGTGTCGAGATTGTGAGACTACATGGAGTTCCAGTATCTATCATTTGAGGCCAGGATCCGAGGTTTACTTGAGATTTTGGAACAAACCGCAAGAAGCTTTAGGTACCAGATTAAATTTTAGTACAGCATTTTATCCTCAAACAGATGGACAGTCAGAGCGAGTGATTCAAATTCTAGAAGATATGTTAAGATGTTGTATACTCGAGTTTGGTGACAGTTGGGAAAAGTATTTACCTTTGGCTGAGTTTGCTTATAATAATAGCTATCAGTCTAGTATAACAATGGCACCATTTGAAGCTCTTTATGGTAGGAAATGCAAGACTCCATTGTGTTGGTCTGAATTGAGTGAATCAAAAATAGTTGGGGTTGATTTGATTCGGGAAACTAAAGAGAAAGTCTGGATTATTCGAGATAGTCTAAAAGCTACTTCAGATCGTCAGAAGTCATATGCAGATTTGAAACGAAGAGACATAGAATATGCAGTGGGTGATCGAGTATTTTTAAAAGTTTCACCATGGAAGAAGGTATTACGGTTTGGTAGAAAAGGAAAATTGAGTCCGAGATTTATAGGGCCGTATGAAATTGTGGAAAGGGTTGGTCCTGTAGCTTATCGGTTGGCTTTACCTCCGGAACTTGAGAAGATCCACAATGTGTTTCATGTGTCTATGTTAACGGTATAGGTCGGATCATTCACAAGTAATTCCTCATCATCGAAATTGAGCTTCAACCGGATATGACTTATTCGGGAAGAACCAATAAAGATTTTGGCTCGTGAAGTAAAAGAGTTGCGAAATAAGAAAATACCATTGGTTAAAGTATTATGGCATCGGCATGGTATGGAGGAGGCAACTTTGGGAAACAGAGGAGTTAATGAGATCACGATATCCAAATCTATTTTCAGTAACAAATTTCGAGGACGAAATTTTAAAGGGGAGAGTTATAATGACCTAATTTTTGGTGGTGTCGGAAATGGTGATATGAGATCACTAAATCCGCAAGTAAGATTAAATAAGATAGTAATTTAATATTTATGAGTCAAGTGAGAATTTAGAAGAATTTGTGGATTGGTGAATTTAGTGAATTAAAAGAATTTATTAGGTCAAATGGGTCAAAAAGCAGGTATCGAGACCTCGAATTTGAAAATCGAGCCATAAATATTTTTAGAAATATTTATGGAGTGTTGTTAAGTTAGTATTAAAATTTGGTTGAGAAATTTAAATGTTTGGGTAGCCAATTTAATAAAAAGGACTAAATTGTAACAAATGCAAAATTGCTAGAAGAATTAAATAGCTCAAGTGTTAAAAGAAAGAGGATTTATAGGGTAATTAACCCAAATGTGAAAAGGCTGGACGGCAAGTGGAAGAAAATCATCACAAAGATAAGGATAATAAGGGCAAAATTGGAATTTTGTAATTTTAATATGTTATTAAGATAAGATTGAAAGTAATCTAGAGTAATCTTCACAATAATCTCAGCCAAAAACGTCAGAGGAGTTCTGGAGAAAGCTTGTTTTCATACTATTACATCCTATCAAGAAACCAAAGAAGAAAGAGGAAAAGAAAAAGTAGCGGAATAGTCCCTAAATTTCAAAATCTTCTACAAATCAGCCGGGTAAGTTCATATGGTTGAATTTATATGTTTATTTGTGAATGATTGAATGATATAATGTGCTGTTAAACATGAATTTGTTGTGGGATTGTGAAAAATATGATAAATGAAAGAATAAATGGTGGTAATTCAAATTAGGAAAAACGCAGAATTGAGTACGTTCGTGTCGTGACATGTGATTAATTGACGGATAAGACCATGGTTAATCCATGGCAAATGTGAAATGTAGGTATGGTATCATCCATACTGAGTTGTGAAATGTAGGTATGGTATCATCCATACCGAGTTGTGAAATGTAGGTATGGTATTAACCATGCGAGTTGTGAAATCTAGGTATGGTATAAACCATGCGAGTTGTGAAATGTAGGTATGGAATTATCCATACCGAGTTGTGAAACTTGGCTTTGAGCAGCAACGTACTCAAATTAAATGTAAGACGTTTCCTAATTTGATAAGAAGTAATATAAAATGAGTGAATCAAATGGAAGAGATTGAGTAGTTGTTAATGTTGAGCTCAACTATGTGAAGTATTTTAACGATGGTTGTGAATGGCGGGGAACTTTAGTAAATGTTTTGTTATTGTTTTGGAAATATTATGTGTGGTAAGCTACTTTTAAACCTATGAACTTACTAAGCTTCATTAAGCTTACTTGTGTGTGTTTGATATTTTTATGTAGATTGAATTAAAGAGAAGTGGAAGATCGGATCATCACAGCAAAAGTCACTATCCAGATCAATTCCGGTAGCTTTTGTTTTATATTTAAAGGTTTATATGGCATGTATAGAGTTTAAATGAGATGGAGTAAAGATGTTATAAACTAGTTAATGATATTTTGCAACGAAACAGTTTTTGAATTATAGCAGTAACGTGATTTTGAAAAATCACCAAAAATAGAAGAAATGGAATTAGAAAGTGAAATAGATATGAATTGAAAGCTCTTTGAGTCTATTTTCATATGAAAGAAATAGAGTAAGCAAAAGATATGAAATAATGAGATATTTAAATTTTAGTGAAACTGGTTCTGAATGAATTCGTGATCCCCTGTTCTGCCTTTGAAAAATCATTAAAAATTGTACAAAAATAATTGTGGATTAAAATTTTTATGTATGAAATGCTGAATGAGTCTAGTTTCAAAAGTGCTAAATAAGGAGGCCATCTAAATTCTATACAAAAAGTAATTTGATTTGTAGTGAAGAGAGGTCAGAGCAGTTGAACAGTAAAATAGGGGAAACTTTAATGAATAAACTGTACTAATTGGCCTCATGAAAAATTCTGGAAAAATTACAGTAAAAAGATATATGAGTCTAGTTTCAGGTAAAATTAACGGATCTTAATTTAGAGTTCCGTAGCTCCAGATATAAATATTTTAGTGACTATGATGCAGATGGACAGTTTTAAATTTTATGCCGAATTAGTAGTTAAGTTTAGTAATGCCTCGTGCTCGACTCCGGCAACGGTCTCGGGTAAGGGGTGTTACATGTGTAATCTCATACCTCTCTAAATGTTTGCATGAAATGTTCTATGATTCCGTCGAAAGACTGAAAAGCCGCAAAACAGCATCTATGGCCACTCGGGCGTACGTATGTTCGAAGTGGTAACCATATTTTGTAACAAAACAGTTTTGGTTAGCAGCAGTGACGTGATTTTGAAAAATCACCAAAAATAGTGGAAATTGAATTAGAAAGTGAAGGAGATATGGATTGAAAGATAATTGAGTCTATTTTCTTATAAAAGAAACGGAGAAAGAAAGGATTAGTATATTTTGAGAGTTTTATATTTTTGTGAAACTGGTTCAGAGTGATTTCGAGATCCACTGTTCTGAATTAGAAAAATCACTATAAATTGTAGAAAAATAATTACGGGACATGGTTTATATTATTAGAATCCTTACTGAGTCTATTTTTATTTGGATCAAACGAAACTAGTATTTCATTTCTGTACAATAAGATATCTGAGATTTTGTGAAGAGAGGGTAGAACTGTCAAATAGTGAAACAAGGGATACTTTGAAGAATAAACTGTACTAATTAGCTAAGCCAAAAATTCTGGAAAAGTTACAGTAAGTAGTTATATGAGTCTAGTTTCAGGAAAAATTTACAGATCGCAATTTCGAGTTTCCCAACTCAAGTTATAGTCAGTTTAGTCAGTACGACGCAGATGGACAGTTTTGATTTTTATGCCCCAACTTAGTAATTAAGCCTAGGTTGCGAAAATTACCATCATACCCTTAGAGGGTAAATTACCGAATTACCCTTAGTGGGTACGATTACCTAATTATAAAAACACTTTTACAGGCCAAATTATGAAAATGCCCCTAATGGGCTGAATTACGAAATGTCCCTATGGACCGAATTACGAAAATACCCTTAATGGGCCAATTTGATAAATTGCTATATGGGCCAATTTGATAATTTGCTATATGGGCCAAATGTGTTATTTGATAAATAGGCCATATTGATATGTGACAAATGGGCCAAAACTACTAGATCGTTATATGTGGGCCAAAACTGCTAGATCGATATATATGGGCCAAAATTGCTAGATCGATATATATGGGCCAAAAATGCTAGATCAATATAAATGGGCCAAAATTGCTAGATCGTTAAATGGGCTAAAATGTTATTTTGACTAATAGGCCAAATTGATAACTTGTAATATGGGCTTTTTGTTGAAATTTACCTTATGAATATATTGTTGTTATGCATTATATATATACATGACTGCATGGGTTGGGATAATTGACGAAGAGAAGAAAGGCCTGTTGCCAAAATCTAGTTCAGTGGCTTTGCCATAAATATTTTGAATGGCTTAATGCTTCTATTTCGGTGACTTTGTCACAATCTAGTTCGGTGGCTCTGCCACAAATATTATAATTGGCTTAATGCCCGCTATTGGTGTCTTTGGCGGGGTGGGTTGACTTGATCCCCACAGGTGTGTTGGTTGGTACGGGTGGTGTGTAGCGGATGGAAATTAGGTTTGGTTGGGAATTGCATATCACATGCATTTTTTATATATATTTGATTTATATATATTGTACAATTGTAAATGGGCTCAAGCCCAACTAATTGTTTAAATGGTTTTGGCCAAGTGAACACCGTAAGTGGGTTACACATTGAGTTCTAAGTAACTCACCCCGTTTTCTTACCCTTCTCAGGTAATGACAATTGATGGAGACTTGAGCCGGGGATGACTTTGTGTGGAGGCCATACTACGAATGATGAGTTATAAATTTGAACTTCTTTTAAGTATTTTTATTTAAGTACTATTTCAATTGCGATGTAATAAGGCCTCTGGTATTATTTTTATGGATTTTTATTTGTGGATGGTTTTTAATATGTTTTAATTACTTAAATGGGGTTGTTTAATTCTTATAAATGTTTTCTTAAACTTATGTATAAAAAGGATTTTTCTTAAATATCACTTACTCGTAAAATTCCCGTGAAAACTCTTTTATAAATTTACTTCAACCAATTATTTAAGTTTTTATCAAATTATTTCTCTGAAAATCAAATTGTAAACTCTCATGTTTTAAAATCATGGTTTTCAAATAAATCTCAGTTTTTGATAAACTCCGTCTTAAAAAAAAAATCATTTTGAAAAAAAATTGTTTTCATTAAAAGCATTGATGACTGGACGTAAGTTCGAACTGTGTGGCATGCCATGGGAGTAAGCATAAAGCTTAGTAAGTTTACATGTAAATAGATGACAACATTCTTAATGAATTATCTTATGCTTTTCTTATCAAGATCACTTAAGCTTTTAACTCAATATATTTAAACTTGTATTCTTACCTTACCTTTTAACATTAAATTTATCTTACCTTACCTTTTTAGCTTGAACTTGTCTTACCTTTACTTTGGAATACTCTTTGAATTTTTTCGTTGAACCACTTGGAATACTTAAGGATACGCGGGTACCTTTCCTCATGAAACTTAACCATTGCCATGTCTTGACATGGTCTTACGTGGTATTCTTGCTTTATGAATTCACCAATGCCATGCCTTGGCATGGTCTTACATGGGACCTTTGCCTTATAGTAACTTATCAATGCCATATCTTGACATGGTCTTACATGATTTCCTTAAACCCTAATGTCATGACATTTGTATCCTACACATTCCTAAAGTTCAACCGGAACTTTCTAAGATAGCTTTTCCGTCAATTCATATTTGGGTCTTTAAATAATAAATTTACAGAATAAATATGTAAATACTGGAATTTAATAATATTACATGTAAAATAATAGAATATTGCATTTATTTACCGCAAACTTACCTCGAAACAAAATACGATAAACTATATCGATTTAGTCCATTATCTTTTTCTTTCCCCGATCTAACTCTAGATTTCGTTCTTCTTGATCTATAATAGCAAATTTAGCTTATTTAATACTCACATTTACTAAAACAGTCCTTAACTCTAACTTTGGAAAAATTATAATTTTGCCCCTAAGCTTTTACATAATTACAATTTTGCCCCTAGGCTCGAAAATTAAACTTCAGCCCTTATTCTTATGTTTAATAACATGCTGAACATTTTTCTCTTCTATAGCAACTTCAAATTCTTACTATAATACATACTTATGACCAATAACAACTTTTACTAATTAGTTCGTTTTACTCGTTTTCACCGAAAATCACTTAGTAAAAATTATTTCTCTACTCATAAACATGCATAATCTACCATCAATCATCAAAAATCACAAGTTTTCAACAATGGCATAATTCAAAATATTCACCAAAATAAAAAATTCAACATGGGTTTTGTAGCACTCGAAGCAACGATCTCAAAAACGTAAAAATTATCGAAAATCGAACTCAAATCACTTACCTATTGAGCTTGTAAAGGCCTAATATTACAAAGCTTCTTCTTCCTATTCTTTTCTCTTAGTTTCGGCCAAGACCAAATGATAAAAAGATGAACACTTTCATCTTTTATCATTTACATTATTATAACATACATTAAACTAATATATTTTAACATAAAATATAATAAAAAATTCCACCCATTATTTCAAGCATATCATGACCGGTCATTATCTACCTTTCTTCTTCATTTTGTTTACTTAATGCTAAATTACTTTTCATCTTTCTTCTAATATAATATATTATCATATATTATAATATAATAATGTCATAAAATAAAATAAACAATTACCAATTCACTAATACATGCATCTTAGCTGTCCACTATGTTCAATTATGGCTAAATTACCCTATCAACCCTTAAATTAAAGAAATCATCATCAATTCAACCACTTAATCAAGCTATAAGGCTATTTTTACCACTTATGCGATTTAGTCCTTTTCTTTAAATTAAGCACACTAACAATAAAATTAATTCACGAAACTTTCACACATGTAAATTCACATATTATAAGCACTGAAAATAATATTAAAATATTTTACTGACTCAGATTTGTGGTTTCGCAACCACTATTTCGTTTAGGCCCTATTTCGGGATGTTACAAAAAGCTCATTGTGCCTCGTTAATACAAACTCCCAAAATATCACTCATTCGACTAACCAGCATCTTGGCAACAATCTCGTAGATGACATTACAAAGACTTATGGGTCTAAACTGGGTCATGGAATTTGGCTTATCAACTTTGAGAATTAACACAATTCTCGTTTTGTTAATGTCCCTCACTTCAGACTAACCATTCAAAATGGCCAAGCAGTGTCTAGAAATATCTTGACCCACAATATGCCAATACCTCTGGAAACAAATAGCCGAAAATCTGTCCACCCTGGGAGCTTTTAAATGTTGCATCGAGTTCACCGCATTCCAAACATCCTCTTCTGTAAATGCTCTTAAGAGAGAATCATTCATGCAGTCGGTATGTAATAACCCAAATTCTACGGGCACCGAAAAAGTGAGTTTAGGGCCTCCGTCCTAGGAAAACGAGTTCGTAAATATTTATTAAAAATATTTACTAAGTTAGTATAGGTTGAATTAGATTTTTGATAAGTGAATTTAGTTTAATTTAAAGTAGTTAGGAAAAAGGATCAAATTGAATAAAGAGTGAAAGTCTAATTAAAGATTATAGAAAATAAAAAGGACTAAAGAGGAAATTATGCCAATTGCCAAACTTGAGGCAGCATAAGCATAAAATCTAAGATTTTTATGTGTTAAAATATATTATTATTAGATAACTTTATTATTATTATAATATTATATTATATAATAAAGCAAAGAAATAAAAGAGAAGAAACAGAATAGGCAAACGAAACAGAGAAGGAAAGAAAAGAAAGAAGAAAGGGAAAATTGAAAATTTGAAGCTTGAAAGTTGATAGGTAAGTCAATTTAGCCCTTTTTACTTAATTTTGATGTTTTAGAAGCCTTGGAACAAGGTTTTGATGGAGATAAGTTGATATTTTGAAAGATAGTTAATTATTAGACATTGTTTATGTTGAAGAAAATGATGAATTAAGGGTTAAATTGATAGAAATTCAAGTTAAGAAAATAAGTAAACTTAATTAGGATTAAATTGTAAAACAAGCTATAAGAAAATAGTTTTGGGATAGCAGTAGTAGAGTAACTTTGAAAAATCACTAAAAATCGTAGAAGTGGAATTAGAAGTTGTTTAAGACATAGAATTAAAGCATATTGAGTCTATTTTCATATGAAAGAAACAGAGAAAGTAAAGAAATTCTGTATTTTGAGATGTTTATATTTTTGTGAGACTGGTTTAGAGTAATTTCGAGATCCCCTATTCTGACTTGGAAAAATCATTAAAAATTATACAAAAATAATTAGGGGATATAATTTATATGGTTAGATTCATTAATGAGTTTATTTTTAGAAGAAATAAACTAGAACATCATTTTAATTCTGTATAAAAACATAATTAAATTTTAGTAAAGAGTGGTTGGAACTGTCAGACAACAGAACCGGGGTGATTTTAAAGAATAAACTGTACTTATTGGCTAAATCAAAAATTCTGAAAATTTTATGGTAAGAAGATATGTGAGTCTAGTTTCATAGAAAATTTACATATGTTGATTTGGAATTCTGTAACTCAAGATATAGATAATTTAGTGACAATGACTCAGGTAAATAGCCTTAAAAGAACTTATAAGTAAATAATAGAATTGTGTACAAAGAATGTGGAATGAAGAGCAAGGGTAGGAATTGAATAAAATTCAATTATTTGTTGTAATTTAATGCTATAATTAATAATGTAAATTGTTATTATTATTTTTGTAGCAAACAAGGAAACCGAGACGTCTAATACGAAAGGGAAGGAAAAAGTGATCGAGGAGTAGCTCGAGAAAATATCGGTTTGTATTATCATAATTTAAGTTATTTATAATTGCATGTTTAATTTCAATGTATGTGTATGAAAAATGAAATTTAGGTAAGTATTGATGTTTGAATTGAATGACTTGGACTTAATTGATGAATATGTGTTAGTATTGAATTAAAAATTGAACTACATATGATTGATATGAAAGGTACATTGAATTAATTTGTGAAATTAAATTGGAAGTGATTTGAGATTGAGATTGAGATTGCATTGATAATATGTATGAATTGAATCCGAATGATTATGATCAGTTGAAAGTGAAAGTGATATGAATATGTGATTTAAATACCCTATTAACTAGTCGGGCTGAGTCGGGTATAATTGGCATGCCATAGGATTTGAAGTGTTCAGGGATTCTTCGACCTTGAGTCGATGAGACACTGGGTGTCATATTATTTACTTCGGATAGATTCAATAAGGTACTGGGTACCACTTTACTTCAGCTAGGCCGATGAGACACTGGGTGTCACTATATTGCTTCGAACTATCCGATTAGGCACTGGGTGCCAGTATGGTGTGTTTGGTTGGATCCGAGTATCCGCTAAAGTCCGAGTCATGTTAATAGGGGTAATTATGTGAAATAAGAAAATCATATGAATTTGATTATTTGAACCTTTGAATGAATAGTTAAAGAGATATTGTGAAATGAAATTATGTTATATGTGATTGAAAGATGAACCAAAGGTTCATGAACAATTGGAATTCTATAGATGAGATATTAATTCAAATATTAAAATTGTTACATTGGAAATATAACAACTTAGTATAATTATATGTATAATGTGTTATTTATCTAAGTATGTTTACGATATTTGATCATTGTTATAAATTGAATTATGATAATACCACCGAGTAATTCCAATACTCGGTAAATGCGTTTTTTTTTTCCGTACAAAGTTAGTAGAGTTTCGATCCGGTCCAAAGATCCAAATCAAACCCGACTCCAACAAGAGGATTTTGGTGATGAAATTCTTCCTTTTGTTAAGTGGCATGTACTAGATAGTTATATGAATTATAAACATATATATATACACTTAAGTTAAATGATTTTGGTTGTATTTAAATGATTATAATGTTTTGGATGAAAAAAAATGATATAAAGTTATAAAATGATAAATTGGTATTGGTTGTTCTGGTCTGAATTTGCAGAGGGATTTAGGTGAAAATAAGCAGAAATACTGCAGAAATTTTTATAAATAAAAAAAAATTACGAAAAATTTTCTAGAATGATTGAACAAGTTTCATTCTACTTTTAATATATGCTTTAGGCATTGAGAGTCCAATATAGGGATTTAATTATTAAATTATACTATGAATGCTGTTTTATTTGTGAGGAATTAGTAAATTGTCTGATATGTCCAGTAATACCTTGTAACCCTGTTCCGGCGACGGTTTAGGGTTAGAGGGTGTTACACGGTAACCTTGTTTTCCACCAGGCTAAAAAGGTGTTCGTCACTTCCCATTTCTGAGGCTGTAAATAAGCCCGTAAAAAAATCTGACGCCACTTTAATCATCTCCTCGGGCTCCGAGTGCCTAACCCCATTTGCATCAACAAGCTCGGAGATTTTACTACGAAAGTGGCGTAGTCCAGCCATTTTATGAAAGAAACTAGTGTTACGATCTCCATCCTTAAGCTAATTTACTCGTGCTCGTTGCTCCCAGTATAATTCCTCCTTATCTGCCTCAAGATTTAGATCTAATTGGGCCTCTACAATTTCTGCTAGGATGTCATCCTAAATATCCTGGTCATAAAGCCCTTCTAAACGTTGTTCAAGTCGATTTCATTTTCTCCTTTCCTCCCTACCTTTAAATTTACTCCAATTCATGAAACTGTGCCCTAAAAACTCAAGCCTTTTGGGGATACTTCCAGAAGTCTCTGCCCACCATCGGCCAACCAATCCTTCAAAAGAGCTGTCAAGGCACCACTTAGCCTCAAAGCGGAATTCCCTTTCCTTTCCCTGTAATTCGAAACAACTTCCACCCATGGTGTCCAAGAGAATAGGGCAGTGATCAGAGAATGAATGTGTTAGGTGCTCAATCCGATACCTGGGAAAAAGCTCCATCCACGTAGGCGAAGCAACCCCACGATCCAATCTCTCTCTAATATTAGTGGCTTTAAACCTACCTCGTTCCCATGTGAACCAACGTCCTGTATATCCAAGATCAAGAAGATTGCAATCCTCTAAAGTTAAACGGAAGTCCATTAATTGACGTTCTGAACGAAGCCACCCCTCTTCTCTAAAGAACTAGTGATCTCATTAAAATCTCCCAGCACAACCAAGGGATATTGCCATAACCACTTAATTGTCTTAGAAGCTACCAAGATTCACACCTATCTCTTTCAATGGGATTCCCATAAAACCCTGTTACTCTCCAAATTGCACCACATTCATTATCCTGTATTTCCTCATCAATATGAAAAGAAGAGAAGCTTTTAAGATTAACCAAGAAATTCCCTTTCCAGCCTAATGACAACCCGCCTCTAGTACCCAACGCACCAACATCAATTCCATTAACAAATCCACATTTCAATATGACCATCTCCATTTTCTTAGCATTTAATTTTGTCTCAATAAAAAACAAAATACGGGGATTAATGGCTCTTAATTTGTTCTTGAGCCTTTTAACAGTTCGTGGATTCCCCAATCCACGAACGTTCCAAATCAAAATTTTCATAATCCTCGGCTACTCTAACTACCAGAGCTAGCCGATACAATCAATGCTCCCTCCTCAACTTGAATTGCTGGTTTGGATGATGAGCTTTCCACAATTCTCTACTGTTTTTCCCCTCTAAGATTTCAACTGGGGTATTCTCTTCCTCTGAGCCCAAATCCATAAGCCCATTATTCTTGTCCTTCATTATCCACCCCTCTTTACGCCGAATACTCCCAAAATTTTCCACGTCATTTGAAGCTTGGGAGGTAATTCCTAATTGCATTAAATTAGGATTCGTAATCTGCAAATCACGATTTCTGCCCAAATTTGCTCCAGAATCTACGCCCTCATTTAATTCTCCAATGGGATTGAATCGCCCAAGATTTACGTCAGCTCGCCTTGAACCGTCGGCTTCCCGTAACCATCTACTATCCATCGTGCGCCGCCTTCGGGGCTCCGCCCTCAACGAAATATCCTAGCGGAATACAATTTTATCAGGGTCAATCCTTAAACGATGCGGACAGTAGCTTTCCCCATGACCCAATCTTCCACAAATGAAACAGAATAAACTAAACTTTTCATACCTGAACCGTGCATAAACCGTCATGGAGGACCCAATCTGCACATTTTTTTACGCTTCAATGAGGCGAAAATATCAACACAGACACGGATGCGCATGAAATTCTTTAAGCCCGAGATCAAATTGAATGTGTCATAATCAATAAACTGTCCACAAAAGTTACCAAATTGCTTGGCCATATTCACATTCATCAAACCCGGAGGTAAATCGTGAACATGCACCTAAAACTCTATATGGACTAACGGCAACAGTGAAGGATTTCCACCAATCGGAATTTTTGTATTATAAATAAGTGGTTATTAAAAAACCACGGAGTGCTATCCATAACTCTTTTCAAATCCACATCATGAAAGAATTGAAAAAGGTACCTTTTACCCCCTAGATCTGTGATACATATGCCTACAAGCGGATGCCAAAGATCTGCCATAGTATTTCTCAGAGATGGAAAATGAACAACACTATCCGTTAAACAACGACCAACCAAACAACATTGATAAGACTGTTCCACCACATCCCCTTCCTCCTGAAAAGCGTCCTCTTCCTCATCAGTAAGTCTCAAATTCGCCAGATCGTCTTCCATTAGAGCCAAGTCAGCAACAGCAAAATAAATAAACAACAGCCTTCAACAGAATCAATTGAAAAAAAAACTTAAGAGATACGAAAATAAGAAAAGAAAAATAGAAAAATAGAAGAACATGCCAAACGGCAGACAGAGAACACCGTGCCAAGCGGCAGACTTAATTATGCTCAAGATCATGATATTTTGAATTTAGATTTCGTCATGTGTATATATTATTATGTACAAATAATGAATTTTTGATAATTTTTTAAAAAGAAATTGAGATAGAATTAATATTTAGAAAAATGATATAGACCTTTATTAATTTTTCATGAATACGGATTTAGTAATTGAATTCACTTAATTTACATAAAAATAAACATAGGTAATTAATAAAAATGTAATATTGGCAAGGTTCACATTATTTGATTATTATAATTAAGGCCCAAAAAATTCAATTGAATCCTAATGAAAAAAATGGATTCAATTGTTAAAATTTTCATTTTTTTTTTTAAATCATGTTTTTCACTATGTAGTATAATTGTAGCGTCACACATGATAAAAATAATTAAAAAAAAGGACAACTATTGAGTTAGGCTTAATTAATGAAATTTTCATTGGATGTATTTTTGGTATTTTGTTAGAGAATATAGCCAGCTATCAATCAAAGAAGTATGTTACTGTTCCACCTAAAATGTCTTACTTTAAATAATTTATATGATTATTAATTTCAACACTAAAATATTGATATAAGTAAATGACGTAAAAGAAATTAAAATACGATACAACAAAATATAATAATTCTTTAAATAATTAAAATAAAAGAATAGCTTGTCATGTGGCAAGCTCTGGAAAATGTATAATTTCCCTTGGAAAATTATTTTGTATCTTTTTCTTATTTTTTTATAAAAGATAATTATGTTAACCTTAATAAATTTCTTTCATTCCTACCACATTTCTCATTTTTATTACTTTTAGTATATATTAATTTACTATTTCAATTCGTTTTCTTTAAACTTATAATCAATTAATTTAAAATTGTTTTTTTATTAAATCAATTTATAAATAGGTTATTTTAGATTAAATTATCGTTATGGCCCTTTACTGTGTTTAAATTTAAGATTTAATATCTATAGTTTAATATGATATAATTTGGTTTCTTTACATAATCTGGAAATAGTTTATACTTTTAATCATTATGGTCAAAATATTGAAGTCGAATTCTTTTTTAAAAAATATCCATTCCAACATGTTAATATATGTGTGTGTTAGAAAAGTGTTTTAAAGGGAAATTCACATAATCATTTTAATTAAAATAGTTCAAAATGTTAAGCATTTGGACTAATTAATGCCATTGTGAAATAAATGATCAAATTATGTCAATTTAAAATATAAAGACTAAATCTCAAATGTAATCGTAATAGAGACTTCGAAACTATAATTTTACCATTATCTTATATGATTAAAAAATTTATATCATTAATTACTCAAAATAAATTACATTATTAACAATTTCAAAAGTTGACATGATTTAAAAAAAAAAAGAAAAAAAGACATGCTTATTCCAACTCACTATTTGAGATGAATCTTTTAAAAAACATAAAAATAAAAATATTTAAAAAAATTTCTATTTAATTGGTTTTTCAGTCTAGTTCAATTAGTTCGTATCAACTCATGGGTTAGCCGGTTTTATGTCTCTCTTTGAATTGATACCCGAGCTAGTTCTCTATTTGACCGGTTGGTCCGGTCCTATTCAAACAACCATGACTCTGTGTTTCCACACTTTGTATATTTAGAACTTAGTCATTTAACTATTATTTTTAATAATTTAATCTCTATTTTATGGATTTAAAAATCCGGTTTCTAATTATGTATAACAACGTAATATTTTAATTCGAAAATTAATTATATTTATTTAAACTAATTAATAAAATTATAAATTAAAGTATTAGGATCAAATCTCAAATTTAAGCAAAAGGATGAAAATTGAAAATTAACTATTCCATAAAATAAAAAAGGAAAAAGAGTTGGTGGGGGTGTGCCACGTGTCATAAGAGGAAGGTAGATAGGTATATACATATTTTAGAAATTAAAGTATAAAAATAAAATATCAAATTTAAGCATAGAAGGATCAAAAATGAAAATTATCCACTTTATAAAAGAGAGAGTTGATGGGTGCTTGCCACGTGTCATAATGATTAAGGTATTTAGAATTTTTTTAACAAACACATTGGATAAATCCTAAAATTGTACATAAATTATGATTTAATAAGTAATTGTATATGTGGATTTTTATTTTTGTGTAATTTTATACATAAGATTTTGATTTAATCCAATTTTTGTAATTATTAATACAATTATTGATGTAAAATCATTTTATATTTATATATTGTATACATAAATAATTATATTTATCCAATATAAAAATAAAGTGATGCATATATTTCTTTAAATGTATATGATTAAATTAAAATTAGAGTTTCAAGTATACATTTAAACCACAATTAGAGAGTTTCACGTGTATAATTACACCAAATTAAAATTCATGTATACAAAATTAAAATTCATGTATAAATTTAATATTTCTCCCTTCTTTTTATATATAAGTATATAGATTATGCAGATTATTACTCTATTAATAACAAATTTTCATTAATTATTTGACAAATATACTAAAATAATGTAAACTACGGTAGGAGTGTATGGTTTTTTATCATCTAACTATGAAAAGTTACAATATGATCACTCAACAATTCAAATTTTTTTTTTTGTCACCAACGCCTAATGTACAAATTGAAACATTCAAAAATCCAAAATAGTTGGGTGGCCCCAAAAAGATAAAATTGAATAATTGAATAGTTGAGTGGTCATTTTCTAACTTTTCATAGTTGGGTGACCAAAAAAAATACTAATAATTAGATGACTATTTTATAATTTTTCATAGTTAGGTGATAAAAAGTTTACTAATATTTGGAGGACTATTAATGTAGTTTACCCAAAAAAGAAGTTATTATTATTATTGAAGTTGAAGGAGTTATAGTTACGTACCGCGTTGCCAGTCATTGTCTGAAGAAAAAAACAAAAGAAAGGAAAATAGCAAATTGAGATAAATTTCCAAGCAACTGGCCTTTGCATGTGGTCGGCTTCCGCCCAATCCAAACTCCTTTCTCTTTGTCTTCTCTACTTATTAAATTTCTCGGCTCTACACTTCACCCCACTCGACTTTTCAAAGTCTCTTTCCTTTTTCTTCTTCTTCTCTTTCTTAATAATAATGCACATTCTCAGTCAGCGCTTTGAGTCATTGCTTCTCCTTCTTACATACACAACGCAATACCTCCCTTCTCTTTCATTTTTCTAAACATATTTTATCAAAGGCATCAAATTCCTCAGTTTGGGTCTCTCTTCACCACTACCCAATTCAGCTTTAACCAGGTTCCCTTCTCTCTCACTCTTTGATTTGGACTTTTTTCTTTTCTGGGTTAAGCTTATTATTTTTCTTCTTAATTAAAAATGCTAACTAAACTAAGCTAAGCTAAGGAAAAGCTAGTGTCAGTGTCATACACCGCGAGAAATAACTCATCATGTCCTTCGCTGTCGTATTCCTTTTGGCTTTTAGAAGCAATCAGCATCTCAATACACCCTATGTACTTAATGCAATGCGATGGATGAGACTTTGTGGGGTTTTCATTGGCTTCTTCTTTAAACTGGTTTTGTCAAAAATTGATATGAAATACGCCATTGATTGAGCTCGTTTTTGGCTCTAGCAGCTTTGATGAACTTATTAGTGACCCAATTATGTTATATAATCTTTTACTTGCAACTATTGAGAAGACTTAGGATTGATTAGAGTTAGCTTTACATATTCATTCTGTCAATTAGTGTTTTTAAACCTACGGAACTTTGGTGATAGAAGTGCTATGAGCATAGCAATAGTTTCCTTAAATGGATTAGGAGTTGATATGGCTGGAAATGTCAGTTAATACTTCCACTTTTGCCTAAAGCACAAACAAGCGCAATAAAGCTTGAAAAAGTACATAGTCAACTAACTATGAAGTTCTGATCTTTATTATCAAGCCCTTATTTGGTTGGTTCCTACTGTAGATATATAGCAGCATCTGCAGTTAACTTATCTGACTGTTTTTTTATTTTCCTATGTAGATTTAGTATATGAGAAATGGCAAGTTATGATAAAGATGAGGTTCCAATGCTGTCAGATACCTATCCTCAGTCAGCAGAAAATAATCGGGATTCTCAATCTCAGACATTTATCTCCAGGACTCGGAGTGCTTCAATTTCTATCCCAATGAACTCCATGGAATCGTATCAAAATACTCATCTGGTAGGGCATACTGGCCCCTTAAGGAATGAAAGAAAAACACCATTTATCCAGATGAGCGGTCCACTATATATCAGTCGTAAGCCTGAAAATTCTTTTCAACTAAATCAAAGTACAGCGGCAGGCCAAAAAATGATGGAACCAAAGGCTGAAAAGTTTCCTTCCTTTAATGGTAAGGATGAAAATGATTGGCCAGATAACAACTATTCTGGCAAAAATGAACATTTACTGAGGTCTGGGCAACTAGGAATGTGCAGTGATCCTTACTGCACCACTTGCCCAACATATTACAATTTCAAACCAGAACAACAGAAAAACTCAAGAGTTTCTGGCATCTTTGATACCAAGGTATTTCATAGATAGTTGTCATTTTGTTCCTTTTTAATGGTTTTATATGTTACGGAGTGCATACATTCATTCACGAGATTACATTTTTCCTAAGTCTTTTCCTCTGTTTGATGATATTTTACTGACTTGACTAGGATTTCAGCTGTTAGTAGCTAATTTGCCTACATCTGCACATCAATGAAATTCATAATATAAAGTTTTACAAGCAAATATGATTAATGTTGCTCTCTAGTAAGCTATAATTGCTTAATGTTGGGTACAAGATGGACAACCCCTTTTTTTACTTTTTCTTATTGCATGAAAATCTTGTGTGGAACTGTGGTTTATCTTCATGCACACTTCTCTAGTTAATAAAATATGATCTCTAATGCTTCAGTTGTTAGATTGGGATGTCCATAACTTATATTTTTGTATTATATTTACTTTATTTATTTAACCTATAGAAAAATGAAATCTCCAGTCAAGAAGTGTGCATGTAAAGTATCTTAAAATAGGATAGCTACATTAATTGTTAATACCATGTGGCCTACACCAAACTTGTATCTAACTTATATTCTTTTTTTTTCCCCAAGAATTTTGTTATATCTGTTAAATTTTGTTGCACATCCTTCAGTTTTCAGTACTTTACTTCCTTTCTCCTTTGCATATTTAATGTATATCAGTCAGCAGCTACTTGCTGTAGACTATCCTCCCTTATTTTGCTTTTATATGAACAACAAGTTTGATTCTTGATTTTCAGTGAAGGTTTACTTCTTTGTTAGTTATGCACTATTTAGACAAATGCAACTATACCTTCAATTGCACCCCCTGAAATCAGTTTATTTGATGTTGTAGTAGTTTTGTTACTTAATCATTTTTTGAAGTAAAAAAGTCTTATGGAATTGGGAATGCCTCAACTAATTACTTTTTTGCAATTAGTTGGCACTGTCTGATTTAGGACTTTTTAGTGAAGGTGGCATTATTATTAATTTAAAATCATCAAATAGTATACACAATGTTGCTTAGAAAATGTTGCATCACATCCATTGGTTATAAGTGGAGAATGCTCTCATCCAACTTGATTAAAACAAGAGGGGAAAAATGCAAGAGATCAAGAAAAACATAGAACTTGGAAGCTTAGTGAATGATCTATACATGCCAGGCAAATTCTTTTTCTTATTTTATGGTCTAAATTCTTGTTTTATTTTTCTTGTAATTTATCTATATTTGTTTCATTAAAAATGTATAAAAAGTTTTGAGTTAATCTATTGGACAAGATAATTCCTTCATCCATATTGTATTTTGTTGAACTTACTGTGTTATCATTATGGAGGTGTCTGGATTGTTTTTTTTTTTTTAAATTATTTTTATGGTAGCCACTAAAATGATATTAAAGAAACAAAATTAGCTAATAGAACCACATAAATTCAATAGTTAGGTTCTCAAATAACTAAAAACTTCTTGATATTCGATAGAGTGAATATACCATAGACCGCTAGTGAAAAAAAAAAATTTGTTAGTCATCACATGGGTACAGAAAGGTCAGTTGCTGAATTGAAAGTCTCAACTAACTATAGAACTTTATCAGTTGTCCTTTAATTGAATATTAATAAAACTGTGATGATTAAATTCATTAAAATTGGAGTAAAGGTGTACTATAATTGCTGAAGTGAAATAGTAGAGGGACTAAGGTCATACTTGAACCTTTCTTTAAAATATTCCATTGTAAGGGTCTTTTCCTTCAAGGTAGAGCTCCATTTACAAAGAATCAGAAGTAATATAAGCTGCAATGCATTTGGTAGACTAAGCTAAACTGCTGATAAAACTTTTTTCGTTGGACTTAAATGGACATCAAAATTGATATATAACATTTTTTTGTATACAAACCTCTAACATCCTCCATATGCCTTTGTCCTGTTACAAATGATATCTTGTTTTTGCTTATAGGACAGGGAAATGTTTTATAACTTATATTCATGTATTGTTAGAACATAAATATAACCCTTAGAGATTTTTTTTTTCTTGAAGATGCATGAAGAAAGATACCCAAACACAAACCATTCTATTATTTGTTCCTAAATACTGCCATAATCATGCAGCTTTATTTATGGCTTGTTTGCAGTATGCTTTCTATGGGGATGCCAAAGGTTGGGCTAGGAGGTCGGTCTCTTTTCTGTGCTCTTATGTTCCTGGTATTATGAACCCTCATGCTAAAGTTGTTCAACAATGGAACAAATTCTTCGTCATTTCATGCTTGATGGCAGTTTTCATAGATCCACTGTTTTTCTTCTTGTTGTCTGTGCAGAAGGTAAGTTATCTTTTGTTCTCTTCTAGTTGTTTCCTTGATTATTCTGATTACATAGTTTTTTTTAAAAAAATTCTCATATGGTTTGCATCATTATCATAATACTAGTAATTGGTTGTTGTTTCTTGCAGTAATACATGTTTAATTGCATTAGTTGCCTTGGTTTAGCAAGCAGATTCTACATGATATTGAAAATTTTCATTTTTTAGCATTAAGCATTAGGTTCTTAATGATGCTTGCTTCTTTATAACTTTTTACTTCTATTTTATCCTTTCCCTGTTTCTTTGGAGGCATGATGCTTGCTTTAGTTAAAGATAAGTGATATAAGTGTTTTCAGAAAGCAACTGATATTAGATATATTTCTCCATAAAAATTCCTTTTAAACTTTTTGGTTGGTGAATGAGTTATGCTTTTGGCGCTTAATTACTTAGGTGTAGGAATGAGGTCAATCTGAGTGGAATTTAGTACAAATGTGTGGTAATAATGCATGAAGAGTTTTTGTGGATGATACTTGTTAAGACAGTAACTGATCAGGATAAAAGTATTCTAGTTCCTAGATAGAGTAATTAGAGAGAAAGTATGAGGGCCAGTGGATGCTGCTGATGAGTAATAGGATGGCTTACCTCAATACCAGATGTCTTTCACATTCCTTTAACGATCTTAATAGAAAATTTTATTGGACTAAGGCATGGTATAGAGGTGAAGTAAAAGAACCATAAAGGAAAAGAAAATAAAAGAGGCGAAGAAGCTTAAGGAAAAGAAGTGATTTATTTATCTTTTGTTTGATAGTAAAAAAACTGAAAATTAATAAAAGAAAGAAAATAAATAATTTTAATATCTCTTGTTTTGTTAAAAAATAGAAAAGAAAGGAAAGGAAAGGAAAGGAAAGAAAATGATTTGCTTTGTTAAAATTTTTGGGCTATAACCTTTGCAGCCTTTACTTAATTAACATATAATAACAAAATTATTCATAAAAGAAAATATAAAACATATAAGAAACCAAAATTATTCATAAAAGCATGGTATAGTGTTAAAAATAATTCATAATTAAAGAGTGTTCAGCTTAACCGAATTAATATATTAATATCAATATATTACTGTTTAAAACAAGCTAAAAAGTTTTATATTAACCAAAGTATTTTATTTTAGCAATATAATGAATTGATTGCTAAAATTCTAGAGAGTTGAGAGGTTAATTTGCAAGATACAAATTAAAAAAATATAAAATTCCAAATCAAATATAAAAATCCCAATTACAATATATTGTTAAGTTTGGATCATTTCTTGTCCATGTTGTTTTGGGTAGGATACTTTTCCATGGGTTTGAGTTGTTGATTTTTTCTTATCAAATGATATTGGGTCAAGTTTGGGCAAGATATTTGGTATTTGAGGAAGCTTTGCAAACTCAACTTGGAAGCAAATTATTTGAAGATTTATACCATAAAGAAAATGTTTTGTCGTAATGGAAAGCATATTGTTTTGTTGATTAATTTCTCTGTAAGTTAATTAAACATAATTGTAATTTCTACTAACTACTAACTAGTTCATGTAAATTCACCAAAAATAGATTTCTTTTGCATTGGATGTCTACAATGTTAAATTTACAGTATACTAATAGTATAAGCAAACAGGGCATTCTCTTAAATAATTTTTTTATTACTTGCTCTGATCACAATAAAAAATTCTCAAAAATTCTCCTAATTTAAAACTCAAGTAGCTTTTTCTTTTTGCCCAAATTATTTTAAATATTACCAACCATAGCTAATAAATTAGTTATTAGAAAGTTATATCATCTTTGTAATTTTCTTCCTTTGCTAAAAACAGTGGTTTACATATTTTACTTGTTTATTTGGCTTTCCTGTTTCTACATATGGTGCTCCTGCAATGACTTGTGATTTGGATGCAGGAATACAAGTGCATAGTCATTGATTGGCCTGCGACTAAACTGTTTGTCGTGTTAAGAAGTGTGACCGATTTTATCTATATGCTTAACATGCTTCTTCAGGTAGATAGCTTCTTTTCCTCTAAATCATTTTATCTTCCTTAGCATCTCTCTCTCTCTCTCTCACACACACACACAATCATGCAGTTTGAATGATCAAAGGAACAGACACCATTTCAATTCATTTAAATATTATTAGATTATATAATGGCGACAAGATAACTGATGGGGTGAAACATGAAAACCAAGAACCTACAGTTGTCATATGATTGAAAAAATACATCCAAATGAACAAATTAATATTGTTCCATACACAAATCTAAAACAGATGTTGATTTTTATATGAACCTAGCTAAACTCAACTTTTGCTCAGAAATCAAATTGAAGCAAAAGTTGCTTATTATTTGTAGGTTTAAAAATTCTATGTAAAGATACAAGCTTAAGAGGCATGTTAATGGTTCCAAAGTAACTTGCACTTCTAGTTGACATGAACAAAATTTCAAGAGGACCATTTATAGTTTATTATCATTCAAGCAACTGTCAATTCAATATGAAGCATATTTCATCTGAAACAAAATTTAACTCTAAGAGGACAAATCCACTTTTATACCCCAAACTATATTGCAACGGATCAAAATCACTCATATTGAAGTTTTTACCAAGATAATTCTTGCTTTAGTAAATATCAAAAGTACGCATGTTACTGTCTTATCACCAACATAGAGAAGAAATAAAAAGAATCTCACTTATATTTATGAAAAAATAATGTTGAATCAGAAGGCTTTGCATGAAAAAGTAAATTATAGTATCATTGTACCCTATTTTTCAAACCATGTATGTGGTGCCTAGATTATATAAGTCTCCTTGAAGCTTACAAATTTCATTAACTTGGAAAGACAACTATTACCTTGATAATTTATTATAACCTTTTGATAATTTTCTTTTTCTTGTGCAACTCTGACAAATATTTATTTGATTTTTCCCTGCAGTTCAGGTTGGCTTATGTAGCTCCTGAGTCTACAGTAGTTGGTGCAGGAGAGTTAGTTGACCATCCAAAGGAAATTGCTTTCAATTACCTTGGGGGATACTTTTCTCTTGACTTGTTTGTGGTCCTCCCACTTCCTCAAGTAAGTTATTCTGGTTTTCCATGTTGTAAAACAACTTCAAACGCTGTGAACTCCACTTTTGATGAATTTTATTATATCATTTGCTGATATTTATGATTTTTCCCATATTCATGTTTATCCACCTTCACTTACCAAGTTATAATGGTATACTTGGCATATATTTTCTTGAATGCCCGTTTACCTTCAGTTTGAACATCAGTAACATAATTATTTGTTTATTAGTTCATTCAATGCTCAGGCTCTTTATTAACAAAAAATTTCTGTTGTCATGAATTGTTTACTTAATTCCAGATCATGATATCATTGGTCCTACCAAAACATTTGGGATCATCAGGAGCAAATTTTGCAAAAAATCTTTTACGGACAGCCCTTCTTATTCAGTATCTTCCCAGATTGTATAGGTTTCTACCTTTCCTGGCTGGTCAGTCTCCATTGGGATTTATATTTGAGTCAGCATGGGCAAATTTTGTCATAAACCTTCTCACTTTTATGTTGGCTGGCCATGTCGTTGGGTCAGGGTGGTACCTCCTTGGATTACAGGTAGGCAGCTGCCATTTTAACATTTAAAAACATTTCATGATCTATAATAACCTTTCGGAAGTTGTCTTTAAGTTTTTTTTGGTTGTATTATGAATGCACTTATTAGTTACTAAGGAACTAAAAGCTACCTGAAACCACGATAGTCTCCGTGATCTATACTAAGAGGTGTGAACTATGAAAGATGATATCATCCAGTTCCATAGCATACCCTTTAATAGTCTCCTTCTTTATCTTTGCCAGAGGGTTAATCAATGTCTTCGAAATGCCTGTGGTAACTCAAATATCTCAAAGTGTAAGGAGTTTATAGATTGTGGCTCCGGGCATTCTCCTAGTAGCAGTGAGCTGCAAAATTGGACGAACAATTCCAATGTCTCTGCCTGCTTTACAGAAGATGGATTTTCTTACGGAATATATGTACCGACTGTCAATCTAACGACAGAACCAAGTATTGTTACTAGATATGTATATTCATTGTTTTGGGGATTCCAGGTAATTCATTGAGTCTATCATCATTTTCCACAGTTATTTAAGTTGTGCATTTTTACTTTATTACCTGTTCAGCATATTTTAGTTGCACTGAGTTCAATTAAATATTATTGGTGTTTGGTTGTTGCTTTTTGCTTTTTTTCTATTTATTTAGGTTTGCTTTCAGAAGCAAAAGGTGACTACTGTATTGAAATATAAAAGAAAATAATATCTTTAAAGATTTTAAAATTAAACATTTTAACATATTTTAAGAACAAAAGACAATATTTCACTTTTGTATGAAATACTTCTGTTTAAACAATGTTAAGTTTTATCCATTTGCTCACTTTTTTTTTTTTTTTTTTTTTTTTTGTAAATCATGACTTTTTATTTTCTATTTGCTTTTGTTTTCTAGCTAAATTTTTAGGAAGCAAAAACCCAAGTAATAAAAGTAACAAATAAGTGAAGCCCTAGAAATCTTTTTCTGTAATGACGGCTCATTAGGACATATATCATCACATGTTTTTGCAGATTAAATTATAATAAAATTAGCCTACACTCTCATAGTTTCTCATGGTGGTCTGTTATACTCATTTTATACTCTCTTTTGTTGGTGCCCTTGTATGTATTAAACCAACACTTTAGGATTTTGTATGGCTTCTTCTTTGTGTTCTTATATATGTATATATGTTGTGTGTGTACACACAGACATAATTATGTACACAGAGAGAGAGTTCACCGATTGATCTTTTGTCATGAAAAAGGTGTAAAGTGTTTCCTGGCTAAATTTCATCCTTTAAATATTAAATATCGTCATACATATCATTGGTCTTCATAGAAAACCGTTGTCAATGGGCTGGGAGTTTAACCTCAATGGAATACTCTGGGAAATGGTTGTTGGCAAATGTTACACTAACATTTTGCTAAGTAACTTTGGAAGATACTATATCCTACGACATTTCTCTGTACTCATAAAAGTAAAATGCTTTGTCAAAATTCTTATCGCAAAGAGCACATGTTGTCTATTCTTTTTTTCCCTCTTATAACAGTTTTATCTTTTTGCATTTGTTTGTAGCTTTCCCCCCTACCCCAAGGATTCTTATTACTGATTAAGTATAAAGTAGATCTAAAGGCTCTTGTTACACTGCTTCTATTTCATCCATCTTATTTGCTTAATGCTGTCATGAATATACAGTCTTCCTCTTAAAGTAACCGACTGAATGTAGTGAAACAGCTAAATCATCAATCTATCACATAAGGGATTTTGTCTGTCTTTGTTGACATATTTGATTTTTGTACCTTTTGTTTAAATACTATGAGCAGTTCTATCAACTAATAATACCTTGCATTGACCTGTTTCTTCTTTCTTCTTCTTATTTTTTGTCAATTTAATATTTTGAAGCAAATCAGTACTCTGGCTGGAAACCAAACTCCCAGCTATTTTGTTTGGGAAGTTCTTTTTACCATGGCCATTGTTGGACTAGGCCTCTTGCTTTTTGCTCTTCTTATCGGAAATATGCAGAACTTTCTCCAAGCACTGGGACGGAGGTATAACATTGCAGAAAGTTCTTCAAATTGCATTTTAGTTCCCAAAGAAGGCGTAGTTGTTGCTAAAATTCTCACAAAGTTGTTCTATAGCAAATAGTATGAATAAGCTTGTCAGTGTTCTACAAATTCTACTCTTAAAAGAACTCCAAAAATGGAAACTTTGAAAACACTCTAGAAAAAAGGAAATATGGAAACGAGGTCCTTACCTCAAATTTTTGAGAAGTGGGAAAATACTCCTAACCACTAATTACTTTGGGTAGATTACTGAGGTATATCGAGTTGTGTCTTGTGCTTGTTCTTCCATCTTCTCTTCCATCTCCTATCCGACATCATATTCCATGTCCAAATCCTGTAGTTACCAAATAAATACTGCATTGTGTTGAAAATCGATCATGCATAAACAAAGTTACAAGTGAAACTTGTGGCAAGAGTAGGGTTTTATACCATAGGATTTTCAACATGTGAATATTAATACTCTAAAAATACCAAGTTAGTTTATAGCAAACCATCAGTTATCCAAGTATCTGACCTCTAATGATACTCTGAACAAGCAAAGAATGTAAGAGACTTCTTGAAGGATGAGGCTAAGGTTCAACCATGCCAGATATATTGCCTTCAATTTCAACAATTGAAGATTATGAATGATCATAAATAAAAAAAAATCATTCGGGAGGGATGGGAAACTTTTCTTATATGGGAACTAGGAAGTGGTCACCAATATCCTATTCCAAGTAGGATTGTGCCTTAACTATTTTGTTTTGTGCTTTTATCTAATTTAATTAGTGTATAAAGTTTCAAACTTCTTTAAATTAAGTCCAACTTAATTTATGCCTAATTTAATCTTTCACAAGCCATGTTCTATGGTGAGAATGTAATTCTTAATAAATTTAGATAGGCCAAATTGTTTAACTTTATTACTAATTCTTTAATTAATAAACTTTAGATTTGTAGATCATGATTAACATCTAACAATGAGTTACAACCCCTTTTGTTAAGAAAGCTCAATGAGGTTTGAACAATTCATCTGTGTTTGGTTTCTCAATATAATTATTATCCTTTCATCTTTTAGTATCTTGGTTTATTCTCGAGCATGAATTAGTGTCTACTCAATTAGTTTAATCATATTAAGTCTCAGGATACACTGTCAATTCTTTGAATAAGTTTTTAAACTAGAGGTTTAAATTTAACCATTGTGGTGTCCCCTTGAGGACAATATCCTATATGTTTACTAAAACTTTCTTGAATTTCACCCCCACTACATGCCTTTACTTGTTCGAATTAGATTTACTTATTATTTTGAGTTACAATCTGACTTTGCTTGATAAATTTTATTCTCTTTATAGGAGGTTAGAAATGTCACTAAGACGTCGTGATGTGGAGCAATGGATGAGTCATCGACGCTTGCCTGTAGAGTTAAGAAGGTATGTGTCTAAGTTTAAGTCTCTTTCTCCACCTTTTTTGCTCTTATTCTCATTATGTCTTGTAACAATTTTCTTCAGTAAGTAGAATTAAAATGCAATCTTATTTCTTAATTTACTTTTTGGTTTCTAGTATTGAAGCAGTGTATAAGTTTTGAAGAAAATAAATTGAATTGTGCCTATACATGGGTCCTACATAGAAGAGAAATAAGTTAGAGATGCGATATTTAAGTTCAAGTCTCTAAGACACCCTTTCTGGAGTGGTTATGAATATGCTTTAGTACCATTATCTAACTTATTATCTCTTTCTTGGGCTTGTGAATGTCATTGCAGCATGATATGATTTTTCTCCCTCTTGGTCAAAAATGTAAAATGTTACTGTGCCATATCTACTATCATGCACCACTGCTTGGAAAGTATTTATTTGTTAGCATACTTGTCATATTGCATTATGCTTCTCAGTTGGCACTTCGATCTTTGTTCCCTTGAAGATTGCTGCCTTTTAGATGAATAGCTAGACATAAGACTGAAGAAAACCCAATATTTATTAGAATCTTGGACAAGATAGGCTTCAACCAAAGCCTACATTCTGCATCATATTTAAACATGTGATGTTTATTTGGAATTAACCATCTAAATTACTGTGTAGGAAAGTACGAGAGGCTGAACGATATAATTGGGCTGCCACAAGAGGGGTAAATGAAGAAATGCTTATTGAGAACTTACCTGAAGACCTTCAGAGAGACATAAGACGCCATCTCTTCAAGTTTGTTAAGAAAGTGAGCTTAAAGGCTAATACTCTTTTCTGTGTACTGAAAATTTACTAGCACAATTAAACTATTTACATCTCCGTATTGCAAAATATCTTACTTGGACTCCTTCGAAAAGTACCTCCTACTTGTCCTTGTATGAAAATCAGTTAGCTCACCAACTGAAGCTAGCGGCATTAATCTGCTAAAAGCCAAAATCTCTTTTTCCACTGGAGGTATGAATGATAAGTCTTTGTATATACATGTGAATATTAAAGATATATGACTGACTTCGATGATGGCTAATAGATTAGAGAATTTGTGTGTACTCTATCCCTTAGACTAGAAAATACATCCTTTTGCATTAACTATGGTTGTTACTAGAGGATATAAGTTCAAATTTTTAGCTGTTATGCTACAATGATGCTTTATATATCATCGCCTTCTATCAAGACATCTTCCAAAAGGTTTCTAATTTAGTTATTGGTCCTAGCATGCACTTCAAATTACTTTATGCAGTTGCTTTTCCATTTTTCATTTATTTTGATCTTCTGTAAACATGATAACAGCTTTAATAATTAGTCCTCTTGTTTAAAAAGATAAATGCTTATATCAGAAAGTGGCATGCTAGAAAACCTTGTTATATTGTTGCTGGTGCCATGTTTTTACACATTTTCCTTTATTTTCCTTTTCAGAAATGTGGCTGATGGTTACCTAACTCAGCATATTTTCCTCCTAGTTATGCTCAGCTTTATGTGTGTAGGTTTTTCTTGAAAATTACCTAAAAACGTGCTTCTTGTAGTTTTTAGTTTTAACAAATCTCAAAGGGAATATATAGAGTCAAACTTGTACTGGATAAATGCCTCAACCCAGAAATTTTCTATATTTCTGTAAGTGTATACTTTTTAACAACTAGCATCTTTACAGTCCATTGAAAACTTCTAAACTGTAGAATCTTGTGATTCCAATTGCCCTTGGTCTCATAACCTTAAGCTCACCAAAATTAATGCCCTTGCTTCTGGTGAGGACCTAAATGTTATTAGCTTCAATTTATGGAAGTATTCTAGTCCATGTGCCTATGGAAATGTTTCTTTTGCCATCCTTCTAAAGAACATTGATTATGGTGATGACTTTATGAACCTTTGTGTTAGAAACATCATTTATCAGGTTTCTTCTCCTGAGAACTTTTACCTGCAAATGATGGTTTGCAGCATAACATTACTTAGATTATGTTGATTAATTATGATGTTATAAACACTGGGATGCTCTTTCAGAGATTCAAAAAATGTTTCATTCTGCAGGTTCGTATATTTGCTCTCATGAATGATACTATTTTAGATGCCATCTGCAAGAGATTAAGACAAAAGATCTATATTAAAGAAAGCTATGTTTTGTCTCGTGGTTGTCTGATTGAAAAGATGGTTTTTATTGTGCGTGGGACAATGGAAAGTGTAGAAGAAAATGGAATAAGAAATCCCTTGTCTGAAGGGGATGTCTGTGGTGAGGAGCTTTTCAATTGGTGTCTTGAGCTTTCTTCAGTAAACCGAGGTATTATCATGATTCCTAACTTTAAACATTTACTTTGGTGCAGTTTCTTGATTAAATATTTCCAAATCAATCATGCTGGCCTTAGAATAGAATTATTTTAGAGCTGTAGAATACCTGATGTGCAAGCCAAAGGTATTTTATCAAATATGGTTTGTGTCGTAGATGTGAAGAAAATCAAGCTTCCTGGACAGAGTTTGCATAGTATTAGTAGCCGAGAAGTTAGATGTGTGACAAATGTTGAAGCATTTTCCATTCGGGCTGCAGACCTACAAGAAGTTACCAGTCTGTTCCCTAGGTTCTTCCGCACTCCTCGAGTTATAAGAGCCATAAGGTCATTTTCATGTCAATAGTCTGATGAACTAATCTACGCGTATTCTTTCTTTGTTTCATTTTACTTTTTCCCATGCATGTTGAGGTTATCTTTTTGGTTAATTTCCTTGAGTAATGAATAAATAGCTTGAAGTTGTCCTTGTTATCAAAATTGTAGTAGATGATACTAATGGTAATCTGAAAATGAATAAATAGCTCGTAGACTCAAATTTCCAGCGAAGACTATGGAGTTCATCAGTCATGACTTGTGTAAAAACATGCATTCCCTTAAGTTACTGTGCACCCATTAATTCTCATTTAGAGACATTTTGAAAGGGAGAGGTAGTAATTAGAAGCTCATTATGCATATGATGATCTTGTTGTTGTTTTGACAGGAATGAATCACCATATTGGAAAACCTTTGCTGCTATTTGTATTCAAGTAGCGTGGAGATACAGGAAAAAACTTCTGAATCGTGCCAATACCTCTCAATCCACTTCTTGTTGAGGATAGTATGCATGTATGTATTTCAGCTTTTGCACTGTATAAATGTAATCTTCATTTGTAATAGTAATACAGTTAGGTATATTAAGATAGATACCCAATCTTTGTAGGAAATTTGTTGTAACTTTATCACAGGATTATCTCCAATTTAGCATTGGGAGGAACAAAGAATGATCTGCAAGATTGCTGTTTAGATTTTCTTTTTATAGATGTAGCTAATATATGTGTAAAACTATGTAAAAGGTTCCAAGTCGTAGCATGTGAAAATCTCATGTAACTTGAACGAAGCTGAAGGTGAGGACTGTGCAGTAATTTATTTATAATAAAAACTTAATTGGTTCAACTTAAATTTCAGCTTCTTTTTTTTTTTTGTGGAAATATAGAATCTAAGGATTTCATACACTAAATATATGATTAGTTTCACCAAGTTAAATCATATATGATTCGAAATATTAGAAAACAAAAAGAAAAATAATTGATATCTTCTACGGCTCAAATTAATCTCTTTATTATTAAACGGATTAATTTAGTCCATGCATTATTAAAATTACTCAAATAAGACAAAATTAGAATAGTGTTAATATTTACTGTTTAAAACTATTTACCATTTAACATAGTTAATATTTTTAAGGTTTTTATAAATAAAATTTTTGTTTAGAATTAAATTATAATTGAAAAAAATAATTTTCAAGATGTTCTCTATAGAGCAAATGTTAACTCTGTTATAATTTGGGCTTATTTAATTCTTTTAATAGTATAGGGACTAAATTGACTCATTCAATAAAAAGAGACTAATTTGATACAATTTTTATAATACAGGGATCTCTTAGTTACTTTAACCGAGGATGAAAACTAGTGATAGATAGACAGACACACTTGCGGTTGCGCTTAAGGAGTGTCAAGTCCCGCCAAAATGCTGACAATAACCACCGCCTCCGCCTCCATATCTCCACCAACAACACCTAACCTCCACCTAATCAACCGCCGTCACTTGCTGCTTCTCACTTCCCTCTCCTTATCTTCATTCTCAGTCTCAGATTCGGTAGCCACTGCTCGTGGCCTTCTCCAGATGCCCCCACCTCGCCTCACTAACAGGTGCACCAATCCCTCTTCCATAATAGCTGATGAACTCTATCGAACAAAATGAATGTGAACTTTGAATTTAGGTTGTAATTTTTTTTTCAAGGTACTTTTTGGTGAGGGCTGGGGAGTCCCAATATGAGAGCCTCGGAATAATCAACACCAACCCTGTAGCAAAAACTTCTGTTGATAGTGGGTTATCAGACAAGGGGAAAAAACAGACTCTGAAATCTGCTTTGGAATTGAAGGCTATGGGAGCCTGTGAAAGGAATTGCTGGATTTGGCCTTCTATTACTCAAAGAGCTTACCAGGCTGCTGAGATCATTGCAGCTGTTAATGGTGTCAGTCGTAGGTATATATACAAATTAATCCTACATCTTCTAATGGATAGTTTTTCTTGAAAGAATCAATTTTTTTTTCTGTTTGCTGTATTCAACGTGAATCCATGAAAATAAACTTTACATGTCCTTCAACATATGGTTTAGTTGAAACATTGAATGATGGAGGAATGAACTTCAACCTACTTTTATTTGTGTATTTGATTTATGTTGTGATTTTAGGGTCAATGATTACATACATACACACTCCGAGACAGATTGATTGCCAATAGGATAAGGTCAATGTATGTTGACTTGCTATTTGTTGGCTGCAGTTATATAGTTCCAGAGTACAGCTTCCTGGATGCTCGTGGACTGGGAGCATATGAAGGCAAGGAACTGGAAGCCATTTCACAAGTACAATCTCATTCTTTATATTCTAACAAGCCCTATCTGTTGTATATAACATGTTTTGTTGGGGTAGTTTCTGAGTGTCCATATATATATATTCCTCTTAAGAAACCATATACTAAAATCCTTGGATGCCTGAGCTACTGTAAGTGTTATTGGGTGCTTGGAAATGATTCAGGTTTATGAATCGGATAGCGTATCTTCTACAATCAAGCCACCTCCTATAGATGATGGAACACCAAATGAAAGTGTGGCAGATGTATTTGTGCGTGTGACACAACTCATGTCTATCCTTGAGACTCAGTACTCTGAAGACACTGTCATTATAGTGTCTCCAGATTCCGACAATTTGACGATATTGCAAGCTGGTTTAGTCGGACTTGATCTTCGAAGGTAAACTCTCTTCATTGCATCAAACCTAACATCTGGTCCTGCTCCACTAAAAATTATTAATGTTGTTTTCAGGCACAGTGAACTTTCCTTTGGGCCAGGCGAAGTAAGATATGTAGATCCAAGTAGCATTCGAACCTACAAGCAACCTGCATCCGCTGTGTATAAATGTTTAAACCCACCTAACTGTAACTGATATAGCTAGGCCTAGGAGCATTATTTCTTTATAAATACAGTCTAATGTATACAAGAGAAAGCATCTGATGATGATTATTTGCCCCTTCTGGATCATTAATCCACCACCCTGCTTTCATTTTTTTTTTTTTTTTTTTTTTTTTTTTTTTTTGTATTCGTTGTTGGTCTGGTGAATGCATGCCAGGGCACGCTGTTATGCCTTAAATCAAGTTTCTCATTCATTAACCGTGGTGGCTATTATTGTTATTATTATTTTCTGATGAATAACCTCAATGAATACAATTGAAAATATAATTAATATTATTGGTAAATGTTTTGTTTATATTTTAGTATGGTCATATTTCAATATTAGGTATTAATGTGTTTTATAGTAATTATATAATGTGTTTAATTGAGTTGGCGTCATGAGTCAACTCAACCAAAAAAATTACTTAAAATTTATATTTTATTATTTTTATATGAAATACTTAAATAAAATAACTAAAAAAAGCTATTTATATTCATCAATTTATTAAAAATTAAGGTAATTTGTATGTAACTTTATCCGATTATTTTTTTTTCTCACTTTCTCTTTTTATATTCAAGTTGGGTTATTTAAATCTAGTATATAAGTTACAACAAATAAAATGAAGTGAAATAAAAGCATAATCTTAAATTGGACTAAACTTTTATTTTCTTTTATGAATAAATTAGACTAGAATAGAGGGAAAGGGGTAATCAATTATTAATTATAACAATGCAATCCCAATCCATATGATATAACACAAAAAAAAGAAGGAAAACAATAATTGAGGTGAGAAAAAGGAGTGCAGAGATTACAAGGTTAGGCAAAGCCATGCCAAACAAAATCAAGAGAGACGTGGTCGTCGTGGTCTAGTAAGTCCAAGACATTGACAGGGGTAGGTGTATGCAAATTGAAATGATCGTTGTTATGACACTGCCAAAACCAAGAAGAGCTTCCGTTTCCGTAGTCACGAGGCGAGGGCAAGGCATCTGTGGTGCTCATCATCAGCTGGTCTTGAGCTTGGCTATGGTTATTATCATCATCTCTACTAGACTTGGAGTGAGTTTGGGATTGTGAAGGATGAACAGTAGGATTTTTGATGATCCCAAGCTTTTTGCTCAAATGAGTGTTCCAATGATTCTTCACTTGATTGTCTGTTCTTCCTGGAACCCGACCAGCTATGAGTGACCACCTACAGTTGAGTTGAGTTAGTTAACAAACAAACAAAATATATTTTTATTTAGTAACTAATTAACAAGGCGTTTAGCGACCTGTTGCCGAGTAGGTTATGAAGGCGGATGATAAGATCATTCTCCTGGTCGGAGAAACGACCACGCTTAACACCGGGACTAAGGTAATTGATCCACCTCAATCTGCAGCTTTTCCCACACCTCTTGAGGCCTGTTACTTTGGGTATCCGATTCCATTTCCCTTTCCCATGCTTCCTTACGTACTCCATCAGGATGCTGTCCTCCTCTGCACTCCACAGCCCTTTTTTATATTCACTCTTTTCTTCCATCTCAACCTACCAGCTACCACCTCTATTATCACTTCTCTCCCTCGCTCTCTGCTTATATACACACACCCACACACATAGTTTGTAGTTTGATTGTGACTTGTAAAGATATTATATATTTAAAGAGGTGAAGAGTAATAATAATATGGGAGACATCCATTTATATGGATAAATGGTATAAAATTTATCATAACTTTTTGTACATTTAATATTTTTCATTTGATTTATTATTATTATTTTGTTGAGGCCTACCTACCAACTTTTATCCATTGTCCTCCCCAAGCAACGGTTATGATTCACTTTTAGCCCTTGCTTGGATTATATGCATGCAAGTAATGCCCATTCTTCCACTCTAATTAATTTTATTTAATTTTCTACACTATTTATATAATTAATTTTATGCTGGTGTTAAAATTTTATTTAATTTACTACACTAGTATTTAGTAAATCTAAATCAATAGATAGAATAAAAAACTGACTGATTTGATTACTTGGATTTAGTTTGTGAAGAAGACAAAGTCAAATAATAATTGTAAGAAAGCAAATGACATCTGTTGGGTGACCGAAATTCATCACAAGAATATTTGAGACCCTCTGGTCTCTGCTCACAAGTTGACTAGCAAGGATCAATCTTGCTTTGTCCTTTGTATTTAGTTACACTTTGCTTCTTCCTCGTTTTGTTTTGTGGTTTCTTACCTGGATGCTCACTCATTTCACATACATAAAAATAGATTGATATGGGAATCTTTGCTCTCTCTCTTTTTGCTATAAAAATGATACACAAGTACCAGATTGCATCAAGACAACATAATAAGGGAATATATAATACATCCATCAAAATTCTTGTTACAAACGATCTCATCTGATCAATGTCTGTCTGTCTGATACAGCCATCTACTACAAAGGATGGGCTTTGACATTACACACAGCCAAATAAGACAAAACTCCATTTTGGGAACTTTGCCTTTGAATCAATTTCATCCCACTACACAAATAATTATTACTCCTTTTGAAACAAAGTAGCACATACAGTTGCCTTTTTTCTTTCTCTTCTTCTCGCATTCATCCTATTCCTTTTTATTGTCAAAGACATACTCATTCATGCATGAGAAAAAGTAAAAAAGAATATATGTTGTTGTTAGCAAAATGGTTGATTATGAATTTGAGGAGCAAAAGAAATAATATTATACTAATTAGGTAATTATGAAAACAATCTGTGTTTCTGATCACAAGTGACCCTATGATTGGGGTTGCACATTGTGTAATAAATAAGAAAGAATGTAGTGGAGGACACTAAAATGGAAAGAGGAAGGTGGGGCAGGGGGATCCATGTTTAGTTTAGGCCATCAATCAATGTTGGAAAATGGGCATCAATTTACATGTGCTTGCATTTGCCTATGCTATGTACTTGATTACTACATAATGCCGTTTTAGCTGGATAAAATCTCACGCTCATTATTACTCATATATCACTTTTTCTTTGTCTTACATTATTTAAAATTTATATCCAATGTGTATATATAATAAAATGAATTTAAAGTCGTATTAGGAGAATCTAAAAGTCAGTAGGCGAATGAGTTATTCCATCATGACATATGTTTGATACCTTTAACAATTAAATATTATTTCAAAAGGGCGAAATTAATAGCCCATAACTTGTTGGGCTAGTGACAACTGATTGATGTACTAATTTAACAAAAACCCTAAAAAGTAAGTGATTCTTTTAGGCCCAAAAGGTCGTTAAAATTATCAACCACCAAGATCCTAGGAAATGAATAGTTGTATTAAAAACACAGAGGTCATGCTTAAAGTAGCAGCCATCTTGGTGAGCTTCTTTATATTCCTTCGACTCAAAACCTTCCCACTTGTGCATGTTAGGATAAGTTGCTACAGAAAACCAATGGTTTTAGAAGAATGCCAAGTCTTGGATACGTTGGAAGAAGAAAATGGCCATGCAAGCCTGGAAATGGTTGAATCCGAAAATGAAGATGGAATTCTATTGTTTTCTGCTGAGTAGTTTGATTGGTATTTTTGCTCTCTTCTTGTAACTTGAAACCAAATTGAATGATTTTTGAAGGAATTAACGATCCATTCAGGGTGTTATAGTTATCATGCTACAAGATGAATAAAATTTGTTATGGACTTCTTAGATATGTGATTAAGGGGATTTATTCTTTCCAGCTCTTAGCCGGAATTTTTTTATAAAAGAAAAATAGTAGTTTAATAACTTAAATAAAAATTTTCGAATAGTTTTATAATTTATGAAATTTTTTAAATAAATTAATGATCATTTTGTAATTTTTTAAAGTTAAGTGACCAAAATATAATGTTACTAATAATTTAATAATCTTAATTGTAATTTACCTTAATTTTTTATAAATAATACACGACATATTTAATGTTCAATATATGTTTGATGTTGGGCTGGTGTTTTGATCTTTCCAATTAATGTTTGAACTTAGAACAATAACAACTGTGTTTTGTCAAAACTCAAAGGTGAGATTTTGACATATTTGAGCCTAAATGATTGCACATACGTCTATGATAATTTTAAACCTGCATCCAAAGGTGTGAAGGCATAATATTTACTGGCCTACAAAATTAATTAATGATAATTTTTAAAATGGGATAAAGAGCATTTGAATGAAGATAACTATCCGCATTTAAACATGTAATAAAATCTCATTTTCTGACTTCCTCTTTAGCTGTTTGGGGTATATTTAGACACTCCTTATTTAGGAATTTTTGAGAAATTTTTTTATTTTAAGTGAGATATTTGTAGAGAGTGGTTTGTAATAATTTGGATATCAAAATTTGCCAATCATTAGATTCTCAATGACATAATTTTGCCAAATTGCGCATCAAAAGCGGTAAAATATAAGAAAAGCTATCATTAAACTAAAATATATGAATAAATAAAAAAATTTAAAAAACTCATAAATTACTTGAAAACAAGCTCATTTAAGTACTCGAGAGAGCCTAACTTGGCATATCAAATTACAGTAGATCACTTGCCCCTGTCATCATGTTGTGGCCTTAACTTACCTACTTCTTTGTTTTGGACCTTGTTTAATTGATAGGGGTCTTGAGCCAAAAATTGCTTAAGGTGGCCCCTTCCAGATCACATTTTTCAAATGCATACATTGCTCAGTTCAGTGTTCCCGAGCATTATGGTATCTATAATGGTGATTGGATTTACTGCCGCGATATTATCTGGATGGGAGGTGTGGGCCTGTCTCCAAGATTCCTTGATACTTGTACGGAAATTTGTCTAGGGAGTAGTTAAGCTCATGATAAGTTTTGAATTGATTATATAGAGCTTGAGGTCGCTGATCTTGGCCTCCCCTATACCTGCGAATGTGTCCTTGGCGGTTAGTGGTATGGTCATTGTTCACCCGCTGGTTATTTCTCTGACTGGACTGGTTTTAATGTTCATACTTACGCTTGCTTACCCCTGAATCGGTCATTGGCTGCTGATAGCCTTGAAATCTCATGGAAGGCAATCTTCGTGGAGGGTTACTCTAACGGGGTGCTAGTGTGGAAAAGTCACAAACTTTCTCCACCTCGTCTCATTCCAAGAATTTGTGTACATCTCGTAAAGGCGGGAGAGTTTGCTCGGGGTGTTTCCGGTGATGATGTACCTCAAGTTATGATGCGAGGTTCCGACAATAAAAGCCTAAATTTCCCATTCATTAATAACTCTCTTTGTGACCATAGTAGCTGCACAGAATCTTTTGACATAATCACGGAGGGACTCATTTGCTCCTTGGAGATTGTCATCAAATAGGCAAATTAAGGACTATTGCAACAACTTGTTGGCCAGAAAATGACTCATGAATTGGTCAGCCAGTCGTTCAAAGGAATGGATGGATCCCCTGGGTAACGACAACTACCATTGTCGAGTCATTTGAGACAAGGTCATATAGTAGGCTCTGTATTTTACTTCTTCAGATGCCCCAAATATGTTCATGTGGTTATTGTACCTCGCCAGATGATCTTCCGGGTCTCTCGATCCATTATACATAAACTTCTGGAATTTGAAGGATATTGAGATATGGTTGTCAAAGATCTTTGGGGCTAACGACTCGTTAGAGTAATTCCAGACAAATTTGTTTGCTTTTACCCCTTTTATCTCTTGCATCAATTAGGCCCTGAGTTGCTCTTCCACAGAGATATTTTTATTGCCTTGAGAATGCTGAGATGTCGCCAAGAGGTCAGCATTATTTCTGCGGAGGCCTTCCAAATTGTCACCCTAATTGTCTTTTCAGAGCGTGAATAGAGCTTCCTCTTCCTAATGTTCCGATTTGTCTTGGAACCTCTCATGTGACTCTCAACTCTGCAATGAGCTACTCATTCTGAGTTTCTCTAGTCAAGAATGCACTTTTGTTCTTTGCTGCTCCTTGAAGCGACATTTTTGTTGAGAAAACTGCTCATCTAAACGTTGCAGTTTCTCTTGGGTTTTTGAGTTGTGGCTTTGTGGACTTGATGCCTGCTGGTGAGAACCTTAGTCTCATGGAATAGGAATCACAACTAGTGGAGGAGGCATAACTATGAGATAGGTTACAACTTCTTGTAAATAGTGACATATGTGGTCAAATGGTCCAAAGAGGTCATGCCAGGTTGTGGCTGAGGCACTGTAGAAATTGGGGGAGTTGAAACAACTAAAGGTGTGGTTTCTATAGGTACAACAAGAGTGGTAGGGTTAGATGTTAGAAGATCCCTCAAAGCCTTCACTAACTACTCTAAGGTGGAGAGAAGGGTACTTGTATACAGTAGAAGGGTTCCTGCGGGGGGCAGAAGGAGATGGAGTCTGGGTAGAGTTCAAGCCAGTGGGAGTTCCTGAGACAGGTGAAATGGGATAATGAGTGGAGCAGAAGAGTTGATCTAGTTGGCCAGGCCATTGGTCTGGTTGGTTTGGTTAAAGGGGGTGCCACTTTGAGATTGTGAAGCCATGTGTTCCATGCCCACCACACCAATTATTGATACAATATACAATAATGAGAAAATATGGAGGAAAGAGTCGTGGTTGCTATGGAGGTCGGTTCACCCAATTGAGGTGGAGAGTTGGAGGTTATAAAGAGTGAATATAAAGAATAGGGGTGTTCGAACGGTTAACTAAATTGAACTAGTATTAATCGAACTTTTTAATCTTTTAACCGTTAATTGAATCGAATTTTTTTCAAAAAATTTAACCAAACTAAAATATTTCAGTTAATTCAGTCGATTAACCGAAATTTATATATATATTTTTGGTTAAAACAAATATAAAACATATCAAAAAAATTTGATAATGTTCATTTGACCTAATTATCCGAATTAAAACTACATATAATTTGTATTATTAATTATTAAGTCCAGTTAATTCGATTAATTACTCAATTTTGAACCGAATTAACCGATAACCAAATTTCTAAAAAATCATTAACCAACCTCCGATCGAACTAGATTAGTTAATTGATCGATTAACCTAATTAGATCGGTTCAGTAGGCTAATTCAATTTTAACCGAAATTTAAACACCCTTAATGAAGGTATAAAGGATAGAGGCTAAAGGTGAGTTAATAAAGTATAGGCTTGATCTTTTGAAGGGTTGATCTTTTTTTTCCTCGTTTCCGGAGGTATTTATAGGTGAGGGTTTCATAGAAGGTTGTGTTAATGTGTTGGACTTGCCATTAAGCTATCATTACAGTGGATGTTGATGGTCATACAACTAACTAAAATTTACAACAAAGGCAAGCGCACCTATCGATTAATAGTATAGCTACGGTGAGTAAAGGTATTGTATCCACGAGGACTAAAAGTATTAATAATTACCATTTTCTTATTATTTAGCAAACAATTTGAAGTGATGAGTTTTAATCTAAAATTATTAAACTAATTTAACTAATAACGCAATAGAGAACGAATAAGAAAAATAATCGAAAGATAACCAATGAAAAAGACAATATTAAAAAAAAAATCTACCTAAACTTTTGAAAAATGACTTATTAGTTATCTTACTGTTTGGATGTCTCTTCACTTGTCAAGTATATTACATCAAATATTATATTTCAACCTAATATAAAAAATATAACACAAAGTATCGATTCAAGTGTTACGTTTGAATGAATTAATTATAGGTTGCATGTGAAACATGCTCCGTTTTCTTACATCCACAAAATCTGTCCAATTGTCATTTTCCTGCAACAGTTTCTGTGATATAATTAAACGTTTTCCTCACCGATATGTTTAAATTAGTAGTATAAAAGTTTAGTGTTTAGGCAGTGTAGTGTTGGATCTCAATCTCATTAGAGGTGAATTGTTAAAAAGTCGGCGCACGATACATGCAAGTAATGTATCAAATCAACGTGTTTCTCGACAGAAGGATCTTTTCAAAGAAAGAAAAGGCAGATTTCCACTTGGGTTATTTGTACAAGTGTTGAAGTTGAATCATATGTGGAGAGGGACCGACCACCATTGACTGGATACTGCAAAGCAACGGAAGGTGAGTGGATTGGGTAAAAAACTTCCCCAGAGAGAGAGATTGTAAGCATAGAAAGAAGCAATCCGCGATTTCATTTCCTCCAAAGGACTAATCTTACCAATTAAACAAAACACCCTCGGATTGTCGCCATTATTGGGATTGCGCTATCAACAAGGATATAAAAGATACCTTGGTTAAAACAAAGACAACCTCAACGTCATACTGATTCCCAATTTCCAGCCTTACTGTCGTCTTATCCCTATTAATATTACCAGATTAGTTAATTTAATTCATTCAAATACCATCTAACAGATAGCTCCCCTGCTTTTCAATCCCATCACTCGTTTATATATTTTCTGCGTTCTGCATCTCCCAGTTTTCGTTTTTATTTTCATTCCATTCATTTTCTCCACTCCAATGCTTGCTCTGTTTCATGGCTTTGAATATGGTTTATCCTTCTGAAATGATTAAGTCTACCTCCTTCTTCCATCCCACCAACTCCGCTTCCCTCCCCAACCTTTCTCCAGGTTTATTTGTTTTACTCCATCTTCCTTTTTTCTCTTCCATTCTTGCTTCGTCTGTGCTACGCATCTGAACCCAGAAATTTTCTCTGTTTTTGTTTAAAGATTCTCAAAAACCTTCTCCTTTTGCTTCTTAGGTTTGAATTATAATTGCAATGAATGGTGTTTTCTGGATTTTAAGGTGGGTTTGTTTGGAAGAGGAAGGGCTACGGCACAGCGATTGGTAGGATCAGGAGACTACAATGTTCAGCTCAGGCTCCACACCCACCACCGGCATGGCCAGGACGAGCTTTTCCACACCCTGGACGCAAGACTTGGGATGGCCCCAAGCCTATCTCCATTGTCGGTTCAACTGGTTCCATTGGAGCTCAGGTGAAATTAAAGGGGGAAAGAGAACTAAAAAAAATAAAAAAATCTTTTACATACTGAAACTAACTTCTTTCCGTTTTGCCTTTTTAACTATCTGGCAATGCGCCCATGTAGATTTTTGCCCAAATTTTAGGCTTGCATGTATGTTTTGTTTGGCACTTGATCAAGTTGTTTAGAATTAGAATTTGCCGTTATGTAGACGTTGGACATAGTTGCGGAGAATCCAGATAAATTCAGAATTGTGGGGCTTGCTGCTGGTTCAAATGTCACCCTTCTTGCTCATCAGGTAACTCTTCAGTTTTCACCGAGCTATATGACTACTTATAATGGACCAGTTTTAAATTCTTCCGATAAGAGCCATTTAGAGTTGTCTAACTCTCCCTTGACTAACATGATTATGGTTTCAGAATCACTGATTCTTCCTTCAGCCATATGTGGTTTTGCAGTATAATCTCATATCAAGTGGTTTCTGCAGATGCTTACAAGCGTTAGAACTAATACATAAAGTTCCCTCTATACAAGATAAATGATTTAAACATGAATTGGGGTTTTTGCAAAATTTTGATGGCTGATAATGTTTCTGTGTATTGCAGGTGAAGACATTCAAACCTCAACTGGTTGCTGTTAGGAATGAGTCTTTGGTAAATGAACTCAAAGATGCTTTGACTGACATGGAGCAAAAGCCTGAAATTATTCCTGGGGAACAAGGAGTTATTGAGGTAGCCTATGATATAGCTCATTATTTCTTTTCTCTGACTACATAATGCCATTTTCTTATTTAGATAATTAGTCTTAAAAAATTTTCCAGGTTGCTCGCCATCCTGATGCTGTCAGTGTGGTTACAGGGATAGTAGGATGTGCAGGATTGAAGGTACTTCATGATTCTTTTACCGTTTCCCTCTGTTTGGTCATGTTCCACATCCTGCCTTTTCAACCCTTTGATCCATAACACCTAGGCTAGGAGGGCTCTGAAAAGGCTGCATGTAAGATTTCTTTGTCTAGTTTTTGCATACATAATGTGAAAAACTGAATGCAGTTAAGACTAATTGAAAGAAGAATAGACTTCACCAAAATTTTAAATTGTGTTGGATGATAGTTCTCATTTGCATGCAATCCTTATACTTCAGAGAACCATATGCAGATCTATTTCTGCTTCCTCTATATATAGCTTTGTTTGCCTCCACTGAAAGAAATATATTTGAGATATCATCAATTACAGTTTTACTGTCAAGAATTAGGATATGTAAAGAGAAGCAAACAAATTGTTGTTTATTAGTTTATATTGTTTAGCTTGCTAAAATTTCCATCTTTTATCTTTTATAGCCTACAGTTGCTGCAATAGAAGCTGGGAAAGATATTGCTTTAGCCAATAAAGAGACCTTGATCGCTGGTGGTCCCTTTGTCCTTCCTCTTGCTCACAAGCATAAAGTAAAAATCCTTCCAGCAGATTCTGAACATTCTGCCATTTTTCAGGTATTGCGGAATAATATTATCTGAAAATTGTTCATTGCTCCAAGTTATTTTGTCAATCATGTTTCCTTGTTGGTAGTTGAAACAACTTGCCTGTCATTTTATCCCCCAAGTCATTCTTGGTAATTACAGAAAAATCTCATAGAATCTTTTGTTTCTTCAGTGTATTCAGGGATTGCCAGAGGGTGCACTTCGGCGTATTATTTTGACTGCATCTGGTGGGGCTTTCAGGTGTGGAATCATAATTTATGTTAGAATGGTAAACCTTGTAAAGTGGGATGACTAGGCCACATTGAACAATTTTCTCACCTTGTTTCACACAGGGATTTGCCTGTTGATAAGTTGAAAGATGTTAAAGTAGCTGATGCTTTGAAACATCCTAACTGGAATATGGGGAAAAAGATCACGGTGGACTCTGCTACCCTTTTCAACAAGGTTTTTATCAAATATCTCATCCAAAATTATAGGCAGCAAATTTTCTACAAATTTTATTAGTCTTTTAAAATGTTACCCTCTTCAAAATTACTAGCATTAAATGCTTTCTCTATTTGGCAGGGTCTAGAAGTTATTGAAGCCCATTACCTCTTTGGGGCTGAGTATGATGACATTGAGATAGTAATTCACCCGCAATCTATTATTCACTCAATGGTTGAAACACAGGTTTTGCTTTTAACTTTAACATGTTGGTTACTGCTTGGTGATCCCATAGATGTCACATTCACTTTTTAATTTGTCTTACAGCCGTGCCTTTGAATGGAGAGTTGGATAATACAAATTGAAATTCAATTTCCATTTCTCATAATTATTTTTTATATACTTATTTTCAGGATTCATCGGTGCTGGCTCAGTTGGGATGGCCAGATATGCGCTTGCCAATCCTCTACACTCTGTCATGGCCTGAAAGAATTTACTGCTCTGAAATAACTTGGCCTCGCCTTGATCTTTGCAAGTAACTAGCATCTCCCCATTCCAATTTAACATTAGTACTTAACTTTTAAAAATTTGATAGTGTTTGATTCAGTTTGCAATAATAACAATTATCCCGTGTCCCACAATAGTTGGTCTTAAGTTTTATTTACATCATGTTGCATTTGAAACTTTTTTGGTGATTAAAAAGTAAAATTTATTGAAAAATGAACGGACACTGCAGTCATTCCATTGAGTTAAATTGGTTGATGGATACTACAGGCTTGGTTCACTAGCTTTTAAGGCTCCTGACAATGTGAAATACCCCTCCATGAGTCTTGCCTATGCTGCTGGAAGGGCTGGAGGCACCATGACAGGAGTTCTTAGTGCAGCTAATGAGAAAGCTGTAGAGTTGTTCATCAATGAAAAGTAAGTATTTTGTAAGATGTGTAGAATTCCCCTATCCAGCTTTATTGTGGTTGATTGAAAGTTTATTGATTGGCCCTTTCCTAACTTTGGTATCAAACATTGGAAATGAGGATGTAGTGATGATTGTTGAGAGGTTAAATTGGTATTGCTTCTATTCAGGATAAGCTATTTGGATATATTCAAGGTGGTGGAGCTAACTTGTGAGAAGCACCAGGAAGAATTAGTTGCCACTCCTTCCCTTGAGGAAATTGTACATTATGACTCATGGGCACGAGACTATACCGCTGCTTTGCAACGCTCTTCTTCCGGTCTTAGTCCTGTCCCTGCATGATTCATCAACCAATTTGCAAAGATTTTTGGAGTATTTATTGGCCTAGAACTGTGTCATATATTATAATAATAATAATAATAATAATAATATGAAGATCATTCCCCTGTACAATGTACATAGTCCATGCCATTAAAATGATTGTTTAAGCTTTATATAACCAAAAGTGGGGAAGATTATAGTGATAAAGATTTTGCTTTTTGCGATACAAAAACTTACCTCTTTTCTTTACTTCTTGCTGTTATTTCAGAGTCTAATGGATAAATATTTTTTCAGATTTGAATACTTGACCCTTGAATTTATATATATATATATAAATATATATATTGTTTCATCAAATATATAGTTCTATTAATATTTATTGTTAAGTTTAATGAGGCTAAAGAAACCATACTTTAAATGAACAAAAAGGTACATGTAAATTAGAAAATCAAGTGAAATGAGTTTTTTTTTTCTTTTTTTCTTTTTTATTAATGAAAAGATAATAATTTAAATATCAAATAATTCAATATAAAATTTAACATTTATTTATTATTATATAAATTCATTTTAACAAGAAAAGAACTTTCAACAAAATCAAATTTCTTATAAATGATAAATCCAAATGTTTGAGTAAACTTAAAATTCTTATAATGAACATTAAATGTTTCTCTAACTCCAACCTTGTTCTTTTATATATATAAAGTTTGGATATGGCATCGGCTCTCTCATCCTCTTATAATCCCATTGATAAACTATGCTATCGATGTCCAAACTCTTCATTCTGTTGATTAGTATACAGTCTGATGATACATTGAACAACGTTTGTGACGTGTGCAGTGCAGCCCTACTAAACATTATTTTATCTTCTCTCTCGAATCATACAAACAGTAACAGTCTTCAAGAATTGAGCGCAGTTGTCTCAAGCTTAGCTCAGCTGCCTGCTAATCACTCACTACACACTAACCAGTGACTGCCCTATTCAACAAAATCACAAACTTAGATGGAGAAATTTAAACAATATCATATAAGTATAGGCTAATGCTGACGGCTTTCCATTGCTCTATCTCCATTCTCCATGTTAGTATACAATATTTTAACTCGCAGGTTCATATCTGCAAACACAATCGTAAATCTCTCCCTTGATCAGTTTTTCTGCCAACCTCTGATTCTTCACCATTGCGAGCTGCAAACAAAGTATTTTGTGTTATATTAAGAGTCGATTGAAATTGAAACCTCTGAGCCAAAGACATCTTCTCAAGCCTCAAACTTGCAGGTTAGAATTAAATAAACATCTTTTTCATGTTTTCTGCCCTAGGTCATGTGATTTTTAAAGCCTTTGGTGAAGATCATAGTTTAAGAAACTCTAAGATAACAAATAAGTGTTGCGTATAATGATAAGGCAGATTACATTTCCAAGAAAAGGACTCGGGTTAGAACTTTAAAAACAACATTGTTGGAAGGGGCAGCCATAAACCCCGAAAGGATTAGTCTCTATAAAGACCGTAAAACAGTCATGCAGGATACCTTGGTTCCAAAAATAAACCTGGATAAAAAAGAGGTTGATACAATGATTGCTCCAGCAACTACAATGAGGCCTCATTTAATTGCTTCCTGCTCTTACATTATAAGATGCATAGGATATCATATAAAACCATACCTTCAGGGCTTCACATTTAAACCGAGCATTAAAGTTGGTGTGAAGAGCTCTACCCATTCCTTCTAAGATAATCTGCAGCAAAATGCATGGTTTCTCTTATTTCTTCTAGCATTTCTTATTCTCCAGACACAAGTAAGAAAGGGATGTAAATGTTTGCTCTACCCATCACAGAACAATAATAACATACCAAATCAGCATGTTTGGCTGCTGAAGCTAGCTCCGAGCTGACCTGCCTCAAATCGATGCATGGGCTCCCACACCCATTCTCAACAACCATCAAAGGAACCGAAGAACAATTTTCTTTAGAGCCATCTAGAGTGCTAGTCATTGCATCCACTAGGAGACCTCCAGCTTCAGCAGCTCTGCGAAGGATGTCACAATGCTTTGGACTAGAAGAGTCAGCGTAACTTGTCCAACACATGATGGTAAATAAGTACTACAAAAACAAAGCTACATGAAAAAGGGCAAACCTTTGCAGCCTCAGCAACAATGTCAGGAAGCTCCATAGCAGTTACATCATTCAGTGCAGGGAGAGAATTTGCAACCAAAACAACCTGCAGAACATCTCATTATAAGTTATTCTGAAATTTAAATGGTAAAGAAACAAGATAAAAGCCATGGCAGAGGATCTTCAGTCTCAATAGTGAGATTACTATTAAAGTTCCAAAGTTATGGCATTTGTATAGCACAACCATCATCCACGAGAAGAATAATTGTACTAGGTAATTAAAACATCAACTGAAAGAGTACTCACATATATTTCAAACAAACAATTGAGGGTTCCGATATGTAAAGGCATCACAACCAAGCTACTCTTATTGTAAAAGTAATTATTATTCAGTGGCAGATCATTCACAGCACAATAAAATGACAAACTTACTTCTGTTCCACGTCGGAGAAGTTCTCTTGCTAGTGGAAGCATGCCCAGGACAACATCAGCACCTGAGTTGTCCACAAAGAGTAAAGCTCTCTTATGGGGCCGAGGTTTCTTCCCTTCTGACCCTAACATTCTCTCCCTAAAGAGATCAAAATCATCCACCTGTAGTACAGAAAAGAAGGATGTTCCTTTTTTTCACTGAATTTCTAACAAACACTCAATAAAGAATAATACACTGCAAATCAAGATACCATAAAGATAATCATTTTTTCTCCACTTACACGCCAGGGTCTTTGCATTTTGTTCCGACTCATTCTATAAATATCGATAATTGTTCCTTTATGATAGAGATCAACACAGGCTCGGGATCCCCAATCAAATATGTTTGCAGCTAGAACACCTTCAATTAAGGTAAGCAACCTTGCCTCCTGCAAAGTGAGGAAAATATTGAAAGGTTAGAAAAATAGTGGCAAAAACAGGGCAGTAGAACTGGTAATGTGCACTGTAACCGAAACTGAAAACCTGAGTTGGAACTTTTATCAAATGATCACATATTTTCACACCTAATCTTTTACCTGATAAAGCAATTTTCATGCCTAAAACAACATATTTCAGTAAGAATGAACAAATGCAAGCAAGGCTAGCAAGCAGAATCTGACGGTAATTTTGGTAACTGGCAAGCTCCTCCAAAGAGGAAACAAAAATATCACCATACCTCATCCATACGATCAAGCTCCATCAATAGATCAGGTAAAACAGCAAGGGATACCTCATTTTCCCTGTCATGATCGGAGAAACAGCGATAAATGACTTAAATGAGGTCCAAAGAAACAATGCCATCAATGTGCATCAATTTGGTAAAATGTGTCATGAAACTGTAATTGTTGCCTGTGCTGTATGACTTGTCACGCAGGCAGGTATTTGAACAAATCTTCCAGCTAGTTTCCTTTTCACGTACCATGCATATAAATGCTTGAAATTTAATAGAAATGGGGCAGATTTTAGCTCTGGTCAAGGGAGGCCATAGGCACCTCAAATGTTGTCAAAGTTGTCAGTGTAGTAGAAGGCTTATATAGATTTACCCAACCCCACCGCTTTTATTGTTTAAACTAATATGCCTCCCCACCCCAATATCCTTTTCTCAATAGCAAATAGAGTAAATGTTACTTTTTATTTTAAGAAACAAATACAGTGCAATAAATGGAAAATGAAGGAGACTGTCCATCTAATTTAAGATTGCCATTTGCCAAGGAAGTTATCTTTAGCTTTCCCACTGGGCTTTGAAAACATTAACCAGAGTAGTGTTTCCTTTTCCAATGCAACTACTCAGTAAACCAGTTTTTGAGGAAAAATATGCCAATTACTGGAGGAACATGCAGCTGTTCTGACTAAACTTCTATTAAAGAAAAAATTATCTTCCCAATGAATTTTAAATATTTTATTAATTAAAAGAATAGTAGAGATATATTTAAGTTCTTAAGATCAGGCCCGATGCATATATATTTCTACTCTGCTCTTTATACATATATATATATATATATTTGAAATTGCAACCATATACACAAAGGTTATTGTACAAAAAATTTAATGCATTGAGAGTGAAATTTTGAAAACCTATTCCAATCAAGGGATACTATACATAATACAGCCAGCCAAATGCTTTTAAATAAACACCCAACACCATCATGCAAGGATTTACGAGTAGTTTGTACAATAATGTTTTTAATGCTCATGTAGGCAGAATGTATTGATGCAGGGTAGTAATAAGAAAGCAAGCACATACAGTGTAGGCACAGACAGAGGAAAGGACTTCTAAATTTATAAATAATACTGATAAATAAATAAATAGAAGAGTTCAGAACTTGGTTGGAACGCAGGTTACCTCTGTTTGATGCTTCTATAAGCATCAAGAAATTGAAACTCCCTCAAGCATTCTTCCCTTAGCTCCAAAAGATTGGCCAATCCTAACTTCCCATAAGCAGCTGGTTCCTCCATCAACCTATTCAGGAGGATGTAAGCGCATAATTATCTAAAAGTAAAAGTTCAATTTATTCCAATGATTTTCAGTTAAACCGTATCACAAGCTTTTTGTTTAAAAGAAAGAAAAAAAAAACATAAATCCCCTAGTAAAAACATCTAGGAAGCAATATTTGTAATAACTACTGTTTACATTTTGCACAAAAAATGATTAAAGAGCATTTACTTTAGTAACAAAAACAAACTCCCACTCTCTGTTGGTGGCTAAATGCATTATATCTTTCCATTATATGCTCTATTTAAGACCTCATCCTGAGAAAAACATCATTCACCTTTGATGAAAATTTCTAAGCAGAGTGAGCTAAGTATGAAATTCAGTTGTAGTCTTCCCCCAGTATCTCATTTTTTTTACTAATCCTCAAAGATAAGCTACAATTACGCTAGTTTGCTGTCTATATGGGTAGATTAGATTTTGCCAGTTAATAATATTAATAATAATGAATAATATACTTTCATTAGGTATAAGTCACCTTGCCAAGTGAGCAGAGAAAGCACGAGCAAAAGCATCACCTCTTCTTCTAGCATCATCAGTTCCACCTTCACTTGCCACTGCCTAAGACATTTGACAAGCTCACAGATTACAAAGTAGTTCTAGGAGTAATTTAACTTCAAATTATTTCCACTAATTGATAAGAATTCAATTTTCTTTGGACTTCATGGTTATTTTCATATGGCCAATGAACACAAGGAGAATTCCCTTTCTCTCTCTTCTTCGGAAAAGGGGGAAGTTCTTTCATCAAATCCTAAAGAACAAAGAAATGGATAAATTTACTTTAAGCATTTTAAAAAGCTTTGTTACCATCAGTTCTTATATTTCTTTTGAAAATAGAACCAGGCATCAGAAGGCAAGTCAGGGGAATGCTCAAATTGTTGTATTCAATTTTGATTGCTATTGTGAAATTCCATCAGCTATCAGCAGCATTGAAGCTGTAAAAATTCCACCAGGAATGGCTCCCTTCTTAGAAAACAATTCATATATCTTCATGATTTAGGTACTCAATAATTATCCGTGGTCTTCTAAGAGAGAGAGTCCTAGGGCCTCGACAAGGTTTATATTCCACATTACTCGAACTCAGGTATGAATGTCAAGTACAAGTTATGTGTTTGACAGGGGAATGTTCATTCCTTTATAAGTTTTTCCATATATTTGAAGGGTCCTTGGAGGGTTATATCTCCTACATTGCCAGATACACATCAGATACAGGTAATGCAAGAAAAATGAAAAATTCAGAGCTAGACAGTTTTTATTTACCTTATCAACAAGGTCTGGCAAGTGCTCTGAAAGCACAGTGAACCAATACCTAAGGGAACAAGTATATCCAAAATAAAATGAGAAATCCATGTTTGTGGATCAGTATAATGGAAAGTAAAAAGTTATTAGATCTATTTTTCAAAGCAGTCTTAGGAAGTCTCGAATAAGTAAAAAGTAGCATATTTCAACCGCATACTTACTCAAGCTCGCAGTGATCTGAGAGATCAATGGTATTAGGCTCATACCTGTTTGAATGTAATTCAAGATAACAAATTAAAATATTGCATGGACAGATAAAATCTAACCACCAAAAAATTCTGTATAATAATAGTAGTTTCATAAAAGGTTCTTTCAGATCCTAGCATGCCAAATTACAAAGACAAAAGAGTAACATCCAACTTCATTTCCAAAAAAAATCATTTTACCTCTGTGAGTAAATAGTAGCCCGGCCAAAATACACATATTATATGAGAGAGAGAGAGAGAGAATCTCCACTTATACTGGTGCACAGCTTGCTGAGTTTACACCACTTAATATATTTCTATGCCATATTTTATTTTCAATCGAAGCCTCAAATTCCATTCTTTCTATTTGTAGATCATGAGAACAAATTTCAAATTAATTAAAAATGCATAGCTATTTTTTGTTCCAAGTGCTAAATACATGCAGTGAATAGATATCAAATTGACTAGAAAATTTATGTGCATGATAAGCATTAAGATATCGTTAAATCCAACAGCTGTTTTCTTAAAATATTATATATATTGTAAAATTTATAAATGCTACAAAAGATACACAAGTTCTTTTACGTACATTTTAGAGTTGGCTAATAACGGGAACACCTCCAAAGTGGGTACAAGATGGAGAACACCAACATTTAAAGCACTTGCATCAGAGCGCAGAGTACCACCTTTGGAAGAGGGAACTTCAAATCCCCCAAGTCCAGTGGTTCCAGGTGGAGCCATTGGTACTGGTGCAGTAATCTCAGTCCCCTTCAACACAAACTTTTCCATCCAAGAAATCTGCAGTTGAACCCACACAAAGTGGAGTGTGAGGTCTAGTAGGAGAACTAAAGCTAAAAAGGAATTCAAAAGAGGAATTAGCTTTCAAGTTCTTAGACAAGAAATGTAAGGGGAAAAAAAATAAAACTCGGATTAAATAACATGAGCTCTCATGTTGAAATGAAAAGATTCCCTGTTCTTAGTACTCTAACAATTGAAAGGTTAACATCATCTATTTTCTCTCCTGGATTTGGCAACAAGAATGCCAGGACTTAACTCTTGTTAAACCATCAAAATATTCTAATCCCTCTTTGGTCAAGTTTGCCTATAATAATCCAGTTTTATGGGATATACTCCTACACAGGTGCTTTAGGAATCAAACCTTTATGATGCCCTAGAAAAGAAAGGTTTATGCTAAGATTCTAGGGAACCACCATAGAAATTTCAACTTTTAGTTGTTTGATTTTTTTTTTTTTTTAATGGTAGGCATAAAGTACAGGTTCTAAGAATCTGGATGAGCCTAGTATAGCTCTTGAAGCAATACAGTAGGGTATTCCTGTAATTCACCTAAAATGGAATATGTTCTTTGAGTGTTAAAAGAGTATTCCCCACTTGAAAGCTACTCCAAACCTCTATCACTACCACTATTAAATAATGCATTTTTGGCAAAGTTTGAATCCATTTTACTTTCTTCAGCTGCCCCAAATTATTTGTCCACAACACAAAAAGCGTATATCATTTACTTTAATCCAAAATCTGAAATTTATTTATTGTAAATTATTAACTTGGAAAAGAAATAAAGAATTATTAAGAATAAAAGAAAGTAAAAGGGTACTAATGTCAATGAATTAATTGCTACATCTAAAACTTTGTTCCATCTCTACCAACGTACATGCATAAAAGTTTTTTGTTTTCATCCTTTTAAAGCAGGACAGAAAGTCAAAAACGTGAGAACGTGCATGGAGCAGTAATTCTGCAATTCATTGTTTTGCTGGAATGATAATTTTGGCTGCTTCAAGAAACAGGTTCTGCAGAACCTTAGTATTTGAAATACTGGAGAAGCTCAAAATTTCTCATACTGATAGATAACAGAGTAAACAAGGTAGAAAAGACAACTTAGGTACTAAAAAGAAAGAAAATTGATGTAGAACATATATGCTATTGTTCTTTTAATGTTACGAATGTATAAAAGTTCATGTTTGCAAGTACTAAATTATGATTTGTCGATTTACAATTCTCTATTTTATATTTCCTTTTGGAAGATTTTTAAAAAGCCGTGTTAAGCTCAAAGCAATTTATATCCAAGATTAACTCCAGGTACTATATTTGTAATCAACTCCCCATGGCCCATAGAAAAGACTAAACCTTGAAGATTTTAGAAAATAGATATGTAGAATGGTTTCAAATCACAGAACGCAAGGTTGAAAGGCAAACTCAAATCCAACCCATTTACAGTCAACTTGGACCTCACTCACACTCATTGGTATCTACGGCTTTGATGGTGGTCAGGTCAGATATGACAAAGTCTAACTATACTTGCCTTTTCATTCAAGTTACCAAGTGGTGGTCCATGGATCTTTCCTCCTGTGTATGGTGCACCCATTGGAAACCTTTCAACTAACTGATGCACCATCAAGTCATCGAGGCCAAGCTTCTCATAACTCATAAATGCACCCAAGGCTCCCAAAAACCCTTCATGTCGCAAGAACATAGCTTGTGCCTGTCCCTGTGACCTTAGACCAAGTATGCAACATTTGATCATCTGAAGAGTACAGTAACCACTCATCAACATGTACAAACAAGGATAAACTTTCTACACTTACCAGAAATGAACAGCAAAAGAGATTGTATCCATAGTATACGCATGACCCCTAATGAAAAATCCTCCGAAAAAAATTCGCTTAAGCCCAAACCGAAGTGCATTTAAGTATGATATCTACATAGCAGAACTACTCAAATCAGATTCAGGACAACTAACAAAATAAGGAGCACTATAAGTAACCTGAAAGGTTATATAGAAGCATGTATGAAAAATTTACAACAAAAGCTAGTTACAAGATAATATACAAGTAAATTAAAATGTTTGCTCCTAGAGGTTTAAGAATTTTCTATATGTCAAGCAAATGAACTGTTCTTCACAATACAATTCTTCACCCTTCTCAAGAATATAAAGAAAATGGCAAGTATTGCCATCTTAGGAAGGATGATCCTCGAAGACAATTCAAGCAAGACTTTCAGCCTAATTCTGATAATCAATTCCTTCGAAAAGAAAACAACAACAATATATTTCAAATAAACATACTTTACATAATATTTTTTATTTTGAAATTAACCTGCCCAATATTATATGAAATCATTCGCAAGAGAGACAAGGAAATATCTTCAGGTCTGTGATCTTCAAGCTCCTTTTTGTCAGAAATAGCCTTGCCAAAACTTGAAGCTATGGTTGAAGCGGAGAGACCAATCTGCCATGATTTAAGTTAGAAGGAGCTAACAATGGAGAAGAAAAAATCAAGTTGTCCATTAATCACAGAATTGATACATCTTAGAGTTGCCCAAGCCTGATAAATGTTCAGGTAATAGAAAGAAAAGATGATAAGATATACCTTAGAGTAATCCATACCACCATAAATGTCTCCAACAAGCATGTCTATGGTCCTGTTGTCTCCCCTTTGACTCAGTTCTAGCAGTTCATCAAAGCTGAAAAGGAGATGAATTTAGAGGAAGGTCTGGATAATACAGAAGATGTAGCATGTTGGGATCACACAAAAAGGAAAAAAAGAGACTAAAAACAACCTGTTGCACTTCGTTAGTAGCCTTCCCAATCCCCAATAGGTACCACCTCCAACATTTGTTCCGCTAACACGCTGAAATTTTCCATCCCCATCAACCTGAACCAAACCAGTAGTGTAGATTGTTTTAGACTATAATCAAGCTCATACCCCAAGCAGCTTGAAAAAGAGGTAAAAGAAAAATTAATTAAAAAAATACCTTTATCATACTAACACCAGATCCAACATTAACAAGAAGATAGGGGAACAGATCATTGTGGTCAATCTGAACAAACTCTTTGTGACCCTCCATGTGTGTGAAAGCTTCATGACGAATAGCCTGCTCAGTATAAATACCAAATTTACATTGAGTGATACGCTGTAAACTATTGGAGCATGCATAAATTTTGTAAAAGAATATGAATACTTCCAAAAATCAATTTTAGAAACAATTGGTTACACAAATGCATGTTTAGATTTTAGATTATGCATAAGGGAAAGTTCCTCCTTAGCCAGGATAGGCCTCCTCAAGCATTCATGAGATTATGTATTAGAAATAATCATCAATTCTACACATTTAAGAATTATTATCACAAATGACCACATTCAACTTTCACCAATGCGCTTATAAGATGATCTATCTCACTACTGTTTATATATAATAGTCTCCTGAAAGTAAACTTGACCAGATCAAGAATATACTACCATCATCCATTTTTCTGCTTAAACAAGTGGCATTATGTACTAGTTTATAAAAGATGCAAATGAGATTATGACGAAGAATTGACCTTTAGTAAGAAATTTGCTCCTGCCACAAGACAATCCATTTCATCTTCTTTGTCGATACTGACCCCAAGCCTTTCTTTAAAGAGGTCTGCAAACTTGTATGCCCCACCCCCTGTGGCCTTCTCACAAACTCAACTTGTTAGAAGAAGTATGCAGTTAAAAAGGTATGAATGTGAACTGTGAAGCAATCTATTAACAGTTTAAACCTCAGCTAAACAACTCTTCTACCTATAAAGAACATTTACTATACCATTGCAATTATTACTCAAGCAATTTATTAACATTTTAAACCTCAGTTAAACAAGTCTTCTACAGACAAAAAACATTTGACTTTTATCATTGCAATTATTACCCAAGAACAAGGCCTTAATATTCTCAAATTAATGAATTTTTTCCATATTCTTCTAATGAAACCTCAGGAGAATATTTCATAATGTACCAGCTTAAGTAAAAGAAACAAGACTGCTAAATATTGGGGAAATGAATAGTCAAGAGCTTCTTCCAGGTCATCTAATGAGCAAGGTAAACACAGAATCTATGAGATGGTATGTTTGTATGATCAGTAAAAGAACAGACTGTAGCAGAAATGAGACTGCAGCATATACATCGACAGTAGTCATATATTCTTGTGTCTGAAATAGAAAAATATTGCTTAGAATAGCCAATAACTCAAATTACCATTTTGTACATATATTTAAGGATTTTGAAAACAATGCTTTAGTACAGGATCTTCTCACCAATGTAACATAAAATTGGTCCAACTTGTATGAAAATAGAACATAAAAAATGCTATGAAGAATGCACTAAACACAAAGTTACCTTGATAACTGCATTTTCTTTGTTTGGGGCCTCAGAATTCCAGTAATGAGAATCAATTCCTATTTAGAAAAAGGAAGGAAAAGAACAAAAATAATCAAAAAGGTTAAATGTAATTGCTGAACATAATATGTTAATGCAGGTCAACAAAGCCATGAATATGATGCAACCAGCATGTGAATCTCCATTAATAAGAAAAGAAGATGGATCAAGGAAAAATGAAAAGGGGAAGAAATAAGAATGTTTACTGCCATTGTGGAGCTGCTTGGAAGAAATAAAATCCAAACACTCATTCAACTTGCTTGTCTCAAACTTCACAAAGTGAAGCCTCCCACCAAGAATAGGATAGCTTCTCCTGCTACCATTTGAAATCTCCTTGACAGTTTTCTTCCTCTTATCATCAATTGATTGACCTTCATGTCTTGAAAAATACACCAACTTAATAAGAGAGCCTGAAAAATAAGATTTTGAAGTTTTCAATGCCCTAGAAGAGGCAGAAAAATAATTTCGCTAAAGGTTTGAACTATGATTAAAGAGCCAGAAAAAGAACAGAACCGACATGCACAGCAGGGGTGGGGAAAGGTGGAAGCCATTACAGTAAGGAATCTCATTTTACTAAAGAAACAATAAAAGCTTATGAAGTCACCTCAGCTCTTCTGAAATAAGTTAAAATACTGAAATCAAACGCAACGTACAAGTATTCCTCAAAGAAACAGAATATATCCATATCAGGTACATAGTTGTGGCATAAAATAACTTTGGAACTAAGTTAGACTTTGAAATAGTTCCTTCAGAGTTCAGATGTAGTAGTATCGAATATCAATCTTCTCCCATCATTAGTTCCACAGTAATTCATGCAAGATTATTGTAGAACTTCTATATAAGGGGGAGTGAAAAGGAGGAGAAGAAAACTCAGGTTTTCTCCAAAGATTGAAAGAAATAGCCAACAGTTTAAACAAAAAGCAACTCAGAATGCAAAAACCTTTGAGAACTAAACCATGAGAATGAACCACAAGGACTAGTAGGAAAAAAAGAAGGTTGAATTAGAAATGATGATACCTCCAATATCAAGAGCAAAATGAGAAATATCATCAGATTGATTAGGCAACAAAATGGTAGGATCCCTTTCCTCAGAATTGCCTTGGATTGCAGCTTTGCTAAGGTCAAGTTGAGGCCTTGAACCTGACCTATGAAGCGAATTGCTAGTAGGAGGAGCCATATCTCTCTCACCTCCCTGATTATTGTTATTGTTATTACTATTTTCCTCTCCTTTCACCACCAACCCTGCCTTGTCTATAACCTCCTTGTTTTTATTATTGTTAATAATATTATTTTGAAGTTCCTCAAACTTATCGCCAATTTCCAGAACTGGGTGTCCAGTTAGACCAGCCATTAATCCCCACAATATTCTCACCACCCTAACTGCTTTTGGGGGCTGAGCCTTTTTGGTCACTTGTCCTGTACTCAATTGACCAAATTTATTTTGTTAAAGAAAAAAAAGAATACAATTATGTATGATAATTAAGCAAACGTATCAGTCAAGGACTTGGGGATTAAAGACGAAATACTCCAGCAAATAAAAATATAATTAATTCATTATCCCAATCAGTAAGGCAAAATATGAAGTGGGGTTGTTGAATTTCAATTGATAAAAGCTGAGAAAAGTGGGATGCTTTGAGAATTGACCATACGATTAATCGAGACCCAAATTATATATATATATAAAGAAGAAAATATTTAGTATAATTGAATGCGGGAAAACTCCAACAAGAAAAGCAGCCAACATTGAATGATCCAGATAAACCTAAAAAAGAATTAAAACAAAATAAAAATCAAAGTTGAACACCAGATACTGATGAAAAAGTCAAAAGAATGAGACATGGAGTAGGTGGGAAGATGAAAGCCAATCCAGAAACCCAAAACGCAAGACGAAAAAGCAAACAATAATAAAAAAACTTACTAGCAATAAAATAAAAATTGAAAAAAAAGAAAGAAAAATGGCCGACCTTTGAGTTGATGATTTGTGAAGGCAAAACAGAGTAGCAGGTCCAGGTATTATGGGACACACGATTTGCGGTTCCAGAAAACCTTAACCCGATCGATGTTCTTTGCACACTGGAATAGTTAAGCTCAATTCACTCCCACCCGCAATGAATGCACGTGTTTTTCACCTCCTGTCTTTCCACTACATTTGTTTGGTAGACCTGTCGTCCAAACTTGTAGGAATCTTTAATTTTCTGGCGGCTTTTGATTTAAGTAATTAAGTATTAAGAGATTAGGCCTATCTAAAAAATAGGCGGATTTATACTCCAACATTAAACACTTGAATTTAGCCTGCATCACCAGGTTGAGATATTGAAATTTTTATGGTTTTTGGTTCAAAGTAATTTTTTTTAAAAAATAAGTATTTTTATATTTGTAGTTAAAAATAATGTAAAATTAATCTGAGCTCTCATGTTATAATATAAATGCTCTTCTCGCTAGAGCAAAATATTTTGGTATTAATTTTAGTTTTCTCTTTACATTTTTAATTAATCAAATAGATATATTTACATGATAATATTTTTTTAGTCTATGTTCATAATGAATAATTTATAATATTTGAAAATTGAAAAAAATATTATAAATTTTTTTACAGATTATTGGTAATTTAAATATTTATAAGATTTTTTTGCCATTAAATATTAGAGTAAATTGTACTGCAAGTCATTTTAAAATAGAGTCGTTCTTATTATGGTCACTCTAATTAAGATAATTGTTTGAATTGGTCACTGCCATTAAAAATTTTGTTAATCCACTAATGAATTGTTAACATAGCTTTTATTTTTTTACTTTTGACTAAAGCTAGAGATATCTTTGTAATTAGTCCAAAACATAATTTTTCGTTATTTGTAACATTAAACTAAAATTTATAAATTTTCCTTTTTTTCCTTTATTTTTTATTTTTCGAGAAAAAGTAACAAAGGAAATAATGACAGTTTTGATTCTTTTAAAATAACTTAATCTCAATAAACGAGACTATTACTACTCCTATTAATACTACACGTGCAGGAAATAAAAATAAAATACTAGTTAACTTCGATTTTTTCTTTAATATTTTAACTCCAAATCGGTAGATGTAATATCTAAATATATTTATAAATTAAAAAAATCGGGATCAACTCATCAAATTAAACAAATACTTTAGTTTAAAATTTGAATTTTATTAAAATATTTATATATAATATAATCTATTTTAATCCTACAATCATCTTGCTCCAAGTGAGCCTCTTTTGAGCTTTAAATTAAAATGTTGGTTGGATTTTGTTTGTGAGCTATCTGGGATTTGGCCCAATAAGAAGGAGCCCGCATTTGTTTTATCTTTTCATTTTTTGTTATTGAAAATAAAAATACGAGAAGTAGCACTTTCATTAGTAAATCATCAAGAGCCATAATCTGAGACACCAATAGTACTATGCTAATTTATCATTTGCTACATTTATATATTTAATTATAAATACCTTTTGAAGACATAAATAATTAATCATAAAATATGATTCATTATCATACGATCTTATGACTAAAGGAGATTTGATTTCCTTTTTAATATTAAAAGAAAGTTATGGTATTCATTATAATTTTTTACAAATTTATTTTACATTGGTTTTCGATTGAATATTTCAGTAATATTTATTTATATATTCCTAAACAAACTTTGAAGTTTTCAATAATTTTTTGTTTCGTAAATTAAATTTGAGATACATAATTTATGATGTTAAACATGAACTTTGATTTTGTATAATTTTACATATAAAACTTTAATTTAATTGATTTTTCACAAATCAAAAATATCATTATGGATATAAAATCATTTTAAGTTTATATTTATGAAATATAAAAATGGTTTCTTTAAATGTATTTTTAGGTTTTAAAAAAAAAATAATTTATGGTTGTAATGCAAAAAATTCCTAAAATAAGGTATATCTTTTGTAGGAGGACATGAAAAATTCTTTAATTTACAAACAAGAGTATCACCCCATATTCCGTTAGTTTTAGCTTCAAGGAAAACAAAACCCAAGTGTTAGAGAATGAAACAATGAATTAAATCCTCCATCCATTACACTAAATACAAAAATGGAAATTTATTCCACAAATGATTGAAGGGAATTCCTTTTTTTCATGTCCTTCAACTCATACGGTATCTAAAAAAGTCTTTTTAATTATTAATTAGCCTTTAGTTTGTTGACTACAAAATAGTACCCAATTCTGATTTTCTGGGTGGATGGATATATATGGTTTCTTTCCTTCATAAATGAAAACTTTGGAAAGTTGTATGATACTGGCCCAACCTAGCCTAGCCAATTTCTGTTAGCTGTCAAGCTCCTCCAATTTGATTGACAACTGAATTTCATGCATTTATTTTAAAGTTTTCCCATGGCCTCATTTCTTCTTGAAAATTCATTAAAGAATCAAACTATGATTTACTAAATTACTTTAATATTTTTTATTATTAATTTCTAAATTTGTCTTTATAATTTACAAACAATCAAATGGAGTTTTTTTTTTCTTGTCTTGTATTTTTCTTGCATGTAACCTATACATATATATTTTAAATACTAAAAATCTTATTACTCATATATGCATGTAGAAATCACAGTTTTAGAACACATGTATGTGTTTAAGGCTAACATATAATAGTTAATAAAATCTATGGTTAAAAATATATTAAATTGTAAGTAAAACAAAATTTAAACACATAAATATACCATATTAACAATATTAAATACACTACAATTCTTTATATAGCATTGTTATCAATTGTGCGTAAGTGTCAAATTGACTTGTGACACCAACTCAATTAACAATATTATTATATATATACACAATTCATAGAGGTAATAAAGTGTGCATAATAAAAATATAATGTATAAATAAATCAAAATAAAGTCCTAATTGAGTAGTAAATTTAAAGTTTTTCAATGTGATTATTGTGGGTTCAAATCTCACATTATATATTTTTATTGTTTTTTAAATTAAAAAGATTAAAGTATCCTCGATTAATGTAACTTATTTTAAATATGAAACGTCATTTTTGTAATTTCTTAACTGTTCGATTGACTCGTGATACTAACTTAATAAATATTTTATTAATAGTATAGATAACCATGTGTATATAAAATTGTTTGTTGGGAGAGGAAACATATATTTTAGAAAATAATATATCGTTTAATAGTAAAAAAATATAACCTACATAAATAAAACAAAATTATAGGAGATTAGAAAAACAGGGTTGTTTGATGTCTATCATATTTATGGTGGCAAACTCGAAGCAAAAATGCAGCAAGGGCAGTTACTTTATTTACAACCAATCAATTGCATGGTCCATTTTGATAGATTTCATATTATGTGTATAATAAATATTAGGTGATTTTATTAAAATATAATTAAGATACTTGTATAGGTTTATATAATATTTTTAGAGTATTTAATCTACTTAATTAAGGAGTATTTTTTGTGAGAGTGTATTTTATTGTAAAATTTTTGTGTTGTGATTTTACAAGTTAAGTTTATAATTATTGAGTATGCCTCATATTTCAGTTAAATTTGAGAAATAATCTTTCAGTTAAACTTTATTTATTTGTTTCAGTTTAATTCTAATTAGTATAAATTATTTTATTATTATTTAACTTATGAATTTAGCCTATAAATAGTTATTTGACCTACGAATTTAGTCTATAAATAGGCTTTTTTTATAACCATAAAATATTAGAACTTATAACACTTTTAGAGAATTTTGTGTTTACGTTTTGAAAGATTTTTGTTTTCGGGTTTCTGAGTTTAGTTTTTATCTCCATCTTTTGTAGTATTCATTCTTTTGCCATTATAGTAATATTATCTTTTTTCGTGGTTTTTTATTCTCTTTAAAGGGGTTTTTCCATGTTCAATTTCTATGTTCAATTTCTCAATTTTTTCCACTATTTTTTACTTGTTCGTTGCCTAATCTAGTCGATTTTCAACAAGTGGTATTAAAGCTAGTTCAATTTTCGCATATCAACCCGTTCAGAGATGGCAGCAACAAGGTTTGACATTGAGAAGTTCGATTGTGTTACAAATTTCAATATGTGACAAATTCAAATGATGACAATTCTAGTTTAAACTGACTTGAAAAAGGTCATTACCAAAAAGAAAACTTGAGAATCTAGATCGGACAAAATGGAAAGAGCTTGATGAAAAGACCCTGTCTGCAATCCAGTTGTGTCTTACGAATAGGGTATTGTATGATGTATTGATTGAGAAAACCTCATCCGCATTATGGAAAAGGTTAGAAACTTTTTATGCGACTAAGCCTCTAGCTAACCGTTTAGTGTTGAAACAACGTCTATTTATGTTTCGCATGAATGAATGTGAGCTTCTTAGAGATCACATTAGTCAATTTATTACTCTTTTGAATGATTTAAAAATTGTCGAGGTTAAGATTGACGACGAAGATCAGGCTATACTATTATTGTGCTCTTTACCCTCTTCATACAAGTTTTTTAGGGAGACCCTGATTTATGGCAGAGATAAACTCTCGTTCGAGGATGTGAATGGTCATTTGTTGAGTAAAGACAAACTCGACAATAAGTTTGGTTCAAGCTTCCATTTTAGTAGCATCAAAGAAGCGAGACGAAATGTGTCATTATTGTAAGAAGTTAGGTTATGTCAAAGCAAATTGTCATAAACTGCGAAATAAAAGGTCTACTGAGAGTAGAGAGGAAGATGTAGCGGGTGCTAATTTTGCTTACAAAAGAAATGATGATTTCTTGTTAGTGTCAATGAGTGATAGCTCTGAGCTTACGTCCGATTAGATCCTAGATTAGAGATGTTCTTTTCACGTGTCATGACAGAGAATGGTTCTCTACATACAGTTCGGTTAAAGGTGGAATTGTGCACATGGTGAACGATTCATCCTGTAAGGTAATCGATATTGATACCATTAAAATTAAGATGCACGATGGGATGATTAGGACACTTTCAGATGTCATGTATGTACCTGATTTACGAAAAAATCTCATCTCCTTAAATATTTTAGACTCGAAATGTTGCAGAATCAACATTGAGTCGAGCAACATTAAGGTGTCTCGTGGGGCTCTCGTTTTGTTAAAAGGTAAGAGAGTTGGCAGTATTTATATTTTGGAAGGTTCAGTGACAGATGAAACCGGACGTCCCTCATTTGTTACGGAGTCAAAGCCAACTTGTTTGGAGCGGCTGCAACTTGGTCATAGGAGGGAAAAATGTATGATCGCTTCATTGAAGAGAGGTTCTCTTTTGGATGCAGGTTTTGAGAAGTTAGGACACTGTATTCGTGAAAATCAAACCCGAGTTAGTTTTGATTTGACAGTGCACAAGTCAAAGGCTAGAAGTTTTCTAGCTTCTAAGTACAGATTCGACCCAGTTAATTCCCTGCATAGTTCTAGATAGGGCCGTGGTGGGCTTTAACAAAGATGGCGTTGTGGAAATATGAGTCAAGGTGGAGAGTTGTTGAGTATGCCTCATATTTCAGTCAAATTTGAGAGATAATCTCCCAATTAAACTCTGTTTGTTTATTCTAGTCGAACTTTGATTAGTTTATTATTTCATTATTATTTGACCTACGAATATAGTCTATAAATAGGCTCTTTTACAACCTTAGAAAAAAACACTCATTAAAAATATTAGAACTCATAACTCTTTTGGAGAATTTTATGTTTGTGTTTTGAGAGTTCTTTGTTTTTGGCTTTCTGGGCTTAGTTTTTATCTCCATCTTTTGTACTTTTCGTTCATTTGCCATTGTAGTAAAATTATCTTTGCCCGTAGTTTTTTATCCTCTTTAGAGGGGCTTTTCCACGTTAAATTTGTGTGTTCAATTTCTCAATTTTTTCTACTATTTTTTATTTGTTTGTTGTTTAATCGGGTTGATCCCCAACAATAATGGTGAATTTAGTGGTGAGAGTATCAATCTTCGAACTAAAAAAGTGAGGAGATTGTCACTAGGAGTGATAAATTTAGGTTCACTTGTTATAAGTGCTGAAGATAGTGGATATTTCTCATGAACTAGGCTCCGCAAATGTAGGAAAATTAAACTATGTAAACAATATTTATCTCCTATGTTTTATGCATTGTTTTGTTATGCTTTCAACTTCTCCGATCACTTTTTTTCAGCATTTAGCTTTTATATTTGCAACTTTTTCAAAATTAATATATTATGTTAAGGTTAAGTTAAGTGTTAAAAAAAATTCAAAAATTAATTTACCTGATTTATTTCGTACCCTTTGCTCAATAAGAAAATAGGTCAGATTCTAGGTCAGATTCTATAGGATCAAATCTATGAGACTTAGGGAATGATGGAAGGAAATAAAATAAAATAAAAAGAAATAAAAAATAAAGGGAAAAAATAATAAAAATAACAAATAAATAAATAAAAATGAAGTTGAAGAACTCACATTCGAAATGAACAAAATTAAATTTGAAAAGAATCTTTTTTATTCTCGAAAAAAAGATCTTATCTAAACTAAAACTAAGAAAGGGTTTGTAATTTTTAAAATTGATTTCTAAGAACGAATTTGATCACTTCAATTTGCAATTTCAATTTTCAAAATTTTCATACATGTATTAGTTTTTTTTTAACATCATTAGTATTATATATATATTGTTTCATGAAATTCCAAAGGTATAAATTTCTTTAAAAAAGAAAACAACTACAAATGCTTTCAGTTTAAATTTCATTAATATTTTATAATTTGGTTGATAACACTTCCTTCACGCCTAATAGTCATATTTGTTAAGAAACTTTATACACAATCATGAAGACACATTAATTGACAAAAGATATATTTACACCAAAACCATATGAGATTTAATTAAAAGGCACATACATATGCCTACACTTTTATGTAGTTTCATGATATTTTCATATGTACTATGTGGATTCTCGTAATAATAATTATGAACTTAAAATGCACATGGATTTAAATTTTTTAATGTTTTTAATGTTTATGTTGAACGAAATTGTGAGAGGAGTGGTTGGCACTGCACATATCTTATAATTTAATTAAAATATTTTGTTGTTTGCTTGGATTTTTTTTAAGGATTTTATGTAATCAAATAGAGAAGAGATTAGATTAAATAATAGTATTTTTTGGAGGATTCTTATATGATTTACCTATAAGATATACACTATCATAAAATATATGAGTTAATTTTATGAATATTTATCTAAATCCTTTGTATTCTTATATTAAAGGTAGTTGATTCGACATATTAAGGTGGATTGAAATTTGCTTAGACAAGTCCATTTCGTGCTCTAAATATGAAAACTTTGCTCTACCTTGATAGCAGTTTTATTGTTGAGGTAGTTATGTGAGCAGTGCCACTACACTTGGCACATAACTTGCCTTATTTGGAGTTATCTATCTTTCCAATAAAATCAATTGATTTATTGGACGTTTGATGGTCCGTCTTTGAAGACCAATCGATTTGATGCAATATATCTTGAAGATTGAATTAGATTAAGTAATGGAATCTCTTGAAATAAAGAGATTGGATCGAGACTACATTGAAGACTTATCTCTAATTATTCTTCTTTATCGTGAACTTCATTAATATATTGCATATGTTATTTTACCTAATGTTGTATTTTAATTTTCTACTTGTTAAAGAAAAAGTTTAGAGTGATAAAGTATTTATAGAGTATATTGGCATAAACTCCATAACCGCGGATTCGCTTACTAAGGTATTACCATCATCAGCATACTACTCACATGACTCATGTCATTTAAGGATATTTAATTCTGGTGGGAGTTTATAAATTTTAAATAATTTTAAGATTAGTTTCTACAAAAACAAAGTTTATTTTGATATATTCATGCTTTGATTTTGGTAAGGATTGGTGTCACTGAAGTTTAAGGAGAACTAGTTAGAAATAGACATATTTAGATTACATTGCATTAAATTTTCTTGATACACATCCGTACTTGATATATGTCTTTTAGTTGTGGTAATATACATTATCAGTGATGAATTTAGTTACGATATATGTGAAGAAAGTCATCTTGATTATGTGTTAACATAATTGATGTACAATATTGTTCAAAATACTTTTGGTTATTGATAGTAAACTTTTGAGCTCATAGTGATATATTATGACATGTATTTATAAGATAATAAGTATATATTATTTGGAAGATCAAAACAAGAATACTCATAAATTTTGACATATTGATGGATTCATGTACGCTTTCTCATATATCTTTATTCTTATTAATTTGGCATTGACATGTCATGGTCTGTTAAATGTTATATTAGATTTTTTACAGTTTTACATATTACAAGTATAACCACAATTATAATTACAATAATACACTTTCAAAATAACTATAATCATAGTCAACCATTACAAAGCACATTAAAAAAAGAAACTAGAATATATCCAAACTCAAATTAGAATAAATTTGGACAAAACTCACACATTGTAAGACTTAAAATAAAATGAAATCTAAAGTAAAAATCTAGACATGATTTATACAGACTTGAATCTAAAATCTCAAAATTTAAATATATATGGTTTATACATATTTAAAATATATATAATTTATATTATTATTAAAAATTCTAAACATTTAAGTGCACAATAAGTCTCATAATCAAATCTTTTTATTTAGAGTGAAGGGAAGGAAGACTATCAAAGATCTCACCCGGTTCTACTAGTCTCAAATTTTACATACGTTGCACGTAAATATAAACGTTTATTTATTTTATTTAATAAAATATTTTTTTTGAAGGTATTTAATAAAATGTCTTTAAAATCATGTTAGAGTTGTGTGACCTGAATCCTTATTAAATAAATACGGACCATGCAGCACAAGTAGAATCCGTATAGAACTACACTTCTTCTATTTAAAATTGATTGGAATAAAGTTTTTCAACCTTTAAATAGATGTAGTAAAAACTCCTCTTGTATCATTAAGTTTTCAACATTAGTGAATTTCTCCTCCTCTGCTAGTGTTTTTTTCCGAAAAATCTGTGTTTTATTTTTCCTTTTGTTCTTATTTTGCGACGTTAATTTTAACAGGCCATGTAAATTGTTATTAAAACAATTAAAATATATAATAATATCTATACTGATGAATCATAATCGTAATTTACATATAACTATAATATTGGTTTTCTTTATCAAATTAATATTATTATTTTACAACCATATACAGGGGGTTTACAATCAGAAATTTTGTAAATTGATTAATCATCTATAGCTCTATGTTTTTATTATTATTCATAATTAATAATTTTCTTTTCTTTAATTTTTGATTAATAATTAGAGGTTGCTAAAGTTTAGTTGATCAAAATACATATTTGATTTATCTAAATTAAAAAGCAAAATGTCCAGGGTATGATTAAAATGTAAAATGCTAGTGTCGTAACCGTCCCTTTTTTTGAAAAGGCGGGAATTGGACTTGGGTTTTGAAAATAAAAACGGGAGTCGCCACCGATCTTTTTATTAGGTGCAATCGGGCCACCTATAAAATATTTTAGTCTACAAGTTTCGAGAACGTGGGCTCGGGAGTCGGTTACGTGCGAGGAAGGATTAGCACCCTCGTCACGCCCAAAATTGGTACCAGATTGATTAATTAATGTCCTTATGTCGAAAACTGAAAATTGTGAAAAGATTTTAAAATATGATCCCCTTTAAAATTATTCGAATTTCCTCGAATTAAATATCAAGCTTTTCTCGTTTCGAAGAAATAAAATATCATATCCAATATTTTAGGACACGATAATTCAAATCTTCGAAATGAATATTGCCTCGTTTAGAAAATCTTATCTCGAAATAACGGAATGCCACATCCAGTAAGTTAGGACACGACATACCTAGTTCTCGAAAATAAGCTTTTATTTTTATTCAAAAAGGCTTTTTATTTTAGAAGATATTTCGCTATTTAGGTTAAACGAGAAAAATCGAAACCTAGTAAGTTAAGGCACGATTTTCTCGAATTTCTAAATACGAAATATTGCCTTTACGAAAGAAATCAATTTTATATTGGATAAAATGGAGCACGAATTTGTAAAAAAATGTGATGATATGAATGAAAATAAGAGTATATGTGAAATGATATAGATATAATTATATGAATGAAAGTTAAATAAATAATAATATATACATGTATATATAATATAATAAAAGTAACACAAAAAAATAATAACAACAATATGGTGATAATAAATATAATAATAATAAGATGACAGTAACAATAATATCAAAATATGTACAATAAATAATAATATAAACATGGTAATAATAATAATAATAATAATAATAATAATAATAAATATAATTAATAATAAATATGTACAATATAAGGATATATAGTAATAATAGTATATTTAATAAAGATAATAATAAAAAATAATAAAATAATACTAATACTAATATTACGAAATAAAATAATAAAATGATAGTAATAATGATAATAATATAATTAGTATATAGGTGATAATATAATAATAAATAAGAATAATAATATGAAAGATAAATAAAGTACCTAATAATAGTAATAATAATATTAATTACTAAAAGGGATTAAACTGAACTTAAAATGAAATCTTGGGGTCGATTTGAAATAAATTAAAAGAGAGAAGGACTGATTCGCGACGCGCAAGCAACCTAGAAGGCCCGAAACAGCAATAAACCCCTTTGTCGAAACGATGTGCTGAAAGGAGGACTAAATTTGAAACTGTAGTGAATCCTTGGGTCAAAATCGAAAACAAAAAAAACTCAATTGCGCAGTCTTGAAAAAAGCGGAGGGGCTAAAAGCGCAATTAGCCCCTCCAGGATAAAACACGGGGACCTTGGGATGGATCCGGGTCAACACGCGGATCCTCCCCTATTGAAACGGCGCCGTTTAATTGCCCTATAAAAGGGCTGAATTCTTCACAAAAAAACATTTTTAAAACCCCTTAAAGCAAAATTTAACTTTCATTCTCTTTTTTTCTCTACAGGGGTCGATGGGGAGGGGGAATTCCGGTGGCCAGACACCGTCACCCGTCGCCGGCGCCGCCGTGCCGGCCACCGCGAGCGGTGGCCGAAAAAGGTGAGTTTTCGTTTTTTTTTAATTATTCTTTTATATATTATATATATGTATTTAAAAAATGGATTGATATAGATGATAAAAAAAATAAAATAGAAAATAAACCTTTGGATCTTGTTTCGTGCCTGGATTGATACTGATTTCTGTTTCTCAATGTTTGCTATCGTTTGTATTTCTGGAAATATTTCGCGTATCTTAATTGAATCCGAAAAAACTCCGACCCTTTTACATTCTTTTTTCTTTGGCTTTATAGCCGAAAATAGCATGTAAAAATAAATAAATAAGTACAAGTTGTTTCGTGTTATGGCCTTGCTGTTCTTTGTATTCTTCCGCAGGTCTGGAGGATGCCAGAGGCGTGCAAAGGTGGCAGACAGAGGGACGTGGTGTTGGTGGCTAGTGGGGCGCACAGCTAAAAATTTTAGGGTTTTTAAACCCTAAAATATTCCAAAAAATATGGGCCATTTGGGCCCGGTTTGTAATGGGCCGGGCAACATGGGTATTGGTCTTGGTTTAACGGGCCCGGATAATTTTGGGCTCATACAGCTGCCCCTCTTTGCGCGTTGTCGTGTAACGGGAACAGAGCAAAGATATATAAAAAAGGCCAAAATTTGTCGGGGTCCACTGAGCTTTGTCTTCTTTGGTACTTTTCTTCATCAGGTAGCTTCAAACTCCACAGTCTTATTGCTTTGAGTTTCAATCTGTTTTTGAGTCTTCAAGGAGATAACATTTGTAACCTTCATCCTATTCCACTATTGGTCAGTGGTAATAGAACAATCTTCAGCTTATTCCGCCGCTGTTCGATAGTAATAGGATAAATTTCAACCCGTTCCACCGCTGTTTAGTGGCAACAGGACAATCTTCAACCCATTCCACCGCTGTTTGATAGGATAATCTTCAGCCCGTTCCACCGCTGTTTAGTGGCAACAGGACAATCTTCGACCCATTCCACTGCTATTCAATGGCAATAGGATAATCTTCAGCCCGTTCCACCGCTGTTTAGTGGCAACAGGACAATCTTCGACCCATTCCACTGCTATTCCATGGAAATAGGATAATCTTCAGCCCGTTCCACCGCTGTTTAGTGGCAACAGGACAATCTTCGACCCATTCCACTGCTATTCAATGGCAATAGGATAATCTTCAGCCCGTTCCACCGCTGTTTAATGGCAACAGGACAATCTTCGACCCATTCCACTGCTATTCAATGGCAATAGGATAATCTTCAACCCGTTCCACCGCTGTTTAGTGGCAACAGGATAATCTTCAATTTATTCTATCACTAGTAGGTGGCACCAGGACGGTCTTTATCTAGACTTTTCAGTTTGCTTCCTTCAGGAAAACTTCAATCATCAGTCTGCTCCGCTGCAAACTCAGGATAAGAATTTAGGGAGAAGAGAATCGTAGTTTCAATCTTCTCTACTGAAATTTTAAATAAATAATGTTAACTTAGAGAGACGGGATTTGTAATCTCAACCTACTCCACTGGAACTGAGAATTTAGGGAGAAGAGATCCGTAGTCTCAATCTTCTCTACTGAAACAGAGAATTCAGGGAGAAGAGATTCGTAGTCTCAATCTTCTCTACTGAAACTTCAAAGAAATAAGGAAGTACCCTCATTATTAACTCAGGGAGACGGGATTTGTAATCTCAACCTACTCCACTGGAACTGAGAATTTAGGGAGAAGAGATTCGTAGTCTCGATCTTCTCTACTGAAACTTCAGAGAAATAAGGAAGTATCCTCGTTGTTAACTCAGGGGGACGGGATTTGTAATCTCAACCTACTCCACGGGAACTGAGAATTCAGGGAGAAGAGATTCGTAGTCTCAATCTTCTCTACTGAAACTTCAGAGAAATAAGGAAGTATCCTCGTTGTTAACTCAGGGAGACGGGATTTGTAATCTCAACCTACTCCACGGGAACTGAGGATTCAGGGAGAAGAGATTCGTAGTCTCAATCTTCTCTACTGAAACTTCAAAGAAATAAGGAAGTGCCCTTATTATTAACTCAGGGAGACGGGATTTGTAATCTCAACCTACTCCACTGGAACTGAGAACTCAGGGAGAAGAGATTCGTAGTCTCAATCTTCTCTACTGAAACTTCAAAGAAATAAAGAAGTATCCTCATTGTTAACTCAGAGAGACGGAATTTGTAATCTCAACCTACTCCACGGGAACTTCGAGGAAATAAGACTTCAGAACTTTCCCATTCGCTTCCTTACTATTTCAGGAAGACTTAAATCTTCAGTCTGCTCCTCAAACATCTCTAGGGAACCAGATCTGAGCTTTTCAATTTGCTTCCTTACTACATTCAGGAAGACTTTAATCTAAACTTTTCGATATTGCTACACCATTCTCCGGGGAACCTATCCTGTAGAATCAATTTTGTGTGCTTATGCTTATGCAAATGATGAGGATGCTATGATCAGAATGACTTGAATGCTCCTAACTACATGTGCTATGGATGACATTTACCTGAATGCAGAATGCAATGAGAATGATTTTTGTACAATGATTAGGATGCGATGATCAGGATGAATCAAATGCTCCTAACTAAATGTGTTTTGCATGAATGAGAATGATCCCTTTCTAACAGTTTAAGGTGCTCATCGCTCATTGTTTATCAGGGCCATATCATTGATGTCTTATGCTGCGATCTTGTTCGGCTAGCGTTCATGACAGAATACCCAGGAGAACGATTATCTTACCCAACAAATTTGCCCCACTGTAACTTCAAGGTTCATCTCATTGTGACCTAGGGGTATAAAATCTGAATCCTTTCATTTACCCCACTGTAACTCCAAAACGTAGGATTCGTTTCCTCTTCGACTCATTTCATTGATATTCAAGGGTACAAGATCTAAATCCTTCCATCTATTGATCATTCTTCAGGTGTCCCAACCAGATGTATATGCATGAATGCGAAATATCATTTTCTTTCAAGAATGATTCTGGTTTTGCATTTGGGTTAGCAATGCCCATTTCTCGTCAGGACTGTATCACTGACGCAATACTTTATCATTTTGTTCAATCATCATTTTTGGCAAAAATCCAAGGAGACAACCTCAATTTGGATTCAGATGTTTCCAACTCTTAAGCTTGGTGGATTCTAAACAACAATCCTGTTTTGGACTCCTGTATTATTTAGAGGTTTCCAGAGTAATATGCAAAACTCCTTTAATGAAAATATTATTAGTCTAATAATTATTTTAATGCAAAATGCTTGAAAGGGATCATAATGATGGATGAAACAAAGATTTATTAGGAGTATAGCTCGAAACCAACGAGTTAATCAGAGCTTGCAAATGTAATGAAAAGAAAGTTCATTTAGAGTGTATTTTGAAAAGACAAGGAGAGCAGACTCAAAATGGGTAAAATGTAAGGTAGGTGCCCCAGATATCGCAGCTTGAGCTTCCCTGTTCTAACTTCTTGAGGACCATTTTAAGCTCAATATGTGCTTGAAGGATCCAGGGTACTTTGACGATGCCCCATACCTCTTCATTGTTGCTTCAAGTATAACGAGACTACTGTTTGCCCTATTTTCATCAAGAATTTGGGCCGCCCTTTTCGGGTTTTCAACTCAATCCCACCTTTGGTCCCAAGGCGCCCTTTGCGGGTTTTCGCCTTTGGCCTCTCCTCCTTTTTTTTCTATTTTTTTTTGGCCAAAGATCTCCTCCTTTCGCGAGCGGTGGCCGAAAAGGTGAGTTTTCGTTTTTTTTAATTATTCTTTTATATATTATATATATGTATTTAAAAAATGGATTGATATAGATGATAAAAAAAAATAAAATAGAAAATAAACCTTTGGATCTTGTTTCGTGCCTGGATTGATACTGATTTCTGTTTCTCAATGTTTGCTATCGTTTGTATTTCTGGAAATATTTCGCGTATCTTAATTGAATCCGAAAAAACTCTGACCCTTTTACATTCTTTTTTCTTTGGCTTTATAGCCGAAAACAGCATGTAAAAATAAATAAATAAGTACAAGTTGTTTCGTGTTATGGCCTTGCTGTTCTTTGTATTCTTCCGCAGGTCTGGAGGATGCCAGAGGCGTGCAAAGGTGGCAGACAGAGGGACGTGGTGTTGGTGGCTAGTGGGGCGCACAGCTGAAAATTTTAGGGTTTCTAAACCCTAAAATATTCCAAAAAATATGGGCCATTTGGGTCCGGTTTGTAATGGGCCGGGCAACATGGGTATTGGTCTTGGTTTAATGGGCCCGGATAATTTTGGGCTCATACAGCTAGCATAATTTTAGTTTCTAAAAAACAGTTAAAATAATAATCCCAGAAATTGGGCACAGCCAAAACCAATGGCGGCATATTAGGTATATCAAATAATTAATATTAAGCAAAATGCTAAAAATGTTGGAAGCGTTTCCGTACATCTACGAGATCAGCCACCCACTAACAACATGGGTTTTATATCAAGGAATACATTCATTCTTTCTTATTACTTAAATTTCTAATGTTTAAATCACCATTATATTTACGTTTTGATGAGAAACCAACAACAAAAAGAGGAGGCTGGCTATCTACAGCCGCCCTCGGCTTTGAAAAGACGGTCCATCCATTATATAGTTATTTAATTTTATCCAAGGGCTACTACCACCCTCCTCCTTCACCACCTTCACTAATGTTGATTGCTTTGCTATGAAGATTGGATGAGTTTGTTGGAAACTTTAAGCAAGTGGTATGTTTAATGCTTGATGTGATTATGCTTTCTTAGACTCTCTGTTTGTTTCAAACTTTGCATACTTGTGGGATGAATTTGTTAATATTATACCTCAAGCATTATGGGTGAATGGACAAAAAATTGATTCAAGATTAGTGATTATTTGCAAGTTTATTTTTATTAGAATTGTTATATGTCAGGATTTTGTTTTGATTTTAATTATTAAAAAGATATAATAATAATTTAATATAGAGGTTAACATTCACACGCACATCATGTATGTGTTTGAATTGAAAGCATATTTATATATCGAAAGTAAGTAAATTTGAATACAAAATGAGAGGTGTTTAAAAATTGTAAAACCTAAAAAAGTTTAGGTTGGATACCTATCTCTTTCATTGACCTTCAATTGTTAAATTTTGTTACACAAATCTATTATAATAAAAAAGATAAAGATGGTTTTCTTCTTCCATTATTATTCTAGTTTTAAAATGTTGACATCATATATCAGTACGGAATTTAAAAAAGAAATCATGAACGATGATTGATTGGCAGCCAAGTCAAGGCAGATTGCACGTACTATGAAATTGATTATCAACAAAATTTGTTGAAAATAGAATCACAGTATCTTGCAATAAGAAAATTTGCAAGAAATTAGGCAGGCAGGCACAGTCAGTCCAAAATGCTTTTTCATTCATTCTTTCATGGCTTAGTCCCCACACACTAACAAGGCTACCTCGTTTCACGCCAAAATCCTTTCTCTCATACCAACAGTTTGTTTGCCAAAAACCTCTTCAATTAGTAACTTTCCTCAACTCTAATACTAACCGTTTCCTTGCCTACTACTACTTGTCTTCTTAGCTCCTCCTCCTTATTATATATACGTCTTACTCCTCCAAGCTTTCTCACACCCACCTCCTCCTAAAACAAATCTCTTTTCTTTGTTTTAATAATGTAATCTTGCTTACCTCTGTTTCATTAATGCCCATTTCCTCAAAGCTGTTTGTTCCACTGCATGCCAATATTTCATTTGCTGATGGGTTTTCCATAAATTTCTGGTAGCCTAGCCAGCCTGTTTCAATTCCAACTCTCACTCATGTAATTTGTCAATTCTAACTACCTTCTGTTATTGTTGGTTAATTTACTTTTGGGGGCATTTAGTTGATGCCAATCATGCTTTTTTCTTTCCTCATGATTTGTTGAACTTGATTGTTCCTTAGCAATTAGCATCCTTGAGTTTTTACAGGGAATTTGAATTTCATCTTCATACCAATATATACCCAATGATTGTTTATAATTTCTTTTATTCCCTGTATTTAGATAAAAAGGCCTAATCAGGGGTGAATTATACCTAGGAAAAATGATAACTTGGCATAACATTTACCTCTTGAATCCGACAATGACAGACCACTTGCTCGTAATTTTCGCAACCTAGTTTAGCTTATGCTACTCTACTTACTATACTGGTCTCTCCAGTCTTCAATCTTTGTGTGTTTTTGTCTCGTGTCCTTAGCTGTCTGTCAAACTTTGAAAAAATTTAAAAAGTTATTAGAACAATACTTAGCTACATGGAAGAAACTTTTGTTCCCTTCCGCGGAATCAAGAATGATCTGAAAGCAAGGCTTTTCTGCTACAAGCAAGACTGGACCAGTGGCTTCCGTGCTGGTATCAGGTCTGTAACATTCATGGCTCATTTCTGTTCAGTTATGGAATACAAAGACTACAATCTTTTCCAATTTATAATTGATATATATATACATACATATATATATATATATGTAACTTCTTCTTCTTTTTTTCATTTAGGATCCTTGCTCCAACAACATACATATTCTTTGCTTCAGCAATTCCAGTTATATCTTTTGGGGAGCAGCTGGAAAGAAGTACAGGTAGGAACCAGACACTATACATGTATATTTACATGTTATGTTTCACTTTTCTTCAAGTAGCTTTGTTCGTGTCTAACGCATATCCAGACATGGGTGTGGGGGATACGAAATACATAGAAAAATTTGAACATACTCATGTCCAATGGAGACAGTACATTCCCCTATCTCAAGTAGAATTGCTGGTATGTCTGTCATGATTTATAAGAGATAATACGTTGTTGTTGTTTCAGATGGCAGTTTGACTGCAGTACAAACTCTAGCATCAACAGCACTTTGTGGAATCATTCACTCAGTTGTTGGAGGACAACCCCTGCTCATACTTGGAGTTGCAGAGCCTACTGTATTGATGTACACATTTATGTTCAACTTTGCTAAGGACCGAAAGCATTTGGGCCATAAACTCTTCTTAGCCTGGACAGGATGGTATTTCTTCAATTCTCTACATACTTAAATTAAAATACTGAGTCAGATAGCTCAGGAAACAAGAGTTTGTAGCTTTCTGGTGGAACTGACTTTGATGAGTTCTCAGGGTTTGTGTGTGGACAGCTCTTTTGCTTTTCTTGTTAGCAATTCTAGGGGCATGTTCTATAATAAATCGATTTACACGAGTTGCTGGTGAATTATTTGGTCTACTAATTGCAATGCTTTTCATGCAGCAAGCTATTCGGGTGAGTATCCTTTTGCAGTTAAATCCTATAATCAGGAAATTTGATGAAGATTCTGCTTTTCTGTGCCTTAGGTTGTTATTTCAAGTTAAAAAGCACCAATATTTTTCTCCAAATTCAATTCAATATTATCCTACAGGGAATTGTGGAGGAGTTTGGCATTCCCCAGAGAGAAAATCCTCAACAGACAGCATTGCAGCCTTCTTGGCGATTTGGCAATGGAATGTTCGCACTAGTTCTGTCCTTCGGCCTTCTCCTCACTGCAATAAGAAGCCGTAAAGCAAGATCCTGGTGCTATGGAACAGGTATTCCTTCCTTATTATATCACCGTGGCATTCTAGTTATGCTCATAAGGGATTACAAGGCTATTGAGAGGATAAGGTTCATAAACCATGCAATTGTGCTTCAGTTCTTTCTTTCATTAAGTACTGCTTTGTTTAGCTCCCTGGTTGCAGAAAGCCCATACTTGTGTGTATTCCTTATGCACCTAAATTTAATAGGCTGGCTTCGAGGTTTAATAGCAGATTACGGGGTGCCACTTATGGTGCTTGTCTGGACTGCTATTTCTTACATACCTGTTAATGATGTCCCAAGAGGGATTCCAAGGCGTCTTTATAGTCCAAATCCATGGTCCGCTGGTGCATATTCTAATTGGACTGTTATCAAGGTGAATCCGCATGGTTTCAGTCTTCTTGGGAGCTACAGTAATATCCTGCTAAGTAACTCATTTTATTTATTCAATTGTGTAGGAAATGGTGAATGTGCCCCCTCTTTACATACTTGGAGCATTTGTTCCAGCAACCATGATTGCTGTGCTGTACTACTTTGACCACAGTGTAGCATCTCAACTTGCTCAACAAAAAGAGTTCAATCTGAAAAAGCTACCTTCCTACCACTACGACCTCCTCCTTTTGGGTTTTCTGGTGATATTATTCTCCAATGATAAACCTATTGACCAAGTTTGACATGATATATAGTAACTAATGATATGGTGTTTACTAGGTCATATTATGTGGTCTTATTGGCATTCCACCATCCAATGGTGTTATTCCACAATCTCCAATGCATACAAAAAGCTTAGCAACTCTGAAACACCAGGTAGTAGATAGTTTGATTCTAGTTAATGATTTATGAATTCAGAGTGGCAATTAACTGAAATTCCTTCCATCATTCTCTATGTGGTTATGAGTTTCTTCTTGTCTTAACAGCTCTTGCGTAATAAGCTTGTATCGACAGCTCGAAAATGTACAAGTAAAAATGCAAACCTGAGTCAACTATATCGAAGCATGCAAGAGGCATACAATGAAATGCAAACTCCTCTTGTTTATCAACTTCCGTCCACTCTGGTAACATCATTTTGAATTTACACCATCAATTATCATCCCCTGTTTGTTCTTACCATTTGAGTGAAATAGGGACTCAAACATCTAAAAGAATCCACAATCCGACTGGCCTCAAGTACTGGCTGCATTGATGCACCTCTGGATGGCACCATATTTGACGTGGATAAGGAAATCGATGAGCTTTTACCTGTTGAAGTCAAAGAACAGCGTCTCAGTAACCTGCTTCAGGCACTGATGGTTGGTGGGTGTGTCGCAGCTATGCCTCTTCTTAAGAAGATCCCCACTGCTGTTCTTTGGGGTTATTTTGCTTTCATGGCCATTGAAAGCTTGCCTGGAAATCAATTTTGGGAGAGAATATTACTGCTGTTCACTGCGCCAAGTCGAAGATACAAGTACGCTTTTTCATTGAGTATATCATAAAAACTATCATGCATATACGCAGTCTATTTCCTCAAAATCTGATGTGACAGGGTGCTGGAGGAGTATCATGCAACCTTTGTTGAGACAGTTCCCTTCAAAACTATTGCCACTTTCACCTTGTTCCAGACAGTATACTTGCTCGTATGCTTTGGCATAACATGGATCCCTCTAGCTGGAGTCCTTTTTCCACTGTTGATCATGCTTCTTGTGCCAGTGAGGCAATACTTGCTCCCCATGTTTTTCAAAGCTGTCCATCTTCAAGACCTTGATGCTGCAGAATTTGAGGAAGCACCGCCCATTCCGTACATGGCATTTGAAGTATGCTTGCTAGTTCTTTCAACCTTACTTTTTACTTCATCATGAAGCTCAGTTTTGGTGCTTCAATTTGGCATAACAGGACCTGGAACTTGAGGGAAGGACCACTACTACTATGGATGGTGCAGAAATTCTGGATCAAATTATCACGACAAGTCGTCGAGAAATCCGCCGTATGCAGAGTCCCAATACATCTTCAGTCTTGGAAAAGGCGTATAGCCCCCAGATTAGGCAACTGAGCCCCAGCTTAACTGAAAAAGGGCTTGAATTAAGTCTAACTCCTAGTCCTGCTCCATCTACACTTGGACAAAGCAGTCGTGATTCATCATCAAGCTAAAATATACATGCATACATACACAATTAAAGAAAAGCATGCTCTTCATTTCTGATTCTGATCTCTAGAGGTATTGTACTTTGTTTATTATGAGACTAGAGTTGTCTTACTCTGGTTCTGTGCAATGAATGTTGCTATGAAGTTAAAAGCAAAGCAACCATAAACTGAATACCTGCGTACACACAACCAGTCATATTTAATCATTCTTTTTAACTTCAGCTGCCCTAGGCTACACCTTTGCATTTCTTCTTTGATACATTGATGCCAGTCAACTTCATGAAGACGATCAGCATGAGCAGTAATCTACAACATCCATTCCCTTATTGGCTGCTTGCTCTTAAACGCTCACATTCTAACGTACTAAACATTCGGTTATATGTGAAACGCAACTTTAGAAGGAAAAAAGATTTAAATAAATATTCTGTCAATTAATTAATTAATTATAACAAATTATCTATATTCTACAGAAAAATATAGAAAAAAATTTTGAACGGCCAAATATACTCTACATTTACTGACTTCATAATTTTAAATATATATTTTTATTATATATAAAAATTTATAACATTTATATATAAAAATGTAATCTTATTAAAATATTTGATTAACTAAATTTATCTGATAAAAATATTTATCAAACTTATAGATAAAAATTCTAATTATGTTAAAATATCTTTATTAAATAATCTATACAATAATATATTACAAAAAGTTAAATTTTAGTCTATAAAAGTTGAAATTTATATTTAAATTATTATTTTTATTAATTTAAAAAATTAAAAATATATATTGTTTTAGATTGAAAATTTATATTTATATTATATATATATATATATGATTGTTTACATTTTTAAGCAATATATTATATATAATATTAAAAAAAAGAATAAAAAAGAATGGTAATGGTCATAATCAGTCAACACCTGTCAACAATGGTCAATAAATTGGTCGGTCAATATTTTTATTTTAAATAAATTAAGTGTCACGTGACACATTATGATTGGTTAAAAAATGTCACATAATAATTAATTTTTTTAATACTGTTAAAATGAATTGAATAGGATAATGAAATAATAATTTAAGTACTATGAGATAAAAAAAAGTTGAAATAAAGCCAACAAAATAATAATTTAAGTAGCTAAATAAAAGAAATAGGCATGAAGGAGAAATTGAGGATTAAGCATATATTTTTTGAAGTAACCATTAGTTAAAGATTATAGATGTGGTAACGATGACTGCGCCTAATTAGCTTTTACAACCAGGATTGGAAGAAAGCGTAGGAAGTTGAGAGTGTATTTGAGTTTTGGTTTGTATGGTTTGGTTAGGGAAGAAGTAAAACATTTTGGCTCATGACAAGACAAGAGTGAAGATGAACAAGTGTTAAGAAAAGGTAAAGAGCAAAGAAAAATGAAAAAACAAATAGGCTCAGTGTGCAAGGGACTGCCATGTGGGGAGAAGGAATATCTAGAAATGGGCTAAATAAAGCAAAGAGAAACAGAAACTGAGTTAAATTCTCCCTATTTTCTTTGGTTGCCATCTTCCTCTCTTTCACACAAAAAGACTCCAGACCTCCCTAGGAATTACAATCATCTCTCCTTCTCCAAACCCTTCAAACGTAACAAGACAAAGGGTTAGGGAGAGAAGAGAAAAATGTGAATATTTTGCTATATATATAATAATAAAAAGAAGAAAACAAAAACAGAGCAGAGGACCACCAGAATTCGATGCGATTCTCAGTCCAACATCCTTTGAACATTATAATGATATGGATGTTGCTGATGTTTGCTTCATGTTTCTCCCCTTCCTCCTCTGCTCTTCTATCCTTCGGATCCCGCCTTAAGTGTGGAACTAACAACGAAACCTCCCAGAGATTCGTTAGGAGTGTTGACAAAGTGATGGGAGCTTTGTCCAAATTAATTGCTGCTCAGGGCTGGGGAACGTTCTCTGATGTGGATCCACCCTTCACTGTCTTTGGATTAGGCCAATGCTATCAACATGTCAACGGAAAAGGTTGTAAACTCTGTTTCAATACAGCCAAAGAAGAACTTAGAAGGTGCGTCCCGGCCACATCGGGACGAATCTTTCTTGATTGGTGCTTTCAACGTTTCGATAATTATATGTTCTACAATGAAGGGGTTGATGCCAAATATGATCACCTAATCTGTGGCTCGCCTGCAGGTGTTTATCAACAAGAGTTTCAAAGGGAATTGGATCAAGTGATCAGGAAAGTAACCAATACAGCGTTGGAGAACAATGGATATGCGGCAAAGGCGGCCAAAGGAGGGGTGACCACCGTTTACGCATTGGCGCAGTGTTGGAGGGCAATTGATCTAGAGACTTGTAGCGAGTGTTTGAGGCATGCAGCCTCGGGGTTGAGGAAGTGTGCCCCTGGGGCTGAGGGCAAGGCTATGTTTTCTGGGTGTTATATGAGGTATTCCACCCATAGGTTTTTTGGCCCAGAAGCTGAAACAGAGGACAGTAAGGGTGGGTAACAAAGCAAGTGAACTTAACTTGTTAAAGGTTTTTTTATTTTTTTATCTGCGACCCATATCATATTGTCCTTCTGATTGCTGTTATTTATTGTGTTCTCTTTGAAGGGTTTAGTCCTTGGGTCATCATAGGATTGGCTTCAGCAGGATTTGCATGCGCCGTGCTTGGTGCTATTGGTACTTATATAAGCTATAAGAGATTCTCCAAGAAGAAAGGTATGCATACGTATGTATGGAACCTATACTGCACCATACATATGTATAGCTTTGCTTACAAATTAATGCTGATTCAACCTTGCTTTTTCTTGTGGACTTCTCTCAGGGCTAGATGACATTCCAGCAACTCGAAACAATACTAGTTTAAATTACATGTATGGAACGCTTGAAAAGGCGACTGACCATTTTGATGAATCAAGGAAATTAGGACAAGGTGGAGCAGGTACTGTGTTCAAGGGAATTCTCCCTGACGGTAAAGTTGTTGCAGTTAAAAGGTTGTTCTTCAATACCCGGCAGTGGGTGGACCAGTTCTTTAACGAAGTCAATTTGATCAGTGGAATTCAGCACAAGAACCTTGTAAGCCTTTTAGGTTGCAGCATTGAAGGTCCCGAGAGCCTTCTAGTTTATGAATATGTACCAAATAGGAGCCTAGATCAAATCCTGTTTGGTAAGTAAGTCATTTCTAAACTAATTCGATTATGAATGATAACGGCAGTTTATAGAAATATAGTTGCTAATTTCTCATTTCTCCAAGACTGTACTAAAGCCTTTTTTTTTATCTGATGCAGTTAAGAACACAATAAACATTCTAAGCTGGTCACATCGGTTCAACATCATATGTGGAACAGCTGAAGGGCTGGCATATCTTCATGGGGGTTCTGGAGTAAAAATCATTCATAGAGACATAAAATCCAGCAACATTCTCCTTGATGAGAATCTCAATCCAAAGATTGCTGATTTTGGACTTGCTTGTTGTGTTGCTTCAGATAAATCCCATGTCAGCACTGCAATTGCTGGAACATTGTAAGATATTGATCTCCTACTGTTAAGTGGTTGCTATTGGCACATATTTGGCATCATTATTTTCAACATCCAATGCTAGCTTCTTTAGTAATAAATACCCCACAGTTATTGTCTGAGGAGGAAAAGTTTAAATCCCAAACCAATGAGAGTAGTTTTTTTAATTTAGACAAATATGATATTTCCAATATCCAGGTATAGAATTCAATCTTCCCTTCATGCAAATTACATCTGTTTTCTATTATGAATATATTTCCAAGTAGTTCTGATAAATAAATCTATGTTGCAGAGGATACATGGCTCCTGAATATCTGGTTCGAGGACAACTGACAGAGAAGGCAGATGTTTATGCATTTGGGGTGCTAATGCTTGAGATTGCCACTGGTAGGAAAAACAATGTTTTCTGTGAGCGTTCAAGTTCTACTTTGTACTTGGTGAGATCCATAATCCTTTTTCATTGACTTGATAACCGTAATCATAAAAGGCTTTTACAATATCCCTTTCCAGCTATAAAAAAGAAAAAAAAAAAGTAATACAAAGCAGAATATGGTCATGGATTAACCTTCGTTCTATCAGGTGTGGAGGCAATACAAGGCAGAAAGTATTACACAAGCTATCGACTCTACCTTAAAGGGCAGATTTGATGAGAGGGAGGCATCGATCGTACTTCGAGTTGGGCTGCTGTGCACCCAATCATCAGTTGCACTAAGACCAACCATGTCTGAAGTAGCTCAAATGTTAACTGATAGACGACGTGTGATTCCCTCCCCGAAACAGCCTCCCTTCTTGAACGCTAGTGTGCTAAGTCCTGAAGACACAATGACTAGTTCTTTTATGGGCCGCTCTTCAGCTTTAAATGACCCAAGAACTCAAAAGCCTGGCACCTGAATCAAATAAGTGTACACAATTAAAGCATTGAGATCAACATAGCCTTCACTCTTCTAAGATTGGTAGGGCATGCAATCAGAAAATATTTGCCCCACGTGGAGACTGGAATTTTGTATATCTGAGATTAGGTAGAGGCAATGATTTGCATTGGTTCTTTTTTCTATAACTTTTTTTCTCCCTTGTATTTGCACATACAAAAATTTAACCGTGTACATATAATTAAAAGGAAAAAAAACCTTTTACATCCCCATTTGATCTCCTAAAATTTAACCCATCCGATGGATGGTTGACAGGTGTTGGTAAATAAGTACGTGACAGAATCGCACTATCAGCCACTTGGGAAATCCTTGTGAGATTGGAATAGTGACATGGCAAGTCTTTTTGGACAAATTCTTGAGCTGAGACGCACAAAACAATCCATAATTCGGCTACAGCTTCATATTCGAGTCCTCTTCATGTGTTGCAAGCTTCATTTGAACTTGTATTTGAGTTGGATCCATCACCATACGGAACGACCAAACTGTTTTTGTTTTGATTCGATTTTATACACGGAGAGATTTACTGTGGACTGTTAGTTTAGTTCATTATATCTCTAGTCCTAAATGGAAATATATTTTTCTTTTAAATTTCACAAATTTTCATTTTAAAAAGCTCCAAATCAAACATTTTTTAATTTAAAAAAAACGTGAGAACCCTTTGCCTGAGAAAAATGTAATAGTAATAATTATTGCCTATACCCTAGAACTTGTATAAAATAAACTTTCCCATTGTTTCAAACCTCAAATTCAAAGTTAAGGGTGCTTTTGTTTTCCTAATTTCATTTTACAGAAACCATTTTTCGAGGAGTGGATTTTCTTCTCTTTTTATAAAAATAAATACCTTCTTCTGTTTCATAAGGGCATGAAGAGGGCTTCACTTCCTGAGACAAAACTTGGGAATAAACCATATTGTGTTGTGAACGCAACAAGACAAAGCTAATGTACATAAACGCACTCCTTCATATCAAGACAAACAACAACTGCTCAAAAACATTCCATAACTATGGCTTCTTCTGTTTCCCACAACAGTTTCTCAACGATTCCTCTTTTTGTCGGTTTCCTTGTTGTTGCTTCCTCCCTTGCCCATGTCCTGTCCTCCCCAATGATGTCAGATTCCGGTAACCGGAAAATGAAAAACCATACTTTTAAACCTGCTAAGGACATTCAGAAGCTAAGGAGGATAAATGCTTATCTCAAGAAGATCAATAAGCCTGCTGTGAAGACAATTCAGGCTGGCATCTTCTTTCCCCTGTCATATCTTGTTTGGAATTTTCTTCTAGTCTTGTTCCACGAGTTTTAAACAGTTTTGTTGCTGCAGGGTCCAGATGGTGATATCATAGATTGTGTTCTCTCTCATCTTCAACCTGCTGCTGCTTTCGATCACCCTGAGCTTAGAGGGCAGAAACCACCGGTAAATTTCTGCCCTACCAGTTTAGCTGATATTTAGAATTAAACAAATTCAATGTCGGTGAGTATCTGTTGAAGTTGGCCTGCATACCGCATTTACAGCACATGAAGTATGAAGAAGCAGATCAAGCTGCACTTACGGCACATGAAGTATGCATGCAGCTGCTGAAGCACAATACTGCTATTGTATTTCATTCCGTTTTGTTATCTTAAATATTGCTTTGTAATTTAGTTAGATTTGAATTAAGTTGACGTTGTTCTGATGTAATTTAGTTAAATACTGCTTGAGATAAGCTGAAGGAGGAGTTCTAAGGGACTGAAACAATACTCAAACAGAATCATGGCTGTGGTAAACAACACTAGACTGCTTGATGAACAATTCAGTGAAACAAGAATTGAGGAGAAGGTGATCTCAACCTTACCTGAAAGGTATGAGTCAAATATATCATCCCTTGAAGACTGAGAGATCTGACCAGCATCTCCTTGACAGAGTTTATCAATGCTTTTTATGCTCAAGAGCAAATGAGAGCTAACAGACTGGAGGAGAATTAATAAGGTGCCTTCCAAGCCAAAACTAGACCAACCACTACACCAAAACAGATTTTTAGCGGCGTTTTTAACGGCGTTTTAATGAAAAACGCCATAAATATTATACGTTAGCGGCGTTTGAAAGAAAGCGCCACAAAAAGTTGAGCAATAACGGCGTTTTTTCCCAAACGCCGCTAAAGATCTGAGCATTAGCGGTGCTTCACTGTAACACCCCAAACCCGGCCCAAACACCACGACCGGATCTGGTATGTTACTAAGAAAATTCTTGGAAAACATATCGTATTTTTAGAAAATATTTTTCTGAAGTTTATCCTTTTATTCGGGAAAAAAAATAAATAGTTGATAATTTAAATAAAATATGCCTTAGTTCAATTAAAATAAAAATTTAAATAACTAAAAGTAATAAAAGCCCATAATAGAACAAAATATAAACTAGTGGCCCATGGCCTTATTACAACGAGATTTAAAACCCATTAAAAAATATAAAATAATAAACTAGAATCTTTTTGCTGAATTCAAATGTTCTTTTGCATGGCCACCTTGCGCTTCTCTCCAGCCCGGTCCGATGCACTAAGTGCTACCTGAAATATTAATTAATTGGTTGAGTCGAGAGACTCAGTGTGCAACCCTCATGCACCATTAGATTTGGGCCTTAGCCCCATAAAACAAAATAAACAGTTTAATATACATAATAAAAATTAATATGCAAGCCCAACCCAAATTCTAGGATTCCTTCCGCTACACGCCCCCGTACCAGCCATTCACACCATTGGGGATTTCTACAATCTACCCACACCGCTACACACCATGATGGCAGTCATGCTGCTCATCCACATATGATGGCCGAAGCCCTTATAACATATAATAGCCGAAGCCCGTATAACATTTAATGGCCGAAGCCCGTATAACAGTTCACGACATTAGCCGCTACATCAGATCACGGTAAAAACCGCTACACATATAACGTATAACTTCCTCCTTTCATCAACCCAACCCATGCAATCACATACAAGCATTTTACTTATAACATTTAAACAAATTATTTACTAACCTGGTGATCCGCTTTTACCCTCCTTGGGCTTTCATCAATAAACCGAGATGTTGGCAATTATCAAAACATATAAATCTTATGATCATACATTTTATGATTAGATCTAGATGGTGGGGAAGTATTACACACCTGATATCGCGAAATCCAATATTCTTAGTCGATGTCCTTGCTATCCTGATTTATTATCCTCAATGTAAAGCCTTGCTCAAAAGCCGGAAAAACACACAAAGATTTAGCCCCTTCAACAATCGGCCAAGGTTAATAAATCCCAAATTACACGTTAAAACTAATAGATCTTCTTACCTTGAAATCTCGAAAGTAACACGATTCGAGTGTTACCGATCTATAACTTAGAGATCTACACGATTGACTCCACTAAAGTTCCCTTCAGATTTCGGCACAAGTAGGCACCACAGAAGCAATTCGGCAATCACAGGAGATGAGATCTAGGGATTTCGGCTTTTAGGAAAATCCCAGAAAAAGTATGAACAAGAGAAGGCTGATGTGTCTTTGGCTTTTAAAATACTTGAGTGAAGAGTTTTGGTTTCTGACAGGAAAAGAGAAGAAGAAAAGAAAACAAGAAAAAGACTTGAAGATTTCGGCTAGGAAGAAAAAGAATGGAAAGAGCCATTTTTTCCATGATGTTATCCCTGGTACCTAAGACCGTCTGTGTCTATACGTCTTCAAAAACGCCTACAACGTCCCACTTGGACTCAACGGCAACACGAAGACAAACGACAGATGATAATTTAGTATTACCTTCTAGTTCTCAACCAGAGGAAGAAGAAGATAATATAAGTACATCCACACCGATAGGTATGAAAACAGTTCATATTCCTATCTTCCCTACTACACCAAATAGAAATTCTATTTCTAGAAACACTAGAATGGAAGATATACAATACTCTGTGGAAAGTATAATAAATTTCAATAAATACATTGAAATTACATTACATGATAAAGACTATAAAAAATATTCTTTACATGCACTATTAGATACAGTGAGCTACAACTAAAGAGTTGCAAAAGAAATGTTATTCCAAAAGAATTCGGATACCTGTAAAAAGAAAATAAGTATTAATGGAATAAATGGTAGAAAAACTACAATTTATTATAAGGCAAAAAATATACCAATCTACATAAACAATGTTAGATTTATAATTCCAAAATTATTATGTTTACCTGATATGAATGGAGACATATTATTAGGTAATAATTTTCTAAATCAATATTTACCTTTTATTATTAATAAGAAATCGGTTATATTATCTATAGAAAATAATTCTATAGAAATACCATTAGTAAATTATAAACCTGATTTTACTAATGTTTGATTTTCTTAGCAGGGCACTTATGGATAGAGGTAAACAACCTCTAAATGAAAATGATGGATGGAGAATCTGTCCATAAAAAACCCAACAAGGAAAATCACCAATGAGTCCTAAACAAGGATTTATTGCTGCACCTGCAAAAGTAATTCCTAAACAAGGATTTATGGCTGCACCTACACAGGTACAATTTTATCCTAAACAAGGATATTATTTACCATATCCATTGGTAAACCAACCAATTGGATCACATTCACCAACACGGTGGATTATTCTCAATTTTCTCAAAAGCCTTATACCGATTCGAAATTCTTAAATATACTGAAGATTTGTTGAAAAACAACAAACCTCCGAGTTCTCGAATCTAAAGGATTTTTATAATCCGAGCTTACCCCAGAATATTACCATTTCATAAACAAGATATGGAAAAACCATATTTTGGAACAAAGAGCTAGTTTGAAAGGCTTTTACCCAATTCTCGTAATTCTTAGTTGAAAAAACAATCAAGAAAAATCAAGAATTATTATTAAAAAGTATATTATACAGAGATTGGGACGATGTCCTAATTGAATATATGGAGATTAAGGAGATAAACAATCTTCTTGATATATTTCAATATTTTATTGATAAAGGAGAAACACTCCTATTATTAATAAGATGTTTAGAAAATGTCTATATAACAAGTGTAGACAAATTTTACCTCGTAAATATTTTCAAAAATAAAAGGAGCCATTTGCAAACAAAGAAGCTCTATTTTTAGAAAAATTTTCGAATATTTTACTCAAGCTTATATTTTTGTAAATGATATAGGAGAAAAAACTCCTGCTATCAAATTTCGTTTAAATCATGAGCCGTTCGATATAACAAGTATTGAATGGAGATTTGTTAAAGAAATAATGATCCAAAATCTCTCTTTTGATTTATTAAAAGATTTTTCAATGATAGTCAAATCTCGGCTATCAAACTTTGTAAATATAGACGATTTTGTTTATTATTTCCATATTGAGATAAGCAGTCTCATTGGTATTGTCGAGGAAGAAAAATTTCATCACCTTATCGATTTGGAATTTAAATACTATGTTTTTCGGAAAAGCCACGAAAGCAAAGAAAAGAAGATCCGAGCATTTATCAAAAATCATTGATGAGTGCTATAATAATTTCAACAAGTATCAAGTCCAAGCAGAATTGATCTTATGAGCATGGTTTCGGCACCTTCTCCATCAAGACACTTATATGTTTTGGACCGATGGAAGAAGAATTCTAGCTTACGACACCGGAAAAAACCAGGAAGAAAGCAATGAAGAAGCCATTTCGTTATTAACAAAAATAGCGGAAATGGAAATCGGAGATTATCCATTAGCAGCGGAATCCGAGAAACATGGGAAAATTGGAATACACCAAGACCTTCACAGAATCCTTACACTGGATGAAATCGAAGAGATGAATCTTAGAAACATCCAAGAAGGATAAACACGTGGAAGAATGATGTCCAAAAAGGAGATGCATTCAATTTTAGCGGTGACTTAAAAAGAAGGCAACCACCAAAAGACAAAGATGATGTCATGCATGATGAAAGCAACCATTTAATGCAATTGAAACATGGAAGCAACCATGACGGCAACCACTATTCAAGGAAGCTACGTGGAAACAACCAAAAGCGTCCTTATCAAGATAATGTTAGAGGAAGCTACGTGGAAAAAGCCAACATAGCATCCACCAATTAAAGAAAGCTACTTGGAAGCCACCAAGAAGCTGACAATTAATGTGTCCTTATCAGGATACTATTCGGAACTCAATTGTAATTAAATTAGAGTTTATTTTTTATTCTTATCTCAACAATTATTTCGGGTTTTGAGCCTAGCAAGCCTTACGTTGGTGAATTAAATCAGGATTTGTGCCTAGCAGGCTTTATGCCGGTGTATTAAATCAGGCTTTGAGCCTAGCAGGCCTTGTGCCGGTGTGTGATACAGGCTTGTGCCTAGCAGGCTTTATGCTGGTGAATTATTATAAGCTTTATGCCTAGCAGACTTTATGCCGATATGGCATCGATATGTGATTGCATGTAAGACCACGTCTGGGACGTTGGCATTGTACGATATGTGTGATTATCCGTGTATCCTATCCAATTCCGAATGGATCAACGGGTAATTTACCGATTTGTAATATATAAAGTAAATGTTATAAGAGATATAAGAAGTACATGATATATGTTACATAATTTATATGAAATTATATGCTAAATGAAATATAAGTTACATGGATTATATGTTACAATTATATGTGTACATGATACATAATACTTGGTATACATGATTTATATGTTACAGGAATTACATGATTTATACGAATACATGCTATACGAATTACATGAATTACATGGATATTATATTGCTACAAGAGTTATATGATTTACATGAATATATGTAATAGCCTAAATTTTCAGTGATGTCGGAATGGTGATTCGAGGTCACTAAATCCGACAAGTGAATAGAAAATATTATTAATTTAGTGAGTATAAGTTAAATGTGAAGTTAAAAAAAAATTGAAATAATAAATAGTGTATTAAAAAAAATAATAATAAATAATTAGAATCGAAAACGAGGTATCGAGACCTCGGAGATTTTTAATCTAGCCATAAATGTTTTATAAATATTTATGGAGTGTTAATAGGTAAGTATTAAAGTTTTGTCAAGAAATTTTAAAGTTCCGATAATTAATTGAACAAAAAGGACTAAGTTGTAACAAATGCAAAGTTATGAGAAATGATTAGATAGCTTAAATGATAAAAGAAGGAGGGCTTAAAAGGTAAATAGACCTAAGGTCTATTTGGGCTGGACGGCAAGAGCATGAAATCAGACAGAAAATAAGGAGAAATAAGGGTAAAATTGGAATATTGTAAAATTTACTTAATAAAGCTAGGACTAATGTGGAATTATCTAGATTTCTCTTTATTTTTCTGCATTCTCATCAGCAAAACACCATAGAAGGGTTTTCCCTAAGCTGGTTTTTCATATTTTTACTGCAAGTAAGTTCAATTCTTGATTATTTCTTGAAATTTATGTGTTTTTGTGACTTTTACAACTAGGTCCACTTGTTGAATTCATTAGTTTTAGATTTTATGAATGAAGTTAGAAGTTGCTATGAATATGTTCTGGAATTATATGATGATTTAGCATGGAATTATAACTTTAAATGGTTTATATACTGATTTTATTGAAAGAATTGAATAGAAAGTGAATGTTTGGGACCTAATTTTAAAAGAATTTGAAGTTAGGGTTTTTATGTGGAAATTCTGAATTCCAATAGGTTTGAAATAACTCATAATGATTAGGTAAAGTATTAATTTACAAAAATTAGCTTAATTGATGGGTAATTGATCTAGGACTGAATTGTATGAACTCTGAAATTTGGGGGCAAAATGGAAATCAACACTTTGCACTGAAACAGTTTTGGACAGCAGCAGTAGTCTAACTTTGAAAAATTACCAAAAATTGTAGAAATCAAATTAGAGGATGAATAAAATATGAAATTAAATCTTATTGAGTCTAGTTTCTTATAGAAGAAATGGTGTAAGCAATAGATTTGTAAATCATGAGATATAATAGGTTTTATGAGATAAGGTCAGAATGATTTCGGGTTCCCCTGTTCTGACTTTGAAAAATCATCAAAAATTGTATAAAAATAATTGGGGTCTTAAATTTATATCATTAAAATCCTGAGTGAGTCTATTTTCAATATAAATAAACGTTAACATCATCTGAATCCTGTAAAAGGAGATAATTAATTTTTAGTGAAGATGGGTCGGAACTGTTAGACAGCAGAACAGGGGTGATTTTAAAGAATAAACTGTACTTTTTGGCCAAACCAAAAATTCCAAAAATTTTATGGTAATAAGATATGTGAGTCTAGTTTCAAGGAAAATTAACGGATCTTAATTTGGAGTTCTGTAGCTCAAGATAAAAATACTTTAGTGACTGTAACACAGATAGACAGCTTGAATATCCATACAAGTAAATAGTTAAATTATAGACAATGTTACTTATATGTGGGTTGTAATTATTAAGGATATGAAATAGAGTAAAGGTGAAATCAATACTGATAAGTGAATGATTTTACAATTATAGATCGAGAACCCGAAGCAAGTCGAGGAAAAGAAAAAGTAGTTGAATAGTCCCTGAATTTTCTCAAATTCTGCAAATCGACTCAGGTAAGTTCATATGGCTGAAATTTAATGATTAAATGTTAATTTTATGATTTATATCATGTATGATGAGATATATTTGTTGATGAATTGAGAATAAAATGACAATGCGAAAGGTGATTAAATGATCAAATTGAGCGGAACATCGGATTTGAGTACTTCTGATCAGTGAAAAGTGGTAGCTTCGGCTACCTGATCAGTGAAAAGTGGTAGCTCCGGCTACCTGATCAGTGAAAAGTGGTAGCTTCAGCTACCTGATCAGTGAAAAGTGGTAGTTTCAGCTACCTGATCAGTGAAAAGTGGTAGCTTCGGCTACCTGATCAGTGAAAAGTGGAAGTGAAGTACTCAATTTTCCGTAACCGTTCCCTTATTTGATTAAGGATGATAAGTGACAAAAAGGGCCCAAAAGAGTTAAAGTAAATGGATAAATGGTTGTGAGATTATACGAAAGTACTCACCAAATTGTGGTTGACAGGTGAACTTAATAATTGTACATAATGTATAAGTGTATGAATATTGGTAAGATTTATATTTTATGCCTGTGAACTTACTAAGTTTCTATAAACTTACTTGAGTGTATTCAATGTCTCATGTAGATTGACGTATAAATATACGGAGGATCAGATCAACACTGAGGATCACACTATCAAGATTATCTCCGGTAGCTTTTGTAAATTTCCTTTTTGATTTATATGGCATGTTCATGTTTAATGATTATATAAATACTAAAACTTGTTTAATGAGTATGTATTAAAGTAAACAGTGATAAATATGCTAAATAATATAATTATAGTAGAAGTATGATTAGGTTTGAATTGGACTGGATATTTATAAAAGGACTATATTGAATTCATAATAAAAATAATATTAACTCGTTAAATTTAGGTAATGCCTCATACCCTATTTCGGCAATGAATACGGGTAGGGGGGTGTTACAATATATGTTATACAGGTTACATGATTTACTTGAATTGACTGCTACACGAGTAGATGAATTAAAAATATGATGTGTTACATGAATTATATAAGTTACAAGATGAAATCTTATATGAAATATTTGATGGGTATAAATGAAATGATAGATGAATTAGATATTAAATAGACATTATAAGTTTGGTTTCTTCCTTGTGAACGGATGAACTATTTTTCTTACTAATGAATTGATGTTATGCGGTATAATTCTACTATCGGTTATATGAATGTGTTACAGGTCATTTGAATGGAAATAAATTGATATGAATATTATGTGAATTTAATTTTACTCATGATGTTTTGATGAAATATGAATAGGTAATATTTATATGGTATAAGTATAGATGGCTACCAAGTATGGTTCTTAATGAGCAAGATACTGAGTATTCAATGATAGTTTCATTGATTTGACTGAAAAGATGATGATGTGAAAATAGAAATGAGGATACGAATCAGTATAGGTATATGTGTAATACTCTACAAGTAAGTGACATAGATAAATTCATGTGATACGTGAGTAGATGTGATAAATTACGTATGAATTACATGACTATTAAGGAAATAAATATTGAATTAAATAAGACTGGTTCAAAAGCAATCAAATTGCTTAAAATGACAAGCTAATTGTTAAATCTTTTATATAGTGCGGTTAATTATACAAGCTTACTAAGCTTATTAGCTAACTCTGTTTATTCTCTATATTTTACAGTGATTCAAATGCTCGCTCGGGTTGGAAGTCATCGAAGATTTCATCACACTATCTAGGGGGTATTTCTAAACTCTTTGATGTGGGATAATATGGCATGTATAGGCTAGTTAATAAGTTGAATTATATGGTCACTTGTGTATATGAATGAGATATGATCTGTTGTATTTTGATCAAGCTATGTGATATGGCTTGAGTGAAAATGGTTAATTTGATATAGAAGTATTATATGATGTATTCATCTTGTGATAGTTTTGTTAATTGGCATTTTGGTATAGATGATATATGTACTTGAACATGTTATGCAAATGATGCTTGTAGGTACATGTCATAAGAGTTGTGAAAATGGCTTAAACCAAGCCTATTTTGTGCCACACGGTTAGAGCACACGAGCGTGTGACTTGACCGTGTGACCCTATTTCGTAAGTTTTCCTATATCTTTTATATGTTATTAAATTATCCCCCGTTGTGTAATTAGAATTTTATATGCTCGTTTTAAGCATGCTATGAATATGAATGCTTAATATTATTGAATTGAGATGATGTTTGATAAAAGTTAAAATTTTACTGTTACAAATCCGGTAATGCCCCTTACCTATTCCGGTGACGGTTACGAGATAAGGGTGTTACAGAACAGCAACACGCAAGGGAAATAACAACAAAAAAAAAAACCATATTTTGTATTATCCCTCAGGCTATAAAGCCCGAAAACAAAGTTTGTAAAGGAGAGGTTTTTTTCAATCGAATACAAAAAATATAGAGATTCAAACGAAACTCAGATTCGAATATAAGCAAAAAATCAAAAGCAAATCAGCCTAAAGGTGGTTCCTCTTGTATATTTTTTATTTCTTCATCTGTTACTAGTTATTCCAAAGAAAATAACAAAAAAATGAGTTAGGGGATACCTAACTTTTCGTATTGGCTGCCGTAAGGGACCGAGGTTGGCCGTTTCCGATGAAAAACGGTGTTCGGTGGGTTCGGACTTGGAAAGCCAAGAAAATGGCTCTTTTTTTTACTTCTTCGACCACCATGATGGACACATGCCCACCGCCATCTTGGCGACCTTCGCGATGGTCCGATGATTGGACTCGGCCAAAATCGGCCGAGAGAGAATATTTGAGGGTGGATTTGAGTTTTTTTGAAGGCAGAAATGAAAAAAATGAAATTTTTACCAAAAAAACTAACTTAAATATTGGGTTGAAACGGTGCCGTTTTGCACCAGGGCCTCAAACGCCAAAACGACGCCATTTGGTACTCTGACCTGCGGGTTGACCCGACCCGCCAGGGGGATGCACGCGTTTTCGCCTAATGGGATATTTGCACGTTGGCCCCTTCCGCATTTATGGCCTGTTGCAATCCATTCCTATCTCTTTTTTAAAATTTTCCTCGTAATTTTGTAATGTTTCATTTTAGCCCCTACTGAAACTATGTGTTTTAGTGACAGGGTGTAATTGCCCAGTTAGTCCTTCCATTGTAGCGCGCGTTTCATTTTGGTCCTCCGTTCGGCCCTATCCTTTTATTTATTTATAATTTGTCTTTTAGATTTTATTTTAATTTCAATCTAGTCCTGTATTTATTTATTTTCTCAATTTCAAGTTTTTATATGCATGATAGTTTAGTTGTATTTTCAATTATCTTATTTATTTGTTTGTTATTCGTCATTTACTTATCTACTTCTAATATTTAAGTTGTTATTTTCTTTTTATATATTTACATTTTGTATTTTATTTTCCTTTATTATTTCTATTAATATTATTAGCATTATTATTATTTAATATTTTTGTTATCATTTTGTTACCATTATTATTATTATTATCATTATTACTATTATTTTATCTATTTTACTTTTATTTTATTTTAGTTTATGTTATTTTTGTATTTTCACTATTATTTGTTTATTATTATTACTATTTATTATTACTAACATTCTTATTATTACTGTTATTACTATTATTTACCTATTTTTTAACATTATTCGTTTATTATTATCATTACTGATATTACTATTATTATTATTTTTAAATTGTTTTACCTAATATCCATTTGTTTATTTATTTGTTGATTCACTATTAAATCTTTAACTATTTTTTTAGTTTTCATTTATTTGTTTACTTATTTTTTATTAATTAGCTTGTTTTATTTATTTGTTTATTTTTGCTTTTGTCATTTATCTTATTGGTATTTTTACTTTTATTTCGGTTTGTTTTATTTTAGCTTTAATATTTATTTTTGTCATGCATTTATTAACATTGTAGCTTGCTTTCCATTTTACTACGATAGTATCATATTTCACCCAATTTTGAAATAAGAAAATATTTCGTGTTTGGAAATTCGAGAAAATCGTGCCTTAACGTGCTGGGTTTCGATTTACCGTTTGGCCAAATAACCAAATATCCTTTTAAAAATTTTCAATGCATGCGTTTTGGAAATCATGAGATGATTTTGGTATCGAGGATTTAAATTGTTTTACCCTAACGTGCTGGATGTGATAATTTATTCTTTCGGGACAAGAGAATCTTAAAATCCAATTCGAGCATATCCAAAAAAATTTTTAAAAAGGAGATTGTATTTTAAGATCTTTTCAAATTTTCAACAAAACAAACAAATATTTCGTGTTTGAAAATTCGAGCAAATCGTGCCCTAACATGCTGGGTTTCGATTTACCGTTTGGCCAAATAACCGAATATCCTTTTAAAAATCTTCAATGCATGCGTTTTAGAAATCATGAGATGATTTTGGTATCGAGGATTTAAATTTTCGTGTCCTAACGTGTTGGATGTGATATTTTATTCCTTCAGAGCGAGAGAATCTTAATATCAAATTCGAGAAAATTCAAATATTTTTTAAAGAGATCATATTTTTAAAATCTTTTTCAAATTTTCAACTTTCGACATTGAGACACTAATTAATCAATTTGGTACCAATTTAAGGCGTGACAAGGGTGCTAACCCTTCCTCACACGTAATCGACTCCCGAATCCGTTTTCTCAAATTTCGTAGACCAAAAAAACACTGTTTTAGTAAACCAGAACGTTTTATTAAGAAAAAGGTGATCCTATCACACCAAAAAAAGATCGGTGGCGACTCCTGTTTTATCTTCATCTTCAAAACCCCAGTCGATTCACGTTTTTCAAAAAAATGGTTTCGACAGCTGCAAAGAAAAACACTTTCAAGCTGCTTCTCAAGTACATTAAAGGCACACTAAGCTATGAAATGCTGTTTAGCAAAGCTGAAAGCATGAAATTGGTTGGTTATGCTGATAGTGATTGGGCTAGATCAATAGATGACATGACGAGTACCTCAGGATATGTGTTTACCCTTGGTTCAGCCATTTTTTGCTAGAGTTCGAAGAAGCAAAATGTTGTTGCTCAATCAACTACTGAAGCAAAATATGTAGCAGCTGCTAGTGCTGTCAATCAAGCCATTTGGCTAAGAAAAATCATGGCTGACTTGAATCTACACCAAAGGGAAGCAACAGAGATCAATTGTGACATCCAATCTGCTATTGCAATTGCAAAGAATCCAGTGTTCCTTAGGAGAACGAAACACTTTAAGATCAAATTTCACTTTGTTAGAGAGGTGGAGCAAGCTCAAAAAGTGAAACTGATTCATTGCAGTTCTTAAGAACAACTTGCTGATATCTTAACAAAGCCCCTTAGTGTGTCAAGGTTCGTGCATTTGAGAGCTAAAATGGGAGTATGCAGCATGCAAGCCAAGGAGGAGTGTTGAAGTTGGCCTGCATACCGCATTTACAGCACATGAAGTATGAAGAAGTAGATCAAGCCACACTTACAGCACATGAAGTGTGCATGCAGCTGCTGAAGCACAATACTGCTATTGTATTTCATTCCGTTTTGTTACCTTAAATATTGCTTTGTAATTTAGTCAAATTTGAACTAAGTTGATGTTGTTTTGATGTAATTAGGTACTGATGGATTAATAAATCAGTACATGTGTGTGTGCAAGCAATGTTTTTATAAGTTCCAATGATACTTAGTGATAGTAGGTAATGTTACGTGAAAATTTGTTTTGCCAACTAAAAATCTGGTATATGTATTGGCTTTGTGCCTTCATTCAAAGTTAATGAAATCATTTTGAGAATTTCATGCAAAAACTCTCTCTTTTCTTTTCTTTCAGTATTGCTCTCTAAGCTTGATTCTGTTTATTTTCTCCAGCAAATATACAGCATTGTTGCTCAAGCTTCGGTTAACCTTCATTCATATTTGTCCAAATCCCAACAGTATCTGAAACTTTGCAAGTTTGGCACATCTTCATGAAACAACCTCATTTTGACAGGATCCACCGGCGAGGCCAAAACGTCACACCTCTACCGATGCAAACCCTGAGAACTTGTAACTATGGACAGGCTCAGGTGAATCTTGCCCTGAAGGCCTGAAGGAACTGTTCCAATCAGAAGAAGTACAGAGAAAGACGTTTTAAGAGCAAGTTCTATTAGGAGACATGGAAGAACAAGAAGAAGACATGTAAGGAGAGACTCAACAGACAGTGGCCATGAGGTTAGTACCTTGATCTTTACGTCACCGAAACAGTAAAAAATTTATCTAACATCTAACCCAGATTGGGATTCCGACAATTACTACGACCCGAGAATTGAAAAACATATTTTCTCGCATTTTGACCCAAAAGTTGTGTGATTCATTTTTATTATCAATTAGCAACCCAGCATTGAGATGATTTAGAGCGAAAAATATGTCTTAGCTTCCATTTCTTATTCCAGCAGAAGGATAGTTTTCGGCTAAGTTGCTTTTCGCTGTTTTAGCAGTTCGCCAGGAGTTGGTTGGGGGAAAACAATAAAAGGTAGACAGTGAACAGATATTGGACTCTAAAGTTGATTTAAATTATAGAGCACTACTCTCAACTAATTGAGTTTTTACTTCTCATGATAACCAATCCTTTATCATCTACCATCCTTTCAATGCTTCTGATCAAGCTGAAATGATGCAAATGTTTTGACAAGTTCATTTTTTCTCATTGCAGTACGAAGTTGTGTTTGTGAATGGAGATCAGTATTATGGAGGAAAGGCAAGCTTAAACGTGTGGGCGCCTCATGTGACTAATGAATACGAGTTTAGCCTGTCACAGATATGGATCATCTCTGGTTCTTTTGGTGATGATCTTAGTACCATTGAAGCTGGTTGGCAGGCATGTCCCTGAATTTTTAGTACATAATGCAGAATCTCTGTATTGGCAAGTCCCTATCTTCAATTAATATCCTGAAGCTGAGAAGAAAACCTCAGTCGTAAATATGTTATATTTAACTTTCAAATAGTGTCCTAGAAACAAAAAATGGTGCGTGAAACACGAGCTTTCTGCAAAACCCTTTTCCAAGTTGCTTTCAATTATCAACGTGCAAAATTCTTTTGTTTAAGCTGTTGAACCACCATCATCTGCATGCTTCTAAATCTAATGAACAATTACCCTAGATTCTTCACATACTGGACGGTGACTAACATCTTGGAATCAAGATCGAAAATATTTATTTTTCCTTGAAAAACAAACCAACTGCTAATTGGCTTTGAATTCACAGACTGACACATACCGAGCCACTGGATGCTACAACTTCCTGCGTTCGGGCTTTTTCCAAACCACCAATAAGATTGCTATTGGAGCAGCAATCTCTCCAATCTCCTACAATAGACAGTTTGACATCGACATAATGGTTTGGAAGGTGGGTGCTTGCACAATTCCCCAAAGTAGAACCATACAAAGTTATGAATGGAGTATATTAACAATATGGCATCATTTAAAAAAAAAAAAAAAAACAAATAAGAGAAGGTCTTTTTGTTGTTTTACTGATTCACATCTGCTGCTTCAATGTTTAACTGCGTAACCTTGAGAACGAAATTAATAAAGCGCTAAACATGCAACCTTAATAAAATCTAAAATTGACTTAGAGATTAAAGATAATGACTTGAGACCTTTTCCATTCTGGACAGTATTGAAATGCAAAACTCGTCTCTTTAATCCTTTTTGTCTCCAACTGTTTATTAATGTGTCAACCTTGTATTCTATTTCTTATATAATCTTTTAGAAAATAAGAACACAAACATCACCAACGTTTTAGCTCTTATTGCTCTATTTAAGAGGACAATTATGCCGCCAAAAGTAAATTTTGGCCTAAAAAAATTTCTTTGATTTTTGGCCTACTTTATGTTATATCTGACCATCCAGAGATGATAGCATACAAAGAAAACAAGGGGAATATTCAGAAGAAAGAAAAAAAAAATACGTTCAAGCTGCAGTTGAACAGTTATTGTTCGTATATTAAAAAAAAAAAAAAAAAAAAAAAAACTCTATTTTCAGTTGGAGGTTCAATTTGTTCCATGTTTATGATGAAGAAATGAAATAGAAAGGCTATGCATTGTGCGTTTAAGTTGTGGTCGCACATCATCAAAGGAAACATAATAGGATTAGAAAATTAGAATACATCGGGAATGGAAATTTTCATTCATCTTGATCAGAGCCAACATCAAAGATATGCAAGAATGGAACTACTTGTTGTACAGGGTTAGTGGTAATGGAACCTGAAGTGTTCCAACCCAAGCGTTGCATGTACACTGTATCGTAGGCTTCAATGTTCAATCCTGAAGCAAGAAATAACTCCAGCTCGTTCACAAACCGATCTGTTCTTGCTAATAGAAAAGGCTTTGCTGCTTCAGTGATGGCAATCCTGAAGTTGTCTTGCCAATATGCTTCAGCAGGTTTCTTTAATAGTACACGAGTGTGTTCAATTCTGGAAAATGTAAACCCAGGTAAGACTAAGCAACTCGATTTATTATTTCAATCACTAGAAGCAATGGTTAATACCTTGTCCAGAATGATTCAATTACACCATGTATGTGATGCACAACTATGTCAACATCTTCCTCCTACAAATTCAGTGCACAAAATATTTAAGCCACTAGATTCTATATTTCTTCTAGGCATTCTCTTTGACTAGTTATTGAAAATGTAGAGCATCTTAATAAAATGGAATTTCCAAACAAGCATGGAAAGGCATATGTGAAACAGAATGACCTGCATTAAAGCTTGAAGTTCCCTTTTCAACCAACTCTGAAGCCACATATTTGATTGACGATACTTGCGGGATTTCCAAAACCGTGATACATCAAATATGTCATTTAAGATACCTAATTGATAAAAAGTAAAACCCAGTGACTGTCCCAGGAAAAATGATGGAATAATAGAGCAAAGTAAAATAAAATTCACCAAACCTGGTTCACTGTAATAGCACTGTAATCTATACTTGTGTGCTTTTGAAAAGGTAAATCTGCGCATCGCAATCAAAGGTAAGACATCTTAGAAATAAGAAACGGAAAACTGAGACAACCAATCAACAAAAATAAGATACCTATTCCCAAAATCTTGATCTACATAACGTCGCTGAAAACAGGTTCCATCAAACCCACTGATAATTGAAAAGTTGTCTGTCTGCACATTAGTAAAAAAAATAGCACCTCAAATTTTACCTAAATATCCAGTCAACACAAGTTAGAACATTGCTTTTAATGGAAACAAACCTTGCATAAAGGACATTTTATAGAGGCTGATTGGCCGGAGCTCTTGCTAGCAACCACCCTACTCCACTGTACAATACAGTTGTAACAAAACTTATCTGACACCAAAGGTTGAGAAGGGTGAATCAAAAACTCAGCCACCCTATTCTAGGCTTCTACTTTTACAAATTTATGCTACCACCATAATGTAATAAGCAACTCTTCAAAGTTCAACTAACCAAAACAAAATAGTGCCCCAATCCACTCTTCCAGATTCAATTAAACTCCAAATTCTATTCCATACCCAAAGTTAATATTTAGATAGAATTTCACCTTTTTCAATCACTTTATTACCTTTCAGGCTTTCACCACACCAAAGAATAATCCTTTGAAAATTTCTAAATAATGAGGTTTTCTCCTATATCAAAAACACTTAAGTAGCAAACTCGTAAAACCCAACCCAAACGACAACTTTATCAATTCAGCACCCATGAATAAGCAAAAAAAAAAAAAAATCCAGAATTCTGTCTCCCATTGATACTAAAACACACACACACACAGAGAAACCTACGGAAACATGCATCGAGATAGGATTCCTTAACCAAGGACGCAAGGCAGATTGGACATGGATTCGGGTCTTGGTTTGAAGTATAAGAGCCGGTCTGGTCAGCTTGTTCTTCCCGATTGTTCATTGAGATTTCCTCCTCTCAAGCAGAAAGGTAACGGATTGGAACACCAGAAGCCGAGGGCTAGTTTCGAGACACCAAAATCCTATTTTTATTTAGTGGATCAGATTTGAATTCAAGTTTTGGACTCAGCTTTGAAGAAACCCAATATTATTTGAAAAGTGGGTTAAAAACCTGTGGTCTAAGATTTCACTATTTAGTATTATTATTATAAAAAATTTTGAAATTTAAAATATATTTTTTAAATTTCAGTGAAAATAATTCGTTAGTATTATGATATATAAAATATCAATTCTAAATTTTTGTAAGTAATTAATATAAATTATTTGTAAAATTTAATTTAAATGTATTTATGATATTTCAGATATTAAAATCACATATAAATATAATTCTTATAAATTAATAAAAATTTTATTTTTAATTAATTAATTGACTCAAATACAAAAATCTCTTTCTTTTCCATATATTTAATATTACTAGTTTTAATGTCACTTACGTTGTATGTGATTTTACGTGTTTATTTTTTAATTTACAATTTTATAAAAAATATATTTACTAATTAAATGAGGATTAATTTAATTTATAATAAGGTTCTATTTTTTTAATAAATCGATCATAATTAGATGAATAAAAATTAAATTAATTCATAATACTATTAAAATTAATATAGAAATTTGAAACTAAAATAAATAAATAAATAAAACTATACTTTTAAATTGAAATAATAAAAAATAGGAATAATATTATATTATTTTATAATCAATTAAAATAATCTATCATTTCTCTCCAGCCTGTTCCTTGAATATGATTTAATATTGCCTCTTTAAAGAACTATTAGTTTAATGTTCCATTTTTTTTTCCAGAGAATGAATATACCTAGCTACTAACTACTATTTATATTGTTAAACTTAATTTTTAATTGGTATATAACTATAATATTAATTAAGAGATAATTAATAAATAATTTATCAATTTTTTTCTCTACCAAATTAAAACTCAGGATTTTTGTAATTGAGAAATCTTAGTACTAACTAATATATCTAAATTAAATTATAATTAGATTTAAATGTCAAGTAATAAATCTAATTGAATTATAATAATACTTAGATGTCAATACAATTTGTAAGTGTTACTACTACTTTACGTTTAAATGTGAATTAATAATTTTAAATTAAATTGTAATAAATTTATATATCAATAGAATTTGTAATTATTGTTAGATTTGTAAAATAAATCTAAAATAAAAACTGAATAAACCAGGATCTATCATGTCAAATCATCAAGAATAAAACTAAATGCGGAAGCGTACCTGAATCTCTATGAATTCCTTGAAGTTTTACCGGATTTTGGGGATTTAATCTTTCAAATTAGCACACAAGAAATTCAGAGAATATATGCTCTCTTTCTTAATGATTATCTTGTGTATAATTTGGCATATTAGTTCTAATCAAATTCTAATTAGCCCATCATTAATTAGGATTTGATTTTAACTCAATTACTAGAGTATCTATGTAACACCTTTGACCCGTATACGTCGCCGGACTAGGGTTAAAGGTGTTACCGGACAGATCGGAAACTTTCATAACATTTTATACATTTCATCCATCAATCATACACACAATGTCCCTTAAATAGCTATTTTCTCAATTTAGCCCTAATTAGCTAAATTCATCAAAAATTCAAGATCACCTAGCTCAAATCTTTCATTTAACAACTAATCTCATCTCAAAACTCAACATATCAACAATGACATCTCACACAAACATCATCGATTCATCAAATTGAGACATGAGCTTGATAGTAAATAAAGCAACGATTGTAAAAACGTAAAAATTATCAAAAATCGATCGAAAACATACCTTAATTTAACCCAAGTATGTGCCCGAATATAAAAAGAGCTCAAACTCCTTCTTCTTTAATCTTATTTTCAGTGATGAAGCATAAAGATGATAGGATTTGGCTTTTGTTTTTGTTAAAAAAAATCTTTGATTTATCAATTTACCTATTTAGCTCTTTTAATAAACATATAATAACATATGATTCAATGCCATTTTTTGTCTATTAATACACCACTACCTTATAAATGGCTTAATTGCCGCATAAGACCTCAACATTTAAAAACCACATCAAATAGGCACTTTTACAAATATTACACTAGTTTTGCATTTAATGCAATTTAATCCTTTTCTTAAATTAAGCACACAGACGACTTACGGAAATTTACCACATGCTTAATCACATAACAACGGCACAGAAAATAATATTAAAATATTATACATACTCAGATTTTGTGGTCTCGAAACCACTGTTCCGACTAGGGTATAAACCGGACATACTTTATTTAATAATTAGAGCCCAGTAAAATTATAACCAAATTAGATCACTTTTAATTTGGGCTAACCTATCATGATAGTAAATAATAACATGTAATTACCATTATTATATATGTGATGTCCATAATTTCCAACAATCTCCCACTTGGACCACATATATTTACTAAGTACTCTATAATTACATATTATTATATAACCTTATGAGCTCAAAAATTTATTATCATATCCAAAAGGTATTTCGAACAATCACATCCATTAATTATGCTAACATAGAACTAACGCGATTTTTGTTACATATATCGTAACTAAATCCATCCCTGATCACGTATATTAACACAACTAAATGACATAGATCAAGTATGGATGTGTAGCATGGAAATTACATGCAATATGATCTAAACATGTCTATTTCCAACTAGTCCTCTTTAAACTTAAGTGAGGTCAGTACCAAAATAATAAACAAAGTGAATAAATTGAATACTTCATTTCTGATCAGAAAATAACCAAATACATAAATGTATGAAAACAAACATAAAACAAATAAAATATAAACTCCCACTAAATCATGATATCCTCAAACAATGTAACACCCATGTGAGCAGTGTGCTCATGAAAAACCTTGGGTGGTAAATTTTTTGTGAGCGGGTCCGCTATCATGAAGTTTGTCCCAATGTGCTCTATGGATATTTGACTATTTTGCACTTTTTCTTTTACAACTAGGAACTTTATGTCAATATGCTTTGACTTAGATGAACTCCTGTTGTTATTGGAATATAGCACTGCTGACTTATTGTCACAAAACAATTTGAGTGGTCTTTCTACATTCTCCAAAATGCGCAATCCTGTGACAAAGTTCTGCAACCATATTCCATGGTTTGATGCCTCATAGCATGCTACAAACTCTGCTGCCATAGTGGATGAAGCTACAAGTGTCTGTTTGACACTTTTCCAAGATATAGCTCCTCCAGCTAACAGGTAAATATAGCCCGATGTAGATTTCCTACTATCTTGGCACCCAGCGTAATCAGAATCAGAATACCCTACGACCTCCAAAAGATCTGATCTATTATAAGTAAGCATGTAATATTTTGTTCTCTGAAGATATCTCATAACCCTTTTAGATGCTATCCAATGGTCTATACCAGGGTTGCTTAAATATCTGTCTAACATCCCAACAATGTACGCAATGTCCGGACACGTATATACTTGAGTATACATTAAACTCCCAACAGCTAATGCATAGGGAATTTACTTTTAGGGCATTGAGTAAGACTAAATTTGTCTCATTTAGCGATAGGGGCGTCACCTAGTCTACAACTCTACATGCCAAACCTTTTGAATACTTTATCGATATAGCTCTTTTGTGATAATCCAATAATACCTCGAGATCAATCTCGATGTATCTGAATTCCTAAAACAAAATAGGTGTCCCCAAGATGTTCCATCTCAAAATGCTTAGATAAAAACCTCTTAGTTTCGTGCAATAAGCCTATATTATTAGCGACAAACAAAATGTCATCAACATATAGAACCATAAATATATACTTACTCCCATTGAATTTGTGATACACACAATCATCACCAATATTCATCTCAAAACCGAATGAAACAATTATTTGATGAAACTTATGGTACCATTGACGGGAAGCTTGTTTGAGTCCATAGATGGATTTTGTCAATTTGCAAACCATATTCTTTGAGTCTTCCGGCTCAAAATTTTCTAGTTGCACCATATAAGTTGTTTCTTCAATGTCGTCATTAAGAAAAGTAGTCTTAACATCCATCTGATGTAACTCAAGATCAAAATGAGCAACAGGCGTCATGACTATCCTGAAGGAGTCTTTCAATGAAACTGGAGAAAAAGTCTCTGTAAAATCAATACCTTCTTTCAGAGTATATCCTGTCGAAACCATTTTTTTTGAAATCGATCGACTTTTATTTAAAAAACGAAAAATATGAGTCGCCACCAATCATTTTTTTAAATGAGGTGTGATCGGATCACCACAAAACTTGATCTTTTTAATAAAAGGTTTAATTTATTAAAACGATGTTTTTCTGTCTACAAGAATCCAAAAAATGGGTTCGAGAGTCAATTACACACGAGGAAGGATTAGCACCCTCGTGATGCCCAAATTGGTACCTAATTGATTAATTAATGTCTTAGTGTCGAAAGTTGAGAACTCGAAAAGAATTTAAAATACGATCTCTTTTTGTGTTATGTTATTTTTACTCACAAATTGCTTAAATAAATCAAAACGAATATCAAAGACCTTCTCGTCTCAAGATAACAAAATGTCATATCCCGTAAGTTAAGACACATCTTGGATCCTCGAGAATGAACTTGTCTTTTATTTTTTATTTAAAATCTCATGTATTTTAATTTTAAAAAGATGTTCAGTTTTTTAAGTTCAACAAGAAATCGAAACCCCGTAAGTTAAGGTACGATTTCTCGAATCCTCCAAATATAAAACATTGCATTATTTTGAAAATTTCCTTCTTGCGTATTTGGGTAAAAATTAACGTAATATTAAAAATGGTATATGAATCAATAAATGGCAACAATATAAATATACTAATAAGCAATTCATAATACACATCACTTTATTTCCTATAAATAGTTTATAGTAATGAGCAATTGAAATAAAGTACACGTGAGTATGCTAGCTGCTGACAAGTTCCCGGATCAGGAATATAAACAGTGTCTGGCTTCTTAGTCGGTTAGACCTAACTTCAATTCTCAGTTTTAATACCCCATTACAATGACATTTACGGCATAGTTGCATGACTAAAACTACAACTAGTTGATAAATTAAATACGATTAAAATTCAACATCAACCAGGGCAACGAAGCCATGATAAATCAGAAATGGGTTTAGAATCAAAATTCGGTGACCACTTTAATTAGGAAAAAAATTAAGGGAAAAGAACCAAGGCACGAAAGATATGCACTAAAACCAGTATGGGCACCAATCTAATGTTTGCGCAAACATAGCGCATGATTGCCAACAGTTATAGTATCTACAATGGGCAACTCATCTGCATCATAACAAATTCAAGGAACGATTGGCATGAAAAACCCAGACAGATTCTTTTATGATAAAGTTGATACAGCAAAAGGTGGGGGTCGGAGACTAAGAACAGCATCAAATGGCTCACTTACCACCCACCCTCTAAGAGCACACAGGTTCATTCTGGGGGTTAGCCCATGAGTATCCTTGAATAACTGCAAACATACAACATAAATCTGGTCACAAAGAGAATTCGTAATTCTAATAAAGTTCCTCTCCGCCTTGCCACTATCAAGAGTTGACATGGAAGTAGCAAAATGGAGGGAAGAAAGTTAAAGGCCTTGCTAAAAGAAGATGAGAAGAAAAAAACATAAATGACTTACAAGATTTCATGGGTCACCAGATAGGGACATTTAAGGATTCCTACTACCATGAAGATTGCTTGTATCCATCCCAACAACCCTCAAGTTCTTCTTTTTCAAAACATCACCTGCCACTTGATATATCCTTGCTTGCTCCTCTGCCAGGGCCTGTGAACTCACAACAGACAGTTGCCTAGATGCAAGCACTGTTGTCTCATCTCTTCCTTCAATGTCCAGACCTCCAGGCCCTGTATTTAAGTCTAGACCTTGTCTTACCCATTTCCTACCATTCTCAGCAATACTATTACCATTATTGTGTACAAGGCTAACAACATAGGGCCTTGGGTAATGGGAGGGAACAGCACCAGCAGGACCCAACAATTGTGCATGGACTGAGGGTAAACAAATCCTCCCACCATGAGATGAATCAGAATAAGTTGCTGAGCTGCCAGGAAAGCTGGTTGAAGGAAGAGGAAACGTTGCTCCAAAGGGGAACGTGGGATACTGGAAAGGAGTTGATAGGTAGGGCACTGCCAATGAAGATGACAAGACAGGTTCCCTATATGCATCAGAATTAAAGGGGGTGGCAGAGGCACCAGTAGGGGAACCGGGACCCAACACCCTTTGTGGTCCACCAGTTGCAACAGGAAAATGAGGTTCTCTATCAAACAAGATAGATGGAAGAGTGACAGCCGAGTATGTATTCCCTGTAGGAAACCATGACGAGAAATTTGCTATCTCAGAATTGTTTATTCGCAGGCTGGAAAATGGTGGTTGAGATGATATGTTACTGCTTCTATTACGCTGGCTAACTAGGGCAGCACTCACCTCATCAAGAATAGGTCCATTGTTCAAATCAAAGTCCCTGCGGAGACTTGCCTCACCATTAAAAATACCACATGATGATGACTTTATAGGCTGCATATGGACATCTAGTCTAAAGTTATTGCCAGTTGAAAGATTACCTAAATCAACAGGCACATCAACTCTATTCAAATCAAGATCAAGTCCCCCAGAAGAGCGAAATGTTAAATCACGATTATTTGTAAGGTCCGCTGCAGAGTCGGAGCCCAAAGCAGAACTTAGGGAAGCTAGATCATCAAGTAGTCTCTCATCAGGTACATTCAAATCAATATCCAGTGGAGGACGGCTTTGTTTCCCCGTAGTAGCTTCAGAAATGGAAGCATGACTTGTACCCAGGGGCATTTCCAAAATCTTTCTGGCAGCCGGCCGAAATGCACTAGTGACTGCGGATCCCTTCCAACCAAGTGCTCCTTTACTCCTCAGTAGGTCATCTGGCGGAACAAAGGGCCCTTTTGCAGCAGCAGTAACAGTCATTGAAGCAGGAATGCTGTTAGATGCAAAAGAAACAGGTAAAGGCGTTGGGTTAATTAATTGGACAGAAGCAGGACACAGTGCTTCTGCCAAGTTAATTGGTTCCCCAAATTTCCCATCATCCGCATTAAAGCCTTCATTCAAGTCAAATTTTACTTTTGCATCTGCACATGTAGCAGGAGTATCTGCAGTGGTTGATGTACGCTCCTCTACACCAGCCAAATTGGATCCCCTTAGCCTAATAGGTTGTTCTGTTTCTATTAATATGGATGCCTTACAAGGAGATAGTCCACAGTATGGTTCAGGACACTCACTACCTTCTAAATTCTCCTCCATATGCTCAACTTTCTGGGCAGGGACCTCTGAACCACAACAGATACAATTTAGTTACCCATTTTAATTATAAATAAATAAAAAGTTAAATAGTAAGTACTTCAATTTTAATTAAGACATCAATAACGGGAGAAGCATTACTTTCCCAATCAGGTTTTCGCTTCTCTTTGTCACTGGCTTGACTACGAACATCAGCCTCAACATCCTTCTCGGCCTTTACTACATTAAAAATTTCCATCATATCATTAGAACCAGTAGGCGATGCTTTTTTATCTGTTCCTTTGGTAGAATGTCCAACAACAGCTGGTGACTTCTCGGGAGTATGTGAACCTCTGTCCATACCTTCAGTGACATCTGTTTTGCACTCAACATCAACTTCCATGGAGGGTGCAGATGAAGATCCTTCAACCACTTCTTTCTGAAGGTTTACACCCAGATCAGAAACCTTATCTTCATTTGCCCCAAATGTGATATTCTTTTGTTTAATATCCAACCTGCCATCATCATCAACAGCACCAGCCTTTTTATCCAGATGTTCTTTGGAATCTCCAATATCACTTGTCTTCTCCAAAGTGCTTGCAGAGGGAAAATTGACTAAAACAGCCGTTGTTATTTCCTTTACTTTACCATTTTCAAGACAATGTTCTGCAGTCCGTGGTAAATCAATAATTGATGAAGTTAACTGCTCATTCAGCTCCACTCCAGATGTTTCTTGAGAGGAAACATTCATGCTGTCTGCATTTTTAGCCCATGATTTACCAGCAACAACACTCTGCTTCAGATGCTCATCATATACACATTCAACAGAGAAGTTTCGATCTTGAACAACCTCATACCCAACAGAAGGTTTTTGTGTTGTATCATTGCCCATGGAAGAGAGCTCAACAACAGGGGCATTTCTTTTTGGAGAATCAATTCTGGAAGCCACATCCGACTTAGGAATCTCTCCAGCAGCCACACTAGCAAGCAAATTCATTCCAGCATCATCCGCAACCGGCATGCATGCATTTGCTTTGGTGTACTTAACAAAACTATCAATTAGAGTATTTATGGAGTTCAAAGAAGCCCTCTGCATCTTCCTTGATTTAACTTCATTTCCAGAAGACGAGGAAGCAACTTTTGTGACTTCGGTTATTTTCATAAGATCTTCTCCGGTTCTACAGTATTCTTCATCAGGAACAGCTGCGGGTGAACTCTCTCCCTCATCCGACCCAGTCAGCAGATCTTTTACATCATTGCTCTGCCAGGATTCATTATTTACATCAGTTATAACATTTTCCTGGTAAGTACCACTCTTCTCCTTCATGTTATGTTTGAATTGCTCCTGCTTCTCTGAAAGCACAGGAGAAGAAGCTCTGCTGTTTGTAACCAATTGATCTTCAAGAAATCCTCCACTGACACTTTGTGCTGGACCTCTACCTCGATTTGGGATTTTAACAATGAACTTATTACCATAACCCTCAGCTATAGGAGCATCCACTGCCTTTTCACATGTTAAACTGGACTGTGATATTTTTCCAGGAGCAGAATTTCTGTGCAAAGAAGAATTGTTGCATGGTCCGGTCTCCCTTTGAACCCCCAATGGCCCCGGCAAACCATTAATGAATTTCTGGCGCCGTGATGAGCTGCCAGAGATCTTAGTCACGGTTCCTGAACCAGCTGCAGAACTTCTTGCATCCTCCTTTACTGGAATTTCCCCCATCTTCGCATGATCACTAGAACATGACAGAGTATTGTTGTGGGATTGACTAAAACTGTTGATTTTCTCATCCCTTGTGGTTGTTTGAGGATCAGAGGTGCCAACAATAGTAGCATTTCGCGCCTTTGTTCCGGCTGAAGCAGGCAATGTTGATGCCTTCATAGGTACCGGTGTTGCAGTCTCTCCTTGAACAAGCTTAACAAAACCAGTTTTAGTTGCAGAGAATTGTGTTACTGAATTCTTCACTGCAACCTCAGAAGGTCTATGGTGCTTGATTCCACATTTAGCAACATCAGACCAGGGAACAGACTGATTTGGACCATATTTAGCATCCAACTCAACCTGAACTCTTTTTTTCCATGTATCAACTAAACTCCTTGCTTTCTTCTGTATTTCAACATTTCTATGAGTACGCAAAAGATTCACAGACTTCCCAATGCTACACATCTGCAGAACTGTAAGATTTACTGGTAGCTTATCAAGTGCTTGGAGTAAGGTTAAAAGAAAATTGTCAATTGATCTATCATCCTTGGAGCCACTACTACCACCAATCTTCCTTTTGTGGGCTTCCTGGAGCCATTCATCAAAAACATTCAACCCTCTGAGCTGAACAAAACGACTAAGACAGTCAAACTTGTGCGTAGCTGCTATAACACCAGCAAGCATTGATCGGCTCACCAAGTTTATTTTCCTCTCATTTCTCTCACGAATAATGAGCTGAACCAATTTCCCAACTCCTCCATAATCTTGTAGTCCCCCTTTTTCAGTAATTTTTGCAATCTCAAATTTTAAATTAATTTCAGGTATAATATGACCAGAATCCACATCATCCATTCTATTAATACATTCTCGTTTGACAGGTTCAGAGACTTGATCCCCATGCTCCCTTTTCTTTCCCTTACCCTGAGGAGAAAATGAAGGGGCACTGTTCTGTACAATATCTGAACCAGGTTTTAACTGTGATGCTGATGTCAGATCATTCATTGGCTTTGGAGAAGAGCCATCTGTCTGCACTGTAGCATGCATTTCTATACGCGTCTTACGTAACAGTTGACCTACTTCTTCCTGCAGTTCCTGTAAACTGAAAATTTACTGACTACAAAGCTTAAGAAAATGTATGCTAAACTAGAAGAGAATCTAGAACTCACATTAATATAATCTTGATCAGTTAGCCACCATAAACACTTGTTTGTAATGTCATAAACTCGTCGGCACACAAATGAGCAAATCCCTGATGGAAGGTCAACGTCTTTAGGAAGGAATGAAACTTTACATGGATGAAGCAACAATCCAGCAGGAATCTCATCCTTATGGAAGGAATAAAAGATCTCGTTTGGAGCAGCTTCCAATAGGATGCCTTTGCCAAGCTTTACTTCAGCAGGTTGATATAGCCAATTCACACCCAACAGTAACTTATTTTCTTTAGCAGCAGTTAGAGAATGGATTATTCCAATAAAAAGTGGAGAATCTTGGGCTGGTTTGAAGAGCGTACAGCCACCTACACTGAATCTGTGTCCATCCTATAACAAACAAAATAGGTGGTGTCAATAAACAATTGAACAACTAATCAGGTAGGAGAAGCTTACGGTGACGATATAAAGCAATTTGTATGGGTAAAGAACTACAAGCTGGATCAACAACCAGATTGGCATTGATCAGTTATATCTAAAAATTATAAACTTATTAACTCATAGAGGAAGCAACCAAGATTAGGTAGAGATGATAATTCAATACAAACAGAACCAAGGGAAAAGAACAATCATTGGCGGGCAATGCAAATTGTTCAACTATTCAGAACTGTTGTGACTCCAATAATCAAGCTTAATTAGATATGAAAGACTTCAGAGAATCATATCTACAAATAAAGTTGCATATAGTGCCATTTAGAGCAACTGGTCAGCTACAGAACAAATTTTTGAAAGAAATACTCTCATTGGTAAATCGACAACAGATGGTAACAAGCTAATACACATATGAATGTACTATTTCAAAGAAGCTGAAGAGAATCCAATGCAATATATTATAATTAACAAACAAAAATTATTCCCATGTGACCAGAGTTCATGATTAACAGAAACATGTTATAGCAATTCAGATATGTTCAAAGATTATACAACCATAACCAAGGAAAACATTAGTCATTTGAAAGTGTGATATTATATCACACGCTCCTCTCTAAATCCTTGGATATGTTTAGGGTGCTGCTTCTAATAGATATTATAATCATATCTATCTCCATTGAAGATATGCTAATACATTTCTCTAGACTCATACTACATGCTAGAAATAAGGTACGACTCTAATGTACATTTTAGCACAAGAAAAATCGTGTACATTCTCGTTCATATACAAGTTAAACCATGTCTATAAATGGGAAGAAATATGCATACAAAAAAACTAACTAATTACCTATAGTAGAATAGGTTACATTTGAAGAAGCCCAGGACTTGCCTTATGGGAACAAGACCTAAAAGCTAGCAGCTAATAATTAATTAAGAAGCAACTATTGTATTTACAGCACCAAAACCATCAGAGCAATAACACCCTGCAAACTACATAAAAAGCTTTGGGAAGAAACTTGTTAAGGAAAATTTGTTACTTAGGTATTTAAGTAAAACCTTTTGCAATCATCAATCCACCATGTAAAACTATATATTTCTTTCTTTCTATTACTAGGCAATAAAAGTATATAAACGTCCAGTAAAGACTAATAAATATTTACATTGTACTGTTTTCCTATTCCCTCACTAAATCAATGAGACAAAACTATATCCTAACGGAGTAAATCACTTCATGATTCAAGCTATTCTAAATATAGGAAAGATTTCAAATATCTTGAACAACAATAAGTCTGGTGATTACCCCTCAACCTCGGTAATGATGATCCTGAAACTATTTTCTTTTCGAGTATTTCATGTTTCAAGCTGTTGAAAATGGGAACTTTCCATTGTTCTGGTCAACAACAATGCCGGTAAATACTTCTCCTTAGCACTCCTTGAAAGAAGGCAAAGTCCTAAAATTCAGGTGCATTTACAGTGATCTATAACGAATGCAAATATCACTTTCATCTCCTAATGCTTTCTTCCTGGAATTTCCTTGTGCTTGGATTAAGTAATAGAACCCATGAGGCAGTAAAAATTCAGATAAGTCAATAGAAGTACCACAACATCTGTAAAATAGCTTCTAGCAGATGAAAAGTAAAAGAATCCTTCTTGTCTCATGATTTTGTACACAAAAGGTTTACATTACGGCAAAAGTAAACGGAAGAAAGGGGACATATGCGCCTCAAACATAACTAAATTATATTGTAGTGCACTCTCCATACCATATGAACCCATAAAACTAAGTCGAACGTTCTTACAAATGCACCTCAGCAAAACAATCCACCCAAAACGTCAATAAATATGCCTTCCTACCAATCAATCCGAAATTAAAAAATTCCCACAAAAAACCCATTCCGTTCCCTAAATTTTACCAAAAACGAGCACAACAAAATCATCCACAAATTTCAAAACCAAACCAATAAAATAAAAGAAAATCAGGACCATTCCACACTTTCCCGGAAAGTCAAGCCTCAATCTCAAAATTCCCAAGAAAAATTAAAGCCCTTTCTTCATTTCCTCCTAATCACTTAAATGGGAAAAATGGGAAAAAGTGAAGAAAATAGCAAACAAAAAAGGGAGGAGGAACTATAAAAGAACAATTGAATGGAATCAACGCAAAGACATTGTATAAAAATGTTATACCTTTGAAAATGAATTAATGGTAGATGAAAAAGAGAGAGAAGCACCACTATCACCACTCAGAACCGCGGTGGCAAGTGTAGGGACTGTCAACATGTGCCGTTCTATTTTCCTCTCTTCACCTCTTCCTTGCCCATGCATAGCCTTGCATTTTCCCTTTCGAGTACCATCAAACTTTCCCTCCTTATTTCTATCTTCTTTCCCCCTGTTCGATTTCCCCCTTTCTTACCCTACATCCACCAAAAGCCAACCGTTCACCGTCTGCCAAAAATCTTCCCTCAACCAAACCTTGATTTCCCCCAATTTGGCAATTTCATATACAAAACCCTAATTCCATTCGCTCGCGATTCTCCCGTTTACCTGATCAAGTTCAATCTCCGATCCATCCACCACGTTTGATTTCTTAAGCAGCCTTCCAATCTATAGAAGCAAAAATAATTTTAAAACTAAAAATAAGAGAGAGGGCAAATTATTTCGTCTCGATTTTTAGAGAGGAAAATATATTCGAAGAGAGGCAGCAAAATGATAGGTGCAAGGTAGGGCAGAGCGGGCAATTGGGTTGGGCACTGCGGACAGTACGTGCAACTTCATAACAAGGGTAGTTAGTTTGTGACGGAAATGAAAGATAGCTACTCGAAGTAGGAGTGAATTTCATTCGGTTGGATGTTTTAAATTTTAAATCATTCAGGATTCGATTTGTAATCCATCTAGTTTTATTATTTATTTATAATCTATAATATACAAGTTTCGAAAACTAATAAAAATATTTTTTTATTTTTACCATACTATTTAATTCATATCTAAAAATAATTATAATTTTATTATGACATGAATTATTTTTCTAATATTATTAAAAATCATTTTTTAATATGATATTTAAAAATTAAACAAGTAAAATTATATAATTTAAAGAAAATTTTGAACTGACAAAAATATAATTTATTATTACTTATATTATTAAATTGATATTAAAAATAATTTTTAGTATATTAATAATTATGGTGTGGTAATAAAAATAATATTAATTAACTATCAATTTATGTGAAATTGAGTAATAGTTCTAGTTAAAAAATTAAATAATATATTTTTAATTAATAAAATTTTTAAATCTATAAATTCATTGAATATAACTAGATAAATTAAAAACAGCGAATATCTAAGTTTTTATAATTAATGTTTTAATTAAATAAATATATTTTAATAAATATATATAATTTTATTTTAAATAGTATAATAATTAACTTTTTATAATTAATAGAAAGTAAATGTGTCTCTCGAAAAAAGAAAATAAATATGTGAGATTAACTTAATAGGTTTTGTTTCCATCACCCCAAAAATGTATGATTTATCTAAGATGTTTATGGAAATAAAATTTATTAAATAATGTTAAAATATTTTTTATAGAAAATATTTCGGTAGGTGTTCTATTTTGAATGTTGAATTATGGGCTATACTTTGTGGGCTTGAGGTTGCTAAACTTAGAGATTATATGTAAGTTATTGTTAACAGTGATTGTTTAGGCAGTGGATTGCCTTACAAATAAGTCTGGGGAAGGTAACTCATTGTCATTGGTCTAAAAGATTTTTGCGGTTAAGAGGTGCTTTCAAATGGTAAAATTTTAATTTATTTAAAGAGAGGGGAATGTGTTTATTGATTAGATAGTTAGAACTTGTTTGTGAGAGGAATCAAAATTTTCAGTTATTAATTTTCCTATTTTTCATGTTAAATAACTCTTGTTAGAAGATAAATTAAGTAATTCCTTTGTAAAAACTAAATAAACTCAATAAACCAATCAACTAAGATCATGTAAATTGCCAGACACCAACCCGCCTCCATACTCCACCCTCAAGTCAGAAAAAACAATCCCTGAACACCTATTTGATCCACTGTTCCCAAAAACTAGAATATTATGACTCCGCCAATCATTCATCAATGAACCATGGGTACAACCTTAGTCATTTCATTTTTAAAGCAATTGTTAAGGGCCCTTTCTTTGGCTATTTCTCTAGTTTTATTTCATATGTAAATGCAAGTGAGTAAACGTTATGACTTTGAGAATTGACAAGCAAAGAAGAAACAGAAAAATGGTCTTATTAACAATTTGTATTTCCCGAAAAATTTAACTATTACCACGGAAAGAAAATCAATCTATCAGAGGAAGGAAAATATACATCAATAAAAAGAATCCAACCCAAACCATGCTAAAGGCCCAATATGAAAACTAAATACCCAAAAAATTAATTTTGGGTTGGGGTGAAAAAAAAAGTAGTAGTAGTTCAACCCTCTCATCCTATCCTGTTTTAATTTTGCTCAAGGACACCTTACGTTCCTTCCTGGGCCTCCATAGTAAAAGTAATTTCCCCAAACATTATTTCTTCCTTGTCTGATGTCGTAACAATCAGAATGATCGGCCAATAGGTGAAGGTTTGTTAGGGGCAGCAAATTATTATCCCAATCAACAGTTTGCAAGTTCCGAAAATAAGCTGCCTTTCCAAACCCTTCTTCAGCAAAATGTCCACTGCCCATTTGTGTTGATGTGTGGAATCCTGACGATCTAGTGTTCACAATTTCTCCTCCAAATTGTATCATGTTGGCATGGCTTCTCAAGTGACTGAAGAGAAATGCAGGCCAATATCCAACCAGTAATCCTGATCCAAATTCTAACCACCAATGTCCATGTTTTGGATCCTACAAAAACATTCACTGTCGATGTTGGAAGAGGTTGCAGTCCATTAAAGTTTTATTTGTCACGACCAGCTTGAAATTTTTTTTCTGAATAATATTCCCCTTGTTTTCTTGGTATCCTATCATCGCTGGATGGTCAGATGTAACATAAAGTAGGCCAAAAATCAAAGCAATTTTTTACTTTTAGCGGCATAATTGTCCTCTTAAATAGAGCAATAAGAGCTAAAACGTTGGTGGTGTTTGTGTTCTTATTTTCTAAAAGATTATATAAGAAATAGAATACAAAGTTGACACATTAATAAACACTTCAAGACAAAAAATATTAAAAGAGACGAGTTTTGCATTTCAATACTGTCCAGAATGGACAAGGTCTCATGTCATTATCATTAATCTCAAAGTCAATTTTAGATTTTATTAAGGTTGCAAGTTTAGCGCTTTATTTGAAGCAGCAGATGTGAATCAGCAAAACACCAAACAGACCTTCCCTTATTTGTTGTTTTTTTTAAATGATGCCATATTGTTAATTTACTCCATTCATAACTTTGTATAGTTCTACTTTGTGGAATTGTGCAAGCACCCACCTTCCAAACCATAATGTCGATGTCAAACTGTCTGCCATTGTAGGAGGAGATTGGAGAGATTGCTGCTCCAATAGCAATCTTATTGGTGGTTTGGACAAAGCCCGAACACAGCAAGTTGTAGCATCCTGTGGCTCGGTATGCATCAGTCTGTCAATTCAAAGCCAATTAGCAGTTGGTTTGTTTTTCAAGGAAAAATAAATATTTTCAAGCTTGATTCCAAGATGTTACTCACCGTCCAGTATGTGAAGAATCTAGGGTAATTATCTCCATATAATTCAGGGCTAACCTGAAGTAGAGTGAATGCAATTGTTCATTAGATTTAGAAGCATGCAGGAGATGGTGGTTCAACAGCTTAAACAAAAGAATTTTGCACGTTGATAATTGAAAGCAACTTGGAAAAGGGTTTTGCAGAAAGCTCGTGTTTCACGCACCATTTTGATGTTTCAAGGATACTATTTGGAAGTTGAATATAACATATTTACGACTGAGGTTTTCTTCTCAGCCTCAGAATATTAATTGAAGATAGGGACTTGCCAATACAGAGATTCTGCATTATGTACTAAAAATTCAGGGACATGCCTGCCAACCAGCTTCAATGGTATTAAGATCATTGCCAAAAGAGCCAGAGATGATCCATATCTGTGACAAGCTAAACTCGTATTCATTAGTCACATGAGGCGCCCACACGTTTAAGCTTGCCTTTGCTCCATAATACTGATCTCCATTCACAAACACAACTGCGTGCTGCAACGAGAAAAAATGAACTTGTCAAAACATTTGCATCATTTCAGCTTGATGAGAAGCATTGAAAGGATGGTAGATGATAAAGGTTTGGCTATCATGAGAAGTAAAAACTCAATTAGTCGAGAGTAGTGCTCTATAATTTAAATCAACTTTAGAGTCCAATATCTCTTCAATGTCTGCCTGCTACTGTTTTTCCCCAGCCAACTCCTGGCGAACTGCTAAAACAGCGGAAAATCAACTTAGCCGAAAACTATCCCTTCGGCTGGAATGAGAAATGGAAGCTAAGACAGATTTTTCGCTCTAAATCATCTCAATGCTGGGTTGCTAATTGATAATAAAAATGAATCACACAACTTTTGGGTCAAAATGCGAGAAAATATGTTTTTCAATTCTCAGGTCGTAGTAATTGTCGGAATCCCAATCTGGGTTAGATGTTAGATAAATTTTTTACTGTTTCTATGACGTAAAGATCAAGGTACCAACCTCATGGCCGCTGCCTGTTGAGTCTCTCCTTACATGTCTTCTTCTTGTTCTTCCATATCTCCTAACAGAACTTGCTCTCAAAACGTCTTTCTCTGTAGTTCTTCTGATTGGAACAGTTCCTTCGGGGCAAGATTCACCTGAGCCTGTCCATAGTTGCAAGTTCTCAGGGTTTGCATCGGTAGAGTTGTGACGTTTTGGCCTCGCCGGTGGATCCTGTCAAAATGAGGTTGTTTCATGGCGATGCTCCAAACTTGCAAAGTTTCAGATACTCACCGACATTGAATTTGTTTATTTCTAAATATCAGCTAAACTGGTAGAGCAGAAATTTACCGATGGTTTCTGCCCTCTAAGCTCAGGGTGATCGAAAGCAGGTTGAAGATGAGAGAGAACACAATCTATGATATCACCATCTGAACTCTGCAGCAACAAAACTGTTTAAAACTCGTGGAACAAGACTAGAAGAAAATTCCAAACAAGATATGACAGGGGAAAGAAGATGCCAGCCTGAATTGTCTTCACAGCAGGCTTATTGATCTTCTTGAGAAAAGCATTTATCCTCCTTAGCTTCTGAATGTCCTTAGCAGGTTTAAAAGTATGGTTTTTCATTTGCCGGTTACCGGAATCTGACATCAATGGGGAGGACAGGACACGGGCAAGGGAGGAAGCAACAACAAGGAAACCGACAAAAAGAGGAATCTGAGAGAATTAGAGGGGAAGAATCAGTATTATAGTAATCTAAATAGTACATTCATCTTGAATACCAGCAGTAGATTTTTATAATCCTTTGGATTAGGGTCTGGGATGAATAGCCCGTGGGTGTTGGAGCACAAAGATATGGGGCCTTTGTCCTGGTTAGCTTTTAGGATCCTGGGTCGGGATGCTTGCCACTTCTAATATCTCCCCTTTAATATCTATATTCTTTTATTTATTTATATTTTTCCTCTCTTCTTTTCACATAGTCTCACCCACCTCTGCAACAAATTAAAGCAAGCTAGCCGCTGAGGAATATTGGGCCACTAAAAGTCTCCCTCGCATTTTAAAACTACCGGCGTGACCACGGGGGGGATTATTAAGGTATTTCAGTGCAGGCAACATGCTTTTTTTGGGGGGGTAAAGTTAGCTTCAGAGAATAGATTCCAGACCCCACCCCTAGACACTATATGGTGTATAACATACACCGCTATTTGAAATTCTTTGTTTGCCACTCTCATGAAAGTTTGTTTATTGTAATAATAATAGTAATACTTTGCTTTTATTGATAAAGAGAATATGATTTAATGACATTATAATTATAATGTAAAACTACAATATCTCTGACAAAGGCTGTCATGACCATGCTCCCTAAAGGATATAAATATGATGTTCAAAGAACTTAAAAGATAGGCGGTCAATTTTCTTTTTTAATAACCTGAGACTGTTGCAGTAATATAAGTATTTAAGGGGAAACAATTAAATCAATCTCTTAAATGTAAAACCAGAGCCCTGAACTGCATGGTAATGTATCTCAGAAATGAACGGATGACAGCTCCTTAGAAGTTGCTAAGGAGTGAGCAGACAAGTGATTTTGTCTTTGAAGTGAGCATTAAAAAGTGATTGTATCATAAATTGAAATCTCGACTAATCGGGTCTGATATATCTCAAGTTACAGCATTTGAGCAATTAAAATTTATAATCAGTTGGAAAATGTTTTTTTTTTCAACTTTATTTAGTTTATTAAACAAATTAATTACAAAGAACAGATCATTTCTGGGGGTCCGAGAGACTTTACCATCAAAGGACAATCCAATAAAGTCCAAGCACGCGAAGCTTGTTGGATGGTGATGCTTGTTTGCCAAGCACAATTAGATTGTCCAACAAATCATAGTGTTTGCCTGCAAGCGTCTACTTTAATTAAAGGATGACGATAGTGATGTGTTATCTGATTGAGATGTGGAGATCATGTGACATAATATATAATAACCATTCTTTTAACCATCTTTGTTGAAAGAAAAGCTTAAAATATTTGTAAGACTTTCTAAAAGAATGCTATCCTTTAAGCTAAATGAAACTAACAATCACATGGGTGTCAACGATTGCCCCAGCATTGTTAGCAAGGATGTTGTTTTATTGGAGACCATAATGTTCCTAAAGAAAAATTTAACCCAAAATGGACTAAAAATACTACCACGGAATATTCAGGCATGACATTCTCAAGTACTCAAAGCATTCAAGTAATAACTTTTGTTGCCAAATTTGACCATTATAAGGAATCGACAATGATGATTAATTGAAGATAAATGAATTTTTTTGAAACAATTTTCCTTTGTTGAGCCTATAAGTGATTTTTTTTATAAGTTGGTGTCATGATTTTGTGCGCTTTATCTCATTATTATACAAGTGAATATGCAATCTTTTAGGATAAATTACTAAGATAGTTACTAAAGTTTTAGAATGTTCCTGTTTTCTTTTTTTAGTTACTCTTGTTAAATCAGTTGTGATTTGTAGTCACTTTATCATTACATATATTTAGTCATCATACAATAAATTTAAAACATATATATGTCAATTTGGACTTAATTGTTAGGCCTCACAATCACCTTCCTTTTGTTTCGAAACCTCAGGAGTATGAGAGGCGCTTTAACATCATGCCTCATGTGGTCAGCAGATGGATAAGATCGAAGGGGAGATGAAGTCAATGCATGGTGAGTTGTGACAAGTGAAGAATCAATGCACCCCAACAAATACGCAGTTGGTTGACATCCAAGCCCAACTTAGCCCAAATGATGAACATGATGCAAAGGCAAGTTGGCATGGTCATCCCAATCAATACTGAAAATAACCCTCGAAGAGATGGGAAGGAGCACATAAAAGCTATTTCGCTTTGCTTGGGTACAATTTTGGAAAATCATATTGTTCCAACTTCGAATGCGGTAAATGAGGAAGATGATCCTGTGAATGACTCCTCAAACAATGATGAGACTCAAAAATATAGGAGAATGTAACCGAACTTGAACTAAAGTGATCGTTGTTTTCGCGATGTCAAAGTCTTAAAATTTATATAAAGAATGATCGAACCGGGAAACTAACCATGACAACGATTTGAGGCAAGCGCACCTATCGAACAGTAGTATAGTTAAGGCAAGACCGGAATGTCGAACCCAAAGGAACCAAAAGTACTAATACTAACTCTCTTTTTATTATTTAGCCTAAGAATTAAGGGATTTGTTTATCTAATCTAAAATTAACTAACAACTAATCTAAAGACTCTAAGACAAAGAAGAATGAAATTGTGAAAATAACTTGAGGAAAAACCAATTGATTAAGACGACACCCAAGGAAGAATCCACCTGGACTTCACTTGTTATCTAACTCTGAACCAGACGATTTATTCATTTAACTTGATCCGTAAGATTTCCTAAGTTATATTAATCCCTCTCTCGAGGCGACTAACGTCTAACCCTAGGTTGATTAATTGAAATCTCTTTCTAATTAAAACCCCTAGAATGGCATTAACTCGATCTATGGACTCCCATATTAGGTTTCATCCTAATCCGGTAAAATCTCGTCACCCTATGTCTAGGTGCGCGATCAACTCCGCTTAATTATGCTAGATCTACTCTTAGGCAGGGACTTTTACTCCTCCACCTAAGCACATCATACTTGAATTAATATCCCGGAATATCAACACAAGAATTAAGAACACATAATTAAGAACAAGTCAAATATTTATCATATAGTTCAGCAAACGATAACAAGATTCATCTTAGGTTTCATCCCCTCGTGTATCGAGGTTTAGTTCATAATGATAATAAAAGAATACATCTCAAAAGAAAAGATAAAACAAAACATAAGAAATCCCTAAAACTCCCTAAAGGAATTGAAGGAGAGATCCTCCGTCTTGAGTATAATTCCAGCTTCTTGTGATGAATCAACTGGCTATCTTCGAGTAAATCTCCACAAATATACCCTCTTTGGCCTAGCTGGATGCCCCCTAACCAAAGCCGTGGGTTCCCCCGACAAAAGCCCTGGCAGAAGGTTTCTGCCGAACTCCCCTTTTTAAGTTGCCCCCTTGGGTGTTTATATAGGCTTTGAGATGCCTTATTTGGTCCCTAAGTATCCTAATCCAAGTGGAATTCCTACTAAGGTGTTTGAATAGGCTTTGGAATGTGTTTCGTTGCCTCCAAGTATTCTATTCCAAGTAAAACTCCTCTTGGCCGCGGCAGGGACATGCCCATGGCACACGCCTGTGTGAATCGTGGCCAAGCCGTGTTCGAGGCTATTGAATAAGGCAGGGCCGTGTGGTCTTAGGCCCAGGCCGTGTTAATTTCGTGATATGGCCCATTTACTCCGTTTTGAGCCTGTTTCTCGTTTTTTTCATCATCTAGTGCTCTTCTGAGTATAAAACATGAAAACAAAAGATTAAGAGCACCAAATTACATAATTCAAGGCTTAAATCATCCAAAAGCATGCTAAATGTGGGCTTAAAATATGTTACTTTTACGGTTTCTCATAAAGCAAAGTACCAATTCCAGTGGTAAAAGTGTACCATTCCTATTGAGGCTTGAGGACAATAAGAAAGGGATGATGCTGAATTTTTAAGTTTCTTCAACTTATTTATGCCCCTAATTGTAAATCTACCCATATTGGAACTTATTGATAATATTCCTAAATATGCAAAGTTCTTAAAAGAAATTATGGCTAGGTATAAGAAACTTAAAAAAGGGGAACAAATAATTATAAATGCCTCATGTATTACTATCATCACTAAGGAGATACCCTCTAAGCTTAAAGACTTGGGGAGCTTCACAATTCCTATAAAGATAGGGGAATTAAACCTTGGTAAGGTCCTCTGCGATTTAGGGGCCAACATTAATTTAATGGCTTTGTCTATTTATAACACGACAATTGGCTGATAAGTCATTGGTACACTCTAAAAGTGTACTAGAGGACGTATTGGTCAAAGTTAGACAATTCATATTTCTTGTAGATTTTGTGGTTTTTGACTTCGAGGAAGATCTCAAGATTCTCATTCTATTGGGAAGACCTTCTTAGTAATATGCAAGTCTACCATAAATGTAGAAAAAAATAAATTGATTATGAAAATCGATGGTAAATAAATTTGTAAAACAAAATGCTAAAATGGTATCAATACTAAAGGTAAGTATCAATACCTAAAGAAAGGTATTGGTACTTCAACCCTAGAATCGATACTTCTCAGTTTAATTTAATTTTTCTGAAACTTTGAAGCTCCAAATGGCATCAGTACCTATCAGGGGTATCGATACTTATTTTTGAAAATTTTGAAAATTTTACAGATTGGTCATCATTCATGCTTGGGTCAACTTTAAAGCTTTTGTAAGCTCGACTAAGGTTCGGATTTAATTGGGTTACATAATATCTAGACATTTTGAGTAATGATTGGATATTTAAATAATTTATTTATGATATGCTCGATTACAAATTTTGAAAATGTTTCAAATTAACCCTTGTTAAATTCTAGGTTAATTTTAGAGCATATATAGGCTTGTATAAGACTCGAGTAAAGTTATATTTGATGATTATTGAACTAAATTGACTATGACTATGATTGTATGAATTATTTTTATACTGAATGTTAATTTTCCGCTTTTTGCTCTGACAATAATTGTAGCATCTTGTAACTCGGACTTGACAATTGAATTGGGTGAGGGGTGTTACACTTAGTAAAAGGTTGGGATACATATAACATGCCATTAAGGTTATACGCAGGCTTTATTAGGGGTTTTATAGGTTATAACGATGTCTAGCATTTTCTGCAGATTATCAGGTTATATATATATCATAGGTTTAGTTTAGACAGGTAACCTTGATATAATGTCAGCTTGTGTGAGCAACTTATTCCCGTTACCCGAATCTATTTTACTATGGTCCCATCAGATGATATTCAATTAACTGGAAATGGAAACTTAAATGTGATTTGGAAACGAGATGGTATATGTTGATGTTTAAATTGTGATTGGTATGTGATTCCATTAAGATATTGATATTACTTATGATTTGAGAACATGTCTAACACATTTGCTTGCTAATGTTGTTAGATGACTAGTTATGCCATCATGTGCCAAGGTTAGCCATGTTAAATGCCAAAACGATTAGTTTAATTACACTTGAACTTACTAAGCATTCTTAATGCTTATTCTAGTTGTTTCTTTTCATGTAGATTGTCGCTTTACGAAACTTGCCGAGCTAGATCAGTGGAGGAGCACACACTATCCTGATATGGTAGTTATGTCTAATTTGAGTCTAGACTATGTAGCATGTACATAAGGGCTTTCAGTATACAAATGTGTTGGAAAAATCCCAGTTTGAAAATGATTTTTTTGCACAATAGAAAATTAAAATTTCGAAAAATGATCCGGTTTGTAATAGTTATAGCAATAAACCTTAACCGAATTCGTACCTGTGTTTTTGGCTTAGTTTACAACACCCTAGTTTTGGCGAATTTAAAATTTTGGGCGTGTAGTAGTAAACAGTTTGTCTGACGTGGTGTTATTCGCTCAAATGATCATTTTGGCATATATGTGTGGGCCTATAGTAACTGTCACTTAAGTTAGTAAGAATTTGATTTCATGATGTTATGCTATATTAAAGAGAAGTTCGTGTTAACTGTTAAAGGGTAAGTATCGAATGAGTGTTCGCCTAAGGTATAGTACGCCAGTTTTGTATGGAATATTATGATAATTAGTTTCCAAGTAACTTGGTTAGAAATCAACTAGTTAGCCTAGCTTGATAATTGTGATTAGAAAGTGTTTATTTATATTTTTCTGAAAAACTGTAAGCCATTAAGAACGTAAGTTCTGAAACATATGACACTTGTTAAATTTCATTAAGCAAGTTGAGCCATATTTATATGTGAAAGATGAGTTATGATAGGGTTCTTCTTTCTTCTTCCTCTTCCTTAAGTGGTATTTACTAATACCTTACTTAAGCTTGAATGTATCTTACATTGATGATCTAGAAGTTATGGTTGTTTTATGATCAGTGGTTACTTCGTATCAGGATGAGTATTTCAGCTCTTCATGTTAAGTTCTGAATGCGTAAATCTATATGCAGTGATTGAACAGTAAGACTGTAAGTATATTGATTTTGCATGAGGTTGTCAACAATTGAGGTGATAAGTAATTTGTATGTACAAGAATAGTAATAGTGAAATTATGTTTCTAAATAGTGGTTACTGCTGGTTCAAGATGGATATCTGGATTTGATGTTTTGAACTGCAGTAAGTGAGAATCAGGTAAGCCTATACTCTAACTCTTGCATGTGTACTATTGGCTTGTGTTGCACCAAGCTTGTTCCAAAGAGAATAATCATTAGGTTTAACTTTCAAAGCAGTTTTGAAAGATGCAATGGCCTTACCATATTCTCTCGACAAATTATACAGAACACCAAGGACAATGTGTACATCAAAGCATCCTCGGGAGATATCTCGAGCGACTTCATTGAATAATCTAGCAACTTTGTATGGCAGAAAACACTTGATTAACACCAGAATATAACAATAACATTTCCAAAATGTAATAATAGGGATAAGCTTCTAGTAATCTTAAGGAAAATTATTTCTGTCACCGTATGTAAAACTCTAAGTCCAAAATATAATCACTGCAGTCATGGAAATCATATGCAAAAAGACACTCTTGTAATCACAACATTCACAACATAAGCAAACTATCCTTCGATTAACATTAGAGGAAGCGGCTTACACTCAAACCAAGATTGCAATATCAAGGCATTGTTCCAAAAGACAAAAACCAACCAAAAAAACAAAGAATTATACCTTAGTGTACTTACATCAGCATAATACAAAGAATTAGCAAGCTCCGGTGGCGCAAGAGTACCATACTTTGGGTGATGACGTAACCATCCATACAGATACTTTAAAGTAGCAGACATTACATTATTATTTGCAATACCTTAATTTCTAAACATTTTTTTAATATAGTCTTTTTAAGAATAAAAGAAGTCAAATATAATAATAATTAATTATTAATAACAATTTAAACACTCAGTATTAATATTTATAATATATATTAAAATTTTAAGTTATTATCATTTATCAATCAAATTTTTTTATTAATTGATAATGCCTATTTGTCATTACACTTAAATATTAAATATTATAAAAATTTTAATTTATTACATAAAATTTCCACATAATTGCTAGTGAAGCTTAAAGAACCTCTAATTGGAATTGATCAATATTCCCAAGGAACTCGTCATCTAATCTCTTATTACTGTTTGTGTACATGGCTCTTTGCTCATGTAGAGTACCTTTTATTACAAAAAGAAAAAAGTACGCGGACGACCGCGGACCATCCATTTTTATTACTAGAGATGAATTATTAAAATCTAAGAAACACCTATCTCGATTAGGAGAGACACACCCAACATCAATAATAAAGTGTTCTCCTCTCTTCTCTGACCTCCCTGCCAACATCTCCCCCTTCCCCACCTTTCCTTTCTCTGTAAGTAACCAAGTATCTTCTCATTTTACCTTTGGATTTGTTTGTAAAGGTAAGGTCGTCTCTGTTTGCTAGCAATTTACATTGTGTGTTGCCTGCCTTTCTTTTTCTTTTCAAAGTCTCTGTTACCGCTTTAATCTCTTTTATGGAAAAATTTTAAGGACATTGTTGGATATTTCTTGTTAATTTCCATTTTCTCATCCATTTCTTATGCTTGTTGCTAAACCGTTGTTCAATTTACTTGGTTGGGTTACTAGTATGATGTTCTTATTGCAACTGTTGTTTTCTGACAAATAAGTTTGCACATGTCTTTGATTCAATTTCGTCTTACCCTGTCTTTCTCTACCAGCAGTATGGCGGATTTGCCCTCCTTTTCAACTGAAGAATTTTATTGGCTAGCATATTCTTTTGGGGCATCATCTCCTGCAAACTAGTAAGTAATCTAATATGCTTTTGCTTTCTTCAACGACATTTTTGGTGGATTGGAATTTTTTTTCAGCTCTTTCCTCTTCGTAGATTTCGATCAAATTTAATGGTTTTTATTAATCTTCTTTGTAAGCAATATCCTCGCACATTCCATTTTCAGTGTATCTTCTAAACAAATACTCTACAATTCCATGAACGGCACCAAGAAGAATGCCTAGAAATAATCATCAAAGCACAATAATTTAAGGAGAAAAAGGAAAGAAAAAGCATTCGAAATTGATTGTAGAAGTGCATGGGAAATTACTTACCCCGTTCCCTAAAGATGTCACTCTTGTATTCCTGCTCTAAATTAGTAGCAAAGGTGAAAGGTGATCCAAGGGCAACCGACCACCCCAAGGTAACATCAGTAGCTCTACCATCAACATTCTGTGCACAAAGAAATTACTCAGTGCCTTAACAGTAAAAAAGAAAAGAAAAGAAAAAAACAATACGGAACATCAAAACTAGAAAGATGCAGCACAAGGAAAAAATTACCTGATGGACTCCAAAACTAGAATTGATTCCAGCACCATTGATAGAGTCTCCTTACAGATGGGCCCATTCCTTTTGGGCACACAGTAATTACACTAATGTTCTTTGGAAATCAAGTCCCTTTGACTGCAAGTGTCCAAGAAGAAAGCCATGGGAAAGCCCCAGGATGCTATTTGGTTTCATGTAAGAGAATATCTTCTCATAATTGTCTGCTTGCAAAATCACATTGTTAGGATTGTCCCGATTAAGCAACGAACAAGTAAAAATAGTAGAAAAAATTGAGAATTTGAACACACAAATTTAACGTGGAAAAACTCCTCCAAAGAGGATAAAAAACCACGGGCAAAGATAATTTTACTATAATGGCAACAGAATGAAGAGTACAAAAGATGGAGATAAAAACTAAACCCCGAAAACCCAAAAATAAAGAACCCTCAAAACATAAACACAAAATTCTCTAAATGTGTTATGAGTTCTAATCTCTAATGGGTGTATTTTCTAAGGTTGTAAAAGAGCCTATTTATAGGCTAAATCCATAGGTCAAATAATAATAAAATAATCTAAACTAATCAGTGTTTGATTGAAACAAATAAACAGAGTTTAACTAGGAGATTACTTCTTGAATTTGACTAAAATAGGAGTCATAATTAACAAATCCCCACCTTGACTCATATTTCCACAATGCCATCTTTGCCAAAGCCCGCCATGAGCCTATTTTGAACCATGCAGGGAATTAACTGAGTCGATTCTATGCTTAGAAGCTGGAAGACTTCTAGCCTTCGACTTGTACACTGCCAAATCAAAAACTAACCCGGGTTTAATTTTCACCAACACAGTGCCCTAACTTCTCAAAACCTGCATTCAAAAGAGAACCTCTCTTTAACAAAACGGTCATACCTTTTTCCCTCCTATGACCAAGTTACCTCCGCTCTAAATGAGTTGACTTGGCTCAGAATGCACGAGGATGTCCGATTTCATCGGTCCATTGTAGAACCTTCCGAACATAAAGATTGCCGTTCTTTTACCTTTTAACAAAACAAGAGCTCCACGAGATACTTTAATGCCGCTCGACTCGATGTTGATTCTGCATCCTTACAAGTCTAAAATACTCAAGGAGATGAGATTCTTTCGTAAATCAGGTACATACCTGACATCTGAGAGTGTCCTAATTGTCCCATCGTGTATCCTAATTTTAACAGTACCAATTCCAATTACCTTACTAGATGAATCGTTTCCCATGTACACAACTCCACCTTCAACTGAACTGTATGTGGAGAACCATTCTCTATTGGGACACATGTGGAAAGAACATCCTGAATCTAGGATCCACTCGGACGTGAGCTTGGAGTTATCGCTCGTTGACACTATCAAGAAATCATCACCGCTTTCATCGGCCAAATTAGCACCAGCTACATCTTCCTCGTTACTCTCAGAAGCTCTTTTCTTTTGCAGTTTATAACAATCTACTTTGACGTGACCTAACTTTTTACAATAGCGACACCTTTTGTCTTGTTTCTTTGATGCTATCAAAACGGAAGCTTGCCTATCTGCCTTGCTATCAAAATGAAGCTCATTGTCGAGTTTGTCTCTACTCAACAAATTACCCTTCACATCTTCGAACGAGAGTTTGTCTCTGCCATAAATCAGGGTCTCCCTGAAAGATTTGTATGAAGGGGGTAAAGAGCACAATAATAGCATAGCCTGATCTTCATCGTCAATATGAATCTCAACAATCTTTAAATCATTTAAAAGAGTAATGAATTGGTGATGTGATCTAAGAAGCTCACATTCGCTCATGCGAAACGTAAATAGAGCGTTGTTTCAACAATAAGCAGTTAGCTTGCAGAGACTTAGTCGCATAAAGAGTTTCTAACCTTTTCCATAAGGCGATGAGGTCTTCTCCATCAATACCTCCTGCAATACCGTATTCGCGAGGCACAACTGGATTGCAGGCAAAGCCTTTTCATCAAGCTCTTCCCATTCTGTTTTATTTAGATTTTTCAGGCTTTTTCCCGGTAACAATCTTTTTCAAACCAGATTGAACTAGAATTGCCATCATCCGAACTTGCCACAGATTGAAATTTGTCTCACCATCGAACTTCTCAATTTCAAACCTTGTTGCTGCCATATCTGAATGGGCTGATCTATGAAAATTGAACTAGCTCTGATACCACTTGTTAGGATTGTCCCGATTAAGCAACGAACAAGTAAAAATAGTAGAAGAAATTGAGAAATTGAACACACAAATTTAACGTGGAAAAACTCCTCCAAAGAGGATAAAAAATCACGGGCAAAGATAATTTTACTATAATGGCAACAGAATGAAGAGTACAAAAGATGGAGATAAAAACTAAACCTCGAAAACCCAAAAATAAAGAACCCAAAAAACGTAAACACAAAATTCTCTAAATGTGTTATGAGTTCTAATCTCTAATGGGTGTATTTTCTAAGGTTGTAAAAGAGCCTATTTATAGGCTAAATCCATAGGTTAAATAATAATAAAATAATCTAAACTAATCAGTGTTTGATTGAAACAAATAAACAGAGTTTAACTAGGAGATTACTTCTTGAATTTGACTAAAATAGGAGTCATAATTAACACACATAGAATTTAATTCTTTGTGCAAGAAAAATCATAAATAGCAATACCAATGACAACCAGTTATTTTCATTAGCGATTTAGCCAAAAGAAATATTATATTGAAGCAAACACATGCAAAGATCGTAATTTATGATAACACAAGATCACTTCCAGAAATAGTTTCCCATATATCACCCAAAGTGCCATTCTCTTGAGAGAACCCAAAGAAAGACGAGCTTCATCAAAAGAACGAGAACCCTTCCCGAGTCCAACTGTAATTTCACAAACCAAGCAAAACAAAATAAGTCAAAGTTGCAACAAAAACAACCCACAAACACATAAACAAAGTGGATTGATCACCGTGAATAAAATCATAACTAAACTAAAGAGATTACCTTGACAATGATATCAGATTTTGCATCGTAAGAAGAGAATCCCTTAAATTTTGAGCTTGAGCGAGTCCACGAAAGAAGTTTGCTAGCGATTAGTAATGCGGAGGATTCGAGAACACATAACTATTTGAACAAGCCAAATTATGAGGATATTGTTCTTGATATTCGACATCAAATTAAATTGCGTAACCCTCTTGCATTTGCTCCACCTAATGGTTCCCCTAATGTTACTGTAATCTTACACTTTTTTTTACCTTTAAATTTGTGTTATTTCATAAGTGTTTGACATGATGGACACACCATCAGCCAGGCACAAAAGCGGATGCAAATGCAAGATGTCAAAATGCCTAAAATAGTATTGCGAGTGCTATCGGGTATGTTTTTACTTTTTAGCTCCATGTTACTTATGTGGCTCCCAATTTCCTTTTTTATTTTTAAGAACTTGTATTCAAGATCCATGTGTAATATACACCTAGACATAGATATGTTATATAATTCTCCAAGTATATAAACAAAACTCTTTAAATTATTGAACAAATCAGTGTTAGACATAAACTGACAACACTCATGTAACACCCCTTATCCGTATCCTATGCCGGGACCGAGTACGAGGCATTACCAGACTTAACAATACATTTGGTCAAATTACTTAACACATACAAAATGACTTAGTCAAGTCCCTATACATGCCATAACTTAAATCATTTATAAATAAAGATACACATAGATAACTTGATAGTGTGAAGCGATCTCCAACGACCTCCAACCCAAGCTTGTTTAATAGGACTCTGTAACATGGGGAAAGAAAAAGGGGGTAAGCTTATAAAGCTTAGTAAGTTCACATGTAAAAATAATAAGCATTAGCAATGAATTTAGCTTACTACTAAGCCGTTATAACTTGCATAAATAATGCTAAGTTCTTACTTTCCCAACTTATTTGTAGCCTTATCAAGGCCTCAACATGACAAATCCTCACAACAAGTTCTCAAGATAATGCAATCATAATTACACATAGTTCCACCATTTTCTCATGTTCATCTTAAGCTGTCTACTTGAGTCATAGTCACTAAATCATTTATATCTCGAGATACAAAACTCCAAATTAAGATCCGATAATTTTATCAGAAACTAGACTCACATATCTTCATACCATAAAATTTCCAGAATTTTTGGCTTAGCCAATTAGTATAGTTTATTCATTAAAATTTCCCCTATTTCACTATTTGACTATTCTGACCACTTTTCACCACGAATCAATTTTCTCCTTGTACAAAATTCAAATGATGTTATAATTTATATCATTTGAAACTAGACTCATTAAGGATTTCAAGCATATAACTTTTATCCCATAATTATTTTTGTACAACTTTTAATGATTTTTCAAAGTCAGAACAGGGGATCACGTACTCATTCTAAACCAATCTCACAAGAATTTAAATACCTTGAAATATAAAAATCCTTTGCTTTCTCTGTTTCTTTTATATGAAAATAGACTCAATAATATTCAAATAAATATCTCATCCAACTTATAATTCAATTTCTACTATTTTTGGTGATTTTTCAAATTCACATCGCTGCTCTTTGTCCAAAGCAGTTCTATTGTAAATTTTTTTTTGCTCTCTTTCATTTTAGTTGTGTTCATCACTTGCTTATACTAATCTTTCAAATTTCCGATTACATATTGAACATATTGTTCATACGTACTTTTGCCACATTTCTCAACTGGTCACATTCATACTTGCACTTATTCATAACATGATTGTATTCAATTACACTTAGTCATCACACAATCACATGTATTTTCTCTTAGTCACTTTCCGTTGAACTCATCGTAATGATAACAGATATACGGTGGCCTACACATGGTACCACCCTTGTAGCCGAAGCTATCACGTACACATAGTAACCTGCACTTAGTACTATGCATGTGACCGAAACCATTTCGTAACTCTCTTGTACACATAGTTGAGCTCAATATTAATAATCATTCAATCTCTTTCATTTGATTCACTCCTTTTGTATTACTTATTATCAAATTAGAAAACGTCTTACGAATTTGAGTACGTCGTTGCTCAGTGCCACGTTTCACAACTCAGTATGGTTTTCCTCATTGAAATACCATACCTACATTTCACAACTTGGTATGGAAACACCATACCTACATTTCTTAACTCAAGTATGGTTAATACCATACCTACATTTCACAACTCAATTATGGATGATACCATACCTACATTTCATATCTCTCATATGGATGATACCATACCTACATTTTATATCTCAGTATGGATGATACCATACCTACATTTCACACTTTGCCATGGATTAACCATGGACTTATCCCGTCAATTCATCACATGTCGAAATTCGATCATACTCCGCCCTGCATTTCTCTTAATTTTGATCTTTCAATACAATCTCGTAATTTTTTTTTATATTTTTCATGATCCAATAATAACATACAAAATAACACATGATATCAGTTAAACATTTAAACATATTAAATTTAATACTTATTAACATACGAACTTACCTCGAATGCTAAAACGACCATTTTACCAACTTTCTCGATTTTCGATTTTCCTCCGTTCTACATCCAAATCTCGTTTTTCAGGATCTAAAACATCACATTTCACTTATTTAATTAATATACTACTCAAAACAGTCCCTAACTCAAACTTTGAAAAATTACAATTTTGCCCCTAAACTTTTGCATAATTACGATTTTACCCCTAGGCTCGAAAATTAAACTTTATTCCTTTTTCTTATGTTTTATGACATGCTGAACATTTTTCCCTTCTATTGCAACTTCAAATTCTTACTATAACACATACTTATGAACAATAACAACTTTTACCGATTAACTCGTTTTACTCATTTTCACCGAAAATCATTTAGCAAACATCACTCTTCTAATCTCAAACATCCATATTCTACCATTAGATACCAAAATACATGCTTATCTAGCATGGGTATTTTTTTAAACTTTGATTACACTTCAAATTAATGGTAGAAATAGATAAATTAAGCTTTGAGGATCTCAAAAATATGAAAATCATTAAAAATGGGACAAAACCATACCTATATAAGCCATAGAAGCTTGGCGAATGCTCATCCATGGCTGCCATTTTTTCTTCTCACATTCGGCTGGAGAAGAAGAAAACAAGGGTGTTTTATTTTTATTCTTTTACTATTTTTGTCTTATTATCCATTTAACTTATAAATGGACTAATTTCTTCATAAGGACCTTCACTTTAAAAACTCATCACAATTGCACCCATTTAATCCTACTAACCAAATTAAACACTTCTCCGATAAAATTTCTTAACGAAATTTCCACACAACAATTCAATCACATTATAGACCACATATTTTGCAACTTATTGCAATTTAATCCCAATAATAAAATTGGGCACTTTATAGATAAAAATTACTTAACAAAATTTACACACCATCACCCAACATATCATAGACTCTAAATCAATCATAAATTAAATATTTTTACTTAGAGTTTGTGGTCTTAAAACCACTATTCCGACTAGGCCCTATTTTGGGCTATTACAACTCAAGTTTGTGTTTAATAGATAGTTGTCATCTTATTTCCTTTTCGGATGAAAAGTCAACTTGTTAAGATGATATAGTATATGAACTTAAATTTATGGTTGGGTATAAATTTGGAAAAAAAGTATGGAGTATTGTTAAAAGAATGCTGCTCAAGTTATGTCAATTTGATTTGCCTTTTGCGTCTTGCTCACTCTTGAAGCTGTATGAGGAAAAGAAAGAGAAGGAAAATAGGAGTGAAATTAAATGGAAATTGTATCAAGAAATTCTGGTGGTAAAGACTAAGAGAGTATTAATGGTTATAAGAAGGTGGGGAATGAAAGAACAAAGAATCTTTGAGGAAAACCTTAAAACTTGATATGCAAGTATTGATAGGTATAGGCCATAAATCCATGAGATAAATTGATTTCTAAATATATCCGTACAATGAAAAACCCTACTAAAAGCTTAAAGCAATCCATTATTCATCCTTGTTGGAAGAAATTGTCTTTAGAGTTAAATTGCATATGCCCCTCTTTCCTTGAGTCAAAATAGATGATCTTCCCAATGAACAGAAAGTATGTCATCGAGTCTAGAAGTAAAAAGCTCATCACCAAGTTATTTCAATCTATCAACTTATTGCAATCACTAAAACACTTGTAAGGTGTGTAATGAAACAAACATAAGGCTCAAACATGTCCTGATGAAATAATTTAGTGTTAGAATTTGCAATTTGTGTATGCAAGGCTTGTTCATTTGTTTTCTATGTCATAATCATGTCTAAGGTGTCATGTATTTATTATAAGTTTTGACATTTTAACATGATTGGTGTTATATTGATTTTGATATGTTTTTGTGCTTGTGTAATATTGTATTTTAGTTATTTTTCCTGTGTCATGTACAATATTACCAGGTCTGTTTAGTAACAATATTTTCTCTAAAGGTTTCTCTTTTGAGGACGTCGGCCATTCATATTGACCCAAGGTATCTCTCTCTACAATCTCATGGTTTTGTTTGGAATAACATTGATGCATGTTGTTTTATTTGATTGTTGTTTTCTAAATTGTCAAAATTAAAGTGAATTTTCTTTGGATCGAATTTAATTTTAAAAAGAAAATATTTTTGACCAAAACAATTTAATTTTGAAGCAATTGTTTTAAAATAAAATAATTTTAATAAACTTTAATTTAATTTAAATTATAAGAATTGTTTTAAACATACCGATTCCTTTTTATCCATGATTGTTGAAATTATCCAAGGACTAAATTGTGAAATTATCCAACTTTATGCTAGCTTAAACATACCGATTCCTTTTCATCCATTCAACAAATCAACACGTTCACACTCATACTACATATTAACCATTTCCATCTCAATATAATACTCAAAGTTAGGTATATATAACTATCTCAAAATACTCAACCATAACAAACAAATACTCAACATGATTCTTTGCCTGGCAAGGTTGACCATTTACCTTTCTATTCCACCTGAATCTAAATAATTTTGAATCATGTCTAATGCCCTGTGAATACTATCATATTTTAGGAAATAGAACAACCTATTGATTTAGCAAGCAAGAAAACCTTTCAACACAAAGGATCTATTTTCTTGTACCGCTACATTTTGTGTTGTATTTGCTGGTTTGATATAGCCACTTTGGTGTACCATTCAATGCTTATTTCTTATATAGGAAAACTTATTGAGTTATCTGTCTTTTTAAACTATGTTACTTAGACTCTCCTATTTTTTTTTCTAAAGTATGATGATCTAAATATATGGAAGAACTTTAAAGGTTTAGTATACCCATGTTGGACGCATCCTTATATTATATCTGACACTAACCCTCGATTCCAAGTAACAGCCTTTTAATACTGTTTTGAGATAGTGTCTCTCCCTCTATTTAAGTTCTAAATATGTTCGATATTATTCTTGCAGGTCTATGATATAACAGGTTTTATCAGCCCTTTTTGTTTCAAAGGATATGGAAAACGAAGTGATAAAGAAAAAGTGGAATGGAACAATCGGTGCAATTTTGTCCTATGTTCTTTTCTGCTTTTCCTTTTTCTTGTATAAAAAAATGTTCAAAACATAACTTCCTTTCTTAAATTTCTTTGCAACATTGATCTAGATAGCCTTATCTTGTACAGGGGATTTTCAACTTTCCATACTTTAATTGCAGCATGGGCTTCTCTCTACCTCCTACTATTCTCAGATCTTTTTGACGAGGATTCCAGTACTGACTTGATTGTTAATAGATTCCAAATCCCAAGATAGCTCAAAAGGGGAGAGGCAATTTTACATAATCTTTTTTACTTGAATGATTTTCACATTGATTTCTTAGCTGTGGGATTTATTGAATTCAGGAATAGAGAAACATTCCCAGATGAGACTGAAGCCTGTAAAAGCTGCAATTGTAGAAGATCCAGATGTTTGACACTGTAAGTTCATATGCGAGGCAGAACATTTCACTTAAGTACTATGTTACTCGGACTTGGTTTAAGCATATACCTGAGATCGGGTATCTTTAGTTTTCTTCTAAATTTTCTTCATGTATTTAGAAGATGTTTGGAATATCATACCCCGAATGTTCAGAGGGTGCTCAAAAAAAGTGAAGATGTTTAGAAGATGTTTGGAACATCTGTTGAGTTTTGTTGTTTGTTGTGATCAGCAGTTATTGTGAGTGCTTTGCGGCAGGGATTTACTGCAAGGATTGTTGTGCATGTGATAACTGTTTGAACAAGCCAGATTATGAGGATATTGTGCTTGATATTCGACATCAAATTGAATTGCGTAACCCTCTCGCATTTGCTTCACCTATTGTTAACCCACCTAATGATTCCCCTAATGTTACTGTAATTATAACTTTATAATCTTACACTTTTTTTCCCTTTAAATTTGTGTAAGAACTTGTATTCAAGATCCATGTGTAACATACACCTGGATATAGATATGTTATATGACTCTCCAAGTGTATAAAAAAAACTTTTTAAATTATTAAACAAATCAGTGTTAGACATAAACTGACAATACTCAAGTTTGTGTTTAATATATGGTTGTCATCTTATTTCCTTTTCGGATGAAAAGTCAACTTGTTAAGATGATATAGTATATGAACTTAATTACCTCTAATCAATCCGACTGCACAAACATTCTTCATTTATTTTTAGGCTAAGGATGCCACTGTGAGGATTGTGACAATTCTTTTGGCAATAAGTCGGGTGATTTCTAAACTTGAAAATGATTTAACAAAAAGGGTTTGGTGTAATAGCCCAAATTTCAGTGATGTCAAAATTAATGGTTCAAGATCACCAAATCTGACAAATGAACTCGTAGGCTATATTATTTAATATTTACGAGCCAAATGTAGCTTTTAAAATATTTTTAACATAGTAAATTATGTTTTATAAAGATTTATTTGGTCAAGAAATCGAGAAAAAGAGGTATCGAGATCTCGGTGTTATAAATCAAGTCATAAATATTTCTATGAATATTTACGGAATGTCAATAAGGTAGTATTAAAATTCCGTTAGAAAATTTTGACGTTTGGGTGGTTAATTAAATAAAAAGGACTAAATTGAAAAGTGTATAAAAGTTGCTAGAAGGATTAAATAGCTTAATTGTCAAATGAGGAAGGACCTAAAGTGAAAATAAGCCCAAAGGAGATATTTTGGGCGGCAATAGCTGAGGAAAATCAGGAAATGGATGAAATAAGGGTAAAATTAGAAAATTGCCAAAATTAGTTAAATAAGTATGGGACCAAATTGGAATTATCTAGAATTCTCTTCATTTCTCTTTATTTTTTTCAGCTGAAAAACAGCCATGTGAGAGAGTTTCAAGTTGGTTTTTATACTCAAGCTTCATGTAAGTTTAATTCTTGCCTTCTCCTTGAAATTTCTATGTTTTTGGACTTTTACAATTGGATCCAACTTACTATGTCATTAGTTTATGATTCTATGGCTAATTTTTAAAGTTGATGTGGATTAGTGCTGGAAGAATATGATGAATAAATATTGATTTGAAGCTTTAATTTTGTTATATGATGATTTTATTAAGTAAACTTGATGGAAATTGATTTTAGGACCTAATTGTGAAAGAGTTGAAATTAAGGCCTAGTGTTAAAATTCTAATTTTCAAAGGTTATGAAGTAGTTTAAAATGATAGAGAAAAGTATTAAATGAGAAAATGAACTCAATTGAGGGTTAATTCAAGCAAGGATCGAATTGTATGAATTGTGGAATTAGGGACAAAATAGAAATCAACATGTTACACTAAAGCGATTTTGGACAAAGAAGAGGTTGTCTAACTTTGAAAAATCACCAAAAATTGTAGAAATTGAATTAGAAGTTGAGTGAGATATGGAATTAAATCTTGTTGAGTCTATTTTCATATAAAAGAAACATAGCAAGCAAAGGAAGTCTACATTTTGAGATATTTAAAGTTTTGTAAGACTGTTTAGAATAACTTCGTGATCCCCTGTTCTTACTTTAGAAATTCACTATATATCAATCGTACTATTAGATAATCGATTTTTAGTGAAGAGAGGTCGAGTGTCTGATCGTGTAATGAGGAGAACTTAACTAATAGACTGTACTAATTGGCTAAGCCAAAAATTCTAGAAAATTTATGGTATGAAGATATGTGAGTCCAGTTTTAGGGAAAATTAACGGTTTGAAATTCGGAGCTCTGTGGCTCAAGATAAAAATAAATTAGGTACTATAACACAGATGGGCAGCTTGAACATTCACATGAGTAAATAGTGAAAATTATAGAAAATGTTACTTACAAGTGTGTTGTTTATACTAAGGATGTGGATGGAGAGGAGGATGAGGAAAAATACGAGGAAACGATGGTAATTGATACATAGAAATATGAAACTATAATATATAAAAACATGGAATGTGTTTGATAAATGTGTTCATTCATAATTATAGAATTTTTGCATCTCAAGTGCACTATATGTGTAAAGATGATGTTTCAAATGAGTTGATAAGTAAAACTCAAATATGAAGTAGTTTGAAACCAAGACAAATAGTTATAAAAATGTATATGAAATACAGAGGTGCGATTGTTATATGTTATATGAATACATAGTATGAAAAAGTATAAGTACAAGAGAAATTTAATGAGAATTGAGCCTAAATATGTTTCTTGTTATTTATATGAAGTGTACGACTAACAAATCGTATTAAGTATAAGGCTCAGTTGAATATCTAAAATTGGTTTTTGTATGTATTAAACGTAGGTGAAGAATAAGGATCAAATGAGTGAGAAATATGACTTGAAAAATAGCTTAATTTGTGAAAATTAAATTTACCACACGGCCTAGCAACACGGGTGTGTACTAATGCTGTGTGAGCCAAGTTCCTTCATAGATGCAAGTCAGAGAGTTATACGCCTTAGAGGCACGGCCATGTGAGCCACACGGGCGTGGGACCCTTGTAAATGAGATAAACTTAAAGATTTTACGGAAAAAAATTATATTATTCTAATTTAGTCCCGACCCAATCCCAATGCATGATTTGGACTTTAAGGGTCCGTTAAAGGAACTTTTATAATCAATTTTGATAGTTGAGCGATAAATAGTTTAAATAATCTGTAGGTGTTCCGTACTATTTGGTAATGCCTCGCACCCTGTTCTAGAGTCGAACACGGGTAAAGGGTTTAGGGTTTAAGGTTAAGGGTTTAGGGTTTAAAGTTTAGGGTTTAAGGTTTAAAGTTTAGGATTCAGGGTTTAAGGTTTAAAGTTTAAGGTTTTAAGTTTAGGGTTTAAGGTTTTAAGTTTAAGGTTTAAGGTTTAAGGTTTAAAGGTTTGGAGTTTGGGGTCTAGGGTTTAGGGTCTGGGTTTAAAGTTTAGGGTTTAGGGTTTAAGGTTTAAGGTTTAGGGTTTAAGGTTTGGGGTCTAGGGTTTAGAGTTTAAAGTTTAAGGTTTAGGGTTTAAGGTTTTAGGGTTTAAAGTTTTAGAATTGTAAGGTTTTAGGGTTTTAAGGGTTTAAAGTTTTAAGGTTTGGGTTTAGGGTTTAGAGTTTAAGGTTTAGGGTTTAAGATTTAGGGTTTAGGGTTTAGGGTTTGGGGTTTGGGGTTTAGGGTTTGGGGTTTGGGGTTTGAAGTTTAGGGTTGGGGTTTAGGGTTTGAGGTTTAGGGTTTGGGGTTTAGGGTTTATGGTTTGGGGTTTAGGGTTTAGAGTTTTGGAGTTTTAGGGTTTAGGGTTTTACGGTTTAGGGTTTAGGGTTTAGTGTTTTAGAGTTTTAAGGTTTTAAGGTTCGGGGTTCGGGTTCGGGGTTCGGGGTTCGGGGTCGGGGTTCGGTCTCGGGTTCTCGGTTCCTGGGTTCGGGTTCGGGGGTTCGGGGTTCGGGGTTCGGGTCCGGGTCCTGGGTCTCGGTCCTGGTCCCGGTCTCGGTCCGGGTCCCGGGTCCTGGGTCCTCGGGGTCCTGGGTCTGGGTCCCGGTCCTAGGGCTCAGTGGTCCTGGGGCCCAGGCCCAGTGGCCCAGTGTCAGTGGCCCAGGGTGGCCCAGTGGCCCAGTGGGCCAGTGGCCCAGTGGCCCAGTGGCCCAGGCCCAGGCCCAGGCCCAGGCCCAGTGGCCCAGTGGCCCAGGGTGGCCCAGGCCCAGGCCCAGGCCCAGTGGGCCCAGGCCCAGGCCCAGTGGCCCAGGCCCAGGCCCAGTGGCCCAGGCCCAGTGGCCAGTGGCAGTGGCCAGGGCCCAGTGGCCCAGTGGCCCAGTGGTGGCCCAGTGGCCCAGGCCCAGTGGCCTGGCCCAGGTGGCCCAGTGGCCCAGTGGCCCAGGGGCCCAGGGCCCCAGGCCCAGGCCCAGGTGGCCCAGGCCCAGGCCCAGGCCCAGGCCCAGTGGCCCAGTGGCCCAGTGGCCCAGGCCCAGGCCCAGCCCAGGCCCAGTGGCCAGTGGCCCAGGCCCAGTGGCCCAGGCCCAGGCCCAGTGGCCCAGTGGCCCAGGCCCAGTGGCCCAGTGGCCCAGTGGCCCAGTGGCCCAGGCCCAGGCCCAGGCCCAGTGGCCAGTGGTGGCCCAGGCCCAGGCCCAGTGGCCCAGGCCCAGGCCCAGGTGCCCAGCCCAGGCCCCCAGGCCCAGTGGCCCCCAGGCCCAGTGGCCCAGTGGCCCAGTGGCCCAGTGGCCCAGGCCCAGTGGCCCAGGCCCAGTGGCCCAGGCCCAGGCCCAGTGGCCCCAGTGGCCCAGGCCAGTGGCCCAGGCCCAGGCCCAGGCCCAGGCCCAGGCCCAGGGCCAGTGGCCCAGGCCCAGGCCCAGTGGCCCAGGGCCCAGGCCCAGTGGCCCAGGCCCAGTGGCCCAGGCCCAGGCCCAGGCCCAGGCCCAGGGCCCAGGCCCAGGCCCAGGCCCAGGCCCAGGCCCAGTGGCCCAGTGGCCCAGTGGCCCAGGCCCAGGCCCAGGCCCAGTGGCCCAGGCCCAGGCCCAGTGGCCCAGGCCCAGGCCCAGGCCCAGGCCCAGGCCCAGTGGCCCAGTGGCCCAGTGGCCCAGTGGGCCCAGTGGCCAGGCCCAGTGGCCCAGGCCCAGGTGGCCTGGCCCAGGCCCAGGCCCAGGCCCAGTGGCCCAGGGCCAGTGGCCCAGTGGCCCAGTGGCCCAGGGCCCAGTGGCCCAGTGGCCCAGTGGCCCAGTGGCCCAGGCCAGTGGCAGGCCCAGGCCCAGGCCCAGTGGCCCAGGCCCAGTGGCCCAGTGGCCCAGGCCCAGGCCCAGGCCCAGGCCCAGGCCCAGGCCCAGGCCCAGTGGCCAGTGGCCCAGTGGCCCAGGCCCAGGCCCAGGGCCCAGGCCAGTGGCCCAGGCCCAGTGGCCCAGTGGCCCAGGCCCAGGCCCAGGCCCAGGCCCAGTGGCCCAGTGGCCCAGTGGCCAGGCCCAGGCCCAGTGGCCCAGTGGCCCAGGCCCAGGCCCAGGCCCAGGCCCAGGCCCAGGCCCAGGCCCAGGCCCAGGCCAGGCCCAGGCCCAGGCCCAGGCCCAGGGCCAGGCCCAGGCCCAGGCCCAGGCCCAGGCCCAGGCCCAGTGGGCCCAGGCCCAGTGGCCCAGTGGCCTGTGGCCCAGGCCCAGTGGCCCAGGCCCAGTGGTGGCCCAGGCCCAGGCCCAGGCCCAGGCCCAGGCCCAGGCCCAGTGGCCCAGTGGCCCAGTGGCCCAGGCCCAGGGGCCCAGTGGCCCAGGCCCAGGCCCAGGCCCAGGGCCCAGGCCCAGGCCCAGGCCCAGTGGCCCAGTGGCCCAGGCCCAGGCCCAGGGCCCAGTGGCCCAGTGGCCCAGTGGCCCAGGCCCAGTGGCCCAGGCCCAGGTGGCCCAGGCCTGTGGCCCAGGCCCAGGCCCAGGGCCAGTGCCCAGGGCCAGGCCCAGGCCCAGGCCCAGCCAGGCCCAGTGGCCCAGTGGCCAGGCAGGCCCAGGCCCAGGCCCAGGCCCAGTGGCCCAGGCCCAGGGCCAGCCCAGGCCTGGCCCAGGCCCAGGCCCAGTGGCCCAGTGGCCAGGCCCAGGGCCCAGGCCCAGGCCCAGGCCCAGTGGCCCAGGCCCAGGCCCAGCCCAGCCCAGGCCCAGGCCCAGTGGCCCAGGGCCCAGGCCCAGGCCCAGGCCCAGGCCCAGGCCCAGTGGCCCAGTGGCCCAGTGGCCCAGGCCCAGTGGCCTGTGGCCCAGGCCCAGGCCCAGGCCCAGGCCCAGGCCCAGTGGCCCAGGCCCAGGCCCAGTGGCCAGGCCCAGTGGCCCAGGTGGCCCAGGCCCAGGCCCAGGTGGCCCAGGCCCAGGCCCAGGCCCAGTGGCCCAGGCCCAGGCCAGTGGCCCCAGGCCCAGGTGGCCCAGGCCCAGGCCCAGGCCCAGGCCCAGGCCCAGGCCCAGCCCAGGCCAGGGCCCAGGCCCAGGGCCAGGCCCAGCCCAGGCCCAGGCCCAGTGGGCCCAGGCCCAGTGGCCCAGTGGCCTGTGCCCCCAGTGGCCCAGGCCCAGGCCCAGGCCCAGTGGCCCAGGTGGCCCAGGGCCCAGTGGCCCAGGCCCAGTGGCCCAGGCCCAGGGCCCAGGCCCAGGCCCAGGCCCAGGCCCAGGGCCCAGGGCCCAGTGGCCCAGGCCCAGGCCCAGTGGCCCAGGCCCAGGCCCAGGCCCAGGCCCAGTGGCCCAGGCCCAGGCCCAGGCCCAGTGGCCCAGGCCCAGGCCCCAGGCCCAGTGGCCCAGTGGCCCAGTGGCCAGGCCCAGGCCTCAGGGCCCAGGCCCAGTGGCCCAGGCCCAGGCCCAGGCCCTGGTGGCCAGTGGCCCAGGCCAGTGGCCAGGCCCAGTGGCCCAGGCCCCCAGGGCCCAGGCCCAGGGCCCAGTGGCCCTGTGGCCCAGGCCCAGTGGCCCAGGCCCAGGCCCAGGCCCAGGCCCAGGCCCAGGCCCAGGCCCAGGCAGGCCAGGCCCAGTGGCCCAGTGGCCCAGGCCCCAGGCCCAGGGCCCAGGCCCAGGCCCAGGCCCAGGCCCAGGCCCAGGCCCCAGTGGCCCAGGCCCAGGCCCAGGCCCAGGCCCAGGCCCAGGCCCAGTGGCCCAGGCCCAGTGGCCCAGTGGCCCAGGCCCAGGCCCAGTGGCCCAGGCCCAGTGGCCCAGTGGCCCAGTGGCCAGTGGCCCAGGCCCAGGCCCAGTGGCCCAGTGGCCAGTGGCCCAGGCCCCCAGGCCCAGGCCCAGGGCCCAGGCCCAGGCCCAGGCCCAGGGCCCAGGCCCAGGCCCAGGCCCAGGCCCAGGCCCAGGCCCAGGCTCAGGCTCAGGCCCAGGCCCCAGGCCCAGGCCCAGGCCCAGGCCCAGGCCCAGGGGCCCAGGCCCAGGCCCAGCCCAGGCCCAGGCCCAGGCCCAGTGGCCCAGGCCCAGGCCCAGTGGCCCAGTGGCCCAGGCCCAGGCCCAGGCCCAGGCCCAGGGCCCAGGCCCAGGCCCAGGGCCCAGGGCCCAGGCCCAGGCCCAGTGGCCCAGGCCCAGGCCAGTGGCCCAGGCCCAGGCCCCAGGCCCAGGGCCCAGGGCCAGCCCCAGGCCCAGGCCCAGGCCCAGGCCCAGGCCCAGTGGCCCCAGGCCCAGGCCCAGGCCCCAGGCCCAGGCCCAGGGCCCAGTGGCCCAGTGGCCCAGGCCCAGGCCCAGGCCCAGTGGCCCAGGTGGCCCAGGCCCAGGCCCAGGCCCAGGCCCAGGCCCAGGCCCAGGCCCAGGGCCAGTGGCCCAGGCCCAGGCCCAGGGCCCAGTGGCCCAGTGGCCCAGGCCCAGTGGCCCAGTGGCCCAGTGGCCCAGGCCCAGGCCCAGGCCCAGGCCCAGGCCCAGGCCCAGGCCCAGTGGCCCAGGGGCCAGGGCCCAGGCCCAGGCCCAGGCCCAGGCCCAGGCCCAGGCCCAGGCCCAGGCCCAGGCCCAGGCCCAGGCCCAGGCCCAGGCCCAGGCCCAGGCCCAGGCCCAGTGGCCCCAGGCCCAGGCCCAGTGGCCCAGGCCCAGGCCCAGGCCCAGGCCCAGGCCCAGGCCCAGGCCCAGGCCCAGGCCCAGGCCCAGGCCCAGGCCCAGGCCCAGGCCCAGCCCAGGCCCAGGCCCAGGCCCAGGGCCCAGGCCCAGGCCCAGGCCCAGGCCCAGGCCCAGGCCCAGGCCCAGGCCCAGGCCCAGGCCCAGGCCCAGGCCCCAGGCCCAGGCAGGGCCAGGCCCAGGCCCCCAGGCCCAGGCCCAGGGCCCAGGCCTCCCAGGCCCAGGCCCAGGCCCAGGCCTGTGGCCCAGGCCCAGGCCCAGGCCCAGGCAGGCCAGGCCCAGGCCCAGGCCCAGGCCCAGGCCAGGCCCAGGCCCAGGCCCAGGCCCAGTGGCCCAGTGGCCCCAGTGGCCCCCAGGCCCAGGCCCAGTGGCAGGCCCAGGTGGCCCAGGCCCAGGCCAGTGGCCAGGCCCAGGCCCAGGCCCCAGCCCAGGCCCAGGCCCAGGCCCCAGGCCCAGGCCCAGGCCCAGGCCCAGGCCCAGGCCCAGGCCCAGGCCCAGGCCCAGGCCCAGGCCCAGGCCCAGGCCCAGGCCCAGGCCCAGGCCCAGGGCCCAGGCCCAGTGGCCCAGGCCCAGGCCCAGGCCCAGGCCCAGTGGCCCAGGCCCAGGCCCAGGCCCAGGCCCAGGCCCAGGCCCAGGCCCAGGCCCAGGCCCAGGCCCAGGCCCAGGGCCCAGGCCCAGGCCCAGGCCCAGGCCCAGGCCCAGGGCCCAGGCCCAGGCCCAGGCCCAGGGCCCAGGCCCAGGCCCAGGCCCAGGCCCAGGCCCAGGCCCAGGCCCAGGCCAGGCCCAGGCCCCAGGCCCAGGCCCAGGCCCAGGCCCAGGCCCAGGCCCAGGCCCAGGCCCAGGCCCAGGCCCCAGGCCCAGGCCCAGGCCCAGGCCCAGGGCCCAGGCCCAGTGGCCCAGGCCCCAGGGAGGCCCAGGCCCAGGCCCAGGCCCAGGCCCAGGCCCAGGCCCAGGCCCAGGCCCAGGCCCAGGCCCAGGCCCAGGCCCAGGGCCCAGGCCCAGGCCCAGGCCCAGGCCCAGGCCCAGGCCCCAGGCCCAGGCCCAGGCCCAGGCCCAGGGCCCAGGCCCAGGCCCAGGCCAGGGCCAGGCCCAGGCCCAGGCCCAGGCCCAGGCCCAGGCCCAGGCCCAGGCCCAGGCCCAGGCCCAGGCCCAGGCCCAGGCCCAGGCCCAGGCCCAGGCCCAGGCCCAGGCCCAGGCCCAGGCCCAGGCCCAGGCCCAGGCCCAGGCCCAGGCCCAGGCCCAGGCCCAGGCCCAGGCCCCAGCAGGCCCCCAGGCCCAGGCCCAGGCCCAGGGTGGCCCAGGCCCAGGGCCCAGGCCCAGGCCCAGGCCCAGGCCCAGGCCCAGGCCCAGGCCCAGGCCCAGGGCCCAGGCCCAGCCCCAGGCCCAGGCCCAGGCCCAGGCCCAGGCCCAGGCCCAGGCCCAGGCCCAGGCCCAGGCCCAGTGGCCCAGGCCCAGGTGGCCCAGGCCCCAGGCCCAGGCCCAGGCCCAGGCCCAGGCCCAGGCCCAGGCCCCCAGGCCCAGGCCCAGGCCCAGGCCCAGGGCCCAGGCCCAGGCCCAGGCCCAGGCCCCAGGCCCAGGCCCAGGCCCAGGCCCAGGCCCAGGCCCAGGGCCCAGGCCCAGGCCCAGGCCCAGGCCCCAGGCCCAGGCCCAGGCCCAGGCCCAGGCCCAGGCCCAGGCCCAGGCCCAGGCCCAGGCCCAGGCCCAGGCCCAGGCCCAGGCCCAGGCCCAGGCCCAGGGCCCAGGCCCAGGCCCAGGCCCAGGCCCAGGCCCAGGCCCAGGCCCAGGCCCAGGCCCAGGCCCAGGCCCAGGCCCAGGCCCAGGCCCAGGCCCAGGCCCAGGCCCAGGCCCAGGCCCAGGCCCAGGCCCAGGCCCAGGCCCAGGGCCCAGGCCCAGGCCCAGGCCCAGGCCCAGGCCCAGGCCCAGGCCCAGCCCCCAGGCCCAGGCCCAGGCCCAGGCCCAGGCCCAGGCCCAGGCCCAGGCCCAGGCCCAGGGCCCAGGCCCAGGCCCAGGCCCAGGCCCAGGCCCAGGCCCAGGCCCAGGCCCAGGCCCAGGCCCAGGCCCAGGCCCAGGCCCAGGCCCAGGCCCAGGCCCAGGCCCAGGCCCAGGCCCAGGCCCAGGCCCAGGCCCAGGCCCAGGCCCAGGCCCAGGCCCAGGCCCAGGCCCCAGGCCCAGGCCCAGGCCCAGGCCCAGGCCCAGGCCCAGGCCCAGGCCCAGGCCCAGGCCCAGGCCCAGGCCCAGGCCCAGGCCCAGGCCCAGGCCCAGGCCCAGGCCCAGGCCCAGGCCCAGGCCCAGGCCCCAGGCCCAGGCCCAGGCCCAGGCCCAGGCCCAGGCCCAGGCCCAGGCCCAGGCCCAGGCCCAGGCCCAGGCCCAGGCCCAGGCCCAGGCCCAGCCAGGCCCAGGCCCAGGCCCAGGCAGGCCCAGGCCCAGGCCCAGGGCCCAGGCCCAGGCCCAGGCCCCAGGCAGGCCAGGCCCAGGCCCAGGCCCAGGCCCAGGCCCAGGGCCCAGGCCCAGGCAGGCCCAGGCCCAGGCCCAGGCCCAGGCCCAGGCCCAGGCCCAGGCCCAGGCCCAGGCCCAGGCCCAGGCCCAGGCCCAGGCCCAGGGCCCAGGCCCAGGCCCAGGCCCAGGCCCAGGGCCCAGGCCCAGGCCCAGGCCCAGGCCCAGGCCCAGGCCCAGGCCCAGGCCCAGGCCCAGGCCCAGGCCCAGGCCCAGGCCCAGGCCCAGGCCCAGGCCCAGGCCCAGGCCCAGGCCCAGGCCCAGGCCCAGGCCCAGGGCCCAGGCCCAGGCCCAGGCCCAGGCCCAGGCCCAGCCAGGCCCAGGCCCAGGCCCAGGCCCAGGCCCAGGCCCAGGCCCAGGCCCAGGCCCAGGCCCAGGCCCAGGCCCAGGCCCAGGCCCAGGCCCAGGCCCAGGCCCAGGCCCAGGCCCAGGCCCAGGCCCAGGCCCAGGCCCAGGCCCAGGCCCAGGCCCAGGCCCAGGCCCAGGCCCAGGCCCAGGCCCAGGCCCAGGCCCAGGCCCAGGCCCAGGCCCAGGCCCAGGCCCAGGCCCAGGCCCAGGCCCAGGCCCAGGCCCAGGCCCAGGCCCAGCCCAGGCCCAGGCCCAGGCCCAGGCCCAGGCCCAGGCCCAGGCCCAGGCCCAGGCCCAGGCCCAGGCCCAGGCCCCAGGCCCAGGCCCAGGCCCAGGCCCAGGCCCAGGCCCAGGCCCAGGCCCAGGCCCAGGCCCAGGCCCAGGCCCAGGCCCAGGCCCAGGCCCAGGCCCAGGCCCAGGCCCAGGCCCAGGGCCCAGGCCCAGGCCCAGGCCCAGGCCCAGGCCCAGGCCCAGGCCCAGGCCCAGGCCCAGGCCCAGGCCCAGGCCCAGGCCCAGGCCCAGGCCCAGGCCCAGGCCCAGGCCCAGGCCCAGGCCCAGGCCCAGGCCCAGGCCCAGGCCAGGCCAGGCCCCAGGCCCAGGCCCAGGCCCCAGGCCCAGGCCCAGGCCCAGGCCCAGGCCAGGCCCAGGCCCAGGCCCAGGCCCAGGCCCAGGCCCAGGCCCAGGCCCAGGCCCAGGCCCAGGCCCAGGCCCAGGCCCAGGCCCCAGGCCCAGGCCCAGGCCCAGGCCCAGGCCCAGGCCCAGGCCCAGGCCCAGGCCCAGGCCCAGGCCCAGGCCCAGGCCCAGGCCCAGGCCCAGGCCCAGGCCCAGGCCCAGGCCCAGGCCCAGGCCCAGGCCCAGGCCCAGGCCCAGGCCCAGGCCCAGGCCCAGGCCCAGGCCCAGGCCCAGGCCCAGGCCCAGGCCCAGGCCCAGGCCCAGGCCCAGGCCCAGGCCCAGGCCCAGGCCCAGGCCCAGGCCCAGGCCCAGGCCCAGGCCCAGGCCCAGGCCTGTGGCCAGGCCTGGTGGCCCAGGCCCAGGCCCAGGCCCAGGCCCAGGCCCAGGCCCAGGCCCCAGGCCCAGGCCCAGGCCCAGGCCCAGGCCCAGGCCCAGGCCCAGGCCCAGGCCCAGGCCCAGGCCCAGGCCCAGGCCCAGGCCCAGGCCCAGGCCCAGGCCCAGGCCCCAGGCCCAGGCTCAGGCCCAGGCCCAGGCCCAGGCCCAGGCCCAGGCCCAGGCCCAGGCCCAGGCCCAGGCCCAGGCCCAGGCCCAGGCCCAGGCCCAGGCCCAGGCCCAGGCCCAGGCCCAGGCCTAGGCCCAGGCCCAGGCCCAGGCCCAGGCCCAGGCCCAGGCCCAGGCCCAGGCCCAGGCCCAGGCCCAGGCCCAGGCCCAGGCCCAGGCCCAGGCCCAGGCCCAGGCCCAGGCCTAGGCCCAGGCCTAGGCCCAGG